>JADMNL010000024.1:264665000-269465000 GCA_016271365.2 Neoceratodus forsteri
GCAGAGACTGATGGATGTGTTTAAGGATGCCTTTCTGGTCCAACAGGTGGGGGAACCTACTGGGGGGGAAGATACTGGACATTGTCCCTGCAGACAGCGACCAGATAATGGGTCTGGAGGTGTGTAGCCCGCTGGCACGAGGAGACCATGCCACGGTCTGGTTTCTGGTGTGTCTGGGGGGGAGGACAGCCGCTCAAACACATTAGTAGCGGACTTCAGGGGGGCAGACTTCATGGGCATCGGCAGAATTCTGAGGGGGAACTTGAACAAGATTAGGCCAGACATGGATGTTGGTAGCTTGTGGGAGACATTAAAAAAGGGGTGCAGGAGGCTACTAGCTCATGTACAAGGGTAATGCGTAGAAAGGGGTAGTGCCAACAAGCCGTGCTGGTGGACCAGGGAGGTCCGAGAGGCGGTGAAGGATAAAAAAGCTGCCTACGCATGTTTTAAGCGCTCCAGGAGGGATAGGGAGAGAGGTGAGTACGAGCTGACAGCTAGAAGGGTCACAAGAGTGGTGAGGGGAGCCAATGCGAGGATGGAGCAAAACCTGGCTAGGGATATCCGGAGGGGTGGAAATGGATTTTATAGATACACAGGGGAAAAGAGGTAAGGGAGAGCACAGATCTCCAGGATTAGGACTGGGAAGGAAGGGATGGGCTCAGGAGGCGGGGAGCAGGCGGAAGTACTAAATAAGTACTTTGCCTCTTTATTTATGGAGGGGGACAGGGGATCCTTTCAGCCAGAGAGGGGGGCAGCTGAGATGAGAGGACAGATGGAGAAGAGAGGACCAGAATAGGCTGGGGCACCAGGTTGGCCAGGCCTAGAAGGGGATGGGTGCTTTGTTGAAGGGGGGGGTTAGGGAGGGAGAAATCACAGAGGACAGCATGAGGGAGGCCCTATGGGCACTGAAAATTAACAAGGCACAGGGACCGGATGGGCTGCATCTGAGAGTTCTGAAGGAACTGGCAGACGAGCTAGCAGCTCCACTAGATGCACTTTTCAACGCCGCTCTGCAGACAGGATGGGTGCCTCAGGATTGGAGGGTGGCTCATGTGATTCCTATCCACAAAGGGGGGGGGTTTAGGGAGGAGATGAGAAATTACAGGCCTGTCAGACTAATGTCCGTGGTAGGCAAATTAATGGAGGGCTTCATCAAGGAGAAAATCGGGAGGCAACTGGAAAGGCTGGGGCACATGGATGACAAACAGTATGGCTTTGTCCCAGGGAGATCGTGCCAGACCAGCCTTATAGATTTTTACGACTGGGTGACGGGAACCCTGGACCGACAAAGACTGGTGGACATCCTATATCTGGATTTCAGTAAGGCGTTTGACTCGGTACCCCACAAAGCTGGGGGGGATTGGGGTGGGAAGACAGTTGCCTAGATGGGTAGAAAAATGAAAATTACATACTTAATTATGATCTTTCTGTATATCTTCACCATTCATCACACATGGGTATATGGCCGGAGGTCATGACCCCGTGGGAGTTCTTTTTTTTTTTTTGGCTGGGCAGAGTCGACGCACCATCGGCGCCGCCCTCGAGGTCGATGCACTGCGTGGCGCTCACAGGTTGGCCGGTAGATGCTGTCGGCTCTGCCCTCCCGCCAGTTCTGAGTCACCAGAGAGGTGAGGAAAAGGGTTGGGAGAGTGGGACAAGAAAGTCCAAGGGACAGATAAAGTAAAGATACATAACATATAGGCAGAGCCCCGACTTTTCCAGCGATTGTCGTGAATGTTGACCATGAGAATTAGCTCGTGGAATTTGTAGCCACCCGCTGAAATTCCTGTCACCCGTGGAAGTTGAGGCAGATCGCGAATTAGTGCCTGATCACCGCAGAAGTTACAGCTGACCACTGAACTCCCATCAAATTGTCTCTCCTGCTAGGCATTCAAGTGATCTCCTTAGGGTTTATTGACCGAGACTTAGACAAAATGACGAGCATCTGGAAATAAATAATAATAAAAAACTCCCTCTGTACATATTGGGAGCATGATATTTCGCTCCCGTCATTACACTCCGCCTAATTACACTCAGGACAGTTCACTCCGATTAATTTCACTCCCATGTAATCTCACTCCCCCGTCATTTCGCTCCTTCATAAGGCTACAAAAGGCAATACTATACTGAGGATAGAAGCCACCCCAGTATAACCACAATACAAGTTTATTAGGACAGCTTCCATGTGGAGTAGGAATTTAAAGCACACCATAATGATGCCTGCTTCTTTAGTGTCACAAGCTGGCTCATTGGGCTAATTGTTCTTTTACACTACTATGTCCACGATTTGCAACGTAGGAGGTTGCAAGGTAAACCACCGCCGTGTCATTTACTATCGATGTTGAAGAGAACCCTCCTTCAGGGTTGCCTTACTGTGGCTTTTCCTGCAAATTCATGCTTTTCCAAAATTTAAAATAAATAAATGCCTTACTGTGGATTGCCCACCTCCACTGCACGAGATGCACCCAGACCCCCCACGATCACATTTCAAGACACTCCGGATCTGCAGGTAAGCCAGCGGAGCACCAGGATTTATATCGCAGCAGCAGTTATTGGTAAGGCTGAGGTGCTGATGTCCTAAGCTTTCAAATACCTCCTGGGGTTCGCATCACTGCTGAGTGTTCAAGTTTCGTGGGTGGGGGTCATCTGAACTGAGATGTAAAGGCTGTCACTGGTACCAGAACTCTTTGCAGGGAGCCATTAGCACTTTGATATTTTTTTGCATAAATCAAGAGGTGATCTATGATTTCTATCCTATTTTCCTGAAAATTGCATTCTGTTCCAAAATTTTAAATAAATAAATCTGATCAGCCATAGTTCTCAGGAGTGAAGTGCAGTATCGGGAGTGAAGTTAGTGGAAGCTAAGTAACGATGGAGCGAGATGTCGGGAGCGAAATGTCAGGGAGCGAGAAAGCGGGAGAGAAATGACATAGACCCGTACATATTTACCCTGCATTGCTGTTTGGTTTCCTGTGATCTGCACACACCGGCTGCAGAAGAGTATAAAAAGCACAGGCTGCACTTTGCTGCTGCACAAAAAAAGCATGCAGCTGTTTGTCCAACTTTTCCTCTAACTAGTTGCCTAAGCTTTTATTTGAATCTCCAACCCCGCTGGTCAGCGGCTCTTGCTGGCTTGTCACTCGCTCACTGAGTGCGCCCATCTGCTGCTGTCCTGCTTTTCCCACCCAGCCCACTCCCACTGCCTGTCTCTTCCTATTCAGTGCCCAGAGACTCAGAGAATTGTTTTGTTTTGAAGGGCACATTCAAAAACAGATTTGAACACCCATTTATAATGATTTTGTATATGTGATTGGATCTGTCTGATAAAATTACGGAGTGGTTTGAGGCATAGTCACTGGGCATCCACAAACAGTGGTATAGCCGGGAAATCGTTTTTCCAGTCAAGGTGCCAATCTGTGAATAAGTAAAGCATCATGTCTTGAACAACTGCAAAGAGTTTTAAATACTCATTTTAGGTTTGCATTGAGGCAAGCAAAGAACAGCATTTTATTACTATAAAAATGTTCATGCTGTGGTAAATGGGAGGTGGGGGGTTGTTTAGGGTGTCCTACAGCATGTAGCTTGATCATTATTACATATCATTATTTGCTCTGCATAACTATGTATTTAATGATGACTTTCTCACCTATTTCTGCCCTATAGAGCCAATGTACACACCACAACACACAATGTCTCTGTTTGTTTGCCTCTGCCTGGCTCCCTCTATTACTTTATCTATTTACATCTGTCAACCAATAATCATTTTAGTACAATTGGATCTGTGGATTTGGAAATCAAATATATGTGACCCTATGTGATGAGCACAGATATCTATCTATCTATCTATCTATCTATCTGTCTATATCTGTCAACTGTAAATGAAGTAATGTGACAACACTTATAATTGAAATTAAAATTTATATATTTATGTAGAGATGTATGACAGAATAAAAATGCTTATGATTTTTTGTGCGTGTGTGTTCTAGGCAAAGCAGTATTACTAATAAATATGATATTGTGTGGCATGCATTACCCATTCTGACTCTCCTGAAGATACTGTATGTGAAGGTGGTGTTCAGCGAATGTGGCATCTTTAATTTCACTGTACAAATAACACAAAGAAGACACACACACAGTTTGTGAAAAGGATTTATTAGCGGCTGAACAGATTTCTATACAAGTTAATTAAGGATGAAAGCCAAGGGTGAATGTTACAATATGAGCACTTGACTGGACTGAAAAATGTCTATTATGGAGAAAAACAAAAACAAAGTATGAAAATAAGGGGAATAGTGTGAAAATCATGTGCCGCAGAATTGCCGTAGAAATAACCATTCGCCGCAGAGTTCTGCGGCAAATGGGAACCCTGCCACAGAACTTTGCTTCAAAGTGCCGCAGAAAAATCGGGGCTCTGCATATAGGAGAAATAACGACTGAGAGGACAGAATAATAAGGAAGTCTAAGGGGATTGGGTAGGGGCCCCAATCTCTGGAAATAGGAAAAAGGAGAGAGGAAAGAGAAAGGATTTAGGATAAGCGTGAGAGGGGGAGGAGAAAGGTGACAACCATACCCTGGACCTTGACTTATCTCCAGATTGTATAGGAACTGCAAGGAGTAGTCAAAAGGCTTATTGTCAGAATTCAAGGCACGGAATTACTGGCAAAAACTCCAAAAGCAGAAAATACAGGTTACTCACCTGTAACAGGAGTTCTAGGAAGGGTATATGTTGTTCATCCACACTGTCGGGCAGGTTCCTTGCTGCTTTAAATCTTGCCAGAAGGTCTTCAAGCTGGCTTCTCCCATCCACCCCGGGTGGTAAAACTCTCAGCTCCGCCCCATGACTCCAGATCTATCCCGCTGGAAGCCAGGTTGTGCGTCGAAGCCGGGGAGGCCGGGTGGGTCGTGTGGATGAACAACATAATACCATTCCTAGAACTCCTATTACAGGTGAGTAACCTGTATTTCTAGGGACATGGATATGTTGTTCATCCACACTGTCTGTCAGACTCCTAGCAGTTCTTCGGGAGGAGGGAGGCAAGGCGCATACCCCCTACTTAGGAAATAGAGACTGGAGAACCGAGGTCCCAAAACCAACATCCTGGCATGACTTAAGGTCGATGTGGTAGTGGGTGATGAAGGTGTGTGCTGACTTCCAGGTAGCAGCCCTGCAGATTTGCTGGATAGGGACGTCCCTGGAAGCAGCCACCGATGCAGCGGGTATGGCGGGTAGAATGACCTCTTATCCCACTGGGAGGCTCCATGCCCACCAACCTATAGCAGAGATCTATGCAGCAGGTGACCCACCTGCCTATCATCCGCTTGGCTGCAGGTCTGCCAGGTGCGGCTTCAGCATAGGTGACAAACAGCTGGAGAACCTCTCCCCGAACTTCAGCCGTCCGCTCCTTATAATAAGCGAGCGCTCTTCTAGGGTCCAAAGTATGGAGCCTATATTCGGCCTCCGAGGTGTGACACGGGTAGAACACCGACAGAGTCAACACCTGGTTAAGGTGAAACTCCAACACCACCTTCGGAAGGAATTTCGGGTGGGGCGCAGGACAACCTTGTCCCTGTGGAAGACCAGAGAAGGAGACTAGATAGACAGCGCCTGGAGCTCTCCCATCCTTCTGGCTGACATGACAGCCACCAAGAAGGTGGTCTTCCACGACAGGTGAGAGATGTCACACCTGTGCATCGGTTCGAATGGCTCGCCCATGAGCTTAGCCAATACCAGGGGATATGTGATCAAGGCCTTTGAAAAAGCACCCGACCACCTTCTCCTGCGCCACCGACTGCTTTCCGGCCCGCGCCCGCTAAGCAGAGATGGCTGCCAGGTGCACCTTGAGGGTCGTCGACCGAAGCCCTTGCTGAGAAAGGGACCACAGGTAGTCCAGAAAGCTTGCCAAGGAACAGGAGGAAGGGTCCAGGCACTTGCCCTGACACCAAATGGAGAATCTCTTCCATTTGAAGGCATAGCATTTTCTGGTCGACTCCTTATGGGACGCCTCAACGATGCTGAAGACCTCGTCGGAAAGACCCAAGGCCTGGAACTCTAGCCAGTCAGGAACCAGGCCGTCAGGTGAAGGGATTGAAGGTCCGGATGGAATACCTTCCCCCTGATTGACTCAGATCAGGTCTGGGCGTGCTGGAAGCCGCCTCGGGAGCCTGGAGCTGAGAATGAGGAGATCTGGATACCAGAACTGGCAGGGCCAGTCTGGGGCTACCAGAATCACCTGCGCCTTGTCCCTCCTCACCTTGAGAAGCACCTTGTAGATCAAGGGAAATGGGGGAAAGGCGTAGAAGAGGCCCGGGGCCCACAGCCTCGAGAAGGCATCCCCCTGCAGCGAGCCCTGCTGAGGGGGGCGGGCATGAAACAGTCTCAGCTTCGCATTCTCCCTGGAGGCAAACAGGTCCACCTGAGGCGTGCCCCAGTGGGAGAACAGATCTTGTACCACCTCCAGCAGGAGAGACCAGTCGTGGGACGCAGACCCTATCCGGCTTAGAGCATCAGCCAAGGTGTTGGAGGCTCCTGCCACATGGATGGCAAGCAGATCCGCCTCCAGGCTGCGCACGAGTGACCAAATGCGGAGAGCTTCCCTGCACAGAGGCATGGAGCGCGTCCCACCCTGGCGGTTTAGGTAGCACATGGTCGTGGTGTTGTCCGTCTGGACCTGAACCACTTGACCCTGTAGAAACGGAGCGAAGGCGGTGAGGGCTAGACGAACCGCTCGAAGCTCCAGCAGGTTGATGTGGCATTGGGACTCCCGAGGGGACCAGAGGCCGTGCACTCTGAGCTCCCCCCAGATGGGCACCCCAACCCATCAAAGAGGCATTGGTCTATAGAGAGACCGTTGGCTCGGGGCGGACAAACGGGATGCCCTCCTGCAGATGTGCTGGAACGATCCACCACTGGAGAGCGTTCCACATCCCCTGGGTCACTGTCACTAGCTTATCCAGCGGATCGAACTGCTGTGACCATTGGCTGGCCAGCCCCCATTGAAAGGGATGCATGTACCAACGGGCCCAATGGACCATGCTGGTGCAGGCCACCATGAGGCCCAGGAGGTCCTGGGCAGGGCGCAATTGCCCAACCTGAAATGACTGGGCAAACGAGGAAAGAACCTCAGCCCTGTCTGCCGGGAGCCGTGCTCTGGCTTGTAGAGAGTCAAGCTCTGCCCCAATGAATTGGATCACCGGCTTTGGCACGAGTTCTGACTTGGCCTCGTTGATGAGGAGGCCAACCTGAGAGCAAACCTGGAGGGCCAGATTTCTGGACCGCTCCACCTCCGTTCTGGAGGGGGCTGCAATCAGCCAGTCGTCCAGGTAGGGGTACACATGGACCCTTCGGCGCCACAGGAATGCTGTCACCACTGCCATGCATTTGGTGAAGACCCTGGGAGCTAGGGAAAGGCCGAAGGGCATGGCCCGGAACTCGTAGAGGGATCCTCTGCCCTGAAGCAGAGGAATCTCTGGTGGGACGGACGGATTTGGACGTGAAAGAACGTGTCCTGGAGGTCCAGAGAACAGAACCACACGCTTCGTTCCAAGGATGGGCTTATCTGAGCCAGAGTGACCATCCGGAAGGTCTGAGACCTTAGGAACCTGTTCAGGTCGTGCAGGTCAAGAATGGGGCAAAAGCCCCCTGTCTGTTTTGGGACCAGGAAGTACCTGGACACAAACCCTGGGTCTGGAGGAGGATCCGCCACCTACCTGATCACCTCTTTCTCGAGGAGCAGGGCGATATCGGCTTGGCGACCCCACAGAGAGGCTGCGGACCCCGTAGCCCCCCGAGGGGTGACGGCTCGGAAGGGCAAGGCCTGCTCGAACTACAGGGGCAGGCCCTTTCCTACCACCTCCAACACCCAGCGGTCCGTGGTGATAGTGGACCAGGCGGAAAGGAAGTGGCGGAGCCATCTCCCACGGGGGGAACCCGGGGGGAGTGACAAGGCTTGGGACGACACCCCTCAACCCGTCATTGGGCAGGCTTGGAGGAGGGACCGGCCGAGGGACCTCCTGGGCCTTTTCCTCCTTGCTTTCTATTAGAGGAAGCCGCAGGCTTGGCTTTGGGGTGCCAAGCGCAAGCCTGCTGGCCCTGGTGTTGGTGCTGTTGGGCCGGACGTGCCGCAGGCGCAGAAGGGCGAAAGGACTTATGTTGTTGTTGTCGACAGCCCTTGTCCTTCTGGGCGGAGGTGACCGAGTCCAGAGTGACAATGGACTTTTCGATCCGGTGGAGGTGACCTTCCACTCCAGGGCCGAAAAGGTCGGTCCCCAAGAAGGGGACATCCGCCAGTTTATGCTGGGTATCCACCGTGAAGGTGGATATCCTCAGCCATGCTCTGTGGTGCATGGCTACTGCAACCACAACTGATCTGGCACAGGAGTCTCCAATGTCCAGAGCCATTTGGAGCTGCTGTTTTGCCACTGCCCTTCCCTGGTCCCGTACCTGCCTGACTGTGGTCTGCAGGTCGGCCAGGAGATGAGGGATCACCTCATCCAGGGAGCCCATGAGGGCGTGGGAGAAGTGTGCCATCAGCACAGCTGAGCTGGCCTGGCGGAGGCCTAGGGAGGACGCAGCATACACCTTGCGCCCGCATGGTCAGCTTTTGGACTCCTTGTCAGGGGCTTATCCACATCCCAGCGTTAAGCGGGCAGCGGAGAAATGCTATTGGTGACCAACCCCTTGGCGGAGGGGTGTTCCGAAAAACCGAACAAAGAGCCGGTAGGGACCGCATACTTCCTGGCCATCCTGGCCAAAGGCGCAGGACAGGAAGCAGGCCGCTGCCAGAGTTCCAAGGCTGGGCCAACAATGGCTTCAGCCACCGCAAAGGCCTCCATGGGTGAATTCCCTCGGTCCAGTATCTCCATTACGGGATACTTGGCCTGCTTGGATACAGGCTCGAGATGCATCCTGGTAGACTCCGAGATGAGCCGAAGCAGACCCATGAAGGACGATGGGCTTTGGTCCATCGACTGGTCCCTGGAGGACTCCAGGTCAATGGGCCTGGAGAACAGAGAGGAGTCGTCGTTGGACTACGAGGAGTCCACGAAGAGCTGCCTGGGGCCCGAGCCACCCTCCACCTGCTGAGGACGTTGGGAGTGAGGGTGACCGACAACCTGTGGGGCAGGCCCTGACCCGACCGAGAGTCCTTGGTCGGCGCCCCTGATTTCGGTTGTGGAGGCGGAGGTTCCACCACAATCGATGGGGCAGCTGGTTTCGGCTGAACAACTGGCCCAGGCTTGGGCACCTCGACTACAGTGAAGGGTTGTTTCGGCCGCTCGGGTGAGAGCCACTGGATGGCCGGGGAAGGCGACGGCTTGTTCCAGGACAGAAGTAACTGCTGCCACATCAGGTCCTCATAGCGTTGACGCAATTTACGCCGAAGCCTCTCCTCTTCCGAGGAGGAAGACGAGGACGAGCGGCGGCACTGCTTACTTCGGTGCCGAGACCGAGACCTCAGCAGGATCGGCTGGACCGAGACGATGTCCAAGACTGAGATCCTCGGTGTTTCCGAGGACGGATCTGGGAAGGGACGGGGGACACCCGCTCTTCCCTTGGCTTGGAAGCCTTGACAGAGGACTCCAGCACCAGAGGCGCAGGCAAGTCCTCGGTCTCCACTGGGGGAACCGGTGAAGAAGGGTTGTCGGCTTCACCAGTCGACAGCCCGTCCGACGGGTCGAGAAAAATCTTGGCCGCGTCGACGGGTGTCTCGGCCGTCTGACCTGATGGGGACACCATGAAGCCAGCAGCCTTAGCCGCAACCTCAACTGAAGTCGAGTGTCAACTGCCCAGGGAAGGGGACCTCTCCTGCTCCCACGAACGCCATCGGTTGGACTTACCTTTCGAGTCTTTCTTTTTGGACCGAGAAGAATGTCCCAATGGCCCCTCTCCCTTCATGGAAAGGGACTGGCAAAGCTCCTTAAAGGAAGCTGAATAGGAAGTACCCAGAGAGAGAGCGGGATAAATGCCGCGACCGAGGAAGAGGATGATGTGGCCTGGGCCGCCTCCTCCTCGAGGGTGATCATCTGCTCGAGTTGCTCAGCTGAGCCAGCCACCGCGGTAACCGCCTAACAAGCCTCCTTCGACTTCACAGGTGGGTAGCGCTTCTCGGGGCGCCCAGTCTGTAACCGGGCAGTGCGGTCTTCCAGGACGTTGGCCGAAAACGAACGGCATAACTTGAAGGCCTGCGGGTCATGGTCTAAGCCGAGGCAGTAGACGCACGTGGAGTACGGATCCGTCCTGGACATTTTCTGCCCACATGGGCACCGCCGAAATCCGGGAGTCGATGTGTCCATCGCAGCCGCGAGGGAGTAATTTGACCGAAGTCTTGAAAATTTGAGAATAAGTTTTGGGCAAACCGAAGAATTAGGATCCAGTCTACACGCAGAGCGTTAAGGAGGAAACCTGAGCTTCCAAGCGATAAGGAAGATCTGGCGTCATGGGGCGGAGCCGAGAGTTTTACCACCCGGGTGGGTGGGAGGAGCCAGCTTGAAGACCTTCCAGCAAGATTTAAAGCGGCAAGGAACCTGCCAGACAGTGTGGATGAACAACATATCCATGTCCCTAGAAACGGCTATTCTGGAAGAAAGACAGGACACACAGAATTCTTCCCGTCTCAGGGGAAAAGATTTTTGGTGAAAGAAAATGCAGTTTTTTTTTTAAATAATAAATGATATGTCCAACGGACAAAGAAATCTAAAGATGGACGGGAACAAGGAGGAGGAGAGAATGGAGGGCAACTGCCAACTCCCACCCCACAGGGGTGGGGCTAGAGCACTGGAGAAGGAGTGCCTCCCATGTTGACCACTCTCCCCTTAGAAACAGCATCCCCCATGTGTCCTTGTTTACTCCACTCCTGACAAAAGAAAGGAGGGGGGCAAGGCTGGACACAGAGAGGAAGGGGGACCCAGAGACTGAGGCCCCAGGGGGATGGAGGGCGGGACTGTGATGAATGGTGAAGATACACAGAAAGATCATAATTATGGTAGGTACGTAATTTTCATATCTTATCTGTGTCAATCTTCACCATTCATCACATATTGGTTAGTGCCGAGCCACCCCGAAGGGGGTTTTCTTTTAACCCTAAGGGACAGGGTCCCTTAGCTCTCAGTGGGTGGCACACTAAGAGGGAGAACTTTTGGGGCCTGGAGAGGCCCGAGAGTGGGAAGAGTTAGACAGGGACCCCCGGAGGGGGAAGGAAGTTGCCCCGACAAACGCCGCCTCACTCTACGAGAGAAGATATAGGTTCTCTGGTGAGCGGAGTTAATCACCAGGGGTGACAACCGGGAAAGATGCAGCCATGCCGTCCACCTAGTGCAGATCACTGTCCCTACGACCCTGGTAGCTACCTTGTTGGATCATACGATGCCCTCACTTGGTGCCTTGCTAGCTCCAGGCCACATGCAGAGAGTGCAATGGCCTGTCTGGTTTGCTCCGTGTCAGGCATTGAGGCTAGGAGCTGACCGAGCCTGCACCACAAGAACCTGTCATAGGTTGCATAGTGGGCCTGATGTGCTGCAATAGAGAGCAGCAACCGTGCTGAGCATAAAGTCCTTCTTCCTCAGAAGTCAAAATCTGAGGAGTCTTTATCTGGGGGCCGGTCACGGTGGAGGGCGCGAAGCCCATCGGGAGTGTCCAGCTGCATCAATCCTGACTGAGGATGAGGCATGGAACCTGGAGACTCCGGGAAGGGGGCAATACCACTGGCAGAGATCCCTGGGGGCAGAAACTCTGGAAAAATTTCTCTGCCAGGAACGCAATGACGCCTCCTGAAAGGGAACAGGCCAGGGGGGCACCACAAGGGTGTCCTTGCCGAAATCACCTAAAAAGGCGTGCGCCGAGTGCTCCAGATTGCTTTGAGTGGGAGGGGTGATACACAGGTCCTCCAACATCCTTACAAGGAATCGCTGATACTCCGCGAGATCAGCAGCTGAAGAAATGCAGACAGAAGGCTCCTCTCCTCCAGAAGAGGGGGATGAGGAGTCAGAGGACCTTGGCTGTTCGGAGCGTGGCTGCTCAGGGGGAGGTTGAAAAACCTGTCTGTCCATGTCCCTGACATAAGCAGGGAACTGAGCAGCCACGGCTCTGAACTGCTCCCAGGAGAGAGGCCCAGAAGGACCAAGAATACCTGGGAGTGCAGGAGAATGCGGCAGAGGGATGGGGACAGAGTCGAGAAGAGAAGTCGACTGACCTCTGCCTGGGCTAGGGTGCGGATCAAAGAGCTCCAGAAAGAAAGAGCTCCGAAGACTCCACAGCCGACAACTGAACAACCATATCGGAACTGCCTTGGCTGTGCCCGGAAGATTCCCCACTGTGAAGTGACCGGGCCTGTGTAGATCCAGAACGACAGTCCCCTACCTCCAAAGAACAGGGCCCTCTCAAAGAGTCCGAGGGGGAAGAGCAGAGATCCGCACTACGGTTCCTCCCAGAGCCTGGGTGGGTTCTGGAAAAAGGCAGCCGAACAGAACTCACACCCTTTGACCCCTCGGAATCCGAGAGTGCCCTTCTCCTCGAGAGAGCCAGCCTAGGCAGCTGGCAACCCTGGTCAGCCCCTGAAGGAGCTATCCAAGGAGCACTGCCCTCCCTTCCTGTGGGTGCTCCAATCGGCCCCAAAGTTAGGCGATCTAGGCACACCACTCGAGGGGGTACCACCACTGAGGGGTCAGCGAACCCTCCGAGGCCAGGCTGCAGAGCAATAGTGGCCTGCACTACTGCCTGCTAGTCAGCACCCCTGACCCTGACCACGGTAGCCACTGTCCAGTCCTCAGTGAGGGGTTGGTCGCAGCCTGTCGAGGATAATACTAGAGTGCTCACCTGGGCAACTAGCTGCAAGAAGCCAGACTGCCTGTCCGACCCAGAATCCGACTCCTCCGAAGAAGTGGAAACCGAAGTCCTGTGCCAGACAGTGGGTGGGCGGTCCGTGCCATCTCAACCAAACAGAGCACCAGAAAAGGAGACTGCACCCGAGACGGTTCCAATGCCCCCCTCAGCACCATGAACAGTGGCAGAAGGAGGCATGGCTCCAACAAGGGCAGCAATCCTGGTGTCAGAACCCGACATGGCGCCATCCAGCCCCACACACAGACGGTGCCGACGTCGGCTCCAACAGCCCCATTGGCACCAAGAATGGTGCCGCCCAGCCCCATGGTGCGCAGAAGCGGCACCGACGATGGCGCCAACAGCAGTCTCAGCACGGAACCTCCTGGCGCCATGGCCTCGCTCTGAGCCGTGAATGACTCCAGAGGAGGACATGGTGCCATGCTCAACCTTGGGGGCCGCAGATGGTGCCGAAGCGAGAGAAAGATGAAGACGGCGCTGTAGAAACGTAGAAACTCCAACGGCGCCGCTAGCACTACTGGCACCGCAAACAGCGCTGACAGCAGCAATGGCGCCAAGTGAACTGGTGAACAGCGCCAAGGCCCAAAACGGCACTGACAGACGGCATCGAGGACGGCGCCTACCCAGGCCTTCCAAGCCGCGAGTCCGACACCAGAGGAGTCTTCACCCTCGAAGGGGCAATTGCCATAACAGCACCTCCCATCCATCCCCCGGGGGGAACAGACTGGGCCTCCTGCACCGTGGGAGGAGCCTCGGCCACGGCTAGGCTGGGAAAAGTCGAGGCTCCCTCCTCCTCGGTTCATGTAGAACCGGGAGGGGACACAGAGGAAAGGCCGAGAGAATGTGGCTTGGCCCAACGAGTGTGAACCCGACCCCCGAAAGTTGGCGGAGCCTGCCCCACTTTCCATGCGTGTTTTTCCATTTCTCTCTGATCCATGGAGAAACAGGAGTCACACGAATCCATGTTGTGAAGTGGGCCAAGACATGTAAGGCAGCAGTTGTGCTGGTCAGTGACGGAATATTTTCGGCTGCATGAGCACTGTCGCATGGGGGGCTGACCAATCCTGGAAGTTTTCTTGCCCTCCAACCGAGACATGATCTACGGAGACAAAAACACCAAAAACAGACACGACATCGCAGAAAATAGAATAACTGGAAAGGTCTTACCGGGCGACGTCAAGTATGACAAAACAGAACCGTCAGGAAGAACTGATGGACTTCGGCACCAAATTTAAGCAAAAAGATGGAGTCGGGAAAACTGCGAAACAGGCCAAAAAATCTTCCTCTAGCGTCCCACGAGGTGACCTCGACGGCGGGAGATGAAGAAATGGTGGCAAGGCGGAGCCGACAGCACCTAACGACCAACCCGCGAGCGCCACACAGTGCGTCGGTCTCAAGGGCGGCACAGATGGTGCGTTGAAAGAGCTCCCGCGGGGTCTTGACCTTCGGCCATATACCCATATGTGATGAATGGTGAAGACTGACACAGATAAGATCTGCCTTACAGATAGAACACAGAGGGTAGTGGTTGGTGGGATAGTCTCCTCCCCTAGGAATGTCTTCAGTGGGATTCCCCAAGGTTCGGTACTGGGGCCACTCCTGTTCAATGCCGCTGTCTCCGATATGGGGGGGGTAGGAGTAGGATGAGCCTCTTTGCGGATGACTCAAAACTGGGAGCACTTGGCTGATGGGGAGGAAGTGAGAGAGACAGTCCAGAGGGATCTGCATACCCTGGAGGGTTGGTCAAGGAGGTGAGAGGTGAGAGCTGAGGTTTAATCCAGGGAAGTGTAGGGTGCTACATCTAGGGGCCAGAAACCCAGGTCATGTATACACCCTGGGAGGGGATTCACTGCAAGCCACAACGAGTGAAAGGGACCTGGAGGTGGTGATAGACACCAGAATGAACACTGAAAACTGCAGAAGATCTGCGGCAAAGGCAAACAGGATTCTGGGCTGCATAGTCTGGGGAATAACATCCAGCAGGAGGGAGGTGATCCTTCCTCTGTATAATGCCTTGGTCAGGCCGCATCTTGAGTACTGCGTGCAGTTCTGGAGACCTCACCTTAGGAAGGACATAGCATTGTTGGAGAGGGTTCAGAGGAGGGCAACCAGGATGATCCGGAGCAAGAGTGAAAGGACCTATAAGGAAAGCTTGGAAGTCCTTGGGCTGTACTCACTGGAGGACAGGAGAGACAGGGGTGACATGACTGAGGTATTCAAATATGTGAAAGGGATTAACAGGGGCAGAGCCAAATAAATGTTCAGCCTAAGGAAAGGGGGCATAACCAGGGGCATGAGGGAAGTTGGGGGGACCTACAGGGGAGAACGTAGAAGGCATTACTTCACTGAGAGGGTGGTGGAGCCATGGAATGCATTGCCTGGGAGTCTAGTCGAGCATGGCACAGAGGAAGGCTTTAAGAGGGGTGGGACAGATGCATGGATATACTGAAGCCAGTTAACCCTCTCGTGGGCCGGGGGGGAGGAGGAGGAGCTAGCACTCAAAAGGGGCTGGCTAACGAGCAGACATGAAAGACCGTTAGGCCTATTCTTATGGCTTTTAGTATGTTACATATCTGATATCTATATATATATGTATATAGTTTGCCTTTTCAGTAGTTTCAAAACCTTGAAAGCACTGGTGTTAGTAATGCATTTAGAAATATATTTTTTAATTGTCTTTACAGATAAATCATGCAGGTTCATGTGAGGGCACATTTTTTGGGGGAGGGGGTTCAAACTGTTTTTTTTTTTTTATTATCTTTTTACCTCCTCCGATGTTCCGGCTCCCACTTCTCCTTCAGGTCCTTCCTACTATCTCCACCCCCGGCCATCCTCTTCCTGAGAGCTGTTCTCACCACATATCACAGCTAACCCTCCGAGTCGTCCCGGAGTAACCCATCTCCAGGCGGGTCCCCCTCCTTCGAGGGGGAAGGCACCGGGGGCCAGGAAAGCCCAGCACTCTATTTTTTATCCTTACGGGCTTGAGGGTGCTGCTGTGCAGGGGCTGGCTCCTGGAGGTTCTGGGGACGTGGAGGATACAGAGGCTGTCATCCAGCAGGAGCCGAGGCTGTTTTTCCGGCTTTCTGATTGTCCCTCCTGCGCCGCTGCATGTAGTACCCCTGGTCTCCACCGGGGGCCTCTACAAGAGCAAGGCTTCCCACCCAATTCCACCCCAGGAGAGAGAGGAGAGTAGTCCTCCGGATACTCAAGCCTCTCCTTCCCCAGCCAGCCCCTGTCAAATTATTTTAATCATGGGCACAGTACTTGGTAAACACACCCTTTGATGGAAGTGTATTTTTCTTTTTAAGTTTGAGAAGTGGAGTTGCCTTGCACATGTTAAAAATACCAGCTGCAATTAACTACTTGAAGAAACAAAATGCTGTTTTTTTTCCTACTTACTTTATTCCTGGCTCAGTTTATATCAGTGAAAAAAAAGACTGGAACAACTGTCAGAGCTGTCATCCTATTTATCACTCATTTAAAATTCCACAAATGTAGTTTCACATTTTTACCATGAGGGAAGCAAGAAGATGAACCAGCATGGTTAACAAATACATTCACTGACACCTGTGAATGAATGGGGAGGGGTAGTTTTTCTAACTTTCCTGGTGAGTTTATACTCCTTGGAACCTGTTATTCAGGTTTTTTTTATTGCATCTTGTCCCAGGCAATCTTCCCAGAGTGCAGTTTGCTCTACTGTTTAATATCTCCAGTGGAGGCCAGTGTCTTGTTACATTTTTTGTTTCAAATTAACCACAGACATCATGGCAGCCAAAGGAGACACACTTTGAGTATTAGGGTACGTACAGCATAATTAACCGAAAAATAATGAAGGGGAGCACCAGGCAATTTAGTGTGGTGCTCATTTTAACAAAAAGTTACAGAGGAAGTGGTAAGAGCACCCACAAAAATCAGAGAGCACAGGACTTTGATAAAAAAATAAAGACCTTTTATTTAAATACAAAACTGCATATCACATGTGTACCAAGTCCCAAAAATAAGTGGTAAAAGCAGTACCAACACTAACTTTTCCTCTGACCACAGTCAGGCATCATCACAGTGAATCTAAAACATCACAACAGTGCCTCCATATAAATAGTGATTAAATTACATGTTATTAATTAATTCTAACCAATCATAAACTAAAAACAATTTAGTTTTACTACTAAAAGCAGTTTTCAATAAACAACTCTAGTAACCATTAATTCAGACTTGAAATAGCAGCAAGGTTTGTGTGGAACTTTAAACTGCACATTTAAATCACACTGTTGTCCTTTATATGGGTTATCACGCTCATATATTGCTAGTTGCAGCACCCAATTTTTTTTCATATTGCTACCTCATATTTCATTTAAATATTTCTGGCCTATGATCCATATAAAGAATCAAAAACTGTGAAAAGAGAAAAAAGAGGGTGCAACTACAGCAAATCTCTTGAGCTGACTATTTGTTGTGAGGTTTGAATAGAAAAATATGTTGGGCTCCAACCCATCTGTTTAAATTGCACTATTGCCATTTAAAACTAAAACAATTACCATGCTCAGGCATTGCTAATTACAACACCTCATTATACTGTTTTGCTACCTTATATTTTATTTAAATATTTCTGACCTATGATCCATATACCTGTACATAATCAAATAAATCCATAACTGTCTTCTTGTGACTACATATTCCAAGCGAAGTGACAAAATAAAGGAAATTATAATAACTGGTCCATACTGCAATTAGAGTCGAGATTAAAAGAATTGGTACAGAAGGGTCTTAATATAGTATTCAGGAGGAGTAAAACCCTAAAAGATTTAATGGTAACTAACTAAGTTCCAAGTCCAGAACCTTTACACAGGCAATTTAGTCTGCCCCCCCACCCCCAAGGGCACACATAGATGTGGGAGCTGCATTTACTATAAATACATGCACGCATGTCAGGGATTTGTTAATCCATGTACAGGACAATATGTACAAACTAAAGACTTTACTGACTGTGACACCAAATGTGTAGTCTATTTACTTCAATACAGTTGTGGGAGTTAGTATGTGGGACGGACAATAAGAAAAAATTACTCGCCTTAGTAATGTTGTTTCTTCTAATGGAGTCTTGCTGTATTCTGACTATTGCAGTGATCTCCAACCTTTGAACTGCCCCGGAGAACAAAGAGTTAACTTTCCATGCAAGGCATGGAACGCTGAGCTCGAGCTCGGTTGAAGCCTCTGTCTGCTGCTGTTTGAACCCCAACCGCCAGATCTTTACGAGCTATACCTACTGGGCGTTCTGTGGAAACTGTAAACTCACACTAGCCAACTGGCAACTAAATTTGATAAAAGTTTTTTTTTGGTTTCAAAGCAAAGACTCAAGTCAGGAAACCCAAAAAAAAAACAAACACAACACACACCCAAAATAAAGGAGGGTGAGAAAAAGGGCACCTCTAGGTGCCAACACTGCTCCTGCCCACCCACATCCCAAAAACCAGGTTCTGAGAGGGGAGGCGGGGGAGGTCAGAATACAGCAAGACTCCATTAGAAGAAACAACATTACTAAGGTGAGTAATTTTTTTAAAACAACATGAAGTCTTGCTGTATTCTGACTATTGCAGAATACCAAGCAGTACCTCCATGGAGCAGGGACAGAACCTACTTTGGGAATAGGCTCTGAAGTACTGCTGTGCCAAACCGAGCATCACTCCTAGCCTGGATATCCAGAGAGTAATGCTTGGTGAAAGTATGGACTGTTTTTCAAGTGGCTGCTTGACAGATTTCTAAGATAGGAATATCCCTGGCAGCAGCCAGGGAAGCAGCTGTACCTCTAGTAGAGTGAGCCCTCAGGCCTGAGGGTGGGATTCTACCCAATTTTTCGTAGCAGAATTGTATACAAGAGACAATCCACCTGGCAATAGATCTTTTAGTGGCAGGTTTGCCCTTACCGACCTCTCCATAAGTGAGGAACTACTGGAGGGACTCAAACCTGTGACCCTTGGTGCGCTCTATGTAGTAGCTAAGGGCCGTTTTTATGTCCAGGCTGTGCAGCCTCCTCTCTCCAGAGGAGGAATGGTCAGTGAAGAAAACAGGGAGAGACATAGACTGATTAAGGTGGAAATCTGAAACCATCTTAGGCAAAAACTTCCTGTTAGTTCTTAGGACCACTTTATCTCTATGGAAAGACATGAAATCAGGCTCCACTGACAGGGCTTGCAATTCACTGATGCACCTGGCAGAGGTAATGGCTACCAAAAACACAGTTTTTCAAGTCAAGTACTTAAGCTCTGCAGAGGACAAAGGCTCAAAAGGGGGTTGCATAAGCTGAGCAATGCAAACATTACGGTCCCAAGCAGGAGCAGGGTACCTGAAGGGAGGATTGCTGTGCAACAGTCCCTTGAAGAATTTGCAAAATACAGGATGGGCTGAAAGAGAAGAGGACTTGCCTACTGACAAAAAAGCAGAAACAGCTGCTAAATGTACTTTGAGTGTAGCTGGTCTGAGTCCCAAGCCATTGAGATGAACCATATAGTCCAGGACTGTAAGCAACCCAGCAGATTCTGGAGAAATATGCTTATCAGAGCACCAAATAGTGAACCTATTCCATTTGGAGTTGTAAGTCTTTCTGGTGGAAGGCTTTCGAGAAGCCTTTAGAATATCCTGAACACCTTGAGAGAGGTGCAGATCAGCAAACTCTAACTCTTTAAGAGCCAGGCCTTGAGATTGAGAGATTTGAGATTCGGATACCAAACCCTCCCCTGAGAGGATGTCAACAGGTTGTAATTCCTGGGAAGAGATAGGGGAAAGTGGACTGCTAAGGACAGCAACAGTGGGTACCAGGGCTGTCTGGCCCAGTCTGGAGCGATCAGAATCACTTTGCAGGGTTGAGACCTGATCTTGACTAGCACCTTGAACAGAAGAGGGAGGGGGAAGCATACAGGAACTTCTTTTTCCAATTGAGAACCAGAGCATCCAGGGGGACTAAGCCCAATACTGGGGGTCTGCAGCAAAAGAGAGGAAGTTGGTGATTGTCTGGGGCTGCAAAAAGATCTATCTGTGGAGTGCCCCATCTGGAGAAAATCACCTTCAAAATTAGGGGATCTAGGGACCATTCGTGGTGGCCCTGAGATATCCTGCTGAGAGCATCTGCCAGGACATTGTCCTTCCCTGGGAGGTGAACTGATGTCAGAGAAGTTTGCAGGGAATAGGCCAGAGACCACAACTTCATTGCTTCTGTGCACAAGGCCGTAGACCGAGTGCCCCCTTGCTTGTTGATGTACCACATTGTGGTGGTATTGTCTGTTCTGATCTGGACTACTTTGTTCTGAACAGACTTGGAAAAAGCTTGTAGTGCCAGAAACACTGCTCTGAGTTCCAAGAGATTGATGTGAAGCAGAGATTCTTGAGGTGACCACAGCCCTTGGGTGGTAAGATCCCCCAAGTGGGCTCCCCAGCCCAAGAGGGAGGCATCTGTGGTGAGGATTAGAGAATGAGACTGAGTGACAAAAGGAACTCCTTGCCTTAAATTGTCCTGATCCTGCCACCATTGCAAAGCCTGGATCAGGGTTCGAGTCACTGAGACTAGTTTGGTCAGGGAATCCTTTCTCTGGGACCAGAAGGTTCTCAAGTGGAACTGAATGTCCCTCATCTGAAATCTTGCCTCCGGACCACTGCTGTAGAGGCTGCCATGTGGCCCAGGAGCTGCAAGAAGTGCCTTGCTGGTCGAGACACCTGAAGGGTGAAAGAAGAGGCCAGTTCTATTAGTGTCCTTGCCCTGTCCAGGGGAAGGAAGGCCTTTGCTCTTATTGTATCCAGCTCTGCCCCTATAAAGGTGAGGAGCTGCACTGGCTCTAGAACTGACTTTGGAAGGTTTAGGAGGAATCCTAAAGAAGTGAGCAGTTGCTGAGTTATCTGAAGATGTGACTTGACTTGGTCTGGAGACTGACCCACTATGAGCCAGTCATCCAGGTATGGAAAGATGGAGCTCTGTTTTCTCCTTAGGAAAGCAACCACTACTGCCAGGCACTTTGTGAACACCCTTGGGGCTGATGTTAGACCGAAGGGCACTGCTCTGAATTGATAGTCGGCTGAGGGCAACTCGAACCTGAGGTACTTTCTGTGGGAGCACCTGATGGGAATGTGAAAATAGGCATCCTTGAGGTCCAGGGAGGCTAGCCAGTCCCCTGGCCTTAAAGAGGGCAGAATTATTCCCAGAGTCACCATTTTGAATTTTGGCTTTAAAAGGTGCTTGTTTAGATATCTCAGATCCAGGATGGGGCCGCCATTCTCCTGTCTTTTTTGGGGTTAGGAAGTACCTGGAGTACAATCCTTTGCCCCTGTGTAGGGTAGCAACCCTTTCTATGGCTCTGAGAGCCAAGAGGGAAGAAACCTCTGCCTCTAGGGCAAGGGCCTCTGAAGGATTTGCAGGCGGAAAGGATCTGATTCTCATCTTGGGAAATTTTTTGAAGCTGAGAACCAGTCCCTGGCTTACTACTTCCAGGACCCACTTGTCTGATGTTAAAGACTTCCAGTCCTGGACAAAGTAAGCCAGCCTGCCCCCTACAGGTAGTGGAGAATCAGCCCGGGCAGACCCATCACGGTGTCTGCTTGGCAGGGGCTTTAGGCTGAGGGGTGGAAGCAGGCCTGCTCATACCCCGTCTGCCTCTCCCTCAAAAGAAGCCCCTCTGAGCAAAAGCAGAAGAGGAGGCCTGGGCTTGGTAAAAAAGGCCTATGAAAGGGCCTGCCCCTGCCCCTGGAATGCTGCCTCTAAGGAGTGGCTTGCCTTTCTTTGGCCTGAGCACTCCTGTAGGTGGTCCTGTACTCGTCCATCTTCTTCATGTAGTTCTCTGTCTGCTCCCGAAACAGAGAATTACCAATGACAGGAAAATCCATGGCCTTAGCCTGGGTATCCTGTGACAGGCTAGTACATCTGAGCCAAGCCATCCTCCGAAGGGCCACAGATGTAGCCATGACTCTAGATGAAACATCATTGGAGTCAACAGCAGCATGAAATTGCACCTTGGATGCCTCAATCCCATCCGCAGCCACCCGCTCCAGCTTCTTGGCAAGCTGGTCAGGGGCCTATTTAGCTAGAGCCATCACAGTGTCCCACCTGGACTTCTGGTATCTAGCTGTGTAGGCCATATAGTTAGCCTGCTTGAGTCCCAAAGATGCTGCCACGTATTGTTTCTTTGCCATGGCATTAATCCTCCTGGAGTCCTTATGTGAGGGGTGTGAAGTCAAGGGAATATTTGCCTTATCACAGGCAGTAGCCTGCACTACCCCAACATGGCTGCATTGCTGGGAAAGGAACTCTGTGTTTGAGCCTGAAAGAGTATACCTCTTGTCCATTCTTCTGTCCACAGGAGATATGGAATTAGGAGTTTTTAGAATTTTAAATGTCTGTTTCCCAAAAGACTTATGGAGGGGAATAGACAATCTCCTGGACTCTGGGATGTCCATCATCTCAACAAAATCAGGCTCCTCCTGATCCTCTACTGCTTCTTCCATAGGAAGCTGGAGGGTTTCAGACACTTTTTTGTAAAACATAAAGTGGGAAGGGGACTCAGAAAGCCTAGGAGGAGAAATACCTGAAGGTCTGTCTGGGGAGATGTCCGGGTCAATAGGCACATCCAGACTTTCATAATCACCATCATCATCATTATCTTCATACTCTCCCTCCTCCTTCTCCTCCGGTTCATAAAATTCTTGTAAAGTATAATCCGGAACCGGGGGAACCGACCGAACCGAGCCCCTGACCGATGGTGCCGGTTCGGCCGGAACCGGAGTTAGCGATTGAACTATCCTTATCACTTTGGCTATCTCATCAGCGGTCGGAGAAAGAACTTGTGGATCCGAACCGGATGATTTATCCCTTCTTTTTCTTTTAACCGGAACCGACTCCTCAGAATCGGTTCTCCTTTTGCCCGAAGAAGTTTGGCCCTGGTCAGAGGGCACTCCTTCTGGCTCGGTCGGAACCAAACCAGGCTGGCCATCCGGGTCAGCGGACTTCTCGGACTCCCTTTCCCTCAGTCTACCTTCTGTCTTATCCAGGGTAGCTTTGGGAAAACTTTTACAAATTTGGCAGTCTGAATTGAGGTGGTCAAACCCCAGACAATAAACACAGGTGGTGTGGGGGATCAGCCTTAGCAAAGGCTTCCCTACACACACTACAGTGTTGAAACCCAGCGGGCCCAGTTTTTTTCTTGGGTTTCTCAGGCATGGCCAATCCTAACCAAACCTTACCCTTTTTTCGGCAATCCGCCAGGCAAGACACCCCTATAGGTTCCTGACCGTGTTACGGGTCTTGGAAAAAAACGTAATGAAATCCGTTTGTTTTTTTTAAAACCGATACGGACCGGTTACCACACTCTAATAAAGACAGACGTTTTTTTACACAAACCTGATCGGTTAAAACCGAACCGATCCAATGTTTACAAGTTCCACACAGAAAACAAATATAGAAAACCTATCTAGCACTCACGGTACCACAGACAGAGACTTAAACCAACAGGCTAGAAGCAGAAATTCGGTTGAAACCGAGCGAAAAAACGACACTTTAACCGACTTTTTTTTTTTTTTTGAACCAAGCGAAGGAGAAATCTTCGGAGCGACTGTTCAGTGAGACGGAGTAAAGAATCTGGCGGTTGGGGTTCAAACAACAGCAGACAGAGGCTTCAACCGAGCTCAGCGTTCCATGCCTTGCATGGAAAGTTAACTCTTTGTTCTCCGGGGCAGTTCAAAGGTTGGAGATCACTGCAATAGTCAGAATACAGCAAGACTTCATGTTGTTTAAAGAAGTTTTAAAATAAGGGTAGGAGAGCATGTGCGTGCCCTAGCTAAAAATGACATGACTTATGCCATAGTCCAGCACATAAAAGGTAATAGTAGAGCGAACCACAAGATTAACTTTGTTGGCATAGAAGTGGTTAGACTTGGTTTGAGAGGGGGGAACATCGAACAAATGATTGGCGGACGAGAACATTTTTGGATTTATGAACTAGGGAGCAGATATGGGCAGCGTTTAAATGATGCCATTGATCTAGCATCATTTTTAAAGAAATGCAGGAAGAAATAATTTGAACCATGAAGTTGGGGTGAAATAGCTAACATATAAAATGAGTTCTGATAATTCCAGAATGTTTTAAGGAAAATGTTTCATATATGTCCATTTCTTTTGTGACTGAGGGTGCAACATGACACATGATGGTGACCTTTTTATTTTGGTTTAAGGCACAAAGATTAATAAATATAAAAAATGTTTTGTGGATATTGCATATTAATTTTGTAAAGCATGGTTGCATCTTCAACACAGTAAGTGCAGTGCTGGTAAGAGCAGCTCATTTTTGTGTATTGTAACTGCAAAGGATTCATGATTTACAATATGGGGTTGTATTTGAGGAAATAAAGGAAAATAATTTATTGGTAACTATGTTGAACATTATATATTATACAGATGGGTTGGAGCCTATTTAACCCTCATAACAAATAGGTAGCTCACGACATTTGCTGTTGCTGCACCCTCTTTGTTCCTCCAGTTATGGGTTTATTTGATTCTGTACATGGATTATAGGTCAGAAATATTTAAATAAAATATGAGGTAGCAAAACACAATATAATGAGGTGTTGCAACTAAAAGGCATGAGCATGGTAATTGTTTTAGTTTTAAATGGCAATAGTGCAATTTAAACAGATGGGTTGGAGCCCAACACAGTTTTTTATCCAAACCGCACAACGGTCAGCTCAAGACATTTGCTGTAGTTGCACCCTCTTTTTCCTCTGTTCTTAGTTTTTGATTCTTTATATGGATCATAGGCCAGAAATATTTAAATGAAATATGAGGTAGCAATATGAAATAAAATTAGGTGCTACAACTAGCAATATATGAGCGTCGTAACCCATGTAAAAGTGTGATTTAAATGTGCAGTTTAAAGTTCCACACAAACCTTGCTGCTATTTCAAGTCTGAATTAATGGTTACTAGAGTTGTTTACTGAAAACTGCTTTTAGTAATAAAACTAAATTGTTTTTCATTTATGACTGGTTGGAATTAATTAGTAACATGTAATTTAATCACTATTTATATGGAGGCACTGTTTTAGATTCACCGTGATGATGCCTGACAGTGGTCAGGGAAAACGTTAGTGTTGGTACAGCTTGCTTTTACCGCTTATTTTTGGGACTTGGTGCACATGTAATATGCAGTTTTATATTTAAATAAAAGGACTTCATTTTTTCATCAAAGTCCTGTGCTCTCTGATTTTTGTGGGTGCTCTTACCACTTCCTCTGTTACAGCATAATTAAGACGTTTTCATATGCATAATCTTTCCATTCATGTTATTGCTAGACACACTGCAGCTAGCTTGGCTTGGGAAAGGGCGAACATGGTCCGGACCCCTTAGCAACTGAGATGCATATGCAGCAAATAAATCCAGATGCGCTAACTGCCTGCTGAATAAGGAAGGGTTGCAGGAACTCAGGAAATGATTATGGGGAAGGGGGGCTGATGGCCATCAAAATTTAAAGGGATTTGGGGGTAATCATATTGGATGACCTAAAGGTGGTTAAACAATGTACCAAAGCTGTGAAGAGAGTCAGTGGAATGCTGTGGTGCATTAGCGAGAGGTATTACCAGCAGAAGGAAGGAGGTGGTGATGCCACTGTGTAGATCACTGTTGAGGCCTCATTTGGAATATGGTGTCCGGTTCTGGAAGCTGCATTTCTGTCATGCAACTTTAAATCACAAATGTGTTCAATCGTTCTATTTTAGATTTCTATCCCTTTCCCCCACTGGTTATGCATAATCTTTCCATTCGTGTTATTGCTAAACATACTGCAGCTAGCTTGGCTTGAGGAAGGGTGAACATGGTCAGGACCCCTTAGCAGTTGAGATGCATATGCAGCAAATAAGTCCAGATGTGCTAACTGCCTGCTGAATAAGGAAGGGTTGCAGGAACCGAGGAAATGATTGGGGGGGGGCGCTGATGGTCATCAAAATGGAAAAGGATTTTGGGGTAATCATATTGGATGACCTAAAGGTGGCTAAACAATGTACTTAAGCTGTGAGGAGAGCCAGGGGAATGCTGTGGTGCATAGGGAGAGGTATTACCAGCAGAAGGAAGGAGGTGGTGATGTCACTGTGTAGATCACTGGTGAGGTCTCATTTGGAATGTTTTGTCCAGTTCTGGAAGCCACATTTCTGTCATGCAGCTTTAAATCACAAATGGGTTAAATGGTTCTATTTTACATTTCTGTCCCTTTCCCCTACTTCTCCCACTGGTTAACCTTATGGAACGCAACCAGAACATATCTTGGCTAGCATAATGAATGCACCTACACAAGCTGCTTCTCAGTCTACAGCACTGTCTTTTTAAAATGCTAACTTTTTGTTGAAAATATGGCATATTTTTTCCATCCATGTTATTGTTAGACATACTGTAGCTAGCTTGGCTTGAGGAAGGGTGAACATGGTCAGGACCCCTTAGCAATTGAGATGCACATGCAGCAAGTAAGTCCAGATGTGCTAACTTACCCTATAACTGTTAAGCGTCACAGTTTGCATTTTCTACTTGAAATGGTTACTTTTGCATTTATGTTTATTTTAAAATATTTCATATTCTGACCATGTGGTCATGTCACGGACCATAACTGATCTACAGCCTTAACCTCTCCCGCCCCCCTGTGCTCCAACTTGCATAGAAAATAATGCTTGTAGACAAATCTCATAATTTTGCCGCTGTGTTCTGGCGTGTTCTTGTGTGCGTGTGTGTGTTTGTGTTACTGAAGCAAGAAATGTACAGCTGTCATTTTTATGTTGCTTGCACGCATGTGCAAGAAACATAGTGCCATCATCCGAGTTTTCGGAGGTGTGTCAGCCCGTCTTCCAATGTAGTCAGTGTGTTTGCAGGCGCGGCCCCAGTTAACCAATCACTGCTGCAGCTGTCTATGACAAGCTGAAAATGCAGTGGCATACAGTTCAAGGGAGAGCTCCGCTCAGTGAGCAGAGCTCTCCCCCACACACACATGGCAAGTACACATTATTGCGCGTCTGATGCGCTCCCCACGTACACACTATATGGCCGTGACGGGTGCCCAACCCGTCGGCTCCAGCGCCCCCCCCCCCAGCTTTCCGGTGCCAGCTGGGAGCCCACCCAGCGTGGCACATCTGTTGGGCAATGGGAGTGCCCAGTCCCCCGCCGGCTCCAAGGTTGCACCCCCCTAAAGCTTTCCGTGCCACGCTGGGAGCCCACCACAGCGCAAATCTTGCTTTTGGCCGACGGGTGCCCAATCCCCGCCAGCTCCACGCCCCCGAACACTTTTCGCTGCTGCGCTGGGAGCCCACCCCAGCGTGGCAATGTCCCGCTGCGTCTTCTTTAAAAAACAACAACATGTGAATAAAATAACGGTCCCGCGTGGTCTCCTGCCCCCCCCAAACCCGCACCCACCCACTGCGCACCCTGCCTCCCCACACCCCTCACCCCATACTTACCTCCGGAGCTCGGCGCGACGATCATCGGTGGACCGGGAACACGTCTGCACTCTTCAAAGCCAACTGCAAACTGAGGAAATGACGGTAAGCTGTATAATGGGATAGATAGGGTTTTTTCAACTTTGCTGCATATCTCAGACATTTTTTGGAATTTTTGCACCAAATTTTCAACATGGGGATTTTGGGACCCCTTCTCATGAATGATGTCACTGTCATGGCGTTATTCGGGCCCAAAGAGTGATTTCGCAGTCACTGCGAGAAATCACCTTTCGGGACCAAGTAACTAAACGACACTGCCAGTGTTCATAAGGTGGGCTCTCAAGAAGCCTATTTTGAAAATTTGGTGGAAAATTCCAAAAATGACTGTTTACTAACGCAGTGCTATGCAGTTCCCACGCAGGTTCGTGAAAGTTCGCTAATTTTCAATATTTCCACCTAGATTTCAACACTGCCATTTTACCACACCTTCCTATGAGCAGTACAGCTGTCATTTTCACATCTCACTTAAAATGTGTTTCCGCCCATATAGCACACAATGGCGCAGTCGGTGTGCGAAATCAATGTACAGGACAAATTAAGAAAATCACAGTGACACTGTTCATGAGCAGAGGTCTTAAAATGGCTATGTTGAAAATTTGGTGAAAAATTCCTAAAATGACTGTTTTACGATTCATGAATCAGTCATGCATCATACCCTCATAAGTTCGCGAATTTTCAATATTTTCACTCCAGATTTTCAACATTGCCATTTTACCACACCTCCTTATGAGCAGTACAGCTGTCATTTTTCACATCCTGCCCAAAACGTGTTTCCGCTCATGTAGAGCACAATGGCGCAGTCGGTGTGCAAATCAATGTATGGGACACATTAAGAAAATCACAGTGACACTGTTCATGAGCAGAGGTCTTAAAATGGCTATGTTGAAAATTTGGTGAAAAAATTCCTAAAATGACTGTTTTACGAGCATCGTTGCATGGTTCCATGGCCTTCGTGAGTTCGTGAATTTTCAATATTTTCACTCCAGATTTTCAACATTACCATTTTACCACACCTCCTTATGAGCAGTATAGCTGTCATTTTTCACATCCTGCCCAAAACGTGCTTCCGCTCATGTAGCGCACAATGGCGCAGTCAGTGTGTGAAATCAATGTATTGGACAGATTAAGAAAATCACAGTGACACTGTTCATTAGCAGAGGTCTTAAAATGGCTATGTTGAAAATTTGGTGAAAAAATTCCTAAAAATGACTGTTTTATGAGCGTGCGTTGCACAATTCCTACGCTAGCTCATACGTTTGTGAATTTTCAATATTTTCACTCCAGATTTTCAACATTGCCATTTTACCACACCTCCTTATGAGAAGTACAGCTGTCATTTTTCACATCCTGCCCAAATCGTGTTTCTGCCCATGTAGCGCACAATGGTGCAGTCGGTGTGCGAACTCAATGTGTGGGACACATTAAGAAAATCACAGTGACACTGTTCATGAGCAGAGGACTTAAAATGGCTATGTTGAAAATTTGGTGAAAAAATCACTAAAAATGACTGTTTTAAGAGTGTGCATTGCGCAGTTCCTACGTACGCTCGTAAGTTCACGAATTTTCAATATTTGCACTCCAATGACTTCCAATTACCTAAACAGCACATAGAAGCAAGCAACATTCGGCATTGACAAATGCTTGTTTACATCCTGTTCAAAATCTGTTTTTGCACCTGTGGTGCCAAAAGGCACAGTCGCTATGCAAAATCTCCTTCCGGCGAATGAACTGATAATGTCACTGTTCAAGCGGTGGGGCCACAAAAAGCACATGCTGAAAACTTGGAGTGAAAATACCAAGAAACGTCCAGGCCATTAGGGTTTCTGACCATAACACCCTGCACTGTAGAGACTGACAGGCATCAGGGTGTGACTTGGGATTGTCAACAGTAATGCTCACACCATTCCACCACCATCCCCACCCCGCAGCCGGTGACAGGTATCAAGGTGTGCCTTTGACTCTTCAGCCCCAAAGTTTACTCCATTCTCATATACTGTACCCATTTCAGCGTATTTCCTTATGGAATGGGGTGAGTGTAAAGTTTGAAAACCCCAAGGCACACCTCGACTCTTGTCTGTGTCTGCAGGGTAGGGTGAGGTGAAATGGCATGAGTATTATGGGCAATGACCCAAAGGCACACCCCAATGCCTGTCCATGTCTGCAGGATGGGGGTGGGGTTGGCGTCACTTCAGTATTTCACTGCCATTCCTATTCTGCCTGTCTGTCTGTGTCTCTCTCTCAATCTATATGTCTATGTAATTATCTTTCTATTAATTGCATGTATCGCTATTTTTAGCTATTTCTAAAACAAACCTGCAAATCACATTTGCCTGCACTCTGAGCTCATACTTATGAAACTGTGCATATTTGTACTCTACTTCTGCGTAGACCTCATACGTTCCTAATATTCCCATTATCACACGCATAACTACCTTGCCCTTATCAAAAGTGACCCCCTCTGAAAGTTAATATCACATTTTCTCTAACAGTCCATCATCATTACACCTGACTTCCTGACATCAACACATTGCTTAAATATAACTTACATCACCTCATGGACAAAAACCCTGTTTCTCTTAAAAAATAAATACATAAATAAATAATAAAAATGTGTAAATAACCCCAAGGCTGAACATATGCCAGCCATTACCTTTTCACGTACTGCCACCTTCTGTACCATCATGGGGATCTGCATATGTTTCCCTTGATGCTTTGCATTATTGGGATATGTGCAATTATGTTTTCTTTAAAATTTGGCTGTCTGGCCAACATCATCTGGGATAACACATACATCAGTGGCATTTGCTATGAGGTTCTTTTGTAAGCTTCCTATTCCTTTCATTAAAATGTACGCCTCCATATATTTTCCTAATAATGTGTATGCCTTCCTTAGAACAGAAACTAAAACAAACCTTACTACTTACAAATCATTGTGTTGTTTCTTCATACCTCCTTAACAATTCCACACAACTTCACTAACTTCATTATGCAGCTGTGGTGGATCTGACCAGAATTTGTTCTTTGTGGTGAGGAAGAATCTTGAGTAAAAACATTTCTCCTTTTGCTGTGGGGGGACAGGTTCCACTGCAATCAGCAACAGTAGGTTTGCCACTTCCTGTTCCAGCTGCTTCCTTTCTGAGTTTGAACCTGGTTCGAACACTCTTGTTCTTAATATTGGGAAGGATTTGAAACTGAGGGACAAATCGTGGCTCACTACCTCCAGGACCCACTTGTCTGTGGTAATGTTTATCTATGCCAGGAAGTAGTGAGCCAGTCTGCCCCCTACTGGAATGTGGGGGCAAATAAATCTGGGGTTCTGTTTAGATTAGGGCTGGGCGTGGCCAGTCTGATCCCCATGCCTTGACCCACTTCTACCTCTGCCCCTGAAGTAACCTGTCTGCTGAGAGTACTGCTGTATAGCCTTGTGCTTGGAAAAAGGGCATGGTATAACCAGCCCACCCCTTACCTCCCCTCCCCTATGGCCTACTGGAAGGAGAGGGGTTTCTCTTTTGCTGAATTGCTTTAGTAGGTGGCTTTATATTCGCCCACCTTTTTCACACATGCCTCAGTCTTATCCCCAACCAGGGAATTGTTTTCCACAGGAAAATCCATGGCCTTTGCCTGGGTATCCTGAGTGAAGTTGGTGGCTCTGAGCCATGCAAATGTTCTGCAAGCTACTGTGAGTGCCATCCACCTGGCAGCAGTGTAATTGGCATCTGCTGCCATCTGAAACTGGTATTTGAATGCCTCTAAACCAAATCTTGCAGTTTCTGCCAGGTCCCCTGATAGCCCAGGAGTAGTCTTATCAGCCACAGCCTGAAGTGACTGCCATAGTGACTTCTGGTACTGGGCAGTATATGCCAGGTAACTGGCCTGCCTAATAAGACAGTGAAGCTGACAGATAGCCTTTTTGGCCATGCTGTCAATTTTTCTGGAATCATTTTCTGGTGGGTGGGATGCCAGAGGCACCCTAGCCCTATCACAGGCCACAGTCTGAACAAAGTAGGGGGAGTGGCTTAGCTAGAAGGAGCCAGGTTAAAACCAGATTTAAGCACTGTCCTAGATAGCTTCTGCCAGAGAACAGACAGAGCACCAGGAGGAAGGAGCTGCTGGTATAACTAAAACTTCTCTACTGGGACTATATTGCCCTCCTTCCTCCCTCCACCCCCATCCTAAACCAGTTCTACTTTTATAGTCACAGGATTTAACTGACAACAGGAACTTCCTGTTTGGGAGCAGAAAGTGAATGATCACAGAGCCACCAAAGACTCACCATCCTAGAAGGGCAAGAGCAGCTCTCCGTCCCCCCCCCCCAGCTGCTGGAGGTCTGATTCTGAGCAAGTAAGGAGATTACCGAGAAATATAGGAACTTCTTGTCTTTGAACAGGAAGATCAGAAGCTAAAAGGGCACAGAGGCAGTAAGTAAGTAGGGGAAGAAAAAAAATAAAATAAACAAACAGAGGAAAGAGTAAGTATTCCAAACAACAGTTAGGGGGCCAGGAAAAAGACATGATGGGAATGGTGCAGTGCAGTGGCTGTGGAGCAGCAGTCTTCCAGGAGACGTTCTGGAGGATGCAGTGTTGTCCCATCTGCAGGCACCTCTCTGGGCTGAGGGAGGAGATTGCTCATCTCCAGGCTGAGTTGGCCAGGATTTGTGGGACCTCCTCTCCCACCCAGGGACCACCAGGGTCTCTGCCGTTGCCTCAGAGGTTGCCAAGAAAGAGGAGCGGTAGGACCACAGTGGGCTCAGGGAGGGTGAGTGTGTTGGAACAGAGGCGCATCCCTCCAGTTGCACATCTCCACAATTTCTATGCCATTCTGGAAAAGTGTGGTTCCTCTATGGAGGCACCACAGTGGAGACCAAGGATGATGCTGGGAACCTCCACAAAGGCGACCCACAGGAGGGTGGCACGGGACCCCACAGGGGAAGGAAACAACTCCTGATGGAGGACTCCATTGTTGGGCAGGTAGAACTGGGGGAGGAAGAGGAGAGGGAGGTAAGGTGCCTGCCTGGCACCATGGCTTGGAGGGACAGGGAGAGAATCCTCAGGATCACAGGAGCAGCTGCACAGGAGAGGGAGCTGGATGTCATTGTCCACCTAGGGACAAATGACCTGGCTATGAAAGGGATCAGAGCAGTGCAAGAAGCATTTGTGGAGATGGGGAGGGGCCTTAGACAAATAGCACACACGGTAACCTTCTCAGAGGTGCTGCCTGTCTATGGCACGGATGAGGCTAGGGTGCTCCACACCACGGGATTCAATCAGTGGTTGAAAAACTGGTGCAGAGCTCAGGGATTTGGCTTCATTGGGGACTGGGGGTCCACCTGGATGGATGCAGGCCTATACTGGCATGATGGTCTGCATCTGTCCAGGAGGGGAACCAGGATCCTAGGTGATAGGTTTAAATACTTCATTGGCAAGCATTTAAACTAGCCAAGGGGGAGGCACTGGAAAGGAGCAGGGAAATCCTAGCCCCACCCCAAAAAAAACTCAGGGTACTAAGTGAGGTAGACTCCAACATAGAGATGTCAATAGGGAGAAGTGCAGGGTAAATGGAGAAAGTGACAAATGCAATAAAGACAGGGATGGGGCAAAAAGGGGTAAGGCTATCAAGAAATGGAGGGTAATGAGTACCAACGCCCGTAATCTGGGCAACAAGCTCCCTGAACTTGTGGCCTTGATGGAAGAGGGATGCCTAGATATTGCAGCAGTCACAGAAACATGGTACACAGAGAACCATGACTGGGATATTAACATACCAGGGTACACAACCTACAGGAGAGACAGGGAGGGCATGGGGGGTAGCTCTCTATGTAAGGGAAGGGATAAAAGCAACTTAACAAAAGAGTAAACAGGGAGGAGAGGAGGCACTGTGGGTCGCCTTACAGACTGGAAATGGCACCACAATCCGCACAGGGGTTGTATACAGACCCCCATGTCAGGGGGAGGGAATGGACAAGGATATGAAAGAAGGCATACTTAGGATGGCACCGAAAGGGGAGATACTGTTGATGGGAGACCTTAATATGCCAGATGTTAACTGGAGCACCTTTGCTGCAGCCACATCCAAAAGCAGGGCCATTCTTGATGCCCTTCAGGTGGCATGCCTCAGACAGCTAGTTTTGGAACCTACTCGTGAGGGAGCAATCTTAGACCTCGTACTCTCAAATGGGGACAGTGAGAGGATCTCAGATCTATAAGTGGGTAGCCATTTGGGAACAAATGACCACCAAACAGTGTGGTTCACGATAAATTCAGCTACAGAGTCAAGCCATACAAAAGTGAGGGTTCTGGACTTCAGGAGGGATGACTTTGGCAAGATGGGAGAGTGCCTTAGAAAAGCACTAGCAAACAGGCTAGAAGGAGGGGTGGAACAACAATGAGGAAATATCAAAACTGCCATCACAGAGGCAACAAGCCTTTGTGTGAAGCAAATAAACAAATCAAAATGAAAGAAAAAGCCACTATGGTTCTCAAAAGAAGTGACGGTGAAGGTTAGGGAGAAAAAGATAGCATTTAGGAAGTATAAGGAAACACAGAAGGAGCAGGACAGAGAACTGTACCAGTTAAGGCAGAAGGAAGCAGGCAGGGTAGTCAGAACAGCAAAGGCACAAACTGAGGAAAAGATAGCTAACTCGATTAAGAAGGGAATAAAACCTTTTATAGGTATATCAGGGAGCGTAGAAAGACAAAGGGAGGGATAGTGAGGCTGAATAGAATGGATGGTGGGTGGGCAGAGAGTGACAGTGAAAAAGCAGGGATACTGAATGAATACTTCTGTTCAGTATTCACAAAAGAGGAAGTGGGGGAGGTGCCTAATCCAATTAACAGAAGTACTCTGGAGAGGAGTCGATCCCAGTCCTTTCACAGAAGAAAGGGTTCTGAAAGAACTCCTAAAACTGAAGGTGGACAAAGCAATGGGGCCAGATGGAATTCACCCCAGAATTCTAAAAGAATTAAGTAGAGAACTAGTGACACCACTGACTACCCTTTATAACAAATCATGGGAGGATGGTGTGGTACCTGAGGACTGGAAGAAGGCTGATGTGATTCCTCTTCACAACAGTGGGAGCAAGACAGAGGCAAGAAACTACGGACCTGTCAGTTTGACCTCTGTGGTAGGGAAAGTGATGGAGTCACTTCTGAAGAAAAGAACTGTTGAGTACCTAGAGGCCAGTGGGGCAGAGGACCCAAGGCAGCATGGGTTCACAGCAGGAAGGTCATGTCAGACGAATCTAATTGACTTCTTTGACTGGGTGACCAAAGTAGTAGACCAGGGAGGGGCTGTGGACATTGCCTACCTAGACTTTAGTAAGGCATTTGACACAGTTCCACACAAAAGATTAGTAGTCAAATTAACCAGCCTTGGAATGGGTCACAGGGTGGTAGGCTGGGTAAAACATTGGCTGAACAACAGGATACAGAAGGTAATTGTAAATGGAGTCCACTCTGAAGAACGAGGGGTTACTAGTGGGGTACCGCAGGGTTCAGTACTGGGCTCAGTCCTTTTTAATGTCTTTATAAGTGACATTGCAGAGGGACTGGAAGGAAAAGTATGCCTCTTTGCAGATGACACAAAGATCTGCAACAGGGTTGATACACAAGGAGGCATAGAGAGGTGGAGAATGGACTTGGCAAGGTTGGAGGAATGGTCAGAAGTATGGCAGCTTGGATTCAATGCAAAGAAGTGCAAAGTAATGCACCTGGGAAACAAAACCCAGGGAAGATTACACAATGGGGGGTAGTAACAACAACAAAATGGAAAGGGACCTGGGGTAATCATATCAGATGACCTTAAGGTTGGCAAGCAATGTGAGAAGGCGGTAGGGAGGGCTGGGGATACTGGGATGCATAGGGAGAGGCATCAGCAGCAGAAAACAGGAAGTTGTTATCCCCTGTACAGACAGTTGGTGAGACCCCATCTGGAGTACACGTCCAGTTCTGGAGACCCCATCTCCATAGCGACATAGACAGGATGGAGGCAGTTCAGAGGAGGGCAACTAAAATGGTGCAGGGTCTGCAAGAGAAGCCATACGAGGTGAGGCTAAAGGAGCTTAACATGTATACCCTTGAGGAAAGGAGGGAGAGGGGGGACATGATAGAAACATTTAAGTACCTTAGTGGACTCAACAAAGTCCAAGAGGGTAGCATCTTTCAGAAAATGAGATGTGCAAGAACAAGGGGACACAATTTGAAGATAGAGGGGAGACGGCTCAGGGGCAATGTGAGGAAGTATTTTTTCACAGAGAGGGTGGTGGACACATGGAACAGCCTTCCTGAGGAGGTTGTGGGGTCTAAAACTGGGGTAGAATTCAAGAATGCATGGGACAGACATAAGGCAATTTTTATGGGGGGCAGGAAGAAATAGGCTGTTGGTTAAATAAGATCTGCAGCTTATCCTCTAGGTAGGAAAATGGGCAGACTAGGTGGGCCAAGCGGTCCTTATCTGCCGTCAAAGTCTATGTTTCTATGTTTCTAACCCCTTGGTGGTCAGGGTGGGCAAATAGAAATTTAGCCCATTCCCTGTCCAGTTGAAGCTTCTTGTCCACCCTCATGTCCAGGGGCAGTACAGTGTTAGGGGTTTGTAAAATCTTTAAAATATCTTTCTTAAAGAATTTATTAATGGAGGGTGACAATTTCTTTGTTGGGGTGAGCCCCATGAATTTGAGGTATTCAGCCTCTTCCTCATCTGCCACTACTTTACTTGTGGCTATATCCAATATAGCCACCATTTTTCTCTCAAAGGTAAAATGTGAGGAAAAATCTTCGGAAGTCCTGGGAGGGGACTCAAATTCTTGCTCTGGGGAAACCTCTGGTTCAATAGGTTCTCCATCATCATCATCCTCACATTCCTCTTACTCTGGGTACTCTGCGTGAGAGGAATGACCCAAAGCTACCGGTTGCTGAACCGGGGACTGAACCAGTGTCCGAGGAACAGGAAAAATTCCTTGGAGTACCTGAATACCTTTAAATGCCTGAGCAATAGCCTCAGGTGTTGGATTCTCACTTTTTTCACCAGAAGTCCCCTTACGCATTCCAGCTGGGGACTCTGTGTGTTTAGTCTTTTTCAATTTTTGGGAAGGAAAGTACAGTTACGTAAGAACTTACCATAACAGTAGATCTTTGAGAACAGCTCTTGCAGCAGGTTACACCATTAGGACTGAAGCCGGCAGGCACCAGGACCCCATGGAAAAATTCTAGCTAGCCATATCCAGCGGGGGACCACCCCCAACATCGGCCCTTCCCCGACGTCAAGCATCACATAAAAGCGGGCGGTCCCCCAGCATCCCCAGTTCTCCCGCCGGAGACTTCTGGCCTAAAGGTGACACCTGAAGGGGAGACCAAGGATCCGCTTACAAAGGAAGGTTTGTAGTAGTTTAGAAACTAGGTCAGAAGACTCAACCTCCAGAGGGGAAGGTGGGAGGGGAAACTACCTGCTACAAGAGCTGTTCTCGAAGATCTACTGTTACAGTACATTCTTATGTAACTGTACTATCTTACTTCGAGAAACAGGTCTTGCAGCAGGTTACACCATTAGGACTGATTCCCAAGCAGTAAGAGAACGATTTATCGGGAGGAGGATAGGAGTCCTTGAAGGATCACCAAGCTGAAACCAGCTCTGCGTCTAGAGGCAATGTCCAAACTGTAGTGCCTGATGAAAGTGTGTACAGTGCTCCAGGTTGCTGCTGCACAGATGGCTAAAATGGTGACATTTTTGAGCGCAGCGAAGGAGGTAGCCACCCCCCTCATAGAATGACCTTTTACCGGTCCCGGTAAAGGCTTGTTGCGCTTCTGGTAACAGAACATAATGCACTTTACCAGCCATCGAGAGAGCGACTGTTTGGAGACAGGAGCACCGGACATTCTTTGTGCGTAGAAAACAAATAGCTGGTCCGACTTACGATGTGCCTTGGTTCTGGTCAGATAATATCTGAGACACCTATGCATATCCAGAGTGTGCAACAGGGCTTCCCCCAGTTACAGTGATTTGGGTAATACACCGGCAGGTCTTTATCCTGGTTGAGTGTGACTGCTGAAACCACCTTGGGAAGGAACTTAGGATTTGTTCTTAAGGACACCCTGTCCTTGTGATAAACCAAATAAGGATCATTGCACATAAGTGCATGAAGCTCAGAAATTCTTCTGGCAGTAACACAGCAACTAAAAGGCCATCTTCCAAGTGAGGAGATTAAGCTTGCATGTCATGTGGCTGGTTCAAAAGGGGCAGCGTAAAAGCTGCTCTAGAATAAAAGGAAGATCCAAAGGTGGAACCGGGTCTTTAATGGGAGGTCTCAAGTGCAGGATGCCGTGCAAGAAGGCGCGAGAAGCCTCTAGTTGAGCTAGAGACCTGTGACCTGTCAGAGAATGGTACGCCGAAATGGCGCACAGGTGAACCTTAATGGAGGAGTAGGCAAGACCTGCCTCGTAAAGGGATAGGAGATAGTCTAAAACAGACCTCTCAGAACAATCCAATGGGGTTAATCCGCAGGCATGAGCCCAAATACAAAATCTGCACCACTTCATGGCATAAGTGGCATGAATGGAGGGTTTTCTGGCTGCTACCAGAATGTCTGCAACTTCCTGAGAGACCCCGTATCTCAGGACTTCTATGTCCTTAGAAGCCAGGCATGCAGGTTCAGAGACTGAAGATCCGGACGGACCAAGGAGCCTGCCTCCTGGGATAGAAGATGAGAGCTGAATAGCAGAGGCACCGGAGATTCCTGGGCCAGCTGATGTAAGAGAGGAAACCAAATTTGCCTGGGCCAAAAGGGCGCTACTAGAATAAGATGTGCCCGCTCTTGTCGGAGCTTCAGTAGAACCTGCTGGATCAAAGAGAAGGGTGGGAAAGCATAGAGGAACCTGCCCGTACAAGAGAGGGACAACGCGTCTCACCAGAAAACACCAGGCCCTGGATCTACTGAGCAGAAATTGAGCAGTTTTGCATTGGATGGGGATGCAAAGAGGTCTAATTCTGGTGTCCCCCATCTCCATCACAGGTCTTCTGTGACTTCATGAAGCAGTTCCCATTCATGGACTCTGGCCTGTGATCCACTTAAACTGTCCGCAACACTGTTGTCCACTCCGGTAACATGCATTGCAATGATACCTGCACCGTGTTGTGGTACCTAATTCCAAACTCTTTGAGCCTCCCTGCAAAGGGGGTAGGAAAAAGTGCCTCCTTGTTTGTTGAGATAGTACATCACCTCAGTATTGTCTGTTTGCACCAGAAGAGTACCCGGTGGAATCTCTGTCTGGAATGCCTGTAGGGTGTACAGGACGGCTCTCATCTCCAGAATATTTATGTGAAGCTGGGACTCCAGAGACGACCAGAAGCCTTGAGTCCTGACCCCGTTGAGGTGATCTCCCCATCCGGACACCGAGGCATCCGTGGAGAGAGTCGCTGAAGGAGGTGGTGCAATGAAGGGGACTCCCGTCGAGAGGTGGTCTGGGACAAGCCACCAATGCCAGTCTCGGGTGACAGCATTCGTGATCCAGACTGGATGCTGCAGATGATCTTGATTTTGGTCCCACTGTGCCCTCAACATCCACTGGGTGACCCGCATATGGAGTCCAGCTAGGGGAACCGTTGCAATGGCAGCTGCCATGTGTCCGCGCAGAGCAAAGGATGGTCCGGCTGGTACCTCTTCTTTCCTTTTTTATCCATTATGAGGGATCTGATGCATTCCGCCCTGGCCTGAGGAAGGAATGCCCTTCCGAGTGGTGTCCAGAACTGCTCCTATGAACTGCAAGTTCTGAGATGGGACAAGGTGCGACTTCTCCTGGTTGATGGTGATGCCCAGTGATAGGAAGAGGGAACAGGTATCCTGTATCACAGACATCAGGGCATCCCGTGAGGGTGCCATGAGGATCCAGTCATCTAGATAAGGAAACACATAGTGGCCCCATCTCCTGAGAGCTGCTGCCACGACTGCCATACACTTCATGAATACTCGAGGTGTCGAAGACAGCCTGAAAGGGAGGGAGCGGAAGAAAAAATTACTCACCTCAGTAATTATGTTTCTTCTATTGGAGCCTTACTGTATTCTGACTAATGCAGTTAGCCCCAGCCTTTAAACTGCCCTGGAGAACAAAGGGTTAAACTTTATATGCAGAGCATAGAATGCTGAGCCCGAGCTCGGTTGATGTCTCTGTCTGTTTCCCTTTGAAATCTAACCATCAGATTCTTACAAGCAAAAACTCACTACCTATCCTATGTGGAAATTGTAAAATCTTTACTAGCCAACTGGCAACAAAAAGTTTTGGATTCCCAAAGGAAGACTCAAGTCAGGAAACACAAAACCAATTCAACAAACTAAACACCCAAACAAAACAGCAAGGGGTGTAAAGGAGCACCCCTGAGGTGCAACACTGCGCCTCCCAACCCATTTCCCAAAAACCAGGTTCTGAGAGGGGAGGCGGGGGGAGGTCAGAATACAGCAAAACTCCAATAGAAGAAACATAATTACCAAGGTGAGTAATTTTTTTTCAAACAACATGAAGTCTTGCTGTATTCTGACTAATGCAGACTACCAAGCAGTACCTCCATGGAGGAGGGACAGAACCTACTTTGGGAAAAGGCTCTGAAGTACTGCTGTGCCAAACCGAGCATCACTCCTAGCCTGGATATCCAGAGAGTAATGCTTGGTAAAGGTATGGACTGTTTTCCAGGTAGCTGCTTGACACATTTCTAAGAGAGGAATATCCCTGGCAGCAGCAAGGGAAGCAGCTGTACCTCTTGTAGAGTGAGCCCTCAGGCCTGAGGGTGGAATCTTTCCCAGATTCTCATGGCAATAGTTCTCTTGATGGCAGTTTTGCCCTTCCCCACTTCTCCATAAGTGAGGAACAACTGGCGGGACTCAAACCTGTGACCCTTGTACACTCTATGTAGTAGCTAAGGGCTCTTTTAACATCTAAACTGTGTAGCCTCCTCTCTCCTCTCTCCTCTCTCCTGAGGAAGAATGATCAGTGAAGAAAACAGGAAGAGACAGACTGATTCAAGTGGAAATCTGAAACCACTTTGGGCAAGAACCTTCCATGGGTTCTAAGGACCATGTTATCCCTGTGAAAGGAGATAAAATCAGGTTCCACTGACAGGGCTTGCAATTCACTGATACGTCTGGCAGAGGTAATGGCTACCAAAAACACAGTTTTCCAAGTCAAGTACTTAAGCTCTGCTGAGGACATAGGCTCAAAAGGAGGTGGCATAAGTTGAGCAAAGCAATAATTTAAATCCCAGGCAGAGGCAGGGTCTCTAAAGGGAGGATTGGTATGAAGCAATCCTTTAAAAAATTTACAGAATACAGGATGAGATAGTAGTGAGGAAGACTTCCCCACTGACAGAAAAGCAGAAACAGCTGACAAGTGTACCTTGAGAGTAGCTGGTCTGAGGCCCAGGCCATTAAGATGGACCATATAATCCAGAACTGTAGGCAATTCAGCAGTATCTGGAGAAATATGCTTCTTGGAACATCAAATGCTGAATCTCTTCCATTTGGAGTTATGTCTTTCTGGTGGAAGGCTTTCGAGAAGCTTTGAGAATATCCAGAACCCCTTGAGACAGATGCAAATCTGCAAACTCTTAACTCTTCAAGAGCCATGCCTTGAGATTGAGAGACTGAAGATTGGGATGCCAAATCCTCCCCTGAAAGGAGATTAACAGGTTGTAATTCCTGGGAAGAGGCAGGGGAAGATGGACTGCCAGGAACAGCAACAGGGGTACCAGGGCTGTCTGGCCCAGTCTGGAGCAATCAGAATCACTTTGCAAGGTTGTGACCTTATCTTGATTAAAACTTTGAACAGAAGAGGGAAGGGAGGGAAGGCATACAGAAATTTCCCTTCCCAGTTCAGGATCAGAGCATCCAGGGGGACTGAGCCCAAGACTGGGGGTCTGCAACAAAAGAGAGGAAGTTGGTGGTTGTCTGGGGCTGCAAAAGGATCTATCTCTGGAGTGCCCCACCTTGAAAAACATCACCTTCAATACCAGAGGGTCCAGGGACCATTCGTGATGGCCTTGTGAGATCCTACTCAGTGCATCTGCTAGCACATTGTCCTTCCCTGGAAGGTGAACTGCTATCAGAGAGGGTTACGGGGAATAAGCCAGGGACCACAACTTCGTAGCTTCTGTGCACAAGGCCATAGGCCGAGTGCCTCTCTGCTTGTTGATGTACCACATGGTGATGTTGTTGTCTGTTCTGACCTGAACCACCTTGTTCTGTACTGACTGAGAGAAAGCTTGCAGGGCCAGAAAAACTGCCCTGAGTTCTAGAAGACTGATACAGCTGATACAGAGAAAGGATTCCTGAGGGGACCACAGTCTCTGGGCAGTGAGGGCCCCCAGATGGGCTCCCCAGCCCAGGAGGGAAGCATCTGTGGTAAGGACCACTGAATGATACTGAGTGGCAAATGGGACCCCTTGCCTTAAATTGTCCTGATCCTGCCATCATTGAAGGGCTTGGATCAAGGTCAGAGTCACTGGGATCAGTTTGGTAAGGGAATCCTTCCTCTGAGACCAAAAAGCCCTCAAATGGAATTGAATGTCCCTCATTTGGAATCTTGCCCCTTGGACCACTGCCATAGAAGCTGCCATGTGGCCCAAGAGCTGGAGGAAATGCCTTGCTGGTCGAGATACCTGAAGGCAGAAGGAAGAGGCTAGTTCTATAAGAAACCTTGCCCTTTCCAGGAGAAGAAAGGCTCTTGCTTTGACCGTATCCAGCTCTGCCCCTATAAAGGTAAGAAGTTGGACTGGCTCGAGAACTGACTTGGGAAGGTTGAGAAGAAATCCTAGAGAAGTGAGCACTTGCTGGGACACTTGCAGGTCTGACTTGACTTGGTCTGGAGGCTGGCCAACTACTAGCCAGTCGTCCAGATATGGAAAAATGGAAATCTTTCGCCTCCTTAGAAAGGCAATTACTACTGCCAAGCACTTTGTGAACACCCTTGGGGCTGAAGTTAGGCCAAAGGGCATTGCTCTGAACTGACAGTGGCCTGAGGGCAACTCGAACCTGACATACTTTCTGTGGGAGCACCTGATGGGAATGTGAAAATAGGCATCTTTGAGGTCCAGGGAGGCTAGCCAGTCCCCTGGCCTTAGAGAGGGAAGGATTATTCCCAGAGTTACCGTCTTGAACTTTGGTTTTAAAAGATGTTTGTTTAGGTATCTTAGGTCTAGGATGGGTCGCCACTCCCCTGTCTTTTTTGGGGTAAGAAAGTACCTGGAGTACAGCCCTTTGCCCCAGTGTAGGGTAGGTACTTTCTCTATGGCCCTTAAAGCCAGCAGAGATAACACCTCTGCCTCTAGTGCAAGGGTTTCTGAGAGACCTGCAGGTGGAAAAGATCTGGCTCGCATCTTCGGAAACTTTTTGAAGCTGAGAACCAGTCCCTGGCTTACTACTTCCAGGACCCACTTGTCTGATGTAACAGACATCCAGTCCTGGACGAAGTAAGTCAGCCTGCCCCCTACTGGAATAGGAGAGTAGACCCGGGCAGGCCCATCAGGGTGTCTGCTTGGCAGGGGCCTTAGGCTGAGGAGTGGATGCAGCCCTGCTCATCCCCCTTCTGCCTCTCCCTCTGAAGAACCCCCTCTGTGAAAAGGGAGAAGAGGCCTGTGATTGGTAAAAAGGCCTTTGAAAAGGCCTGCCCCTGCCCCTAGACTGCTGCTTTTGAGGAGTTGCCTGCCTCTCCTTGGCCTGAGCACTCCTGTAAGTGGTCCTGTACTCATCCATTTTCTTCATGTAATTCTCTGTCTGCTCCCCAAACAGAGAATTACCCACTACAGGAAAATCCATGGCCTTAGCCTGGGTGTCCTGCAAGAGGCTAGTACATCTGAGCCAAGCCACCCTCCGAAGAGCCACAGATGTAGCCATGACTCTTAATGACACCTCATTAGTGTCCACAGCAGCATGAAACTGAACCTTAGATGCCTCAATCCCATCTGTAGCCACTGCCTCCAGCTTCTTGGCTAGCTGGGGGGAGGCCTGTTTAGCCAGTGCCAGTACAGTGTCCCACCTGCACTTCTGGTACCTGACTGTATAGGCCATGTAATTCGCCTGCCTGAGTCCCAAAGAAGATGCCATGTACTGTTTCTTTGCCATGGCATCAATCTTCCTGGAGTCCTTGTCTGGGGGTGTGAAGCCAAGGGAATATTTGCCTTGTCACAGGCAGCAGCCTGCACTACCCCAACATGGCTGCATTGCTGATATAAGAACTCCATGTCTGAGCCTGAAAGTGTATACCTCTTGTCCATTCTTCTATTCACAGGAGGTATAGTGTTAGGAGACTTTAGGATTTTTTGTGTCTGTTTCCCAAAAGATTTGTGGAGGGGAATAGACAGTCTCCTGGACTCTGGGATATCCATCATCTCTACATAATCAGGGTCCTCTTGATCTTCCACAGCCTCCTCCATAGGAAGCTGGAGGGTTTCAGCCACCTCTCTGTAGAACATAAAGTGAGAAGGGACTCAGAAAGCCTAGGAGGGGAAACACCTGAAGGTCTGTCTGGGGAGATGTCCAGTTCCACAGGCACATTCAGACCCTCACTTGCACCATCATCATCCTCAAATTCCCCTTCCTCTTCAAATTCCGGTTCATAAAAATCTTCGCAGGTATAATCATGAACCAGGGGAACCAACTGAACAGAACCCCTGCCAGAAGGAGCCGGATCGGTAGGAACCGAATGGAGCGATTCCACAATCTGAATCGCCCTGGCTATCTCTTCGGTGGCCGGAACATGAACCTCTGGATTCGAGCCAGTTGATTTGTCTTTGCGTGTTCTTTTTGTCGGAACTGATCCCTCGGAATCGGCTCTCCTTTGGCCCGAAGAAGTATTGCCCTGGTCAGAGGGCATGCCTTCTGGTTCGGTCAGACCTGAACCAGGCTGGCCATCCGGGTCAGTGGACTTCTCGGCCTCCTTGTCCCTCAGTCCACCTAATCTCTTCTCAAGGGTAGATTTGGTAAAGTTTTTACATATTTGGCAGTCTGAACTGAGGTGGTCAAACCCCAGACAACAAACACAGGTGGTGTGGGGATCGGCCTTAGCAAAGACCTCCCCACACTCACAGCAGTGTTGAAACCCAGTGGGCCTGTTTTTTTTCTTGGGTTTCTTAGACATGGCCAACCTAACCAACTTACCTTTTTATGGCAACCGCCAGGCAAGACTCCCTTATCGGTTCCTAACCGTGTCACGGGTATTGGAAAAAACGGTACTAAAACACGTTTTTTTTTAGAACCGATAAGAACTGGTAACCACACACTAAGTAAAACACAAGATTTCACTATCAAATGGCTGGTTCAGTCGAACTGAGCCGCACTTTTACAAGTTCCACACAGAAAAACAGAACAATTCCTATCTAGTACTCATGGCACCACAGACAGAGACTGAATCGACTATGCGGATAACTTTTTCGGTTTAAAAAAACGACGAAAACTGAAACTTTAACCGACTTTCAAACCAAGCTGAAGGAGAAATCTCCGGAGCGACTGTTCAGTGAGGCAGAACAAAGAATCTGACAGTTTAAGTTTGAAACACTCCAAACAGAGACTTCAACCGAGCTCGAGCTCAGCATTCTATGCCCTGCACAGAAAGTTAACTCTTTGTTCTCCGGGGCAGTTAAAAGGTTGGGAATCACTGCAATATGTCAGAATACAGCAAGACTTCATGTTGTTTGAAACTATACAATTGACCAACCATATGGCCAATGTCTTCTTAGTCACTGGTGCCCCTAACATTCTGTGGGCAAAGGAGACAAACAACTGGTCTGTCTTTCTGGAAGATCGAGTACGATCAATGTAGAAACTATGAATTCTGTGAACATCCAGAGTATGCAATATGGCCTCCCCTTTATTTGAGCACTTTGGGTAATAAACTGGACGTTGAATGTCCTGGTTAAGAGTGAACTCAGACAGTACCTTCTGGAGAAACTTAGGACTGGTATGCAGGGATACCCTATCCCTGTGAAAAATCAAATAAGGCTCTTTACACATCAGAGCCTGAAGCTCAAAAATTCTCTGGGTAGAGGTAATGGCAACCAAAAACAATGCTTTCCAAGATAGGAAGCGTAGCTTGCAACTTGCAGCTGGCTCAAAGGGAGGCAATGTAAGTTCTTCTAACATGAATAAAAGATCCCATGGGGAATGGGGTCTCTCCCGGGAGGCTTGATATGCACAATACCGTGCAAAAAGGTCTTGGACAGATCCAACTTTACCAGGGTTCTGCCCTCCATAGGTACATGGTAGGCTGACAGTGCAGAAAGGTGTACCTTTATGGACGAATAGCTGAGACCCTCGTCGGATAGGGAAAGAAGGTTCTCCACTACCAAATTCACCGGGCAGGTGGAAAGATCCAGAAAACGGGATGACACCCACAGGCAGAAACGCTTCCATTTCATGGCATATGTGGCCCTAGTCAAGGGATTCCTCGAGACCACTAGGACCTCCGCTACCCTTGAAGACACCCCATATCTGTCCCTGACTAAGTCTGCGAGAGCCATGCATGCAGATGCACAGACTGAAGATTCTGGTGTACTAGAGTTCCCTGTTCCTGGGAGAACAAGTGAGGAGACAGGGGCAAGGGAATTGGAGGTTCCGATGCCAACTGTTGGAGCAACGGGAACCAAATCTGTCTAAGCCAAAATGGCGCTATGAGAATCACGACAGTTCACCCTGCTTGTGGCTTGAGTAACACTCTCTGAAGTAGTAGGAAGGCATACAGGAACCTACCTGCCCAAGAGAGAGGGACATTGCGTCTCGCCAGAAAACACCAGACCCTGGATCTAGCAGGCAGAAATTGGGCATTTTTGCGTTGAGTGGGGATCCAAAGAGGTCCAGTTCTGGAAGGCCCCATCTTTCAAAAAGGTTGTCTACTATGTTCTGTAGTAGCTCCCATTCGTGAGCTTGAGACTGACAGCAGCTTAGGCTGTCGGCTAAGGTGTTTTGAACTCCTGGAACATGAATCGCTGTGAGTTCCTGGTTGTGCTCCACTGCCCAGTACCAAACTCTCATGGCTTCTCTGCAAAGTGGTAGGAGTGCGTGCCTCCTTGCTTGCTGATGTAGAAAACCATTGGTATGTTGTCCAACTGGATCAGTAGGGCCCTGGCAGGAGAATCATCTGGAACGCCTATAAGGTGTACAGAATGGGTCTCATCTCCCACACGTTTATGTGGATTTATGTGGATTGTGTTCCAAAGAGGTCCAAGTCCCTCTTGTCTGATGGTCTCCAAAATGTGCACCCCACCCTAGTCCCAAGGCATCCATCGTCAGAATCTGCTGAGGACTGGGGTTTTGGAAGGGAGCTCCAGATTCTAGCCTGGAAGGGGTGAGCCACCATTCCAGAGTCTGATACACTGCTTTGGAGACCTGGACTGGCTGTTCAAGGTCGTCCAAGCGCTGGTCCCATTGAACCCTGAGGTTCCACTGGAGAACCCTCATGTGCAAATGAGCTATGGGAACTGTTATTAAGGCGGCTGCCATGTGGCGTAGCAGCTGCAGTACCATTCCGTCTGGAATCAGATTTGTGGAGATGATCCTCTGAGCCAGTGCCCTCAGTCGATCTGCCATGTCTGAGGGAAGAAAGGCTCTCCCTTGGACAGTGTCCAAGACTGCCCCTAGGTACTGTAACTGCTGGGTGGGCCAGGGGGATGACTTGGGAAGGTTCAAGGTAACCCCCAGATCTTGAAACAGGTGGAAGGTGTATTCCAGTGAGCGACACAGCTGCTCTTGTGAGGGAGCTGTTAATAGCCAGTCATCGAAGTAGGGGTAGACATAATGTCCCTGCCTCCTGAGAGCTGCTGCCACTACTGCCAGGCACTTGGTGAACACCCTGGGTGCTGAAGAAAGGCAGAATGGTAGCACTCTAAACTGGTAGTGTTCTCCTTAGAAGGTAAAGCAGAGGTATTTTCTGTGGGACAGCAGGATCTTTATATCTATGTAGGCGTCCTGCACATCCAGGAAGCAGAGCCAATACCCTTGGCAAAGCATGGGCAGCAGTCCTGGCAGTGTCACCATCCTGAACCTTTTCTATTCGATGAAAGTGTTCAGTTGACTGAGGTCCAGGATGGGATGAAGGTCCTCTGTCTTTCTGGGGACGAGGAAAAAGAGGGAGTAATATCCCTTTCCTCTTTAAGATGGTGGCACTGGGGGGCGTGGCCAGCAGCCGAGCCAAAACGAGCTTTTCGGAGAAGGTCAATATCCAGTGCAACTTTTGCTCAAATATCTTGGGAAAACTTAAAAAGCAGAAAGAATAACCTAACTATGTTGAAAGAGAAAATCACCCTGAACAGACTGATATAATTTACATGCATTTAGCACCTGGCAATCTGAAGTTATGAGTCAGACAAACAGAGTGGCAACTCGTGGAGAGGGAGCCCGCTTGAAAGACATAAAGGTCGGGCAGAGCAAAGATTCCAGTGCGGCGATGGCGGAGGATGTTTGCCAGCCATCTAATGCCACGCTCCTCAAAGCCATCCAAAAGCTAGACTCTAAAATGGAGGAGTTTACAGCACAATTTAAGGTACTAGATACCAGAGTTGATAAGTTAGAGGAGGAAACTAAAATGGCTGCGAAGTCAGATATAGCAGTGATGGCGGACACATCTGGTTTAATAAAAAGAAATGGGGTGCTGAAGAAATGTCTCGAAAATCTTGAAAATTTATCTAGAGCTACAAACATTAGGATCTTGGGAATTCCTGAGGGTTCCAAGGAGGAAGACCATTCTACCTTCTTGCTGAGAATATTTAAGGATGTGGTACAACCATCAGAGGATCCCAGTGATTAAAGCCTACTGGATTACACCTCGTAGCTCGAGAAAACGTATGGCTACAGGACAACTACCACCTCAGACCCTTCTCATAGTCTTAGGGTCCACTGGTGACAGAGACTCAATCATAGCCCACGCCAAGAGGAGAGGGTCAATGGAATGGGAGGGGAATAAGATTCATATTTTCCCTGACTTGAGCTTTGCCACAAGGCAACGCCAGAAAAGTTTTGACACGGCGCGGGCCTGCCTGAGCCAGCTGGGGACTCAACATGTCTTTTTAATGCCAGTCTACGAATCTTTCACGGAGGAAAAACTTACCAGTTTGCAGACCCCATAGAAGCCAGCAAGTTTACCGACTGAGCTGAAAAAGAGTTTCAGGCTAAAGAAACTGACACTGATAGTGAAAAAGAAGACAGTGAGTGAGTAACTCATAGTGAATCTATCACCAACAGTTACATGGGTCTGTTAAGAAAGACTGCAGTTGTTTCTTACTTTTTAGACATTTTCTTTGTTGGGAAAGTTGGGCAAAGTGCCTAACTGAAGAATACGACAAACACTAGCTGTATGGATAAGGGGGGCTATGTTGCCAAAAGATTATCTCAGGAAATACTGGACTAAAACATTATTTGGAGACATGACATTGTATTCCATTAACAGCCCATAATGTAACGTCACCAAGAGATAGTTCATATTAAAAATTATTAAAGGTTCTGTTCTGTTCGAATAAAAGTTAATTAAAATGTGCACTGAATAGTGGGAGAATTGGGTAGTGAGAAGCTGATATATAATCAATGTTGTTTTTCAATGTAGAAGGGAAATATATATATCTTAATGATAGGAAAACAGATGTAAAGTTTAAAAGATGTGATGGTTCATTCTCTGCTCATGGCAGTATAAGGCCAGCTGGATAAATGTTACTTAAAAAATTATTTTAGCTAACCCCTCGTTGTAGTAACACTTTATAGGGGTGCTACAGATCTGTTACTGTAAAAATGAAGTACTGCATTAATATAATGTGAGAAGACCATATAGTATACCTGCCTGTAAGCTAATTGTTCTGTATACTGTATGCAGTAAAATGAATAAATATAAAGTAAAAAAAAAAAAAAGATGGTGCCACTGCTTTGATCGCTTTCTTGCTCAAGAGGGCTTGTATTTCTACTCTGATAAGGCCCGTGTGGGATGGGGAGAAATGGGTAGGAATAGGTGGGTTGTCTGGTGGAATCTGGTTGAACTCCAATGCATAACCTCTCTCTATGATCTGGAGTACCCACTGATCCATGGTGATATTGGACCAGCTGCTGAGGTAAAAGGGAGAATCTCCCGCCTATTGCCTCCCCCTGCAACTCCACCAGAGGAGGAGGGGCAGGCAGGAAGTCATGCCGAAGTTTTTGGGGTGGGCAGGGGAGCTCTGGCATTCTTAGCGCTCTTAGGTCCCTGTGCTCCTGAAGACGGGGGAGATACCTTTTCTTTTGTAACCCCCTCTTGCTGCTGTTGCCTTCCTTGGTGGCCCTGCTGCCTGTGAAAGGAGCAACGTCTGGTCGTGGCTGGTTCAGATTTGTACATTTTGTGAACTTCAGAAAGTGACTTACCAGAGTCCTGTAATCCAGTTATCACTTTTTCGGCTTCCTGACCGAAAAGGACTGGCCCATGGAAAAAGGGCATCCAGGATGGTGTCCTGCAGATTTTGAGACCCTCAGCCAAGCCAGGAGTGGTGCCTTAGACATATTCCTGTAGTCACAGCCCTGGCGGCAGTGTCTGCTGAGTCATATGAGCACCTGAGGACGTGCTTACCAACATCAGCACCGGATTGAAGGACTGCCAACAATTCAGTCTTGTTGGGAGAGTCAGGTTGTGACCGGGGCTAGGTCCATGGCCTTATTCCATAGTGATTTTTGATACATCACCATATGTGCCAAAAAATTAAGTGACCTGATTGCACAGGTGGCTGAGGAAAAGATCTTGCGGCCCAAATGGTCCAATTTATTGGACTCCTTATATGTCGGCTGGGAGCTCATATGTTTCAGTTGTTGGGTTCTCCCGTGAGCAGCCGTGAGGACCATAAAGTCTGCCTTGGGATGCTTGCTCAAGTATGGTTCTCCCCTTGGTGTCCTATATAAGCAGTCAGCCTTTTTAGGGACCACCAAGGTCATGGGGGGGTGCTTCCAGGCTACTTTTGTAATGTCCTGGAAGGGTTCCACTAAGGGTGGAACGACCAAGGATTTTGAGTCAGTGGCCCCTAAGAACTTTGCCAAACAGCGCCTTTTGGGGTCCAGCTCTTCCGTCTCCCACTGATTAAAGAATTGGATGTGTCTTATTACATCCAGGAAGGGTCATCCAGAGAAGACCTCAAAGAGTCTCTCGGGGTGTCTAGGGATGGAAGAGACAGGTCATCCTCTGAGGAATCGTAGGAGGAGGAGCCTCCGGAGGATCCTTCTGAGGACATGTATGGGCGTCCCCTGGAGGAGGATCTGGACGATGGGTGGCGACCATGCTGCCGTCGAGCTGGTGACCCACTTCCCTCGTCCCCTGACATCAAGGGTGGTGGAGGCAAATGCTGGGGGGACGGCTGTCTAGATACAGCCAGTGCTGGGGTCCCTGCGGGTTGGGGGCTGGCTCTCGTGGCCTAGGCAAGAGATCCCCTTTAATGGTATTTCACCAGCTATTAAACAGGGCCCTGACCTCAGCCAAAGGGACAACAGGGCCTGGCTGGCGTGCTGGTGCTGGGGTAGGGACGTTAGGGGCCCCTGGCGTCGGCCCTTACAGGATGATCTCCTCTGGTGTCAGGTCCGACAGTACCTTCTTGTCAGATGTCGGCTCTGGTGGGATGGTGTCCTCTGGCGTCGGGTGCCCTGATGCCTGGTTGTCAAGCTGTCGAGGGGGCAGCAAATGCGGAAGGGGTGACACCCAGTCTCGGCTTTCCCTGGAGGCAAGCGTCAGGTCTCCTGATGTCTGGTCTGTAGTCAGGTCATCGTTTGGGCCCTGTGGAGCAGACAGCGGCTTAGAGGGTGGTGTCTGGTCCGGCTCCGTAGTGGAGTCAGAGGGTGCTGAGGCCCAACGTCGGTCTGAAGCCTCGGCGGACAACCATCTGGAAGGCGAGTGATGCTTCTTCTGGCATTCATGTGCCTGGCATCTCCTGATGTCGTCCGACTCCATCGCCTGTCGAATGACCCAGACACTATGACTTGGTGGATGGCAGGTTCTGACCTGCCGCCACCCCAACGAACAGTGCGCCTGTCCTGCTGACTGATACCCTAGCGCATGCTTGTGGAGTTGGATAGCCATGGACATGGGGGCTTGAGAAAGCCCGAGCCTGGAAGACTCCCCACCGTATACCTGAGAAGAGGCGGGGGGGCTTCCTCAATGGTAACCCTGGAAAAGCCTGGGAGACTTGGGAGTCTGAGTCTGACGTCGTGCCGGAGGCAGAGGACTTGGAAGTCTTGTGTGGGGACCTGGGACGGGATTCTGACCTGGACCTGTCCTTGTCCCGATGACGGTGCTTCCAGCTCAGTTTCTTAGGAGTACTTAGCTGAAGAGGAGGAAGAACTGTGCCCTGACTAGGCCTTTTGCATGGCAGCCACTTGCTGTTCAAGGAGGTACGCTTTCAAGGTGTTCAAGTGGTTGATCCAGGTCCACCTGCTGAAGCCTTGGCAGTGCAGGCAGTCTTCCAGCCTGTGGTCGGGGCCTAGGCAGAGCAGGCAGGCCGAATGGGCATCTTTTGCCGAGATCTGCTTGCCGCACGCACACTTCGATTTCCACCGCTCTGATGAGGAAGATGGCTGGGAAGACATACATGACGAACTAGTGATTTAACTAAAAGAAAAAAATTACTCGCCTTAGTAATGTTGTTTCATCTAATGGAGTCTTGCTGTATTCTGACTATTGCAGTTAGGTCCTGCCTTTCAACTGCCCCAGAGACCAAAGAGTTAAACTTTCCATGGCCAGCATGGAATGTTCACTGCAAGCTTGGTTGAAACCCGTCTGCTGTTGTTTAAACTCCAACCGTCAGATTCTTTACTCCGCCTCACTGAACAGTCGCTCCGGAGATTTCTCCTTTGCTCGGTTCAAAAAAGCCGGTGAAAGTGTTGTTTTTTAAGTCTCTGTCTGTGGTATCGTAAGTACTAGATAGGTTTTGCATTTAGTTTCTGTGTGGAACTTACAAATGTCGGATCGGTTCGGCTGAACCGATCAGTTTAGTTTAAAAAAAGTTTGTGAATTTACTTAGCGAGTGTGGCAATCGGTCCATATCAGTTCTAAAAAAACTGGATTTTATTAAGTTTTTTTCCAAGACCTGTAACACGGTCAGGAACCGATAGGGAAGTCTTGCCTGGCAGTAGGGGAGTCTTGCCTGGCAGACTGCCGGAAAAAAGGGTAAGTTTTGGATAGGATCGGCCATGTCTGAGAAACCCAAGAAAAAAAACGGGCCCACTGGGTTTCAACACTGAAGTGTGTGTGTGGGGAAGCCTTTGCTAAGGCTGATCCCCACACCACTTGTGTTTATTGTCTGGGGTTTGACCACCTCGATTCAGACTGCCAAATTTGTAAGAATTTTCCCAAAGCTACCTGGATAAGACAGAAGGTAGACTGAGGGAAAGGGAGGCCGAGAAGTCCGCTGACCCGGATGGCCAGCCCGGTTCGGTTCTGACCAAACAAGAAGGCGTGCCCTCTGACCAGGGCGATACTTCTTCGGGCAAGAGGAGAGCCGATTCTGAGGAGTAGGTTCCTGTTAAAAGAAAAAGAAAAGATAAATTGTCCGGTTCAGATCCAGAAATTTATACTCTGACCACTGATGAGATAGCCAAGGCAATAAGAACAGTGCAATCGCTTACTTCGGTTCCGGCCGAACCGGCACCATCTGGCAGGGGTTCGGTTCAGTCAGTTCCCCCAGTTCCGGATTACACTTCAGAAGAATTTTATGAACCGGAGGAGAAGGAGGGAGAGTATGAGGATGATGATGGTGATTATGAAAGTCTGGATGTGCCTACTGACCCGGACATCTCCCCAGACAGACCTTCAGGTGTTTCTCCTCCTAGGCTTTCTGAGTCCCCTTCCCACTTGTTTGAAAAACGGTAACTGCGCAAAGCGTGAAAACTGGAAGCAGGAGGCATCCGTGGAGCCAATATGCATGGGTCGACGGTGGGAAAAAAAACTAAGCTGGTGCCAGGGGACCGCCCTTTTATACTATGGGTGATGTCGGGGGCGGGGCCGACATCAGGGGCCGTCTCCCACCTTAGACTGCTAGCTAGAATTTTTCCGTATCCTAGTGCCTGGCGGCATAGTCCCAATGGTGTCACCCATTGCAACAGCTCTAACTCGAAGTAGGATCAGAAATTAAAAGGATGGGTAATGGGGGAGAATGTCACTGGACGCCAGGAATAATGCTACAGCAGAAGGGGTTGGGGGGTCCACTAGACAGCAGGGATATCAGACAGTACACAGACAGGTGATCACTGGGGGGGGTGCCACTGGACACCAAGGATAACACTTCAGAGGAAGGAACATGTGATCAGGTGTGGGGAGTACCACTTGACAGCAGGGATATCTGACATTACATGGATAAATGATGGTGGGTGACACAGGAGATCAGGGATAATGCTACAGTAGAAACAATGGGAGATTGGGGATGCCACTGGACAACAGGGGCATCAGACATTATACAGACAGGTAATCAAGGGGATGGGGTGCCACTGGACACCAGGGACATCAGACATTATACAAACAGGTAATCAAGGGCATGGGGGGTGCCACTGGACACCAGGGATAAGGCTACAACAGAAGGAATGGGTGATTGGGGGTGGGGTGCCACTAGCCACCAGGGACTTCATGTTCCCAGATATGACAGGTGATCAGGACTGGGCGGCTGCAGGACAGCTGCCCTGTCATTGGTGGGTGGGGGCCCAGGCTTACAACCTATTTAAGTCATGGTTTTCAGCAGCACTAAACAACGGCCACTTTGGGGGCTGTTTACCAGTGTTGAAAACCTTTGAACACGTCGCTGCGCCCTTATGCAGAAGGGGACTCCCTTACTTGCATGGGCGCAGTGTTATTTTAGCGCCTAGGTGCAGTTGGGTTTAGGGCATGCTAACTGGGCCTCTGAACATGGTCCCACCCCAACCACAAGCTGCAAACCCAGGTAGCGCGGGGTCAAACTATGTTAGCACTGGCACTAATGTTTGAATATCCGGTCCTTTCTGTCTACTGTTTTGTGGCATTACTAGATGTAAACTGGAACTGCAAATATAGGAGATGTAAAAAGAATTGCAATAGAACACCAATGTGATCTGACATTTTTAAAGGAAGAAAATACCAGTAGGAGGAAGGGTTCCAGACATGTCATACACGGTAGGTGCATGAGACATGATTCAAATAAACTAACCGTTTTGTGTGTCTTAAGCATTCACTGATGCACTGTAATTATCATATTTTTGTACATTGTCTTGTAAACATATTCTATGTCTCGTTGTAAGCTTACAATACTGTTCTCCCTTTCCCTACTTGCCTGGCTCACACCTGGAGCCAAGCCTTGGCTCACTGTGACTTTCCCAGTTACCGATTTTCAAACAAACAAACTGTTTATAGTGTGGGGTTGCATGAACTCCACACTGTCAGAAAAACAGCAAGCATTTGTCAATGCCGAATGTTTGCTTGCTGGCATTGATAGTGCAGGAGTTAGAGAGCTGCATAATAGGAATGGCAGTGAAGTATTGAACTGAAGCCAACCCCACCACCACCCTACAGAGACTGACAGGCATTGGGGTGTGCCTTTGGGTCGTCAGGCATAATGACCATGCCATTTCACCACACCCTACCCTGCAGACACCGACAAGGGTCACGGTGTGCCTTGGGGTCTTTGGCCCTTATACTCACCCATTCAGAAAATACGGTGAGATGGGTGCAGTATAGGAGAATGGGGTGATCTTTGGGGCCGAAGAGACCAAGGCACACCTCGATGCCTCTCACTGGCTGCAGGGTGTGGCGGGGGGTGGAATGGTATGAGCATTACAGGTGACAATCCTAAGTCACACCCCTGATGCCTCTCATTCTCTACAGGGTGGGGCGTTATGGTCGGAAACCCTAACGCCTCAGGCGTTCGTTGGCATTTTCACTCCAAATTTTCAACATGGGTTTTTGTGACCCCACCTTATGAACAGTGGCAATATCAGTTTGTTAGCCAGCTGATTTTGCACAGTGCCTACGTCATTTGGCACCACAAGTGCGAAAAGTAATTTCGAACAGGATGTGAAAAATGACAGCTGTACTGTTCATGGGGAGGTGTAAAAAATGGCAATGTTGAAAATCTGCAGTGAAAATATTAAAAAAACTAGTGAAGTCACAAGCGTGCGTAGAAACTGTGGAACGCACACCTGTAATGTAATTAGTTTGGGGATTTTTTACAGCAGATTGTCAACACAGGCATTTTGGGACCTCCGTTCATGAACAGTGTCACTGTGATTTTCTTAATCTGTCCCGAACAGTGATTTCCTACAGCGACCACGCATTTCTGAGCTGGAAGTGCAAAAACACATTTCGGCTATGGTGTGAAAAATGACAGCTGTACTGTTCATAAGGAAGAGTGGAAAAATGCCAGTGGTGAAAATCTGGACTGAAAATATTACAAATTCATGAACTTACGAGCGTGCGTGGAAACTGCGCAATGCTCGCTCATAACACAGTCATTTTACGGACTTTTATCACCAAATTTTTAACACAGCCATTTTAAGACCTCTACTCATGAACAGTGTCACTGTGATTTTCTTAATCTGTCCCAAACATTGATTTCGCACACCGACTGCGCCATTGTGCACTACATGCGCGGAAACACATTTTGGGCGAGATGTGAAAAATGACAGCTGTACTGCTCATAAAGAGGTGTGATAAAATGACAATGTTGAAAATCTAGAGTGAAAATATTTAAAATTCGTGAACGTACGAGTGTGCGTAAGAACTGCGCAACGCACGCTCATAAAACAGTCATTTTTGGGAATCTTTTTACCAAATTTTCAACATACAGTTTTTGGGGGCCTACCTCATGAACTGTGACATTGTCGTTTCGTAAATCGGTACCAAATGGTGGTTCCGCGCAGTGATAGCAAAATCACTTTTCATGACTGAATAACAAAATGACAGTGCCAGAATTCATGAGGTGGGGTCCCAAATATCCCATGCTGAAAATTTGGTGAAACAATTCCCAGAAATGCCTGAGATATAAATCAAAGTTGAAAAAAACCTATTTATTCCATGATACAGCTTACTGGCATTTCTTCAGCTTGTGGTCGGCTTTGAAGAGTGCAGACGTGTTCCTGGTCCACCGAAGATCGTCGCGATGGACTCCGGAGGTAAGTATGGGGTGAGGTGGGGGTGTGGAGAGGCAGGGTGCACAGAGGACGGGCGCAAGTGGGGGCAGTGGGGTCAAGACAGTCAGCGAGGGACCGTTTTTTCTGACAGGGCTTTTTTTTTTTTAAAGACGACGCGGGACTTTTGCCACGCTGGGGTGAGCTCCCAGCGTGGCAGCAGGAAGGCTGTTTGGGGGGCAGTGGAGCATACAGAGGTTGGGCACCCCCGTCGGCCATACGGACTGTTGCCACACTGGGGTGGGCTCCCAGCGTGGCACCTGGAAGTCTATTGGGGGGGGGATACAGTGGAGCCGATGGGGATTGGGCACCCCCATCAGCCTTACGGACTGTTGCCATGCTGGGGTGGGCTCCCAGCGTGGCACCTGGAACTCTGTTGGGGGGGAGTGCAGCGGAGCCGATGGGGGATTGGGCACCCCTGTCGGCCATACAGTGTGTGGAGGGGGCGCATGAGCATGCTGGGGTGGGCTCCCAGCGTGCTGCTTGTTTTGGGGGGATGGAGCTGTCTATGACAGCTGTTTCAGTGCAGTGTCCGGCAGTATGCAAAGTACCTACACGTTACCGCCGCTGATTGCAGCGTTTTTTTGCTTTCAGCTGTACGCCACTGCATCTGAATCGCTGTCATAGACAGCTCCTACATTCATTGGCGTGGTGCGGGCAAGCCTGCAAAAGGCAGCAGGGCATTGGAAGTGGGGGAGGCACACTTACGAATTCTCGTATGGTGGCACTATGTTTCTTGCACATGCGTGCAAGCAAACATAATAATAGTCACATGTGGAACAAGCATTTGTCAATGCCAAAAGATTGCTTGCATATAAGTGCTGTGCTACTCTTTCCATTTCAACCCCAACTTTTCAAGATACTGGTTTTATGATTTGCCTTATAAGCATGACATGTACCATTAATAGTATACTAGCCGAAATGTCATTTTGCACCGGAGATGCAAACACATGTCTTAGCCAGGATTTAAATGATGCATGTCACGTATATGAGGTGGTGTGGAAAAATGGCTATGTTAAAAGTTTGGAGTCAAAATATTGCAAATTAGCAAAGTTACGAGTGAACGTTGAAATACTGTAATATTCAGTCATAACCTGGACATTTTACCATATTTGTACACCAATTTTTTTTTTTGTTTGTTTATTCTTTTGGTAACCAGGTAAGGCCCAGTAGGCACACGTGCCTATTTTCAGGGGTGACCCAGGAGCACTGGGGTGGTAAAGTGACTTGCTAAGAGTCACACAGTATGCAAGTGGAGGGTGTGAGAATCAAACCCAAGTCTGCTAGATGTACTCATTCACAGCTCATCTTCTCTAACCTCTAGGCTATACTGCCAGCACCTTTTAACCAAAGCCTTCATATTACCCCACCTCATGAACCTCGTAGGTGAACATTTTCAATTCTCTGCCAAAATGTTATTTCGTGCCACCAAAACATCATTCCACGCCACAGGGACGAAAACACATTTGGCCAAGATTTGAAAAATGACAGCTGTCATGTTTGTGAGGTGATGTGAAAAAATGGCTATGTTAAAAATTTGGGGTCAAAATATTACAAATTACCAATGTTACGAGCAAGTGTAGAAAGATTTCAATGTATGTGCATAACTTTGCAATTTTTACATATTTTGATCCAAAATTTTCAACATAGCCTTCTTATGACCCACCTCATGAACAAAGGTGGTGAGTGATTTCACAACACAACCACAAAATCATCTTTTGTGCCTGATTTGCATAATTCCACCACCATTGGTCGTGAGGTGGGTTCCCAAAAAGGCCATGTTAAAAATTTAGGGCCGAATTATACAAAAATGACAAAGTTATGCATCAAAGTTCAAAACCCAGCTGGCTCCATAGTGCCGAGCGTTGGGAGTTTTGGGCACTCTGGCAACCCGGGTTCGCATCCTGAACCCGGATGTCAGGAGCTGAGACCAGCAGGGAGGGAGTTAAGAGCGTCCTTAGGACACATCCCTCGGGGGGGGGGGGAGACAGTGCTGCACCGCTTGCTATTGGCTTTGCGGAAGGTGTTCTTGACAGCCTGAGCCTTGACACGCCATTGAACTTACCCACCCCCAGGACGCTGCTGCAGCCGGACCAGTATGTGGGAGGTGGGTGAGCAAGGGGGAAAACGAAAAATCGCTGCTTCACCAACCGGTTGACAGTCACCTGGATACCCTTACGCCGTGAAGCCCTGAGAGTAGCCTCCTGAGCCGATCCCTCATCATGTGCTCAGCACGGATTCAGACCCTATCTCCCCTCTCATGAGCCCAGGGAGGAATGCCAAGTCGGCCGAAGCATGACACATGGGGACGACAGATGGCATGGAAAGAAGATGCAGTGGGATGACGGTCCATTGGCGGCCCAAAGAAGTGGCCAGCCGGAGGTGCGGGAGGCAGAAAAAAAAAGTTCAAAACGCCATTGAAATACATTGAACTGCATTTACCTTCGTTTCTCATATTGCAGTCAGCTGTTCCAGCAGCAAGATATGTCTTCGACTGGAGAGTGGATCGTCACCCTGGGACATGTTTAGGTGAGTGAGGGTGTGTAAGGGGTGTAGGGGTGTGTGGGGTAGTGGGTGCTGAGTGGGAAGTCGGGAGGTGGGTGAGGAGTGAGTGTGGGGGGCAGATCAGTGAAGGACCATTTTTTGTTTTACAGGTTAAACAAAAAAACACATTGAGGAACGGGTTTCTTTATTTCAGGGATATTCTGACACTGGGATTGGGCACCCCAGTGTCCAGCTCATGTTTGCACCTTCATAATGGGGATGGGGGAGGACGATCTGGCGGTGGGGGGAACAAGAGAAGCAGTACCAGGGTAGGCACCCCACTCCACTAGATAGGTGACTAGATAGATAGATAGATAGATAGATGGATAGATACCAGCAAACCATTCGGGGTGGAGGGCAGAAAGATGTGGCACAGCAGCTGGGTACCTCGGTCTGATAAGGGAGATAGACAGACAGACAGCTAGACAGATTGTGGTACACGGAGACATTCTGGAGTGGGGGGGGGGCTGAAACCTGAGACAGCAGCGGAAACATTCCAAATACTAAATGCTGAAAGCCAATCAGCTGCCTGCAGACATGCTTCATGCAAATGAAAGGACATGAGCCACTTCTGTAAGGAGTGACTTTGGTCCTTTCAACTGAACAAAGTTTCCGCCCAGCAACCTGTCCGTAGTGTCACGACCACAATGCGTGGTCATTGATCTGGATTGCCGAGCCCCTTCCGGCTTCAGTTTCAATGGGCTCTGCAGTGACTGAAATGGTCGTTTAGTGTAACAAAATGTTTCTTGCGCAGGCACAACCAAATGTAAAAATCAGCACAGCTGATGGCAGACACCAAAATGACAAAAGCATAGAAACAAAGAATGTGACGACAGATAAGGACCGCTTGGCCCACCTAGTCTGCCCATTTTCCTACCTAACAGATAAGCTGCAGATCCTAGTTAACCAACAGCTTACTTCCACCTACCCCCCACTAGGACTGCCTTATGTCTGTCCCATGCATTCTTGAATTTCCCCACTGTGCTTGACTCCACGACCTCCTCAGGGAGGCTGTTCCATGCATCCACAACCCTCTCTGTGAAAAAATACTTCCTCACATTACCTCTGAGCTGTCCCCCCTCTATCTTCAAATTGTGCCCCCTTGTTCTTGCACATCTCTTTTTCTGAAAGTTGCTACCCTCTTGGACTTTGTTGATTCCCTTGAGGTACTTGAAAGTTTCTATCATGTCCCCTCTCTCCCTTCTTTCCTCAAGGGTATACATATTAAGCTCCTTTAGTCATTCTTCGTATGTCTTCTGGTGTAGACCCTCCCCCATTTTGGTTGCTCTCCTCTGGACAGCCTCCACTCTACGTCTTTGCGGAGATGGGGTTTCCAGAACTGCACATAGTACTCCAGATGGGGTCTCACCAACTGTCTGTACAGAGGGATAACAACTTCCTGTTTTCTACTATTGATGCCTCTCCCTATGCATCCCAGTATCCCACCCAGCCTTCCTTACTGCCTTCTCACATTGCTTGCCCACCTTTAGGTCATCTGATATAATTACCCCCAGATCCCTTTCCATTTTTACTGTTGTCAGTATCTCACCCCCCGTTGTGCTCTTCCCTGGGTTTTGTTTCCCAGGTGCACTACCTTGCACTTCTTTGCATTGAATCTGAGCTGCCATACATCTGACCATTCCTCCAACCTTGCCAAGTCCCTTCCCATCCTTTCCACTCCATCTTGTGTATCAACCCTGTTGCAGATCTTTGTGTCGTCTGCAAAGCGACATACTTTTCCTTCCAGTTCCTCTGCAATGTCACTTATAAAGACATTAAAAAGGACCAGTCCTAGTACTGAACCCTGCGGTACCCAGCTAGAAACCCTCCTTTCTTCACTGTGGACTCCATTTACTACTACCTTTTGCATCCTGTTGTCTAGCCAATTTTTTTATCCAGGCTACCACCTTGGCACCCACTCCAAGGCTGGCTAACTTGTGTACAGTATTAATCTTTTGTGTGGGACTGTATCAAATGCCTTGCTAAAATCTAGGTAGGCCATGTCCACAGCCCTTCCCTGGTCTGCTACTCTGGTCACCCAGTCAAAGAAATCTATTAGATTCGTCTGACACGACCTTCCCATCGTGAATCCATGCTGCCTTGGGTCCTGTGCCTCACTGGCCTCTAGGTACTCAACAATTCTTTCCTTCAGAATTGATTCCATCATTTTCCTTACCACTGAGGTCAAACTAACTGGTCTGTAGTTTCCTGCCTCTGTCCTGCTCCCACTTTTGTGAAGAGGAATCACATCTGCCCTCCTCCAGTCCTCAGGTACCACCCCATCCTCCCATAATTTGCTAAAGAGAGTAGCCAGCGGTGTCACTAGTTCTACCCTTAGTTCCCTTAGAATTCTTGGGTGAATCCCATCAGGCCCCACTGCTTTGTCCACCTTCAATTTTATTAGTTCATTCAGAACCCTTTCTTCTGTAAATGGACTGGCATCAACCCCCGCCGCCTTCAGAGTGTTTCTCTTGTTTGGTTTAGGTACCTCCCCTCCTCTTCCTTTGTGAATACTGTGCAGAAATATTTGTTCAGTATCCCTGCCTTTTCACTGTCACCCTCTACCCACATTCCCTCCCCTTTATTAAGCCTCAGTATCCCTCCTTTGGTCTTTCTTCACTCCCTAATGTACCTATAAAAGGTCTTATCCCCCCTTCTTAACAGAGTTGGCTATCCTTTCCTCGGTTTGGGCCTTTGCTATTCTGACTGCCTTCCCAGCCTCTTTCTGCTTTAACTGATAAAGTTCTCTGTCCTGCTCCTTCTGTGTTTCCTTATATTTCCTGAATGCTATCCTTTTCTCCTTAACCTTCCCTGCCACCTCTTTTGAGAACCATAGCGTTTTTTTCCTTTGTTGTGTTTTGTTGATTTGCTTTACACAAAGGCTTGTTGCCTCTGTGATGGCTGTTTTGATTACTCCCCATTGTTCCTCCATCCCTCTTTCTTGCCTGTTTGCTACTGCTTTTCTGAGGCACTCTCTCATTTTCCCAAAGTCAGCCCTGCTAAAGTCCAATACTCTTGCTTTTGTATGGCTTGACTGTATGGCTGTGTTTATCATGAACCACACTGTTTGGTGGTCGCTTGCTCCCAGATGGCTACCCACTTCTAAATCTGAGATTCCTTCTACATCCCCATTTGAGAGTACCAGGTCTGAGCTTGCCCCTTCCCGAGTGGGTTCCAGTACTAGCAGTCTGAGGCATGCCCCCTGTAGGGCATCAAGAATGACCATGTTCTTGGATGTTCCTGCAGCAAAGGTGCTCCAGTTAACATTTGGCATATCCAGGTCCCCCATCAACAATATCTCCCCCTTTTCTGCCATTCTAAGGAAGCCTTCTACCATTTCCTTGTCCATTCCCTCCCCCTGAGATGGGGGTCTGTATGCAACCCCCATGCGGCTTGTGGTGCCATTTCCTGTCTCCAGGGTGACTAAGAGTGCATCATCTGCTCCCTGTTTACTCTTTAGTTCTGTTGCTTTGATCCCTTCCTTTACATAGAGAGCTACTCCTCCTCCTCTTTTACCTTCCCTGTCCCTCCTGTAGATTGTGTATCCTGGTATGTTGACATCCCAGTCATGGTTCTTGTGTACCATGTTTCTGTGACTGCCACAATATCCAGGCAACCTTCTTCCATCAAGGCCACTAGTTCAGGGAGCTTGTTACACAGACTACGGGCATTGGTACTCATCACCCTCCACTTTTTGATGGCCTTACCCCTTTTAGCCCCATTCCTGTCCTTACTGCCTTTGCCTTGTTTTACATTTACCTCTGTCCTTTTCCCTAATGACTTCTCTACCTTGGTGTTTACCTCACTAATTACCGTGTTTTGTTGGGGGGGAGGCTGGGATTTCCCTGCTCCTTTTCAATGCCTCCCCCCTTGGCTAGTTTAAATGCTTGCCAATGAAGCATTTAAACCTCTCACCTAGGATCTTGGTTCCCCGGACAGATGCAGACCATCGCACCAGTATAGGTCTGCATCCCTCAGAGTACTCCCCAGTCCCCAATGAAACCAAAACCCTGAGCTCCACACCAGTTTTTCAACCATTTATTGAATTCCCTGGTGAGGAGTACCCTAGCATCACCCTTGCCACAGACAGGCAGCACCTCCGAGAAGGTTACCGTATGCGCTACTTGTCTAAGGCCCCTCCCCAACTCTACAAACTCCTCCTGCAACATTCTAAAACAGTGGGCTATGTAGTCCTAGATACTGCATCCTGATTAAATAAGTCCACCAATGTTTGGAGGTTTATAAAGGTTTTGTAAACTTACCTGTTCATATTCAGCCTGTTGTAACTCCCCTACTACTTGTTTTATAGGTTTCAAGTACAGGACAATATCCTTGGCTTCCTGCAGACCTGTATGTAATAATTTATACATAATTAGACACGGCAACTTAAAACACCCATAGGGAAAACATACTTTTGCGATGCATTTATGAATCCTTTCTATTTAATTAGCAATTCTGCAGTTCAATATATGTGGCACGGCTCTGGTGTACTTTCCCATCTTGAAATTATTTGTTTGTTTGTTTTTTTCATAGAGATTTTTATCCTCCGGAGCCCTGGCAGGCAGCTACGACCCTCCTGATGGAGGGACTCTCTCTCCCCGGTCCCGCCGCTCCTGCATTCGCTGATCCCCGGTAGTTCCCCCGCGGACTGCTGCCTTCTCTTCTCTCCCAGAGACCCAATCTAGAAGCTGGGGACAGCCCTTGAGAGCAGCGCACCATCATTGAGCCTGCCAGGCTCTTTTCCTCCATTTTTCCTGCCCTTCCTCCACCAACGTGAGGAAGTTGGACCGAGCCTCCTGACCCCTACTGCCCTCCAGCCACCGCCAGAGGGCAGTCAACGAGTGGGAAGACAAGTCTCCCTCCTCCCAAGAGAGGAGAGCAGTCCACCGGATGCTCAATCCTCTCTCTCACCTGCCAATCCTCGGCGGCCTGGGCTTGTTCCTGAACCCGGGTCGCCAGCGTGGCATGAGGTGCAGCGAACAGCATCTCAACCTCCAGCGCCAGTGGGCTGGCTACCTTGAAATTATTTAAAGTAGAATTACAGCAGTAGATGTCAACTACTGAGTCTCTTTACAATCCTCATTACATGTATTATTTCTTTATACCACCTGGAAATGGTGCAGTGCTTCACTGTTTTTTGGGATCTTAAATCACAACCTGATGTTAGCCTAAAATACTCCAGTTAAATAAGTACATAACATACCTTACAAATAAAGAACAGATTTAACAGTACATCTTCGACAGGATCTCATGCATCAAACCACACCTATGGAACTATAGCCATCAGGCGACAGGATCACACAGAAACACTTTTGCTAGCAGTCTACAAGGGGACGACAACGTCAACGTCCTCGCTATATAAACGTGGGCAACCCCTCTCCCTGTTCTGTTCCCTGATGATCATACTCAGAGGACCTCCCTCCAGGAGACAGTTGAAGTTCTAACTACCAGGCAAGGCTGGACACAGCAGGTAGTCCATCCTGGAGAGAGAGACAGGAGCTCTGGAGCTCTGAGTTTAAAGGGGACAGAGGGTGGGACGGCATGGCTTGATGCAAGAGATTGGCCCCTTAGACAAAATTAAAAAGGGAGTAATTTTTGCATGGAAAATCCATTGCTTTGGATTGTGTGTTCTGCGAAAGGTTTGTGGTTCTTAACCATGCAAAACATCTCAAAGCAATTGCCTGAGCCATGGCTCTGGAAGCAGCATCATTATTGTCCACAGCCATGTGAAACTGGTATTTGGTTGCCTCAAGGGCAGTTTTCACAGTTTCAGTTATATCCTATACCATTTGTCTGGGTTCTGATGTAAAATGGCCAGGACACAGTTCCATAAGGCTTTTTGATATTTGGCAGCATATGCCATGTAAGTGGACAGACGGAGGAGCAAATAAGCTGTTGCATAAGATTTATTTAGCCATGGATTCCAGTTTTCTGGACTCATTTTCAGGAGGCTGAGAGGAGAGTACAACTTTGGCTTTATCACAAGCCGCAGCCTGCACAGCTCCTTCATGACTAGGATATACAAACAGGAATTCAGCATCATTTCTGGCTAGCTGGTATTTCCTGTCTATCTTTTTGTCTATGCCAGGGATGGAAGTAGGGGTCTGGAGTAGCTTCATTGTTGTTTTCTTGAGAGATTTATAAATAGGCAGAACTATCTTTTTCATGGGAGGAAGACCCATCACCTCTCTATAGTCCTCATCCTCCTCCTCTTCCTTTTCAGTGGTCTCCTGGGTAGAAAGGTCCAGGGTGTCCACCATACACTGTAAAAAGTAAACCATGAGGAAAAATCCTCCTGACCATTGGGGGAAGTACCAAACTCTGGATCAGGGGATACATCTGGTTCTAGAGGTTGGCCCTGTGCCTCATCATCATCTTCTTCATTCCCCTCACCATAGTAATAGTCTGGCCCATAAAGGGGGACTGAACTGTGAGGAGTAGAAGGGGCATAAAATATATTCCCCATTTCTGAACAGTCTGATTAAGGTGCCAAGCCTTAGCCATTTCTTCAGCTGAGGGCAAATCTTTTTCAATATTTATCTGTTTTTCTTTATTAGCCACTGGCGTCTCCCTTTGCCTCAGTGCGGAAGGGGCAGTGCTATGTTTTTCTTTAAACTTCTTTATTTTACTGGCACTAAAACAGTGACCTGGTCCCCATGTTTCTTTTTGGGCTGGTCACCATTATTATTATTGTTAGAAATCTTATCAGACTAATTTTCTGTGGGTCCCTGGGGGATCTGTCTTTAGGTTTGGATTGAGAAGAGAACCCTCTTCAACAGGTTTTGCAGAGGAAGAGGCAGACTGAGAGGCCATTTTTTTCTAATCTTTTGGCTCTCTTTTTTACAGTTTTTGAACAAAATGTTTAGCAAAATTAAGCTGGCCCAGTGGCGCTAAGGGTTGAGGCGCTGGACGCCATACCTCGCACCACGCTGGTGACCCAGGTTCGGACACAAGCCCGGGGCATCAGGGGCTGGCAGAGGAGAGATAGGATTGAGCGTCTCCTATCCCGGGGTGGGATCCAAGGGAACCACCGCTCTGTGGCGGCCCCTGGTGACGACTGGGAGCTCCACTAGAAGCGGTGGCAGAGTAAGGGGCGGAGTGCAGCAGACGTCGGCAAGTAAGCCTTGACATCATTGCACGCCTGCACTCCAAGGGGAGTAAATACATAAAAAAATGGCGCACCGTCGATGTGGTTTGATGGCGACTCTGGATCGCCCGGCGCCGGAGCACCACTGGAACTGGATCGGACTTGGTGGAATCAGGGAGCTCTCCACCACCCCTGCTGGGGGAAATTCATGGGGCACACAGTGGAGCTCTAATGGGGGCTGAGTCGGGACAACTGGCGGCTGGATGGAGTCGGATGCCAGGACATGGATTGCCGACAGTGCACCAGGTATAAATAAGAGTAGAAAAAAAATTAAAAAGTTTTGAGCAAAGTTCATCTGGACCTAAACACTGAAAACAAAAATCATGGCAGCCTGCTTTAGCCACTATTTTAAAGCACTTTAAACAATTTTTAAAACCTGTAGGTCCATTCCTTTTCTTTGGTTTTTCTGACATGCCAATTAGGAAACCTAAAAATGGGGTTCCCAAATACGGAAAAGAAGTATTTAGCAGTCAGTTACCTCCCTCGAAGTAAGAACCGCGAATAAAAAGAGCAGAAAAACTATTTAAAAGTAACCAAATACGCTGTTCCTAGTAAAAAAATAGGAACTGTGAAGGTTTTAAACTATAAAGAATTAAAGAACTGTTGTTTAAACTTAGACGTGATAAAAATTTACATCAGAAAATAAAAGGGGAACCACGGTAAAACAGGAGAAACACGGTTCCCTGGAACTGAAGGGAACCGCAATAAAACTAAAGAAAATAATACAAAATGACAAAATACTCACTAACTCAGCACAAAGGAAAAGGAAAGAGAGAAAAATTCCGTCAGAAATTCTCTTCCGGCAAGAGTGAGAGAGCATCTCAGAGGCAGTGTTTCTCAGTCAGGCGAAGAAAAAATTCTGGTGCCCTCTGGGCAAGCTCCACTCAGCACACCCTCTAACTCACTTCTGAGTGGCTAATTCATTATACTCATTACCATAATCTCCACCTCTGAGGCAGCTAAACCTAGCCAGTTTATAGCTACTGTTACTGATGCTAAAGTACCCCTGGGGTGTGAAGATCCACTTTTTCCCAATCTAACTACAAATCAGATAAAAACTGTGGTGGGGGTATTAAGTCTGCACCCAAAGGCCCTGATATTCAGAAGTGCACCTGGCAATGGCACATGTGGTGGGGCAGCGCAACTGAGTTGCGCTGGTGCAACTCAGGGATATATTCAAAAGAGGTGAGCCATGGCACATCTCCTCTGAATATATCAGGTAATGCGCACTGCACAAATAGGATGCACTGGCGCAACCCCCCAGACAGGACTGAATACCAGGAATGGGAACTGCGCCAGCGCAACGGAGTTACGCTGTGCGCAAATTCCTGATATTCAGCCAGCAGTATGCAAATGAAGCCACAATACATGCAAGGCGCAAATGGGGCCATTTGCATGTCATTATGCCCCATTTGCATGGGTTGTGCAGGGCTTGCCAGCGAAATGCACCTGGCACTCTGCACAGCATGCAGTGCTCCCAGAAGAAAGTCTAGTGGTACCCTCCCCGTAGCCCCGATCGCCAAAATAAAATATATACATAGCCAGGTGGTCCTGGTGGTACCCCCCCATGCCCGATCATAAAAATGAATTAATTACATAGCCCAGGTAGTGTGGTGGTACCCCCACCCCTCCCGATGCTCTGATCGCCAATACACCCAACAGAAAGACATCCCTGGTGGTACATCGTAGTGCATACTGTAATAGTCATTAACAAATATGTGAATGAATGACATCATTCACACATTTGTGAATGACTATTACAGTATGCACTGCAAGCCCACTGGTCCACAGTGAGGACCAGTGGGCTTGCAGCTCATACTGTACGCTGTCATTCAGCAGGCAGACGCGGAGGTATGCAGGTGGATTTGCTGCTACCCGCCAATAACTGGGAGGAGCTGGGTGGGCAGGGGATCCTGTGAGGGTGGGGGGTGCCACTGGACCACCAGGGATGTCTTTCCATCGGGTGTACCGGCGACTGGAGCATCGGGAGGGGTGGTGGGTACCATTAGACTATCAGGACTATATATATATTTTAGTTTTGGCGATTGGGGCTACAGTAAGGAAGGGGGGGCACCACTAGACTACCAGAGCTATATAGATATTTTATTTTCGGCAATCGGGGCTACAGGGAGGGAAGGGAGAACAACTGGACCACCAGGGACATTTTGGGTGCTTGTGCACAGTGTACTGCGAGGGGGGGGTGGCCACCCACAACTGGCGGCTGCTGTGTTGCACCTTGCAGTATGGCAGCTCGCCTGTGGGTGGCCACCATTTGAACCTTTTTTCCGGGCTTAACCCTGTGCCCCAATATGCGGCGCATCTCAGGGTTGTGCCAGCATATGCGTCCATACATTCCAGGCTGAATATCAGGATGTGCAGCATATGCATGGGCACACCCCCTGGAGATGTGCCGCATACATTATCTTTGTGCCCTGGCACATCAGGAACTGCGCTGCGCAATTCTCTCTTTTAAATATTGCCCTGGGGTGCATTTCTGGGGTTTCGCTGATGCAACTCAGTTGTGCCACATGCAACCATTTTGAATATCTAGCCCAAAGACTTTATTTGCTACAACTGTAACAAGCCAGACCACATCACAAGACACTGCCATAAAAATAAGGAGGGTACCACTACAGTAGATTTGGCCTTAGCAAATTGGGGCAAATATTTTTTTGTGGTAGTCATTTTTCTACCTTGGCTCCCGGTCTGCCATCTACGTCCAGAGGATATGGGAAGAAGACAGACCCTAGTGCATGTTGAAGTGTTGTGCTATGTAAAAGGACCAGGTACTGATGTCATCTGCATCCACGAGGATACAAGATGCTATCCTACCACAGAAGTGACACTGAATATTAATGGGGTGTCGCACCAAATGAAAGTGGGGGTAGTACCCAAGTTACCTGTACCTGTGATTATCTGAAATGACTGTCCAGGATTTACTTGTCAATCTCAGAGGAACTGGAAAAAAAAATTACTCACCATAGTAATATTGTTTCTTCCAAAGTATCCTTTAGCATCAGTAACAGTATGCAGTAAGCTAGCTAGTTGAACTGCCTCAGAGGTGGAGTTTATGATAACGAATCAAATGAATTAGCCAATCAGAAGAGAGTTAGTGGGTGTGCTGAGTGGTGCTTGCTCAGAGGGCACCAGAATTTTTTCAAAGCTAAAATGGGAACAAGCCCATCTTAAGTGTCAATCAACGGGATTTAAAAATCATGCAACTGCATGAACAATCAGCAAATGAAAAAACATAAACTTTGCTTTAAATGCAATTCACAAGTTTAGCAACAAATTTAGCAGCAATAAAGGAAGCAGAATCCTCTTCAGTTAGGTTACTTGGGGAGGAACGGTAGGAGCTTATTGCTAAAGGACACCTTGGAAGAAATAATATTACTACGATGAGTAATTTTTTTCTTCTCACCCCAGGGGTCCTTTAGCATCAGTAACAGTATGCAGACTACAATGTAGTGTAGTTGGGAGGTGGGTACAGAACCTACTTAGGGAAGAGGCCAAATCTGGCATCGGATCTGGACTGTTTATCCAGGCAATAATGCTTTATGAATGTGTGTACAATCTTCCATGTGCAGACATCAAGTAAGAGAGTATCCCTTGAAGCTGCCACTGTGGCAGCAGTGCCCCTGGTGGAATGGGTCCTGAGGCCCTCCGGGGGCTGTTTACCAGCCTTGTCATAATAAAACTGAATGCAAGAAACTAACCAGCGAGAGACAGTTCACTTAGTGGCTGGCCTTCCTGTACCTACCTCCCCCATAGATGAGGAAAAGCTGAGTGGCAAAGCCCCTAAACTGCTTTGTGTGTTCCAAGTAGTAAGATAGGGCCCTCTTCACATCCAAACTGTGGAGTCTTTGTTCTCCTGGAGTGGATTTTTCAGTAAAGAATACTGAAAGGGTAAAAGACCGGCTTTGAACGCGTTCATTCCTATATCGAGCCTGTGTAGTACAGTATGGTCTGCATGCCCATTGGCCCACGCAGTGGACCAATAGACGTACAGACCCTACTGTACTCTGTCAGTCAGGGGGTGGCATGTGGGCAGGGTGCTGCCGTCCGCCGCTGACTGAAGGGGTGCTGGGTGGCGGGGCCTCAGTGGGCAGGTGGGGAGGGGGGTACCACTGGACCACCAGGGTGTCTTTCAGTGATTCCGCCCATGATCGGTCGCTGGAGGGGGGGTTCCACTGGACCACCAGGGATATCTTTCACCTAAGCCCGCGATCAAGCGATGGACAACGGATTTTAACAGATGCCAGCGATCAGGCGATGGAGACCGGTCCACTGAACCACCAGAGATTCATAATACGGATGCCCGTGATCAGGCGATGGGGACCGGTCCACTGGACCACCAGGGATTCATAATATGGATGCCCATGATCAGGCGATGGGGAGCGGTCCACTGGACCACCAGAGATGTTTTAAACACATGCCTGTGATCGGGCGTACAGGAGCGGGGTCCGCCAAGGGACTGCAGGGCATCGGACCCCAACGGCTGCAGCCCGCAGGGGTACCAGGCGCAAGTCACCGGGATCGGCACACCGCACGCAAATGGCTGACAAATGACATGCAATGGCCCTATTTGCGCCTTTGTATGCAAAAACGCCTCATTTGCATGCCCAGTGCTGGAATATTACAGTTGATGCGCCTAAGCGCAAACGCACGTGCGCTGGCGCGGTGCCACTGTGCCGTGCGCAGTGCATGCGCCATCAGTGCCATATTCAACAGTGCTGAGCCATGGCGCAGCATCATTGAATATCGCCTGGTCCATGCCATGGCGTAGCCCAGTTGCGCTGCACCCAGGCTTGCGCCCCTGCCTGGTGCAGTCTGAATATCCCACCAGAAGAGTCAGGTGCAGACTTTACCAAGTCAAGACCTATTAGAATCAAGTATTACTTGGAGAAAGTGGGATAGATACTATAGTAGGAATTATAATAGGCCTGGTGCTAGGGATGGGGAAGCAAAGAATCCATTGTTGAGGTGAATGTGTTAAGTCTATATGCAGTCACAGTCATTGATGGTTTGAAGGTGATCCTTAAGGAGGGTTTTAAAATGGCTGAGCTTGGGCTCAGAGGTAATGATGCAAGGAGTGGCGTTCATCCAGAGCGGGGCTCTGTAGGCAAAGGTACACTGCCCAAGAGACATTCTGAAGCAGGGGACAAGGAATGGGGATTTAGTGGAGCTGTGGGTAGTTTTTACTAGAGAGGCCAGTGACAGGAGGGGAGACAGCCCAGGGGTGGAAAGCCTTTTTAGCCAAGAGGCAGGTGTGGTATTTGAGTCTGTTGTCGAGGTTAAGCCAACCAGACTGCTGGTAGAGGGAACATGTGTGAGTGGTGCGGTCACATCCTAGTACACGGTGGCAGGCTTTGTTGAGGGTAACTCTGACTCTCTGGAGGGATGTGTTGTCGGCCACACCATAGACTAGGCTCCCGTAATCAATGAGGGCAAGGAGGAGAGACAGCTAGACAGAGGGCATCAGGGGTGAGGTAATGTTTGACATGGTGGAGTAAACCAATCCTGGTGTTAAAATGAAAGGGGGGGGGCGGAGGGAGGGAATGGGGCAGGTGGGAGGCGGGGTGGTCGAAAAAGTGGGAAGGAAGTATATTACTGAGGTCAGAGAGGAGATATTAAGCATTTCAGCTATGTGTTTAGGGTCAGAGGAAGCCATGTCACTGCTGATGATGAGGGAAGGAGGGGGGACAAGGGTTTACCATTCAGTTCTTTAAGATCATTCCAGAACGTTCTGCCTGAGCCCCAGGTGGAGGTGAGGGAGAACTTGTAGTGCTCAGCCTTAGCCTTATGGATCTCCCAGGTGCACTTGTTTTACATGGCATGGTAGCTTTGCCGATCGGCCGACTTACCAGAGTCGATGGCAAGTTGCTACAGCGAGTCACACTGGCGCATCAAGTCCAAAAGGGTATGGTGATCCAAGCGGTGGAGTGCCCCTTAATGACGCATTTCACAAGAGGCACAAATTTGTCACAGACGGCGGGGAAAGTGGAGATAAAGAAGTCTAAGGCCAAGTTGATGTCGGGAGCTGTACAGATGGGTGACCAGTTGAGGGAGCTGAGGTGCAGTTTCAGGCGCTGGAGCATGCCAGGCTTAAGACATTGCTGAAAGATGAGTTATGGGGGTTGTTTAGGGCTCTTACAGGACCAGGTCACTGGAGAGTGATCACTCATGGCATTGGGAAGCACCGATATACATGAAATTCTGGAGGGTCGGTTAGTTAGAACCAGGTCAAGCAGGGTGGCAGTGCCAGATTTGGGGTTATGCCTGGTGGGGGTGGAGACGACTTGTGTGAAGTCCATCACAGCAACGGCGTCCTTAAGGAGGGCAGCAGAGAGGGAATGCCAGTTGACAATGAAGTCGCCAAGAGCTAAGCATTCAGACTTAGGAGGCAGCTGAGAGAGGTAAGTTAGGATAGCAAGGAAGGCAGATTTTTGATTCCTAGGAGAAATGTAGACCACTGTGACAAACAGAGGGGCAGAGGCTTTATTGACCGTAATTTTCAGAGTGAGGGTTTGAGCCTATGATCTAGGTAGGCAGAAGGGAAGGTGAGGCACTGCAGAGAATCACACAGGTAGATGGCACAGCCCCCACCTCGCTTGCCACACCTGTCAGCCCGGAAGACAGAGTAGCCGGGGATCGAGATGGCAGTGTCTGGGTATTTTTGGAGAGCCAGGTTTCAACCAGGCAGAGTATGTCAGGTTGATGCTGGTCAATCCAGACTTGGAGGGAGTCAAATGTTTTCAACAAACTGCAGATATTAAGGGAAGCTAGTCTCAGGCCATCGGTAGCAGAGTGGCTGAGGGTGGAAGAGAAGGGGGGCCCTGGGTTGGGGTGGACATTGCTAGACATAAGTATGAGAAATAGAAGCAGAGACCAGAGCAAAGACAGCTGTAGTTGCTTACAGGAGCAGCGACTAAGGGGGGTTAACTGGGAGATTTTACGGCCAAGGACAGGGATGGGGAGAGAGTATTATCAGGAGTGGCGAACAAGAAAGGATGGGGGCAGAAGGAAGGGTGGAGGAGGGGCTAAGGTATGGGAGGAGAGGGGAGTGGGGTGGCATGGGAGAACAAAGTGTTGGCAGTGGGTGGAGAGGATGGTGGGGGGAGGAAAGAGCCAAGATCGGGGCATGAACAAGAGAGGGGGGAGTAGCAGGAAGAATATAGCAGATGAGAGGGTGGGGAAGGTGGCCATAGCGAGGAGGGTTGGAGGTGGTGGAAGTGTAAGAAGAAAGGGATAAGGGCACAGAAAGCACTACCCCTAACCGGGGAAGCTGCTGAACTACAGTGGTAGTGACACCACCCTTGGGGAAGAGGGTGCTGGGTTCGAAACTGGGCAGAGGACAGTGGGAAGGAGCAGAGAAAGACAAGGAAATGGTCGGCGGGGAGGTGACAGCAGGAGAGATTATAAAGGGAGCTAGAGAGTTAGAATAGATAAGACAGGGGAGAATTGAGGGAGCACCAGTGACTCCTAGTGGCCAGAAGGTATAAGGAGCTAAGGGGAAAACAGACAGGAAAAAAGGCTAATGGTCACATGACCAGTCACGTGACTTGGGAGGGGCAATAAATTAAGGGACATCCTTGGGTGGAAGGGTGGCTGGGGTGGGCAGGACAGTTGACGTAACGCATTGACGGGCTAATGCCCCTAAGGAAAAAGCAGCAGGGGGTGAATATTACCTTTGGGTCCCTTGAAGGACTCGCTGGCTTGAGAGTGAGGGCTGGGAGGGTTCCTGGGCAGCCTAAGTAGGGAGAGAACAATGGTGGCAATTAGTATGCAGCGGGAAGGGGCAAGGAGTATTCAGTCTGGCTGGGAGGGGGGGGCAGCTGCACTGCGCATGTGCAGAGAAATGGCTACAATGGTGTCAGGCAAGATGAAGAAATGCTACCATGGCGTGATACAGCAGGCCAGGATCCTGAGGGGTCCCAACAGAGAGCACTGAGGCAAATAACCTGCATAAATAACACAGTAATTTGCAGTTTAAACAGTATCAAGTGAAACAGCAGGCAGAAATACTGAACAACAGAATTAAATAGTTGCAGTTGCAATTGCAGGCTAAACGAAGTGACTCTGGACTAAGAATGAGTGTAGTCACATACACAGACGTGCAATACGGAGACAGGCTAGAAACTATGGTAGTCAGATGGTAAAACAACATTAAAATCAGTCCAAGTCTGCTCTTATATCTCCGATGAAAACAGCAGTGTGGATCCAAATTCGGAGTGGAGCAGCAGAGGAGTGAGGAAACAATCAGTCCCTGTCGGCAGTATTAAAGTCGCTGTACACCCCTACGGAAAAGAGCAGGGGGTGAATATTATCTTTAGGTCCCTTGGAGCCCTCGCTGGCTGGCTTGTGAGTGAGGGCTGAAAGGGTTCCTGGGCAGCCTTTGGGTCCCTTGGAGCACTCGCTGGCCGGCTTGAGAGTGAGGGCTGGGAGGGCTCTTGGGCAGCCTTTGGGTCCTTTGGAGCACTCGCTGGCTGGTTTGAGAGTGAGGGCTAGGAGGGCTCCTGGGCAGCCTTTGGGTCCCTTGGAGCACTCGCTGGCCGGCTTGTAAGTGAGGGCTGGGAGGGTTCCTGGGCAGCCTTTGGGTCCCTTGGAGCACTCGCTGGCTGGCTCAAGAGTGAGGGTTGGGAGGGCTCCTGGACAGCCTTTGGGTCCCTTGGAGCAATTGCTGGCCGGCTTTAGAGTGAGGGCTGGGAGGGCTCTTGGGCAGCCTTTGGGTCCCTTGGAGCACTCGCTGGCCGGCTTGAGAGTGAGGGCTGGGAGGGCTCTTGGGCAGCCTTTGGGTCCTTTGGAGCACTCGCTGGCTGGTTTGAGAGTGAGGGCTGGGAGGGCTCCTGGGCAGCCTTTGGGTCCCTTGGAGCACTCACTGGCCAGCTTGAGAGTGAACATCCCTGGCAGCTGCTAAGGTAGCAGCAGCCCCTCTTGTGGAGTGGGCCCTCAATCCTGCTGGGGGCTCCCTTCCAGCTTTAGTGTAACAGAACTGGATACACTGGACTATACAACGAGAAATGGACCTTTTCGATGCTGGGTTATCAATTCCCACATCCCATAAGTCAGGAACAGCTGTTTTCTGTCCTGCCTATGGTCCTTAGTGGCTGTCAAATAGTAGCTGAGAGCTCTTTTGACATCTAGACTATGAAGCCTTCATTCACCAGAGGTGGAATGCTCAGTGAAAAAGACAGGCAGGGTAATGGTTTGGTTCAGGTGGAAATCAGAGGCCTCTTTAGGGAGAAATGTCCTGTTTGTTCGTTGGACCACCTTATCCCTGTGGAATGAGATGTGGTCCTTTTCAGTGCACAGAGCCTGAAGCTCACTGATTCTTCTTGCAGAAGTAATTGCCACTAGGAAAACTGTTTTCCAAGTGATATATTTTAGATGAGCAGAGGACATGGGCTCAAAGGCAAGTCCCATGAGTTTGGCTATGCACTCATTAAGGTCCCATGCTGGCACCGGTTCCCTATGAGGGGAGTGCAAATGGGCCAAATCCTTGAAGAACCTCTTAAAGATAGGGTCTGAAGCTATTGACACATTCCTTCCAGCAGAAATGTAAGCAGATGCTACAGCCAGGGGGACCTTGAGGGTACTGGACTGCAACCCAAGGGAGTGCAAATATGATAAGTAATCAAGAACAGCTGGAACCCCAGCCTGTGTTGGTACCAACTCCCTGGCTGAGCACCAAATAGAAAACAGCTTCCATTTTGAGGCATATGCTTTCTTAGTGGAAGGCTTCTTGTAACCTCTCAAAATGTCTAAAACAGTTTCCGAGAGGTGTAAACCTACATATTCCAGGTCTTCAAGAGCCAAGCCTTGAGATTGAGAGACCTGAGATTCGGATACAGGAGTGTTCCCTAGTTGGAAGTTAACAGATTGTGCCTCTGAGGGAGGTGTACTGGCTCGGCTACAGACATGGAGAACAAAAGGGAGAACCATGGTTGCCTGGGCCAGTCTGGGGCTATCAAGATCATTGATGCTGACTGGGACCTGAGCTTGAGTAGTACTCTGTACACTACAGGGAAGGGAGGAAAAGCATATAGATGCTTCCCTGACCAACCCAGAGTCAAGAGTATCCAGAGGGATTGTTCCCCTGTCTGGTGGTCTGCAACAGTATTATGGTAAGTGGTGGTTCTGGTGGGACGCGAAAAGGTCTGCCTCCGGAGTGCCCCACCTCATGAAAAGCACTTGCACCACTTGCCTGTTCAGGATCCACTTGTGATGGGCATGGCTGATTCAACTCAAGAGCATCTGCCAGGGTATTGTCTTTCCCTGGCAGATGGACTGCCTGTAAGGAAACTCCTAGAGAGTATGCCAGGCTCCAGATCTTCATGGCTTCTGTGCAGAGAGGACTTGACCTTGTCCCTCCCTGCTTGTTTATGTAATACATTGTGGTGGTATTGTCTGTTCTGACCTGTACCACCTTTCCCTGCACCAGTGTTAAGAAGGCTTTTAGTGCCAGAAACACTGCTCTGAGTTCCAGCAAATGTATGGGCTGGAACGACTCTACAACCGACCAAGTGCCTTGGGCTGTGTGGTCTCCTAGGTAGGTGCCCCACCCTAGAAGGGATGCATCTGTTGTAAGAACCACTGATGAGAACTCTCTCTGGAAAGGAACTCCTTCCCTTAGATTGGATTCCTCTTTCCACCACTGAAGAGCTTGAACCAGAGTTTTTGTTACAGGAATCAGCTTTGACAGAGGAGCTCTACTTTGGCACCAGTGTGTCCTTAGGTGGAACTGGATATGTCTCATTTGGAACCTGTATCCCAGAACTGTGCCTGTGGCCGCAGCCACGTGGCCCAGAGCTGCAGAAACTGCCTTGCAGTCTTTGGCTTGTGCAGACTGAATGATTTTGCAAACATCTGGATGCTTCTTACCCTGTTTGGAGGCAGGTAGGCCCTGCCCTGCAGGGTGCTGATCTCTGCTCCTATGAACCACGCACCTGTGCAGGCAGACGAACTGACTTTTTGTGATTTATTAGAAAACTGAGGGACCTGAGTAGCCCTTGAGTGATCTGCAAATATTGTCTGACCTGATCTGGTGATTTTCCCACCACCAGCCAGTCGTCCAGGTATGGAAACACCATGACACCCTGTCTTCGAAGGTGTGCCACGATCGCTGCCAGGCACTTTGTGAACACCCTTGGGGACAAAGTTAGGCCAAACACTAGGGCTGAAAACTGGTACTGTCCTGATGAGAGTCTGAATCTGAGATATTTTCTGTGGGACTCCCTTATGGGGATGTGGAAATAGGCATCTTTTAGATCCAGTGATGCCAACCAATCTCCTTGTTGGAGTGTTGGCAGGATCAACGCTAGAGTTACCATTTTGAACTTTGTTTTTTTTTAGATGCTTGTTCAGGGACCTGAGGTCCAGAATAGGCCTCACTCCTCATTTTTCTTTATGGTGAGAAAGTACCTGGAGTAAAAATCCCTTCCTCTCTGCTGAACTGGGACAGGTTCCACTGCCTTGGGCAGCAGAAGGTTTCAAACTTCTGCCTCTAACAGCTTCTTTTCTGTGATGGAGGGTGAACTGAACACCCTGGTTTTCAGCAGAGGAAAGGATTTGAAATTCAGAAAGAGTCCCTGACCTACCACTTCCAGGACCCACTTGTCTGTGGTAATGCCTTGTCAAGCCTGGAGGAAGTGAGACAGTATGTCTCCGACAGGTAGAGAAGAGGCGGCCTGTGGAGATGTCAGGGTGTTTGCTTTGTCTGGGGCTGACGCTGGGTTTGGGACCCCCGCCTAGAACCCATTCTGCCCCTACCTCTGAAGTACCCTTGCTGTGGGTACTGTTGGTATTGGGGTGCAGCCACCGGTTGGAAAAAGGGCCATGAGTGAATGGATCTGCCCCTGCCTCCCCTTCTATTGAGTCTGGTGGATGGGGAAGCTTTCTCTTTAGCAGAGTTGCTCCTGTATGTGGCTTTATATTCATCAACCTTCTTCACATAAGCCACTGCTGACTCACCAAAAAGTGTATTCCCTTCCACTGCTGCTGTCCTCCCAAAAGGACGTCAAGAGCCTTTGTCTGACTTATTCTCAGAGTAGTCCCTGGGGGATTAATCTTTTGATTTAGCCTGGGAAGAGGACCCCTCTTCAGACGTTTTGGCAGAGGGGGAAGCAGACTGAAAAGCCATAATTTCCAATCTTTTGGTTCTCTTTTATTGTTTTTGAACAAAATTTAGAACAAAGAACACAGTAATGGTCTGGACCTAAGCACTGTAAACACAAGTCGCTTTAGCCACAATTTTGTGACACTTTAAACAATTTTTAAAACCTGTAGGTCCAGTCCTTTTCTTGGGTCTTTCTGACATACCAATTTGTCAGAAATGACAGAAAGAAGTGTTCCCAAATGGGAATAAAGCTTAGGGGTCGGTTCTCTTGCAGTAATGAAGTAAAAATTAACGTAAAATGACGAAAACCGATGGTTCCCACAGAATAACGGGAACTGTTAACTAAATACAAAAAATACCATCTAATACACCAAAGGCGCTCTTTATTTTACTTCAGAATAACTGAATAGAACCGCGGAGAACCATGGAAAAAGAGGGAAAATGCAGTTCCCAGAAACCAAGAGGAACTGCTAAAAAAATAGAAAAATCAAGCAAATAAGTATCAAATACTCACAAACTCAACACAGATACAAGAAAAAAGCAATAACTTTTAGTCAAATTTTCTCTATGGCCAAAAGTGAGAGAGCACCCCGGAGGTAGTGTTAGTCAGGCAGAGAAAAAATTCTGGTGCCTTCTGAGAAAGCTCCACTCAGCACACCCTCTAACTCTCTTCTGATTTGGCTAATTCATTTGATTCATTATCATAAACTCCACCTCTGAAGCAGCTTAACCTAGCCAGCTTACTGCATACTGTTACTGATGCTAAAGGACCCCTGGAGTGAGAACCTGCAGTTTCAGCAAGAGTGGTAACAAGAGCACAGGCAAAGAAAATCTCAGATGGTGGAGACACTTTTCCTTTCGGTGACTTTTACGCAAACTTGTTTGAGCCCAGCTCCAAGATCCGGAAGTCCAGGAAAGAAAGAAGATGCCTGAAACAACAGTGGTAACAAAACACTGATGGACATAAGGGGTTAAAATATGAAAATGCTGAAACTAGACTGACAGCTGACTGTGATTTTGTTTCAGAGCAAACTAATGATGCTTGTCTCCAAGGTTATTTTAAGCAGCTGGGGGTGAAACAAAAACAGGGTGAACCAATGTTTAAAAAATGTAATGGGTCACTGTACCGAGTTTATGTTAAACCTCACACACAGGAACAGATAAAACAATTGGTTATACCACAAAAGTACAGAAATGAGTTGTTACAGATAGTACATGATAGTCCTATAGGTGACCACAGGGCGGGATCGCACCCTTGCCAGATTGCTGTACAGATTTTACTGGCCTGGAATTCATGAAGATGTTGCTGCCTATTGCAGTTTTTGTGCTGAATGTCAGAAAGTAGCCTCAGTGACTGAAAAAGACAAGATGCCCCTGGTGCCCCTACCTTTGATAGATGTGCCTTTTGAGAGAATTGCAATGGATGTGGTTGACCCCTTAGACAAAAGTAAAAAGGGTAATAGATTCATTATGGTAGTATGTGACTATGCTACTCGATACCCAGAGACAGTTCCAATGCGTACTGTCACAGCCCCAAAAGTGGCAGCAGGGGTTGCCAAAATTTTCAGCAGTGTTGGCATAGCTAAAGAGATTATTACTGATCAGGGTAGTAATTTTGGTGCTGCATTACTGAAGGAGCTGTACTGACTACTAGGTATCACTGCCATAAGAATTTCCCCCATCACCCTCAGACAGACAGTCTTGTTGAGCATTTTATCCAAACCTTAAAACACACGTTAAAAAGATTTGTAAAAGGGGAAGGGAAAGACTGGGACAAATATTTACCTTACCTGCTTTTTGCTTAGAGAGACGTGCCACAAGCCTCAACAGGTTTTTCACCATCTGAAATGCTGTATGGTGGACAACCTAGAGGGCCACTAGATGTAATAAAGAAACATGGGAAGATAACCCCACTTAAAAACAATCTTATATGTGTACCCTGAGAATGAAACTGGCAAAATACAATGAAATTGTCCACAGTAATCAGGAAGAGGCCCAAAACCAGCAGAAGTCATATTATGACCATGGGGTAAAAGAAAAAGTTGTTGAGCCAGGTGAAAAGGTCTTCCTACTGTTACCCACTTCAGAAAATAGTTAAAGAAATGGCAAGGGCCTTATAAAGTGCTTAGATGTATGGGCACAGTTAACGATGAGATCGAGACCCCTGATAGGAAAAATCCTACCAAGATATACCATGCTAACCTCCTGACGAAATGAGTTGAAAAAACACCAAAGGCTGCTTTGCTAGTTTTACCAGAAACTGATAAAGAAGACATTGATATAGCTTATGACAGACTGGAACAAACTGCAACTGCTGATGCTGTAAAAGTGAAACTGCAGAAATTTGTAACTTATTAAAGGCATTTAACAGTACTTTCATCACAGTGCCAGGCTGAGCAAAAAAGGTCGAGCATGTAATAGTGACTGGGAATGCTCGCCCTTATAGACAAAAGACATACAGATTACCACAGCGATTACAAGCAGACGTGGTTAAGGAGATACAAAACATGAAAGAGCTAGGTATCATAGAAGAGTCAAGAAGCCCTTGGCCATCACCAATGGTGACTGTAAATAAAAAAGAGGGGGTGTAAGAATCTGCCTTGATTTTAGGAAACTTAAGTGTCTGAATTTGACAGTTATCCTATGCCAAGGATATATGATTTGGTGCACACATTGGGAAGTGCCAAGTACATCAGTACCCTCAATCTCGCCAAGGGTTACTGGCAGATTCCCCTAGCTAAAAAATCCAAAGACAAAACTGCATTTGCCACTACTGTTGGATTCTATCAGTTCACCACAATGATGTTTGGTTTACATGGTGCACCTGCTACATTCCAGTGGTACATGGATGTAATTTTAGCTGCTCACATTGGTTATTGTGCTGCTTATCTGGATGATGTTGTGGTGTACTGTCCAGACTGGAAAAGTCACCTGGAACACCTACAAGCATTTATGTAAGCTATCAAAAATGCAGGTCTGACCATTAATCCTACCAAATGTGTACTGGGCATGCAGGAAACCAGATATTTGGGATATGTTTGGTGAATGGAGAAGTAAAGCCAGATATTTTTTAAGATAGAAGCTGTAGCTAACAGTCCTATCCTTGAAACAAAGAAACATGTCAGGTCATTTTTAGGGCTGGCTGGTCACTATCGGAGATTTGTTGCCAATTTTGCCAGTTAGCTACTACCCTCACTGAGTTCACAAGGAAATGGTTCCCACATAATGTGAAGTGCACCCCAGAGTGTGATGAAGCTTTTCGAGCCATCAGGGCTGCATTATGTTCGGCCCGTTTTATGCAGTCCAGACTTTGAGAAACAGTTTTTGTTACAGACAGATGCATCAGAGGTTGGCCTAGGTGCAGTCTTGAGTCAAAATATAGATGGGAAGGAAGAAAAAATTGCTCACTTTAGTAATCTTGTTTCTTCCAAGGTGTTCTTCAATATTTATAACTCTTCCAGTCAGCCTTCAGAATATAACTATATGTAAATGATGGAACCCATCATTGGCTCGTGCCACTACTCAAATACCGCCCTTAGTAACTGCTGCATTCTGTAGCACCTCAGATTTCATCGTGAGCCTGCAAGGAGAGTCCCACCCTAATCTATACTAACAACTAATCACATAAGGTTCTATAATTCCTAATAGGAAAATAGTAATAATGTCAATTATAGTTAAAGCACCCACACTAACCTCCAACAGAGGAAAATTCTTCAGAATGTCAGAATAACCTGAAGAAGTAAAACAATGCCTAACATGGCTAAAAAATTTTAATAGGCCAGAAAGTGGACCCTTTCAATATAGGCATCCAACATGAGATGCACAGGCCACTGGTTCAGGAAGGGGAGGCAGGGTGGGAGAGTCATGAATATTGAAGAATACCTTGGAAGAAACAGGATTACTAAGGTGAGTAATTTTTTCTTCTAACCCCAGAAATTATTTAATATCCCTAACTCTTGCAGACTACGATGCAGTACCTTTGGAGGTGGGCATAGAACCTACTTGAGAAACAGACTCTGCAGAACTGCTGTGCCAAACCTGGCATCACTCCTGGACTGAGTGTCCAGGCATTAGTGCTTTGCAAAAGTGTGTATTGTTCTCCATGTAGCTGCTTTGCAGATGTCTAGTAATGGAACCTCCCTGGCAGCTTCTATGGTAGCAGCTGTGCCCCTTGTGGTATGAGCCCTAAGCCCTACTGGGGGTTCTTTTCCTGCTTTTGAATTACAGAATTGAATGTATTGGACTATTTAAAGAGAGATAGACCTTTTGGATGCCGGTTTCCCTTTTCTCACATCCCCATATGTCAGGAACAGCTGCTGTCTGTTCTGCCTATGGCTTTTAGTGTGAGTCATGTAGTAGCTCAAAGCCCTCTTGACATCAAGGCTATAAAGTCTGCGTTCCCCTGGGCTGGAATGCTCTGTGAAAAAAACAGGTAAGGTGATGGACTGATTCAAGTGGAAGTCAGAAAGAAAAAATTACTCACCATAGTAATGTTGTTTCTTCTAATGGAGTCTTGCTGTATTCTGACTATATGCAGTTAGCCCCAGCACTTGAACTGCTCCAGAGAGTAAAGGGTTAACTCTATGCAAAGGCATAGAACGTTGAACTCGAGCTCGGTTTTCAAACCTCTGTCTGTGGTACTCTGAAGTGTAACCATCAGATTCTTACGAGCACTAAACTAACTAACTCAAAAGTAAGAAATTGTTTCAAAGTTTTTGTGCCAAATGGCAAAACAAGGCTTAGGGTCAAAGACTCAAATCGAAAAAAAAAAAAAAGAACACAACAGGTAGTGATTCACCAAACTAAAAGAAAAAAACCCTAAGAGATGGAGGCATGTCCAGAACACCTCTGGGGTGCAGCACTGTGCCTGCCCCACCACATCCCAAAACTAATAAGTTCCAGGAGAGGAGGTAGGGAGGGAGGTCAGAATACAGCAAGACTCCATTAGAAGAAACAACATTACTATGGTAATTGTTTCTTCAAACAACATGAAGTCTTGCTGTATTCTGACTATATGCAGACTACCAAGCAGTACCCCCTTGGAGGAGGGAGTTACAGAACCTATTTTGGGAACAGGATCTGCAGCACAGCTGTTCCAAACCGAGCATCACTTCGTGACTGAATGTCCAAAGAATAATGGTTGGCGAAGATGTGAACAGATTTCCAGGTAGCTGCTTTACATATATCCACTAAAGGTATATCTCTAGCTGCTGCAACCAAAGCAGCTGTACCTCTGGTAGAATGAGCCCTCAGGCCTGAGGGGGGCTCCTTCTCAAGTTTAGAGTAGCAGAATTGAAAACAAGAGACAATCCACCTGGCAACAGACCTCTTGGTAGCAGGCTTGCCCTCTCCCACCTCACCATAAGTGAGAAATAACTGAGAACAATCCTTCCTATGGGCCTTAGTATGCTCAATATAGTAACTAAGAGCCTTCTTCACATCTAGACTGTGTAACCTCCTCTCTCCAGAAGAAGAATGATCAGTGAAAAAGATAGGCAAAGACATAGACTGGTTCAGGTGAAAGTCTGACACTACCTTGGGAAGGAACTTTCTATTGGTGCGGAGGACCACCTTATCCCTATGAAAGGAAATGAAATCACGTTCCACTGTTAAGTCCTGTATTTCACTGATTCACCTGGCAGAGGTAATGGCCATCAGGAATACAGTTTTCCAAGTCAACTATTTCAGCTCAGCTGAAGACAAAGATTCAAAAGGGGGCTGCATAAGTTGTGCAATACAGATGTTCAGAGCCCAAGAAGGAGTAGGCTCCTGAAAGGGAGGACTGACATGGACCAAGCCTTTGAAGAATTTCTTGAAAACTGGATGAGAAGCTAGGGAAGAGCCCTTATCAGCCGAAAGAAAGGCAGACACAGCTGCCAAATGTACTTTAAGGGTAGTAGGCTGGAGGCCTAAACTGTTAAGATGTACCAAATAGTCCAAAACAGTGACAATATCGGCCAGCTCTGGCTTAGTATGGCTACTAGTGCACCAAAACCCAAATCTTTTCCATTTGGAGTTGTAAGTCTTTCTAGTAGCAGGCTTCCTGCTAACCTTTAAAATATCCAAGACTGATTGGGAAAGATGCAAACTTGCATATTCTAGCTCTTCAAGAGCCAGGCTTTGAGCCTGAGAGTCTGAAGATTGGGGTACAGAATCCTCCCTTGAGAGGAGGTGAGGAGATGGTACTGCCTGGGAAGACACAAGGGCAGTGTTACTGACAGTGACAACAATAGAGGATACCAAGGCTGTCTGGCCCAGTCTGGAGCCACCAGAATCACCTTGCAAGGCTGAGACCTGATTTTTATCAGGATCCTGAATATCAGAGGAAAAGGAGGAAATGCATACAGAAACCTGCTTGTCCAATTTAGCAGAAGAGCATCCTGGGGAACAGGACCCCGAAGGGGTGGTCTGCAGCAATAAAGAGGGAGTTGATGATTGCCTGGGGATGCAAAGATATCTATCTCTGGGGTGCCCCATCTCCTGAAAATGACTTGAAGAATGGCAGGGTTCAGGGTCTATTCGTGGTAACCCTGAGAAATCCTGCTGAGAGCATCTGCTAGACTGTTGTCCTTCCCTGGGAGATGCACAGCCATCAAAGAAACCTGAAGGGAATAAACTAGAGACCATATGACCGAGTGCCTCCCTGCTTATTGATGTACCACATGGTTGTGGTATTGTCTGTTCTGATCTGCACCACTTTCCCCTGGACAACCATTGAGAATGTCAGAAGCGCTAGGAAGACAGCTCTTAATTCGAGAAGATTTATGTGCAGAAGGGACTCCTGGTATGACCAAGTTCCCTGAGCTGTGAGATGATCTAGGTGGGCTCCCCGCCCTAACAGGGAGGCATCTGTGGTGAGAATTACAGAAGGGACCTGACTGATAAAGGGGACGCCTTGTCGAAGACTGTCTTCCTCCAACCACCACTGAAGGGCCTGGACCAGTGTTTTGGAGACTGAAACCATTTTGGAGAGAGGGTCCTTTTTCTAAGACCAGAAAGATCTGAGATGAAACTGAATATCTCTCATCTGAAATCTTGCTCCCTGAACTACTGCTGTGGAAACTGCCATGTGGCCCAGCAGCTGTAGAAAGTGTCTGGCTGGACAAGACACTAGAGGACGAAAAGTGGAGGCCAGAGTGACCAATGGCTGAACCCTTAAGACAGGAAGAAATGCTTGTGCCTGAAGTGTATCTATTTCCACCCCTATGAAGGTGAGAAGCTGGGCTGACTCTAGAACAGACTTCTCTAGATTTAGAATGAAGCCCAAGGACTCTAGAAGTCTTTGGGTGACCTCTAAAGCTGACTTGACTTGGTCTGAGGACTGGCCCACTAGAAGTCAGTCGTCCAGATACGGGAACAGAAGGATACCCTGCCTCCTGAGGAATGCCACCACCACTACAAGACACTTGGTGAACACCCTTGGAGCAGCCGTTAGGCCGAAGTGCATGGCCCTGAATTGGTAATGGCCTGAGGGCTACTCGAACCTGAGGTACTTCCTGTGGGAATGTCTGATAGGTATGTGAAAGTAGACATCCTTGAGATCCAGGGAGGCTAGCCAGTCTCCTGGTCTCAGAGAAAGGAAGAATTACTCCTAGAGTCACCATTTTGAACTTTGTTTTTTCAAATGTTTGTTCAGGTACCTTAAATCCAATAGGGGTCGCCACTCCCCTCTCTTTTTGGGGGTAAGGAAGTATCTTGAATACAGTCCTTTTCCCCTGTGACAATGAGGTACCTTCTCTACTGCTTGCAGAAGCAGAAGCAGAAGAGAGGAGACTTCTGCCTCTAAGGCCTTTGTCTCCAAGGGAGCGGGAGGACTGAAAGACTTTGCTCTCATTCTTGGGAACCTTTTGAAACTGAGAGCAAATCCCTGGCTCACCACTTCCAGGATCCATTTGTCTAAAGTAGTAGACACCCAGGCCTGGGAGTAGTGAGCCAGCCTGCCCCCTACCGGGATTGGGGAGGCGACCCTGACTGACACCTCAGGGCATCTGGTTCGCAGGGGGCTTGGACTGAGCAGCTGATGGGGTCCTAGTTATCCCATGTCTACCTCTTCCCCTAAATAACCCCCTCTGCTGAAAAGAAGAGGAGGAGGCCTGAGCTTGGTAAAAAGGCCTGCAAAAAGGCCTGCTCCTGCCCCTAAACTGCTGCCTCTGAGGAGAGGTCTGCTTCTCCTTCACTGCAGCACTTCTATAGGTGGTCCTGTACTCATCCATTTTCTTTATGTAGTTCTCTGTTTGGCCCCCAAAGAGAGAATTACCAGTTACAGGAAAATCCATAGCGTTAGCCTGGGTATCCTGTGAGAGGTTGGCACACCTAAGCCAAGCAAATCTCCTCATGGAGATAGTTGTAGCCATGACCCTGGAATGAACATCACTGGAATCAACAGCAGTGTGGAATTGCACCTTAGATGCCTCTATACAATTTGCAGCCACCTGCTCCAGCTCCTTGGCTAGCTGGGGAGGGTCATCCTTACCCAGTTACAGAACCATATCCCACATATATTTCTGGTACCTGGCTGTGTATGCCATGTAATTAGATTGTCTAAGTCCCAAATAATTAGACTGTTTAAATCTCAAAGAGGATACCAAGTACTGTTTTTTTTGCCATGGCATCCACTTTCCTGGAATCCTTATCTGGGGAGTGAGATTCAAGGGGAATATTAGCCTTGTCGCAGGCTGCGGCTTGTACTACCCCAAAATGGCTGCTATGATTTGAAATGAATTCCATCCCAGGACCTGACAAGGCATACCTTCTGTCCATTCTTTTCTCCACAGGAGGAATGGAAGTAGGAAATTGTAAAAATGTTTGTGTCTGTTTCCCCAAGGATTTGTGTAAGGGGATAGACACCCTCTTTGACTCTGGAACATCCATCATTTCCAGATAGTCAGGTTTTTCCTGATCCTGTTCAGCATATTCCATAGGAAGCTGAAGAGTCTCAGCCACTTTCTTGTAAAACAAGAAATGGAAAGGGGACTCAGAAAGCCTGGGAGAAGAATCCTGAGAATGCCTGTCTGGGGAGATGTCAGGCTCTACTGGCTCATCTAAGCCCTCACATTGTTCTTCTTCATAATCTTCATCCTCCTCCCAATCACCCTCATAGTATGCCTCAGGATCTATATCCGAAGCAAGTACTTCCGACCGAACTGATCAGCTCTGAACCGAACCCGGTTCAGTCAAAACCGGGCAAAGTGATTGGACTATTGAAATCGCTTTCGATATCTCATCAGCGGTCAGACCATGGGGAGCCGGATCCGAACTGGCTGATTTTCTCTTTCTTTTACTCGGAACCGAGTCCACAGAATCGGCTCTCCATTTGCCCGAAGAGGTATCGCCCAGGTCAGTGGGCACCTCCTCAGGTTCGGCCACAACTGAACCAGGCTGGCCATCCAGGTTAGCGGACTTCTCGGCCTCCCTCTCCCTTAGCCTACTGAAATGTTTATTCAGAGTGGCTTTGGGAAAGTTCTTACATATTTCACAGTCTTCCCTGAGGTGGTCAAATCCCAGACAATACACACAGACGAGGTGAGGGTCGGCCTTAGCAAAGACCTCCTTACACTCGGTACAGTGCTGAAACCCAGTGGGTCTGGTTTTCTTCTTGGGTTTCTCAGACATGCCTTCAACCAGAAAATCACCTTACACAGCAGTTAAGCCAGGTGATTACAAACTCAATGGTTCCAACCGTGTCGCGGGTCGGTTAAAAAAAATCCTAAAATATCGGATTTTTTTAGGAATCGATGAGTACCGGAAAAACCACACACACAAGTACAATAAACAATAAAAAGAAGATGAGCTTTGGTTCTGAACCGGACCGACCGGCAAAGAACTGAAATAAAACAATTTCTTAGCTAAACCACAAAAATTAACCACTATCTACAACTACAACTTACTGGTACCAAGACAAAGGCAAGAACACTGAATTACTGACGACCACAGTTTTAAAAAAAAAACAACGGATTCTAACTAGACCGAAACAAAGCGCAGGAGGGATTTCCGGAGCAACTTCACAGTAAGGCGGAGTAAAGAATCTGATGGTTACACTTCAGAGTACCACAGATAGAGGTTTGAAAACCGAGCTCGAGCTCAATGTTCTATGCCTTTGCAAAGAGTTAACCCTTTACTCTCCGGTGCAGTTCAAGTGCTGGGGCTAACTGCATATACTCAGAATACAGCAAGACTTCATGTTGTTTGACCCACCTTTGGTAGGAACTTCCTATTGGTTCTAATCACTACCTTGTCCTTGTGGAAGGAATCATAGTCCTGTTCAATGCACAAGGCCTGAAATTCACTAATTCTTCTGGCTGAAGTGATAGCCACCAAAAACACTGTTTTCCAGGTAACATATTTCAAGTGAACTGTGGCCATTGGCTCGAATGGTGGACCATGAGCTTGGCAATGCATACATTAAGATACCATGCAAGAAACGGTTCCCTATGAGGGGGATGCAGATGAGCTAATCCCTTAAAACAACTTCTGAAAAACTGGATTGGTGGCACATTGGCAAACCATGTCCCCGAGTCCAGGAGCCAGGGTGAAGATCAGCAGGGAGGTAGTACAAGCGTCTATTCAGACACTTCCCTCCCGGGATGGAAGGATCTCTGGCACCTGGCTGGTGGCTTGGGAGATGTACTAAGCGGTGTGCTACCTCGACATGCCACCGTACATCCCCACCCCAGGTCGCCACTGTGTAGGTCCGTTTTGGGAGGTGGAAGGGACAGAAAAAAAGATAGCCACCCATGCCGTCCGGATGACGGTGGTCTGTCCTCCAGTGCAGCAAAGCCGGTTAGCCTTGTGCTATGCCCTCATCGCTCCAGCGAGGATGGAAGAAAAAATTACTCACCTTACTAATTATATTTCTTCTAATGGAGTCTTGCTGTATTCTGACAATCTGCAGTTAGCTCCAGGCTTTGAACTGCCCTGGAGTGTAGAGGGTTAATTTTCTATGCAGTGAATAGAACGTTGAGCTCGAGCTCAGTTGAGGTCTCTGTCTGCAGCATTTTGAAACCCAACCGCCAGATTCTTATGAGCAACCACTCACTGACTAACTATGTGGAAATTGTAACATTTTTAACTAGCCAAATGGCAACAGAAAGTTTTGGATTCCCAAAGGAAGACTCAGGTCAGGAAATAAAAGCTTATAATAAAAAGCACCCAGATAAAGCGGAGGGAGTACTTGAAGCACCCCTGGGGTGCAACACTGTGCCTGTCCACCCACTTCCAAAAACAGGTTCTGAGAGGGAAGGCACGGAGGGTGGTCAGAATACAGCAAGACTCCATTAGAAAAAATATAATTACTAAGGTGAGTAATTTCTTCTTCAAACAACATGAAGTCTTGCTGTATTCTGACAATCTGCAGACTACCAAGCAGTACCTCCATGGAGGAGGGACAGAACCTACTTTTGGAATAGGCTCTGAAGTACTCCTATGCCAAACTGAGCATCACTCCTAGCCTGGATATCCAGAGAGTAGTGCTTGGTAAAGGTATGGACTGTTTTCCAGGTGGCTGCTTGACAAATTTCTAAGAGAGGGATCCCTGGCAGCAGCCAGGGAAGCAGCTGTACCTCTTGCGGAATGAGCCCTCAGGCCTGAGGTGGAATTTTTCCCAGTTTCTCATAGCAGAATTGTATACAGAAAACAATCCACCTGGCAATAGTTCTCTTGGTGGCAGGTTTGCCCTTTCCCACTTCCCCAGATGTGAGAAACAACTGGAGGGAATCAAACCTGTGACCCTTGCTACGCTCTATGTAGTAGCTAAGGGCTCTTTTATCATCTAAACTGTGTAGTCTCCTCTCCCCTGAGGAAGAATGATCAATGAAGAAAACAGGGAAAGACACGGACTGATTCAAATGGAAGTCCGAAACCACTTTGGGCAAGAACCTCCTATTGGTTCTAAGGACCACTTTATCTCTATGAAAGGCAATAAAATAAGGTTCCACTGACAAGTCTTGTAATTCACTGATACGTCTGGCAGAGGTAATAGCTACCAAAAACTCAGTTTTACAAGTCAAGTACTTAAACTCTGCTGAGGACATAGGCTCAAAAGAGGGTTGCATAAGTTGAGCAATGCAAACATTTAAGTCCCAGGCAGGGGCAGGATCCCTAAAGGGAGGATTGGTATGAAGCAATCCCTTGAAAAATTTACAGAATACAGGGTGAGATGACAGTGAGGAAGGCTATCCCACTGACAGGAAAGCAGAGACAGCTGACAAGTGCACCCTGAGAGTAGCTGGTCTGAGGCCTAGGCCATTAAGATGGACCATATAGTCCAGAACTGTAGGCAATTCAGCAGTGTCTAGAGATATATGATATATATATATTTTTTTTTTTTTTTAACACCCAACTTCTCCATTAGCTCCTTATATTGTTTTGCCACTAGAGGGAGCCTGATTAAGTTTGAACAATTTGCTCCCAATACCTCACTTGTCACATTTTACTGCTCTCTAGTAGCTGTTTTCACTTGGTGATCACCCCCTCATCACTCCCTCATCACCCCCTCTCCAATCGTTGAAAGCTATCCCGCCATTGTGCACTCCCCAGATCAGCCCTCCTCCTCCTGCTCCTGTCAGGCAATGTCCACCCCAATCCCGGGCCTGGCAGCACTGGTCCTCCCCCTGAAATCTCCTGGGCTGTGCATTGCTTCTATGAACATCTGTAGCCTCCTGAAAAAACTGGACTCTCTACACTGCTGGGTGACGCTTCATAAACCTGATGTTGTTGCCCTGGTTGAAACCTGGCTGTCTCCCTCCACTCCTAACTCTCATGTCTCTCTCCCCGGCTACACTCTCCACCGGTTGGACTGTGTCGGCAGGAGAGGTGGGGGCTGTGTCTTCTATTTGAAGGATTCTCTCATGGGGCTACCACTCCCGCCTGACCTCGGACCATAAGGCCCAGGCACTTACTCTAAGCTGTCCCCTGACCCAGCTAGAGGCTCATTATTCCTAACCGTAGCCTACATACCCCCAAGAACCAATCCCAGGCCCTGGGCCCACTCATTGACTACCTCACCTCCCTACCCAACTCATCGGACCAAATCTTGGTGGGCGACTTGAATATAAACTGGCTCTGCCTCGTCTCCTCCCACCGTGAGGCTTTCGATTCAATTGACCTAACTCAACTGGTCACACAGCCTACTAAAAAACCTAGGGGGACAAGCACCCTCCTGGATGTGGTCCTCACCAACAGGCCAATCTGCATCCACAACATCCAATCCTCCCTGACTGCCTCAGTGACCACTCCCTGTGCTTTTCAACTGGGAAACCCTCGGCCTTCATCCCGGTCAAAACCACCTCTCAGGCTTGGCCTGGGGACTCATAGGCCTTAAGCACTTCCTTGCCCACACTGATTGGTCCTCTCTGGCGAGGGCAACCAACATTGACTTGGCCCTGGCCTTCTTTGTAAGCACTTTCAACTTTGCCTGTGACATCTTTGCTCCCATAACTGCTAGAAGGTCCAAAGTGAAACATGCCCCTTGGATCACCCTGCCCTACTGTGGCAACTTAAACAGCGACAATCTTTGGCACCTTGCTGTTGCTACTGGTCGCTTCAGCTTAGGCAGTCCCATGTTGCCGCCCGCAACCAGTGCACCTGGGCCATCCGCAGCAAAGGCGGAATACTGCCAAGCCTCTCTTACCTCCTCCTGGGAAACCCAGGTGCTTCTGGGACAACATCAAGCAACTGAATGGTCACTCCCAGTCCCCTCTCCTTCTCTTCTCAACATCAATGGTACCGTCTCCTCTGACCCTGCCCTCATTGCCACCCACCTCAATAACTCCTTTACTGACCTTAGCTCAGTACTTCTTGGTAACTTTTCAGTCCACCTCCTCCATCTGTACCACCACCCATTGCCGCCCTCTTTCCACCTGCGTCGTGTCACCATGCAAGAAGCTAGGCCTTACTTGCTAAAAGCCCTCAAAAGGTAACACCATCGGTAATGACTCACTTGATCCCTGCCTTTACGTCCAGGTCCTGGATCAGGTCCTCTCACCTGTTCGTGCATTTTCAACAAATCACTCTGTCTCGGACAATTCCCTCTGCCTGGAAGTTGCCACAGTTACCCTGTCCATAAAGGTGGTGACAGGACTCTTCGGGTAACTTCGACCATCTCAATCCTCTCCCCCCTCTCTAAGGCGTTAGAGAAAATTGTGGCGTCCCAAGTCTCTGACTACCTCTGTAAGTACAATGTTCTCTGCCCTGAACAACACGGGTTCAGAGCAGGTCATAGTACCAATACAGCACTCCTGGAATTTTCCAACTTCCTCCATGCCTCCTTGGACTCTGGTGCCCTGGCTGGTGCTATATTCATTGACCTGTCTAAAGCATTCAATACCGTTTCGCATCCTCTTTTGCTCTCCACCCTCGACCTAATAGGCTTTGCCTCAGGACCTGTTTCCTGGTGCACCAGCTATCTCTCCGCCCGCTCCCAATGTGTGAAAGTCAACAATACTCTCTCTGAAACATGCCCCATTTGCTCTGGGGTGCCGCAGGGCTCAATTCTTGGACCCCTACTATTCTCACTCTTTCTTAACTCCCTACCCAGCAGTTGTACGGGTAAGATGCTTCTCTATGCTGATGATGCTGTTCTCGTTGCCTCCCACAATGACCCCATGCTTCTACAGAACTCCTCCAACTAGTCTTTGACTCTGCCATCCTGGTTCACTGAGCACCGACTTGTTATCAACCTTAAGAAAACAAAAACGATGCTCTTCTCCCACCCCAAAATAAGTACAGCAAGTTTCCCTTAGCTGTCCACTCCACACCCAATCTCGTCATTGACCAGGTGCAGTCCTATAAATATCTTGGTATAACCTTTGACCCTGCACTTTCATTCCATGGACATATCTGCTCTAAATTCTGTCGCCAACTCACGGCTAGGCATTCTTTACTGGCACAAGAAATGCCTCCCTCCTGATGCCTCTGCCTGGCTGTCACCTCCTCTGTCATGTCTCTCATTGACTATGGCCTTCGGTCTATGGCTCAGCAGATCAGACTGCCCTCAACAAGGTTCGCCTCACAGTTAACAAGGCCTGCAGACTTATCACTGGTGCTCCCAGACTCACTCACACATGTGAGCTGTACACCCTGGCTACCCTACTCAACCTGGAAGAGCGACTCATGTATCAGACATGCCAGCTCACCTTAAAGCCCTCTGCGTGGCCTATCCCCCATAGGCCTATCCAACTCCATTCGCCGTACTGCACCGACTCCTGATCACGCGCAGCTCAGTCAAGACTACCCCTAGTTATTCCGAGAGCCAGGACCTCTCAAGGTCAGAGGGCATTCCCTACCGTCTCCCACTGGTATAACTCCTCCTGCCAGTGTCTCAAACTCACTAACCTTAGCTTGCTTTTAAGCCCAGGCTCAGAAACTTCCTGCTTAGCTCTCGTGAAATGCAACTGCCATAGCCTAGTGTAAAAAAAAAATATACCTTGTTTGACAATGCTCACTGAGCTGCCCCTCTTCCTTTCCCTACTAATTCCTCCTCCCTATCTCCCCTTCTACCCCCACCAGCCTCCCCGACCATAAGTTTTGCACCTTTTGTTATCTTTTGCTTCGTTGGAGATTGTATTCTATTGTAACAAAATTGTAATTGAACTGTAACTTTTTTGTTTGTAAGTACTGTGTCCCTTGTACTACTGTTCTGATGTCCTCTTTGTGACGAGGTACCTTTATAAATGAGCCTCTGGCTCAAAGGTTTCTAAACTGATGTTTAACTAAATAAATAAATAAATATGCTTCTTTGAACGTCAAATGCTGAATCTTTTCCATCTGGAGTTATAAGTCTTTCTGGTGGTAGGCTTTCGAGAGGCTTTGAGAATATCCAGGAACCCCTTGGAACAGATGCAAATCTGCATATTCTAACTCTTCAAGAGCCATGCCTTGAGATTGAGAGAACAAAGATTGGGGTACCAGATCCTCCCCTGAGAGGAGGTTAACAGGTTGCAATTCCTGGCAAGAGACAGGGGAAGATGGACTGTTAGGTACAGTAAGAGGGGGTACCAGGGCTGCCTGGCCCAATCTGGAGCAATCAGAATCACTTTGCAGGGTTGTGACCTTACCTTGACCAGAACCTTGAAGAGTAGAGGAAAGGGAGGGAAGGCATAGAGAAATTTCCCTTTCCAGTTCAACGCCAGAGCATCCAGAAGGACTTAGCCCAAGACTGGGGGCCTGCAACAAAACAGAGGAAGTTGATGATTGCCTGGGGCTGCGAAGAGATCTATCTCTTGCATGCCCCATCTTGATAAAAATCACTTTCAACACCAGAGGGGCCAGGGACCATTTGTGATGGCCCTGGGAGATCCTGCTCAGTGCATCTGCTAATACATTGTCCTTCCCTGGAAGGTGGACTGCTATCAGAGATGTCTGCAGAGAATAAGCCAGGGACTACAATTTCATGGCTTCTGTGCACAAGGCCATGGACCGAGTGCCTCCCTGCTTGTTGATGTACCACTTGGTGGTGGTGTTGTCTGTTCTGACCTGAACCACCTTGTTCTGCACTGACTGAGAGAAAGCCTGCAGGGCCAGAGAAACTGCCCTGAGTTCCAGGAGACTGATATGAAGAAGGGATTCCTGAGGGGACCACAGTCCCTGGGTTGTGAGAGCCCCCAGATGGGCTCCCCACCCTAAAAGGCAAGCATCCATAGTAAGGACCACCGAATGAGGCTGAGCGACAAATGGGACCCCTTACCTTAAACTGTCCTGATCTTGCCACCATTGAAGAGCTTGGATCAGTGTCCAAGTTACTGGAACCAGTTTGGTAAGAGGATCCTTCCTTTGGGACCAAAAGGCCCTCAGATGGAACTGAATGTCCCTCATCTGGAATCCTGCCCCTTGGACCACCGCTCTAGAAGCTGCCATGTGGCCCAAGAGCTGAAGAAAGTGCCTTGCTGGTCGGGACACCTGAAGGCTGAAGGAAAAAGCCAGTTCTATAAGAACTCTTGCCCTTTCCAGGGGAAGAAAGGCTCTTGCTTTGACAGTATCTAGCTCTGCCCCATAAAGGTAAGAAGCTATACTGGTTCGAGAACTGACTTGGGAAGGTTGAGAAGAAATCCCAGGGAAGTGAGCACTTGCTGAGTCACTTGCAGGTCTGACTTGACTTGGTCTGGAGACTGACCCACTATGAGCCAGTCACCCAGATATGGAAAAATGGACATCTTTTGCCTTCTAAGAAAGGCAACTACTACTGCCAGGCACTTTGTGAAAACCCCTGGAGCTAATGTTAGGGCATTGCTTTGAACTGATAATGGCCTGAGGGCAACTTGAACCTGAGGTACTTTCTGTGGAAGCACCTGATGGAGATGTGAAAGCAGGCATCTTTGAGGTCCAGGGAGGCTAGCCAGTCCCCTGGCCTTAGGGAGGGAAGAATTATTCCCAGAGTCTCTATCTTGAACCTTGGTTTTAAAAGATGTTTGTTCAGGTGTCTTAGATCTAGGATGGGTCACCACTCTCCTGTCTTTTTTGGGGTAAGGAAGTACCTGGAGTACAGACCTTTGCCCCAATGTAGGGTAGGAAAGTACAGTTATGTAAGAACTTACCATAACAGTACATCTTCGAGAGAGGCTCTTGCAGTAGGTAATTACAAATAGGACTGAAGCTGGCAGGCATCAGGACCCCACGGAAACATTTCTAACTAGCAGTCTCTGGTGAGGGACCGCCCCCACGTCAGGTGACCGGCGTCTGGAGACGTCGGTATAAAGAGGTGATCCCTCACACCCACCTTCCAGTTCTTTCCTGCCACAGGCCAAAAGAGGCTCGGACGAGAGAAGCTAATATTTCACTGGAAAAGGAGCTGAAAAAGCTTAGGGGATGGAGGGCAGGGAGTTAGTATTATCATTTCGCGTAGAGCCTCTCAAGATCTGCTAATACGTAAGTTCTTACGCACTGTACTCGTCTTTACCCAAGAGGGCTCTTGCAGTAGGTAATTAAAAATAGGACTGAGTCCCAAGCAGTCTGGAACAAGAAGAAGCAAACGGGAGGAGGAAAGCTACTCAGAGTAGATGCTCTAGCTGTGAAGGCCTCAAGAATGGAGGCCTTGCGGAACAGCAAGCCCGAAGCCTGCTCTACGGCGAGAGGCAAGATCCAATCTGTAATGTTTTGTAAAGGTGGATGAAGTTCAAGTGGTGGCATAATGTAAGTGTCTGCCGCTGACACATTCTGAAACAAGTCACGAGACAGCGATTCTCTGGTGGAGTGGGTTTCCACTTGACCCGAAGGGTCTTGTTGTACTTGTCATAACAGAAGGTGATGTAATGAGCTAACCATTTGGACAGGCATTGCTTAGAAACAGCATTGCCTTCTCTTTTGTGGGCAAAAGAGACAAACAGTTGATCAGTCTTTCTGAGATCTTTTGTTCTGTTAGTGAAGTATCTCAGAATTCGGTGAACATCCATAGTGTGTAATAGATACTCCCCTTGATTGGAGTATTGCGTAAAGAAAGCGGGTAACTCTATGGACCGGTTCAATGCAGATTCCGCTACCATTTTGGGGAGAAACTTAGGATTGGTGCGCAGAGCCACACGCTCTTTGTGAAAATCAAGTAATGGGATTTTTACACATCAGGGTTTGAGCTCGGAAATCCTCCAGCAGAAGTAATGGCCACTAGGAAGAACGTCTTCCATGAAAGGAACTTCATGTCTGCTGAGGCTGCCGGTACAAAAGGAGGCAAAGTAAGTTTCTCAAGAACGAAATTCAAATCCCAAGGAGGGGCGGGAACTCGGATAGGGAGGTCTCAAGTGAAAAACGCCTCTAAGGAAAGTCTTAGAGACTTCCAGCTGAGCAAACGTCCTGTCTGCAAAAGGGACATGGTAGGCCGAAATGGCCACCATGTGTACCTTCAGGGATGAGTGACTGGAGACCCAGATCAAAGATATGGCGTGAGGTAGAAGACCAGCGCAGTCACTCTGGGGTCAGAGCACGAGAAAGGCTCGAAATCTTTGAAGCTGCCCAGATTAAAACTATTTCCATTTCATGGCATAGGTAGACTCAGTGGAGGGACTTTTCAGGCCTCCACCAAGATCTCAGCCACTGGCTTAAACCCCAAATCGGGCTTGAGCTATGTCAAAGGAGCCATGCTGCAGTTGAGGGACTTGAAACCTGGATGACCAGGGTCCCTGATCCTGGGTCAGTAAAGTCGCGAGAGAGAAAGAGAAGTGGAAGTTCCTCTGAGTATTGTTGCAGAAGAGAAACCAAACTTGCTTTAGGCCAGAAAGGAGCGATCAGAATCATTCATGCCCTTCTGAACCGAGCTTTCTAAGACTCGGATCAAAAGGATCAGGGGGGAAAGTATAGACAAATCTGTCCTTCCATCTAGAGACAGAGCATCTCTCCAAAATGCCACGCCTGAGCGAGCGAGCAGAAGTCGGGAAGCTCTGCGTTTAGAGGTGAGGCGAACAGGTCCACCTGTGGCATTCCCCAACGTAGGAAGAGATCGTCTAGGACCCCCTGTTCCAGTTCCCACTCATGGGCTTGAGCAGACGAGCGACTTAGTTTGTCTGCCAAGGTGTTCTCGACCCCCGGGATGTGAACTGCCGTGAGGCGAAGGTTGTGCTGTGCTGCCCAATCCCAAACTCTCATCGCTTCCCTGCAAAGAGGGTAGGAACAAGTCACTCCCTGTTTGTTGATGTACTATACCACACACATATTGTCCGTCTGGACGGCTAAGTGGCCGGGAAAAAGATGCAGATGTAGAGCCTGGAGAGCATAAAGCACTGCCCGAAGCTCGAGCACATTGATATGAAGCATTTTTTCGAGCTTGGACCTGGAGCCCTGGGTCCTGTGGGGTCCAAGATGGGCTCCCCAACCTTCGCCCGAGGAGTCTGTGGTCAGAGTCTGGGGGGGGGGAGAGGAAGGCGGAAAGGAACTCCCTGTGAAACGTTCTCTCGAACCATCCACCACTGCAAGTCTCGAACCATGGGGGAGGAGACTAAGACAAGCTGGTCCAGGTCGTCCACCAAGAGACCCTTATGTAGAGCCGAGCGCGAGGGACTGTTAGGATAGCAGCCGCCATAAGCCCGAGGAGGCGAAGAACTGACCTCGCACTGACCCGCCTGCAGCTGGACAACAGGCTTACCTGAGCCTGGAGAGTGGCCGCCCTGTCCGGTGGCAGAAAGGCCCTGCCCAAGGTCGTGTCCAGGATCGCCCTGATAAACTGGAGCCCCTAGGATGGGATCAAGTGAGGTTTGGTATCGTTGATGGTAATACCCAGACAGGCAAAGACCTGCTGGGTAAGGGAGAGGAAGCTCAGTAGTTCCTCCCTGGACAAGGCTGCCAGGAGCCAATCGTCCAGGTAGGGAAAACCTGCACCCCCCGGGTATGCAGGTAGGACGCTACCACCGCAAGGCATTTGGTGAACACTTGGGGAGCCGAGGAAAGACCAAATGGGAGGGCCTTGAACTGGTAGTGGTCCCCCTGGAAAGCAAAACGGAGGTATTTATGGTCCCCCCTGGAAAGCAAAACGGAGGTATTTGCGGTGAGAAGGGCGGATAAGTATGTGCAGGTAAGCATCCTGCATATCCAGAGCGCACAGCCACTGTCCCGACCGAAGGAGGGGCAGGAGGCTCTGCAGGGAGAGCATCCTGAACCTCTTGTACTCCACGAATAGGTTCAGCGAACTGAGATCTAGAATCGGCCTTACATCTCCTGTCTTCTTCAGGACCAGGAAGAAGTGGGAATAGTAACCAGTTCCCTGTAGAGGAAGGGGGACGGGCTCTATCGCCTCTTTCAGCAAAAGAGCTGAAATCTCTTCCTGGACCTGAAGAAGGTGTTCCCGAGAGTACGACGATCTTGGGGGAGGGTGACGAGGTGGTTTCTGTAGAAACTCTATTGAGTGTCCTTGTGCGATTAGCTGGAGCACCCATGAATCTGAAGTTATCCTCTCCCAGCCCGGGAGGTGGAGGGAAAACCTCCCTCCTACCGGTTCCTCCGGGAAACCCAGAGACTGTGGGAGAGGGAAGGGGTCAGGTGGTGTGGGACAGCGCCGCAGCTGAAGCACCCCCTTTTTTGGGCGGGGGGGCTTGGCAGCTGGAGGGGCCTGGCATTTGGCGGCCCGCTTTCCCTGGGGTTTCGCCTTTGGCCGATACCATCTGCGAAAGGGACGGCGCTGTGTTTGATGGGGATGATACATACAGTCCACGGACTTTAGTGCCGTCCCCTTCTCCTGCAGATCGGTGATGATGTCCTTGACATCACCACCGAACACCGGAAGAGCGCTTCCTGAATAGCAGACTGCACTTTCGGGACCAACCCTGACACATGGTGCCAAGCATGACGCCGTAAGCCTACAGCGAAAGCTGAGCTCTTACCAGCAATGTCCACTGCATCATAAGTCGCACGAAGCATGTGCCGACTGGCCGAATGTGCAGAGCGGACGAGGTCAGCCACTTCCTGCTTGACTTGAGAGTCCGGAAGGGAGTCCAATTTGGATTCCACCTCACTAAGAACTGCCTTCTGGTAATCCCCAATGTGACCGACATAATTTAGGGCCCTAATACCAAGAGTGGAAGAAGCGAAAATCTACTTGCCATACTGGACCAGAAGACGGGATTGTCAGGTGGAGACGAGCTCAAATGCCTTGGGTTAGCTGACCGACCGTGAGCGGCGCTAATCACAACCAAATCAGCTCGAGGGTGAGAGTCTAAAAAGTCAACACCCTCGGGAGCCTGATATAGCCTGTTCAACTTCCAAGGAAGTGAGGCTAAAGCTGACGGCTGTTTCCAAATAGTGGTAATAAGATCAGCATGAGGCTCAGTCCAGGCCGGCACCAAGGTGAGAGCTGTCACGGGCAGATCCAGATGCTCAGTGAGTTTCTTACGCTGGGGCTCCAGCTCCAAGGACTGCCACTTATGAACCTCCTGGATTTTATGTAGCAACTCCGTAAAAGAAGGATCCTCCAGAGCAGACTTCGGAGGAGTCCTTGGTCTGGGCTTAGACGGAGAGCGTGGCTCGTCGTCCTGCTCGGAACAACCGTCGAAGGTGTCCGAGGTGTCCAAGGAAGAAGAAGATGGTGATGAAGAAGACTCCCTCTCCTGGCGAGGGGGAGGAATGGACCCCTTGGGAAGCCCTCGGGGAAGCGTGTTCTGCCCCTCTCTGGACCCAGAGGGTTTAGCCCTGGTGTCCGGAGGTGGTGAGGGAGTTTGTCGTCATAGACGTACGGGAACCGAGACCGGCACCATCGTCAGAAGACGACTCTCCACCTCTCTGGTGAGCTGAGCCTTGGCCTCAGCCCACCAGGAGGCCAGAGTCTCCTGCAAGTCCACCGGTGGCTGGGGAGGAGGTGGTGGAGGAGGGGGATACGGGCATGGATTATACCTGTAAGACGCGTATCCGTAACCCGACGGTGGGAAGCCCGGCGTCGGGTATTTAGGCGCCGGGTACTGCAGCGTCAGATAGACCGGCGTTAGGTACTGCGGCCCCGGGTAAGATGGCATCGGATACGACGGGGTCAGATACCCGGGGCCGGGGCTGCTGGAGCAGACGGCCCGGCCGGAGGCCCCATGGGTGGGTCTGGAGCAGAAGGTCTGGTGGGCGGAGGGCCCGGCGTTGGAGCGGCATCGGGGAGCAGGATGTCGCCCGGTGTCGGCAATAACGGCGTCGGAGCTGGCGGCCAAGGAGCTGGCGTCGGGGCTGACGTCTGGGGAGCTGGCATCAGATCGGTCGGACCAGTAGGTGGACGGTCTGACAGGGGTGGAACAGAAGCCTCAGTGTCGCCCAGGGATGAGGGAGAAAAATCCTCGGGGTCAGGCTGAGGAGACCCAGGGTCCCCGGAGGGCAGCGAAGGCTGCGGAGGCAGGGGACAGACGACGGGAGGGTCTGGCATCGGCTCTTCCGCTGTCACGGCGTCGGGTGAACCGACGTTCGACTTATCAAGAGGATCGGGCAGGCACTGGAGGGGAGCCGAGCGTCCAACTGCGGAATCGCCGGGCGGGCCGCAATGGAGGGCGGTCTGGTTGGGCGGAATAGGGGCCATGCGCCGCCCCGAAGGGTCGGGCGACTTACCGACCTTCTCCGTGCAGGCGTCGGAGCAGCCGACGTCCGGCTTACCGGAGCTGCTCACACCTGTAGGCCACACCAGGATGGTTTTACCAGGAGTGGAGGCTTCCAAAAGCCCGGAGGCACCCGAATTTCCCAAGCCACGAGCCAGACGGGCGGGCCGACGCCGCCTTAGAAGCCTCTAAGGCAACCATCACGGAGCAATCTCCCGGGGGGGCATTACTCTACAACATCATACCCCAAACAAGACGCGGTGGATGAGGAGCCCTTGTCCCGGTGCTTCTCCTTGTCTTTTTTTCTTTCGATGGCCTTCTGGGGAAGTGGACGCCTGCCAGAGCTTTTTCAACTCTTTTTCCATGGAGCTCATTTTCTTTTTTTAAATATGGGCCTCCAGGGACTGCTGCCGCCATCTTCAGGTGGTCTCGTTGAACTTGAGGCAGTGCTGGCACTTCTCCATCGGATGGTCGGGGCCTAGGTAAAAGAGGCACAGGGAATGGCCGTCCTTGTGTGGGAGTTGGGCTCCGCACAATTCGCACTTGTTCTTGTGCTCGGAGGGTGTAGGGGATGACATACACTGACGAATACCTGACAATCGATGAAAAAAATAAAATAATACTCGGTCAAAACTACCGACGACAGAGGCTGACGAGCGATTAAATTTACCACGAGGCGCTGGCATGAGCTAACAGCGGGAAGAACTGGAAGGCGGGCATGAGGGACCACCCCTTTATACTGATCTCTCCTGACGCCGGTCACCTGACATGGGGGCGGTCCCTCGCCAGAGACTACTAGCTAGAAATTTTTCTGTGGGGTCCTGACGCCTGACGGCTTCAGTCCTATTTGTAATTACTTACTGCAAGAGCCCTCTCGAAGTAAGATCTCTCTCTCTATGGCTCTCAAGGCCAGCAGAGATGAAACCTCTGCCTCTAGGGCAAGGGTTTCGGAGAGACTTGCAGGTGGAAAAAATCTGGCTCTCATCTCCGGAAATTTTTTGAAACTGAGAACCAGTCCCTGGCTTACTACTTCCAGGACCCACTTGTCTGAAGTAACAGACATCCAGTCCTGGACAAAGTAAGCCAGCCTGTCCCCTACTACAGTGATAGGACAGTCGACCCGGGCAGATTCATCAGGGTGTCTACTTGGCAGGGGCCTTAGGCTGAGGAGTGGATGCAGCCCTGCTCATCCCCCTTCTGCCTCTCCCTCTGAAGAACCCCCTCTGTGAAAAGGGAGAAGAGGCCTGTGCTTGGTAGAAAGGCCTATGAAAAGGCCTGCCCCTGCCCCTAGATTGCTGCCTTTGAGGAGTTGCCTGCCTCTCCTTGGCCTGTGCACTCCTATAAGTGGTCCTATATTCCTCCATCTTTTTCATGTAATTCTCTGTCTGCTCCCCAAACAGAGAATTACATTCCACAGGGAAATCCATGGCCTTGGCCTGGGTGTCCTGTGAGAGGCTAGTACATCTGAGCCAAGCCATTCTCCGAAGAGCCACAGATGTAACCATGACCCTTGATGACACATCATTGGAGTCCACTGCAGCATGAAATTGTACCTTAGATGCCTCAATCCCATCAGCAGCCACCTTCTCCAGCTCCTTGGCTGGCTGGGGAGGGGGGCTGTTTAGCCAGTGCCAGTACAGTGTCCCACCTGGACTTCTGGTACCTGGCTGTATAGGCCATATAATTAGCATGCCTGAGTCCCAAAGAGGATGCCATGTACTGTTTCTTTGCCAAAGCATCCATCCTCCTGGAGTCTTTATCTGGGGGGGCGTGAAGCCAAGGGAACATTAGCCCTGTCACAGGCTGCAGCCTGCATGACCCCAACATGGCTGCATTGTTGATGGAAAAACTCTGTGTCTGAGCCTGATAAGGTATACCTCTTGTCCATTCTTTTATCAACAGGAAGTACAGAATTTGAAGTCTTTAAGATTTTTTTGTGTCTGTTACCCAAAAGATTTGTGGAGGGAAATAGACAGCCTCCTGGACTCTAGGATGTCCATCATTTCAACAAAACCAGGCTCCTCTTGATCCTCTGTAGCCTCCACCATAGGAAGCTGGAGGGTTTCAGCCACTTTTCTGTAGAACAGATAGTGGGCAGAGGACTCAGACAGCCTAGAAGGAGAAACACCAGAAGGTCTGTCTGGGGAGATGTCCGGTTCCACAGGCACATCCAGACCATCACTTTCACCATCATCATCCTCAAATTCCCCTTCCTCTTCAAACTCCGGTTCATTAAATTCTTCGAGGGTATCATCTTGAACCGGGGGAACCAACCGAACCAAACCCCTGCCAGAAGGTGCCAGATCGGTAGGAACTGGGCGGAGCGATTCCACAATCTGAATCGCTCTGGTTATCTCTTTGGCGGTTGGAACATGAACCTCTGGATCCGAACCGGACGATTTAACCTCGCGTTTCCTTTTTGTCAGAACCGATCCCTCGGAATCGGCTCTCCTTTTGCCCGAAGAAGTATTGCCCTGGTCAGAGGGCACTCCTTCTGGTTCGGTCGGAACCAAACCGGGCTGGCCATCCGGGTCAGCGGACTTCTTGGCCTCCTTTTCCCTCAGTCTACCTAATCTCTTCTCAAGGGTAGATTTGGGAACATTTTTACATATTTGGGAGTCTGAATCGAGGTGTTCAAACCCCAGACAATAAACACAGGTGGTGTGGGGATCGGCCTTAGCAAAGACCTCCCCACACTCACTGCAGTGCTGAAACCCAGTGGGCCCGGTTTTTTTCTTGGGTTTCTCAGACATGGCCAGCCTAACCAACTTACCCTTTTTATGGCAACCACCAGGCAAGACTCCCTTATCGGTTCCTTACTGTGTCACGAGTATTGGAAAAAAACATACTAAAACACGTTTTTTTTTAGAACCGATAAGGACTGGTAACCACACCCTAAGTAAAAACACAAAACACAAGATTTCACTATCAAATGGCCGGTTCAGCCGAACCGACCTCACTTTTACAAGTTTCACACAGAAAAACAGAACAATTCATATCTAGTACTCATGGCACCACAGACAGAGACTGAACCAACTATGCGGATAACTTTTTCGGTTTAAAAACTGACGAAAAACTGAAACTTTAACCGACTTTCGAACCGAGCTGAAGGAGAAATCTCCGGAGCGACCGTTCAGTGAGGCGTAGTAAAGAATCTAACGGTTTGAGTTTGAAACACTCCAGACAGAGACTCCAACTGAGCTCGAGCTCAGCATTCTATGCTCTGCATAGAAAGTTAACTCTTTGTTCTCCGGGGCAGTTTAAAGGTTGGGGATCACCGCATCTGTCAGAATACAGCAAGGCTTCATGTTGTTTGAAATGTGTGAACAGTCTTCTAGGTGGCTGCTTTACAGATTTCCACTAAGGGTATATCCCTGGCAGCTGCAACCGAAGCAGCTGTACCTCTGGTGGAGTGAGCCTCAGGCCTGACGGAGGCTTCTTCCCCAATTTTGAATAGCAGATCTGTATGCAAGAGACAATCCATCTAGCAATAGTTCTCTTAGTGGCAGGTTTTCCTTTACCCACCTCTCCATAAGTAAGGAACAGCTGAGAACAATGGTGTCTGTGGGGTTTAGTGGATTCTATATAGTAACTCAGAACCCTTTTAACATCAAGACTGTGCAACCTCCTCTCTCCAGAGGAGGAGTGGTCAGTAAAGAATACAGGCAATGTTATGTAAAGGTTCAGATGAAAATCTGATACCACCTTGGGAAGGAACTTCCTATTTGTGCGAAGGACCTTCTTATCCCTGTGAAATGAAATGAAGTCAGGTTCCACTGATAAGGCCTGTCATTTACTGATTCTCCTGGCAGAGGTGATAGCCACCAGGAATACAGTTTTCCAAGTCAGGTACTTAAGTTCAGTTGAACAGAGAGGCTCAAAGGGAGGCTGCGTCAACTATGCCAGGTGTCTGCAACCTTTTCAGGCCTGGGAGTCGCATGCCCAATGACCACAAAATGGCCAACCGCAAAAGAGCCACACAAAATATTTATAGATGTGGTCATGACTAATGCACATGAATGTGCCAGACATTCTCCAAACATGCCATTTTATTATGAAAGGTATGCTACTTTGTTGAAAGAACACAGACTACTATATTAAGATGAATTCACTGTTTTTATTGAATACGTTTTATGCTTAAATAAATTCACTGTTTTTTATTGTGCAATAAAGACATTTTGTGCAAATGAATTCGCTGTATTTATTGAATAAAAACATTCTATACAAATTAATTTTCTGTGTTTATTGAATAAATTCTGTGCAAATGTATCAACTGCTTGTTATTAAAAATCCCACTTACCAAAACACAAACAACAACATTCATTCACCACTATATGTGTCAAAGCATAAACTGCTGGTTATTCAAAATCCATGTTTCCAAAATACAGACAGTACTGTTCAGGTGCCACTTTTCTGTTCCAGTGTATAAACTGCTGCTCAGTACTGGCTGTATTTTGGCAAGAGGGATTTCGAATAAGCAGCTACCATTTCTGTGTCCATGCAAAAGCTGCTGGTTATTCAAAACACCTCTCCCCAAGGTACAACCACTACTGCTCTGTCACCACTGCTCTGTGCCAATGCATAAACTGCTGCCCAGTACTGGCTGTATCTTAGCAAGAGGGATTCTGAATAACCAGCTACCATGTCAGTGTCCATGCACAAGCTGCTGGTTATTCAAAATACCTCTCCCCAACATACACACACTACTGTTCTGTCACCACTGCTCTGTGCCAATGCATAAACTGCTGCCCAGCACTGGCTGTATTTTGGCAAGGGGGATTCTGAATAACCAGCTACCATGTCTGTGTCTATGCACAAGTTGCTGGTTATTCAAAATACCTCTCCCCAATGTACAACCACTACTGCTCTGTCACCACTGCTCTGTGCCAATGCATAAACTGCTGCCCACTACTGGCTGTATTTTGGCAAGAGGGATTTTGAATAACCAGTTACCATGTCTGTGTCCATGCACAAGCTGCTGATTATTCAAAATACCTCTCCCTAAGGTACAACCACTACTGCTCTGTCACCACTGCTCTGTGCCAATGCATAAACTTCTGCCCAGTACTGGCTGTATCTTAGCAAGAGAGATTCTGAATAAGCAGCTACCATTTCTGTGTCCATGCACAAGCTGCTGGTTACTCAAAATACCGCTCCCCAATGTACAACCACTACTGCTCTGTCACCACTGCTCTGTGCCAATGCATAAACTGCTGCCCAGTACTGGCTGTATCTTAGCAAGAGGGATTCTGAATAAGCAGCTACCATTTCTGTGTCCATGCACAAGTTGCTGGTTACTCAAAACACCTCTCCCCAATGTACAACCACTACTGCTCTGTCACCACTGCTCTGTGCCAATGCATAAACTGCTGCCCAGTACTGGCTGTATCTTAGCAAGAGGGATTCTGAATAAGCAGTTACCATTTCCATATCCATGCACAAGCTGCTGGTTATTCAAAATACCTCTTCCCAATGTACAACCACTACTGTGCCAGTGCACAAACTGCTGGTGATTACAAATGCATTTTACAACCAGTACTGTTCTGTTCATGCCCTGTTCACCACTGTACGCTGCCAATTCATAAAAGGCAGGCTTCAAGAAAAAACAAAAAAATAAGACCTTCTTCAAAATATAGACAGTGCTATTTAAGTAATTAATTTAATATAGTGAGATTTCCCGCCCTTGCATCTCTTTGCTCAACTTTTCAACACTTGGCTTATAACTGGTCAGTTTCAACTGAGTACAAATATCTAACGATTCATCAGTGAGCTGAGAGCGGAATTTGTTTTTAATACAGTTCATGTGAGAGAATACTTGTTCGCACAGATAGGTGGAGCCAAAAACTGACAGCATGCCAAAAGCAAGTTATTTCATTGTCTTGAAATTATCAGGGAGTGCCATCCAAACATGGAAGATGAGCCCATCTGTCTTTGGCTGCCTTTCCATCCCTGCCCACTTGTGCACCACTGCTAGCTCTGCCTGTCTTCTTTCCAGATTTTCTAGCTCTGCATTTAGCTCTCTAAATTTATCCATCCAAATGTGGGACTCTACAAATTCAGCCACTTCCATCTCTAAGTCAGTAATGGGGATGTTAAAATGGTCCAGCCGCATTTCATCAAGATTTAATTGATATGTCTGGGTCATAAACTGGAAGTTTGGTACATATTTTCTGAAATCATTAAATCTGTGACTGAAGATTTTGATCAGCCCATTGATTGCTTCATCAAGCACTGCAGTGTTCATAGTGAAGCTGCGTTCTCGTGTCTCGTTGTCTATTTTAAATTTTCGAAGGTAATCAAAATGATGTAGTGCCCCTCTTTTTAAGTCATTCTGGAACACTTTCAGTTTTGACGAGCAGGTCAGGAGTGGACCTGTTCACACAGGGAGAACACAGTATTGCCCCGTCCTTACAGACCAATATTCAGTTTGTTCAAATGTCCAGTCAGATCAACCAAGAAGAAAAACTTCTGGAGCCAAAAACTGTTTGATATTTCTTCATGCACAACGTCCTTCTCATGTAAAAACTGCTTTATTTCAGTCAAGCAGTCTGTGAACCATTTCAGGACCTTGCCCCTAGAAAGCCAACGAACACTGTTGTACATCTGTAACCCCTCTGCAAATGGCGGTTCCCAAAAGACTTCCAGGAGCTTGCTTGAATGCTCCAAGCCTGAATGGTGTTTGGCATTTAAGCCATTTATCAGTGAGTGTTTTTAGAGCCTCTGGTACTGTCTCTTTAAGAGCTGTCTGCTTGCAGACATAATTAGTTTGTATGGGGGGGACTGTGTGCTTCTCTGAGTACCACTCGAGCTGCTGCCAATTCACTTCATTTTGCAGTCACTAGGAGTGCAAAGGAACCTATCTGAAAGATGTAACTGTTTGCCAGAAATTATTTAGAGTAATAATGAAATTACAGTTTGCCTAACCTGCTTTCTTTGCAGTCAGAACTGTGTCTGCTAGTTCCCATTCTAGTTTTGAACTGCTGAACTGGACCAATCAGTGTGGGTAAGCTAGCTCTAAAATGGTGCCTTGGACGAATCAGAACTTGGACTCATAATCTAGGCCAGCCACAGAGGATTGTATGGGCAGTGACTCTGGGAGATGTAGTTTAGACTTCAGTGCCTTTTGGACCAACAGCAGCAGTCTATTGTGAGTGACAGCCAATCCAGTCAAGAACTGGGAGGAACTCAAAGGAAGTGCCAGTTTTGTCGGTTGGAGTTTCAGTTGAGCTTTGGCAGTGAAGAAGGAAGGAGCCCTGTGCTTTTCAATGTGCAGTTTAGTCAAAAACGTGTGTAAGGCCCAGAGTTCGGTCTGCAGCTTGTGTAACAGCTTGTTAGGACTGAATCCGTCCTGTGAAAAGAATCAAAGGATCTCTGAAGAGTAGAAACCAGGCTCACCCTGTAGAAGACTGGAGGAATTGCTGAAAATTGCATTCGGTCTGTCAGGAACTGAATCTGCTGTGTGTTCTCCCGGTATTGTGCAGTAATTGCGATCGGGATACAGATGCAGCCTGCCTGGTATAGTGCTTTCTTTTATATGGATGTGTGAAGAGGTTTGTGTACCTCAAGTGAGCCCTGCTGACATTGAAGGACCCTATCTTATTTGGAGGTCGTGAGTACTAATTCAGGGTCGCTCCCTGTTGAATTGCCACATTAAATCCAAATGGAAGTACTGTACTGTGATTGTTGCACTGTATCTCATTTCACAGGAGGTCCCAGTGCCGGAACCAGACCTGGGGGTAAGTGTATACTGTGAAGGTAATTCTGATATATTATGTGGGCCACTAGTGGGAAGAAAGGGGGGTTGCAGTGTCCCAGAGGGCTGTGACCAAGTTAGTTTAACTATTGCAAACCCTGACCTCTGGGTGGAGGCACCCGCCATTGGATCCAGGCCCCTCAACCTGTTAGTGGCAAATCAGGCAGGGGTAGCAGCCCCTGGGATAGCGCCATCTAGGGGTTACACATCAGTAGGTCTGAATACTGTGAGTCCAACTCTTGCAGAAGTTGTTTGAATTGCCGATGGTTCAGAGCCCTATCAAGAATTGTGTTTACAATTTTCACAACAAGTGCCATGACATCTGCCATCTCCTTTCCAAGGGACTGGGCACACAGCAACTCTTGATGAAGAATTCAATGAAACATAATAATTGGCCGTTGTAGTTTCCCCTCGAGAAGCTTTGCAAGTCCTTTGTGACATTCAGTCATGCTGGGGGCTCCGTCAGTACAAATACTCACTGTTTTGTCAAGGGGCAGGTTCTCCTTCTGGAAATACTCACAGAGAGCATCGAAGATGTCCTCTCCTCTGGTTTGTTGCTTCAGGGGGCAAATGCTCTCTAATTCCTCTTTTACTCCGGACCCACAAACAAAACGAACCATTATTGCCAGTTGTGCTGTGTCCTTGATGTCTGTGGATTCATCAAGTGCTAAAGAAAAGTAACAGGATGACACAATATCTTTCACTACCTGAGAATCCACATCTTGCATCATTTTATGTGCACGATCCTTCACGGTCTTAGCAGACATTGGCAAATCTTGAATCTGTCGAATAATTTTGTCCTTTTCCTTGAAGTCTGCAAACAAATATGGAGCCATTTCAAGAAATGTATCTTTCAGAAATTCTCCATCCGTGAAAGGCTTCCCTGTGCGAACCACCTGCAGAGCTCCAATGAAGCTGGCTTTTGTAAGATGACTGGCAGATGATGACCAAGATGTCAGCACAGTTTGTTCCTTCCCCAATTTCTTTTCAAGCTCCTCAAAGACCTTCCTTCATGCATGTCCTTTAGGATATTTGGTTGCAAATGCTGCATGTTTTGTCATGAAATGATGCTGTACATTTGATTTCTTGTTTGCGGGAAGAGATTCTCAACAAATCATGCAGAATGGTGGTCCCTTCCTACTGATGAAGCAAACCACTCATCCCAAAATGTCCGGTTCTCGTCATCAATCTTTCTTTTTTTAGCCGGATGCACCATGTTTGCTTGCAATGTACACCAACTGAGATACTTTCTGAATAGAGGCTACAAAAAAACAAAAAGAAAGACGTCAAAAAATCTATAACCCTTATTGCCATGTGGTAGGAAGAATGTCATTAAAACAGAGCACCACATCTTTGAGACACTTGAGGAAACAACAGGCAAAAAAAGAAGGAGCTCAGCTCCACAACCTGAGACACATTTAGAAGAATGGCACAACATAACAGTAAACCTCTTTAAGACCTCTTCAAGAAAGTCGTGTGGTAGAAGTGTGCACAAAAGGAGTACCACAATTTGCTAATATGCATTTAAGATGAAGGAAAGATCATGCCACAAACACGTCAGATCCAGAGTTGGATGTAGTCACAGACATCGGACCCACAATTAAGGAACAGCACAGAGACTGGCAGAATACCCACAGCTACATTGGAAATAGTCTGAACATGTCAGATGGCAATAACCAAAAGACTGATAAAGCAGGCATGCTTTATGATCAATACATGTACCAACTCTGCACATAGGGAACAAGAATCCTTATTCTTATTTGAGACATTGCTAAATGACACAACAAAACAATAGATGCAGAACCAGCCAGTGTTAAGATACACTGCCTTTTGCAGGGGGTGGGGAGGGAAGAGGAGGAAAGTGATCGATCAATTCTGATATTCTCGCAACATGACTGCAGGGTTAAAGCGCAACAGAACATCAGAAGTGACCAACGTAACACAGCAGAGCCCCCCCCCACCACACACACACACACACACACACATCAAACATGGAAGCACTGCACATTTATATCTTATTTATTAAACACACAGAAGTGACAGAATGCAGCAGTGGCAAGCCAGACATATCCCCATCCGTAAACATGCCATGTTAAGATACACAGCCTTCAGCCGGCCTGGTGCCACTGAGGGTTGAGGCACTGGACACAGCACCTCACACCACACTGGCAACCCGGGTTCGGGAATGAGCCAGGGTTGCAGGGGGTGGGGAGGGAAGAGGAGGAAAGTGATCAAGCGCCTGGACAGCTCTCCCTTCTCTCAGGAGGGTTCTGGGGATGTGCTGCTCTGTAGCAGGGGTGGAGCTCGGCAGATGGTGGCACACAAGTGCCCAGCCGCCACTGCATGTCCAAGCACCTTGGGGCGGAACAAAGGAAAATCTCCATCCACTGGTAGGAGATGGTGGGACCAGGGACCACCCCCCATGCCCAGGCAGAGTGCGTCGGCTACCACTGGAGCTCTTCCACTTTCGGGTTGCCCATCCAGATTTACACACAGGTCACCTGAGGAGAGTGGTGGTCCCACCCCGGAGGGCTTACATCAAGGGGAACAGGTACCAGGAACAAATGGAGTGAAGCTGCCCCCCAACCGACTGGTAGGACTGAGCCTTCAGGTGGGCAGGACAGTAGTGAAGAGTCCCCACCGGAGAGAGTCTGGTGGTTGGCATCAGGAGGGAAATAAAGTCTACAAAAAAATAAAGATACACTAAACCCCTGGTCTGCTGTATTCGATCAATTCTGACGTTCTCTCAAAATGACTGCAGCGTTAAAGCACAACAGAACATCAGACGTGATCAACGCAGCACAGCAGAACCCCCCCCACACACACACACACACACACTCACCCCCAAGAAAGGCACTGCTGCACATTTACATCTTATTTATGAAACACACAGAAGTGACACCTCAGCGGCAGCAAGCCAGACATATGCTCCAACCATAAGCATGCAGTGTTAAGTTACCCTGGGCTACCCAGCCAATAAAGGCAATGGAAATGAATAAGTATATTAACACAAATCCAGCAAAACAGCAATTCAAGCATCCTCCAACCCCTCTGACAAAATAATAAAATAAAATAAAAAAGTGCAGTAAGGTATTTCTTTGGTGTTGGGGGTGGGTAGGCTTGCTATATATATATGACCACAGCTGACAGCTGTATTGATATCACAAACATACTAATAATATGATAATAAGGTGTCCCTTGAAAATGAGTGTTTACCTTATCATTACTACTACTACTGCTGTCTAATGCAGCAAACCAGAGTAGCTAAGAAAGGGCATGGATTTCACACACCACCCCGAAATGCCCACAATCATTACTCAAAATAATAATTCCAAACATAATTCAATGTATCCACATGCACCTACTTGTGAATATGTCCAGCTGTTCCTGCTCCTCTTCTGGGTTCTTGTGGTTGCTTGCTGGTCTCTCTCGCACAGGATTCTTGTGGTTACTTGCTGGTCTCCCTCGCACAGCTGATTACCCACTCCTCCTCCTCCCTGCTGGGAAGCAGCAGCAAAAAATTCTGCAGGCAAAGGCAGTAGTACAGGGGCCACTGGAGCAGGCAGCAGATTTACCTTTAGCAGACGTGCACTGCTCACACCCTGGGCTCACACTCTGCTAGGAGTGCAGATAATGTTCAGTTAGTACTGCTGTCTCAGGTGTGGCAAGCCTCCCTGACCTGCTCACCAGTGGCTCAGCGAGCTGGAGGATCCCCGGTCAGCACAACCCACAGCCCAAAGTGAATACAGCTCAGTTGTAAGTGCTGGGCACTGGTGCTGGTTTCTCTGGCCTCCTGCTGGTTTCTCTGCCAAGCCTCCGACTGCCTGTGGCAGAACAAAGCCCCAAAATGCTGAGCTTAATAGGTGGCAGCGAAGTAGGGCTGCACAGCGCTCCTCGATGCGGCAGTAGGCTAAGAAACACACTCCTGGGATGCAGCAGCAGGCTGGCTGGCAAAGTGCTCCTCAATCCTCCTTGTATCCCTGTTACTCCAGAAACTGTAACCAACATTGTGATTCCCCCTCTGGTTAACCCCACGACTATGAGGGGGAACAGAACACTCACACCTGCAAGCTTTTAAGGGGGTGGGCTTCAGGTTAAGGGAAGGGGATTCACAAGTAAATAATGCAGCAGGGGGGACGGCGGAAGAAGAGGAAGAGGGACAGACCGGAAGGAAGTACTGGTGGTGCCACAAGCTAGAAGTCCCTGCTTCTTTGTTCTCTGCCTGGCGACCATGGACCATGTGGAATATGCGTGAAAACGCCATGCAGAAGAAACAGGAATGCCGCCACGGGGTCACTGGAGAGCAGCGGGGAGTATTCTGGACCTGGCAGCACCTCGGGGGGAATGCCATGCGCAAGAAAAGGGATGCCACTGCAGGGATTTTCACCGGAGAGCAGCAGCAGCAGTGGGAAGTATTCTGGACCTGGCAGCACACCTCAGAGGTATGTGGGTGAAACAGGAGCCGCCCCGGGAGCCGCAGGTTAGGACAGGGAGAGCCGCATGTGGCTCATGGGCCACGGGTTGCCGACCTTTGAACTATGCAATACAAATATTCAGATCCCACAGGGGAGTGGGATCCCTGAAAGGAGAGTTGATATGAATCAGCCCTTTGAAAAATCATTTGAAGACTGGATGGGAGGCTAAGGAAGAAACTTTCCCTGCCGAAATGAAAGCAGAAATTGCTGCCAAATGCACCTTGAGGGTGGCAGGCCGAAGGCCCAAGCTATGAAGATGCATCAGATAATCCAGGGCAATGGCAACATCAGCTGAGTCCGGCTGGTTGTGATTCTGATTGCAACAAAACCCAAACCACTCCCATCTGGAACTGTAAGTTTTTCTAGTGGAAGGCTTTCTGCTAGCCTTGAGGATATCTAGAGCTGACTGGGAAAGATTCAGCCCTGCATACTCTAGCTCTTCAAGAGCCAGGCCTTGAGCCTGAGAGAGTGAAGGTTGGGGTACAGGATCCTCCCCGGAGACAAGGTGAGGAGATTGAACTGCCTGGGAAGGCACAGAGGTATTGTCACTGACAGTGACAACAGTAGAGGATACCAAGGTTGCCTGGCCCAGTCCAGAGCTACCAGAATCACTGTGCAAGGTTGGGATCTGATCTTGACCAGCACTCTGAATATCAGAGGAAAGGGAGGAAAAGCATAGAGAAACTTGTTGGTCCAATCCAACAGGAAGGCATCCAGAGGGACCGACCCTAGGAGAGGGGGTCTGCAGCAGAACAGGGGGAGCTGATGGTTGTCCGGGGCTGCAAAGAGATCTATCTCTGGAGTGCCCCATCTCTTGAAAATGATTTGAAGAACGAGAGGATTCAGAGACCATTCGTGGTAACCTTTAGAGATCCTGCTGAGAGTATCTGCAAGTACATTGTCTTTCCCTGGGAGATGCACAGCAATCAGGGAAGCTTGCACGGAGTAAACTAGAGACCAGATTTTCATGACCTCTGTGCACAAGGCCTGAAGACCGAGTGCCCCCCTGCTTGCTGATGTACCACATGGTTGTGGTGTTGTCTGTCCTGATCTGCACCACTTTCCCCTGGATCATGTTTGAAAATGTCTGGACTGCCAGAAAGACAGCCCTGAGTTCGAACAGGTTTATGTGCAGAAAGGACTCCTGAGGATACCAAGTCCCCTGAGCCGTGTGCTGATCCAGATGGACTCCCCACCCTAGTAGCGAAGCGTCTGTAGTGAGAATCACTGTGGGCACCTGAGTGAGGAAGGGGAACCCTTGCCTCAAATTGTCCTCTTCCAGCTACCACTGGAGTGCTTGAACCAGAGTCAGAGACACCGGAACCAACTTGGAGAGGGAATCTTTTCTCTGAGACCAAAAGGCTCTCAGGTGAAATTGAATATCTCTCATCTGGAATCTTGCTCCCTACACCACTACAGTGCATGCTGCCATATGGCCTAGCGGCTGCAAAAAATGTCTGGCTGGCCGAGACACAAGAGGATGAAAAGAAGAAGCCAGATTGATGAGAGATTGGACCCTTGGGGAAGGGAGAAAGGCCTTGGCCTGAACAGTGCCCAGCTCCACTCCTATAAATGTGAGAAAGCTGGGTAGGCTCCAGGACAGACTTTTCCAGATTCAGGATGAATCCTAGGGAGTCCAGAAGGTTTTGAGTGGCCCTTAGAGCTGACCTGACTTGGTCTGGAGACTGGCCTACTATGAGCCAATCGTCCAGGTAAGGGAACAGTAAGATGCCTTGTTTTCTGAGGAAGGCTACCACTACTGCCAGACACTTCGTGAATACCCTTGGAGCAGATGTTAAACCGAAAGGCATTGCTCTGAACTGATAATTGCCTGAGGGCAGTTCTAATCTGAGGTACTTTCTGTGGGACTGCCTGATAGGTATGTGAAAATAGGCATCCTTGAGATCCAGGAAGACTAGCCAGTCTCCTGGTCTCAGAGAGGGAAGAATTAGTCCCAGAGTCAACATCTTGAACTTTGGCTTTAAGATGTGTTTGTTTAGGTATCGTAGATCTTGGAAGAGTCACCATTCCCCTGTCTTTTTTAGGGTAAGGAAATACCTGGAATACAATCGTTTTCCCCTATGAATGAGAGGGACCTTTCCCACTGCTTGCAGGAGCAGTAGAGATGAGACCTCTGTCTCCAAGACCTGCGTTTCCTCTAGAGAGGAAGGGGGAAAAACCTTTGCTCTGAGCCTTGGGAACCTGGTGAAGCTGAGAGCAAGACCTTGGCTCACCATTTCCAGAACCCACCTCTCTGAAGTGATAGACTTCCAGGCCTGAAAGAAGTGAGTTAGTCTGCCTCCCTACAGGGATTGGGGAGGCGACCCTGGCTGACCCATCAGGGTGTCTGCTTGGCAGAGGGCTTAGACTGAGAGGAGGATGCAGCCCTTGTCATCCCCCCTTCTGCCTCTTCCCCTGAAGAACCCCCTCTGCTGGAAAGAAGAGGAGGCCTGGGCCTGGTAAAAAGGCCTTTAAAAGGACCTGCCCCTACCAGACCTAGATTGCTGCCTTTGAGGAGTGGACTGTTTCTCTTTGGCTGCAGCACTCCTGTATGTGGTCCTGTACTCGTCCATCTTTTTCATGTAAGCCTCTGTTTGTTTCCCAAACAGAGAGTTACCAGTGACAGGAAAATCCATGGCCTTGGTCTGGGTATCCTGAGACAAGTTGGTACACCTCAGCCAGACAAAACTCGTCATGGAAACAGATGTAGCCATAACTTGAGAATGAACATCATTCGAGTCTACAGCAGCATGGAACTGTACAGTAGAAGCTTCGATGCCATCTGCAGCCACCTGGTCCAGCTCACTGGCTAGCTGGGGAGGGGCATTCTTAGCCAGTGCCAGAATCGTATCCCACCTAGACGTCTGGGATCTGGCCATATATGCAGTGTAGTTGGATTGTCTGAGTCTCAAAGAGGATGCCAGGTACTGCTTCTTAGCATTGGCATCCACTTTCCTGGAATCCTTATCTGGGGGGTAAGATGCCAGAGGAATATTAACCTTGTCATAGGCTGCAGCTTGCACTACCCCAACACAGCTGCAGTGAGTAGCAAGGAATTCCATCCCAGGGCCTGACAAAGCATACCTCTTGTCCATCTTCTTATCCACAGGGGATATGGATGTTGGTAGTTGTAAGATTTTTGGGGTCTGTTTCCCCAGAGACTTGTGCAGAGGGATAGACACCCTTTTGGAGTCTGGGACATCCATGATCTCAACATAGTCAGGCTCCTCCTGATCCTGTTCAGCTTCTTCCGTAGGGAGTTGAAGAGTGTCAGCCACCTTCCTGTAAAACAGGTAGTGGGAGGGGGACTCAGAAAGCCTGGAAGGAGACACATTGGAAGGCCTGTCTGGGGAGATGTCCGTTTCAATAGGCTCATCCAGGTCTTCATATTCTTCATCCGCATCGTCTTCGTCTCCATCCCATTTGCCCTCATAAAAAGCTTCAGGGTCATAATCGGAAGCTTGTAAACCGACCAAACCGACCGTCCTCGAGACGGTGCCGGTTCGGTCGGAACCGGGCAAAGCCACTGTACTATAGCAATCGCTTTGGCAATTTCGTCGGTGGTCGGAACATGGCGACCGGGATCCGAACTGGCTGACTTACATTTTTTCTTTATAGGAACCGATTCCATGAGATCGGCTCTCCTCTGCCGAGGGTATCGCCCAAGTCAGTGGCACCCCCTCAGGTTCGTACAAAACCGAACTGGGCTGGCCATCCGGGTCAGCAGACTTCTCAGCCTCCCTTTCCTTTAGCCTACTTAAACGTTTTTCAGCAGTTGCTTTAGGGAAGTTTTACAAATCTGGCAGCCTTCCTTGAGGTGATCAAACCCCAGACAATAAACACAGATAAGGCGGGGACTGACCTTGGCAAAGGCCTCCCCACACTCAGTGCAGTGCTGAAACCCCGTGGACCCAGTTTTCTTTTTGAGTTTCTCAGACATGCATCTAAATGTCAGTGTCAGTGGCTCAGTAGGTAGCACACTCGCCTCTGAAGCCGGGAGATCAGAGGGCTGTGGGTTCAGTTCCCACATCTGGCACTTGGATTAATATCCCAGTACTGACACTGTAGTGCAGCATGAGAGGGGTGCAGCACTTCTGAGGTGCTGTCTTTCGGATGAGACGTTAAACCGAGGTCCCATCTGCCTGGACTGGTGGTAGTTCAGGTGGAGGTTAAAGATCCCATGGCACTTATCGAAAAGAGTAGGGGTGATTTTATTCAAATAGAACATAATCAAAATAACATAATATACAAATGTCATATCACGCAAAAAGGAAAACAGAAGCCATACAGTTACAGGGAATCCAGTGCTCTAAGACACACACAAACAAAACCCCCATAGCCCAAAACGAGAAACACTCTTAATACATTACCCTATACTTGAACCTAATCTGATGAATGGTTATAACTCCCTTTATTTATATTTAATAATATGTGAAAACCCTTTCCACCATATTTTCACTTTTCCTATATTATACATTTGCATATTCTTTAAATATACTTTTTGCAATTCCTTTGAGGCGTATACACTAAATCCTTCAAAGGATATTTTCTTTTGATACAGAACCCATCGACATCGTACCTGCCAGAGGCAGAATCGTAAACAAGCCAAAAAAAAACACAGTGTACCTTTTTCATAAATCATCAACATGGGAGGGAATTTCCCTATTATTAATATATTATATGATAAATTATCCAACCAAACCATTGACCATTTTTTTGCCAGATATGCCCACAATGCTTTAGAATAAGAACAAAACAGAAAAAAATGTTCCATCATTTCCTCTTAGTTTATACAATCCATTTAAGGACAATTCCTCTCCTCTTTGGCCTTATATTTTGCCGTCCCTCTGATGTTTAAACGCCCATACATGATTAGCCACTGCACTTCCCACATATATATTGGCAATCTATTAAGCTTATCCAGAATAATAGGGTTCCAAGCCTCCGGGCAGTTTTTAAATCCAGGATTTAAGGGATAAATCTGAGTTAGTACTGTATTATAAAGATTCCGAGATGTACTTGAAATAATCTGGCTCTTAGTCATTTGCCATTTATATAATTTTTGAGCCGCAGGCCTAAAATAAACCGGTATATGGATATGGGGATTTAGTTTTGGGGCACAGTGCAACCATGCTGACAAATATCTCCCTAAAACTTCCTTAAACCATAATCCCTCATTACTTTTTGAAACAGTCAGACTTAATTTTAAGGAATGGGAAAAAAACAAGGTAAAACAAAATACTACCGCATCAACCATTTCTAACCCCCCTTTGTTCCCTTTTAGATAAGTGTAACATCGTTTTACTGGGTTCAACCTATTGCCCCATAACATCTGAAAGCAAATGCTATAAAGTTTTGTTTCGAATTGAGATGGAAAGGGAAAAATGAAATCCACATACTGTAGACAGGGCAAAATAAATTGCTTTAGAATACAAATTCTTTTAAGTTTTATAAATCGGAACTGTTTCCATCTAGAAGTTTTTAATTCCACTTTTTTTAACACCCCCTCCCAGTTAACCTCAGGGAGATTTTGTGACCCAAACACTATACCTACAATAGTGAGTGGTTCGTCTGATATCGTAATATTCTTGTAATGGTAGGGACCCTGAAAATTACCTCCTATCAGCAACCCTCTAGATTTAGAATAATTCAGTTTTGCATTGGACACATTTGCATACTGCTGAAATTCTTTAAAAAAAACTCCAATTTGTTCTGGCCGTTTAAAAAAAAGACATACATCATCTGCATATGCCTGTACTGTTAACACTGTATCTGCCTGTGGAATCCTAAAACCTTCCCATTTAGGATTTAAACTTAACGCTCTAATTAGGGGTTCTAAAGAAAAAATATATAACAATGAACTTAAAGGGCAACCTTGACATACTCCAGTTCTGATACTAAATCCTCTCCCTATCGCATTATTAATTACCGGATATACTTTGTATGATTTATAGAGTCATTTCATAGGTTTAATAATTTCTCCCGGAAATCCAAAATATTCCAGAGTTGCAAATAAAAATACATGCTTAACCCTATCGAATGCTTTTTCAAGATCTAGTGAAAGGAGGCATCTTGATTCCCCAGTTACCGACAAATACTCAATTAAATCACGTATTGTTGCTAAAGCTGTCTGGATCAGTCTATTATATAATCCACAAAACTGCAGCAGTAAAATAATTTTATTAGCTACGTCTTTAATTCTATTATTGAGAAGGGAAGTAAAAATGTTATAGTCAGAGTTTAACAATGTAATTGGTTTCCAGTTCCTAATGTTACCTTTGTCTCCAGATTTGAAAATATAAATTTGTAGCCCCTCAGTAAACCACTCTGGGATAGGATCCGTTACCAAAAATCTGTTAAATACTGATTGCAGACCTGTTATTAATTCTTCCTGAAAAGTTTTATAAAAAAGGTTGGATAAACCATCTAAGCCAGGAGAGATATTATCTTTCAAAACATTAAATACTGTTCCTATTTCTTGTAGGGAAAAAGGTTTCTTGATATTGGAAATCATGGATAGATCCCACTGGGGGGGGGACCCTAAATAACCTTTTATATTCTGACAAGAAGAGTTCGATGTTGGCTGTAAATTTTGAAAATGTAGATCAATAATAGTATTAATAGCATCCACATCCTCTATTCTACTGTTATTCTGCTCCAAAAATTCTAAGAAAACAGAGTCTCTTAGAGTTTTGCATAACACATACGGTCGCCTACCACAGATTTCTTTAAATGGTTATTAAGAAGAGCTTGGAGTGTTCTAGCTCTGTCATATTGTAATTCCCGCATCTGCTGTTTTAGTGTATCTACTTGTACTGAAAAATCCTGTCTAGAGGTGTTAGCCACCGAAATTATGTGTTTCAGCAGTGATCTTAATTTTGAATAGGAAAAAAATTTAGAATTCCTTTGACGTGTCCCATAGCTTTTAAACCATTTTATACAGTCATTTTTAGTTTCCCTCCACCATACCCCTAGATCAGAAACAAGAATGCTACTGATAACCTGGCTGTAAGAATCAGTTTCATTGAATTTATGACAATTTTATCTTGCAAAACAGAGGTATTTAACATCCATCTTTTCCCCTGACCCTTCTGTTTAATCTTACTACCCACCACAGCTTGAATCAGCAAGTGATCCGAAAATTCTACTGGGACAGTCAGAAAGGCAGTAACAGGGAGATCTTTAGATGTGAAAAGGTAGTCTATTGTAGATCCAGCTCTTCCCTCAAAAAAGGTACTACCAGTGCCCTTTGTACCTAACCAGTTACATGTATTCAATTCAGCAATTTGCACTATTGTCTTCAAACAGTTGGAATCACAGTATATTTTTTTTTTTTATCAGAACTGCCCTTTTCTTTTAAGCTACAATTAAAATCTCCTCCCCAGAGAATGTTTAATGAGGTGACCAGATATGGCTGAATATCTTTCATACACGCAGTTCTGTCTGCCTTTGTCTGGGGGTTATAGATATTAATAAATCTATACATACTAGATTCCCATTTTCCATCAATAATTAGCACCCTCCCTGGGACTAGGTCAATTAGTTTATATAGACTAAATTGAAAGGAATTAAAAAGTATCCCGATACCATCAGCCTTTTCTCTGCCAAAGGACAAATAAGAAGGTCCCCACGGCCAATCATTTTTAAAGGAGAAAATTTGTTCCTTAGTAAACATCCAAGTTTCCTGCAGAAAACAAATGGAAATGTTCCTGTCATGCACAAGTTGAAAACTGCCTGCCTTTTAGCACTATTTAAAATGCTATGAGTACTGAGAGAGCCCCAAAGACATCCAACCACGGCAACCAATTAGAAAAAAACTCATTTTTTCCTTCTTTTCTTTTTTTTTTATACTCCTCAGCAGGGATGCCTAGGGTGTCCTGAAAGGACCTCTGAGAATCAGAGTCCCCCACCTCCATTTCTGAATCACCCCAAGCAGTAAAAAGAGCAGGATATGAATTCTGGGTTTCAATAGGCTCATTTGTGGGGAGTGCAGATGTTTTCAGGTTCCTACTTGACCTTCTTGGAGGTACTGGGGACTTGTGAGTAGAAACCTCTGCAGTTCCTTCTTCTGGATCCACATAGCAAACTGGCTCCATCAGAACAGATTTCGGTACTGTTACATCAATAATAGTTGATTTTTGTTTTAACTCAGAAGGGGGGGGTCAGGAGGACAAGTAATAATAGCCACAGTTTGGGTGTCCACTACTCTGGGAGGTAAGGGGGTGGAGGTCCAAATTAATAATAGTACTACTTGTATTTCCCACTGCTTCCTGGGCCTGCTGAATCAACAGGTCAGGGCTCCCACATTTGGCTTTATTCTTAGCAGCCCATGGGCACTCCCTAAAAGCATGCCCATATTCCTCACAGAGATCACATCTTGTGTGGTTGGCACATTGCATTGTGACATGTCCCACCTCCCCACAATTATCACATCTTGGCTGGTCACAGGTGCTGGAAAGATGCATTTTAGCACCACATTTATAACAGGCCCTTGGCTGGTCGCTGTAAAAACATACCCCTCTGTCTTTCCCCAATAAAAATGAATTACGAATATGTTCTATACCCAAATCTGACTGTCTAAATTTTACTTTAAACTTCCACCCTCCCGTCCAAAACTGCTCGGAATCTAGAATAGGCTCAGGATCACTTTGCATCTCACATTTCTGTGCTAACCAGTAAGTGATATCCTCAACATGGACTCCCTCATTCCGAAACATCACCGTGACGTTTTTAATTAAAGGTTTAGTCAGGGGAATTACCAAAAAGGGAGTCCATGTTGGGGAAAACTTTACTTGACCATATCTTTCCCAGAACAAATCCAATAAATAAGTAGAATGAAAACTTATGTCATAATTATCTTCTCCCGATATGTTAATAAAAGCAAACACATCCCTGGGAGTAAAATGCAAAGATTCTTCAATAAGGCATTTCCCCACATAGTATCTGTCCGGTCTTTCTACCAGTCCACCTTTATATCTTATACGGACCGCATTGTGCCGAGGCGCAGCTTCTCTTTTGGCTTGAGCAAAAAGTGCAGACATTAGAGGTTTCTCCGCGGGCTGCTGCTTATCTAATAGATGTACTTCAGAGTCCTGTATTTTCTTAGAATCCCCGACATCTGTAGAAACTACACCCACAGAGAACTTCTTCCCAGCAAGGCCCTTTTCAAACCTCCCGTCTGCTTGCACCCCGTTTAGACCCCTGGTTTCCAATCTGGGGAAGCACTATGCAAGTTCATTGAGGCGTCCCACGCCAAATCTGGGGTCCATACCCCATTTGTAGATTTCTCCCAGCCAGCCGCTAGGAGAGCACTCTGGGCTGACCAGTTCTCATCATGCACGTCAGAAGTTAGCTCCTGTATTCCCCCAGACGGGTTACTAGTACTTCCCCCCCTTCCTTATTAACGTTTTTAGGTGAGTGTAATGTTATTTGAGGGGTTCTAGGTTTGTTAAAACTAAATTCCGTGACCCCTTCTTGTTGGTTTACTTCAGTCTGGTACTGTATTGGATTCTGTTGACCAGGATTCATATTACAAACCCCTGCTGCTCTGAAAACAAACCCAGCGTCTTTAGTCAAGTGAACTGCAGGAAAGGCATTCCTAGAGGAGGTGCTACTCACAGTTGCTGCTGCAGGGGGGTTCCGTGACCACGCTGTTCATACCAAGTTGAGATACCGGCTTCTCCGGGTCGTCTGTTGGCTTTTGGCACTCATTATTTCTGAAAAAATTACTGCCAGCCTTACTAAACATTTCTCGAGAACTGCAACAGTCCGTAACAGAATGCCGCTCACCTGTACTCTGTGGTACGGTTTTCGGCTGCATCTCCGCATTCCCGCTGTCAAGCTGAACGCTTAGCTTGACAGGGACGCTGGCCGTCAGCTGTGTTGAATTCGCTCTGGAAGCCATTATGTTTGCACACTCAGGATCCTCCACTGTCCCAGCCTTAAAGGAACTCCCGTCAGGTATTTCTGCATCAGATAAAGTATGTGGCCAAATAAACGAGTCACTCGTATCGTGAAAATATCCTCGCTATCCATTTCCAGCAACACATTATCTTTTTCCTCTGATTCTACTTGCCGCATGACTTCTCCACCTGCTGCTCCCACCACCTCCTCTCCCAAACGCTCTCCTTCAGTGGCCATCATGCAGTGCGATAGCCTATCCCCCTACTGGTCAACAGTAGGGGAATTTCCACGGTGTCCTGGCCAAATTTCCCTCATTCACTAAAAATACCACCAACAGCTTAATCTGGTTCAAGGTCAATTGGCATTCATCTGTATCCCCTTCCCCCAGGTCATGCCTGAAAATAGGCAGGATTTGTCTAGTGCACTTACCTGGTCAACAAAAACTAAATAAATAAATAAACAACCAGTCACCCTTACCAGTGTTCAAGCCAGGCGACTACCAAACCTGTCGGTTCAGACCATGTCACGGGTCGGTTGAAAAAAACCCAGAAATTCATCGTTTTTTTTCAGGAACTGATACATACTGGAATTGCACACAAAATCCTTTTTTTTTTTTTTAACAAAAGTACTTCGGTTCCTGACCGGACCGACCGGTAGGGAACCGAAAACAAAACAATTTCTTATCACACTCTACCTACTACACACTTACTGTACCGGGACAGAGATGCGAATACCAACAAAAATAAAGAAACTGTTGAATAGAACCAATCGATTTACAGCAACCGAACTGAAGTGTAGCAGAGGATCTCTGGAGCGACTTCTCAGTTAGGCGGAGTAAAGAATCTGACGGTTACACTTCAGAGTACCTGGGACAGAGGTTTGAAAACCGAGCTCGAGATGAACGTTCTATGCCTTTGCATAGAGTTTAACCCTCTCAACTCTGGGGCAGTTGAAGTGCTGGGGCTAACTGCAGTTAGTCAGAATACAGCAAGACTTCATGTTGTTTGAATTCAACAATGCTGGAAGTCCTGACTGTGAGGATATTATATTGTTATCAGAACACCATATGGTAAATCTCTTCCACTTAGAAGCATAGGTCTTCTTAGTGGAGGAGTTCCTGTGCCACCTCAGAACATTTAGGACACTTTCGGAGAGATGCAAGCCTGCATACTCTAGGTCCTCAAGAGCCAGGCCTTCAGCCTGAGGTTTGGGTACAGGATCCTCCCCTGAGAGGAGGTTAACAGGTTGTGCCTCCGAGGGAGGTGTACTGGTGATGTCGCAGACATGGAGAGCAGCAAAGAGTACCATGGCTGCCTGAACCAGTCTGGTGCTATCAAGATCAGTGACGCTGGCTAGGATCTGAATTTGATTAGAACTCTGAGAATCAGAGGAAAAGGAGGAAGGCATACAGCCGCTTCCCTGACCAATCCACAGTCAGGGTATCCAGAGGTACTGTGCCCCGGCTGGTGATCTGCAACAAAACTGTGGCCACTGGTGGTTTTTGTGGGATGCAAACAGATCTATCTCTGGGGTGCCCCACCTTCCAAACATCACCTCCAGTACCTGTCTGTTGAGAGTCCATTCATGATGATCCTGGTCGATTCAACGTAAGGCATCTGCCAGGGTACTGTCCTTGCCTGGCATATGGATAGCCACTAGGGACGCCTGAAGTGAGTAGACTAGAGACAACACCTTCATTGTCTCTGTGCACAAAGAGCTGGACCATATTCATCCCTGTTTATGTAGTACATGGTGGTGGTATTGTCTGTTCTGACCTGTACCACCTTTTCCCAAATCAATGACGCAAAGGCCATAGAGCTAGGAACACTGCCCTGAGTTCCAGCAAATTTATGTGCTAGAGTGACTCTGCACTTGACCAAGTGCTGTGCATTGTGTGTGTCCCCAGATGAGCTCCCCAACCTAGCAGGGAAGCATCTGTAGTGAGGGTTACTGAAGGCGACTCTTTCTAGAAGGGAACCCCCACTCTGAGGATGTACCTTACGTGCCACCATTGAAGTGCCTGTATCAGAAGCTTTGTTAGAGGTACCAGCTTTGCCAGGGAGTCCCTTCTTTGGCACCAGTGTGCCCTGAGGTAGAACTGGATGTCCCTCATCTGGAACCTGGCTCCTAAGACTGTACTTGTTGCTGCAGCCATATGGCCTAGAAGCTGCAGGAACTGCCTTGCTACCTTTGACCTGTGCAGTGTGAAATACCCTGCTATCTGAAGGATGTTGTCTACCCCGTCCTCGGGTAAAAATGCCCTTCCCTTCAGTGTGTCTAGTTCTGCCCCTATGAAGTGCAGAACATGCACTGGTTGTAGAACAGATTTCTTTAGATTTACCAGGAACCCCAGAGACTCTAGCAGGTGCTGGGTTGTTCTTAGGGACTCTGTCACCTGTTGTGGTGATGTTCCCTCTATCAGGCAGTCATCTAAGTACGGAAAGAGAATCACTCCCTGCCTTCTTAGATGAGCCACCACCACTGCTAGACACTTTGTGAATCCCCTTGGGACCAAAGTGAGGCCAAATGGCATTGCTGAGAACTGGTAGTGACCTGGTGGGAGCCTGAACCTGGGGTATTTTCTATGAGACCCTTATGGGGATGTTAAAGTAAGCATCTTTTAAATCCAGCGATGCCAACCAGCCTCCTTTCTGGAGGGTTGGCAGAATCACTGCCAAAGTTACCATTTTGAATTTTAGCTTTGCCAAGTATCTGTTTAGTAACTTTAGGTCTAGAATAGGCCGCCACTCCCTATTTTTCTTTGTGGTGAGGAAGTAGCTTGAATAGAAACCTTTCCCCTTCTGTTGTGAGGAGACAGGTTCCACTGCCTTTAACAGTAGCAGATTTGCCACTTCCTTTTCTAGCAGCTTCCTCTCTGAGTTTGAAGCTGGTCTGAACACTCTTGTTCTTAATGGTGGGAAGGATCTGAAACTGAGGGACAAACCCTGATTCACTACCTCCAGGGCCCACTTGTCTGTGGTAATGTTTTTCCAACCCTGGAAGTAGTAAGCGAGCCTCCCCCCCTACTGGAATGTGGGTGACAGCCTTGGCAATTAGATCAGGGGTTCTACTTAGACTGGGGTTGGGCCTGGCTAGTCTACAACCCACACCTTGATCCCCTTCTGCCTCTTCCCCTGAGGTACCCTATCTGCTGAGGGTATGGCTGGTACTGCCGGATGGCCTGTGCTTGGAAGAAAGGTCTGGTGTAACCAGCCCTAACCTTGCCTCTCCTACCGTAAGGCCTACTGGAAGGTGAGGGTTTCTCCTTGGCTGAATTGCATTTATAGGTGGCTTTGTACTCATCCACCTTTTTCATGTAGGCTTCTGTCTTGTCCCCAGAGTTATTCTCCACTTGGAAATCCATGGCCTTTGTCTGAGTATCCTGTGTGAGATTATTTATTTATTTATTTATTAAAGATTCGGAAATAACCTTTGAGCATAGGCTCTTTCACAAAGGTTCCATGTCAAATAACAATTACACAGACGCATTACAACATAGGTACAGGATAAGAAACATACTGAAATTAAAATTACATTACATAATTGTTACAACACAAGAATTGTTACAATACAAGAGCTCCAGCCAGCACTGGATATGGCTAACATTAATGAACTGTGGAGAGAGAGGAGACAGAGCCCTCTGCTGAGGAGGGGACAAAAACTAAAGAGCAAGAGTCAAGCGGAGGAGAGAGGAGCCTTAGACAGGTGGATAGGCAGCTTTGAGTAAGAGGCTTTGTCAAACAGCATGGAGGTGGGGAGCTGGGCATACTATGTGGTTGGGGGGAGGCAGGTAGGCCACAGGTTAAGTGGAAGAGTGCAGGTGAGCCAAGAGGAGTAAAGCAGGGGAGGGGCGAGGGAGTGACAGAGGTGGGATAGGCAGCCTCGAGTAAGAGGCTTTGTCAACAGCATGGAGTGGGGCTGGGCATGCTACAGGTGGGGGGGGCAGGTAGGACGCAGGTTAAGAGATAGGAGGTGGGAGAGGGCAAGTGAGCCAAGAAGGGTAAAGCAGGGGAGGAGTGAGGGAGAGACGGGTGGGAGCCAGAGCTAGGTAACAGAGGTACAGATGAACAGCCCTGGGTCAACTCGAAGGGCAGCATGTAGAACTAGAATGTGGACTTCCAAAGCGAGAGGAGTCATGCCTTCAGAAAGCAGGCACACGCACTGCAAGAGGTAAGGTAGTGCCTAAGGCCGGTTTTGAAGTGGGAGAGGCTAGTGGTATAGTGAGTGAACTCAGGGATCTCGTTAAGCCACGGGGGGGGGGCCTCTGTGGGAGGAGGCGTGGTTCAGTGTGAAGGCACCGAGAGAACCTCCCTGCTTCCTGCCTCTGGTGCCATACCTGGAGTCTGTCAGAGAAAAGATATCAGATACGCACAGGGTGCCTTGCCCACTAACGCTTTCTTGCCAACAAGGCAGGTTTGGAACTTGATCCTATTCTCTAGTGGCAACCAGTTTGTCTGCTCATACAGTGACCAAGTATGCGTAGGGTGATCAGCAGCTAAGGTGAGTCTGCAGGCCTTACTGAGTGCAATTTGTACCCTCTTTAGTGCCGTATCCGTGGCTGCTCCATATACTACTAGGCCATAGTCAATGATTGCTAAGATGGAGCTGGTGACTGAGAGGCGGAGGGCTTCAGGAGTGAGGTATTTTCTGTGCCTGTACAGCACGCCCAGCTTGGAGTTTACTGTCTTAACCACTGAATCAATGTGTTGAGTAAAGGACAGGGTGTCATCGAGGGTAACCCTCAGATACTTGAACGAGTGCACTTGTTCCAACGGTACTCTGTCTTTGTTGAAGATGACGAGGAAGGGGAACTTTTGCTTGAGCTGGGGACTGGAGAGGAGCATGGTCTTAGTCTTTTTATAACTGAGCAAAAGTTTATACTCGCAGAACCAGTCCTCTAATGTGCTGAAGGAGTTCTGTAGTTCAGATTGTAGAGAGTCAATGTGTGTGCTGCTGTTGAGAAGGACTGCATCGTCGGCGTATAAGATAATTTTGGTGTCACAGGCTTTGGGAAGATTATTCAAAAAAAGGCTGCACAGCATGGGTCCCAGGATCGACCCTTGGGGGACACCCAATGAGACTTCTCTGGATCTAGGCACGGTTTGTCCAACTTTGACACGTTGAGATCTGAGAGACAGGTAGTCCTGGAACCAGCACTGTTTTGGCCACCATACCCAGATTCTGCAGATGGGCCAGGAGTAGAGTGTGGTTAACGGTGTCAAAGGCTTTTGTTAAATCGATAAACACCAACCTGACCAATCTGCCTTCGTCCAGTGCTTGGTGCACATAGTCAGTGTACTCCACCAGGGCAGTGGTAGTACTATGATTCTGCTTGAAACCATGCTGGTTGGGGTATTGCAATTGATATTTGTTGACGTATTCACTGAGTTGCTCTGCAACAATCTTTTCCAGTGCCTTGGATAGGAGGAGAGGATAGAGATTGGTCTGTAATTGGATATACAGGACCTGTTGCCGCTCTTATGGACAGGGGTCACAAGTGCCTGTTTCCAGACTGCCGGGAATTCAGCAAGGGTCAGTGATTTGTTGAATAATCTGGTTAAGGGCACGACGAGAACATCAAGCGTGAGGGATAGTAGTTTCATGTGCACCCCATCACTGCCCAGTCTGGTCTTAACTAGCACTTTTTTTACATGTATCAAGGCCTCCTTAATCCGGGTCGCCCCTGAAAAAGGGACCTCCGGGGCCCAGCAGGCTTACCCGGTTAACAAAACTTAATAAATAATAAATAAATAAATAAAATTGTCACTCTCTTGAAATAAAAGTCTGGATGAGTGTTAGTGGTTGACTTGCAGTGGGAAGGATAATCGGTGGGGTACAGATAGGCAAGTGGGAGAACACAGCTCAGGTCAGTAAAGGCTGTGTTGAAGGATTCCACAATTATAAGTGGGCCAGATGTAGGGGAGCCATTTATGTTGCGCAGTTGGGGTGCTTCTCATCATCCTTCCCAAGGAGACATTTTATGTTCTCACAAAACCTCTTTCCATCACCCCAGCTTCTACTGAGCTGTTCCTTATGGTAGGTGGCTTTGGCCTGCCAGGTGAGGTTCGTGCAAAGATTTCTGGACAGCTCTGCAGCACTTATAGTCATGCTTGTTACCAGTGGACCTGGCTTTTTACCTGAGGTTATCACTTTCCTGCATCTTGGCAAGGAGCTCCCCAGTGATCCAGCCATTGCTATTCCCTTGAGCTTTCCTTCTCCTTACTGGAGCAAAGTGATCACAGATTCTGTTGAATCCCTCAGTGAAGTAGTTTAGGGCCAGGTCTAGGTCTGGCAAAAGGTCAATGGGGGACCAGTCGTACAAGGAGAGGGCTGTGTTGACAGACCCTAGCTGGCCTTTCTTCAGGACCCTGCTTTTAATTATGATGAGGGGGTGAGATTTTTGGACCACAAGAAGATGATTGGGGAGTGGTTGCTCATGGTGTCTGGCAGCACCGTGACCTCAGAGATCCGGGAGGGGGAGCTTGAGAGGAGCCAGTCAAGGAGTGTATCGTTGCCTGACTTGTAGTTCCATCTGGTGGGTCCAGTGACTAGTTGTGTTAGATAGGTGCTGGCAACGATGTCCCTCTGGGGGGGCTGACTCGGCACCATCCCAGTTTATGTTGAACTCACCCGTGATGATGAGCTCACAGCCCTTAGAGAGAGTGGCCACCATGTCCAGGATTTTTGGGAGGCCTTCTCTGGCCTTTTAAGGGGGTAGATAGACCGAGGCCATGATCAGTGACTTACCATGTTGCCCAGCTTGCGCTTTCACTGCTAGGAGTTCATAGTCATTTGCCAGTTCGGTAATTGGGAGGACGGAACAGTGGAGGGAGTCCCTAGCATAGATGAGGCAGCTGCCACTTTTCTTGCTCCTCCTATCAATCCTGAAGGCTTGGCATCCTGCTAGTGCTATTTTGTTATTTTATATCTTGTTTGATAGCCATGTGTCCATGAGGCAGATGATGTCTGGGCTATGGTGGGTCATCCAGGCCTGAAACTGTTCAAATTTGACAGTTAGGCTGCAGATATTTATGGTAGCAGTTCTTAGTCCTTTGGTCTTACACCCACCAGTACCTGAAACAGTTGGGGGGCCTGAGTTAGCATGTACATTCCCAGATAGGAGAAGCAGCATAAAGATCACCTTCCTGGGCGTGAGGCTGATGGTTATTGTGGACCGTGCCTTCCGGGGTCTAATTTTGCTGAGGAATGGCTGGTTAAACTTCAGCAGTGGTTTTATTGGGGTTAGTAGCATGAGGGTGCCATAGGGGGCAGTGGCTTGGGACCCCAGGTTAGTTGGTGGTAAGGAATACTCCTGGTGAATCCCCACTGAGGCTGTTGCCCCAAGAACTAGTATTAGGCCGCTAGTGCCAAGACATGGTTCAGGGTACGGAGGCGGTGTGGGTGATCCAATATGGTCATCGGGGCCTGCTGCAATAAGTGTAGTTACAATAAGTAGGAAGAAAGTGCAGCCTATTTTATTGCCACAGTAGCTGGCAAGGGAATATCCTGCTTTCGAATGTTACCGAGGAAGGGTGGCTGTGTCAGAAGCGGTGTCGCTTTAAGGGCTGGGCCTGGGGGATCCAATGAAGACGGTGCTGAGCAGAGGAGGCAGAGTTAATGAGGATTTAATACAGGTCGAGGTAGAGGCCAGGGAGGGCGGGTGGGACAAATTACCCTAGTCAGAGGCAGAGGCAGAGCCTTGGAGCCGGTGAGAAGGAAAAAACGGCAGTCCAAAAAGGCTTAGGAGTTGACCAATCAGAGGCTTCGTGCTAACGGTCCTGGCCAATCAGAGGGCCAGGTGGTACAATCAAAGCTAGTGGAGCGAGGAGTCTGAAGAAGCTGTACCTGGATGCTTGTTCTGCGGGTGCTGGCCTTAGGGGAAAGCGGCAGGAGAGGGCGCCACCTTTCCAGAGTGGAATCAGCTAGATGTAGGCTTCAGGTGCACCTGGTTGGGGGCCGCCGCCTAAGGGGGAGAGATGGAGAGGAGCCTGGGTTAAAAAGGCACAAATCGGTGAGACAGAGCAGATTTGAAAGGGAACAAAAGAGGTGTGAAACAGTGGCTTGGCAAGAGGCACCAAGGGTCTTAGAGTGGAGGGGGGTGGGGTAGAGGTTTTGAAGAGAAGCTATGATTCAGAAAGCAGAAAGATAGTGAGTAAGCAGCAAGGTAAATCAACAATTTCAGAAATTGGCTGTAATCATAACATTAATGCAGGCAATAACTAGTACTACACTGCAGAGCATTAAGATAAAAACACTGGCTACAGCTAGAATTCAGCACAGCTAACTTAAACAACCAAATTACCCTAGTCAGAGGCAGAGCCGTTGAGAAGGAAAAAACAGCAGTCCAAAAAGGGCTTAGGAGTTGACCAATCAGAGGCTTCGTGCTAGCGGTTCTGGCCAATCAGAGGGCCAAGCGGAACAATCGAAGCTAGCGGAGTGAGGAGCCTGAAGAAGCCATACCTGGACACTTGTTCTGTGGGTGTTGGCCTTAGAGGATAGCGGCAAGAGAGGGCATTGCCTTTCCGGAGTGGAATCAGCAAGATGTAGGCTTTAGGTGCACTCGGTCGGGTGGATTGATGGCTCTAAGCCATGAAAATCACAGGAGGGCCACTGTGAGAGCACTCCACCTGGCAGTAGTATCATTAGCATCTCCTGCCATTTGAAATTGATATTTAGAAGCCTCTAGTCCAAATCTAGTAGTTTCAGCCAGATCAGCTGATAATCCAGAGGAAGCCTTATCAGCCATAGCCAACACTGACTGCCACAGAGATTTCTGATACTGGGTAGCATAATTAGCTTGTCTAATAGGTAAAGAAACCGACAGGTAGCCCTTCTTGGATATGCTGTCTCTCTTCCTAGAGTCCTTCTCAGCTGGGTGAGATGCTAAAGGTACTTTTGCCCTATCACAGGCTGCAGTCTGCACAACACCCTGATGGTCAGGATGGGTAAACAAGAACTCAACCACTTCTCTGTCCAATTGATACTTCTTATCAGCCCTTTTGTCAAGGGGTGGTACAGAGGAAAAAACTTACTCACCGTACTAATATTGTTTCTTCCAAGATGTCCCTTAGCATCAGTAACTAATTGAAGTAAGCTGACTAGGCTGAATTGCCTCGGAGGTAGAGCCATGAATATTCATATAATGAATTGGCCAATAGGAAAAGAGCAGGACGGTGTGCTGAGTGCAGTCTGCCCAAAGGGCACCAGAATTTTCTCGAAGGAAAAATGGGAACGTGCCCATGTTAGTGTGGACAAACAGGATCCACAAATCATGAAACAGCATGAACAGAAAACCATTAAGAAACATGAAAACTTTGCTTTAAATGGAATTCACAAACTTCAGAAACAAATTTGGTAATAATGAGGAAGCAGAGTCCTCTTCAGATAGGTTTCCAGGGGAGGAAGGGTGGGATCTTACTGATGCTAAAGGACACCTTGGCAGAAACAACAGTACTACGGTGAGTAATTTTTTCTTCTCACCCCAGGGGTCCTTTAGCATCAGTAACTAATTGCAGATTACAAATCAGTGAAGTTGGGAGGTGGGTACAGAACCTAATTAAGGACAAGGCTCTGCAATACTGCCCTGCCAAAATTAGTATCAGATCTAGACTGTACATCCAGCCAACAGTGCTTTGTGAATGTATGTACAGTCTTCCATCTGGCTGCTTTGCAGACATCAAGTAAGGGAATGTGCCTTGCAGCTCCCACTGTGGCAGCAGTGCCCCTGGTAGAGTGAGCCCTGAGGCCCTCAGGGCTGTTTACCAGCCTTGTCATAGCAGAACTGAATACAAGAGACTATCCAATGAGATAGTTCTCTTAGTGGCTGGTCTTCCTCTACCTACCTCCCCATAAGTGAGGAAAAGCTGGGTAGTGGAGCCCCTGAATGGCTTGGTGTGCTCCAAGTAATAGGATAGGGCTCTTTTCACTTCCAGACTATGGTGTCTCTGCTCTCCAGGAGTGGATTTTTCAGTGACGAAAACAGGAAGAGTGATAGACTGGTTAAGGTGGAATTCAGAGACCACCTTCGGCAGGAATTTCCTGTTTGTTCGGAGCTCTACCTTGTCCCTGTTAGGGATAATGTAGTTGGGATCTATGCAGAATGCTTGCAATTCTGAAATTCTTCTGACAGAGGTAATGGCCACTAGGAAGACTGTCTTCTAAGTGATATATTTCAGATAGGCCGTAGCCATGGGTTCAAAAGGTGGCTCCATGAGCTTGGCAAAGCACAGGTTAAGGTCCCAAGGAGGAACAGGTTCCCTGATTGGGGGCTGAAGGTGGAGAAGACCTTTGAAGAACTTTCTGAAAACAGGTAATGAAATGATCATCTGCTTCTTGCCTATGGACAGATAAGCAGAAACTGCAGCTAGGTGTAGCTTTAAGAATGAGGCTTAGAGGCCTGAGGCATGTAAGTGAGCCAAATAGTCTAGAATATTGGGGACTGATGCTTTGAGAGGTTTGAAAGACTTCCCCTTGCACCAGAAAGAAAATCTTTTCCACTTAGCTGCATATGTTTTCTCGGTACTAGGTTTCTCAGCCAGTCTCTGGATTTTAAGGACCTGTTCCAAATACTGGGATTCTGGATACTATAACTACTCAAGAGCCAGGCTTTAAGGTGAAGAGACTGTAGACTGGGATGTCACCCCATATGAGGAAGCATCAGAAGAGAGTGAGTGAGGGGAAACCGGACCGGCTTGCTGAAAGCCAGGGATAGCAGGAGGGAGTACCATGACTGTCTTAGCCAATCCAGTGCTACCAAGATCGTTGTCACAGGCTGGGACCTTAGCTTCAGTAGCCCTCTGTGAATTAGAAGGAAGGGAGGGAGGGAGGGAAGGCATAAAGGAACTACCCTGACCAGTCCAGGGACAAGGCATCTGTTGGAAGAGTCCCTAGTGCTGGAGGCCTGCAGCACTACAGAGGAAGTTGATGTTTGAGGTGAGAGGCAAACAGATCTATTTCTGGTGTGCCCCACCTTCTGAAAACTATGTCAAGAACTTGTTTGTTCGGAGTCCATTCATTGTGCCCTTGGCTGATTCGACTGAGGGCATATGCCAAAGTATTGTCCTTGCCCGGGAGGTGTATGGCTAAAAGGCTGATGTCAAGGGAGTAGGCCAGAGACCAGATTTTCATTGCCTCTGTACAAAGCACTGTGGACCTTGTGCCACACTGCTCGTTTATGTAAAATATTGCAGTGGTGTTATCCGTTCTGATTTTCACTGAATGGCCTTTCAGCTGTGGGGCAAAGGATTTCAGAACCAGGCAGACGGCCCTGAGTTCCAGTAGACTGATGTGGCTTACTGATTCCTTGGAAGTCCAAATGCCACTGACAGAATGGCTGTCCAGATGAGCTCCCCAACCCAGGATGGAGGCATCCGGGGTAATGATTTTGTAGGAGAAGACAGTTGAAACGGGATTCCCACTGACAGGTTGGTCAAATCCTTCCACCAGTCCAGAGCTTGGAGCAAGGTTTTTGTGACTGGAACCAGCTTGGACAGTGAATGTCTTTTTTTGGGACCAGTAAATTGAAGGTAATACTGTATGTCCCTCATTTGGAATCTGATTCCTGTAACGGCAGCTGTCATGGACACCATGTGTCCTAGGAGCTTTAGAAAAAGTCTGGCTGGCCTGGGTTGACCCAAGACAAAGAAGTTTGCCAGTGCCAGGAATTTCTGTACCCTTTCTGCAGGGAGGAAGGCCCTGCTTTGTTGAGTATCCAGCTCTGCCCCAATAAAAGTAAGGAGCTGAGTTGAAGTCAGATGGGATTTTTCTTAGTTTATGAGGAACCCCAGAGACTGCAGAATTCGCTGTGCAGTGGTGAGGGCTTCCTGCACCTGCAGAGGAGTCTTGCCCACCAGGAGCCAGTTGTCCAGGTATGGGTAGACTGAAATGCCCCGTTTTCTGAAATAAGCTGCCACCACAGTCAGGCATTTGGTGAATACCCTTGGGGCTGAAGAAAGGCCGAATGGCAAGGCTGCAAACTGGTAGTGTCTTGTTGGCAGCCTGAACCTTAGGAATTTTCTAAGGGACTGCCTTATTGGAATATGAAAATAGGCATCCTAGAGATCCGGCAAGACTAGCCAGTCTCCTTGCTGAAGAGACTGGATCACTGTTGTGAGAATGACCATTTTGAATTTTGGTTTGAGTAAGTGCCTGTTCAGATGCTTGAGGTCGAGTATAGGTTGCCACTCCCCATTTTTCTTCTTTGCAAGGAAGTATATGGAATAAAGACCTTTACCCTTCTACGAAGGAGGAACTTTCTCTATTGCCTCTGTTGTGAACAACTTTTTTACTTCCGTCTCCATAAGAAGTCTTTCTGTAGGAGACTGGAGTTTTGACAGGAAGGGACCCCTGAGAGATGGACATTTTTTGAACTGAAGGAGGAGGCCCTTTTCCATTACCTCCAGGACCCACTTGTCTAAAGTTATTAGGATCCAGGACTGGAGGTAGTGGGACAGCCTGCACCCTACTGGTAGAGGGGAGGCAACCTGGACACTGGAATCAGGACTTAGTTTGTGAGAAAGGAGCAGGAGTGGAGGTACCTCTCCTTTGTCCTCTCCTGCCACTTCCTCTGGAAAAATAAAAACTCATTTGAGAGTAGCCCACCAGCACAGGATATGGGAAGAAGTGTCTAGTGAAGTAACCCCTGCCCCTATTCCCTTTGTTCTGAGCTCTTTGCTAACTGGGAGCCTTTCCTCTGGCCGTACTACTTTGGTAGGCCATTTTGTACTCATCTACCTTTTTCATGTAGGTTTCCATTCTGTCACCAGAGAGAGAGTTCTGGTCACAGGGGAAGTCCATGGCTTTGGACAGGGTGTCCTGCGACAGATTGATTGTCCTTAGCGAAGCGAAGCACCTGAGGGAGATGGCTGGGTCAAAACCCTTGAAGCCGCATCATTAATGTCTGCTGCCATGTGGAACTGGAACTTGGTAGCTTCCAAGGCAGTTTTTGCTGTCTCCATTATGTCCTGGACCATAGTGTCTGGCTTATGCTGGGCAATAGCAAGGACAGAATTCCAGAGGGCCTTCTGGTATACTTGGCAATATAGACCATGTAAGAAGAGAGGAGTAGCAGGAGAGAGGCTGAAGTATAGGGCTTCTTAGCCATGAAGTCAAGTCTCCTAGACTCCTTCCCAGGGGGCTGGGAGGAGAGAGGGACATTAGCTTTGTCACAAGCTGCCTGCTGTACAATACCTTCACGTACAGGAAGTCAGTGTCAGACCTGGAAAGCTGATACTTTTTATCTGTTTTCTTGTCTACTCCAGACAAAGAGGTAGGGGTCTGGAGCAGCTTCATAGTGTTTTTTTCTGAAAGCCTTATATATAGATAGGACAACCTCTTTTTGGAGGGGAAGACCCATCATGTCCCTGTAATTCTCATCCTCTTCATCATCCTGAGTGGACTCCTGTGAGGGGAGATCCAGGGTGTCCACCATATGCTGCAAGAAAGTTAGCATCAAGGAAGCATCTTCCTGGTCGCTAGGGGAAGCTCCAAAGTTTGGATCAGGGTAAACATCAGGTTCTAAAGGGCTTTCCCCTGCCTCATCATCTAGTCTATAATAATCTTAATCCTCCCCAGGAAAGTCACCTCTGTCAGAGGTAACTGCACTGGGGGGCAGACTAGCAGTGGCAGGGGTTTGAAACATGGACCCCATGCCCTGCAGAGTTTGGTATTAAATGCCAGGCTTTAGCCATTTCAACAGAGGGCAAATCCCCTGGTAAATTTGTCGGATTATGCCCCTGAGGCTCAATGTTTTTAGATTTTTCTTTCTGCTTTTTGCCTACTGACAACTCCCCATGCTTAGGTGTGGGAGAGGCAGTAGCATGTTTGTCTTTATGAAGCTTCTTGGCAGGCACTTCATCAGAGACCTGATCTGGTTTTCTTTTAGTAGTTGGCATTTCATCAGTGCGCTTAGATGTCGTGGGCTTATTAGGCACCTAGTCAGCACCTTTGCTGCCATTTTTTTCTTTAGATGGTACTTCATCAGCATCTTTATTATTATTTTTGGCTTTGAAGGCACTTCATCACCACCTTTATTATTAGTGTTTTTAGGTTTAGAAAATACTTCATCAGAACCCTTAATCTTAGAAGGCTCCTCATCGGTAGCCTTGGCAGTCATCATTCTTAATCTTTGTGCCCTGTTTCTAAGGGTTTTTGAACAGAACTTAGAGCAAAGTGAACAGAAGTGAGCTGGACCTAAACACTGCAAACACAGGTTGTGGATATCAGCTTTAGCCACAATTCTGTGGCACTTCACACAATTTTTAAAACCTGTGGCTCCAGTTCTCTTTTAGGCTCTTCGGACTTGCCAATTCATCAGAATGCTAAAAACAAAGGTTACCAATAGGGAAGATTTGAAATTAGCGGTCGGTTCTCTCGCGGTAAAGAACTGCAGTTTAAAACAGCAAAAAAGAGCTAAGAAAGCAAGAAAATGAAAATTACGTACCTACCGTAATTCTTGATCTTGTCTTGTATCTTCACCATTCATTACTGCTTGGGTGTAAGTCGGAGGTGCACACCCGCTACAGGAGGTTTTTTTTTTTTTTTGGAAGGAGTCGGCACCGACAGAGCCACCCTCGAGAGTGACGCATCGTGTGATGCACGAGGGGCGGCTGTTAGATGCCGCAGACTCCTCTTCCATCCCAGTTCTGTTGGCCAGAGTGGCGAAATAAAGGCAACAGAAAAAGAGAATGAGGCAAGAGAGCCGTGGGATAGAAAAAAGGAAAGGATATGAACTGAAAAAGGAATAAGCCGTTAGAGGACAGAAAAAGGATGCCTACCTAAAGGGGCCTCAGGGCCTCACTGCTGGGGCAGCTCCAAGGGAGGAAAGATAAAGGCGAGAAAGAAGAAGTAAGAGGAAGAAGACAGGAAAGGAGAAAAAAGGATGTTGTGTGGGGAGAACTCTGCCAATTCAGAGACTGGTTTGAGGCTTATAAGCTCAGAACCAATAACAAGGAAGTGAAGCTCCCACTGGATAAAATTTGAGAGACGGGTCAACCGAGCCGCTCGGACAGCTTGAATACAAAAGGCATATTCTCTACACGTCCCACCATTCCCAATCCCTTAAACTCTAGTTGAGAGCTCACAGACTGCTAAAGCAGAATATCTGTTTTGAAAGGAGAGCGCCCAACTAGGCAGGAGAAAGAAGCTTATTTAGCACTTTGTTAAGTGCTAACACAGATGTGGGAGGAGGGGGACTGAAGCCCTACAGAGGGCACCCCTTAGATAAAGAATAGAGTGGGAACTCAACCTGACTCCCTGAAGGCAAGGCAAAGATCACCAGTTCAAGAAGAGTAGTGTCAGGACAGCGTTAAATAGAGAAACTGACACAAGGAGATCTAGGCTTGCCAGAGGGGACCTTGAAGAGGAGGTGAACCACAAAAGGGAGGTCTCCTAAACTGTGAATTGAACAGCATGGCAAGAATAAGCCAAAAGGTCACCCCTCGGGGTAATCAGAAAAAGTTCCCTCAGGATAGAATAAATTTCATTCGTTCCCCATCTCCCTTGGAAAATAATATCCACTCAGGGGAACGGAAAAAGCAAGTTTTTTTTTTTTTGGCTTAAAGGCCAAAGAAGAGGGGAGGAATGAGCAGGAAGGGGGAGACGCCGAAGTAGTTGGCCCTTGAGGGGAAGATGGGCGGGTATCAGTAATGAATAGTGAAGATACAAGAGAAGATCAAGAATTATGGTAGGTACGTAATTTTCATATCTTCTCTTGTCAATCTTCACCATTCATTACTGCCTGGGTGAGTACCAAGCCCCCCCCCCTTTGAAGGGGGGAAACAGAGAAACCCTGAGGGAACAAGACCCTCAGCCTCCTGCTGGTGGAAAACAGAACGGAGAGACCCTAGGCTAATCAAACGAAAAGCCTAAGGCTGAGGAGAGCTAGAAGGTGTCCCTCGGAGATGAGGAGGAAGCCCCTGCAGAAGCCTCCTAGCTCTGGTGGAAAACAGACGGGTCCCTCGGAAGGCAGAGCAAATCACCCTATGCCGGGCCAGGGGTGACAACGTTGATAGACGAAGCCATGCCGTCCGCCTAATGCAGATCGTTGACCCTGCAAGCCTGGAAGTCACCTCATTGGCATCGTAAGATGCCCTTGCCTGGTGCCTTGCCAGCTCCAGGCCTATAGCAGAGAGGGCAATGCCTTGTCTAGATAGCTCCGAGTCAGGCATTGATGCTAGAAGCTGAGATAGCATCGACCATAGATGCCTGTTTTAGGCAGCATGGTGAGCCTGATGTGATGCGATACACAACATCGCACAAGAGGAAGAGAACACTCTTCTCCCCAACCGGTCAAACTGTAGAGAATCTGAATCTGGTGGTCTGTCATGCACCAGATGGCGGCGCCTGGAAGAAGTCTCTAGGAATACCAGTCCCGAAGGTGGGTTGGGAAGAGCCCCAGGGACTCAGATGGGGCACAATACCTCCTCCTGCAGACTGCAGGGACTGGAACAGGGGTGGCTGGAGACTGCCAGGAATGGATAGACGCCTCCTGGAAAGGAATAGGCGAGGATGGCACCACCAAATGTTGGGCACTGAATTCACTGAGGAATTCATGCGTCTCCCATTCGGTATTGTCTCACCTAACAAAGGAGATACGAAGATCTCTCACCATCCTCGACAGGAAGCGTTGATATTCAGTGAAATCCGCATCGGAAGAGAGGTAAGCAGAGGGTTCCTCTCCCTCCGAGGAGGGAGACAAGGATGATGGAGAAAGTACAGTTACGTAAGAACTTACCGTAACAGTAGATCTTCGAGAGAGGCTCTTGCAGTAGGTAATTACAAATAGGACTGACGCCGGCAAGCGGCAGGACCCCATGGAAAAGTTTCTAGCTAGCAGTCCCTAGCAAGGGACCACCCCCAAGTCAGGTGACTGGCGTCAGGAGACGTCGGTATAAAGGGGCAGTCTCTGAAGCCCGCCTTCTAGTTCTTTCCCGCCATGGGCCAGAAAGGCTGGACGAGAGAGAAGCGGATATTTCCTTCACTGGAAAAGGAGCTGAAAAAGCCTAGGGGGATGGAGGGCGGGAAGGTATTACCTACTGCAACAGTCTCTCTCAAAGATCTACTGTTACGGTAAGTTCTTACGTAACTGTACTATCTTACTTCGAGAGGGCTTTTGAAGCAGGTAATTACATATAGGACTGAATCCCAAGCAGTCTGGAACAAAGAGAGGCACCGGGAGGAGGAAAACTACTCCTACAAGCAGTTCTAGCTGTGCAAGCCTCAAGATAATAGGCCTTGCAGAACAGCCAGCCCGAAACCTGCTCTGCGGCGAGACGCAACATCCAAACTGTAGTGTTTAGTAAAGGTATGGATGGAAGTCCAGGTGGTGGCAGCACAGATGTGTGCCGCAGACACATTTTTGAAACAAGCCACTGAGGCAGCTACTCCTCTGGTGGAGTGGCCTCTTACTTGGCCCAGGAGGGTCTTGTTATATGTGTCATAACATAATGTGATACAATGAGCCAACCACTTAGATAGGCATTGCTTGGAAACAGCACTGCCTTCCCTTTTATGAGCAAAAGAGATGAACAATTGCTCAGTCTTTCTGAGATCCTTCGTCCTGTTGGTGTAGTATCTCAGAATCCGGTGAACATCCATAGTATGGAGTAAATACTCCCCTTGATAAGAGTACTGCGTAAAAAAGGCAGTTAACTCTATGGACTGATTTAGAGTAGACTCAGCTACTACTTTAGGGAGAAACTTAGGATTCATGCGAAGAGCAACACGTTCCTTGTGAAAAATCAAGTATGGGATTTTACATGTCAGGGCCTGTAGCTCGGAAATTCTCCGGGGCGGAAGTGATGGCCACCAGGAAGAGAGTCTTCCACGAAAGGAACTTCAAATCCACAGAAGCTGCAGGTTCGAAGGGAGGGAGAGTAAGTTTCTTGAGAACAAAGTTCAAGTCCCAAGGGGGAGCAGGAGTATGAATGGGGGGCCTCAGATGGAGGACCCCTCTGAGAAAGGTCTTAGAGACCTCCAATTCAGCGAAAGTTTTGTCCGCAAAGGGAATATGATAGGCCGAAATAGCTGCCATGTGAACCTTCAGCGAAGAATGACTAAGACCCAGGTCAAACAGATGACGTAGATACTCCAGTAGAAGCCCCGCTAAACATGAGAAAGGTTCCGCGTTCTTGGGAAGCAGCCCAGATAGTGAATCTTTTCCATTTCATGGCATAAGTGGATCTGGTAGAGGGTCTTCTGGCCTCTACCAAAATCTCAGCCACTTTGGGAGACACTCCAAAATGAGATTGGGCTATGTCTGCAGGAGCCATGCATGCAGTTGAAAGGATCTGAGGCCTGGATGGACCAGGGTCCCCTGATCCTGGGTCAGTGAACCTCGAGATAGAGGAAGAGGAGGATCCTCTGACTGTTGTTGTAGAAGAGAGAACCAAACTTGCCTGGGCCAGAAAGGAGCGATCAGAATCATTTGTGCTTCTTCTGAAGCTAGTTTCTGCAAGACTCGTGGGATAAGTGGAATTGGGGGAAAGGCACAGACGAATCTGTCCTTCCAGTCTAGAGACAGAGCGTCACTCCAAAAAGTGCCTTGCTCTGGAACGAGCGAGCAGAAGACGGGAAGTTTTGCGTTTAGAGGGGATGCGAACAGGTCGACCTGTGGTGTTCCCCAAAGTTGAAAGATATTGTCTAGGACCACTTGGTCCAGTTCCCACTCGTGAGTCAGAGCAGAACAGCGACTTAGCTTGTCTGCCAGGGTGTTGTCGACTCCCGGAACGTGGATTGCCGTGAGGTGAAGGTCGTGTTGCGTTGCCCAATCCCAAACCCTCATTGCCTCCCTGCAAAGAGGGTAGGACCAAGTCCCTCCCTGTTTGTTGATGTACCACACCATGCACATGTCCGTCTGGACGGCTAGGTGGCCGGGAAAGATGTATTGGTGAAGGGCCTCGAGAGCGTACAACACTGCCCGAAGCTCGAGCACGTTGATGTGGACAGCTTGTTCTAGCTTGGACCAGGAGCCCTGGGTCCGATGAGGGCCTAGATGGGCTCCCCAACCTTCGCCCGAGGCATCTGTGGTTAGAGTCTGGGAGGGGGGAAGATGAAAGAAAGGAATTCCCGAAACAGGTTTTCTCGAACCATCCACCATTGCAAGTCTCAAAGCATCGGTGAGGAGACCAGAACTGGGTGATCTAGGTCATCCACTAGTTGATCCCATTGAGAGCGTAGAACCCACTGAGAAATCCTCATGTGGAGTCGAGCGCGAGGAACCGTCGGGATAGTAGCCGCCATGAGCCCGAGAAGGCGAAGGACTGACCTCGCAGAGACCGTCCTGCGGTCGGACAGCAGACTTAATTGGGTCTGAAGGGTGGACACCCTGTCCGGAGGCAGGAAGGCCTTGCCCGTGGTCATATCGAGAATTGCCCCAATAAACTGTAGCCGCTGGGATGGGTTCAGATGAGACTTGGAATGGTTGATGGTAATACGCAGGCAGGCAAAAACCTGCTGGGTAAGGGAGAGGCAACGCAGGAGTTCCTCCCTGGATGAGGCCGCCAGGAGCCAATCGTCCAGGAACAAGAAAACCTGCACTCCCCCGGTATGCAGGTGGGCCGCCACCACTGCCAGGCATTTGGTGAACACTTGGGGGGCCGAGGATAGACCAAACGGGAGCGCCTTGAACTGGCAGTGGTCCCCCTGGAATGCAAAACGAAGGTGTTTGCAATGAGATGGGCGAATGGGAATGTGCAGATAAGCATCCTGCATACCCAGAGCACAAAGCCATTGACCCGGCCGGAGGAGGAGCAGAAGGCTCTGCAAAGAGAGCATCCTGAACCTTTTGTATTCTACGAAAAGATTCAGGGAACTGAGATCCAAAATTGGTAGGAGATCTCCTGTCTTCTTTGGGACCAGGAAGAAATGGGAATAGTAACCCGTCCCTCGCAGATGAAGGGGGACGGGCTCTATTGCTTGTTTCAGCAGGAGAGCCGAAATTTCCTCCTGGACCAAGAGAAGATGTTCCCGTGAATACGACGACTTCAGAGGGGGGTGGCGGGGTGGTTTCTGAAGAAACTCTATCGAGCGTCCCTCTGCTATGAGCTGGAGCACCCAAGAATCTGTGGTTATCCTCTCCCATCCCGGAAGGTGGAGGGAAAAACCTCCCTCCTACCGGTTTCTCCGGGGAGTCCGGAGGCAGTGGGAGAGGAAAGGAGTCAGGTGGTGTGGGGCAGCACCGCAGCTGAAGCACCCGCTGCTTTTTTGGGCGAGGGGGGCTTAGCAGCTGTGGGGGCCCAGCGTTTTGTGGCCCGCCTTCCCTGGGGTTTCACCTTGGGCTGATTCCGTCTGCAAAAGGGATGGCGCTGCTGCTGATGGGGACGGTACATGGAATCAACTGACTTCAGTGTCGTCCCCTTCTCTTGCAAATCGGTGATGATGTCCTTGACATCACCCCCGAAAAGCACCGACCCCCAGAAGGGTGCTTTCTGGATAGCAGATTGCACCTCCGGGACCAACCCTGACACGCAGATGCCGCCGTAGGCCTACAGCGAAAGCTGAGCTCCGCCCAGCACTGTCCACTGCATCGTATGTCACACGAAGCATGTGGCGACTGGCCGAATGAGCAGAGCAGACCAGATCAGCCAACTCCTGCTTGACTTGGGAGTCAGGCAAGGAGTCCAATTTGGCTTCCACCCGAGTCAGAATGGCCTTCTGGTAATCCCCCATATGGCTGACATAGTTCAGGGCCCTGATCTCCATCGTGGAGGAAGCGTAAATCTTTCTCCCATACTGGTCCAGAAGGCGTGATTCCTTATCAGGTGGTGACGAGCTAAGATGTTTGGGGTTTGCCGACCGGCCATGAGTGGCGCTAATCACGACCGAGTTGGCACGAGGGTGAGAATCCAGAAAATCAACACCCTCTGGAGCCTGATATAGCCTGTTGGACTTCCTAGGAAGCAGGGCTAAAGCCAACGGCTGTTTCCATATTGTGGTAACGAGGCTCTATCCAGGGTGGCACCAAGGTAGGAGCTGTCACTGGCAGATCCAGATGTTCAGTGAGTTTCAGACGCTGAGGATCTGGTTCCAGGGAGTGCCACTGATGAACCTCCTGGATTTTCCTAAGCAATTCCGTAAAGAAGGATCCTCCGGAGCAGACTTCGGAGGAGTCCTTGGCCTGGGCTTCGACGGAGAGCGTGGCTCATTGTCTCTCTCGGAGCAACCGTCAGAAGAATCCGAGGAGTCCGAGGGTGAAGACGAGGATGAAGAGGAAAAAGACTCCCTTTCCCGACCCGGGGAGGAACGGACCCCTTGGGAAGTCCCCAGGGAAGCGTGTCCTGCCCTTCTCTGGATCCTGACGGAAGAACCCTGGAATACGGAGGTGGTGAGGGAGTGTGCTGCCTCTGACGTACGGGAACCTGGGACGGCACCGTCGTCGGAAGGCGGCTCTCGACCTCTTTGGTGAGCTGAGCCTTGGCCTCAGCCCACCAGGAGGCCAGAGTCTCCTGCAGGTCCACCGGCGGTCGCAAGGGCAGTGGAGGAGGAGGAGGTGGGGGATAAGGATACGGGTTATAACCATATGGAGCGTATCCAAAACCCGGCTGCGGGTAGTCCGGTGTCGGGAAGCCCGGTGTCGAGTACTGTGATGCCGGATACTGCGGTCCTGGGTACGCTGGCGTCGGATAGGACGGAGGATACCTGGGAGCCGGGGGGGGGCTCCCTGAGCAGACGGCCTGGCCGGTGACCTCACGGGCGGGTCCACATTGGAGGGCCCGGAGGGCAGAGGATCCAACGGGAGCGGGATGTCTCCCAGAGTCGGCAGGGCCAGCGTCAGGGCCGACGTCAGAGGCCCTGGCGTTGGAGGTACCAACGTCAGAGGGGCCAGCGTTGGAGCCGGCGTCCAGGGGGCCGACGTCAGGTCTGGAGCGCCAGGTGGTGGAAGCACTGACAGAGGAGGAAGATCCTCAGCTTCGCCCGGGGATGGAGGGGAAAAATCCCCGGGGGTCGTGTTAGGGAGACTCTGGGTCCCCAGACAGCAGTGAAGGCTGTGAGACGGTTGTAATGACGTGGGTGTGCTCCGTCAGTCGGTTACCTCACCAGCCGGGCGTCGGACAAGCTCGACGTGTGGCTTAAGAGCAAGCTCCCGGTGGGCGCCGGAGGAGCTGGCATCCGACTTATGAGAGCCATCACCGAAGGCAGGTCGAGTAGAGGGATCAGCCTGGTCTGGTGGAGTGGAGGCCGCGCACCACCCCGAAGGGTCGGGCATCTTACTGGCCCTCTCCGGGCGGACATCGGAGGAGCCGATGCCCGACTTACCGGAGTCGCCCACAGTGGTAGGCCGCAAGTCTGCAGCCAAACCAGGGGTGGAGGCCTCCAATTGCCTGGAGGCGCCCGCAAGGCCCGAGCGCGAGCCAGATGGTCGGGCTGACGCCCCCTCGGAAACCTCCGAGGCGGCCGTCGAGAAGCGGTCTGCCGGAGGGGACGTTACCTGGGTCCCAGCGACTCCCGAGGGAGACGCGGTAGAGGAGCCCTTGTCCCGGTGCCTCTCCTTCTCCTCCTTCTTCTTCCGATGGCCTTCAGGGGAAGTGGACGCCTGCCTCAGTTTTTTGAGCTCCTTCTCCATTGAACTCATTTTCTTCTTTAGAATATGGGCTTCCAGGGATTGCTGCCATCTTTTCCGGGTAGCTGCGTTGAAACTGAGGCAGTGCTGGCACTTCTCGGCTGGATGATCGGGGCCTAGGCAGAACAGGCACAGGGAATGGCTGTCCTTGTGCGGTAGTTGGGCGCCGCACGAATCGCACTTATTATTGTGCTCGGAGGGTGTAGGAGACGACACACACCGACGATTGTACTGACGTTAGTAAAAAAAAAGCAATTATTTTGGTAAAAAACCGACGAAGATAGGGCTGACGAAGCACGAACCTTTCCGCGAGGTGCTGCATGAGCTAACGGTGGGAAAGAACTGGAAGGCGGGCGTCAGGGACCACCCCTTTATACCGACGTCTCCTGACGCCGGTCACCTGACATGGGGGCAGTCCCTCGCCAGGGACTGCTAGCTAGAAATTTTCCCGTGGGGTCCTGCCGCCTGCCGGCGTCAGTCCTATATATAATTACCTACTGCAAGAGCCCTCTCGAAGTAAGATCTTGAATGTCCAGAGGACTCCTGTGGTGGTGAGGGTAGGTGAAACACCCGCTCATACATACATCTAACATATGAGGGGAAGGCCGCTGCAGTGCCTCTGAACGTCTCCCAGGATAACAGACCCATAGGACCGACATGGCCCAGGAGGGGGTGGCTGCAGAGGAATGGGAGAGGGGCATCTATGAAGAGGCAACTGTCCTCTGCTAAGGCTCTGAAATCCGGAGAATGGAGCCCGAGCTGGCGGGGTCCCAGATAGCAAACCAGGTCGCAGAACGGAACCCTGGGGATGCGAACCTTGGAAGAGCCTGGAAGGGGGACCTCCCCTGTGACGTACCTGAGGCTGCATGGATCCAGAAGGGCAGCCCACAGCAACGCCACTGTAGGGGTCCTTCAAATTCAAGAGGGAGAGGTGGGGCTCGGCACTACGGCTCCTACCCACACCCTGAGGGGTAGCAGACAGAAGCTGATACATCTCACCGCAGCCTCTCAACCCCTCGGACTCAGAGGACGCCCTCCTCCTCCTCGATGTCAGCGACTGAGCCCGTCAATCCTGGGGGCTCCCAGGGGAGCCTCCCCGAAGACACGACCCCGAGTCCACCCTGAAAGGATGTGGTGGCACCAGAGACGGCAGCTGCCACAGTCCCCTCTGGGAGAACAGCCTCCTCCCCAACCCCCACGCCATCCCCTCTCGAGGACTCCAGGCCACCCCCAGCCTAGGAGTCCTCAGAAGAAGACTGCTGTGGAGACAGAGGAATGGGCACGCTGGGCCGCTTGATACCATGTCCCACTGAAGACTCCGATTCTGAAGAATCAGGGAGCCAGGACGGGTCCACGTCTGAATCGTCCCCTTTCGAGGAAGAAGTGACCAGCAGGACCTCAACACTGGCCACCCCAGGAGTCTCCCAGGAAACAGTGCCTCAAATGGAGCCAGTGTCACTCATGGCATCGGCCGGAACCCGCACACCAGAGACAACGCAAGACCCCGGTTCCCTTCTCCCTGCATCCCAAGTCAAGTCCCTGGGCTGCCCTCAGTGCCGCACCGACGGTGACACTGCAGCGGAGTCGACCAGGCCTGCGGTGCCGCCGAGAGCCAGCACGGCACCGCAAGCGGCGTCACCCCGATCACCAGCACGGCAGGTGGCACTAGGATCCGAGATGGCGCTGGAAAACAGCATTGCGGGTCCACCCATGCCGGCCCCGGCAACCACAGGCCACGACACTGGGGGAGCCTGCACCTCCGAAGAGGTGACTGCCGAGGCGGTGTCCCCACAGCGGCCCCGGGAGGGACCATGGTGTTCCCCCGACACCACGAAAGAGGCCTCCTCCTCATCAAGACTAGAAGATGAGGACACCTCCTCCTCCTCTCCAGACCGTATAGGCCTGGGAGAGGACCCGGACGAAGGGTCTAAGGATCTTACCTGGGAGGCCCAAGAGCGACGCCATTCTCCAGAAGTCGGCGGTGCCTTGTTGATTTTGAACGTGTGGACTTCAAGAACACAGTAGTCTATCGAGAAACAGGCATCGCATCTATCCATATCATGGCTAGGTCCCAGGCAATGAAAGCAAACATCATGTTGGTCCATCACGGAGAAATGCAGGCCACAGGAGCACCAATGCATAGGGGCATGGCCTGCTTTTGACTTACGCTTAGCTCCCGAACTGGACATGATGCGAAAAAAATCTAAAATGTAGAAAAGCTCCCGGCGCCGTCGAAACAAAAGGAATGGACTTACCAAATGGCGTCTGGAAAAAACAACGGGATGAAGTAGGCCTCTGACGCAGATATACAGCTCTCACACGTAGCAGGCGCAGCCTCAACGGCGGGAGAAACAGAACTGGGATGGAGGGGAGTGCTGTGGAGCAGCAAACTGGCAAAACACACCTGAATGCAGCTCTGTACATCTACTGATCTAAATTGCTTAAAAACTACAATTTGCTGTGGATGAAAGTCAAAACTAATAGCAGAATTGAACAGTGCAGATTACCCAGTTTCGTGAGATACCAGATGGTCATGGGTCGCAACCAGAAAGCCACTAGTAGTGGATCTAAGCAGGCAGCAACAACGACTGAGCAGGCCTCAAACTCCTCAACAAGCATCCCAGGCGGAGAGCCCCCATGGAGAGTTTTACAGATCTCTATGCTAGCAATAGACTCCAAAATTGAGTCTATTATCCAGCGTTTTTCGGAACAAGATGTAAAACTGGAGGCAGCTACCCAAGCGGCAACGAATGCAGAAAAAATGGCTATACAAGCCCTAACCGCTACAACTAAGCTCGTACAAGAAAATGCCCAACTTAGATACAGGTGAGAGGCTTTGGAAAACTCGAATAGGGCTTCACATATACGCCTAATAGGTCTCCCGGAGGGTAGCGAAGAGGAAGACACCCTTAGCTTTCTGAATTTGTGGCTACCTGCAGCACTCAAACTTCCTCAGGGAACTTTGGAGGGTTAGCTTTTAAAAGCCTTTCGGATTACACCTCGAGCCGTAGGACCGCGTGGCGAGGCCCCAGAGTGATCCTGCTGGTGACTACAAGCTCCAAAGTCAGAGATCAGCTTCTACAGGCAGCGAGATCTTCGGGAGGCTAGCCTTTAATGGATTTACCATCCACTTGTTTCCAGACATTTCGTTTGCAACAAGCAGCAGACAGAGGAAGTTCGATGCGGTAAGAACAAGGCTCCGCGGGTTGGGAGTGTCACACTCTCTCTCTCCTAATGCAGGCCCGAATACGAATCTACTACCGGGGTAAGACTTTCCAATACACTGATCCTTTGGAAGCGGGCAAAAAGGTGGAATTAATTGCCCGAGAGTTTCAATCATCTGAAGGAGGCAATATTAGTGACTCGGACTCTGATAGGGAAACCTGACTGTTTAAAGTTATTTTACTTTAAAATTGCTTATAATAATGCCAGCTCTGTAGCTTATTATAATTGATAGTGAACCATTGGCTTTCCCTATAGCTTAAGAAATATTTAAATGATGTATGGATTACTGCATGTTTAGTGCTACTTATTTTTGGAATACCTTTCATTACAAGGAATGGGGCCTATATCAGCACTGGTTGTTGAATTACAATCTTCGGACTCTGAACATTTTGGATTTGACACCAAAAGCCTTAGTTAGCTGTGGCTTATTTAGTTACATTATCTGCATGAATATTTTAATGTATTTCCCCCTCATCCTAAATCCAAACTGTCTAGGCTCTGTTTATCCTACTCTACATTGGATGTATCTGTTGAAATAATGGTTGATACCTGACAGATGATTGTACAATTGCAATTGTTCATTGTAAAAGTAATAAAAGAAAGAATTACAAAAAAAAAGAACTGGGATAGAGGATTAGTCTGCGGTGCCTAACGGCCGCCCCTCACGCATCACACGATGTGTCACTCTCGGGGCAGCGCCATCGGCGCCGACTCCTTCCAAAAAAAATAAATAAACCTCCCGTAGCGGGTGCATGCCTCCGTCTTACACCAAAGCAGTAATGAATGGTGAAGATTGACAAGGGAAGATATAGCGGTTCCCAATGAAAAAAGAGAGCCGCTAATAAAATTAACTAAAGAACTGTCGAAAAACTGTAACTGCTGTAAACTTTTACCTCAGAAAGTGGGAAAAGGGAATGGCGGAAGAAAGGGAAAGACGCAGTTCCTGGGAACCAACCGGGAACTGCTAAAAAAACTTCTAAAACAAACAAAAGTAAGAAAATATAGTCTCAACACAGAAGTAAAAAGTGGTTTTCTTTTGAAGGGAGAGAGCACCTCAGAGGCAGTGTTTCTCAGTCAGTCAGAGAAAAAATTCTGGTGTCCTCTGGGCAGATTCCACTCAGCACATCCTCTTACTCTTTTCCTTTTGGCCAATTCATTATATGAATATTCATGGCTGCTCCTCTGAGACAGTTCAACCTAGTCAGCTTACTGCAATTAGTTAGTGATGCTAAAGGACCCCTGGGGTGAGAATTTGGGGTTTGCAGTATCTTCAAAATTTCCTTTTTTTGTATAATATTTTTATTAGTTTTATTTTTTTTTTTATTTTATATTTATTAGGTTTTCATGTAAATTCACATTACATTACATCTTGGAAACAGCTCAAAATATGAGATCCACATAGGTAGTACTCTACATTACAACTGTATATATAGGATTATAGTATCTCCAAGCCTTTCCCAATTTCAGGGGGAGAAGCTAAAATTGTTATATTTCTATCACTTAAAGTCCAAAACTCTGTGTAGCTGTAGCCCATGAGCAGGTGGAAAGAAAAACTTAATTTATATTTCGAAAGAGTACTCAATAGCCACACTCAAAATGAGTATTGGGTCCACCTTATTACTGAAGCTGTAACCTTATGGGGAGAAAATAAAAACTACCCCATAAAATGGCAATATAGACTCTAGAAAAAGCTCTCAGCAACAGTAAAGCTGTGAATATATACTAAAGCAGTAGGAGAACACAGCTAAGTTCTCCTATATTCCCTCTACTGTATATCTATTTTTAATAATTCAACAGTCTTCTATCATTTGATTAATATTAGTACTGTGGCTTTATATATTTATGTCTATACCAACAGTAAATACTTTCCTAAACTTAACTTAGAGACATCTATTAACAAGTAAAAACGAATCTGAACATGAAGGAGGCCACCATGTAAGTCTCTAGGGACTCTTGGGATCTGCTACTGCCTAGCAGTCGAGCATATTAAGAACTAAAGTCTCAAAAAGTCCATTTTCAGGTTTCATTTGGAGAGTCGTTTTCAGATGTCTGTTCCTGACTGTCAGACTGCTGTGCCTCCAAACGTACGACCCATTTCCCGGCATCTATTGGGTCAGTGAAAATAAAGACTGTCTTGATGGACGATCCTAAGTTTTGCAGGGAAAAGAACAGCATGTGGTACCTCAAGGTCCCCGAGTTTCCTCCGAACTCCGTAGAATTTCTTGAGACGTTGGCGGGTGGCATAAGACAGATCTGGGAATGAGTAAATCTTGTGGCCTTGTATGCTTAGGGGCCCCATTCGTTTTGCCAAGCTTAAGATAGTGTCTCTAGTACCCATACTATCAGTTTCCGCCATGAGCACTCGTGGAGAATCCTCTGGCTGTCTTCCTCGAGGACAAACTCTGTACGCCTTCAAAAAATGCCACTCCAAACAATCTCCTTGTCCTGTACACTGTTCCTTGATCCAGTCCTTAAAAAAGAGAACAGGGTGGTCCCCCTCCAATCCCTCCGAAAGGCCGATCAGACGAATATTCGCGCTCCTCACTCGATTTTCCAGTTGTTCGAGGCGGTTAGTCATATGCTGGGTTTCTCTCGCTCGACCCACTGTCACCGCATTACATTTATTGGCCTGCTGCTGAAGTTCATCCACTGAGGAACCTAGCTGTTCCACCGATGATTCCACTAGGGTGATCCGGCCAGAAAGTCCATCTAGTTTAGCGTTCATGGTCGAGACTGAAGCAATCAAAGATTTGAGCTTATGGCCTAGCGACAGTAGAGTTTCCTCTGCCTTGGCACCTGATGAAGTTGTCTGTCCTGTCAACCTCGTTGATGGTCCTGGAGCTGCCGCATTGCCCTGATCTTTCTTCTTTGGATTGCCCATCGTGATCCAGGTACTCTCCTCTACCTTCTGATGTTCCTTTTTCCCTTTTATTTTTTGTTTTTACTGTCAAATAAGTACTTTTAAATATTCATTAATGCAGAGCTGTGCTTTCTGAATCTGCTAGCTTGGGCTCCACAGTGCCCCCCAATCGTTTTATTCTTAAGAACAGAGATAGAAAAGAAATACAGGTTGCATGCTTTTGAAATAAATCACATACAATTGATTACAGACCTGTTTTCTAGAGGGAAAGAAGAAAAAGAATCACCAGGTACTATTCAGTCCTTTTTGATGCAACTTAACTTGTTAGTCCACGGTTACTTTAAATATTCCATTAGCTGTCCTACTTTCATATTACACGATTTTTCTTGTATAAAGCTAATACAGAGGTGAAGTATGCAATGCAACCTGGGGCTAATAAAAATCAAAACAACAGAATAGAGAAAAATGAGTTAGAAGATGTAATAAGAAAAAATAATTCATTCTGACATTTAATGTTTTCTAAACCAGTCTTAGTAAGCATATGGTTCTCACGACATCTGTTATGTGTGTGTGGTGTTTTGTTTTCTGGGGTATCAATCCAGACCGGTCGCAGGTATATGGACACTTTCCCACTACCTAGACTTCTGTCTGCCTTTACTGTCTCACCCCTTCCTGCAATATCTATGCTTCTACAGGGGAGAGGGACGCAATGAAACTTGACCATTCTGTCAGGAAATTTTCCACCTTTCCTTTCATAGCATATGCGAGCCTATCTGTTGCCAGGGCTGTTATCAGGAGGGATCCCCACATTTGAGTTGTGGGTGAGATGCCTGATACCCAGGTGTTAAGTATTATTTGTCTAGCCACCACCAGGGCAACCTTTACCCATCTTGGGTACATGTCCCATTCTCCCTCTCCTCCTACATTCACCCCAAACAGAAGTGAAAACGGTGAAGAGATCACTACCCGGTTCCAAATTTGGGAGATCTCTAATGAAATATCCCTCTAGTATGATTGTAACTTTGGACATGTCCAGAAGTAATGAAAATATGTACCTCTAGCCATTTTGCACCTCCCACATATGTCTGAGATCCCTGGATAGAACTTATGCACCACACCTGGTGGGTAGAAAAATCTGTGAATACATTTAAATTGTGACTCCTTGAATCAGTTACAAAGCAGCAAACCCACGTGGGATGTCACTATTGTAAGCCAGTTCTCCTCCGTTATGGAGGATCCTAAGTCTGCTTCCCATTAGGACCTGGTTTTATTGGAACAGTCGGGAATAAAAAATGACTCACCTTAGCAATTATGTTTCTTCTAGTGGAGGCTTGCTGTATTCTGACAATTGCAGTTAGCCCCAGCCTTTAAACTGCCCCGGAGAACATAGATTTAACTTTTCTATGCATGGCATACAATGTTCATCTCGAGCTCGGTTGAAGCCTCTGCCTGTTGTTACTCGAACTGCAACCGTCAGATCTTTGCGAGCAAAATTCACTAGGTGTTCTGTGTGGAAACTGTAAAATTTTTAACTAGCCAACTCGCAGAAAAATAATGTTTTAGGTCCTCAAAGGAAGACTCAAGTCAGGAAACCCAAAAACAAAAACCAATCAAATGAAATAACATTCCACCCAAAGAAAAAAGAGGGTGTAAAAGGGGGGCACCTCTAGGGTGCCAACACTGCGCCTGCCCACCCACATCCCAAAAATCTAGGTTCTGAAAGGGGAGGCAGGAGGGGAGGTCAGAATACAGCAAGACTCCACTAGAAGAAACATAATTACTAAGGTGAGCAATTTTTTCTTCAAACAACATGAAGTCTTGCTGTATTCTGACAACTGCAGACTACCAAGCAGTACCTCCATGGAGGAGGGACAGAACCTACTTTGGAAACAGGCTCTGAAATACCGCTGTGCCAAACCGAGCATCACTCCTAGCCTGGATATCCAGAGAGTAATGCTTGGTAAAAGTATGGACTGTTTTCCAGGTGGCTGCTTGACAAATTTCTACAAGAGGGATATCCCTGGCAGCAGCCAGGGAAGCAGCTGTACCTCTTGTGGAATGAGCCCTCAGGCCTGAGGGTAGAGTTTTACCCAGTTTTTCATAGCAGAATTGTATACAAGAAACAATCCACCTAGCAACAGATCTCTTGGTGGCAGGTTTACCATTCCAAACTTCTCCATAAGTGAGGAACAACTGGAGGGAGTCAAACCTGTGACCCTTGGTACACTCTATGTAGTAGCTAAGGGCTCTTTTAACATCCAAACTGTGTAGCCTCCTCTCTCCCGAGGAAGAATGATCAGTGAAGAAAACAGGGAGAGATATACATTGATTGAGGTGGAAATCTGAAACCACTTTAGGCAAGAACTTTCAGTTAGTTCTAAGGACCACTTTATCTCTGTGAAAACAAATGAGATCAGATTCCACTGACAGGGCTTGCAATTCACTGATACGTCTAGCAGAAGTAATGGCTATCAAAAACACAGTTTTTCAAGTCAAGTACTTAAGCTCTGCTGAGGACAAAGACTCAAAAGGGGGTTGCATAAGCTGAGCAATGCAAACATTAAGATCCCAAGCAGGAGCAGGATGTGGTGTGAAGCAATCCTTTGAAAAACTTACAGAATACAGGATGACAGACAGGAAGACTTGCCTGCTGACAGAAAAGCAGAAACAGCTGTCAAGTGTACCTTGAGAGTAGCTGGTCTGAGACCTAGGCCATTGACACGGACCATATAATCCAGAACCGCAGGCAATTCAGCAAAGTCTGGAGAAATATTCTTCTTAGAACACCAAATGATGAATCTTATCCATTTGGAGTTGTAAGTCTTTATGGTGGAAGGCTTTCGAGAAGCCTTAAGGATATCTAGAACCCCTTGGGAAAGATGCAGATCTGCAAACTCTAACTCTTCAAGAGCCAAGCCTTGAGATTGAGAGACTGAAGATTCGGGTACCAAATCCTCCCCTGAGATGATGTTAACAGGTTGTAATTCCTGGGAAGAGACAGGGGAAGATGGACTGTTAGGGAGAGCAACAAGGTATACCATGGCTGCCTGGCCCAGTCTGGAGCAATCAGAATCACTTTGCATGGTTGTGACCTTATCATGACTAGCACTTTGAACAGGAGAGGGAAGGGGGGAAAAGCATACAGCAATTCCCATTCCCAGTTCAGAATCAAAACATCCAGGGGGACTGAGCCCAAGACTCGGGGTCTGCAACAAAAAAGAGTAAGTTGGTGATTGTCTGGGGCTGCAAAAAGGTCTATCTCTGGAGTGCCCCATCTTGAGAAAATCACCTTCAACACCAGAGGATCTAGGGCCCAACCGTGATGGCCCTGGGATATTCTACTCAGTGCATCTGCTAGAACATTGTCCTTTCCTGGAAGGTGAACTTCTATCAGAGAGGTTTGCAGGGAATAAGCCAGGGACCACAACTTCATTGCTTCTGTGCACAAGGCCGTAGACCGAGGGCCTCCTTGCTTGTTGATGTACCACATGGTGGTGGTATTGTCTGTTCTGACCTGAACCACCTTGTTCTGTACTGATTTGGAAAAAGCTTGCAGTGCCAGAAACACTGCCCTGAGTTCCAAGAGATTGATGTGTAGAAGAGATTCCTGAGGCGACCACAGTCCCTGGGTGGTAAGTTCCCCCAAATGAGCTCCCCAGCCCAGCAGGGAGGCATCTGTGGTGAGGACCACTGAATGAGACTGACTGGCAAATGGAACCCCTTGTCTCAAACTGTCCTGATCCTGCCACCATTGTAGGGCTTGGATCAGAGTTCGAGACACTGGAATTAGTTTGGTAAGGGAATCCTTTCTTTGGGAACTGAATGTCCCAAATTTGGAATCTTGCACCTTGGACCACTGCTGTAGAAGCTGCCATGTGACCCAATAGCTGAAGGAAGTGCCTTGCTAGGCCAAGACACTTGAAGGTTGAATGAAGAGGCCAGCTCCATGAGAGCCCTTGCCCTGTCCAGGGGAAGGAAGGCTCTTGCCTTTACCGTATCCAGCTCTGCCCCTATGAAGGTGAGGAGCTGCACTAGTTCGAGAACTGACTTTGGTAGGTTGAGAAGAAATCCTAAAGAAGTGAGCACTTGCTGGGTCACTTGTAGGTGTGACTTGACTTGGTCTGGGGACTGGTCCACTATGAGCCAGTTGTCCAAATATGGAAAAATGGAAATCTTTTGTCTTCTTAGGAAGGCAACAACTACTGCCAGGCACTTTGTGAAGACCCTTGGGGGTGATGTTAGGCCAAAGGGCATTGCTTTGAACTGATAGTGGCCTGAGGGCAACTTGAACCTGAGGTACTTTCTGTGGGAGCACCTGATGGGAATGTGAAAGTAGGCATCTTGGAGGTCCAGGGAGGATAACCAGTCCGATGGCCTTAGAGAGGGAAGGATACTTCCCAGAGTTACCATCTTGAACTTTGGCTTTAAAAGATGTTTGTTCAGGTATCTTAGGTCCAGGATGGGTCGCCACTCTCCTGTCTTTTTGGGGGTTAGGAAGTACCTGGAGTACAATCCTTTGCCCCTGTGTAGGGTAGGCACTCTCTCTACAGCTCTTAGAGCTAGAAGAGAAGAAACCTCTGCCTCTAGGGCAAGGGTTTCTGAGAGATTTGCAGGTGGAAAAGATCTGGCTCTCATCCTGGGAAATTTTTTGAAGCTGAGAACCAGTCTCTGGCTTACTACTTCCAGGACCCACTTGTCTGATGTAACAGACATCCAGTCCTGGACAAAGTAAGCCAGCCTGCCCCCTACTGGGATAGGAGAATCGACCTGGGCAGACCCATCAGGCAGGGGCTTTAGGCTGAGGGGTGGATGCAGGCCTGCTCATCCCCCTTCTGCCTCTCCCTCTGAAGAACCCCCTCTGTGAAAAGGAAGAAGAGGCCTGTGCTTGGTAAAAAGGCCTTTGGAAAGGCCTGCCCCTGCCCCTGGACTGCTGCCTTTGAGGAGCTGCTTGCCTTTCCTTGGCCTGAGCACTTCTGTAAGTGGTCCTGTATTCATCCATCTTCTTGATGTAATTCTCCGTCTGCTCCCCAAACAGAGAATTACTGACTACAGGAAAATCCATGGCCTTAGTCTGGGTATCCTGTGAGAGGCTAGTACATCTGGGCCAAGCCATTCTCCGAAGAGCCACAGATGTAGCCATGACTCTTGATGATACATCATTGGAGTCTACAGCAGCATGAAACTGAACTTTCGATGCTTCAGTCCCATCTGCAGCCACCTCCTCCAGCTCCTTAGCAAGCTGGGGGGAAGCCTGTTTAGCCAGTGCCAGTACAGTGTCCCACCTGGACTTCTGGTACCTGGTTGCGTAGGCCATATAATTAGCCTGCCTGAGTCCCAATGATGATGCCATGTACTGCTTCTTTGCCATGGCATCAATCTTCCTGGAGTCCTTGTCGGGGGGGGTTGTGATGCCAAGGGAATGCTTGCCTTATCACAGGCAGCAGCCTGTACAACCCCAACATGGCTGCATTGCTGATAAAGGAACTCCATATCTGAGCCTGAAAGAGTATACCTCTTGTCCATTCTTCTGTCCACAGGAGGTATGGAATTGGGAGACTTAAGAATTGTTTTGTGTCTGTTTCCCAAAAGATCTGTGGAGGTGAATAAACAGTCTCCTGGACTCTGGGATGTCCATCATCTCTACATAGTCAGGCTCTTCCTGATCCTCCACTGCCTCCTCCACAGGAAGCTGGAGGGTATCAGCCACCTTTCTGTAAAACTTGAAGTGTGAAGGGGGCTCAGAAAGCCTAAGAGGAGAAACACCAGAAGGTCTGTCTGGGGAGATGTCCGGGTCAATAGGCACATCCAGACTTTCACCATCATCATAATCATCTTCCAACTCTCCTTCCTCCTCAAACTCCGGTTCATAAAATTCTTCCAGGGTATACTACGGAACCAGGGGAACTGACAGAACCAAGCCCCTGCCAAAAGGTGCCGGATCAGTCGGAACTGATCGAAGCGATTCCACAATACGAATCGCTTTGGCTATTTCATCAGTGGTCAGAGTACGAGATTCTTGATCCGAACCGGTAGACTTGTCTTTTCTTTTTCTTTTTGTCGGAACTGATTCCTAGGAATCGGCTCTCCTTTTGCCCGAAGAAGTATCGCCCTGGTCAGAGGGCACTCCTTCTGGTTCGGTCGGAACCGAACCGGGCTGGCCATCCGGGTCAGCGGACTTCGCAGCCTCCCTTTCCCTTAGTCTACCTAATCTCTTTTCCAGGGTAGATTTGGGAAAATTTTTGCAAATTTGGCAGTCTGAATCGAGGTGGTCGAACCCTAGACAATAAATACAGGTGGTGTGGGGATCAGCCTAAGCAAAGACCTCCCCACACACACACACTGCAGTGTTGAAACCCAGTGGGCCCGTTTTTTTCTTGGGTTTCTCAGACATAGCCAACCCTAACCAAGCGTGCCCTTTTCGGCAACGCCAGGCAAGACTCCTTATCGGTCCCTGACTGTGTCACGGGTCTTGGAAAAAAACGTACTAAACCCCGTTTTTTTTTAGAACCAATATGGACCAGTGACCACACACTAAAGTAAAGTACAAATTTTACCTCAAAATGATTGGTTCAGCTGAACCGATCCACACTTTTACAAGTTCCACATAGAAAACAGAACAAAACCTATCTAGTACTCACAGTACCACAGACAGAGACTTGAACCGACTATGTGGAAACAACAATTTCGGTAGAAAAACCAACCGAAAACCGACACTTCAACTGACTTTCAACCGAGCAGCAGGAGAAATCTCCGGAGCAACTGTTCAGTGAAACGGAGTAAAGAATCTGACGGTTGCAGTTCGAATAACAACAGGCAGAGGCTTCAACCGAGCTCGAGATGAACATTCTATGCCATGCATAGAAAAGTTAACCCTTTGTTTTCCGGGGCAGTTTAAAGGCTGGGGCTAACTGCAATTGTCAGAATACAGCAAGACTTCATGTTGTTTGAAAAAATGATCTGTCAAGCCTGGCAGCTCTCCCTATTAAGCCTTTTTCCTGCGCACTTGCCCTGAATATTTCTTGTTCTGTTGCAACTATGTTAGAATTCCCATTTGGTATTCTGTTTAGTCCACTGCAATAATTTCTTACTTTCAGATATCCATAGAAGTGTGCTGCTGGGATCCCCAGGGATTCCTTCACCACTTCAAAGGGGTACATGCCTTCATTACTGCACAAATCCCCTATACACCTGATACCTCTTTCCTCCCACAGAGCAAAGCTTTGATCCTCCAGGCTCAGCAAACAATTGCAGTTACGTAAGAACTTACCGTAACAGTAGATCATTGAGAGAGGTTCCCGCAGTAGGTCTTCACATATAGGACTGCACCCCCTGGCATCAGGTTCCAACGGCAAATTTGTAGATAGCAATCATCAGCGGGGACTGCCCCAACATCAGGTGACGCAACGTCAGCCCGATTATAAAAATGGAGGTCCTGTGTCCGCCCTCCAGTTCTTTCCACCAGAAACCTAGAAAAAGGTAAGTAGAAAAAATAGGAGTGAAGACTCCTACAACCACGTTTCCTCACTAGACCCAATGGCTAGGCAGGAAGAGAATGAAGGAAACGTTCCAGGAGTAGGGGGAAGGTGGGAAACTAGACCTACTGCAGAAACCTCTCTCGAAGATCTACTGTTACGGTAAGTTCTGAAGTAACTGCAATATCTTACTTCGAGAGGGTTTCTGCAGTAGGTCATCACATACAGGACTGAATACCACGCAGTCCCAAAGGAATAAAACAGAGGTACATCCAGGAGGAGGAGAAGTCGCCAACTGCTAGTTATGACAGGAGGCCTTGCAAAACCGAAGCCAGTTCTGCGCCTAGAGGCGATGTCCAGACTGTAATGCTTAGTGAAGGTGTGGATAGATGACCATGTGGCCGCTGCACAGATTTCTGCAGTGCACACATTCCTGAAAAAGGTGGTAGAAGCAGTGATACTCCTAGTGGAGTGACACTGAACCGCCCCGGAAGGGATTTTCCATGCTTTTAGTAGGTGAAGTGGATGCAGCTAGCCAACCACCTCGAAGTGGTCTGTTTGGAAATGGCCTTGCCCTGGCACTGGGGAGTAAAGGCCACGAAGAGTTGATTTGTCTTACGGACCTCTTTAGTCTGGTTGCTGTGTAACACCTCAGAATCCTGTACACATCAAGAGTGTGCAGAAGGTATTCTCCCCCATTGGAATGTTGTGGATAATATACCGGCAGTTCGACACTCTGGATGAGAGTGGTTTCGGACACTACCTTAGGAAGAAACGAAGGGTTTGTCCGAAGGACTATTCTATCCTTATGGAATATCAGATAGGATTTCTTACAGATAAACGCCTGAATTTCCGAGACCCTTCGGGTGGAAGTGACTGCAACTAAAAATACAGGTTACTCACCTGTAACAGGAGTTCTAGGAATGGTATATGTTGTTCATCCACACTATCTGGCAGCTTCCTTGCCGCTTTAAATCTTGCTGGAAGGTCTTCAAGCTGGCTCCTCCCACCCACCCCGGGTGGTAAAACTCTTGGCTCCGCCCCATGATGCCAGATCTAGCCCGCTGGAAGCCAGGTTGTGCATCGAAGCCGGGGAGGTCGGGTGGGTCGTGTGGGTGAACATATACCATTCCTACAACTCCTGTTAGTGAGTAACCTGTATTTCTAGGGACATGGATATGTTGTTCATCCACACTATCTGGCAGACTCCTAGCAGTTCTCCAGGAGGAGGGAGGCAAGGCGCACACCCCCTACTTAGGAAATAAAGACTGGAGAACCGAGGCCCCAAAGCCAGCATCCCGGGCGTGACTCAAGGTCGATGTGGTAATGGGTGATGAAGGTATGTGCTGACTTCCAGGTAGCAGCCCTGCAGATTTCCTGGATAGGGACATCCCTGGAAGCAGCTACCGATGCAGCGGTATGGCGGGCAGAATGAGCCCTTATCCCTCTGGGAGGCTCCATGCCCGCCAACCTATATCAGAGATCTAAGCAGGAGGTGACCCACCTGCCTATCGTCTGCTTGGCTGCAGGTCTGCCAGGTGCGGCTTCAGCGTAGGTGACAAACAGCTGGCGAACCTCTCCCCGAACTTCAGCTGTCCGCTCCTTATAATAAGCAAGCACTCTTCTAGGGTCCAAAGTATGGAGCCTATATTCAGCCTCCGAGGTGTGATTGGGGTAGAACACCGGCAGAGTCAACACCTGGTTAAGGTGAAACTCTGACACCACCTTCGGAAGGAATTTCGGTTGGGGGCAACCTTGTCCTTGTGGAAGACCAGATAAGGAGACTTGATAGAAAGCACCTGGAGCTCTCCCATCCTTCTGGCTGACGTGATAGCCACCAAGAAGGCGGTCTTCCACGACAGGTGAGAGATGTCACACCTGTGCATCGGTTCGAATGGCCTGCCCATGAGCTTAGCCAATACCAGCAGTAGATCCCACGGAGGTGGAGGTTCTCGCACCAGAGGGGATATGTGATCAAGGCCTTGGAAAAAGCGCCCGACCACCTTCTCCTGCGCCACCGACTGCTTCCCAGCCCGCGCCCGGTAAGCAGAGGTGGCTGCCAGGTGCACCTTAAGGGTCGTCGACCGAAGCCCTTGCTGAGAAAGGGACCACAGGTAGTCCAGAATGCTTGCCAAGGAACAGGAGGAAGGGTCCAGGCCCTTGCCCTGACACCAAATGGAGAATCTCTTCCATTTGAAGGCGTAGCATTTTCTGGTTGACTCCTTACAGGACGCCTCAACGACACTGAGGACCTCATCGGAAAGACCCAAGGCCATGAACTCTAGCCACTCAGGAACCAGGCCGTCAGGTGCAGGGATTGAAGGTCCGGATGGAATACCTTCCCCTGAATGACTGAGATCAGGTCCGGGCAGGCTGGAAGCCGCCTCGGGAGCCTGGAGCTGAGGCTGAGGAGATCTGGATACCAGAACTGGCGGGTCCAGTCTGGGGCTATCAGAATCACCTGCCCCTTGTCCCTCCTTGCCTTGAGAAGCACCTTGTGGAACAAGGGAAATGGGGGAAAGGCGTAGAAGAGGCCCAGGTCCACGGCCTCGAGAAGGCATCCCCCTGCAGTGAACCCAGCTGAGGGGGCCGGGCATGAAACAGTCTCAGCTTCGCATTCTCCCTGGAGGCAAACAGGTCCACCTGAGGCATGCCCCAGTGGGAGAACAGATCTTGTACTACCTCCAGCAGGAGAGACCACTCATGAGACGCAGCCCCTATCTGGCTTAGGGCATCGGCCAGGGTGCTGGAGGCTCCTGCCACGTGAATGGAGAGGAGATCCGCCTCCAGGCTGCGCAAGAGAGACCAAATGCGGAGAGCTTCCCTGCACAGAGGCATGGAGCGCGTCCCACCCTGGCGGTTTAGGTAGTACATGGTCGTGGTATTGTCCGTCTGGACCTGAACCACTTGACCCCATAGAAACGGAGCGAAGGCGGTGAGGGCTAGATGAACCGCTCGAAGCTCCAGCAGGTTGATGTGGCATTGGGACACCCGAGGGGACCAGAGGCCGTGCGCTCTGTGCTCCCCCAGATGGGCACCCCAACCCATCAGAGAGGCATCGGTCGATAGAGAGACCTTCGGCTTGGGGCAGACAAACTGGATGCCCTCCTGCAGATGTGCCGGAACGGTCCACCACTGGAGAGCATTCCACATCCCCTGGGTCACTGTCACTAGCTGATCCAACGGATCGAAGCGCTGTGACCACTGGCTGGCCAGTCCCCATTGAAGGGGACGCATGTACCAGTGGGCCCAACGGACCACGCTGGTGCAGGCCGCCATGAGGCCCAGGAGGCGCAGGAAGTCCCAGGCAGGGCGTGATTGCCCAACCTGAAATGATTGGGCAAAGGAGGAAAGAACCTCGGCCCTGTCCGCCGGGAGCCGTGCTCTGGCTCGAAGAGAGTCGAGCTCTGCCCCGATGAAATGTATCACCTGCTTTGGCACCAGTTCCGACTTGGCCTCATTGATGAGGCCAATCTGAGAGCAAACCTGGAGGGCCAGATCTCTGGACCGCTCCACCTCCGCTCTGGAGGGGGTTGCAATCAGCCAGTCGTCCAGGTAGGGGAACACCCGGACCCTTCGGCGCCGCAGGAATGCTGTCACCACTGCCATGCATTTGGTGAAGACCCTGAGACCAAGGGAGAGGCTGAAGGGCATGGCCCGGAACTTGTAAAGGGATCCCTCCGCTCTGAAGCAGAGGAATCTCTGATGAGACGGAGAGATTGGGACATGAAAGAGTGCATCCTGGAGGTCCAGGGAACAGAACCACACGCCTCGTTCCAAGGATGGGATTATCTGAGCCAGAGTGACCATCCTGAAGGTCCGAGACCTTAGGAACCTGTTCAGGTCGTGCAGGTCGAGAATGGGGCGCCAGCCCCCCGTCCGTTTTGGGACCAGGAAATACCTGGACACAAACCCCGGGTCTAAGGGAGGATCCGCCACCTTCCTGATCACCTCTTTTTCGAGGAGCAGGGCAATATTGGCTTGGTGGGCCAACAGCGAGGCTACGGACCCCATGGCCAACCCAAGAGGCGATGGCTCGAAAGGGTGGAGCCTGCTCAAACTCCAGAAGCAGGCCCTTTCCTAACACCTCCAACACCCAGCAGTCCATGGTGATAGCGGACCAGGCGGAAAGGAAGTGGCGGAGCCATCCCCCCATGGGGGGAACCCAGGGGGGAGTGATGAGGCTGGGGGCGACACCCCTCAACCCGTCACTGGGCAGGCTTGGAGGAGGGACCAGCCGAGGGACCTCCTGGGCCTTTACCTCCCTGCTTCCTGTTGGAGGAAGCCGCAGGCTTGGGTTTGAGATGCCAAGCGCGAGCCTGCTGGCCCTGGTACTGGTGCTGTTGGGCCGGACGTGTCGCAGGCGCAGAAGGACAAAAAGGCTTGTGCTGCTGCTGTCGGCAGCCTTTGTCCTTCTGGGCGGAGGTGACCGAGTCCAGAGTGGCACTGGACTTCTCGATCTGCTGGAGGTGACCTTCCACTCCAGGGCCGAAGAGGTCGGTCCCCGAGAAGGGGATGTCCGCCAACTTGTGCTGGGTATCCGCTGTGAAGGTGGATATCCTCAGCCATGCTCTGCGGCGCATGGCCACCGCGGCCGCAACCGATCTGGCACAGGAGCCCCTATGTCCAGAGCTGTTTGGAGCTGCTGCTTCGCCACCACCCTACCCTGGTCCCGAACCTGTCAGACCATGGTCTGCAGGTCAGCCGGAAGATGAGGAATCAGCTCATCCAGGGAGCCCATGAGGGCATGGGAGAAGTGTGCCGTCAGCATGGCTGAGCTGGTCTGGCAGAGGCCAAGGAAGGAAGCAGCGTACACCTTGCGCCTGGCGTAGTCCAGCTTTTTGGACTCTTTGTCGGGGGGCTTGTCCATGTCCCTAGCGTTCCCGGAACACCGGAAAATGCTGTCAGTGACCAACCCCTCGGCAGAGGGGTGCTCTGAAAACCCGGGCAAAGAGCCGGTAGGGACCACATACTTCCTGGCCATCCTGGCCGAGGGCGCAGGGCAGGAAGCAGGCCGCTGCCAAAGCTCCAAGGCTGGGCCAACAATGGCCTCAGCCACCGGAAAGGCCTCCGTGGGTGAATCCCCTCGGTCCAGTATCTCCGTCAGGGGATACTTGGCCCGTTTGGATACAGGCTCGAGCTGCATCCCGGTGGACTCCGAGATGAGCCGAAGCAGACCCATAAAGGACGATGGGCTTTCGTCCAGTGACTGGCCCCCGGAGGATTCCAGGTCAACCGGCCTGGAGAACAGGGAGGAGTCATTGTCGGACTCCGAGGAGTCCGCGAAGAGCTGCCTAGGGCCTGAGCCACCCTCCACCTGCCGTGGACGGTCGGGAGTGAGGGTGACCGACAACCTGTGGGGCAGACCTTGACCCGACTGAAAGTCCTTGATCAGCGCCTCCGATTTCGGTTGTGGAGGCGGAGGTTCCACCACAATTGGTGGGGCAGCAGGTTTCGGCCGAACAACCGGCCCAGGCTTGGGCATCTCGACTGCAGCGAGAGGTTGTTTCAGCTGTTCGGGTGACAGCCACTTGATGGCCGGGGAAGGCGTCGGTGTCGACTTGCTCCCGGACAAAAGTAACTGCTGCCACATCAGTTCCTCATAGCGTTGACGCAATTTGCGCTGAAGCCTCTCCTCTTCTGAGGAGGAAGATGAGGATGAGCGGCGTCGCCACTTACCTTGGTGCTGAGACCGACACTGCCGATGACAGCGGGATCGGCTGGACCAAGAAGAAGTCCGAGACCGAGAACGAGATCCTTGGTGTGTCTCAGGACGGGCCTGGGAAGGAGAAGGGAACACCCGTTCTTCCCTCGGCTCGGACACCTTAACCGGGGACTGCTGCACCGAGGGCGCAGGTAGATCCTTGGTCTCCACCGGGGGAACCGGCGAAGAAAGGTTGTCGGAGCCACCAGTCGGCCAACCCGTCCAACGGTTCAGAAAATCTCGACTCGCCGACGGGTGTCTCGCCAGCTGACCTGACAGGGATGCCGTGAAGCCAGCGGCCTTAGCCGCAACCTCGACCGAAGTCGACAGTCGGCTGTCCGGGGAAGGGGACCTCTCCAGCTCCCATGAACGCCGACGATGGGATTTACCCTTGGAATCCTTCTTTTTGGACCGAGAGGAATGTCTCGGTGGCACCTCTCCCTTTGTGGAAAGGGATTGGCAAAGCTCCTTGAACGAAGCAGAATACGAGGTACCCAAACAGGGCAGGATAAATGCCGCGACCGAGGAAGAGGATGATGCAGCCTGGGCTGCCTCCTCCTCGAGGGCGATCATCTGCTCGAGCTACTTAGCTGAGCCAGCCGCCGCGGTAACCGCCCAACGGGCCTCTTTTGACCTTACCGGCAGATAACGCTTCTCAGGGCACCCAAGCTTCAACCAGGCAGCGCGGTCCTCCAAGATGTTGGCCGAGAACGAACGGCAAGACTCGCAGGCCTGCGGGTCGTGTTCTAGGCCGAGGTAGTAGACACACGTGGAGTGCGGATCCGTCCTGGACATCTTCGCCCCAAGGGCACCACAAAACCGAGTCGACGGTCCACGTAGTCACGAGGGAAAAGGGAAGACCAAGTCTTGAAAATTTTAAACGAAGTTTCGGACGGAATCAAGAGTTAGGATCCAGTCTATCACGCAGAGCGTTAAGGAGGGAACCTGAGCTTCCAAGCGGTAAGGAAGATCTGGCATCATGGGGCGGAGCTGAGAGTTTTACCACCCAGGTGGGTGGGAGGAGCCAGCTTGAAGACCTTCCGGCAAGATTTAAAGCGGCAAGGAACCTGCCAGATAGTGTGGATGAACAACATATCCATGTCCCTGGAAACAGAGTATTCCAGAAAAGGAAACGCAAGTCACAGCTACAGACTGGTTCAACAGGACGCAAGGTCAGTTTTTCCAACATAAATTCAGGTCCCGGGGGGACATGGATTCCAAATTGGCAGTTTCATGTGGAGGATGCGTTTTAAAAAACTCTTTGCAACCTCCAGTTGAGCCAAAGGTTTTCCCTCCATTGGGAGGTGGTAGGCCGACACTGCAGAGAGATGGACCTTAATGGAAGAATGGCTAAGGCCAGACTCTGTTCCATGTGTGAGGTTCTCCAACACCTGGGCAGCCGAAAACGAAAAGGGATCCCAGCTCCTGGCTAGGGTCCAGATCAAGAATATTTTCCACTTCATGGCATAGGTGGATCTAGTAGAAGGTTTTCTAACTTCCACCAGGATACGGGCAACCTGTGTAGAAACCCCATAGCGGGAGGCAGCAATGTCCACTGGTGCCACGTCTGAAGGTGAAGAGACCGAAGGCACGGGTGCACCAGGGAGCCCTGTTCCTGAGTCAGAAGTTCATGGGATAATGGCAAGGGAACCAGAGGTTCTAGCGCCAGATGTTGTAAAAGAGGGAACCAAATCTGGTGAGGCCTGAGATGGGCGATCAGAATCAAATGTGCCCCTTCCTCCTGAAGTTTCACCAGAATCTTCTGAATGAGAGGAAAGGGAGGAAAAGTGTAAAGAAACCTCCCTGTCCAAGAGAGAGACAGTGCGTCTCGCCAAAAAACACCATGCCCGGGAACGAGCGAGCAAAAGTTGGGTAGTTCTACATTGAATGGGGAGGCGAACAGATCTATTTCTGGTCAACCCCATCGAAGAAAGAGATCTTAAACTACCTCTGGCTTTAATTCCCACTCATGAGCCCTGGCCACTGATCGACTGAGACTGTCCGCCAGAACTTTGCTTACGCCTGAAACGTGGACTGCTGTCAGGAAAAGGCTGTGCTGAATCGCCCAGTACAAAACCCTCATGGCTCCTCTGCAGAGGGTACAAGCAAGTTGCTCCATTTGTTGATGTACCAGACAGTGGACATGTTGTCCGTCTGGACCAGAAGTGATCCCGGTAATAGAAAGGACTGGAATGCCTAGAGGGCGTACAGAACTGCTCTGGTCTCCAGAATGTTGATATGGAGCAGAAGCTCCTGGTCGGACCAAGACCCTTGAATCCTGTGAGCCCCCAGATGAGCTCCCCAGCCCAGGCCTGAGGCATCCATGGTAAGGATCTGGGTTGGGATAGGGCAATGGAAAGGGGCTCCCTGTGATAGGTTGGAGAGATCTTGTTACCAGCGAAGATCTCTCTGTGGACTGTTGGAGATCATGACCATCTGAGTCATGTCGCCCATCCTCTGATCCCATTGGACTCGAAGAGACCATTGGGTGACCCTCATGTGAAGTCTGGATAAGGGAACTGTGGGAATGGCCACTGCCATCAGTCCCAAAAGACGAAGCACAGCATGTGCTGGGATCCACCGAGCTTCGGCCACGAGACTGGCTTGAGAAACTAGGGTCTTGGCTCGATCCGATGGCAGAAAAGCCTTGCTCTGAACTGTGTCTAGTACTGCTCCAATAAATTGGAGCCATTGAGATGGCACTAGTCTGGGACTTGGGCAAATTGACAGTGATACCCAGAAGAGCAACCAAGCTCAGAGTGAAAGAAAGAGATTCTTTCAGGCTGGTCAGAGACGGTGCTGCGAAGAGCCAGCCGTCCAGGTACGGGAACACATGAATGCTCTGGCGGCGAAGAAAAGCCGCAACCACCGCTAAACACTTGGTTAACACCCGAGGGGCCGAGGAAAAGCCAAAGGGGAGTGCTCGGAACTGAAAATGGTTCTCCTGAAAAGTAAAACGGAGGAAGCGGCGGTGGGCCGGGAGGATAGGGATATGCAGGTAGGCATCCTGCATGTCCAGGGAGCACAGCCAAGAATTTGCCTGGAGCAGGTGGAGAAGTCTCTGAATGGTCAGCATGCAAAACTTCTTGTACTCGACGAAGAGACTGAGCATGCTGAGGTCCGGGATCAGTCTCAGATAACCCGTCTTCTTTGGAACTAGGAAGAAGTGGTAGTAGAATCCCCTTCCTAGCTGGTTTTGAGGGATGGGTTCTATGGCTGCTTTTAAAAGGAGGGCCTGTATCTGCTGGAAGACTATGGGAATCTGATCCCTTGGATAAAAAGACCGTCCTGGAGGATGAGGCGCAGGAATCTTGGAAAACTCTATCGAGTGACCTCGCTGGATAAGTTGAAGCACCCATGCTTCTGCGGTGACAAAACTCCACCCCTCCAGGTGAAGGCTGAACCTCCCTCCTACTGGTTCCTTCAAGACTGCTGGAGGCACCGGAAGGAGGGGAAAGGCAGTCAGGACGCCGAGGGAAGGGGAGCTTTTGCCCCGGAGGCCAGCTTGGGGAACCTGGCCTGGGGGATCTGGGCTCCTGAACCAGGGGCTCATCATTTGCCCTGACGCCTGCCCTGGTTTTTGTTCCATCTCCTTTGGCGATGAAAAGGCTGCAGCTTCTTCTGCCCCGTCCGGTACATTGAACGTATGTCCCGAAGGGAGCATCCGCTGTGCTGCAGCCTGGTAATATCTTCGGCGTCGCCCGAAAAGGCCGGAACCCCTAAAGGGCATCCAGAAGGAGTACTGGACGTCTGAGTGCAAACATGCAATCAAAAGCCTAGAAAGCCGGATGCCTGCACATCCTGGCTGCCGCCCTGGCCACTGAGTCTTCTGAGTCATACGTTGCACGCAAAGCATGACGACAGAAGACTTGTACATTCTGACTTTGTACAGCAATTTATTATGGAGCAACTCATCCTGGACTTCCTGAAGATCTCTCTCAAGCTCGGAGAGAGAGGCCTTCTGAAATGCCATAATATGCAAGACATAGTTGAGGAACCGGAGGGCACAAGAGGAAGACGAGTAAACCTTCCAGCCAAACTGATCCAGCTGCTGAGAGTCCTTGTTGGGAGGCGAGGAACTCAAGTGCTTTAGTTGCGCTGACCAGTCATGGGCAGCAGTGATCACCATAGAGTCAGCTTTGGGATGAGTTGTGAGATATTGAATCCCTTCCAGGGGATAGTAGGTACGGTCTGCCTTTCTGGAGACAGCCAGGATAGAAGACGGCTGCTGCCAGATAGTAGTCACCAGATCCTCATGAGGACCCATCAGGGGGGGATGGGTAGAGGGTCCGTGGTGGCTAAATTCAAATGTTCCGCCAGCCTTTTACGCTGGGGGTTGACTTCCTTGGAAGGCCAGCGTCCTGCTGCCTGGATAATGCGCAAAAGGTCCCCCAAAGGAAGGATCCTCTGGAGGAGACTTTGGGGACTCTTTGGGCGATACCTCGATTGGGGACCTAGGGTCCGAAGGCTCGGAATCAGAGTTCATGTCAGAAGGCTCAGAACCACTGGGGATGAAAGGGTCTGCCCCAGAAGAGCCTATAGGTAAAACATCCGCTGCCCTCCCAGAGGGTATCGGTGGGGAAGGGACCCTTGGAAGAGGGATGTCTACCACAGACAAGACTGCCTAAGCTCCGTAATGATCTCTGTCCTGGCATCCAGTCACCATGTGGGAATCGTCTCCCAATCTGGCACTGGAGGAGGAGGAGGAGGCTGGTACCCCGGGTAACCTGGGTACTGCGGGTATTGCCAAGAAGGGTATTGAAAACCTGCCAATCCAGGAGAACAGCCATAAGGGTTATAGCCTGAGTTATACCCAGGTCATCCCAGTGTCGGGTATCCCGGCGTCGGAGGCACATGTCCTGGCGTCGGGTACTGAGGAGCTGATGGCGGGACACCCGGTAGTGGTGCCAGGGGTCTGGCTGTGGAAGACCGCCAGGAGGGTCAATTGGACCTACCAAGGGAAGTGCCACAGGGCCAACGGGTGGCGTGGGATCTGGGAGGGCCCCCGAAGGTCCTGAGGGGAGGGGCTCCATATCAGGATCATTAGCCGGCGGCGGAGTCTTGTCTGGAGGCGACAACAGACCTGGCGAAGGGTAAAGTTCCAGAAGGGATCCCAACGAAAGGTCAAACAACGATCCTGTTGACAGGGACAGAGCAGGATCGGGTGGTGTGCAGGACCTGAAGGGATGCAGAGTCTCTCAAGAGCACATTCTGGCCGGTGTCGAGGGCCTCGCTGGAGCCCGACGGGCGAGAGGAGTCCGGGTGGGTGAAGGAGGAGTCACCGTCCGACTGATCGGACCTAACTGGGCTAGTGGCAGCGATAGGGCCACCCGCTAGACTTATCGGTCAAAGCTGTGCCCCCGTCGACCGGGTCGAGGGGAGACTTACCGGCAGTGCTAGGAGGAGACACCACTGAGACCTCAAGAGAGGCTACCCCCAACTGCCCGCTCACCTCAGCAAGAGAGGGAGAAGGTACTCGGCCCAAAGAGGCAGACGGGGCACCAGCAGGAGTACTCACGGTTTTAGTAGCAGGCCTCCCGGGTGGCGACGGACTCCTGTTCTGGTGCTTCTCCTTGCTCTTCTTCTTTCTGGGGGCCAGCGACGATGACCTTTCTCTCAATTCCTGAAGCTCCTTTTCCATCAACGCCAGCCGTCAGGTAAGGAGGTGGGCCTCGAGGGTCCGCTTGCGTCTGGTCCTGGTAGCTTGATTGAAGGCCTGGCAGATGGCACACTTGTCCGAGTTGTGCTTGGGGCCTAAGCACAAGAGGCAGCGGGAATGGTCGTCCCCGTGCCAGATTTGGGCTCCGCCGAGCACTTCTTTTGACTTGAGTCGTCATACAATCAGTCAAAAAACTGAAGAAAACCTTTTTAAGGAAAAACTTCGATTTACGCGCAGCCGTTAGATCGCTGTTCTATCTCGTGAGCCAAATGAACTGAGACGACGGTGGGAAAGAACTGGAGGGCGGGAGCAGGACCGCCCCTTTTACAGACAAAAAAAATACTCACCTTAGTAATTATGTTTCCTCTAGTGGAGTCTTGCTGTATTCTGACAATTGCAGTAAGGTCCTGCCTTTCAACTGCCCCGGAGAACATAGGGTTAACTTTTCTATGCATGGCATAGAATGTTCATCTCGAGCTCAGCTGAAGCCTCTGCCTGTTGTTCTTCGAACTGCAACCGTCAGATCTTTACGAGCAAAAACTCACTAGGTGTTCTGTGTGGAAACTGTACAATTTTTACTAGCCAACTGGCAAAAATATAATGTTTTTGGTTCTCAAAGGAAGACTCAAGTCAGGAAACCCAAAAACAAAAACACATCAAATAAATCAACATTCCACCCAAAGAAAAGAGAGGGTGTAAAAGGGGCACCCCTAGGGTGTCAACACTGCTCCTGCCCACCCACATCCCAAAAACTAGGTTCTGAGAGGGGAGGCGGGGGGGAGGTCAGAATACAGCAAGACTCCACTAGAAGAAACATAATTACTAAGATGAGTAATTTTTTCTTCAAACAACATGAAGTCTTGCTGTATTCTGACAATTGCAGAGACTACTACAGTACCTCCATGGAGGAGGAGGACAGAACCTATTTTAGAAACAGGCTCTGAAGTACTGCTGTGCCAAACCGAGCATCACTCCTAGCCTGGATATCCAGAGAGTAATGCTTGGTGAAAGTATGGACTGTTTTCCAGGTGGCTGCGTGACATATTTCTAAGAGAGGAAGATCCCTGGCAGCAGCCAGGGAAGCAGCTGTACCTCTTGAGGAATGAGCCCTCAGGCCTGAGGGTGGAGTTCTACCCAGTTTTTCATAGCAGAATTGTTTACAAGAAACAATCCACCTGGAAATAGATCTCTTAGTGGCAGGTTTGCCCTTATCAACTTCTCCATAAGTGAGGAACAACTGGAGGATTCAAACCTGTGACCCTTAGTGCGCTCTATGTAGTAGCTAAGGGCTCTTTTAACATCCAAACTGTGTAGCCTCCTCTCTCCCGAGGAAGAATGATCAGTGAAGAAAACGGGGAGCGATATAGACTGGTTGAGGTGGAAATCTGAAACCACCTTAGGCAAGAACTTTCTGTTAGTTCTAAGGACCACTTTATCTCTGTGAAAAGAGATGAAATCAGATTCCACTGACAGGGCTTGCAATTCACTGACACGTCTGACAGAAGTAATGGCCACCAAAAACACAGTTTTCCAAGTCAAGTACTTAAGCTCTGCTGAGGACAAAGGCTCAAAAGAGGGTTGCATAAGCTGAGCAATGCAAATATTAAGATTCCAAGCAGGAGCAGGAGCCCTAAAGGGGGGATTGGTGTGAAGCAATCCCTTGAAAAACTTACAGGATGGGATGACAGAGAGGAAGACGTGCCTACAGACAGAAAAGCAGAAACAGCTGCCAAGTGTAACTTAAGGGTAGCTGGTCTGAGACCTAGGCCATTAAGATGGACTATATAATCCAGAACCGTAGGCAATTCAGCAGAGTCTGGAGAAATATTCTTCATAGAACACCAAATGATGAATCTTCTCCATTTGGAGTTGTAAGTCTTTCTGGTGGAAGGCTTTGGAGAAACCTTAAGGATATCCAGAACCCCTTGGGAAAGATGCAGATCTGCAAACTGTAACTCTTCAAGAGCCAAGCCTTGAGATTGAGAGACTGAAGATTTGGGTAACAAATCCTCCCCTGAGAGGATGTTAACAGGTTGTAATTCCTGAGTAGAGACAGGGGAAGATGGACTGTTAGGGACAGCAACAAGAGATACCATGGCTGCCTGGCCCAGTCTGGAGCAATCAGAATCACTTTGCATGGTTGTGACCTTATCTTGACTAACACTCTGAACAGGAGAGGGAAGTGGGGAAAGCATACAGAAATTTCCCATCCCAATTCAGAATCAGAGCATCCAAGGGGACTGAGCCCAAGAATGGGGGTCTGCAACAAAAGAGAGGAAGTTGGTGATTGTCTGGGGCTGCAAAAAGATATATCTCTGGAGTGCCCCATCTTGAGAAAATCACTTTCAACACCAGGGGATCTAGGGCCCATTCGTGATGGCCCTGTGATATTCTGCTCAGTGCATCCACTAGGACATTGTCCTTCCCTGGGAGGCGAACTGCTATCAGAGAGGTTTGCAGAGAATAGGCCAGGGACCACAACTTCATTGCATCTGTGCACAAGGCCGTAGACCGAGTGCCTCCTTGCTTGTTGATGTACCACATGGTGGTGGTGTTGTCTGTTCTGACCTGAACCACCTTGTTCTGTACAGATTTGGAAAAAGCTTGCAGTGCCAGAAACACTGCTCTGAGTTCCAAGAGATTGATTTGAAGCAGAGATTCCTGAGGCGACCACAGTCCCTGGGTGGTAAGTTACCTCAAATGGGCTCCCCAGCCCAGCAGTGAAGCATCTGTGGTGAGGACCACTGAAGGAGACTAAGTGACATATGGAACCCCTTGCCTCAAATTGTCCTGATCCTGCCACCATTGCAAGGCCTGGATCAGAGTTCGACTCACTGGAATTAGTTTGGTAAGGGAATCCTTTCTTTGGGACCAAAAAACTCTTAAGTGGAACTGAATGTCCCTCATTTGGAATCTTGCACCCAGGACCACTGCTGTTGAAGCTGCCATGTGGCCCAGAAGCTGAAGGAAATGCCTTGCTAGTCAAGACACCTGAAGGCTGAATGAAGAGGCCAGTTCCATGAGGGTCCTTGCCCTTTCAAGGGGAAGGAAGGCTCTTGCTTTTACCGTATCCAGTTCTGCACCTATGAAGATGAGGAGCTGCACTGGTTCGAGAACTGACTTTGGTAGGTTGAGAAGGACTCCTAAAGAAGTGAGCACTTGCTGGGTCACTTGCAGGTGTGACTTGACATGGTCTGGAGACTGACCTACCATGAGCCAGTCGTCCAAGTATGGGACAACGGAAATCTTTTGTCTTCTTAGGAAGGCAACAACTACTGCCAGGCACTTTGTGAAGACCCTTGGGGCTGATGTTAGGCCAAAGGGCATTGCTCTGAACTGATAGTGGCCAGAGGGCAACTTGAACCTGAGGTACTTTCTGTGGGAGCACCTGATGGGAATGTGAAAGTAGGCATCTTTGAGGTCCAGGGGGGCTAGCCAGTCCCCTGGCCTTAGAGAGGGAAGAATAATTCCCAGAGTTACAATTTTGAATTTTGGCTTTAAAAGATGTTTGTTCAGACATCTTAGGTCCAGGATGGGTCGCCACTCTCCTGTATTTTGGGGGGTTAGGAAGTACTTGGAGTACAATCCTTTGTCCCAGTGTAGGGTAGGAACTCTCTCTATAGCTCTGAGAGCTAGGAGAGAAGAAACCTCTGTCTCTAGGGCAAGGGTCTCTCAGAGATTTGCAGGTGGAAAAGATCTGGCTCTCATCTTGGAAACTTTTTTGAAGCTGAGAACCAGTCCCTGGCTTACTACTTCCAGGACCCACTTGTCTGATGTAAGAGACATCCAGTCCTGGACAAAGTAAGCCAGCCTGTCCCCTACTGGTTGGGAGAATCGACCCGAGCAGACCCATCAGGGTGTCTGCTTGGCAGGGGCTTTAGGCTGAGGGGTGGATGCAGGCCTGCTCATCCCCCTTCTGCCTCTCCCTCTAAGGAACCCCCTCTGCGAAAAGGAAGAGGAGGAGGCCTGAGCTTGGTAAAAAGGCCTCTGGAAAGGCCTGCCCCTGCCCCTGGACTGCTGCCTTTGAGGAGCTGCTTGCCTTTCTTTGGCCTGAGCACTCCTGTAAGGGGTCCTGTATTCATCCATTTTCTTCATGTAATTCTCAGTCTGCTCCCCAAACACAGAATTACCAACTACAGGAAAATACATGGCCTTAGCCTGGATATCCTGTGAGAGGCTAGTACACCTGAGCCAAGCCATTCTCCGAAGAGCCACAGATGTAGCCATGGCTCTTGATGACACATCATTGGAGTACACAGCAGCATGAAACTGTACTTTCAATGCCTCAATCCCATCTGCAGCCACCTGCTCCAGCTCCTTGGCAAGCTGGGCGGGAGCCTGTTTAGCCAGTGCCAGTACAGTGTCCCACCTGGACTTCTGGTACTTGGCTGTATAGGCCATATAGTTAGCCTGCCTGAGTCCCAAAGATGCTACCATGTATTGTTTCTTTGCCATGGCATCAATCTTCCTGGAGTCCTCGTCTGGGGGGGTGTGATGCCAAGGGAATATTTGCCTTATCACAGGCAGCAGCCTGTACAACCCCAACATGGCTGCATTGCTGAAAAAGGAACTCTGTGTTTGAGCCTGAGAGAGTGTACCTCTTCTCCATTTGTCTGTCCACAGGAGGTATAGAATTAGGAGACTTAAGAATTTGTTGTGTCTGTTTCCCAAATTATTTGTGGAGGGGAACAGACAGTCTCCTGGACTCTGGAATGTCCATCATCTCAACATAATCAAGCTCTTCCTGATCCTCTACTGCTTCCTCCACAGGAAGCCGGAGGGTATCAGCCACCTTTCTATAGAACATGTAGTGTGAAGGGGACTCAGAAAGCCTAGGAGGAGAAACACCTGAAGGTCTGTCTGGGGAGATGTCCAGGTCAACAGGCACATCCAGACCTTCACCATCACCATAATCACCGGTTCATAAAATTCTTCCAAAGTATAATCCGGAACCGGGGGAACCGACCGAACCGAGCCCCTGCCAGATGGTGCCAGTTTGGTCGGAAACAAACTAAGAGATTGCACAATCCTAATCGCCTTGGTTATCTCATCAGCGGTCGGAGTATGAGATTCTGGGTCCGAACCGGTCGATTTGTCTTTCCTTTTTGTCCTCGAAATTGGCTATCCTTTTGCCCGAAGAAGTATCGCCCTGGTCAGAGGGCTCTCCTTCTGGTTCAGTCGGAACCGAACCGGGCTGGCCATCCGGGTCAGCCGACTTCTCAGCCTCCCCTTCCCTCAGTCTATTTAATCTCTTTTCCAGGGTAGATTTGAGAAAATTCTTGCAAATTTGGCAGTCTGAATCAAGGTGGTCAAACCCCAGACAATAAACACAGGTGGTGTGGGGATCAGCCTTAGCAAAGACCTCCCAACACACACTGCAGTGTTGAAACCCAGTGGGCCGGTTTTTTTTCTTGGGTTTCTCAGACATGGCCAACCTAACCAAAAACTTACCCTTTCTTTGGCAATCCGCCAGGCAAGACTCCCCTATCGGTTCCTGACCATGTCACGGGTCTTGGAAAAAAACGTACTTAAAACCTGTTTTTTTTTTTAGATCTGATATGGACCAGTAACCACTCACTAAATTAAAGCGCAAGTTTGTTTTTTTTTTACCTCAAATTGATTGATTCAGCCAAATCAATCCACAGTTTTCAAGTTCCACACAGAAAACAGAACAAAAACCTATCTAGTACTTACGGTACCACAGACAGAGACTTGAACCGACTATGCGGAAAGAACAATTTGGTAGAAACCGACCGAAAACCGACACTTCAACCAAATTTTGAACCAAGCAGCAGGAGAAATCTCCGGAGCGATTGTTCAGTGAGGCGCAGTAAAGAATCTGACGGTTGCAGTTTGAACAACAACAGACAGGGGCCTCAACCGAGCTCATGATGAACGTTCTATGCAAGGCATAGAAAAGTTAACCCTTTGTTCTCCAGGGCAGCTGAAAGGCAGGACCTAACTGCAATAGTCAGAAAACAGCAAGACTTCATGTTGTTTGAAAGGGGAGATATTGTTGATGGGGGGACCTGAATATGCCAGATGTTAACTGGAGCACCATTGCTGCAGCCACATCCAAGAGCAGGGTCATTCTCGATGGCCTGCAGGGGGCATACCTCAGATAGTTAGCGCTGAAACCCACTCGGGAGGCAGCAGTCTTAGACCTGGTACTCTCAAAGGGGGACGTAGAGAGGATCTCAGATTTAGAAGTGGGTAGCCATCTGGGAACAAGTGACCAACAAATAGTGTGGTTCATGATAAACACACCATCAGAGTCAAGCCATACAAAAGTGGGGGAACTGGACTTTAGGAGGGCTGACTTTGTCAAAATGGGAGAGTGCCTCAGAAAAGCACTAGCAAACAGGCAAGAAGGAGGGGGTGGAGGAACAATGGGGACACATCAAAACTGCCATCACAGAGGCAACAAGCCTTTGTGTGAAACAAATAAACAAATCAAAACGAAAGAAAAAAACACTATGGTTCTCAAAAGAGGTTGTGGGGAAGGTTATGGAGAAAAAGACTGCATTCAGGAAGTATAAGGAAACACAGAAGGAGCAGGACAGAGAACTGTACCAGTTAAAGCAGCATTACTACGAAATGAGGAAGTGACCTATCAAAATTCTGTTTTTGGGCTGTAAGCATGCGGCCAAAGTTCCAGTTTCCATACATGTAAATGTTTTTTTCCAGTCATCTTTAGTTTTTTAGATATTTGCAATTTATTTGAAGTGTTGTAGCGCTACAACAAATATGGCGGCTGACTAATTTTCCGTGCACTTTTTCTACAGGTCACATCAGGTCTTTTGACAACAGCAGAGGGACCCTCTGCTGACCATTCCTGATGTCCCTACAAGTCATTCACATGTGCAGTTGGCAGCAGAGGGGGTTCCAGTGCAATATCCTTAGTGGCAGAAATGTAAACAAAAGCAGAGAATAACTGAGCAAACTACTCAGTGATAGTACAATGCGGCGAGGAAGATCACTAGGTATATGATTAGCAGGGTACAGGGAATAAACTGTCAAAAAAGTGTAGGTTTTTTTTTCATAGTACTGCTACTTTAAAGCAGAAAGAAGCGGGGAAGGCAGTCAGAATAGCAAACGCCCAAACCAAGGAAAAGACATCCAACTCGGTTAAGTAGGGGGATAAAACCTTTTATAGATACATTAGGGAGGCGAAGAAAGACCAAGGGAGGGATAGTGAAGTTTAATAAAGGGAGGCGGGTGGGCAGAGAGGGACAGTGAAAAAGCAGGGATACTGAAAGAATACTTTGCTCAGCATTCACAAAAGAAGAGGAGGGGGAGGTACCTAATCAAATCAATAGAAGCACTCTGGATAGGGGGGTCGATACCAGCCCTTTCACAGAAGAAAAGAATTCAGAAAGAACTCCTAAAACTGAAAGAGGACAAAGCAACGGGGCCTGACAGGATTCACCCCATACTAGTGACACCACCGACTACCCTTTTTCACAAATCATGGGAGAATGGTGTGGTACCAAAGGACTGAAGGAGGGCAGATGTGATTCCCCTTCACAAAAGTGGGAGAAAAGCAGACGCAGGAAACTACAGACCTGTTAGCTTGACCTTAGTGATAGGGAAAATGATGGAATCACTTCTGAAAGAAAGAATTGTTCAATACCTAGAAGCCAGTGGGGCACAGGACCCAAGGCAGCATGCATTCACAATGGGAAGGTCATGTTAGATGAATCTAACAGATTTCCTTGACTGCTTGACCAAAGTAGTAGACCAGGGAGAGGCTGTGGACATGACCTACCTAGACTTTAGCAAGGTATTTGACACAGTCCCACACAAAATATTAATAAACAAATTAGCCAGCCTGGGAGTGGGCAGCAGCGTCGTGGCCTGGGTAAAAGATTAGTTGGACAACAGGACAAAGAGTGTAATAGTAAACGGCGTCCACTCTGAAGAAAGGTGGGTTACTAGTGGGGTACCACATGGGTTCAGTACTGGGTCCAGTCATTTTTAAAGTCTTTATAAGTGACATTGCAGAAGGAGAGAAAGGAAAAATATGCCTTTTTGCAGACGACACCAAGATCTGCAACAGGGTTGATACACAAGGGGGGGGAGGAAAGGATGAGAAGGGACTTGGCAAGGTTGGAGGAATGGTCAAAAATATGGCAGCTTAGATTCAATGCAAAGTGGTGGAAAGTAATGCACCTGGGAAATAAAAACCCAGGGGAAGAGTAAACAATGGGAGGACAGGTATTAACAACAACAAAAATGGAAAGAGACCTGGGGGTAGTCATATCAGATGACCTAAAGATAAACAAGCAATGTGAGAACGCAGTATGGGTGGCTGGGGGGATACTGGGATGTATAGGGAGAGGCATCACCAGTAGAAAACAGGAAGTTATCTCTCTCTAAAGATAGTTGGTGAGACCCCATCTGGAGTACTGTGTGCAGTTCTGGAGACCCCATCTCTGCAGGGACATAGACAGGATGGAGGCAGTCCAGAGGAGGGCAACTAAAATGGTACAGGGTCTGCAACAGAAGACATATGACGAGAGACTAAAGCAGCTTAATACATATAATCTTGAGGAAAGGAGGAGAGGGGAGACATGATAGAAACTTTCAAGTACCTCAAGGGAATCAACAAAGTCCAAGAGGGTAGCATCTTTCAGAAAAAGAGATGTGCAAGAACAAGGGGACACAATTTGAATATACAGGGGGGACAACTCAGGGGCAATGTGAGGAAGTATTTTTTCACAGAGAGGGTGGTGGAAGGTGCATGGAACGGCCTTCCTGAGGAGGTTGTGGGGTCAAAAACAGTGGCGGAATTCAAGAATTCATGGGGCAGACATAAGGCAATTTTGGTGGAGGGGTACGAAGAAGTAGGCTGTTGGTTAACTAGGATCTGCAGCTTATCCAATAGGTAGGGAAATCGGCAGACTAGGTGGGCCAAGTGATCCTCACCTGCCGTCAAAGTCTATGTTTCTATGTTTTCTGATATTTGGCGGTAAATGCCATGTACGAAGAAAATCTGAGAAGCAGGGGAGGCTGCTGCATACATTTTCTTTGCTATAAAGTCAATTATTTTGGAGTCCTTGTCCGGAGGTAAGGAGAACAAGGAGACCCCAGCTTTCTCGCAAGCTGCCTGTTGCACTATACTGTTGTGGCTAGGGTGTGCAGACAAGAACGTGGTACCAGTTCTAGACAATCTGTATTTTTTCTCAATCCGCTTCTCAATCCCTGACACCGAAGAGGGGGTTTGAAGCACTTTCATGGTATTTCTTCCGAATGCATTACAGATAGGGACGACCAGGGTTTTGGGGGTTGAAAGACCTCTCATCTCCCTATAATCTTCGTCTTCATCGACATCCTGGTTGGGCTCCTGCGTAGGGAGCTACAAAGTGTCTAGCATATTTTGTAAAAATGTTAGAGGAGGGGTCCTCCTAGTCACCCGGGGGTCCCCGAATAGAGGGTTTCGGGACTCGTGGGGCTCAAGGCTCTCAAAATCCATGTCAGGGATATCATAAAAATGTTCTTCATCATAGGCATCACCCTCACAGTCTGCAGAGGAGAGAACTGTGGAAGAGTGCTTGCCAGCCCCAGTAAATATAGGACCCATCTTTTGTAGGGTCTGAAACAGTTGCCATGCTTTTGCCATGTCTTGCACAGATGGAAGATAAGAAAAAATTACTCACCTTAGTAATTATGTTTCTTCTATTGGAGTCTTGCTGTATTCTGACAAGTGCAGTTAGCCCCAGCCTTTAAACTGCCCCAGAGAACAAAGGGTTAACATTTCTATGCAGAGCGTAGAATGCTGAGCTTGAGCTCGGTTGATGTCTCTGTCTCTGTCTGTTTCCCTTTGAACGCTAACCGTCAGATTCTTATGAGCAACACTCTAATAGTATTCGATGTGGAAATTGTAAAACAAAATTCTTAATAGCCAACTGGCAACAAAAAGTTTTGGACTACCAAACGAAGACTCAAGTCAGGAAACCCAAACCTCAAAACCCAAACCAAACAGGAATATAACAAAATAAACACTCATACAAGAAGAGGGTGTAAAAAAAGCACCCCTGAGGTGCAACACTGCACCTGCCCACCCACTTCCCAAAAACAGGTTCTGAGAGGGGAGGCAGGGAGGGAGGACAGAATACAGAATACAGCAAGACTCCAACAGAAGAAACATAATTACTAAGGTGAGTAATTTTTTCTTCAAACAACTTGAAGTCTTGCCGTATTCTGACAAGTGCAGACTACCAAGCAGTACCTCCATGGAGGAGGGAAAGAACCTACTTTGGGAATAGGCTTTGAAGTACTGCTGTGCCAAACCGAGCATCACTCCTAGCCTGGATATCCAGAGAGTAATGCTTGCTAAAGGTATGGACTGTTTTCTAGGTGGCTGCTTGACACATTTCTAAGAGAGGGATATCCCTGGCAGCAGCCAGGGAAGCAGTTGTACCTCTTGTGAAATGAGCCCTCACGCCTGAGGGAGGAGTTTTTCCCTGTTTTTCACAGCAGAATTGTATACAAGACACAATCCACCTGGCAATAGATCTCTTGGTGGCAGGTTTGCCCTTTCCCACTTCTCCATAAGTGAGGAACAACTGGAGGGACTCAAACCTGTGACCCTTGGTACACTCTATGTAGTAACTAAGGGCTCTTTTAACATCTAAACTGTGTAGCCTCCTCTCTCCTGAGGAAGAACGATCAGTGAGGAAGACAGGGAGAGACATAAACTGGTTTAAATGGAAGTCTGAAACCTCTTTGGGCAAGAACCTTCTATTGGTTCTAAGGACCACTTTATCCCTGTGAAAGGAGATAAAATCAGGTTCCACTGACAGGGCTTGCAATTCACCGATACACCTGGCAGAGGTAATGGCTACCAAGAAAAGTTTTCCAAGTCAAGTACTTAAGCGCTGCTGAAGATATAGGCTCAAAGAAACAAGCATTTGTCAATGCTGAATGTTTGCTTGCTGGCATTGGCATTGGTAGTGTAGAAGTTACAGAGCTGCATAATAGGAATGGCAGTGAAGTATTGAACTGAAGCCAACCCCACCACCACCCTGCAGAGAGTGACAGGCTTTGGGGTGTGCCTTTGGGTCGTCAGGCATAACGGCTACGCCATTTCACCACACCCTACCCTGCAGAAACTGACAAGTGTCACGGTGTGCCTTGGGGTCTTTGGCCCTTATGCGCACCCCATTCCATCAGGAACTACGGTGAGATGGGTGCGGTATAGGAGAATGGGGTGAACTTTGGGGCCGAAGAGTCCAAGGCATACCTCGATCCCTCTCACTGGCTGCAGGGTGTGGAATGGTATGAGCATTACAGGAAAGAATCCCAAGTCACACCCCTGATGCCTGTCATTCTCTACATGGTGGGGCGTTATGGTTGGAAACCCTAACACCTCAGGCATTCTCTGGTATTTTCACTCCAAATTTTCAACATGGTTTTTTTGTGACCCCCACCTCATGAACAGTGGCAATATCAGTTTGTTAGCCGAAAGCTGCTTATGCAGAGCGACTACAGCATTTAGCACCACAGGTGCAAAAACACATTCCGAACAGATGTGAAAAATGACAGCTGTACTGCTCATGGGGAGGTGTAAAAAATGGCAATGGTGCAAATCTGCAGTAAAAATATTAAAAAAACTGGTGACGTCACGAGCATGCATAGAAACTGTGCAACGCACACCCGTAATGTAATTAGTTTGGGGATTTTTTACAGCAGATTGTCAACACAGGCATTTTGGGACCTCTGATCATAAACAGTGTCACTGTGATTTTCTTTATCTGTGCCGAACAATGATTTCCCACAGCGACCACGCATCACTGCGATGAAAGTGTGAAAACACATTTCGGCCATGTTGTGAAAAATGACAGCTGTACTGTTCATAAGGAAGTGTGGAAAAATGCCACTGGTGAAAATCTAGACTGAAAATATTACAAAGTCATGAACTTACAGGGTGCGTGGAAACTGCGCAATGCTCACTCGTAACACAGTCATTTTATGGACTTTTGTCACCAAATTTTAAACATAGCCATTTTAAGACCTCTGCTCATGAACAGAGTAACTGTGATTTTCTTAATCTGTCCCAAACATTGCTTTCGCACACCGACTGCAACATTGTGCACTACATGTGCGGAAACACATTTTGGGCAACATGTGAAACATGGCAGCTGTAATGTTCATAGGGTAGTGTAATAAAATGGCAATGTTGAAAATCTGGAGCGAAAATATTGAAAATTCGCAAACTTACAAGCGCGCGTAGGAACTGCGCAATGCACGCTCGTAAAACAGTCATTTTTAGGAATTTTTTCACCTAATTTTCAACATAGCCATTTTAAGACCTCTGCTCATCAACAGTGCCACTGTGATTTTCTTAATGTGTCCCATACATTGATTTCGCACACTGACTGTGCCATTGTATGCTACATGGGCGGAAACACATTTTGGGCAAGATGTGAAAAATGACAGCTGTAGTAGAAACTGCGCAACGCACGCTCGTAAAAGTCATTTTTAGGAATTTTTCCACCAAATTTTCAACCTAGGCTTTTTGAAAGCCCACCTTATGAACAGTGGCAGTGTCATTTCGTTACTCTGTCCCGAAAGGTGATTTCGTGCAGTGACTGCGAAATCACCCTTCGGGCATGATTAACGCCATAACAGTGAGAGCATTCATGAGAAGGGGTCCCAAAAACCCCATGTTGAAAATTTGGTGCAAAAATTCCAAAAAATGCCCGAGATATGCAGCAAAGTTGAAAAAACCCTATCTATCCCATTATACAGCTTACCGGCATTTGCTCAGTTAGCGATGTCGGCTTTGAAGAGTGCAGATGTGTTCCCAGTCCACTGAATCAACGCACAGGAGTCCGGAGGTAAGTATGGGGTGGGGGTATGGGGAGGCAGCGTCGCAGTGGGTGGCGCGGGTGGGCTACAGGCGAGCCTTGAGGAACATTTTCTTGTTTACAGGGTTTCTTTTTTTTAACAGGAAGGACAAGCGGGGCGTTTGCCACGCTGGGGTGGGCTCCCAAGCGTGGCAGTTAGAAACTGTTTGGGGGCTGGAGCCGAAGGGGATTAGGCACCCCCATCGCCTCTGGACTTGTGCCATGCTGGGGTGGGCTCCCAGCGTAGCAGCTGTAAGCCTGTTTGGGGAAGGGGGGGCTGAAGCCAATGGGGGATTGGGCACCCTCATCGGCCATATGGACTTGTGCCATGCTAGGGTGAGTTCCCAGCGTGGCAGCTGCAAGGCTGTTTGGGGGGTTCTGGAGCCGATGGGGGATTGGGCACCCCCGTCGCCCATAAGGATGTGTTGCCACGCTGGGGTGGGCACCAACATGGAACTCTGTTTGGGGGGAAGCGCAGCGCAGCCAACAGGGGATTAGGTTTACAGTGTGTGCGTGGTGGGAGAGAGCACACAGTATGCGTGCACGTGTGTCTAAGGGGGAAGCACGAATGAGAAGGCGATATCTTATCTTATCTTATCGGTTACAGCAGTGCACCTCCGTGGAACTTTTCAAGAGGGATTTGAAAACTTATTTGTGGAATATGGCTTTTTTAGATAATTAAGTTATTTATAAATGCTTGGATTTTATTATTAATACTCTATTTTGTTGTATGTTGATTTTATGTACATGTTCTGTTTTTATGTAGTGTTTTGAACTGTTTTTAAAATTGTTCAGCACCTTGGTACACTGAAAGGTGCTATATAAATAAAATTATTATTATTATTATCACTGCTCACTGAAGCATAACTCCCTCTTTCAACTGTATGCCACATCATTTTCAACTGCTGTCACAAACAACTCCAGCAGTGATTGGAGAACTGTGACCGCGCGCCTGCAAACACACTGACTGAAATGGAAGACGATGACACACCTCCGAAAAACTCGGATGATGGCACTATGTTTCTTACACATGCGTGCAAGCAAACATAAAAATGACTCACCTTAGTAATTATATTTCTTCTAATGGAGTCTTGCTGTATTCTGACAACTGCAGTGATTCCCACACTTTGAACTGCCCCAGAGAACAAAGAGTTAACTTTCTATGCAGGGCATAGAATGCTGAGCTCGAGCTCGGTTTAAGTCTCTGTCTGGAGTGTTTTGAACTTAAATCGTCAAGATTCTTACGAGCCCAACTAAACTAAAAATTCCATGTGGAAATTGTAAAAATTCTTACTGGCCAACTGGCTGAAAAAAGCTTTGGATTCCTAAGGAAGACTCAAGTCAGGAAACCCAAAAACAAAACCCAATGTACTAAAATAACAATAATAAAAAAGCACCCAAACAAAAAGGAGGAGGGTGCAAGCAAAAAACACCCTTGGGGTGCAACACTGCACCTGCCCACCCACTTCCCAAAAACAGGTTCTCAGAGGGGCAGGGAGGAGGTCAGAATACAGCAAGACTCCATTAGAAGAAATATCATTACTAAAGGTGAGTATTTTTCTTCAAACAACTTGAAGTCTTGCTGTATTCTAACGACTGCAGACAAGGAGGAGGAACAGAACCTACTTGGGGAATAGGCTCTGAAGTACTGCTGTGCCAAACTGAGCATCACTCCTAGCCTGGATATCTAGAGAGTAATGCTTGCTAAAGGTATGGACTGTTTTCCAGGTGGCTGCTGGACAAATTTCTAACAGAGGGATATCCCTGGCAGCAGCCAGGGAAGCAGCTGTACCTCTTGTGGAAGGAGCCCTCAATTTTTCATAGCAGAATTGTATACAAGACACAATCCACCTGGCCATAGATCTTTTGGTGGCAGGTTTGCCCTGTTCCACTTCTTCATAAGTGAGGAACAACTGGAGGGACTCAAACCTGTGACCCTTGGTATGCTCTATGCAGTAACTAAGGGCTATTTTGACATCTAAACTGTGTAGCCTCCTCTCTCCTGAGGAAGAATGATCAGTGAAGAAAACGGAGAGACATAGACTGGTTTAAAAGGAAGTCTGAAACCACTTTGGGCAAGAACCTTCTATTGGTTCTAAGGACCACTTTATCCCTGTGAAATGAGATAAAATCAGGTTCCACTGACAGTGCTTGCAATTCACTGATACGCCTGGCAGAGGTAATGGCTACCAGGAACACAGTTTTCCAAGTCAAGTACTTAAGCTCTGCTGAAGACATAGGCTCAAAGGGGGGTTGCATAAGTTGAGCAATGCAAACATTCAAATCCCAGGCAGGCGCAAGGTCTCTAAAAGGAGGACTGGTGTGAAGCAATCCTTTAAAAAATTTACAGAACACAGGATGGGAAGATAGTGAGGAAGGCTTCCCCATAAACAAAAATGCAGAGACAGCTGACAAGTGTACCTTGAGAGTAGTTGGTCTGATGCCTAGGCCATTAAGATGAGCCATATAATCCAGAACCGTAGGCAATCCAGCAGCTTACTACTTCCAGGACCCACTTGTCTGATGTAATAGACATCCAGTCCTGGACAAAGTAAGCCAGCCTGCCCCCTACTGGAATAGGAGAGTCGACCCGGGAAGGCCCATCAGGGTGTCTGCTTAACAGGGACCTTAGACTGAGGAGTGGATGCAGCCCTGCTCATCCCCCTTCTGCCTCTCCCTCTGAAGAACCCCTCTGAGAAAAGGAAGAAGAGGCCTGTGCTTGCTAAAAGGCCTTTGAAAAGGCCTGCCCCTGCCCCTAGACTGCTGCCTTTGAGGAGTTGCCTGCCTCTCTTTGGCCTGAGCACTCCTATAAGTGGTCCTGTATTCATCCATTTTCTTCATGTAATTCTCTGTCTGCTCCCCAAACAGAGAATTACCCAGTACAGGAAAATCCATGGCCTTAGCCTGGGTGTCCTGCGAGAGGCTGGTACATCTGAGCCAAGCCATCCTCCGAAGAGCCACAGATCTAACCATGACTCTTGATGACACATCATTAGAGTCCACAGCAGCACAAAACTGAACTTTAGATGCCTCAGTTCCATCTGCAGCCACCACCTCCAGCTCCTTGGCTAGCTGGGGGAGGCCTGTTTAGCCAGTGCCAGTACAGTGTCCCACCTGGACTTCTGGTACCTGGCTGTATAGGTTATGTAATTCGCCTGCCTGAGTCCCAAAGAAGATGCCATGTACTGCTTCTTTGCCATGGCATCACTATTCCTGGAGTCCTTGTCAGGGGGGTGTGAAGCCAAGGGAATATTTGCCTTGTCACAGGCAGCAGCCTGCACTACCCCAACACAGCTGCATTGCTGATATAAGAACTCCGTATCTGAGCCTGAAAGTGTATACCTCTTGTCCATTCTTCTATCCACAGGAGGTATACTGTTAGGAGACTTTAAGATGTTTTGTGTCTCACTCCGATAAGATTTACAGAGTGGGATGTCCATCATCTCTACATAATCAGGCTCCTCTTGATCTTCCACAGCCTCTTCCATAGGAAGCTGGAGGGTTTCAGCCAGCTTTCTGTAAAACATAAAGTGAGAAGGGGACTCAGAAAGCGTAGGAGGGGAAACACCTGAAGGTCTGTCTGGGGAGATGTCCGGTTGCACAGGCACATTCAGACCCTCACTTACATCATCATCCTCAACTTACCCTTCCTCTTCAAATTCCGGTTCATAAAAATCTTCAAGGGCATAATCTTGAACCGAGGGAACCAACCGAACCGAACCCCTGCCAGATGGAGCCGGATCGGTCAGAACCGGACGGAACGATTCCACAATCTGAATTGCTCTGGCTATCTCTTCGGCGGTCGGAACATGAACCTCTGGATCCAACCCATCGATTTATCTTTGCGTTTTCTTTTTGTCGAAACCGATCCCTCAGAATCGGCTCTCCTTTTGCCCGGAGAAGTATAACCCTGGTCAGAGGGCACTCCTTCTGGTTCAGTCGAAACCAAATCGGGCTGGCCATCTGAGTCAGCAGACTTCTCGCCCTCCTTTTTCCTCAGTCTACCTAATCTCTTCTCAAGGGTAGATTTGCGAACATTTTTTACATATTTGGCAGTCTGAATCAAGGTGGTCAAACCCCAGACAATAAACACAGGTGGTGTGGGGATCGGCCTTAGCAAAGACCTCCCCACACTCACTGCAGTGTTGAAACCCAGCGGACCAGGTTTTCTTCTTGGGTTTCTCGGACATGGCCAACCTAACCAAACGTACCCTTTTTTCGGCAACCGCCAGGCAAGACTCCCTTATCGGTTCCTAACCGTGTCACAGGTATTGGAAAAAACTGGTTCAAAACACGTTTTTTTTAGAACAGGTAACCACACACTAAGTAAACACACAAATTTCACTAACAAATGGCCAGTTCAGTCGAACTGAGCCACACTTTTACAAGTTCCACACAGAAAAACAGAACAAATCCTATCTAGTACTCACGGCACCACAGACAGAGACTGAATCGAATATGCGGATACTTTTTTTGGGTTAAAAGCCGACGAAAACTGAAAACTTTAACCGACTTTCGAACCGAGCTGAAGGAGAAATCTCCGGAGCGACCATTCAGTGAGGCGGAATAAAGAATCTGACGGTTTAAGTTCAAAATACTCCAGACAGAGACTTCAACCGAGCTCGAGCTCAGCATTCTATGCCCTGCATAGAAAGTTAACTCTTTGTTCTCTGGGGCAGTTCAAAGGTTGGGAATCACCTCAATTGTCAGAATACAGCAAGACTTCATGTTGTTTGAAAGGGGGTTGCATAAGTTGAGCAATGCAAACATTCAAATCCCAGGCAGGGGCAAAATCTCTAACAGGAGGATTGGTGTGAAGCAATCCTTTAAAAAATTTACAGAACACAGGATGAGAAGATAGTGAGGAAGACTTCCCCAAAGACAAAAATGCAGAAACAGCTGACAAGTGTACCTTGAGAGTAGTTGGTCTGATGCCTAGGCCATTAAGATGGACCATATAATCCAGAACTGTAGGCAATCCAGCAGTATCTGGGGAAATATGCTTCTTAGAACACCAAATGCTGAATCTCTTCCATTTGGAGTTATAAGACTTTCTGGTGGAGGGCTTTCGAGAAGCTTTCAGAATATCCAGAACCCCTTGGGAAAGATGCAGATCTGCAAACTTTAACTCTTCCAGAGCCATGCCTTGAGATTGAGAGACTGAAGACTGGGGTACCAAATCCTCCCTTAAGAGGATGTTAACAGGTTGTAATTCCTGGGAAGAGACAGGGGAAGATGGACTGCTAGGGACAGCAACAGGGGGTACCAGAGTTGTCTGACCCAATCTGGAGCAATCAGAATCACTTTGCAAGGTTGAAACCTTATTGTGACTAAAACTTTGAACAGGAGTGGGAAGGAAGGGAAGGCATACAGAAACTTCTCTTCCCAATTCAGAATCAGGGCATCCAGAGGGACTGAGCCCAAGACTGGAGGTCTGCCACAAAAGAGAGGGAGTTGATGATTACCTGGGGCTGCAAAGAGATCGATCTCTGGAGTTCCCCACTTTGAAAAATTCACTTTCAACACCTGAGGGTCCAGGGACCATTAGTGATAGCCCTGAGAGATCCTGCTGAGTGCATCTGCTAGCACATTGTCCTTCCCAGGAAGGTGAACTGCTACCAGAGAGGTTTGCAGGGAATAAGCCAGGGACCACAACTTCATGGCTTCCGTGCACAAGGCTGTAGACCGAGTGCCCCCCTGCTTGCTGACGTACCACATGGTGGTGGTGTTGTCCGTTCTGACCTGAACCACCTTGTTCTGTACTGACTAACAGAAAGTTTTTAGGGCCAGAAAAACTGCCCTGAGCTCTAGCAGATTGATATGGAGAAGGGATTCTTGGGGGGATCACAGCCCCTGGGCAGTGAGGGACCCCAGATGGGCTCCCCAGCCCAGAAAAGAAGCGTCTGTGGTAAGGACCACTGAACAAGGCTGAGAAGCAAAAGGAACACCTTGTCTTAAATTGTCCTGATCCCGCCACCATTGGAGGGCTTGGATCAAGGTCAGAGTCACTGGGATCAGTTTGGTAAGGGAATCCTTCCTCTGAGACCAAAAACCTGTCAGGTGGAACTGAATATCCCTCATCTGGAATCTTGCTCCTTGGACCACTGCTGCTGAAGCTGCCATGTGGCCCAAGAGCTGGAGGAAATTCCTTGCTGGTCGAGATACCCGAAGGCTGAATGAAGAGGCTAGTTCCATAAGAACCCTTGCCCTTTCCAGAGGAAGAAAGGCTCTTGCTCCGAGTGTGTCCAGTTCTGCTCCTATAAAGGTAATAAACTGGACTGTTTTGAGAACTGACTTGGGAAGGTTGAGAAGAAACCCTAGAGAAGTGAGCACTTGCTGGGTCACTTGCAGGTGAGACTTGACTTGGTCTGGAGACTGGCCCACTATTAGCCAATCGTCCAGATATGGAAAAATGGAAATCTTTTGCCTTCTTAGAAAGGCAACTACTACTGCCAGGCACTTTGTGAAAACACTTGGGGCTAAGGTTAGGCCAAAGGGCATTGCTCTGAACTGATATTGGCCTGAGGGCAACTTGAACCTGAGGTACTTTCTGTGGGAACACCTGAAGGGAATGTGAAAGTAGGCATCTTTGAGGTTCAGGGAGGCTAACCAGTCCCCTGGCCTTAGTGAGGGAAGGATTATTCCCAGAGTTACCATCTTGAACTTTGGTTTTAAAAGATGTTTGTTTAGATATCTTAGGTCTAGGATGGGTTGCCACCCCCCTGTCTTTTTTGGGGTCAGGAAGTACCTGGAGTACAATCCTTTGCCTCAGTGTAGGGTAGGAACTCTCTCTATGGCTGTTAAGGCTAGAAGAGAAGAAACCTCTGCCTCTAGGGCAAGGGTTTCCGAGAGATTTGCAGGTGGAAAAGATCTGGCTCTCATCTTTGGACATTTTCTGAAGCTGAGAACCAGGCCCTGGCTTACTACTTCCAGGACCCACTTGTCTGATGTAATAAGACATCCAGTCCTGGACAAAGTAAGCCAGCCTGTCCCCTACTGGAATAGGAGAGTCGACCCGGGCAGGCCCATCAGGGTGTCTGCTTGGCAGGGGCCTTAGGCTGAGGAGTGGATGCAGCCCTGCTCATCCCCCTTCTGCCTCTCCCTCTGAAGAACCCCCTCTGTGAAAAGGAAGAAGAGGCCTGTGCTTGGTAAAAAGGCCTTTGAAAAGGCCTGCCTCTGCCCCTAGACTGCTGCATTTGAGGAGTTGCCTGCCTCTCCTTGGCCTGAGCACTCCTGTAAGTGGTCCTGTATTCATCCATTTTCTTCATGTAATTCTCTGTCTGCTCCCCAAACAGAGAATTACCCACTACAGGAAAATCCATGGCCTTAGCCTGGGTGTCCTGCGAGAGGCTAGTACATCTGATTCAAGCCATTCTCCGAAGAGCCACAGATGTAACCATGACTCTTGATGACACATCATTAGAGTCCACAGCAGCACAAAACTGAACTTTAGATGCCTCAATTTCATCTGCAGCCACCACCTCCAGCTCCTTGGCTAGCTGGGGAGAGGCCTGTTTAGCCAGTGCCATTACAGTGTCCCACCTGGACTTCTGGTACCTGGCTGTATAGGTTATGTAATTCGCCTGCCTGAGTCCCAAAGAAGATGCCATGTACTGCTTCTATGCCATGGCATCACTCTTCCTGGAGTCCTTGTCAGGGGGGTGTGAAGCCAAGGGAATATTTGCCTTGTCACAGGCAGCAGCCTGCACTACCCCAACATGGCTGCATTGCTGATATAAGAACTCCGTATCTGAGCCTGAAAGTGTATACCTCTTGTCCATTCTTCTATCCACAGGAGGTATAGTGTTAGGAGACTTTAAGATTTTTTGTGTCTCACTCCCATAAGATTTACAGAGTGGGATGTCCATCATCTCTACATAATCAGGTTCCTCTTGATCTTCCACAGCCTCTTCCACAGGAAGTTGGAGGGTTTCAGCCAGCTTTCTGTAAAACATAAAGTGAGAAGGGGACTCAGAAAGCCTAGGAGGGGAAACACCTGAAGGTCTGTCTGGGGAGATGTCCAGTTCCACAGGCACATTCAGACTCTCACTTACATCATCATCCTCAACTTCCCCTTTCTCTTCAAATTCCTGTTCATAAAAATCTTCAACGGCATAATCTTGAACCGGGGAACCAACCGAACCGAACCCCTGCCAGAAGGAGCCGGATCGGTCGGAACCGGACGGAATGATTCCACAATCTGAATCGCTATGGCTATCTCTTCGGCGGTCGGAACATGAACCTCTGGATCCAACCCGTCGATTTATCTTTGCGTTTTCTTTTTGTTGAAACCGATCCCTCAGAATCAGCTCTCCTTTTGCCCAGAGAAGTATCGCCCTGGTCAGAGGCCACTCCTTCTGGTTCAGTCGAAACCGAATCGGGCTGGCCATCCGGGTCAGCAGACTTCTCGCCCTCCTTTTTCCTCAGTCTACCTAATCTCTTCCCAAGGGTAGATTTGCGAACATTTTTTACATATTTGGCAGTCTGAATCAAGGTGGTCAAACCCCAGACAATAAACACAGGTGGTGTGGGGATCGGCCTTAGCAAAGACCTCCCCACACTCACTGCAGTGCTGAAACCCAGCGGACCAGGTTTTCTTCTTGGGTTTCTCAGACATGGCCAACCTAACCAAACTTATGCTTTTTTCAGCAACCGCCAGGCAAGACTCCCTTATTGGTTCCTAACCGTGTCACGAGTATTGGAAAAAACTGGTTCAAAACACGTTTTTTTTAGAACAGGTAACCACACACTAAGTAAACACACAAATTTCACTAACAAATGGCCAGTTCAGTCGAACTGAGCCACACTTTTACAAGTTCCACACAGAAAAACAGAACAAATCTTATCTAGTACTCACGGCACCACAGACAGAGACTGAATCGAATATGCGGATACTTTTTTTGGGTTAAAAGCCGACGAAAACTGAAAACTTTAACCGACTTTTGAACCGAGCTGAAGGAGAAATCTCCGGAGCGACCGTTCAGTGAGGCAGAATAAAGAATCTGACGGTTTAAGTTCAAAACACTCCAGATAGAGACTTCAACCGAGCTCGAGCTCAGCATTCTATGCCCTGCATAGAAAGTTAACTCCTTGTTCTCTGGGGCAGTTCAAAGGTTCGGAATCACCTCAATTGTCAGAATACAGCAAGACTTCATGTTGTTTGAAAGGGGGTTGCATAAGCTGAGCAATGCAAACATTCAAATCCCAGGCAGGGGCAAAATCTCTAACAGGAGGATTGCTGTGAAGCAATCCTTTAAAAACTTTACAGAACACAAGTTGAGAAGATAGTGAGGGAGACTTCCACAAAGACAAAAATGCAGAAACAGCTGACAAGTGTACCTTTGAGAGTAGTTGGTCTGATGCTAGGCCATTAAGATGGACCATATAATCCAGAACCGTAGGCAATCCAGCAGTATCTGGGGAAATATGCTTCTTAGAACACCGAATGCTGAATCTCTTCCATTTGGAGTTATAAGTCTTTCTGGTGGAGGGCTTTCGAGAAGCTTTCAGAGTATCCAGAACCCCTTGGTAAAGATGCAGATCTGCAAACTCTAACTCTTCAAGAGCCATGCCTTGAGATTGAGAGACTGAACACTGGGGTACCAAATCCTCCCTTGAGAGGATGTTAACAGGTTGCAATTCCTGGGAAGAAACAGGGGAAGATGGACTGCTAGGGACAGCAACAGGGGGTACCAGGGTTGTCTGACCCAATCTGGAGCAATCAGAATCACTTTGCAAGGTTGAAACCTTATTGTGACTAAAACTTTGAACAGGAGTGGGAAGGGAGGGAAGGCATACAGAAACTTCCCTTCCCAATTCAGAATCAGGGCATCCAGAGGGACTGAGCCCAATACTGGAGGTCTGCCACAAAAGAGAGGGAGTTGGTGATTGCCTGGGGCTGCAAAGAGATCTAGCTCTGGAGTTCCCCACTTTGAAAAATTCACTTTCAGCACCTGAGGGTCCAGCAACCATTCGTGATGGCCCTGAGAGATCCTGCTCAGTGCATCTGCTAGCACATTGTCCTTCCCAGGAAGGTGAACTGCTACCAGAGAGGTTTGCAGGGAATAATCCAGGGACCACAACGTCATGGCTTCCGTGCACAAGGCTGTGGACCGAGTGCCTCCCAGCTTGCTGACGTACCACATGGTGGTGGTGGTGGTGTTGTTGTCCGTTCTGACCTGAACCACATTGTTCTGTACTGACTGACAGAAAGTTTTTAGGGCCAGAAAAACTGCCCTGAGCTCTAGCAGATTGATATGGAGAAGGGATTATTGGGGGGATCACAGCCCCTGGGCAGTGAGGGACCCCAGATGGGCTCCCCAGCCCAGGAGGGAAGCATCTGTGGTAAGGACCACTGAACAAGGCTGAGAAGCAAAAGGAACACCTTGTCTTAAATTGTCCTGATCCTGCCACGATTGGAGGACTTGGATCAAGGTCAGAGTCACTGGGATCAGTTTGGTAAGGGAATCCTTCCGCTGAGACCAAAAAGCTGTAAGGTGGAACTGAATATCCCTCATCTGGAATCTTGCCCCTTGGACCACTGCTGCTGAAGCTGCCATGTGGCCCAAGAGCTGGAGGAAATTCCTTGCTGGTCGAGATACCCGAAGGCTGAATGAAGAGGCTAGTTCCATAAGAACCCTTGCCCTTTCCAGAGGAAGAAAGGCTCTTGCTCCGAGTGTGTCCAGTTCTGCTCCTATAAAGGTAGAAACTGGACTGTTTTGAGAACTGACTTGGGAGGTTGAGAAGAAACCCTAGAGAAGTGAGCACTTGCTGGGTCACTTGCAGGGTGAGAACTTGACTTGGTCTGGAACTGGCCCTATTATGTCGTCCAGATATGGAAAAATGGAAATCTTTTGCCTTCTTAGAAAGGCAACTACTACTGCCAGGCACTTTGTGAAAACACTTGGAGCTAAGGTTAGGCCAAAGGTATTGCTCTGAACTGATAGTGGCCTAAGGGCAGCAGAACCTGAGGTACTTTCTGTGGGGAACCTGAAGGAATGTAAAGTAGGCATCTTTGAGGTTCAGGGAGGCTAACCAGTCCCTGGCCTTAGAGAGGAAGATTATTCCAAAGTTACCATCTTGAACTTTGGTTTTAAAAGATGTTTGTTTAGATATCTTAGGTCTAGGATGGGTTGCCACCCCACTGTCTTTTTTGGGGTCAGGAAGTACCTGGAGTACAGTCCTTTGCCCCAGTGTAGGGTAGGAACTCTCTCTATGGCTATTAAGGCTAGAAGAGAAGAAACCTCTGCCTCTAGGGCAAGGGTTTCCGAGAGATTTAGGTGGAAAAGATCTGCCTCATCTTTGGACATTTTCTGAAGCTGAGAACCAGGCCCTGGCTTACTACTTCCAGGACCCACTTGTCTGATGTAATAAGACATCCAGTCCTGGACAAAGTAAGCCAGCCTGTCCCCTACTGGAATAGGAGAGTCGACCCGGGCAGGCCCATCAGGGTGTCTGCTTGGCAGGGGCCTTAGGCTGAGGAGTGGATGCAGCCCTGCTCATCCCTCTTCTGCCCTCCTCTGAAGAACCCCTCTGTGAAAAGGAAGAAGAGGCCTGTGCTTGGTAAAGGGCCTTTGAAAGGCCTGCCTCTGCCCCTAGACTGCTGCCTTTGAGGAGTTGCCTGCCTCTCCTTGGCCTGAGCACTCCTGTAAGTGGTCCTGTATTCATCCATTTTCTTCATGTAATTCTCTGTCTGCTCCCCAAACAGAGAATTACCCACTACAGGAAAATCCATGGCCTTAGCCTGGGTGTCCTGCGAGAGGCTAGTACATCTGAGCCAAGCCATTCTCCGAAGAGTCACAGATGTAGCCATAACTCTTGATGACACATCATTAGAGTCCAGAGCAGCATGAAACTAAACTTAGATGCCTTAATCCCATTTGCAGCCACCACCTCCAGCTCCTTGGCTAGCTCTAGCTGGGGGGAAGCCTGTTTAGTCAGTTCCAGTACAGTGTTCCACCTGGACTTCTGGTACCTAGCTGTATAGGCCATATAATTCGCCTCTCTGAGTCCCAGGGAAGATGCCATGTACAGCATTTTTGCCATGGCATCAACCTTCCTAGAGTCTTTGTCTGGGGGTATGAAGCAAAGGGAATGCTTGCCTTATCACAGGCAGTAGCCTGCATAACCCCAACATGGCTGCATTGGTGATATAAAAACTCCGTTTCTGAGCCAAAGAGTGTATACCTCTTGTCCATTCTTCTGTCCACAGGAGGTATAGAATTGGGAGACTTCAGAATTTTTTGTGTCTGTTTCCCAAAAGATTAGTGAAGGGGAATATACAGTCCCCTGGACTCTGGGATGTCCATCATTTCTACATAATCATGCTCCTCCTGATCCTCCATTGCTTCTTCCATAGGAAGCTGGAGGGTCTCAGCCACATTTCTGTAGAACATAAAGTGGGAAGGGGACTCAGAAAGCCTAGGAGGGGATACACCTGAAGGTCTGTCTGGGGAGATGTCCGGTTCCACAGGCACACCTAGACTTTCACCATCACTATCATCTTCTTCAAACTCCCCTTCCTGCTCAAACTCCGGTTCATAAAAATCTTCCAAAGTATAATCATGAACCGGGGGAACCGACCGAATCGAGCCCCTGCCAAAAGGTGCCAGATCGGTCGGAACCGGACGAAGAGATTCTACAATCCGAAATGCTCTGGCTATTTCTTCGGCGGTCAGAACATGGACTTCTGGATACGAACCGGACGATTTTTCTTTGCGCTCTCTTTTAATCAGAACTGACCCCTCAGGATCGGATCTCCTTTTGCCCGAAGAAGTATCGCCCTGGTCAGAGGGCACTCCTTCTGGTTTGGTCAGAACCGAACCAGGCTGTCCATCCGGGTCAGTGGACTTCTCGGCCTCCTTTTCCCTCAGTCTACCTAATCACTTTTCCAGGGTAGATTTGGGAAAAGGCTTGCAAATTTGGCAGTCTGAATCAAGGTGGTCAAACCCCAGACAATAAACAAAGGTGGTATGGGGATCGGCCTTAGCAAAGACCTCCCCACACTCACTGCAGTGTTGAAACCCAGTGGATCCAGTTTTTTTTCTTGAGGTTCTCAGACATGGCCAACCTAACCAAACTTACCCTTTTTTCAGCAACCGCCAGGCAAGACTCCCTTATCGGTTCCTAACCATGTCACGGGTCTAGGGAAAAAACGTTTCAAAACATGTTTTTTTTTTAGAACTGATAAGAACCAGTAACCACACACTAAAGTTAGACAAGAATTAAACAAAATGATCGGTTCGGCCGAACCGATCTACACTTTTTACAAGTTCCACACAGAAGAAAAAATTACTCACCTTAATAATGTTGTTCCTTCTAATGGAGTCTTGCTATATTATGACAATTGCAGTTTGTCCCAGCCTTAGAACTGTTCCGGAGGTGAAAGAGTTAACTTCCATGCCATGCATGAAACTTAGAGCGCGAGCTCGGTTAGAAAAGCTCTGTCTGGATAATTTCAAATGGAAACTGTCAGATCAAAACTCACTAAGGTTCTGTGTGGAAGCTGTAACCTACACAACCAACTGGCTATAAGTATTAAACATTTTCCTGGTCCCAACACCAAGACTCAAGTCAGGGGACCAGAAAATAAGATAAGATAAAATAAAACACAACACCCAAACACCCAAAAAAGGGGTGGAAAACACAAGATGGGCATCAATAAGTGCCAACACTGGACTGCCCACCCCATCCCTAAAGTAGAAGTTCTGAGAGGGGCAGGCTGGGGAGGTCATAACATAGCAAGACTCCATTAGAAGAAACAACATTACTAAGGTGAGTAATTTTTCTTCAAACAACATGAAGTCTTGCTATATTATATTATTGCAGACTACACAGCAGTACCTCCATGGAGGAGGAGACAGAACCTACTTGGAAATAGGACTCTGAAGCACAGCTGTGCAAATCGAGCATCCTCCTGGCCTGAATGTCCAAGGGTAATGCTTAGTGATGAGTGTACTGCTTTCCAAGTAGCTGCTTGACATATCTCTAAAATAGGGATGTCCTGACCGCAGCTAGGGACGCAGCTGTACCTCTGGAGAGTGAGCCCTCAGGCCTGAAGGGGAACCTTACCCAGTTTTTGATAGCAAAATTGGATCCAGAGACAATCCACCTGGCAATGGATCTCTTAGTGGCAGGTTTCCTTTCCCAACCTCACCATAAGTGAGAAAGAGTTGGAGGGAGTCAAACCTGTGACCCTTGTGCAGCTCTATGTAGTAACTAAGTGCCTCTTAACATCTAAGCTGTGCAGCCTCCTCACCAGAGGAGGAATGGTCAGTGAAGAACACTGGAAGAAAATAGATTGATTAAGGTGGAAATCTGAAACCACCTAAGCCAAACTTCCTGTGGTCCTGGAGGACTACCTTATCCCTGTGAAAGGAAATAAAGTCAGTCTCCACTGACAAAGCTTGCAACTCACTTATGCGCCTGGCGAAGTGATGGCTACTAAAACACAGTTTTCCAAGTCAAGTACTTAAGCTCTGCCGAAGACAGAGGTTCAAAGGGGATTGCATCAGCTGAGCAATGCAAACATTAAGATCCCAGGCAGGGCAGGGTCCTGAATGGTGGATTAGTATGAAACAATCCCCTGAAAAACTTGGAAAATACAGGGTGAGCAGAGAGAAGAGGTTTCCTGCTGAAATAAAAGCAGAGAGCTGCCAAATGCACTTTCAGGGTAGCTGGTCTCAGTCCCAAAAGAATTAAGATGGACCATATAGTCCAAAACAGTGGGCAAATCAGCAGATTCCGGGGAAATATGCTTCCCAGAGCACCATATGGAAAACCTTTTCCAATTAGAGTTATAAGTAGCCCTAGTGGAAGGCTTCCTAGAAGCTTTCAAAATTTCGAGAACACCTTGAGAAAGGTGTAGGTCAGCAAACTCAAACTCCTCAAGAGCCAGGCCTTGAGGTTGAGGGATTTGAGATTCGGATACCAAACTCTCCCCTGGGCACAGGTTAACAAATTGTGGTTCCTGGAGAGACACAGGGGAAGATGGACTGCTAAGGACAGAAGGAGAGGGTACCAGGGCTGTCTGGCCCAATCTGGAGCAATCAGAATCATCTTGCAGGGCTGAGATCTGATTTTGACTAGCACCTTGAACAGGAGGGAAGGAAGGCATAGAAACTTCCCTTCCCAATCGAGGAGGAAGGCATCCAGGGGACTGGCCCAACACTGGGGCCTGCAACAAAAAGTGGAAGTTGATGATTGTCTGGGCCTGCAAAAAGATCTATCTGAGGGGTGCCCCACCTGGCAAAAACTATCCCCAGTACTCGAGGATCCAATGACCATTCGTGATGGCCGTGGGAAATCCTGCTGAGAGCATCTGCCAGGACATTGTCCTTGCCTGGGAGGTGAACTGCTATGAGGGAGGTGTTCAGGGAATAAGCCAGAGATCACAACTTCATTGCCTCGGTGCACAAGGCCGAAGACCGAGTGCCCCCTTGTTTGTTGATATACCACATTGTAGTGGTGTTGTCTGTTCTGACCTGTACCACTTTGTTCTGAACAGATGCAGAAAAAACCTGAAGTGCTAGAAGAAAAAATTACTCACCTTAGTAATGTTGTTTCTTCTAATGGAGTCTTGCTATATTATAGACATTAGCAGTTTGTTCCAGCTCTACAACTGCCCCGGAGTGAAATGGTTAAAACCATTCCAAAATAGAATTTTGGCACGAGAGCAGATCCATATGTGTCATTTCAAACTTGAACTGTCAGATCTTTACAAGCCAAACTCACTAAGGTCTGTGTGGAAGCTGTAACCTACACTAGCCAAATGGCTACCTAAATAATAACAACCATTGATGGTCCCAACACCCAAGACTCAAGTCAGGGGACCAGAAATACTAACACCATTCTAATAATATGAAAATGGAACATAAGTATAATAAAACACACACACACACGTGTACATACACCCCAAAGTCCCAAAGGGACAAAATGCTAACAGGACATAAGTAGTGCCCACACTAAGTTGCCGCACCCCACCAAGTAGAGGTTCTGAGAGGGGCAGGCTTGGGGAGGTCTTATAATATAGCAAGACTCCATTAGAAGAAACAACATTACTAAGGTGAGTCATTTTCTTCAAACAACATGAAGTCTTGCTATATTAGAACATTAACAGAATACATACAGTACCTCCATGGAGGAGGCAGAACCTACTTAGGAATAGGCTCTGAAGAACAGCTGTGCCAAGCGAGCATCTCTCCTGGCCTGGACATCCAGGAGTAATGCTTGGTAAAAGTGTGTACCGTTTTCAAGTAGCAGTCTGGCAAATCTCTAATAAAGGGATATCTCTGGCAGCAGCTAGAGGCAGCTGTACCTGGTAGAATGAGACCTCAAACCGGGGGCTCTGCCACTTTCTGATAACAAAATTGGATACAGAGACAATCCACCTGGCTATTGATCTCTTAGTGGCAGGTTGCCTTTCCCAACTTCACCATAGGTAAGGAAAAGTTGGAGGATTCAGACCTGTGACCTTTAGTCGCTCTATATAATAACTAAGAGCTCTCTTAACATCCAGGCTGTGCAACCTTCTCTCACCGAAAATAAGTGATCAGTGAAAAATACTGGAAGGAGACAGATTGATTAAGATGGAAATCTGAAACCACCTTAGGCAAAACTTCCTATTAGTCCTAAGGACTACCTTATCCTATGGAAAGAAATAAAGTCAGTCTCCACTGACAAGGCTTGCAATTCACTTATCGTCTGGCAGAAGTGATAGCCACTAGAAAAACAGTTTTCCAAGTTAGGTACTTAAGCTCTGCAGAAGCAGAGAGGTTCAAAAGGGGTTGCATTAACTGGGCAATGCAAACATTAAGGTCCCATGAGGTCGGTTCGAAAGGGAGGATTAGTATGGAGTAATCCTTAAAAACTTGGAAAACCCAGGAAGAGAGGAAAGAGGGACGACTTTCCTGCTGACACAAAACAGAACACAGCTGCTGAAATGAACTCTCAGGGTAGCTGGTCTGAGGACCAAGGAATTAAGATGTACCATGTAATCTAACAAAATGGGCAATTCAGCAGATTCTGGGAAATATTTTTCCCAGCACACCAAATGGAAAACCTTTTCCATTTAGAACTATAAGTAGCCCTAGGTGGAAGGCTTTCTGGAAGCCTTTAGAATTCAAGAACACCCTGAGAGAGGTGTAAATCAGCAAACTCTAACTCCTCAAGAGCCAGGCCTTGAGGTTGAGGGATTGAGGTCCGGATACCAAACCTTCCCTGGGCACAAGTCAATGGATTGTGATTCCTGGGGAGGCACAGGGGAAGATGGACTGTCAGAGACAGAAGGAGTGGGTACCAGGGCTGCCTGCCCAATCTGGGGCAATCAGAATCACCCTGCAAGAGCTGAGATCTGATTTTGACTAGTACTTTGAATAGGAGAGGAAAGGGAAAGCATAGAGACTTCCCTCCCAATCCAGAAGAGGCATCCAGAGACTGAGCCCAGCACTAGAGGCCTGCAACAGAACAGAGGAAGTTTGTGATTGTCTGGGGCTGCGAAAAGATCTATCTGAGGGATGCCCCACCAGGCAAAAACTATCCCCAGCACTTGAGGATCCAGGGACCATTCATGATGGCCCTGGGAAAACCTGCTGAGGGCATCCGCTAGGACATTGTCCTTCCCTGGAAGAAGAACTGCTATGAGGGAAGTGTTCAGGGAATAGGCCAGAGACCACAACTTCATTGCCTCGGTGCACAAGGCCGAAGACCGAGTGCCCCCCTGTTTCTTGATGTACCACATTGTTGTGGTGTTGTCTGTTCTGACTTGTATCACCTTGTCGTGGACAGATGCAGAAAAAGCTTGAAGAGCGAAAAAGACAGCTCTGAGTTCCAGCAAATTGATGTGGAGCAGAGATTCCTGGGGGGACCAAACTCCCTGAGTGGAAAGGTCGCCCATGTGGGCTCCCCAACCCAGAAGGGAAGCATCTGTAGTGAGAGTCAAGTCGTGAGAAGGGGAAATGAAGGGGACCCTGCTCTTAAATTACTCTGATCCTGCCACCACTGGAGAGCTAGGATCAGGTTCGAGTCACTGGGACCAACTTGGAAGGGGTCTCTTCTCTGAAACCAAAAGGTTCTCAAGTGAAACTGAATGTCTCTCATCTGAAATCTGGCTCCCTGCACAACAGCTGTGGATGCAGCCATGTACCCAGGAGCTGCAGAAAGTGTCTTGCTGGTCAGAGACCTGCAGAGTGAAGGAAGAGGCCAGAGCCACTAAATTCCTTACCCTTTCTGGGGAAGAAAGGCTCTGGCTAGCTGTCCAATTCTGCCCCTATAAAGGTGAGTACCTGGACTGGTTCCAGAAGCGACTTTGGTAGGTTTAGCAGAAAACCCAGGGAGGTGAGAAGCTGCTGGGTGACCTGCAGGTGAGATTTTACCTGTTCTGGGGACTGGCCTACAATGAGCCAGTCATCTAGATAGGGAAAACAGCAATCCTCTGCCTCCTTAAGTGGGCCACTGCCACTGCTAGACACTTTGTGAATACCCTTGGAGCAGAGTAAGGCGAAGGGCATTGCTCTGAACTGGTAATGACCTGAGGGCAGTTTGAATCTGAGGTACTTTAGATGGGATCTTCTGATTAGGACATGGAAATAGGCATCCTTGAGGTCCAGGGAGGCTAGCCAGTCCCTGGCCTTGGGAAAAGTAAAAATCATTGCCAGAGTTACCATTTTGAACTTTGGTTTCAGAAGATGCTTGTTCAGATATCTGAGATCTAAAATGGGCCGCCATTCTCCTGTCTTTTGGGGTAAGGAAGTATCTGGAATACAGACCCCTGCCCTGATGGGGAGGAACCTTTCTACTGCTCTGACAGCTAACAGGGATGAGACCTCTGTTTCCAGGCGAGGGTCTCTGAAGCACTTGCAGGTAGAAAAAGTCTGCTTCTCAACTTGGGAAACTTTTGAGCGAGAACCAGACCCTGACACTACTTCCAGAACCCACTTGTCTGAGGTTAAAGAAGCCCAATTCTGACTGAAGTAAATGCCAGCCTGCCCCCACTGGTACAGAAGAATCGGCCCTGGGCACCCCATCAGGGTGCCTGTTTAAGAGGAGCTTTAGGCTGGGGGTGGGAGCAGGTCTTCCACCCCTTGTCTGCCCTGCCTCTGAAGAAGCCCCTCTGAGCATAGGCAGAGGAGGCCTGAGTCTGGTAGAAGGCCTGTGAAAAGGCCTACCCCCTGGGGGCATGCCTTTGAGGGTGGCTTGCCGCTCCTTAGCCTGGGCACTCTTGTAAGTAGTCCTATATTCATCCATCTTCTTCATGTAATTCTCTGTCTGCTCTCCAAACAGAGATTTCCCACCTCAGGAAAATCCATAGCCTTAGTCTGGGTATCCTGCTGACAAACTAGTACACCTGAGCCAGGCCAACCACGAAAAGCTACAGATGTGGCCATGACCCTAGAGAAACATCATTAACATCCACAGCAGCATGAAACTGAACAACAGAGGCTTCAATGCCCATCGGCAGCCACCTGTTCTAGTTCACTAGCCAGCTGGCCATGGGCCTGCTTGGCCATGCATAACAGTATCCCATCTAGATTTCTGATACCTAGCTACATAAGCCATATAATTTGCTTGCCTGAGTCCCAGAGAGGCTGCCATATACTGTTTTTTTGCCATGGCATCCATCTTCCTGGAATCCTTATCAGGAGGATGTGAAGCCAAGGGAATATTAGCTTTATCACAGGCAGCAGCCTGAACTACCCCAGCATGACTGCATTGCTGAGAAAGGAATTCTGTATCAGGGCCTGACAATGTATACTTTCTGTCTGTTTCTATAATATAGCAAGACTTCATGTTGTTTGAAAAACAGCTCTGAGTTCCAACAGATTGATGTGGAGCAGAGATTCCTGAGGGGACCACAATCCCTGGGTGGAGAGGTCGCCCATGTGAGCTCCCCATCCCAAAAGGGACGCATCCGTAGTAAGGGTCAAGGAGTGAGATAGAGGGATGAAAGGAACCCCTTGTCTCAGATTGCTCTGATCCTGCCACCACTGAAGGGCCTGGATCAAGGTTCGAGTTACTGGATCAACTTGGATAGGGGATCTCTTCTTTGAGACCAAAAGCTCTCAAATGGAACTGAATGTCCCTCATCTGAAATCTTGCTCCTTGCACTACGGCTGTGGAAGCAGCCATGTGTCCTAGGAGCTGTAGAAAATGCCTTGCTGGTCGAGAGACCTGCAGGGTAAAGGAGGAGGCCAGGGCCACCAGGGTCCTTACCCTTTCTAGGAGAAGGAAGGCTCTGGCCTGCTTTGTGTCCAGTTCTGCGCCTATGAAAGTGAGTACCTGGACAGGTTCTAAAATTGACTTTGGAAGATAGAGAAGAAAGCCTAGAGAGGTAAGCAGCTGCTGGGTAACCTGCAGGTGTGATTTGACCTGGTCTGGAGACTGACCCACAATGAGCCAGTCGTCTAGGTAGGGAAAGATGGCAATCTTTGCCTTCTTAAATGAGCAACTGCTACCTCAGGCATTTTGTGAATACCCTTGGGGCAGAGGTAAGGCCGAAGGGCATTGCTCTGAACTGATAATGGCCTGAGGGCAGTTGAATCTGAGGTACTTTGGTGGGAGCTTCTGATAAGAACATGGAAGTAGGCATCCTTGAGATCCAGGGAACCTAGCCAGTCCCCTGGCCTTAGGGAGGGTAAAATCATTCCCAGAGTCACCATTTTGAATTTTGGTTTTAAAAGGTGCTTGTTCAGATATCTTAGATCCAGGATGGGCCGCCATTCTCCTGTCTTTTTTGGGGTAAGGAAGTACCTGGAGTACAGTCCCTTGCCCTGGTGTAGGGGAGAAACCCTTTCTACAGCTCTGAGAGCCAGGAGGGTTGAGACTTCTGCTTCCAAAGCAAGAGTCTCTAGAGGATTTTCAGGTGGAAAAGATCTGATTCTCATCTTTGGAAATTTTTTGAAGCTGAGAACCAGACCCTGGCTTACTACTTCCAGGACCCACTTGTCTGAAGTTAAAGACTCCCAGTCCTGGACGAAGTAAGCCAGCCTGCCCCCTACAGGTAATGGAGAATCGGCCCTGGGCATCCCATCAGGGTGCCTGTTTCGCAGGGGCTTTAGGCTGAGGGGTTGGAGCAGGCCTGCTCATACCCCGTCTGCCTCTCCCTCTGAAGAACCCCCTCTGAACGTAAGCTGAAGAGGAGGCCTGGGTTTGGTAAAAAGGTCTGTGAAAAGGCCTGCCTCTACCCCTGGGGGGCTGCCTCTGAGGAGTGACTACCGTTCCTTGGCATTGCACTCCTATAAGTGGTTCTATATTCATCCATTTTCTTCATATAATTCTCTGTCTGTTCCCCAAACAGAGAATTTCCCACCACAGGAAAATCCATGGCCTTAGCCTGGGTATCCTGTGACAGACTAGTACATCTGAGCCAAGCCAATCTACGAAAAGCCACAGATGTAGCCATGACTCTAGAGGATACATCATTAGAATCCACTGCTGCATGGAATTGCACCTTAGATGCCTCAATACCATCAGCAGCCACCTGTTCCAGCTCCTTGGCAAGCTGGCCAGGGGCCTATTTGGCTAAGGCCATGACAGTATCCCATCTAGATTTCTGGTATCTTGCAACATAGGCCATATAATTTGCCTGTCTGAGTCCCAAGGACGCTGCCATGTATTGTTTTTTAGCCATGGCATCAATCTTCCAGGAGTCCTTGTCAGGAGGATGTGAAGCCAAGGGAATATTAGCCTTATCACAGGCTACAGCCTGAACTACCCAACATGGCTGCATTGCTGTGAAAGAAATTCTGTATCAGGACCTGACAAGGTGTACCTCCTGTCCATCTTTTTATCCACAGGAGGCACAGAATTAGGAGCTTTTAACATTTTTATTGTTTGTTTCCTGAAGGATTTATGTAAAGGAATAGACAATCTCCTGGACTCTGGGATATGCATCATCTCCACAAAGTCAGGCTCCTCTTGCTCATCCACAGCATCCTCCAAAGGGAGCTGGAGGGTTTCAGCAACTTTTTTATAAAACAGAAAATGAGTAGGGGACTCAGAAAGCCTAGGGGGAGACTCTCCTAAAGGTCTGTCTGGAGAGATGTCCGGTTCAATGGGCACATCCAGACTTTCAAAATCACATTCACACTGTTCATAATCATCCTCCCCCTCCTCTGGTTCATAAAACTCCTCTATATCATATTCTTGAACCGGTGGAACCGGCCGAACCGACCTTTTGCCAGATAGTGGCGGTTCGGACGGAACCGGGGAAAGCGACTGGACAATTTGGATCGCTTCGCTATCTCTGCAGCAGTTGAAGAAGGAATTTTGGGCCACACCTGCTGATTTTCTAGTTCTCTTTGCTGGAACTGGCTCCTCTGAGTCAGCTTTTCATTTGCCGAGGAAGTCTAGCCCTGGTCAGAGGCACTCCTCCGGTTCGGTTGGCACGAACCGGGCTGTCATCCGGTCAGCGGACTTTTGACCTCTCGTTCCCTGAGCCTACCAACTCTCTTATCTAGGGTAGCTGCAGGGAAATTCTTGCAAATCTGGCAGTCTGCATCGAGGTGGTCAAACCCCAGACAATAAACACATGTGGTGTGTGGGTCAGCCTTGGCAAAGGCTTCCCCACAGACACTACAGTGTTGAAACCCAGTGGGCCCGTTTTTCTTTTGGGTTTCTCAGACATAATGCCAGCCTAGCCAAAAACTTGCCCTTTTCCGGCAAATGTCAGGCAAGACACCCTTATCGGTTCCCAACCGTGTCACGGGTCGTGGAAAAAACCGTAATGAAATCCGTTTTTTTTAGAACCGATAAGAACCAGGAACCGCACTCTAAATAGCTTTAAATGAATTTAGAAAAAAGTTTTAAAACAACCTGATCGGTTCAAACCGAACTGATAAACATTTACAAGTTCCACACAGAAATAAACCTGTCTATTACTTACAATACCACAGACAGAGCTTGAACCGATCGGGTTGCTGTTAAAATAATTATAATCGTGGTTGAATTTAACCGAGAAAAACACTTTTAAACCGAGAAATGAACCGAGCAGTAGGAGGAATCTCCGGAGCGACTGTTCAGTGAGGCGGAGTAAAGACTCTGACAGTTTCAGTTTGAAATTATCCAGGCAGAGCTTTTCTAACTGAGCTTGCGCTCTAAGTTCCATGCATGGCATGGAAGTTAACTCTTTCACCTCCGGAGCAGTTCTAAGGCTGGGACAAACTGCAATTGTCATAATATAGCAAGACTTCATGTTGTTTGAAACACAGTACAAAACCTATCTAGTACTCATGGTACCACAGACAGAGACTGAACCGACTATGCGGAAAACTTTTTCGGTTAGAAACCAATGAAAAAAACGACACTTAAACCAACTTTCGAACCGAGCTGCAGGAGAAATCTCCAGAGCGACTGTTCAGTGAGGCGGAGTAAAAAGAATCTGGACGGTTAGCGTTCAAAGGGAAACAGACAGAGACATCAACCGAGCTCGAGCTCAGCATTCTATGCTCTGCATAGAAATGTTAACCCTTTGTTCTCCGGGGCAGTTTAAAGACTGGGGCTAACTGCACTTGTCAGAATACAGCAAGACTTCAAGTTGTTTGCGCAGACTTTGGCTGTATGCGTTTTGTTTTTTCTTTATGCTTTAAGCTGCCTATTGTCTGGCTATTGGCTTTCACAGGAGCATTTTGTTCTTGACATTGTTTCTTTTTAGCCACTTGATCAGCGGCTTGATCAAGCTTCCTTTTTTCCTCACTTTTATTATTTTTTAATTTGTGAAGAACTTCATCTTTGGAAGCTTTATTTTTTGGCTGGGATCTGCGGGGTTCCTCAGCATATCTGCTTACATTTTTATTGTTACTACTATTAGATGGCCCCTCATCGGAAACCTTTGATTTATCCTCAGCCATAAAGTTTCTTTGCTATATGCCAATTTAAACAAAGCAAAACCACGTTCTGGACCTCACGAACCGAGTGCAGGTTTCTGTGAAATGCCACCGGCCAGTCCTGCCCCAGTTAAATAACTCTGTCTAATGTAAAAGTGCCTTTTTTTTTGTAGTACTGGGATCTATACCAGTGCCAATCTTAATAGAAAGCCCAGTAATACTGGTCAACTGTGCACAAGTTTCTGTTGAAATGCCACCAGCCAGTCCTGTGACAGAGACAGCTTAGGTTCAGTTTTTTATTTGTAGATTGGTTACTCTGTAAATGGTGGTTTACTCACCTGGTAAAGGTGATTGTGGGGGGATACATCTCTGAGGCACTCCACCTTCCTTACACATGGGTTGTGCCCACCTGATAGGCTACTTGATGCACATGTGACTTCAAAGAAGTCCGAGCCCCTTTCTCTGTGGCACAGCCCTTTTCTTATCAGTTAGAAATCTTCCAACGCTGTACCTACTAAGAATTAATTGTTTCTAGAATGTTAGTCAATGCTGTTATAACGGTAAAGTTCTTTCCCCATGTATGATCGAAAAAGGAAATAGATATGAATGCATGATGTAGAGTTTGAGGTTCTCCATTATTTCTGCTACTACATCCCTTCCAAAAACAGTGATTTCAAAAATTCTACGCTAGATTACTACATGCTATCAAGGATCATCATAGTCTATTTATTGACCACGCATCGGCTAATGCAGTTTCCAAACATTCGTTGTATGTTTCAAATATGGACAATATCTTCCTAAATTTCTTTCTTATGTCAATCATGGGGTGGGCTGTGAAGTGCCTCAGAGATGTATACCCCCAGAAGAAAAAATTACTCACCTTAGTAATGTTGTTTCTTCTAATGGAGTCTTGCTATATTATGACTATTGCAGTTTGCCCCAGCCTTAGAACTGCTCCGGAGGTGAAAGAGTTAACTTCCATGCAGAGCATGGAGCTTAGAGCGCGAGCTCGGTTCAGAAACTCTGTTTGGCTGGTTTCAAACCGAAACCGTCACATCTTTACGAGCAAAAACTCACTAAGGTTCTGTGTGGAAGCTGTAACCTACACTAGCCAACTGGCTACCAATACATTAACACATTTTTACTGGTCCCAACACAAAGACTCAAGTCAGTGGACCAGAAAATTAAGATAAAATAACTAAATAAACACAACACCCAAACATGAATGAGGGCATCAATAAATGCCAGCACTGGACTACCCACCCCATACCCCAAAGTAGGAGTTCTGAGAGGGGCAGGCTGGGGGGAGGTCATAATATAGCAAGACTCCATTAGAAGAAACAACATTACTAAGGTGAGTAATTTTTTCTTCAAACAACATGAAGTCTTGCTATATTATGACTACTGCAGACTACACAGCAGTACCTCCATGGAGGAGGGACAGAACCTACTTAGGGAATAGGCTCTGAAGCACGGCTGTGCCAAACCGAGCATCCCTCCTGGCCTGAATATCCAGGGAGTAATGCTTGGTGAAAGTGTGTACTGTCTTCCAAGTAGCTGCCTGACATATCTCCAAGATAGGGATGTCTCTAGCAGCAGCTAGAGATGCAGCTGTACCTCTGGTAGAGTGAGCCCTCAGGCCTGAGGGGGGAACCTTACCAAGCTTTTGATAGCAAAATTGGATACAAGAAACGATCCACCTGGCAATGGATCTTTTAGTGGCAGGTCTCCCTTTCCCAACCTCAACATAAGTGAGAAACAGCTGGAGGGAGTCAAACCTGTGACCCTTGGTACGCTCTATGTAGTAACTTAGGGCCCTCTTAACATCTAAGCTGTGCAGCCTCCTCTCACCAGAGGAGGAATGGTCAGTGAAGAACACTGGAAGTGAAACATATTGGTTAAGGTGGAAATCTGAAACCACCTTAGGCAAAAACTTCCTGTTAGTCCTGAGGACCACTTTATCCCTGTGAAAGGAAATAAAGTCAGTTTCTACTGATAAAGCCTGTAACTCACTTATACGCCTGGCAGAAGTGATGGCTACCAGAAGAAAAAATTACTCACCTTAGTAATGCTGTTTCTTCTAATGGTGTCTTGCTATATTATGACAATTGCAGTTTGTCCCACCATTAGAACTGCTCCGGAGGTGAAAGAGTTAACTCCATTCCATCAATGGAACTTAGAGCACGAGCTCTAAAGAGAAGCTCTGTCTGTGTAGTTTCAAACCTGAACTGTCAGATCTTACGAGCAAAACTCACTAAGGTCTGTGTGGAAGCTGTAACCTACACTAGCCAACTGGCTACCTAAATATTAACCTATTGCTGGTCCCAACACAAAAGACTCAAGTCAGGGGACCAGAACTAATAGTATAATTTAAAAATATGAGAGAAATATAAGGAAAAAATGAAAAACACCACACCCCCAAACCCCAAGAAAGGGTGAAAACACATAAAAAGGGCATAAAATAGTGCCCACACTAGGCTGCCCACCCCATACCCAAGTAGAAGTTCTGAGAGGGGCAGGCTTGGGGGGAGGTCATAATATAGCAAGACTCCATTTGAAGAAACAACATTACTAAGGTGAGTAATTTTTTCTTCAAACAACATGAAGTCTTGCTATATTATGACAATTGCAGACTACACAGCAGTACCTCCATGGAGGAGGGACAGAACCTACTTGGGGAACAGGCTCTGAAGCACAGCTGTGCCAAACCGAGCATCTCTCCTAGCCTGACATCCAGGGAGTAATGCTTGGTGTGAAAGTGTACCGCTTTCCAAGTAGCAGCTTGACATATCTCCAATATAGGGATGTCTCTGGCAGCAGCTAGAGACGCGGCTGTACCTCTGGTAGAATGAGCCCTCAAGCCAGAGGGGGGATCTCTGCCCAGTTTCTGATAACAAAATTGGATACAAGAGACAATCCACCTGGCAATTGATCTCTTAGTGGCAGGTTTCCCTTTCCCAACCTCACCATAAGTGAGAAAAAGTTGGAGGGATTCGAACCTGTGACCCTTGGTACGTTCTATATAGTAACTAAGGGCCCTCATAACATCCAAACTGTGCAATCTCCTCTCACCAGAAGAGGAATGTTCAGTGAAAAACACTGGGAGGGAGACAGATTGGTTAAGATGGAGATCTGAAACCACCTTAGGCAAAAACTTCCTGTTAGTCCTGAGGACTACCTTATCCCTGTGGAAAGAAATAAAGTCGGTTTCTACTGACAAGGCTTGCAACTCACTTATGCATCTAGCAGAAGTGATAGCCACTAGGAAAACAGTTTTCCAAGTTAGATACTTAAGCTCTGCAGAAAACAGAGGTTCAAAAGGGGGTTGCATTAACTGGGCAATGCAAACATTAAGGTCCCAGGCAGGGGCCGGATCCCGAAAGGTGGATTAGTATGAAGTAATCCCTTAAAAAACTTGGAAAATACAGGGTGAGCGGAAAGAGAGGATGGCTTTCCTGCTGAAACAAAAGCAGAGACAGCTGCCAAATGAACTCTCAGGGTAGCTGGTCTCAGGCCCAAAGAATTAAGATGGACCATGTAATCTAACACAATGGGCAAATCAGCAGATTCTGGGGAAATATGTTTCCAGAACACCAAATGGAGAACCTTTTCCACTTAGAATTATAAAGTACAGCCTGGTAGGCTTCCTAGAAGCCTTTAGGATATCAAGAACACCTTGAGAGAGGTGTAGGTCAACAAATTCTAACTCCTCAAGAGCCAGGCCTTGAGGTTGAGGGATCTGAGGTTCAGATACCAAACTCTCCCCTGGGCACAGGTTAATAGGTTGTGATTCCTGGGGAGACACAGGGGAGATGGACTGTCAGGGACAGAAGGAGTGGGTACCAGGGCTGCCTGGCCCAATCTGAGGCAATCAGAATCACCCTGCAAGGCTGGGATCTGATTTTTACTAACACCTTGAATAGGAGAGGGAAGGGGGGAAAAGCATAAAGAAACTTCCCTTCCCAATCCAGGAGAAGGGCGTCCAGGGGGACTGAGCCCAACACTGGGGGCCTGCAACAGAACAGTGGAAGTTGGTGATTGTCTGTGGCTGCAAAAAGATCTATCTGAGGGGTGCCACATCTGGCAAAGACTATCCCCAGTACTTGAGGATCCAGAGACCATTCGTGATGGCCCTGAGAAATCCTGCTGAGAGCATCTGCTAGGACATTGTCCTTTCCTGGAAGGTGAACTGCTATGAGTGAAGTGTTCAGGGAATAGGCCAGAGACCACAACTTCATCGCCTCGGTGCACAAGGCCGAAGACCGAGTGCCCCTGTTTCTTGATGTACCACATTGTTGTGGTATTGTCTGTTCTGACTTGTACCACTTTGTTCTGGACAGAAGCAGAAAACGCTGAAGTGCTAAAGACAGCTCTGAGTTCCAGCAAATTGATGTGGAGCAGAGATTCCTGGGGAACCACACTCCCATGAGTGGAGAGATCGCCCATGTGGGCTCCCCACCCCAGGAGGGAAGCATCCGTAGTGAGGGTCAAAGTGTGAGAAAGGGGAATGAAGGGGACCCCCAGTCTTAAATTGCTCTGATCCTGCCACCACTGGAGGGCCTGGATCAAGGTTCGGGTCACTGGGACCAACTTGGAAAGGGGGTCTCTTCTCTGAGACCAATAGGCTCTCAAGTGAAACTGGATGTCTCTCATCTGAAATCTTGCTCCCTGCACTACAGCTGTGGACGCAGCCATGTGCCCCAGGAGCTGCAAAAAGTGTCTTGCTGGTCGAGAGACCTGCAGAGTGAAGGAGGAGGCCAGAGCCACCAAGTTCCTTACCCTTTCTAAGGGAAGAAAAGCTCTGGCCAGATTTGTGTCCAATTCTGCACCTATGAAGCTGAGTACCTGAACTGGTTCCAGAACCGACTTTGGTATATTTAGCAGGAAGCCCAGGGAGGTGAGAAGCTGCTGGGTGACTTACAGGTGAGATTTTACCTGTTCTGGGGACTGGCCTACAATGAGCCAGTCGTCCAGATAGGGAAAAACAGCAATCCTTTGCCTCCTTAAGTGAGCCACTGCTACTGCCAGACATTTTGTGAATACCCTTGGGGCAGAGGTAAGGCCGAAGGGCATTGCTCTGAACTGGTAGTGACCTGAGGGCAGTTCGAATCTGAGGTACTTTCGGGTGGAAGCTTCTGATTAGGACGTGAAAATAGGCATCCTTGAGGTCCAGGGAAGCTAGCCAGTCCCCTGGCCTTAGAGAGGGTAAAATCATTGCCAGAGTTACCATTCTGAACTTTGGTTTCAAAAGATGCTTGTTCAGATATCTGAGGTCTAAAATGGGCCGCCATTCTCCTGTCTTTTCTGGTTTAAGGAAGTATCTGGAGTACAGACCCTTGCCCTGGTGTAGGGGAGGAACCCTTTCTACCGCTCTGAGAGCTAACAGGGTTGAGACCTCTGCTTCTAGAGTAAAGGTCTCTAAAGAGCTTGCAGGTGGAAAAGACCTGATTCTCATCTTTGGGAACTTTTTGAAGCTGAGAACCAGACCCTGGCTTACTACTTCCAGAACCCACTTGTCTGAAGTTAAAGACACCCAGTTCTGACTGAAGTAAGCCAACCTGCCCCCTACTGGTAAAGGAGAATCGCCCTGGGCACCCCATCTGGGTGCCTGCTTGGCAGGTGCTTTAGGCTGAGGGGGGGGCAGGCCTGCCCGTGCCCGCCTGCCTCTGCCTCTCTGAAGAACCCCTCTGAGCATAAGCAGAGGAGGCCTGGGTTTGTAAAGGCCTGTGAAAGGCCTACCCCACCCTGGGGATGTGCCTCTGAGGAGTGGCTTGCCGCTCCTTGGCTTGGGCACTTTTATAGATAGTCCTATATTCATCCATCTTCTTCATATAATTCTCTGTCTGCTCCCCAAACAGAGAATTTCCCACCACAGGAAAATCCATAGCCTTAGACTTGGTATCCTGTGACAAGCTAGTACACCTGAGCCAGGCCAACCTACAAAAAGCTACAGATGTGGCCATGACTCTAGAGGAAACATCATTAAAATCCACAGCAGCATGAAACTGCACCTTAGACACCTCAATGCTATCGGCACCACCTGCTCCAGCTCACTAGCAAGCTGGCCAGGGCTTGTTGGCTAAATCCATAACAGTATCCCATCTAGATTTCTGATACCTTGCTACATAAGCCATATAATTTGCTTGCCTGAGTCCCAAGGACGCTGCCATGTACTGTTTTTTTGCCATGGCATCAATCTTCCTGGAATCCTTGTCAGGAGGATGTGAAGCCAGGGGAATATTAGCTTTATCACAGGCTGCAGCCTGAACTACCCCAACATGACTGCATTGCTGAGAAAGGAATTCTGTATCAGGACCTGACAGTGTGTACCTCCTGTCCATCTTTTTATCTACAGGAGGCACAGAATTAGGAGTTTTTAAGATTTTTATTGTTTGTTTCCTAAATGACTTATGCAAAGGAATAGACAATCTCCTAGACTCTGGTATATCCATCATTTCTACAAAATCAGGCTCCTCTTGCTCATCCACAGCTTCCTCCAAAGGAAGCTGGAGGGTTTCAGCAACTTTTTTGTAAAACATAAAATGAGAGGAGGACTCAGAAAGCATGGGGGGAGATTCAAAAGGTCTGTCTGGGGAGATGTCCAGTTCAATGGGCACACCCAGACCCTCTAAGTCACATTCATACTGTTCATAATCATCCTCCCCCTCCTCTGGTTCATAAAACTCCTCAACATCATATTCCTGAACCGATGGGACTGACCGAACCGACCATTTACCAGATAGTGGTGGTTCGGACGGAACCGGAGAAAGTGACTGGACAATCTGAATAGCTCTTGCTATCTCTGCAGCAGTTGGAGTAAGAATTTTGGGCTCCAAACCTGCTGACTTTCTTGTTCTCTTTACTGGAACTGGTTCATCCGAGCCAGCTTTTCGTTTGCCCGAGGAAGTCTCGCCCTGGTCAGAGGGCACTCCCTCCGGTTCGGTGGCCATCCAGGTCAGCGGACTTTTTGGCCTCTCGTTCCCTGAGCCTGCCCAATCTCTTTTCCAGCGTGGCTGCAGGGAAATTCTTACAAATCTGGCAGTCTGACTGGAGGTGGTCAAACCCCAGACAATAAACACATGTGGTGTGTGGGTCAGCCTTGGCAAAGACTTCCCCACAGACATAACAGTGTTGAAACCCAGTGGGCCTGGTTTTTCTTTTGGGTTTCTCAGACATAATGCCAGCCTAACCAGAAAAACTTGCCCTTTAAACGGCAGTGCCAGGCAAGACACCCTTATCGGTTCCTAACCGTGTCACGGGTATTGGAAAAAACCGTAATGAAATCCAGATTTTTTAGAACCGATAAGAACCGGGAACCGCACTCTAAAATCTCAAATTTAAAACTTTAAGTTTTAACTTAAGCTGATCGGTTCAAAACCGAACCGATAAAACTTACAAGTTCCACACAGAATTAAAATATGAATTACTTACAATACCACAGACAGAGCTTGAACCGATTGGTTTTGTGGTTAAAATAAAACTATTCTCGGTTGAATCGAACCGAGAAAACACTGTTTAAACCAAGAAATGAACCGAACAGTAGGAGAAATCTCCGGAGCGACTGTTCAGTGAGGCGGAGTAAAGAATCTGACAGTTGAGGTTTGAAACTACACAGACAGAGCTTCTCTTTAGAGCTCGTGCTCTAAGTTCCATTCATGGAATGGAGTTAACTCTTTCACCTCCGGAGCAGTTCTAATGGTGGGACAAACTGCAATTGTCATAATATAGCAAGACTTCATGTTGTTTGAAATACAGTTTTCCAAGTCAAATACTTAAGCTCTGCCGAAGACAGAGGCTCAAAGGGGGGTTGCATTAGCTAAGCAATGCATACATTAAGATCCCAAGCCGGGGCAGGGTCCCTGAACGGAGGATTGGTGTGAAGCAATCCTTTAAAAAACTTGGAAAATACAGGATGAACAAAGAGAGAAGAGGGCTTCCCTGCTGAAATGAAGGCAGAGACAGCAGCCAAGTGCACTTTCAGGGTGGCTGGTCTCAGTCCCAAAGAATTAAGATGGACCATGTAGTCCAATACAGTAGGTAGATCAGCAGATTCTGGGGAAACATGCTACCTAGAACACCATATGGAAAACCTTTTCCACTTGGAGTTATAGGTAGCCCTGAGTGGAAGGCTTCTAGCAGCCTTCAGGATTTCGAACACCTTGAGAAAGTTGCAAATCAGCAAACTCTAACTGCTCAAGAGCCAAGCCTTGAGGCTGAGGGATTTGGGATTGGATACCAAACTCTCCCTGAGCACAGGTTAACAGATTGTGGTTCCTGGGAGACACAGGGAAGATGGACTGCTAAGGACAGAAGGAGTGGGTACCAGGCTGCCTGGCCCAGTCTGGAGCAATCAGGATCATTTTGCAGGGCGAGACCTGATTTTGACTAGTACTTTGAACAGGAGAGGAAGGGGGAAAGGCATAAGAAACTTCCCTTCCCAATCGAGGAGAAAGGCATCCAGGGAACTGAGCCAACACTGGGGCCTGCAACAAAACAATGGAAGTTGATAATTGTCTGGGGCTGCGAAAAGATCTATCTGAGGAGTGCCCCATCTGGCAAACACTATCCCCAGTACTAGGGATCCAGTGACCATCGTGATGGCCCTGGAAATCCTGCTGAGGGCATCTGCCAGGACATTGTCCTTGCCTGGGAGGTGAACTGCTATGAGGGAAGTGTTCAGGAGTAGCCAGAGACCACAACTTCATCGCCTCGGTGCACAAGGTCAAGACCCCAGTGCCCCTTGTTTGTTGGATGTACCACATTGTAGTGGTGTCTGTTCTGATCTGTACCACCTTGTTCTGAACAGATGCAGAGAAAACCTGAAGTGCTAGAAAAACAGCTCTGAGTTCCAACAGATTGATGTGGAGCAGAGATTCCTGAGGGGACCATAATCCCTGGGTGGAGAGGTCGCCCATGTGAGCTCCCCATCCCAAAAGGGATGCATCTGTAGTAAGGGTCAAGGAATGGGACAGAGGGATGAAAGGCACCCCTGTCTCAGATTGCTCTGATCCTGCCACCACTGAAGGGCCTGGATCAGGGTTCGAGTCACTGGGATTAACTTGGCTAGAGGATCTCTTCTTTGAGACCAGAAAGCTCAAATGGAACTGAATGTCCCTCATCTGAAATCTTGCTCCTTGCACCACAGCTGTGGAGGCAGCCATGTGCCCTAGAGCTGCAGGAAATGCCTTGCTGGTCGAGAAACCTGCAGAGTGAAGGAGGCGGCCAGGGCACTAAGGTCCTTACCCTTTCCAAGGGAAGGAAGGCTCTGGCCTGCTTTGTATCCAGTTCTGCGCCTATAAAGTTGAGTACCTGGACAGGTTCCAAAACTGACTTTGGAAGATTGAGAAGAAATCCCAGAGAGGTAAGCAGCTGCTGGGTAACTAGCAGGTGTGATTTGACCTGGTCTGGAGACTGACCCACAATGAACCAGTCGTCCAGGTAGGGAAAAATGGCAATCTTTTGCCTTCTTAGGTGAGCTACTGCTACTGCCAGACACTTTGTGAACACCCTTGGGGCAGAAGTAAGGCAAGGGCATTGCTCTGAACTGATAATGGCCTGAGGACAGTTCGAATCTGAGGTACTCGATGGGAACTTCTGATAAGAACATGGAAGTAGGCATCTTTGAGGTCCAGGGAGGCTAGCCAGTCCCTGGCCTTAAGGAGGTAAAATCATTCCCAGTGTCACCATTTTGAACTTTGGCTTAAAAGGTGCTTGTTTAGATATCTTAGATCCAGGATAGGCCGCCACTCTCCTGTCTTTTCTGGGGTAAGGAAGTACCTGGAGTACAGACCCTTGCCCTGGTGAAGGGAGAAACCTTTTCTACAGCTCTGAGAGCCAGGAGGTTGAGACTCTGTTTCCAAAGCAAGAGTCTCTAAAGGGTTTGTAGGTGGAAAAGATCTGGCTCTCATCTTTGAAATTTCTTGAAGCTGAGAACCAGACCCTGGCTCACTACTTCCAGGACCCACCTGTCTGAAGTTAAAGACTGCCAGTCCTGGACAAGTGAGCCAACCTACCTACAGGTAGTGGAGAGCCGACCCTGGGCACCCCATCAGGGTGCCTGTTTGGCAGGGGCTTTAGGCTGAGGGGTGAGGCAGGCCTGCTCGAACTCGCCTGCCTCTCCCTCTGAAGAACCTCTCTGTACATAGGCTGAAGAGGAGGGGCCTGAGTCTGGTAAAAGGCCTGTGAAAGGCCTACCCTACCCCTGGGGGCTGCCTCTGAGGAGTGGCTTGCGTTCTTGGCTTGTGCACTCCTGTAAGTGGTTCTATATTCATCCATTCTCTTCATATAATTCTCTGTCTGCTCCCCAAACAGAGAATTTCCCACCACAGGAAAATCCATAGCCTTAGACTGGGTATCCTGTGACAAAGTAGTACACCTGAGCCAGGCCAATCTGCGAAAAGCCACAGATGTAGCCATGACTAGAGGATACATCATTAGAATCCACTGCAGCATGGAATTGCACCTTAGATGCCTCCAATACCATCACGGGCCACCTGCTCCAGCTCCTTTGCGAGCTGGCAGGGACCTGTTTGCTAAGGCCATGACAGTATCCCACCTAGATTTCTGGTATCTTGCAACATAAGCCATATAGTTAGCTTGTCTGAGTCCCAAGGATTCTGCCATGTATTGTTTTTTGGCCATGGCATCAATCTTCCTGGAATCCTTGTCAGGAGGATGTGAAGCCAGTGGAATATTAGCTTTATCACAGGCTGCAGCCTGAACTACCTCAACATGACTGCATTGCTGTGAAAGAAAATCTGTATCAGGACCTGACAAAGTGTACCTCCTGTCCATCTTTTTATCCACAGGAGGCACAGAATTAGGAGCTTTTAAAATTTTTATTGTTTGTTTTCTAAAGGATTTATGTAAAGGGATGTACAACCTCCTGGACTCTGGGATATCCATCATTTCCACATAGTCAGGCTCCTCTTGCTCATCCAAAGCCTCCTCTAAAGGAAGCTGGAGGGTCTCAGCAACTTTTTTATAAAACAAAAAATGAGAAGGGGACTCAGAAAGCCTATGGGGAGACTCACCTGAAGGTCTGTCTGGGAGATGTCCGGTTCAATGGGCACATCCAGACTTTCAAAGTCACATTCACACTGATCATAATCCTCATCCCCTCCTCTCTGTTCATAGATCTCTTCTATATCATAATCCTGAACCACTGGAACCGACCGAACTGACCTTTGCCAGACAGTGGCGGTTCGAGGAACGGGACAGGGACTGGACAATCTGTATTGCCCTGGCTATCTCAGCAGCAGTTGGAGAAAATTTTGGACTCCAAACCTGCTGATTTTTTAGATTTCTTTATGAGAACTAGCTCCTCAGAGCCAGCTTTTCGTTTGCCTGAGGAAGTCTACCCTGGTCAGAGGCACTCCCTCCGTTCAAGTTGGCACGAACCGGGCTGGCCATCCAGGTCAGCGGACTTTTGGCCTCGTTCCCTGAGCCTGCCCACTCTCTTGTCCAGGGTGGCTGCAGGGAAATTTTTACAAATCTGGCAGTCTGAATTGAGGTGGTCAAACCCCAGACAATAGACACATGTAGTGTGTGGGTCAGCCTTGGCAAAGGCTTCCCCACAGACACTACAGTGTTGAAACCCAGTGGGCCCGGTTTTTCTTTTGGGTTTCTCAGACATGATGCCAGCCTAACCAACCAACTTGCCCTTTTGATGGCAGTGCCAGGCAAGACACCCTTATCGGTTCCAAACCGTGTCACGGGTCGTGGAAAAACCGTAATGAAATCCGTTTTTTTTAGAACCGATAAGAACCGGGAACCGCACTCTAAAAAGCCTTAAAAGGCTTTAAACTTATATTTAAATACAACTCGATCGGTTCAACCGAACCGATAATACTTTTACAAGTTCCACACAGAAAAAACCCTATCTATTACTTACGATTACCATAGACAGAGCCTGAACCGATCGGTTTTATGTTAAATAATGAATCATGTTAAAATTAAACCGAAATAGCGTTTTAAACCAAGAAATGAACCGAGCAACAGAGGAATCTCCAGAGCGACTGTTCAGTGAGGCGGAGTAAAGAATCTGATGGTTTCGGTTTGAAACCAGCCAAACAGAGCTTCTGAACCGAGCTCACGCTCTAAGCTCCATGCTCTGCATGGAAGTTAACTCTTTCACCTCCGGAGCAGTTCTAAGGCTGGGGCAAACTGCACTAGTCATAATATAGCAAGACTTCATGTTGTTTGAATCACCTTTACCAGGTGAGTAAACTACCATTGTGGGGGATAATCTCTGAGGCACTCCACCTTCCTTACACATGGGTTTCTATCTAAAAAGCAGTACCATGTATCATGGGTGGGTGATAGTGTCCGTATTGTTGTATATTAAAGTCTCTGACTCTGTAATTAAGTTCTGTTCCTTTTCCGATGTGTCTGTCTTTGCTGCCAGAAGTACCGCTTGGCCAACTGTGTCCTAGACTGTCTTGAGACATCTACCCTATAATGTCTAGTGAATGTATGTGGGAAGGCCCACGTGGCAGCTGCACATATCTCCTCTACTCTGGCCCGGTTCCTCTCTGCCCAAGAGGTGGCCACTGCTCTAGTGGAACATGCCTTGATATCTGTTGGTAGAGTCTGTGTGGAGGTCTTATAAGCTTCTGTGATAGCCGTCTTTAGCCAACTTGTTACCGTGGATCTAGTGGCTGATTGGCCCTTTTTGCAACCTTGTGTGCTCAGAAAAAATCTGTCTGATTTACGTATGTTAACGGTCCTGTTGATGTACAATGTCAGTATCCTCCTCATAGATAGGTTTATCAGTTTTGGGTCAGCCGAAACCTCCTCAAGTGGGAGTTGAGCTGGAATTTCAATAACCTGTTGCGAGTGGAAAGTTGTGTTGACTCTGGGTACAAATGATGGGATTGTCCTAAGTTCGATTGTGTCTTCGTGGAAGATTAGGTATGGTGCGTGGCAAGACAGTGCCTGCAGTTCGCTGATGCATCTGGCTGAGCAGATGTACAGAAGGAAGACAGTTTTTAATGTCAGCCATTTCAGAGAGACTGTCTCAAGTGGTTCAAATGAGTGATCTGTCATGGCCCTAAGGAACAGGTTCAGGTCCCATGGTGCAGTCCATTGTCGAGTTTTTGGGCGTGAAATCGAGGATGTCTTTAGGAATCTGATGATATCTTTATGTGTTCCTAGTGTTGTGCCATCTATGGGGCCTCTTGCTGCCCCTATAGCTGCGATCTGAACCCTGAGAGAAGCGGGGGATAGACCCTTGTCTAGGCCGTGTTGTAGGAAGAGTAAGGCAAGGCAAGGCAAATTTATCTAAAAAGACGCCCAATCCAAAGGTTCTGGGCGCTGCACAAAGATTTTTACAGTATTTCATACCACATGAATATATAAAATAGTACTAATAAATATAAATAAGCAAAATTATACCCCAAAAGCTTGCAGAAATAGGAAGGTCTTCAGGCGAACCTTAAAGGCAGTTATCGTGGGGGCCTCCTTAACTAAAGCTGGTAAGGAGTTCCAAAGAGCGGGGGCGGCGACACTAAAGGCTCGGTCACCTGCAGATTTTAATCTCGCTCTAGGAACAGCCAGGAGGCCACCACTAGAAGAGCGGAGATTACGGGAAGAGGAAGACGGTACCAGGAGAACTGACAGGTAACCAGGGCCCTGACCATGTAGGGCCTTATAGGTGAGAAGCCCCACCTTGAACAGCACTCTCCACCTGACAGGCAGCCAGTGCAATTTGCGCAACACAGGTGTAATATGGCAGAATTTACTTTGCCCGTCAAAAGCGGGCAGCAGCGTTTGCACTATGCAGTCGAAGAGCCCCCCAGAGACTCGAGGTGAGGGCATTACAGTAGTCAAGCCTAGAAGTGACTAAGGCATGTATCAAGGTAGGGAGGTCCAGAGACGGAACAAGGGGCTTAATCCTGGCAATGTTACGAAGCTGGAAAAAACAGGAACGGACCACGGAGGATATCTGAACCTCCATGGACAAATTCCTGTCAAACATCACGCCAAGATTTCGCACCCAAGGGGAGGCCATCAATGACGCAGCTCCAAGCACAAGTCCAGTTGCGGAGTCAGAGGCCAACCCATCACGAACTCTGTTCGACTCCACTACCAATACCTCAGTCTTGTCAGGGTTTAGTCTAAGCCAGCTGGAGGCCATCCAGTCACCAATCTCAGCCAGACAGATATTTAACACATCCACTGCGTTTGGTGTTCCTGGGGCAAAGGATAAGTCTAGCTGAGTATCATCAGCATAGCAGTGAAAACTCAGACCATACTTCCTAATGATCCTCCTCAGGGGCAGCATGTATACTGCGAACAACATTGGGGCTAATATCGAACCCTGAGGGACTCCACACAAAAAGGGGCAGGGTGTAGATGAGAAATTTCCCATCGCAACCCGCTGTCTCCTATTTGTGAGAAAGGACTCAAACCATTTGATGACAGCACCGGTGAGTCCACACAACTCCCTCAGGCGGAGAAGCAACACACAATGGTCCACAGTATCAAAAGCTGAAGAGAGATCGAGAAGGACAAGAATAGTACTGTCCCCTCGATCTCTAGCCCTGAGGAGGTCATTTTGCACCCGAACTAGCGCAGTTTCAGTGCTATGTCTAGCCCGAAAAACTGACTGGAAAGGATCATATAACTCGTGAGTCATCAGATGTTCCTCCAACTGAAGCGATACCACCTTCTCAACAATCTTCCCCAAAAATGGGAGATTGGAGATGGGACGGTAATTTGCCCTGACCTCCGGGTCCAAAGAAGACTTCTTTAATAGGGGTCTCACCAGAGCCTCCTTCAGGGCATCTGGAAAGACACCCTGACTTAAGGAGCACCGGACAATCAGGGCAAACACCAGGCCAACAGAGTCAATGCATCTCATTAAGAAACGCGTTGGCACTGGGTCCAGTTCACAAAAGGTATACTTCAGATTGACTGCCACCTCAATAACATCACGGATCTTCACTGGCCTGAACTCTCCCCAACTAGGTGGAGTGCACTCAGCACACAACTGGTGACCACTGTCAGCAATGATATTGCTGGCTGAAGAAACCTCCCGTCGGATCAAAGACACCCTGTCTGAGAAAAAGCGAGCAAAATCCTCACAATCCTCATTTGAGGAAGTTCTTCCGGGCTGAAGACAGACAGGATGAAGAAGTCTATCAACAGTCCGGAAGAGTGAGGCTGGTCGGTTTCTCCCAGCAGCAATCTCCCGAGACAAAAATGCTGTCTTCTTTCGGTTGATTGCCTCCTGATATGCGCAATAATGCACAAGCAGGACCAGTTTGTCCGTCTCCAGGTGGGACTTCTTCCAGCAGTGCTCTAATCTCCGACCCATCTTCTTCATTTCCCTGAGATCTCCATCATACCAAGGAGACCTCAGGTACGAAGCTCTGGGTCTGGTAAGATGTGAGGTATAGTGACAGAACTGGGGGTGATATTGTTCTGTACACACCATTTTGAGAAAATTCTCCACTGTCTCTGACATGTAGAGGTGCTGGATAGTCTTTTAGAATGATCAAGGTATGGATAACTGAGGGGTGGTATCCTTCATTCAACAGTCTCTCCCTTTCAGGAGCCAGGCTGTTAGTCTGAGATTGGCTGGGTTGGGGTGGCCTATGGGACCCTGTGTGAGTATGTCCTGTCTGTAGGGGAGTATCCACGGATGGTCCAGGGCCATAGTCACCACCGTCGCGAACCAAGATCTCCTTGGCCAATATGGGGTGATCAGTATTACTCGCAGTCTGGATGTACGTATTTTTTTCAGGACCTGCGGCATCATTGGAATTGGTGAGAATATGTATGCTATTTGAAATGACCATGTTGTTGAGAGTGCATCCACTCCCCTGGACTTGTGGTCCCAGAATCGGAAGTAAAACTTTGGGCACTGGTTGTTCTTGTTGGACGCCATGAGGTCCCATTCTATGAGTCCTCGTTTGTCGACTGTGTGAAAGGTTTGTCTGTGCAGCATCCATTCCCCAGGGTGTATTTGCTGTCTGCTCAGCCAGTCTGCTGTGGTATTCAGCTTTCCGGCAAGATGTACTGCGGTTAGGCTCGCCAGGAATTTCTGTGCCCATGGGATAAGTCTTTCTGCCTCCCTCTGCATTCATCTGCTTTTTGTTCTCCCTTGCTTGCTGATGTATGAAACAGTGACTTGATTGTCTGATCTGATTAGCACGTTTTCCTCTTGCTAGAGTCTTGAAATGTAGTAGCACTAGACGGACTGCTCTTATTTCAAGTACATTCATGGGAAGTTTTGCTTCTGTTATGTACCATTTCCCCTGTGCTGTATTGTGACCGGTTGTGGCCCCCCAGCCAGTTAGATTGATGTCTGTGTCGACTTGCAGGTTTGGTTGCATGTCTAGAGGCATGTCCTTTAGCAGGTTGTCCCTGTTTAACCACCAGCGTAAAGATTGTAGTACTCCTGGTGGGATTGTTATGACCTTTGAGAAGTCTAAGTCATAGGTTGGACCCTGTTAAATAAGGAAAGATAGTAGTGGTCTTATATGCCATCTTGCCCAGGGTATGGTATCTATGCAAGATAACATTAGGCCTAATACTTGAGATATTAATTCTATGGATGCTAGTCAGTTGTGTGTGAGTTTTGTCATTGCTGATATTAGAGTTTCTACCCTTTTTTTGGAGGTTTTTTTTTTTTTTTTGCTGTATTATTTCTTCCGCGCTCCCAGCTTCTACTATCAGTTGTCCCCAGCACGCCCTCCCTGAAGGTTAGACCCCTTCCCTTGTGCACCCCATGACTTACCCTTCATGGCAGGGTGGTGGGGAGTGACTCAACCACCCCAAAGCGGATCCATGCCAGGAGGTGCCTTCTTGGAGGTGGCGGCTGCGAGACCCGTCATCCAGCTGGAGCTTTTCCTTTTCCCCTTGAGGGCCAGTGGAGCACCAACAGCTAGTGTTCCCCACCCCGAGAAGGAGAGCAGTCCAACGGACGCCGATCCTTCTCTCCCCGCCAACCCCCGGCGACCCATGCCTCGCTCCTGAACATGGGCCGACATGGCTTGCAGCAAGGCCCAGCGCCTCAGCCCTCAACGCCACCAGGCTGGCTTTTTTTGGAGGGTTTTACAGTTCCTTCGGCAGTGTTGATGAGGTTGCCCAGGTGTTCTAAAGTTTGGCATGGTGTTAGCTGACTCTTCTCTGTGTTTATTGCCCATCCGTGGGCCTGTAGACACTGTAGTGCTGTAGCTGTTTCTCTTGCTAACTGACTTATTGACCTGGTCCAGATTAGCCAATTGTCCAGGTAAGGAATGACTTGGATTCCCTGCTCTCTGAGTTTTGCAGCAAGTACGATCGACACCTTGGTGAACACTCGTGGTGCCGAGGCTAGGCCGAAGGGGAGTACCTAATATTGGAAATGCTGGCCTAGTATGTGGAATCTTAAGTATTTTTGGCGTGATAGTCTTATGGGGATATGAAGGTAGATATCCTTCAGGTCTATTGATGTAAGGACATCGTCCAGTCTTATGGCCTTTAATATAGACCTGATGGTTTCCATTTTGAAAGGCTTGTAGGCAACACTGTTTTTTAGGTACTTCAGGTCTAGTACCGGGTGGAGGTCACCCATCTTTTTTGGCACTGTGAATAGGATTGAGTACACCCCCTGACCCTGTTCTTCGAGTGGTACCTCTCTTATGGAATTGTTTGCCCTTAGTTGAGACAGTATGTGTTGCATTTGTTTTGGGTTTGCACGGCGTCTGGTTATTGGTGAGGTTATTAGTCTTCCCTGCCTTGGTAGATGAGCGAACTCTATTGCATAACCTCTCTGAATTATTTCCAGGACCCATCTGTCCTGGGTGGATTTTAGCCATTCCTGTGCAAATAGGGTTAGGCGGGCCCCGATTACGGGGGGCGAGGTAGTCATTGGTTATTGTGTCCCCTCCTACGCTGTTGGTAGGTCCCCCAGCTCTGTTGGGAGTACCTCTTCCTCTAAATTTGTGTGTGTGGAAGTATGGAAGAAATGAGGATCTTTGGTTCTGGCCCCTATATACATAGCGTCCTCTGTGTCTGTCGCGAAAGAGGGCTGATTGATGCTGGGCAGGCCAGAAGGTAGTAAAAGTTGACTGCTCCTTCCTAGTATCTTGCCTTCTTTTTGCCCTTGAGATATTTCTCCACCCTCCCCAAACAATAAGTTGCCTCTGCATGGTAGTTTGAACAGTAGGGACTTGGATTCGCTGTCTACGTTCCACAGTTTCATCCAAATGCATCTCCTTCCTCTGTTAATTAGTGTGGCTGCCCTTGCGTTAATCTTTAGTGAGTCCACCGCCATGTCTGCCAGCTACTTTGTTGACAGTATGGCATTCTCGAGAAGAAGGGCCTCTGGGGATATTTCTGTCAAGCTCTTCTGGGCTTGCTGCAGCCATTCGAGTTGTGCCCTAGTGGCATAGATGACCGTGGTTGCAGCTCTGGCCCCGAGGCCTGAGAGTTTTTTATCTACTTGGTCTCTTAGGGCTGAGGTTGAGTCGGTGGGCAGGATTGTCTTTTTGTTGAGGGAAGCGATTTGAGGGTCAGTGGAGGGGGGTGTACACCAAGTCTTTACAATGTCTGCATCCAGTGGGCACATTTTGTCCCATGATCTCCTTTCTGGGATGCGAGCAGGGTCCGCTGCATCCCATTCCTTTGAAACAACCTCTGAGATTGCCTCGCAGACCGGGAAGGTGTCCGCTGTTTTTTGGGATGGTTGTAGTGAGGGGATTCATTTTGACTGTGGTAGAGGTGTAGGTATGTCAAAGCCTACAGTGGACATAATGCTGCGTACCAGGGCAGGAATTTGTTCTGGTAAACACCATTTTGCCGTTAAAGATTGTGGATCATTGTCTGGATCCTCATCATCGTCAGAGGCCTCGTCATTCTCAGCTTGAACAGTGTGGGAGGATGACGGATTATTGATGCCCACCGTGTTAAGAGTATGCCACCCAGTGTGTGTATTAGTGTCAGTGGGAGTCGTCTTTTGTGAAGTGAGTTCATTCAATTTGTCCCACATGACTGACATCAGCTGCTATTGTAGTTGTAGTACTTGTTGATTCTGTATTAATATAGTATTAGTGTCCAAATTGGGGGGTGGTAGGTGGTGGATAGGTTGTAAGTTGTCCTGGTCTGGTGTTTTGTCAAGGATGGCTGCTGCGTCATCCTCCCTGTGATTTTCAAGAGAGTGGGAGGGTGGATCCTCTGCGTAAGAGGCACACAGCCTTCCTAATTGTGAGGCTGGTAATAGAATACTGCATAATCTACAGCTCTATGTCTTCCCCATATCTGGAAAAATGGAGAGACAAGGGGAATTAGGGACAATCCACAATTGAGAAATGAGTAAAGCATATATATTGACAATTGCTGAAGCTTTTTATTTGTGTCTAATGTAAAAAATCCACCCAGTATATAAGTAGGCTGATGTCTGTGGATGAACCAGGAAGGTAGCTGGCCCCCTGTGAGGAGTTCCTACATAAATGGCAAGATAACGCCTTATTTGCTGTACTCCCTTAGAGATATAGAGTTCCCCTTGGAGGTTTTCTATATTATTTATTATTTAAAAGTCAGCTGCATAATTGCAGCGCGAGGAGCTGGAGCACTCCCCTGCCTAGCGTATGTTCACAGAGGAGAGTGTGCATGCACGAGCAGGGAGCGCAAGTGTATAAGCATGCCGCTCTTAGCCCGCGCATGCGTGGGAGCGCGAGTCACGTGTCATAGGAGCGCAAGGGAGAGCAAAGAAGCTGAAATACATGGCGCACACCTTCCTCTAATACACAAAAGAAGAAGAAGGTGTGAAAACACGCCATGTTGTTCAGGGAAACGCTGGGGAACCGAAAACAACGATTAGGAGGCTTCTTGGCTGTTTGGGCGCCATGTTGTTCAAGGAGACCTGGAGAGCAGAAGCAACAATCGGTTGGCTTGACTTTCTGGGAGGTATGTGCCAGTTGGGACTGCACACCATAGGAGAGAGGAATACTTTTCCTCCACGCAGGGAGGTAAGGCAGCAAGTGAACTTTCTCTGTAGCCCCAATAACTAGGCAACAGGAGCTGAAAGATGGAGGCAATTGTAAAAGGATACAGTCTCCTATGGCTGCTAGCAGGAGCCATAGGTAGTTATCCTCCCCACCATTTTGTAGTGGTGGGTGCAGGCAGTCTTGGACTGCTAGGAGGGGTCACAGTAGACTGCTGTGGGCTAAGCAATCATCTTAGACTCGCTAGTAGGGAGTCCAAGGAGGCCCAAGAAAAAGTTCTCTAAGGAAGCAACAAGTGCGCAGTGTCAATTAGCCTGAGTTAGCTGTACTGGGTGTACTCTGTTGTTTATTTCTTAGAGTTCTATTGTTAGGCTTAAGCATTTTATTCATGCAGTTTTTTCAAATGCCTGTTGGACTAGTTAACTATATAACCCCTTCCAATGACGCAAAACAAATTGAACAAGTCTGTTCTGTTAGCTAGTATCCTGTACCGACATTGTTTTGTAGTAAATTGACTCTTACCTCTATTTTTGTGCTGGAATAGTTGATTATTCGGAGCTGTTGATGGGTGCAGCAACCTGTCTCGATGCATACTGATAACTGATGAGAAAAGGGCTGTGACAGAGAAAGGGGCTCGGACTTCTTTGAAGTCACATGTGCATCAAGCAACCTATCAGGTGGACACAACCCATGTGTAAGGAAGGTGGAGTGCCTCAGAGATTATCCCCCACAATGCCAATCCTCAGAGAACCCCAGGCAACTGTCAAAGTTTGAAATCCAAATGTGTGCCTTGTGGTAAAGCCCACGAGGTCTGAGGTAAAAGACAAGGCAACTAACACTAATTTGATGGTTCCTTCAAGAATTAGGTTAAAAAGGGAGGAACCGTCAAAACTAAGCACCCGCAGTAAAAATAAAGAAATGAACAGCCACGATAAAAATAAAGTCAAAATAGCGCAGATCGCTAAAATGGAAAAATTAAGCTGGCCGCTTTCACAAATGCAAAACTTTCACTCAGCACACTATAGAAAAGGATTTATGAGGAAAACTTTACCCACATAAGCATTAGGAGGCTGTCAACAAGGAAAGTTGAGAGGCTCCTCAGGGGCAATGTTGCTTAGTCTAGAGGAGAAAAAATTCTGAAGCCTTCAGGCTGCTCTCACTCACCTCACCTCCCCTCCTGTTTTTTGACTGGCTATTGCCCAAAGCTCATTTAAATAAAATTCTCTTAAAGGTATACCTCCCGGGCAGTTGCACCTAGCCAGCTAACTGCTAAAGTTACTGATGCTAAAGGACTCCTGGGGTAAGAAACTACCAATATCGGGCCCAACCCGAATCCCTAAGTATGTAAAAAACTTATCAAACAATTTTAAGCCCCATGTATTTCTCCCAGGTCCTGTCGCTCCCTTGTCTAGATACATTATTTCTGATTTATGCAGATTAAGTTTGTATCCTGAGAAACAGTGAGAGCTTTAATCATACTGTGTGATCACCTGGAAGAAACAAGATTACTACGGTATTTTTTTCTTCTATCCCCAGGAATCACTCAGTATGATTAAACTAATGCATATTACCAACTAGTACCTTTGGAGGTTAGGCACAGAACCTGCTTTAGGAAAAGGTTCCGCAGCACTGCTGTACCAAATCTGGCATCATTTCTGGACTGTATGTCCAGGCTATAATGCTTGGTAAAAACATGTACAGTTTTCCATGTACCTGTAGCTGCTTTGCAGATTTCCAAAAGTAGGATATCCCCTGCAGCTGCTACTAATGCACTGTACCCCTGGTAGAATGTGCCATGAGGCCCAGGGGAGCCTGCCTACCAACTTTACTGTAACAGAATTGTATGTAGGCTACTATCCAGCGTGCAATGGTTTGTTTTGATGCAGGTTTTCCCTTACCCACTTTCCCATATGTGAGGAACAGCTGGGTATGCTCTGGCCTATGAGCCTTGGTTCTGCCAAGGTAGTGAATTAATGAATGCCCTCTTGACATCCAGGCTATGTAGTTTCCGCTCAGATGAGCTGGAATTGTCAGTGAAGAAAACAGGTAAAGTGATGGTTTGATTCAAATGGAAGTTTGAGATCATCTTAGAAAGGAACTTCCTATTGGTCTTAAATACAACCTTGTCCATGTGGAAGGAGATATAATTCATATCTGTGCACAGGGCTTGCAACTCACTTATTCTCCTGGCTGAAGTGATGGCCACTAGGAAAAGTTTTCCATGTGACATACATTAAGGCTGCATTTGCCATGGTCTCGAAGGGGGAGCTCCATGAGCCTGGAAATACAAATGTTTAGATTGCAGAGTGAGACTGGCTCCCTATGGGGAGGGCGAAGGTGGTTCAGGCCTTTGAAGAATTTGCAAAAGACAGGGTGGGAGACCATGGACCTGTCTTTACCAGCTGAAACCTATGCTGACTGCAGCCAGATGGACCTTCAGTGTAGAAGGTCTAAGGCCCAATGTGTGTAGGTAAGTCAAACAGTCCAGCAGGACGGGAAGACCAGCCCTGGAGGGAATAATGTCCTTCCCTAAGCACCAAATAGAGAACCTTTTCCACTCTGAGGAAGGTTTTATTGGTTGATGGCTTGCTGCATCCCCTGAGCACAGTCAAAACCTTTTCTGAAAAGTTTAGTCTAGTGAATTATAGGTCTTCAAGAGCCAAGCCTACAGTCGCAGGGATCTGAGGTTAAGGTACAAGATCATGCCCTGAGAGGATGTCAGGAGGCTGTGCCTCTGGGGCAGGTGAATTGGGCAAGAGGCAGACGGGTTAGCAGGAGTGAGTACCATGGCTGTCTTGCCCTGTCTGGTCCCACTAAGATCACTGTTGCTGGCTGTAACCTGAACTTTATCAAGATTCCTGAGCAGCATGGGGAAAGAAGGGAAGGCATACGGGAATCTGCCTGACCAGTTCAGTGCTAGTGCATCCACTGGAACTGTGCCCCTGCTGGGAGGCCTGCAACAAAACTGTAGTAGCTGGTGATTGTCTGTGGAGGCAAAGATACCTATCTCTGGAGTGCTCTGTCACAAACCCACTCAGCAGGTCAGGCCCTCTACTCCCAAAGTGCCAACCTCCGAGAGCAGTCTTGTGAACAGTTTAACAGAACAAGGTAACCCTCTTGTCTGTTTTGTGAGTTCGGATTACCTTTAGTCTCAAGTCTTGGAGGGATTCAAATTGTTAACCTCTGTACAGGCTCAGATATTTCTGTCTTCGGGGGGCCAGATATCTTTGCCTATGGGCACCTAACCAGGTATACAGAGATGAACCCTTAAAAACTTTAATAAAGACCTCAGATTTAAAATGCGTCTCTTTCTAGTTTGGTATCACCATTCAAGCTTATGTCTATTGTCTGCTTTAACCATATATACTTTTCTTACGACTAAAAGAAATTCAAAGACAGACCAAATATGTTTTAAAATGAGTTTTACTAAAAATAGATAAAAATATGTGAAACACAAAATACAGAACTCTTATATCACAAGACATACACATCTTTTAAAAGAACAAGGTTTAAATAGTGCAAATTCCTACTTACAGTACTTAGATTTGACTCTCTCTCTAAATACCTGTTTAAAAGTGCTCACGATCTTTCCTTGTCAGAGTCTAAGTAAAAGTGTGTCTAAGTAAAACAGAATTATTCCTTAAAGTAAACTGTATTTGCCAACCCCTTTTGTGTGAGGTCATCTAGCTCCTCCTCTGTCAGATTATATATAAAAAAATATGTATCTTATACAAAAGCAGGATGTCTTTTCAAAGTATTACATTCTGCAACTTCAGCATAATTCGTGTCCTTCAAATGACACTTCGTTGATCTCATAAGCTTCCTCCTTCCAGGACATGAAAGCATCTTTATGATTTCACACCTCTATGTAATAACCTGGGTTTTCCCTCCAACGTCAAAAAATGGATATGATTTAGCAACTCGGCTGTAATTAAGTCAGACAAACAGGAGGTCCTTGATTAAGGCCTTCCATGTAACACCTAGAGTGGATATTCAGAACCTGCTTGAGCAGGTATACGAAGCCAGGCTGGCGCGCTGGGATGCACCGGGGCGTGGTCTGGTGATATTCAGCGGTGCTGCGCCGCATGACTCTGCACCGTTGAATATGGCACCATGGCCACCCGCAGTGCGCATGAAGCAGTGGCACTGCGCCAGCGCAAGTGGCCAGAGAGGAGCAGGGGGATGCGCTAACGCAAGTGCCGTTGCGCTAGACGCAGCAACCATGATATTCAGCGGTGGACCTGCAAATGAGGCCATAATGTATGCAAGGCACAATTGTGGCCATTTGCATGTCATTATGGTCCCATTTGCATGCAGGTGCACCGATCCCCTGCGACTTCCGCCTGGCGCCCTGCCAGGCTGCAGCCGCCGGGGACCGATGCCCTGCCCCTCACCGCAACGTGCCCTTTGCCCGATCGTGGGCTGTAATAATATTCTAACTCCTGGTGGTCCAGTGGACCTAACTCCTTGCTCGATCGTGGGCTGTAATATCATTTTAACTCCCTGGTGGTCCAGTGGACCTAACTCCTTGCCTGATCGCGGACTGTAATATCATTTTAACTCCCCGGTGGTCCAGTGGTCCTAACTCCATGCCTGATCGTGGGCTGTAAGAATTTTCTTTACTCCCCGGTGGTCCAGTGGTACCCATACCCCCCTCCCAACCTGCCCACTCATACCCGCCACCCCGCTCCCCCCGGTCAGCGGCGGGTGGCAGCACCCCACCCGTAAGCCGCCCAGCCTCCCAACTGGCAGCGTGCAATACGGCTTGCCACACTGGTTCATAGCATGGGGCCAATGGGCGTGCAGACCATACTGTACTACATAGTCGATATGGCGAATGGATCCATTCACATATCAGGACTATGTAGTCGCAACGCGTCTGCGCCCATTGCCCATGCTGTGGACCAATGGGCGTGCAGCCGCATTGCATACCGTCAGTCGGCGCGCAAGACGGCTTGTGGGTGGGTGTTGCCGCCCGCCGCTGACCGGGGAGCGGGTGGTGGGCTCAGTGGGTGGTGGGGAGGAGGTACCGCTGGACCACCAGGGATGGTTTGGACATTTAATATTTATACTTATGCCCGCGATCGGGCTGGAAGCGGTCCACTGGACAACCAGGGATACAGGACGTGTTAATATTATACCTATGCCTGAGATCGGGCTGGAAGCGGTCCACTGGACCATCAGGGATATTGGACGTTTTATTTTTATACTTATGCCCGCAATCAGGTATGGGGGGCGCTACCACGATGGACGGTGCCGCCGGAGCTCGGTTGGCCACCCACAGCTGGCAGCTGCCGTGTTGTGCCCTACAATATGGCAGCTCACCTATGGGTGGACAGCCGTTGCTCCTGTTTTTTTCAGCTCAACTGTGTGCGGGCTGAATATCGGAATGTGTGGAGTATGCATGGGCACGCTCCCCCCACTTGCGCCGCATAAATTACTGATGCACCCCGGCGCATTGGGATTTGTGCCACGCACTTTCCCCTTTTGAATATTGCGCTGGGGCACAACCCTTCTGAATATCCCACCCCTAGTATATAGAACTGTGTGAGTGTTCTCACATGCTGTTTTCAGCATTTTTCTCATGGCTTTCATCTCCCAGCTGAAACCTGGGGAGGGGGGATGAGTGAGGGCATTCTAAGAGCACCAGATTTTTTAGCAGACACAACCAGAAATACATTTTTATATTTAAAACAAAATGATACAGCACTCAGAACTGGCTGTCCACGTAACAATTCCTCCCCACCTAGACTGAATTTGGGGGTTCCATCCCCTAAATGGGATGAGCTTCCCAAATCAGTTCACTCCTCATAGACCCTAGACAGCCCATCTGAGTTCTGGTTCTTCGCTCCAGCCCTATGTACGATTTTTAGATCATACCCCTGTAAAGCAAGACTCCATCTTAGCAGTCTGCCATTGTTTTTCCCCATCTGCGTCAGCCAAACCAGGGGGTTGTGGTCAGTCTGCACCACAAAATGCTGCCCATACAAGTATGGCTCTAATTTTTTTAGGGCCCACACTATGGCAAGACACTCCTTTTCCACCGTGGAGTACGCTTGCTCCCTGGGAAGTAGCTTCCTGCTCAGGTACACCACTGGGTGATCTGTCCCTTGGCTCGACGTCTGGCTCAGTACTGCCCCAATACTCACGTCTGAGGCGTCCGTCTGAACTATAAAGGTATTACTTTAGTCAGGACTTGCCAAAACAGGAGCACTGCACAGTGCCTCCTTCAGTCTAGTAAAGGCTTCCTCACAGGCTGGGCCCCAGGTAATTTTCTTTGGCATCTTTTTCTTTGTCAGGTCAGACAGGGGAGCAGCCAGGGCACTGTAATTGGGTACAGATTTCCTGCAGTACCCTACTGTCCCTAGAAAGCTCCAGACCTGCTTCTGGGTTTCTGGTCTGGGCCACACCTGGATCACCTCTATCTTTATTTGGTTAGGACGGAGCTGTCCTCGGCCTACCACATGCCGGAGGTATGCCACTTCTCCCATGGCCACCTGGCACTTCTCGGCTTTGACAATGAGCCTGGCCCTCTGTATCCTGTCCGGCACTTCCCTAAGGTGGGATAGGTGTTCCTCCCAGCTGGTACTAAAGATGACAATGTCATCCAGTTACGCCACAGCGCATTCCTCAGCACCATTTAACACCTGGTTCACCAACCTTTGGAAAACGGCCAGGGCGTTCTTTATTGCGAAAGGCATTATTTTACACTCAAATAAACCTATCGGAGTGATGATGGACGACCTCTCCGTAGCTCTGTCCGTCAATTCTACCTGCCAATACCCCTTGGTCAGGTCAACAGTCGTAAGGTAGGTTGCCCCTCCCAACTTCTCCAGGAGTTCATCCGTCCAGGGCATTGGGTGGGCGTCAGACTTCATGACTGCATTCAGTCCACAATAGTCCACACAGAAACGAGTTGAGCCATCTGGCTTGTGCACAAGGACTACGGGTGAGGCCCAGGGGCTGTGGGATCTCTGGATTACCCCTAAATCCAGCATCTCCTCCACTTCCCTCCTAATGTCCTTTTGGACAGCCTCCGACACCCAATATGCTGTCTGCCATATGGGCGTCTGTGTCTCTGTCTCCACATCGTGTGTCACTAAGGGGGTTAGTCCAGGCTTGGTGCTAAACAACGGGGCAAAGTCTGCTAAAACCTCCCTTACTTTCTACACCTGGTCCAGGGCCAGCTGGGGAGACAATTTTACTGCCTCCACAGAGGACTCCCGCTTACTTTCCTCCAGCAAATCCAGAAGGGGGTCTCCTTCATCCGTCCTCTCCCCATGACTACACACTGCAAACACCATGTAAGTCCTGTTGTCATATGGCTTCATCATGTTGACATGGTACATCCTTTCTGTCTGTCTTCTGTCAGGTAACTCCACAATGTAGTTCACGTCATTTACCTTCCTAACCACTTTGTACGGTCCTGCCCACTCAGATTGCAGCTTGTCTTTCCGGACCGGAATAAGGACGATAACTTCCTGACCCACCATGTAAGAGCGAGCTCTGGCTCTGCGGTCGTACTACACTTTTTGTTTCAGTTGGGCAGCTGCCAGGTTGCTCTGGGCTGTCCCAATAAGCTCCTTCTGCCTTTCCCTAAACCTAAGGACATAATCCACAATGGGAGTTCCCTGGGTGGCGTGCTTGCCTTCCCAGTCCTCCCTGATCAAGTCTAAGGGCCCACATACCTGGCGTCCATATAAGAGTTCGAAGGGGGGAAAATCATGTTGACTCTTGGGGAACCTCCCTGTATGCAAACAACAGGTGGGGAAGTTATTTCTCCCAGTCCTTCCCATGCTGTTCAGCAAACGCTCGGAGCACTGACTTTAGGGTACCACTGACTCGTTCCACAAGTCCATTGGCTTGTGGGTGATACGGTGTTGTGCATCTCTGCACCACCCCACACTTCTCCCATAAACATTTTATCAGGTCCAACATGAAGGAACCCCCTCGATCGGTGATTACCTCCTGTGGAAACCCAACACGGGAGAAAATCCCAAGCAAGGCATCTGCCACTTTGTCCTCAGTGAGGATAGGGCGACTGCCTCTGGGTACCGGGTGGCATAATCCACCACAGTCAGGATGAATCTCTTCCCTGAGGGGCTGGGGTATTTAAAGACCCTACGCTATCCATTCCCACCCTCTGGAATGGCTCCTCCACTATGGGCAAAGGGATCAGGGCTGCTTGGGTTTTCTTGCCCGCCTTCTCTATTTCTTGGCACCAGTGACAAGACCTGCAATACTTCTTCACCTGCTGGGTGAAGTTAGGCCAGTAGAAATTCTGGGCTAACCGCTGCATAGTACGCGCGATTCCCAGATGAACAGACAAGGGAATATCATGTGCAATTTTGACCAACTGCTCATGATACCCCTGGGGAGTGACAAGCTGCCTGCCTAGCATCCCTCCCACTGTCTGCACTACCTGAGTATACATAAGTCCATTTTCCCAATAAACCTTATGTCTGCAGTCACCTCCCTGTGTGCCATCCGAGTCTGCCCAAGCCCTCAGCTTCTCAAAACTAGGGTCACCCCTCTGAGCAGCTGCAAACCCCTCACACATTCCCAAGGCATGGGACAGGTCCCCTTCAGTTACTAAACTAGGGTCCCTAGCACTAGCGTCAGGGCACTCAGGATCACTGTCAATCCCAGCCCTCGGACAATGGGTGACCCCTCCCTCTTCGGAGTAACCTTTCGTAGCTGTGTGGTCACTTGCTACTGGGGAAATTTCTACCCCCTTTTTATCAGTCTCTATATCAGAAGACACTGGCTGGGGAACCAGCCGCCCAGTGGTTACCACACTGGTTTCTGTGGGGTTCAGGGAACTACAGTTTTCCCTTGCCACTTGGCTACGGGTAACTGCACATACCATCCCCGGTTGGAGATTGTTACCCAGGATCACATCCACAGCTAACGTTTTGGCTACAGCCACCTGTTGCACAGTTCTCCCTGTTTCACCCCAGTCTAAGAGAACACTAGCGAGGGGCAATGTTTTCGCCTCACCAGTGAAGTCCTGTACAGTGTTGTATTTATTGGGTGTAAGCTGACCAGGCTCTACCAGATCCCCCTTTACCAAGGTCAAGGATGCCCCTGTGTCCCTTAACCCTTGCATCTGTACACCATTTACCATGACTGGGTGCATGTGTTCCCTCATGTTCACTGGCATGCTTCCAGGGACACACAAACAACCCACTTCTTTTCTAGCACCCTGTTGTGTATTACTGCTCGCCTTTTTGGGACACTGTCTGGCAATATGCCCAGTTTTTTTACACAACCAACAGGCATTTCTTACTTTAGAGAAATCTTTTTGTAGAAACCTGGGGCTAACTGGTTTGATTGGAGGCAGTGAGGGTTTTAGCTGCCTTGAAGTGCAACACCATTCTTTTCTCGCCTGCCCATTCACTCACAGAGCAGGTCTGTTCTTGGCACAGCGGTCCGAGAGTTCAGCAGCCTCTTGCACTGTTTTGGGATCTCGGTCCTCTAGCCAGGTTTTTAGCTCTGCTGGGCAAGCCCAATAAAACTGTTCTAATAAAATCACATTTTCAATTTTATCAACAGAGTTTACCTCAATTCCTTCCCACCAATGTTTTTAAAACTGACGTTGTTTCGTGACTAGCTCCTCATAGCTCATATCAGGGCTTCTCCTGAGCTTACGGAATTTAGCTCTGTATGAGTCAGCAGTTAATTCAAATTTTTTTAACAGTGCAGCTTTTAGCTTGCTGTAATTAGTACTGTCCTCATTGTCCATTTGACCCAATGCATCCTGAGCTTTCCCGGTAAGTAGTGGGGATAGCTGGAAGCTCCAGGACTCTCTAGGAATTTTAGCCTGAATACAAACTTTTTCAAAAGAATTTAAAAAGGCATCCATGTCCTCCCCCTCTTTAAACTCGGCTATTAATTTGGAGTTCAATTTGTAACCCAGTCCTGCAGTCCCAGTTAAACCCAAGCCACTTACCTGCTCTGGTGCAGCTGGTCAGAGTCATATCTTCTCCAGTTCGTGTTGCCTCTGGCGCTCCTTCTCCTCACGGTCTGCGTCTCGGCATTCTCGCTTTCTCTTCTCCTTCTCTGCATCTGGCTGGCACTCATGTTCCTCACGGTCTGTGTCTCTCTGTTCTCGCTCTGCCTTTCGGCGTTCTCGCTCTGCCTCACGGTCCGCCTCTCTCTGTTCTCGCTCTGCCTCCAGTTCCATCCTGCGCAACTCAGTTTACAGCCTGAGTACCTCTGGATTCAGGATACTGAAAACCCTCCCCCGCTGCTGTGGCGCTTCTCTGACAGTGGTCCTGCTGTCCTCCTCATCGGCTCTGGACCCTTCACTGGCCGCTAGCCCTTCCACACTTGAGGTCTGGTCCTTTCCAGTCACGGTTCGTGACTCGCTGCTCTGGGTATCTGCTACCATCAGGGCATCTGTGAGGCTCTGCTTGCTTGCTTTCACCTCGAACTGGACTCCTCTGTCCCCGCACAACTGCCTTAAGTAATCTACAGTGTGCCTGCTGTAGTTGGAAATCATCTTTCCTGACTACTGCTACTCTGACTGCACTTTAGGAAAAAAATAAAATAAAATGGGTAGGAACTTGACTGTACGCCAAGTGATATATAGTTCTGTTTCCTTTTAAAAATAAAACTTTGCCTTTTTTCTTTCTTTGCAAGAGAGCTTACGGTCTCAGCTGACACAGAACAATGAAGCTTGTGATACCAAAATTATGCCACCGCTGCCAACCAATCTGTTACAAACTCACTCAGCAGGTCAGGCCCTCTACTCCCAAAGTGACAACCTCTGAGCGCAGTCTTGTGAACAGTTTAACAGAACAAGGTAACCCTCTTGTCTGTTTTGTGAGTTCGGATCATAGAAACATAGAATCTGACAGCAGATAAGGACCGCTTGGCCCACCCAGTCTGCCCATTTCCCTACCTAATGGATAAGCTGCAGATCCTAGTTAACCAGAAGCCTACTTCTTCCTGCCCCAACCCCCTAGAATTGCCTTATGACTGTCACATGCATGCTTGAATTCCACCACTGTTTTTGACTCCATAACCTCCTTCGAAAGGCCGTTCCATGCATCCACAACCCTCTCTGTGAAAAAATACTTCCTTAAATTACTTCTGAGCCGCCCCCCCCATCTTCAAATTGTGCCCCCTTGTTCTTGCACACCCCTTTTTTTGAAAGATGCTACCCTCTTGGATTGTGTTGATTCCCTTGAGGTACTTGAAAGTTTCTATCATGTCCCCCCTCTCCCTCCTTTGGTCTCAAGTCTTGGAGGGATTCAAACTGTAAACCTCTTGCTAGCATACCCAATGTGCAGGCTCAGATATTTCTGTCTTCAGGGGGGCCAGATATCTTTGCCTATGGGCACCTAACCAGGTATACAGAGATGAACCCTTAAAAACTTTAACAAAGACCTCAGATTTAAAATGCTTCTCTTTCCAGTTTGGTATCACCATTCAAGCTTATGTCTATTGTCTGCTTTAACCATATGTACTTTTCTTACAACTAAAAAAAATTCAAAGACAGACCAAATATGTTCTAAAAAGAGTTTTACTGGGACTTCCGTTGACGTCACGGGACTGAAAGGAGCTTTAATCTTAGTGTTCCTAGACCTACCAACTATTAAAACCTCCAAAAACTTAAATAACTACATTACAAAATGTCCTGAAGCTCAGGAGGATCATCGATAGCAAGCAACAGAGGCAGAAACCTGATGGAAAGTAAAAGTAAAGCGAAGGATGGCACCCGATTAAATCTAGACCCTCCAAGCAGCTCCATCTCGCCTGCAAGCTCCCACGCGGCAGGGTATGATACCGATGGAGAGAATGAACAACTCTCTAGATCACGATTCGAAACACTCCTCAAAGAAATAAGAGAATCAAGGAAAGAGAACAAGCAGGAGTTTAGAGCCATGCAAAAGCAACTTACCACACTAGAAACGCGTATCGGTTCGATTGAAGAGCGGGTGTCAGATACAGAAGATGCTACCATACAGCTTTCTGAGATCGTCCAGGCCCTATTGCAGCAAACCGGGGAGTTACAAACTAAGTGCCTGGACTTGGAGGGACGCTCTCGGTGAGAGAACCTACGCCTTTACGGACTCCTGAAGGACATGGAGACCACCAGTAGCTCATTTTCTTGAAAACCTGTTAAACGATATATTGGAGCTCCCTGCCACATATGCACTCCATCTCAAAAGAGCCCATCGATTCCTCCAAACGAAACCCTCTGACCCCGCCGCACGCCCATGCTCTACTGTCTTCAAGCTCAGCTCCTTTGGTGTGAAAGAGGAAATCCTAAGACGTGCTTGGGCCAAAAAAGAAATCAGATATCTTACCCACCGTCTCTTCCCAGACCATGACTACCTCCAAGAGGTACAGCAGCAGAGGCTTCACTACCTTCCAATTCTGCGGACACTCCGCGAGAAGGCAACCCGTTTTCATACACCATATCCCTCCAGGTTGCGGACCTTTTGGGAAGATGGGGTTAAAGTCTACTCCACAGTAGAGGAAGCATCAGAGGCCCTAAAGTAAAGAAAACTCTCTGTACCAGACACTTGGAACCAACCTGTCGGGAGAAGCGATCAGGAGTGGCAACACACCATGAGCAGGAAGCATGGGGGAACCAAAACGCTGGAACACACTGAGGCATTGCGCAGAATTCAGAGCCCGCTTAACGAGAGTCAGCCAGATGGACAAACCCCGCAGGAGACCCTGAAACAACTCGAACAACTACTTGAACCTGTGGTATCTTTTGCCCGATGATCCCCTATGTGCTCCCATCATCAGCGGACTGCCTACTAGCTAAGTACTTTAATTATAGCGAAGGGCCTACCTGAGGTCTCTTTTCTTTCAGTTCGAACTGATGGGTCTGAGTGAGGGGGGAACAGGGAGATGTATGTCACTCTGGACAGGCAAACCAAACCTGTCGCTGATTTGGTGATAAAACTAACCCCCCCTTTTTGTTTCAGTTTAAACAGGGCTACCCTGAGAAGACTATGTCTGGAAAAGACTTCGGTTAAGTTTCACCTCATTTATAACAGATCTATCTTTAGCGATTTTCCTGATATCCCCCCATATGAGAAGAGATGTAGGTCAAAACACCCCTCCTGCACTCTATAATCGATGTCTCCTGTTGGAGGCGGCCTCTTTTTTCTTGATCCCATAGAATAAGGGGGGCTGATGTGTAAGGAGTTAACGGGCCATACTGGAGGCCTGTAACATTATACTTGTTTCAGAATAGGGTGTCATCAGAATTCTTCCATAAGCCTGTACCCTGTTTTGCTAATTATGTGTCAGGATTCTATAAGGTAGGTGGATCACAGGGACACGACAAAAACATCTTCTTTTTTCTTGCAAACCTGTGTATAGTGTACCTTAAAAGTGCTTTGCACTTTTCTTTCTGTGGAGCCCCCTGAAATCATGGCTCTAGAGGAGGTCTTCCAGAGACAGAAGCACTGGCAACCCTCCTCGTTCTCCTCAAAGAGGGAGGACACAGAGGCTAATACTATAGATTAGCCTCCAGCCTTGGAAACAACCAGTTGTGTTATGGTTATGGTTATAATTAATGTTAAAGCCATGTTGGCTTATGTTCCTATTTTTTTTCTGAATGGGTATCTGAAAACTAAGAGAAGTAGCATTTCTCTACAATGGCAGGTGGGACTGAGAGAGAGGAGGGGACTGCCACGCTTCAAGGGTCAGCAACCAACGGAGCACGATCAAGTTATTAAAATAGGTAATACATAATTATGTCACAAACAGACACTGTATGCATATATAATGTGCATGGGGTGACTAACCCTATTAAACAAAGTAAAATTCTACAATATTTAAAAAGGGAGGGCACTAACATTATTCCACTTCAGGAAACCCACCTTTCGCAGGTGGAATATAAAAAATTTGAATGTCTGGGCTTTGCTTGCGTGACAGCCTCCTCCTATAGGGCGGCAGGAGAAGGGGGACTGCTATAATGATAAGACAGGGGGTTCAGTTTGAATTTAAGGACCAGATTATCAATAAAGAAGGGAGACTTGTGCTACTTAAGGGTCATATAGATAGATAAATGACGACTCTGGCCTCAGTATATATACCCCCAGCATCAGACTATGGGGTATACAGATAATTTTTTTACACAGTTGGTGGAGTGGGCCGAGGGTCACGTAATTTGTTGGGGGGGGCCTCAACTTAAATATTGCAGACAGGATGCCAGGCCATTCCTCCTTAGGCCGTGTTAACAAAACTACTAGGAAGGTGCAGAAACTTCTTCAGGAATTGGGCTATGAGGATGTATGGTATTTTCTTCATGGCCCTACACGTAGACATACGTTTTACTCCCAAGTCCATGACTCATATTCCTGCTTGGACTTCTTCTTGATCCCTCGGGAACAACTGACTGCAGTTCAGAACATCAGAATGGGGGATTGCACCCTTTCTGATCATGCCCCAGTGTTCTGTGAATTACATTCGCAGACAGTGTGGAAGCGAACTTTTTGGCGACTGAACCTATCCCTCATGAGAGACAAGGAAACCCAGGAGGTGGTTAGGGACACAATCCTCCAGGCCCTCTCCGATAACAACAATCAGGACACCTCGGTATCAATTATTTGGGATACTACAAAAGCCATAGTTAGGGGTAAGTTGATTGGAATCTCCTCTCATAAAAAGAGACTGAGGGAGGTGCACCGGCACTCCCTAGAGGAGAAAATGAAGGCCCTCAAGGAACTTCAGAGAATCAAAGTAACTAGAACTAGAAGCTCTGAGTTGGCTGTATTAAAAAAAGAGCTTAATAATATCCTTGATTCTGCTATAGAACAGAAGTGAATATTTTTACGTCATAAATACTATGATGGTGGCCCCTGTTTCCTGAGGCTAATAGCAGATCAATTAAGGGCCCAAAGAGTCAGATCTACCATTTTGAGGGTGAGACACCCTACAACAGGCAAAGTCCAGAGCAATATAAAAGGAGTATCTGGGTCCTTTCTTGACTATCACACATCATTATATTCAGCAGCCCCCTTGCCCCTGACCAAAGAATCCAGGAGTTTCTCTCCTCCATTGATCTGCCCACCCTGTCCAAAGATCAATGTACCCAACTAATTTCCTCAATATCCATTAAGGAAATAGGATCAGTTATAGGATGCCTAAAGACAGGGAAATGCCGGGGTCCGACAGACTCCCGGGTGAATTTTACAAAACCCTCTCCAAAACCCTAACCCCTCTCTTGGGAAAAGTCTTTTCATTTGTAACAATGAAGGAGGGCGTAGTTCCCCCTTCATGGAACGAAGCAATAATCTCAGTTATACCAAAGGCAGGCAAGGACCCTACACACTGTACATCATACAGACCTATATCGGTACTGAATACAGACTGTAACATTTTTACGTCTGTGTTAGCCAAAAGACTTGTTCAGATAGCCCCAACTAAAATACATATGGATCAGTGCGGCTTTATACCTGATCGCCAGGTGCAGGATAATGTCAGGCGCACCATCTATTTAATGGAACAAATACAGTCTCAGAAGACCCCAGCACTTTTCCTCGGGTTGGATGCACAAAAAGCTTTTGATATGGTCTCCTGGAGATTTTTGAAAGGGGTCCTTGCCTGCTTTGGTTTTCCGGCCCAATTTTCTGATACTATCTTCAAATTCTACAGCAAGCCCACATTAGGACGAATGGTCATATATCGGAGGGCTTTGCCCTTCACAGAGGGACCAGACAGGGTTGTCCCTTGTCCCCCCTACTTTTTGCTTTCTAAAGGCTCAATACCTCCGCCTTTCCTCAGATATTAAGGGAATCCAGGTAGGTACAACAGAACATAAACTGGCCCTTTTTGCTGATGACCTTTTAGTTTATTTATCAGACCCTGACTCATCCATGGAGGCCCTTTTCCAAAAAATTCAAGATTTCTCCCTTTTCTCCGGATACTCTCTTAATATATCTAAAACAGAAGCCATTTCTATCAGATATGACCCAACCCCCACCCTTAGAACTAGATTTCCATCAAATGGGACAAGCAATCCATTAAACACCTAGGTATTCAGATTCCCAAGGATTTATCCTTCCTGTATTCCCAGAACTATATCCCATTAGTGACAATTATCAAACATGACCTTAGAAGATGGAATCTTTTCCCAAATTCCTTCTACACACGAACCCTCTCCCTCAAAATGAATGTACTACGTCTTCTTTACCTTTTTCAGTGTGTACCATGCGATATATCACCTGAAGAACTCGTGGCATGGCAGAAAGCCATGAGTGCCTTCCAGTGGAATCATGGTCAACCCCGGGTTAACATCCATAAACTATTCCTGCCTATGTCCCTCGGTGGCGTGGCTCTCCCCACTCTGATGGACTACTGGATCACTGCACAGACGAGACTGGCGCTTTTATGGGGTGCTGACTCCTATGTAGGAGCCTGGAAACAAATAGACCTAGCAAGGCCAGTGAGTCCTCCGCTGCCGGCGAGCCTGTTCTCCATGCTCCTACTTAAACAGATGGCACTACTAGTGCCTAATGCCACAGCCACAATACTGAAGGGATAGAGATGGGGAATAAAAAGTAAAGTTGTACAACAATACACTTGGAAATATCAATGGTTCCTTACAATACCCCAATTTAAGTCCTCTCTCCAGGGACAATGGTATGAAATTCAGGCTAATAAGGGACTAGTGACTCCTTGGCAACTTCTCCAGAATAATACTGTAATCAGCTTCGAGGAGGTCCAGCTGAGATATCTCTGGACAGAGAGAGACAGATTATATTACTACCAAATTCAGGATTTCATAATCAAACACAGCAGAGGTAGAGATGGTGGACTAGAAGTGGGAGAGGACCTCACTCCATATTCGTACATCTGGTCCTCCTCTCAGGGAGAAAAAGCTATCTCTATTATATATAAATTCCTAATTCAGCAAAAGGCACACTGTATGGATTCGGTAAAATCTAGCTGGGAAAAGGAATCTGCCCAAGCAATACCCAACCGGGAGTGGAGTAAGGTACTGGAGAGAATTTGTTTGGAAGATCAGAGTGAGATTTTTGCTGGTGCCCATAATGGTAGCCCTTAGAAACCCGGGGGCCCATTCCAGATGTTGGAGGGAGTGTGGGGAGACAGGGCATCCCATAAGCATATCTTTCTGGATTGCCCCAGAATATCTAATTTCGGGAAACAGGTTGTTCAAAATATAACATCCTGCCTTGATCTCCAGCATCCCCTCACAGGGATTAATTTGTTATTAGGTACTCCAGCCCGGGGGTTAAAGATAAAGTTACCTTGCACCTGTGGTCTATCATGCTCTGTGCAACATATAAAGCCATCACTAAAAGGTGGTTTCAGGACACGCCTCTCCTGAACTCTGAATGAGAGGTCGCTAATGACTACTATACAACATAATGAACAGATGTCTTTTGCACTTCAGGAAAGAATGGAGGCTTATATCTCACGTTGGACCAGATGGGAACTGATACAGGAACATATACAGTGAGGGGTTGACCTCCAGTTGGATTGGATGGATAGGGTTTGTCCCGGATAGCAACTATTCCTGAGGGAATGAAACTAAGCTGGAAATGGGTACGGTATACCTCCACTTCATAGACTAAACACTTGCCACCTACCGACCTACTTATGGTGGGGATGACATGCTACTTGCTTTCTTTGAATAGATGAAACAGTTCTTATTGATAATCAAAACAAAGTTGAAATATAGTCAGAGAACACTATAGAATTGTAATCTTTTTAGCCCTTATTAGATTTCTGTTTGTTTATTTTCTTTTTATAAAAAGTTTGCTTATCCTTCTTCCATGTTGTATGATTGACAAGCTGAAGTTTTTAAACTCCTGAAAGTTATAATATACTTGTGAGTAAAATGAAAAAATTACTCACCTTAGTAATGCTGTTTCTTCTAATGGAGTCTTGCTGTATTCTGACATGTGCAGTTAGGTCCTGCCTTTCAACTGCCCTGGAGAACAAAGAGTTAAACCTTCCATGGCCAGCATGGAATGTTCACCGTGAGCCTGGTTGAAGCCCCTGTCTGCTGTTGTTTGGCTTCAACCGTCAGATCTTCTGTGACAATACTCACTAGAAGTTCTGTATGGAAACTGTAAAACTCAAACTAGCCAACTGGCAACTATATCTATATAAAAGGTTTTGGTTTCAAAGAAGACTCAAGTCAGAAACCCAAAAACAAACACATCCCAAAACACAATAACTCACCCAAAATAAAGGAGGGTGAAAAGGGACACCCTAGGGTGCCAACACTGCTCCTGCCCACTCACATCCCAAAAACTAGGTTCTGAGAGGGGAGGCGGGGGGGGGGGAGTCAGAATAAAGCAAGACTCCATTAGAAAAAACAACATTACTAAGGTGAGTAACTTTTTCTTCAAACAACATGAAGTCTTGCTGTATTCTATTGCAGACTGCCAAGCAGTACCTCCATGGAGGAGGGACAGAACCTACTTTGGAAACAGGCTCTGAAGTACTGCTGTGCCAAACCGAGCATTACTCCTAGCCTGGATATCCAGAGAGTAATGATTGGTGAATGTATGAACTGTTTTCCAGGTGGCTGCTTGACAAATTTCTAAGATAGGAATATCCTGACGGCAGCCAGGGAAGCAGCTGTACCTCTAGTGGAATGAGCCCTCAGGCCTGAAGGTGGAGTACTACCCAGTTTCTCATAGCAGAACTGTATACAAGAAACAATCCACCTGGCAATAGATCTCTTAGTGGCAGGTTTGCCCTTACCAACTTCTCCATACGTAAGGAACAACTGGAGGGATTGCTGTGTGACTAGACTTCTCTACTGGGAATATATTGCCCTCCTTCTCTCCTCTCCACCCTCCCACCCAAAGCTAGTTCTACTTTTATAGGCACAGGATTTGACTGACAACAGGAACTTCCTGTTTGGGAGCAGGAAGTGAGTGATCACAGAGCCACCAAAGACCCACCATCCTAGAAGGGCAAGAGTAGCTCTCCGGACCCCTCTAGGTGCTGGAGGTCTGCCTCTGAGCAAGTAAGGGGTCTACTGAGAAATATAGGATATTCTTGTCTCAGAACAGGACAATCAGGAGCTTAAAGGGCACACAGGCAGAAAGTAAGGAGAGAGAGAGAGAGAAAAAAAAAAGAGGAAAGAGTAAGGATTGCAAACAGTTAAGGGGCCAGAAATAAGACATGATGGGAGTGGTGCAGTGCAGTGGCTGTGGAGCAGCAGTCTTCCGGGAGACGTTCTGGAGGATGTGGTGTTGTCCCATCTGCAGGCACCTCTCTGGGCTGAGGGAGGAGGTTGCTCATCTCCAGGCTGAGTTGACCAGGATTTGTGGAACCTCCTCTTCCATCCAGGGACCACCAGTGCCACTGCCGTTGCCTCAGAGGTTGCCAAAGAGGAGCAGTTGGACCACAGTGGGCTCAGGGAGAGTGAGGGTGGTGGAACAGAGGCGCATCCCTCCAGTTGTACCTCTCCACAATTCCTATGCCATTCTGGCAAAGTGTGGTTCCTCTATGGAGGCACCCGCAGTGGAGACCAAGGAGGATGCTGGGAACCCCCACTAAGGAGACCCATAGGAGGGTGGCAGGGGACCCCGCAGGGGGAGGAAACAACTCCTGGTTGGGGACTCCATTGTCAGGAAGGTAGAACTGGGGGAGGAAGGGGAGAGGGAGGTAAGGTGCCTGCCTGGCACCATGGCATGGCGGGACAAAGGGTGAATCCTCAGGACTGCCAGAGCAGCTGCACAGGAGAGGGAACTGGATGTCATTGTCCACCTAGGGACAAATGTCCTGGCTAAGAAAGGGATTAGAGAAGTGCAGGAAGAGTTTGAGGAATTGGGGAGGGGCCTTAGACAAGTAGCACGCACAGTAAACTTCTCGGAGGTGCTGCCCATCTATGGCGTACGAGAGGCTAGGGTGTTCCGCACCATGGGATTCAATCAGTGGTTGAAAAACTGGTGTGGAGCTCAGGGTTGGCTTCATTGGGGACTGGGGGTCCACCTGGGTGATGCAAGCCTATAATGGCATGATGGCTGCATCTGTCCAGGAGGGGAACCAGGATCCTAGGTGATAGGTTTAAATGCTTCACTGGCAAGCATTTAAACTAGCCAAGGGAAGGCACTGGAAAGGAGCAGGGAAATCCTAGCCCCCGAAAAAATCATGGTAGTAAGTGCGGTAAACACCAACATAAAGGTGTCGATAAGGAGAAGGGCTGGGGTAAATGGAGAAAGTGACAAAGGCAAGAAGGACAGAGATGGGGCAAAAAGGAGTAAGGCCATCAGGAAATGGAGGGTAATGAGTACTAATGCCCGTAGTCTGGGCAACAAGCTCCCTGAGCTGGTGGCCTTGATGGAAGAGGGATGCCTGGATATCACAGCAGTCACAGAAACATGGTACACAGAAAACCATGACTGGGATGTTAACATACCAAGGTACATAACCTACAGGAGAGACAGGCAGGGAAGAAGAGGGGGAGGAGCAGCTCTCTATGTAAAGGAACAGATAAAAGCAACTGAACAAAAGAGTAAACAGGGAAGAGAGGAGGCACTGTGGGTCACCTTGGAGACTGGAAAGGACACCACAATCCACACAGGGGTTGTGTACAGACCCCCACATCAGGGGAGGAATGGACAAGGATATGATAGAAGGCATTCTTAGAATGGCAGAGAAAGGAGATACTGTTGATGGAGACCTGAATATGCCAGATGTTAACTGAGCACATTGTTGCAGCCACATCCAAGAGCAGGGCCATTCTTGATGCCCTACAGGTGGCAGGCCTCAGACAGCTAGTTTCGAACCCACTCGTGAGAGAGCAATCTTAGACCTCATACTCTCAAATGGGGGCAGTGAGAGGATCTCAGATCTAGAAGTGGGTTGCCATCTGGGAACAAGTGACCATCAAACAGTGTGGTTCACGTTAAACTCAGCTACAGAGTCAAGCCATACAAAGTGAGGGTACTGGACTTCAGGAGGCTGACTTTGGCAAGATGGGAGGAGTGCCTCAGAAAAGCACTAGCAAACAGGCTAGAAGGAGGTGTGGAGCAACAATGGGAATCATCAAAACTGCCATCACAGAGGCAACAAGCCTTTGTGTGAAGCAAATAAACAAATCAAAACGAAAGAAAAAGCCACTATGGTTCTCAAAAGAGGTGGCTGTGAAAGTCAGGAAGAAAAGATAGCATTCCGGAGTATAAGAAACACAGAAGGAGCAGGACACAGAGCTGTACCAGTTAAGGCAGAAAGAAGCAGGGAGAAAGTCAGAATAGCAATGGCCCAAACTGAGGAAAAGATAGCCAACTCGGTTAAGAAGGGGGATAAAACCTTTTATAGGTACATCAGCGAGCGTAGAAAGACAAAGGGAGGGATAGTGAGGCAGAATAGAATGAACGGTGGGTGGGCAGAGGGGGACAGTGAAAAAGCAGGGATACTAAACAAATATTTCTGCTCAGTATTCACAAAAAAGGAGGGGAAAGTGCCTAATACAATTAACAGAAGCACTCCTAATAGGGGGTTTGATCCCAGTCCTGTTACAGAAGAAAGGGTTCTGCAAGAACTCCTAAAACTGAAGGTGGACAAAGCAATGGGGCCTGATGGAATTCACCCCAGAATTCTAAAAGAATTAAGGGGGGAACTAGCGAAACCACTGGCTACTCTTTTTAATAAATCATGGGAGGATGGTGTGGTACCCGAGGACTGGAGGAAGGCGGATGTGATTCCCCTTCACAAAAGTGGGACCAAGACAGAGGCAGGACACTACAGACCTGTCAGTTTGACCTCTGTGGTAGGGAAAGTGATGGAGTCATTTCTGAAGGAAAGAACAGTTGAGTACCTAGAGGCCAGTGGGGCACAGGACCCAGGCAGCATGGGTTCACAGCGGGAAGGTCATCTCAGACGACTCTAATAGATTTCTTTGACTGGGTGACCAAAGTAGTAGACCAGGGAGGGTCTGTGGACATGGCCTACCTAGACTTTAGCAAGGCATTTGACACAGTCCCACACAAAAGATTAACAGTCAAATTAACCAGCCTGGGAGTGGGTCCCAGGGTGGTAGCCTGGGTAAAACATTGGCTGGACAACAGGACACAGAAGGTAATTGTAAATGGAGTCCACTCTGAAGAAAGAAGGGTTACTAGTGGGGTATCACAGGGTTCAGTATTAGGTCCAGTCCTTTTTCATGTCTTCATAAGTGACACTGCAGAGGGACTGGAAGGAAAAGTTTGCCTCTTTGCAGATGACACAAAGCATACCTCTCAACCTCTTGCCTCCTGAATCAGGGACAAGGCTTAAAAATATCAGGGACAAAGACCCAAAATCAGGGACACATCTTAAGAATTGATACTATTCATTCAGAATGCTTCTAGAATAAGAGGATGTGTGTTAAGATGCATTTTCTGAAGAAGAACAAGTCTGAATCTTTAATGTTTGACATTATTTTGTGATTTTAATCCCTACTCTTCTGTCACAAAAACACAAATTTTATGAGGGACAGAAGAAAATTTTGAGGCAAAATCAGGGACATCCCTGAAAATCAGGGACAGTTGAGAGGTATGACACAAAGATCTGCAACAGGGTTGATACACAAGGAGGCGTGGAAAGGATGAGAAGGGACTTGGCAAGGTTGAAGGAATGGTCAGAAGTATGGCAGCTAGGATTCAATGCAAAGAAGTGCAAAATAATGCACCTGGGAAACAAGAACCCAGGGGGAAGAATACACAATGAGGGGGGGAGGTAGTAACAACAACAAAAAAGGAAAGAGACCTGGGGGAAATCATATCAGATGACCTTAAGGTAGCAAGCAATGTGAGAAGGCAGTAGGGAGGGCTGGGGGTATACTGGGATGCATAGGGAGAGGCAACATCAGCAGAAAACAGGAAGTTGTTATCCCTCTGTACAGACAGTTTGTGAGACACCATCTGGAGTACTGCGTCCAGTTCTGGAGACCCCATCTCCGCAAGGACATAGACAGGATAGAGGCAGTCCAGAGGAGGGCAACTAAAATAGTGCAGGGTCTGCAAGAGAAGCCGTATGAGGAGAGACTAAAGGAGCTTAATATTTATACCCTTAAGGAAAGAAGGGAGAGGGGGACATTATAGAAACTTTTAAGTACCTCAGTGGAATCAACAAAGTCCAAGAGGGTAGCATCTTTCAGAAAAAGAGACGTGCAAGAACAAGGGACACAATTTAAAGACGGGGGTGGGGGGGTTCAGGGCAATGTGAGAAGTATTATTTCACAGAGTGGATGCATGGAACAGCCTTCCTGAGGAGGTTGTGGGGTCTAAAACTGTGGGAGAATTCAAGAATACATGGGACAGACATAAGACAATTCTTGTGGGGGGTAGGAAGAAATAGGCTGTTGGTTAACTAGGATCTGTGGCCTATCCTGTAGGTAGGGAAATGGGTACACTAGATGGGCCAAGCGGTCCTTATCTGCCGTCAAAGTCTATGTTTCTATGTTCTATGTTTCTGTGACCCTTGGTGCGCTCTATGTAGTAGCTGAGGGCCCTTTTAACATCTAAGCTGGGTAGCCTCCTCTCTCCAGAGGAGGAATGGTCAGTGAAGAAAACAGGGAGAGACATAGACTGGTTGAGGTGGAAATCTGAAACCACTTTTGGCAAAAACTTTCTGTTAGTTCTTAGGACCACTTTATCTCAATGGAAAGAGATGAAATCAGGTTCCACTAACAGGGCTTGCAATTCACTGATATGCCTGGCAGAGGTAATGGCCACCACAAACACAGTTTTCCAAGTCAAGTACTTAAGCGCTGCAGAGGACAAAGGCTCAAAGGGTGGTTGCATAAGCTAAGCAATGCAAACATTAAGGTCCCAAGCAGGAGCAGGAGCAGGATCCCTAAAGGGGGGATTGGTGTGAAGCAATCCCTTGAAGAACTTACAAAACACAGGACGGGCTGACAGAGGAGATGGCTTGCCTACTGACAGGAAAGCAGAAACTGCTGCCAAATGCACTTTAAGTGCAGCTGGCCTAAGGCCTAGGCCATTGAGATGGACCATATAGTCCAGAACCGTAGGCAACTCAGCAGAATCTGGAGAAATATTTTTCTTAGAACACCAAATACTGAATCTTTTCCATTTGGAGTTTTAAGTCTTTCTGGTGGAAGGCTTTCGAGAAGCCTTAAGGATATCCAGAGCCCCTTGGGAAAGATGCAGATCAGCAAACTCTAACTCTTCAAGAGTCATGCCTTGAGTTTGAGAGACCAAAGGTTCGGGTACCAAATCCTCCCGAGAGGATGTCAACAGGTTGTAATTCCTGGGAAAAGACAGGGGAAGGTGGACTGCTAAGGACAGCAACAGGGGATACCAGGGCTGTCTGGCCCAGTCTGGAGCAATCAGAATCACTTTGCATGGTTGTGACCTTATCTTGACTAACACTTTGAACAGGAGAGGGAAGGGGGGAAAAGCATACAGAAATTTCCCTTCCCAATTCAGGATCAGAGGATCCAGGGGGACTGAGCCCAAGACTGGGGGTCTGCAACAAAAGAGAGGAAGTTGGTGATTGTCTGGGGCTGCAAGAAGATCTATCTGTGGAGTGCCCCATCTCGAGAAAATCACTTTCAAAACTAGAGGATCTAGGGTCCATTCATGCTGGCCCTGGGATATTCTGCTCTGAGCATCTGCTAGGACACTGTCCTTCCCTGGGAGATGAACTGCTATCAAAGAGGTTTGCAGGGAATAGGCTAGGGACCACAACTTCATTGCTTCTATACACAAGGCCGTAGACCGAGTGCCTCCCTGCTTGCTGAAGTACCACATGGTGGTGTTGTCTGTTCTGACCTGGACCACCTTGTTCTGCAGATTTGGAAAAGGCTTGCAGTGCCAAAAACACTGCTCTGAGTTCCAAGCGATTGATGTGAAGCAGAGATTCCTGAGGTGACCACAGCCCTTGGGTGGTAAGATCCCCCAGATGGGCTCCCAAGCCCAGCAGGGAAGCATCTGTGGTGAGTATCACTGAATGAGACTGAGTGACAAAAGGAACCCCTTGTCTCAAATTGTCCTGATCCTGCCACCATTGCAAGGCCTGGATCAGGGTTCGAGTCACTGGGACTAGTTTGGTAGGGAATCCTTTCTTTGGGACCAGAAGGCTCTTAAGTGGAACTGAATGTCCCTCATCTGGAATCTTGCTCCTTGGACCACTGCTGTGGAAGCTGCCATGTGGCCCAGAAGCTGAAGGAAGTGCCTTGCTGGTCAAGACACCTGCAGGGTGAATGAAGAGGCCAGTTCCATAAGAGTCCTTGCCCTTTCCAGGGGAAAGAAGGTTCTTGCCTTTATTGTATCCAGCTCCGCCCCTATGAAGGTGAGGAGCTGTACTGGTTCGAGAACTGACTTTGGAAGGTTGAGAAGGAATCCTAAGGAAGTGAGCACTTGCTGAGTTATTTGCAAATGTGACTTGACTTGGTCTGGAGACTGACCTACTATGAGCCAGTCGTCCAAGTATGGGAAGATGGAGATCTTTTTTCTCCTCAGAAAAGCAACCACTACTGCCAGGCACTTTGTGAAAACTCTTGGGGCTGATGTTAGGCCAAAGGGCATTGCTCTGAATTGATAGTGGCCTGAGGGCAAATCGAACCTGAGGTACTTTCTGTGGGAGCACCTGATGGGAATGTGAAAATGGGCATCTTTGAGGTCCAGGAAGGGTAGCCAGTCCCCAGGCCTTAGAGAGGGAAGGATTATTCCCAGAGTCACCATTTTGAACTTTGGTTTTAAAAGGTGTTTGTTCAGATATCTTAGGTCCAGGATGGGCCGCCATTCTCCTGTCTTTTTGGGGGTTAGGAAGTACATGGAGTACAATCCTTTGCCCTTGTGTAGGGTGGGAACCCTCTCTATAGCTCTGAGAGCTAGGAGGGAAGAAACCTCTGCCTCTAAGGCAAGGGTCTCTGATGGATTTGCAGGTGGAAAGGATATGGTTCTCATCTTGGGAAATTTTTTGAAGCTGAGAATCAGTCCTTGGCTTACTACTTCCAGGACCCACTTGTCTGATGTCAGAGACTTCCAGTCCTAGACAAAGTAAGCCAGCCTGTCCCCTACTGGTATTGGAAAATCATCCTGGGCAGACCCATCAGGAGTCTGCTTGGCAGGGGCTTCAGGCTGAGGGGTGGATGCAGGCCTGCTCATCCCCCGTCTGCCTCTCCCTCTAAAGAACCCCCCTCTGAGAGTAAGAAGAGGAGGCCTGAGCTTGGTAAAAAGGCCTTTGGAAAGGCCTGCCCCTGCCCCTGGACTGCTGCCTTTGAAGAGTAGCTTGCCTTTCTTTGGCCTGAGCACTCCTGTAAGTGGTCCTGTACTCGTCCATCTTTTTCATGTAGTTCTCTGTCTGCTCCCCAAACATAGAATTACCAATAACAGGGAAATCTATGGCCTTAGCCTGGGTATCCTGTGATAGGCTAGTATATCTGAGCCAAGCCATCCTCCGAAGAGCCACAGATGTAGCCAGAGCCAGCACAGTGTCCCACCTGGACTTCTGGTATCCAGCTGTGTAGGCCATATAGTTAGCCTGCCTGAGTCCCAAAGATGCTGCAATGTATTGTTTCTTTGCCATGGCATCAATCCTCCTGGAGTCCTTATCTGGGGGGTGTGATGCCAAGGGGATATTTGCCTTATCACAGGCAGCAGCCTGCACTACCCCAACATGGTTGCATTGCTGGGAAAAGAACTCCGTGTCTGAGCCTGAAAGAGAATACCTCATGTCCATTCGTCTGTCCACAGGAGGTATGGAATTAGGAGTCTTAAGAATTTTATGTGTCTGTTTCCCAAGGGATTTGTGGAGAGGAACAGACAGTCTCCTGGACTCTGGGATGTCCATCATTTCAACAAAATCAGGCTCCTCCTGATCCTCTACTGCTTCCTCCACAGGAAGCTGGAGGGTCTCGGCCACTTTTTTGTAAAACATAAAGTGAGAAGGTGACTCAGAAAGCCTAGGAGGAGAAACACCTGAAGGTCTGTCTGGGGAGATGTCCAGGTCAATAGGCACATCCAGACTTTCATAATCACCATCATCATCCTCATACTCTCCTTGCTCCTCATCCGGTTCATAAAATTATTCTAAAGTGTAATCCGGAATCGGGGGAACCGACCGAACCGAACCCCTGCCACATGGTGCCGGTTTGGTCAGAACCGAAGTAAGCGATCGCACTATCCTTATCGCCTTGGCTAGCTCATTGGCAGTCAGAGTATGAATTGCTGGGTCCGAACCAGAAGATTTATCTTTCTTTTCCTTTTTACCGGAACCGACTCCTCAGAATCGGCTCTCCTTTTGCCTGAAGAAGTATCGCCCTGGTAAGACGGCACTCCTTCTGGTTCAGTCGGAACCAAACTGGGCTGGCCATCCGGGTCAGCGGACTTCTCGGCCTCCCTTTCCCTCAGTCTACCTAATCTCTTTTCCAGGGTAGATTTGGGAAAAGTCTTACAAATGTGGCAGTCTGAATTGAGGTGGTCAAACCCCAGACAATAAACACAGGTGGTGTGGGGATCAGCCTTGGCAAAGACTTCCCCACACACACTGCAGTGTTGAAACCCAGTGGGCCCGGTTTTTTTCTTGGGTTTCTCAGACACGGCCAATCCTAACCAAAACTTACCCTTTTTTCAGCAATCTTCAGGCAAGACTTCTTTATCGTTTCCTGACCGTGTCACGGGTCTTGGAAAAAAACGTAATAAAATCCATTTTTTTAGAACCGATACGGACCAGTTACCACACTCTAAGTAAATCACAAACTTTTTTACCTGAAAACTGATCGGTTCGGCCGAACCGATCCACAATTTACAAGTTCCACACAGAAACTATACAGAAAACCTATCTAGTACTCACGGTACCACAGACAGAGACTTAAACCGACAGATCGGTAACAGCAATTCGGTAGAAACCGAGCGAAAAACGACACTTTAACCGACTTTTTTGAACCGAGCAAAGAAGAAATCTCCGAAGCGACTGTTCAGTGAGGCGGAGTAAAGAATCTGACGGTTGGAGTTTAAACAACAGCAGACAGAGGCTTCCACCGAGCTCGCGGTGAACATTCCATGCTGGCCATGGAAAGTTTAACTCTTTGTTCTCCATGGCAGTTGAAAGGCAGGACCTAACTGCAATAGTCAGACTACAGCAAGACTTCACGTTGTTTGAATACTATATTACCTGTATAAACTGCATGTATTTCAATACTTTTCAAATAAAGGAAGTATAAAAAAAAATAAAAAGAGTTTCACAAAAATAGATAAAAATATGTGAAACACAAAATACAGAACTTTTATATCACAAGACACACAAATCTTTTAAAAGAACAAGGTTTAACAGTGCAAATTCCTACTTACAGTACTTAGATTTGATTCTCTCTCTAAATACCTGTTTAAAAGTGCTCACGATCTTTCCTTGTCAGAGTCTAGGTAAAAGTGTGCCTAAGTAAAACAGAATTATTCCTTAAAGTAAATTGTATTTGCCAACCCTTTTGTGTGAGGTCATCTAGCTCCTTCTCTGACAGTTTATATATAATGTATCTTATACAAAAACAGGATGTCTTTTCAAAGTATTACATTCTGCAACTTCAGCATAATTCATGTCCTTCAAATGACACTTCGTTGATCTCATAATAAGCTTCCTCCTTCCAGGAAATGAAAGCATCTTTATGATTTCACACTACTATTTAATAACCTGGGCTTTCCCTCCAACGTCATAAAATGGATATGATTTAGCAACTATGGCTGTAATTAACTCGGACAAACTGGAGGTCCTTGATTATGGCCTTCCATGTAACACCTAGCATCTAAAACTGTGTGAGTGTTCTCACATCCTGTTTGAGGGCGAGAATCAAGGAAGTCAGCACCCTCGGAAGCCTGGTATAGCCTATTAGACTTACGAGGAAGAGGGGCTAATGCCGATGGTTGCTTCCAAATGGTGGAAACAAGGTCGGCATGAGGCTCAATCCAGGGTGGCACCAAGGCCGGAGCGGTCTCGGGCAGATCCAGGTGCTCAGCGAGTTTCTTATGCTGTGGGTCCGGCTCCACTTCCTGGATTTTGCGCAGTAACTCCGAGAAAGAAGGATCCTCCGGAGGAGACTTCGGAGGAGTCCTAGGCCTGGGTTTGGTCGGAGAGCGTGGCTCATCGTCTGGGTCGGAATAACCATCGGAGTCATCCGAGGTGTCTGAGGAGGAAGAGGAGGAAGAAGAAGAAGACTCCCTCTCCCGGCATGGGGAAGGAATGGACCCCTTAGGAAACCCTTGGTGAAGCGTGTCCTGCCCCGCCCTGGAACCAGAAGGCTCGCCCCTGGTATCCGGAGGTGGGGAGGGAGTCTGTCTGGGGTATACGGGAGCCGGAACTGGCACCATCGCCGGGAGACAACTCTCCACCTCTCTGGTGAGCTCAGCCTTGGCCTCAGCCCACCAGGAGGCCAGAGTCTCCTTCAAGTCTGCCGGCAGCTGAGGGGGCAGTGGAGGAGGAGGAGGGGGGGGATACGGATACTAAGTGTACCTGTAGGGTGCGTATCTGTAACCCGACAGTGAGTAACCCAGCGTCGGGTAGTGAGGCACAAAGTACTGCGGCGTCGGGTACTGGGACATCGGATACTGTGGAGCCAGGTAAGACGGCACCAGATAAGACGGTGTCAGATACCCAGGAACCGGGGGGTCTGACGGAGCAGACGGACCGGCCGGAAGCCCAGCGGGCGGGCCTGGAGCAGAAGGCCCGGCGGTGGAGCAGCATCCGGGAGGAGTATGTCGCCCGGCGTCGGCAGGACCGGCGTCGGAGCCGACGTCCGGGGAACCGATGTCAGGTCGTCCAGCCCAGCAATAGGGAGGCCTGACGGGGGCGCAGCAGGAACCTGGGCATCGCCCAAGAATGGGGGGGGAATCCCCGGGGTCAGGATGAGGAGACCCAGGGTCCCTGGAGGGCAGAGAAGGCTGTGGGGAGCCGGGAACGGCAGACGTAAGAGGGTCCGACGTCGGCTCAGCAGCCGTGCAGACGTCAGATTGTCCGATGTCCGACTTATCAGCGGAGTCCGGGCGGATGTCCGAGGAGCCGGCATCCAACTTAGTGGACCCATCGCCCGAGGCAGGTTGCGAAGGAAGGGTGGCCTGGTCGGGCGGGAAAGTGGCTGTGCTCCGCCCCGAAGGGTCGAGTGACTTGATCGACTGTTTCCGTGCGGGCGTCAGAGGAGCTGACGTCCAGCTTACTGGAGCCACTTGAATCAGTAGGCCGCACAATGACGCCTTTACTGGGAGCGGAGGCCTCCAACAGCCTGGAGGCGCCTGAAGGGCCCAAGTGCGAGCAAGATGCCGCCTTGAAAACCTCCAAAACAGCCGTCGCAGAGCAGTACCCCGGAGGGGACGTTACCTGGAGCACGGTGACTCCAGCCGGAGTCGCGGTGGAAGAGGAGCCCCTGTCCCGATGCTTCTCCTTGACCTTCCTCTTACGATGGCCTTCGGGGGAAGTGGACGCCTGCCAGAGCTTTTTCAACTCCTTCTCCATGGAGGACATTTTCTTCTTGAGGATATGGGCCTCCAGGGACTGCTGCCTCAGTCTGCGGGTGGCGGCGTTAAATTTTAGGCAGTGCTGGCACTTCTCCACCTGATGGTCCACGCCCAGACAGAAGAGGCACTGGGAATGGCTATCCTTGTGCGGGAGTTGGGCACCGCACGAGTCGCACTAATTTTTGTGCTCAGAGGGTGTAGAGGACGATATACACCAACGAAAGGCTGACGATTAAGTCGAATAATATCGAAAAACTATGGTAAGTACTACTGGCGACAGAGCTGATGAGCGTTGAACTTTACCATGAGGTGCTGACACGAGCTAACGTTGGGAAAGAACTGGAAGGCGGGAGTGGGGGACCGCCCCTTTATACTGACGCCGCTGATGTTGGTCACTTGACGTGGCGGTGGTCCCCGCCAGAGACTGCTAGCTAGAAATTTTTCTGTCGGGTCCTGACGCCGGCCAGCATCAGTCCCATATGTAATTACCTACTGCAAAAGCCCTCTCAAAGTAAGATCTGGCTGTTCACATCACATGCCCCACCTTCTTAATATTGTCTGGAACACTTGGGTATTCAGTGGCCATTCGTGATTATCCTGGCCGATTCTGCTGAGGGAGTTCACCAGGATGTTGTCCCTCCCTGGAAGATGGATAGCGGACAGCGACACCTGTAGGGAGTAGGCCAGACTCCACACCTTCATGGCTTCTATGCACAGTGGTGTGGATCTGGTTCCCCCTTGTTTGTTGCTGTAATACATGCTGGTAGTGTTGTCTGTTCTGACCTGTACCACTTTGTTTTTTTTCAGTGAGGTGCAAATGCCTGAACAGCCAGGTACACTGCCCTGAGCTCTAACGGGTTTATATGCAGAAGCGATTCTAGAGGGAACCATGTTCCGCTGGTTGTAGGTCAAGCATGTGTGCCTTCCCACCCTAGCAAGGAGGCATCTCTTGTGAGCACCACTGAAAGAAGCTCCTTGTGAAGGGAATTCCTTCTCTGAGGTTTTCCCTGTCCAACCAGCACAGCAGGGCCTGCAGGAGTGTGTTTGTGGCTGGCACCAATTTGGTTAGGGAATGTCTTCTCAGAGACCAGTGAGCTCGCAAGTGGAACTGGATGTCTCTCATTTGAAACCTGGATCCGGAAAAACTGCTGTGGTAGCCGACATGTGGTCCAGTAAGCACAGAAACTCTCTTGCTGGCCTGGGTCTACTTAACTGGCATGATTCTCCTATCTGAAAGATACTGCTCACCCTGTCCTGAGGAAGAAAAGCTCTCACTTGGTGGGTGTCCAACTCTGCTCCAGTGAAGTACAGGAGTGGAACTGGCTCTTGTTGGGACTTCCGGACGTTTATCAGGAATACCAGAGACTCTTAATGTGCTTTGGGTTAGGGCCAGAGAGTTTCTGGTTTGTTACAGGGATTGACCTATGACCAGCCAGTTCTCCAGGTATGGAAACACAGTCACTCCCTGCCTTCTCAGGTGTGCCACCACCACAGCCAGACACTTTGTGAATGCCCTAGGGGCAGAGGTCAATCCCGAATGTCATGGCTGCAAACTGTTAGTGTCCTGATGGTAATCTGAACCTCAGGTACTTTCTGTGGCTTGGTCAGATTGGAATGTGGAAGTATGCATCCTTTAGGTCTAGGGATGCCAACCAGTCCCCTTTTTGCAGTGTGGGGATGATCATGGCTAAAGTCACTATCTTGAACTTTGGTTTTAGCACATGCTCATTTAGGAGTCTTAGATACAGAATGGGTCGCCAGTCTCCATTTTTCTTCTGAGTGAGAAAGTATCTTGATTAGAAACCCTTTCCCCTCTGTAGCAGGGGTACAGGTTCCACTGCTCTGATGGGCAATAGCTTTGCCACCTCTGCTTCCAAGAGGATTCTGTCTACAGAAGAAGCTGGGATGAAATTTCTGGCCCTTAGCTTGGGTAGTGATTTGAAGCTTAGAGACAGTCCTTGGCTCACTAACTCCAAGACCCACTTGTCTGTGGTGATGGACTGGTAAACCAAGCTTGGAGGTGGTGAGCCAACCTGCCTCCTACTGGTAGGGGGGAGGCAACCTGTACCAGTCCATCAGGGATTCGTCTGGGCTGTGCCTGGGCTTGAGGCACCTGTGCAGACCTTCTCATGGTCCTTCTGCCTCTACCTCTAAAGTACCCCCTGGACTGTTGGTAGTCTGGCATTGCTTGAACCTGAAAAAAGGGCCTGGAATAGGATCCCCTACCCCTGCCACTCCTGTACTGGGACCCATAAGAAGTAGATGGCTTACCTTTATCAGAATTGATTCTGTACGTGGATTTGTACTCCTCCACCTTTTTCATATATGCTTGTCTCCTGTCCCCAAAGAGGGAGTCACCCTCACAGGGGAAATCCATTGCTTTGATCTGTGTATCTTGGGTCAAGTCTGTGGCCCTAAGCCATGCAAACCGCCTCATAGAGAGGGTGAGGGCCATAAGCCTGGCTGCAGTGTCGTTTGCATCCATAGCCAGCTTGGTGGCATTTAATGCTGTCCTGGCAGTTTCTGCCAGGTCCACTGACACCTCATCTGGAATTTGTCCATCAGTGTTAGAACAGTGTTCCACAATGCTTTCTGATATTGGACTGCATAAGCCATGTAGTTAGCCTGCCTCACTGGGAGATAGGCTGCCAGGTACCCCTTCTTCCCCATCCCATCATTTTTCCTGGAGTCTTTGACAGGTGGCTGGGATGACAAGGGTATCCTGGCCTTGTCACAAGCGGCAGCCTGAACCACCACCACCTCATGATCAGGGTGGGTAAACAGAAATGCAGCATTAGATCTATCAAGTTGATATTTCTTATCAACTTTCTTATCATCCCCTGTGACAGAGGTAGGGGTTTGTAAAATCTTTAACACTGCTTTTCTTAGTGAATTATGCATGGGAAGCATTAGCCTTTTTGTGGGGGGTAGCCCCATCATCTCAAGGAAATCTGCTTCCTATTCATCCTCCAGTCTTCTGGATTGCGAGGTTTAAGGTGTCTATCATTTGTTTAACAAATGCATAATGTGAAGTATAATCATTGGGACCCCTGTGTGGGGAACCGAATTCCTGTTTTGGAGATACCTCATGTTCAGTGAGTTCCCTTTCCTCCTCCTCCTCCTCCTCCTCTTCTTGCTCTGGGTTCTCATATACATATAACAATTCCTGAGCTGCTGGGAAAGGAGCTAGAACTAGTGGAACCAGTGGGGTCACAGGGACCACAGCTTGCAGTTCCTGCAGAATTTGCAGGGCCTTAGCAATTTCCTCAGCAGAGGGCATAGCTGGTGTGTCTGCTGAGAGCTCCTAAGCCTTCTCGGCTGGAGGTGCAGCAACATGCTTTTCTTTATGTTTTCTTTTAGCTGGAACTGGCTCACTAGCCAGTTCCACAGGCCTCTTAGTTTTTGAGGAGTTGGCTTTCTACGTGGATTTTGGATCCACTGACTCTTTGATTCTGTCTTTATCTTTTTTTGAGGAGGCAGAAGATGAAGAAGCCTCTTGAGAAGGCTTTGAAGGGGTGCAGATGTGGCCATTTCCTCCAGTCTCTTGGCCCTTTTTATGTTTGCTTGCACGCATGTGCAAGAAACATAGTGCCATCATCCGAGTTTTCAGAGGTGTGGCAGCCTTCTTCCAATTCAGTCAGTGTGTTTGAAGGCGCGGACGCACTTCTCCAACGCCTGCTGGAGCTGTCTACGACAGCAGTCCAAAATGCAGTGGCGTACAGTTGAAAGGGGGAGCTATGCTTCAGTGAGCAGCGATAAGATATCGCCTGCTCATGTGCGCTCCCCCTACACACACATGTGCATACTGCGTGCTCGCCCCCCCCCGCACTGTATAGCCGAAGGGGGTGCCCAATCCCCCGTCGGCTGTGCTGCGCTCCCCAAACAGAGCTGTACATGCCACGCTGGGTGCCCACCCCAGCGTACACATGTAGCCGACGGGGTGGCTAATCCCCCATCGGCTCCACTGCCCCGAGAGTAGGTGCCACGCTGGGAGCCCACCCCAGCGTGGCAACAGATGCTGTCACTGACGGGTGCCCAACTCTGTCGGCTCCACGCCCCACAAGCCGCTTTGTGCCACGCTGTGCGCCCACCTCAGCGTGGTAAACGCCCCGCGCTGCCTCCTCCTTTGTTAAAAAAACAAAAACAAACCTGCAACAGAAAACGGTCCTCGCTGTCTCTGCCCCACCCACTGCGCACCCTGCCTCCCCTGCACACCCCCACCCCTTTACTACCTCCGACCGCGCCGACGATCTTCGGTGGACCAGGAACACGCCTGCACTCTTCAAAGCCGACCACGAACTGAGGAAATGCCGTAAGCTGTATAATGTAATGAATAGGTTTTTTCAACTTTGTTGCATATCTCAGGCATTTTGGAATTTTGACACCAAATTTTCAACATGGGTTTTGGGACCCTCCTATGAATTCTGTCACTGTCATGGCGTTAATTGGCGCGAGGTGATTTTCGCAGTCACTGCGCAAATCACCTTCGGGACCGATTAACGAAAACATGAAGCAGTGTTCATAAGGTGGCTCTCAAAAGCCTATGTTGAAAAATTCCTAAAATGACTGTTTTTAGCCGCAGTGCTATGCGCTGTTCCCACGCATCAGGTTAGCTTAATTTTCAATATTTTCACTACAGATTTTCAAATACTGCCATTTCACCACACTCCTTATGAGTAGTATAGCTGTCATTTTTCACATCTCACCCAAAATGTGTTTCTGCGCATGTAGCGCACAATGGCGCAGTCGGTGTGTGAAATCAATGTTCGGGACACATTAAGAAAATCACAGTGACACTGTTCATGAGCAGAGGTGTTAAAATGGCTATGTTAAAAATTTGGTGAAAAAATTCCCAAAATGACTATTTTACGAGCATGCGTTGCGCTGTTCCTACGCACGCTCGTAAGTTCGCGAATTTTCAATATTTTCACTCCAGATTTTCAACATTGCCATTTTACCACACCACCTTATGAGCTGTATAGCTGTCATTTCTCACTTCTCACCCAAAATGTGTTTCCACGCATGTAGCGCACACTGGCGCAGTCGGTGTGCAAACTCAATGTATGGGACACATTAAGAAAATCACAGTCACACTGTTCATGAGCAGAAGTGTTAAAATGGCTATGTTAAAAATTTGGTAAAAAAATTCCCAAAAATGACTGTTTTACGAGCGTTTGTTGCGCTGATCCTACGATGCTCATAAGTTCGCAAATTTTCAATATTTTCACTCAGATTTTCAACATTGCCATTTTACCACACCTCCTTATGAGCAGTACAGCTGTCATTTTTTCACATCTAGCCTAAAACATGTTTCCGCCCATGTAGCGCACAATGGCGCAGTTGGTGTGCGAAATCCATGTATGGGACACATTAAGAAAATCACAGTGACACTGTTCATGAGCAGAGGTCTTAAAATGGCTATTTTGAAAATTTGGTGAAAAAATTCCTAAAAATGACTGTGTTACGAGTGAGCATTGTGCAGTTTCCACGCACCCTCGTAAGTTCATGAATTTGTAATATTTTCAGTCCACATTTTCACCAGTGGCATTTTTCCACACTTCCTTATGAACAGTACAGCTGTCATTTTTCACAACATGGCTGAAATGTGTTTTCACACTTTCAGCACAGAAATGCGTGGTTGCTGTTGAAAATCATTGTTCGGAACATATAAAGAAAATCACAGTGACACTGATCATGACCGGAGGTCCCAAAATGCCTGTGTCGACAATCTGCTGTAAACAATTCCCAAATTAATGACATTACGGGTGCACGTTGCACAGTTTCTACGCACGCTCATAACTTCACCAGTTTAATATTTTCACTGCAGATTTTCAACATTGCCATTTTTTACACCTCCCCATGAACAGTACAGCTGTCATTTTTCACATCCTGTTCAGAATGTGCTTTTGCACCTGTGGTGACAAATGCCGTAGTCGCTGTGCAAAAGCAGCTTTCAGCTAACAAACTGATATTGCCACTGTTCATGAGGTGGGGGTCACAAAAAACCCATGTTGAAAATTTGGAGTGAAAATACCAACGAAAGCATGAGGCGTTAGGGTTTCCGACCATAACACCCCACCCTGTAGAGAATGACAGGCATCAGGGCTGTGACTTAGGATTGTCACCTGCAATGCTCATACCATTCCACCCCCACCCACACCCTGCAGCCACTGAGAGGCATTGAGGTGTGCCTTGGACTCTTCGCCCCCAAAGTTCACCCCATTCTCCTATACCGCACCCATCTCACAATATTTCCTGATGGAATGGGGTGCGCATAAGGGCCAAAGACCCCAAGGCACACCGTGACACTTGCTGGTGTCTGCACGGTAGGGTGTGGTGAAATGGCGTGGCCGTTATGCCGGATGACCCAAAGGCACTGCCACTATCTGCAGGGTGGTGATGGGGTTGGCTTCGGTTCAATACTTCACTGCCATTCCTATTATGCAGCTCTGTAACTCCTACACTACCAATGCCAATGCCAGCAAGCAAACATTCGGCATTGACAAATGCTTGTCTTTAGTGTCTTAGGGCAAAACATTTTATAAATAGCACAATTAGCAAAAATATGACTGGGTCCCAGACAAAAAAGACACAAATCGTGTCTATCTGCTTTAACAACAATATGGCCACAGCTAAGGCAGTTCGTAAACCCAGTTGGTCCTGTCTTTTTCTTGCTTTTGGGTACTTTTGACATTGATGTCAGAGATTAACTATAAAGCACCTATTCACCAAATGGTCGGTTCCTGGAAATGACAAAAGTATTAAATCAATCCTAGTGATCGGTTCCCTGAAATGAAGTGGAACCGCTAACCGCTCTGTTCTCGACAGGAAAAGGAACCGCAGTTAAAGTAAAGATATATAAAAACTAAATAGAACATAGAAATTGTCAGCAGATAAGGAGTGCCTGGCCCATCTAGTCTGCCTGTAAGCCCCTGTACTGGATTACTGCTTCCGACCCACCTGCTGCTGCACCTCTGTGGTTCCCCTATGCCTGTCCCAAGCATGCTTGAATCAATCCACAGTGCTCGCTCCCACCACCTCCTGAGCCAGACCATTCCATGCATCCACCATCCTCTCTGTGAAGAAGAACTTCCTCACATTCCCTCTTAACCTCCCAGCTTCCAATTTCATGTCATGACCCTTGTTCTTGTGCTCCTCCTGTATTGGAAAATGTCTCCACCCTGCACCTTATTTATACCCTTGAGATACTTGAATGTTTCCATCATGTCCCCTCTTTCCTTCCTCTCTTCCAGCGAGTACGTATTAAGGTCCCTTAATCTCTTCTCATAAGTCTTGTGTTGCAAGCCCTGTACCATCTTAGTTGCCCTTCTCTGGACCATCTCCAGCCTGTTAATGTTCTTACGAAGGTGCGGCTTCCAGAACTGCACACAGTACTCCATGTGAGGCCTGTTCATGGTTATATATAATGGCATCACTACATCCCTCCTTCTGCTGATGATAACCCCGCCTATGCACCCCAGTATGCCTGCTGGAAGGGAGTTTAACATGAGCGGGGCCCTATACCCAAAGGATTGCTGGCCTTGTGTGGTGCGTCGGAACGGTATCTTAAGTGTGTTGTTATTGGATGTTCTGGTCAGTCTTTTTGGTTCTGCATGATAGAGTCGGGAACCCATGCTGTGGGGCAGAAGGCCAAGAATTGCTTTTTTGGCTAGAAGACAGATCTGATAGCAGACTTATCGTTCAAGATCTAGCCAGCCAGTCTGGTGGTAGAGGCGACAGGTGTGCGTTAGCCGTAGAGCACCAAGGACTAACCTACAGGCTTTATTAACGGAAATGGCAATACGCTTGAGGGTAGTAGCAGGGGCCGTGCTATAGATTATCAGGCCATAATCTACGATAGATAGGACCGAGTTAGAAACTGCTAGCCGAAGATCTGATTTAGTTAGACACTGCCTGTGTCGAAAAAGTTGACTGAGTTCATGGTTTGCTGACGTGGTGACTTGGTCAACGTGAGTTGAAAAGTAGAGGAAGCAGTCTAGGGTGACACTGTGATATTTAAAGTTCTGGACCATCTCAATTATTTAGTTTTTCTTGTTTCTTATGGTAATAAAGAACAACTTGTGGTGGTTGTGGGATGATGCAAAGAGCATTATTTTTGTTTTTTTATAGTTTAAGAGCAGTCTTGCATTACCAAACCATTCTTCCAACTCTCATAACGTCATGCTGACGCCGTTGTTCCAGAGAGGTGGGATCAGGGTGGCTAGTATATAAAACAGCGTCATCAGCATACAAGAGTATTCTGTGTTGACAGACTTGGGGTAGCCAATTAAAGAGAAGGCTGAACAGTAGCGGGCCTAATATTGAACCTTGGGGAACCCCGGTGCACACATGTTTGGAATCAGAGAGAGTCTTGGCTATTTTTAAGCTCTGTTTGTGCTCTGTAAGGTAGCTCTTAAACCACCCCAATGAGGCTGGTGAGACGCCTGTAGAAGTTAGCTAAGCCAGGAAGAGCTCGTGGTTTACCATATCGAAGGCCTTGGTGAGGTCAATAAAGGTAGCCCCCCCCAAGTGCTCACAATCAAATGCCTCATAGATTAATCTGGTAAACTCTGCAAGGGCTGTTATGGTGCTGTAGAGTTTCCAAAAGCCATGCTGTCATGCACTGCAGCTGATATTTATCGAGATAGTCTACTAGCTGGTCATAGACTATTCTTTCAAGAGCTTTGGAGATGGGCAGAAGGATCGAAATCGGCCAGTAGTTACTACTGATTGACCTATCCCCATTTTTGAAAATGGGGGTTACTACTGAGGCTTTCCATTGCCTGGGGAATTTTCCAGAGATGAGGGACAGGTTAAATATTCTTGTCAGAGGTGCTAATACCTCATCGAACGTGAAGGAAGAAAAAAATTACTCACCTTAGTAATTATATTTCTTCTAATGGAGTCTTGCTGTATTCTGACAATTGCAGTGATTCTCAACCTTTGAACTGCCCTGGAGAACAACGAGTTAACTTTCTATGCAGGGCATAGAATGCTGAGCTTGAGCTCGGTTGCAGTCTCTGTCTGGAGTGTTTTGAACTTAAACCGTCAGATTCTTACAAGCCCAACTAAACTAAAAATTCTATGTGGAAACTAAAAATTTTTACTAGCCAACAGGCTGAAAAAAGTTTTGGATTCCCAAGGAAGACTCGAGTCAGGAAACCCAAAAACAAAACCCAATGTACTAAAAATAACAATAATAAATAAGCACCCAAACAAAAAGGAGGAGGGTGCAAGCAAAACACCCCTGGGGTGCAACACTGCACCTGCCCACCCACTTCCCAAAAACAGGTTCTGAGAGGGGAGGCAGGGAGAGAGGTCAGAATACAGCAAGACTCCATTAGAAGAAATATAATTACTAAGGTGAGTCATTTTTTCTTCAAACAACATGAAGTCTTGCTGTATTCTGACAATTGCAGACTACCAAGCAGTACCTCCAAGGAGGAGGGACAGAACTTACTTAGGGAATAGGCTCTGAAGTACTGCTGTGCCAAACCGAACATCACTCCTAGCCTGGATATCCAGAGAGTAATGCTTGGTAAAGGTATGGACTGTTTTCCAGGTGGCTGCTTGACAAATTTATAAGAGAGGGATATCCCTGGCAGCAGCCAGGGAAGCAGCTGTACCTCTTGTGGAATGAGCCCTCAGGCCTGAGGGAGGAGTTTTTCCCAGTTTTTCATAGCAGAATTGTATACAAGACACAATCCACCTGGCAATAGATCTTTTGGTGGCAGGTTTGCCCTTTTCCACTTCTCCATAAGTGAGGAACAACTGGAGGGAGTCAAACCTGTGACCCTTGGTACGCTCTATGTAGTAAATAAGGGCTCTTTTGACATCTAAACTGTGTAGCCTCCTCTCTCCCGAGGAAGAATGATCAGGGAGAGACACAGACTGGTTTAAATGGAAGTCTGAAACCACTGTGGGCAAGAACCTTCTATTGGTTCTAAGGACCACTTTATCCCTGTGAAATGAGATAAAATCAGGTTCCACTGACAGGGCTTGCAATTCACTGATACGCCTGACAGAGGTAATGGCTACCAGGAACACAGTTTTCCAAGTCAAGTACTTAAGCTCTGCTGAAGACACAGGCTCAAAGGGGGGTTGCATAAGTTGAGCAATGCAAACATTCAAATCCCAGGCAGGGGCAGGGTCTCTAAAAGAGGATTGGTGTGAAGCAATCCTTTAAAAAATTTACAGAACACAGGATGGGAAGATAGTGAGGAAGGCTTCACAGACAAAAACGAGAACAGCTGACAAGTGTACCTTGAGAGTAGCTGGTCTGAGGCCTAGGCCATTAAGATGGACCATATAATCCAGAACCATAGGCAATTCAGCAGTGTCTGGAGAAATATGCTTCTTAGAACACCAAATGCTGAACCTTTTCCATTTGGAGTTGTAAGTCTTTCTGGTGGAGGGCTTCTAAGCCTTGAGGATATCCAGAACCCTTGGGAAAGATGCAGATCTACAAACTCTAACTCTTCAAGAGCCATGCTTTGAGATTGAGAGACTGAAGATTGGGGTACCAAATCCTTCCCTGAGAGGATGTTAACAGGTTGTAATTCCTGGGAAGAGGCAGGGAAGATGGACTGCTAGGGACAGCAACAGGGGGTACCAGGCTGTCTGGCCCAATCTGGAGCAATCGAATCACCTTGCATGGTTGAGACCTTATTTTACCAAAACTTTGAACAGGAGAGGGAACGGGGGAAAGGCATACAGAAAATTCCCCTCCCAATTCAGGATCAGGGCGTCCAGAGGGACTGAGCCCAGGACTGGAGGTCTGCAACAAAAGAGAGGGAGTTGGTGATTGTCTGGGGCTGCAAGGAGATCTATCTCTGGAGTGCCCCACCTTGAAAAAAATCACTTTCAACACCTGAGGGTCCAGGGCCCATTCGTGATGGCCCTGAGAAATCCTGCTCAGTGCATCTGCTAGCACATTGTCCTGGCCTGGAAAGTGAACTGCTACAAGAGAGGTTTGCAGGGAATAAGCCAGGGACCACAACTTCATGGCTTCTGTGCACAAGGCCATGGACTGAGTGCCTCCCTGCTTGTTGACGTACCACATGGTGGTGGTGGTGTCCGTTCTGACTTGAACCACCTTGTTCTGTACTGACTGTGAGAACGCTTTTAGAGCCAGAAAAACTGCCCTGAGCTCTAGAAGATTGCTGTGGAGAAGGGATTCTTGGGGGTCCACAGCCCCTGGGCAGTAAGGGACCCCAGGTGGGCTCCCCAGCCCAGGAGAGAAGCATCCGTGGTAAGGACCACTGAACAAGGCTGAGCAACAAAAGGAACACCTTGCCTTAAATTGTCCTGATCCGTCCGGCACTGGAGGGCTTGGATCAAGGTCAGAGATACTGGGATCAGTTTGGTAAAGGAGTCCTTTCTCTAAGACCAGAAAGCTCTCAGGTGGAACTGAATATCCCTCATCTGGAATCTTACCCCTTGGACCACTGCTGTTGAAGCTGCCATGTGGCACAAGAGCTGGAGGAAATGCCTTGCTGGTCAAGATAGCCGAAGGCTGAAGGAAGAAGCTAGTTCCATAAGAACCCTTGCCCTTTCTAGAGGAAGAAAGGCCCTTGCTCTGAGTGTGTCCAGTTTCTGCCCCTATAAAGGTAAGAAGCTGGACTGGTTTGAGAACTGACTTGGGAAGGTTGAGAAGAAATCCTAGAGAAGTGAGCACTTGTTGGGTCACTTGCAGGTGAGACTTGACTTGGTCTGGAGATTGACCCACCATTAGCCAATCGTCCAGATATGGAAAAATGGAAATCTTTTGCCTTCTTAGAAAGGCAACTACTACTGCCAGGCACTTTGTGAAAACCCTTGGGGCTGAGGTTAGGCCAAAGGGCATTGCTCTGAACTGATAATGGCCTGAGGGCAACTTGAACCTGAGGTACTTTCTGTGGGAGCACCTGATGGGAATGTGAAAGTAGGCATCTTTGAGGTCCAGGGAGGCTCGCCAGTCCCCTGGCCTTAGAGAGGAAAGGATTATTCCCAGAGTCATCATCTTGAACTTTGGTTTTAAAAGATGTTTGTTTAGATATCTTAGGTCTAGGATGGGTCGCCACTCCCCTGTTTTTGGGGGTCAGGAAGTACCTGGAGTACAGTCCTTTGCCCCAGTGTAGGGTAGGCACTCTCTCTATAGCTCTTAAAGCTAGGAGAGAAGAAATCTCTGCCTCTAGGGCAAGGGTTTCCGAGAGATTTGCAGGTGGAAAAGATCTGGCTCTCATCTTTGGAAATGTTTTTGAAGCCGAGAACCAGTCCCTGGCTTACTACGTCCAGGACCCACTTGTCTGATGTAATAGACATCCAGTCCTGGACAAAGTAAGCCAGCCTGCCTCCTACTGGAATAGGAGAGTCGACCTGGGCAGGCCCATCAGGGTATCTGCTTGGCAGGGACTTTAGGCTGAGGGGTGGATGCAGCCCTGCTCATCCCCCTTCTGCCTCTCCCTCTGAAGAACCCCCTCTGAGAAAAGGAAGAGGAGGCCTGTGCTTGATAAAAAGGCCTTTGAAAAGGCCTGCCCCCTGCCCTTAGACTGTTGCCTTTGAGGAGTTGCCTGCCTTTCCTTGGCCTGAGCACTCCTGTAAGTGGTCCTGTACTCATCCATTTTCTTCACGTAATTCTCTGTCTGCTCCCCAAATGAAGAATTACCCACTACAGGAAAATCCATGGCCTTAGCCTGGGTGTCCTGCGAGAGGCTAGTACATCTGAGCCAAGCCATCCTCTGAAGAGCCACAGATGTAGCCATGACTCTTGATGACACATCATTAAGTCCACAGCAGCATGAAACTGAACCTTAGATGCCTCAATCCCATCTGCAGCCACCACTTCCAGCTCCTTGGCTAGCTGAGGGGAGGCCTGTTTAGCCAGTGTCAGTACAGTGTCCCACCTGGACTTCTGGTACCTGGCTGTATAGGCCATGTAATTTGCCTGCCTGAGTCCCAAAGAAGATGCCATGTACTGCTTCTTTGCCATGGCATCAATCTTCCTGGAGTCCTTGTCAGGGGGGTGTGAAGCCAAGGGAATATTTGCCTTGTCACAGGCAGCAGCCTGCACTACCCCAACATGGCTGCATTGTTGATATAAGATCTCCGTATCTGAGCCTGAAAGTGTATACCTCTTGTCCATTCTTCTATCCACAGGAGGTATAGTGTTAGGGGACTTTAAGATTTTTTGTGTCTGTTTCCCAAAAGATTTATGGAGGGGGAATAGACAGTCTCCTGGACTCTGGGATATCCATCATCTCTACATAATCAGGCTCCTCTTGATCTTCCACAGCAGCCTCCATAGGAAGCTGGAGGGTTTCAGCCACCTTTCTGTAAAACATAAAGTGAGAAGGGGACTCAGAAAGCCTAGGAGGGGAAACACCTGAAGGTCTATCTGGGGAGATGTCCGGTTTCACAGGCACATCCAGACCTTCACTTACATCTTCAACCTCAAATTCCCCTTCCTCTTCAAATTCCGGTTCATAAAAATCTTCAAGGGTATACTCTTGAACCAGGGGAACCAACCGAACTGAACCCCTGACAGAAGGAGCCGGATCGGTCATAACCGGATGGAGCGATTCCACAATCTGAATCGCCCTGGCTATCTCTTCGGCGGTCGGAACATGAACCTCTGGATCCGAACTAGTCGATTTATCTTTGCACTTTCTTTTAGTCAGAACCAATCCCTCGGAATCGGCTCTCCTTTTGCCCGAAGAAGTATTGCCCTGGTCAGAGGGCACTCCTTCTGGTTCGGTCGAAACCGAACCGGGCTGGCCATCCGGGTCAGCGGACTTCTCGACCTCCTTTTCCCTCAGTCTACCTAATCTCTTCTCAAGGGTAGATTTGGGAAAGTTTTTATATTGGCAGTCTGAATCGAGGTGGTCAAACCCCAGACAATAAACACAGGTGGTGTGGGGATCGGCCTTAGCAAAGACCTCCCACACTCACTGCAGTATTGAAACCCAGTGGGCCCTGTTTCTTGGGTTCTCAGACATGGCCAACCTAACCAAACGTCTCTTTTTCGCAACCGCCAGGCAAGACTCTTATCAGTTCCTAACCGAGTCACAGGTATTGGAAAAAAACTGGTTAAAAACACGTTTTTTTTAGAACCGATAAGAACCGGTAACCACACACTAAGTAAGCAAACAAATTTCACAATCAAATGGCTGGTTCAGCCGAACCGAGCCGCACTTTTACAAGTTCCACACAGAAAAATAGAACAATTCCTATCTAGTACTCACGGCACCACAGACAGAGACTGAACCGACTATGCGGATACTTTTTTCGGCTTAAAAACTGACGAAAACTGAAAACTTTAACCAACTTTCGAACCGAGCTGAAGGAGAAATCTCCGGAGCGACCGTTCAGTGAGGCGGAGTAAAGAATCTGACGGTTTAAGTTCAAAACACTCCAGACAGACACTTCAACCGAGCTCGAGCTCAGCATTCTATGCCCTGCATAGAAAGTTAACTCTTTGTTCTCCGGGGCAGTTCAAAGGTTGGGAATCACTGCAATTGTCAGAATACAGCAAGACTTCATGTTGTTTGAAAGTAATTTTAGGTCCAGGCCATCACTACTTAGCCTAGACTTTCCAAGCACCTTTGCTAGGTATTTCTTGGCCTCTTTTTTCGTAACTACCTTAAGGTAGAATGGAGAGACAGTGTTGTGTGGGGATGAATCTGGGGGGTTCATGATGTTACTATTGATTGGTGTGAGAAAGTCAGGAGGGAGTACCCCGCTGAGGTCAGTGAATGTATTGTTAAATTCGTTAGCAATGGTTTTATGATCCTGGGTGATGGTTCACCTAGACTGAGTGTAGTCAGTGTTGTTCTGTCCAGCTGACCCAAAACTGTTTTTGATGTTTTGCCAAAATTTGCGTCCGTCACCCCAAGAGGTGTCAAGTTTAGATTGGAAATAGCTGGCCTTTGCCTGCCAGACAGCTTGGGTGCTCTTATTCCTGGCTGATTTATAATTTTGGAGGTCAAAAGGTGAAGCTGTGCTTTTAAACTTAAACCATAATTGGTCTGTAGCCCGCATTTGTTTCATAAGTTGTGCAGTCATCCAAGTTTTGTGTTACGCTTTAGCCTTTCGTTTTGTTACAGGGGCAAAGATATCACAGGCTGTGTTAAAGATGTTGATAAAGTTTTCCAGTGCTAGGTCCACTTCCGTGGTAGCGAATACATGGGACCAATTCAGCTGGCTGAGGTACTGTTTTAGGGGACCAGGCTGTCCTATTTTTTACAATATGTGAGATTACTATGTTTACTGGTAGCTTCAGAGCCTTATTGGTCCATGAACAGAGAATGGGTGAGTGGTCGCTCAAAGAATCCGGGAGTACAAGTAAGTTTGTGATCCTCTCTGGATGATCCTCTCTGGATGATTTTTAAGGATCCAGTCTAATAAGGAGCTTGTGCCAGTATGGTAGTTTGTGCGCATGGGTGAGTCCACCACTTGGTGGAAACTGATCGCAGAGATTGCATCTGCATAGTGTGCCGAGTCTTGGTCCTGCCAGTTTATATTAAAGTCTCCCAGCACTAGGACTTCAGAAGGGGTGCGAAGGTCAGTAAGGTGGTCACAGAGTACCTTGAAACCCTCAGATTGCTCTTTCGGGGGATGTAGACTGAGATGATCATTAGGCCCTTGCCTTGCAAGCTGATCATTAGTTTCACAGGCAGGATTTGCACATTTCTTCCAGTGTTTGAAGGTGGCAGGGCCGTTCCCTAGAGCCACCCCCTTTTTCCACACCTATCTAGCCGAAAGGTGGAGTAGCCTGGGATCTGTCTCTCACTGTCTGGTGTCCTTGGTGTGAGCCAAGTCTCAACCATAGAGAGGATATCGGGGGTTATGCTGTGTCATCCAGACTTGCAATGAATCAAGTTTTAAAAAGAGGCTACATATATTGATTGAGGCGATTGAGATAGTGCCAGATTGCCCCCTAAGATTGGCATCCCTGGATAGAGGGACGGGGTTTGGATGAATATTGCCTGATAAAAGCAGCACTAGCCATATGATTCTAGTTGCTTGTAGTTTAAGTTACTTTAATGACTGCGAATTACATCGTCGTGATAGTGAGTGCCTTTCTTGTTTGCAGGGTACAGGGATTACGTTGATGCATGGGGGGGATAAAGTCACATGTGCCAGAGTAGGGATAGAGTTGCTCTGCGTGGGTGGTGACCGGCAGCGAACACTGGGATGGGTGGGGCAGATGTGGAGTTGGGGGTAACATATCTGAGAGGTGGTATTACTTCTAGCTCCTCGTAGTTCTGGCTATTAAATAGTGGTTTAGGCAGAAAAAGTACTGCGAGAACATATTATGAGACAGCATGATGTGACAAATTTTTTGTGGGACTCAAAGCTGCAAGAGAATATCCTGGAGAACTGAAGGGCTTTCTGTAGGTAACTGTTGCACTAGGCAGTGTGATCAGCAAGGCGCACAGTACTTGGGGATAGGTGGAAAATGGTGGAGATACCTTTAAGAGGGAAGGAGTCAAAACGAAGGTTAGGCGAATCAGAGGGGATAGGAGTGGGCCCTAGGTGAGTGAAATGGATTTGAAGAGGTCGGGGGTGCGGTGGGTGGGCGGGAGAAAATTCAACCCACAGACTACAGTTCAATTACACTTCTCTCCTGAGAGAACAGGTGGCTCAAATCAAAATTATACCCTGTCCAATAGCACTAATTCGAGGAAGCAGGCTCTATTCAGTAAGGGTCCGGCAGCAGGCTACAATGTCCAACCATTGACTTCCAAGCCAGACATGTGGCAGTCCAAGTCATACCTCAGTTTTGCTGGATGGGGGGCGGGCAGGAACAGGAGATGCAGCAAGCCAAGAAGTAGCTGGGCCACTATGAAGTAGAGCCCTGGAGGGGCTACCTGCTGAAAGAAAGGGAGCGAGGAGGGGTTAGAATAAAACTGGCCTGACTGGATTCTAGAGCTTAATTACAGGGCGGGTCCAGTGTGGAAACAAAAGAAGGTGGGAGTAGGTGTTTAAAGTGGGCGTAAGTTAGGAGCCGAGGAGGGAGATGTTGAAAAGGCGCCACTGGCTCCGACCCAGAACAAAAGGGGATTAGTTGAAAGTATTAGGAGAGTTCAGGGGAATTAATGAAGTTGGGGGGTTGGGCACTGAGAGCGGCAGAAATAGGCAGGTGCGTTAAGGAGCGAGGCAGAAAACAAAACTAGCTGATTTGGTTCTCGCAGGGAAGCCCGGGGCTCGAAGAGAAGGGAAGGTGGGTTAGGTTTGGTGTCGGGATCGACGACTCAACAGCATACGGGTGGGAGGGAAAGATGCAGGAGGGGATGGAGTCGGTGTGGGCCAAGGTGACTGTTGCTCACCCTATCCATTCAAGTGGCCTGGTAGCATACAGGGACAGGAGGTAGAGAATGAGCAAGAGCAGGGAAAAAGAGAAAAAAACAAGCAAAAAAGGAAAAATAATATCACCTAGCATAGGTAAACAGTTGAACAGCATGGATCTTGCTGGACGGGTGGTGCATGCAGTGAAGAAAACAGGGAGAGAGATATAGACTGGTTGAGGTGGAAATCTGAAACCACTTTAGGCAAGAACTTTCTGTTAGTGCTAAGGACCACTTTATCTCTGTGAAAAGAGATGAAATCAGATTCCACTGACAAGGCTTGCACTTCACTGATACGTCTGGCAGAAGTAATGGCTACCAAAAACACAGTTTTCCAAGTCAAGTACTTAAGCTCTGCTGAGGACAAAGGCTCAAAGGGGGGTTGCATAAGCTGAGCAATGCAAACATTAACGTCTCAAGCAGGAGTAGGATCCCTAAAGGGGGGATTGGTGTGAAGCAATCCCTTCAAAATCTTACAGAATACAGGATAGGATGACAGAGAGGAAGACTTGCCTACGGACAGGAAAGTAGAAACAGCTGCCAAGTGTACTTTGAGGGTAGCTGGTCTGAGACCTAGGCCATTAAGATGGACCATATACGGTAATCCAGAACCGTAGGCAATTCAGCGGAGTCTGGAGAAATATTCTTTTTAGAACACCAAATGCTGAATCTTTTCCATTTGGAGTTGTAAGTCTTTCTGATGGAAGGCTTTCGAGAAGCCTTAAGGATATCCAGAACCCCTTCGGAAAGATGCAGATCTGCAAACTCTAACTCTTCAAGAGCCAAGCCTTGAGATTGAGAGACTGAAGATTCGGGTACCAAATCCTCCCCTGAGAGGATGTTAACAGGTTGTAATTCCTGGGAAGAGACAGGGGAAGATGGACTGTTAAGGACAGCAACAAGGGATACCATGGCTGTCTGGCCCAGTCTGGAGCAATCAGAATCACTTTGCATGGTTGTGACCTTATCTTGACTAACACTCTGAACAGGAGAGGAAGGGGGAAAAGCATACAGAAATTTCCCTTCCCAGTTCAGAATCAGCATCCAGGGGGACTGAGCCCAAGACTGGGGGTCTGCAACAAAAGAGAGGAAGTTGGTGATTGTCTGGGGCTGCAAAAAGATCTATCTCTGGAGTGCCCCATCTTGAGAAAATCACTTTCAAAATCAGAGGATCTAGGGCCCACTCATGATGGCCCTGGGATATTCTGCTCAGTGCATCTGCTAGGACATTGTCCTTCCCTGGGAGGTGAACTGATATCAGAGAGGTTTACAGGGAATAGGCCAGGGACCACAACTTCATTGCTTCTGTGCACTAGGCCATATACCAAGTGCCTCCTTGCTTGTTGATGTACCACATGGTGGTGGTGTTGTCTGTTCTGACCTGAACCACCTTGTTCTGTACAGATTTGGAAAAAGCTTGCAGTGCCAGAAACACTGCTCTGAGTTCCAAGAGATTGATGTGAAGCAGAGATTCCTGAGGTGACCACAGTCCTTGGGTGGTGAGATCCCCCAAATGGGCTCCCCAGCCCAGCAGGGAAGCATCTGTGGTGAGTATCACTGAATGAGACTGAGTGACAAATAGAAACCCTTGTCTCAAATTGTCCTGATCCTGCCACCATTGCAAGGCATGGATCAGGGTTCGAGTCACTGGGATTAGTTTGGTAAGGGAATCCTTTCTTTGGGACCAAAAGGCTCTTAAGTGGAACTGAATGTCCCTCATTTGGAATCTTGCACCCTGGACCACTGCTGTGGAAGCTGCCATGTGGCCCAGTAGCTGAAGGAAATGCCTTGCTGATCAAGACACCTGAAGGGTGAATGAAGAGGCCAGTTCCATAAGGGTCCTTGCCCTTTCCAGAGGAAGGAAGACTCTTGCCTTTACTGTATCCAGTTCTGCACCTATGAAGGTGAGGAGCTGCACTGGTTCGAGAACTGACCTGGGGAGATTGAGAAGAAATCCCAGGGAAGTGAGCACTTGCTGGGTCACTTGCAGATGTGACTTGACTTGGTCTGGAGACCAAGACCTACTATGAGCCAGTCGTCCAAGTATGGGAAAATGGAAATCTTTTGTTTTCTTAGGAAGGCAATAACTACTGCCAGGCACTTTGTGAAGACCCTTGGGGCTGATGTTAGGCCAAAGGGCATTGCTCTGAATTGATAGTGGCCTGAGGGCAACTCGAACCTGAGGTACTTTCTGTGGGAGCACCTGAAGGGAATGTGAAAGTAGGCATCTTTGAGGTCCAGGGAGGCTAGCCAGTCCCCTGGCCTTAGAGAGGGAAGGATAATTCCCAGAGTTGCCATTTTGAATTTTGGCTTTAAAAGATGTTTGTTCAGATATCTTAGGTGCAGGATGGGTCGCCACTCTCCTGTTTTCTTGGGGGTCAGGAAGTACCTGGAGTACAATCCTTTGCCCCTGTGTAGGGCGGAAACTCTCTCTAGAGCTCTGAGAGCTAGGAGAGAAGAAACCTCTGCCTCTAGGGCAAGGGTCTCTGAGAGATTTGCAGGTGGAAAAGATCTGGCTATCATCTTGGGAAATTTTCTGAAGCTGAGAACCAGTCCCTGGCTTACTACTTCCAGGACCCACTTGTCTGATGTAAGAGACATCCAGTCCTGAACAAAGTAAGCCAGCCTGCCCCCTACTGGTATAGGAGAATCAACCCGGGCAGACCCATCAGGGAATCTGTCTGGCAGGGGCTTTAGGCTGAGGGGTGGACGCAGGCCTGCTCATTCCCCCTTCTGCCTCTCCCTCTAAAGAACCCCCTCTGCAAAAACGAAGAAGAGGAGGCCTGAGCTTGGTAAAAAGGCCTTTGGAAAGGCCTGCCCCTGCCCCTGACTGCTGCCTTTGAGGAGCCGCTGCCTTTGGCCTCGAGCACTCCTGTAAGTGGTCCTGTATTCAACATTTTTCATGTAATTCTCTGTCTGCTCCCCAAACAGAGAATTACCAACTACAGGAAAATCCATGGCCTTAGCCTGGGTATCCTGTGAGAGGCTAGTACACCTGAGCCAAGCCATTCTCCGAAGAGCCACAGATGTGGCCATGACTCTTGATGACACATCACTGGAGTCCACAGCAACATGAAACTGTACTTTCGATGCCTCAATCCCATCTGCAGCCACCTGCTCCACAGGGTTCGACAAATCCTATTGCTCGACGTCCCGGCTACCAGTTACAGTGCAGGGACAAGCACTTTCTGTTGTGCCACTTGTCCACGGGCTAGCACTGATTTAAAAATCTTTGCTGCTGCGGTTCTACCTTCCACCAGTAGGGTGCTCACTGCTTCGGCTGTCCCGGTGGTCATCTGACCTACTGAGCAGTGCACCTACTGGTCGGGAACGAGTGGTGAGTGTGTGAGCTTGCCTCAGCCTAGGGAAGCCTAGGGAAGTGGCATCAGGAGCGAGCGCGAGCAGCGTCTCGTCGGAGGAAACAGAGGAGGAGCAAGCTGTCGGACTGGCAGGCATGGGACCAAATGAGGAAGTACAATCTTGAACTGTAAGTGATACCAAGAATGCCCAATGGCCACGGCGGTGATTTGGCGCATAGTGAAGACAAGAGTAAAGACGTGTATTGCGTTAGAGCCCCTCATTCACTGTCTGTTGGTGGAGACTAGAGGATAACACAAATTAAACAGTCTGTTGTTGTGGATATCGGGAGGGAAGTGCAAGTGCACCAGTGATGCCTTACTTTGTGTGTGTGGAGTGGACTACTCAGGAAAACAAATATTTAAACTGAATTAAGGAGGAGGTTGGTGAGAGTGAAGAGCGGGGAGGAGGAAGGCAGGAGCTAGGAGGACTAAGGAGCGGGGGCAACGTGGCTGAGCACTGATAACTGCACACAAGTGCATTAGTGCAGCAGACAAGCAAATTTACCTGCCATGTGCCGTGCCACTTTTGCTAAAAGTGCAAAATTAATGAAGAAGAGAGTAATCTGAGTAAATAAGGAGTGTGCAGGCAGGGTAAATAAAATACTGAGAAGGGTTAGGTTGGGCTTATAACAGAACTGGGCATAACAGGGTGAAAGTAAACTAAGGAGCATATAAAATAAATTAAGTAGGCAGTATAGTGCAATGGTCTAAGGCTCTGAGCCGCAAATCTGGCGACATCCAGCAGACCAGACCTGGCTTTGAATCCCACAGCTTCCACTTGCATACTGCCTGAGCAAGTCACTTAACCTCCTTGTGCTCCCAGGTCACTCCTGTAAAAAGCTTTCAGCTTAGTGCTATACCTGGTTAAACAACTAAATAAAAAAAAAAATTGAAACAAGGAGAAAAGGAAACAAACAGAAACTTGGGGGGACTGTCGGGTACTGTCTGCTGTCTGTGTAGCAGGGTGGAAGAAGGGAGGGAACCCTGGTCCCCTGACAACTGAGAACTAGCAGCAGCATAAAGTGTCACTGACTACAGAAAATAAAAAGGAAAAAAGCAAGGGCAGGGGACTACTACTGTGGGCGGGGAGCTTTGTGTTGCCCACCAGTAAAAACAGCAGTTTATTTGACTACTAGCTGCATAAACAAATAAAATAATAAAAGAAAGCTAAAAAAAAAAAAAAGAAAGAAAATAAGAGAAGAGGCTGGTGAGCTGTTGGGAGAGGAGAGCGCAGATACAGAGATTGTGTGTAAAGGAGTGAAGGAGGAGCTTGGAGAGAGGCAGGGCGAAGGAAAGGACTGACTTGAGATAGTTAAAAAAAAAAAAAAAGATAATATAGTAAGAACGTAGAAGAAATAAGCCTATAACTTAAACTGTGTGTGGTGTGGGGCTATGCTATGGGCTTGGCTGGGCTGTTGGGAGAGATTTTGTGAAAAGGAGTGAAGGACCCAGTGTACTGCAGCCGGTTGGTTGGCTTTTGGCTTTAAGTACCCAAGAAACAAAAAGAGAAAGATAATAAAAATATATATATAAGTGTAAGTAACAGTAAAATAAAATAAGCGAGCTTAACAGCGGGGGTGGGCTTGGGCTGTGCTGGGAGAGAGGAGAGTGATTGTGTGGAGTGTTCTGCAGCCAGCTGCCTGACTTGTTATAGGACAAGACAACTTGCAGTGTATAGAAAACAAGCATTTGTCAATGCCAAATGTTTGCTTGCTGGCATTGGCATTGGTAGTATAGAAGTTACAGAGCTGCATAATAGGAATGGCAGTGAAGTATTGAACTGAAGCCAATCCCACCACCACCCTGCAGAGAGTGACAAGCACTGGGGTGTGCCTTTGGGTCGTCAGGCATAACAACCAAGCCATTTCACCACACCCTACCCTGCTGACACTGACAAGTGTCACGGTGTGCCTTGGGGTCTTTGGCCCTTATGCGCACCCCATTCCATCAGAAAATACGGTGAGATGGGTGCGGTATAGGAGAATGGGTGACGCTTAGTTCGAAGAGTCCGAGGCACACCTTGATGCTCTCACTGGCTGGGGTGTGGGTGGGGTGGAATGGTATGAGCATTACAGACAAGAATCCCAGATCACACCCCTGATGCCTGTCATTCTCTACAGGGTGGGGCGTTATGGTCAGAAACCCTAATGCCTCAGGCATTCGTTGGTATTTTCACTCCAAATTTTCAACATGGTTTTTTTGTGACCCCCACCTCATGAACAGTGTCAATATAAGTTTGTTAGCCGAAAACTGCTTTTGCACAGCGACTACGGCATTTGGCACCACAGGTGCAAAAACACATTCCGAACAGGATGTGAAAAATTACAGCGGTAGTGTTCATGGGGAGGTGTAAAAAATGGCAATGTTGAAAATCTGCTGTGAAAATCTTAAAAAAAATGGTGAAGTCACGAGCGTCCGTAGAAACTGTGCAACGCACACCCGTAATGTAACTAGTTTGGGAATTTTTTTTACAGCAGATTGTTAACACAGGCATTCTGGGACCTCCGATTATGAACAGTGTCAGTGAGATTTTCTTTATCTGTCCCGGACAATGATTTCCCACAGCGACCACGCATTTCTGCGCTGAAAGTGTGAAAACACATTTCGGCCATGTTGTGGAAAATGACAGCTGTACTGTTCATAAGGAGGTGAGGAAAAATGCCACTGGCGAAAATCTGGACTGAAAATATTACAAATTCATGAACTTACGAGGGTGCGTGGAAACTGCGTAATGCTCACTCGTAACACAGTCATTTTATGGAGTTTTGCCACCAAATTTTCAACATAGCCATTTTAAGACCTCTGCTCATGACCAGTGTCACTGTGATTTTCTTAATCTGTCCCAAACATTGTTTTCGCACACCGACAGTACCATTGTGCGCTACATGTGTGGAAACACGTTTTGGGTGAGATGTGAAAAATGACAGCTGTACTGCTCATAAGCAGGTGTGGCAAAATGGCAATGTTCAAAATCTGGAGTGAAAATATTGAAAATTCGCGAACTTAAGAGCGTGCGTAGGAACTGCACAACGCACGCTCGTAAAACAGTCATTTTTAGGAATTTTTTCACCAAATTTTCAACATAGCCAGTTTAAGACCTCTGCTCATGAACAGTGTCACTGTGATTTTCTTAATTTGTCCCTTACACTGATTTCGCACATCGACTGCACCATTGTGCGCTACATGGGCGGAAACACGTTTTGGGTGAGATGTGAAAAATGACAGCTGTACTGCTCATAAGGAGGTGTGGTAAAATGGCAATGTTGAAAATCTGGAGTGAAAATATTGAAAATTCGTGAACTTACGAGCGTGCGTAGGAACTGCGCAACGCACGCGCGCAAAACAGTCATTTTAGGAATTTTTCCACCAAATTTTCAAAATAGGCTTCTTCAGAGCCCACCTTATGAACACTGGCAGTGTCGTTTCATTAATCGGTCCCGAAAGGTGATTTCGCGCAGTGACTGGGAAATCACCCTTTGGGCCCGAATAACGCCATGACAGTGACAGCATTCATGAGAAGGGGTCCCAAAAACCCCATGTTGAAAATTTGGTGCAAAAATTCCAAAAAATGCCTGAGATATGCAGCAAAGTTGAAAACCCTATCTATTACATTATACAGCTTACCGTCATTTCCTCAGTTTGCGGTCAGCCTAGAAGAGTGCAGGCGTGTTCCGGTCCACGAAGTCGTCGCGCCAGACTCGGAGGTGAGTATGGGGTGAGGGGGTGTGGGGAGGCAGGGTGCGCAGTGGGTGGGTCGGGTGGGGCAGGGAGACTGCGAGGGACCGTTTTTAATTTACAGTTTTTTTGTTTTTATCATTAAAGCGCGTGGGATGTCTGCACGTGCTGGAAAACTGTTTTGGGGCTGGAGCCGGCTGGGATTAGGCACCCCGTCGGCCCATCTGAGCTTGTGCCACGCAGGGTGGGCTCACAGCGTGGCAGCTGTAAGGCTGTTTGGGGGATTGGAGCCGACGGGGATTGGGCACCCCTTCGGCCATGCTGATGTGCCATGCTGGGGTGGGCTCCCAGCATGGCACCAGGAAAGCTTTTTGGGGGGGCGTGAGCCGACAGGGTATGGGCACCTGTAGGCTATACAGTATGGGAGCACGCCAGCACGCAATATGCATGCGTGGCGTGTTGGGGGAGCTCTGCTCACTGAAGCGGAGCTCTCCTTTCAACTGTATGCCACTGCATTTTCAACTGCTGTCATAGACAGCTGGAGCAGTGATTGGAGCACTGCGACCGCCTGCAAACACACTGACTGAATTGGAAGAGGCTGACACACCTCTGGAAAACTCGGATGATAGCACTATGTTTCTTGCACATGCATGCAAGCAAACATAAAAAGCATATATCTGTCCCCTGGTGACCCAGCCCATGAGCCCACACTAACCACCAGTGAAAAAGGACACACAGACACCAGTGTTTAAAATAAGTTTATTATTATTGGTTCTATTAGTCTTTAAAAAAAAAGTGACCACCAAATTTATATGGACAATATGCAGACAAACAAAGCCAAACAACAAAGTCTCTTGTCTCTCTGGTCAGCAGCAGCACCATCTTTTACGAGACAAACACAGTCTGGTACTAGTACAAGTACTACTTCCACAGATAAAAGTCATGAAACTGAATCTGCATCTGTGGTTCTGGATGTAACTGCTGACCAGGTACTTGATGTAAACAGAGAAGCCGTAGTAGCCTTATCTCAAAAAGCCCCTGTGTCACTTGCTAAGAAACGTAGTTTACTGCTTGATAATGAGGTGGCAGTTGGGAGCAGTAAAGACAAGAAATATGACCAAGAAAAAAGGGCCAGACTATTTCAGTGTCATTGGTTGTCCACTTATAAATGGTTGACATACGATGATAAAAAGGGGCTTATGTACTGCACACTATGTGAAAAGTATCCCACTACTGCAACTCCAGCATTTTCAAAAAAAAACAAATATCTTTGCCACAGGCTCTAACAACTTCGTATTGAGTCACTCATGCACATGAAAATCCAATCACATGTGCTATGCCAGAACCAACATATTCTGGAAAGTGGCCAACGAGCAGTATGTTGTGAGATTAGTGAGTCACCACTTTACCAAGCCTTTGCACAGTTGGAAGAGGCCACAAAAACAAAGATGAGACGCCTGTTTAACACAGCGTATTCCATAGCCAAAAACCTTCGCCCTTTCTCAGACATGGAGTGGCTCTGTGAATTACAGGAAAAAAATGGCATTAAGCTAGGTTCTAATTATACTAACAATAAGCGAGCCAGGGACTTTTGCAGTGCTATTTCAGCAGTTATATCCAGAACCCAGATGCAGATTCTTGCTAATGTTAAGTATGTGACAGTTCTTGCTGACGGCAGTACTGATTACAGTATAACTGAGTGGGAAAATGTTTTCTTAAGGTTTGTTGAACCTAATTCAAAACAGGTGCATACACTGCTTATCCAAGCTGTGCCACTGGAACATGCACATGCATAAGGTGTATTCCATGCAATATCAACTGCATTGGAGTCAGTAAATCTTCCTCTCAGTAACTTACAAAATGTTAACAATCCAGGACTGCTTCTTATTTCAGCAAATTTTGATGGGGCCAGTGTCATGATGGGCGAAAGAGGAGGAACCATAGCAAAGTTGTGGGAACACTGCCGTCCTGAAATAATTGCGATGCACTGCGTTGCCCATAAGCTAGAGCTGGCAGTTCTTGATGTGTTAAAAAAAAATCCATTTGTATCAAAGCTGGAAAGTACTCTCAAGGGAATATTTAAATTTTATCACTATAGTCCCAAAAAAATGAGAGCGCTCCAAGAAACGTACCCGGTTACCAAAAGCTAATAAATAAATAAATAAATTGCTAAGGTGATGGATACTGATCTGGTGCACTTTACTGCAATTAAACAAGTGAGATGGCTTGCCAGTAGGTCACATTCGGTACATGCAGTTCAGGTTAACCTACCTACTGTTGTACAACACCTACATGCATCTTTGACTGCTAGTGGTGATGAAAGTTCAAAAACAAAGGGCCTCTTAAAAGAAACACAGAGTGTGCAGTTTGTAAAAGCTATCCATATACTGCAAGATTTCCTGCCAATACTAAAAAACCTGTCACTGCAGTTTCAACGAGATGACATAGTAATACTGGAAGTTCCACAGCTTGTTGAGACCTGCCTACTCCAGCTTATGGAACTGAAAACCATGCCAGGGCAATATAAGGCAGCTTTCCTCAGTCATTACAAACCAGAACAGAAATGTATGGAATATGTTATGACAAAGAGGGGAGGGCAGAAGAAGACTGTTCATTTCCCATTCAGAGGCAACTGCCCAGAAATCAATTTTGTGACAGATGGACAACTGCAGACTTTAATACATGCAGCAATAATGTATACTGACAACAGATTTAAAAATTTCTCAGAGGTGCCTCTCAAATGGTTCAACTGCTTAGATTTTAAGCAGTTTGATCTGCCAAGAGACCACCTAGCGGTGTTTGGGACCTCTGAACTTGCAAACCTGTCAAAATATTTTCACTTTTCACGGAGGAGCAGCAGGAACATATAAAGTCAGAGTATGCTGCATTTAAAACAATATTGAAATCTGCCACTGAAAAACCCTATTTGCAGGTATATACCAGATTACTAAAGAAAAAACACCCCAGATTATACACATTCTTGACCTAGTTGAAATACCCATGGCAATGAGTGTATCGACTGCAAAATGTGAGAGAGTTTTTTCTGTTCAGAACCTATTCAAAATAAAAATCAGGACAAGGCTGGCTGATGATTCACTACAGTCTGTCCTGCAGATAGCAGCAGAAGGTCCTGAACTGCATGACTTTGATTCGGATCCAGCAATTAACCACTGGCTGCTCTCTGGTCCAGGCACTCTACATGTTCGTGGGCATGCTGTTGCTGCTGATACATTATCTTCTGGTTTAGCTGCTTCTGCTGCTGATGATCTTCTTGATGCTAGTACTCCTGCTCCCAGTGCCCCATCATCTTCTTCCTGGCCTAGCCCTTAATCACCATTTTATGTTCTTCTCAACCAACGGCCTAGCTGGTTTTGGCTTGTCTTTAACTAATTCTGTAACATTTCTCCAATCTCTTCTAATACAGACTTCTGCCTGGGGTGCCTTAGTGTCCGGCCTGTACTACCCTGGCCTGTATTAACAAAAAAATATATGAAAATATTGTTTTTCCTTATTTATGAAGTTCTTCTATATCTCTCCATCCATCCTATGAAATAACAGTACAATATATAAGCCCTGCCACACAGCCACACCATTTAACTTATTTCTGTTAAGTCGGTTGAATATTTCAATTGAAATGTACTGCACTACCACTCTGAACTTGACAACTACCATTTTTGTCAAGGCCACTTATCCTGGACTAGCATGAGATTTTAAAATTTGTCGATCCTTGCTGCTCCTGTTCCTTGGCAAGCTGGGTGGGAGCCTGTTTAGCCAGTGCCAGTACAGCGTCCCACTTTGACTTCTGGTACCTGGCTATATAGGCCATATAGTTAGCCTGCCTGAGTCCCAAAGATGCTGCCATGTATTGTTTCTTTGCCATGGCATCAGTCTTCCTGGAGTTCTTGTCTGGGGGGTGTGATGCCAAGGGAATGTTTGCCTTATCACAGGCAGTAGCCTGTACAACCTCAACATGGCTGCATTGCTGAAAAAGGAACTCCGTGTCTGAGCCTGAGAGAGTGTACCTCTTGTCCATTCTTCTGTCCACAGGAGGTATAGAATTAGGAAACTTAAGAATTTTTTGTGTCTGTTTCCCAAAAGATTTGTGGAGGGGAATAGACAGTCTCCTGGACTCTGGGATATCCATCATCTCAACATAATCAGGCTCTTCCTGATCCTCTACTGCTTCCTCCACAGGAAGCTGGAGGGTATCAGCCACCTTTCTGTAGAACATGTAGTGTGAAGGGGACTCAGAAAGCCTAGGAGGAGAAACACCTGAAGGTCTGTCTGGGGAGATGTCCGGGTCAACAGGCACATCCAGACTTTCACCATCACCATAATCATCCTCATACTCACCCTCCTCCTCAAACTCCAGTTCATAAAATTCTTTCAGGGTATAATCCAGAACCGGGGGAACCGACTGAACCGAGCCCCTGCCAGATGGTGCCAGTTCGGTCGGAATCGAACTAAGCGACTGCACAATCCTAATCGCCTTGGCTATCTCATCGGCGGTCGGAATATGAGATTCTGGGTCCGAACCTGTTGATTTGTCTTTTCTTTTTGTCGGAACCGATTCCTCGGAATCGGCTCTCCTTTTGCCCGAAGAAGTATCGCCCTGGTCAGAGGGCACTCCTCCTGGTTCGGTCGGAACCGAACCAGGCTGGCCATCCGGGTCAGCGGACTTCTCGGCCTCCCTTTCCCTCAGTCTACCTAATCTCTTTTCCAGGGTAGATTTTGGGAAAATGCTTGCAAATTTGGCAGTCTGAATCGAGGTGGTCAAACCCCAGACAATAAACACAGGTGGTGTGCGGATCAGCCCTAGCAAAGACCTCCACACACACACTGCAGTGTTGAAACCCAGTGGGCCCATTTTTTTTTCTTGGGTTTCTCAGACATGGCCAACCTAACCAAAACTTGCCCTTTTTTTGGCAATCCGATAGGCAAGACTCCCCTATCGGTTCCTGACCGTGTCACGGGTCTTGGAAAAAAACGTACTTAAAACCCGTTTTTTTTAGAACTGATACAGACCGGTAACCACGGCAGAGTAAAGACAGGGGCTTCAACTGAGCTCGTGATGAACGTTCTGTGCAAGGCATAGAAAACTTAACCCTTTGTTCTCCTCGGCAGTTGAAAGGCAGGACCTAACTGCAATAGTCAGAATACAGCAAGACTTCATGTTGTTTGAATACCTTTGAGCACATAAAGTACAGTTACGTAAGAACTTACCATAACAGTAGATCTTCGAGAGAGGCTCTTGCAATAGGTAATTACATATAGGACTGACGCCGGCAGGCGGCAGAACCCCATGGAAAAATTTCTAGCTAGCAGTCCCTGGCGAGGGATCGCCCCTACGTCAGGTGACCGGCGTCAGCAGACGTCGGTATAAAGGAGCGGTCCCCGACACCCACCTTCCAGTTCTTTCCCGCCACGGGCCAGAAAGGCCGGACAAGAATGGAGCGGATATTTCCCTCACTGGAAAAGGAGCTGAAAAAGCCTAGGGGGATGGAGGGTGGGAAGGTATTACCTACTGCAAGAGCCTCTCTCGAAGATCTACTGTTACAGTAAGTTCTTATGTAACTGTACTGTCTTACTTTGAGAGGGCTCATGTAGTAGGTAAGTACATATAGGACTGAATCCCAAGCAGTCTGGAACAAAGAGAGGCACCGGGAGGAGGAAGCTACTCCAAAAAGCAGTTCTAGCTGCGCATGCCTCAAGATAGGAGGCCTTGCAGAACAGCCAGCCCAAAGCCTGCTCTACGGCGAGAGGCAACATCCAAACTGTAGTGTTTGGTAAAGGTATGGATGGAAGTCCAGGTGGCAGCAGCGCAGATGTCCGCCGCAGACACATTCTTGAAACAAGCCGCTGAGGCAGCTACTCCTCTAGTGGAGTGGGCTCTTACTTGACCCGGGAGGGTCTTGTTGTATTTGTCATAACAGAAAGTGATGCAATGAGCCAACCACTTAGATAGGCATTGCTTGGAAACAGCATTGCCTTCTCTTTTATGAGCAAAAGAGACGAACAATTGATCAGTCTTTCTGAGAACCTTCGTCCTGTTGGTGTAGTATCTCAGAATCCGGTGAACATCCATAGTATGGAGTAAATATTCCCCTTGATTAGACTACTGTGTAAAGAAGAAGAAGAAGAAGAATCAGCATTTATATAGCGCTTTTCATACACAGTATAAGGCAGATAACTCTATGGACTGATTTAGAGTAGACTCAGCTACTACTTTAGGGAGAAACAGGATTAGTGCGAAGTGCAACACGTTCCTTGTGAAAAATCAAGTATGGGATTTTACACATTAGGGCCTGGAGCTCGGAAAATCTCTGAGCAGAAGTGATGCCCACCAGGAAGACAGTCTTCCACGAAAGGAACTTCAAATCTGCAGAAGCTGCAGGTTCGAAGGGAGGGAGAGTAAGTTTCTGGAAAACAAAATTCAAGTCCCAAGGGGGAGCAGGAGTGCGGATGGGGGGCCTCAGATGGAGGACCCCTCTGAGAAAGGTCTTGGAGACCTCCAGTTGAGCGAAAGCTTTGTCTGCGAAGGGAACATGATAGGCCGAGATGGCCGCCATGTGTACCTTCAGAGAAGAATGACTGAGACCCAGGTCAAACAGATAACGTAGATACTCCAGCAGAAGCCCCGCTGAACGGGAGAAGGGTTCCACGTACTTGGAAGCAGCCCAGATAGTGAATCTTTTCCACTTCATGGCATAAGAGGATCTGGTGGAGGGTTTTCTGGCCTCCACCAAAATCTCCGCCACTTTGGGAGACACTCCAAAACGGGATTGGGCTAAGTCTGCAGGAGCCAAGCATGCAGTTGAAGGGATTTGAGGCCTGCATGGACCAGGGTCCCCTGATCATGGGTCAGTTAAACTCAAGATAGAGAAAGAGGACGAGGAGGATCCTCTGAGTATTGTTGTAGGAGAGAGAACCAAACTTGCCAGGGCCAGAAAGGAGCGATCAGAATCATTCACTCTCCTTCTGAAGCTAGTTTCTGCAAGACTCGTGGGATAAGTGGAATTGGGGGAAAGGCATAGACGAATCTGTCCTTCCAGTCTAGAAACAGAGCATCGCTCCAAAAAGCGCCTCGCTCTGGAACGAGCGAGCAGAAGACGGGAAGTTTTACGTTTAGAGGGGATGCGAACAGGTCGACCTGTGGTGTTCCCCAAAGTCGGAAGATATTGTCTAGGACCCCTTGGTCCAGTTCCCACTCGCGAGTCAGAGCAGAAGAGCGACTTAGCTTGTCTGCCAGGGTGTTGTCGACTCCCAGAACATGAATTGCCATGAGGTGAAGGTCGTGTTGTGTTGCCCAATCCCAAACCCTCATTGCCTCCCTGCAAAGATGGTAGGACCGAGTCCCTCCCTGTTTGTTGATATACCACACCACGCACATGTTGTCCGTCTGGACAGCTAGGTGGCCGGGAAGAATGTATTGGTGAAGGTCTTGGAGAGCGTAGAACACTGCCTGAAGCTTGAGCACACTGATGTGGAGAGCTTGTTCTAGCTTGGACCAGGAGCCCTGGGTCCGATGAAGGCCTAGATGGGCTCCCCAACCTTCGCCCGAGGCGTCTGTGGTTAGAGTCTGGGAGGGGGGAGGACGAAAGAAAGGAAATCCCCAAAACAGGTTCTCTCGAACCATCCACCATTGCAAGTCTCGAAGCATCGGTGAGGAGACCATAATTGGGTGATCTAGATCGTCCACTAGCTGATCCCACTGAGAGCGTAGAGTCCACTGAGAAATTCTCATGTGGAAGCGAGCGCAAGGAACCGTCGGGATAGCAGCCGCCATGAGCCGGAGAAGGCGAAGGACCGATCTCGCAGAGACCGTCCTGCGGTCGGACAGCAGACTTATTTGGGTCTGGAGGGTGGACGCCCTGTCCGGAGGCAGGAAGGCCTTGCCCGTGGTGGCATCGAGAATCGCCCCAATAAATTGTAGTCTCTGGGATGGGACCAGATGAGACTTGGAATGGTTGATGGTAATACCCAGGCAGGCAAAAACCTGCTGGGTAAGGCAGAGGCAAGGCAGGAGTTCCTCCCTGGACGAGGCCGCCAGGAGCCAATCGTCCAGGTAAGGGAAAACCTGCACTCCCCTGGTACGCAGGTGGGCCGCCACCACTGCCAGGCATTTGGTAAACACACGGGGGCCCGAAGACAGACCAAACGGGAGCGCCTTGAACTGGTAGTGGTCCCCCTGGAACGCAAAACGAAGGTATTTGTGATGAGATGGGCAAATGGGAATGTGCAGATAAGCATCCTGCATATCCAGAGCACAAAGCCACTGACCCGCCCGGAGGAGGGGCAGAAGGCTCTGCAGAGAGAGCATCCTGAACCTTTTGTATTCTACGAAAAGATTCAGGGACCTGAGATCCAAAACTGGTCTGAGATCTCCAGTCTTCTTTGGGACCAGGAAGAAATGGGAATAGTAACCCATCCCTCACAGATGAAGGGGGACGGGCTCTATAGGTTGCTTCAGCAGGAGGGCCGAAATTTCCTCCTGGATCAAAAGAAGATGTTCCCATGAATACAACGACTTCAGTGGGGGGTGGCGGGGTAGTTTCTGAAGAAACTCTGGCCTCAGCCCACCAGGAGGCCAGAGTCTCCTGCAGGTCCACCGCCGGCCGCAAGGGCGGTGGAGGAGGAGGAGGCTGGGGATAAGGATACGGGTTGTAACCATGGATCGTATCAAAACCCGGCTCTGATATGTCCACGGGGTATTGTGGGCGTCGGGAAGCCAGCGTTGGTGCCTATGTTGCCGGATACTGCGGTCCCGGGTACGCCAGCGTCGGATAGGACGGAGGGTACCCGGGAGCCAGGGGGGCTGCCGGAGCAGACGGCCCGGCCGGTGGCCTCACAGGAGGGTCCATAGTGGAGGGCCCGACGGGAGCGGGATGTCTCCCGGAGTCGGTAAGGCCGGCATCAGGACCGACGTTGGAGGCTCTGGCGTCGGAGCCGGCGTCTGGGGAGCCGACGTCAGGTCCGGCGCACCAGGAGGCGGAAGGACTGACGGAGGAGGAAGATCCCCAGCGTCGCCCGGGGATGGAGGGGAAAAACCCCCGGGGTCGAGTTAGGGAGACTCTGGTTCCCCAGACGGCAGTGAAGGCTGCGGGGAACCGGGTATGACGGACTTGGGAGGGTCCGTCGTTGGTTCCTTCACCAGCCGGATGTCGGACGAGCCGACGTGTGGCTTAAGGGCGAGCTCCCGGCAGGCACTGGAGGAGCCAGCGTCCGACTTATGAGAGCCATCACCGGAGGCAGGTCGAGTAGAGGGATCGGCCTGGTCTGGTGGAGTGGAGGCCGCGCGTCGCCCCGCTGACCGGAGTTGCCCACGGTGGTAGGCCGCAAGCCTGCGGCCAAACCAGGGGGAGGCCTCCACCGTTCGGCAGGTTCGCCAAGAAGGCCCAAGCGCGAGCCAGACGGGCGGGCCGATGCCTGGAAACCTCCGAGGCGGCCATCGAGGAGAGGTCTCCCGGAGGGGACGTTACCTGTGTCCCAGCGACTCCCAAGGGAGATGCGGTAGAGAAGCTCTTGTCCCGGTGCCTCTCCTTCTCCTTCTTCTAATGGCCTTCGGGGGAAGTGGACGCCTGCTTCAGTTTTTTGAGCTCCTTCTCCACTGAACTAATTTTCTTCTTCAGAATATGGGCTTCCAGGGATTGCTGCCGCCTTTTCCGGGTAGCCGCACTGAAACTGAGGCAGTGCTGGCACTTCTCGACCGGGTGATCGGGGCCTAGGCAGAACAGGCACAGGGGATGGGCGTCCTTGTGCGGTAGTTGGGCGCCGCATGAATCGCACTTATTTTTGTGCTCGGAGGGTGTAGGGGACGACATACACCGCCGATTGTACTGATGTTAGTCGACAAAGCAATTATTTCAGTGAAAAACCAACGAAGATAGGGCTGACGAAGCACAAACTTTTCCACGAGGCGCTGCATGAGCTAACGGCGGGAAAGAACTGTAAGGCGGGCATCAGGGACCGCCCCTTTATACCGAGGTCTCCTGACGCCGGTCACCTGACGTGGGGCCGGTCCCTCGCCAGGGACTGCTAGCTAGAAATTTTTCCGTGGGGTCCTGCCGCCTGCCGACATCAGCCCTATATGTAATTACCTACTGCAAGAGCCCTCTCGAAGTAAGATCTTCCCTTCCCAATTCAGAATCAGGGCGTCCGGGGGACTGAGCCAAAGACTGGAGGTCTGCAACAAAAGAGAGGGAGTTGGTGATTGTCTGGGGCTGCAAAGAGATCTATCTCTGGAGTGCCCCACCTTGAAAAAATCACTTTCAACACCTGAGGGTCCAGGTACCATTTGTGATGGCCCTAAGAGATCCTGCTCAGTGCATCTGCTAGCACACTGTCCTTCCTTGGAAGGTGAACTGCTACCAGAGAGGTTTGCAGGGAATAAGCCAGGGACCACAACTTCATGGCTTCCGTGCACAAGGCCATGGGCCGAGTGCCTCCCGGCTTGTTGATGTACCACATAGTGGTGGTGTTGTCTGTTCTGACCTGAATCACCTTGTTCTGTACTGACTGAGAAAAGCTTTTAGGGACAGAAAAATTGCCCTGAGCTCTAGGAGATTGATATGGAGAAAGGATTCTTGGGAGGACCACAGCCCCTGGGCAGTGAGGGACCCCAGATGGGCTCCCCAGCCCAGAAGAGAAGCGTCCGTGGTAAGGACCACTGAACAAGGCTGAGTAGCAAAAGGAACACCTTGTCTTAAATCGTCCTGATCCTGCTACCATTGGAGGGCTTGGATCAAGGTCAGAGTCACTGGGATCAGTTTGGTAAGGGAATCCTTCCTCTGAGACCAAAAAGATCTCAGGTGGAACTGAATATCCCTCATCTGGAATCTTGCCCCTTGGACCACTGCTGTCGAAGCTGCCATGTGGCCCAAGAACTGGAGGAAATGCCTTGCTAGTGAGACACCCAAAGGCTGAAGGAAGAGGCTAGTTCCATCAGAACCCTTGCCCTTTCTAGAGGAAGAAAGGCTCTTGCTCTGAGTGTGTCCAGTTCTGCCCCTATAAAGGTAAGAAGCTGAGAGAATAAACATAGTAGAGGAAGGAAAACCTTCGACTGACACGTGGGCGTTAGACTGCTGTTCTTACACGAGAGCCGAACTGAGGTAACAGCGGGAAAGAACTGGTGGGTGGGTGTGGGACTGCCCCTTTTATAGTCAGCCTGACGTCGCGTCACCTGATGTTGGGGGCAGTCCCTGCTGATGATTGCTAGCTACAAGTTTGCCTTTGGAACCTTACGCCAGTGGGCACAATCCTATATGTGATGACCTACTGCAGGAACCCTCTCGAAGTAAGATCAGTAATTATCCCTATTCACAAAGGGGGTAGTTATAGTGAGATGGATAATTACAGGCAAATCTCTTTGCTGCCATTTTTGGACAAGTTGCTGGAGAAAACTGTTAACCAGCAGCTTGCAGATTATTTACTTCTGGGTGGTCTTCGGTCTCCCGAGCAGCACGGATTTCGAAGGTATCATGGTATGGGCACTGCCTTGGCCAGGTTCACGGACCACATCAGTGGAGCAATGGATAGGGGTGAGCTCACTGGTGCTGTGTTCGTGGACCTGTCCAAGACATTTGATCTTGTTGATCATTCCTTGCTGCTTGGGAGGCTGAAGCACTTGGGTGTGACAGAATTTCCAATGGATTGCTTTAGAAGTTATTTAACAGATAGATCGTTATGTGTGAAATATAGGGGAGTGTTAACAAGTAGTAAAAAACTGGAGCTGGGTGTTCCCCAGGGATCTATCCTGGGGCCCCTCTTATTTTCACTGTTTGTGAATGAATTACCGGCACTTTTCTATAACACAAATACACTGATGTATGCAGTACAGATGATATTATTTTGTATAGTAGTTCTGCTTCTGTCGAAAATTTAAATCAAGAGTTGGATGATGATTTTTATAAACTGAGCCTCTGGTTGAAAAATCAAAACTTAGTGTTAAATAGTAAGAAAACTAAGAGTATGCTTTTTGGCTCTAAGCCTAAATTGGTAAATAAACCATCTTTATCTATATTTGATCTGAATGGTGAGTTACTGGAACAAGTGACTCAGTTTAGTTATTTGGGTATAATATTAGATTCAAATTTGACTTTCTCGGTACATATTAAACAATCCTGTAAAAAGGTTAATCAGAAATTAAGTGTACTCTTTAGATCCCACAATTGCCTGACGTTGCAGGCTTTTACAGCTATTGCTAGAAGTGTACTACTACCAACTATGAATTATAATTCATTTCTTTTTTCTAATATCACAAAAGCAGATCTATCATTATTAACTATTACATTTCATAGTATATGTAGGTTTGTACTTAAAAGTACCATATCAGACTCATCATTGCTTATTGTATCAGTTAATTGATTGGCTTCCTCCAAAATTTAACATTGAGTATAATTTAAATTGTCTTACGGATAATGTTATGAGACAAAAGACCAAATCCCCTTTATATTTGTTTTATCAATTTAAGGAGATAGAACGATCTTTGAGATCAACTACAACCATTAAGTTAGTGATTCCAAAAAGGAAAACTAAAATGGGAGAGAGTTCCTTTTCATTTATGACAGCAAAATATTGGAATGGCCTGCCACCAACCTTTTCTGAAGACATTAGTCATGCGTTTTTTAAATCTAGGTTAAAACAATACTATATGAGTAAAGTGCAATGTGAATGTTACTAACTTATAATGATAACTGTTGTAATGCACTGATGTTTAGTAATGTATGGTAGAATGTTGTTCTATGGTGAAATCCATCTTTTTATAATGTTGTTATACCATTGATGTGATGTCACTATGTTGTTTACCCATCAATGGTATGTGACATCAAAGGTATAAATAACAACAGGGATCGCTATGCACATGCACGCTACACGGATCGACAGCCTTCTGAAATGGCTGCGGCGGTGAGAGGCAGTGACTGAAACAACAATAGTAAGGTTCCTGATTCATTTTTTTTAATCGTTATAGAGACCACACACTATCAAATATAATGTATGGTTCATATATCAGCGACCAGTTTGTTTAACTGCCTCGAGAATGCCATGGCAACTTAAACCTCTTGAGGTTTACCCAGTCGCCATGGTAACCTCTCGACGGTTAACAAACCGGTTACCGATCTATGACCATACATTATCCTCTATGGAATGTACGATTTCATTGGAAATGTCACTTGGTATAATGCCTCAATGAAAACCTCAATTAAAAAAAAAGTCTGAGCTAGTATGTAGCAATGTCACATACAATACTCACCATTCTTATAAAAATATTATGTTTAATAAATATACTTTAATGTAACACACAACTATGACCACATATAAAATATTAATAAACTAAAATATTTATTGTAACTTAAAAGTTGCTGCTGCTACTTTATCGTGCCCCTGGGACCCCCCCTTGCAAGTTAGGCACTGCATTTACATGAGGTTATCCTGGTGTAGAAACAACACGTGTTATGGATAATATTACAATACCTGAGTTAATATCCTTAAAAATGCTCTTGAGAGTTGGCCAGTAGCTGCTTTTTGCTTTCTCCAGAATCTCTGCAATTTTCCGTACTTCTGGTGCTAACAACTAAAATTCAGATTGAGTAAAAAAAATAATTTTAACATATTAATCAAAACTTTAATAATATGCAATTAAACAGCTTCCTTTTTCAACATTTTAAACAGTAAATTCTGTAGGGAAACTAACAAGTTTTAATAAAATATTGAACTATATCAATACAAAATATATAGGTTCTGAACATAAAACAAAATTAATGAAAAGAAGACAACCGTACGGGGTCTTCGCTTACACTATTCCTTCTGTTCTCTGTGTTTCCGGCTCTCCCTCTTTCTGCTGAGTGGCTACTATAAAGTACAGTTACATAAGAACTTACCGTAACAGCAGATCTTTGAGAAAAGCTCTTCAGCAGGCCAACACCAGTAGGACTAAATTGCCAGGCGCCAGGACCACGCGGAAAACCTTCTAGCTATCAGTCTACCATGGGGGACCGCCCACCGCCGTCAGCCGCTGACATCAGCCTAGCCTATAAAGGCGGGTGGTCCCCAACACATACCTCAGTTCTCCCACTGAAGACCCATAGTGGCTGTGAATGAAGAACTGAGGTGGAAGATAAGGCAGAAGTAGCGTGAGAGAAGGAAGGAATAGCAGGGGGGAAGGAGGGAAGGAAAGCAGGGCCTGTTACAAGATCTTCTATCGAATATTTACTGTTACTGTAAGCACTTGGGAGTGACTCTCCTATAAGGAAACCCGGTTATAAATTGCCATTATAACCTGCAGGTTATAACTGCAAACACGCGCCGGGTTTCCCTCGCTCCACGCATGTGGCAGCAGTTCATCTTCTCCTCGTCACAGCACAAAAAGCTCCGCGCCTTGCTTTACACCTGACTTTAATTAAAAATAAATAAATAAACTTTCTGGCATGTTTTGTATGTCATTAATTAAAAAGAAAATACCTTCTGCCATGTACCTTCCTCAGCAAACAATCACCCCTTCCTCTTCCTGGGCAGCAGTTCAGTTAAAACCGGCAGTGAATAGCAGCGAATGAGCGGGGGTCCAAACATTTCTAACTTGTGATTCATCATCCAGTCTTCTCCTAGTACATTTATATATCACACCGAACTGTACCGGGAGAGCAGTGACCAGGACACACTGCTATGTGGAGTGGGGAGCAACTGAAACCATATAAACAAGCATTTGTCAATGCCGAATGTTGCTTGCTTGTATGTGCTGTTTAGGTATTTGGAAGTGATAGTTCCATGCCTTCCTCCCAAGTCTTCCACTGTGTCTTTCCGCTCAGTATTCACAGAAGAGTGGGAGGGGCAAGGGCCACAGCAGTACAGCAGTTGCCAAGGGGTTGAAGAGGTGGACAATAGTCCATTCAAAGGCAAAAGAGTCCTGCAGGAGCTCACTAAATTGAAGGTTGACAAAGCGATGGAACCAGATGGCATACACCCAAGGATATTAAGAGAACTGTGAAGGGAGATAGCAGTACCTCTGGCAGCCATGTTCACTGAGTCATTCAACATGAGTGAACTGGAGGAGGGCACATGTGGTCCCTCTACACAAATGCAGCAGCAAGGAGGAGGAAGGGAACAATAGGCCGTTCAGCCTCACCTCAGTAGTGAGGAAGATCATGGAGGCATTGATTAAAGAAAGGATAGTGGGGCATCTAGAAGCCATCGGAGCCCAGGACCATAGACAACATGGATTCACAGTGGGGACATCATGTCAGACAAATCTGGTTGATTTGTTTGACTGGGTGACAAAGGAAGTGAATCAGGGTGGGGCAGTGGACAACGCTTACCTTGATTTCAGCAAAGCCTTTGACACCATCCCACATAGGAGGCTGATAAACTAGCTGGGTAGGCTGGGCATGGGGGAAAGGGTGGTACACTGGGTTAGAAACTGGCTAACAGACAGGAGGCAGAGAGTGGTGGTAAATGGGGTGCAGTCTAGGGAGAGGTGGTGACCAGTGGGGTGCTGCAGGGTCTTCATTAGTAACATCGCAGAATGGCTGAAGGGAATTTTTTCACCAAATTTTCAACAAAGCCATTTTAAGACCTCTGCTCATGAACAGTGTCACTGTGATTTTCTTACTCTGTCCCAAACATTGATTGTGCACACTGACTGCGCCATTGTGCACTACATGCACAGAAACACATTTTGGGCGACATGTGAAAAATGACAGCTGTACTGCTCATAAGGAGGTGTGGTAAAATGGCAATGTTGAAAATCTGGAGTGCAAATATTGAAAATTCCAAGTAACTTACGAAGCAGTAGGAACCGCGCAGTTCCAAGCTCGTAAAAGTCATTTTAAGCATTCTTTTCACCAAATTTTCAACATAGCGATTTTAACACCTCTGCTCATGAACAGTGTCACTGTGATTTTCTTAATGTGTCCCATACATTGATTTCAAGACACCGACTGCGCCATCGCACTACATGGGCGGAAACATGTTTTGGGCGAGATATGAAAATGACAGCTGTACTGATCATAAGGAGGTGTGGTAAAATGGCAATGTTGAAAATCTGGAGTGAAAATATTGAAAATTCGCGAACTTACGAGCGTACGTAGGAACTGCGCAACGCATGCTCGTAAAACAGTCATTTTCAGGAATTTTTTCACCAAATTTTCAACATAGCCATTTTAAGACCTCTGCTCATGTACAGTGTCACTGTGATTTTCTGAATGTGTTCCATACATTAATTTCGCACACTGACTGCGCCATTGTGCGCTACATGGGGGGAACATGTTTTGGGTGAGATGTGAAAAATGACAGCTGTACTGCTCAAAAGGAGGTGTGGTAAAATGGTAATGTTGAAAATCTGGAGTGAAAATATTGAAAATCGCGAACTTACGAAAGCATGTAGGAACCGCGCAACGCCTGGCCAGAAACAGTCATTTTAGAATTTGTTCATCAAATTTTCAACATAGACTTTTGAGAGCCCACCTTATGAACACTGGCAGTGTCATTTCGTTAACTGGTCCCAAAAGGTGATTTCACGCAGTGACCATGAAATCACCCTTCGGGCCTGATTAACGCCATGACAGTGCAAGAATTCATGAGGAGGGGTCCTAAAAACCCCATGTTGAAAATTTGGGCCCAAAATTCCCAAAAATGCCTGAGCTATGCAACAAAGTTGAAAAAAGCCTATTCATAACATTATACAGCTTACCGGCATTTCCTCAGTTCACAGACGGCTTTGAAGAGTGCAGACGGTTTCCGGTCCACCAAAGACTGCTACCGAGGTCCGGAGGTAAGTATGGGGTGGGGTGGGGGTGGGGAGGCAGGGCGCATAGTGGTGGGTGCGGGTTGTGGGGGCAGGGAGACTACAAGGACTGCTTTTTGTTTATAGGTTTACCTTTTTTTTTAAGACGACGCAGGACGCTTGCCACACTGGGGTGGGCTCCCAGCATAGCAGCTGGAAAGGCTGTTTGGGGGGCTGGAGCGGACGGGATTGGGCACCCCGTCGGCCATAACAGCTTTGCCACGCTGGGGTGGGCTCCCGCGTGGCACCTGGAAAGGCTGTTTGGGGGTCTGAACCGACTGGGGATTGGGCACCCCCCGTCGGCCATAACAAGCTTTGCCACGCTGGGGTGGGCTCCCAGCGTGGCACCTGTAAAGCTTTTGGGGGGGGCGTGCAGCCGTGGAGCCGACGGGAGATTGGGCACCCCTGTCGGCTATAACAAGCTTTGCCACGCTGGGTTGGGCTCCCAGCGTGGCACCTGGAAAGCTTTTGAGGGTGTGTGCAGCCGTGGAGCCGGCGGGGGATTGGGCACCCTCGTCAGCTATAACAGTTTTTGCCACGCTTGGGGTAGGCCTCAGCGTGGCACCAGTGGACAGCGCAGTGGGAGCCGACGGGGATTGGGCACCCTGTCGGCCATACAGTGTGTGTGTGTGGGAGTACATCAGCAAGCAGTGCATGCGTGCTTAGCAGTGTGTGTGTTGTGGGGGGAGAGCTCTGCTCACTGAAGCGGAGTTATCCTTTCAACTGTACGACCACTGCATTTTCAACTGCTATCATAGACAGCTGCAGCAGTGATTGGGGAACTGGGGCCGCGCCTGCAAACACACTGACTGAATTGGAAGATGGGTGCCACATCTCCGAAAACTCGGATGATGGCACTGTGTTTCTTGCACATGCGTGCAAGCAACATAAAAAACAACCAAAGATAAATCGGAGCACAGGAGAAACAGACAGCTCCACCTCATGGAGAAACAGGGAAAACAACCTTCAAGCTGCACAGTGGCAGCAGTATGACACTCACCAGCAATTATATAAAATAAAACATGGGGTGGTGTATAAAACTTGAATTTTACACACACCCTCAGTGTTGGATGCTTAAATAAACACCTCGAGCTTCACTCTCGGGGGGTTTATGTAGTATCCAACTCCTCAGGTGTGTGTGTAAAATTCTCATTAAACACACCACCCCTTGTACTATTCTATATATCTTACTTCGAGGAAGGCTCTTACAGCAAGCCAACACTGGTAGGAATGAGTCCAAAGCAGTTCCGGGCATGACTAGGAGAACAGCACCAGGAGAAGGACAGATCAGCAACCAAGAGTTCAGGCGAGAAGGCCCTGAAGTACTGCTAAGTTCAAATCAGCCTTGCATAGAGAGGCGATGTCCAGACTGTAATGCTTGGTGAAAGTGTGGACAGAGCTCCAGGTGGCAGCTGCACAGATGTCCGCAGCAGACACATTTCTGAAACCCCTGGTGGAATGGCACTTAACCACTCCCAGAATGTCTTTATTGTACATCCAATAACAAAAAACAATTGGCTAGCCACTTAGGCAAACACTGTTTGGAAACAGGAGCACCCTCTCTCTTGGGGGTGAATGAAACAAACAACTGTTCAGACTTTACAAGAAGCCCTGGTCCAGTGCGTATAGTACCACAAGATTCTATGTACATCTAAAGTATGGAGCAAAGCCTCCCCCTGATTACAGTACTCAGGAAAATAAACCGGAAGGTGGATGGATTGGTTTAATGTAAACTTCAACAACACCTTGGGAAGAAACTTAGGATCAATACGCAAAGACACCCTTTCTTTGGGAAAAACCAAATAAGACTCCTTACACATTAGAGCCTGAAGCTCTGAAATCCTTCAAAGCAGAAGTAACAACAACTACAAAGAGCACTTTCCATGACAGAAAGTGCAGCTCGCAACTCGCGGACAGTTCAGAGGGAGGTAAAGTGACTTTCTCCAACATAAAATTGAGGTCCCATGGAGGGACCAGGTCCCAAATGGGAGGTTTCAGATACAAAATGCCCCATAGGAAAGTGCGGAACACCTCAAGGTGAGCAACAGCTCTGCCCTCAATAGGTGCCTGGTATGCAGAGATGGCAGAATGATGCACCTTGAGCGAGGAGTACCCCAAGCTGGAGTCCGAAAGGGAAAGAAGATACTCCATCACCTTGTGACAGGGTTGAATAGGACCCTGTCCCAGTTGCTATGGAGAGTCTGAATGCAGGGATCTGTTCTTTCCTTTCCTGTCTCTTGTCAGTCTGTCTGGTTGCGCAACCAAATTTTCCTGTGAGACCCAGGATTTGATCACCCCAACAGACTCGCAGTTCTTTGCCTCTCACTGTCTCTATATTTGCTAGTACAAAAATATATGCAAATCATTATGTGGAAATGTAACTGATATTGGGATCCCTTTGTTTAGAAATGATACAGCGTTAATGTTGAAATGTATGTAATTACAGTTTGAGATGATTACAAAAAGCTATTCGGAACTCAAGGAGTTTATCTGAGAGCAGTTTTTTAAGCCCTTTTTCAGAAGCTGTGGAGAAGGGGCCTCAGTCCTGGGACACTGTGTTTTGGCTGCACCTGCCTGAAACATACAAGAACAATTTAGAAAAAACAGGATGCTTGATAAAAAGGGGGGTTGCAAAGACTTAATAAGAGAGCTTCAATGTTTTAGGAGACACAGAGATTGAAGGAAAACTCAGCTGGATCTCTTCTGTGTATTCTAACTTTGTAAATAGTTATTCTGAACAATTTTTTTTTATTATGTTACTGCTAGTACTAATAAATACTTTTTGTGACTTCTACAACTGTTCTGGTTTTTCCTTATACTTTCTGACCTGTGCCTCGACAACACCCCTGATTCATCGGGCAGGTGAAAGGGTCCAATTGGTGTGCAGCAGCCCAAAGGGTGAAACGCTTCAATTTTATGGTGTTAGTGGCCCTAGTACAGGGTTTCCTAGCAGCCACCAGGACATCTGTAACCCTAAAGAACACCCCAAAGTGGGCGATAGCTAGGTCTGCAGGAGCCATGCATGGAGATGCAGGGACTTTAGGTCCCGAAGGACTAGGGTGCCCTAGCCCTGGGAGAGCAAACTGGTGCACAGGGTAAGGGCACTGGAGGTTCCACTGCCAGCTGCTGCAGCAAGAGGAACCAAATCTGACGCAGCCAGAAGAGAGCTATGAGAATCATCTCCAACCCGTCCAACTGGAGCTTAGGTAGAACCCTCTGTAGGGGCGGGAAGGGAGGAAAGGTGTACAGAAACCTCCCCTTCCAGGAGATAATGCATCTCACTAGAAAACTCCAGGCCTGGGATCAAGTGACAGGATCAAGTGAGCAAGAAAGCATCAGTCTTACATTGAATAGGGATGCAAAAAGGTCCAACTCTGGACGACCCCACATGTCAAAGAGATCTTTGATCACCGTGGTTAGAAGCTCCCACTCGTGAGCCCGCAACCTGGAGCGGCTGAGACTGTCAGCCAAGATGTTTTGGATGACTGGAACATGTATGCCTGAGAGCTCCAGATTGTGCTCAATGGTCCAATACCAGACTCTCATCACCTCCCGTTACAGGAAATAAGAATGAGCCCCCCCCCAGCTTGTTGATGCAATACACTACACATATTTTGTCCATCTGCACCAGTAGCAGACCAGGGAGGACATGAATCTGAAAGGCCTGCGGAGTGTAAAGGACCACCTGCATCTCCAGAATGTTGATGTTGAGACCCTGCTCCAAGTCTCTCCAGGTACCCTAGGGATGTTGGTCATCCAGATGAGCAACCCATCCCAGGTGGTCATCCAGATGAGCACTCCATCCCAGGCCAGATGTATCTGTCATGAGAATCTCACAGGGGATTGAGAGCTGAAATGAGACCCCCGAAGGACTTTGGCCAGCTCCAGCCACCATGAAAGGACTCTCCAGAATGGGTCAGAGACCATGACAGGTCGTCTGTGCGCTGGTCCCACTGGACCCTCAAGGTCCACTCTGAAACCAGCATATGCAGCCAGGCAAGGGGAACCATGACAACAGCTGCTGCCATGTAGCCCAGGAGGTGCAAGAAAACCCTGGCAGGGACCTGACGACTGGTGGAAAGCAGACAGGCCTGTTCCATCAGTCGCTTCACCTTGTCCATGGGCAAAAAAGCCTTGCCCTAGTCGGTGTCTAGGAACGCTCCTATGTATTGAAGGCGCTGGCAGGGACAGAGGCAGGACTTTGGCAGACTGATGGTGATCCCCAGGGCCTGAAATAGACAGAAAGTGTATTCCAGAGTCTGAACCAGACGGTCCCTGGAGGGGGCTGCTAGCAGGCAATCATCCAGGTAGGGCAACACATAGAAGCCCTGCCTCCTCAGAGCAGCCGCCACTGCTGCCAGGCACTTGGTAAAGACCCTGGGGGCCAGGGGCACCGTGGAGCCCAAGCAAGATGGCGGCAGATTGATAGAGCTCCGCTTACCACGCTAATATAATTTAAAAAAATAAATGTACTGAGCAAAAACAACTAAATCTTTTTGTGAGAAACCAGAAGTTAATAGTCAACTAAGCAGCATGGGCAACTCTCAGAAATATAATGCACTGGGAGAGGGTGCAAAACCAAAGACAGCTCATGGAGCTTCCAACAAGAGGGCAGCACAAGGCCACGATCCAGAACACGAGGAGGGAGCGAGAGAGGAAACTCTGCAAACTCTGGGAGCTAAACTCAACCAGCTCCTTTCATCTGTCTCCGACCTCTCGACCAAATTCGCCTCCCTAAATAACCGGGTGACAACAGCAGAAACTTCAGTGGAATTGGCCACAGCAGCATCAGCAGAAGCTTCCAAAAGAGCAGATGCTGTGATGGGAGCTGTCTCATCTGTTATAAAAGAGAACACCCATCTCAGGACAAGAATCGAGATGCTGGAAAATCAAGCAAAGGACCATAATTAGAGACTTCTGGGGCTACCGGATGAGTGTGAGTCAGACCACCTAATGATGTTTCTCCAAGACTGGCTAGTACTACAAGTTGGTGGAAGAAGCGTCTCAAACAGTACAGAAATTTCAGAAGGCTTACCGGGTCACCCCCAGATGATGTCCAGATAATCCTGAAGCCCTGCGTACTGTAGTGATTGTAGTGAATGGTGTCGGCACAAGGGACTATCTTCTGGCGCTCGCAAGGAGGAAGAAATCGTTGCTGTATGATGGTCAGCAAATACAAATGTATCCCGATCTTTCCTATGCCACCCCGCAAAAACTAAAGCAGTTTAACGGAGTTTGAGTCCTGCTACGGGAGATGGCAGTAACTCATAAAATGGTCTTCCCAGCTCGCATTCAGATTGTGCACTGTGGCAAAATTTTCATTTTTACACATCCGGAAAAAGCTCCGAAATGGTGTCAGCGCAATGCCCCAACCCAATCCCGAGAGCGAGATCAAAAGGACCTTTCTTGATCTTTCATCTGTGGTACTTTTTACTAATAAAATTGTTTACCCCTGAGGTTTTTTTTTTGGGGGGGGGAGCTGATTTCCTTAAAGCATGCTCAGTTAAACGTTTACCCACGATTGCCTGTTTTCATGCTGTTACAAAAATAAGATACAGGGATATTATGGGCAATAGCGTTTTTTTCTTACTCAGATTAGCCTTTCAATATTAATTATGTAATCTACCAAGCTCTGCAGTGTACAGGTGCCTTGTTTAGTTATTGGTTGAAGTGGATGTTATGTGGGTTCTACTTAATCTTTTGCAAACTAATATGAGTGGTAGCAGATCTTTTTTCTGCCTTATATTTATGGAACACACTTTGAAGTGGACATTTTTTGTTATTGCATGGTGGAATTTTCACCCACTTTGAGTGGGCCTGACACTGGACTCTACAAACTTTGTACCTCTCTCGTTTTTCAACCATGCAGCTCATGGACTCCTTACAGTTAATAGATTATAATTAGTGAAATATACTGTTGGTTTTCCCAATAAGATGTATCTTTAAACATTTAATGGGCCAGCTCGGTGGTGCTGAGGCGCTGGATGCCACACCTCATGCCACACCGGTGACCAGGGTTCGGGAATGAGCCCGGGCCATCGGGGGTCGGCAGGAGAGGGAGAACATTGAGCATCTGAAGGACAGCTCTCCTCTCCTGAGAGGGAGGGGGGCCCGCGGTCGGCGCTTGACTGGCCTCCGGCAGAAGTTGGAGGCACGGCAAGCACAGAGCTCACTTCTAGGGGATGGGGAGTGGTGATGTCGGCGGTAATGCCATGACACCTGGGTATGTGCCTCTCCCCCAAGAAAAAGGGAAAATGCTCTCCAGGCTCCAGGAGACAGAGCACCGGTGCAGATCCCTAACTGCTCGCACCTGCCTGGCCATCCGGTTCTTGATGAAACCAGAATTGTTCGGGGGGTAGCAGCCCCACTTTGTTCCTGCCCGGGGGGAAGAACTGCAGCTCCATGGGGTGGATCGGAAGACTCTGGTAAAGGTGGCAGAAGTGGGGGCAGACTCCACTGGTGCTCCCGATGGTGCGGAGCCTGGAGAGGTGGGGGTGGATAAGAAGAGATAATAAAAAAAAACATTTAATGAATGGAGTGGTGTCCTCTCAGTACGAATATACATATGTAAAATTATATGTCAGAATGTAGATTTATGTTTAATTACGAAATAATAAACATAAAGTTCAAAAAAAAAAAAAACCCTAGGGGCGGAAAAAAGGCCAAAAGAGAGGGCCCGGAATTGAAAATGGGCTCCCTGAAAGTGGAAGCAAAGAAAGTGACAATGGGCAGGGAAAATATGAATGTGCTGGTAGGCATCCTGCATGTCCAGAGAGCAGAGCCAATCTCCCTGGAGAAAAAGGGGTATTAACCCCTGGAGAGTGACTATCCGGAAGCACCTGTACTCGATGTACAAATTGAGATGGCTCACTTCCAGGATGGGTCAAAGATCCATGGACGTTTTGGGAATGAGGAAGAACTGGGAGTAAATTCCCCTTCCCCACTGAGCCGGAGGGATGGGTTCTAGGGCTGTTTTTTAGAGGAGAGCCTGAATTTCCTCCCAGACTAGGGACAGGTGGGCCGGTGGTGGTGGGGGGGGGGTAACAGGAGTTTACTGGAGGATTTTCTGGAGGCCACTCTAGAAACTCCAGTGTATGACCGTGCTCTATTATCTGAAGCGCCCAGTTGTCTGTGGTCACTTCCCACTGCCTGTCAAAGTAGAGGGAGAACCGACCCCCAACCGCCTACCCCAGATCCCCAGCCATAGTGGGGGGGGTCAGGTAAGGAGTTAGGAGGTGGGGTGGGCACTGGGAGGGCAGTCACAGGTTCCCGAGGGGCTTTGGCAGCAGCAGCAGCAGGGGCTGAGGTGGCCGTTGTTCTGTCCCTGGCCTTTGGCAGTCTGACAGGAATAATTTCTGGGAGGACCGACGAAAGGACAGATGCTGGCCTGCTCTAGGCTGAGTATGGTAGAGTGAATGCACTATCCTAAGAGCCTGACCTGACTCCTGAAGAGTGGAGATTATGTCCCAAACATCTCCTCCAAAGAAGAAGGAGCCCCAAAAGGGGGGATCCAAAATGCTAGACTGCACATCTGAGGTGAACCCGGATAACCAAAGCCACAGATAGCACCGGACACAAACCCCAGCAGCCCCCCCCTTGCCCAGAGGCATCCATGACGTCATAAGCAGCCCGGAGAACGTGGCTGCCAACATCGGAGCCCACTTCAAGAGTTGGGAGAGTTACATCTTAGAGGGGTCCTCAGGTAGGCCTGTACCAGGTCCCTGGCGTGGTCCAAGAGGACAGTCTGATATTGGACCACATGGTCCAGATAATTAATGGCCCAGATGGCCAGGGTAGTAGACGCAAAAATGAGCTCACCCAGGTAGTATGCCTGGACTCCCTGTCCAGGGGAAGGGCACTAAGGTGCTTGGGCTTTTTGGTATGGATATGTGCTGCATTAATGACCACTGATTCAGCTTTAGGGTAGGGGTTTACCAGCAGGGGTAGAACAGAAGGGTAAAACAGGGGTGATTCCATGCCGCCCTGGTGACATTCCCATGGGGTCAATTGGGGTGGCACCACCACCAGGAGGGCATCCCACTGCCCTAAATAAATGGCCAGGTGATGCCTCTCTGGGTCCTGCTCCTCTGTTTCCCAGCCCATAATGGACTGGATGTGGCACATAATGTCCACAAAGCTGGATCATCGGGGTTGGGGGGTGGGAGATTTTACACCATCCAAAAACTCCCCTGGCGAGGACGAAGACCCCGAACAATCGGAGTCATCCCCATTGGTCTCACTATCATGGTCAGATTCCGCTGGGGGTCACTCATCCTGGTGAGAGCCACAACCGACGTCAGGTCGAGACACCAAGGACCCCAATGTTCGGGGTTCGCTAGGTCCTGCCCGGCCCAGATTCTGGGTTGACGAGTCCTTTGGAGGATGTCAGGGGACACCGGAGACGGCCCCTGAGGAGCAGGGGTCCACCTCTGGATGAAAAACCACCATGCTAAAAAAAAATTACTTATCACAGCAATCTTGATTCTTCCAAGGGAATCTTACTGTATGCGGACTAATGCAGTATGGTCTCACCATAGGACTGCCCTGGAGCTAAAATGGTTAATAGAACCTATGTAAATGATGGAATGCTAGCCTTGAGCTCGGTTTTCAAACCACTGTCCCTGGGTACAGTTCTTCAACCGTCAGATTCTTGCGAAGCATGCACAGTGAACTATCTAGCTATACTAACAGTACTACTTAAAAAACTAAACACTAACCCCTTTATTAATTATCACTCCCCAAACAATTAGAATGGCACATTAAAGACTCAAGTCACAGATGCCCCCCAAAAAACACAAGACAAAATTACTTACCTTAGTAATGTTGTTTCTTCTAATGGAGTCTTGCTGTATTCTGACATATGCAGTTAGGTCCTGCCTTTCAACTGCCCCGGAGAACAAAGAGTTAAACTTTCCATGGCCAGCATGGAATGTTCACCGCGAGCTCGGCTGAAGCCCCTGTCTGCTGTTGTTTAAACTCCAACCGTCAAATCTTTACCAGCAATACTCACTAGAAGTTCTGTGTGGAAACTGTAAAACTCAAAACTAGCCAACTGGCAACTATATCTATATAAAAGGGTTTTTTGGTTTCAAAAAGAAGACTCAAGTCAGGAAACCCAAAAAACAAAACACATCCCAAAACACAATCACTCACCCAAAATAAAAGAGGGTGAAAAAGGGACACCCCTAGGGTGCCAACACTGCTCCTGCCCACCCACATCCCAAAAACTAGGTTCTGAGAGGGGAGGCGGAGTCAGAATACAGCAAGACTCCAATAGAAGAAACAACATTACTAAGGTGAGTAATTTTTTCTTCAAACAACATGAAGTCTTGCTGTATTCTGACATATGCAGTCTACCAAGCAGTACCTCCATGGAGGAGGGACAGAACCTACTTTGGAAACAGGCTCTGAAGTACAGCTGTGCCAAACCGAGCATCACTCCTAGCCTGGATATCCAGAGAGCAATTTTTATTTATTTATTTAAGGTCTAGGAATTACAACTGAGTCAGGGACTCATTTGCAAAGGCTCCACGTCATACAAAAAAATGGATTAGAACAAAGTACAATATGTGATTTACAATTGAGACATCAGCTTTGTGAACAAAGAAAGACAGTAACATAAAGAGATGAGCGAAAAAATATAATGGACAGTCATGGAACAACAGCAGTTTGTGAAGTACTAGTGCACTGGAGATTTAAATGCTTGATGAATGTATGGACTGTCTTCCAGGTGGCTGCTTGACAAATTTCTAAAAGAGGAATATCCCTGGCAGCAGCTGTACCTCTAGTGGAATGAGCCCTCAGCCCTGAAGGTGGAGTTCTACCCAGTTTCTCATAGCAGAACTGTATACAAGAAACAATCCACCTGGCAACAGATCTCTTAGTGGCAGGTTTGCCCTTACCAACCTCTCCATACATGAGGAACAACTGGAGGGATTCAAACCTGTGACCCTTGGTGCGCTCTATGTAGTAGCTCAGGGCCCTTTTAACATCTAAGCTGTGTAGCCTCTTCTCTCCAGAGGAGGAATGGTCAGTGAAGAAAACAGGGAGAGACATAGACTGGTTGAGGTGGAAATCTGAAACCACTTTAGGCAAAAACTTTCTGTTAGTTCTTAGGACCACTTTATCTCTATGGAAAGAGATGAAATCAGATTCCACTGACAGGGCTTGCAATTCACTGATACGCCTGGCAGAGGTAATGGCCACCAAAAACACAGTTTTCCAAGTCAAGTACTTAAGCTCTGCTGAGGACAAAGGCTCAAAGAGGGGTTGCATAAGCGAAGCAATGCAAACACTAATGTCCCAAGCAGGAGCAGGATCCCTAAAGGGGGGATTGGTGTGAAGCAATCCTTGAAGAACTTACAAAACACATGATGGGCTGACAGAGGGAATGGCTTGCCTACTGACAGGAAAGCAGAAACAGCTGCCAAATGCACTTTAAGGGTAGCTGGCCTAAGGCCTAGGCCATTGAGATGGACCATATAGTCCAGAACCGTAGGCAACTCAGCAGAATCTGGAGAAATATTTTTCTTAGAACACCAAATACTGAATCTTTTCCATTTGGAGTTGTAAGTCTTTCTGGTGGAAGGCTTTCGAGAAGCCTTAAGGATATCCAGAAACCCTTGGGAAAGATGCAGATCAGCAAACTCTAACTCTTCAAGAGCCATGCCTTGAGATTGAGAGACTGAAGGTTCGGGTACCAAATCCTCCCCTGAGAGGATGTCAACAGGCTGTAATTCCTGGGAAGAGACAGGGGAAGGTGGACTGCTAGGGACAGCAACAGGAGATACCAGGGCTGTCTGGCCCAGTCTGGAGCAATCAGAATCACTTTGCATGGTTGTGACCTTATCTTGACTAACACTTTGAACAGGAGAGGGAAGGGGGGAGCATACAGAAATTTCCCTTCCCAATTCAGGATCAGAGCATCCAGGGGGACTGAGCCCAAGACTGGGGGTCTTCAACAAAAGAGAGGAAGTTGGTGATTGTCTGGGGCTGCGAAAAGATCTATCTCTGGAGTGCCCCATCTTGAGAAAATCACTTTCAAAACTAGAGGATCTAGGGTCCATTCTTGATGGCCATGGGATATTCTGCTCAGAGCATCTGCTAGGACATTGTCCTTCCCTGGGAGGTGAACTGCTACCAGAGAGGTTTAAAGGGAATAGGCCAGGGACCACAACTTCACTGCTCTGTGCACAAGGCCGTAGACCGAGTGCCTCCCTGCTTGTCGATGTACCACATGGTGGTGGTGTTGTCTGTTCTGACCTGAACCACCTTGTTTTGCACAGATTTGGAAAAAGCTTGCAGTGCCAAAAAACACTGCTCTGAGTTCCAAGAGATTGATGTGAAGCAGAGATTCCTGAGGTGACCACAGTCCTTGGGTGGTAAGATCCCCCAGATGGGCTCCCCAGCCCAGCAGGGAAGCATCTGTGGTGAGTATCACTGAATGAGACTGAGTGACAAAAGGAACCCCTTGTCTCAAATTGTCCTGATCCTGCCACCATTGCAAGACCTGGATCAGAGTTCGAGTCACTGGGACTAGTTTGGTAAAGGAATCCTTTCTTTGGGACCAGAAGGCTCTTAAGTGGAAATGAATGTCCCTCATATGGAATCTTGCTCCTTGGACCACTGCTGTGGAAGCTGCCATGTGGCCCAGAAGCTGAAGGAAATGCCTTGCTAGTCGAGACACCTGCAGGGTGAATGAAGAGGACAGTTCCATAAGGGTCCTTGCCCTTTCCAGGGGAAGGAAGGCTCTTGCCTTTATTGTATTCAACTCTGCCCCTTTGAAGGTGAGGAGCTGTACTGGTTCGAGAACTGACTTTGGAAGGTTGAGAAGGAATCCTAAGGAAGTGAGCACTTGCTGAGTTATTTGCAAATGTGACTTGACTTGGTCTGGAGACTGACCTACTATGAGCCAGGCATCCAAGTATGGGAAGATGGAGATCTTTTTTCTCCTTAGGAAAGCAACCACTACTGCCAGGCACTTTAGGAAAACCCTTGGGGCTGATGTTAGGCCAAACAGCATTGTTTGAATTGATAGTGGCCTGAGGCAACCTGAACCTGAGGTACTTTCTGTGGGAGCACCTGATGGGAATGTGAAAATAGGCATCTTTGAGGTCCAGGGAGGCTAGCCAGTCCCCTGGCCTTAGAGAGGGAAGGATTATTCCCAGAGTCACCATTTTGAATTTTGATTTTAAAAGGTGTTTGTTCAGATATCTTAGGTCCAGGATGGGCCGCCATTCTCCTGTCTTTTTGGGGGTTAGGAAGTACCTGGAGTACAATCCTTTGCCCTTGTGTAGGGTGGGAACCCTCTCTATAGCTCTGAGAGCTAGGAGGGAAGAAACCTCTGCCTCTAAGGCAAGGGTCTCTGATGGATTTGCAGCTGGAAAGGATCTGGTTCTCATCTTGGGAAATTTTTTGAAGCTGAGAACCAGTTCCCAGCTTACTACTTCCAGGACCCACTTGTCTGATGTCAGAGACTTCCAGTCCTGGACAAAGTAAGCCAGCCTGCCCCCTACTGGTATTGGAGAATCGGCCCGGGCAGACCCAAAAGGGTGTCTGCTTGGCAGGAGCTTTAGGCTGAGGGGTGGATGCAGGCCTGCTCATTCCCCGTCTGCCTCTCCCTCTAAAGAACCCCCTCTGAGAGTAAGAAGAGGAGGCCTGAGCTTGGTAAAAAGGCCTTTGGAAAGGCCTGCCTCTGCCCCTGGACTGCTGCCTTTGAGGAGTAACTTGCCTTTCTTTGACCTGAGCACTCCTGTAAGTGGTCCTGTACTCGTCCATCTTTTTCATGTAGTTCTCTGTCTGCTCCCCAAACAGAGAATTACCAATAACAGGGAAATCCATGGCCTTAGCTAGAGTATCCTGTGATAGGCTAGTACATCTGAGCCAAGCCATCCTCCGAAGAGCCACAGATGTAGACATGACTCTTGATGAAACATCACTGGAGTCCACAGCAGCATGAAATTGCACTTTGGATGCCTCAATCCTATCTGCAGCCACCTGCTCCAGCTCCTTGGCAAGCTGGTCAGGGGCCTGTTTAGCCAGAGCCAGCACAGTGTCCCACCTGGACCTCTGGTATCTAGCTGTGTAGGCCATATAGTTAGCCTGTCTGAGTCCCAAAGATGCTGCCATGTATTGTTTCTTTGCCATTGCATCAATCTTCCTGGAGTCCTTGTCTGGGGGAGGTGTGATGCCAAGGGATATTTGCCTTATCACAGGCAGCAGCCTGCACTACCCCAACATGGCTGCATTGTTGGGAAAGTAACTCCGTGTCTGAGGCTGAAAGAGTATACCTCTTGTCCATTTATCTGTCCACAGGAGGTATGGAATTAGGAGTCTTAAGAATTTTATGTGTCTGTTTCCCAAAGGATTTGTGGAGGGGAATAGACAGTCTCCTGGACTCTGGGATGTCTGTCCATCATTTCAACAAAATCAGGCTCCTCCTGATCCTCTACTGCTTCCTCCACAGGAAGCTTGAGGGTCTCAGCCACTTTTTTGTAAAACATAAAGTGGGAAGGGGACTCAGAAAGCCTAGGAGAAGAAACACCTGAAGGTCTTTCTGGGGAGATGTCCGGGTCAATAGGCACATCCAGACTTTCATAATCACCATCATCATCCTCATACTCTCCTTTCTCCTCCTCCGGTTCATAAAATTCTTCCAAAGTGTAATCCAGAACCGGGAGAAACCGACCGAACCGAACCCCTGCCAGATAGTGCCGGTTCGGTCGGAACCAATAAGCGACTCCACTATCCTTATCGCCTTGGCTATCTCATCGGCGGTCGAAGTACGAATTTCTGGGTCTGAACTGGACGATTTATCTTTTCTTTACGGAACCGACTCCTCAGAATCGCGTTTCTTTTGCCCGAAGAAGTACCGCCTGGTCAGAGGGCACTCCTTCTGGTTCGGTCGGAACGAACCGGCTGGCCATCCGGTCAGCAGACTTCTCGCCTCCCTTTCCTCAGTCTACCTAATCTCTTTTCCAGGGTAGATTTGGGAATCTTACAAATTTGGCAGTCTGAATCGAGGTGGTCAAACCCCAGACAAAAAACACAGGTGGTGTGGGGATCAGCCTTGGCAAAGACCTCCCCACACACACTGCAGTGTTGAAACCCAGTGGACCCGGTTTTTCTTGGGTTTCTCAGACATGGCCAACCCTAACCAAAACTTATCCTTTTTTCGGCAATCCACCAGGCAAGACTCCCCATATCGGTTCCTGACCGTGTCATGGGTCTTGGAAAAAAAACGTAATAAAATCTGTTTTTTTTTTAACCGATACGGACCGGTTACCACACTCTAAGTAAATCACAAACTTTTTTACCTGAAAACTGATCGGTTCAGCTGAACTGATCCACAATTTTCAAGTTCCACCCAGAAACTATACAGAAAACCTATCTAGTATTCACGGTACCACAGACAAAGACTTAAACTGACTGATCGGTACCAGCAATTCAGTAGAAACCAAGCGAAAAACGACACTTTAACCAACTTTTTTGAACCAAGCAAAGGAGAAATCTCCAGAGTGACTGTTCAGTGAGGCGGAGTAAAGAATCTGATGGTTGGAGTTTAAACAACAGCAAACAGGGGCTTCAACCGAGCTCGCGGTGAACATTCCATGCTGGCCATGGAAAGTTTAACTCTCTGTTCTCCAGGGCAGTTGAAAGGCAGGACCTAACTGCATATGTCAGAATACAGCAAGACTTCATGTTGTTTGAATACCCACAGGTTTGCAACAGTATGTGCACAGCTGGAGTGCAGCGACCCACAGGTTCTTAGTAGGGGAGGTAGGGAGGGAGCTCAGAATACAGTAAGATTCCCTTGGAAGAAACAAGATTACTACGGCAAGTATTTTTTTCTTCAAACCCCAGGAAATCTTACTGTATTCTGACTAATGCAGACTACCCAAGCAGTACCTTTGGAGGTGGGTACAGAACCTATGTAGGAAACAGGATCTGCAGAACTGCTGTGCCAAACCTGGCATCCCCAATGGCCTGAACATCCAAGCAGTAATGCTTGGTAAATTTGTGGATAGTTTTCCAGGTAGCTGCTTTACAGATTTCCACCAGGGGAATACCCTAGTAGCTGCTAAAGAAGCAGCCATACCTCTGGTCGAATGGGCCCTAAGGCCTGTGGGTGGCTGCTTACCCACTTTGCTGTAGCAGAACTGGATGCAAGTCACAGTTCATCTCTTAGTGGCTGTTTTTCCTTTCCTCACTTCTCCATAGGTGAGGAAGAACTGAGTATGGTCCTGCCTGTGACTTTTTGTGTTATCCAGGTAGTAGCTGATAGCTCTTTTTACATCCAAGCTATGCAGCCTACGTTCCCCTGAAGTGGAATGGTCAGTGAAGAAAACTGCAATGTAATGGACTGATTGAGGTGGAACTTGGATACCACTTTGGGTAGAAATTTCCTGTTAGATCTTAGGACAACTTTGTCCTTATGGACAGCAATGTAGCCAGACTCTTTAGATAAGGCCTGGAGCTCGCTAATCCTCCTGGCAGAGGTAATGGCCACAAGGAACACTGTTTTCCAAGTCACATACTTGAGGTCTGCTGAAGACATGGGCTGGGGTTGCATGAGCTGGGCAATACATATATTAAGATCCCACGTGAGTGAAGGCTCTATGTGGGGGATGTAAATATAGTAACCCCTTGAAAAACTTCCTGAACACTGGATTGAAGGCTAAGGACAGCCCCTTGCCAGCTGACAGGAAGGCTGAAACAGCTGCCAGGTGTACCTTAAGGGTAGAGGCCCTTAATCCCAGAGAATGCAGATGGGTTAGTTATTCCAAGACCACTGGAAAACTGGCCTGATTATGGACAGTCTAAATCCCTTCCTCGACACCAAGTGGAAAACCTCCTCCATTTGGAAGAATTGCTTTTTCTAGTAGATGGTTTTCTAGATACCCTGAGTGTCTCCTCCTGGGAAGGCAGATTGGCTTTACTACTGACATGGCCAGAATCAGTGAATACCAGGGCTGCCTGACCCAATCTGGAGCAATGAGTATCATTGTTGCTGGCTGGGACCTGAGCTTGTTCAGTACCCTTAGCAGCAAGGGAAAGGGGAGAAAGGCATATAGAAACCTCCCTATCCAATCCAACAGCACTGCGTCCAGAGGGATTGTGCTCTTGAAAAGAGGTCTGTAGCAGAACTGCGGTAGCTGATGATTGTCTGCAGCTGTGAAGAGGTCCATTTCTGGGGTGCCCCATCTCCTGCAGAAAACATCCAGAATCTGCCTGTCCAGGGACCACTCATGGTGGTCCTGCTTGATTCTGCTGAGGGCATCTGCTAAGATATTGTCCTTCCCTTGGAAATGGACTGCTGCGAGGAAGACTTTCAGAGAATATGCCAGGCTCCAGATTTTCATGGCCTTTGTGCACAATGGGGTTGACCTTGTACCCCCTTGTTTATTTATGTAGTACATGGTGGTTATATTGTTTGTCCTGACCTGCACCACCTTGCCCTATACTAGGCTGGCGAAGGACAGGATTCCCAGAAGGACTGCCCTGAGTTCCAACAGGCTGATGTGCAGCAGTGACTCCTGCTTTTGCCATGTGCTCCCCCAGATGTGCCCCCCCAACCCAGGAGTGACGCATCTGTGGTTAGTACCACTGATCGGGGTTGCTTCAAGAATGGCACCCCTTGTCTGAGGTTGGACTTGTCCTGCCACCACTGCAGTGCTTGAAGGAATGCTGCTGTGACAGGCACAAGCTTTGACAGTGTCTCTTTTTTGAAGCCAGTGAGCTCTTACATGGAACTGAATGTCCCTCATTTGGAACCTGGCTCCTGATAGTGTTGCTGTGGATGCTGCCATGTGGCCCTAGCATCTGCAGGAGTTGCCTTGCCGGCCTTCGGACATGCAGCCTGAAGGAGCTGGCCACCTGCGCCAGGCTGTCCACCCTTCCCTGTTGGATGAAAGCCCTTCCTTTTCAAGTGTCCAGCTTGGCTCCTATGAATTCCAGGAGCTGGACTGGTTCCAGTACTGACTTTTTTTTGGTTCACTGGGAACCCCATGGACTACAGTGTATCCTGTGCGAGTACCAGCGCCTCCTTGACTTGATGATGTGACTGACCTACAATTAGCCAGTCATCTAGATAGGGGAAAACTGTTACTCCCTGCCTCTTTAGGGTGTGCCACAACCACAGCCAGGTATCTTGTGAACACCCTTGGGGCAGAGGTCAGTCTAAAGGGCATTGCCTTGAACTGATAATAGCCTGATGGCAATCTGAACCTGAGGTACTTTCTGTGGAATTGCTTGATAGGAAGGTGAAAGTAGGCGTCCTTTAGATCCAGGGATGCCAGCCAGTCTCTCTGTCTTAGAGTTGGAAGGATAGCAGTCAGTCACCAAAGTGAATTTTAGCTTTGACTAGTGTCTGTTTAGATGTCTGAGATCCACAATGGGTTGCCACTCCCCTGTTTTTTTTATTGTGAGGAAGTATCTTGAATACAAGCCTTTTCCCTTTTGGGCCAAGGAAACTGCCTCTACTGCTCTTTGTGACAAAAAGCTGGATACTTCCTCCTCTGACAAAGCTGTCTCTGATGGGGAGGAACATTTGAAGGCCCTTAACCTCTGCTTTGGAATGAACTTGAAACTGAGGACAAGACCATGGCCCACTACCTCCAGGGCCCACTTGTCTGTGGTGATAATTTTGCCACTCCTGGAGGTAGCGGGCCAGCCTGCCCCCTACTGGGATTGGGGAGGTGACCCAAGCAGGCACCTCAGGGTGCCTGCTCTGCCTGGGTTGCTGGTTATGTGCTGGGGCTAGTGCGGCTACTGCCTCTTCTGCCCCTGCCACTAAAGTATCCCCTCTGTTGTTGGTACTAGGGGAAAGCTTGAGGCTGGGGAAAAAGGGCCTGTAATGGGTCCTGCCCCTACCACCTCTACTCTGGTGTTTCTAGGGTGTGGATGCCCTTTTTTTTGCTGCAGCACTCTTGTACGCAGCTTTGTATTTGTCCATTTTCTTCATATATGCCTCTGTTTGTTCCCCAAACAGACACATAGGATCACAGGGAAAATCTAAGGCTTTGGTCTGTGTATCCTGCGTCAGATTGTTGGTTCTGAGCCAGGCAAACCTTCTGAGAGACACTGATACTGCCATTTGTCTGAATGCAGTGTCATTGGCATCCACTGCCATCCTGAATTGTGTCTTGGCAACTTCAACTCCTCTCTTGGCAGCTTCCTCCAGTTCAGCAGCCATGGGGGATGGAACAGCCTTTGCAATTTCTAGGACTGTGCTCCACAGAGTTATTTGTTACCTAGCCATGTAAGACACGCAGGAGGCCTGCCTAATGGCAAGGGATGACCCTAGGTACACTTTTTTTGCTACTGAATCCACCTTCCTAGAATCTTTATCCGGAGGATGAGAAGCCATGGGATGTCAGCTTTGTTACAAGCTGCAGCCTGCACTACCCCGTCATGGCTAGGGTGCCCAAACAGGAATTCCACTCCTTCTTTGGCAACCCAGTACTTTTTGTCCACCTTTTTGTCTGTATGAGGTACTGAGGTGGGAGTCTGCAAAATTTTTAAGGGTCTGTTTCTTGAGGGATTTGTGGACTGGAAGCAGCAATGTCTTTGATGCTGGAACATCCATCATCTCCCTACAGTTCTCTTCCTCCTCATCCTCAGTTGACTCTTGAGTGCGGAGATCAAGGGTCTGAGCCACTTGATTCATGAAGGAATAATAAGAGTTAAAGTCCTCAGCTCCCTTATCAGGGGAGTCAGGGCAGTAAAGATCTGGGGAGATGTCCGCTTCAATGGGCTCACCATAATCCTCATCCTCTGCTTCCTATTCCTCCTCTTTTTCCCCATAGTGTTCACAACCAGATTCCAATGAACTAGGAACCTGGGTTGAATCGGGAGTTTAGACCGTTGTATACAATGGTGGTTTTTCAACCGGAACTGGGATTCCGGACTGCAGAGACTCGAAAATCTTTATCGCATTAGCAATCTCTTCAGCAGTCAGAGACGCAGCCTTCTTCAGTTGCGGTTCCTGTTCAGCATACTTCTCTTTCCTTTTCTTTTTGCCTGCAACCTGCAACAGTTGGTTCAGCTGTACGTTTTTTATCTGAAGAGCTTTCGCCCCGTTCAGAGGGCGGCTCCTCCGGTTCTTTCTGAGGAGGAACCGATCTATCTATGGCCGGGTCAGCAGCCTTTTCGGTCATCTTTTCCTGCAGTCTTTTCAACCACCTCTCAACCATTGACTGCGGAAAATTCTTACAAATCTCACAGTCTGTCTTAAGGTGTTTAAATCCAAGAAAGAATACACAGATTAAATGTGGATCAGCCTCAGCAAAAGGCTCCCTGCACTCAGTGCAATGCTGGAAACCTGTAGGTCCCGTTCTTTTAGAAACATATAACTTGACGGCAGATAAGGACCGCAAGGCCCATCCAGTCTGCCCATTTCTTTTTCTACCTTATAAATGTGCCATCTTCCTTAGCTGTCAGTGGCCTATCTATTCATACTCATCTGTATTGCTCCCTTGTGCCTTTCCCGTGCCTGTTTGAAGCCCTGCACTGTATTCATAGTCACCACTTCCTGAGGTAGGTCGTTCCATGCATCCACCATTCTTTCTGTGAAAAAGAACTTCCTCACATTACCCCTTAATCGGCCTCCCTCTAATCTCATGCTGTGTCCTCTTGTCCTGCTCTTTTTCTTATATTGAAACATTAGACTCTTTCACCTTGTAAATGCCCTTAAGGTGTTTTAATGTTTCGATCATATCACCTCTCTCCCTCCTTTGCTCTAGGGTATACATATTGAGCTCCGCTAATCTGTTCTTATATGTTTTTCTGATACAGTCCCTGCACCATTTTGGTTGCCCTTCTCTGGACTGCCTCAATTTGGTTAATGTCCTTGTGAAAGTGTGGCCTCCAGTACTGCACGCAGTACTCCAGATGAGGCCTAACCAGTGTCTTGTAAAGAGGGATTATTACCTACCTCTTACGACTTGTGATACCCCTACTAATACACCCTAGCATCCACCCTAGCCTAACCTATTGCTTTAGAGGTCAGCATGGATGATGTCAGGTCATCGGTAATGATGATGCCCAAGTCTCTATCTTCCTTTGTGACAGCCAGCAACTCCCCTCCCATCCTATAGGTGGCTTCAGGGTTTCTCTTTCCTATGTGCATGATCTTGCACTTCTTTGCATTAAATCCAAATTGCAACTCTTCCCACCATTTTGCTAGTTTATCCAGATCTCTTCTCACTCTGCCCACCCCATCTGGATCATCTACTCTGTTGCAGATCTTGGTGTCATCTGCAAACAGACAAGCTTTACCCTCTAGTCCATCTGCAATGTCACTGATAAAGATATTGAAGAGGACTGGCCCCAGGACTGATCCCTGAGGTACCCCACTTGTAACTTGCATCTCTTCTGACTGCATACCATTTACCACCACTGTCTGTTTTCTGCCCATCAACCAGTTTGCCACCCAGTTGACCAACTTCTGACCAACCCGAGCCTATGCAGCTTGTTTATCAATCTTCTATGTGGAACAGTGTCGAAAGCTTTGCTGAAGTCAAGGTAGGCGACATCAACTGCTCCCCCTTGGTCCACCACTCTGGTTACCCAGTCAAAGAAATCTATGAGATTAGTTTGACAGTACCTTCCTTTTGTAAACCCATGCTGTCTTGGATCCTGTGCCCCTATGGTTCAGGTGTTGCACTATCCTTTCCTTAAGGAGTGCTCCATAATCTTGCCCACTACTGAGTAAGACTGACTGGTCTGTAGTTCCCTGCCTCCTCCCTGCTACCACTCTTGTGGAGCAGGATCACATGAGCTCTTCTCCAGTCTTCTGGGACCTCTCCTGTGCTCAGAGACTCATTAAGCAGTTCTGCTAATGGCTCTGCTAGTTCCAACCTTAGCTCCTTTACTACCCTGGGATGTATGCCATCAGGTCCCATTGCCTTGTCCACCCTGAGCTTAGCAAGCTCTTGTAGGAACCTTTCTTTTGTGAAAAGAGTAGTGCTCATCTCCCTCCCCCGTGTCCATGGTGCTGAGTTGTGGGCCCTGCCCTACCTTCTCTTCAGTAAATACTGAGCAAAAGTATCTATTTAGGATAAATGCTTTTACAGGGTCCTCTTCCTCGCATTCCCCCTTTTCTCCGATGAGCTTAGCAATACCCCCTCTGGACTTTCTCCTTTCACTAATGTATCTATAGAAAGTCTTGTCACCTTCCTTTACTGTTTGTGCTAGTGTTTCCTCAGTTTGGGACTTTGCCTGCCTTACTGCCTTCCCTGCTTCCCTTAGGGCAGTTTGGTATGCTTCCCTAGCTTCATCCCACTGTGTTCCCTTATATTTCCTGAAGGCCAGCCTTTTCTTGATTTTCTGTGATATAACCAGAAAAGAAACCTATCACTCGCTCTCTCTCTCTCTTTTTTTCGGTTAACACCAGCCAATAAAGAAGAACAAATTACTCACCATAGTAATGTTGTTTCCAGTGGCGGAGGAAGAGAAAGATGGGCCCCAGTGCAGGTTGTCCCATACTACTCCTTAATAGTTCTTTATAAGTTTAAGTTTTGAAAATGAGCGTTCAGCACTGGCTACTGTTACTAGGATGGTGAGAAACAGCAGAAGTACAGTACAGACTTCTGGAAAACTGGATGCTAATACACTATTGTCAACAATGAACAGTTTTGCCAAATCTTTCACTGATGATTGTTTTGAGATTTCAAACAAGATCTGAATGCAAGCAACTGTCCAGGAAAAGCAAGTGAAATGTCTTTGTTGAAATGATAAGCCAGTTATTCAGCTCCTTTATGCAGATCATCATCACTTGCAGAAATCAGGGTACTTGACTGGATTATGCTGAATCTATCAGCGATTGCCTGCAAGCTTTGAAATCGATTTGAAAGCTATGCAGTTGTTATATCAAGGCACCTGTAAAACACATTCACTTTGAAAAATTGTTCTGAGTCGGCAAGTCGTTCATCTTCACCTAGCTCATCAAAATGGCGTTTGACCTTTCTCATGCGTTTATCTTCAAACTTTGCTTGTACACCCCATTTTTCTGATAATGCAGTTGCTGAATTTTTGGCTTCATCAAACTCATTTCGAAATGTGAGTAGGTCTTCATTGGCTTTGTGAAGTAAGTTGGCTGCTTTGCAAAGGTCTGTGTCTTTAGACTGTAGCAGTTTTGACACATCATTAACCGTTTCCAGAGTCTTTGTTTGGAACACAAGAAAAAAAAAACTAAAATTTTCCAATAATTTCTTTAATGTCAAAGCCTCATTGCACTCATCTCCATTTTTGCTCTGAAGAACTATTTTTGTGAGTGCCTTCATAATATCTAAATACCGAAACCTCAGAGTAAGGAGTGATTCATATCGGGATGACCATTGGGTAGGGCAAAGCCTTTTCAAAGTAATGTTGCTGGAAAGCTCTAACGTGGAAGTGAATGAAGGTAACATGGCCCAGCATTTTATACTGTGGCCAAAAAAAGTGTATAGTCTTTCGATCACATCATAAAAATTTTTCAGTTCTGGTATTCCTCTAAAGGAATCACTCAGTGTGAGATTTAAGTTGTGAGCAGCACAGTGAACTTATGCAGCATTCGGTTCCTTCTGGGATATTCTTGCTTGCACACCAGAGTACACACCACTTATATTAGAGGCCCCATCATACCCCTGACCGCGACATTCAGATAACTCTAAACCTTTCTGTTCAATGCCACCGATTATTATCTTCTCAAGTCCACTAGCAGACTGATCACTAATTTCCTGAAAGCCAAGGAAAGATTAATTGATTTTCACCTCTGTTGCCATGTCCCTTTCATCCCTTTCTAGTGTGACATACCGAAACATTTGACTCAATTGTTCAGTCTTTGCAATGTCTTGGGTGGTATCCATTATTACAGAGAAAAAAGGCGCAGCTTTTATTTCATCAATAATATCTTGCTCGGTGTGCTTTGACAAAACTTCAATGAGTTCATCCTGTATAGTATGACTAAGATAGCAAATTGATCCACTGGGCATGGAAATGAGTTGCTTTAACACGGGATCGTACTTGGCCAACAGTTCCACAACTGAAAGAAAATTCCTACTATTTACTTGCCCTAAAACCTCTCTGTGTCCCCTGAAAGGTAAATTGCACATAGCTAATGTAAGAGTCACATTGATCAGATGCTCCAAAACTTGTCTCCAGAAGTTTTTCTCCTTTTGTATTTGAGTTTCAGAATCTTCATCGATTATGCCATGTAAGCGCCACTGTTCATACACTAAGCAAGATTCTAGATGAATTGTTGATGTTTCATGATATTCAATTTTGCTGCTTAGGTGACGCAAGTCTCGAACTCCTTTAACCCATGCAATATTATATGCAGGTGCAATACGATCAGCAAACAGCCAACATGGCTCACAATATGCACAGTTTAATTTAGGGGAGTAAGAAAGCCAAGTACGTGGTAATGTAATTCCTGCCTTTGTTGTAATATTGTGATAGCTGCTGGAGAAACAGCGCCCATCTTGATTTTTATCTCATGGAAATGGTCCGTCGGGTTTACACGAACCTTGTGATATGATGTATCTTTTTATTTGGCTATCCTTTATATCTAAAGGAAATGATCTCTGTCTGTGGGGTTTTTGTCATCAACAGGAAGAAAACTTGGAAAAGCAGGTTCTTCTCCTTCTTCTTCATTGTTAAAAGCAGCACTGGCTGTTTTGTCAAGTTCTTTCTCCAATACACTTTCAATGTCCGGTTCTTGTTCAGATTGCTTGCAAAGTTAGTTTCAGGATCAACATGATCAGCACAGGCCATCTCAGCCAAAGCACTAGGTCCACTGTCTTTCTCTGTGTCACTTTCACAAATTTCAGTTTCAGTCTTATCAAGTGTGTCAGAAATAGAATCATTCGCAGTTTGGAAAACACAAAAACCCAACTCAGGCAGCTGGGGGCTAAAGTGGCTGCTGCTGCTATGCTAAATGCTGCTATATGTAGCAGAGTCCAGTCCCGACTCCTTATGCACTCCCAAGCTCAGATAAACAGGAACAGCTAGCCTTCAACAACACTGTGCTGCCCAATAACTTTTATTTTTTATAATGATAATGTCCTTGTTGTTTGCAAAACACAAAAAAAAACAACTCAGGCAGCTGGGGGCTAAGTGGCTGCTGCTATACCCTACTCTATGCACTCCCGAAAGTCGCAGCACTCGGCTGTCTTACTGCCCAATAAGGTTTCCTTTTTTTTTTTTAATTTCCTTATTTGCAGCAATAACCCTCCCTACTAACCAGCTAGGGGCTAAGGTGTATTATCCTGCTACTGCTATGATAAAAATACATTCCCCAGCTCAAACAAGATTGGAAGGATTGAACAGCACTGAATGTGCTGGCAGTGCTGCCTCTGTCTGCCCATTTTTTTTTTCCTTATTTTTAGTAAATACTACTAGTAACTGGCTGTTTAGCTGTGTTCTCTGTAGTCAGCACTGCTAGCTACTACTAGCCTAGTGTTATCAGGCCCAGCCCAGCCCCAGGCAGCGCTGTGCCCACTGCCAGCCACCCAGCCACCAGCCCAGGTAGCAAGCAAGCAAGGTCCAAGGCCCAAGCCTTCTTTCTAATTCTTTCAGTTAGAAAATCCTCAGTAAAAAGTCGTCCCTCCAGTAAAATAATCAGTCAGTGTCAATCCTGCCTAAACACAGTCAGTCACATAAGTTATAACATTCAAGATTAAAAAATAATGAAAATACTGTGTGTTTTCGTGTGTCCACGCCACACACACACTGTCTGCTGCGTGTCAGCAACTCGCTCCTCAGCTAATCAATACCATGTGACCCTCTCTTTCCTGCTCCAATCCTATATAGCCAGCCCAACTCAGCCCAGCCTACCACTGACTGATGTGACTGACAGGGTCCCTATCCAATGGGACATGTCAGCCAGCAGCCAGTCATGTGGTGCACGGATGGTGCAGAGCTCAAGCTTGTTAAGACCCAACCTATCATTCATGCTGCCCTTTGCATGCCTGAGTCAGGCTCTGCCTCTTGTCTTAGAGTCCCTGCTGGCCCTTTTGGCTTGGAGAGCCTCCCCTCCTAGTAGTCCACTGGCACTCCTCCACTCCACTAGTGGCACTGTCACAGCCGCCAGACGTCATCACGAGACGAGACAGGTCCATCGGTCTTGGTCCCATCCCTCCCGGTCACCGTCAGCACTCAGCACCAGCAGCACTGTCTGCGTGAGTCTGCAAGAGACATCACAATTCACAACACACCTGTCCTGTCCCTCCCCGAGCCCCACCCCACCCCAAAAAAGAAAAGTAAGACACAGTGGACCAGTCCGATGCCGGTCCGGTCGTAAGAGAGAACTAAAAAGGTAAAAGAACTTAACTTAAGCAGAAGGTCAGAAGGATGAGAGCAAGCCGAGGTCGCAGTGCAGGAGGAGCAGGCAGCTAGGGGGACTCAACTTGGATCAGCTGTCTGTGTCAGATCTGTCTGAGACTGGGGCGGGGGAGGGTTGGTGTCTGGAGAGACTAGTAGATCTGGATCGGATGGATTCGGGATACCTTATTCTGATTTCGCCTTCATGCTTAGATATGATACTTGGAGTCGGAGTCGTGGTCGGTCATGCGTCTGCAGTACTCTGGGGCTGATGCCTGATGAGCAGTAAGTGTGTTCTGTGTGTATACTGGCTGGGTTGAAATGAAAATTGAATTTATTTTGTTCATGGGACTGTCACTGGGAACTGGCGGGAGGGAGGTCGGGGGGTCGAGTGAGTCTGAGGATTGGAGGGGGGGCAGTGGGGTTGATCGGCACGATTGGGGCACTCTGCTTCTAGTGCTGACTGAGCTGACATGCCTCAAAGTCAGGAGGGATCGATTCATCGGATGGATGCTGCTGGATGTTTGCTCTCGTCACAGAGACTAGTCGGCGGTCGGACACACACACACGAAGAAGAGGTTTCCTCTCATGTTTCCTCACTCTCATCTGTCCTGACTCCTCGCTCCTCCGAGTCTGAGAAACTGTCACTGTGCCACGGAGAAATAAGAAAAAAAGCATTAAATGCATGCAGCGGTGGAGCGGCCAGCATCTGAGGAGTGAGTGTGTGTCTGACTGGAGAGTGGAGAGGAGACAGCTGACAGTAAAGTAAACACAGCAGCAGCTGGCTGCTTGGTCTGGTGGTGAGTCGGGCGTCACGAGTCTCCGTCTCCTCTACTCTGCTGCCATCTGCATTACATCGTCGGGAATCACAGCGCATACAGGTCAGGCACGGCAGCCACTGACAGCTCAGTCAGTGATGAGCACAAGCAGCTTTGGAGTTTTGGACTGTCTGTTAGTGGTTAGTGCACTGTTGTAAAGTGAATATTTTATTGGGCCCTTCTGTGTGTCAGGCCCCTGTGCCACTGCACCGGCTGCTCCTCTGCCACTGGTTGTTTCTTCTAATGAAGTTTTGCTGTATTCTGACTACATGCAGTTAGCCACAATACTTGAACTGCTCTGGAGAGTAAAGGGTTAACTCTATGCAAAGGCATAGAACATTGAGCTTGAGCTCAGTTTTCAAACCTCTGTCTGCGGTACTCTGAAGTGTAACCGTCGGATTCTTACGAGCACTAAACTAACTAACTCAAAGGTAGAAATTGTTTCTAAAATTTTTGTGCCAAGTGGCAAAACAAGGTTTTTAGGGTCAAAAGACTCAAGTCGAGAACCCTAAAAAGAACACAAGCAGGTAGTGAAATAACCCAACAACTTTAATAATGATAACTAGAAGAAACCCCTAATGAGATGGAGGTATGTCCAGTACACCTCTGGGGTGCAGCACTGTGCCTGCCCCACCACATCCCAAAACTACTAGGTTTCAGGAGGGGAGGCAAGGAAGGAGGTCAGAATACAGCAAGACTCCATTAGAAGAAACAACATTACTACGGTGAGTAGTTTTTTCTTCAAACAACATGAAGTCTTGCTGTATTCTGACTATATGCAGACTACCAAGCAATACCCCCTTGGAGGAGAGAGTCACAGAACCTATTTTGGGAACAAACTCTGCAGCACAGCCATGCCAAACCAAGCATCACTCTGTGACTGAATATCCAGAGAGTAATGCTTGATAAATGTGTGAACAGATTTCCAGGTGGCTGCTTTACAGATGTCCACTAAAGGTATATCTCTAGCTGCTACAACCAAAGCAGCTGTACTTCTGGTAGAATTCTATCAGACTCAATCAGTGGGGGAATTCAAGCATGCGTGGGATAGTCATAAGGCAATTCTGGGGGGTGGGGGTAGGAAGAAGTAGGCTGCTGGTTAACTAGGATCTGCAGCTTATCCAGTAGGTAGGGAAATGGGCAGACTGGGTGGGCCAAGCGGTCCTTATCTGCTGTCAAATTCTATGTTTCTATGTTAGAATGAGCCCTCAGGCCTAATGGAGGTTCTTTCCCAAGCTTTGAATAGCAGAACTGGATACAGGAGACAATCCACCTGGCAACTGTTCTCTTGGTAGCAGGTTTGCCCTTTCCCACTTCTCCATAAGTGAGAAACAACTGAGAACAGTCATTCCTATGGGTTTTACTATGCTCCACATAGTAATCAAGAGCCCTCTTTACATTAAGACTGTGTAATCTTCTCTCCCCAGAAGAAGAATGGTCAGTGAAAAATACAGGCAATGACATAGACTGATTCAAATGAAAGTCTAATACCACCTTGGGAAGAAACTTTCTGTTGGTTCGAAGGACCACCTTATCCCTGTGAAATGAAATGAAATTAGGTTCCACTGATAAAGCCTCTAATTACTAACATACTAACAAACTTATAGTAATTGACAGATTCTCCTGGCAGAAGTAATGGCTACCAGGAACACTGTTTTCCAAGTCAAGTATTTCAACTCAGCTGAGGATAAAGGCTCAAAAGGGGGCTGCATAAGCTGTGCTATACAGATATTCAGATCCCAAGAAGGGGTAGGCTCCCTGAAGGGAGGATTAACATGTAGTAGTAGTAGTAGTAAAAATGTTTATTTTTATACAGGATAGCAAACTTTAGGTCATAGACCAATTTTCAAAGTTGTCCTGTGTTGTTGTACTAAACCCTTGAAAAATTTCTTGAAAACTGGATGAGAAGCTAGGGAAGATCCCTTACCAGCAGAAAGGAAGGCAGACACAGCTGCCAAATGTACCTTGAGAGTAGTAGGCTGGAGGCCTAAACAGTTAAGATGCAATAAATAGTCCAAAACAGTGGCAATATCAGCCAGCTCTGGCTTGACATGCTTTTGGGAACACCAAAACCCAAATCTTTTCCATTTGGAGTTGTAAGTCATTCTAATAGTAGGTTTCCTGCTAACCTTTAAAATATCCAAGACTAACTGGGACAGGTGCAAGTTTGCATATTCTAGCTCTTCAAGAGCCAGGCTTTGAGCCTAACAGTCTGAAGGTTGGGATACAGAATCTTCCCCTGGGAGGAAGTGAGGAGATTGTACTGTCTGGGAAGAAACCAAGGCATTGTTACTGACAGAGACAACAGTAGAGGACACCAAGGCTGTGTGGCCCAATCTGGAGCCACCAGAATCACTTTGCAAGTTGAGACCTGATCTTGATCAGGACCCTGAATATCAGAGGAAAGGGAGGAAATGCATATGGAAACCTGCTTGTCCAATTCAGTAAAACAGCATCCTGAGGGACAGGACCCAGAAGAGGTGGTCTGCAACAATAAAAAGGAAGTTGATGACTGTCCAGGGCTGCAAAGAGATCTATCTCCGGAGTGCCCCATCTCTTGAAAATGACTTGAAGAACTAGAGGGTTCAGGGTCCATTCGTGGTGGCCCTGGGAAATCCTGCTGAGAGCATCTGCTAGAATGTTGTCCTTCCCTGGGAGATGCACAGCCATCAGGAAAGCCTGAAGGGAATAAGCTAGAGACATAGAAACATAGACTTTGATGGCAGATAAGGACTGCTTGGCCCACCTAGTCTGCCCATTTCCCTACCTACGGATAAGCTGCAGATTTTTGGCAGTGTCAATGGCTCAGTAGGTAGCACACTCGCCTCTGAGGCTGGGAGATCAGAGGGCTTTGGGTTCAGTTCTCACATCTGGCACTTGGGTTAATATCCCAGTACTGACACTGTAGTGCAGCATGAGAGGTGTGCTGCACCTCTGAGGTGCCACCTTTCGGATGAGACGTTAAACCAAAGTGCCATCTGCCTGGATTGGTAGTAGTTCAGGTGGATGTTAAAGATCCCATAGCACTTATCGAAAAGAGTAGGGGAATTTCTTTGGTGTCCTGGCCAAATTTCCCTCATTCACTAAAATTACCACCAACAGCTAAATCTGGTTCGAGGTCAGTTGGCATTCATCTGTATCCCCCTCCCTCGGGTCGTGCCTGATAATAGGCAGGATTTGTCTGGTGCACTTACCCAGTCAACAAAAACTAAATAAATAAATAAATAGATCCTAGTTAACCAACAGCCTATTTCTTCTTACCCCCCACAAGAATTACCTTATGTCTGTCCCATGTATTCTTGAATTCTCCAAGTTTTAGACCCCACAACCTCCTCAGGAAGGCTGTTCCATGCGTCCACCACCCTCTCTGTGAAAAAATACTTCCTCACATTGTCCCTGAACTGCCCCCCTATCTTTAAATTGTGTCCCCTTGTTCTTGTACATCTCTTTTTCTGAAAGCTGTTACCCTCTTGGACTTTGTTGATTCCACTGAGGTACTTAAAAGTTTCTATCATGTCCCCCTCTCCCTCCTTTCCTCAAGGGTATACATATTAAGCTCCTTTAGTCTCTCCTCGTATGGCTTCTCTTGCAGACCCTGCAACATTTGAGTTGCCCTCCTCTGGACTGCCTCTATCCTGTCTAATGTCCTTGCAGAGCTGGGGTCTCCAGAACTGCACGCAGTACTCCAGACGGGGTCTCACCAACTTTCTGTACAAAGAGATAACAACTTCCTGTTTTCTGCTGCTGATGCCTCTCCCTATACATCCCAGTATATCCCCAGCCCTCCCAACTGCCTTCTCACATTGCTTGCTAACCTTCAGGTAATCTGATATGATTACTCCCAGGTCCCTTTCCATTTTTGTTGTTGTTACTACCTCCTCCCCCCATTGTGTAATCTTCCCCTGGGTTTCTGTTTCCCAGGTGCATTATTTTGCACTTCTTTGCATTGAATCCAAGCTGCCATACTTCTGACCATTCCTCCAACCTTGCCAAGTCCCTTCTCATCCTTTCTACGCCTCCTTGTGTATCAACCCTGTTGCAGATCTTTGTGTCATCTGCAAAGAGGCATACTTTTCCTTCCAGTCCCTCTGCAATGCCACTTATAAAGGCATTAAAAAGGACTGGACCCAGTACTGAACCCTGCGGTACCACACTAGTAACCCCTCTTTCTTCAGAGTGGACTCCATTTACAATTACCTTCTGTGTCCTGTTGTCCAGCCAATGTTTTACCCAGGCTACCACCCTGGGACCCACTCCCAGGCTGGTTAATTTGACTAATAATCTTTTGTGTGGGACTGTGTCAAATGCCTTGCTAAAGTCTAGGTAGGCCATGTCCACAGCCCCTCCCTGGTCTACTACTTTGGCCACCCAGTCAAAGAAATCAATTAGATTCGTCTGACATGATCTTCCCGCTGTGAACCCATGCTGCCTTGGGTCCTGTGCTCCACTTGCCTCTAGGTACTCAACATTACTTTCCTTCAGAAGTGATTCCATCACTTTCCCTACCACAGAGGTCAAACTGACAGGTCTGTAGTTTCCTGCCTCTGTCTTGGTCCCACTTTTGTGAAGGGGAATCACATTCACCTTCCTCCAGTCCTCAGGTACCACACCATCCTCACATGATTTGTTAAAAAGGGTAGTCAGTGGTTTCACTAGTTCTCCCCTTAATTCTTTTAGAATTCTGGAGTGAATACCATCAGGCCCCATTGCTTTGTCCACCTTCAGTTTTAGGAGTTGTTTCAGAACCCTTTCTTCTGTGAAAGGACTGGGATCGACCCCCCTATCAAGAGTGCTTCTGTTAACTGGATTAGACACCTCCCCCTTTTCCTCTTTTGTGAATACTGAGCAGAAATATTTGCTCAGTATCCCTGCTTTTTCACTGTCCCTCTCTGCCATCCCGTCGTCCATTCTATTCAGCCTCACTATCCCTCCCTTTGTCTTTCTACGCTCCCTGATGTACCTATAAAAGGTTTTATCCCTCTTCTTAACCGAGTTGGCTATCTTTTCCTCAGTTTGGGCCTTTGCTATTCTGACTTCCCTCCCTGCTTCCTTCTGTCTTAACTGGTACAGCTCTCTGTCCTGCTCCTTCTGTGTTGTTTCCTTATACTTCCTGAATGCTATCTCTTTCTCCCTGACGTTCCCCGCCACCTCTTTTGAGAACCATAATGGCTTTTTCTTTCATTTTGATTTGTTTATTTGCGTCACACAAAGGCTTGTTGCGTCTCTGATGGCAGTTTTGATGTTTCCCCATTGTTGCTCCACCCCTCCTTCTATCCTGTTTGCTAGTGCTTTTCTAAGGCACTCTCCCATCTTGCCAAAGTCAGCCCTTCTGAAGTCCAGTACCCTCACTTTTGTATGGCTTGACTCTGTAGCTGAGTTTATCAAGAACCACACTGTTTGATGGTCACTTGTTCCCAGATGGCAACCCACTTCTAAATCTGAGATCCTCTCACTGTCCCCATTTGAGAGTACGAGGTCTAAGATTGCTCCCTCACGAGTGGGTTACGAAACTAGCTGTCTGAGGCATGCCACCTGTAGGGCATCGAGAATGGACCTGCTCTTGGATGTGGCTGCAGCAAATGTGCTCCAGTTAACATCTGGCATATTCAGGTCTCCCATCAACAGTATCTACCCTTTCTCTGCCATCCTAAGAATGCCTTCTATCATATCCTTGTCCATTCCTTCCCCCTGACATGGGGGTCTGTACACAACTCCTGTGCAGACTGTGGTGTCATTTCCAGTCTCTAAGGTGACCCACAGTGCCTCCTCTCCTCCCTGTTTACTCTTTTGTTCAGTTGCTTTTATCCCTTCCTTTACGTAGAGAGCTACTCCTCCCCCTCTTCTCCCCTCCCTGTCTCTCCTGTAGGTTATGTACCCATACCAGGGTATGTTAACATCCCAGTCATGGTTCTCTGTGTACCATGTTTCTGTGACTGCTACGATATCCAGGCATCCCTCTTCCATGAAGGCCACCAGCTCAGGGAGTTTGTTGCCCAGACTACAGGCATTGGTACTCATTACCCTACATTTCCTGACGGCCTTACTCCTTTTTGCCCCATCCCTGTCCTTACTGTCTTTGTCACTTTCTCCATTTACCCTTGCCCTTCTCTCTATCGACATCTCTATCTTAGTGTTTGCCTCACTTACTACCCTGACTTTTTTTTGGGGTGAGCTAGGATTTCAATGCTCCTTTTCAGTGCCCCCCCTTGGCTAGTTTAAGTGCTTGCCAACGAAGCATTTAAACCTATCACCTAGGATCCTGGTTCCCCTCCTGGACAGATGCAGCCCATCATGCCAGTATAGGCCTGCATCACTCCAGGTGAACCCCCAGTCCCCCAGTGAAGCCAATCCCTGAGCTCTACACCAGTTTTTCAACCACTGATTGAAACCCATGGTGTGGAGCACCCTACCCTCACTTATGCCATAGACAGGCAGCACCTCTGAGAAGGTTACCATGTGTGCTACTTGTCTAAGGCCCTTCCCCAACTGCATAAACTCTTTCTGCACTGCTCTGATCCCTTTCTTAGCCAGGTCATTTTCCCTAGGTGGACAATAACATCCAGCTCCCTCTCCTGTGCAGCTGCTCCAGCGATCCTGAGGATTCGCTCCCTGTACCTCCAAGCCATGGCACCAGGCAGGCACCTTACCTCCCTCTCCCCTTCCTCCCCCAATTCTACCTTCCTAACAATGGAGTCCCTCACCAGGAGTTGTTTCCTTCCCCTGTGGGGTCCCATGTCACCCTCCTGTGGGTTTCCCTTGTGGAAGTTCCCAGCATCCTCCTTGGTCTCCACTACGAGTGCCTCCATAGAGGAACCACACTTTGCCTGAACGGCATAGGAATTGTGGAGAGGTACAACAGGAGAGATGCGCCTCTGTTCCACCACCCTCACCCTCCCTGAGCCCACTGTGGTCCAACCGCTCCTCTTTCTTGGCAACCTCTGAGGCAACGGCAGTGGCACTGGTGGTCCCTGGATGGAAGAGGAGGTCCCACAAATCCTGGTCAACTCAGCCTGGAGATGAGCAACCTTGTCCCTCAGCCCAGAGAGGTGCCTGCAAATGGGACAACACCGCATCCTCCAGAACGTCTCCCGGAAGACTGCTGCTCCACAGCCACTGCACTGCACCACTCCCATCATATCTTGGAATGAACATCATTTGAGTCTACAGCAGCATGGAATTGCACCTTGGATGCCTCAATACCATTTGAAGCCACCCGCTCCAGCTCCTTGGCTAGCTGGGGAGAGGCATTCCTAGCCAGCTCCAGAACCCTACCCAAATAGATTTCTGGTACCTGGCTTTATATGCCATGTAATTCGATTGCCTGAGTCCCAAAGAGGATGTCAAGTACTGTTTTATTTGCCATGGCATCCACTTTCCTGGAATCCTTATCTGGGAGGCGAGATGACAAATTATAATAAATTTCGGTTCCGAACCGGACCGACCAGCAAAGAACTGAATATAAAACAATTTCTAACAAAAATCACTAAAATAACCACTACCTACTACTACCACTTACTGTTACCGAGACAGAGGTAAGAATACCGAAAAATACAGGAGTTGCGGTTGAATAAAACGACCGATTCAAACTTTTACTGAACTGAAGTGCAGGAGGGATCTCCAGATCGATTTCACAGTTAGGTGGAGTAAGAACTCTGACGGTTACACTTCAGAGTACCACAGACAAGAGGTTTGAAAATCGAGCTCGGGCTCAATGTTCTATGCCTTTGCATAGAGTTAACCCTTTACTCTCCGGAGCAGTTCAAGTGCTGGGGATAACTGCATATAGTCAGAATACAGCAAGACTTCATGTTGTTTGAACCAGGAGTTACCCTGGTAAAACAATAAGAATAATAACCGACTAACTTCCCGAGTCAGAAAAACTTAAACTGAATTTTACTTCAGAAAGTAATAATAATAACAATAATTTTTATTTATATGGCTCCTTTCAATTATTAAGGAGCCTTACATAAACAACAGTTAAAATAATTAAAAAATCATTAAAAATATTCAACAAGACCAAGACATTATGCCAATCAGTATTCCAAAAGAAAAAAATTGCTCACCTTAGTAATTATATTTCTTCTAATGGAGTCTTGCTGTATTCTGACAATTGCAGTGATTCCCAACCTTTGAACTGCCCCGGAGAACTAAGGGTTAACTTTCCATTCAGAGCACGGAACGCTGAGCTCGAGCTTGGCTGAAGTTCTGTCTGGAGTGTTTTGAACCTAAACCATTAGATTCTTATGAGCCCAACTAAACTAAAAATTCTATGTGGAAACTGTAAAAATTATGCTAGCCATCTGGCTGAAAAGTTTTGGATTCCCAAGGAAGACTCAAGTCAGGAAACCCAAAAACTAAACCCAATGTACTTAAAAAAATAACAATAATAAATAAGCACCCAAACAAAAGGGAGAAGGGTGCCAGCAAATACACCCCTGGGGTGCAACACTGCACCTGCCCACCACTTCCCAAAAACAGGTTCTGAGTGGGGAGGCAGGGAGGGAGGGAGGTCAGAATACAGCAAGACTCCATCAGAAGAAATATAATTACTATGGTGAGTAATTTTTTTCTTCAATCAACATGAAGTCTTGCTGTATTCTGACAATTGCAGACTACCAAGCAGTACCTCCAAGTAGGAGGGACAGAACCTACTTTAGGAATAGGCTCTGAAGTACTGCTGTGCCAAACCGAGCATCACTCCTAGCCTGGATATCCAGAGAGTAATGCTTGGTAAAGGTATGTGTAACCCCTAGGTGGCGCTATCCCAAGGGCTACTACCCCTGCCTGCTTAACTACTAACCAGTTGAGGGGCCTAGGTCCAATGGCGGGGTGCTTCCACCCAGAGGTCAGGGTTTGCAGTAGTTAAACTAACTTGGTCACAGCCCTCTGGGACACTGTAACCCCCTTTCTTCCCACTAGTGGCCCACACAATGCATTAGGAATACCTTCACAATGTACACTTACCCCCAGGACGGGCACCGTCGACTGGACCCCGGGGACCCCCTGCAGAACAAGATGATACAGTGCAAAAACCACAGTACAATACTTTAACATAAACAAATACCTCAGCCAGTGTAACTTTGCTGAAATCAACAGATCTGATTTATTTAAGGAGCTGTAACAAGGAAGGGGGAAATCAGGTTAATTAGGTTAAACATATTAATAATCACAGTACTGTGCGCATATTCAGAGTCCCAAATTGTTGCTTTCACTGGGTACCCAGGATGGGGGTGGGGAGGGGGGCTAGCCAGGATCGGTTGCAGCTGGTTAGGGCCCTGTGATGGAAAAAACACTGGCACAATACCTAAATTTTTTTTTTTGTTTTTTTTTTGTACTTTATTTTTATTGTTATACATGTATACATACATACAATAAATCCGTATCTGGGACAGACCACATCACAATAATAAATCTCCATCTGGAGAAAAAATAACATTTTCCCTTAACATTTAGGATTAAATGCATCCCCGATATATTGATACCACATAGAGGGGTAGCTAAACATTTTACACAAATTTATATCAAGAGCAAAATTTAGCTGTGAAATGAGCCCATGAGCAGTATGACTGAGTCCATAGAACTTAAGTCCATAAAAGTCCCGAAAAAGCCATGCATCTGCTGAGGGCTACTGGTGTCATACTATTTAATCTAAAAGTATAAAGCTATAAGTAAGTTTATACCTAGGGCAGCAACATCTTAAAACCTCCACCCAATCCACTTCTTTTCAAAATAACATTCAGGATTTACTCATATAAGCACTTTATATTTCTTTTCAGGAGACAAAACCCAACAATTATTAAACTTTTCAAAACAACAAGTCTCCATGTTATAACGCGGGAGGCTGGTAATATTGCAATGCTTTAATGCCTTCAGGTTTAAGCAGATTCAGGGGCATCCTTGGGGCAAATACAAGATTACTTCAGGTTTAAGATAAAGCTAAAGCTTAGAAATAACTTTATTACATTTCATTTCATTGAAATTCAGTACTCCGCGTCCGAGTCAGCCTCTCCAGGTTCACGATGACGATCCCGAACTTAAACAAATCTCGAGGCCCATTTCCCGGCTTCAGTAGGATCGGAGAAGGCCCAACCCTTGCCCTCGTGTACTATTTGCAATCTGGCAGGAAAGATCATCGTGTGAATTATTGAAACGTCTCGTAGCACTCTTCTAACCCCATCAAATTTCTTCCTCCTGATACGTGTGGCATAACTTAAGTAAGGGAACAAAAAGTAATTCGATCGTCCTGCATTATGGGGCTTACTTGTCTGGCGAGGCGCAAGATTCTGTCCCAAGAACCGACTCCACAATACCCAAATTGTAATCTGGAGCCGGTTGGTTCAGTTCGTGAAGAAATGAAAAAAAAAACAACAATTAGATGACACACTTGCAATTCGATAAACAGATGGCAGGGAGCTACCCTGCTTTGTACTCACAAACTCAATGCAGGGAAATGGATGGAAGGCAGATTGTCCTAGATTGCCAGGAAGAGCAGACCATGTGGACAAGGTCCTTGTGACTGGACCCCACTGCAGTTTAGAGCAAATGGATGTAGTCTGGATTAAGCTGGGGTTTACTTCCAGCTTCATGCGCTCTATTCACTGTACAGGGGATTTGAAACACGATTCCCCACAAGCACTACACACATTTATATGTAAAAGGAAAGTACTATACCAAGCAGGCTGCTTCTCTATCCCGATCGCAATTACTGCACAATACCTGGGAGAACACACAGTAGATTCAGTTCCTGACAGACCGAGTGCAATTCAGCAATTTCTCCAGTCTTCTATAGGGTGAACCTGGTTTCTACTCTTCAGATCTCCTTGATTCTCTTCACAGGTCGGTTTCAGTCTGAATGGGCGCTTGCACAAACTGCAGATCGAAACTTAGGGCCTTACACGAGATCCCGCGCTAAAACTACACACCGAAGAAGCACACAGCTCCCTGTCTCTTCACAGCCCAAACCGATCTGATCTTTCCAGTAGACAGAGCCGGGCATTTCCTTTGAGTTCCTCCCAGTTCAGTTGGCTGGTTTGGCTGTCACTCACAGTAAACTCCCCCTGTTGGTGGAAAAAAGGTGCCAAAGTCAAAACTACATTTCCCAGAGTCACTGCCCTTACAATCCCCTTACAGCAGGCTCCAGAGGAGAGTCCAACTTCTGATTTGCCCAGAGCAGGCTCCATTTTAAAGGCTCCCCACCATAATTGGTCCAATTGAGCAGTTCAGAATCAACATGAGGGAGCTACTTTGCACTGTCCTTGCTACAAGAAAGCAGGTTAAATCAAACTGCATTTTCATTATTACTCGAACAGGTTACACAAGCAAACAATTTCATCTTTGAAGAGTGCTCCTTCTGCCCAATTAGCAATGGCAGAAATGGAGCGATTTGGCAGTAGCTCGAGCGGAACTCAAGCAGGAAAACACACAGTCCCCCCATACAAACTAATTATGTCTGCAAGCAGATAGCTCTTAAAGAGACAGTACCAGAGGCTCTAAAAGCACTCACAGATAAACGCCTTAAACGCTGAACACCATCCAGGCTTGGAGCATTCAAGCAAGCTCCTGGAAGACTTTGGAACCCCATTTGCAGGTTACACCTTCCTGCCTGGAAAAGCTTACGTCACACGTCAAGCAAGTACCCCCATACGTTTCAATTGCAACCATATACATTTGCATCAGGATCACATTAGGCTCATACATGTAATCATCAGTCAATATATCACTTTACCAGAAACAAATTTCTGAAACTTTGCAGTACATCACTCTTTACACAGTATTACACACACATTCTACCATAACTCAGGTTATTACCTCTTGTACATGAAACCTGAAGAGAAGGGGCCCCCTTCCCTATCAGCTACCTTGGGGCTGGATGGGGCAGGGGCACCATACCTAGAGGGCAACACAAGTAACTTGGAGTTAGCACTGATGTTAAGTTTGGGCAATGAGCTCGGGGACACATACACTCCTTTATGGACAGCATTGAGAGGCAAGTCCACAGGCCTCCTAGGGGAATCATAACTGAGGTGCAAGACAGGTTTTACAGCTCGGCCAGTCTTTCTAAGGGGAACTGTTACAGTCTCTGCACTCTGAGCCTCATTTTCAGCATTGTCCTCACTTGTCAGGGGAGTCTCCAACGGGGGGTAGAGAGGCTAGAACTTGGGGCAGTTTCAGCTCCAGAAGTTACAATCTCTGAGTCAACAACACTTGGCTCACATGGAGAGCTTTCTGACATGGACAGTGAATTATCAGGCCACTCAACACACTCTTCTTGTTCTGGTATGTCACCAGTCTGTTCCAGTCCATCATTTTCCTCCTCTGAAAGCTCAAACAGTTCAACCATACACAATGATTCCATATCATCTGACTTAATGTTTTGCACTTCACTTTCTGGGGGCATTGGCTCCAGGGACAAAGCTGGGGGCTTAAACAGTCCAGAAGGCCCAGCTTCATCTCCAGAACTGACTAGGGGATTGCCCTGAAACAATTGACTCAGTTCGTAAGAAGGGCAGTATTCAAAACCACACTCACTTTCCTCTGAAATGGACTGACAGTCATGTTCAACTGGGACTTGTGGAGGGGAACACTTTAACTCAGCTTCTGTAGGTGCAGACTTTCTTGATTTTTCTTAACAGCAGCTCTAGTCACTGGTCCAGAGGGGCATTTTCTGGGGGCTCAGACTCAATCAAGATTTGTCCAGTGGGCAGTAAATGATTTCTATGCTTTGTTTTAACATCCTTTGAATTATTCTCAGGCCTTACTTTGTACACAGGCAGATCATCTAGTTTGCCCACTACAATGTGAGGGAGATGGTGCCATATGTCAGCAATCTTGTGTTTCCCATGCAGTCCCAGATTTCTTAGCAATACCCGATCTCCCTCCTGGAGTTCCTGAGCTTTCACCTTTTTATCATACCTTTCTTTGTTGGCCAGATTTCTTTCGGCAGCCATGGTTTGAGCCAGTTGGTACGCATGATTTAGCTGGGCCTTTAACTTTTGCACATACTGTAAATAGTTGTCAGCTCGAACCCCATCAGGAGAGACCCCAAAGCACACATCTACCGGCAGTCGAGCTTCTCTTCAAAACATCAGGTGGTAGGGGGAGAACCCAGTGGCATCACTTTTGGTGCAGTTGTAGACATGTACCAGGGTGCTAATTTGTTGGCTCCATCTAGGCTTGTCCTTTGGGTGGAGGGTGCCTAGCATATCTAGCAAGGTGCGGTTGAAACGTTCAGGCTGTGGGTCCCCTTGGGGGTGGTAAGGGGTGGTTCTGGACTTTCGCACTCCCCACAGAGAAAGCATCTCTTTGATCAGACAACTCTCAAAGTCTCTTCCTTGATCAGAATGGATTCTTTGTGGATCCCTATAGTGAACAAAAAAAATTTCTGCAAGTACTTTTACCACAGTGGATGCCTTCTAGTCCTTGGTGGGAAAGTTTGAGCATATCTCGTAAAATGGTCAGTGACCACCAGCACATTACTAATATTTCTTTGATCTGACTCCAAACTCAGAAAATCAATACAGACCAGCTCCATGGGTGCACTGGTGGTGATGTTAACAAGGGGGGGCAGCCCTCTGGGGCAAAGCTTTTCTCTGTAAGCAGCGACTACAAGTTTGAATGCATTGCTCCACATCAGCCTCCATCTTTAGCCAATAGAATCTGGATCTCACCAAGTCAAGTGTTCTGTCTATACCAAGGTGCCCCATGTAGTTGCGTAAGGGCCTCAGCAGTGAGTCTCGAAAAGCAGTGGGCAGCACTAGTTGTTGTTTGTCTACTTGTCCCCCTCTGTCTACTGCTTCTCTGTGTAACAGTCTATTGATCAGTTTCAATTTAGGACCTTCTTTGTATAACAATGCAGTTCTCAAATCAGTGGAACGTAATTTGGACACATCTTTCCCTGAATAGAGGGCTTCTAAAGCTGATTTGATCATGGGATCTCGGCGCACCAATGTCTACTGCAGAAAAGTGGCAATAAGCAGCAGGTATGCAATTCTCAGACGGTCCCAAACAATCCACCATACAGTCCACTGCGTCCATGGACATTTGTTCCTCCCTGTCAAACTTATGGCAGAGTGCTCGAATATCAGGTTCTGACAGTCTGACCCAGTCATTCTGGGGAACAGACCTCCAGGAGAGAGCATCAGCATCTATGTGGTTCAGGCCTGCTCTGTATTCAACAGCATAGTCATATGTAGATAATGCAGAAATCCACCTATGGCCAGTGGCATCCAATTTAGCTGAAGTCTGCACATAGGTCAAAGGATTATTGTCAGTTTTTACCAGTATCTTAGCCCCATACAAGTACTCTTGGAATTGGTCAACAATAGCCCACTTCAAAGCTAAGAACTCTTAACTTATGTACAGGATAGTTCTTTTCGGATGGGGTCAGGCTTCTGCTGGCAAAGGCCACTGGTCTCAGGCCATTCTCGTGCTCTTGGTACAACACAGCCCCTAACCCTTGCAAGCTAGCATCAGTGTGCAGGACATAAGGTTTTGTTGGATCGGCATAGGCCAACACTGGAGCATGGGTAAGTTGATATATGATCTCATGAAAAGCAGTCTCACAATCAGGAGTCCAGTGGGCCCCAAATACTTCACTTGAACAAAAATACACTCTTTCAGTCTTGAGGGACGCTGACGTTTTGTATCTTTTGTGGGTTGGGGGATACCCTTGAGTAATGTTAAGTAAAGGGTGGATCACTCTTGAATAATCCTTGATGAAACGCCGATAATAACCACAGAATCCCAGGAATCTCTGCAGTTCTTTTAGATTTTTGGGCTGTGGCCAGTTGGTCAAGGCCTCAACTTTACTTGGGTCGGTCTCTATTCCCTCGGTGGATACTATGTGTCCCACATACTTTACTGATGTTTGAAAGAATTGACACTAATCAATGGACAGTTTAAGGCCAAAGTCTTCCAGTCCAACACCTTGAATAATCCGCTCTCATGTTCCTCCAGTGTGCTGCCAAACACAATAACATCATCTAGGTACACCAGGCACTCTAGTAAGTTCATGTCCCCCACTGCACGCTCCATCAATCTTTGAAAAGTGGCGGGGGTGCCTGAAATCCCTTGAGGCATGCTCATGAATTCATAGAAGCCAAGCAGACAGATAAAGGCTGTCTTCTCACGGTCCTCTGGGGGCCATCGGGATCTGGTAGCACCCACTGCGGAGATCCAGCACAGAGAACCACTTGCTCCCATTTAAACAGTCCAAAGCATCCTGAATGCGGGGCATAGTGTACTGATCAGGGATAGTCCGCCGGTTTAAAGTGCGATAATCCATTTACATCCTTACTGTCCCATTCTTTTTCCTCACTACCACAATGGGGGAAGCATAGGGGCTTCTGGATTCTTGTATTACACCAGCAGCTAGCATCTCTTACAGATGCTGTCTCACATCATCTATGTCAGCAGGTGCCAGGCGTCGAGACCTCTCACAAAATGGCCTTTCATCATGCAGCTGGATATGGTGCTCAGCTTCTTGCATGCATCCTATGTACCATTCCTTTAAAGAAAACACCTGGTCTCTCTGGGCAAGCTTCTCACTGATCCTCACTTTCCATTCAGCTGGCAACGGGGAGTCATCGAAATCAAACAAGTCAGGCGTTACTCTGTCATTCTTCCCCGAACTCTTGCTACTGGGTAGCACTGCAGTGTCTGCACAATGCACATTAGCCAGGATGCAACCTCTATTTACTCGAATCTCTCTGTCAGACACATAATGAACTTGAACCATTACCCTTCTGGCATAAGCATGGGCTCTAGCAGGCAAAATACTAGGCTTGACCAGCAGTTCCTCCAGCAATTTTCCGTTGCCTGGTGCATCCAACATTAATATTTTATTCTTGACATCCTTTCTGATACGGACCTCTCCCAGTAAGGCACACTGGGCATTTGGCACCAGGATCAGAGACTCAGGATCCTTCTTCCAGACAATTCCAACCGGTTCCTCTGGTTCTACTGTTTCAACATCTCTCTGTGCCTCATAGGCTGCCTTAATCAAGGCTGGAATTCTTAAAGCTCTACCAGCCCTTGACCCCTGTTTTTCATAACACAACTGTGCCAGCCGTCCAAACATATGTGCATTAGTCCCAATTAGTAGAGGAACCCCATCATACAGTCCGGTAGGGGGACACACTAAGGCCAGGGTCTCTACTTGCTCGGCCACTCCAGCCACAGAGGTGGGAAAAGACAGCCAAATTCGGATGTATCCAGAGTAGGGGTAGGCCTTCTCACTTAACCCCCAGACATACAGCCCCTCCAACGGTTGTAAGGGTACATCAGACACATGCTTCTGATACCACTCTTGGAACACAATTGTCACTTGGGAGCCACTGTCTAATACAGCTCTTGTAGACACTCCATTCACCTTTACAGTGGTCTCCATGGAGGGACCCACTATTCTGGACCAGTCTGGAGAGGCAGTAGCGGGTGTCTGGGCAACTGACCTTGCCACAAAGGGACGTGAGTTAGCATTTTTGGGGCCCTCACTGGGATCATAGCGTGCACCTCTTAACCACTGATTTGTTCTCCGAAGCTCTCCTTGTAGCCTATATGCAACTTTGTCTGTGTCTTTTGGGGACCAGCATTCTCTCTCTTCATGTGCCCATCCTCCCCACAATTATAGCAAAACATACTTTCTGGAGTTTCAGCTGGCCGAGGCATCACACTGTGTGCCAGGGCGGGGGTACTACTAACTGGAAACCTTGGTGCCATCTCTGTCTGCGGCATGATAAGCATTTGCAGACATCTTGTCAATTTCCTCACTTCCATGGTCAAGACATTGAGTTTTGAGCTGCTGTCAGCAGGAGAAGCATGGGTGGGTACCCTCACCCCCATAGCAGATGCAGTCAGATGAGGGTCGGGGCCTGTACTTGCAGGAGCGGCCTTCATAAAGAGACTGTTTTTTATTTCCCCAAACTCTCTCAACAGTTTGCCCTATTGTGGCATATCTTTCTCCTTCTCAGAGCACTCATTAACTGCCAACCTCTGCCCCTGAACTTCACTTGATGGGTCACCCTCAGTCACTCGGGTCGTAGCCGCAGCTATTGATGCAAGTCCCTCCCGAGGTTGCCTTTTCTCAACTCCTTGAATTTCTCTCATTAGCTCATCGTAGGAGGGTGGGGATTCCAGTCGATTTGCCAGGCATAACTGAAGCAACAGCAGTTCTGAGAAGGGGGCAGACTTAAGGATCCTGTCCAGCCTGGTTTGCTCCAGTTCAGTCGCTGGCAAACTACCCTTTCTGAGGCATTCTTGCAACAATTTTTCCAGCCGAGATACATACACAGACAACAACTCCCCTTGGTATTGTTGTGCATTTCTTACTCTCCACCACATGTCCTCATCAGAATCTGGGCTCCCATACACATTCTCCAGGGCCTCAAGATAGTCCTGTGCAGTCGCTTCAGGGTTACTGGCCCGTTTAGCACGGATGGTAGCCAGGGCGGGACCTCGGAGGCTCTCATTAACCCTCTTTCGCTTTTTGGCTTCCGAGCATTGCCATTCTAGCACTTGAGGGGTAACATAGTCTATCCAGGTTTCCCAGTCATCCTCTCCTGGGGTGGGTGGGTGGGAAGGGTGCCAGAGAAGATCCTCAACCTTCAGTAAGAGTCGTGACTAATGGCAGGTGCAAAATAGGAGCCTGCATTGGTTCAGCCACCATTATGGGTACTGGAGCGGGAGAGGGTGTTGGGGAGGAACACTCAAGGAGGCAAGAAGAAAAATTACTCACCTTAGTAATGTTGTTTCTTCTAATGGAGTCTTGCTGTATTCTGACATATGCAGTTAGGTCCTGCCTTCAACTGCCCCGAGAACAAAAAGTTAAACTTTCCATGGACAGCATGGAATGTTCACCACGAGCTCAGTTGAAGCCCCTGTCTGCTGTTGTTTAAACTCCAATCGTCAGATCTTTACGAGCAATACTCACTAGAAGTTCTGTGTGGAAACTGTAAAACTCAAACTAGTCAACTGGAAACTAAATTTATATAAAAGGGTTTTTTGCTTTCAAAGCAAAGACTCAAGTCAGGAAACCCAAAAAACAAAACACATCCGAAAACACAACAGTCACCCAAAATAAAGGAGGGTGAAAAAGGGACACCCCTAGGGTGCCAACACTGCTCCTGCCCACCCACATCCCAAAAACCAGGTTCTGAGAGGGGACGCAGGGGGGGAGGTCAGAATACAGCAAGACTCCATTAGAAGAAAGTACAGTTACGTAAGAACTTACCATAACAGTAGATCTTCGAGAGGAGCTCTTGCAGCAGGCTATTACAATCAGGACTAAGCCGCAGGCACTAGGACCTTCCGGTGAAAACTTCTGCCAGCAATACCAGCGGGGACCGCCCCCGACGCCAGCCCCACCCCGACGTCGGTCAGGGTACAAGAGGAGGCGGACCCAGCTCCACCTCAGTTCTCCCGCCAAGACCCGGCAGAAGGCCTGACAAGAGAAGGAGGCGAAGCCTACCATGAAGAGAGATGGAGACGAAGGAAAATGAATCTGCACACCTCGTGGGGAAGGCGGAGGGATAAGCCGTTGCAAGAGCCCTCTCAAGATCTACTGTTACGTACGCTCTACGAACTGTACCATCTTACTCGAGTGGGAGCTCTTGCAGCAGGCTATTACAATCAGGACTGAGTCCCAAGCAGTCCCACAGTAAGGAGGTAGCCGACCCCGGGAGGTGGAATATGCTGACTCCAGAGGCCTTAGGACAAAAGCCCTTGTAAAACGGCTAGGCCGGAGCCAGCCCGGCGTCTGGAGACGATATCCAAGCTGTAATGCTTGATAAAAGTATGCACCGAGTTCCAGGTTGCGGCCACACAAATGTCCTGTATAGCGACATTTCGCAGTGCGGCGAAAGAAGCTGACACTCCTCTAGTGGAGTGACCTCTAACTGGGCCCGGCAGGGGTTCATTGTGATGCTCGTAGCAAATCGAAACATAGTGAACTATCCATTTAGAGATGCATTGCTTGGACACCGGTTGACCCAAGCAATGTGGCGCAAAGGCCACAAATAGCTGCTCCGATTTACGGTGCTGAACCATCCTTTTAAGGTAAAACCTCAGACTCCTGTGGACATCCAATGTGTGGAGGAGAGCCTCCCCTCTATTGGAAGGGGAAGGAAAATAAACAGGAAGATCAACCGACTGGTTGAGGGTCAATTCTGAGACCACTTTGGGAAGAAACTTAGGATTTGTTCTGAGGGAAACCCTTTCCCTGTGGAAAACCAAATAGGGCTCTTTATACATCAGAGCCTGAAGCTCGGAAACCCTTCGAGCTGAAGTAACAGCAACCAAAAAGCAAACCTTCCAAGAAAGGTAACGCAGCTCACAATCCGCTGCTGGCTCAAAAGGAGAGAGGGAGGGTGAGTTTCTCCAACACAAAAAGGAGGTCCCAGGTTGGGACAGGGTCCCGAATGGGAGGTCTCATATATAGAATTCCCCTAAGAAAGGTGCGGGCCACATCCAATTGTGCTAATGCTCTCTCTCCCATGAGAGCATGGTAGGCGGAGATTGCCCAAATGTGCACCTTGATAGAGGAGTAACTCAGGCCCTTATCGTACAAGGAGAGAAAATACTGTAAAGTGGAGTTCACAAGGCAGGTGACGAGATCCAAATGTTGCGGCAACGCCCAGAGACAGAAATGCTTCCACTTCATAGCGTAGGTGGAGCAAGTAGAGGGCTCTCGTGCTGAGACTAAGACCGCCGCCACTTCCGGGGAAACCTCATATCTATTTTGAGCTACGTCTGAAGGAGCCAAGCATGTAGGTGTAAGGATTGAAGATCCGGATGGACCAGAGACCCTTGGTCCTGGGACAGTAACTGCGAGCATATGGACAGCGGAAGTGGAGGTTCCATGGATAACTGCTGCAGAAGTGGGAACCAAATCTGCCGAGGCCATTTGGGGCCACTAGGATCATCCGGGCCCCTTCTGCCTGTAACTTGAGCAGTACTCTATGAATGAGAGGGAAGGGCGGAAAGGCATAGAGAAACCTCCCTGCCCAGCAAAGGGATAACGCGTCTTGCCCAAAAACTCCAGGCGCGTGCTCTCGTGAGCAAAACGTTGGCAGTTTGGCGTTGTGTGGTGATGCAAAGAGGTCCAGCTCTGGAAGACCCCACCTGTCGAAGAGCTGGTCTGCCATGGATTGTAGCAGCTCCCACTCATGCGCTCTAGCGCAGGACCTGCTGAGGCTGTCGGCCAGATCGTTTAGGATGCCTGGAACATGCATCACGGACAGTAGAATGCCCCGCTCCAATGCCCAGTACCAGACTCTCATCGCCTTCCTGCAAAGAGGATACGAATGAGTGCCTCCTTGCTTGTTGATGTAAAAGATGACCGCCATGTTGTCTGTCTGAATTAGAAGAGAGCCTGGTACCAGATCCTCTCGAAAAGCCTGGAGGGCGTAGAGGACCGCTCGCATTTCCAGTACACTGATGTGGAGGGACCGCTCCTCAGGTGACCAAACCCCCTGTGTTCGATGTGCACCCAGGTGCGCCCCCCACCCCAGCTCTGATGCATCTGTTGTCAGCGTCTGACCTGGTGGCTCCGGACGAAAGCTGACACCTTTCTCCAGATTGTTGGGGTCCATCCACCAAAGCAAAGTTCTCCTGACTGGCTCCGAGATCTTGACCAGAGAGTCTAGGTTGTTGTAGCTTTGGTCCCACTACACCCTGAGCATCCACTGTGGGATTCTCATGTGGAGGCGGGCCAAGGGAGTGACTGGAATGGCCGCCGCCATGTGCCCCAGTAAACTGAGGAAGTTCCGAGCCGGAACTCGAGACACTATAGAGACCCATTCTGCCATCTCTCGCAAGCGAACTCCCCTGTCTTGTGGGAGAAAAGCCATGCCCTGGACGGAATCCAGGATCACGCCTATGAAAGTGAGCTTTTGGCTGGGCTCCGGGGATGAGTTTTGTAAGTTCAGGGTGATCCCCAGCTCTCGGAACAGGGTATAAGTGTCTTCGAGAGCTCGCAAGAGGCTGCCTCTTGACGGGGCCGTAAGTAGCCAGGTAAGGGAACACATAGTATCCCATCCGCCTTAGAGCCGCAGCCACCACTGCTATGCATTTTGTGAAGACTCGCAGAGCGGAAGAGAGGCCGAACAGAAGCACTCGAAACTGAAAATGCTTCCCTTGGAAGTGGAACCTCAGAAACTTCCTGTGGGGAGAATAGACCCCGATATGCATGTATGCATCCTGCATGTCGAGAGAACATAGCCAGTCCCCTTGGTGCAGCAAGGGGAGGAGTCCTTGAAGAGTCACCATCCTGAACCTTTTGTACTCGATAAAGAGGTTTAGAGGTCTGAGATCCAGAATGGGACAAAGGTCCCCAGTCTTTTTTGGGACTAGAAAAAAGTGGGAGTAGAACCCCTGACCCTGCTGCTTCAAGGGGACCCTCTCTATTGCTCTCTATTGCTCTCTTCTGCAGGAAAGTCTGAATTTCTCCTTCTATTAGTGGGATGTGAGAAGGAGGATAGTGGGAGAGCTTTGGCGGAGTATGCGGAGGAAACTCTGTGAACTCTAGCATGTGTCCTCTCCGTATAATATCCAAGACCCACTGGTCTGTGGTAATAGACTTCCACCCTTCGAAATGAAGGGAGAAGCGGCCCCCAACCGGCTCCCCTGGGACTTCTGGCGGAAGGGGAGGGTGGAAGGGAGTCATTGGGCAGAGCTGGGAGAGAGGTCTGGGAGGATTTGAGCCAACGGGCGGGAGGTACACCAGACTGCTGGTTCCCGGCTCTCCTGCGGAAGCCACCTCTCTGCCCCTGTTGGCTGCCGTGGGCTGGACCTTGACTGCCTGAGGGCTTACGAAAGGGCCGTCTACGGTGCTGACGTCGCTGGTCGACACGGTACATCTGGCGGACCGACCAGATCAACTTGCCCGACTCCTGGAGGCGGGAGTTCAAAGCCTCCGTCTCCTGCCCAAACAACATGGTACCCTGGAAGGGCAAATCCCGGATACCGGCCTGCAGATCCTGGTGAAAGCCCGAGACTCTCAACCAGGCATGGCGCCGGAGGCACACCCCAGAGGCGGCTGCCCTGGCTGCCGTGTCTGCAGTGTCACACGAGGCCCTCAATACGTGGGAGCCTACGTCTGAGCCTGACTGCAGAAGGGTCAGGAGCTCTGTCTTTTTGTCAGAGTCTGCCATGGCCTGTGTCAGCTCTAGTCCCTTCCCATAGTGCATCCTGGTACTGTACCATGCTGCTAGGAAATTAAGGAGCTGGATGGAACAGGGGAGGCTGCATAAACTTTTTGCCCACCTGGTTCAGGTATCGGGACTCCGGGTCGGGAGGCTGTGAGCTGAGGTGTTTCGGTTGCCAAGATTTGTCATGGGCAGCCGTGATCACCGACGAGTCGGCCTGAGGGTGTTCAGCTAGGAAGGGTTCCGCCCTCGGGGCCTTATACAGCCTATCTGACTTCTTAGGAACTGCCGGGATCGAGGCCGGATGCATCCAGGTGGTCCTAGTAAGATCCTGGAATGTATCCACCAAAGGAGGAATAACCAGAGGCTTCGGCTCCTTTTGCCTCAGGTACTTGGCCAATCTCCGGCGTTCCGGGTCCAGGTCCTCCGTGTCCCACTCATTAGAAGCCTAGATGTGCCTCATGACATCCATAAAAGAAGGACCATCTAGAGGCGAGCGAGGCTGGTCCTTCTCTCCCGGGGAGTGCTTGAGGCTGAGAGAGGATGAAGAGGTCGAAGATGAAGAGGAGGATCGACTGTCCGACTTGGAATAGTCTGACCCCGTCCAACGACCATGTCTTCGCTGACGTCGGTAGCTAGGAGACCAACATCTGTCCGAAGACCGACACTGTCCCTGGACCGGTCACAGAGCAATGACCGACGCCGGGTCGGGAGCCGCCTCGCCTAGCGAGAAGGGCCCTGAGCTTGACTCAGACCGACGCCGGTCACCAGAATCCCTGAGTGACGCCGGTGGTCCTCGGACCTGGAGAGGGAGCGAGCCCTGAGGGGGTGAAGGCAGGTGCTCCAGTGACTTCGCGGAAGACTCACCCCCGCTGTGGTTCTCCCACAGGGTCCGTACCGTGTGCCTGGGCTGACGGGAGGACCGCTCTAGGACCTGCCCCCACCAAAAGAAGAAAAGATCCTTCAGCTCGCCCTTGATGAAATTTCAGCCAGCACGCCTCGGAATGAAGTTTCCGGAACGCCGGGGATGAAGGAGAGCTCTCCTGAGGGCCCGGGAGGAGGACTGGCAATGGGGACGCTGAATCTCCACGACCGACTCCCACGCCCTTCGCCTCGACTGCCGGTGTAGGGACCAAGACGGGTGACGCCAGGTGGTGCCGGAGAGTCCTGGTCTCCGAGGCTACTGTGTAGGCGGCGCGGTGCCTTAGCAGGGGCCGAGGCAGGCATCTCTAAGGACTTTGGTGATGACCCTTACGGAGTCACCCTTCGGCTTCGGCAGCCTTCTCTCGCCGGGCCGGCCTTAGCCTGTGGAGTGTTCGGAGGTTCTCCAGACCCTGAAGGACGGGCCTTTTTGGGAGAAGGCCACGAGCATGAACGGGACCGACACCGGGACCGGTGACGGGACCGACTACGGTACTTGCTGTGGCGCTTCTTCTCCTTCCTCTTCCCCTCCAGGGAGTGCAGATCCATCTTCTGCTCCAACAGGTAGGCCTTGAGGGTTTTCAGGCGGCGGATGCGAGTCCGGCTGGTAAAGGCCTGGCAATCTGCACAGTTGGCGGTGTCGTGGTCGGGGCTCAGGCAGTAGACGCACCACCGATGGCCATCCTTAGCAGGGATCTGCCTCCCGCAGTCACACTTGTTTAAGTATTCGGGTGACGCCAACGCCCGAGAAGACATCGAACCCAGCCGGGTAAGAAAACGGCGGACGTCGGTACTGGGAAGCGGCAAGAGCGAGAAAAACAATGCTCCAAAGCGGGGAAAAAGTGATAAGGCGATGGCAGCGAACTGACGTCGGTACCTGAGAACGGTAAAAAACTGTCGAAAAGAGGCAGGAATCTTTTAGAAGAAGTTCTTTTCAGAATGTAGACAGAAGCAAAGTTACTTGGCTTCACGGTAGGTGACGCTGTGGAAAGAACTGGAGTGGAGGCTGGGTCCGCCTCTTGTACCCTGACCGACAAGCAGGGGCGGGCCGGCATCGGGGTGGTCCCCACTGGTATCCTTGGCAGAGGTTTTCACCGGAAGGTCCTAGTGCCTGCAGCTTAGTCCTGATTGTAATAGCCTGCTGCAAGAGCTCCCACTCGAAATAAGATACAACATTACTAAGGTGAGTAATTTTTTCTTCAAACAACATGAAGTCTTGCTGTATTCTGACATATGCAGACTACCAAGCAGTACCTCCATGGAGGAGGGACAGAACCTACTTTGGAAACAGGCTCTGAAGTACTGCTCTGCCAAACCGAGCATCACTCCTAGCCTGGATATCCAGAGAGTATTGCTTGGTGAATGTATGGACCGTTTTCCAGGTGGCTGCTTGACAAATTTCTAAAATAGGAATAACCCTGGCAGCAGGCAAGGAGGCAGCTGTACCTCTAGTAGAGTGAGCCCTCAGGCCTGAGGGTGGAGATTTACCCAGTTTTTCATAGCACAATTGTATACAAGAAACAATCCACCAGGCAACAGATCTCTTAGTGGCAGGTTTGCCCTTACCAACCTCTCCATATGTGAGGAACAATTGGAGGGACACAAACCCGTGACTCTTGGTGCGCTCTACGAGTAGCTGCTGAGGCCCTTCTCAACATCCAAGCTGTGCAGCCTCCTCCTCCAGAAGAGGAATGGTCAGCGATAAAACAGGAGAGACATTAGACTGGTTAAGGTGGAAACTGAAACCACCTTAGGTAAAAACTTCCTGTTAGTTCTAGGGACCACCTTATCTCTATGGAAAGAGATGAACTCAGGCTCCACTGACAGGGCTTGCAATTCACTGATACGCCTGGCAGAGGTAATGGCTACCAAAACACAGTTTTCCAAGTCAAGTACTTAAGCCTGGGTAGAGACAAAGGCTCAGCGTGGTTGCATTAGCTGAGTTAATGCAAACATTAAGGTCCCAAGCAGGAGCAGGGTCCCTATGGGGGACTGTGTGCAGCAATCCCTTGAAGAACTTACAAAACACAGGATGGGCTGACAGACGAGAGGGATTGCTTCACTGACAGGAAAGGCAGAAATAGCTGCCAAATGACTTTATGTAGCTGGCCAAGGCCTAGCTTTGAGAGGGGACTATATAGTCCAGAACCGTGAGGGTAAACCAGCAGATTCTGAGAAATATTCTTAATAAGAACACCAAATAGTGAACCTTTTCCATTTGGAATTGAAGTCCTTGCTGGAAGCTTTGTAAAGTTTTAAGGATATCCAGAACCCTTGTGAAAGATGCAGATCGGCACACTCTAACTCTTCAAGAGCCATGCCTTGAGATTGAGAGACCTGAGGTTGGGTACCAACCGCTTCTTAGAGGATGTTAACAGGCTGTAATTCCTGGGAAGAGACAGGGGAAGGTGGACTGTTAACACAACAATAGGGGTACTAGGGCCTGTCTGGCTTTAGTCTGAGCAACTCAGAATCACTCTGCATGGTTCTGACCTTATCTTGGACTAACACCTTGAATGGTGAGAGGAAGGGGGAAAAGCATACAGAAATTTCCCTTCCTTCCCAATTCAGGATCAGAGCATCCAGGGGGACAGAGCCTAAGACTCGGGGTCCGCAACAAAAGAGAGGAAGTTGGTGATTGCCTGGGGCTGCAAAAAGATCTATCTGTGGAGTGCCCGATCTCGAGAAAATCTAGGGGATCTGGGGTCCATTCATGATGGCCCTGGGATAACCTGCTCAGAGCATCTGCTAGGACATTGTCCTTCCCTGGCAGGTGAACTGCTATCAGAGAGGTTTGCAGGGAATAGGCCAGGGACCACAACTTTATTGCTTCTGTGCACAAGGCCGTAGACAGAGTGCCTCCTTGCTTGTTGATGTACCACATGATGGTGGTGTTGTCTGTTCTGACCTGGACCACCTTTTTCTGTACAGATTTGGAAAAGGCTTTCAGTGCCAGGAAACACTGCTCTGAGTTCCAGGAGACTGATGTGAAGCAGAGATTCCTGAGGTGACTACAGCCCTTGGGAGGTAGTGATCCCCAGGTTGGCCCTCAGCCCAGCAGGGGAGGCATCTGTGGTGAGTATCACTGAATGAGACTGAGTGACAAAAGGAACCCCTTGTCTCTGAATTGTGCTGATCCTGCCACCATTGCAAAGGCCTGGATCAGGGTCTGAGTCACTGGGACTAGTTTAGTGGATATCCTTTCTTTGGGACCAGAAGGCTTTTAAGTGGAACTGAATGTCCTCATCTGAATCTTGCTCCTGGACCACTGCTGTGAAGCTGCCATGTGGCCCAGAAGCTGAAGGAAATGCCTTGCTGGTCGAGACACCTGTAGGGTGAATGAAGATGCCAGTTCTATAAGGGTCCTTACCCTGTCCAGAGGAAGGAAGGATCTTGCCCTTACTGTATCCAGCTCCGCCCCTATGAAGGTGAGGAGCTGTACTGGCTTGAGAAAGTACAGTTACGTAAGAACTTACCGTAACAGTAGATCTTCGAGAGGCTCTTGCAGTAGTGTAATTACATAAGGATTGACGCTGGCAGGTAGGCAGGACCCCACGGAAAAAATTCTAGCTAGCAGTCCTTAGCGAGGAACCACCCCCCACGCCAGGTGACCGCGCCAGGAGACGCTGGCATAAAGGGGGGGTCCTGACGCCTGCTTTCCAGTTCTTTCCTGCCACAGGCCAGAAAGGCCTGACTTAAAGAGGAGCGGATATTTCCCAATGGAAAAGGAGCTGAAAAGCCTAGGGGATGGAGGGCGGAGAGATTTTTCATGAAGAGCCTCTCTCGAAGATCTACTGTTATGGTAAGTTCTTGCAACTGTACTATCTTACTTTGAGAGGGCTCTACAGTAGGTAATTACATATAGGACTGAGTCCCAAGCAATCTGGAACAAAGAGAAGCACCGGGAGGAGGAAAAACTACTCCAAAAAGCAGTTCTAGCTGTGCAAGTCTCAAGACAAGAGGCCTTGCAGAACAGCCAGCCCGAAGCCTGCTCTACAGCGAGAGGCAACATCCAAACTGTAGCGTTTAATAAAGGTATGGATGAAAGTCCAGCTGGCGGCAGCACAGATGTCTGCCACAGACACATTTTTGAAACAAGCCGCTGAGGCAGCTACTTCTCTGGTGGAGTGGCCTCTTACTTGATCCGGTAGGGTCTTGTTATATTTGTCATAACAGAAAGTAATGCAATGAGTCAACCACTTAGACAGGCATTGCTTGGAAACAGCATTGCCTTCCTTTATGAGCAAAAGAGACGAATAATTGATCAGTCTTTCTGAGATCCTTTGTCCTGTTGGTGTAGTATCTCAGAATCCGGTGAACATCCATAGCATGGAGTAAATACTCCCCGTGATTAGAGTACTGCATAAAAAAAGGCAGGTAACTCTATGGACTGATTTAGTGTAGACTCAGCTACTACTGTAGGGAGAAAATACAGGTTACTCACCTGTAACAGGAGTTCTAGGAATGGTATATGTTGTTCATCCACACTTATTGGCAGGTTCTTGCCGCTTAACTCTTGCTGAAGGTCTTCGTTGGCTCTCCCACCCACCCGGTGGTAAACTCCTGCCCCATTACGCCTAGATCTGCCCGCTTGAAGCTCAGGTTGTGCGTCAAGCCGAGGTCGAGAAATGTAGATGAACAACATATGCCATTCCTAGAACTCCTGTTACAGGTGAGTAACCTGTATCTTCTAGGACATGGATATGTTGTTCATCCACACTTATTGGCAGACTCCTAGCAGTTCTCCGGGAGGAGGAGGCAAGGCGACACCCCAATACCACTTTGGGAAATATGACTGAGAACCGAGGTCCCAAAACCAGCATCCCGGCGGACTCAAGGCTCCATGTGGTAATGGGTAATAAGGTGTGTGCTGACTTCCAGGTAGCAGCCCTGCAGATTTGCTGGATAGGGACGCCCTGGAAGCAGCCACCGATGCAGCAGTATGACGGGTAGAATGAGCTCTTATCCCTCTGGGAGACTCCATGCCCGCCAACTTATAGCAGCGATCGATGCAGGAGGTGACCCACCTGCCTATCGTCCGCTTGGCTGCAGGTCTGCCAGGTGCGGCTTCAGCGTAGGTGACAAACAGCTGGCGAACCTCTACCCCAATTTCAGCCATGCGCCCTTATAATAAGCGAGCGCCTCTAGGGTCCAGAATATGGAGCCTATATCAGCCTCCGTGGTGGAATGGGGTAGAAAACCGCAGAGTCAGCACTGGTTAAGGTGAAACTCCGACACCACCTTCGGAAGGAATTTCGGTGGGGCGAGGACAACCTTGTCCCTGTGGAAGACCAGGTAAGGAGACTCTGCAAAGCACCTGGAGCCTCCCCATCCTTCTGGCTGACGGATAGCCACCAAGAAGACGGTCTTTCACGAGACAGGTGAGAGATCACACCTGTGCATTGGTTCGAATGGCTTGCCCATGAGCTTTGCCAGTACCAGCAGTAAATCCAATGGAGGTGGAGGTTCTCGATCGGAGGGGAAATGTGATCAAGGCCTTGAAAAGCGCCTGTCTATCTTTTCTGTGGCATCGACTGCTTCCCTGCCCACCGTAAGCAGAGATGGCTGCTAGTGCACCTTTAGGGTCGTCGACCTAAGCCCTTGACTAGAAAGGGACCATAAATAGTCCAAATGCTTACAGAACAGGAGGAAGGGTCCAAGCTCTTTGTTCTGACACCAAATGGAGAATCTCTTCCATTTGAAGGTGTAGCATTTTCTGGTCGACTTTCACGGGACGCCCAACAACATTGAGGACCTCGTCGAAAGACCCAAGGCCTGGAACTCTAGCCGCCAGAACCGGCCGGCGGGTGCAGGGATTGAAGGTCCGGATGGAACACCTTCCCTGATTGACTGAAAGCAGGTCCGGGCAAGCTGGAAGCTGCCTCGGGAGCCTGGAGCTGAGGCTGAGGAGATCTGGTACTAACTGGCGGGGCCAGTCTGGGGCTATCAGGGATCACCTGCGCCTTGTCCCCTCCTTGCTTTGAGAAGCACCTGTGAATCAAGGGAATGGGGGAAAGGGCGAAGAGGCCCTGGGTCCACAGCCTCGAGAAGGCATCTCTGCAGCGAGCCCTGCTGAGGGGGCGGGCGTGAAACAGTCTTCAGCTTCTTGCTCTCCTGGAGGCAACATGTCCACCTGAGTCTGCGGAGAACAGACTTGTACTACCCCGTGAGACCATTCGTGAGATGCAGCCCTATCCCAGCCTCAGGCATCGGCTAGGTGTTGGAGGCCCTGCCACATGAATGGCTAGGAGATCCGCCTCCAGTTGGCGCACGACTGACCAAATGCTGAGAGCCTTGCTTAGAAGTATGGAGTGTCCCCACCTGGCGTTCAGGTACATGGTCGTGGTATTGTCTGTCTGGATTCGACCACGACCCCCGGAGAAAATGTGGGATAAAGGGGCGGTGGGAGAGCTAGGCGGACCGCCGAGCTCCAGCAGGTTGATGTGGCATCGACCCGTGGGGACCAGAGGCTGCACTCGGCGGCTCTCTGATGGGCACCCCAACCCATCAGAGAGGCATCGGTCGATAGAGACCGGCCGGTCGGGCGGACAAACGGATGCCTCCGCAATGAATGGAACGGTCCACCACTGGAGAGCGTTTCCACATCTGCTTTTTCGGGTCACTATCACTGCTGGTCCAAAGGATCGCAGGCCAGACCACTGGCTGGCCAGTCCTCACTGAAGGGGGCATATGCCAGCCGGGCTCTAACGGGACCACGCTGGTACAGGTCCGCCATGAGACCTAGAAGGCGAGAAGTCTCGGCAGGGCGCGATTGTCCAACCAGAACACTGGGCAAAGGAGGTAAGAACCTCGGCCCTGTCCTGGGTCGTGTCATGGCTCGAAGAGAGTCGAGCTCTTGCCCGGCGAACAGGATCACCTGTTTGGCTCGAGTTTGACTTGGGCTCCTGTGATGAGAAGGCCAACTCAAGAGTGTAAACTTGAGGCCAGATCTCTGACCGCCGACCTCCTATCTGGAGGAGGCTGCTACCAGCCAATCGCTCCAGGTAAGGGTACACCTGACCCCTGCCACGCCACAGGAATGCTGTCACCACTGCCATGTATTTGGTGAAGACCCTGGGAGCTGGAGATGTCAGGGCAAGGCTCGAACTCTAAGAGGGATCCTCTGCTCGAAGCTGAGGAATCTGGATGACGACGGATAGGACGTGAAAGAACGTGTCCTGTAGGTCCAGAGAGCAGAATGGCATGCCGTGTTCCAGAGATGGTATTTTGCGCCAGAGTGATTCATTCTGAAGGTTCGAGACCTTAGGAACTTGTTCAGGTCGTGGTCGAGAATGGGCGCCAGCCCCGTCTGCTTGGAACCAGGAAATACCTGGACACGAACCCCGGGTCTGAAGGGGGGTCCTCCACCTCCGTGATCACCTCCTTTGAGTGAGGAGAGCGATGTCGGCCGGGCGAGCCAGTGAGGCTGTGAGACCCCGGAGGCTTCCTCGAGGTGTGACGGTTTGGAAGAGCGGGCCTGCTCGAATTCCGAGGTGGGCTCTTTCACCACCTTTCCAGTACCCACCTGTCCGTGGTAACAGTGGACCAGAGGAAAGGAAGTGTTGGAGCCGTCTCATGGGGGGAACTAGGTGAGGTGACAGGGATGGGGGCGACACTCTCAGCCTGGCCACTGGGCAGGCTTGAGGAGGGACCGCTGAGAACCTCTGCCTTTACCTCCCTGCTTCCTCAAGTTGGAGGAAGCCGACGGCTTGGGCTTGGGATACTAAGGTCGAGCCTGCTGGCCTGTCGCCATGGCCGGAAGCTGCCGGGCGAGAAGGACGTAAAGGTTTAGGCTGTGGCTTATGCCTTGTCCTTCTGAGCGGAAGAGATCCCAGTCCATGTAGCATTGACCCCTCGATCCTCTGCAGGTGACCTTCCACCCCAGGGCCAAAGAGGCTAGTCCCAAAAGGAACATCCACAACTTGTGCTGGGTATCCTGGTAAAGGTGGATATCCTCAGCTGGGTCTGACGACACCTGGCCACTGCGGCCGCTTACACAGACCTGGCACATGAGTCCTCGATGTTCAACGAGTCTGAGCTTGCTTCTAGCCACTGCTCCTGCCCTGGTCCTGCACCTGCCTGACCGTAGTCTGCAGATTCGCGGAAGATGAGGAACAACCTCATCCAGGGAGCCCAATAGGGCGTGAAAATGCGTGCCATGAGGACGGGCCGAACTGGCCTGACTTAATGCCGAGAGAGGACACATAGTATAGACTTTTTGGCCTCGGCATAATCCAATTTTGATTCCTTTGTCGGGAGGTTTGTCTTATCCTCATGCTTCAACGCACGCAGAAAACGCTTGTCGGTAACCAACCTCACGAGGGGTGCTCTCAAAAACTGGACAGGGAACCGGGTAGGGACCGATACTTCCTGGCCAACTTGGGTCAAGGCGCAGGGCAGGAAGCAGGACGCTGCCAAAGTTCCAAGGCCGACTCCACTATGGCTTCGCCACCGGAAAGGCTCTCCAGGAGAATCCCTCGTCCAGAATCGCATGAGGGGATACTCTGGCCTGTTTAGAACGGGTTCGAGCTTCATCCCGTGGACTCCGAGATGAGTCAGCAACCCAAGAAGGACAAAGGGCTATCGGTCCATTGACTGTCCTCCCGAGGACCCAAGTCTATGCGCTTGGAGAAGAGGGAGGAATTCATCATCGGACTCAGAAGAGTCTCAAAGAGCTGCTCGCCCTGAGCCACCCTCCACCTCCGAGGTTTATCGGGAGTGAGGGTGACCACAGTTTGGCGCGGTGCAAAACCCAAAGCCTAATTTATAATTTTGGTCGGAGCCCCAACCAATGGCTGTGGGCGGAGGTTCCACCAGAATTGGTGGGCAGTTGAATTGGTCAACAACCGCCTGAGAACAGGCTCGACTACTACCGAGGTTGTTTCGTTGCTCCGGTGACAGCTATTTTCGGCCAGGGAAGAATGATTGGTCGCTTTATTCCTGGTCAAAAGGAGCTGTTGCCACATAAGTTCCTCGACCGGCTAATAACCCCTGCGCCGGTTTCCCTCGCCTGAGGGAAGAGCGGCGGCCATTGTCATGGAAGCGAGACCGCTTATGACGGGCGATCGGTTGACTGCGAGGATGTCCGAGACCGAAGTCTCGACTAGGCCGAGGAAGGCGAGGAGAAGTGTCGTAAATCGGCACTCCTCGGACGATCTCACACGGCTCCGGAACCGAGGCACAGACGAGCCGATCGGATCCTCAACTCCCACCGAGGAAACTGGGAGGGGAATTCAGCTTCCAGCGTACAACTCCGCCCAACGGCTGAAAAAATCTCGACTGCTGGCCGACGGGAGTCTCAGCCAACTGGCCTGACGGGGACACCGTGAAGCCACTGGCCGAGCTGAGGGGTCGACAAGTGCCACTGTCGACAAGGGAGGGGATCTTTCCCGCTCCCAAGAGAGTCGACGGAGAGACTTACTTTTGCTCTTTTTGGACCCGGAAGAAGGTCCCGAAGAAGTTGGACCCTCATCTTTGGTCGAGAGGGTCAGGCAAAGCTCCTTAAAAGAAGCCGAGTAAGAGGCACCGAGAGAGAGCAGGACAAATGCCGCAGCTGAGGTAGAAGCGGCGCGCCGCCTCCTCTTCGAGGGCGATCATCTGCTTAAACTGATCCGCCGAGCCCGCCGCCACGGACACCGCCAATCGGGCCTCTTTAGATTTCACCGTGGAATTTTTTCGCGCCTAGTTGTAATCGGCAGCACGGTCTTCAAGGACGCAGTCAAAAGGAAGAGCATGTCGCAGGGCTCGCGGGTCGTGCTCAAGGCCCAGGCAGTAGATGCAACGTGGAGTGCGGATCCGCCCGACATCTTTCTGCCCGCAAGGGCACCTCCAGAACCGGGAGTCGATGGTCCATCGCAGCATGAGAAGAAGACCAAAGTTTTTGCAAACTTTTCACTCGAACTTTTGAAGAATTAGGAACCAGTCTTAAGCACAACGCTAAGGAGGGAACCTGACCTCTCCAAGCGTAAGGAAGATCTGGCGCCATGGGCGGAGCCGAGTTTTACCACCCGGGTGGGTGGGAGGAGCCAGCTTGAAGACCTTCCGGCAAGATTTAAAGCGGCAAGGAACCTGCCAATAAGTGTGGATGAACAACATATCATGTCCCTAGAACTTAGGATTTGTGCGAAGAGCAACACGTTCCTTGTGAAAAATCAAGTATGGAATTTTACACATCAGGGCCTGAAGCTCGGAAATTCTCCGAGCAGAAGTGATGGCCACCGGGAAGAGAGTCTTCCACGTAGGGAACTTCAAATCCGCAGAAGCTGCAGGTTCGAAGGGAGGGAGAGTAAGTTTCTCGAGAACAAAGTTCAAGTCCCAAGGGGGAGCAGGAGTACGGATGGGGGGCCTCAGATGGAGGACCCATCTGAGAAAGGTCTTAGAGACCTCCAATTGAGCGAAAGCTTTGTCTGCGAAGGGAACATGATAGGCCGAGATGGCCGCCATGTGTACCCTCAGAGAAGAATGACTGAGACCCAGGTCAAACAGATGACGTAGATACTCCAACAGAAGCCCCGCTGAACAGGAGAAGGGTTCCACGTTCTTGAAAGCAGCCCAGATAGTGAATCTTTTCCACTTCATGGCATAAGTGGATCTGGTGGAGGGTTTCCTGGCCTCCACCAAAATCTCCGCCACTTTGGGAGACACTCCAAAACGGGATTGGGCTAAGTCTGCAGGAGCCATGCTTGCAGTTGAAGGGATTTGAGGCCTGGATGGACCAGGGTCCCCTGATCCTGGGTCAGTAAACCTCGAGATAGAAGAAGAGGAAGAGGAGGATCCTCTGAGTATTGTTGTAGAAGAGAGAACCAAACTTGCCTGGGCCAGAAAGGAGCGATCAGAATCATTCGTGCTCCTTCTGAAGCTAGTTTCTGCAAGACTCGTGGGATAAGTGGAATTGGGGGAAAGGCATAGACAAATCTGTCCTTCCAGTCTAGAGACAGAGCGTTGCTCTGGAACGAACGAGCAGAAGACGGGAAGTTTTGCGTTTAGAGGGGATGCAAACAGGTCGACCTGTGGTGTTCCCCAAAGTCGGAAGATATTGTCTAGGACCCCTTGGTCCAGTTCCCACTCGTGAGTCAGAGCAGAAGAGCGACTTAGCTTGTCTACCAGGGTGCTGTCGACTCCCGGAATGTGAACTGCCGTGAGGGGAAGGTCGTGTTGTGTTGCCCAATCCCAAACCCTCATTGCCTCCCTGCAAAGAGGGTAGGACCGAGTCCCTCCCTGTTTGTTGAAGTACCACACATGATGTTGTCCATCTGGACAGCTAAGTGGCCGGGAAGGATGTATTGGTGAAGGGCTTGGAGAGCATACAACACTGCCCGAAACTCGAGCACACTGATGTGGAGAGCTTGTTCTAGCTTGGACCAGGAGCCCTGGGTCTGATGAGGGCGTAGATGGGCTCCCCAACCTTCGCCCGAGGCGTCTGTGGTTAGAGTCTGGGAGGGGGGAGGATGAAAGAAAGGAACACCCCAAAACAGATTCTCTCGAACCATCCACCATTGCAAGTCTCAAAGCATCGGCGGGGAGACCAGAACTGGGTGATCTAGGTCATCCACTAACTGATCCCATTGGGAGCATAGAGTCCACTGAGAAATTCTCATGTGGAGTTGAGCGCGAGGAACCGTCGGGATAGCAGCCGCCATGAGCCCAAGAAGGCGAACGACCGACCTTGCAGAGACCATCCTGCGGTCGGACAGCAGAGTTATTTGGGTCTGGAGGGTGGACGCCCTGTCTGGAGGCAGGAAAGCCTTGCCCGTGGTCAGACGAATCCTCTACTAAACTGTGTAGTCCTGGATGGGACCAGATGAAACTTGAATGGTTGATGGTAACCAGGCAGGCAAAAACCAGCTGGTAAGGGAGAGGCATGCAGGAGTTCCTCCCTGGACTTGGACGCCTAGGAGCCAATCATCCAGGTACGGGAAAACCTGCACTCCCCTGGTACGCAGGAGGGCCGCCACCACTGCCAGGCATTTGCTAAACACTCGGGGAGCCGAGAATAGACAAATGGGAGCACCTTGAACTGGTAGTGGTCCCCCTGGAATGCAAAACGAAGGTATTTGTGGTGGAACGGGCGAATGGGAATGTGCAGGTAAGCATCCTGCATATCCAGAATACACAGCCATTGACCCGGCCGGAGGAGGGGCAGAAGGCTCTGCAAAGAGAGCATCATGAACCTTTTGTATTCTACAAAAAGATTCAGGGAACTGAGATCCAAAACTGGTCTGAGATCTCCTGTCTTCTTTGGCACCAGGAAGAAATGGGAATAGTAACCCGCTCCTTGCAGATGAAGGGGGATGGGTTCTATTGCTTGTTTCAGCAGGACAGCCGAAATTTCCTCCTGGACAAAGAGAAGATGTTCCCTTGAATATGCACAACTTCAGAGGGGGTGGCGAGGTGATTTTGAAGAAACTTTATTGAGTGTCTTCTGCTATGAGCTGGAGCACCCAAGAATCTGTGGTTATCCTCTCCCAGCCTGGAAGGTGGAGGAAAACCTCCCTCCTACCAGTTCTTCTGGGAGTCCGAGGCAGTGGAAGAGGAAGGAGTCAGGCGGTGGGGCAGCGCCGCAGCTGAAGCACCCGCTGCTTTTTGGGGGCGGTTTAGCAGCTGTTGGGGCCGGCGCTTTGTGGCCTGCCTTCCTGGAGTTTCCGCTTTGGGCCATTTCCGCTCATGAAAGCGACGGGCGCTGTTGATAATGGGGATGGTACATGGAATCAACTGACTTCAGTGCAGTCCCTTTTGTAATCGTGATGATGTCCCTGACATCACCCCCGAAAAGCACCGATCCCCAGAAGGGTGCTTCCTGATAGCAGATTGCACCTCCGGACCAACCCTGACACACGAGAGCAAAGCATGACGCTGTGAGCTCTACAGCAAAAAGCTGAGCTCCATCCAGCAGTGTCCACTGCATCGTATGTCGCACGGAGCAAGTGTCGACTGGCCGAACGAGCAGAGCGGACAAGATCAGCCAGCCCTGCTTGACTTGGGAGTCAGGCAGGAGTCCAATTTGCTTCACCTGAGTCAGAATGGCTTCTGGTGTCTCCCCATATGGACGATATAGTTCAGGCCCTGATCCCCAGCGTGAAGGAAGCATAGATCTTTCTCCCATACTGGTCCAGAAGGCGGATTCTTATCATGTGGTGACAAGCTAAGGTAGTTGTAGGCCGACCGCCGTGAGCTGTGCTAATCACGACCGAGTCGGCACGAGGTGAGAATCCAGGAAATCAGCACCCTGAGCCTGATATAGCCGGGTTCGACTTCCCAGGAAGTAGGGCTAAAGCCGACGGCTGTTTCCATATGGTGGTAACGAGGTCGGTGTGAGGCTCTATCCAGGGTGGCACCAAGGTAGGAGCTGTCACGGGCAGATCCAGATGTTCAGCGAGTTTCAGACGCTGAGGATCTGGTTCCAGGGAATGCCACTGATGAACCTCCTGGATTTTCTTAAGCAACTCCGTAAAAGAAGGATCCTCCGAAGGGGACTTCGGAGGAGTCCTTGGCTTGGGCTTTGACGGAGAGCATGGTCGCTGCTTCTCTTGGAGCAACCATCGAAGAATCCGAGAGTCCGAGGGTGAAAAGGAGGATGAAGGGAATAAGACTACCTTTCCGCACCCGGGAGGAACGGACCCCTTGGGAAGCCCCCGGGGAAGCGTGTCCTGCATCTCTGGATCCAGATGGAAGAACCTGGAGCTCGGAGACAGTGAGGGAGTGTGCTACCTCGGACGTCACGGAAGCCTGGGACGGCACTGTCATCGGAAGGCGGCTCTCGACCGCTGGTGAGCTGAGCCTTGCCTCAGCCCACCAGGAGGCCAGAGTCTGCAGGTCCACCAGTGGCTGCGAGGTGGGAGGGAGGAGGAGGCGGGGATAAGGACTACGGTTATACCTGTATAGAGTATCCAAACCCGGCCGCGGTAGCCCAGCCGGGTATTGTGGGCGCTGGGTACTGTGGCGCCGGAAAACCAGCGCCGGGTACTGTGGCGCCAGGTACTGTGGTCCCGGGACCGCCGGCATCGGGATAGGATGGAGGTACCCGGGAACCGGGGTGCTGCTGAGTAGACAGCCCGGCCGGTGACCTCATGGGCAGGTCCACATTGGAGGGCCCGGAGGGTGGAGGGCCCGACGGGAGCGGGATGTCTCCCGGAGTCAGTAGAACCAGCGTGGGGGGCGTCGTCGGAGGCCCTGGCATCGGAGGTACCAATGTCTGAGGAGCCAGCGTCGGAACCGGCATCCGGGGAGCCGACGTCAGATCCGACGCACCAACCGGAGGATGGTCTGATGCAGGAGGAAGATCCCCAGCGTCGCCCAGGGATGGAGGGGAGAAACCCCGGTCGGGCTGGGGGACTCTAGGTCCCCAGACGGCAGAGGCTGCAGGGGAACCGGGACGACAGGACGGGAGGGTCCGTCGCCGGTTCCTTGGCCAGTGTGGCTTATATGAAGCTCCAGCGAGGCGCTGGAGTGGCCGCATCCGCCGGCGGGAGCCATCATCGAGGCAGGTCAAGCAGAAGGATCGGCCTGGTCTCGTGGAGTGGAGGCCGAAGGGTCGGGCGCCTTACCGGCCCTCTCATGCGCGGACGCCGGAGAAGCCGACACCCGACTTGTCGGAGTCGCCCACACTGGTAGGCCGAAGCCTCGCGGCCGAATCTGGGGCGGAGGCCTCAATTGCCTGGAGGCGCCCGCAAGGCCCAAGCGCGAAGTAGACGGGCGGCTGACGCTCTTGAAACCGCCAAGGCGGTTGCCGAGGTGCCGCCCCGAGGGACGTTACCTGTGTTCCCGCAGCTCCCGAGGGAGACGCGTAGAGGAGCCCTTGTCCTGGTGCCCTCCTTATCCTTCTTCTTAAAATGGCCTTAGGGAAGTGGACGCCTGCCTCAGTTTTTGAGCTCCTTTCCACTGAACTCATTTTCTTCTTCAGAATATGGGCTTCCAGGGATTGCTGCCTTTCCCGGTAGCCGCGTTGAAGCTGAGGCAGTGTTGGCACTCTTGACCGGGTGATCAGGGCCTAGGCAGAACAGGCACAGGAATGGCCGTCCTTGTCGCGGTAGTTGGGCGCCGCATGAACTGCACTTATTTTTGTGCTCGGAGGGTATAGGGGACGACATACACCGACGATGGTACCTGACGTTAGTCAAAAAAAACAAATTATTTCGGTAAAACCAAAGAAGATTGGGCTGACGAACCACAAACTTTTCCGTGAGTCGCTGCACAAGCTAATGGGAAAGAACTGGAAGGCGGGCATCAGGACCGCTCCCTTTATACCGATCGCCTCCTGACGGGCGGTCACCTGACGTGGGGCGGTCCCCCAAGGACTGCTAGCTAGAAATTTTCTCTGTGGGGTCCATTGCTGGCGTTCGAGTCCTATATGTAATTACCTACAGCAAGAGCCCTCTCGAAGTAAGATCTGACTTTGGAAGGTCGAGAAGGAATCGTAAGGAAGTGAGCACTTGCTGAGTTATTTGCAAATGTGACTTGACTTGGTCTGAAGACTGACCCACTATGAGCCAGTCGTCCAAGTATGGGAAGATGGAGATCTTTTTTCTCCTTAGGAAAGCAACCACTACTGCCAGGCACTTTGTGAAAACCCTTGGGGCTGATGTTAGGCCAAAGGGCATTGCTTTGAATTGATAGTGGCCTGAGGGCAACTTGAACCTGAGGTACTTTCTGTGGGAGCACCTGATGGGAATGTGAAAATAGGCATCTTTGAGGCCCAGAGAGGCTAGCCAGTCCCCTGGCCTTAGAGAGGGAAGGATTATTCCCAGAGTCACCATTTTGAACTTTGGTTTTAAAAGGTGTTTGTTCAGATATTTTAGGTCCAGGATGGGCGCCATTCTCCTATCGTTTTGGGGGTTAAGAAGTACCTGGAGTACAATCCTTTGCCCTTGTGTAGTGTGGGAACCCTCTCTATGGCTCTGAGAGCTAGGAGGGAAGAAACCTCTGCCTCTAAGGCAACGGTCTCTGATGGATTTGCAGGTGGAAAGGATCTGGTTCTCATCTTGAGAAGTTTTCTGAAGATGAGAACCAGTCCCTGGCTTACTACTTCCAGGACCCACTTGTCTGATGTCAGAGACTTCCAGTCCTGGAAAAAGTAAGCCAGCCTGCCCCCTACTGGTATTGGAGAATCGGCCCGGGCAGACCCATCAGGGTGTCTGCTTGGCAGGGGCTTTAGGCTGAGGGGTGGATGCAGGCCTGCTCATTCCCCGCCTGCTCTCTCCTCTGAAGAACCCCTCTGAGAATAAGAAGAGGAGGCCTGAGCTTGGTAAAAGGCCTTTGAAAGGTCTGCCCTGCCCCTGGACTGCTGCCTTGAGGAGTGGCTTGCCTTCTTTGGCCTGAGCACTCCTCTAAGTGGTCCCACTTGTCCATTTTTTCATGTAGTTCTCTGTCTGCTCCCAAACAGAGAATTACCAATAACAGGGAATCCATGGCCTTAGCCTGGGTATCCTGTGATAGGCTAGTACATCTGAGCCAAGCCATCCTCCGAAGAGCCACAGATGTAGCCATGACTCTTGGTGAAACATCACTGGAGTCCAGAGCAGCATGAAATTGCACTTTGGATGCCTCAATCCCATCTGCAGCCACCTGCTCCAGCTCTTTGGCATGCTGGTCAGAGGCCTGTTTAGCCAGAGCCAGCACAGTGTCCCATCTGGACTTCTGGTATCTAGCTGTGTAAGCCATATAGTTAGCCTGCCTGAGTCCCAAAGATGCTGCCATGTACTGTTTCTTTGCCATGGCATCAATCCTCCTGGAGTCCTTATCTGGGGGGTGTGATGCCAAGGGGATATTTGCCTTACCACAGGCAGCAGCCTGCACTACCCCAACAGGGCTGCATTGCTGAGAAAGGAACTCCGTGTCTGAGCCTGAAAGAGTATACCTCTTGTCCATTTGTCTGTCCACAGGAGGTATGGAGTTAGGAGTCTTAAGAATTTTGTCTGTTTCCCAAAAGATTTATGGAGTGGAATAGACAGTCTCCTGGACTCTGGGATGTCCATCATTTCAACAAAATCAGGCTCCTCCTGATCCTCTACTGCTTCTTCCATAGGAAGCTGGAGGGTTTCAGCCACTTTTTTGTAAAACATAAAGTGGGAAGGGGACTCAGAAAGCTTAGAAGGAGAAGGAGAAACACCTGAATGTCTGTCTGGGGAGATGTCCAGGTCAATAGGCACGTCCAGACTTTCATAATCACCATCATCATCCTCATACTCTCCCTCGACCTCATCCGGTTCATAAAATTCTTCTAAGGTGTAATCCGGAACCGGGGGAACCGACCAAACCGAACCCCTGCCAGATGGTGCCGGTTCGGCCGGAACCGAAGTAAGTGATTCCACTATTCTTATCACCTTGGCTATCTCATCAGTGGTCGGAGTATGAATTTCTGGATCCGAACTGGACAATTTATCTTTTCTTTTTCTTTTAACCAGAACCGACTCCTCAGAATCGGCTCTCCTTTTGCCCGAAGAAGTATTGCCCTGGTCAGAGGGCACTCCTTCTGGTTCGGTCGGAACCGAACCGGGCTGGCCATCCGGGTCAGCGGACTTCTCGGCCTCCCTTTCCCTCAGTCTACCTAAGCTCTTTTCCAGGGTAGCTTTGGGAAAATTCTTACAAATTTGGCAGTCTGAATCGAGGTGGTCAAACCCAGACAATAAACGCAGGTGGTGTCAGCCTTCAGCCTTAGCAAAGACTTCCCCACACACACTGCAGTGTTGAAACCCAGTGGGCCCGTTTTTTTTTCTTGGGTTTCTCAGACATGGCCAATTCTATCCAAAACGTACCCTTTTTTTGGCAATCCGCCAGGCAAGACTCCCCTATCAGTTCCTGACCATGTTACGGGTCTTGGAAAAAAATGTAATAAAAATCTGTATTTTTTAGAACCGATACGGACTGGTTACCACACTCTAAGTAAATTCACATACTTTTTTACCTGAACTGATCGGTTCAGCCAAACCGATCCACAGTTTACAAGTTCCACACAGAAACTTAATAGAAAAACCTATCTAGTACTCACGGTACCACAGACAGAGGCTTAAACCGATAGATTCGGTAGCAGCAATTCAGCAGAAACCAAGCGAAAAACTACACTTTAACAGACTTTTTTGAACCGAGCAAAGGAGAAATCTCCGGAGCGACTGTTCAGTGAGGCGGAGTAAAGTATCTGATGGTTGGAGTTTAAACAACAGCAGACAGGGGCTTCAACCGAGCTTGCGGTGAACATTCCATGCTGGCCATGGAAAGTTTAACTCTTTGTTCTCCGGGGCAGTTGAAAGACAGGACCTAACTGCATATGTCAGAATACAGCAAGACTTCATGTTGTCAGAATAGTTTCTTCAAGTCCTCCACAGTTTTCCCTTTCCCCAGCAACCATTTAGCAAATTTCTCCTCAAAAGTTTCAGATAGTGGGGGGGGGGCTCATTCCCCCCCGGGTCTTTACTGTCCTTAGTTATCACTCTCCAGGCAGTGAGGGCTCCCTCTGGGGTAGCAGTCTGTGGCACTTTGGAGCTATCTATGGGATCCTTAAACTCTACTAGGGCCAGGAAAGTGTGGGTGAGCAGACTAGCATGTCGACCCACCACCACAGGGTTTTGTAAACCTTCCACCTTGGAAAGTACTCCCTGTACAGTGTCCGTATTGATACCCAGGGGGATGTCCAGGATAAGCATAGCATTTTGGGGGTCGATCTCCTCCCCAGTACACCTCTCCACCAACAGGTGCACAGCCACTTCTGTTGGGGTACCCATTTATTTATTTATTTATTTATTTTTCTTAACAGTGGTTCGTAAATATGGCCACTAGAGGACACACAATCCCAGTGGTGAGCCTCCAAGATGTAACCCCTAGGTGGCGCTATCCCAAGGGCTACTACCCCTGCCTGCTTAACTACTAACTGGTTGAGGAGCCTAGGTCCAATGGCGGGCACCTCCACCCAGAGGTCAGGGTTTGTAGCAGTTAAACTAACTTGGTCACAGCCCTCTGGGACACTGTAACCCCCCTTTCTTCCCACTAGTGGCCCACACAATGCATTAGGAATATCTTCACAATGTACACTTACCCCCAGGTCTGGCTCCGTCGACTGGACCCCGGGGACCCCAACAAAACAAGATGATACAGTGCAAAAACCACAGTACAATACTTTAACATAAACGAATACCTCAGCCAGTGTAACTTTGCTGAAACCAACAGATCTGATTTATTTAAGGAGCTGTAACAAGGAAGGAGGAAATCAGGTTAATTAGGTTAAACACATTAATAATCACAGTACTATGCGCATATTCAGAGTCACAAATTGTCACTTTCACTGGGTACCCAGGATGGGTGGGGGGCTAGCCAGGATCGGTTGCAGCTGGTTGGGGCCCTGTGATGGAAAAACACTGGCACAATGCCCAAATTGTAATCCGGAGCCAGTTGCCTCAGTTCGTGAAGAAATGAAAAAAAAAAAACAACAATTAGATGACACACTTGCAATTCGATAAACAGATGGCAGGGAGCTACCCTGCTTTGTACTCACAAACTCAATGCTGGGAAATGGATGGAAGGCAGATTGTTCTGGATTGCCAGGAGGAGCAGACCATGTGGACAAGGTCCTTGTGACTGGACCCCACTGCAGTTTAGAGTAAATGGATGTAGTCTGGATTAAGCTGGGGTTTACTTCCAGCTTCATGCGCTCTGTTCACTGTACAGGGGATTTGAAACGCGATTCCCCACAAGCACTAAACACATTTATATGCAAAAGGAAAGTACTATACCAGGCAGACTGCTTCTCTATCCCATCCCGATTGCAATTATTGCACAATACCCGGGAGAACACACAGCAGATTCAGTTCCTGACAGACCGAGCATGATTCAGCAATTTCTCCAGTCTTCTATAGGGTGAACCTGGTTTCTACTCTTCAGATCTCCTTGATTCTCTTCACAGGTCGGTTTCAGTCTGAACAGGTGCTTGCACAAACTGCAGACCAAAACTTAGGGCCTTACACGAGATCCCCGCGCTAAAACTACACACCAAAGAAGCACACAGCTCCCTGTCTCTTCACAGCCCAAACCGATCTGATCTTTCCAGTAGACAGAGCCGGGCATTTCCTTTGAGTTCCTCCCAGTTCAGTTGGCTGGTTTGGCTGTCATTCACAGTAAACTCCCCCTGTTGGTGGAAAAAAGGCGCCAAAGTCAAAACTACATTTCCCAGAGTCACTGCCCTTACAATCCCCTTACAGCAGGCTCCAGAGGAGAGTCCAAGTTCTGATTCGCCCAGAGCAGGCTCCATTTTAAAGGATCCTCACCATGATTGGTCCAATTCAGCAGTTCAGAATCAACATGAGGGAGCTACTTTGCACTGTCCTTGCTACAAGAAAGCAGGTTAAATCAAACTGCATTTTCATTATTACTCTAACAGGTTACAAGCAAACAATTACATCTTTGAAGAGTGCTCCTTCTGCCCAATTAGCGATGGCAGAAACGGAGCGATTTGGCAGTAGCTCGAGCGGGACTCAAGCAGGAAAACACACAGTCCTCCCTCATACAAACTAATTATGTCTGCAAGCAGACAGCTCTTAAAGAGACAGTACCAGAGGCTCTAAAAGCACTCACAGATAAACGGCTTAAACGTCGAACACCATCCAGGCTTGGAGCATTGCAGAGGGACTGGAAGGAAAAGTATGCCTTTTTGCAGATGACACAAAAATCTGCAACAGGGTTGATACACAAGGAGGCGTGGAAAGGATGAAAAGGGACTTGGCAAGGTTGGAGGAATGGTCAAAAGTATGGCAGCTAGGATTCAATGCAAGAAGTGCAAAATAATGCACCTGGAAACAAGAACCCAGGGAAGAATACACAATGGGTGGGGAGGTAGTAACAACAACAAAAGGAAAGGGACCTGGGGTAATCATATCAGATGACCTTAAGGTTAGCAAGCAATGTGAGAAGGCAGTAGGGGAGGGCTGGGGGTATACTAGGATGTATAGAGAAAGGCATCAGCAGCAGAAAACAGGAAGTTGTTATCCCTCTGTACAGACAGTTGGTGAGACCCCATCTGGAGTACTGTGTCCAGTTCTGAGACCCCATCTCCACAAGGACATAGACTGATAGAGGCAGTCCAGAGGAGGGCAACTAAAATGGTGCAGGGTCTGCAAGAGAAGCCGTATGAGGAGAGACTAAAAGAGCTTAATATGTATACCCTTGAGGAAAGAAGGGAGAGGGAGACATGATAGAAACTTTAAGTACCTCAGTGGAATCAACAAAGTCCAAGAGGGTAGCATTTTCAGAAAAAGAGACTTGCAAGAACAAGGGGACACAATTTAAAGATAGAAGGAGGCGGTTCTAGGGCAATGTGAGGAAGTATTATTTCACAGAGAGGATAGTGGATGCATGGAACAGCCTTCCTGAGGAGGTTGTGGAGTCTAAAACTGTGGGAGAATTCAAGAATGCATGGGACAGACATAAGGCAATTCTTGCGGGGGGTAGGAAGAAATAGGCTGTTGGTTAACTAGGATCTGCGGCCTATCCTGTAGGTAGGGAAATGGGCAGACTAGATGGGCCTAGCGGTCCTTATCTGCCGTCAAAGTCTATGTTTCTATGTTTCATTCAAGCAAGCTCCTGGAAGACTTTTGGGAACCCCCATTTGCAGGGGGAGTACACCTGGACTGTTTTCCAGGTGGCTGCTTGACAAATTTCTAGGAGAGGAATATCCCTGGCCACAGCCAGGGAAGCAGCTGTACCTCTTGTGGAATGAGCCCTCAGGCCTGAGGGTGGAGTTTTTCCCAGTTTTTCACAGCAGAATTGTATACAAGACACAATCCACTTGGCAATAGATCTTTTGGTGTCAGGTTTGCCTGTTCCCACTTCTCCATAAGTGAGGAACAACTGGAGGGAGTCAAACCTGTGACCCTTGGTACACTCTATGTAGTAACTTAAGGGCTCTTTTGACATCCAAACTGTGTAGCCTCTTCTCTCCTGAGGAAGAATGCTCAGTGAATAAAACAGGGAGAGACATAGACTGGTTTAAATGGAAGTCTGAAACCACTTTGGGCAAGAACCTTCTTTTTTTTTTTTGAATATGATTGTTATTAAAAGGATTTTCAAGTCACACACATTGAACATACATCATTTTATGACAGTTACAGCTTATCCTTATTTAGTTTACATTTTTAGCATTACTTTAAAAATTAGGATATTTTGATCCTTGTTCCAATGTAAAACAGAGAGAGAAAAGAATAGATAGGGAAAAGAAGAGAAGAAGAAACTCTCTCTCCTTCCTCCCTTCAGGGAACAAATTCTACATCTATACGAGCTTGGTATAGAGACCAGCCTCTCCATTTGTTCTGGAAGCCTGTCATCCTATCTTGTAATTTTGCTGACAAACCTTCCATTCTGTATATTGTTATCATAACTTCTCTCCATTCTTGTTGTGTAGGTATTACTTTTTTCATCCATTTTCTAGTCAAAACTTTTTTGGCTGCAAGTAAGAAAACTGGCATTAATGTTTTTTCCCAAGAGGGAGACCGGTCAGGATATATTGAGAGCAGAACCATCTCGGCTGATAATTCTATTGTTTCGCCCAGGCAATTTGTTAATTCCTCCTGGAGAGAGCACCAAAATGGCATCAGCATCGGACAGAACCACATTATATGTCCTAGGTTGGCCAGGGTACACCTGCAACCTCTCCAGCAGTGGCCATATGATTCAGGTAAGTATTTGGCCAATAAAGCTGGTGGGCGAAAATAACGGGCTCTACATTTCCATGCATATTCTCTCCAGAAGGTGGAGGAGGTAATCTTAATGGCGTGCAATGTTGTTTGTGTCCAGAGGGAGAGGGAAATAGAAAGGCCCAAGTCTGAATTCTATTTCTCTAAAATAGATACTGTTGATTCCTGGGTTAGGTCTCTGAGACTTTTATAAATATTCCCTATCAGGTATTCTCCCAGGTGTCCTTTTATGGTGTCTATAAATCATTTTAGGTTTGGAGTCATGGGGTTGGTATTTTGGCTTCTATGTTCCTTTTTCTCAGTATATAATTTCGTAATTGCAAATATCTAAAGAAGTCATTCCTTCTTAGGCCATAATTTATTCTCATGTCCTCAAATGAACGTGCTCCCTTCTCATCTAGAAACTGAAAAGTGTGGGACAAACCCCCTTGCCTCCACTGCGTAAAGGTTTGGTCTGAATGGGTTGGGATAAATAATTCATCTCGAGAAAATATTTTACAATAAGTGTATACCTGATCCAGATATCGTCGTTCCCTTAACCTGTACCATATTTTTAGTACATTGGATGTGATCTTAGAAAAATTTCTAAGTGGAGGAGTTTTCCCCCTTGAAGAGAAAAGAAGCCTGTGGATGTCGTGCATATCGTTAATATGAAACTCTAATGTCTTCCATGGAGGCGAGAATTTCCCAGACATCCATAAAAATCAATGTTTTAAGAAAGGCTGATATGGCATATAATTCTAAATTAGGGAGATTAATACCTCCTTGGGCCAATGATAATGTTAGGATTGAAAAGCGTATCCTGGGACAATGGTTACCCCATATGAAGCAAGGGAAGGTTTTTCCCCAAGATTTAAAATAAAATCTGGAAGGGAAAAAGGGGATATTTTGAAATAAATATAAAGGTCGGGGTAGTATGTTCATCCGTAGTAATTCTGTTCGTTGAAAGAGGGACAGATGCAGGGCAGACCATTTTTTAAGGTCTAGATGAATTTTTTGAGTCAGGGGTTCATAATTTATTGTCTCTGTTACCTCCAAATTTGAGGAAAGATGCACTCCAAGATACTTAATTTTAGTGGAATTCCATTTTAGAGGTTAAGTCCGACGTAGTGAATTGCTAGGGTGAAAATTTAGAAGCAACACTTCTGTTTCGTTTATGTTAAGTTTAAATCCCGCTGCTATTTCAAATTTATTAAGTATGTGCCATACTGCCGGGATGGAAATTTCCGGGGACAACAAAGTCAACAAGATATTGTCTCCGAATAAGTTCAGTTTGTGTTCCCTCTGGCCCAGTGGAATCCCCTCCACCTCCCTGGCCTCACGAAGTGCCAACGCCAAAGGTTCCACATAAATAGCAAATAGCAAAGATGATAATGGGCACCCTTGTCACGTGCCACAGGACAAGGGGAAAAGAAGAGGACAAGCCTCCATTAATAAGAACATATGCTCATGGGGTGTTATATATGTTCTTCAGCCATCCTACAAAGGAATCTGGGAATTGAAATTTCGATAGGGTGTCCCATAAAAAATCCCAGGACACCCTGTCGAAAGCCTTCTCCGCATCTAGGCTTAGTAGGGCCGCTGGGATCCCTCTACTCTGAATATATTCAATCAGAATAAAAGTTATCCTAATATTATCTGTTGTATTTCTCTTTTTTATGAATCCTGTCTGGTCTTGTATGATGTAAGGCATAATTGTTTCCAGCCTTGCCGCCCATATCATCATAAAAATGTTATAATCGTTATTTAAGATAGAAATAGGTCTACACATGGATGGCATTGATAAATCCTTATTTGGTTTTGGGATGGGTGATAAGAAAAAATTACTCACCTTAGTAATGTTGTTTCTTCTAATGGAGTCTTGCTATATTATAGACATTAGCAGTTTGATCCAGCTCTAGAACTGCCCCGGAGTGAAATGGTTAAAACCATTCCAAAATAGAATTTTGGCACGAGAGCAGCTCTATCTGTGTCATTTCAAACTTGAACTGTTAGATCTTTACGAGCCAAACTCACTAAGGTCTGTGTGGAAGCTGTAACTACACTAGCCAAATGGCTACCTAAATAATAACAACCACTGATGGTCCCAACACCCAAGACTCAAGTCAGGGGACCAGAAATACTAACACCATTCTAATAATATGAAAATGGAACATAAGTATAATAAAACACACACACGCGTACATACACACACCCCAAAGTCCCAAAGGGGACAAAATGCTAACAGGACATAAGCAGTGCCCACACTAAGTTGCCCACACCCCACCAAGTAGAGGTTCTGAGAGGGGCAGGTTGGGGGGGAGGTCTATAATATAGCAAGACTCCATTAGAAGAAACAACATTACTAAGGTGAGTAATTTTTTCTTCAAACAACATGAAGTCTTGCTATATTATAGACATTAGCAGAATACACAGCAGTACCTCCATGGAGGAGGGGCAGAACCTACTTAGGGAATAGGCTCTGAAGAACAGCTGTGCCAAACCGAGCATCTCTCCTGGCCTGGACATCCAGGAGTGATGCTTGGTAAAAGTGTGTACCGTTTTCCAAGAAGCAGCCTGGCAAATCTCTAATAAAGGGATATCTCTGGCAGCAGCTAGAGACGCAGCTGTACCCCTGGTAGAATGAGCCCTCAAACCAGGAGGGGGGGCTCTGCCCACTTTCTGATAACAAAATTGGATACAAGAGACAATCCACCTGGCTATTGATCTCTTAGTGGCAGGTTTGCCTTTCCCAACTTCACCATAGGTAAGGAAAAAGTTGGAGGATTCAACTCAGACCTTTGGTACGCCTATATAATAACTAAGAGCTCTCTTAACATCCAGAGCAGTACAACCTCCTCTCACCTGAAGAGGAGGAGTGATCAGTGAAAATACTGGAAGGAGATAGATTGATTAAGATGGAAATCTGAAACCACCTTAGGCAAAAACTTCCTATTAGTCCTAAGGACTACCTTATCCTGTGGAAAGAAATAAAGTCAGTCTCCACTGACAAGGCTTGCAATTCACTTATGCGTCTGGCAGAAGTGATAGCCACTAGAAAAACAGTTTTCCAAGTTAGGTACTTAAGCTCTGCAGAAGACAGAGGTTCAAAAGGGGGTTGCATTAACTGGGCAATGCAAACATTAAGGTCCCAAGCAGGGGCCGGTTCCCAAAGGAGGATTAGTATGGAGTAAGCCCTTAAAAAACTTGGAAAACACAGGATGAGAGGAAAGAGGGGATGACTTTCCTGCTGACACAAAAGCAGACACAGCTGCCAAATGAACTCTCAGGGTAGCTGGTCTGAGACCCAAGGAATTAAGATGTACCATGTAATCTAACAAAATGGGCAATTCAGCAGATTCTGGGAAATATTTTCCTAGCACACCAAATGGAAAACCTTTTCCATTTAGAACTATAAGTAGCTCCTAGTGGAAGGCTTTCTGGAAGCCTTTAGGATCTCAAGAACACCCTGAGAGGTGTAAATCAGCAACTCTAACTCCTCAAGAGCCAGGCCTTGAGGTTGAGGGATTTGAGGTCCGGATACCAAACCTTCCCTGGGCACAAGTCAACAGATTGTGATTCCTGGGAGGCTCAGGGAAGATGGACTGTCAGAGACAGAAGGAGGGTACCAGGGCTGCCTGGCCCAATCCGGGGCAATCAGAATCACCCTGCAAGGCTGAGATCTGATTTTGACTAGTACTTTGAATAGGAGAGGAAAAGGGGGGAAAGCATAGAGGAACTTCCTCCCAATCCAGAAGAAAGGCATCCAGGGGAACTGAGCCCAGCACTGGAGGCCTGCAACAGAACAGAGGAAGTTTGTGATTGTCTGGGGCTGCAAAAAGATCTATCTGAGGGATGCCCCACCTGGCAAAACTATCCCCAGCACTTGAGGATCCAGGGACCATCTGTGATGGCCCTGGGAAATCTTGCTGAGGGCATCCGCTAGGACATTGTCCTTCCCTGAAAGATGAACTGCTATGAGGGAAGTGTTCAGGGAATAGGCCAGAGACCACAACTTCATTGCCTCAGTGCACAAGGCCGAAGACCGAGTGCCCCCTGTTTGTTGATGTACCACATTGTTGGGGTGTTGTCTGTTCTGACTTGTATCACCTTGTCGTGGACAGATGCAGAAAAAGCTTGAAGAGCTAAAAAGACAGCTCTGAGTTCCAGCAAATTGATGTGGAGCAGAGATTCCTGGGGGGACCAAACTCCCTGAATGGAAAGGTCGCCCATGTGGGCTCCCCAACCCAGAAGGGAAGCATCTGTAGTGAGAGTCAAGTCGTGAGAAGGGGAAATGAAGGGACCCCTGCTCTAATTGCTCTGATCCTGCCACCACTGGAGAGCTAGGATCAAGGTTCGAGTCACTGGGACCAACTTGGAAAGGGGGTCTCTTCTCTGAGACCAAAAGGTTCTCAAGTGAAACTGAATGTCTCTCATCTGAAATCTGGCCCTGCACAACAGCTGTGGATGCAGCCATGTGCCCCAGGAGCTGCAGAAAGTGTCTTGCTGGTCGAGAGACCTGCAGAGTGAAGGAAGAGGCCAGAGCCACTAAATTCCTTACCCTTTCTGGGGAAGAAAGGCTCTGGCTAGCTTTGTGTCCAATTCTGCCCCTATAAAGGTGAGTACCTGGACTGTTCCAGAACCGACTTTGGTAGGTTTAGCAGAAAACCCAGGAGGTGAGAAGCTGCTGGGTGACCTGCAGGTGAGATTTACCTGTTCTGGGGACTGGCCTACAATGAGCCAGTCGTCTAGATAGGGAAAACAGCAATCCTCTGCCTCCTTAAGTGGGCCACTGCCACTGCTAGACACTTTGTGAATACCTTGGAACAGAGGTAAGGCCGAAGGGCATTGCTCTGAACTGGTAATGACCTGAGGGCAGTTCGAATCTAAGGTACTTTCATGGGATCTTCTGATTAGGACATGGAAATAGGCATCCTTGAGGTCCAGGAGGCTAGCCAGTCCCTGGCCTTAGGGAAGGTAAAATCATTGCCAGAGTTACCATTTTGAACTTTGGTTTCAAAAGATGCTTGTTCAGATATCTGAGATCTAAAATGGGACGCCATTCTCCTGTCTTTTTGGGGTAAGGAAGTATCTGAATACAGACCCCTGCCCTGATGCAGGGAGGAACCCTTTCACTGCTCTGAGAGCTAACAGGATGAGATCTCTGTTTCCAGAGCGAGGGTCTCTGAAGCACTTGCAGGAAAAGTCTGCTTCTCAACTTGGGAAACTTTTGAAGCTGAGAACCAGACCTGGCTTACTACTTCCAGAACCCACTTGTCTGAGGTTAAAGAAGCCCAATTCTGACTGAAGTAAGCCAGCCTGCCCCACTGGTACAGGAGGATTGGCCCTGGGCACCCCATCAGGGTGCCTGTTTCGCAGGAGCTTTAGGCTGGGGGTGGGAGCAGGTCTGCCCACCCCTCGTCTGCCCCTGCCTCTGAAGAAGCCCTCTGAGCATAGGCAGAGGAGGCCGAGTCTGGTAGAAAGGCCTGTGAAAGGCCTACCCCTCACCCCTGGGGCATGCCTTGAGGAGTGGCTTCCGCCTTAGCCTGGGCACTTTTGTAAGTAGTCCTATATTCATCCATCTTCTTCATGTAATTCTCTGTCTGCTCTCCAAACAGAGAATTTCCACCACAGGAAAATCCATAGCTTTAGTCTGGGTATCCGCGACAAACTAGTGCACCTGAGCCAGGCCAACCTACAAAAAGCTACAGATGTGGCCATGACCCTAGAGGAAACATCATTAACATCCACAGCAGCATGAAACTGAACCTTAGAGGCTTCAATGCCATCAGCAGCCACCTGTTCTAGTTCACTAGCCAGCTGGCCATGGGCCTGCTTGGCCAATTGCATAACAGTATCCCATCTAGATTTCTGATACCTAGCTACATAAGCCATATAATTTGCTTGCCTGAGTCCCAGAGAGGCTGCCATATACTGTTTTTTGCCATGGCATCAATCTTCCTGGAATCCTTGTCAGGAGGATGTGAAGCCAAGGGAATATTAGCTTTATCACAGGCAGCAGCCTGAACTACTCCAACATGACTGCATTGCTGAGAAAGGAATTCTGTATCAGGGCCTGACAATGTATACCTTCTGTCCATCTTTTATCTACAGGAGGCACAGAATTAGGAGCTTTAAAATTTTAATTGTTTGTTTCCTAAAAGACTTATGTAAAGGAATAGACAATCTCCTAGACTCTTCAATATCCATCATTTCTACAAAATCAGGCTCCTCTTGCTCATCCACAGCCTCTTCTAAAGGAAGCTGGAGGGTTTCAGCAACTTTTATAAAACATAAAATGAGATGGGACTCAGACAGCATAAGGATATTCTAAAGGTCTGTCTGGGAGATGTCCGTTCAATGGGCACACCCAGACCTTCCCAGCCACATTCATACTGTTCATAATCCTCCTCCCTCCTCTGGTTCATAAAATTCTCAATATCATAATCCTGAACCACTGGGACCGGACGAACCGACCTTTACCAGATAGTGGTGGTTCGGACGGACCCTGAGACAGTGACTGGACAATTTGTATGGCTTTTTGTTATCTCTGCAGCAGTTGGAGAAGGAATTTTGACTCCAGACCTGCTGATTTTCTTGTTTTCTTTACTGGAATTGGTTCCTCAGAACCAGCTTTTCTTTGGCCCGAGGAAGTCTGGCCCTGGTCAGAGGGCACTCCCTCTGGTTCGGTTGGCACCGAACCGGGCTGGCCAGCCGGGTCAGCGGACTTTTTGGCCTCTCGTTCCCTGAGCCTGCCCAATCTTTTTTCCAGGGTGGCTGCAGGGAAATTCTTACATACCTGGCAGTCTGACTGGAGGTGGTCAAACCCCAGACAATAAACACATGTGGTGTGTGGGTCAGCCTTGGCAAAGACTTCCCCACAAACATCACAGTGTTGAAACCCAGTGGGCCCGGTTTTTCTTTTGGGTTTCTCAGACATAATGCCAGCCTAACCAAAACTTGCCCTTTTAACGGCAGTGCCAGGCAAGACACCCTTATCGGTTCCTAACACGTCACGGTATTGGAAAAACGTATAAATCCGTTTTAGAACCGATAAGAACCGGAACCGCACTCTAAAATAGTAACTTTTAGTTTTAAATGAGTTTTAAACCCACTGATCGGTTCAAAACCGAACCGATAACTTACAAGTTCCATACAGACAAAACCTTCATTTACTTACGGTTACACAGATAGAGCTTGAACCGAATGGTTTTATGTTAAATAAAACTATTCTCGGTTAAATCCAACCGAGAAAACACTTTTAAACCGAGAAATGAACCGAGCAGAAGGAGAAATCTCCGAGCGACTGTTCACTGAGGCGGAGTAAAGAATCTAACAGTTCAAGTTTGAAATGACACAGATAGAGCTGCTCTCGTGCCAAAATTCTATTTTGGAATGGTTTTAACCATTTCACTCCAGGGCAGTTCTAGAGCTGGATCAAACTGCTAATGTCTATAATATAGCAAGACTTCATGTTGTTTGAACACCGCATAATCCCAAGAGGGAGGAGGAGGGCCTCCTTCAACAATTTCTGCACATACTCGCAACATTTGTGGTGTGACCTCTTCTCTAAATTGTTTATACCACTCAGAGGTGTATCCGTCTGGTCCCGGGCAACGGTTATGTTTAAGGTTCTTTATTCCTTCCTGAATTTCCTCTGCTTTAATTGGAGCTGTTAGTACTGTTTTATGTTTTTCTGTTAATTGCGAAAGGGGTAGATCTTTTAAAAATTATTTTCTAATGGTAGGGGTATCTTTTTCCTTTTGTTGGTATAGGGTGGTAAAATATTCAGTGAATAGTCGTCTAATTTCTTCATCCCTGTACGTTAACAAGCCCGTTGTGGCATTTTTGGCCTTAATTATGGTGACCGAACGTTTCTGTGTTCTTATTTTTTGGGCCAACCAATGCGATCCCCGGGCACCTCCCACATAGTTGTTCAGTTTAAGATCTAGCAAGGCTTGTTGAATTCTGGCGTCCATTATTTTTTGCAAGGAGGCTTTCGCATCTTTAATTTTTTGTGCTAGTTCCTTATCCCCGTCCCTATACAATAGTTGGTATTGTTGGATACGATACATCAGTTCAGAGTATTCCTTATCTAGTTCTCTTTTCTTTTTAACTGGATATGCTATTATTTCTCCCCTAAGTGTAGCTTTTAGAGAGTCCCAAGTTATAGCTTCTGGAATATCTGGGGATGAATTTTCTGATAAAAATTGTGGAATTCTTTTTTTCATTATGTCCATTAACTGTGGATCTTTTAGAATGAAAGGATTAAGACTCCACATTCTTTGTTTTTTAGTTTTGCCCAAGTCAAGTTTTAAAATAAGAGGATGGTGATCTGACAGTATTTTAGGACCTATTTCTATATCCTGTATTAAAGTTAAATGTTCACGCGTGGTTACAAAGTAGTCTAATCTAGAGTAAGAATGATGTCTGGTTGAGTAGTATGTATATCCTGGGTCTGAAGGAAATATTGAATGCCATACATCCACCAGTCCCAAATGGTCCAACATTTTTTTAATGTATTTAGTGGCATTTGTTTGTCTATATTTTAAAGGATGGGAGCAGTCCTTATTCGGTGATAGGGTTATATTTAAATCTCCTATTATTAACTGTCCCTTAAGTAGTTCTAAGATTTTGGAAAAAAGGTATCTTATTGCCGGGGTATTTGTCTGCAGGGGGAGATACACATTTACCAGTGTCACCTCCCTGCCATACAAATGCCCCTGCAGAATAACGTACCGTCACTGGGCATCAAAATGGGATTGGGTTATTTCAAAGGGAGTAGATGCTGGTATCATAATCGCCACTCCCCTGCGGCATCCACTAGAATGTAACAAAGCGAAAACCTCATATCTCTGCCCCCATCTTAGTTTCAGGTGCTCCGATTATGAGAGGTGGGTCTCTTGTATCATATTAATGTCTGCTCCCTGTTTTCTAATATTTTGCATGAAATGGAACGTTTAATAGGATTATGCAAGCCATTAATGTTGCAAGAGAGAATTCGTATTGGAAAAGTTGACATTTTTTATTTCATTGTTTTTTCCCCCTTTAGGAGAATTTCTACAATTTTTATCCGGACCGATCCCCCTTTGTCCAGAGAGGGAGACCTTTCCTCAATACTTTCAAGGCCAAGGACAGAACCTGCATTTGTGAGGGCTATTCCCACAGCAGTAAACAGTCTCTCAAACAACATTCTTAATTCAATCCGTTCATGGCTAACTGTCTGCGTTTTAATAAAGTATACGCTTTCAAGTTTTTCCCTTGTGTGTAATTTTTTTTTTCACAATTCTTTTAACTACCCGGATATGTAAAATCTTATCCCAATACTTGAAACTTTTCCCTCCCCCCCATTGCTAACCCTTAGGTCTAACTGTACTATATAAAAGCCGCAAAACATGCGGATCAACATTATGTAAATAAAGATCCGGCCTAATGCCGAAAAAACTAATTTCTTGTACGTCCTAATACTTGAAACCCCCCCCCACTTCTAACCCTTAAGTCTAACTGTGCTACATAAAAGCCGCAAAACATATGGATCAACAGTATGTACAGTAAATAAAAATTCGGCCTAATGTCGAAAAAACTAATTTCTTGTACATAACTATAACTTTGTACACTGTGACTTCCCTGGGGGGGAAAAGAGCGACCTCCAAGACCCTCTCTCCTGGTCCGGGAGCAGAGACGGGGCTGAAAATCCAACCCCGGGGCAAAAGGCCCCTAGTGTTAGTACCACAACCCCAAGAGGGATGAGAAATAATCCATCCCTTTTTGGTACCGGCATTACCAAACCGTTATATCAAAGGTTCCGTACCAGAGGTCCACCCATCTCCTCATTTTGACTATGTGGCTCTAGCTTTCGCCTTATTAGGCCGGCTTTATATTTCTCTTTTCCCTTAGTATTCTATTGCTACTCTCCTTTACCCATCATATTTCTTCTGTCCATTCTGGGTTAAGAATTATTTTAATAACCGTCCTTTTGATAACATTTATTTTGTAAGATTCAATGTCAAGAATTCCAGTCAAGTATTGTAGATCTCGGTGTTTTCACCCTTTTCATTCTTGACCTCGGGGATGCGCATTTTGTATGCAGAGTGAAGTTCTTATATTCCTCTTTGAATTTCGCTATAACCCCCTTTTTCCCCCTTTGCCTTAAAGAAACGTTCAATCCAGAGGCTTATGGCAAATTGGCACCCCTTTTCCATTGGAAGGTAACTCAATCCCCTGTGGGGGGGGGGGCCCAGAAGGGAAAGGGCCCACAGGAGCCCACCTTAGAGCAGGGGGGGGCGTCAGACCAGGAAAAGAGGCAAGGGAGAGGGCAAGACTACCTCAAGGAGAGCCCTCCGGCCTGGAGGTTTCCCGCCATTAGAGAGTTCAAAGGGACCAGATGGCAACCCTGGTCGAATAACTATAAGGGGCTGGAAAGAAAAACCTATACAATTTATCAGTTGCCTGGACCCAGAAGAGGTATGCTTCCCCCAATTCCCCCCCCAGTCCAACCCCCACCCCCACCCCACTCCCAACACTGAGCACCAGAGTCAAACCTCCCCAGAAAGGGGAACAGTGCCAAGGAAGAGAAAATTAACTGTCTCTACCTCACCTCTCAAGTTGTTAGCGATGGATTTCTGTATTGTTACAGCCGTTTGAGAATTTCTCCTAGTTGAAGCTGTATCGCTTTCTGTTCATGGCGGTCTACCTGATTTGCTTGTCTTATCCTAGATCTTAATGCTTCCATCATTTTGTCCGTGATTATACCCTTCTGCAGCATGTCGTCTGCCACCTCTAATGCTGATTGGTATGTCTTCTGGCCTGCTGGATACAATACCGTTAGCTTGGCTGTGTATGGTGTACGGAATCAAAGTTTTTGTGATCTTAATGCTGGGAATAGTAAAGCATATTCCCTTCGCTGCCTCTGTGTACATGGGGCATAGTCATTATCGAAGATTAAACGATTTTGACCTAGTAGCACTTTTCCTTTCTGCCATACCTTACGAAGCAAAAGATCCTTCACCTGGAAACTTAGAAATCTGACGAAGAATGATCGTGGCCGGGCTTCAGGGCGAGTTGGTCGTGGGCCCAGAGCTCTATGGGCCCTTTCAATATCCAACTGGAGATCTGGCTCAAGATCTAATGTTTGCCTGAATAAGTGATCTGCGTAAGCAAGAGGGTCATTCGCCTCCTCTCCCTCGGGTAGGCCGAAAATTCTTATGTTCCTCCTGCGCCCGCGATTTTCTGCATCTTCTTGCCGAAAAGGTGATGCCAGCTGCTCGGCAGCCAAGGAACGTACTGTTACCTCCAAGTTATCTAGCCTAGAAGTATTGTGTGAGATCTGTGCATCGGCCTCTGACATGCGGGTTTGCAGCGTACCCAGCTCTGCCCTGATCCCTTGCACTGATTCGCACACTTCTCCCCTGAATTCCATTATTGCTTGCAGGATTGTATCTGGATTTCCTTCTATAGCCGTACTTATACTTTTGCCCTTCATTTTAGATGGAGTGGCCGCAGGAGTTAATTTTTTTGATTCGGGCCGTATTTGAGGCTCGTTTCTCTGTTCTGGATCCTCCGTGGAGCATTCCTCTTGGTCGCTTAGATCTGCTATCAGGAGGTAGCGGTTTCGGTTTTGCTTCGCCATCTCGCGTACTGAGGCACTCAGGTACGATGTATAAATGTTCCTTGCTCTGATTAAGCCTTTTTTTATTTGTTTTAAATACCTCTTTTAGTTATTGTTGATGGGAGCCTCTTGTCGTGAGTGTTTACTCAGTCATACCGGAACTGGAGGTCCCTGGGCAAGAACCTTCTATTGGTTCTAAGGACCACTTTATCCCTATGGAAGGAGATAAGATCAGGTTCCACTGACAGGGCTTGCAATTCACTGATATGCCTGGCAGAGGTAGTGGCTACCAAGAACACAGTTTTTAAAGTCAAGTACTTAAGCTCTGCTGAAGACATAGGCTCAAAGGGGGGTTGCATAAGCTGAGCAATGCAAACATTCAAATTCCAGGCAGGGGAAGGGTCTCTAAAGGGGAGATTGGTGTGAAACAATCCTTTAAAAAATTTACAGAACACAGGATAGGAAGATAGTGAGGAAGTCTTCCCCACAGACAAAAATGCAGAAACAGCTGACAAATGTACCTTGAGAGTAGCTGGTTTGAGGCCTAGGCCATTAAGATGGACCATATAATCCAGAACCATAGGCAATTCAGCAGTGTCTGGAGAAATATTCTTCTTAGAACACCAAATGCTGAATCTTTTCCATTTGGAGTTGTAAGTCTTTCTGGTGGAGGGCTTTCGAGAAGCCTTGAGGATGTTCAGAACCCCTTGGGAAAGAAGCAGATCTGCAAACTCTAACTCTTCAAGAGCCATGCCTTGAGATTGAGGGACTGAAGATTGGGGTACCAAATCCTCCCCTGAGAGGATGTTAACAGGTTGTAATTCCTCGGAAGAGACAGGGGGAGATGGACTGCTAGGGACAGCAACAGGGGGTACCAGGGCTGTTGGGCCCAATCTGGAGCAACCAGAATCACCTTGCAAGGTTGAGACCTTATTTTGACTAAAACTTTGGACAGGAGTGGGAAGGGGGGAAAAGGCATACAGAAACTTCCCTTCCCAAGTCAGAATCAGGGCATCCAGGGGGACTGAGCCCAAAACTGGAGGTCTGCAACAAAAGAGAGGAAGTTGGAGATTGTCTGGAGCTGCAAAGAGATCTATCTCTGGAGTGCCCCACCTTGAAAAAATCACTTTCAACACCTGAGGGTCCAGGGACCATTCGTGATGGCCCTGACAAATCCTGCTCAGTGCATCTGCTAGCACATTGTCCTTGCCTGGAAGCTGAACTGCTACCAGAGAGGCTTGCAGGGAATAAGCCAGGGACCACAACTTCATGGCTTCTGTGCACAAGGCCGTGGACAGAGTGCCTCCCTGCTTGTTGATGTACCACATGGTGGTGGTGTTGTCTGTTCTGACTTGAACCACCTTGTTCTGAACTGACTGTGAGAATGCTTTTAGAGCTAGAAAAACTGCCCTGAGCTCTAGAAGATTGATGTTTAGAAGGGATTCTTGGGGGGACCACAGGCCCTGGGCAGTGAAGGACCCCAGGTGGGCTCCCCAGCCCAGAAGAGAAGCATCCGTGGTAAGGACCACTGAACAAGGCTGAGCAACAAAAGGAATACTTTGCCTTAAATTGTCCTGATCCTGCCACCACTGGAGGGCCTGGATCAAAGTTGAAATCACTGGAATCAGTTTGGTAAGGGAGTCCTTTCTCTGAGACCAGTAAGCTCTCAGGTGGAACTGAATATCCCTCATCTGGAATCTTGCCCCTTGGACCACTGCTGTTGAAGCTGCCATGTGGCCCAAGAGCTGGAGGAAATGCCTTGCTGGTCAAGATACCTGAAGGCTGAAGGAAGAAGCTAGTTCCATAAGACCCCTTGCCTTTTCTAGAGGAAGAAAGGCTCTTGCTCTGAGTGTGTCCAGTTCTGCCCCTATAAAGGTAAGGAGCTGGACTGGTTCGAGAACTGACTTGGGAAGGTTGAGAAGAAATCCTAGGGAAGTGAGCACTTGCTGGGTCACTTGCAGGTGAGACTTGACTTGGTCTGGAGACTGACCCACTAGCCTTAGCCTGGGTGTCCTTCGAGAGGCTAGAACATCTGAGCCAAGCCATCCTCCGAAGAGCCACAGATGTAGCCATGACTCTTGATGAGACATCATTAGAGTCCACAGCAGCATGAAATTGCACTTTAGATGCCTCAATCCCATCTGCAGCCACCGCCTCCAGCTCCCTGGCTAGCTGGGCAGAGGCCTGTCTAGCCAGTGCCAGTACAGTGACCCACCTGGACTTCTGGTACCTGGCTGTACAGGCCACGTAATTCGCCTGCCTGAGTCCCAAAGAAGATGCCATGTACTGCTTCTTTGCCATGGCATCAATCTTCCTGAAGTCCTTGTTGGGGTGAAGCCAAGGGAATATTTGCCTTGTCACAGGCAGCAGCCTGCACTACCCCAACATGGCTGCATTGCTGATATAAGAACTCTGTGTCTGAGCCTGAGAGTGTATACCTCTTGTCCATTCTTTTATCCACAGGAGGTATAGTGTTAGAGACTTTAAGATTTTTGTGTCTGTTTCCCAAAAGATTTATGAAGGGAATAGACAGTCTCCTGGACTCTGGGATATCCATCATCTCTACATAATCAGGCTCTTCTTGATCTTCACAGCCTCCTCCATAGGAAGCTGGAGGGTTTCAGCCACTTTCTGTAAAACATAAAATGGGAAGGGGACTCAGAAAGCCTAGGAGGGGAAACACCTGATGGTCTGTCTGGGGAGCTGTCCGGTTCCACAGGCACATCCAGACCTTCACTTACATCATAATCCTCAAATTTCCCTTCCTCTTCAAACTCCGGTTCATAAAATTCTTCAAAGGTATACTCTTGAACCGGGGGAACCAACCAAACCGAACCCCTGCCAGAAAGAGCCGGATCGGTCGGAACCAGACGGAGCGATTCCACAATTTGAATCGCCCTGGCTATCTCTTCGGCGGTCGGAACATGAACCTCTGGATCCGAACCAGTCGATTTATCTTTGCGTTTCCTTTTTGTCGGAACTGATCCCTCAGAATCAGCTCTCCTTTTGCCCGAAGAAGTATCACCCTGGTCAGAGGGCACTCCTTCTGGTTCGGTCGAAACCAAAGCGGGCTGGCCATCCGGGTCAGCGGACTTCTCGGCCTCCTTTTCCCCTCAGTCTACCTAATCTCTTCTCGAGGGCAGATTTGGGAAAATTTTTACATATTTGGCAGTCTGAATCAAGGTGGTCAAACCCCAGACAATAAACACAGGTGGTGTGGGGATCGGCCTTGGCAAAGACCTCCCCACACTCACTGCAGTGTTGAAACCCAGTGGGCCCGGTTTTTTTCTTGGGTTTCTCAGACATGGCCAACCTAACCAAACTTACCCTTTTTTCGGCAACCGCCAGGCAAGACTCCCTTATCGGTTCCTAACCATGTCACGGGTATTGGAAAAAAACGGTTAAAACACATTTTTTTTAGAACCGATAAGAACCGGTAACCACACACTAAATATAGCAAAATTCACAATCAAATGGTCAGTTCAGCCGAACCGACCACACTTTTACAAGTTCCACACAGAAAATATAGAACAATTCCTATCTAGTACTCACAGCACCACAGACAGAGACTGAACCGACTTATGGATACTTTTTTTGGTTTAAACCGATTAAAACTGAAACTTTAACCGCTTCAAACCGAGCTGAAGGAGAAATCTCAAGCGACTGCTCAGTGAGGCGGAGTAAAGAATCTGACGGTTTAGGTTCAAAACACTCCAGACAGAGACTTCAACCGAGTTCGAGCTCGGCGTTCCATGCCCTGCATGGAAAGTTAACCCTTAGTTCTCCGGGGCAGTTCAAAGGTTGGGAATCACTGCAGTTGTCAGAATACAGCAAGACTTCATGTTGTTTGAAATGCTTTTTCCCAAAGAAAGGTTTTCAAACCCCTCTTAAATCCCTCCACAGAAGTGCACTCCCGTAACCGATGGGGTAGAGAGTTCCAAAGGGTGGGGGCAGCATAAGAGAAAGCTCAAGCACCAGATGATTTCAAATTCACCCTTGGAACCTCTATCAGCCCCTCGTGGCCAAGCAGAGCAATCGATCAGTGCAGTAGGGAACCAGAAGTTCTTTCAAATATACCGGGCTCAAATCGTGTAGGGCTTTTTAAGTCAGCAAGTCGACTTTAAAGGTGATCCGCCACCAAATCGGCAGCCAGTGCAGTTCGACAGGATCTGTAAGAACCCATCAAAAGCCAGGCTGCAGCGTTCTGCACTAGCTGCAGGCGACGGATTTCAACCCCTGAAAGCCTTAGATAGAGGGAGCTGCAGTAATCCAGATGGTAAGACACAAAGGCGTGGTCTAAGGTTGGAAGGTCGGCAGATGGAACAAGATGTCTAACCCTGGCGACGTTTCTAAGATGGTAAAAGGAAGTCTTGACGACAGCCGACACCTGCAACTGCAGTGTCAGTCTATCATCAAGAACCATTCCCAGGTTACGCACTTGTTCAGAGGTCGGGAGAGAGACAAACGCCTCCAAGAAAATTTTCGGAGGACACAACACCACCAGAACTCCCTATCTGTCGACCAGGATCCACAACCAGTATCTCTGTTTTTTCTGAGTTCAACCTCAGCCAACTAGAATCCATCCACTCCTGGATTTCTTTTAGACAGCTGATAAAGACTGAGAGGGCTCCCTCCTGATCGGGGGCAAAAGAAAAAATTACTCACCTTAGTAATGTTGTTTCTTCTAATGGAGTCTTGCTATATTATACACATTAGCAGTTTGATCCAGCTCTAGAACTGCCCCGGAGTGCAATGGTTAAAACCATTCCAAAATAGAATTTTGGCACGAGAGCAGCTCTATCTGTGTCATTTCAAACTTGAACTGTCAGATCTTTACGAGCCAAACTCACTAAGGTCTGTGTGGAAGCTGTAAACTACACTAGCCAAATGGCTACCTAAATAATAACAACACTGATGGTCCCAACACCCAAGACTCAAGCCAGGGGACCAGAAATACTAACACCATTCTAATAATATGAAAATGGAACATAAGTATAATAAAACACACACGCCAGACACACACATTCCCAAAGTCCCAAAGGGGACAAAATGGTAACAGGACATAAGTAGTGCCCACACTAAGTTGCCCGCACCCCACCAAGTAGAGGTTCTGAGAGGGGCAGGTTGGGGGTTAGAATATAGCAAGACTCCATTAGAAGAAACAACATACTAAGGTGAGTAATTTTTTCTTCAAACAACATGAAGTCTTGCTATATTATAGACATTAGCAGAATACACAGCAGTACCTCCATGGAGGAGGGGCAGAACCTACTTAGGAATAGGCTCTGAAGAACAGCTGTGCCAAACCGAGCATCTCTCCTGGCCTGACATCCAGGGAGTAATGCTTGGTAAAGTGTGTACCGCTTTCCAAGTAGCAGCCTGGCAAATCTCTAATAAAGGGATATCTCTGGCAGCAGCTAGAGACGAGCTGTACCCCTGGTAGAATGAGCCCTCAAACCGGGGGCTCTGCCCACTTTCTGATAACAAATTGGATACAAGAGACAATCCACCTCGCTATTGATCTCTTAGTGGCAGGTTTGCCTTTCCCAACTTCACCATAGGTAAGGAAAAGTTGGAGGATTCGAACCTGTGACCTCTGGCACGCCTATATAATAACTAAGAGCTCTTAACATCCAGGTTGTGCAACCTCCTCTCACCTGAAGAGGAGTGATCAGTGAAAATACTGGAAGGGAGATAGATTGATTAAGATGGAAATCTGAAACCACCTTAGGCAAAACTTCCTATTAGTCCTAAGGACTATCTTATCCCTGTGGAAAGAAATAAAGTCAGTCTCCACTGACAAGGCTTGCAATTCACTTATGTCTGGCAGAAGTGATAGCCACTAGAAAAACAGTTTTCCAAGTTAGGTACTTAAGCTCTGCAGAAGACAGAGGTTCAAAAGGGGTTGCATTAACTGGGCAATGCAAACATTAAGGTCCCAAGCAGGGCCGGTTCCCAAAGGAGGATTAGTATGGAGTAAGCCCTTAAAAAACTTGGAAAACACAGGATGAGAGGAAAGAGGGGATGACTATCCTGCTGACACAAAAGCAGACACAGCTGCCAAATGAACTCTCAGGGTAGCTGGTCTGAGACCCAAGGAATTAAGATGTACCATGTAATCTAACAAAATGGGCAATTCAGCAGATTCTGGGGAAATATTTTTCCCAGCACACCAAATGGAAAACCTTTTCCATTTAGAACTAAGAGTAGCCCTAGTGGAAGGCTTTCTGGAAGCCTTTAGGATCTCAAGAACACCCTGAGAGAGGTGTAAATCAGCAAACTAACTCCTCAAGAGCCAGGCCTTGAGGCTGAGGGATTTGAGGTCCGGATACCAAACCCTTCCCTGGGCACAAGTCAACAGATTGTGATTCCTGGGGAGGCACAGGGGAAGATGGACTGTCAGAGACAGAAGGAGTGGGTACCAGGGCTGCCTGGCCCAATCCGGGGCAATCAGAATCACCCTGCAAGGCTGAGATCTGATTTTGACTAGTACTTTGAATAAGAGAGGAAAGGGGGGAAAGCATAGAGGAACTTCCCCTCCCAATCCAGAAGAAGGGCATCCAGGGGAACTGAGCCCAGCACTGGAGGCCTGCAACAGAACAGAGGAAGTTTGTGATTGTGTGGGGCTGCAAAAAGATCTATCTGAGGGATGCCCCACCTGGCAAAAACTATCCCCAGCACTTGAGGATCCAGGGACCATTCGTGATGGCCCTGGGAAATGCTGCTGAGGGCATCCGCTAGGACATTGTCCTTCCCTGGAAGATGAACTGCTGTGAGGGAAGTGTTCAGGGAATTGGCCAGAGACCACAACTTCATTGCCTCGGTGCACAAGGCCGAAGACCGAGTGGCCCCCTGTTTGTTGATGTACCACATTGTTGTGGTGTTGTCTGTTCTGACTTGTATCACCTTGTCGTGGACAGATGCAGAAAAAGCTTGAAGAGCTAAAAAGACAGCTCTGAGTTCCAGCAAATTGATGTGGAGCAGAGATTCCTGGGGGACCAAACTCCTGAGTGGAAAGGTCGCCCATGTGGGCTCCCAACCCAGAAGGGAAGCATCTGTAGTGAGAGTCAAGTTGTGAGAAGGGGAAATGAAGGGACCCCTGCCTTAAATTGCTCTGATCCTTCCACCACTGGAGAGCTAGGATAAAGGTTCGGAGTCACTGGGACCAACTTGGAAAGGGGGTCTCTTCTCTGAGACCAAAAGGTTCTCAAGTGAAACTGAATGTCTCTCATCTGAAATCTGGCTCCCTGCACAACAGCTGTGGATGCAGCCATGTGCCCCAGGAGCTGCAGAAAGTGTCTTGCTGGTCGAGAGAGCTGCAGAGTGAAGGAAGAGGCCAGAGCCACTAAATTCCTTACCCTTTCTGGGGGAAGAAAGGCTCTGGCTAGCTTTGTGTCCAATTCTGCCCCTATAAAGGTGAGTACCTGGACTGGTTCCAGAACCGACTTTGGTAGGTTTAGCAGAAAACCCAGGGAGGTGAGAAGCTGCTGGGTGACCTGCAGGTGAGATTTTACCTGTTCTGGGGACTAGCCTACAATGAGCCAGTCATCTAGATAGGGAAAATAGCAATCCTCTGCCTCCTTAAGTGGGCCACTGCCACTGCTAGACACTTTGTGAATACCCTTGGAGCAGAGGTAAGGCCGAAGGGCATTGCTCTGAACTGGTAATGACCTGAGGGCAGTTCGAATCTAAGGTACTTTCGATGGGATCTTCTGATTAGGACATGGAAATAGGCATCCTTGAGGTCCAGGGAGGCTAGCCAGTCCCCTGGCCTTAGGGAAGGTAAAATCATTGCCAGAGTTACCATTTTGAACTTTGGTTTCAGAAGATGCTTGTTCAGATATCTGAGATCTAAAATGGGCCGCCATTCTCCTGTCTTTTTTGGGGTAAGGAAGTATCTGGAATACAGACCCCTGCCCTGATGCAGGGAGGAACCTTTCTACTGCTCTGAGAGCTAACAGGGATGAGACCTCTGTTTCCAGAGCGAGGGTCTCTGAAGCACTTGCAGGTAGAAAAGTCTGCTTCTCAACTTGGGAAACTTTTGAAGCTGAGAACCAGACCCTGGCTTACTACTTCCAGAACCCACTTGTCTGAGGTTAAAAGCCCAATTCTGACTGAAGTAAGCCAGCCTGCCCCCCACTGGTACAGGAGACTGGCCCTGGGCACCCCATCAGGGTGCCTGTTTCTGCAGGAGTTTTAGGCTGGGGTGGGAGCAGGTCTGCCCACCCCTCGTCTGCCCCTGCCTCTGAAGAAGCCCTCTGAGCATAGGCAGAGGAGGCCTGAGTCTGGTAGAAAGGCTCTGTGAAAAGGCCTCACCCCTACCCCTGGGGCATGCCTTTGAGGAGTGGCTTGCCGCCTCTTAGCCTGGGCACTCTTGTAAGTAGTCCCATATTCATCCATCTTCTTCATGTAATTCTCTGTCTGCTTTCCAAACAGAGAATTTCCTACCACAGGAAAATCCATAGCCTTAGTCTGGGTATCCTGTGACAAACTAGTACACCTGAGCCAGGCCAACCTACGAAAAGCTACAGATGTGGCCATGACCCTAGAGGAAACATCATTAACATCCACAGCAGCATGAAACTGAACCTTAGAGGCTTCAATGCCATCAACAGCCACCTGTTCTAGTTCATTAGCCAGCTGGCCATGGGCCTGCTTGGCCAAGTGCATAACAGTATCCCATCTAGATTTCTGATACCTAGCTACATAAGCCATATAATTTGCTTGCCTGAGTCCCAGAGAGGCTGCCATATACTGTTTTTTTGCCATGGCATCAATCTTCCTGGAATCCTTGTCAGGAGGATGTGAAGCCAAGGTAATATTAGCTTTATCACAGGCAGCAGCCTGAACTACCCCAACATGACTGCATTGCTGAGAAAGGAATTCTGTATCAGGGCCTGACAATGTATACCTTCTGTCCATCTTTTTATCTACAGGAGGCACAGAATTAGGAGCTTTTAAAATTTTAGTTGTTTGTTTCCTAAAAGACTTATGTAAAGGAATAGACAATCTCCTAGACTCTGGAATATCCATCATTTCTACAAAATCAGGCTCCTCTTGCTCATCCACAGCCTCTTCTAAAGGAAGCTGGAGGGTTTCAGCAACTTTTATAAAACATAAAATGAGATGGGGACTCAGACAGCATAGGGGAGATTCTAAAGGTCTGTCTGGGGAGATGTCCGGTTCAATGGGCACACCCAGACCTTCCCAGCCACATTCATACTGTTCATAATCCTCCTCCCCTCCTCTGGTTCATAAAATTCCTCAATATCATAATCCTGAACCACTGGGACCGGACGAACCGACCTTTTACCAGACAGTGGTGGTTGGACGGACCCTGAGACAGTGACTGGACAATTTGTATGGCTTTTGTTATCTCTGCAGCAGTTGGAGAAGGATTTTGGACTCCAGACCTGCTGATTTTCTTGTTTTCTTTACTGGAATTGGTTCCTCAGAACCAGCTTTTCTTTGCCCAAGGAAGTCTGGCCCTGGTCAGAGGGCACTCCTCTGGTTCGGTTGGCACCAAACCGGGCTGGCCAGCCAGGTCAGCGGACTTTTGGCCTCTCGCTCCCTGAGCCTGCCCAATCTTTTTCCAGGGTGGCTGCAGGAAATTCTTACATACCTGGCAGTCTGACTGGAGGTGGTCAAACCTCAGACAATAAACACATGTGGTGTGTGGGTCAGCCTTGGCAAAGACTTCCCACAAACATCACAGTGTTGAAACCCAGTGGGCCCGGTTTTTCTTTGGGTTTCTCAGACATAATGCCAGCCTAACCAAAAACTTGCCTTTAACGGCAATGCCAGGCAAGACACTTTATCGGTTCCTAACCGTGTCACGGTATTGGAAAAACGTAATAAATCAGTTTTTTTAGAACCGATAAGAACCGGAACCGCACTCTAAAATAGTAACTTTTAGTTTTAAATGAGTTTTAAATCCACTGATCGGTTCAAAACCGAATCGATAACTTATAAGTTCCACACAGACAAAACCTTCATTTACTTACGGTTACCACAGATAGAGCTTGAACCGAACGGTTTTGCGGTTAAAATAAAACTATTCTCGGTTAAATCCAACCGAGAAAACACTTTTTAAACCGAGAAATGAACCGAGCAGAAGGAGAAATCTCCGGAGCGACTGTTCACTGAGGCGGAGTAAAGAATCTGACAGTTCAAGTTTGAAATGACACAGAGCTGCTCTCGTGCCAAAATTCTATTTTGGAATGGTTTTAACCATTGCACTCCGGGGCAGTTCTAGAGCTGGATCAAACTGCTAATGTCTATAATATAGCAAGACTTCATGTTGTTTGAAGAAAGGTAGAGCTGGGTATCATCTGCATAACAGTGAAATCTCAGCCCATACCTTCTAACAATGTCTCCGATGGGTAGCATATACACCGCAAATAACATGGGTGACAGTACTGAATCCTGAGGCACCCCACACAACAAAGCCGTTGAATCCAAGGAAAAAAACCCGGACACAACTCTTTGTGATCTCCCAGTGAGGAATGAAGTGAACCATCTTATGACAGTTCCTGATATTCCGCATAAGAGCCTTAGGTGTTCTATCAACACCATGTGATCTACGGTATCAAATGCTGAAGATAGGTCGAGGAGAACCAAGATGGAACAGCTCTTCCGATCTCTAGCCATCAGGACATCACTGAGCACCCGAACCAGCAATGTCTCAGTACTATGTCTTTTACGAAATCTGGACTGGGGGGGTTTATAGATGTCATGGATGATCAAATGGTCCTCCAGTTGTGCTGCCACTACTTTCTCAATCACCTTCCCAACAAAGGGAAGGTTAGAGATAGGTCTGTAGTTTGCAAGACAGTCAGGGTCCAAGGTAGCTTTCTTCAAAAGTGGTGTCACCACCGCCTCTTTCAGGGAGCTAGGAAACTCACCAGATTCCAAGGAGCACCTGACTATCCGCACAAGGACTGGACCAATGATATCAATACAACCCAAAATTATGGAAGTCGGTCCAGGATCCAGACTACAGCACATAGGGCGCATATTCTGGATGATCCTCATGACATCCATGAACTCCGGTTGACCGAACGAACTCCAGGAGAATTGGGGCACAGTGGTCTCACACAGGTCCACGGCAACCCCCTTAGAGTGTGATGGCAACAGTTCCGCCCTAATGTCGGCCACCTTATTTGCAAAGAATAGAGCTAGCTCCTTGCACTCTAATTGCGAAAAAGCTTTCCGAACTTGCAGACAGGCTGGGTTGCACAGTCTGTCCACAGTTCAAAATAGCTGAGCAGGTCAGTTCCGAGCAACCGCAATCTCCCTGGACAGGAATTCTGTCTTCTTATGGGTGATTGTAGATTGATAGACCGAATAATGGTCCATCAATCTAAGGTGGTCGGCATCAAGGGCGGACCTTCACCAGCAACGCTCTAACCTTCGCCCCTGTCTCCGCATCTCCCTCAACATCCCATCAAACCAAGGGGACTTGGGGCGAAGGAAGAGGGGGGTGAACACGAACTGGAGCAACGAAATCCAAATCCCCTGCAACGGCTGTGTTATAAGCTGACACGAGAGTCTCTGGATCACTGCTGGCGAACGCGGGAGACGAGAGGTCAAGCACTGCCGCAAAGCCTTGGGGATCTATATCCCGTAAAGGGCGGTACCTAACCAACTCCACAGGGGAAGACCTACTAGACGGGGTGCAAAAACTAAACCCCACGGTGTAATGATCAGACCACCCGACGGGTTCCACCCCTACATCGGATGCTTCGACCCTTAGGAGAAAGATTGGGTCCAGAGAGTGTCCAAATTTATGTGTAGCAGTGGAAACCACCTGTGTAAGGCCCAGCGTTGTCATTAACTGGAGGAAGTGTACAAGAAATGGTTCCTTCCCGGTCAGAGGAACTGAAAAGGAACCGAGCAACTTACCTAAAACAAACTCAAATTTAACCAATTCTACCTGATACCAAGGACAGTACTTCAAATTCTGAAAATAAACAAACAGAACTTCGTACAAAACCGAGAAAAACAAATCTTTTCAAGCGAAGAAGGAGAGCTTTCTGGAGACGCCTTACTGAGGCAAGCGGAGTAAAGAATATGATGGTTGAAGAACCATAACCAGGGACAGTGGTTTGAAAATCGAGCTTCAGCCTAGCATTCCATCATTTGCATAGGGTCTATTAACCATTTTGGCTCCAGGGCAGTCCAATGGTGAGACCATACTGCATTAGTCGGAATACAGTAAGATTTCCTGGGGTTTGAATAGGGCATTGTAGTCCACCGGAGGTGGAAAACTATATACTGGTGGGTAGGGGTAAGACGGCGCTGGATAAGGGTACGACGGCGAAAGGGTAACCTGGAAAAGGACCACCTGGTGCCAACTGAGGATCCAATGGGCGTCAACTGTGGAAGGGGGAACACAGGCTCTGGGCCCACAGGCTGGGGCAGCAGCAGCAGTACTGGCGGTGACCCAGCAGGCGTCGGCCGGGAGCATCCAGGGGAAGGATCCGCTGGCACAGGCTGAGCCGGAGAAGCAAGCACCTGGGGGGAAGGAGACCTCCAAGGTGAAGGCAGAGGCAACACCGGAGTAGCAGGAGCAGTGGCAGCCTACTGCAGGCGCTGCCCTGAAGGACTGACGTCAGGCCCAGAAGAGGGGACCGATGTAGGCAGTGCCTTGGCGGAGGGGGCGATGGTGAAGGAACCGACGCCCGAGAGACCAACACCGGCCAAGCCACCTGACTGAGAGACAGTGGATGAAATGGGACTAGGAGGCAGGAGATGAAGTCCTCTGATCCGAGGAGCCCCGCCTGAAATGATAATGAGGGTGGGCAGCTGAGCCACCAGGAGCCCAGTAGAAGAAAGGGCTGGCAGTGTTAATGAGGCCGACTTCCCCTGCAGGAGGATGACCCCAATGGTCCGACGCAGTCAAGGATTTGTATGACGACTATAATCAGGAAGCAGACCAGTCCCAGTGTTTGTCCTAGTGCTTGTGCTTCCCACTGGATTTCTGAGAAGAAGATGAAGCCCTAGAGGACCGTGCTGGCGAGGCTGACGAGCTCCTGGCCTGCAGCACCTTTTCCACCACAACCAGCTTCTGCTTTATAAGATGGCTCTCCAGAATCTTAAGACAACATCTCTGAGTGGCCTGAGTGAATTTGTGGCAAATCTGGCAGGCTTCAGTGTCATGGCTGGGGCCTAGGCAAATGATGCACACAGAGTGGCCGTCTTTTTATCACATCCTATTTTTAAGCGTCTGGCTGTGAAGCCTACAGAGGCATCCAGCGCCCGGCCTGCCAGCGGAGAGCAGCAGGCTCACTGCGCATGATGGGGCCCGCACGGCTGTAGCCGATCCGCTGGAGGGCTCCCCCGTCCCTTGCCAGCTGGACCAGCGCCACCCCCCCCCAGCACGATTCCATGACAGTCCTCCCCGCAGCACAGGGCGTGGTCATCAAGCTGCCCGGTCGCGCCCAGCCCATTTTCCACTTTTTCTCCCAATGGAAGCATGGATGTGCAATGACATCCGTGCGCAAGTGTGCAGACATCCGCCGTACTCCCTCCCCTCAGACACACGAGCATCTGCAGTGCCACATGAGTCCACCCCATTCCCCAGGACTAGGAGAGCAGTCGTCAGAAGCTCAATCCTAGTCCTCCCCTGTCGACCCGGGCTCATTCCAGAAAATACAGTTACATAAGAACTTACCGTAACAGTAGATCTTCGAGAGGAGCTCTTGCAGCAGGCTATAACAGTAAGGACTATGCTGCGGGCACTAGGACCCTCCGGTGAAAACTTCAGCCAGCAGTACACAGCAGGGACCGCCCCTGATGCCGGCCCCGCCCCGACATCGGTCTGGGTGCAAAAGTTCTCCTGACTGGCCCCGAGATCTTGACCGTGGAGTCTAGATCATCGTAGCCTTGGTCCCACTGTACCCTGAGCATCCATTGTGGGACCCTCATGTGGAGGCGGCCAAGGGAGTGACAGGGATGGCCGTCGCCATGTGCCCCAGTAGCATGAGGAAGTTCCGAGCTGGAACTTGAGGAGTTATTGAGATCCGTTCTGCAATCTCTTGCAGGCGATCTCCTCTGTCCTGGGGAAGGAAGGCCATGCCCTGGATGGAGTCCAGGACCACTCCAATGAAGACGAGCTTTTGACTGAGCTCCGGGGACGATTTTCGTAGATTCAGGGTGATCCCCAGCCCTCGGAACAGAGTATAGGTGTCTTCGAGGGCCCGAAGAAGGCCTACCCTTGAAGGGGCTGTAAGCAGCCAATCGTCGAAGTAGGGCAACGTAGTGCCCCATGCACCTTAGAGCCGCAGCCACCACTGCTAAGCATTTGGTGAAGACTCACGGAGCAGAAGAGAGGCCGAACAGAAGCACTCAAAACTGGTAGTGCTCCCCTTGGAAGTGGAACCTCAGAAACTTCCGGTGGGGAGGGAAGACCCCGATGTGCATGTATGCATCTTGCATGTCTAGGGAGCAGAGCCAGTCTCCTTGGTGCAGCAGAGGAAGAAGACCTTGGAGGGTCACCATCCTGAACCTTTTGTACTCGATAAAGAGATTCAGAGAGCTGAGGTCCAGAATGGGACGAAGGTCCTGTGTCTTTTTTGGAACCAGGAAAAAATGTGAATAAAACCCCTGTCCTCGCTGATGCAAGGGGACTATCTCTATTGCCTTTTTTGCGAGAGGGTCTGGATCTCGCCTTCTATTAGTGGGATGTGAGAAGGAGGATAATGGGAGAGCTTTGGTGGAGTGTTCGGGGGAAACTCCGTGAACTCCAGTGTGTGTCCCCTCCTGATGATATCTAAGACCCATTGGTCCGCAGTAATTGACTTCCACCCTTCGAAATGAAGGGAGAAGCGGCCCCCAACCGGCTCCCCTGGATCTTCCCGCGTAAGGGGGGGGGCGGAAGGGAGTCATTGGGCTGAGCCAGGTGTAGGCAGAGAGGCCTTGGAGGACTTGGGCCCATGGGCAGGAGCTCCACCAGGCTGCTGGTTCCCGGATCTCCTGCGAAAGCCTCCTCTCTGCCCCTGCTGGTTGCTACGGGCATGACCTTGACCGCCTGAGGACTTACGAAAAGGCCGTTTTCGATGTCTTTGCTGGTCACTGCGGTACATCTGGCAGACCGACCAGATAGACTTGCCCAACTCCTGGAGATGAGAAATCAAGGCTTTCGTCTCCTGCCCAAACAGCACGGTACCCTGGAAGGGCAAATCCTTGATACCGGCCTGCAGATCCTGGTGAAAGCAGGAGACTCTCAACCAGGCGTTGCATCATAGGCACAGCCCAGAAACGGCTGCCCTGGCTGCCGTATCTGCCGTGTCATACAAGGCTCTCAGGACATGGGAGCCTATGTCTGAGCCCGATTTTAGGATGTTCAGGAGCTCTGTCTTCTGGTCACAGTCTGGAAGGGCCTTCAACAGCTCTTGTCCCCTTTCCCAAAGCGCATTCTGGTACTGGACCATATGCGTTAAGAAGTTCAGGGAACGTATGCAACAGGTGGAAGCAGAATAAACCTTCTTGCACACCTGGTCCAAATAGCGAGACTCCAGGTTGGGAGGCTGAGAGCTGAGGTGTTTCGGCTGCCTGGACTTATCATAGGCAGCCGTGATCACCGAGGAGTCTGCTTGAGGGTGTTCAGCGAGGAAAGCTTCTGCCCTCGGGGCCTTGTACAGCCTATCCGACTTCTTTGGAACAGCCGGGACTGAAGCCAGATGTTTCCAGGTAGTTTGAGTGAGATCCTGGAAAGTATCCAGCAAAGGAGGGACTGCCAAAGGTTTAGGCTCCTTTTGCCTCAGGTACTTTGCTAGTCTCCGGCGTTCTGGGTCCAGGTCCTCCGCCTCCCACTCGTTGGAGGCCTGGATGTGCTTCATGACGTCCATGAAGGTAGGATCATCCGGAGGCGAGCGAGGCTGGTCCTTCTCTCCTGAGGAGCATTGCAGACTGAGAGAGGAAGTTGAGGAATACGATGATGAGGGAGATCGCCTATAAGATTTCGAATAGTCTGACCTCTCCGTGTGACCAGATTCTCGCTGTCGTTGGTAACTAGGAGACCGACATTGGCCCGAAGACCGACTCCGGTCCCTGGACCGGCGATGGAGCTGAGACTGACGTCAGTCAGAGGACCGATGTCGGGAGCATTCTCGCCTAGAGGACCAAGAAAGGCGCCTAGAACTTGACCTGGACCTACGACGGTCACCAGAGTCCCTGGAGTGCGGTGGTCCCGGACCAGGTGTGGGAACGAGCCCTAGAGGGAGGTGTAGGTGGGCACTCCGGCGACTTTGGCGGGGAAGGCTCACCTCCCGGCTGTGGTTTATTCGCTGGGTCTGGTACCGGTGTCTGGGCCGGCGATGGAGGGGTCCGCTTGTGGACCTGCCCCCACCAAAAGGAAAACAGCTCCTGGAGCTCATCCTTCGTGAAAATTTCTGCTGCCCGGCTCGGAAAGGAAGTATCCGGGACGTCGGGGTGCAAAGGAGAGCCCTCCTGGGGGCCGAGGGGGAGGAGGACTTGTGCGACGGGGACGATGGCTCTTCCATAGCCAATCCCTCACCCTTCGCCCCTTCAACTGGCGTCGTTGTGTTGGTACCGATGACGGGGTGCCGCCGGGGTGCGCTGGATAGTCCTTGGGCTCCGGAGGTGTGCCTTTAGCAGGTGGCGCCGGTGCCTTGGGAGGTGGGGCCGAAGCATACACCTCTGAGGGCTTCGTGGTGACCCTTAGCAGGGTCACCTTAGGCTTAGCCGGCTTCTCCCCCGAAGGGCCGGCCTTGGCCTGAGCAGATCTGGGGTGCTCTACTGATCCCGAGGGACGGGCCTTCTTTGGAGAGGGCCGCGAGTGAGAGTGGGACCGCGACCGGGACCGACTACGGTCTTTGCTGTGCCGTTTCGTCTCTTTCCGTTTCCCCTCAGAGGAGTGCAGATCCATCTTCTGCTTCAAGAGAAAGGCTTTCAGGGCCTTAAGGCGTCGGATGCGGGTCCTGCTAGTGAAGGCCTGGCAAACGGAGCAGTTCGCGGTGTCATGGTACGGTCCTAGACAAAAGACACAGCGGCGATGGCCATGGATCTGCCTCCCATACTCGCACTTATTCAGATGTTCCGGTGAGGCCGACGTCCAAGAAGACATCCGTCGGACTTCACAGAAACTGTTGAACAACAGCCTGACGTCGGTAACTTTGAAAGAAAAACCATCGAAAACGGTTAAAGAGTCGTCGGACAGCGGTCTGACGTCGGTGTAGAACGAAGAAAAAAAGTCAAAAAAATGGTTCAAACGCGGGTTTTTTGATTGAAGAATCTTGCCGAACTGGCAAGCTGAAGCTGTTCTTCTCTTGTTCACGTGCGGGATGCAGCGGGAAAAGAACTGAGGTGGAGCTAAGTCCGCCCCCTTTTGTACCCAGACCGACGTTGGGCGGGGCCAGCGTCGGAGGCAGTCCCTGCTGTGTACTGCTGGCTGAAGTTTTCACCGGAGGGTCCTAGTGCCTGCGGCATAGTCCTTACTGTTATAGCCTGCTGCAAGAGCTCCAACTCGAAGTAAGATCCTAGGTTGCTGGCGTGGAGCGAGATGTAGCGTCTAGCACCTCAACCCTCAGCGCCACTGGGCCAGTCCAGAGTGGCCATCTTTTTCTGGAATCTGTTTACACAGACACATTTTGTGGAGCGGTCGGAGGTGGAGAAGACATAAACTCAATGGCTGAAACACTGAAAAGTTGATGTTAGACACTCAAGAAAAAGGAAAATAAAAAAGCATGGCAAGCGCAAGTAATGGCATCAACTATAACTGCAGCATCCGCTAAAATACGACGTGTGCGGGTTCATGGCGGATAGAGAACTGAGTTAGGCGAGTGGGAGACTGCTAGCTAGAAAGTTTTCCATGTGGTCCTGGTGCCAGGTGGCTTAGTCCTACTGGTGCTGGCCTGCTGCAAGAGCCTTCCTCGAAGTAAGATCTTTGACTCTATCCATCCATGTTGGAAGCTGCTTATGGGTTCGTTATATATAATAACTGGGGCCTGGTTTTTTTTCCCCCTAGGAAAAGCTGGGCATAATTTTCTATTATAACCAGCTTGTTATAACGCCATTCATGTACCGGCTTCCTTAAAAGGCTCTCTCCACAGCACAGTCCACTGTCATAAAAAAAAAAAAAAATCACTGGCCAGCCTGGTGTTGCTGAGGGCTGAGGCACTGGATGCCACACCTCGTGCTACGCCTTCGACCCAGGTTCGGGAACAGACTTGGGCCACCAGGGTTTGGATGGGGGAGGAGGACTGAGCGTCTCAATGGATGCTCTCCTCCTCCTGGGGTGGGTTACTGGGTAGCACAAAGCACCCATAGCAGCTCTGCCTGTGGAAGCATGGGCAGTAGGGGCACATGGCTCTCTGGAGTCGGGGAGGGAAGGATGCTGTCGGGTGCTTGACGACGGCATGCATCAGCACGTTCTTCGTTTGGACAAACGTCCTCTGTGCTGGCATCCTCAGGGGGATCAGGAGAAAATGGAGGAAACATGTATACACCCACAGCCATAATGATCAATAAGAAACCAGGGGGATCCTGGTGGCAGGACCTGGTGGATGGAGTAGGAGGGGGCACAAGGCCCCCTCTGAAGCCGAGAAGCCGGGCAGGTACAAAAAAAAAAATCACCATGGCAACCTTTTTTTAATCACAGGTATGTGTTATCGAGGTATCCATAAAGACGCATAGGCAAACCAGAAGTTATAAATAAAAAATACAATTGTGCAGGATAGCTCTTAATACAGGCAATTCAAACAAACACAAGTCCTTCATCTGAGAGTCATTTACAAATTTCCAACTCTATCTCTAAACAAAACATTGATCTCTTTTTGTAAGATGTTTTTCCCCTGGCAATTGAATTCTACATTCTGTTCTTGTGAATGACACCAACAGTGATGCACAAAATATATTAAGACTTTGTCAGTTTCTTTCATGTGACCAGCCTAAAGAATACATTAGTCTTCTTTACAGGTACAGACAATTAAGAAATTCTGTCCCACAGCTAGTTTCCTGGTAATAATTCTGCAAACAAGCTCGTGCAGATCAAAATGTACCTTAAGGGTATCCCATGTTCTAAATAAACCTAAATAGCTTTCTGAATTCATTTCAACAGTATAACTACAGTATATACATTTGCAAACCAAGGGATCAGTTTAATATACAGATTTACATATATTTTTTTAACAAAAGAGAAGCAAGCGAAGAAATAAAGAACAAAAACAGCAAGTGATGGAAGAGAGAAAATGGGGAAATTGTGGGACCATCAGACTGGCCAATTCCTACACGCCGCAAGGAAAATTTGTGCAATCAAGACAGGCACAAGATCAGTGACAGAATAGGAGAGGACAGACTAGATCTATGCTTTTAACTCTCTCTGGATGGGACAGGGTTATATCCCAACCCTGTCACATACCCCTTGTTTAAGAAAGAACATGTTTTTTCTCTTTTTAAAACATGTTTCCAAAGCCTTCTTCTTTCTCTTTTAACATTACTTCATAACAATTTCAGCTCTTTGCCTATGCAGTATCCCTTTTTCATGACACCTATTACAGCAAACATTTAAGCTGTGCACACACATTCTGAATTCTCAATTCATGAACCACATCTTGACAGAAAATGAGCACCAACATTCTCTTTTCCGGATTTGTGCATCACTTTGAATTTAAATGGCTGTACTGTCAGGTACCACCTTGTGATTCTGGGACTCTATCCTTCATTTTATTAAGTCAACAGAGAGGGATGTGGTCAGTTATAAGTATAAAGTCAGCTCCTAGCAAATAAAACTTACAGGACTCTATTGTCCATTTCACAGCAAGACATTCTTTTTTAACAGTGGAGTACTTTTTCTCTCTGTCCTGCAATTCCCCACTGATATGCAGAATGGTATGTTTCTTCCCCTCTATATTCTGACTCAGGACTGCACCTAGGCCTAGCTCTGATGCATCTGTCTATAACAGAAATTGCTTCTCAAAGTCTGGACTTCTTAAACAGGGGCTGAATATAACACAGCCTTAATGGCCCGAAAAGCCTCATCACACTCTGGGGACCATTTCACATTATTTGGGTACCATTTTTTCATGAGTTCAGTGAGGGGAGTACCTAACTGGGCAAAGTTAGAAACAAATCTCCAGTAGTAACCAGCCAGACCTAAAAATGACCTGACATGTTGCCTTGTTTTAGGGACATAACTGTTAGCTACAGCTTCTGTCTTGGAAATCTATGTTCTTACTTCTCCATTTCCCCAAATATGATCCAAATATCTGATTTCCTGCAACCCAAATGCACACTTGGTAGGACTAATGGTCAGATCTGCATTTTATTTTTTTTACCTACAATTTATCCCCCACCTACTACCCCAATGGACCCGCACCATCGGGAGTCACCCATTAAGCCTTACCAGTCAGTCCCCAGGTCCCTCCATCCTGCCGCAGATACCCCCGGCGGACCGAGCTCGGTCCCGAACCTGGATCGCCGGCATGGAACGAGGTGTGGTGTCCAGCGCCTCAACCCTCAGCGCCACCGGGCCGGCGAGATCTGCATTTTTGATAAAGTGGATAACTGTTCATAGGTGTTCCAGGTGGCTTTTCCAGTCTGGACTGTAGTCATCCAAGTAAGCAGCACAATAACCAGTGTGAAACATAGAAAACATAGACTTTGATAGCAGATAAGGACTGCTTAGCCCATCCAGTTTGCCCATTTCCCCACCTATTGCATAAGCTGCAGATCCTAGTTCACCAACAGCCTACTTCTCTCTGTCCCCCACCAGAATAACCTTATGTCTGTCCCATGCGTTCTTAAATTCCCCCACTGTTTTTGACCTCATGACCTCCTCAGGAAGGCAGTTCCATGCACCCACCACCCTCTCCATTAAAAAATACTTCCTCACATTGCCCTTGAGCCGTTCCCCCCTCTATCTTCAAATTGTACCCCTTTGTTCTTGCACATCTCTTTTTCTGAAAGATGCTACCCTCCTGGACTTTGCTGATTCCCTTGAGGTACTTGAAAGTTTCTATCATGTCCCCCCTCTCCCTCCTTGGTATACATATTAACTGGCGTGTGGGGGGGACTAAATTACATCCATGTACCGCTGGAATGTAGCAGGACCACCACATAAACCAAACGGCATGGTGGTGAATTGACAGAATCCAGCTGGAGTGGAAAATACAGTTTTGTATCTGGATTCTTTAGCTAGGGGAATTCGCCACTAACCCTTGGTAAGATCAAGGGTACTAATGTACTTGACACTTTACCAGTCTGTCCATCAAATCATCTGTCTTGGGCACAGGATAGCAGTCAAGTACGGACACTTGATTATGTTTCCTAAAATCAAGGCAGAGTCTTAAATCTCCTTTTTTACTTAGAATCACCAATGGTGATGGCCAAGCACTTTTTGATTCTTCAATGATACCCAATGCTTTCATTTTTTTTTTTTTTAATTTCCTTAACCACATCTGCTCTTAACCACTCTGGTAATCTGTATGTCTTTTGTCTGACAGGGTGAGCATTCTCTGCCACTATTACATGCTCAATCCCTTTCGCTCGGACTGGCAGTGGGGTAAAAGTACTTCTACATGTCTTTACAGAGTTACAAATGTCTGCAGTTTATTCTGTGGGTAAGGAAACATTCGGCTTTACAGCATCAGAGGTTACAGTTCCAATCTGTCAAAAGCTATATCAATATCGTCTTTAAGAGGGGGCGTGGCTAGCAGCCAAGCTGAAAGCAGCTTTTTCATCAGAGTTCTGCAGGCTGAACACAAAACACGATGATGAATAGATAAAAAGTCAAAATCTGCAAAAACAACAGCACTCATTAGCTTCAGCGGTCATTTGGGACCATGAAGATATAATTTTCTTCAGAAACTTTAATTGGGAGCTTGCAGTTATGGTCCGAGGAAATAAAGCAAGACCAAGTGGTGAGGGAGCCTGGCCAAAAGAACAGCACTCGGGGCCAAATAAGAATCTGATCCCTACCGTGGTGGAACTGGAACCGAGCCAACCTTCAAATGCAGCCTTACTAAAAGCAATTCAAAGTATCGACAGAAAGATGGAAGATTTCACAACGCAAATGAATCAATTAGACACAAAGGTAGATATGATATCAGTAGATACTAAAGTGGCTGCGACTGCAGCTGATAAAGCCTTGTCAACCTCAGCAGGATTGGTAAAGAAGAACAGGCTGCTTCAGAAGAGGCTGGAGAATATGGATGATGCTGTCCACTCTGCACATATTAGGGTGCTGGGTCTGCCAGAAGAGGCTGAGGGGGAAATCCCCAGACGCTATCTCCGACAATGGCTATCAGACATTTTACATCTGGCAGAAGACTGCGAGGTTGTTAAAACTTACAGGATTATCCCACGCAGTGGGAGAGACCAAACAAAAGCTGGAGCACCTAATCCATTGACACTCCTCGTGGTCCTCTGATTATCCCAGGAATGGGACATTACACTGCAAGCAGCTAAATCTCTAAGCCCCTTGGAATGGGACAACAATCAAATCCATATTTTTCCTGATCTGAGTTACGCCACCCGGATGAGATAGAAAAGCTTTGATGGAGTCTGGGCATGCCTGAGGGAACTAGGTGTTCACAATAGTCTGCTGATGCAGGCAAGTCTTGAGATAATATATGGAGGAAAATCCTTTCAATTCTCAGTGATTTCTGAACCAACAAAATTGCTTCCACAAATCGAGCGCCAGTTTAATGCCCAAGGAGAAGACTCAAGATTCTGAGGGAGATTAAACCACAGAGGACAGTACGGAAGGACGGGGAATGTAACGGAGGGGAGCTGTGAACTGGCCTTGGAAAGTACAGTTACATAAGAACTTACTGTAACAGTAAAGCTTCGAGAGGAGCTCTTGCAGCAGGCTACACCATAAGAACTATACCACGAGGCACTAGGACCCCACGGAAAACTTTCTAGCTAGCAGTACCCAGCGGGGACCACCCCCTGACGTCAAACTGCCTCAAACATCCGCCAATGGTATAAAGGAGGGGGCGATCCCCAGCTGCTCCCCAGTTCTCCCACTGGAGACCTATCTGACAAATCATAGAGAACTGAGGTTAGTGAAAACCCTGCCAAGGGTTAGTAAAGAAAGGAGAAAAAGTACCGGGGGAAGGAGGGTGGAAAATAACACCTGCTGCAAGAGCTCCTCTCGAAGATCTACTGTTACGGTAAGTTCTTTCGTAACTATACTATCTTACTTCGAGTGGGAGCTCTTGCAGCAGGCTACATCATAAGGACGGAATACCAAGCAGTACCCAAATAAACCTGAATGTGTTGGGAGGTGGAAACTTAAAGTTGGAGGAGGCTTCGAGACAAAAGGCCTTGAAGCATAGCTAGACCAAATCCAGCTCTCCGATGGGAAGCAATGTCCAAACTACAGTGCTTCACAAAGGTGTGCACTGAATTTCAAGTAGCTGCTGCACAGATATCTGCTGCAGAGACATTACGGAATGCCACAAAGGAGGCTGAAACTCCCATGGCGGAGTGACCCTTAACTGAGCCCGGTAGGGGCTTATAATATTTATTGTAACAGAAAGTGATGCAATGGACTAGCCACCTGGACAAAGTCTTTTTTGCCACTGGTGACCCCAGGGTTCTCTGGGCAAAGGAAATGAAAAGCTGATCAGATTTTCTGAGTATCTGAGCACAATTGATGTAGTATCTGAGCACTCTGTGACCATCCAGAGTGTGAAGTAGAGCCTCCCCATGATTAGTATGCTCCAAGTAATAAACTGGAAGGTTGATGTCCTGTTTAAGGGAAAACTGTGACACCACCTTGGGCAGGAACTTCATATTAGTCCGTAAGGACACCCCATCCTTGTGGAAAACTAAATATTGCTCTTGTGCCATCACAGCCTGAAGCTTGGAAATCCTCCGAGCAGAAGTAACAGCAACTAAAAACAAAGCCTTCCATGACAGAAAACGTAGCTGGCAATCTGTGACTGGTTCGAAGGTAGGCAATGTAAGTTTTTCTAACAAAAACAAAAGATCCCAAGGGGGGGTATAGGGTCCCTAATGGGAGGTTTGAGATGAAGTATTCCCCTCAAATATGTTCGGGCCGAATCCGTCTGGGCAACATATTTGCCATCCACCGGTACGTGATAGGCTGAAATTGCAGAGAGGTGTACCTTAATGGATGAGTAACGGAGGCCCGAATCCGACAGGGAGAGGAAATACTCCAGGACAGCGTTGAGATGGCACAGGAGAGGGTCCAGACCCCGAATGGTGACCCACAAACAAAAGTGCTTCCACTTCATAGAGTAGGTGGCTCTAGTGGAAGGTTTCCTAGCTGCGACCAAGACCTCGGCCACTCTGGAAGATACGCCATAGCATGCTGTGGCTACATCTACATGTGCCAGGCATGCAGGTGTAGGAACCGGAGGTCTGGGTGAACCTATCTGCCCTGCTCTTGTGATAGTAAGCGGGAGGACAAGGGCAGGGGGATCGGCGGTTCCACTGCCAGCTGCTGCAGCAAGGAGAACCATTTCTGTCAAGGACAAAGCGGAGCTACTAGGATCATTTCCACTCCTTCCACTTGGAGTTTGAGCAGAGCCCTCTGCAAAAGAGGAAAGGGAGGGAAGGCATATGGAAAGCTCCCTGTCTAGCACAGGGACAATACGTCTCGCTAGAAAACACCAGGCCTGTGATCTAGCGAGCAGAAACTGGGCAGTTTTGCGTTGCACGGGGACGCAAAGAGGTCCAGTTCTGGATGTCCCCATCTTTGGAAGAGGTCATCCACCACTGACTGCAGGAGTTCCCGTTCGTGCGTCTTTGACTGAGACTGACTTAGGGAGTCAGCCAAGACATTTTGGACCCCTGGAAAGTGCACTGCGGTGAGTGAGAGGCCATGTTCCAGGGCCCAGAACCACAATCTCATAGCCTCTCAACAAAGAGGGTAGGAATGAGTCCCCCCTTCTTTGCTGATGTAGGGAACGACTTGACGTATTGTCTGTCTGCACCAACAGGGGGCCTGGATGAAGATCCAGGTGAAACCCCTGCAATGTGTATATAACTGCTCTCATCTCCAGAATATTGATATGTAGTGTCAATTCTAGAGAGGATCATGCTCTTTGAGTCTGATGGTTCTGAAAATGAGTACCCCAACCCATGCCCGAGGCATCTGTTGTGAGAATCAGCGATGGAGGATCCCTTTGAAAGGGGACTCCTGGTTCCAGATTCTGTGGTGATAGCCAGTAGGACAGAGTCTGCACCATTGCCTTGGAGATGGACACTGGCTGGTCGAGATCATCCTCCCTTTGATCCCACTGTACTCTGAGGGTCAACTGGGGGACTCTCATGAAGAGACATGCTGACGGTACGGTCACTATGATCGTGGCTATGTGGCCTAGGAGTTGGAGAATGGACCGAGCTGAGACCTGGCGAGCAGCAGAAACTTTGTGGGTCAATGAGCAAAGGTGTAAAGCCCTATCTGGCAGGAGAAAAGCCTTCCCTTGCTCCGTGTCTAGGATTGCCCCTATGTATTGAGGCCTCTGATAGGGTGTCAGGAGTGACCTGACTATGTTCACGGTGACTCCCAAGGAGCTGAACAGGTTGAAGGTGTCCTCTAGGGTTGCCAGAAGCCGATCCCTGGTTGAAGCAGTCAGAAGCCAATCGTTGAGGTAGGGGTAAACGAAGTGACCCTGTCTCCTTAAGGCTGCCGCCACCACTGCTAGGCACATCGTGAACATGCCAGGTGCTGAGGAAAGGCCAAAGGGCAAGGCCTGAAACTAGTACTGCCTTCCCTGGAAGGAAAATCTCAGGAACCTCCTGTAAGCTCGAGAATATGGAATTAGGCATCTTGCATGTCTAGGGAGCAGAGCCAGTCCCCTTGATGCAACATGGGAAGAATGCCCGGCAAGGTGAGCATCCTGAATCTCTTGTACTCTATATAGTTGTTCAAGAGGCTCAGGTCCAGGATCAGGCAGAGATCACCCATATTCTTGGGAACCAGGAAGAAACGGGAGTAGAACGCTTTCCCCCACTGCGGGGATGGAACTTGTTCTATTGCCTTCTTGTCTAATAGCGACTATACTTCCTCCCTGATGAGTTCGGCATGGGAGAGGGAGTAAGACGCTTGGACCAGGGGACAGTCAAGGGGAATCTGATGGAATTCCAGCGCATGACCCCGCTCTATCAACTGAAGGACCCACATATCATTGGTGATGGAGGTCCATCCGTTGAGGTAAAGCAAAAACCGACCCCCTACCACCTCTGCCCTGGACGTGGCAGGTGGTATGGGGCTGGGCCGGGAGTCAGGCATGGGAGCCCGGGGTAGGCAAGGACACCTGGGACAGTTTGTTGTTCCTTGAGCCCTGTGTTCCACTGGTGTGAGAGGGAGCTTTATGGTGAAAGTTGCCTCTCTGTTGCTGTCCTTTAGGCTTCTGTCCTCCCTGGCGACAAAACTGACGATGTTTACCAGGGGTCTATTCAGACCTGTACAACTGATGCACCAACTGAACAACCTTACCCGAATCCTGGAGATCCATGATCATCTGCTCGATGTCCGGACCAAAAAGCATGGATCCATGGAATGGGGCATCAATGATGGAATCCTGGAGGTCCTGCCTAAACAAAGAGACTCAGAGCCAAGAGTATCTCCTCATGCAAACCCTCGTGGCTGTTGCCCTGGCCACCGTGTCGGCAGAATCATATGACAATCTGAGGACATGTTTTCCTACACCCAGACTGGACTGTAGTACATCCAAGAGTTCCATTTTGAGCTCAGAATCGTGCTGCTTTTTAGCAAGCTTGATAGCCTTGCTCCAGAGGAATTTCTGGTACTGCACTACGTGGGCTAAAAAATTTAGCGAACGAATGGTGCATTTAGCCGAGGAACAAACCTTTCTGCCGAACTGATGCAGGCATTTGGATTCTTCATCCGGTGGCTGGGAGCTCATGTGCCGGAGCTCTTTGGTTCTGCCATGGGCAACAGTTAACACGACCAAGTTGGCCCTGGGCTGTTCTCCGAGGAATGGCTCATTTGTCAGGGTACGGTACAGCTGGTCCGCTTTCTTGGGAACAGCAGAGGCTGTCGTTGCATGCCTCCAGGCCAACCTGGTGGCGTCCTGGAATGGGGCTACTAGGGGTGGGACAACTAACGGTTTTGAGTCATTCATGCCTAAGATATGGGCCAGTCTCTTCCTTTCTGGATCAAGATCCTGTTTCCCACTGGTTTAAAAATTGGATGTGATGCATTACATCTAAAAAGGTGGGATCATCCAGAGGGGAACGAGGGGATTCCCCAGGAGGGTCCAGATGAGGGGGCAGAAAGGAGTACTCTCACGAGGATCTGGAGGAGGCAGAGGACCTGGAGTAAGAGAACCCCCGATGATGACCTGAAGCAAGAACGAGGGAACCTTCTCCTATAATACTTGGAGGTGGACCTGGAATGGCACTTACTCTGGTCTCAAGACTTATCGTCCAGCAGAACTGGCGATTTTTCTTTCGGTGAAGGTGGAACCCATGTGGGCTGCAGGATATCCACCGAAGCAGATTGTGGTGGGAGAGCCTGTGGTTCCTTAGGCAGGATGAAAAAATTATTCACCTTAGTAATTATGTTTCTTCTAATGGAGTCTTGCTGTATTCTGACAATTGCAGTGATTCCCAACTTTTGAACTGCCCCGGAGAACAAAGAGTTAACTTTCTATGCAGATCATAGAATGCTGAGCTCGAGCTCGGTTGAAGTCTCTGTCTGGAGTGATTCAAACCTAAACCATCAGATTCTTACAAGCCCAACTAAACTAAAAATTCTATGTTGAAATTGCAACAATTCTTACTAGCCAACTGGCTGAAAAAGTTTTGGATTCCCAAGGAAGACTCAAGTCAGGAAACCCAAAAACAAAACCCAATGTACTATAAATAACAATAATAAATCAGCACCGAAACAAAAGGAGGAGGATGCAAGCAAAAAACACCCCTGGGGTGCAACACTGCACCTGCCCACCCACTTCCCAAAAACAGGTTCTGAGAGGGGAGGCAGGGAGGGAGATCAGAATACAGCAAGACTCCATTAGAAGAAACACAATTACTAAGGTGAGTAATTTTTTCTTCAAACAACATGAAGTCTTGCTGTATTCTGACAAGTGCAGACTATCAAGCAGTACCTCCAAGGAAGAGAACAGAACCTACTTTGGGAATAGGCTCTGAAGTACTGCTGTGCCAAACCGAGCATCACTCCTAGCCTGGATATCCAGAGTAATGCTTGGTAAAGGTATGGACTGTTTTCCAGGTGGCTGCTTGACAAATTTCTAAGAGAGGGATATCGCTGGCAGCAGCAAGGGAAGCAGCTGCACCTCTTGTGGAATGAGCCCTCAGGCCTGAGGGTGGAGTTTTTCCCAGTTTTTCATAGCAGAATTGTATACAAGACACAATCCACCTGGCAATAGATCTTTTGGTGGCAGGCTTGCCCTTCCCCACTTCTCCATAAGTGAGGAACAACTGAAGGGAGTCAAACCTGTGACCCTCGGTAGGCTCTATGTAGTAACTAAGGGCTCTTTTGACATCTGAACTGTATAGCCTCCTCTCTCCTGAGGAAGAATGATCAGTGAGGAAAACAGGGAGAGACACAGACTGGTTTAAATGGAAGTCTGAACCTCTTTGGGCAAGAACATTCTATTGGTTCTAAGGACCACTTTATCCCTGTGAAATGAGATAAAATCAGGTTCCACTGACAGCGCTTGCAATTCACTGATACGCCTGGCAGAGGTAATGGCTACCAAGAACACAGTTTTCCAAGTCAAGTACTTAAGCTCTGCTGAAGACATAGGCTCAAAGTGGGGTTGCATAAGTTGAGCAATGCAAACATTCAAATCCCAGGCAGGGGCAGGGTCTCTAAAAGAAAGATTGGTGTGAAGCAATTATTTAAAAAATTTACAGAACACAGGATGGGAAGATAGTGAGGAAGACTTCCCACAGACAAAAAGCATGAGACAGCTGACAAGTGTACCTTGAGAGTAGCTGGTCTGAGGCCAGAGCCATTAAGATGGACCATATAATCCAGAACCGTAGAGCAATTCAGCAGTGTCTGGAGAAACATGTTTCTTAGAACACCAAATGCTGAATCTTTTCCATTTGGAGTTGTAAGTCTTTCTGGTGGAGGGCTTTCGAGAAGCCTTGAGGATATCCAGAACCCCTTGGGAAAGATGCAGATCTGCAAACTCTATCTCTTCAAGAGCCATGCTTTGAGATTGAGAGACTGAAGAATTGGGTACCAAATCCTTCCCTGAGAGGATGTTAACAGGTTGTAATTCCTGGGAAGAGACAGGGGAAGATGGACTGCTAGGGACAGCAACAGGGGGTACCAGGGCTGTCTGGCCCAATCTGGAGCAATCAGAGTCACCCTGCAAGGTTGAGATCTTATTTTTACCAAAACTTTGAACAGGAGTGGGAAGGGGGGAAAGGCATACAGAAACTTCCATTTCCAATTCAGAATCAGGGCGTCCAGAGGGACTGAGCACAGGACTGGAGGTCTGCAACAAAAGAGAGGGAGTTGGTGATTGTCTGGGGCTGCAAAGAGATCTATCTCTGGAATGCCCCACCTTGAAAAAATCTCTTTCAACACCTGAGGGTCCAGGGAACATTCGTGATGGCTCTGAGAAATCCTGCTCAGTGCATCATAGCACATTGTCCTTGCCTGGAAGCTGAACTGCTACAAGAGAGGTTTTCAGGGAATAAGCCAGGGACCACAACTTCATGGCTTCTGTGCACAAGGCCATGGACAGAGTGCCTCCCTGCTTTCTGATGTACCACAAGGTGGTGGTGGTGTTGTCTGTTCTGACTTGAACCACCTTGTTCTGAACTGACTGTGAGATCACTTTTAGAGCTAGAAAAACTACCCTGAGCTCTAGAAGATTGATGTGGAGAAGGGATTCTTGGGGGGACCACAGGGTCTGGGCAGTGAGGGACCCCAGGTGGGCTCCCCAGCCCAGAAGAGAAGCATCCGTGGTAAGGACCACAGAACAAGGCTGAGCAACAAAAGGAACACCTTGCCTTAAATTGTCCTGATCCTGCCACCACTGGAGGGCCTGGATCAAGGTCGGAGTCACTGGAATCAGTTTGGTAAGGGAGTCCTTTCTCTGAGACCAGTAAGCTCTCAGGTGGAACTGATTATCCCTCATCTGGAATCTTGCCCCTTGGACCATTGCTGTTGAAGCTGCCATGTGCCCCAAGAGCTGGAGGAAATGCCTTGCTGGTCGAGATACTTGAAGGCTGAAGGAAGAAGCTAGTTCCATAAGAGCTCTTGCCCGTTCTAGAGGAAGAAAGGCTCTTGCGCTGAGTGTATCCAGTTCTGCCCCTATAAATGTAAGGAGCTGGACTGGTTCGAGAACTGACTTGGGAAGGTTGAGAAGAAATCCTAGGGAAGTGAGCACTTGCTGGGTCACTTGTAGGTGAGACTTGACTTGGTGCGGCGACTGACCCACTAATAGCCAATCGTCCAGATAAGGAAAAATGGAAATCTTTTGCCTTCTTAGAAAGGCAACTACTACTGCCAGGCACTTTGTGAAAACCCTTGGAGCTGAGGTTAGGCCAAAGGGCACTGCTCTGAACTGATAATGGTCTGAGGGCAACTCAAATCTGAGGTACTTTCTGTGGGAGCACCTGATGGGAATGTGAAAGTAGGCATCTTTGAGGTCCAGAGAGGCTAACCAATCCCCTGGCCTTAGAGAGGGAAGGATTATTCCCAAAGTTACCATCTTGAACTTTGGTTTTAAAAGATGTTTGTTCAGATATCTGAGGTCTAGGATGGGTCGCCATTCCCCTGTCTTTTTGGGGGTCAGGAAGTACCTGGAGTACAGCCCTTTGCCCCAGTGTAGGGTAGGTACTCTCTCTCTCTATAGCTCTTAAAGCTAGGAGAGAAGAAACCTCTGCCTCTAGGGCAAGGGTCTCCGAAAGATTTGCAGGTAGAAAAGATCTGGCTCTCATCTTTGGAAATTTTTTGAAGCTGAGAACCAGTCCCTGGCTTACTACTTCCAGGACCCACTTGTCTGTTGTAACAGACGTCCAGTCCTGAACAAAGTAAGCCAGCCTGCCCCCTACTGGAATAGGAGAGTCGACCCGGGCAGACCCATCAGGGGCTTTAGGCTGAGGGGTGGATGCAGGCCTGTTCATCCCCCTTCTGCCTCTCCCTCTGAAGAACCCCTCTACGAAAAGGAAGAAGAGGCCTGTGCTTGGTAAAAAGGCCTTTGAAAAGGCCTGCCCTGCCACTAGACTGCTGCCTTTGAGGAGTTGCCTGCCTTTCCTTGGCCTGAGCACTCCTGTAAGTGGTCCTGTACTCGTCCATCTTCTTCATGTAATTCTCTGTCTGCTCCCCAAACAGAGAATTACCCACTACAGGAAAATCCATAGATTTAGCCTGGGTGCCCTGCAAGAGGCTAGTACATCTGAGCCAAGCCATCCTCTGAAGAGCCACAGATGTAGCCATAACTCTTGATGAAACATCATTAGAGTCCACAGCAGCATGAAATTGCACTTTAAATGCCTCAATCCCATCTGCAGCCACTGCCTCCAGCTCCTTGGCTAGCTGGGAGGAGGCCTCTTTAGCCAGTGCCAGCACAGTGTCCCACCTGGACTTCTGGTACCTGGCTGTATAGGCCATGAAATTCCGCCTACCTGAGTCCCAAAGAAGATGCCATGTACTGTTTCTTTGCCATGGCATCAATCTTCCTGGAGTCCTTGTCAGGGGGGTGTGAAGCCAAGGGAATATTTGCCTTGTCACAGGCAGCAGCCTGCACTACCCCAACATGGCTGCATTGCTGATATAAGAACTCCGTGTCTGAGCCTGAAAGTGTATACCTCTTGTCCATTCTTTTATCCACAGGAGGTATAGTGTTAGGAGACTTTAAGATTTTTTGTGTCTGTTTCCCAAAAGATTTATGGAGGGGGAATAGACAGTCTTCTGGACTCTGGGATATCCATCATCTCTACATAATCAGGCTCTTCTTGATCTTCCACAACCTCTTCCATAGGAAGCTGGAGGGTTTCAGCCACTTTCCTGTAAAACATAAAATGGGAAGGGGACTCAGAAAGCCTAGGAGGGGAAACACCTGATGGTCTGTCTGGGGAGCTGTCCGGTTCCACAGGCATATCCAGACCTTCACTTGCATCAAAATCCTCAAATTCCCCTTCCTTTTCAAACTCCAGTTCATAAAATTCTTCAAGGGTATACTCTTGAACCGGGGGAACCAACCAAACTGAACCCCTGCCAGAAGGAGTCGGATCGGTCGGAACCGGACGGAGCGATTCCACAATCTGAATCGCCCTGGCTATGTCTTCGGCGGTCAGAACATGAATCTCTGGATCCGAACCGGTCGATTTACCTTTGCGCTTCCTTTTTGTCGGAACCGATCCCTCAGAATCGGCTCACTTCTTGCCCGAAGAAGTATCGCCCTGGTCAGAGGGCACTCCTTCTGGTTCGGTCGAAACCGAAGCGGGCTGGCCATCCAGGTCAGCAGACTTCTCGGCCTCCTTTTTCCTCAGTCTACCTAATCTCTTCTCAAGGGTAGATTTGGAAACATTTTTACATATTTGGCAGTCTGAATCGAGGTGGTCAAACCACAGACAATAAACACAGGTGGTGTGGGGATCGGCCTTAGCAAAGATCTCCCCACACTCACTGCAGTGTTGAAACCCAGTGGGCCCGGTTTTTTTCTTGGGTTTCTCAGACATGGCCAACCTAACTAAACTTACCCTTTTTTCGGCAACCGCCAGGCAAGACTCCCATATCGGTTCCTAACCGTGTCTTTTTTAGAACCGATAAGAACCGGTAACCACACACTAAATATAGCAAAATTCACAATCAAATGGTCAGTTCAGCCGAACCGACCGCACTTTTACAAGTTCCACACAGAAAATGAAGAACAATTCCTATCTAGTACTCACGGCACCACAGACAGAGACTGAACCGACTATGCAGATACTATTTTTTGGTTAAAACGACAAAAAACTGAAAACTTTAACCGACTTCGAACAGAGCTGAAGGAGACATCTCCAGAGCGACCGTTCAGTGAGGTGGAGTAAAGAATCTGATGGTTTGAGTTTAAAACACTCCAGACAGAGACTTCAACCGAGCTCGAGCTCAGTGTTCCATGCCCTGCATGGAAAGTTAACCCTTAGTTCTCTGGGGCAGTTCAAAGGTTGGGAATCACTACAATTGTCAGAATACAGCAAGACTTCATGTTGTTTGAATAACATGCATCAGACCTTTGAAAAACTTCTTGAACACTGGATGAGAGGCTAGAAGAGCCCTTCCCAGCGGAAAGGAAGGCAGACACAGCTGCCAAATGTACCTTGAGAGTAGTAGGCCAGAGGCCTAAGCTATTAAGCTGCACCAGATAGTCCAATACAGTAGCACTGTCAGCCAACTCTGGCTGAACAGGTTTCTGGGAATACTAGGAGAGGAGGCCTGCAACAAAAGAGAGGAAGTTGATGATTGTCCAGGGCTGCAAAGAGATCTATCTCTGGAGTACCTCACCTCTTGAAGATAACCTGAAGGACCAGGAGATTCAGAGTCCATTCGTGATGACCCTGAGAAATTCTGCTGAGCGCATCTGCTAAAATGTTGTCCTTCCCTGGGATTTATGTGAAGGAGAGACTCCTAGTGAGACCAGGTTCCCTGAGCTGTAAGCTGATCCAGGTGAGCCCCCCCAGCCTAGGAGAGAGGCGTCTGTGGTGAGAATCACTGAAGGAGCCTAACTGATGAACAGAACACCTTGCCAAAGGTTGTCCTCCTCCAGCCACCACTGGAGTGCTTGAACTAGAGTTTGAGACACTGCAACCAATCTGAGACCAGTAAGACCTGAGATGAAATTGAATATCTCTCATCTGAAATCTTGCCCCCTGGACCACAGCTGTGGAGGCTGCCATGTGGCCCAGTAACTGAAGAAAATGTCTGGCTGGACAAGAAACTAGAGGATGAAAAGAGGAAGCCAGAGTGACCAGAGACTGGACTCTTGAAAGAGAAAGGAATGCTCTTGCCTGGGTAGTGTCTATGTCCACCCCTATGAAAGTGAGCAGCTGAGTAGGTTCCAGAACCAACTTTTCTAGGTTTAGAATGAAACCCAAGGACTCCAGGAGCCTTTGGGTGACCTCTAAGGCTGACTTGACTTGGTCTGAGGACTGACCTACTAGGAGCCAGTCATCCAGATATGGGAACAGAAGACTACCACGTCTCCTGAGGAATGCCGCCACTACTGCCAGGCACTTGGTGAACACCCTTGGAGCAGATGTTAGGCCAAAAGGCATGGCTCTGAACTGATAATGGCCTGAGGGCAACTCAAACCTGAGGTACTTTCTGTGGGAATGTCTAATGGGTATGTGGAAATAGGCATCCTTGAGATCCAGGGAGGCTAGCCAGTCTTCTGGTCTCAGAGAAGGAAGAATTATTCCCAGAGTCACCATTTTGAACTTTGGTTTTGTTAAGTGTTTGTTGAGGTACCTTAAATCTAGGATGGGTCACCACCCACTCCCGTCTTTTTTGGGGTAAGGAAGTATTTGGAATAAAGTCCTTTTCCCCTGTGACAAAGAGGTACCTTCTCTACTGCTCGCATGAGCAGAAGAGAGGAGACTTCTGCCTCTAAGGCCTTTGTCTCCAAGGGGGAGAGGGGGCTGAAAGATCTTGCTCTCATTTTTGGGAACCTTTTGAAACTGAGAACAAGTCCCTGGCTCACTACTTCCAGGACCCTTTTGTCTGAAGTAATGAACTCCAAGGCCTGGGAGTAGTGAGCCAGCCTGCCCCCTACAGGAATTGGGGAGGTGACCCTGACTGACACCTCAGGGTGTCTGTTTGGCAGGGGGCTTGGACTGAGTGGATACTGGGGTGCTGGTCATCCCTCGTCTGCCTCTTCCCCTGAAGAACCCCCTCTGCTGGAATGAAGAGGAAGCCTAGGCTTGGTAAAAAGGCCCGTGAAAAGGCCTGCCCCTGCAGCCCTAAACTGCTGCTTCTGAGGAGTGGCCTGCTTCTCTTTTGCTGCAGCACTTCTGTAGGTGGTCCTGTACTCGTCCATCTTCCTCATGTAAGCCTCTGTCTGTTCACCAAACAGAGAGTTACCAGCAGCAGGAAAATCCATCACCTTAGTCTGGGTATCCTGTGACAAATTGGTACATCTGCACCAAGCTAATCTCCTCATGGAGACAGATGTAGCCATGACCCTGGAATGTACATCATTCAAGTCAACAGTAGTGTGAAATTGGACCTTGGATGCCTCAATACCATCTGCAGCCACTTTCTCCAGCTCCTTGGCTAGCTGGGGAGGGGCACTCTTAGCCAGTTCCAGAACCGTATCCCACCTCGATTTCTGGTACCTGGCTGTATATGCCATATAATTAGCTTGTCTGAGTCCCAAAGAGGATGCCAAGTATTGCTTCTTGGCCATGGCATCCACTTTCCTAGAATCCTTATGCCAGGGGAATATTAGCCTTGTCACAGGCTGCAGCCTGCACTACTCCAACATGGCTGCAATGAGTAGTAAGCAATTCTGTTCCAGGACCTGACAATGTATATCTCCTGTCCATCTTTTTATCCACAGGAGGTATAGAAGTTGGAAACTGCAAAATGTTTTGTGTCCGTTTCCCCAGGGATTTATGCAGAGGGGATAAACACTCTCTTCGACTCTGGGACATCCATTATTTCCATGAAATCAGGTTACATAGAAACACAGAAACATAGAATTTGACAGCAGATAAGGACCACTTGGCCCACCTAGTCTGCCCATTTCCCTACCTAATGGATAAGCTGCAGATCCTAGTTAACCAACAGCCTACTACCTCCTACCCTCCCACTAGAATTGCCTTATGTCTGTCCCATACATTCATAATTCCCCCACTGTTTTTGACACTACGACCTCCTCAGGAAGGCTGTTCCATATATCCACAACCCGCTCTGTGAAGAAATACTTCCTCGCATTACCTCTGAATTGTCCCCCCTCTGTCTTCAAATTGTGCCCCTTTGTTTTTGCACATCTCTTTTTCTGAAGGATGCTACCCTCTTGGACTTTGTTCATTCCCTTGAGGTATTTGAAAGTTTCTATCATGTCTCTCCCCCCCCTTTTCCTCAAGGCTATACATCTTTAGTTCCTTTAGTCTTTCTTCATGTGTCTTCTGATGCAGACCCTGCATCATTTTAGCTGCCCTCCTCTGGACAGCCCCCACCCTGTCTATGTCTCTGCGGAGATGGGGTCTCCAGAACTATACACAGTACTCCAGATGCGGTCTTACCAACTGTCTGTACAGAGGGCCAACAACTTCCCGTTTTCTACTGGTGATGCTTCTCCCTATGCATCCCAGTATCCCCCCAGCCCTTCTTACTGCCTTCTCACACTGCTGGCCCACCTTTAGGTCGTCTGACATGACTACCCCCCGGTCCCTTTCCATTTCTGTTGTCAGTATCTCACCCCTCATTGTGTATTCTTCCCCAGGGTTTTTATTTCCTAGGTGCATTACTTTGCACTTCTTTGCATTGAATCTAAGCTGCCATACATTTCACCATTCCTCCAACCTTGCCAAATCCCTTTTCATCCTTTCCACCCCACCTTGTGTATCAACCCTGTTGCAGATCTTTGTGTCATCTGCAAAGAGACATACTTTCCCTTCCAGTCCCTCTGCAATGTCACTTATAAAGACATTAAAAAGGACTGGCCCCAGTACTGAACCCTGCGATACCCCACTAGTAACCTTCCTTTCTTCACTGTGGACTCCATTTACTATTACCTGTTGTGTCCTGTTGTCCAACCAGTGTTCTACTCAGGCTACCACCCTGGGATCCACTCCCAGGCTGGCTAATTTGTTTATTAATCTTTAGTGCGGGGCTGTGTCAAACGCCTTGCCAAAGTCTAGCTAGGCCATGTCCATAGCCCCTCCCTGGTCTACTGCTTTGGTCACCCAGTCAAAGAATCAATTAGATTTGTCTGACATGACGTTCCCGCTGTGAATCCATGCTGCCTTGGGTCCTGTGAACCACTGGCTTCTAGGTACTCAACAATTCTTTCTTTCAGAAGTGATTCCATCATTTTCCCTACCACTGAGGTCAAACTGAAAGGTCTGTAGTTTCCTGCCTCCGTCTGGCTCCCACATTTGTGAAGGGGAAATCACATTCGCCCTCCTCCAGTCCTCAGGTACCACACCATCCTCCCATGATTTATTAAAAAGGGTAGTCATTAGTGTTACTAGTTCTTCCCTTAGTTCTTTTAGAATTCTGGAGGGAATCCCATCAGGCCCCATTGCTCTATCCACCTTCAGTTTTAAGAGATCTTTCAGAGCCCTTTCTTCTGTGAAAGGACTAATATCAACCCCCCTATCCAGAGTGCTTCTATTGACCGGATTAGGTATTTCCCCCTGCTTTTCCACTGTGAATACTGAGCAGAAGTATTTATTCAGTATCCCTGCTTTTTCACTGTCGGTCTCTGCCCAACCACTTTCCTCTTTGTTCAGCCTCAGTATCTCTGCCTTAGTCTTTCTTTGCTCCCTAATATACCTATAAAAGGTCTTATCCCCCTTCTTAACCGAACTGGCCATCTTTTCCTCGGTTTGGGCTTTTGCTATTCTGACTGCGCCTTACCCGCTTAGGGTTGTACCCGCAGTACAGAGGAGTAACCTGGATCCTCCTGATCCTGTTCGGCTTCCTCAACTGGGAGCTGAAGAGTATCAGCCACTTTCTTGTAAAACAAGAAATGGGAGGGGGACTCAGAAAGTCTGGGAGAAGACACACTGGAAGGCCTGTCTGGGGAGATGTCAGGCTCTACTGGCTCATCTAGGCCTTCATCTTCCTCTTCATCATACTCTTCTTCTCCATCCCAATCGCCTTCATAGAAAGCCTCTGGATCAATGTCAGAAGCAACTGTGTCCGACCAAACCGAACCTCTGTGAATCGTTGCCGGTTCAGTCGGAACCAGACAAAGCGACTGTACTATAGTGATCGCTTTTGCAATCTCCTCAGCGGTCGGACCATGGGAAGTCATATCCGAACCGGCTGATCTATATTTCTTTTTACTAGGAACCGATTCCACAGAATTGGCTCTCCTTTTGCCTGAGGAGGTATCGCCCAGGTCAGTGGGCACCTCCTCAAGTTCGGTCGCAACCGAACCAGGCTGGCCATCTGGGTCAGCGGACTTCTCGGCCTCCCTCTCCCTCAGCCTACTCAAACGTTTTCCCAGAGTGGCTTTGGGAAAGTTTTTACAAATCTGGCAGTCTTCTTTGAGGTGGTCAAACCCCAGACAGTAAACACAGATGAGGCGAGGGTCGGCCTTAGCAAAGGCCTCCTTACACTCGGTATAGTGCTGAAACCCAGTGGGACCGGTTTCCTTTTTGGGTTTGTCAGACATGCCGAAATACTGAAACAGTTACCCTTACCAGCTTTTATGCCAGGCAACTAAAAACTGATCAGTTCCAACCGTGTCAAGGGTTGGTTAAAAAATTCCAGAAAATCTGATTTTTTTAGGAACCAGTAAGTACTGGAAACCACAGCAATATTTTTGAATAAAACTCAAATAGAATGGGATTCGGTTCCAAACCGGACCGACCAGAGAAGAACCGAAGGCAAAAACAATTTCCACAATAATACCAGAATCACAACAAACTACCTACTACTACCACTTACTGTTACCGAGACAGAGGTAAGCAGACTGAAAATAAAGACGCGGTTAAATAAAACTGATCAATTTAAAATATACCGAACTAAAGTGCAGCAGGGATCTCCGGAGCGACTTCACAGTTAGGCAGAGTAAAAAATCTGACGGTTACACTTTTGAGTGCTAGAGACAGAGGTTTGAAAACCGAGCTTGAGCTCAACGTTCTATGCTTCTGCATAGAGTTAACTCTTTACTCTCCGGGGCAGTTCAAGTGCTGGGGCTAACTGCATATAGTCAGAATACAGCAAGACTTCATTTTGTTTGAATACCAAATATCCACAGCTTATAGTCTAGTTCTCATTTAATCCATGGTTTTATCCATCCCCTCCTACCTATACATCATTTTGTATTTTGCATTCTGTCCGTTTCAGTTCAGTTCAGATCTCTCTTTATAGTTCCTTCCCCCGTGTGTTTTCTCCACTGGTCACCCCATCCTTTTCGGACGACATCTTTTAAGCTTAAATTTTGCCAAAGTTCTCCTACCACACCGACATTTCAAGTGTCCTCACTCTCCGAGTTTTCTTCCTCTAGGCCTTGTTTTCCTCCTGCTTCTCCATCTTGGGCAATTATGGGCTCCTCTGCTTCTTGGCGTTTCTCTGAAAGCTTGTGCCACATATCTGAGAGCCCCCTCTCCCTTTCAGTCCCTTGCCTTTTCGTTCCCCCTGGAACCCAAGCTTTGTTCTTAATTCCTGGAACTTCTTCAGGACCCCCTCTTTCTGCAACAAAACTCCCAATGATTCCAGCATTTCTTCAGCATCCATCAATTCCTGAAACCGCCTGGTACCCTTCTCAGTTATTATTCGAATCCTCGCTGGGTATTCTAGAAAAGCTTTCACTCCCTTCTGTTGAAGTTGCCTGATTATTGTGAGTACTTGCTGTTTTTTAGCTAGTAACTGTGGGGTATAATCCTGATGGAAAAAAAGTCTCACATCCCCAAAATTAATAATTTTTCTGTACCAAGCTATATTCAAGATCTCTTCTTTGGTTCTGAAGTCTAGAAATGCTAAGACTATGGATCTCAGACGTGCTTTTGGATCTCTGGGTTTAGCTGTTAACGATCTATGTGCTTTAATTATACCCAACTCTTTTTCTTTGGGCAGATCCAGAATCTCCTTCAGAAAGGAATCAATAAAAGTCACCATACTGCCTGTTTCTGTCTCCTCCGGTATGCCATGTATTCTAATATTGTTGCTACGACTTCTGTTCTCCAGCTCTTCCATTTTTTTTCTAGGTATTTTGATCGCTTATGAAGTTCCAGGAGTGCAGAGTTATGAGAATCAGTAACGTTGTTATATTCGGTGTTATTTTTCTCTATCTCATCCATTTTCTGGTTTAAAATATTTATTATATTTCTATCCTCTGATGCTCTTGCCTCCAACCTTTGCAATGATGCGTTCATCTGTTGCAGTGTTTCACATAGCTGGGTAGAAGTAATCGTGCATTCCCTTTCTGACTGTTGGTTCGGTATTTCACCCTGCGATGACTGCGAGGTGTCTTTACAGGCCGCTTTCATAGGCCCCCCCCAACTGATTTTTAGATCCTTTTCCCGACCATTCCCGATGGACAATCTTTATGTCGCTGTCTCACCGGCATCCAGTAGTCCATGATCCTCACTTTAGCAGACAGTTTGCGCCTGAAAATAGGGTTGATTGCTGTGGATTGTTAGTAGAGCGAGGTCGAGGTAGCAATTTAGGCTGCCATTATAGCTGACGGCTAAACTGGAAGTCCCTATCAAAAACTTGTTGGAGGGTGGCCTGGAGTGTGTTGGGGTTGGGGTCAGAGGCGAAGAGCACAATGTCATCTGCTTAGAGGAGGATCTTACTTGGGCAGGCCGAAGGGAGGGAGTTCAGATAGACTGAAGAGGAGAGGGCCTAAAATGGAGCCCTGGGGAACCCCAGAGCAGACAGGTCATGTGTCAGATAGGGAGCTCTTGATTTTTACACACCAAGTTCTGGCAGAGAGGTAGCTGGTGAACCATGCAAGGGGGCTGGGGGAGAAACCAAGGCATCTGAAGGAGTCAAGTAGAAGAGGATGGCAAACCATATCAAAGGCCTTGGAGAGATCAATGAACACGGCACCGGCAGGACTTCTGGCATTAAGAGCAGAGTGCAGGATGTTGAAGAATTCAAGTAGCGCAGTTGTGGTGCCATGACCTGCACGAAAGCCATGCTGTTTGCCTGGGCTAATAGCTCTCTACTGAACTGAATGCAGGAATCAGCCTGACTCACGGGCTGACCGAGCGGCGTGCTCACAGCGAGGCCACGCGAGTGTCACAACATCTACGTGATGTTATGCGCTACAGCGGATTACACGCACTGGCAATCGCATAGGCGCATTACACAATATAAAACAATAGACCACATTAACTAATGAGCTGTGCTTCGCACAACTGCACACACATACTGGCGAGCGTGAAAACAAGCACAGGAAAAATGGACAGAGGGACAAGTGCACACCCAACCATCACCACAGCTAACTGGCAATCACACAAAAAGAACAGAGGGCTGAGGAGAAACAACTAACAGATTCTACTGTGACACAAAAAAGTAAAATACCAAAAATAAACACAATTAATCACACAGAACCTGAAGCTGGGGGTGGAAAGGGAACTGACGCTAGAGCCAAGGGAACTCCACAGAGATCTACACTCCCAGAATAAATAAAAATGTATGTACCTGTGGTACCCTTTTTTTTAATATAGAGACCATTAAAACACCCTAAACAAGGTAGAAGTGGGGCTAGCCTGCAGGCACAGCAGCAAGGCATCCGCTTGCGACGCCGACACCCCAGGTTCAGGAACTGACCTGGGAGTCAGAAGGCTGGCCATACGGAAAAGGATTGAGCATCTGTAGGGTTTCTCTCCTTCTCCGGGGGGAGGGGGGGTGAGCATCCGGCCCATTAGTGACCTGAGGCGGAGGCTGGGGGACCCAGAGAAAAAGGCCAGTGCCTAACTATGTGGGAGGCGGGAAGGATGTTGACGTCATTGCACATCCTGCCTCTAGGGGATAGCAGCATAGAAAAAGCCAGCCCCCAGGTATGACGCCGTGCTCAGCCGCCATCTCCGCTGCCACCAGGGGGTCCTGCTCCCATGGCCCCACCCTAGGGGGTTAAGCTGGGGCTTGCCACTAGTGTCCATTGGGGGGTGAGGGGCTTGCTGCTAGTGTCCATTTGGGGGGTGCCCGCCCAGGAGGGGTAAGCCTGGGCAATGGGACAGTAGGCGGGTCAGGGGCTGAGCTACAAGTGGAATTTTATTTATTTATTTAGCTTTTGTTGACCGGGTAAGTGCACTAGACAAATCCTGCCTATTTTCAGGCACGAGCCGGGGGAGGGGGATACAGATGAATGCCAACTGACCTTGAAACAGATTAAGCTGTTGGTGGTATTTTTAGTGAATGAGGGAAATTTGGCCAGGACACCGGGGAAATTCCCCTACTCTTTTCGATAAGTGCCATGGGATCTTTAACATCCACCTGAACTACCACCAATCCAGGCAGATGGGACCTCGGTTTAACGTCTCATCTGAAAGACGGCTCCTCAGAAGTGCAGCACCCCTCTCATGCTGCACTACAGTGTCAGTACTGGGATATTAACCCAAGTGCCAGATGTGGGAACTGAACCCACAGCCCTCTGATCTTCTGGCCTCAGAGGCAAGTGTGCTACCTACTGAGCCACTGACACTGCTGTGAATTGGGGGCCAGACCAAAAAAAAAAGGCAGAAGTGGCTCCCAATCCACAAAAGGAAATGGGAAAAAGGCAGGTTAGTCAATTTGAAAGCCGCAGCTTAACAGGCATGATTTTAATTTAGGGGTGGTCCCCGAAAACAGGCAACCCCAACCTGCTATTCAGAATTGAAGTCCCAAGAGAAATCTTGAAATCATGAATCATGAATCCTGAAAATCTTGACAGAAGAGAAAAGTAGCTATTACCACTTCAAATGGCACAGCTGAACTGGGGAGTTGTTGCTGCTTGGAATCCTCATCACCCACAGATGCTCGTTATAGGCAGTGTGCTGCGCCTGAACAGTGGATAGTACCATCCGCGCAGAGGAGGAAACTCTCTGCCAAGATGACTGAACTCCGCAGAGTCAGGATCTAAGGGTCGGTCACAGACTGGACATCTATATCTGGAAGGGGTATCCAGACGTGTCAGTCCTAAAGTGGGATGAGGCAGAGAGCCTGGTAACCCCCCGGGGTGCACAATACCACCTCCAGCAGTCCATAAGGGCTAGAACTGTGCCATATGGAAGCTGCCAGGCACTGTACGGCACCTCCTGGAAGGGAACTGGCCAGGAGGGGACCACCAAATGGTGCGCCACAAACTTGCCTAAGAAGGCATTGTGAAAGGCAAAGTAGGTAATGTGCAAGTGCCTGACCAGCTTCACTAGGAAGCACTAATTCTGAGTTTGATTAGTTTCTGAGCACACATGGACAGAGGACTCCTCTACCTCTGTGGAGGAAGACAAGGAGGCCGAGGAGCTTGCGGAGTCAGACTCTGGCTGCAGAGGGGGAAGCAGCTGAAAGACCTGTTGGTCCATAGCCCTAACATGCTGGGGGAAATCTGCAAATTCACTGACCTGTCAAGAAAAGTAAAGTGGTCGGGACTGAGCCCTGTAGGAGAAGCTTCCCTATGAGGGGACTGGGGCCGTATGGATCCAGAAGGGCAGTCCCCAGCCCCTTCCCAATGAGGACTCCCTTGAAGGGGACAAAGGAGAAAACCTGGACTCAGCAATGCAGCTCCTCCCCAGGCCCCAGAGGGCCATGGAGGGGTGCCGCCATCCCTCACCCCTTCCCCTCAACTCAGTCGAACCAAAGAAGCCCTCTTCCTTGCACCCAGTGCCAAAGACCCCCCCTCCCAATTCCGGCGACTCCCCAAGGAGAGTTGTAGAGGAGGGAGACTTGGTCTTCACTCTGAGAGAGGGGATGGCACAGGGGATGGCAGCCACCCACCCAAAGTCCGGACCACCACCCCCACAGCAGCGGGACAACTAGCACACACCTGACCCATCAATCCGCCATCAGTCCAAGAGTCAGAGTGGGCCACAGTCGCCGAAGCCACAGGAGAGAGCACCTGGGGTAGGCGCAAGAGTACTAGGTAGTGGAGAACCCTCCAACTCCGAGGAGTCAGGCTGCCAGTCTGGATCAGCCTCCGAATCATCCAGCTCTGAAGAGGAGACAATCCAGAAGAGCTCCGGACCGGTGATCTGAGGTTCTCTACCTGCAGTGCTGCGGCCTTTCGTACCCTAAATGGGGTTGCAATCCCGAACCGCAGATGCTCAGGATCCCAGGTGGCACCGACGGGCAGCACCAAGAAACGCCCACGCCAGAACCCGCAGCTGTTGGCCCCAACAAAAGGGGGGCCTGTACCTCTGACGAGGTGTCTGCCAGAGCAGTGCTCCCAGCCCAGCCCTGAGTGGTGCCAGACTGGACCTCCGGCACCGTGGTAGGAATCTCCTCTATGGCAAGGCAAGAAGACGTGGACGCCCCCTCTTCACCGGACCGTGTAGGCCTCGGAAGGGACCCGGAGGATGGTCTGAGAGTCCTGCGCTTGGACTGATGAGAACAGCGCCGCCCCCTGAAAGTCAGCAGAGCTCTGCCGACTTTTAACATATGGTGCTCCAGAACGCAGTAGTCCATAGAGAAGCAGGCACTGCAGGTGTCCATGTCATGGTGGGGTCCAAGGCAGGTGAGACAAACATCATGCCGGTTGATAACAGAAATCTGTCAGCCACAGGGACACCAACACATAGGGGGCCGATCCGTTTTCTTCAAACGTTTCTTGTCCCAAGGACCAGGCATGATGCAACGGTAACTGAACACAAAAACAGTAAAAGACTCGACGCCGCTTAATAAAAAGGAAAGATCTTACCAGTTGAAAGATAAACGGCATTGAGTGGGCTGTAGAACTGAGGCAGATTCGTGGAGTCGACCAGTGATGGAGGCGAAGGAGTTTGGCGTCGAATGGCCCCGAGGAACAATGGCTCCGGAAACAAGGCTTGAACGTCGGACTTAGGCCGCTATGCTGCAGAGAAAACTCCGAGCTGCTGGTGAGGTGCTGTCTCAATGGTGGGAGAAGCAGAAATGAGGTGGAGGAGGAGCCAACACCCATTACTGGCCAACCTGCGAGCACCACGCAGTGCGTTGGCCTCGTGGGCAGTGCCTACAATACCAGCGCCTCCCTCCTATAAAAAAAAAAAAGCTCCCAAGGAGTGCCTGTCTCTGGCCAACCACCACCAGTGATGACTGGTGAAGACTGACACAGGGAAGATGTTCTCTTGACACCGTGGACAGCGCTGGCCCATTGGCCAGCACTGTCACTGGCACCAGTACCCTCCATGGTACCACAAGTAGCATGGGACCATCCACATGATACGAGCAATGCCAGGAGATGGCCAGGTAGCAATGCCTTGAGCAGCACCAGGCAGATGAGAAACCCCCAAAGATGATGCCGACCCCAACAAAGGCCCAGAATGAGGCGCAGGAAGACTCCCTTCATCGTCGGGGTCCCATAAAGAGACGAGACCTTCCCGGTCCACAACCCTTGGGTCATCCGACCGCTCAGTGGAAGACAGCCAGAATACTTATTCAGGATGCACAGAAGATCTGACTCTGGTGGTCTTCCCTCTCCCAGTGCCTCAAGCGGTGTCAGGAGGGCACTTGGACTTGTGGCCGGCATCACCTCACTCACCGACACCGGCCTTAGTTCCAGGAGCCGAGGAGTCGCCAGGCGGCAATGCCAAGGTACCCGCCAGTGTAGGCCCAGCATATAGCTTCAACCACACCACCGGCGTGTCTGCTGCCCTGAAGGGGCTTTAAACTGGGAGGGGTGCTCAGCCTGCTCCTCAAGGGAGGCTCACTGTCCACCCACCCTCTCCCCCAGGCTCTCTTTCTCATTGAGGTGAAGACTAAGAGAAGCCTGGTCTCCCTCAGTATGTGTAGTAGGTATCCCGTGATTTGAGCGAGTCAATAATAGCGAGTCAATCTAGGCAAAGCTAAGAGTGACTGTTAAAATGGCTAAAGTGATTTTAGAGTGACTGTTAAAATGGCTACTGTGATTGTACAGTGAGTGTCAGTGTAAGCAAATTGGTAGTGGTAGGGAGGTATAGAGGATCGTGGTTTGGAAAGCATGTAAGGATTTGTGTGTCAGGCTGTTTCTGAGCTAGCCTCCTAGCATAGAGAAGAGAGTCACCGACTACAAGCCTGGCAGGACTGGGTTCGATACTGGGTCTGCAGGGTTTTTTTTTTCATTCTGGTGAGTTTGTTTTTTGTTTTAATTGGGAAATGTTTCATTCCTGCTGTTCTGCCCGCCCTCCCGATTTGTTCCCCTTCACCACTGCCACCTCCAACGTTCTCCCCTTCCCCTATGTATTTATTTCATTTTGGTAACCGGGCAGGCCCACTGGAACCAGAGGTCCCTTTTTCATGGGTAACCCAGAAATAGTTACATGTAGGTAGAGCAGATATCATAACAAGTGGTACAGAAGGAGAATACAGTCGAAAGGTAAAGACATAACAGCGACAATCAATAAACAGTTGTTATTTATAGCTGGTTACATTCATACAGTGGAGACAAGCAGGGCTGAGCAACTTCATAGGGTAGAGCTAGACTAAACGTTTGTGGAAGTTGAGTACAGTAGACAGGGAGCAAGTGCTAGAACTACATGCAACAACTAGCAGGTACACTGGTGCTGCACATAGAGGTGTGTTTTTAGATCCTTGCGAAAAGTGGCAAAGGAACCAGCTGAATGTAGGTCGTCTGGTAGGGTATTCCAGAGTTTAGGGGCTGAATGCACAAAGGATTTACTTCTAAGTGTAGTCCTTGTCCTGGGTACCTTGAGTGATGTAATACATGGTGGTGGTGGCGGCGGTGGTGGTGTCTGTCCTGACGTGGACTGACTGACCTTTGACATGGGGAGAGAAAGACTGCAGAGCCAGGAGGACTGCCCTGAGCTCCAGGAGGTTTATATGCTCCCGAGATTCCTGTAGAGACCAAACTCCATTTACAGTAAGTCGCCAGGTGAACTCCCAGCGTTGGAGGGAGGCATCTGTTGTTAGAATAACCGTGGAGAACTTCTGCTGGCAGGGCACTCCTTCCCTGAGGTTGTACTCTTCCTTCCACCAGTCCAGAGCTCTTAAGAGAAACTTTGTCACAGGTAACAGTCTTGAGAGTCAGTCTCGTTTTTGGGACCAGTGGGCCCTTAAGTGGTACCGGATGTCTCTCATCGGGCTGTGAAGGAGGCCATATGACCTAACAGCTGGAGGAAGTGTCTTGCTGGCCTGGGCTGGCCAAAATGAAGGACTTCAACTGATTTATTAGATTTTCTACCCTGTTCTGAGGCAGGAAAGTCCTCCCTTGGAGGACATCGACCTCTGCTCCTATGAAGTCCAGCACTTCAACCAGCTCTGCTTGGGACTTCTGGGCATTTATGAGGAGGCCCAGACCTTCCAGGGTGTTCTGGGTTAAAAGGAGACAGGCCTTGGCCACTGATGTGACTTTCCTAAAACTAGTCAGTCATCCAGGTAAAGGAAAACCTGCACTCCGTCTTCTGAGTGTGCTGCCACCATGGCCAAACACTTTCCGTACACTCTGGGAGCTTAGAAAACCCCAAAGGGGAGGACTGAGAACTGATAGTGCCCAGATGCTACCCTGAACCTTAAAAACTTCCTGTAGCTGGGTCTGATCGCAATATTTATTTATTTATTTAGTTTTTGTTGACTGGGTAAGTGCACTAGACAAATGCTGCCTATTTTCAGGCACGAGCCCGGGGAGGGGGATACAGATGAATGTAAACTGACCTTGAACCAGATTAAGCTGTTGGTGGTATTTTTAGTGAATGAGGGCAATTTGGCCAGGACATCAGGAAAATTCCCCTACTCTTTTTGATAAGTGCCATGGGATCTTTAACATCCACCTGAACTACCACCAATCCAGGCAGATGGAACCTCGGTTTAACGTCTCATCCGAAAAACGGCACCTCAGAAGTGCAGCACCCCCTCATGCTGCACTACAGTGTCCGTACTGGGATATCAACCAAAGTGCCAGATGTGGGAACTGAACCCACAGCCCTCTGATCTCCTGGCCTCAGAAATGAAAGAGATGAAAGTAGGCATCTTTAAGATTTAGACAGCCCAGCCTGTCCCCTTGTTGAAGAGATGGAATCACTGTAGCTAGGGTTACCATCTTAAATTTCTCTCTTTTTAAGTGTTTGTTCAGATACCTGAGATCCAAAATGGGTCACCGCTCCCCATTTTTCTTGTGGGTGAGGAAGTACTTTGAAACCCTTGCAGGGGGACTCTTTCTGTTGTTTCTGCCTGCAGCAACTTTATGATCTCTAACTCCAGCAGAATCCTTTCTGTTTGAGTGGGAGGCGTGACGTTTCTGCGAACCTGCAGTCTGGGGAATTTTTTTGAACTGCAGTGTGAGCCCTTGGCTCACTAGTTCCAGGACCCACTTGTCTGTGGTGAAGTTTTTCCACTCCTGGAAGAAAAGAACTAACTTTTCCCCTACTGGCAATGGATGTGCGACCTAGACTGCCTAGTCAGGGGTTCTGTTTGGGGTAAGCCTTAGGTGCTGGGGTTAAGTCAGCCCGTCTACAGCCTCTTCTGCCCCGGCTCCTCCCCCTGAGGAAACCTCTCATTTGAGAAAAATCATAATGGAGGAACCCGCAGAGAAAGTAACCCCTACCCCATCTCCCCTTCTATGAGGCCTATATGAAGTGGAGGCTTTCTCAGTGTTACTTTTATAGGTGGCTTTATACTCCTCTACCTTTTTCATGTATGCCTCTGTTTTGTCACCGAATAAAGAGTTACCCTGACAGGGAAAGTTCATGGCCTTCATTTGAGTGTCCTGGGACAGGTTTGTAGTCTTGAGCCAGGTAAACCTTCTTAGGGAGATAGCGTGAGACATGACCCTGGAAGCAGTGTCACTGGTATCCACTGCCATATGGAACTGGTATTTAGTTGCATCCAAAGCTGATTTTACAGCATCTGCCAAATTCTGTACCAGATCCCCAAAGGCTTTGACGTTCATGGCCAGGACAGAGCTCTAGAAAGCTTTCTGATACTAGGCAGTATAAGCCATGTAGGCAGCCTGCCACAGCAGTAAGGACGCAGAAGTGTAAACCTTCTTTCCCATACTATCCATTTTTCTGCACTCTTTCTCTGGGGGCTGGGTAGAGAAAGTAACCATATCCATATCACAGACTGCAGCCTGCACTACCTTTTCGTGGTCAAGGGGCAAAATAGGTACTCAGCATTGGAAAGTGTGAATAATCGCTGTACTTTATACTTTTTATGTTAGATTTTATGTATAGGGATCTTTTTTGTAATGGCTATGCCGAAGAATAAAATTGATGATGATGATGATTGTGATGCTTGGCAAGCTGCTTATGATTACTGTATGATATTGATATTATAAATAAATGGTCAGTGTATGAATTGTCTGTCTGTGAGAGTTGGCCTTTGAATTATAAGGTCAACAGCTGAAACCACAGGATGTAATTAAAACTGACTAGGAGAACCAGTTAATTAACTACCTTACTTCCACTGGGTATTCTATTACCTTTTTTTATGACCTGCCTAGGCTTTTTGAAGTTGAAAACCAAATGTGACTTTATGAGTCTGCCAGAGGATGAGCCTAATAAACTTTTATAACGTCTTAAGAGGAACAGGCCCCTTCCTCAGCTCTCAAAATGTTCAGCTTTGCTCTGACCCCTTGTTACTGTTATATGTAGCACTTACTATGGATTATGTGTTAAAACTCTACTGCACTATGATTGTATGCTTATGTTTTGTACTACTGTATATTTTGCTGCCATTGTCTCTGTCATATTAGCAATACCGTTTACGTCACAGGACATCGTGTAGATTTTTCCTTGTATGGTTGATTACCTCTGAAACATACCTGTTATTTGTTTTGTCTGCCAATTTTGTATTGTAAACTCCTGGGTCGTGTCTGAAAATAGTCATATTTTGTGGCTATGAAACCTTACCTGGTACACAAAAACTAAATAAATAAAATTTGATACCAACATGGTGTTAAAAGTTGTAAACCCTTTGATGTTTCTTGGGAAAACAGGAATCAGCCACCAGTTCAAAGGGAATGCTTAATTAAAGACTGTCATAATTTAGGAAATGTTTTTTTCTTCTATTGTCACATTATTTAACATACCTCCTGGTGGGAAATCATGTTTGTAATTTTTAATTCTAAAAGGAGGAGATAGATGACTCACAGAAGGGATGTGGAGACACAGAGTTTAAACAGATACTTTTGTCCGAAATAAATGTCATATTAGTTTGGGACTCCAAGAGAAACAGTTCTCTGATCTAACCAAAAGCACTTCCAGAGGTAATACCTTAGATAGCAAAAATCTAAATGTATTGTGGTAGGAGTTTTGCTTTGTAATTTTCCTTTGTTCTTTTGTGTGATTGTGAGCTCTTTGATATATTGTTCTGTTTACATTTTTTTCATATTTTTATCATCTTTTAGTAAAGAACCTTTTTTTTGAAAGACTGCCTGGGTGTCTGTCAGTTTTTTTTGCATGTGACATATAGGTGGTTAAGTCTGACAACTGTTCAACAGCTTGATGGTGTTACTAACCTTGGTAAAAGGTAAGAATATACCTAAGGTCTCTTACAGAGTTTTAAGGGTTCATTTTAGATACCTGGTTAGGTGTCCTAAGGCGAAAGACATACTGCATCCCTCCAAAGACAATATTATCTGAGCCTGTACATTTGGGTACACTAGCATAAGGTTCACAGTTTGAATCCCCCCAGAACTTGAGACTAAAGGTGATTCAGACCCAAAAGCAGACAGGAGTGTTACCCTGTCTGTTACCTGTTCACACTATTGTGCTCTGAGGTTGGCACTGTGGGAGCAAAGGGCCTGACCTGCGGAGTGCATTTGTCACAAAGATGGTACTCAGCATCCTGCTTGTCCAGCTGGTTCTTCTTTTCAATTTTCTTGCCAATGCCCGGTGTGGATGTGAGAGTCTGTAATAATTTACAGGTTGCCTTTTTAAAGGGCTTATGCACTGGAAGGAGCAATCTTTTAGTTGGGGTTAGACCCATCATGTCTAAATGTAACCCCCAGAAATTGAGCCCCCTGGGCTGGTGACTTATGCTGCTCCAAGAAAGAGACAGAGTCAACCTACTCCAGTGGTCACAGATTTAAGGTTTCCTCCGCAGCAGGCCCAGAATGATACTGACTGCCAGTCCACTTCTGACGAAAGTGAATACGACCATGCCTATTACCCCTCTTATGAACTGAGCCAGCTGTTGCGAGGTAACCCACTGATAAATTGTGGGGATGAAGCTGGGCCTTCTGCACTGCCTTACCCCTAGCTTTGTCCTTGGAGCCAATGCTCCCAGAAAGTGAAGTGCAAAGTATCACATCTGAAGATGTTGAGTCTCTGTGTATTGTGGAACTGTATGACTTGCCTGAAGAAGGGGCTGAGGGTTTGAGTCTTTCTAGTGACATACCAGAACTTGAAGAATACTATGAGAGTGCTGACCCCCCCCCCGTGCCTGAAAGCTTGATTGTGACTGAGCCTTCGCAAAATGAGTCAAGTGTTGCAGAAACAGAGCCTGCAGAGCAAGGAGCTGACAGTACCCCATGTTTGGATGTTCCTACCCAGGCAGAGGCACCCTTCACAAGTGACGAGAGTCCCTAGACCAGTGCTGAGAGTACAGACACTGTAGTTGTCCCCCTCAGAAAGACTGGCCAAGCTGCTAAGCCAGTAGTACGCCTCAGTTATGATTCTCCCGGGAGGCCAGTGGCTTTGCCTCTCAAATTGGTGCACAAAGGTGTTTATGTCTCACCAAGTTCACTGCCCAAATTGAGCTTGACAGCCAATTCCAGGTTATTTGTCTTTCCCTCTCACCATGGTGCCCCTGTCCCCTCTAGCCCCAAGTTAGCTGACAGGGAAGGGCCCCTTCTTGCATTGTTTAAGGTATAACATAGAAACACAGAAGTTGACGGCAGATAAGGACCGCAAGGCCCATCCAGTCTGCTCATTTCTTTTTCTACCTTATAAATGTGCCATCGGCCTTTGCTCTGTCAGTGGCCTATCTATTCATATAAGATGATATAACCTGATTCAGTATAGTAATGTTCAATTTACCAGTATGAAATATGCACAGTGTGTTGTCAGAATGGATATAGTATCATGAAGTGTAGTGAATATGTATAGTAAAGTAATAAGTTTATGTTAACTGATGCATGATGGTACAGACTTGACGTGGACGCCGAGTTTTCTCCAGGCAGGGAAGGGTGTAATCCCCCTACAAATGGGGGTTCCTAAAAAGTCTTCCTTGAGTTTGCCTAAATGCTCACTGTTAGGCTGGTGTCCTGCATTTTAGCAGTTTAAATGTGACTGCCAGAGAGTGCCTGTATAGCCTCTGTGTATTGTCTCTTTAAGGGCTGCCTGGATTGCAGTCATAAGTAATCTGAGAGGGAGCGCTGTTAAAAGATGTAACTATTTGCTGAAAATCATTTAGAGTGATAATGATAATGTGGTTTGTCTAACCTGCCTTCTTTGAAGCAAGGACTGTTTTGTTTATCTCCACTATCTTGGTCCTGGACTGCGAATTGGACCAATCAGTTCTGGTGGGACCTAAAATGGAGCCGAACTACAGGAGCTGTCTGGAGTCAAAATCTGTAGGAATTGTAGTTTGGGGCTTTTAGTGCTTTTTTGCACCTGAAGGGGGAGCCTTAGTTTGTTGTGACTGACAGACAGACAGATCAGCCAACCAAACCTTTTGGATTCTGGGAAAACCCCCAGGCTTGTTGGCAGTTGAATCACATCTAAGTTGGGAGTTGAAGAAGCAACATGCCTGGGACAGTCAAGCAGCCGTCTGAGTAGTTTCGCGCAGGATAACTGTGGAAAGGCCTGAGTTGTGGCCTGCATGTCTGCCTGCTGCCCCTGAGACGAAGAGAAGAGAAATATTTCGGACTAAATCCAAGCTTGTGAGAATGAAGTAAGCCACTGATTTTTTACCAGTCTCATACCTGAAGAAAACCGAAGATTTCACTGAATGCGATCGGCCTGTCAGGATTTCCAGCTGATTTTGAATCCCCTGTGTGTGCAGAGGCTTTGCGATCGTGACCGGAGAGTGGTTTGCCTGGTACAGTAGAATTTCCTTACATGTAAATGTGCTGTGTATTGAAAGTGGGTTGTGATTTGGTTACCCACTGTGTGAACTGTGTTCTGCCTGGTGGTACCGTGGAATCCTTTACATGTAAATGTGCTGTGTATTGAAAGTGTGTCATGATTTGGTGCCCCACTGTGTGAACTGTGTTCTGCTTGCTGGAAGCTTTATCCAGCCTAATTGGACTGAATCCGCGTTCATCTCCATTCGGCCTGGGCCATGCCACGCTGGCCCTGCCAGACTACCCCACTGCACAGAGAAAGCCACCGACGAGAGACCTGCCTGGTGATCTGCCCCCTGCTCCACGCGTCAAAAGGAACGATGCCTCGGTGATTCGTGTGGGCCCTGCTTCTCCTGGCACTCCAGATTAACCACCTGCTGTCTCGATTTTCATCCAGCCTGTGTCCAGTCCTGGGTATCATGAGTAATCATCAGAGTAGCTCCCTGCAACAACAGCCTAATCTAAAAGTGTGTCATCTGATTGTCTTGTTTTCTTTTCACGAACTGAGCCCTCCGGCTCCGGTTTACAAATAGTGTGTGTTGTACATGTTGTTTTTTTCCATCATAGGGACCCAACCAGCTGCAACGTTCCTGGCTAGCCCACCATTCTCCATCTGGGTACCCAGAGTGTGTGACTGTTTATGGACTCTGAAGTGCATGCATAACTGTTTGACTGATAGAGCCTTTAAGCAAACTAACCTGATTAAGCCCCTCCCTTGTTCAAGTCCCTTAAATAAATCAGATCTAACTCTTTTTTGCATTTACCCTGACTGTGGTTCCAGTTTGTGCAAGAGTACTGTACTGCTGTTATTTGCTGTGTATAACCTTGTTTTACAGGGGGTCCCCAGGGCCGAGCCAGGAGAAAGCCCTGTTGGTAAGTGCAAACAGTGTGGGTACTTGTGTGGTGTATCAGAGGTATTGTGAAAGTGATTATTGTGTATTGTTCTGGCCACTAGTAAGGAAAGAGGGGGGTTACAGTGTCCCGGAGGGTTGTGCCCAGGTTAGCCTGACAACTACCAACCCTGACCTTCGGGTGGGGGCACCCGTTTCAGAACTCAGGCCCCTTAACCTGCTACTAGCCAAGCAGGCAGGGGTAGTAGCGCTTGGGATAGCGCCACTTAGGGGTTACATAAAAACTCAACCTCTTCCACATCCTCCACTGTCTATTGGGTGGAGAGGTTGAGGGTATTGACCATCTGTTTTACAAATGCGTAGTGTGAGGAAAAATCCTCTTGGCCCCAGAGAGAGAGAGAGGAACCGAACTCCTGTACAGGAGAGCAACCAGGCTGTATGGGCTGTCCTTCCTCTTCCTCCTCCTCATCATAATAAACCTTAGCCCATGGGTCTGGAATTGGGAGGCACCCAGAACCGGAGGAGGAACCCATATGCCCATAAGCGATCCATGGCTTGAAAAGCCTAGAAAATTGTCAAGTCTTAGCCATGTCCTCCATAGGGGGTATTTTAGGTCTGTCCACTGACAGCTCCATTCCTTCTTCAGGAGGAGGGGAAGCAACATGTTTTTCTTTTTAGAACACACATCTGTCATAGCGGAAAAGGTCAACACTCCACAAAATGTTCAGTCAATTCATAAATACTTTTTATTTACCAAAGCAGCAACATCAATCCAGAAACAAGTATCTCTCAATGCCAGATGTTCACCACTGGTATAGAAGCCCTGGAGTAAGAGATACTTTGCGTGACTGTGTGGTGTGAATGGTGGTAAAGAACGTTCTGGCAGAGTACTAAAATAAGGAATGTTGTGTTTAAAAAAAGTATATACAGTGCCTTTTTTAATTTAAAATTATTTAGAGGCCGGCTCCGTGGCGCCGAGCGAAGGGGTTCGCTCAGCATGGTGGCAACCTGGGTTCATGCCCCAAGCCTGAGTACCAGGAGCAGAAACTGGCAGGGAGGGGGTTCACCACCATCCATTGAACACTTCCCAACGGGAAGGTAGAGGGTGGGACTCGCCTGGGTACCTGTGGGTGGATTGACGACATGCTTGTGGGGACTGCCTTAGCTCATGCAAGGCCAAGAACAGCGTTGGGCGGGGCAGAAAATGAGAAAAATGGCTCCCCGTCCTGCCGGATGACGAGCTCCGGCTACCTGCCGCCACGAAGCCCAGGAGTTAGCCCGGACCAACCTTGCAGCCTTGAGATGCACTGTTCGCCGAAAGGCACTTCCCCCTCAAAGTAGAGCGACTTACTTAGCACAGGGATACGCCGGACAACCCAGGTAAGGCTGCTATAGGGGTTGGTGGATGGCAGCAGGGGTTAGAAGGGTGGTGGGTGCCTTGGAGCACCGAAGACGTGGGAGGATGGGGTAGCACCGGGGAGGAGCATAAACAAATAACACACACACACAAAAAAAAATTATTTAGATATCTATAAAGGAAGCCGCGGACTGCACAGAGAGGAGAGCGCGCGAGTTCCGATTTGTAGTGCAGCGCAACTGAGCGGTATTAATGGTAGTAAAATACATGCTGGCAGAGGTTTAAAATCAGTCATCATCTGTTAAAAAGTATATGAACTCCTTTTTTTTTAAGTTAAGAATAGTTACATATCTGTAACAGAAACCATCGACTGTAGAACAGTGCTTCTGTAGCCATGGATACACATGCACATACAGGTATCTTGGTTTCACTGGTGAAATAATTATATGCTTATGAGACTATGATCAGTAAACTCTTGGGTTGTATCTTTACCTACTGTATGGACAATCAGTTATTTTGAAAAAAATGTGTTTTCTAACCCAAACTGATTTGCTGCCATGCACCCACATGAAGAAGCCCATACTCCCAGGAGGTCACTGCAGACTCTGAAGGTCAAGTAAGTGGTGTGATGCTTGCCCCCCACCACCACGAAAACAAACCAAACCATCTGCAACCGTTAGACCACAGGGAGGGGGACTTATATATGTACCAACAGATGAGTGACAGAAGAACAACAAAATGACTCCACCACATTGTGCTGAAGGCATATAAGTAATAAAAATTCAAGCAATGCCAACTTAAAAGTAACAATACCTGTCCATTAATGCACTCGAGGTTCAAAAGTCTGGAGTTCCAAAATTCAAATTCCACCTTTGGTAGTGGGTTTGATCCATCCAGCAGTGGCTGGGCTGAGTCTTGAATAAGCACATCTCTCACTTGATGTGCCCAATCTATAATTACTGTTTCAATAGCATGCAGCAATCCACCAACCGCAGGAACAGTTAACCTGAAATGCCAACAATTAACCGCTGTAAACATCAGCACAACTAATTTGAGACATTAATTTCTAAAGAAGAAATTCTATCAGACTTAACCATAATTTATTTTTCTGATAGTTCCAACATTGTCACTGGGCTTGTCATTTACTGCTGGGTAAAACATGCTCACCTAGCAGAGGCCAACACACTCCAAAGATGTGATATCACCATGGAATCCTTAGCTCCACCCCATTCTGTGACAGCTTGTTTTGAATCACTAGTCATAAATCTTTCAGAGCTTTAGAGTAACATAGAGAATAAATATGTTAATTGTAGCGCTGGCGACTTGCAGGATGAAAGAAATGCACTGGTGTTTGGGACAGCATGGGTTGCAAGTAGCTCGGTAAGTGAGCGTGAAAGATGGCGACTGGCGAGTTTTAGATTCTGGGTGCCCAAGGATAATGTCAGAAATGGAACATTCCAAAGTGGCACTTGTTTTGAAGCGGGCCGTTGTTAAGAAATAACGGCCCGGGTGGCAGGCTGTTTCAGCCAATCAGGGTGTCAGTTTCAGTTTACCCATTATCTAAGAGAATTTAATGCACACCCAAGGTGTGGGTGCTACATAAACCCATGAGAGCGAAGCTCTAGGGTTTACAAAAGCATTCCACACCAAGAGTGTGCATTAAACTTGAGTTTGCACAATTTACCAATGCTTTATTTTACATAATTGCAGGTCAGCAATTTTTTCCTACCAGACTTCTGTGACCATGTGAAATAGTTATATGGAGATAGCACGGTGACACCAGTTGAAATATCCGAAATGGTTTATTTAAAGTAGCAATATGTGTTAGTAACTATACACATTTTTCAGTAATAAGGTTCATCTGGGAAAAATATCAAGATACACATTTTTCATTTTGTTTTCTATCATTCCTGAACCAAGATATGGGGTCTTGAAGTTTTAAAAGTTCCCATGCCCATGCCACACCCACCATGAAAAAAATTTAATATTTTGTGCTGTTTACTAACAGAAACATGCTGAAGAACCATCCTTATTCAACTACAGCATGAATCTAGCATGTATATTCAACAAGTAACACCAGGGGAAGAGATTTTTGAGTATGGCAAAAGGCAGTCATCTTTAATGACGCGAGTCATTAATTACAAAATCAGCTGTAAAAAAATTTTAACAACATCTGAGAAAACAAAAAAATATACTGATCATGAATGTTAGATTATCAGACATACTTTTTTGCTAAAAAAAACTGTATGATGACTTTTTTTGCCGACTAACAAATACTTTAGAGTCACCACTTAAAAAAAGCACAGAAGTAAAATGTTATGAATTCAAATGAACAGAACGGGGAAACAAGTGGAACACTGAAAATAAAGCATTGAAACAGCATGAAATGTGTTTCTTAACTGTATGCCGAACGTGGGGATAGTGACACCATGTAAAATTATTAGCGTAAACTGCAGTTCTAACTTGAAGGTTTAGAAAATCTGGATTGTGTCTTGAACTTTAGTTTTAATGCTTAAACTTTTTTATGTTTGGTTGCACGCATGTGCAAGAAACATAGTGCCATCATCCGAGTTTTTGTAGGTGTGGCACCCGTCTTCCAATGCAGTCAGTGTGTTTGCAGGCGCGGCCACAGTTCGCCAATGAATGCTGCAGCTGTCTATGACAGCTGTTGAACATGAAGTGCCGTACAGTTCAAAGACAGAGCTATGCTTCAGTGAGCAGCGAAGCTACTGAGTGCGATGCGCTCCCCACACACGCATATTGCGTGCTAATGTCCCCCAATGCACACACTGTATGGCCAACAGGGTGCCCAATCCCCGTCGGCACTGCTGCGCCCCCCATCCGAGTTCCAGCAACAGTCCGTGATGGGTCGACGGGTGCCCAATCTCTGTCGGGTCCAATGATCCCCCCACAGACAACTGCGCGAAGTGCTGGGAGCCCACCTCAGCGTGGCAACTGTCCGTATGGCCGACGGGGTGCCCAACCCCGTCAGCTACATTGCCCCAAACAGCCTTCCAGCTGCCATGCTGGGAGCCCACCTCAGCGTGGCACAAGTCCTGCATCGTCCAAGGGAAAAAAACCTGCATGGAAAAAAAACCTTCCTCGCTGACTGTCTTGATCCCTGCACCCCCACCCGCGCCCACCCTCTGCGCATCCATCTCAACCCATACTTACCTCCAGAGCTTGGCGTGACGATCTTCGGTGGCCCGGGAACACGTCTGCACTCTACAAAGCAGACCGTGAACTGAGGAAATGTCGGTAAGCTGTATAATATAATAAATAGGTTTTTTTCAACTTTGATGCATATCTCAGGCATTTTGGAGAATTTTTTCACCAAATTTTTCAACATGCGGTTTTTGGGACCCCACCTCATGAATTCTGTCACTGTCATTTTGTTAATCGGCCCCGAAAGGTGATTTTGCGGTCACTGCGCGGAACCACCTTCCAGGACCAATTTACGAAATGAAAGTGTAACAATTCATGAGGTAGGCCTCCAAAAACCCTATGTTGAAAATTTGGTGAAAAAATTCCCAAAAATGACTGTTTTACGAGCATGCGTTGCGCTGTTCCTACGCACACTCGTAAGTTCGTAAATTTTCAATATTTTCACTCCAGATTTTCAACATTGACATTTTACCACACCTCCTTCTGAACAGTACAGCTGTCATTTTTCACATTTCACCCAAAATGTGTTTCCGTGCACGTAGCGCACAATGGCGCAGTCGGTGCGCAAAATCAATGTTTGGGACAGATTAAGAAAATCTCAGTGACACTCTTCATGAGCAGAGGTATTAAAATGGCTCTGTTAAAAATCTGATGAAAAAATTCCCAAAAATGACTGTTTTATGAGTATGCGTTGCGCTGTTCCTACGCACGTTCGTAATTTCGCGAATTTTCACTATTTTCACTCCAGATTTTCAACGCTGTCATTTTACCACACCTCCTTATGAGCAGTATACCTGTCACTGTTCACATCTTGCCCAAAACGTGTTTCCGCGCATGTAGCGCACAATGGCGCAGTCGGTGGGCGAAATCAATGTTCGGGACAGATTAAGAAAATCACAGTGACACTGTTCATGAGCAGAGGTGTTGCAATGGCTATGTTAAAATTTTGGTGAAAAAAGTCCATGAAATGACTGTGTACAAGCGACCATTGCACAGTTTCCACGCACCCTCGTAAGTTCATGGATTTCTAATATTTTCAGTCCAGATTTTCACCACTGGCATTTTTCCACACTTCCTTATGAACAGAACAGTTGTCATTTTTCACACCATGGCCGAAATGTGTTTTCGCACCTCCAGCGCAGAAATGCGTGGTTGCAGTGGGAAATCACTGTTCGGGACAGATTAAGAAAATCACAGTAACACTGTTCTTGAGCGGAGATTCCTAAATGCCTGTGTTGACAATTTGCTGTAAAATTCCCCAAACTAACTGCATTATGGGTCTGTGTTGCGCAGTTTCTATGCACGCTCATGACTTCACCAGTTTTTTAAATATTTTCGCTGAAGATTTTCAACATTGCCATTTTTTCCACCTCCCCATGAACAGTACAGCTGTCATTTTTCACATCCTGTTCGAAATGTGTTTTCGCACCAGTGGTGCCAAATGACGTAGTCGCTGTGTAAAATCAGTTTTCCACTAACGAACTGATATTGCCACTGTTCATGAGGTGGGGGTCACAAAAACCCATGTTTAAAATTTGGAGTGAAAATACCAACGAACGCCTGGGACGTTAAGGTTTCCGACCATAATGCCCCACCCTGTAGGCATGAGGGGTATGACTTGGGATTGTCACCTATAACACTCCTGCCATTCCACCCCCACCCACACCCTGCAGCCAGTGTCAGGCATCGAGGTGTGCCTTGGACTATTTGGCCCCAAAGTTCACCCCATTCTCCTATTCTGCACCTATCTCACCATAATTCTTATGGAATGGGTGAGCATAAGGCCCAAAGACTCCAAGGCACACTGTGACACTTGGTGTCTGCAGGGTAGGGTGTGGAGAAATGGCATGGCCGTCATCCCTGATGACCCAAAGGCACACCCCAGTGCCTGTCAGTCTCTGCAGGGTGATGGTGGGGTTGGCTTCAGTTGAATACTTCACTGCCATTCCTATTATGCATCTCTCTAACTCCTACACTACCAATGCCAATGCCAGCAAGCAAACATTGGGCATTGACAAATGCTTGTTTTCTTTTCACTTTGCTTCATTGCTCTGTTCCTTCAGGTCGTTGGTTGCCTTGGCTACTGAATGGCTGGTCATGATGTGCCTGAGGGAAGTAACGGAGAATGGTTAAATTGCATACTTTGTAGTTTGAGTTGTGTTTTTGACCTTTTTAACATATTTTTTTTTATATTTACGGTGGTGGCAGACAGAGTTTTTGTATGTGCAGTTTTCTGTGAGGTACAGGAAACCTGTCTTTTCCCAAGCGTGTTTTTTTTTTACACTGATGGTGTTGAATGTGTTAGCGCACTCACACTAGGTTTTCTCAGGCTGAATGCATGTTTGCCGTAATACCCAACAGGTTATTAAGGCAAATATCAGCTGGCTGAGCCCACTGAAAAAAATGCTCACCGGTTATTATATTACTGATCTATGGTTCAATGCAATCCATAAAAATATAGAAAATCACAGCCTCGAATGACTGGAATGTGTAGATCGCATGGGCTCTCCATCATATGTGTGATTCATAATTTCTTCAACTGCTCTGATTTAATTTCTGCAACAAAAGCTTCAACACTACATAGACAGTATCGGCAGATAAGGGCCTATGGCCCATCCAGTCTGCCCATTTGAGCTTGTAAGTTCAGTTTATGTTTTCCTAGAAGTCTGTTGCCCCTTACCCCTGACCTCCAGAATTCCTTTATGTCTATCCCATGCATTCTTAAATCCCGTGATTGTTTCAGCCCCCACCACTTCCTCTGGCAGGGTGTTCCACTTGTCCACCACCCGTTCTGTGAAGAAATTCTTCCTCACGTTTCCTCTGAATCGTCCTCCTCCAACTTCATCCCATGCCTCTAGTCCTGGTACATCTTTTCGCTTAAAATAGTGTATTCCTGCACCTGTTCCTCCCTGTAAGATACTTGTATGTCTCTATCATATCCCTCTCTCCTTCTCTCCCTCCAGGGAGTACATGTTCAGTTCCTTCAACCTGTCTTCATAGGCCTTGTGATGCAATCCATGCACCATCTTTGTTGCCCTCCCTTGAACCTTCTCTACCCTGTCTATGTCCTCACGAGGTATGGTCTCCAGAACTGTACACTGTACCCAGGTGGGGCCTCACTAGTGTCTTGTATAGTGGAATTATGACCTCCTTTTCCTGCTGGTGATGCCCCTGCCTATGCATCCCAGCATCCTATTTGCTTTACCTGCTGCCTTGTCACACTGTTTCCCTACCTTGAGGTCATCAGAGATGATAACCCCAAGATCCCTTTCCTGCTTGGCATGCTATATCCTCACCCCCAACTGATATACTGTGCCAGGGTTTTTGTGCCCCATATGCATTATCTTGCACTTTTGCATTGAATTTCAACTGCCAAACCCCTGACCATTCTTCAAGTTTCTGCAGGTCCCTTCTCATTCTGTCGACACCCTCTGGTGTCTACTCTGTTACAGAGCTTTGTGTCATCAGCGAACAGTGAAATTCTGCCTTCTAGTTCCTGCAATGTCACTGATGAAGATGTTGAACAGGACCGGTCCAACACTGAACCCTGTGGTACCCCACTGGTCACTCTTCCCTCTGTGGAGTGACAGCCATTTACCACCACCCTCTGTGTCCTGCCGCCCAGCCAGTTACCTACCCACCACACTACTGTCCTGCCCACACCCATATTCCCCAGTTTGTGTAATAGTCTTCTATGTGGCACAGTGTCAAAGGCCTTGCTGAAGTCCAGATAGGCCATGTCCACTGCCCTCCCTGATCCACCTCCTAGTCACCCAGTCAAAAATTCAACGAGGTTGGTCTGACATGACCTCCCCCTGGTGAAACCATGCTGCCTTGGGTCCTGTAGTCCATTGACAACCAGATGTTCCACCAATCTCTCCTTCAGTAGTGCTTCCATGATTTCCCCACTACCGAGGTGAGGCTGACTGGTCTGTAGTTCCCTGCTTCCTCTTTGTTCCCACTTTTGTATAAGGGGGACTACATCTGCTGTCCTCCAGTCTTTGGGTACCTCCACTGTTTCCAGTTGTTGGCTAAACAGGATAGCCAGAGGTTCAGCCACCACCTCTCTTAGTTCTTTAAGGACCCTGGGGTGCACCCCATCTGGCCCCACTGCTTTATCAACTCTTATTACTTCCAGTTCCTTCAGGACCCTTTCTCGTGTAATACCCCCAGCTCCTTCAATCAGACTGTTTAGGTTAAAGTGTATACTGAACTTTCATCAGAGAACTCTGAACAACAGAATGACCAACAAAACAAGTGTGACCGCAACAAGTAGCATAAACTTGTTCGGTAAAAAATTCTGATTAAATCTTTTTTAAAACTTATATTTTATTGTTTTCACAATAAAAACAACAACACAGAGTTGACACCTCCTACCAGGCATACAATACTAATTGCAAACAGCCATCCGATGGAAGACAGTATACACTTTAACCTAAACAGTCTGATTGAAGGAGCTGGGGGGTATTCCAACCGAAGTTCAGTAAACAGCACCAATTGATGATCAAATACTAGCTGCAGAATATTCTCAATAGAGTGAAACACTCTACGGTGGGCCCAGTGACAACACTGCAACAAACTGTAACAAATATTGCTTTTCTGTATTGTGAATCAAGTATTTTTTTATGATGCTATTAAGGTGCTGCTACATGTTTAATTCTTTATGTATTATAATGCCTAAATCTCGTTCAGAGTCTTTACTGGTGAGTTTATTACCCCTCTCACTTTCCTCTCTTCCAGGGTGTACATGTAGAGATCCCTCAGTTTCTCTTCATAATGCTTTTGGTGCAAACTCTGCACCATTTTTGTTGCCCTTCTCTGGACTGCCTCCACCCTGTCTATGTTCTTTCTGACCTGCCGCCTCCAGAACTGGACATAATGCTCTAGATGGGGTCTCACCAGCAAGCGACAGAGTGGCAAAACTACCTCCCTCCCTCCTCCTGCTGGAGATAACCCTCACTAAGCATCCCGCGGACCCTACCCACTGCTATGTCACACTGCTCTGCCACTTTGCGGTCATCAGATATGATAACCCCAAGGTCCATTTCCTGCTTAGTGACCATCAGTACCTCTCCTCATACTCTGCTCCTGAGTCCAATGCCTTAGGTGCATGATTTTGCACTTTTGGCACTGAACCCCAACTGCCATGCTCTTGGCCATTTCTTTGTTTCCCAAAATCCCTACCCATTTTCTCCACCTCTCTTGAGTGTCCACTCTATTAGAGATTTTGGTGTCATCTGCAAAAAGGCACACCTTCCTTTCCAGTTCCTCTGCTATGTCACTTATGAAGACACTGAAGAGGACCAGTCCCAGTACTGAGCCCTGCGGGACCCCAATGGTCACCCTCCAATCATTAGAGTGAGTGCCTCTGCCTTTCAAGAGACAAGCTCTCAGCTGAATCTGAGCCAGAGAGGCATGAAACAGATGACCTAGACACAGAAAGTCATGACGCTGAGGAAGCCAGAAGGGCACCTGGGCTGCCAGACCTATTAAGTGCAAGAACCATGGTCTTCTTTGCCACTCTGGAGGAGCCAGTAGAATAAGCCAACTGTGGGATTGACACATTTTTCTGAGAACTGCAGGGGTGAGGGAAAACATAACGGTAGATCTTCCCAAATATCTTCTGCATAGAGTACCACACCTTGGTCCTAGGGCTGGAAGTGCTGGGACCTCCTGGGAGAATTTTCTTTAAGCTAGGGTGCTAGCACAGGCTATTTGTGTCAGTGCATAAATTGCACAAGGAGATTTTGTATGCATACACCACAAGGGGATTTTGTATACAAGATACCCCTCAGGAATCTTTATGAAATTGAGGCAGGGTGAGGATTCCCACAAATTCATGATACGTTGAGATAGCAGATGGGTGGTCCTTAATGGATGAGTACTGTAGACCAGACTCTGACGCTGTGGAGGAGCTGCTCAGTAGCTGCTGTAATGCTAAGTTTTACCTATGTAAGATTCAGAAAAAATTATGTTTTGCCCATGAATTGCAGGAGCAGTTGGACAAAAGAGCCATTGAGATGCAGAGCCCAGGAATCGAGTAATATGGAGTAAAGGAGTAGGGGAGACTGCTGAAAGGACTGCGGAAGATCAGTTCCTGGAAAGAAGAACTGATGGAGCTGAGAATCCACAGTGAGCTCATCATTGTTAGGGGCACAGCAGAGACAGACAGCCCGAGTTCTTGGATGCTGTCAGTGAAGGAAAGTCAATCTGAGGAGGTTGAGTTCAGTGGAGTTGGGATTGGAAGCAGAGGAGAGTCACAGGAAGTAGTGGAGAAGGAGCGGGGTAGATAATAGCATATTCATAACATAAAGATATAATAATGGCCAGACTTTAAAAGACACTCAGAGCTCCCGCTGATTCTGAATGGTGCCATTTCTGGAAGGCTATAGCCTATAGTTCAAGGGGGTGGTGCAATTGGCCACATCTCCCTTCTGGCCTATTTAAGGGCAGCTCTCCTCACTCCACACACAAGCATTTTTTCCCTTGCAGCCGGAGGCTCTGTCAGTCTGTCTTCTCCCTTAGGGCCTGCAGCCCCCCCACCTCCGTCTCGCTGTGTTTTGGCAACCTGCTCTATTCTGTTTCTGCCGGACATCTGTTTTGTGTCTTCTGCTTTGGTTAGTATTGCTTGCCTCTGGCTGCTGTGCTTCTTTGTATTGCTAGTTCCTGTCTCGTGTTTGTGTTTTCATTTGCTTTTTGTTTTGGGGGCTTTTCGCTTTCTAGCATCCTGTTGCCTTTGTATTGTGCTACTCCTGAGCGCGTGTTATTTTGGCTCCCATTTACTCACCAAATTTCAGCAAACCTCAAGTGCACTTCAGTTGTTACTGTATCTGTGTGTTTCAGCTCAGAAGTTACTTCCCTGCTTCTGTTCTCCTATGCTATCTACCCTTCATTGATTACACCTGGTTCATAGCTTTACCTCCTAGCTAACAACTGCTTCTTTACTACTTCACTATAACCTCAGCAACCTAGTCCATGGAACTCAGTCCTGCTTCCTGTATTTATACCAAGCAAATATTGCTGCTGTTTTCAGTGCATTGCCTTTCCCTACAGTTCTATGTTCAATCAGATTGCTGCCCCAATAAGCTATAGTTAATTGCTGCTGCATGCTGCTCAATTACTTTTGCACCCTGCTTTATTAGAAACCTAGAAGGTTTTGGTTTTTTTTTCAATTGTTTAACCAGGTGAGACACACTAAGTTGAAAGCTTGTTTACAGATGCAACCTGGGAGCACAGGGAAGTTAAGTGACTTGCTCAGGGTCACACAGTATGCGGGTGGGGGCTGTGGGATTCAAACTCAGGTCTCCAGATTTGCAGCTCAGAGCCTTAAACCACTGCGCTATACTGCCTCAAGTTGATGGTAGATAAGGACCGCAAGGCCCATCCAGTCTGCCCATTTCTTTTTCTACCTTATAAATGTGCCATCGGCCTTTGCTCTGTCAATGGCCCATCTATTCATACTCATCTGTATTGCTCCCTTATGCCTATCCCATGCCTGTTTGAAGCCCTGCACTATATTCATATCCACCACTTCCTGAGGTAGGCCGTTCCATGCATCCAACACCCTTTCTGTGAAAAAGAACTTCCTCACATAACCCCTTAATCGGCCACCATCTAATTTCATGCTGTGTCCTCTTGTCCTGCTATTTTTCTTATACTGAAACATGTTAGACTCTTTCACCTTGTTAATGCCCTTAAGGTGTTTGAATGTTTCGATCATATCACCTCTCTCCCTCCTTTGCTCTAGGGTATACATATTGAGCTCCGTTAATCTGTCCTCATATGTTTTCTGATGCAGTCCCTGTACCATTTTGTTTGCCCTTCTCTGGACTGCCTCAATTTGGTTAATGTCCTTGTGAAGGTGTGGCCTCCAGTACTGCACGCAGTACTCCAGATGGGGCCTAACCAGTGTCTTGTAAAGAGGGATTGTTACCTCCCTCTTCTGACTTGTGATACCCCTACTAATACACCCTAACATCCCCCTAGCCTTACCTACTGCTTTAGTGGTCTGCTTGGATGATTTCAGGTCACCTGTGATGATGATGCCCAAGTCTCTTTCTTCCCTTGTGACTGCCAGCAACTCCCCTCCCAACCTATAGATGGCTTCAGGGTTTCTCTTCCCTATGTGCATGATTTTGCACTTCTTTGCATAAAACCCCAGTTGCCACTCTTCCGACCATTTTGCTAGTTTATCCAGATCTCTTCTCATTCTGCCCACCCCATCTGGATCATCTGTTCTGTTGCAGATCTTGGTGTCATCTGCAAACAGACAAACCTTACCATCCAGTCCATTTGCAATGTCACTGATGAAGATATTGAAGAGGACTGGCCCCAGGACTGATCCCTGAGGTACCCCACTTGACTTGCATCTCTTCTGACTGTATACCATTTACCACCACTCTCTGTTTTCTGCCTGTCAACCAGTTTGCCACCCAGTTGACCAATGTCTGACCCCCCGAGCCTACCCAGCTTATTAATCGATCTTCATGTGGAACAGTATCGAAAGCTTTGCTGAAGTCAAGGTAGGCGACATCAACTCTCCCCTTGGTCCACCACTCTGGTTACCCAGTCAAAGAAATTTATGAGATTAGTTTGACAGGACCTTCCTTTATAAACCCATGCTGTCTTGGATCCTGTGCTCCTATGGTTCCAGGTGTTGCACTATCCTTTCCTTAAGGAGTGCCTCCATAATCTTGCCCACTACTGAGGTAAGACTGACTGGTTTGTAGTTCCCTGCCTCCTCCCTGCTACCACACTTGTGGAGCAGGATCACATGAGCCCTTCTCCAGTCTTCTGGGACCTCTCCTGTGCTCAGAGACTCACTAAACAGTTCTGATAATGGCTCTGCTAGTTCCACTCTTAGCTCCTTTAGTACCCTGGGATGTATGCCATCAGGTCCCATTGCCTTGTCCGCCCTGAGCTTATCAAGCTCTTGTAAGACCCATACTTTTGTGAAGGGACTAGTGCTTACCTCCCTCCCCCATGTCCATGGTGCTGAGCTGTGGGCCCTGCCCTACCTTCTTCTTTTCAGTAAATACTGAGCAGAAGCATCTATTTAGGATAGATGCTTTTACATGGCCCTCCTCCTCCTCCTCACACGCCCCCTTATCTCCTTTGATCTTAGCAATATCCCCTCTGGACTTTCTCTTTCACTAATGTATCTACAGAAAGTCTTGTCACCTTCTTTACTGTCTGTGCTAGTGTTTCCTTGGTTTGGGCCTTTGCCTGCCTTACTGCCTTCCTGCTTCCCTTAAGGAAGTTTGTATGCCTCTCTATCTTCATCCTGCTGCGTTCCTTATATTTCCTGAAGGCAAGCCTTTTGGCTCTGATCTTTTGTGCTACTGTTTTTGAGAACCAAAGTGGTTTCCTTCTTCTTTTGCACTTATTTTTCTCTCTAACACAATGGGATGTTGCTTCAAGTATTTCATCCTTAATGCCTGCCCACTTTGCCTGTACCCCATCACCTGTATTTCTTTTTGCCAGGGCTAGCTTAACTCTGTTGGTCATCAGGCCGAGACCCCCGAGGAGCGGAGGTCGCGAGGCTTTCGCCTCCCCACAGCCAGACCCCACTCACTGGGGACAGAGACCCCGGAGGCGGAGATCGCGAGGCTTCGTTCGCCTTCCCCCACAGCCAGACCCCACACGCACAGGTAATACAGCCTGCCTGCAAGAGAATTCCTTGGTGGCAAATTGGCGCCTTTTTTGAATCGGCGCACTAGATTCCCTGCAATCCACCCTCAGGAAAGATCCACAGCCTGCATTACCTCGGGAAGGACCTGCCCTGCTTGTTCCGTCAGCGCAGCTGTGGAGATAGCCTTGTTATACATGACTGGGTCTAAAAGTGCAGCCTTTTGATATATTTCCGTTTTTAATGTTGGTGCGTGCACTGCAGTGACTGGAAGGAAGCTCCCTTGAAGCTGCACTCCCCTTTAAACAGGAAAAAAAAATATATATATTTATAGAATCCAGCCAGTAACTACTGCTTAAGTCTGTGAACAGTCTCACTATAATTTCTGCTATATTTTACTGTCCCGACTTGTTCTGCTCTGTTGGAGGAACTGCTAAAGTGATTACAGGCTGATTGTAAAATAAGCCTTATGCTCCATTTTCTAGTTGTGCTGTATAGTAGCGTTTGAGACTGGGCTCTCCTTCGTGGTGCTGCCGGCCGCCAATCGCAAACCCCCCGCCCCCCCTTTTTTGTCTGTTAGCCTTACCTTCCCCTGTTCTTCCTATAATAACCCCTGCTTCTTTCATTTCTCCTCAGGCCGAGACCCCCGAGGAGCGGAGGTCGCGAGGGCTCGTTCGCCTTCCCCCACAGCCAGACCCCACACGCACAGGTAATACAGCCTGCCTGCAAGAGAATTCCTTGGTGGCAAATTGGCGCCTTTTTTGAATCGGCGCACTAGACTCCCTGCAATCCACCCTCAGGAAAGATCCACAGCCTGCCTTACCTGGAAGGGCCTGCCCTGCTTGTCGGTCATGCAGTTAGCCTCCGCCCGCCTCCCACCACCACCCTTGGTCGGCTTCCTCATATAGGCTGAAGCGTGGTCACATGGGCTGATTTTATCCTATCAGCCTAGTTTTCCATTTGCAGGTTATAATAACCTGCCACTAGTGGCCACCTCTACTTCCTGCTACTTTATGGCTTCTCTGTCTGAGCACTGCCTGTTTTCCTCCCATTGGCTGGGACACTCTGCTCTATAGATACCCAGTCTCTCCTCTAGCCATTCACCTCACCTCCTCTTCCCCTTCTACCCCTATCTTCACTGTCTCTCCCGGGTGTCCCCTGGCCTCGCCCTCCCCTCCCCTGGCCTTGTATTTCTTCCCCTGCTGTGCACAGCAATCTCACCCCCAGCTTATCATGGCAGCTACCTTCACCCCACCTGCAAATGTGTCTGGGGCTGCCACCTGCCCCAGCCAGGCTATCCCCCTCCCCTCCCTCAAGTCCCCACCTGCGTGGTTCTCCTCTAAGGGACTAAAAATTGTCCACCTCAACATTCGGAGTCTTTTACATAACCTTGCGGAGCTCACCACCTGGGTCGCCCACTACCACCCTGATATCATGGGTATCTCAGAAACATGGCTCAAACCTCACATCCCTGACGCGGCATGCACCCTACCCAGGTATGCCCTCATTAGACGTGATCGGCAGGAGAATAAACGTGGGGGTGGTGTGCTACTCTATTACAAAGCTCACCTAAACGTATCCACCCCTGGTGCCCCAACATCCGACGCCTCCCCCTGTGAGTTCCTACATGCCCTTCTCCTCTTGGCCTACAAAGAAAAATTCACCTCATTTGTTGCTATAACTTGGCAGTGGTCTGCCTGGACTCTCCTCGCTACTCTCTCTCCTTGGCAGAAAACGGCCCCAATGAAGTCCTCACTCATAGGTGATTTCAATCTCAACTGGATGGGCTCCAACTGTAAGCTATATGAGCCACTGCTCTCAAGCCTTGCACTTAGCCAAATAATCTCTGAGCCAACAAGGCCCTCTCTCCGGGGTGGCGTAGGGTCACTACTTGACTGGATACTTACCAACAGGCCCGATAGGTTTACCACCTCAGGCATCCTACCTGATGCTATCTCCGACCACTCGCCAACCTTCTGCGTCTGGGGCATCTCTCATGCCAAAGTGCCCAGCAAAGTGATCCAGCTGAGGGATTACTCAAAATTCTCCCCATCTGACTTCCCTTGGTGACCTAGCATTAATTGACTGGTCTAGGTTCACTGTGTCAGCTGACCCAGCCCTAGCCCTGGATATTTTTCTAAGTTTCTCCCTGTTCAGAACAAGCATGCCCCTATCACTAGAAGGAGGGTTAGGGGTGCCGTCACCAAATGGCTTCACAGCGGTCTATTCTCCCTAATGAAACAACGGGATAAGAGCTGGGTGGCATACAAAGCCTCCTAAGTAACACCGACCTTCTTGCATACAGAAGGCTCAGAACCCTGTAAAAAGCCATCCGGGCAGCGAAAGTGAGGCTTGCCGATCAGCTCCTGCTCTCTCTGCCGGCAACCCGAGGGTTTCTGGCAGAACATCAGAAATGCTGTTGGGGTCTCAGCAAAGTGCAGCCCACTGACCTGCTCATAGAGGGGTCAGCTGCAACATCCCACTCACAATCGCTAACGCCTTCAATGCCACGTCCACTCTGCCACCATCTCACCCCCCACCCACTGCTCAGCGCCACTCACACCCCCTCCGGCCCCAAGTCCCCTTCCCTCCTTCAACATGTTTGGCCACCGAGATCCAAGGGCACCTTGTCCGCCTCTCCCCATAGTGGGGCAGGGCATGACTGCCTAGAACCTAGACTACTCAGACTTGGGGCCTCCTTCTGGCCCGACCGCTAACACACATCTTCACTCCTCCTAACCACTGGTATTATTCCTAATCTCTGGAAAATTGCCAAGGTAACTCCAGTTCTAAAGCAAGGTAACCCCAGAGATCCACTCAACTATCGTCCCATCGCCATCCTGTCGGCCGCCTCGAAGGTCCTGGAGAAGGTCGTGGCCTCTCAGCTCACCGGGTACATACAAGCACACAACCTCCTCTCCCCTGCTCAACATGGGTTCAGGAAAGGTCACAGCACGGCTACTGCCCTCACGGTTGTCTCCTCGATGATTAGAACCGCCACTGACCAGGGTAACCTCACCGGTGCCATCTTTGTGGACCTCCAAAGCCTTTCGACAGGGTTGACCACGCCTCCTTAGCTCCACCCTTCTCATTTGGTCTCCCCTGCACACAACTGGTTCCTCAACTACCTCTCTGGTCGGAAGCAGTACTACAACTTAACCGCACCTCCCACCTCACCGATGTCCTGTCGGAGTTCCCAGGGTCGGTTCTCGCCCTACTCTCTTCTCCTCTTTATCAATAAGCTGCCGTCCATCACCTCCCATGGACACTCCACCTCTATATCAGGACTGACCTGGTTGTACTGGTAGCCCGAGACATTGTCACTATTAACTCACAACTTAACTCCACTTTAGCAGATCCAATCTGGTTGGTTGAACATAGGCTTACTACCAACCTCAAAACCCAAGCTATGCTTTTCGGGTCCCAGTGCAAATTAAAATCTTGCCCTGCCCGCTCAAAATCCTCGGGCTGATGAGTCCCTTTGCAGACGGTGGCTGCCATCAAATACCTGGGTGTTACGCTTGATCCACAACTTGATCTCACTCTGCACATCGGAAATGTCTGTAAGGCTCAAATGGCAAACTGGGCCTCGCCTATAGAGCCAAAACTGCTTAACTCCCAATGGCTCGTCTTGCCTCCAGCCAGGGGTCCTTCTCCTCTCTCTGCTATGGGCTAGTCCTTTTGCCCCCATGCCCAAAACTAGCCTCTCAAAGTGGGACACAGTTTAATAATATCTGCCGCTTAGCGCCACGGCCCCTCCTCAACTCAATCATGCACCTCTACCCACGCTTACAGTAGTATACCCCCGAGAAGCTATCAAGCACCTCTGTAGTTGGGAACTCTATCGACAACATTGTCAGATCCAGTACTCCTGCATCCCTTGCCCTTCCCGTGTCCCGACACTTCCTCCTACCCCTCCGTAGCGACTACACCTGACCGCTGGTTCCGAGAACCCACCCTGGCGGGTGACGGACTTTTCACCGTGTATGCCTCGAAAATCTGGAATTGCTCCTCGCTTGCAATTCCGGTCCGTCTCCCATCTGGCTTCAAATCCTCCCTGTGGCGTTACCTGATGGGTCCCTCCACTTGTTCATGTATCTCTAACACTCTCGCCGGACATGAGACAGGCCCCTGCCTCTTAGGGTCTACTATTGTTTTTTACCTCTGGTACCTGGTCCTGGAACTGTCACATGTCTCACCTGAGCCTGTCCTACCCCCGGTGTGGCTATGGTCCCCCCCAGCTACCCGCTGGCACTTGTATTCAGTTGTATGATTTTCTGATGGCATAAGGTTTTCCCCCTTTATGCACTGAACTACTCTGGGGTATGTATATCTTATATTGTAATCCCTGGAGCACCTACCCTCGGGGTGCTGTATCTTCTGTTGTTTTGCACAGTACGTATCCTGTACCACTTTGTCTCCATTTTTGTTAGCTCTCACGATAGCTCTATTAAGCTGTCATGTATCTCGATGTAAACTTTTTGACTTACTGTTTGTTCACTCAATCCTTCCCTGTAAATTTTCCTAACTTACTGTTTGCTCACCCAATTGCTCCTTGCCCTGTTTATACTCGTCCTGCATCTCGATGTAAATCTCTCTCATGATACTATGTAAACTCTCTGTAACCCAGTTTGTAACCCTCCCAGGTCTCACCTGAAAATAGGCACATGGCTGTCTAGTGTGACCTACCCGGTTAACAAAAGCAAATAAATAAATAAATAAATCTTATCAAAGTCAGCTCCTCTGAAGTCCCATATTTTTGCCTTGGAATGGGATGATTTAGTTGTAGTGGCCAAACTGAACCATACCATGTTATGGTCACTGGCCCCCAGGTGACCTTCTGCCTGGAGATCTGTGATCCTTTCCCTGTTAGTCAGTACTAGATCTAGGATAACCCTGTCTCTTGTGGGTTGTTGTACCAGTTGTTTGAGGCCCTCCCCCTGCAGGGAATCCACCATGTGTCTAGTTCTGGCAGATGTTCCTGCTGATACTGACCAATCTGTATCTGGCATGTTGAAGTCTCCCATTATCAGAAACTCCCCTTTACTATACTCTGGAGGTCAGCCTGGCTACTGCTGTTGCTGTAAACTAGTTTTAAAATCTGCATGTGGGTCACGATCCTTCCCCTTTGCTTCCTTGTTTTTCCCATGACGGGGGACTGGGAGTTTTGTTGAAGAGCCATGGCCCCATATGGCCTAATTACCTTAAGTTTAGCTACTGCCTCTAAATTCCTCTGAGTCTTCTTCACCTTTATTTGGCACTCATTCATGGGCTGGTTGACTAGCCTCGCACTGCTAAAAGCCCAGGTTCCCTTGTGCTGAACCTTGCTTAAAACACGTCTGACCTATGTATGGTTTCCAACACTCAGCGCTTCTACTGTTTCACATGCGTGCCATGCTACTTATTGCTGCCTGTACCGTACCTACTGTGTTTCTTTTGCTGCTTATTATCTGATATTTTCTTGAGTGCCTTGTGTGGCCTGCTCCATTGCTACATGAGATTAGCCGACCATGCTCATCAATTTGGTTCGCACTCGCAGCCAACGGTCTCGCTCTTCATCTTAGTAAGTCAGTAAGTAAGTAAACCTTTACTTATAAAGTGCCTTTCCAAAACCAAGGTGCTCTACAATCAATAAAATCAGAACACAAAAACAATTTAAAACAAATAATAACATCCATAGGCAGCTAGAGATTTTAAAAACCATCAGGAAAAGCCAGATGAAATAGGTAGGTTTTGAACTCCGATTTAAAACTTGAGATGGTCAGGCATTCCCTTAACCGACGAGGCAGAGAATTCCACAGGGCAGGAGTTTTTAACCAAACCCTGGCAATCTCTAGCAGTCCTTCATCGGCAGATCGGAGTGGGCGGGAGGGGTAGTAGGGAGTCAGAAGATCTTGCAGATACGGGGGTCCCTGTTTGTGTAGGGCTTTTTAGGTCAGTAAACTGACTTTAAAGGTGATCCGCCACTGTACAGGCAGCCAGTGCAGTTCGTGCAGCACAGGCATAATATGTCTAGTCCTAAATATACCAGTCAAAGGCCTGGCCGCCACGGTCTCCACTAGCTGCAAGTGACGGATATCAGCCCCCAGAAGCCCTAGTTAGAGGGCATTGCAGTAATCAAGGCGGGTATTCACGAAGGTGTGGACCAATATAGGAAGGTCAGCAGGAGGAACCAAGTGTTTCAACCGGGTGATATTCCTCAAATGATAAAAAAGAGGATTTGACAACGGCAGACACCTGAAATTTCAGAGTTAAACCACTGTCAAAAATAATGCCCAGGTTACGCACCTGGTCTGAGGTCATGAGTTAGACACCATCGAGCAATAGGCCTGAAGCCTGCCCAGCCCTGCCTCTGGACAACCCGGGTCCACGACCAACACCTCGGTCTTATCCGGAGTCAACCTCAGCCAGCTGGTGCTCATCCAGTTCTTGATCTCGGCTCGACAGCTGTTAAGCACGGAGACCGCATCATCCTCTCCAGGCATAAAGTACATATATAGTTGGGTTTCATCTGCGTAATAGTGAAAACCCAAACCGTATCGCCTAATAATGTCTCCTAATGGCAGCATATACATTGCGAACAACATGGGTGCCAATATGGAGCCATGTGGCACCCCACAGGACAGGGGGAGAGCATCAGAGGAATAAATTCCAGTTTGGAACCGAGGCAGAGGAGGCAGCGGAAATGGTCGTCCCCGTGCGGGATTTGAATGCCGCACTTAGAGCACTTCTTCTTCTGTCTAGAAGACATCAAATAGAGTGAAACAATTTAGTGAAAAACTAGTTATGAGGCAAAGAAAACTTTGACAAAATGGCGGATGTCTGATCGTTGTTCTATCGTGTGCTGAACGTTACTGAGGCGACGGCGAGAAAGAACTGAAGAGCGGGCACGGGTCTGCCTCTTTTATAGCCGAAAGAGAAAAAGAAAGAAAGTACGAGAACACCTGTGATTATTCAAAGCTAAATTAGCTTATTTTATTAGTGCCAGAATATCCACGGCCAGGAACCCTCTTTTATAGCCGGGCTGACGTTACAACGCCCGACGTCGGGGGCGGTCCCCGCTGATGATTGCTATCTACAAGTTTGCCATTCGGACCTGACGCCAGGGGGCGCAGTCCTATATGTGAAGACCTACTGTAGGAGCCCTCTCGAAGTAAGATCAATCAAAACCATCTTAAGACTGTTGCAGACAGTCCACAGGAAAGCCGTAGGCACTCCAGAAGCACACCATGGTCTGCAATGTAAAATGCCGCCGAGAGATCAAGAAGGACTAAGATAGTATGAGCCTTTTTGATCTCTCGCAATTAGAAGGTAATTTAAAACCCCGGATAAGGGCAGTCTCAGTGCTATGTCTCTTCCTAAATCTACACTGGAGAGCACTGTAGACATTGTGGGTTATAAGACTGTCATCCAGCTGCAACGCAACCACCTTCTCAATAACTTTACCCACAAAGGGTAGGTTAGAGATAGACCTCTAGTTAGTTAGACAGTCTGGATCCAAGGAGTTTTTTTTTAGGAGTGGTCGTATGACCACCTCCTTAAAGGGATCAGGAAAGACCCCCTTCTCCAAGAACTGCAAACAATTTCAGTAAGGATCGGGCAGATTACATCTATGCAACCTATCAAAAGGGACGTAGGGCCCAGGTACAAACTACAACCGGTTGGTCGCAAGGTCTGGACAATCCTCATAATATCCACGAATTCCGGCCGGCTGAAGTCAGTCCAGACAGAGCGGGTGTTCATCACTTCCCGCTGACCTCCACAATCTCTCATAGGGAGAGTTGGGCTGATACCTGACCTGATGCTGGCAACCTTATCTGCAAAGAATCGAGCAAGCTCATGACACTTCAACTGTGAAAAATATCTTCTAGATTGAAGACAGACTGGACTGCACAATCTGTCCACAATCTGGAAGAGCTGAGCTGATCGATTCTGCGCAGCAGCAATCTCCCAGGACAGGAATTCTGACTTCTTAAGAGTGATTGCTGATTGATAGCCCTTATAATGTTCCATCAATCTAAGCCTCTCAACCTCCAGACCGGATTTCCACCAAACTCTCTCTAGCCTTCGACCCACTCTCCTCCCAGCTCCTTCAGGGCCCATCCAAACCAAGGGGTCCTTGAAGCAGGAGTGATGAAGCGAGAACCGAATAGGAGCAAGCTGAGTCCAGGGCATCCCCCACCGCCTTACTATAGATGAGTACCAGATCTCCTGGACTCATGCATTCACTCGATAAACCCGATAGGTCCAGCACCACCGAAAGACCCTCTGGGGTAACTCCCCTTTAAAGGGGAGTATTGGAATATCTCCGTAGGGGCAGGACTATTAGGGGGTACCCCAAAGCTGAACTTTATGGTGTGATGGTCTGACCAACTGACTGGTTCCACCCCCAGATCCATGATCTCCATCCCCAGGAAGAACACGGGATCCAGTAAGTGACCCCCTATATGGGTAGTGGAGGTAACCACCTGTGTAAGGCCCAGCATAATCATAAGCTGGAGGAGATTATTTCCAAATTGCGAAAGTTCATCGTCGACCCAGGCACTGAAGTCTCCCAAGATTAACCATCTGGGGGACTCCAATGCCATGTCGACAATGAAGTCCGCAAACTCCTTCAGGAATTCTCCACCATTGCTGGGTGGATGGTAGATGAGGAGTATCCTGAACCCTACACCCGCTCCCAGGATACACTCAAAGGATCTGGTGCACCCCACTGGCACATCCACAAGGCCCAGTTCAACTTAAACATAATGGCTACACCCTCAACCCTACGATCCAATCTCGGGCGAGGTATCACTGAGAACCCAGCTAGAACAGCAGATGCCAGTACAGGGCCTGCATTCTCATCCAGCCAGGTCTCAGTGATGCATGCCAGATCTGATGTCCCAAAATGATCAGCTATAATAGCTGTCTTGTTCATGATAGATCTGGCATTGCACAACACCGCCCGGGGTCGGATGGGTTATCTAGGAAGATCGAGGAAGGAAACAAAAACCCAGGGGAAGAGTGCACAGTGGGGGTGAGATCCTAACAACAACAAAAATCGAAGGGGACCTTGGGGTAGATATATCAGATAACCTAAAGGTGGGCAACCAATGTGAGAGGGCAGTAAGGAGGGCTGGGGGGATACTGGGATGCATAGGAAGAGGCATCATCAGTAGAAAACAGGAAGTTGTTATAGACAGCTGGTGAGATCCCATCTGAAGTACTGCTCTGGAGTACTGGAGCATCAACTGCCAGGTGGTGTGCGATGCCAAGGGACGCATAACCAATGTCTGTGCCACACACCCTGGGAGCGCACATGATACATTCATCTGGCACAGCTCTGCGCTGTGCCACAGGTTCGAGCATGGGGACATCCCCATGAGCCACCTAGTGGGTGAGTATGGGACAGCCAAGGGTGCTGGGCAGAGCAGGTCAGGGCATGGGATGGGGCGGGCAGGGTGGGTGCACTGTCGAGGCTGCCAAGGATGGGCAAGGAGCACAGCAACAGAGGACACATGGCTAACCATGTACTTGTCCACACAGGAGACAGTAGATACCCACTCAGGCCCTGGCTACTCACCCCCTACCGGTGCCCGTTGTCCCCAACAGAGGACCTGTATAAGGAGGAACATGCCAGCACGCGGAACATCACTAAGCGTGTATTCGGGATGTTGAAGGCACAGTTCCGCTGCCCTGATAGGTCTGCTGGTGCCCTATAGTACAGCCCCTCGAAAACCTGTGGCCTATTCCTGGCCTGCGGCATACTGCACAACACGGACATAGACAATGGGATAGCTGTCGAGGCCGATGAGGGGGACAGCAGTGGGTAGCCCCTCCCACCGAGTGGAGGGTTCCCTGGCTCCAGCGGATGGCACACCTGCACCGAGACACAATCACACAGGAGCACTATGGTGCTCGCAGGTAGGTGGAGCACCACCCATGCATAGGCCACACTCAATGGCATGGCACACAGGCAGAGGCGTGCATGGCAATGGGCAAGCGCACACAGAGGTGTGGTGCAGGGGTGGGGGTGTCAGTGCCACACAGCCACACACAACAGCACACAGCAGTGGTCAGCAACACACACACACGCACGCGCGTGCCCAGGCACCAGCATGTGCCATGGAATAGATGCAGAGCGCTGGTGCACAGGCGCAACCAGTGCAGTTCCATTCTCATCACGGCCATGTCACACAGGCTAGCGGCCAGGCAAGTACGCACACAGACAGTGTGCGTCATGACACACAGGTGCCACAACTGTGGTATGCACTCACACGCCACCCATGCACACACAGGGCAGCGGCAGCAGACTGCAGCCAGGGCAGGACGCACATCAGGTCCGCCATGCGGTACCATGGCCACCGCGGACATGGAGGCGGCCGTGCCAGAGCCAATCAGCTGCCACAGGCTGCATATCGGCCACAGGGGATGTATGCAACTGCCCCCCAGGGGTTGTACTGCGGGACCGCGACTGGGTCCGCATAGGGGTGTGTAGGCACCCAAACAGGCTCGCCCCAGGCGTGCCTGGGATGCCAACAGCAGAGCCCAACGTCGACAGGGTGGGTGTCGCTTGACGATGAGTTCGTGGGGTGGACACAGCACTGTGTGGTGTATGAGGCTGCTGGCCATGCCCTGTGGCAGCCAGCAGTGCAAGGCCAACCGTGATCGCATATGCAATGCGATCTAGGGCTGCAGTCGCATACTCCTGCATGTGCTGAATAGCCTCCAGGACCTGTGGAGTGCCTCTCTCGTGCTGTTCGGCCGCCTGGCGCACCTCCGAGCGCAGTGCACGCACCCCAGCTATGAGCAGCACCTGTTGCTCCTTGGAGGCCCACAGCAACCGGGTGTGCTCTGCCAATGGGTCGCCGCCCAGGGAAGGCTGGGCAGGCCACAGACCCACCGGTAGTGTACGCCCGCGGCGCTGCACAGCCCCCCGCTCAGGTGGATGCTGCACAGCTGGGTCCCCATGGGGGTAGGTCCCTGTCAGGCACCCCGGCAGTGGACACTGCATCCAGCCACCCAACGTCCCCTGCTATCTGCCACTGCTGCCCCTCTGGCCCTTGTACGTTGCCCAGCGCCTGCGTAGATGCACCACCGTCACCACATGGCACTGCCGTGGTGGTGCACACGGCAGCACCGGCAGTGGTCGTGGGCAGCTGTCCCACCACTGACAGGCCACTGGGCATGGTGCCTGAGTTGGTGCTAGGTATGGGCGTCTCCTCCACATCACCACCCATGCTGTCCAGGATAATGGTCAGGTCGTCATCATTGTCGGACACCGCCCCCGATCTGTGTCTCCATGTAGAGGACGCTATGGCTGGCATCCCACTGAAACACAGCCAGGGCCTCGTCCGACCCCATGCCCAGGTCATCCTGCTGGACAGCGGTGGTGTGCTGCAGCCGATCAGGCTCCCGGATGCCTGTGGAGGTGGATGGCTGGTCCTGCGGGGCTGGGTCTGCCTCCACGTCTGCTGCTGGCGCCCCATCCACCGCATGCAGGTGCTGTATGAGCAAACAGATGTGTTAGTGATGCATGCCCCCCCAGCAGTGTGGGCCCAAAGTATGTACCATGCAGTGATGGGCTCCCTCCTATCTGGAATCCGCCACCTGACACACCCTCAACAGTGCAGTGATGCATGGTGGCCACCGCCAGCTCCTCCTGCACCGTGAGATGTGACACATCAGCAGGTCCCGTTCCAGTGGCTGTCCAGGCTGCACGTATGTCCGCCACCTTCTCCTTTATGTGGCGCTTGTCTGTGCCCACCTTCTTCTTGCACAGACCACTGGTGGCTGCCCTGCTGGTTCACACACACTGTCACCTCCACCCAGGCCGCATCCCTGGCCTGTGGTGTGCCTGTGGCACCACTCAGCAGTGGCTCTATGTCAAGGTAGGCCTCAAACAGGGCATCGGCCTCTGCCTTTGTAAAGTTGGGCCTGCGCATGCGTGCAGGCCCATGCGCCACACTCTCCTCACGCTTGGATGTAGTGCTACCTGTGGACAAAGACATGTGTGTCAGTGACTGCAAGCGCCTGCCCTGTCCGCCCTGCTGCGCTGGCTGGGCTCAGCAGCAAGTACAACTTACCTCAGTCAGTTGCAATACCGGTGAATGGCATGTGCTGTTCTGAGGTGCCTTTATAGCGCACTGCATGCAAATGAGCATTGGCGCAATGGTAATGACATGCTAATGTCCCCGATGCACCGTGCATTGGCTGATAAGCTCATTTGTATGTGGTGGCTGAATATTGCATACTTGTTCCATGCACAATGGAATTGCTCCAGAGCAAGTCATGGTCCTATGTCCGGATATGTGCAGTACGCAAGACCGCAGTGTGCATGCGGCAGGCGGTGTGCCATCGCCTATTGCACATTGTGCACCCACTGCACAACAGGGGCCAGGGCAAACAGTGTGCCATAGCCCCTATCGTGCAGCGGTGCACTGTGCTCCATGTGACACCTGTTGTCACCCTTTGACCCCTTAGCCCTACACCACCACATGCCTGGCGGGCCAAGCCCATTTCGCGCATCCATGGTGATGCGCAATTGGCGGATGCAGCTCATGTCTATTCAAGGTGCGCATCCCGCGCACGTTGTGCACATGTGCGCCTCTGGCTGCCATCTTGTCTCCACTGATTGCCATGGTTGCGATGGCACAGTGGGGTGTTCGTAGGGCCAGAAATTGGTCGGACCTGGAGCTGGTCAATCTGGTAGCCCATGTGCAGCCACATGCACCAGGGCTGCTTGGCCAGGTGCCCTTACAGCAGGCCAGGACGAAGGTCTGGCAGGCCATTGCCGCCAGGCTGATGCAGGACACCGGGGTAGCCAGGACCGGTGATCAATGCCACCACCGGTACGGGGACCTAATGAGGCGGGACCCTGAGCGACTGATGCTGTTGCAGGCACGCATCTGCAGGGGGGCTGTGCCACGGCCAGGTAAGTCATCCCATGCTGCATGTGTGCCCTAGTGCTGCACTGTGGAGGTGGCTTGGCAGCCTGCCATGCCCTGCAGAGGGGTTCACTGTCGGCGTGTGCACTGTGGAGTGCCACTGCCCACTGCAGGATGTGCTGCGCTACAGCCTTGAGGGACATATCGGGCAGGGGAGCCCGTTGTGCACAGGGGTGGGGTGGTGGGCACATGCTGTGGGTGTTCTCTGATGTGTGCCTGTCTTTGTTCCATTCCTAGGGCCTGAAGATCGGTGCCGGGCGGGGACAGCAGGAGTGCCAGACCTGGCACAGCTGCCCGCCAAGGGACCGAGTGGTGGTGGAGGAGCGGATGCGGGACAGGCGCAAGCAGCACCACAGCGGGCAGGTAGGCACTGTTGCATTCCACTACTCACTACCGGGTGGTCAGCGGGGGGTGTGGGTGCAGCCATGGCCACCTGTGCCTTGTGCCATGGCAGTTGCATGCTGCACATTGTGCGTGATGCATGCCACTGTGGGGTGACCATTGCACACATGTACCAGCTGTTGGTGGGGTGGGTGTGCACCCAGCTGTCACTGGTGTTGCTGTAGTGCCATGGGTGCCCTGTGCCATCTGTCACTGCGCAGTCAGGTGGCCACTAGGCAGCAGCATCCACCGCTTTGCACTGTCGTGGTGTGCTGGGGCGCTAGCAGGCATTGGCCCACTCCCTGTGGGTGGCCAGGGCGCCACTCAGGGTGTGTGTGTTCCCACTACCCACTGCACACAGTGGGTGGGCATGGTTCCTTGGGACCTTGCACTGATCACCTGTCCATTCCTTTGTAACAGGCATCCAGAGGAGGTCACGGCTGCCCCTGTATTGTAGGCTGCTGAGGCAGATTATCCTGGTCACCTCGACAACCCTGGAGGTGGCCCAGCAGACGAGGCGCATGGTGCTGAATGACCAGCGGAGGCATCAGGAAGTGGGCCGTTGCCACCTGTAGATCATCCCCACCATTTCCCTGTTACTGCTGCCATCCTTTCCCCTTCCGTCCCCCTTTCCACTGTACAGACTCTGTTCCCCGTCCCCTTCCCTCACTTTCCTACCCTTTCCCACCTGTTGCCATTGTACATAGTTATATTTTCAATACATTTATTTTGCTTACCTGCCTGTGGCAGTGCCTGCTTTGCAGCTGGCGTGTAGAGCCATGCTGCAGTGGTGTGGTGGGTGTCTGTGTGGTGTACATGTGTTGGTGTGCGGGTCGTGCATGGTGGTGTCCTGCCCCTTGGTTGGTAGCTGTGTCTTGGGGTGGCCACGGGGCAGCTGTCTGGGATGTGTAGCATGTGTGAGTGTGGTAGCATGATCCAAGGTGTGGCTAGCCAGGGTCTGGGTAGGTGGGGGCACGGCAGGCGGGGGGGGTTCCAGTGGTGGCCCTCCGTTGGCCACTGGTGCCACCTGCTGCCTGCTTCCTGTGTCACAGTTGTGTCGGGGGTGGGCTGGATGCCTGTGTGTGCTCTGCTGATGGTGGCCACCTGTGGCCTGCCACTGTGCATCCCTGGCACTGTCCCCGGGTGTGTTCCTCTGCCCTGCCCCACGCTTTGCCTCTGCTGCTGTGCTCCCATCATTGACCGGGGCTGGTCCATATGCGCCTTGGCGCTTGTCCTGTTGCGTCGTGACGCATCTCTGGTTCTGCTATGGCGCAGCTCTGGGTTGCACTAGTGCATCTCTGGTTGCCCAATGGCGCTTCCATGCTATATTCAGCCATGTTGCACTGGTGCATTTCGCCATGTGCATTCTTTGAATATTGCACTCATTGCGCCATGGCACATCGGAGTTGCACTGCGCCGGCCTCTGGCACATTTCTGAATATCTGGCCCTTAGTAAAACCTGTGTGCCAGTAGAAACTTAGCCTCAGTGGTTAAGCAGGATTTAACTCAGTATAAATCTCCCAGCTTCAGGTGGAAGCTCTCTGATTCTTTGCTTAAATCTCCAGATCTGGCTCCAGTGTCGGCTGCACCAGAAACTAGTCAACTGCCAAATTATTTTTTTTGTTTATTTGTTTATTTAAGTTTTGTATACACCTTTGAGACAAAGGCTCTTTTACAATTGTTCCATGTCATGGATACAGCGCAAGTTATAGCAGGAACAGGCAAATTAACAACAGCTAGGCAATACAATATATGACAACACAGGAAATTAAGTAGCTTATAAATATTACAGAAGGAAAACAGTACATGGGCCGCCAGGGGCTTTGTCATGAACATACTGAGAGATTAAGTAGTGGGTACATCAGAAATCCATACATTGTACACAAAAATCTTGTAGTGAAAACAGAGGAATTAGTGCTCATAGATAGTGTGTGAAAGAGGGACAGAGTTAGCTTGAGGTGGGGGCTAGTGGTGGGAGAGAGGGCAGGGTTACAGGGAAGGAAGGGGAAAAGGGAGGTGAGATGGGGAGGGATGAGAAGAGGAGGAAAGGGGTGGTGGGAAGGGATGAGGGATGAAAGGGGGAAATTATAACTCGTACGAGTGCCCCAAAAAGAAAGTGTTTTGGCTGACAGTTTTTAAAAACACAAACATAGAAAATGATGGCAAAAAAACAAGGGTCCATCTAGTCTGTCCATGAGTTTCCAAGACCTTATACTGGTCCAGAGATCTAGCACCCCCCCCCCCGTGGTATTTGTCCATCCCTGTTGCAGTTCTTTACCTTGCTCTGTCCCACCCAAGCTTGAATGCTGCTACTGTCTTAGCTCCCACTATCTCGGTCAGTAGGCTATTCCATGGTACTACTACTCTTTCGGTAAAGTAGTGTTTCCTTAGATCCCTCCTGAAGCTCCCTCCCCGCAACTTCCATTCAGGACTTCTAGTAGCTGAGCTGTCGACCCGGTGGAATACTTCTGAGTAGGGCACTTTATTTATACCTCAAAAATTTGAATGTCTCAATCATATCACCTTTCTCCCTCGTCTTGAGTGTTTGCATGTTTAGCGACTTTAGGTGCCCCTCATACAAGAGCCCATGGAGTCCCCGAATCATTTTTGTCGCCCTTCTCTGTAGAGCCTCCAGCCTATCCCTGTCTTTCCTAAGGTGAGGGCTCCAAAACTGGACACAATATTCCAGGTGAGGCCTCACTAGGGACATATAGAGGGGGAGAATCACCTCTTTTCTCCTGCTGTCAAATCCCTTTTCTATATACCCCAACATTCTGTTTGCCTGACTACATCCCTTGCTGTATTGGCTTGTTTGCTTTAGAGTGTTACATATGATGACCAACAGGTGCCTCTCTTCTTGTGATGTACTGAGCCTGACCCCATTGAGCCAATATTCTGTTTTCGGGTTTCTTTTACCCAGATGCATCACTTTGCATTTTTTCGCATTAAACTTCAGCTGCCAGACATTAGACCATCTTTCTAGTCTGTGGAGGTCTTTTTGGAAGTCTCCAACTTCTTCTGCACTGTCAACCCTATCGCCAAGTTTTGTGTCATCTGCGAATAGGGTAACCTTGCCTTGGATACCGTCGCCAGTGTTGCCAATGAACATGTTAAATAGGATCGGGCCCAAGACCAATCCCTGTGGAACTCCACTTGTGACCTTCCCTTCAGATGATCCCACCCCGCTGACTACCACTCTCTGTTTTCTATCCTTGAGCCAATTTCCCACCCACCTAACAATGCTCTTAGCAGTGCCTAGGTCATCCAACTTCTTTAACAGGCAATTATGCGGTACTGAGTCAAAGACCTTGCTAAAATAGAAGTAGAAGAGGTTCACTGTATGGCCCTTAACCAGTTCTTTAGTTACATAGTCAAAAAAATGTAAAGAGGTTTATCTGGTATGAAGTATCTGCCACAAACCCATGCTGCCTGTCATCCTGAAGACCATTACCTTCCAGGTACTCCACAAGGTCCTGTTTGATTAGGGTCTCCATAAGTTTCTCTACAACAGATGTGAGGCTAACTGGTCTGTAATTGCCAGCCTCCTCTCTGTTCCCTCCCTCATGTAGCAGAAACACATCTGCTGTTCTCCAGTCACCTGGTATGTCCCCCGTCCGCAGCGATCGATTAAACAGATATACCAAGGGGTTAGCCAGTTTCTCAGCCAGCTCCCTTAGCACTCCTGGGTGCAGCCCATCCTGCCCTGGTGCCTTGTCTGCCTTCAGATGGGCTAGTGTCTCCCTGACTCTACCAGTGGTAATTATTGGTGATTCCATTAGTGGGATACCTTTACTGGCTGCTTTGAGGCGGCTTTCAGGCATGGATCTGGTAGTCTCCTTGGTGAATACAGAGCAGAAGTCATTCAGTACAGTAGCCTTCTGTCCATCACCTTCAATGATCCTATCATCTTCTACTAGCCTAACAATCACTTCCCTTTTCTTTCTTTTTTCCTGGATGCAACGGAGAAAGTGTCTGTTTCCAGTTCTGAACACCGGAGCAATCTGAAGTTCAGCTGTCGCCTTTGCTTGTTTTACCACTATCTTTGCTTCTTTATTTTCCCGCATGTACAGTAATTGTCCCAGTCATTAGCCCTCTGATCCCTTTTATATTTGTGGAAAGCTTCTCTCTTGCTTCTTATTGCTTCTTTGACCTGAGCTGTGAACCATATAGGCCTTTGGTGCTTGTTTCTCTTCTTCACTGGCCTATTGCAGAGTTTTGTAGCCTCCAAGATGGATTGCTTAATCAGCTCCCCAGAAGTCTTCTACTTCGGACTTTTCCTGAACCCGTCAGTTTGTCCCTGGCTAATTGTTTCATCCTTTCAAAGTTAGCTTTTTTAAAGTTAAAGACGTTCCATCTGAAAATGAGATTTTATATCCCTGTGAGATAACTTCAACCAGTCGGAGTTGTGGTCGCTGTGGGCTAGCGGTTCCCCAACCCTAAAAGCCCCAACTACCTCTTAGTTTGTGAGGACCACATCCAGGATGGTTTCCTGCTTGGTCGGAGTGTTAACCAGTTGAGTCAGCAGGCAGTCCTGTAAGGTCACCAGCGCACTTTGACTTCTCAAGGTACTAGCCACTGGAATACCCAGTAGACATCAGGCACGTTTAGATCGCCAACCACTACCGTCTTCCCCTTCTGCGTCACACCTCTGATTTCTTCTTCTAGTTCCCTGGTGGCCTGTATATCACCCTGATACTAGAATAATTACAAAAAAGATAAAGAATATACAAAATTTGGACTATGAGCAGAGACTATTCAATACAATAAAGGCAACTAAGGGGTGACCTTTGTTTTACTTTCAAGGCCATGCAGGACAAATATTTAATGAAGACTATAGGATTGGTGAGGCATACCGGAAGAAAAAATTACTCACCTTAGTAATGTTGTTTCTTCTAATAAAGTCTTGCTAAATTATGACAATTGCAGTTTGTCCCACCATTAGAACTGCTCCGGAGGTGAAAGAGTTAACTCCATTCCATGAATGGAACTTAGAGCACGAGCTCTAAAGAGAAGCTCTGTCTGTGTAGTTTCAAACCTGAACTGTCAGATCTTTATGAGCAAAAACTCACTAAGGTCTGTGTGGAAGCTGTAACCTACACTAGCCAACTGGCTACCTAAATATTAACACCCATTGCTGGTCCCAACACCAAAGACTCAAGTCAGGGGACCAGAACTAATAGTATAATTTAACAATATGAGAGAAATATAAGGAAAAAAGAAAACACCACACCCCCAAACCCCAAGAAGGGGTGAAAACACATAAAAGGGCATAAAATAGTGCCCACACTAGGCTGCCCACCCCATACCCAAGTAGAAGTTCTGAGAGGGGCAGGCTGGGGGGGAGGTCATAATATAGCAAGACTCCATTAGAAGAAACAACATTACTAAGGTGAGTAATTTTTTCTTCAAACAACATGAAGTCTTGCTATACATGACAATTGCAGATCACACAGCAGTACCCTCCATGGAGGAGGGACAGAACCTACTTAGGGAATAGGCTCTGAAGCACAGCTGTGCCAAACCGAGCATCTCTCCTAGCCTGGACATCCAGGGAGTAATGCTTGGTGAAAGTGTGTACCGCTTTCCAAGTAGCAGCTTGACATATCTCCAATATAGGGATGTCTCTGGCAGCAGCTAGAGACGGGCTGTACCCTCTGGTAGAATGAGCCCTCAAGCCAGAGGGGGATCTCTGCCCAGTTTCTGATAACAAATTGGATACAAGAGACAATCCACCTGGCAATTGATCTCTTAGTGGCAGGTTTCCTTTCCCAACCTCACCATAAGTGAGAAAAGTTGGAGGATTCGAACCTGTGACCCTTGGTACGTTCTATATAGTAACTTAGGGCCCCTTAACGTCCAAACTGTGCAATTCCTCTCACCAGAAGAGGAATGTTCAGTGAAAAACACTGGAAGGAGATAGATTGGTTAAGATGGAAATCTGAAACCACCTTAGGCAAAACTTCCTGTTAGTCCTGAGGACTACCTTATCCCTGTGGAAAGAAATAAAGTCAGTTTCTACTGACAAGGCTTGCAACTCACTTATGCGTCTAGCAGAAGTGATAGCCACTAGGAAAACAGTTTTCCAAGTTAGATACTTAAGCTCTGCAGAAAACAGAGGTTCAAAGGGGGGCTGTATTAACTGGCACGTAAACATACAAGGTTAGCAGGGCCGGATCCCGAAAAGGTGGATTAGTATGAAGTAATCCTTAAAAACTTGGAAAATACAGGTGAGAGGAAAGAGAGGATGGCTTTCCTGCTGAAACAAAAGCAGAGACAGCTGCCAAATGAACTCTCAGGTAGCTGGTCTCAGGCCCAAAGAATTAAGATGGACCATGTAGTCTAACACAATGGGCAAATCAGCAGATTCTGGGAAATATGTTTCCCAGAACACCAAATGGAGAACCTTTTCCACTTAGAATTATAAGTAGCTCCTAGTGGAAGGCTTCCTAGAAGCCTTTAGGATTTCAAGAACACCCTGAGAGAGTGTAGGTCAGCAATTAACTCCTCAAGAGCCAGGCCTTGAGGTTGAGGGATTTGAGGTTGGATACCAAACTCTCCCCTGGGCACAAGTTAATAGGTTGTGATTCCTGGGAGACAAGGGAGATGGACTGTCAGGGACAGAAGGAGTGGGTACCAGGGCTGCCTGGCCCAATCTGGGGCAATCAGAATCACCCTGCAAGGCTGGGATCTGATTTTTACTAACACCTTGAATAGGAGAGGGAAGGGGGGAAATGCATAAAGAAACTTCCCTTCCCAATCCAGGAGAAGGGCGTCCAGGGGGACTGAGCCCAACACTGGGGGCCTGCAACAGAACATTGGAAGTTGGTGATTGTCTGGGGCTGCAAAAAGATCTATCTGAGGGGTGCCCCATCTGGCAAAGACTATCCCCAGTACTTGAGGATCCAGAGACCATTCGTGATGGCCCTGAGAAATCCTGCTGAGAGCATCTGCTAGGACATTGTCCTTTCCCGAAGGTGAACTGCTATGAGTGAAGTGTTCAGGAATAGGCCAGAGACCACAACTTCATTGCCTCGGTGCACAAGGTCAAGACCGAGTGCCCCTGCTTGTTGATGTACCACATTGTTGTGGTATTGCCTGTTCTGACTTGTACCACTTTGTTCTGGACAGAAGCAGAAAATGCTTGAAGAGCTAAAAAGACAGCTCTGAGTTCCAGCAAATTGATGTGGAGCAGAGATCCCTGGGGGGACCACACTCCCTGAGTGGAGAGGTTGCCCATGTGGGCTCCCCACCCCAGGAGGGAAGCATCCATAGTGAGGGTCAAAGTGTAAGAAAGGGGAATGAAGGGAACCCCCAGTCTTAAATTGCTCTGATCCTGCCACCACTGGAGGGCCTGGATCAAGGTTCGGGTCACTGGGACCAACTTGGAAAGCGGGTCTCTTCTATGAGACCAATAGGCTCTCAAGTGAAACTGAATGTCCCTCATCTGAAATCTTGCTCCCTTTACTACAGCTGTGGATGCAGCCATGTGCCCCAGGAGCTGCAGAAAGTGTCTTGCTGGTCGAGAGACCTGCAGATTGAAGGAGGAGGCCAGAGCCACCAAGTTCCTTACCCTTTCTAAGGGAAGAAAAGCTCTGGCCAGATTTGTGTCCAATTCTGCACCTATGAAGGTGAGTACCTGAACTGGTTCCAGAACTGACTTTGGTAGATTTAGCAGGAAGCCCAGGGAGGTGAGAAGCTGCTGGGTGACTTGCAGGTGAGATTTACCTGTTCTGGGGACTGGCCTACAATGAGCCAGTCGTCCAGATAGGGAAAACAGCAATCCTTTGCCTCCTTAAGTGAGCCACTGCTACTGCCAGACATTTTGTGAATACCCTTGGGGCAGAGGTAAGGCCGAAGGGCATTGCCCTGAACTGGAAGTGACCTGAGGGCAGTTCGAATCTGAGGTACTTTCGGTGGGAGCTTCTGATTAGGACGTGAAAATAGGCATCCTTGAGGTCCAGGGAAGCCAGCCAGTCCCCTGGCCTTAGAGAGGGTAAAATCATTGCCAGAGTTACCATTCTGAACTTTGGTTTCAAAAGATGCTTGTTCAGATATCTGAGGTCTAAAATGGGCCACCATTCTCCTGTCATTTTTGGGGTAAGGCAGTATCTGGAGTACAGACCCTTGCCCTGGTGTAGGGGAGGAACCCTTTCTACTGCTCTGAGAGCTAACAGGGTTGAGACCTCTGCTTCTAGAGTAGAGGTCTCTAAAGAGTTTGCAGGTGGAAAAAACCTGATTCTCATCTTTGGGAACTTTTTGAAGCTGAGAACCAGACCCTGGCTTACTACTTCCAGAACCCACTTGTCTGAAGTTAAAGACACCCAGTTCTGACTGAAGTAAGCCAACCTGCCCCCTACTGGTAAAGGAGAATCGGCCCTGGGCACCCCATCAGGGTGCCTGGCAGCAGGTGCTTTAGGCTGAGGGGTGGGGCAGGCCTGCCCCGCCCGTCTGCCTCTGCCTCTGAAGAACCCCTCTGAGCATAAGCAGAGGAGGCCTGGGTTTGGTAAAGGCCTGTGGAAAGGCCTACCCCTACCCTGGGGTGTGCCTCTGAGGAGTGGCTTACGCCCTGGCTTGGGCACTTTTATAGGTAGTCCTATATTCATCCATCTTTCATATAATTCTCTGTCTGCTCCCCAAACAGAGAATTTCCACCACAGGAAAATCCATAGCCTTAGTCTGGGTATCCTGTGACAAGCTAGTACACCTGAGCCAGGCCAACCTACGAAAAGCTACAGATGTGGCCATGACTCTAGAGGAAACATCATTAAAACCACAGCAGCATGAAACTGCACCTTAGAAGCCTCAATGCATCGGCAGCCACCTGCTCCAGCTCACTAGCAAGCTGGCCAGGGGTTGTTTGCTAAATCCATAACAGTATCCCATCTAGATTTCTGATACCTCTACATAAGCCATATAATTTGCTTGCCTGAGTCCCGAGGACGCTGCCATGTACTGTTTTTTTGCCATGGATCAATCTTCCTGGAATCCTTGTCAGGAGGATGTGAAGCCAGGGAATATTAGCTTTATCACAGGCTGCAGCCTGAACTACCTCAACATGACTGCATTGCTGAGAAAGGAATTCTGTATCAGGACCTGACAGTGTGTACCTCCTGTCCATCTTTTTATCTACAGGAGCACAGAATTAGGAGTTTTAAGATTTTTATTGTTTGTTTCCTAAATGACTTATGCAAAGGAATAGACAATCTCCTAGACTCTGTTATATCCATCATTTCTACAAAATCAGGCTCCTCTTGCTCATCCACAGCTTCCTCCAAAGGAAGCTGGAGGGTTTCAGCAACTTTTGTAAAACACAAAATGAGAGGGGACTCAGAAAGCATAGGGGAGATTCTAAAGGTCTGTCTCGGAGATGTCCGTTCAATGGCACACCCAGACCCTCCAAGTCACATTCATACTGTTCATAATCATCCTCCCTCCTCTGGTTCATAAACTCCTCAACATCATATTCTGAACCGATGGAACCGATCGAACCGACCTTTACTAGATAGTGGCGGTTCGGACGGAACCAAGAAAGTGACTGGACAATCTGAATAGCTCTTGCTATCTCTGCAGCAGTTGAGTAAGAATTTGGGCTCCAAACCTGCTGACTTTCTTGTTCTCTTTACTGGAACTGGTTCATCCGAGCCAGCTTTTGTTTACTTGATCTCGCCCTGGTCAGAGGGCACTCCCTCGGTGGGTTGGCACCGAACCGGGCTGGCCATCCGGGTCAGCGGACTTTCTGGCCTCTCGTTCCCTGAGCCTGCCCAATCTCTTTTCCAGGGTGGCTGCAGGGAAATTCTTACAAATCTGGCAGTCTGAATGGAGGTGGTCAAACCCCAGACAATAAACACATGGTGTGTGGGTCAGCCTTGGCAAAGACTTCCCACAGACATCACAGTGTTGAAACCCAGTGGGCCCGGTTTTCTTTTGGGTTTCTCAGACATAATGCCAGCCTAACCAGAAAAACTTGCCTTTAAACAGCAGTGCCTGGCAAGACACCCTTATCGGTTCCTAACCGTGTCACGGGTATTGGAAAAAACCGTAATGAAATCCGTTTTTTTTAGAACCGATAAGAACCGGGAACCGCACTCTAAAGTCTCAAGTTTAAAAACTTTAAGTTTTACCCAAGCTGATCGGTTCAAAACCAAGCCGATAAAACTTACAAGTTCCACACAGAATTAAAAAATGAAATTACTTACGATACCACAGACAGAGCTTGAACCGATCGGTTTTGCGGTTAAAATAAAACTATTCTCGGTTGAATCGAACCAAGAAAACACTGTTTAAACCGAGAAATGAACCGAGCAGTAGGACAAATCTCCGGAGCGACTGTTCAGTGAGGCGGAGTAAAGAATCTGACAGTTCAGGTTTGAAACTACACAGACAGAGCTTCTCTTTAGAGCTCGTGCTCTAAGTTCCATTCATGGAATGGAGTTAACTCTTCACCTCCGAGCAGTTCTAATGGTGGGACAAACTGCAATTGTCATAATATAGCAAGACTTCATGTTGTTTGAAAGTACAGTTACGTAAGAACTTACTGTAACAGTAGATCTTCGAGAGAGGCTCTTGCAGTAGGTATTTACATATAGGACTGACCAGCCAGGCATCAGGACCCCACGGAAAAATTTCTAGCTAGCAGTCTCTGGCGGGGGACCGTCCCCACGTCAGGTGACCGACATCATGCAGCGTCAGTATAAAGGGGAGGTCCCCCACCCCCACCTTCCAGTTCTTTCCTGCCAACGGCCCAAAAGGGGCAAGATGCGAGAGAAGTGGATATTTCATTTCCTGGAAAAGGAGCTAAAAAACTTAGGGGGATGGAGGGCGGGAAGGCAATACCTACTGCAAGAGCCTCTCTCGAAGATCTACTGTTACGGTAAGGTCTTACATACAGTAACTGTACTATTTTACTTCAAGAGGGCTCTTGCAGTAGATATTTACATATAGGACTGAATCCCAAGCAGTCTGGAACAAGGAAAAGCACTCGGGAGGAGGATAACTATGCATGGTATGGAGCCTCTGGCTGAACAGGTCTTATGAAAGAAGACCTTGAAGCACAGCCAACCCGAAGCCTGCTCTACGGCGAGAGGCAATATCGAAATTGTAGTGTTTCGTAAAGGTATGGACAGAAGTCCAAGTTGTGGCTACGCAGATGTCTGCCGCTGACACATTCTTGAAACAAGCCGCAAAGGCAGTTACTCCTCTGGTGGAGTGGCCTCTGACTTGACCCGGCAGGGTCTTGTTGTACTTGTAGTAACAGAAAGTGATACAATGAGCCAACCATTTAGATAGGCATTGCTTGGAAACGGCATTGCCCCTCTCTTTTGAGAGCAAAAGAGACAAAAAGCTGATCAGATTTCCTGAGATCCTTGGTCCGAGAGGTGTAGTATCTCAGTATTCTGTGAACATCCTAAGTGTGCAAGAGGTACTCCCCTTGACTGGAGTGTTGCATAATGAAAGCAGTTTGCTCAATGGATTGATTCAGCGTAGATTCATCCACCACATTAGGGAGAAACTTAGAGTTGGTGCGTAGAGCCACACGTTCCTTGTGAAAAATCAAATATGGGTTTTGCACATCAAGGCCTGAAGCTCAGAAATTCGCCAAGCTGAAGTAATGGCCACTAGGAAGAGAGTCTTCCAAGAGAGGAACTTTAAATCTGCTGAGGCTGCCGGCTCGAAGGGAGACAGAGTAAGCTTCTCAAGAAAAAAATTCAAGTCCCAAAGAGAAGCAGGAATACAGATGGAGGTCTCAAATGGAGGACCCCTCTGAGAAATGTCTTAGAGACTTCCAGCTGTGCAAAAGTCCAGTCTCCAAAAGGGACATGATAAGAAAAAATCGCTGCCTTATGAACCTTTAAAGAGGAATGGCGGAGACCCAGATCGAAGAGATGACGCATGTAGTCCAGGACTCTGTTGGTTGGGCAAGAGAAAGGGTCAAAGTCCTTTGACGTGGCCCAAATAGAAAATCGTTTCCACTTCATAGTGTAGGTGGACCTGGTGGAAAGTTTCTGGCTTCTACCAATATGTCATAACGACAAGGGGAAACCCAGTAAGCTTTTAGCTATATTGCAGGAGCCACGCATGCAAATGAAGGAATATGAGACCTGGATGAACAAGGGTCCCCTGATCCTGGGTCAACAAGTATTGCAACAGAGGAAGAGGAAGCGGAGGTTCCTCTAACAACTGTTGTAGAAGACAGAACCAAACCTGCCTGGGCCAGAATGGAGCAATGAGGATCATTCGTGCCCCCTCTGATCTGAGCTTATTCAGGACCCTCAGAATTAAGGGAATAGGAGGGAAGGCATAGACGAATCTGTCCCTCCAATCAAGAGACAGAGTGTCCCGCCAAAAACTGCCTCGCCCTGGAGCGAGCGAGCAGAAGGCAGGAAGTTTTGCATTTTCAGGAGACGTGAACAGGTCTACTTGTGGGGTTCCCCACTGCAGAAACATGTTGTCTGCAACCTCTTGATCCAGTTCCCATTTGTGGGCCCTGGCTGAGGACTGACTGAGGTTGTCTGCCAGTGTGTTTTCTACTCCCGGAACGTAAATGGCCATCAGGTGAAGACTGTGCTGTGTAGCCCAGACCCACACTCTCACTGCTTCCCTGTATAGAGGGTAGGAATGAGTTCCTCCCTGTTTGTTGAGATACCAGACTACACACATGTTGTCTGTCTGTATGAGGAGATGACCGGGAAGTACGGAGGAGTGCAGGGCCTGTAAGGCATAAAGGACTGCTCTGAGTTCGAGCACATTTATGTGCAGATTTTGTTCGAACTGGGACCAGCTGCCCTGAGTCCTGTGAGACCCGAGATGGGCTCCCCAACCCTCTCCTGAGGCATCTGTTGTCAATGTCTGTGAGGCGGATTCGATACTGAAGTGAACTCCCTGGCAAAGGTTCTCTTGTACCATCCACCATTTCAAGTCCCTGATCATGGGATCGGAAACTAGTACTTCCTGGTCTAGGTCGTCCAGTGTTTGGTCCCATTGAGACCGAAGCGTCCATTGAGAAATCCTCATATGGAGCCAAGCACGTGGGACTGTTGGAATGGCAGCCACCATTAGCCTGAGGAGGCAAAGGACTGACCTGGCTCTGACCATTCTGCGACTGGACAGAAGATAGGCCTGAGTCTGAAGGGTGTCCACCCTGTCCAGAGGCAAAAAGGCTTTGCTGAAGGTTGTGTCCAGGATCACCCCTATAAATTGGAGTAGTCGGCAAGGGACCAAATGAGACTTTGCCTGGTTGATAGTGATACACAGGCTGGTGAAAACCTGCAGGGTAAGGGAAAGGGAGTGCAGGAGTTTCTCCATGGACGGGGCCGCCAGGAGCCAATCGTCCAGGTACGGGAATACCTGCACTCCCTGGGTACGCAGGTGGGCCGCCACCACAGACAGGCATTTGGTAAATACTTGTGGGGCTGAGGAAAGACCAAATGGGAGGGCCCTGAATTGGTAGTGGTCCCCCTGAAAACAAAATCAGAGGAATTTGTGGTGGGAATTGCATATGGGGATATGCAGGTAAGCATCCTGCATGTCCAAAGCACACAGACACAGTCCCTGCCAAAAGGACAGAAGGACCTGCAGGGAGAGCATTCTGAAGCATCTGTACTCCACGAACATGTTCAGGGAACTGAGGTCTAAAACAGGCCTCACATCTCCCGTCTTCTTTGGAACTAGAAAGAAATGGGATTAGTAGCCTGTCCCCCAAAGGTGGTTGGGAACTGTTTCTATCGCCGCCTTCGAGAGAAGGGAGGTAATTTCTTCTAGGACCAAAGGAAGATGTTCCGGGGAGTAAGACGACTTGGGGGGTGGTCTTCTGGTGGTTTCTGTACAAACTCTATTGAGTGTCCGGCTGCAATCAGCTGGAGCACCCAAGCATCTGACGTTATCCTCTCCCAACCCGGTAGATGGAAGGAGAACCGCCCTCCTACTGGTTCCTCTGGTACCTCCAGAGGTGGGAGAGCGAGGAGTCAGGCCGATCTGGGGCAGTAGCAGCAGCAGAATCCCACGGCTTTTTGGAGAGTCTTGGTTGCTGGTGAGACCCGATGCTTTGATGGCCCGTTGCCCTGTGGTTTTGGTTTTTGTCGGTTACGTCAACGAAAAGGGCGCCGCTGCCCCTGAGGGGGTCTGTACAAAGAGTGCATGGACTTGAGCACAGTGCCCTTCTCTTGCAGGTTGGTAATGATGTCCTTGACATCACCGCCAAACAGCACTGAACCCCTGAAGGGTGCATCCTGAATAGCGGACTGCACTTCAGGGACCAATCCTGACACGCGGAGCCAGGCATGACGCTGAAGACCCATGGCAAAAGCCGAGCTCCATCCAGCTGCGTCCACTGCATCGTAAGTGGCATAACGCATGTGCCAACTGGCTGAATGGGCAGAAAGGACAAGATCTGCCACTTCCTGTTTTGTCCGAGACTAAGGAAGGGAGTCTAACTTTGATTCTACCTGGCTAAGCAAGGTCTTCTGGTAATCCCCCATATGTGCAACATAATTCAGGGCCCTAATACCAAGGGTAGAAGACGCATAGACCTTCTTCCCATATTGGTCCAGAAGCCAAGACTCCTTGTCAGCCGGAGATGAGTGGAGATGTTTAGGATTAGCGGAGTGGCCATGACGGCGCTAATCATGACTGAGTACGCTTTGAGGTGTAGATTCAAGAAATCTACTCCCTCAGGAGCCTGGTATAGCTGATCTGCCTTCCTCGGAAGGCGGGTTAACACGGAAGGTTATTTCCAAAGAGTGGAAACAAAGTCCGTGTGAAGCTCTATCCAGGGTTGAATCAATGTAGGAGCGGTCTCGGGCAGATCCAAGTGGGCAGCGAGCTTTTTACGCTGTGGATCTGACTCCAGAGATTGCCACTGATGAACTTCCTGGATCTTTCTCAGTACCTCCAGAAGAAACAATTACTTACCATAGTAACCTTCTTTCTTCCCAGTGATGCTCAGATATTCATAATTTTGTGCAGTCAGACTGGTGGGTTGGACTGCCCGGAAAGATGGAGCACATGCAAATGATGGAATTCTTTGCATGTGAGCACCTTTCAAATACTGCCTCTACCAACTGTAGTGTTCTAATCCCCTTTAGATTTGTAAGAAGCCTGGAAGTCAGGCATTATGAAAAAATCCAACAACTAATTAATTCATTTTTTTTTTTTTTAGGGTTACCCTAATAAAAAGAATTTACCCAAAAAAACTCTTACGGAGGAACTACATCAAATAAACTGTGTTCACCAACGGCATGAGAAAACTATTAAGAGAGACAGAAAAACTCTGTTTAAATCTATTTGGTATAGAGAAGTATACCCAGAAGGGTATGGCTATGTGGCACTAGCATGCGGAGTGCAGAGGCTGAAGTTCTGGAAGGGGAGGAAGGGAGGGAGTTATGAATATCTGAGCATCACTGGGAAGAAAGAAGATTACTATGGTAAGTAATTTTTTCTTCTAACCCCAATAATGCTCAGGATATTCATAACTTTGTGCAGACTACCAAGCAGTACCCCTGGAGGTGGGCACAGAACTTATTCTGGAAACAGACTTTGCAGGACTGCTGTGCCAAACCTGGCATCATTTCTGGACAAAACAACCACGTTGTAATGCTTTGTAAAGGTGTGTACTGATTTCCAGATAGCTGCTTTACAAATATCCAATAATGGAACCTCCCTAGCAGCTGCAAGACTGGCAGCTGTTCCTCTTGTCGAGTGTGCCCTCAGCCCAGCTGGGGACTCCCTACCTGCTCTAGTGCAGCAGAATTGAATACACTGGACAATCCATCGAGAAATGGATCTTTTTGAGGCTGGTTTGCCCATTCTGACAACCCCATATGTAAGGAAAAGTTGTTTTTTGTCTTGTCTATGACCCTTAGTAGCTGTCATGTAATAGCTGAGAGCTCTTTTCACATCCAGACTGTGGAGTCTTCTTTCACCAGAGCTTGCATGGTCTGTGAAAAAGACAGGTAGAGTGATTGATTGGTTCAGATAAATGTCTGAAACGACCTTGGGAAGGAATTGTCTGTTTGTTCTGAGGACTACCTTATCTCTCTGAAAGGAGATGTATGTAGTCCTGGTCAACACAGATAGCCTGGAGCTTGCTGAGGTAACTGCTACCAGAAAAACTGTTTTCCAGGTAACATATTTTAAATGGGCTATAGCCATGGGCTCAAAAGGAGCCCTCATTAATCTGGCTATACATATATTAAGATCCCACGCGGGCACTGTTGCCCTGTGAGGAGGATGCAAATGTATCAAGCCTTTAAAAAATCTTTTGAAAGTGGGATCTCATGCTACTGACACATTTGTCCTAGCAGAAAGATATGCAGATATTGCTGCAAGATGAACCCTTGGAGAACTGGGTTGTAGACCTTGTGAATGTAAGCGAGTCAGATAATCCAACATCACTGAGACTCCTGCATCATTTGGGGCGAAATTCCTACCAAAGCACCAAAAATAAAATCTCTTCCACTTAGCAAAATACGTTTTCTTAGTGGAGGGTTTCCTATAACCTTTCAAGATAGTTAATACAGCTTCAGAAAGGTTTAAGTCTGCATACTCTAATTCCTCAAGAGCCATGCCTTGAGGTGGAGGGACTTGAGATTTGGGTACTACAATGTTCCCTGATTGGGGGTCAGGAGATTGTGTCTGAGAGGCAAACTTATTGGTTTGCTCACTGATATGAAGAGCAGAAGAGAGTACCATGGCTGCCTGGGCCAATCTGGAGCTATCAAGATCAGAGGAGCTGAGAGGGATTTGAGCTTCAGTAGTACTCTGAAAACCAGAGGAAAAGGGGGAAAGGCATAAAGAAACTTGCCTGACCAGTCCAGTACCAGGGCATCCAGAGGGATTTGTGCCCTGGTCCGGTGGTCTGCAGCAATACTGAGGCAACTGGTGGTTCTGGTGGGATGCGAACAAGCCTATCTCTGGAATGCCCCACCTCCTGAAAATTACCTGCACCACCTGCTTGGTCAGTGTCCATTCATGATAGGACTGATTGATTCGACTCAGTGTGTCTGCCAAGATTTTGTCCTTTCCTGGCAGATGGATTGCTTGCAGGGACACCTTTAGAGAATACGCCAGAGTCCAAATTTTCATGGCTTCTGTGCATAGGGGACCTGATCTGGTGCCTCCCTGCTTATTTATGTAGTACATAGTGGTGGTATTGTCTGTTCTGACCTGTACCACCTTTCCCATCACCAGTGTAGAGAAAACTTTTAGTGACAGCCACACTGCTCTGAGTTCCAGCAAGTTTATATGCTGAAGGGACTCTGCTTCTGTACAGGTACCCTGAGTTGTGTGCTCCCCCAGATGGGCGCCCCAGCCCAGAAGGGATGCATCTGTCGTGAGGACTAGTGAAGGATCCTCCTTCTGAAAAGGGACTCCTTGCCTTAGTTTGGATTCCTTTTTCCACCACAAAAGGGCCTGTAACAGTGCCCTTGTCACTGGAATGAGTTTTGAAAAGGGATCTTTTTTCCTGGCTCCAATGATTCCTGAGATGAAACTGGATGTCTCTCATGTTAAACCTGGAACCCTGCACTGTGCTTGTGGATGCAGCCATATAACCCAAGAGCTGCAGGAATTGCCTGGCTGTTTTTTGCCTGTGCAACTGGAAGGAATTTGCTATGGCCTGAAGGCTTTGCACCCTGTCCAGTGGCAAAAAGGCCCTGGCCTGTACAGTACTGATCTCTGCCCCTATGAACTGTAAAGTCTGTGTAGGGGTTAAGACAGATTTTTTCTGGTTTATTATGAAACCCAAGGACTACAAGAGATCCTGTGTGAGCTTTAGAAAGGTTCTGACTAGTTCTGAAGATTTCCCACCACCAGCCAGTCGTCCACATATGGGAAAACAGTCACTCCCTGTCTTCGAAGAAATGCCACCGCAGCTGCTAGGCATTTTGTAAACACCCTTGGTGCCGAGGAAAGGCCGAAGGGCAGGGTTGCAAACTGATAATGACCTGATGGGAGTCTGAATCTGATATAATTCCTGAAAGATTCTTTTATGGGAATGTAAAAATAGGCGTCTTGTAAATCCAGAGATGCCAACCAGTCCCCTTTTTGGATTCTTGGCAGAATCCGAGCCAAAGTTACCATTCTGAACTTCGGCCTTTTCAGGTGCTTGTTTAAAGCTCTGAGATCCAAAATTGGCCGCCATTCCCCATTTTTCTTTGTTGTTAGGAAATATCTGGAGTAAAAACCTCTTCCTCTCAGGGTTGTAGGAACTGGTTCCACTGCTCTGAGCTGTAGCAGCTTTTGAACCTCAGCCTCTAGCAATGAAGTTTGTGATAGGGGAGGAGAGATGGAAACCCTGGAATTTTTTTCAGGAATAAATCTGAAGTCCAGAGACAAACCTTTGCCCACTACCTCCAACACCCACTTGTCTGTAGTGATGGTTGACCAAAGGTAGAGGAAATGGGACAGTCTGCCTCCGACAGGTAGGGAGGAGGCAGCCTACACCTCAGGGGTTCTGTTTAGGCTGGGGCTGAGGTTGTGCCTGAGACCCTCACCTAGAGCCCCTTCTACCCCTACCCCTAGAGTAGCCCTGTTGGGGGTACTGCTGGTATTACTGGCTGGAAAATAGGTCTTGTCATGAAAGAGCGACCTCTGCCCCCCCCCTTCCATAAGGCCTGGTGGATGAAGAAGCTCTGTCTCTGGCAGAGTTACTTCTGTAAGTAGCCTTATATTCATCCACCTTCTTCATATAGACCACTGTGGATTCCCCAAAAAGAGAATTTCCTTCTAATGGAAAATCCAGGGCCTTCAATTGGGTTTCCTGAGTGAGGTTTGCAGCCCTAAGCCAAGCAAACCTCATCTGAGCCACTGTGTTAGCCATCCATCTGGCTGCAGTGTCATTCGAATCAGCAGCCATCTGGAACTGGTACTTAGCAGCCTCTAGCCCAAACCTGACAGTTTCAGCCAGGTCATCTGACAAGGGGGAGGTGGCTTTCATGGACATTGCCAGTACCGACTGCCACAGGGATTTCTGATACTGGGTAGCATAAGCTTGGAAAGTAGCCTTTCTCATGGCCAGTGAGGCTGACAAATAGCCTTTTTTGGCCATACTGCTCAATTTTCTGGAGTCCTTGTCTGGTGGATGTGAGGACAGAGGGACTTTAGCTTTATCACAGGCTGCCTGTTGTATTACCCCTTGATGGTCAGGATGGGAGAAGAGGAAGTCAGCTCCCTCCCTATCCAACTGGTACTTCTTGTCTATTCTCCTGTCGATTGGAGGAATAGAATTAGGGGTCTGCAGGAGCTTCATAGCATCCTTCTTAAAAAATGTATATACTGGGAGAAGGAGGGCCTTTGTGGCTGTTAAACCCATCATACTAAAATACTCAATTTCCTCCTCATCCTCCACTTGCTCTGTTGTGGCGATCTCTAAGGCATCTGCCATTTTCCTTACAAAGGAAAAGTGAGAGGAAAAATCCTCAGACACCCTGGGAGGCGAGCCAAAATCCTGCTCAGGGGACACCTCTGGAGGGATAGGTTCATCCTCCTCATAAGGCTCATCATCCTCTTCAAAATATAGTTGCTCCGGTGCAGAAGGCAGCACAGTACTAGCAACCTGGGGACCCTGTGAGGGGGCAGGAGGCTGAGGGATGATGCTCTGCAGAGCCTGAATAATTCTGACTGCCTGAGCTATCTCCTGAGCTGAAGGCATTGCAGACACCTGCGCAGAAGTCCCTGGGTTAACAGGAGAGGGTTCTGCATGTTTAAGTTTCTTTGTTTTCTTTGAGGGAATGGGAGAGTCAGCCGGTTCTTTTCCTCTTTTTGCCCCTTTTTCGCCCGTATCGGGGCAGGGGTAGTAGCACTTGTGGGTTCAGCCATAACAGACTGGGGTGTCAGCTGGTCAGAGACTGAGGGACCCCTAGGAAACTTTTTATTGAGCCGTTCAAGGCGCTTTTCCACAGTTTTATCTGGAAAAGTTTTACATATCTCACATTCCTGGTCCAGATGTTCAAAACCCAGACAAGCTACATAAAAGGTGTGATTGTCTGCCTTGTCAAACACATCTCCACACTTTAAACAGTTTCTAAACCCGGGCTCCCCGGTTCTCTTCTTAGGTTTCTCTGCCATGGTGAAAAGCAAAGAGGAAAAACACCAACCGCTAAATAATAGATACTGTTGCGGTTATTTAAACAGCTTTAAAAAAATTTTTTTTTTTTTTGCAGTTGGTTCTGGAACCGATGAGGAACCAGAGAAACCGAGCAGGGAGATGAAATATGAACCGGTTCAGCAGTTCTGTAACCGATAAAAACGGTTACAAATAAAGTTTGTAAGGACCAAAATTTATCGATAATTATATAGGTTCTTTAGTCAGAGAACCCAAGTTAAACTAAACTAACTCTGATCCCTCACGGTTATGCCGAACCTCGAGGAACCAAGAAAAAACAACTACGTTAATAATGAACTAGATCTAAACTAACAATCAGTAGAGACAGTAAAAGAAATTAAATATACTTATGATTTTTTATCTTTCTTCACGTGAAAGAGGGAGACAGAGACTCCGAGCGACCAGACTTTCAGGCGGGGAGAAAAATCTAAAGGGGGCTAGAACACTACAGTTGGTAGAGGCAGTATTTGAAAGATGCTCACGTGCAAAGAATTTCATCATTTGCATGTGTTCCATCTCTCCGGGCAGTCTAACCCACCAGGCTGACTGCACAAAGTTATGAATATCCTGAGCATTACTGGGGTTAGAAAAGAAGGATCCTCCAGAGAAGACTTCGGAGGGGTCCTTGGCCTAGGTCAGTCTGGAGTACGAGACTCATCATCCAGGTCAGAGCACCCCCCTGAGTCCGACTCAGAGGTATCCAACGAAGAAGAGGAAGACTCCTCCCGACGCAGGGGAGGGACGGTCCCTTTGGGAAGCCCTCTGGGATGCATATCCTCCCCACCCCTGGCGCCCAAGGGTTCACCTCTGGTATCGGGTAAGGGGAAGGGAGTGTCCTGTCTCCAGGACAGAGGATCCTGTGAAGGGTCCGGCACCGGTAGATGACTCTCTACCTCTCTGGTGAGTTGAGCCTTGGTCTCAGCCCACCAGGCAGCTAGAGTCTCCTTCAAGTCCACCGGCAGCTGGGGTGTGGGCGGCGGAGGAGGAGGAGAAGGAGGGGGATACGGATGCTGAGGATATCGGTACATCGAGTATCCATAACCCAACGGCGGGAAGCCCGGCATCGGGTACTGAGGCACCGGGTACTGCGGCGTCATGTACTGGGGAGTAGGATACCATGGCGCCGGGTAAGACGGCACCAGGTTTTGTGGTGTCGGATACCCAGGTGCCAGGGGCTCTGATGGAGCAGAGGAACCTGGCAGAGGCCCAGCTAGAGGGCCAGGCAAAGGTGGCCCACGGGCGTCGGGCCCGGCATGGGAGCGCCGTCCGGTAGGGGGACGTCGGCTAAGCCGGCGTCTAAACCAGCATCTGAGGGTCTGGCATCAAGGTGTCTGGCCCAGCAGGCAGGGGCCCTGATGGCAGTGTGTCCAGGTCCTCTGTGACGACCGTGGAGGGAGGGTTGGAATCCCCGGGGTTCAGTAGAGGGGATGCAGGGACGTCAGAGGGCAACACCAAGTGTTGCGGGAATCCTGGGGTGTCAGACTGGTCGAAGGGGTCCGATGCAGGCTTCTTGGCTGGGCGGTTGTTGGAGGGGGTCAATGCCCGGCTTATCAGCCGGATCCGGGTGGGCGTCAGAGAAGCCGGCGTCCGACTTATCAGATCCCTTGCTTGATGAAGGCTGCACTGGAGATGCAGCCTTGTCAGGCGAAAGAGCGACTGTGCGTCCTCCCAAAGGAGAGAGCGGCTTACCAGCCTTGTCCAGGTGGATGTCGGTGGCACCGGCATCAGTCTCAGCAGACCTGTTCGATCCTGAGGGCCGCATAGCAGCGGCCTTCCCGGGAGCGGAGGCCTCCTTTACCCCGGAGGTACCCGAGGAGCCAGAGTGCGAGTCCGATGGGAGAGGTGACACCTTCTTGGACACCACTAAGACAATCGTCGTGGAGTGGTCCCCCGGAGGGGACGTTACCTTCAGAACTGTGACTCCGGCCGGAGTAGTGGAGGCCGTGGAAGTCGAATCCCGGTCCTGGTGCTTCTCCTTCTTCTTTTTGTGGCCTTCGGGGGAAGTGAATGCCTGCCTCAACTTTTTCAACTCCTTCTCCATGGATGCCATTTTTTTTCTTTAAAATATGGGCCTCCAGGGACTGCTGCCTCCATTTTCGGGTATCTAAATTAAATTTCTGGCAGTGCTGGCTCTTCTCCACAGGTTGCTCTGGGCCTAGGCAGAAGAGGCACAGGGAATGGCCGTCCTTATGCGGCAGTTGGGAACTGCATGAGTCGCACTTATTTTTATGCGATTCGGAAGGCGTCGGAGATGACATACACAGCGTATTCAGGGTGAAAATATCGAAAAAAGTGGTTGAAAAGTTCGAAAACGGACGACTGACGAGCACTGAACTCTACCACGAGGAACTTTGACAAGTCGACGGCGGGAAAGAACTGGAAGGCGGGCATGGGGGACCGCCCCTTTATACTGATGTCGCATAACGTCGGTCACCTGACATGGGGGCGGTCCCCCCCCAGAGACTGCTAGCTAGAAATTTTTCCATGGGGTCCTGATGCGTGGCGGGTCAGTCCTATATGTAAATACCTACAGCAAGAGCCTTCTTGAAGTAAGATTTGCTTATACCAGAACCCATAATCAAAAACTAAAGGGGGAATTAAATAGGATCAAAAAACATAATGATTGGTACAGCCAAAGAATTGTATCTTCCTGGAATGCATTACCAAAAAAGGTAGTAGATAGTGAAAACATGCTGATGTTCAAAAACAGGTTAGATGAATTTTATGGGAAATAAAAAAATATAATATCTTAGTTAAATTTCCATACCTATTCCACCTGAACACAGGTGGTGAGTTCCAAAAGGCCTATGGTCTCCTGAAAGCGTTACAATCTATGAACCTATGATATAGCCCTTCTTGCCTGATGCGGCACTGAGCTGCAGCCACAGGGATTCAACACCTTCCTTTTTGTTAGTGTCGTATGAAATGTCTTTAATCCCTTCTTGTACACTGAGTGCCACCCCACAAACTCCCCTCCATCCTATAGAGTGAGTAGCCTGGTACCAACAGGTCCCAATCATTGTTTTCTGGGGCCCACGTCTCTGTGATCACCACTAGGTGCAATTTGGACTCTGCCATCAATGCCTGAAGGTCACTTATTTTGCTCCCGAGGCTTCTGGCATTTTGCAGCTTCCTGGTTCTTCCATCATACAAGAAACTAATGCTGGGAAGGTAGAAGCACCTGTGAATAAACGGCCCAGTTCTACTATGGCTGAAGTTATTTTGGATCTTCATAATACCATAATGGGGTTGAAAACAACTAGACAAGTCTAAACTGATCAGAATGACACAGAACCTGCTTAACAGTCTTAGTTTGGATTAAGTTCTAATATTAATAACCAATCCTCAAGTGTCACTCCTGAGGCTCTTAAGGCTTCTTTGTTATCTGATGGTAGCACTGAACCTCTTCCCTACTTTACCTTCCTAACTGAGCAAGTATATTATTAATTTAATGAATAACCATTATGTTGCAATCTTATGCCAATGGAGTAACCTGCCATTATTCGTAAGTGAACTTGAGACAGGTAGGATATACAGGTTACTAACCTATAACAGGAGTTCTAGGAATGGTATATGTTGTTCATCCACACTGTCTGGCAGGTTCCTTACCGCTTTAAATCTTGCCGGAAGGTCTTCAAGCTGGCTCCTCCCACCCACCCGGGTGGTAAAACTCTCTGCTCCGCCCCAAGACGCCAGATCTAGCCTGCTGGAAGTCAGGTTGTGTGTCGAGGCCGGGTGGGTTGTGTGGATGAACAACATATACCACTCCTAGAACTTCTGTTACAGGTGAGTAACCTGTATTTCTAGGGACATGGATATGTTGTTCATCCACACTGTCTGGCAGACTCCTAGCAGTTCTCCGGGAGAAAGAAGGAAAGGCGCACACCCCCTACTTAGGAAATAGAGACTGGAGACCCGAGGCCCCAAAACCAGCATCCAGGCGTGACTCAAGGTCGATGTGGTAGTGGGTGATGAAGGTGTGTGCAGACTTCCAGGTAGCAGCCCTGCAGATTTCCTGGATAGGGACGTCCCTGGAAGCAGCCATGGATGCAATGGTATGGCGGGTAGAATGAGCTCTTATCCCTCTGGGAGGCTCCATGCCCGCCAACCTATAGCAGAGATCTATGCAGGAGGTGACCCACCTGCATATCGTCCACTTGGCTGCAGGTCTGCCAGGTGCTGCTTCAGCGTAGGTGACAAACAGCTGGCGAACCTCTCCCCGAACTTCAGCCGTCCGCTCCTTATAGTAAGCGAGCGCCCTTCTAGGGTCTAAAGTATGGAGCCTATATTCGGCCTCCGAGGTGACTGGGGTAGAACACTGGCAGAGTCAACACCTGGTTAAGGTGAAACTCTGACACCACCTTCGGAATGAATTTCGGGTGGGGGCACAGGACAACCTTGTCTCTGTGGAAGACCAGATAAGGAGACTCGATAGACAGCGCCTGGAGCTATCCCATCCTTCTGGCTGACGTGATAGCCACCAAGAAGGCGGTCTTCCATGACAGGTGAGAGATGTCACACCTGTGCATCGGTTCGAATGGCTTGCCCATGAGCTTAGAAAATACCAGTAGTAGATCCCACGGAGGTGGAGGTTCTCGCACCGGAGGAGATATGTGATCAAGGCCTTTGAAAAAGCGCCCGACCACCTTCTCCTGCACCACGGACTGCTTCCCGGCCCGCGCCCGGTAAGCAGAGATGGCTGCCAGGTGCACCCTGAGGGTCGTCGACCGAAGTCCTTGCTGAGAAAGAGACCACAGGTAGTCCAGAATGCTTGCCAAGGAACAGGAGGAAGGGTCCAGTCCCTTGCCCTGACACCAAATGGAGAATCTCTTCCATTTGAAGGCGTAGCATTTTCTGGTCGACTCCTTACGGGACGCCTCAACGACATTGAGGACCTCGTCGGAAAGACCTAAGGCCTGGAACTCTAGCCGCTCCGGAACCATGCTGTCAGGTGCAGGGATTAAAGGTCCAGACGGAATACCTTCCCCAGACTGACTGAGATCAGATCCGGGCGTGCTGGAAGCCGCCTAAGGAGCCTGGAGCTGAGACTGAGGAGATCTGGATACCAGAACTGGCGGGGCCAGTCTGGGGCTACCAGAATCACCTGCGCCTTGTCCCTCCTTGCCTTGAGAAGCACCTTGTGGATCAAGGGAAATGGGGGAAAGGCGTAGAAGAGGCCCGGGGCCCACGGCCTCGAGAAAGCATCCCCTGCAGCGAGCCCTGCTAAGAGGGGGGGGGGGGCATGAAACAGTCTCAGCTTCGCATTCTCCCTGGAGGCAAACAGGTCCACCTGAGGTGTGCCCCAGTTGGAGAACAGATCTTGTACCACCTCCGGCAGGAGAGACCACTCGTGGGACGCAGCCCCTATCCGGCTTAGGGCATCGGCCAGGGTCTTGGAGGCTCCTGCCACATGGATGGCAAGGAGATCCGCCTCCAGGCTGCGCACGAGTGACCAAATGCGGAGAGCTTCCCTGCATAGAGGCATGGAGCGCGTCCCGCCCTGGTGGTTTCGGTTGTCATGGTTGTGGTATTGTCCGTCTGGACCCGAATCACTTGACCCCATAGAAACGGAGTGAAGGCGGTGAGGGCTAGACGAACCACTCAAAGCTCCAGCAGGTTGATGTGGCATCGGGACTCCCAAGGGGACCAGAGGCCGTGCACTCTGTGCTCCCCCAGATGGGCACCCCAACCCATCAATGAGGCATCGGTCAACAGAGAGACTGTCGGCTCGGGGCGGACAAACGGGATGCCCTCCTGCAGATGTGCTGGAACGGTCCACCACTGGAGAGCGTTCCGCATCCCCTGGGTCACTGTCACTAGCTGATCCAGCGGATTGAAGTGCTGTGACCATTGACTGACCAGCCCCCACTGAAGGGGACGCATGTACCAACGGGCCCAACGGACCACACTGGTGCAGGCTGCCATGAGGCCCAGGAGGCGCAGGAAGTCCCGGGAAGGGGCGCAATTGCCCAACCTGAAATGATTGGGCAAAGGAGGAAAGAACCTCAGCCCTGTCCGCCAGGAGCTGTGCTCTGGCTCGTAGAGAGTTGAGCTCTGCCCCAATGAATTGGATCACCTGCTTTGGCATGAGTTCCGACTTGGCCTCGTTGATGAGGAGGCCAACCTGAGAGCAAACCTGGAGGGCCAGATCTCTGGACCGCTCCACCTCCGTTCTGGAGGGAGCTGCAATCAGCCAGTCGTCCAGGTAGGGGTACACCCGGACCCTTCGGCACTGCAGGAATGCTGTCACCACTGCCATGCATTTGGTGAAGACCCTGGGAGCTAGGGAAAGGCCGAAGGGCATGGCCCGGAACTCTTAGAGGGATCCCTCTGCCCTGAAGCAGAGGAATCTCTGGTGGGACAGACGGATTGGGACGTGAAAGAATGTGTCCTGGAGGTCCAGAGAACAGAACCACACGCCTCGTTCCAAGGATGGGATTATCTGAGCCATAGTGACCATCCTGAAGGTTCCAGACCTTAGGAACCTGTTCAGGTCGTGCAAGTCGAGAATGGGGCGCCAGCCCGCCGTTCGTTTTGGGAACAGGAAGTACCTGGACACAAACCCCAGGTCTGGAGGAGGATCCGCCACCTTCCTGATCACCTCTTTCTCGAGGAGCAAGGCGATATCGGCTCGGCGAGCCGACAGAGAGGCTGCGGACCCCATAGCCCCCCGAGAGGCGACGGCTTGGAAGGCCGGGGCCTGCTCGAACTCAAGGGGCAGGCCCTTTCCTACCGCCTCCAACACCCAGCGGTCCATGGTGATAGCGAACCAGGCGGACAGGAAGTGGCGGAGTCGTCCCCCCACGGGGGGAACCCAGGGGTGAGTGACAAGGCTAGGGGTGACACCCCTCAACCCGTCACTGGGCAGGCTTGGAGGAGGGACCGGCCGAGGGACATCCTGGGCCTTTTCCTCCTTGCTTCCTATTAGAGGAAGCCACAGGCTTGGCTTTGGGGTGCCAAGCGCGAGCCTGCTGGCCCTGGTGTTGGTGCTGTTGGGCCGGATGTGCCACAGGCGCAGAAGGGCGAAAGGACTTATGTTGTTGTTGTCAACGGCCCTTGTCCTTCTGGGTGGAGGTGACCGAGTCCAGAGTGGCATTGGACTTTTCGATCCGCTGGAGCTGATCTTCCACTCCAGGGCCAAAGAGGTCGGCCCCAGGAAGGGGACATCCGCTAGTTTATGCTGGGTATCCACCGTGAAGGTGGATGTCCTCAGCCATGCTCTGTGGCGCATGGCCACTGCGGCCGCAACTGATCTGGCACAGGAGTCTCCAATGTCCAGAGCCGTCTGGAGCTGCTGTTTTGCCACCGCCCTTCACTGGTCCCGCACCTGCTTGACCGTGGTCTGCAGGTCAGCAGGAAGATGAGGGATCACCTCATCCAGGGAGCCCATGAGGGCATGGGAGAAGTGTGCCATCAGCACGGCCGAGCTGGCCTGGCGGAGGCCTAGGGAGGACACAGCGTACATCTTGCGCCCGGCATAGTCCAGCTTTTTGGACTCCCTGTTGGGGGGCTTATCCACATCCCTAGCGTTCCCGGAATACCGGAAAACACTATCGGTGACCAACCCCTCGGTGGAGGGGTGTTCCGAAAAACCAGACAAAGAGCCGGTAGGGATCGCATACTTCCTGGCCATCCTGGCCGAAGGCACAGGACAGGAAGTAGGCCGCTGCCAGAGCTCCAAGGCTGGGCCAACAATGGCTTCAGCCACCGGAAAGGCCTCCGTGGGTGAATCCCCTCGGTCCAGTATCTCCGTTAGGGGATACTCGGCATGCTTGGATATGGGCTCGAGCTGCATCCCGGTAGACTCCGAGATGAGCCGAAGCAGACCCATGAAGGACGATGGGCTTTCGTCCATTGACTGGCCCCCGGAGGACTCTAGGTCAGCGGGCCTGGAGAACAGGGAGAAGTTGTCGTTGGACTCCGAGGAGTCCGCGAAGAGCTGCCTGGGTCCCGAGCCACCCTCCACCTGCCGAGGATGGTCGGGAGTGAGGGTGACCGACAACCTGTGCGGCAGGCCCTGACCTGACCGAGAGTCCTTGGTCGGTGCCCCGATTTCGGTTGTGGAGGCTGAGGGTCGACCACAATCGGTGGGGCAGCTGGTTCCGGAAAACAACTGGCCCAGGCTTGGGCATCTCGACTACAGCGAGGGGTTGTTTTGGCCGGTCGGGTGACAGCCACTTGATGGCCAGGGAAGGCGACGGCGTCGGCTTGTTTCTGAACAGAAGTAACTGCTGCCACATCAGGTCCTCGTAGCGTCGACGCAATTTGCGCCGAAGCCTCTCCTCTTCCGAGGAGGAAGACGAGGACGAGCAGCAGCGCCGGCTACCGGTGCGAGATAGAGACCGCCCGATGTCGCGGATCGGCTGGACCGAGACAAGGTCCGAGACTGAGACCCTCTGTGTTTCCAAGGGCGGGTCTGGGAAGGGGGACACCCGCTCTTACCTCGGCTCGGGAGCCTTCACCGGGTACTCCAGCACAGGAGGCGCAGGCAAGTCCTCGGTCTTCACCGGGGGAACCGGTGAAGAAGGGTTGTCGGCTTCACCAGTCGACAGCCCGTCCGACGGGTCGAGAAAAATCTCGACCGCGTCGATGGGTGTCTCGGCCGGCTGACCTGACGGGGACACCGTGAAGCCAGCGGCCTTAGTCGCAACCTCAACCTAAGTCGAGTGTTGACTGTCCAGGGAAGGGGACCTCTCCCGCTCCCACGAATGCCGATGGTGGGACTTACCTTTCGAGTCCTTCTTTTTGGACCGAGAAGAGTGTCCCGATGGCCCCTCTCCCTTCGTGGAGAGGGATTGGCAAAGCTCCTTAAAAGAAGCTGTGTAGGAGGATCCCAGAGAGAGCGGGATAAATGCTGTGACCGAGGAAGATGAGGATGCGGCCTGGGCCGCCTCCTCCTCGAGGGCGATCATTTGCTCGAGTTGCTCAGCCGAGCCAGCCGCTGCGGACACCGCCCAACAGACCTCCTTGAACTTCACTGGCGGATAGCGCTTCTCAGGGTGCCCAAGCTGTAACCGGGCAGCACAGTCTTCCAGGACGTTGGCCGAAAACAAACGACATAACTCGCAGGCCTGCGGGTCGTGATCTAGGCCGAGGCAGTTGACGCACGTGGAGTGCAGATCCGTCCTGGACATTTTCTGCCCGCATGGGCACCGCCGAAATCTGGGAGTCGATTTGTCCATCGCAGCCGCGAGGGAGTAATTAGACCGAAGTCTTGAAAACTTGAGAATTATTTTCAGGCGAACCGAAGAATTAGGATCCAGTCTATACACAGAGCGTTAAGGAGGGAACCTGAGCTTCCAAGCGGTAAGGAAGATCTGGCGTCATGGGGCGGAGCCGAGAGTTTTACCACCCGGGTGGGTGGGAAGAGCCAGCTTGAAGACCTTCCGGCAAGATTTAAAGTGGCAAGGAACCTGCCAGACAGTGTGGATTGACAACATATCCATGTCCCTAGAAACATAGTGCCACCATACGAGTTTACGTAGGTGTGCCCTGCTTCTTTTTGCAAAAGAAAAATTGGAAATCTTGATATTTCTGCCTGATAAACATTATAGTTGAAAAAACTATATGGTAACTAACAAATACTACTGCTTTAACCCTTAAAAGACTGCATGAGTATATATACGTCCAAAATCTATGTAAGTTTCAGACATATCCAACACTCAAATTAACCAGCTGATATCATTTAGGCAAGTTCAGTTAATGAGGAAAAATGGGTTTTGGCTAATGTAAACTGCTGTTTTAAAGCATGCATTACATAGTTTAGCTTTTTATATACATTAGCCCCTTATGTTGGCGATAGTCATTAAAGTCCACAAAGGAATTTTTTCATTAAGTCCACTGCGGGAGGGAAGGGATCAAAATATTTGCTGAACACACGGCCAGTCGATTCCTTCCACTTCCCAGTCTGCCAGCCCTGCCCTGCGCTCACACGTTTCGTGACACCTAACCAGGGAGAGCACAGGGGCACGCCACCTATAAGTCAATGGAGGAAATCTTCAGAACCGTTTTATTTATTTAAAGGTTTAACCAGGAAAACATACTGATCAGACAACTGCTCGATTCCAGACGTGTCCTGGGGCTGGGGGAAAAGGAGGAATACATACATGATACATAGTCCAAAACATTCATAGGTACATAGACCAAAATCCTAGAGCTAACATCTTACAATGTTTGGGTTACAGCAGACAGTTGAGCAGGCAACAGTGAAATAAATAGAATACAGTGTAAATACAAACTCAGTACAGTGCCTATATGTAGTATCATAGTGGAGCAGGCAATGCCCTGGTGCAATAGCTAAACATGGGTACATGTGCAGGTGGACGAGAAGAAAATATTACTCACCTTAGTAATTGTGTTTCTTCTAATGGAGTCTTGCTGTATTCTGACAATCTGCAGTTAGCTCCAGCCTTTAAACTGCCCTGGAGAACACGGGGTTAAATTTCTATCCAGAGCATAGAACGTTGAGCTCGAGCTCGGTTGAGGTCTCTGTCTGCAGCCCTTTGAAATCCAACCATCAGATTCTTACAAGCAAAAACTCACTAACTATACTATGTAGAAATTGGAAAATTTTTAACTAGCCAACTGGCAACAAAGGTTTTGGATTCCAAAAGGAAGACTCAAGTCAGGAAACCCAAAACCAAAAACCAATCCAAATAAGGATAACAATACAAAAAAACACCCAAAATAAAAAGGAGGGCGTGCAAGAAGCACCCTTGGGGTGCAGCACTGCACCTGCCCACCCACTTCCCAAAAACCAGGTTCTGAGAGGGGAGGCAGGTCAGAATACAGCAAGACTCCATTAGAAGAAACATAATTACTAAGGTGAGTAATTTTTTTTTCAAACAACATGAAGTCTTGCTGTATTCTGACAATCTGCAGACTACCAAGCAGTACCTCCATGGAGGAGGGACAGAACCTACTTTGGGAATAGGCTCTGAAGTACTGCTGTGCCAAACCAAGCATCACTCCTAGCCTGGGTATCCAGAGAGTAATGCTTGGTAAAGGTATGGACAGTTTTCCAGGTGACTGTTTGACAAATTTCTAACAGAGAGATATCCCTGGCAGCAGCCAGGGAAGCAGCTGTACCTCTTGTAGAGTGAGCCCTCAGGCCTGAGGGTGGAATCTTTCCCAGTTTCTCTTAGCAGAATTGTATACAAGACACAATCCACCTGGCAATAGTTCTCTTGGTGGCAGGATTCCCCTCTCCCACTTCCCCATAAGTGAGGAACAACTGGAGGGATTCAAACCTGTGACCCTTGGTACACTCTATGTAGTAGCTAAGAACTCTTTTAACATCTAAACTACTCAAGTGGAAGTCTGAAACCACTTTGGGCAAGAACCTCCTATTGGTTCTAAGGACCACTTTATCTCTATGAAAGGAGATAAAATCAGGTTCCACTGACAGGGCTTGCAGTTCACTGATAGGTCTGGCAAAGGTAATGGCTACCGAAAACACAGTTTTCCAAGTCAAGTACTTAAGCTCTGCTGAGGACATAGGCTCAAATGGGGGTTGCATAAGTTGAGCAATGCAAATATTTAAGTCCCAGGCAGGGGCAGAATCCCTAAAGGGAGAATTGGTATGAAGCAATCCTTTGAAACATTTACAGAATACAGGGTGAGATGACAGTGAGGAAGGCTTTCCCACTGACAGAAAAGCAGAAACAGCTGACAAATATACCTTGAGAGTAGCTGATCTGAGGCCTAGGCCATTAAGATGGACCATATAATCCAGAATTGTAGGCAGTTCAGCAGTGTCTGGAGATATATGCTTCTTGGAACACCAAATGCTGAGTCTTTTCCATGTGGAGTCATAAGTCTTTCTGGTGGCAGGCTTTTGAGAGGCTTTGAGAATATCCAGAACCCCTTGGGACAGATGCAAATCTGCATACTCTAACTCTTCAAGAGCCATGCCTTGAGATTGAGAGACTGAAGATTGGGTTACCAAAATGCTCCCGTGAGAGGAGGTTAACAGGCTGTAATTCCTGGGAAGAGACAGGAGAAGATGGACTGCTAGGGACAGTAAGAGGGGGTACCAGGGCTGCCTGGCCCAATCTGGAGCAATCAGAATCACTTTGAAGGGTTGTGACCTTACCTTGACCAGTGGAGGAAAGGGAGGGAAGGTATAGAGAAATTTCCCTTCCCAGTTCAACATCAGAGCATCCAGAGGAACTGAGCCAAAGACTGGGGTCTGCAACAAAACAGAGGAAGTTCGTGATTGTCTGGGGCTGCAAAGAGATCTATCTCTGGAGTGCCCCACCTTGAGAAAATTACTTCCAACATTAGGGGGTCTAGGGACCATTCATGATGGCCCTGAGAGATCCTTCTCGGTGCATCTGCTAGCACATTGTCCTTTCCTGGCAGGTGGACTGCTATCATAGAGGTCTGCAGGGAATAAGCCAGAGACCACAATTTCATGGCCTCTGTGCACAAGGCCTTAGACCGAGTGCCTCACTGCTTGTTGATGTACCACATGGTGGTGGTGGTGTCTGTTCTGAGCTGAACTACCTTGTTCTGCACAGACTGAAAGAAATCTTGCAGGGCCAGAAAAACTGCCCTGAGTTCCAGGAGATTGATATGAAGAAGGGACTCCTGAGGGGACCACAGTCCCTGGGCTGTGAGATCCCCCAGGTGAGCTCCCCACCCCAAAAGGGAAGCATCTGTGGTAAGGACCACCTAATGAGACTGAGTGACAAATGGGACCCCTTGCCTTAAATTGTCCTGTTCCTGCCACCGTTGAAGAGCTTGGATCAGTGTCCGAGTCACTGGAATCAGCTCGGCAAGAGGGTCCTTCTTTTGGGACCAAAAGGCCCTCAGATGGAACTGAATGTACCTCATCTGGAATCTTGCCCCTTGGACCACTGCAGTAGAAGCTGCCATGTGGCCAAAGAGCTTAAGGAAGTGCCTTGCTGGTCGGGACACCTGAAGGCTGAAGGAAGAAGCCAGTTCTATAAGAACTCTTGCCCTTTCCGGGGGAAGAAAAGCTCTTGCTTTGACAATATCTAGCTCTGCCCCTCTAAAGGTAAGAAGCTGGACTGGTTCGAGGACTGACATGGGGAGGCTGAGAAGAAACCCCAGGGAAGAGAGCACTTGGGTCACTTGCAGGTCTGACTTGACTTGGTCTGGAGACTGACCCACTATGAGCCAGTCGTCCAGATATGAAAAAATGGAAATCATCTGCCTTCTTAAAAAGGCCACTACTACTGCCAGGCACTTTGTAAAAACCCTTGGAGCTGATGTTAGGTCAAAGGACATTGCTTTAAACTGGTAATGGCCTGAGGGCAACTTGAACCTGAGGTACTTTCTGTGGGAGCACCTGATAGGAATGTGAAAGTAGGCATCTTTGAGGTCCAGGGAGGCTAGCCAGTCCCCTGGCCTTAGAGATGGAAGAATTATTCCCAGAGTCACCATCTTGAACCTTGGTTTTAAAAGATGTTTGTTCAGGTATCTTAGATCTAGGATGGGTCGCCACTCCCCTCTTTTTTGGGGTAAGGAAGTACCTGGAGTACAGACCTTTGCCCCTGTGTAGGGTAGGAACTCTCTCTATGGCTCCTAAGCCCAGAAGAGATGAAACCTCTGCCTCTAGGGCAAGGGTTTCGGAAAGACTTGCAGGTGGAAAAGATCTGGCTCTCATCTTCGGAAATTTTTTGAAGCTGAGAACCAGTCCCTGGCTTACTACTTCCAGGACCCACTTGTCTGAAGTAACAGACACCCAGTCCTGGACGAAGTAAGCCAGTCTGCCCCCAACAGGGATAGGAGAGTCGACCCGGGCAGACCCATCAGGGTGTCTGCTTGGCAGGGGCCTTAGGCTGAGGAGTGGATGCAGCACTGCTCATTCCCATTCTGCCTCTCCCTCTGAAGAACCCCCTCTGTGAAAAGGGAGAAGAGGCCTGTGCTTGGTAGAAAAGCCTATGAAAAGGCCTGCCCCTGCCCCTAGAATGCTGCCTTTGAGGAGCTGCCTACCTCTCCTTGGCCTGTGCACTCCTATAAGTGGTGCTATATTCCTCCATCTTCTTCATGTAATTCTCTGTCTGCTCCCCAAACAGATAATCACCTTCCACAGGGAAATCCATGGCCTTAGCCTGGGTAACCTGTGAGAGGCTAGTACATCTGAGCCAAGCCACTCTCCAAAGAGCCACAGATGTAGCCATGACTCTTGATGACACATCAATGGAGTCTACAGCAGCATGGAACTGTACCTTAGATGCCTCAATCCCATCCGCAGCCACCTCCTCTAGCTCCTTGGCCAGCTAGGGGGAGGCCTGTTTAGCCCGTGCCAGTACAGTGTCCCACCTGGACTTCTGGTACCTGGCTGTATAGGCCATATAATTAGCCTGCTTGATTCCCAAAGAGGATGCCATGTATTGCTTCTTTGCCAAGGCATCCATCCTCCTGGAGTCTTTATCTGGGGGGAGTGAAGCCAAGGGGACATTGGCCCTGTCACAGGCTGCAGACTGCACGACCCCAACATGGCTGCATTGCTGGCAGAAAAACTCTGTGTCTGAGCCTGATAAGGTGTTCCCTCTTATCCATTCTTCTATCAACAGGAGGTTCAGAATTAGGAGACTTTAAACTTTTTTGAATCTGTTTCCCAAAAGATTTGTGCAAGGGAATACACAGCCTCCTGGACTCTGGGATGTCCATCATCTCTACAAAATCAGGCTCCTCTTGATCCTCTGTAGCTTCCTCCATAGGAAGCTGAAGAGTTTCAGCTACTATCCTGTAAAACAAATAGTGGGGAGGGGACTCACACAGCCTAGGAGGGGAAACACGAGAAGGTCTGTCTGGGGAGATGTCCGGTTCAATGGGCACATCCAGACTTTCTGCTCCATCATAGTCACCATCCTGTTCAAAATCCCTCTCCTCCTCAAATTCCGGTTCATAAAAATCTTCAGGGGCATATTCCTGAACCGGTGGAACCGACCGAACCGAGCCCCCCTAGCCACCGGAGCCGGATCGGACGGAACCAGGCAAAGTGATTCAACAATCCGAATCACACAGGCAATCTCATCAGCGGTCGGAACATGAACCTCTGGCTCCGAACCGGCTGATTTGTCTTTTCTTTTCCTTTTTGCAGGAACCAATCCCTCAGGATCGTCTCTTCTCTTGCCTGAAGAAGTATCGCCCTGGTCAGAGGGCACTCCTTCTGGTTTGGTCGGAACCAAACCGGGCTGGCCATCCGCATCAGCGGACTTGTCAGCCTCCTTTCCCTAAGTCTACCTAATCTCTTTTCCAGAGTAGACTTAGGAAACTTTTTGCAAATCTAGCAGTCTGTATCGAGGTGTTCAAACCAGAGACAATAAACACAGGTGGTGTGGGGATCGGCCTTCGCAAAGACTTTCCCATACTCACTGCAGTGTTGAAACCCAGTGGGCCGGTTTTTTTTCTTGGGTTTCTCAGACATGGCCAACCTACCCAAACTTACCTTTTTTTCAGCAACCGCCAGGCAAGACTCCCTTATCGGTTCCTAACCGTGTCACGGGTATTGGAAAAAAACATTTAAAATACGTTTTTTTTAGAACCGATAAGGACCAGTAACCACATACTAAAGTAAAGTACAAGAAATCAATCTAAAGGATCGGTTCAGCTGAACCGATTGAACAAACTTACAATTTCCACACAATAATCAGAAACAACTATCTAGTACTCACGGTACCGTAGACAGAGCCTGAACCGATGATGCGGAATAAATTTGGTTTAAAACCGACACTTTAACCGACTTTTGAACCGAGCTGAAGGAGAAACCTCCGGAGCGACTGTTCAGTGAGGCGGAGTAAAGAATCTGATGGTTGGATTTCAAAGGGCTGCAGACAGAGACCTCAACCGAGCTCAAGCTCAATGTTCTATGCTCTGCATAGAAATTTAACTCTACATTCTCCGGGGCAGTTTAAAGGCTGGCGCTAACTGCAGATTGTCAGAATACAGCAAGACTTCATGTTGTTTGAAATGAGCTTTGAAAACGGAGTTGAGGTACTGGTGGAGGCATGTTGGATATCCCCAGAAAGGTAGTTCCATTGTACAGGCAAGTGATATTTAAATGCTTGTTGACCTGCCGAGGTGGACATGTGTGGCACAGACAGGAGGTGCAAGCCATTTTTCCTAAATATGTATATCGGGGAGTGTATAGGAAGATAGGACAGAGGCAAGATATGGAGGAAGGGACTGGTCCCAAAACTTGGCTATAATGCTAGCACAGTGGGTGTGTCGCCGATCCTGGAGCGAGGAGAGCTCAGTGACCTGGTAAAGGTCACAGTGATGGGTGGAGGGAGGACAGTCCACAGCAAATCGACAGAAAGAGTGGAAGAGGGGATCCAGTCTGGCTACAGTGGACTTTGGGGCGGCACTGCAGACTACGTCACCATATTCAAAAATAGGCAGGATCATCTTCTGCACAATTGCTCGGTGAGCTGGCAGTAGGATGCATCCACGATTGTGGTACAGAGCGCCCAGTTTGGGGTGAAGCTTTTTGTGGATGGCATCGATGTGTACGGAGAAGTCTAGGTGTTGGTCAAGCCAGACCCCGAGATATCTGCAGGAGGTGCAAGTCTCTATGGAAGTCCCATCTAGGGTGTGGAATGTGGGGGTGGCGGTGAGCTGGAAAAGTCTCTGCCTTGTGCCGAAGGTCATGGAGACATTTTCCTTGGCATTGAGAAATAGCTGATTTGAGCAAAAACAGCACTGGACTTCACTGAAGTCCTGCTGGAGTCTGGTCACCACATCAGGTATCAAGGGGCCAGATGTATTCAGTACTGTGTCATCAGCAGACATGTGAATGGATATATGTGAACAGGCAGTGGGTAGGTCATTGAGAAAAATGGAGAACAATAGAGGGCCAAGAACAGAGCCTTGAGGAACACCAGTGGTAACAGGGAGGGAGGTGGAGGTGGTAGTCCCAATTTTGATGGACTGGGATCTGCCTATTACATAGGATTGGAAACAGCTGGTGGCCTTGCTACAGAGCCCATCGAGGAAGAGCTTGGATAAGAGGAGTGAGTGACAGACCGTGTCAAAGGCTTTAGCCAGGTCTACAAAAATGGCTGAGGTGACGCGGCCTTTATCCATTCCTGAGAGGATGGAGTCTGTGAGTCTCAGGAGAGAGGTGGTGGTAAAGTGAGACTTTCTAAAACCAGACTGACAGGGTGTGAAGAAAGAGATAGTGTCAAGGTAGGAGTAGAGTTGCGAGAGGACTAGGTGTTCCTGGATTTCAGCCAGTATAGGGAGGAGGGATATTAGGTGGTAGTTACCAGTAGCAAAAGGGTTGCCTCCTTTCGGCAGGAGGATGACAGTGGCATGCTTCCATTCAGTGGGGATAGAGGCAAGGGAGAATGAAAGGTTATAGACTGTGGCCAGAGGCATGGCGATGACTGAAGCCGACAGGTATAGTAATTTGGTGTCCAAGCCAGTGGAGCATTTACCCTTGGAGGGATTGAGGGAGAGCAGGGCTTTGTAGACTTCATCCAAGGTGACTGGATAGAAGGCCAGGGTGGTCCGCAGGGAGGAGCTTCAGTTGGGGGGGAGAGGGGAGTGGGGGTAGCCAGGACAGGGGGGGAGAGAGGACAGAAGTGATGATATACAGTCAGTGAAGAAGGAATTGAAATGAGAGGCCACTTCATGTGGCTCTGTGGCTGTGGTGCTACCTACCGACAGAGCAGGGCTGGGGGGCTGTGAGGGAGGGGAGAAGAGGGATTTGGCCACCTTCCAAAATTTTGAAGGATGCTTTAGATTGGTGTTGAAGGTGGCTTTGAAATAGTTTGCTTTTGTCCTTCGGATTTCTCTCGTGCCAGCATTACATAGAGTGCAATACGTTTGTTGATCCACGGGTGAGCCGGAGACCTTGTAGGACTTCCAAGCCTCATCCCTGGCTCTGAGGAGGGCTATGATGTCCACAGAGATCCAAGGCAAGTGGTCTCCCCTCACCCGAGCTTGTCTGAGTGAAGCATAAAAGTTCCAGACTGTGATAAACCTGGTCTTGAAATAATCCCAGACGGAGTCTATAGAGGTAGCTTGGGTGATGTAGGATCAGTCTGTGGCTGCCAGGTCATTTAGGAAGGATGCAAGGTCAAGTGATTTAAAGGATCTTGTGAGAATGGTTTTGTTGGGGGGAGCCTTGGGCCTAAAAATTTTCCTTACGGAGTAGATCATGTGATGGTCGCTTAATGGGTTTAGTAACAGCCCAGAGGCACGTAACTGGTACAGGTGGGTGGTAAGGGACCAGTCCAGTAGAGAGTGGTTTAATGATGTGGGGTTATAATGAGTGGGCTCGGTTATTTGTTGGGAAAGGTTTAAGGCTGCCACCTGGCTGTGAAGCTTTGAGCTGACGCTTGACAGCCAGTTTTGGTTGAAATCACCAAGGATATGTAGCTCACCTCCAGTGGCCTTAGAAGTAAGACTTGACAGGTGATCCAAGATGAGGGGCGTAGTGGAATCAGGGGAGCAGTATGATCCAGCAATAAAAACAGGGTGAGAGTGAGGGAGGGAGAGTTTGATTAATAGGGCATCGATGGTGGGAGTGGGCAAGGGAACCAGGGTAAACTGAAGTGAGGACTTAATGAACATGGCGATGCCACCACCTCTTTTGTTGCCAAGCCTGTCGTGGCGAATAAGAGTGTAACTGGGGATAGAGAATTTGTCATCCAGGTTATATGGCTGTAGATAGGTCTCGGAGATAATTAGTATACCAGGCCTTAGGTCGATAACTAATGGTTGCAGCAGTGTTAGTTTGTTTAGTAGGCTGCAGATATTTAGGTGCAGTCGTTTCAGGCCTCGAGGGAGTTGGAGAGGATTAGGTCTTGGGTTTGGTCCTGGGTTGGGTTCAACGTCCCCGGATAGAAGGAGCGAAAAAATTACTCACCTTAGTAATGTTGTTTCTTTCTAATGGAGTCTTGCTATATTATGACATATGCAGTTTGACCCAGCCTTCGAACTGCTCCAGAGGTGAAAGAGTTAACTTTCCATGCCAGGCATGGAATCTTGAGCGTGAGCTCGGTTGAGAACTCTGTCTGTTGTTCTTCAAACTCAAACTGTCAGATCTTTACGAGCAAAACTCACTAAGATTCTGTGTGGAAGCTGTAAACCTACACTAGCCAACTGGCTACTAGAATACTAACACATTTTTTGGTCCCAAAACAAAGACTCAAGTCAGGGGATCCAAAAATTAAAAACACAACACCCAAACACCCCAAAAAGGGGTGAAAAAACAAGGTGGGCTTCTACTAAGTGCCAACACTGCACTGCCCACCCACATCCCAAAAGCAGAGGTTCTGAGAGGGGCAGGCGGGGGGGAGGTCATAATTTAGCAAGACTCCATTAGAAGAAACAACATTATAAGATGAGTAATTTTTCTTCAAACAACATGAAATCTGCTATATTATATTATACGAACTACACAGCAGTACCTCCATGGAGGAGGACAGAACCTACTTAGAAATAGGCTCTGAAGCACAGCTGTGCCACGAGCATCACTCCTAGCCTGGATGTCCAGGAAGTAATGCTTGGTGAAAGTGTGAACTGTTTTCCAGGTAGCTGCTTGACATATCTCTATGATAGGGATGTCCCTGGCTGCAGCCAGGGACGCAGCTGTACCTCTGGTAGAGTGAGCCCTCAGGCCTGAAGGGGAACCTTACCCAGTTTTTGATAACAAAATTGGATATAAGAGACAATCCACCTGGCAATGGATCTTTTAGTGGCAGGTTTCCCTTTACCAACCTCACCATAAGTGAGGAACAGTTGGAGGGAGTCAAACCGTGACCCTTGGTACGCTCTATGTAGTAACTAAGGGCCTCTTCACATCTAGTTGTGCAGCCTCCTCTCACAGAGGAGGAATGGTCAGTGAAGTACACTGGAAGAGATATAGATTGATTAAGGTGGAAGTCTGAAACCACCTTAGGCAAGAACTTCCTGTTAGTCCTGAGGACCACCTTATCTCTGTGAAAGGAGATAAAATCGGACTCCACTGACAAAGCTTGTAATTCACTTATGCGTCTGGCAGAAGTGATGGCTACCAGAAACACAGTTTTCCAAGTCAAGTACTTAAGCTCTGCTGAAGACAAAGGTTCAAAGGGGGGTTGCATAAGCTGAGCAATGCAAACATTAAGATCCCAGGCGGGAGCAGGGTCCCTGAATGGAGGGTTGGGTGAAGCAATCCCTTGAAAAACTTGGAGAATACAGGGTGAGCAGAAAGAGAGAGGCTTTCCTGCTGATATAAAAGCAGAGACAGCTGCCAAGTGCACTTTCAGGGTAGCTGGACTCAGCCCCAAAGTATTTAAGTGGACCATATAATCCAGGACTGTGGGCAAATCAGCAGATTCTGGGGAAATATGCTTTCCAGAGCACCATATGGAAAACCTTTTCCATTTAGAATTATAAGCAGCCCTGGTGGAAGGCTTCCTAGAAGCTTTCAAGATATCGAGTACACCTTGAGAAAGGTGTAGGTCAGCAAACTCTAACTCTTCAAGAGCCAGGCCTTGAGATTGAGGGATTTTAGATTCGGGTACCAAACTCTCCCCTGGGCACAGGTTAACAGATTGTGATTCCTGGGAAGACACAGGGGAAGGTGGACTGCTAAGGACAGAAGGAGTGGATACCAGGGCTGTCTGGCCCAATCTGGAGCAATCAGAATCAACTTGCAAGAGAGGGAAGGGGGGGAAGGCATAGAGAAACTTCCCTTCCCAGTTGAGAAGGAAGGCATCCAGAGGGACTGAGCCCAACACTGGGGGCCTGCAGCAAAATAGCGGAAGTTGGTGACTGTCTGGGGCTGAAAAAGATCTATCTGAGGGGTGCCCCACCTGGCAAATACTACCTCCAGTACTAGGGGATCCAGAGACCATTCGTGATGGCCCTGGAAAATCCTGCTGAGAGCATCTGCCAGGACATTGTCCTTGCCTGGGAGGTGAACTGCCATGAGGGAGGTGTTCAGGGAATAAGCCAGAGACCACAACTTCATTGCCTCGGTGCACAAGGCCGAAGACCGAGTGCCCCCTTGCTTGCTGATGTACCACATTATAGTGGTGTTGTCTGTTCTGACCTGTACCACTTTGTTCTGAACAGATGCAGAAAAAACCTGAAGTGCTAGAAAAACTGCTCTGAGTTCCAACAGATTGATGTGGAGCAGAGATTCCTGAGGGGAGCACAATCCCTGGGTGGCGAGGTTGCCCATGTGAGCTCCCCACCCCAAGAGGGATGCATCTGTAGTAAGGGTCAAAGAGTGAGATTGAGGGATGAAAGGAACCCCTTGTCTCAGATTGCTCTGATCCTGCCACCACTATAGGGCCTGGATCAGGGTTCGAGTTACTGGGATCAATTTGGTTAGAGGATCTCTCCTTTGAGACCAGAAGGCTCTCAAATGGAACTGAATGTCCCTCATTTGAAATCTTGCTCCCTGCACTACTGCTGTGGAGGCAGACATGTGCCCTAGGAGCTGCAGAAAATGCCTTGCTGGTCGAGAGACCTGCAGAGTGAAGGAGGAGGCCAGAGCCACCAGGGTCTTTGCTCTTTCTAGAGGAAGGAAAGCTCTGGCCTGCTTTGTGTCCAGTTCTGCGCCTATGAAGGTGAGTAGCTGAACAGGCTTTAGAACTGACTATGGGAGACTGAGAAGGAAACCTAGAGATGTAAGCAGCTGCTGGGTAACCTGAAGGTGTGATTTGACTTGGTCTGGAGACTGGCCCACTATGAGTCAGTCGTCCAGGTAAGGAAAGATGGCAATCTTTTGCCTTCTTAAATGAGCAACTGCTTCTGCCAGGCATTTTGTGAATACCCTTGGGGCAGAGGTGAGGCCGAATGGCATTGCTCTGAACTGGTAATGGCCTGAGGGCAGTTCGAATCTGAGGTACTTTCGGTGGGAGCTTCTTATGAGAACATGGAAGTAGGCATCCTTGAGGTCCAGGGACGCTTGCCAGTCCCCTGGCCTTAGAGAGGTAAAATAATTCCCAGAGTCACCATTTTGAATTTTGGTTTTAAAAGGTGCTTGTTTAGGTATCTGAGATCCAGGATGGGCCGCCATTCTCCTGTCTTTTTGGGGTAAGGAAGTACCTGGAGTACAGTCCTTTGCCCTGGTGTGGGAGGTACCCTTTCTACAGCTCTGAGAGCCAGGAGGTTGAGACTTCTGTTTCCACAGCGAAAGCCTCTGATGGATTTGGGGTGGAAAGGATCTGGTTCTCATCTTTGAAAATTTTTTGAAGCTGAGAACCAGTCCCTGGCTTACTACTTCCAGGACCCACTTGTCTGATGTTAAAGACTCCCAGTCCTGGACGAAGTAAGCCAGCCTGCCCCCTACAGGTAATGCAGAATCAGCCCTGGCCCTCCCATCAGGGTGCCTGTTTGGCAGGGGCTTTAGGCTGAGGGGTGGGAGCAGGCCTACTCGTACCCCGTCTGCCTCTCCCTCTGAAGAACCCCCTCTGGGCATAGGCTGAAAAGGAGGCCTGGGCTTGTTAAAAAGGTCTGTGAAAAGGCCTGCCCCTGCCCTTGGAAAGCTGCCTCTGAGGAGTGGCCTGCCTTTCCTTGGCCTGTGCACTCCTATAAGTGGTCCTATACTCATCCATTTTCTTCATGTAATTCTCTGTCTGCTCCCAAACAGAGAGTTACCCACAACAGGAAAATCCATGGCCTTAGCCTGGGTATCCTGTGACAGGCTAGTACACCTGAGCCAGCCATTCTGCGAAAAGCCACAGATGTAGCCATGACTCTTGAAGATACATCATTAGAGTCCACTGCAGCATGGAATTGCACCTTGGATGCCTCAATACCATCAGCAGCCACCTGCTCCAGCTCCTTGGCAAGCTGGCCAGGGACCTGTTTCGCTAGAGCCATAACAGTATCCCATCTGGATTTCTGGTATCTTGCAACATAGGCCATATAATTTGCCTGTCTGAGTCCCAATGATGCTGCCGTATACTGTTTCTTTGCCATGGCATCAATCCTCCTGGAGTCCTTGTCAGGGGGGTGTGAAGCCAAGGGAATATTTGCCTTATCAAAGGCTGCAGCCTGCACTACCCCAACATGGCTGCATTGTTGTGAAAGGAACTCCGTATCAGGGCCTGACAATGTGTACCTCTTGTCCATTTTTTTATCCACAGGAAGTATAGTATGAGTAACTTTTAAAATTTTTATTGTTTCCTAAAAGATTTATGTAAAGGAATAGACAATCTCCTAGACTCTGGGATATCCATCATTTCTACATAGTCAGGCTCCTCCTGTTCATCCACAGCTTCTTCCAAAGGGAGCTGGAGGGTTTCAGCCACTTTCTTATAAAACATAAAATGAGAAGGGGACTCAGAAAGCCTAGGGGGAGACACTCCTGAAGGTCTGTCTGGGGAGATGTCCGGTTCAATGGGCACATCCAGACTTTCAAAATCACATTCACTCTCTTCATAATAATCCTCCCCCTACTCCGGTTCATAAAATTCCTCTATATCATATTCTTGAACCGGTGGCACCGACCGAACCGACCGCTTACCTGATGGTGCGGTTCGGTCGGAACGAAGCGACTGGACAATTTTGATCGCTTTGGCTATCTCTGCAGCGGTTGGAGAAGAAATTTTGGCTCCACACCTGCTGATTTTCTAATCCTTTTGCTGGGACTGACTCCTCTGAGTCAGCCCTCCGTTTGCCGAGAAGTCTCGCCCTGGTCAGAGGTACTCCTCCGGTTCAGGTTGGCACCGAACCAAGCTGTATCGGGTCAGCGGACTTTGACCTCTCGGTCCCTGAGCCTACCAACTCTCTTATCCAGGGTAGCTGCAGGAAAATTCTTGCAAATCTGGCAGTCTGCATTGAGGTGGTCAAACCCCAGACAATAAACACATGTGGTGTGTGGGTCAGCCTTGGCAAAGGCTTCCCCACAGACACTACAGTGCTGAAACCCAGTGGTCTCGGTTTTTCTTTTGGGTTTTTCATAGTGCCAGCCTAACCAAAAACTTGCCCGTTTACGGCAATCCGCCAAGCAAGACATCCTTATCGGTTCCCAACCGTGTCACGGGTCATGGAAAAGAACGTAATGAAATCCGTTTTTTTTAGAACTGATAAGAACCGGGAACCGCACTCTAAATGCAATTTAATAAAGTTTAACAACAACCTGATCGGTTCAAACCGAACCGATAATATCGTTTGCAAGTTCCACACAGAAAAATGTAAAACCTATCTATTACTTACGATACCACAGACAGAGCTTGAACCGACCGGTTGCGGTTAAAATAAAGACAAAATGCGGTTTAAAAACCGAGAAATTACACTTTTTAACCAACAAAATGAGCCGAGCAGCAGGAGAAATCTCCGGAGCGACTGTTCAGTGGTGGAGGGTAAAGAATCTGACAGTTTGAGTTTGAAGAACAACAGACAGAGTTCTCAACCGAGCTCGCGCTCAAGATTCCAAGCCTGGCATGGAAAGTTAACTCTTTCACCTCCGGAGCAGTTCGAAGGCTGGGTCAAACTGCATATGTCATAATATAGCAAGACTTCATGTTGTTTGAAAATAGAGTTATCAGGATTTGGGCTTTGGGGAGGGCACATAGGAGTTTGCAGTGGGAGGAGGGTGTCAATACGGAGGGTGCAGATGAGAGACAGGTATTGAATTTTAGGGCAATTAGCCCAGTGTGGAAGGAGGGTGGTAGAACTGAAGAACCTACCAAAAGATTAAGTAGGTGTCCCACTGTGAGCAGATCATGGGGTAAAGTTGGGGAGATGGGTTTTAAGGCAGGGCAGGTAAAAACTGCTCGCCGGAAAGGCTGCTGGAGGATGGAAGTAGGTACACCAGCGGGGACAGCAGAAGGACTACAGTTAGCTTTAGAGGAACATTATGTGCCAAGTAGGTAGAAATTTAAGTAAAAATGTGCTAATAGAGGCCTCAAGAGGTGGGTCCTGATAATCTGCAAATGAGAAAGTAGACTGATAGGAATTATTCATCACCGTGTCACGTGATACTGGGTACATAATTAGTAGTCCACCGAGGGTGGTGGTGGGGGCAGATGAATAGTTCAAGAGCTCTGACCATTGCGCCATACTTGAAGCAGCGTTCTAGGCAGGGGAGTCGGACTTCCAGCTCGGGGAAGGGCTGTGACAGACCTGGCCCTCGCAACCACACGGGGGCTCTGAGGAGGAAACAAAGAAATAAAATTTAAAGCAGGTAGGAAAGAGGGAGGGGCTGAGCAGTAAGAGAGGGTCTGAGAAGCAGTAGGAGATATCAAACTTTAAAACCCCCCCTTTTTTATTTTATGCCATTAGTGCATAAAGCTTGTACTTTTAAGTGAAACACACGTTGAAACACATGGCTGACATGTTAAAGTGCACTAAATAAAGCACAGCACTTGTACTACATTGTGTCCACTTATTAAATAATTCAAAAAGCAAATAGCAGGAAGACTAGTTAGACGACCATTGCTGTGCATCACATATCTAGCTCAAGTTGAAATAGCAGAAACTTCAGGGAAATTCAGGAGCTAGACATAATTCCTATTATGAGAACTAGCAAGGCTAAGCAATATTTCAACTGATTCTTATACAGGCTTAGGCTATTTTAGAACAGCTCCTTTAAAGTACATATGAGGGAAATAACAGAAACCTAAATAAAATGCCTGTACAATTTCCTATCAAGCTCTGCTAAAATTCAGCCGGAGATAAGGGCGTTCACACAATAAGACAACCTGTAGCACAAAACTGATCTTTAAAGTCCAATTAAAGCACACCGCATTTTGCCCCAAAAGTAGCTAAAATGTGTAAAAATAGTGATAGAAAATCTAACTATATTTGTCTGCTGATTTCATTTAAGGCACTGAGCCATTTAAGGCAAAAAGCAGTTTGGAGCAGTCCAGTTTGAATTTTGGTGCCAAAATCCACAATTCAGGTTCAAGAGCTCTGACCATTGCGCCATACCTGAAGCAGCATTCTAGGCAGGGGAGTCAGGCTTCCAGCTCAGGGGAGGGCCGAGGCAGACCTGGCCCTCGCAACCACACAGGGGCTCTGAAGCAGCGTTCTAGGCAGGGGAATCAGGCTTCCAGCTCAAGGAAGGGCCCCGGCAGACCTGGCCCTCGCGACCACACAGGGGCTCTGAAGCAGCATTCTAGGCAGGGGAGTTGAGCTTCCAGCTTGGGGGAGGGCTGTGGCAGACCTGGCCCTCGCCACCACATGGGGGGCTCTGAAGCAGCGTTCTAGGCAGGGGAGTCAGGCTTCCAGCTCAGGGGAGGGCCGTGGCACACCTGGCCCTCGGAACCACACAGGGGCTCTGAAGCAGAATTCTAGGCAGGGGAGTTGGGCTTCCAGCTTGGGGGAGGGCTGTGGCAGACCTGGCCCTCGCCACCACATGGGGGGCTCCGAAGCAGCGTTCTAGGCTGGGGTGTCGGGCTTCCAGCTCGTGGGAGGGCCGTGGTAGAACTGGCCCTCACAACCACATGGGGACTCTGAAGCAGCGTTCTAGGCAGGGGAGTCGGGCTTCCAGCTCGGGGAAGGGCCGTGGCAGACCTGGCCCTCATGACCACACGGGGGGCTCTGAAGCAGCATTCTAGATAGGGGAGTCGGTCTTCCAGCTTGGCGGAGGGCCGTGGCAGACCTGCCCCTCACGACCACATTGGGGGGGGCTCTGAAGCAGCATTCTAGGCAGGGGAGTCGGGTTTCCAGCTCAAGGGAGGGCCGCGGCAGACCTGACCCTCACAACCACATGGGGGCTTTATATTTATTAAAGTAACTTTTGATATAAATTAGAACTTCTCTTTGAAAGAAGTGGGTTTAAATTTTATATAGTTACCGGTTAGCACTTTTTCCCATCGGGAAACCCGGTTATTATTAGCTGTTATAACCATGCATGCGCCTGTCGCCGCTCTTCTTCCACCCGAGGCCATTCCTTTTCACTGCAGACTTCACCGCCCTTCTCAGTCGGCGGCAAATTACATTAAAAAAAAAAAAAGGTCTATTTGTCCACTAATCCTTAAACATAAAAAAGGAAAAAGGAAAACAAAAGGAAAAGTTTTATTTCGGACAGCTGCTGTTGAACGGGGGAACCGCAGACCACACTGACATCTAACAGTAGTCTCTCTCTCTGTTTATTTTATATAATTGTTGTGGTGTAAAAATGCTCCCCAGCAATGATATAAAATAAAGTCTAGGTAGGTATGCAAAACTCAAATTTTAAACACACATCTCAGTGTGGAATGCCATAACAAACCCCTCAAGCTTCGCTCTCAGGATTTATGTGGCATCCCACACGTCGGGGTGTGTGTACAATTCTCATTATAACCTCCTACCCAGCCATTATTCTCTATTTTATGTTTACAGTTCATTCACTCAGGGTAGTTCAACTGAGATAAAACATCTCATTCACAGTGGGGTGTTGCATACATTTAGTTTCACAACTAAGAGGAATTACTACACTCAGAGGTAAAGTAGCTTCGTTTATCTATGTAATATAGGACATTAAGTAGCTCACTCACCTCTGGTACAGTCAGATCGAAAGGCTGTGGGTCCCAGAAGGACACAGGTACTTGGGTTAATCCCCATAACTAACATTGTGTAATGCAGTACGGAGAGTGCTACATTGTTGAGGTGCCGCTCTTCGGATTAGAGGTTAAACCAAGGTTCCACCTATCTATCATTAGTCACTGCCAAGTGGACATTAAAGAGGACAGGAAATTATTTGTAATTGGCAGCTGTTTATAATGTTCCCATTTACAAAAATATATCCATAAGCCTAAATGACTGATATGTGACAGTAACTGAATAAAAAGAGATGTGAAAAGTGGTATTTTGCAATGTTTTGTTTTATGGGCAGAATTCTGTTACAGTTCTCTTCACAGAACCAGTCATCTGAAGTTTTACCTGTCAAGGTTTGTGCACAAACTCAGAGCATGGTTCTGCCAGGACAAATCTTGCATAGCATTCTCTACACAAACCGCAACATAGTCAAAACTTCAAAAACAACTGAAAGTCATTTTTCACATCAGTGTTTATTCAGGCTCAATTAAATATCTGGAGTTAAGTCTTTCATTCTGTTACTAGGAACATTACTAACTGCTGTCAGTTGGCTGGCACACATTTCCTGTCCCCTTTAACATAGAAGGTGATGGCAGATAAGGACAATATGGTCCACCTAGTCTGCCCCTTTTCCCTACCTAATACAATACCGCAGACCCTAGTAGATCTGCAGCTTACCCTGTCTTCCCTATTGCAAGAGTACTCTTATGTCCATACCAGACAGTCTTGAATTCTCCTACCATGTTTACCCCCACCACCTCCACAGGGAGGCTGTTCCAAGCATCCACTATTCTTTCTGTGAAAAAGTACTTCCTCACGTTATCCGAGCCTACCTCCCTCTAGCCTCATATCATGCCCCCTTGTTCTTGTACACCTTCTTTTCTGAAAGATGCTACCCTGCTGTAACTTGTTTATACCCCGAGGTACTTGAATGTCTCTATCATATCCCCACTCTCTCATCTCTCCTCCAAGGAATACATGTTGAGGTCCTCTAGTCTTTCCTCATATGACTTTTGGTGCAGTCCTTGCACCATTTTTGTTGCACTTATCTGGACTGCCTCTGTTTTGTCTATGTCCTTCTGGAGATGCAGCCTCCAGAACTGGACACAGTACTCCAGATAAGGTCTCCATAGTGATCTGTACAGTAGCATAACCACCTCCTTTTTCGGGCTGCAGTGGACGGATTCCTGCAGACCTCTTGCTTTCAGTAAAAGGACTCCTGCATTTCTTGTGAACTAAAAACATGTTGGAGTGTGAAAAAAAGTCGCCTCCGCCTCGGAATACTCCACGCTCACATTTTTTTTTTTTTTTTTACTTTCGGCAGTCTGTGACCGTTGAAATACATAACTTCCCCCATAGCGCTCCCTCTCAGCACCCACCACCCCACCTTCCACCCCCCCCAGAAACATAACAGTGACACCGGGGTACACAATCAACCAGTTACCCAATCACAACTTCACTCCCACCTCCACTTCCACGCATGCAAATGCATGGTTGTGCTTCTTTTGTTTTGCTTTTTCCCATATATTTTAAAGCATGTAGGTGGGATTGGGTGCGGAAGGAGATGCATCTCCCTTTGTGCATACCCATGGGGTGCCCTGATGATGCACATTCTGCGTTTAATGGGCACTCTTAGCTTGTAGCTTGACCTGGCGGATCACGAGAGCTATCTGCAAGCGTGAAGACTTGGGGTACCGTGGACCGGGAGAGAGCTACAGGCCTTTCTTTGCAGCTGTCAGGAAAAGGGGCAGGAATGTGTGCCCTGTGAGGGACAGCGGCGGGAGAGAAGTGGAGAGAGCATCCCTGATGGCAGGCTGGAAGGACGGTACGGTGCAGGAGAAGTACTGGCTCACTGTAGTGGGAGGTGGCAGTCAGTGAATCAGCGCTCACCATTCTGTCAGCATTCAGTCTTGCCACTAGTTCATCTTCATTTAGTCCATCACCTCCAGGGCTTTCTTTGCAGCTGTCAGGAGAGGCTGCGGCAGTGGGGTGCTCAGCGAGGTACAGCGGCGGGAGAGAGCACGTCCCCGATGGCAGGCTGAAAGGATGGTTTGGTGAAGTGCTGGCTCGTTGTAGTGGGAGGCGGCAGTGTCGGCAAATCGGTGCTCACTATTCTGTCAGCATTCAGTCTTGCCACCAGGTCATCTTCATTTAGTCCATCACCTCCCTATGTCAGCACAGGATCAAGCTGTCTGTTCAGTGGTATGTGTTGTGGAACACTCCACTGAATCTGCATCTGCTTGTTACATTGATACTGTTTGAACTGCGGTCTCTTCCAGTCTTGGTATCTTTTGCAGGTTGCTACACTTGAGTCAATACTGACCATAGAGTCCTAAGATTTTTTACTGTGACTCCATTCTCTTCTTGGGGAAGATAACTATACACCTTTTTGTCATCTTCTGCCTCAGTGACCTGTTTTCTTTGATATTTGTACTTACTACTCAGTATGAAAAAATTACTCACTGTAGTAATTCCATTTCTTCCATGGGGTCCTTTAGCATCAGTAGCAATAGCAGTAAGCTGACCAGGCTGAACTGCCTTGGAAGTGGAACCATGAATATTCATTAAAATATAATGGCCAGTCAGAATCAAGCAGGAAGTTGTGCTAAGTGCAAAGAACCCACAGGGCTTCAGAATTATTTCGAGGACAAAAGGAGAACAATGACTAAAAGAACTGTGCCAACAGGCCTTAAAACCATGCAATAGCATGAACTATAAAAAGACTATGATTAACCATTAACATGCTCTAAAAACAATCCAAGAAACTGAACAAATCTGGCAAAAAGATACAGAAGCAGAGCCCTCTTAATGTAAGTGCCTGGGGAGGCAGGGTGGGAGGCTACTGATGCTAAAGGACCCCTTGGAAGAAATAGAATTACTACCGTGAGTAATTTTTTCTTCTCACCCCAGGAGTCCTTTGGCATAAGTAACAATAGTAGATTACAAAGCAGTATGGTTGGGAGACGGATACAGAACCTACTTAGGGAAGAGGCTTTGCAGGATCGCCCTGCCAAATTTGGTATCAGACCTTGACTGTACATCCAGGCAGTAATGCTTTATGAATGTGTGTACAGTCTTCCAAGCAGCTACTTTGCAGACCTCTAGCAAGGGGATGTCCCCTGCAGCTGCCACAGAGGCAGCAGTGCCCCTAGCACTGAGGCCTTGAGGGGGCTGTCTGCCAGCCTTGGCATAACAGAAGTAAATACAGGAAACTATTCAGCGAGAGATGTTGAAAGTGGCCAGTGGCCAGTGGCCAAAGTTTAGTAACCAGTGACCAAACTTTTATCAACAATATGTAATTGGCTAACCAAAAGGTTGAGGAGATAGAAAGGTGTAAAATGGCTAGTGTAGAGGCTGCAAAGGGCTAGTAAAAGGTGAAGGTGGCTAGTAGATGACTACATGATACCAACATGTAGACTGATGTGCCTTGTAAGTGCAGAGGTGTTTGGAGAGTAATTGTTGAAACCATGCAAATAATGATACCACTGTACAAACTGATGTATGTGTAGATGCCCAGGTTCAAAAGGTGTTGGGGCTCTTTAAATAACCGTAGAAAATAAGTGAAGAGCATAAACCGTGTTTAAGAAAATAAATGTTGTAAAGAAAATTAGCTTTGCTTTGCTCAGCAAAGATATTTTGTACAAAACCTTTCTTCAACCCAAGGTCATAGCCAAAGATAAGGTCCAGCTACTTCAACCCACTGCAGCTTAGATACAGTTCCTCATTTTATAATTTCTTGTGTTTAAAAAAAAATGTGTGACAGAGAGTTGATAAGAAACAATTATATCCTTGTTTTGGCCACTGTCTACTCAGCAAGTTATTTAAAGTGAATGTGAAGTCCCCTCATATATTTTCTGTATCTTAAAGCGAGTTATTTTTGATAAATGTAAAATCCCCTGATCACTTGTTTTTCCATCTAAAGATGACCACATGTCTCGGCAAAGTGTCAAATGTATCTTATGACCGAGGTAGTTCATGGCCATTGTACTTTTTTTTTTTTTGGATTATTTATTTATCGCCCCCTGCGCCCGACCGGCCTCTCCTTCAGGCCTTCTGCCAAGGACTACCCCTCGCTCCATTCCGAACCCACCCCAATGCCAGCTTCTCCCACATCCCAGATCGCAGCCGACCAGGGTAGCCCGACGTAACCCTTCATCGGATTGCCTTCAGGCATTCTTGCTCTCGGCCCTGATGCTGCTGGGATTGGGATTCCCTTGGCTCATCGGGGTTCCATGGAGCCGGGGGATCCAGGCGGCCGTCATCCGGTCGCTTGGACGCCATTTTCCGCTTTTCTGATTGTCCCCTATCGCGCCGCTTCTTGTAGTGCCCTGGTCTCCACGGGGGCGCTACAGGCGAGCATGGCCCTAACCCACCCTGGGGAGGAGGCAGTCCTTGGGATGCTTGATCCTCTCCCGTCCCTGCAGAGCCCCCAGCGACCCCAGTCCGTTCCGAACCAGTGCCGAGGCGTAACTTCAGGTAAGCGCCCGTGCCTCAACCCTCTGCGCCACCGGGCCGGCCTGGCCATTGTACTTTTAAAACCTTGTCTCATGATGTTATTAAATGACGTGATGTCTAGGCTAAAATTTGCTGTAACAGTTGGGAATTTCCACTATGCATTTTTTTTTGTGTGTATAAATACAGGACCTAAATGTCATGGCCAGTGTGTTGTTAGAGGAATAGCTACGGCTGCTATAGATGCTAAAACACCCAGAAAAGGGAGCGGTTCACTCCACTTTTCTGTATCTGTAGCCCTGGTGGTAAAAAGCCATCAGCTGTTTAGATTTGATCATGTTAGAGGTAACATTGTTTGGGCTTATTTGGTATTAATAAATTGCAACTGATTTAAAACAACATTTGGTGTCAGGTGGCTTTATTGAATTACCAGGGACCACTAGCCAAGAACTTTGTGTTTTACAAATTGGCAAGCCAACCAGGAGGTGGTTTTGGTTCTGGTCTTGGTAAATCTGGTAAAGCCCAGGTAAGGGTCATAACCTAACTGTGGGGCTGGGAAAAAGAGTCTAATGGATTCTGAGTGTTCGAGTGGACTTGAACCTACAGGAAAAGGTCTATGGTGCAGCTATAAGCTGGGTAAGGATAATGTATATTTATGGGGATTCTGAGGACCCCAGGTTTAAGGATATGTGGAGAGATGTATTAAGGAAAAGTCTCTCAAACAAGTAAAAGCAACTGCCCTTGTAATTCGTGCTTGCTAGAAGTATATACTGTTAGAGCCGATGATGGCTTTCACAGTACAGGCTGCTTTTAGAAGAAAAGTGGTGTCTAATCAAGTAACGTTAGATAAGCAACATTTAGAAAGAAAAATAAACTACTGTGGATGCATACACAGTAGGTGTGACTACAGACGGGTTGATTTGAAAATCCCCCCCCCCGCCATGTTCCCTATCTGTGTAGTTTCAAGGTTTTTTTTGTATCAATTTCAAGTTCCCTTGCCTCCTATAGAGGCTGAAACATTTGATCCCAAACCCAGGTACTGGGATCTCCACCAGTTGGATCTCAACCTAGTACTGCTAAAGATTTTTAAACTGCAAACCAGAGCTCTGGGAAAAGACTTGGTTTGGCAGATTACTGAAATGGCCAAAAGAAAACCTTTGAAAGGGTTAACAGCTGCAGCGTTTGGAGATTATCATGAAGGTCCTGCAGTCGTTTTTCTGAATCGGACCGGTGTATCAGAAAAGAAGAAGGAAAATACCTTGGCACAGGGTAAGTCTGAATTTTTTTTTATTTAAAGTTTTTTTATGTCTGTCTGTTTTATTTCTGTGATACATATACTAAACAAGGTAATGCTCTGTCTCTCTCTCTCTCGCATATTTTCCAGCATATATCTGTGTTCTGTAATTATGTTCTGTTGTCAAGGTTGCAAGATAACATTGACTGCCTTTGGCGCAGAACATGTTACAGTAAAAAAGAAGCTTCTTTGCCTCATATCTGACTGTTTTAATTAGTTTTATTTTTAATAAAACATTTGTGCTGCCTAGATAGGGTCAGTGAAGAACTTCTGTATGTAGTTGTTCGTTGGAGCAGGTAGTGTTAAAGATGAAGAGATATGACATCATAGATTGCAATGTGCAGAAAGATTTGTAGTTTGCAGGCAACGTGCCAAGCCACTGCTAGGTGAAAATGTAATGTGTTAACAGCTATGAATGGCTTTATCATACTTCTAGTTAAAACCAGAAACTTTTTGCAAAATGGCAGAGTGCCATATTTTGGCTATGCGCCAAAAGGTGTAACCATGTTATACTAGATGGCCCGGATAGTCAAACTGCGCCAGGCTGTGGCGCAAGCTTGGGCGCAGCTCAACATGGCTGCGCATGGGTGTGTCCTGGGCAATATTCAATGGAGCTACGCTATGGCTCAGCAGCTTTGAATATCGCACCCTGGCCACCCCCACTGTGCATGGTGCAGTGGCACTGCACCAGCACAAGTGGCCAGAGTGGAGCATGGAGATGTGCTAGCGCAAGTGCCATTGCGCCATTCACAGCACCCGCGATATTCAAAAGGTGACATGCAAATGGGGCCATAATTTATGCAAGGCGCACCAGGGACCATTTGCATGTCATTATGGCCCCATTTGCATGCCATTTGCATGCAGGTGCGCCGATCCCCGACGACTTGCGCCTGGGCGCCTGCGAAATCAGCAGCGTCGAGGACCGCCATATGCAACCGATCGCGGGCATCTGTAAAGATAAAAAAGTCCTATAACCCTGATGGTCCAGTGAACCGCTATGTACTCGATTGTGGGCATCTGTATTATTAATAAAAGACCCCCGTCCTATATCCCTGGTGGTCCAGTGGACCGATTTCCGCCCGATCGCGGGCATCTGTTTTAATAAAGAGAAGCCCCCCGGCCAATATCTCTGGTGGTCCAGTGGACCGCACTCTTCCCAATCGCAGGCATCTGTTTTAATAAAGAGAACCCCCCCCGGCCAATATCCCTGGTGGTCCAGTGGACGCCTCTGCCCGACTGCGGGCATCAGTACAACAGAAGCGTCCTATTACCATGGTGGTCTAGGGTACCCTCCCCACCGCCCACTGTGCCCCACCGCCCCACTACCTCCCGCCCTCCTGCCACCCGCCGCCCGCCCGACTGACACCTTGGTAGGGCTGCCGCCCGATGGTTCACAGCGTGAGCCAATGACGTCTGCTCCTACTACACATTCCAGATATGTGAATGATTTCATTCACATATCTGGAATATAGTATGGTATGGTATGGGCGAGCAGCCCTACCAGTGTCAGTCGGCAGGTGGCGGGCAGCAGGTGAGTGGGTGCTGCTGCCCACCGGCTGACCGGGGAGTGGGTGGTGGGGCTCAGTGGTGGGTGGGTGGGGAGGGGGTACCAGACCACCAGGGTAATAGGACGCTTCTGTCATACTGATGCCCGTGATTGGGCAGAGTGCAGTCCAATGGACCACCAGGGATACTGGCCGGGGGTTCTTTTATTAAAACAGATGCCTCGATCCGGCGGAAATCGGTCCACTGGACCACCAGGGATATGGGGGTTCTCTTTATTAAAACAGATGCCCGTGATCGGCGGTAATCGGTCCACTGGACCACCAGGGATATGGGGGGGGGGTTCTCTTTATTAAAACAGATGCCTGCGATCGGGCGGAAATCGGTCCACTGGACCACCAGGGATACAGGACGGGCTTTACTAGATACAGATGCCCGCGATCGAGCACATAGCGGTCCACTGGCCCATCAGGGATATAGAACGGGGTTTTGTCTTTATGAATGCCCATGATTGAGCATGTGGGGGGCGCCGCCAGGTGCAGGCGAACCGGTGTACCCACAGGGGCAGCTGCCGTGTTGCGCCCTACAAGCGGCAGCTCACCTCTGGGTGGCTATCATTTGTTCCTTTTTTTTTGGCTTAACTTTGTGCTGGCGCAAGTAGGGGTTGCGCAAGCATGGATCTGCACATCCCGGGCTGAATATCTGGCTGTGCAGGTTATGCATGGGCACGCGCCCCCCCCACCTGTGCCTGCATACATTACTGGATTTGTGCGGCGCACTTTTCCCTTTTCAATATCGCGCCGGATGCATCAGTGGGTCGCAACCATTTTGAATATCTGGGCCGATGTGTCCACTTACAGATGGTATGTTGTGCTGTATTTTAAAGGAGTTGGAAGGTGTTTAAAAATGTTTTTTGTTCTGAAAAGATTTGGCATGGAGATATGTATAAATTTGTTGGTTTAAAAGGTTGTCGGTGTTACAAGACAGGCAGGAGGCAGCACATATATCTAAAACACAGTTTTCTAATGAAACTATGGGCATTACCTCAGCAAACTGGTGTCAAATAATGTCAGTCTTATTTTGTGTTAAGTATTTCTTTTTGTGTATGTGTATGTGTATGCATGTGTACTGTCTTGGCCAGCAGTTTTATTTTGTGCTCTATTATTATTTAAAGATATTTTAATATCAGTAGTGTTCAAGGACACTACAAAAACAGCTGGGTTTAAGCCACCCTTGCATGCACACCGTGTGACCTTTTGCATGCTATTTGACATTCTTGTGTTTCAACATTTTATGTTACTACCAGTTCAAACTCGATGTGTATTCCCTACTTAAAGCACAACTTTTCACACAAGATGTATGTTTTCATGGAAGCACACCAAGAGTGAACCCCACACTTTGACTTTTTATTACAGAAAGTACAGTTACGTAAGAAGTTACCGTAACAGTAGATCTTCGAGAGAGGCTCTTGCAGTAGGTAATTACATATAGGACTGACGCCGGCCGGTGGCAGGACCCCACGGAAAAATTTCTAGCTAGCAGTCCCTGGCAGGGACCGCCTCCACGTTAGGTGACAGGCATCACATGACGTCGGTATAAAGGGCCGGTCCCAGACGCCCACCTTCCAGTTCTTTCCCGCCACAGGCCCGGAAGGCCCAGATGAGAGAAAAGCAGATATTTCCCTCGATGGAAAAGGAGCTGACAAAGCCTAGGGGGATGGAGGGCGGAAAGGTATTACCTACTGCAAGAGCCTCTCTCGAAGATCTACTGTTACGGTAAGTTCTTACATAACTGCACTATCTTACTTCGAGAGGGCTCTTGCAGTAGGTAATTACATATAGGACAGAATCCCAAGCAGTCTGGAACAAATGAAAAGGCACCGGGAGGAGGAACTACTCTAAAAGTAGAAAATAATCTAGCAGGTCTCAAGAAAGGAGGCCTTGTAAAACAGCTAACCCGAAGCCTGCTCTACGGCAAGAGGCAATGTCCAAACTGTAGTGTTTAGTGAAGGTATGGACAGAAGTCCAAGTGGCGGCAGCACAGATGTCTGCCGCAGACACGTTCTTGAAACAAGCTGCAGAGGCGGCAACTCCATGAGTCGAGTGGCCTCTGACTTGACCCGGGAGGGTCTTGTTGTACTTGTCATAACAGAAAGTGATGTAATGGGCCAACCATTTTGATAGGCATTGCTTAGAAACAGCATTGCCTTCTCTTTTGTGAGCAAAGGAGATGAACAACTGATCAGTCTTTCTGAGATCCTTTGTCCTATTGGTGTAGTATCTCAGAATCCTGTGAACGTCCATGGTATGGAGCAGGTATTCTCCCTGATTGGAGTACTGAGTGAAGAAAGCAGGTAATTCAATAGACTGATTCAAGGTAGATTCCGCTACCACCTTGGAAGGAACTTAGGATTCGTTCGAAGAACTACTCGATCTTTGTGAAAAATCAAATAAGGGATTTTGGGTTTTGCACATCAGGGCCTGGAGCTCGGAAATTCTACGAGCAGAAGTAATGGCCACCAAGAAGAGCGTCTTCCACGATAAAAACTTCAAGTCTGCAGAAGCCGCAGGCTCAAAGGGAGGAAGGGTAAGTTTCTCGAGGACAAAGTTTAAGTCCCAAGGCGGAGCTGGGGTCCGGACAGGGGGCCTGAGATGAAGAACCCCTCTAAGGAAAGTTTTGGAGACCTCCAGCTGGGCAAAAGCCTTATCAGCGAAAGGGACAGGGTAGGCTGAGATAGCTGCCATATGGACATTCAAAGAGGAGTGACTGAGACCCAGGTCGAAAAGATGACGCATGTACTCAAGCAGAATGGACGCAGGACAGGAGAAGGGCTCCACATTCCTGGATGCAGCCCAGTTAGAAAATCGCTTCCATTTCATGGCGTAAGTGGACCTAGTGGAGGGTTTTCTAGCCTCCACCAGAATCTCGGTCACCTTAGGAGAGACGCCAAAATGAGATTGAGCTAGGTCTGCAGGAGCCATGCATGAAGTTGAAGGGACTTGAGTCCCGGATGGACCAGGGACCCTTGATCCTGGGTCAGCAATCCTGGAGATAAAGGAAGAGTAAGAGGAGGAACCTCTGAGTATTGTAGGAGAGAGAACCAGATTTGCCTGGGCCAAAAAGGAGCGATCAGAATCATTCTCGCTCCTTCCAAAGCAAGCTTCTGCAGCACACAAGGTATCAAAGGAATTGGGGGAAAAGCATAGACGAATCTGTCCTTCCAGCTTAGAGGTAGAGCGTCGCTCCAGAAAGTGTCTCGCTCTGGAGCGAACGAGCAAAAGATTGGAAGCTTTGTGTTTTGGGAGGAGGTGAACAGGTCTATCTGAGGAGTCCCCCAAATCTGGAAGATGCTTTTTAGAACTTTTTCGTCCAACTCCCACTCATGTGGTAGAGCCGACGAGTGACTTAGTCTGTCTGCCAGGACACTGTTGACTCCCGGGACGTGGATCGCCGTGAGGTGAAGGTTGTGAAGTGTTGCCCAATCCCAAACCCTCATTGCTTCCCTGCACAGCGGGTAGGACCGAGTTCCTCCCTGCTGGTTGATGTACCACACCACGCACATGTTGTCCGTTTGGACAGCTAGGTGACCGGGAAGGATGTATTGGTGAAGGGCCTGGAGAGCATACAGCACTGCTCGAAGCTCAAGCACGTTGATGTGGAGGACTGTCTCCCGCTTTGCCCATAGGCCCTGGGTTCGGTGAGGACCCAGATGGGCCCCCCAACCTTCGCCTGAAGCATCCAGGGTCAGAGTCTGATCGGGGGGAGGATGAAAAAAGGGGACCCCCCAGAATAGGTTCTCTCAAACCATCCACCATTGTAAGTCTCTTGCCATCGGCGAGGAGACCAGGACCAGATGATCTAGGTCATCTACCCGTTGATCCCACTGAGAACAGAGTGTCCACTGAGAGATTCTCATGTGGAGGCGTGCGCGTGGAACCGTCGGGATGGCCTCCGCCATAAGCCCCAGTAGACGGAGCACCGACCTCGCCAGAACCCTCCTGTGTTCCGATAGGAGGGAAATCTGGGACTGGAGGGAGCCCCCCTGTCCAGAGGCAGGAAGGCCTTGCACAATGTCATGTCGAGGATTGCCCCGATGAACTGGAGCCTCTGTGAAGGATCCAGATGAGACTTGGAATAGTTGATGGTAATACCCAGGGCAGTGAAAACTTGCTGGGTGAGGGAGAGAAAATGCAGGAGCTCCTCCTGGACGGGGCCGCCAGGAGCTAGTCGTCCAGGTAGGGAAAAACCTGAGCTCCCAAAGAATGCAGGTGGGCCGCTACCACCGCCAGGCATTTGGTAAAGACTCGGGAGCCGAGGAAAGACCAAATGGGAGCCTCGAATTGGTACTGGTCCCCTTGGAACGCAAACCTGAGGTACTTTTGGTGCGAGCGGGTGAATGGGATGTGCAGGTATGCATCCTGCATATCCAGTGCACAAAGCCATTGGCCCAGCCGAAGGAGGGGGCAGAGTTTGAAGGGAGAGCATCCTGAACCTCTTGTATTCCACATATAGGTTCAGGGAGCTGAGATCGAGAATGGGTCTGAGATCTCCCGTCTTCTTTGGTACAAGGAAGAAATGGGAATAGTAACCCGTCCCGTGGAGTTGAGGGGGGACGGGTTCTATAGCCTGTTTCGCAAGGAGAGCAGAGATTTCCTCCCTGACCAAAGGAAGATGGTCCCTTGAGTAAGAGGAGTTCAGAGGGGGGTGACGTGGAGGTTTCTGTAGAAACTCTATGAAGTGCCCCTCTGCTATGATCTGAAGCACCCATGAATCTGTAGTTATCCTCTCCCAACCCGGAAGGTGGAGGGAGAACCTCCCTCCAACCGGTCCCTCTGGGGTGTCCGGAGGCGGTGGGAAAGGGAAGGAGTCAGGTGGTGTGAGGCAGCGCTGCAGCTGGGGCACCCGTTGCTTTTTTGGGCGGCGGGGGCCTGGTAGCTGTGGGGCCCGGCGTTTAGTGGCCTGCTTTCCTGAGGTTTAAGCAGGGCCGGCTGCATCTGCTGAAGGGACAGCGCTGGGGGATGGGGACAGTACATTGAATCAACAGATTTAAGGGCCTCTTCTCCTACAAATCAGTGATGATGTCCTTTGACATCACCACCAAGCACAGAACCCTGAAAGGTGCTTCTGGATCGCTGACTGCACCTCCAGGACCAGACCTGACACAGGAGCCATGCATGACGCTGAAGACTTACAGCTGCCCAGAGACTCCAACCTCGGGTGTCCACTGCATCGTAGGGGTCGCCTCAAAATATGACGACTCGCCTTAACGAGCAGAATGGACCAGGTCGGGTTAACTCCTGCTTGACTTGGGAGTCAGGCAAGAGTCAATCTTAGATTCCGCCTGGGTAAGGACAGCCTTCTGGTAATCCCCCATATGTGCTACATAATTCAGGGCCCTAATCCCCAGTGTGGAAGAAGCGTAGATCTTCCTTCCATACTGATCCAGAAGTCGGGATTCCTTATCCGGGGGAGACGAGCTCAAGTGTTTCAGATGTGCTGACCGGCCGTGAGCAGCGCTAATCACAACCGAGTCTGCACGGGGGTGAGAGTCTAAGAAGTCTACACCCTCCGGAGCCTGGTATAGCCTGTTCCACTTCCTAGGAAGTGGGTCTAAAGCCGACGGTTGCTTCCAAATAGTGGAAACAAGGTGGGCGTAGGTTCGATCCAGGGTGGCACAAGAGCAGGAGCCGTAGGGCAGGTCCAGATGTTCGCGAGTTTAACCTGTTGAGGATCTGGCTCTAAGGAATGCCACTGATGGACTTCCTGGATCTTCCTGAGCAACTCGTGAAGGAAGGATCCTCGGAGGAGACTTCGGAGGAGTCCCTGCGGGCTTGGACGGAGAGTGGTTTCATCGCCTTTCTCGAACAGCCATCGGAAGCTCTGAGGAGTCCTAGAGAAGAGGAAGAAGAATCTGAAGCAGAGTAAGACTCTTAGCTCGTCTAGGGGAGGAACGGGTTCCTTGGGGTAATCCCAGAACGTGATCAGCCCCTCTCTGATCCTGAGGGCAAAGCCCGGGAATCTGGAGGTGGAGGGTGTGCCGTCTGGGAGGCGTCTGCAGGGAGCCGGGAGTGGCACCGTCGCCGTGGAGCGACTCCTCAGCTTCCTTAGTGGGCTGAGCTTGGCCTCAGCCCACCAGGAGGCAGAGTCTCTGAAGATCCACCATGCGGCCCTAGGCGGTGGGGGGAGGAGGAGGGGGATAGTTGTACGGAGGAAATCCGTAGGGAGAGTATCCGTAACCCGGCTGCGGATAAACCGGTGCCGGGTACTGTGGCGTCGAAGGAGTCGGCGCCGGGTACTGTGGCGCACGATACTGTGGACCTGGGAAACCCGGCGTCGGATAGGACGGCAGATACCCAGGCACTGGAGGAGCTGCCGGAGCAGACAGCCCAGCAGGGTACTCCACGGGCAGATCAACCAGGATAGGCCCTTGGGGTAGAGGGCCCGATGGAAAAGGAATATCCCCCGCCGGCATCGGAGGAGCCAGTGTCGGAACCGGCGTCGGCAGGGCCGGTGTCGGGGCCGGCGTCAGAGGAGCCGGCGCCGGAGCCAGCGCCAGGGAAGCCAACGTCAGATCCGGCTCTTCAGGAAGAGGATCGGACGGTAGCCGGATCGAGTCTCGTCCGGGATGAGGGGAAAATCCCGGGGTCGGGCAGGGGACTGGGGCTCCCCTGACGGCAGCGAAGGCTGTGGGGAGCCTGGTACGACAGATGAAGCAGGGTCAGCCGTAGGCTCCGAGGCCCAGCGCACGTCAGAGGAGCCGACGCGTGGCTTAGGGCCGAATCCTGGCGGACACCAGAGGAGCCGGCGTCTGACTTTGGGGGTCCCTCGTCGGAGACGGGCCGAGGAAGAGAAGAGGCCCGGTCCGAGGGGAACACTGCCGTGCGCCGCCCGAAGGTCGGCGTCTTAATGACCTTCTCCCGGCGTCACGTCGGGCCAACGCGTCCGGCAAGGGAGGTGCCCGCACCAGCAGGCCGCAAGCCTGCAGCAGTACTGGGGGCTGGAGCCTCCTTTGGCCCGGAGGCACCCAGCGGGCTCGAACGCGAACCCGACGGGCAGACCGACGCCTCCTCCAAAGCCTTGAAGGCTGCCGTCGGGCGATCCCCGGAGGATGTATGCCTTGCCGCGACTCCGGCCGGATCGCGGAGGAGGCCTTCTCCCGGTGCCTTTCTTGTCCCGCTTCTTGTGCCCTTCAGGGAGGCGGCGCCTGCCGAAGTTCTTGAACTCCTTCTCCGCCAGCGGACATCTTCTTTTTGAGGAGATGGGCTTCAAGGGACTGCTGGTGTCGTCTGCGGGTGGCCGCGTTGAAACGAAGGCAGTGCAGACACTTGTCGACTGCATGGTCAGGGCCTAGGCAGAAAAGGCAGAGGGAGTGACCGTCTTTGTGAGGCAATTAGGCGCCGCACAAGTCGCACTTATTCTTTAAAGGGAACGACATATACCGACGTTCACCTGACAACAGAAGTATAAAATACAATACTGAAAACTTTTGGGAAAAACCGGCGGTAACAGGACTGAGCTGATAAGAACTTAACCACGGTCGCTGCACGAGCTGTCTGAGGATAGAACTGGAAAGGCGGGTGTCTGGGACCCGCCCCTTTATACCCGGCGTCGTGTGGCGCCGGTCACCTGACATAGCGGTCCGCTGAGACCATAGCTAGAAATGTTTATGGGGTCCCAGCCGCCGCCAGCCGTGATATGTACTTACCTACTGCAAGAGCCCTCTCGAAGTGAGATCTGGCATTCTAAGTAAAAAGAAACAAACGCTTTTGTGTTTTTTTTTTTTTTCTTTCTGGGCTTGCAGCCAACACAGGCAATGCTCAAAGCCTTCCTCCACGAAGATGTGGTTGTAGTACAGCTCCTTCATTCCTAAACAATATCACGATTCCTCTACTATGCAAGGTGCTTAAGGGAGGGGGGTCACTTACTACCCCCAGCATTTTTTATATATATATATATATATATATATATATATATATATATATATATAGTATACTGTTAAAGAAATATTACAGTTGTTTTTGAGAGAGTTTACCATCTACAGTTAAAAAAACAATGGCTTTTGTTTTTATGTGTGACCATGGTGTAATCATTTTTTTCTTTTAAATGCATTCTAAGAAATACGTACATGCGTATTATCATCAAGTCGGATCTTTTATAAACTCAGCTGACATTTTGTCATGCTTAGGATAAGGAACCCAGGGACGCTTGGCTTCTTTTATCCTATGAAAATAATCTTGTTTTATTTTTAGACTTGTGTATGTTTTTTTGTTGTTTGTCTGTTTGTTTCTTCTCTTTCTTCTAGAGAAAAAGAAGTTCCCCATCTTTATAGTAAGGTATGAAACTTACTAAACTAGTTGCAATATAATTCTGTTATAATTTGAAGTGGGGACTGCAATGGGGCCACCCCATTACCATTTATCCAGTGCACATTTTTTTTTTTTTTAAGGTACTGCATGACTGGTTACTAATATTGCCAGACAATTTCTGGTTCAATATCCATGTCACCATCCACAGCTAACATTTTTATTGCTACAGTAGTCAACTGTCAAGCTGTCTCTTCCACCAGTAGGCACTGGAAGGGGGGAGCATACTATCCTTCCTTCCAGTGCAATATCCACAAAGGCTGCAAGGTACATCACTGTCTCCCCAAAGGGGTAAATAAAGAAAATGTGTATTTGCCAATAATTATTTCTTATTTACAAGTTTTGAAAAGACCCAATGTACTTTGACAGTGTAACCTAGCTCAGTCCCTCTGCTTTTTCTAGTGCAAACAGTTAAACCTCATACCTATCATTGGTACAAGGGCTTCTGCCCTCAGCAAGTAATCAGTTAAGCTGGAGTGGGGTGTATGTATTTCCACACATGTTCATGTCTTTTAATTGTCTTTTCAGTTTTCTTTTCCTGTCAGACAAATATAAAACAACTTTCCATAGCCTTACAGCAATGGATGCATTTTTACCAAGGACTGCAACGTATAAACTTAAACTGTGCCACACACCCTCTGCAACTTATTCCATGGTTATGTTCAACAAGTAAATTCACAATACTCTAACATTCTTGGACTCTGAACTAAGCTTACAGGCTACATTTCTTCTGTGTTTAAAATGCATTTTTTGCATTATGCTCAATACTGAAATTGTTCTATTGCAAAAATGCTTATGTTTCACGTTTATGTTATAATGTTTGGATATACATCTTGCTACACTGTAGCATGTGTGTATTCAGAAAACTGCTCCACATGTATAAATGTTTTTAATGCTCATAACCAAACCTAAATACTGGGGCCAGCATTGCTGACCCACCCCTACAATATGTTCCAAAGCAAAACCCCAGACAAATTAATGCTCCATTTGTCTTATTACTCACAGGTACCCCTGAAAAATAAGTGCACTCTATGCAGGTTTTGTCATTTTAAATCTTAACAATTATAATATGCAGAATTTAGATTGTGCTCCAAACCTATGCTTCAAGCCTTACCTCAGTCAGTACTTTGGAGTATTTCACTATAGGGTAAAGAATGTAGACCCTTTCACTTGTCACAGGTGCAATAGGCATCTATTATTAGTTGGCATAGGCCAACATATATATATATATATATATATATATATATATATATATTTGTCCCACTATTGCATAGTGTAACAAGCATATTGCCATAAACTATATGTTTGAAGCGTGTTATTGTAACATTACAAGATTTTATAACTCAGGTCTCAGTTAGGCCCATTAGCAACAGACAGGGAACTCATGTTCATCACTGTCATAACCTCTTCTGTGATTTGAAAGCAGGGTGTAACCATAACATTGTCATGGATTTACTGATGGTCAAATGGTATAACTGTACCTCGGCCTGCACCCCCAGGTGTGCGGTTGACATCCCATTTTTATTTTTCTCATTCCAATTGCCAGAATTTAGGCTCTGTCACACCACTCTTTACAAAACAAAAAGTCATTGGTTTAAAAGATTGTTATTTATGTGTTCTTAACTCAGTTTCTAACACACTTTGCAAGTTTGCAGGTTTCCACGGTGTGGCACACATAACATCTCCACGTACAACAGCAGTAACACCTTCATCTAAGCTGCAAAAACCTTCATCTTTTTCCTGAAAAGAAAACTGCCAAAACTTCAATGTCATTACTATCTTTGTGCCTGATTGGTTCCACATAAGGACTACTACATAACACAGAATATTATTACCTCTGCAAGTGTAATGTTTTCAGCAAAATTACACCTATTTGTAGAACTTAAAATCAAATAAAAAAGGTCTGGTCAGTTCAGACTCTGCAATCAAGCTTATTGTTTCTGCTTACTATGAAGTTAAGTCGGGGGTAGGGGCAATCCCATACCTTCAGCAAGAAGATTTTTCTTCAATTGATCTTCAAGCAAGACATCCATTTTCTTCACTGCTGCTTGTTCCAAACATGGCTGGTACTTTCTACAAACCTACTGCTCTATTGTGGACTGTGTTCTTAATGGTTTATTGTAAACTATTACTTTTTTATGGGCTGTTAATCTTTGTGCTGGGGTGTAAGCAACTACCACAACACAAATGTCATGCCAGTGTGTGTGTGGTTACTCCATTAAAAGGACTCAAAGCACAATCTAATGCACATCTGGCCAATGTGTCTGCCAATCAGCCATCCAGTAGCCAGCAACATGAACAGTGACTTTTCTACTATGCTGGTGTTTTGTTTTTAAATTACTGTCTGCATTGCCCCATGTGCCTTGTGGAGTTACCACCATTCTGTAAATGACATTTCACCTGTATTGTAACTACACCAACTTGTGGTTACTTATATGAACTTATGAACTGTTAATTTCATGGACTGTAATTCATATAAACTTTCTAAACGGGTTATATATGTTTTATAAGGACTTATCTGTCAAGAGACATTATCAACAGATTCTTCAATCAAGCTCCAAGGGTGTGACACACCTCAACACCAGGTAGCATCTACCTTATCCACTCTCAAAGTGGATTCCATGAACTCTTCATCAACAAAATTGTTATGCCATATTGTGTTATATGTGATATCACATGTTAACATCTTTTCACATATTTCAATTGTGGTGTTGACATCTCTGAGTTCTGCACTATGTTTTACAAACTCACCATTTGTGCTCCATCTGTAACAACCCCTGTACCAACTCCAGAACAGGACGCTTTTTATAAATGCCTTGACTATCTGTATGCTGGCAACCAGTTTTAAAAAAGGTTTTTCATGTAATCAATTATAAACTGTTTTTCTAGCTTTAAAAAATTGTAGCTTATATTATAATAGCTTAGAAATTATGTAAGGTCAAAGTATTAAAATGCAATTAACAGATTAAGATCAAAAGTGTTTAGTTATACCAAACTTATATACTAATCAAAGTATTATCTGTCGGGGTTCAAGACTCCCCTTACCAGTCTTCCTTCACCCTCATAATCAGAATTGTTAAAAGTGTTCCCAGTTAACTCCAGGGTCCCCTAGCCGATTAATTGCTACTTCAGTACCGGAAACCCTTTTAAATAATGTACAATTTATGCATATACCTGTTGTCTTAAACATCTCCCATTGAAATATGGCTGAGTTTAAACATGCATTCAAACTAATGTGTCCTTATTTTATGTCTCCCTAATAACAGATGTAATAGCAGCCATTACCAGAGATCACAAGATAGAATCGCAGGGCAGTAAGCTTTAAAAACATTTATTTAATAATCAGCATCTTTATTTTTATGTTTACTTTAGCGAAGGCTCGGGTCCCCAATATTGATCCCTTGCCTTCAAGGTGGGGATTGTTGAAAGTGGCCAGTGGCCAAAGTTTAGTGACCAGTGACCAAACTTTTATCAACAATATGTAACTGGCTAACCAAAAGGTTGAGGAGATAGAAAGGTGTAAAATGGCTAATGTAGAGTCTGCAAAGGGCTAGTAAAAGGTGAAAGTGGCTAGTAGATGACTACACGATACCAACATGTAGATTGATGTGCCTTGTGAGTGCAGAGGTGTTTGGAGAGTAATTGTTGAAACCATGCAAATAATGATACCACTGTGCAAATTGATGTCTGTGAAGATGCTCAGGTTCAAAAGGTGTTGGGGCCCTTTAAATAACCGTAGAAAATAAGTGAAGAGCATAAACTGTGTTTAAAAAAATAAATGTTGTAAAGAAAATTAGCTTTGCTTTCCTAGGCAAAGATATTTTGTACAAAACCTTCCTTCAACCCAAGGTCATAGCCAAAGACAAGGTCCAGCTACTTCAACCCACTGCAACTTAGATACAGTTCATTTTATAATTTCTTGTATTTAAAAAAAAAATGTTCAACAGAGAGTTGATAAGAAACAATTATATCCTTGTTTTGGCCACTGTCTACTCAGCAAGTTATTTAAAGTGAATGTGAAGTCCCCTCATATGTTTTCTGTATCCTAAAGCGAGTTATTCTTGACAAATGTAAAATCCCCTGTTTTTCCATCTAAAGATGACCACATATCTTGGCAAAGTGTCAAATGTATATTATGACCGAGGTATCTCATGGCCATTTACTTTTAAAACCTTGTCTCATGATGTTATTAAATGACGTGATGTCTTGGCTAAAATTTGCTGTAACGGTTGGGAATTTCCACTATGCATTTTTTTTGTGTATAAACACAGGACCTAAATGTCATGACCAGTGTGTTTTTAGAGGAATAGCTACGGCTGCTATAGATGCTAAAACACCCAGAAAAGGGAGTGGTTCACTCCAGATTTCTGTACCTGTAGCCCTGGTGGTAAAAAGCCATCATCTGTTTAGATTTGATCATGTTAGAGGTAAAACTGTTAGGGCATATTTGGTATTAATAAATAGCAACTGATTTAAAACAACATTTGGTGTCAGGTGGCTTTATTGAATTACCAGGAACCACTAGCCAAGAACCTTGTGTTTTACAAGATACTTCTCTTGACGGCTGGTTTTCCCTTGCCCACCTCACCATAGGTGAGGAAAAGCTGAGTAGAGGAGCCTCTGACCTTTTGGTATGCTCCACGTAATAGGACAGAGATCTCCTGACATCTAGGCTGTGAAGTCTTGTTTCCCCTGGAGTGGAACTGCCAGTGAAAAAGACAGGGACTGTAATGGACTGGTTAAGGTGGAACTCAGAGACCACCTTGGGAAGGAATTTCCTATTTGTCCTTATGGAGGACCATGTAGTTAGGCTCAGTGCAGAGTGCTTGCAGTTCTGAAATGGTGCACTTGGTACACGAGCTGACTAGGTTGGAGAGGACTCTGGACCTGGTACTTTCAAATGGGGAGGCTGTTAGGGATCTTGGGGTAGAGGACCCTCTGGCTGGGAGTGACCACCACTCAGTGTGGTTCACACTCAATATGGGTAAGGTAATGGGACACAGGGGACAAGGTTATGGACTTTAAGGGGCAGACTTTAAAAGGATGGGGGAAATCTTGAGTTAAGTATCTGGCAGGAATTCAACCAGACATGGATGCTAGTTAAAAATGGGATATCATTACAAAAGGTCTGATGGAGGCCACGGGTACTTGTACAAAGACACACAGTAAGAGGGGAAGGGCAAAGAAACCCAGTTGGTTGACTCGGGAGGTGATGGAAAGGTAAGGGCCAAGAGGAAGGCATTTCAGAAACTCGAGAAATCAGATGGGGGAATGACAGGGATGAGTATACGAAAAAGTCCAGGGAGGTTACCAGGTTAGTCAGAGCAGCAAAGGCTTCAAGAAAGCTGAGACTGGCATAGGTATTAAGCAAGGACAAAAGGACTTCTTCAGATACATTAGGGAAAAAAGGAAAAACAAGGACCAGATTGTGAGGATTCGAGAAAGGACAGAGGTAGGTGGAGAAAAGGTGGACCACACAGACGTATTAAATTAATACTTCAGTTCTGTGTTCACAAAGAAGGGGGGACAGATACCCCAAGGGGGGGATAGAGTGGGCAGCGGGGGAAGGGGACTGATGCAGGGAATACAGAAGACAAATTTCTGGAAGGACCGAGGGCACCATGGGTGGACAAGGCACCGGGACCAGATGGCATTGACTCTAGGATGTTCAGAGAGCTTGCAGAGATTCTGGCAGGACCACTGGCTGACCTGTTCAACACCTCCCTGGACACAGGATGTGTACCACAAGACTGGAAGATGGCCCATGTGGTACCCATTCAAAAAAGTGGCCCTAGGGATGAACCAGGCAACCACAGACTAGTGAACCTCATATCAATTGTGGAGAAGCTCATGGAGACAATCCTAAAAGAGAGGCTGTTGACCTTTTTGGATGGCAATGATCTCCAGGATAATCAGCAATATGGGTTTGTCTCAAGCAGATTCTGCCAGACAACTCTAATTGAGTATTACAACTGGGTGACCAGGGAGCTGGACAGGGGCCACGCAGTAGATGTCCTGTATTTGGACTTCAGCAAGGCCTTTGATTCCATGCCGCAAGGGAGGCTGGGGGGCAAGCTGGAATATATAGGAGTGGGAACAAAGATGGTCAAATGGCTCGTCAGCTGGCTGAATGGAAAGCAGCAGCGAGGGTGGTGGTGGCAGGGGAACTCTCATCACCAAGGGAAGTGACAAGCAGGGTGACACAGGGATCGGTACGGGGACCCGCGCTGTTTGGGATATTCACAGCGGATATCTCACATGGGATCCGAAGTAGGATCAGTATGTTTGCTGATGATACGAAGATGGGAGCTGTGGTAGATGACATTGAAGGGTGGAAGAGGCTACAGGAGGACCTGACCAAACTACAGGAGTGGTCGGAAAAAACAGGTTACTCACATGTAACAGTAGTTCCAGGAGTGGTACATGTTCATCCACACTTATTGGCATGTCCCTGTCCTCTTTAAATCTTGTTGGAAGTCTTCAAGCTTGCTCCTCCCACCCACTCGGGTGGTATATACCTCAGCTCAGCCCCATGACGCCAGATCTTATCCTGCTGGAAGCCAGGTTGTGTGTGTCTGCAGCCGGGGAGGTCAGGTGGGTCAGTGTGGATGAACAACATATACCACTCCTAGAACTACTGTTACAGGTGAGTAACCTGTTTTTCTAGGACTGTGGATATGTTGTTCATCCACACTTATTGGCAGACTCCTAGCAGTTCTCCGGGAGGAGGGAGGCAAGGCGCACACCCCCTCTATACTTACTTGGGAAACAGAGATTGGAGAACTGAGGTCCCAAAACCAGCATCCCGGCGTGACTCAAGGTCGATGAGGTACTGGGTAATAAAGGTGTTTGCTGACTTCCAGGTAGCAGCCCAACAGATTTCCTGGATAGGGATGTCCCTGGAAGCAGCCATCAATGCAGCATTATGGCGGGTAGAATGAACTCTTATCCCTCTGGGAGGCTCCATGCCCGCCAACTCGTAGCATAGACCTATGCATGATGTAATCCATCTTGCTATGGTCTGTTTGGCTGCAGGTCTGCCAGAAGTGGCTTCAACGTAGGTAACAAACAGCTGGCGAACCTCTCCACGAATTTCCGCCATCCTCTCCTTGTAATAGGAGAGAGCACGTCTCAGGTCCAAAGTATAGAGCCTGTACCTGGCCTCTGAGGTGTAATTAGGGTAGTATCCCGGCAGAGTCAACACCTGGTTAAGGTGAAACTCTGACACCACCTTCGGAAGGAATTTCAGGTGGGGGCGCAGAACAACTTTGTCCCTGTGCAAGACCAGATGAGGGGAGTCCACTGAAAGTGCCTGGAGCTCCCCTGTCCTTCTGGCAGACGTGACAGCCACCAGGAAGGCCGTCTTCCACGACAAGTGTGGCAGCTCACACTTGTGCATTGGTTCAAATGGCTTGCCCATGAGCTTTGCCAATACCAGCAGTAGATCCCTTGGAGGTGGAGGTTCATGCACCAGAGGGGATAAGTGATCCCGGTCTTTGAAAAAGCACCAAACCACTGTCTCCTGCACCAGTGTTGGTTGACCGGCCCACGCCCGGTGAGCAGAAATGGCTGCCAAGTGCACCCTAAGGGTCGATGACTATAGACCCCCTTTGGAGAGAGACCCTTACCCTGACATCAAATGGAAAATCTTTTCCATTTGAAGGCGTAACATTTCCTGGTCGATTCCTTTCTAGATGCCTCCACCACGGTGTAGACATCTTCAGAAAGACCCAAAGCCTGGAACTCTAGCTGCTCAGGTACCAGGCTGTGAGGTGCAGGGATTGAAGGTCTGGATGGAAGACCTTCCCCTGGTTCAGAGATATCAGGTCCAGGCATGTACAAAGCCGCTCCGGGGACCTGCAGCTGAGGCTGAGGAGATCTGGATACCAGAACTGGCATGGCCAGTCTGGGGCCACCAGAATCACCTTCGTCTTGTCCCTCCTCACCTTGAGTGACACCTTGTGGATCAAGGGAAATGGAGGGAAGGCGTAGAGGAGGCCTGGGGTCCACGGCCTCAAGAAGGTATCCCCCGGCAGCGAGCCCTCCTGAGTGGGGCGGGCATGAAACAGCCTCAGCTTAGTGTTTTTCCTGGAGGCAAACAGGTCAACCATCGGTTTGCCCCAACGGGAGAACAGGCTGTAAGCTACCTCTGGATGGAGAGACCACTTGTGGGATGTCTGGCCTATGCGGCTGAGAGCACCCGCCAGCTGGTTCGAGACTCCTGTCACATGGTTGCCTAGGAGATCCGCCTCCAATCAGCTCACAAGGGTCCAGATGCGGAGCGCCTCCTTGCACAGCAGACGGGAGTGTGTGCCGCCCTGTTTGTTGAGGTAGTACATAGTTGTGGTATTGTCCGTCTGGACTTGAACCACTTGACCTCAGAGCTGAGGAATGAAAGCTGACAGTGCCAGTCTGACTGCTCTGAGCTCCAACAGGTTGATGTGGCATCAGGGCTCCTCGGGGGCCCAGAGTCCATGGGCCCTGTTGTACCCCATGTGGGCTCCCCAGCCCATGAGAGACACATCGGTCATGAGGATGACCGTCAGCTCGGGACAGACAAATGGGATCCCTTCCTGCAACCAGTTTGGGGTGGTCCACCATTGAAAAGCGTCCCACATCTTCTGGGTTACAGTGATCAGCTGGCCGATATGACCGTGGCGCTGAGTCCACTGGGTGGCCAGCTCCCACTGGAGTGGGCGCATGTGCAACCGGGCCCAACGGACCACTGAGGTGCACGCCGCCATGTAAATCAGAAGGCGTAGAAAGTCCCGGGAAGGGTACAAGTGCCCAACCAGAAATTATTGGGTAAAGAAGGAGAGACTTTCTGCCCTGTCCACCGGGAGCCGAGCTCTGGCTTGACAAGAGTCGAATTCTGCCCCGATGAAGCCCATCACCTGAGAAGGCACAAGTACAAACTTGGCCTCGTTGATCAGGAGGCCAAGTTAGGAGCAGGGTTTGGAGAGCCAGATCCCTGGACAGCTCCACCTCCTGTTGGGTGGAACCTGCAAGGAGCCAATCATCGAGGTAGGGGTAAATTCTGACCCCCAATGCCAGAGATGGGCCACCACCACTGCAATGCATTTGGTGAAGACTCATGGGGCCCATGACTGGCCGAACAGCATGCCTCAGAACTCATACAGGGTCCCTTTGACCCTGAAGCAGAGGAACCGCTGATGGGACGGACGGATTGGGATGTGAAAGAACGCGTACTGCAGATCCAGTGAACAGAATAACGTGTTTCGCTCCAAGGATGGTACGATCTGGGACAGAGTGATCATCCAAAAGGTGTGCGACCTGAGATATTGATTCAGGTCATGGAGATCTAGAAGAAATTACTCACCTTAGTAATGTTGTTTCTTCTAATGGAGTCTTGCTGTATTCTGACTATTGCAGTGATCTCCAACCTTTGAACTACCCCGGAGAACAAAGAGTTAACTTTCCATGCAAGGCATGGAACGCTGAGCTTGAGCTCGGTTGAAGTCTCTGTCTGCTGTTGTTTGAACCCCAACCGCCAGATCTTTACGAGCTATACTCACTGGGTGTTCTGTGTGGAAACTGTAAACTCACACTAGCCAACTGGCAACTAAATTTGATAAAAAGGTTTTTTTCGGTTTCAAAGCAAAGACTCAAGTCAGGAAACCCAAAAACCAAAACACAACAAACACCCAAAATAAAGGAGGGTGAGAATAAAGGGGCACCTCTAGGTGCCAACACTGCTCCTGCCCACCCACATCCCAAAAAACAGGTTCTGAGAGGGGAGGCGGGGGGAGGTCAGAATACAGCAAGACTCCATTAGAAGGTGAGTAATTTTTTCTTCAAACAACATGAAGTCTTGCTGTATTCTGACTATTGCAGACTACCAAGCAGTACCTCCATGGAGGAGGGACAGAACCTACTTTGGGAATAGGCTCTGAAGTACTGCTGTGCCAAACCAAGCATGACTCCTAGTCTGGATATCCAAAGAGTAATGCTTGGTGAAAGTATGGACTGTTTTCCAGGTGGCTGCATGACAGATTTCTAAGATAGGAATATCCCTGGCAGCATCCAGGGAAGCAGCTGTACCTCTAGCAGAGTGAGCCCTCAGGCCTGAGGGTGGGATTCTACCCAATTTCTCGTAGCAGAATTGTATACAAGAGACAATCCACCTGGCAATAGATCTTTTAGTGGCAGGTTTGCCCTTACCAACCTCTCCATAAGTGAGGAACAACTGGAGAGACTCAAACCTGTGACCCTTGGTGCGCTCTATGTAGTAGCTAAGGGCCCTTTTTACGTCCAGGCTGCGTAGCCTCCTCTCTCCAGAGGAGGAATGGTCAGTGAAGAAAACAGGGAGAGACATAGACTGATTCAGCTGGAAATCTGAAACCACCTTAGGCAAAAACTTCCTGTTAGTTCTTAGGACCACTTTATCTCTATGGAAAGAGATGAAATCAGGCTCCACTGACAGGGCATGCAATTCACTGATGCGCCTGGCAGAGGTAATGGCTACCAAAAACACAGTTTTCCAAGTCAAGTACTTAAGATCTGCAGAGGACAAAGGCTCAAAAGGGGGTTGCATAAGCTGAGCAATGCAAACATTAATGTCCCAAGCACGAGCAGGGTCCCTGAAGGGAGGACTGGTGTGCAACAGTCCCTTGAAGAATTTGCAAAATACAGGATGGGCTGAAAGAGAAGAGGGTTTGCCTACTGACAAAAAAGCAGAAACAGCTGCTAAATGTACTCTGAGTGTAGCTGGTCTGAGTCCCAAGCCATTGAGATGAACCATATAGTCCAGGACTGTAGGCAACCCAGCAGATTCTGGAGAAATATGCTTACCAGAGCACTGAATAGTGAACCTTTTCCATTTGGAGTTGTAAGTCTTTCTGGTGGAAGGCTTTCGAGAAGCCTTTAGAATATCCAGAACCCCTTGAGAAAGCTGCAGATCAGCAAACTCTAACTCTTCAAGAGCCATGCCTTGAGATTGAGGCACTTGAGGTTCGTGTACCAAATCCTCCCCTGAGAGGATGTCAACAGGTTGTAATTCCTGGGAAGAGACAGGGGAAGGTGGACTGCTAAGGACAGCAACAGTGGGTACCAGGGCTGTCTGGCCCAGTCTGGAGCGATCAGAATCACTTTGCAGGGTTGAGACCTGATCTTGACTAGCACCTTGAACAGGAGAGGGAAGGGAGGAAGCATACAGGAACTTATCTTCCCAATTGAGAACCAGAGCATCCAGGGGGACTGAGCCCAATACTGGGGGTCTGCAGCAAAAGAGAGGAAGTTGGTGATTGTCTGGGGCTGCAAAAAGATCTATCTGTGGAGTGCCCCATCTGGAGAAAATCAGCTTCAAAATTAGGGGATCTAGGGACCATTCGTGGTGGCCCTGAGATATCCTGCTGAGAGCATCTGCCAGGACATTCTCCTTCCCTGGGAGCTGAACTGCTGTCAGAGAAGTTTGCAGGGAATAGGCCAGAGACCATAACTTCATTGCTTCTGTGCACAAGGCTGTAGACCGAGTGCCCCCTTACTTGTTGATGTACCACATTGTGCTCCCCAGAGAATTACCAATGACAGGGAAATCCATGGCCTTAGCCTGGGTATCCTGTGATAGGCTAGTACATCTGAGCCAAGCCATCCTCCGAAGGGCCACAGATGTAGCCATGACTCTAGATGAAACATCACTGGAGTCCACAGCAGCATGAAATTGCACCTTGGATGCCTCAGTCCTATCTGCAGCCACCTGCTCCAGCTCCTTGGCAAGCTGGCCAGGGGCCTGTTTAGCCAGAGCCAGAACAGTGTTGAGGTGGTCAAACCCCACAGAATAAACACAGGTGGTGTGGGGATCAGCCTTAACAAAGGCTTCCCCACACACACTGCAGTGTTGAAACCCAGTGGGCCCGTTTTTTTTCTTGGGTTTCTCAGACATGGCCATTCCTATCCAAAACTTACCCTTTTTTCGGCAATCCGCCAGGCAAGACTCCCCTATTGGTTCCTGACCGCGTTACGGGTCTTGGAAAAAACCTAATTAAATCCGTTTTTTTAGAACTGATACGGGCTGGTTACCACAATAAGTAATTTCACAAACTTTTTAAGACTAAACTGATCGGTTCAGCCGAACCGATCCGAAATTTACAAGTTCCACACAGAAACTAAATGTAAAACCTATCTAGTACTCATGGTACCACAGACAGAGACTTAAACTGACAGATTTGGTAGCAGAAATTCGGTCGAAACCAAGTGAAAAATGACACTTTAACCAACTTTTTTGAACCAAGCAAAGGAGAAATCTCCGGAGCGACTGTTCAGTGAGGCGGAGTAAAGAATCTGACGGTTGGAGTTTAAACAACAGCAGACAGGGGCTTCAACCGAGCTCGCGCTGAACATTCCATGCTGGCCATGGAAAGTTAACTCTTTGTTCTCCGGGGCAGTTGAAAGGCAGGACCAAACTGCAATAGTCAGAATACAGCAAGACTTCATGTTGTGTGAAACATTAATAAGTCTGCATAACCAAAAAACTAGTAACAAGTAAACTATAATACAAAGCCAGGTTGTGCTTCCAAGATTGGAGGTCTGTAAATTCAGACCCCTATACTCAACCCTATCTTTACAAAGGCATAGCCCTACAGATAGCGAAGAGGCAAAAGAGGTGTTAATGTCCCTACTAGGAGGCCCTCTTGCAGAGCCCTTTGTTGAAAAAACGGGCTCATCTGTAGAGAAAATAAGATTTTCGGACCTAACCCAGTGCGTAACAAGGGAGGGAAAACTTGGTCCCAAATGCCAGTGGGGCAAGGAGTAAATAAATAAATGTATCTCCCACTCCATACTTTGCATCTAAGTAGTATTATACTTTATGTTTATTAGGTTTTATTGCATAAAACATACAGCACAGTTCCCATATAGGCAAGTGTACAGAAGTGTTAAATATAATACCAGAGTACATTACATCATTTTCTACAGAACCACACTTAATGGACCCCTATATCATGGTACATTATGAGGGGTTAGCAAGATAATGTTTATATTATAATTATCAGTATTCAATATTGGCTGATTGCTGCCATGAGCAGGGAGTAACCAACATCATTTGAAACAGTGCATACATATCCCTATCATAAAGATAGATACCTCTTCACAGCTTCATCTTTAGTAACAACAGTGGGTTTTCAGCTTCATTTTTAAAACTCACAGTAACAGCTTATTAACTGTCCTAAAAAGAAGAACAGAAAAAACTAAGACAGAATATTGAGTGAACGCTTAATTGAGATCCAGAAATGCTATGCAACTTGAAGTACTACCAAATATACCCTATATACTGCATCTGCTTTCTGACATAAACTTGCAAGTATCCACATAAACGTTACCCCTTATCTTCAGCTTAGTACAAGAAGTAAGGGTTTAGTCAAAGCATTTAACAAATCTCTTTGTGGATCTCTACAGTTATTCGCACAGGCAAGCTCTGAGTCTGAGATTATAGAAGAAAAAAAAACAGTACTTATCACACAGTCTCTCAGTCACTGTCGATCTCTGTATCCTTTATTTTAAATTCCTTCTCCACTCGGTCGAGATACTTGCTGGCTTCTCCTGGGTCCGAAAATTGGTATGTCCCCCCGGTAGAAAATGCACAAGCTGGATGGCATAATCAAGAAATGCTGAATGCCCAGCTGTTGCAGGCGGGACCTCACCACATCAAATGCCTTTCTCCTTTGCCTCGTCGCATAACTTAAATCCGGAAAGATGTGTATTTTGCTCTCCTCCCAGTCCATCGAACCACTTTTCTTTGCCTGTGCAATTATAGAGTCCTTTTCTGCTACCGACCCTAGCACCATCAAAAGGGTCCATGGAATTAACTGTCCCGAAGTCATGCGCTGCCTCGCACCACGTGGCGTGATCCTGTAGGCCCTGATTATGAGATATTCGTGTGGAGTTTGAAAGAGATCCTTAAAGAGGGACTTAAAACCAAATAGGTCTTCTCCCTCGGCTTGCTCTGGTATGCCTAATATTCAGACAATTGCAGCCCTGGGCAAATTTTCGAAGTTCTCGAGGCACCTTCTCAGTGCCCCGTTTTCCTTTACTAGGCTCACAGAAGTTGTCATTGCTGCTGTAGCGGATTTGGTGGCTGTTTAAGTTTCTTCTGCAAGCTTTTTAATTTTTGTGTCCATTGTTTTGAATTGCGCAGTAAATTCCTCCATTCTGCCATCTAGTTTCTGTATTGCTTTAAGAAGAGCAGCATTAGTTGGCTGAGTGATTTCTCCACTGCACCAGAGTCTTTACTTGGCCCAGATTTGGTATCTTTCAGTCGGGTTGCGTCTCCACCGTGTGCCGCTTTATTTGTGCGCCCCATAACTCCGGAACAATTGGCAAGAAAACCAAGAAAACGATATCAGAGTGATCAGGACAATGAACTCCGTCAGAATCTGAAGTCAGTGTTTTTGTTTATTTAGTTTTTCTGTAGTAAATTCATTGATAATAGCTGTCAAGAGTAGAGCTTATCCATGAAGCTGTTGATAGCTCGGCTGTTGGCCACACACCCCCACCTAAGCATTATTACCATTGCTGCACCGTCTGCAGTGGGAAAATTTAAAACTTGAGAATAAAGAAAACTGACCCTAAAAGGATCCACTGGTATCCTATACCAGACAAATAAAATATGAGGGTTATATTACCACATGGGGAATATGGACATGGGAGTGAGAGGAAAAAGCTAGTGCTCTGCTTCAAACCTGCAACATATATGTTACAAAGAAAAGAAATCCCCCCCCCCCATTGGAAAAGGCACTTGGTCTCAAACCACCATAGTAAAACAATCCACCCCCCCTTACCACAAATATTACATGGTGCAGCGAATCAGCAATAATTTATTGGAGGGCTTCAAGATCAAACTGAATAGTAAGCATGACTAAGGCACAAATAGGGGAGGTCAAAACCCAATAGAGTCCTTAACTAAATTAAATGGAATGCTTAAAAAAAAAAAGGAAACAAAGGACAGTTAGGAGACCTCTCTATATGTGTGTATAAACCAATCGTACATAAACAATATAGGACTCAATTTATAGGAAAACGCCTCCAAAAGTAAAGCGACTCATCTTCTTACTGAAATTGAACACATTTTGCAAAGGGGTATAAAGTCACAGAAATCCTCTCTAGTCAATCCTACTGAAAATAACTTGCCAAATCACCTGCAGATGGCAAGAAAACAGTTAAACAGCATATAGTGTCCCACAGTCTCTGAGTCCTCCCCAACCCAGCTATCCCTTTAAACTTAAAGTAATAAAATCAGCCACCAAAACAGCAAATCAGGGAGAAACAGGGAAGAGTGAAGTGACACTCCTCCTCACTCACAGTACCAGTTGATCCAAGCAGCAACCACATTACGCAGCAACAGCTGCATCCCAGACGATTACAAGGACAAGTAGCATCAGTCGCCCTTCAGATCTTCAGTCTTCCTCTGCCTGCTGTTCCTCGTCTGATGCTCCCAGAAGCCTCATTAGGTCCTGGCAAGGAAGCAGAAGTCGACTGCAGTCCTACAAGTCCGACCCTCCATTTGTTCACCTCCTGCCAGTGACTCGATGGTTCCTTTCTCTTCTGGGATGTTGTTCTACCCCCTGCTAGGATATTGATGCCTTACCTGGCTACAGCATGTCAAGCTTTCTGTGGGGACGCATATAACTCTGTACCCTCTTGCCAAAAAACTCAACTTTGCAGGGAACGGAGTTTGTATCCTGATTTGCTTAGCTCTTAAAGCTTTAATTATCTCACCATATGAAAGGCATTGACACTGGATATCTGGAGGGTAGTCCTGGTCGAAAAATAGATGACTGTTCAGGTATTTAGGTTCTTTTGTTTTGCCATGCCCTCTTAAGAATATCCTCCTTTGTTTTGTAACTGTTGACTTTTAAGATAATCGATTTTGGTCTTCCCTGTGGATTCTTCGGCCTGGATTGCAAAGCCCTATGTGAGTGCTCAATATGTAACTCTTAGCTGGGGGATAGATCCAATACGTCTTTTGAGCATACCCAAGATAAAGTCTACCATGTTGTGGTTTTGCGTTTTCCTTCAAACCATAAATCAACAGGTTATCGCGGCGGGCCCTGCTTTCCAGGTCCAGGCATTTATTCTCCGTGTCGGCAGCATATTGGCAAAGGGCATGCACCACTTCACCAAGATGCAAGGTATTGTCCTCTGTGGTGGAAAGACGGTCCTCCGCCTCCTAGACCCACCATTCAAGATGTACCAATTTTTTATTTAACTGCTTAAACTCGGCTTTGTTTTCAGTTCACATCTCCTGAATCTCTTTTAATATCAGCTCAAAGCATTGTCAAGATAATTGTTCTACTTTGTGCTCCATATCATAACTAGGCCACCCATATCACGCGGTTGAGATGGGCCACGACAGCGAGCAGACGAGTCTGATATGGATCCTTTGCCATTCATATCCATTTTATTTTAAATTTAGGTTTTATTTATTTTAAAATAAAATGTACATGTGCATCCTTGTAAGAAACATACTGAATTACAATACATAAAGGACACAATTCCCTTATTAGACAGGACTTATCTCTTTCTTATATACTGTTTCAAGGGGCTGTCCAATAACACTTTTCAGTCATGCTAAATAACTGCTATAAGCTATAGAGCAGTAACTCATGCGTGCATGACATAGAAAAATAGAAGCTGACGGTAGATAAGGACCACAAGGCCTATCCAGTCTGCTCATTTTTCCTACCTTATGAATGTGCCATAGGCCTTTGCTCTGTCAATAGCCTAGCTATTCATACTCATCTGTATTGCTCCCTTATGCCTATCCCATGCCTGTCTGAAGCCCTGCACTATACTCATATCCACCACTTCCTGAGGTAGGCCATTCCATGCATCCACCACCCTTTCTGTGAAAAAGAACTTCCTCACATTACCCCTTACTCGGCCTCCCTGTAATCTCATGCTGTGTCCTCTTGTCCTGCTATTTTTCTTATATTGAAACATGTTAGACTCTTTCACCTTGTTAATGCCCTTAAGATGTTTGAATGTTTCGATCATATCACCTCTCTCCCTCCTTTGCTCTAGGGTATACATACTGAGCTCCGTTAAATTGTCCTCATATGTTTTCTAATGCAGTCCCTGCACCATTTTGGTTGCCCTTCTCTGGACTGCCTCCATTTCGTTAATGCGCTCTGCGCCCAACCTGTTGTAGTTTGGCTCAGGGCCCAACCCCCAATAGTGGAGTGTGTAGATGTTATCTGCCTGATCCTAGCTAAAATTGTATGGAGATCCTAGGAGAGGTGAGTCTTTCCAGACCCCCTAAAGGAGGCGCTCATTCGACCACTCCTTAAAAAAAACCTCCTTGGATCCTGACGATCCAGCTAACTACCAACCTATCTCTAACTTTCCCTTTGTGGGGAAGGTTATTGAGAAGGTGGTTGCGTTGCAACTGGACAATCACCTTGTAACTCATGATGTCTATGAAGCTCTTCAGTCTGGTTTCAGGAAGAGGCATAGCACGGAGACTGCCCTTGTTCGGGTACTCAACAATCTCCTAATGGCAAGAGATCGAAAGGCTCGTACCATCTTGGTCCTTCTCGATCTCTCAGCAGCCTTTGACACTGTGGACCATGGGGCGCTTTTGGAGACCCTGCGGTTCCTTTGTGGACTGTCGGCTACAGTCCTCGAATGGTTTCGATCATTCCTCGTAGGCAGGTCTCAAGAGGGTGGTCACTGGAATTTATTCCTCTGTTACCCTCCCTCTGTCTTGCGGGGTGCCACAGGGCTCCATATTGGCACCCATGCTGTTCGCAGTGTATAAGCTGCCATTGGGAGATATCATCAGGTGATACAGCTTGAGTTTTCATGCTATGCAGGTGATACTCAGCTGTATATGTCCTTTGTGCCTGGGCAGGTTGATGCAATCCCTATGCTAAATAACTGCCTCTCCGAGATCAAAGACTGGATGAGCTCGAGTTGGCTGAGACTGAATCCGGATAAGACTGAGGTGTTTGGTTGTGGACCCGGGTCTGCCCGAGGCGGAGTTTGGGAGCTGGGCGTAGCCAATGCCGCTTTGACGATAATCGCTAGCTACCTCAGATTGGGCATAACCTGGGCGTTATCTTTGATGACCTGCTTGACCCTGAAATCTCAGGTGTCAGCTGTGGTTAAATCCTCATTTTACCATCTGAGGAATATCGCCCAGGTGAAACACCGGGTGACCTTCCAACCTTGGTCCATGCCTTCATTACTACCCGTTCTGACTACTGCAATGCCCTCTACCTAGGGCTGTCTGGGGTTGATATCTGCTGCTTGCAGCTAGTGCAGAATGCTGTGGCCAGGCTACTGACTGGTACTTCTAGGGCCAGTCACATCACGCCTTACTGCACGAGCTGCACTGGCTGCCAGCTCAGTGGCGGATGATCTACAAAGTAGGCTTGCTTACCTTTAAAGCCCTACACGAACAGGGATCCAACTACCTGAAAGATCTCCTGTCTCCCTACTCCCCCAATCGTCCTCTCTGATCCGCCGACAAGGGATTGCTAGAGATTCTCAGGGTTCGTTTAAAAACATCTGGAGCTTGCGCTTTTTCATTTGCAGCACCAACCCTGCGGAATTCTCTACCTCGTCGGTTAAGAGAATGCCTGACTGTCAGTAGTTTTAAACCTTTGCTGAAAAATTATTTATTTTTTCTGTTTTTTCCAGACTAATTTTAAATAATTTTATTCTGCTGCTTGTTTTTAAATTTTGTGCCTATGTTATGTACAGCACCTTGATTTCGAAAGGCACTTTATAAATAAAGCATTGATTGAATGTCCTTGTGTAGATGTGGCTTCCAGTACTGCACGCAGTACTCCAGATGGGGCCTAACCAGTGTCTTGTAAAGAGGGATTGTTATGTCCCTCTCACAACTTGCGATACCCCTGCTAATACACCACAACATCCTTCTAGCCTTACCTACTGCTTTAGTGATCTGCTTGGATGATTTCTGTCATCTGTGATGATACTGCCCAAGTCTCTTCCTTCCCTTGTGACTGCCAGCAACTCCCCTCCCAACCTATAGGTCGCTTCAGGGTTTCTCAATCAATCAAGCTTTATTTATAATGTGCTTTTCAGATATCAAAGTGCATATACAATATAAAACATAAATAAACAATCAGATAAAACATATCAGTAATTTAAAATAGGCAGCAGATAACTCTCAAACTAAACATTGTCCCCAAAGGCTAACTTGAATAAATACGTCTTCAAAGAGGACTTAAAAGTCTCAGTGGACAGGCACTCTCTAATCCGACAAGGTAGAGTTCCACAGGGTCAGGGCTACAAATGAAAACGCCCTAGCACCCAAGGTCTGAAGACAGACCCTGGGAACCTCTAGCAATCCCTCATAAGTGGAGCAGAGTGGACGGAGGGGGCAATAGGGCCGAAGGAGGTCTTGCAAGTAGCCCAGTCCCTATCCGTGTAGAGCTTTGTAGGTCAGCAACGCAACCTTGGAGGTGATCCTCCACCACACAGGAAGCCAGTGCAGTCTGCGAAGTACAGGTGTGACATGGCTAGATCTCGGCAAACCTGTCAACAACCTGGCTGCAGCATTCTGCACCAGCTGCAGGTGATGGATATCCACCCCCGGTAGCCCTAGGTATAGAGCACTGCAGTAGTCAAGGTGGGAAGACACGAAGGCGTGGACCAACGTAGGAAGGTCTTTGGGCAGAACTAGGTGCTTTATCCGGGCGATGTTCTTCAGATGGTAGAAAAAGGACTTAACAACTGCTGACACCTGAGCTTTCAGAGTCAGCTCACCATCAAGCACAATGCCCAGATTCGGCACCTGTTGAAAGGATCTCAACTGGTTGCCCCCTAGCACAAGGCCAGACAGCTGACCAGGAGTCAACCCCGCTGCCGGATGACCTGGGTCCACCACAAACACCTCAGTCTTATCAGGATTCAGTCTCAACCAGTTAGCACTCATCCAGTCCTGAATCTCAGCAAGGCAGTTGTTAAAGACTGAGACAGCATAATTCTGTTTGGGTACAAAGCACATGTACAGCTACGTATCATCTGCACAGCAGTGAAAACTCAGACTGTACCATCTTATAATGTCTCCTAACAGCAGCATGTACACCGTGAACAACATGGGGGACGGCACGGAACCCTGCGGCACCCCACTAGGCAGGGAGAAGGGGGGCAGAGGAGAAAATCCCCAACACCACCCTCTGTGTCTTGCCTTTAAGGAAAGAGTGGAACCACTTCAGAACTGTCCCCAACAGTCCACAGAGTAGCCGCAGGCATTCCAGCAGCACCCCATGGTCCACGGTGTCAAACGCTGCAGAGAGAGATCAAGGAGGACCAAGAATGAACGGCTCCTCTGATCCCTCACCATCAGAAGATCATTAAGTACCCGAACCAGAGCTGTCTCTGTACTATACCTCTTCCTTAAACTGGACTGGAGAGGATCATAGACTTCGTGGGTGGTAAGAAAGTTCTCGAGCTGCAACGCAACTACCTTCTCAATAACCTTGCCCAAAAAGGGTGAGTTAGAGACAGGTCTGTAGTTCGCAAGACAGTCTGGGTCGAGGGAAGATTTCTTTAAAAGTGGTGTCACCATTGTCTCCTTCAAGAGGCTCAGAAACACACCCTTATCCAACGTACACCAGACTATCTCAGCAAGGATCAGCCTGATGGCAGCCACACACCCCACAAGGAGGCAGGTTGGACCAGGATTCAGACTACAGCAAGTCGGTCGCATACCCTGAACAATCTTCACGATATCCATGATCGCTGGCTGGTCAAAATTCGTCCAGACAGACTGGGTGCCTCTGCCCTTGCACCGACCTCTGCCATACTCATTTGAACGAGTCAAGCGGATCTCCGACCTGATGGTGGAAACCTTATCTGCAAAGAATTGAGCAAACTCGTCGCACTTAAGATTGTGAAAAGGCTCTCCGGCCCTGAAGACCGGCTTGATTGCACAGCTTGTTGACAGACTGGAAGAGCTGAGCTGGTCGATTCCTTGCTGCAGCAATCTCCCTGGATAGGACCTCCACCTTCTTATGGGAGATTGCTGATTGATAGTCCAAATAATGGGCCATCAATCTAAGTCTGTCCTCCTACAGGCCAGATTTCCAACAATGATGTTCCAATTTTGGCCCTACTCTCCTCAACTCCCTCAAGGTCCCATCAAACCAAGGGGACCGAGGGCAAAGAGAGAGAGGGTGAACTCAGACAAGAGCTATAGAGTCCAGGGCCCCCGACACCATAATATTATAGTGCAATACCAGGTCCCCTTCTCTATGTGCATGATCTTGCACTTCTTTGCGTTAAACCCCAGTTGCCACTCTTCTGACCATTTTGCCAGTTTATCCAGATCTCTTCTCATTTTGCCCAACCCATCTGGATCATCTACTCTGTTGCAGATCTTGGTGTCATCTGCAAACTAATGAACCTTACCCTCCAGTCCATCTGCAATGTTACTGATGAAGATATCGAAAAGGATGGGCCCTAGGACTGATCCCTGAGGTACCCCACTTATGACTTGCATCTCTTCTGACAGTACACCGTTTACCACCACTCTTTCTGCCCGCCAACCAGTTTGCTACCCAGTTGATCAACTTCTGACCCACCCGAGCCTACCCAGCTTATTAATCAATCTTCTATGTGGAACAGTATCGAAAGCTTTGCTGAAGTCAAGGTAGGCACCCCCCTTGGTACACCACTCTGGTTACCCAGTCAAAGAAATCTATGAGATTAGTTTGACAGGACCTTCCTGTTGTAAATCCATGCTGTATTGGATCCTGTGCTCCTATGGATTCCAGGTGCTGCACTATCCTTTCCTTAAGGAGTGGCTCCATAATCTTGCCCACTACTGAGGTAAGACTAACTAGTCTGCAAGTTCACTGCCTCCTCCCTGCTACCACTCTTGTGGAGTGGATCACATGAGCCCTTCTCCAGTCTTCTGGTACCTTTCCTGTGCTCAGAGACTCACTAAAAAGTTCTAATAATGGCTCTGCTAGTTCCACCCTTAGCTCCTTTAGTACCCTAGGATGTATGCCATTAGGCCCCATTGCCTTGTCCACCCTGAGCTCAGCGAGCTCTTGTAGGACCTTTTTTTTTTGTGAAGGGACTAGTGCACACCTCCCTCCCTCCCTGTGTCCATGGTGCTAAGCTGTGGGCCCTGCCCTACCTTCTCCTCAGTAAATACTGAGCAGAAGTATCTATTTAGGATAGATGCTTCTCCTTGGTCCTCCTCCACACACTCTCTCCCTTATCTCCTTTGATCTTAGCAATACCCCCTCTGGACTTTCTCCTTTCACTAATGTATCTATAGAAATTCTTGTCCCCTTCTTTTACTGTTTGTGCTAGTGTTTCCCCAGTTTGGGTCTTTGCCTGCCTTACTGCCTTCCCTGCTTCCCTTAGGGAAGTTTGGTATGCCTCCCTATCTTCGTCCCGCTGCATTCCCTTATGTTTCCTGAAGGCCAGCCTTTTGGCTCTGACCTTTTCTGCTACTGTTTTTGAGAACCAAAGTGGTTTCCTCCTCCTTTTGCTCATGTTTTTCTCTCTAACACAATGAGATGTTGCTTCAAGTATTGCAACCTTAATGCTTGCCCACTTTGCCTGTACCCCCTCACATGTATTTCTTCTTGCCAGGGCTAGCTTAACTCTGTTGGCCATCTTATCAAAGTCAGCTCCTCTGAAGTCCCATATTTTTGCCTTGGAATAGGATGATTAGTTCTAGTGGCCAAACTGAACCATACCATGTGATGGTCACTGGCCCCAGGTGACCTTCTACCTGGAGATCTGTGAACCTTTCCCCATTAGTCAGTACTAGATCTAGGTTAGCCCTGTCTCTTGTGGGTTGTTGTACCAGTTGTTTGACGCCCTGCCCCTGCAGGGAATCCACTATGTGTCTAGTTCTGGCAGATGTTCCTGCTGGTATTGACCAGTCCGTATCTGGCATGTTGAAGTCTCCCATTAGCAGAACCTCCCCTTTAGCTGTCATGTTTTGTATATCTTCTAACAGTAATGTGCCTATGTCCTCCCCCTGGTCTGGAGGCCTGTAGACAACCCCAGTTCGTATGGCTGTCCCATTTCCTGTTTCCAGGGTGACCCACAGTTCTTCTAGCTCCTTATGTGTATTCTGAATTTCTGTAGCATTGATATTTTCATTGAAATAAAGGGCTATTCCCCCCTCCCCACTTTCTGCACCTCGGTCTCTTCTGAACAGTACATAACCGGGTGCTGAAGTCGCCCAAGTGTGGCTACTGGTGAACCACGTCTCACTAATAGCTACTATGTTCAGTTTAGCTTCTGTCACTGTTGCCTCTGGGTCTGGGATCTTGTTTCCCAGACTGCAGGCATTTGTGTACATAATTTTCCTTTGGCCAGATTTCGGTGTGTTAGTTGTTGGGAGAGGTCCAGCGTTTCTCCTGCGCGTCGTATGGGGAGCTGGACCTTTTTCCTTACCTGGTGATACAAATGAACTACAAACATGCTGAACTCCTGTTTGATCACTAGCTGAGGGGAAGGGGTGTTCTCCCTAATCGATGTATCGGGTGTTGCACCCCTCTCCCCATTTGCTGGTTTAAATATTCTGCAAAGACGTCAAACTTCTGCCCCAATGCACTGACTTCTTCCTTAGTCAGATGCAGTCCATCAAATTTAAAGAACTTTCACTCCCAAAACTGTTGCCAGTTACCTACAAATGTGTGTCCTTATTCCTGGCAGCAGCCCTTAAGCAACATGTTTAGCTCCCCTTCTCTGACCTTCCGTTCGTCTGCTCCCCTCTCCCAGATGGGCAGGACCTCAGAGAAGGAGATGCCGGATGAAATAGATGACAGTTTGTCTCCCAGCCTGATCAGGTGTTCCTTGGTCTCCACAACTGACCGGCTGGCGAGATCGTTAGTCACTATGTGTACCAGTATGTCAATGTTTTCTCCTGCTGCCTGCACGATTTTAGCAATGCAGTCAGTGTCTCTCCACACTAATGTACCTGGGAGTCATCTGACCATTACCCCTGGCTGGAGGTAGGTATCAACTCCCCAAATCATGGAGTATCCTATGATCAGAAGTGCTTTGATTCCTTTTTGATTTTTGTTTTGGTCCCTGTTTTGGGCAAGTTTTGTTGCGCTAGGTCCTGCTCTGCAGTGTCCTCTGCCCCTTTGTTTGATTTCGGAGATAGAGACAGATACCTGTTTGTAGTTTTTATATGGTTTGTGGAGGTGATACATTAGACAGCACTGAGTGATGGGGAACCCAACTTGCCCCTCCTAACCACCTGCCAACCTCCCGGACCAACTACCCTCTGCGGTTGAGGTGCTTCAGTTGGATGTTGGGGAAATAGCGGGCAGCTCTTATAATATATTTCCTCCTGAATATGCGATTTGAGGCGTGCAATCTCTGCCCATGCTGCCTGGAGCTGAGCCCTTAGATCTCCAATGGTCCAGCATGTAGGACAGTGTCCTAAATCCTGTATAACTGCCCTTCTGAAAAGTGTACCACAGTACCTGCAGTTAATAATATCCATTCCAGATGAGTTGCTGGGTTTATAACCTGGTCCGAGTAGTTAGGCGGAAAATGAAAGCAAAATTTTGATTTTTTTGTTTTGTTTATTTGTTTTTGTATAACTTGTTGTAACAAGTTAAATTACTTGTGCCCCTGTTAGTGAGGTCACTGTGTGGATACCCCTCTGATCCTCCCCTTCCTGCTATGCTACAGGAAATGTCACGACTGTGCTACCCTATAAAAGGAGTGTAGCATGGGGTGGTTGGGGATGGGTGACTGGGCCCTTCCCCTGCCAAAAAGAACCATGGACGAAAGAAACAAGGAGGTAAGAGCAGAAACAATCAACCAACAACAAATGCAGTAGCCCTGAAAGCTTAGCCTAATGATAGATAAAACTGTAAAACCTGTAAAGCGCCACCTGGAATAATTTCACAGAAGATATACCCTGCAAAAAACACTTTGCTACAGAGAAAAATAAAGCAGTAACAGAAGATATACCTTGCAAAAAACAATTTGAATCAGAGAAGATTACAGCAGTAATCTGTAAGCACAAAACAGTAACAAACCTATAGACATGCCCTGTAATAATGCAGCAGAAAGTATCCCCTGTAACAGCAATCTGTATAAGAGAACAATAAAGCAGTAAAATGTTGGCAAAAAACAGTAACAAACCCTGTGAGTACAAAAGAAAACAGTAACACACAGTAAACCTGCCTAGCCAAAAGAAGCCTTAATCTTTTTCCTTGCTCTGATAATGTTCCTTGCTCTGTCCTTACAAGCAAACCTATAAGACAAGAGCTCAGGTGAAGCTAGGTGCCTTTGCCAGCAAACCTAGTCTTCCACCATCCCATTACTTATTATATCTAAAATGCTTACAACATTCCTATGCCCTTGTGGGCTGCAGGTATCATGCATTAGCTGTATGTTAATTCTTTCAACATGTATTTTATTAGTCATGTTTTCAACTTCCCCTCAGGCAGGCAATTCACCCGATGATCAAATATCTTAAGGTACAGTTACACTTTAATGACCTACTGATTCTCCATTATTTCTTTGATCAACTTCCTGATGTTTAAGTAGTCTCATCAGCAAGAAAAGGAACACTGGCAGCTCTTTAAATTATATGTTTACAACGTATACAAGTAGTGCTAAAGGGCAACACTTCCACATCAAGTGAGAGCTGCCGCTAACTAAATGTTGAATCACTAAGCAGTTCTAACCCCAACATGTGCTCTTACCTCCCTAACAAAAGTAAAAGCCAAAGTCTTGCAAACTCTATATACTCTCCTCATACCATCAAACAGAAACATGCATCACAGTAAACGAAACATGAAATCAAGCCTCATTACTAGATACCAGAACAGGTAATGTCTCCAAGATTTGGAGCATGCGGTAGTCTCTTCAAGTTTCCTTGGCGGAGGTCCGGTCCCGGGATTTCCTGGTTGCCGCCATCTTTGCTGCCCATTTCCTTGCGTCTTGAGGATCAGAAAAAACATATATCTTGCTGTCATGGACCACATGCAATTTCGCGGGGAACTGGATGCTGTGAGGGATATTTAGTTCATGCAAGGTGTCTCTGGCTCCATCAAATTTTTTTCTCCTTAAGCGAGTGGCATATGCAATGTCTGGAAACACGTGGACTGTTACTCCCTCCACACTGAGAGGACCATAGCTTTTCACCAGATTTAGAAGGTGTAACAAGGGATAAAGAAGTGTGTCTCAATATTTCAGCCTAAACCTCATTTTGGTCTAAAACATAATGTATCTGTGTAACAAATATTGGCCTATGAAGCTGGATCATATAAAACTTGTAAAGCTACAAGACAAACTAAACCACAAGTTGCAATATTAAGGTGCCTTTTGATATCTGTACTGACCATGTGAGTAATAGAAAACAGGTGTCTTAAGTGTCTGCAAAGCAGAAATACAGAATAGAGTTTAAATTACCCTTCTGACTATTATTATTAGGACAGGCTAAAATGTTTGTATGCACATTCTTAAGTCCAAATCTATTTCTTCCTCCTAGATCTTGGTAACTGGTAGTGACAACCATTTCTAGCCATATATAATAATAAAATGGACACTATCTATACATTTGTGCTGACCAGGGATGAGCTAATACATATACTAAAAGGAGAATTGCCTTTGTACTTGTTATGAACCAATCATAGACAACCATAGAAAATGATGATGCTGTCTTCCACTATATAAGCAAGCCAGCATACACTGTTAGTTTGAAGAATGAAGGATGTACCACTTGTAATCTCTCGCTGTGATTATTGCTATAATCATTAAATTCTTCCGCCGTCAGCCTCGTCTCCGTTCGTCTCCTTTCTAAGTATTTGTAATAGATAATTTACTAACCATAATTTTTTTGCCCACCGCTACATTTGGTGCCTTAAAGACTCTGATCGCTGGTGCTGCATTGCTGCATGCTGAGGAGGCTGCCTAACTACTGGTTGGTTAGTCTGCGGGCCCCAATAAGAAGGTGATGACACTCTGAGACGTGGTGCTGATGGCTTAAAGCGAGAGAAAAATGTGCACACAGACAGTTTTAGCCACTTGCTAATCAGGTGATGTATGCTTTCCAATTTCTTTAAAAAAAAGTAATGCTTAACTCTGTAGGAACTCATGGGGCAGAGTAGGTAAGTGAAGGTGCTGGGACTTGCAAGCCGGACCTCACAGGGGAGCCGTAAGACATAGCCAGACAGACCAGGGCACCAGTGCATGGGTGGACCCGGTAGTGAAGGCTAGGCAGGCACAAAGATGAAAAATGAGTATGAAAACATTAATAGGTTGTTTCTTAGGGAAACACACAAAGGGGGGGAGCATGCAAACTATGATCAACAGGCACAGCAGTATTTTAATAAAAAAAATTAAAAAAGAGAAACTAGCAAATACTGTACAAAGTCTGTGATAATATAGCCAGGTGGTAATTAACACATGAGACTTTGAAAAAAAAGAAAGCTGCATGAGCACCACGATGTAATAATCCAGCTACAGTCAAAAATAGATAGTTTAGAAATGCAAATAAGTCAAGAGCCAGAATCCCTGCAAGAGAAAAACCAACAACTAAAGTTATAGTTAGTAAAGGTACAGGGAGACCTTTGTCTTTTAGATAGGGATAATTCTCTTTTATTGATTGCAATATAAACTATAACACAGCTTCTGTTAATGAATAGCACGTTTGTAAGATGTAAATGTCTTAAAATCTAAAAACAAGCACTTTACAGAGCGCTAACTCCTGTATCTAAGCAGTTAAAAGGTAGGAGTAAAAAGTCAGATATAGCAAACTTGCGCCGTCAGTCAGCGGTATTGGCAAGGCATACTAACTTAATGCCCAAAGACCTTGCCTCTTCTAATATTAAAGAGTTTGATTCTAAATATTCTCAGTATGCTGTGGGGTGGACTAGAGAAAAGGCTAGCCACTTGTTCTTCTGTGATTGCTACCATAACCAAACAAACCACCCAGAGTTGTTTGGCATGATTAATAATGTTATCAGTAACACTAGCGTTTCTAAAGGACAAAAGATTCTCATTAAAAATGATGTTGGCATACTTTTAAATAAGGTATTCAAGTGTCCTTGGATAAAAAATGTTTAAGTTAATTACATGAAAAGTTGTTTTCATTTCCTGTGCAATGTAACATTAGCCAAGAAGTCTAAACATACTGCCTTTCCTATGCAGTGCATTAATACCTTAAGCTGCAATATTAAAAACAATGTTGCTACCATACAGCAACATTCCGGTGAAAAAACTCACTTTACATTTGATGGGGGAGGGGACAACCCTGATTCTAAATGCCCGTGGCTATAATATTTTCAGCATCATATATCTTAAACACGTACAGTTTTCTAATAAAACTATGGGCATTACCTCAGCAAATTGGTGTCAAATAATGTCAGTCTTATTTTACGTTAAGTATCTCTTGTTGTGTATGTATATGTGTGGGTACTGTCTTGGCCAGCAGTTTCATTTCGTGCTCTATATTTTAATATCAGTAGTGTTCAAGGACACTACAAAAATAACTGGGTTTGAGCGACCCTTGCATGCACACTATGTGACCTTTTGCATTTTATTTGACCTTCTTGTGTTTCAACTACCAGTTCAGACTTGATGTGTATTCCATACCTAAAGCACAATTTTTCACAAAATGTGTGTTTTTATAAAAGCACACCAAGAGTAAACTATGCAATTTAACTTTTTATTACATAACTAGCATTCTAAGTAAAAAGGAACAAACTTTTTTTCCCCCTCTTTTCTCCTTTCTTCTGGGCTTGCAGCAAATACAGTCAATCAACATTTAACTGTAAGCAAAACTTCTTTGTTTCTAAATGATATCACGTGATTCCTATACTATGTAAGGCAGTCCAGCCGGACGGGGAGAATTATTCATCACTTCCCCATACTTTTTTATATATGTATACAGTACACTTTAAAAAAAAAAAAGACTATTACAGCTGTTTTTGAGAGTTTACCATTTACAATTAAAAAACAATGGCTTTTGTTTTTGTGTGTGACCATGGTGTAATCATTTTTTTAAATGCATTCTAAAAAATACGTACGTACGGTATTACCATCAATCCAGATCTTTTATAAACTCAGCTGACATTTTGTCATGCTTAGGATAAGGGAACCCAGGGACGCTTGGCTTCTTTTATCCTATGGAAATAATCTTGTTTTACAGTAGTTGAGCTGTCTCTTCCGCCAGTAGAAGCTCGGGGGGAGGGGGTAAGCTACCCTTCCTTCCTTCCTTCCAGTGTAATGTCCACAAAGGTTGCAAGGTACATTGCTATTTCCCCATAGGGGTAAATACCAAAAAATGTGTATTTGATTCTTCTTCAAAAACATGCTTCAAGAATCAGTTAAGCTGGAGTGGGAGTTGTGTATGTATTTCCACATATTCATTCTTTTGATTGTCTTTTCAGCTTTCTTAGCCCGTTTACAAGCTATATTTGTTTCGTGTTTAAAATGTATTTTATGCATTATGCTCAATACTAAAATTGTTCTATTACAAAAATGCTTATGTTTCCTAATTGGTTCCACATAAGGACTGTTGCATAAATCAAGTCATTATTACCTCTGCAAGTGTAATGTTTTTAGCAAAATTACATCTATTTGTGAAACTTTAAATCAACTGAAAAAGGTCCAGTCAGTTTAAACTCTGCAATCAAGCTTATTGTTTCTACTTACTATAAAGTTAAGTCTGGGGTAGGGGCAATCCCCTAACTTCAGCAAAAAGATTCTTCTTCAATTGATCTTCAAGCAAGACATCCATCTTCTTCATTGCTGTTTGTTCCAAACATGGCTGATATTTTATGCAAACCTATTGCTTTACTATGGACTGTGTTTTTTTTTTTTGAAATAGCAATTTTTTATTATATCTTAATATACAGACATTACAGATAGTACAGATTAACATTCATACATAAAAAGAAATGCCCTTAATATGTCTGGAACTATATCATTAGTATTTTGCCTACATATCTGATTTAGTGTGGTTGGACATCCACGTTTTACTTATTTATTTATTTTACCCCTTCCCTTATTCCTTTCATGTCCTCTCCACACATAATAAGTGTCCAGAACAATTTATTCCAAATAACATTAGAGGCAGGCAAGTCTCTCATATAGCCAGAAGTCAATAGAGTAGACACCTGTCTATGAGAGAAGGAAAGAAAAAAGGAGAAGAGAGAAAGGAGAGAAAGGAAGAAAAAGACGGACTAGTGTTCTCTTAGCTTTACACTTCTTAATATATGGTGTATACAACCATATTACCTTTGCTCGTATAATGGGTTGCCATTAAGGAATACTCTCTTCCTTATGAAAGACAAGGAGAGAACATCGGCAGACCCCCCATATCATCTCACTGACAAGTGTATTTAATTAAAATTTCTAACACATTAATTTGCTCCCTTTGAGCTTGAAACTTAAAAAAGGGCATCCATCTGGATTTAAATGTATCTTTTTGCAATCTCACCTTAGCAGTAAGATATTCCATTTCAAGGACAGACAAGCAATTCTTATACCACACCTCTGACGTTGGAGAAACTTTAGTCAACCAATATTGAGTTATTGCCTTGAGAGCCGAGGCCACCAGCACATTGAAAAGGTATCGTTGAGTTTTTTAATTTAACCAAGTTAGGGTATTGTCCAAGGACCCAATATAAAGGATCATTAGGGATAAATACCCCTAGAACAGCACTTACTTGATCCCTCACCTGTACCCAAAAATTACTAATGTGAGGGCATTCCCAAAAAATATGGATATGCGTCCCTTTGTTCCCGCATTCCCTCCAACAGAGGTCTGTAAAATATTGACCAAAATGTTTAGTGATTACCGGAGTCCGGAAATATCTGGAGACCACTTTCCACCGAAACTCCCGCCAACTGTTAGAGGCAGTGGTTGAGTGTATAGCCTCCCATATCATGTCCCAAACTGGGTCCGTTATATCTTTTTTCCCAGTTCCCTGATCCAACTTGTTTTAATTGAAACCGTGGAACCTGGTTCCAGGTCCAAAAATTGGCCCACCATCTTAGAGATAAAACCTTTTGACTCTGTACTATTAACCTCTGCTCCCAAAGCATCCACCAACGGATTATTGCCTATATCTCTAGGTCTTCCCCTCTCAAAATCCTTGCCTTGTAAAAAATGTTGAATTTGTAAATATCTAAAAAAATCAGAGGCGGGGAGGGAGAACTCTTGTGAAAGCAGTTGAAATGTTTTAATCCCTTCCCCCGAGTATAACTGTCCAATTTTAGATAGTCCTCTCTGATTCCATCTCAAAAATCCCATATCCCATGACAAAGGTACAAAATCCAGGCAAGCCTTAATCGGGGGAATCCATCCCCAGAGATAGCTTCATACCTAATGTTTTATTAATCTCCCGCCAGGCGGAAATTATCTGACCAGACCAGGGATTACCTTCCTTTAGCCTTTGTATCCCCTCATAATCCATATATATCAAATCTCTGATATCCCCTCTAGAAGATTCCGGCCTCTCCACTTCTACCCATAATGGTGGGTCTTTATCTCCCATGAGAAGAGTTATTGGCTGTATCTGTGCAGCCCAGTAATATTTTCTAATGTCCGGCAGACCCAAACCCCCTTTTTTTTTGCTTCTGAGAAGGATATTCCATCTTACTCTGGGAGGCTTACCAGACCAAATGAATCGAGACAAAGCTGTTTTAACTGTCTTCCAAAAAAGGGCTGGGAGCTTAAGCGGCAGTGACTGAAACAAGAATAAAAAATGAGAGAGTATGTTCATTTTCACACTGTCAACTCTGCCCAGTAATGTAAGGGGTAGTTCCTCCCATCTATGCAAATCCTCTTGGACATTCTACAGCAGCCTAGAGTAACTGGAGGCATATAATTTAGAAATATCTTTGGTTATTCTAACCCCCAGATATTTAATCCCCTCCTTCGCCCACAAGTATCTACCAATTACAGGGAGTGTATCATCTCTCAGCCTTCCTATGGGCAATAAAGCTGATTTAGTATCATTTATTTTAAACCCAGATACTTCACTAAATGATTGTATTATAGAGTCAATCAAGGGCATCTGTCTCTCCGGATCCGTGATGTACAATAAAGTGTCATCTGCATATAATGATATTCTGACTTCAACTCCTTGTACTTGTATACCATTATAATCTTTCGATTGCCTTATGAGGGCCGCTAAAGGCTCAATACACAACGCGAATAATAAAGGTGATAACGGGCATCCCTGCCTGGTTCCCCTTTTAATCATTATTCTATCCGAGGTTATCCCATTCACCTTCACCCTTGCCCAAGGGTTTCTATATAGATTTGCTATCCATTTTAGGAATTTTTCCCCGTTCCAAACTTCTCCAAGACCTGGTCCAAAAAATACCAGTCTATCCGGTCGAAGGCCTTCTCCACATCCAGTGCCATCACGCCTCTCAAAGTATCAGGCGGAATGACCAGACAAGACATTGAGCAACAATCTTATATTATCTTGGATATGACGACCTGGAATAAACCCCGTCTGATCTCTATGCACCAATTCCGGTATAACTTCTTGTAACCGGGAACTCAAAATCTTAGCAAACATTTTGGCATCTTGATTAATTAGCGAAATTGGTCGATAACTCCCACATTCTGTTGGGTCTTTCCCTGGTTTTGGCAGTAATGTGATTATTGCCTCCTCCCATGAGGCCAGAGATTCCCCTTTTTCTTGTGCTGCATTACAAACTCTGGTAAATAACAGGGCTAACTCATCGGCAAATGCCCGATAAAACTCTTCTACAAACTCGTCGGGTCCTGGGGCCTTCCCCCCCCTTAAGGTTTTTAATAACTTTCCTCACTTCTTGTTCTGTAATTATCTCACCCAATTTATTTCCCTGAGAATCTTCGAGCCTTGGTAGTGTAATACTGTGCAGGAAGCTCTCCACCCGTCCCGGGTGATTTGGTCCCCTCTCACAGGAATAAAGCTCCCGATCATATTGACAGCTACTACCTGCAATTTGTACTGGATCAGAAGAAATGATCTGGGTACCATATTTTTTAAGCCGAGGGATGTATCTCTCGGCCTCTTGCTTCCAAGTCTGAGGGCCAGTAAACACGTCCGCCACCCCCCGATTCGTAATACCTTTGTCTGGTATACCTCAAAGAATTTTCAGTTCTGGCCATCATTTCCTTATTATATTGTTCCCTGGCCTCTTGTAATTGCTCTAGTACCCGAGCATCTTTATTTTTTTTATGCTCCGTCTCCAGAGAACTTATAACTCCCAATAAACTTTGCACCTTGTTTTGAGTACATTTATATTTATAGGAAGAATAACTTATGATTTGCCCACGTAGGACTGCTTTTAATCCATCCCATATAAAACGTATGTGAGTGTCCTTTTCTTTATTTTCCTCTAGGTAGAGCTTAATAGATTCTTTTATTTGGTTAACAAATCCTGTATCGTTTAAAAGGCCAGGATCGAATCTCCAACACCCCCTAGCCTTCATCCCTGATCAACTTACCTTCGTACTAATCATTGCGTGATCCGAGAAGGTCACTGGATGTATTGTTAAATCTGTTAGTCATTAGCATATTTTATTTGGGTATAGAATCTATCCAATCTAGAGTATGAATTGGCCACCGCTGAATAAAAGTAAAGTCCTTAACCAGTGGATTTTGCTGCCTCCACGGATCTACCCACCCTCCTTCTGTTACCAGGGCTCTGAGGAGCTTAGAACATGCTGTCCTGCCTCCCCTTCCCCCTTCACTCCTGTCTAAAGCACCGTTTTCCATGCAGTTCCAATCCCCCACCATTATCACTCTACCTGAAGGAAGGGAATCCACAATAGAGAAAAACTGCCTAAAAAAAGTTCCCGAGGGGGGTGTGGGGGCATACAATGCAGCCAGGTGGAAACTATGCCCCATGAACTCTCCAGAAATTATCACAAAGTGACCAGACCCACTTTTTTGTATCCGGTGGACTTTGAAGGGAAGACCTTTACGAGATAATATAACCACTCCAGCCCTAGAAGCCTCAGAGCAGGAGTCTGCATATACCCCTCCCACCCAGGATCTTCGTAATTTAGAGTGTTCATAATCGGATAATTTAGTCTCCTGGAGACAGGCCAGGTCACATTTTAACCGTCCAACTCTTGTAGAATTCTTGCCCTTTAACCACCCATTTATTCCCTTAACATTGACAGATATTATTTTAAGTGATGCCATTTCGATAATTAACATAACCATCCATACCTCCTCCTTTATTCCCCATGCACACACAAGTAGCTTAAATAACTCATATGAAGACATGTCCACAGATAAGATAAGTAAAAGAGATCAGAAAGGGGAGAAAGAGATGTGTAACAACAAATAATCACATTAACATCAAACATCATGCTGTTTCTTTTAAGCTCAATTGAACCTATCTAAAGAACGGGAGGAACAACCCCCCCTTACAAATTAGGGGTGAAAGGCTCCCCAGAAGAAAAGAAATAAAAAATACCAAAAAAAAAAGAAGGACTGGGTTGCAGTCGTTTGCTGAAACCCACTAGCTCAATCAGAGCTAGAGATAAACCTGGGGGTTAAGATGTTAACTCCCCAGATGCTAGTGGCATAGAGCCCTACCTTGATAGGAGAAAAAGCGTCTAACAGCACTAAAGGGCAGGCTCGGGTCCCAAGAGACTAACCTCTCCTACCTAAGATGGGTCTGGTTAGGCCAGCCGTTGGAGACGCAGCCCCGGTACAGTACCTATTTAATAAAATAACAAATTGCTCTGAACAAAACCAGGAGAAAAAAATTGAATACTACAGTTTCATGTAAGTCCCCATTACATCTAAACATAAAAGACTATACGATTTTCTAGAATCCACCCAAAATATACAGGGCCCAATGTTATCCCTCTAACCTGCAGGCGCCGCATTGCACACAACGCAAGAGCATCTCATATTCCACTCCATTCTTCTAGAGGGTATTTCCTTCAAACCACTCAGTTCAAATCGCAGCTATACTGCTTATAAAACTGCTCATTAAATCGAATTATCTATCTACCCTCTATTTTCCTCCAGTTCGAGTGTGCGTTGCTTATCGGGGGACTCTTATCATTGTTACCCCAGACATAAATTTCCCTTCTAGAATACCCTCCCACTAGAAACACAGTTCAAACTCTGTTAGGGTTCCTTTTACCTTCTAAGGGAGCATCTCCAAATTAGGATTTCTACCTACTATGAGGATCAAAACCAGAACTTTCTAAGGGGATAACTTACTAATATAACAAAGGTAGAGAACTTTCCTCAAATATATCATGTAATCCCCCAGTTCGTTACCCTTTCCAGTTCACCCTTTCAGACAGAGTCACTGTCCCATACCCAGCGCCTTCTGGGTTCATGAAGCTACAAATTATTGTAATTTCTTCAGGTCTCTTTGGCATGTAACCATCTCGTCATGTCCGCATGCAATGGGAGCAAGGCCTCATTTCTCCTTCTCGTACGTTTCCTGGGACCTGGAGCAATAGACCATAACAAATCTTCAATCTCTTTCTCCGCCTGTTCCTCCTTCGTGTCCGGGATCGGCACCTCTTGGGATGTGAGAAATGGGACCGCAGCAAGCAGCGAGTCGAAAATCTTAACCCCATCTTTACTCTGCACCCAGAGCTTCGCAGGGTATCTCAGGTACGCTTTAAAGCCTTTCTCCCTCAAAACTTTAACCACCTGTAGCACTTTTTTCCTTTGGGTAAGCATTAGAGGGGGAAAGTCTTGGTCAACAAATAGCCTCTGGCCATCCAAGTTGAGATTTTTTTTTGCCCAAGCCAGCTTCATAATCTTCTCTTTCGTTGTGTATCTCAAAAATTTCACGATTACAGATCTGGGGGGTGCTCCCTCTTTTGGCTTCAGCGCAATAGATCTGTGGGCTCTTTCAATTTCTGTTTTGAAGTCCTCCTCCAGATTTAATTCCGTTTTAAGCCAAGAATCAATAAATTCTTCCATGCATGGGGGTCCACCTCCGAATGCCAAAATTCTGATGTTGTTCGGCGAGCTCGCCTCTTCGTCCTCTGCCCTGCAGTCAGCTCTTTTTCCCTTCTGTGAAGATAGGCCAACGACCTGCGAAGCCAATGTTCTGCTTGCAATGATTCAACATGCCTCCACTGATGTCGTCGATTAGCTTCCAACTTCTTAAAATCATTTTGTAAGCCTAAGATTCTAGCTGCCTATTCTGTGGAGTATTTTTAACATTCTATGCCCATCTGCTTTAGTGAAGGTGGATGTTGCATCGGATCCCGAACCATCAGAATCCTCCCCCGAGGCAGTGATTATTGAGGAGCGTGACCCAGCAGGGCTCACAGGCCTCGAGTCAGTCCGGCCCCTAAAACCACCTTTTCCTTCTTCATTGAGCTTCTTTTTCGTATGTCCCATTCTCCAAACTATTACAGGGACTAAATAATTACTGGATGGCGAGTTCAGACCTCTCGATGGTTAACGATGCACTTGACTGTTAAGCCCGAGGCACCAGAGCTCCAAATTAGGCTGCCATTGGTTTTATGACGTCATCGGAAGTCCGGACTGTGTTTTTAATGGTTTATTGTAAACTATTACTTTTTTATGGACTGTTAATCTGTGTGCCAGGGTGTAATCAACTACCACAACATAAATGCCATGCCAGTGTGTGTGTGGCTGCTCCATTAAAAGGACTCAATGCACAATCTAATGCACCCCTGGCCAGTGTGTCTGCTAATCAGCCATCCAGCAATATAAACACTGACTTTTCTAAAAATTGGTGTGTGGACATACTTAACAGCTGGTCTAGCTGTGCCTCAAAGCTCAAGACTGGATCACAGCAAAGCTACATGAACTAAAGACAGAAAAATGGGTTTCTTGTTATAAACAGAGCCACAGCAAAGGACAATGGTGTTTATGTGTTAACTCTGTCCTACTGTCTTTGGGGTGATAATAGTGTTTGTAACTATGCTGGTTTAAACAACTCATTATGTTTTGCAGTCTCAGATGCCATATACTTAACTGTAAAACCAACCGAATGCCCAAATGTGACAACAGGGCCAGAGAGTGGGCTTACATCAACACCTATTAATCAAATGCTTGTGAATAATGTAAAGTACAGTAGAGTGCATATAAATCTAGATTTCTCTGGTTGGAATATAAATGTTAACAGTAGTAGTGCATACACTGGTGTGTCAAAGTTTTATGCCACTATGTTGCTTGACATGTTAAGTGCCATCATTTGGAGCTGTGATACCTCTCCTGTCTCTTAATGTACAGTCATTTTTAAATTGAAAAAGATACTCATTTGATACAAATCCAACATCCTACACATAAGGCACAAACAGTTGTAAATGAATTGCTCAGTGAGAGTGATAATGAGCACTTGATTTATAGCTATGCAGGGGGGATCCTTAGGAGTCCTGTCTTTTAAAGTTTTACTTGTGTTGCAAGTGATCTTAGTGTTCTTGGTAATTATAGGCCTGTGTCGCTTAAGACTTATTATTCGTAAAGTACGTAATGAGATGTACATGCTCCGAGAAGCTGCATTGTTGCACAAATAATAATTAGGAAATATTGGGCCAAGGGGGGCTTGTAACAAGGGATAAAGAAGTGTGTCTCAATATTTCAGCCTAAACCTCATTTTGGTCTAAAACATAATGTATCTGTGTAACAAATATTGGCCTATGAAGCTGGATCATATGAAACTTGTAAAGCTACAAGACAAACTAAACCACAAGTTGCAATATTAAGGTGCCTTTTGATATTTGTACTGACCATGTAAGTAATAGAAAACAGGCGTCTTAAGTGTCTGCAAAGCAGAAATACAGGATAGAGTTTAAATTACCCTTCTGACTATTATTATTAGGACAGGCTAAAATGCTTGTATGCACATTCTTAAGTCCAAATCTATTTCTTCCTCCTAGACCTTGGTAACTGGTAGTGACAACCATTTCTAGCCATATATAATAATAGAATGTACACTATCTATACATTTGTGCTGACCAGGGATGAGCTCATACATATACTAAAAGGAGAATTGCCTTTGTACTTGTTATGAACCAATCACAGACAAACATAGAAAATGATGATGCTATCTTCCACTATATAAGCAAGCCAGCATACACTGTTAGTTTGAAGAATGAAGAATGTACCACTTGTAATCTCTCGCTGTGATTATTATTATAATCATTAAATTCTTCCGCCATCAGCCTCATCTCCGTTCGTCTCCTTTCTAAGTATTTGTAATAGATAATTTACTAACTGTAATTTTTTTTCACAACGCTACAGAAGGTGATCTCGGGTGCCCATATTATCCAGTACTACCATCACCACTCTGGGTAAATCAGAAGGAGGTGTTGTATACTGTTGTATTCTGTAAGCTTTTACTACTGTAACTTCCAATTCTGGGACATGTTCTGAAATTGCTCCTTCAGCCAGTAATTTAGAAAAAGAGCCGCATGGGCACCCTCAGCACCTTCTGGTAGGCCCAACAATCGCATGTTCTGGCTCCTAATCTGGTTCTCCAGTTTCTCTAAGCGACTGTTAAGAGTGTTGGACCTCCTTGGCGCGCTGGGCCATGGCGCTCGTGCATGTTTCCAAGTGCCGGTGGACCCCCTGCATTACGTCTACCGTCTTTTCTACAGTAGCCAGTCAGCCTGCAATCAGATCAAGCTTCTGGTTCACTGAGTTGGATGAGGCCAGTAATTGGTGCATCTTGTGGCCTAATGACTGTAATGTTTCCTCGGCACCTCTTCCTCGATTGAGTCTTGTGCCATCAGTCGAGTACTTGGGCCTGCCGCCTGTCCCTTTCCTCCATCTTTTCTACCTTCAACTTGCAGCTGTTCCAGTTGGATTTGCCCAACCTATTCTACTACCTTAGTTCTCGCTGTAGATAAAGATTTTATATCAGAAAGTTCTTTAGATAAAATAATTATAGCATTTGCAATATTATTGTCTGAGGAGCTGTTGTTGACACGACTTCTCTGCTTGGGCTCCACAGTGCCCCCCGTATCCATTTTTTGAGGTGTGGCTTTCGATCTGCTGCAGCGACCCCGTTGGAAACCTCCTCCTCCAGACATCTAGATAGGTTTTACCTAAGAATGCTACATATGAAAGGAGTTTCTTTTGCAGAGCGTGACCAGAGCTCAAGATCTAGCTGATTAATCGGTCTGTGACATTACCAGAAGTCCCTACCGTAATTCTTGATCTTACTGTATATCTTCCCCATTCATCACCAGTGGGCACTACACCGGAGGTGCTAGGACCCTGCAGGAAGCTTTTTAACACAGAAACATAGAAATCTGTCAGCAGATAAGGACCCCATAGCCCATCCAGTCTGCTTGAATTCCCCCTTCTAGGAAGACTTCCACCCTCCATTTCCTGCTCATCCACTGTTGCTTAGGCCCATGTAGGTATCCCAAGCTCTTTTAAATTTGTTCACTGAATCTACCCCACCAACCATTCCAGCAGTCTGTTCCATGGCCCCACGACCCTCTCAGTAAAGAACTTCCCCCTGATGTCACCTCTAAAGCTACCCCCTTCCAGTTTGAATGCATGCCCCCTAGTGGATTTGTTCTCACTCATTCTGAAGATGCTGTCAACCCTCACCCTGTTTATACCCTTCAAGTACTTGGAGGTTTCAACCATATCGCCCCCTTCCCTCCTCTTTTCCAGTGTGTACAGGCATAGATTCCACAGCCTTTCCTCGTAAGACTTCTTGTGCAGCCCTTTCACCATTTTGGTTGCTCTTCTCTGGACTCTCTCCAACCGGTCCTTGTCCCCTTGTAAGTATGGTCTCCAGAACTGGACCCCATATTCCAGGTGTGGTCTGACCATTGCTTTGTATAGTGTCATGATCACCTCCCTTGTCGTAAGGCCCCTCCCTATGCATGCCAATATTCTGACTGCTTTCCCTGCTGCCTGTCGCACTGACTCCGAACTTTCAGGTTATCTGAAATTGTGATCCCCAGGTCACTTTCCTGATATGTTATTCCCAGTTCCTCCCCCCAAGCCAGTATTTTGCCCTTGGGTTTTTACACCCTATGTGCATAATTCTGCTTTTTTTTTGCATTGAATTGTAGCTGCCACTTTTCTGACGATTTCTCTAACCTCACCAGGTCCTCCCTCGAATTTTACGCACCCCCCAGTGTATCAACCCTATTACAGATCTTCATGTCGTCTGCAAACAGATACACCTTCCCACGCAGACCCTCTGAAATGTCCCCAATATATATGTTGAAAAGTATGGCTCCCAGCACAGACCCCTGGGGAACCCCACTTGTCACCCTTTCTTCTTTTGAGTGCATCCCATTTACCACAACCCTCTGTGTCTTCTCCTCTAACCAATGTTCTACCCAGTTTGTGAGCTTGCTCCCCACACCTAAGCTGCCCAGTTTGCTTGCCAGCCTCCTAAGAGGGACGATGTCAAAGGCCTTCCTAAAGTCCAGGTAGGCCACGTCCAACGCCCCACCCTGGTCCCATATCTCCGTAACTCTGTCAAAGAATTCAATTAGGTTGGTCTGGCAGGACCTTCCACCTGTGAATCCATGCTGGTTGTCCTCTAGGAGCCCCTCCTCCTCCAGATATTTTATCAGCCTTTCCTTAATAAGTGTTTCCATTAGTTTCCCTACAACGGAGGTAAGGCTAACTTGATGGTAGACTCCTGGTTCCTCCCTTCCTCCCCTTTATGTAATGGCACCATCTCAGCCCTTTTCCAGTCCCCAGAACCTTCCCCTTACCCAGTGACTGATTAAATAGCCTCGTGAGCTGTCCCACCAGCTCCAGTTTTAACTCTTTGATCACCCTCAGGTGAATCTTATCCAGTCCCATCACTTTATCCATCTGCAGTTTTCCTAGTGCTTCCAATATCCTATCCTCCATGAAGGGACTAGAGTCTGTCCCCCTGCCCACCCTTCCCCTGCTTTTCAGCTCCAGCCCATTCCCCTTCTCCACCATGAAAACTGACGTGAAGTAGTCATTCAGAATATCAGCCTTTTCCACATCCCCCTCTACCAGTGCTCCCTTCCCCTTGAGCCTCATAATCCCCAGCTTCCTTCTTTCTGTCACTACATATCTGAAAACTTCTATCCTCCATTGTTGCCTCCTCATATTCTCTCTGCTTCTGCCTCCTTCTGGTTATTTTCCCTGCTTCCCTCAGTTTCTCCTGGTAAACCTCCCTGTCTGTCTCCCTCTGAGAGGCATTATATGCCCTGAACGTCCTCCTTGTCTCCCTAACTGCTTTTCTCACTGCTGTTGTGAACCAAAGTGGTTTACTCCCCCTCTTATTCTTGCTCACCTTCCTAATGCAAAGTTCTGTCTCGTTCAGTATTCCTCTTTTAATTCCCCCACAACTCCTCTATGTCATCCAAGTTCTCCTTCCCTTCTAGCTCCTTTCTCACAATTTCTTTCATCCTCCTAAAATCCACCATTCCTAACGTCTAGCACCTTAGTGGTGGAACTGCTCTTAACCGGTCCCTTTCTAAGTCTAAATCCTACTGTCCTATGGTCACTGTCACCCAAGTTTCCCCCAACCCTCACCTCCTTAATACCATCCCCATTTGTCATACCCAGGTCTAGTATGGCCCCCCCCAGTCGGTTCTGAGACCAGCTGGTGAATGAACACTTCCTGCATGGCTTCCACCATCACTCTTCTCCTTTCTGTGGATGCTGCTGGGAATTCCCAGTCCATGTCTGGTAGATTTAGATCGCCCACCACCACGAGTTCCCCTTTGCTGACCATCCCCTGTATTTTCCTAACCATCTTTCTGTCCACCTCCTCCACCTGATTTGGTGGTCTGTAGACCACCCTTACCCTTACTGCCCCATTTCACTTAATGTAATCCATAAGGTCTCTGCTGATCCCTGCCCGCTCCAGCTCACTGTTGCCCGAATCCCTTCCTTCACATACAGGGCAACCCCTCCCCTCTTTTTTCCTGTCCTTTCCCGCCTGTACAGTCCATACCCTGGTATTTCCACCTCCCAACTGTGGTTGTCTGTCCACCAGGTCTCCGTAACTGCAGTTAGATCTAGGTCTTCCACCGCCGCCACCGCCTGCAGGTCTCCCATCTTATTTTCTAGACTCCTGGCATTTGCTAGCAATCTCTTACACCAGCCCCGCTTTCCTCCATTTTCTTCCCCCCAACGTCTCCTGCCCCCAGCTGTGGGGAAGTGCGAGTCAGGTAAGTTCCACCAGCCATTTTCCCTGAACCACCCCAGCTTTGCACTCCCCCTCTCCTAGTTTAAAGCACCCCAGTATTCTAGCTCTGTATCCCTGCAGTTCCCCCCAACAGCCTAGCCCCCTCATAATTTATGTGCAGCCTGTCCCAAGCATACAGGTGCTCATCCACCCATGTGTCTTCCCAATCTCCTAAACATTAGTAGCCCAGCCAGAGGTTAAAGTACTTGATTCTCAACTGTCTAGCTGTGCTGGTGCAGTGCACTAGCAGAACCGCCAAAAAAGCTATGGAATTTACCATCCCCTTGCACCTTCTTGCTAGCTCCATGAATCTCTTCTGCACCTTTTAGCTTAGAAAAGCTTTCTCTCTCCTAAGAGGATGGGCTGATGTCGAGGACATCACTGCCCTAAAGACCAACATACTGCATGGCGCTCACGAGTTGGCCAGTATTTTATTTATTTATTTATATATTTATTCACTCAAGAGACCTTTGAGCATGAGCTCTTTTACAAAGGTTCCACGTCAGGGTGGACAAGTAGGACATACACAGTACAGTGGTTACAGAGGGCCTGCTCAATTGGCATACAAGAGCAAATTACATCAAAGTTGGACAAATTATGAACAAGGATTATAACAGAACTAGAAGATATTTGGTAACAGGATTAAATGCACCAACACCAGCCCCTCCAATACCTCAGTTCTGCTCACAGGAGAGGAAAACACATATAGAGAAAACAATGGACAAGAAAAAGGAAAGGATATAAACTGAAAAGGAATAGGCTCCCCAGAGAAGTAGAGGTTGGAGCCCAGGCTAGGAAGGGAGGAGACATGAAGAGAAGAAGAAGAAGAAGAAGAAGAAGAAGAAGAAGAAGAAGAAGAAGAAGGAGGAAGAGGAGGAGGAGGCGAAGGGAGAGGATGGACATCCACCCAACATACTCCAGAAGTCCCTGTGGACCAGGAGGTAGACTTAACACCTCTCTTCTTCACTCTCTTGAGAATTTTTTTTTTTTTACTGGGAGAAAGCCTCAAGATGAAGCTACTGAATCCAGAGAACTGGATCTTCCCACGAGGCGAGGGAAAAGGTAAACCCTCACCAGCAAGAGAGTCTTGGCAGCCGACATGATCAACAGACCGGGAGCTAACCCCAGGACCACCAGGGTGGAAAACCTAATCCCAAATGCTTCTTCTCCCCCTTCCTCTGAGGCTGGAAGATGGGGGGACCCATCTTCAGGCCAAGATCACCTCGGCGCCCAAGGGAGAATCCCGGGGTGTAAAAGGATAACAATTCCTATATTTAGCACCAGCGGAGAGGTGATTTTAACCACAGAAGGAAACTTCAATGAGGTTCCTAACTCCTGGGAGTCAGAGAGGACTGTGTGTTGCCAAGACACCCTGCCAAGGGTGTCTTGCAATGTAGAAAAGAAGCTGAAAAACTTATACTAGCCGGCCCATTGAAGCAGCGGTTGAATTTCTTGACGCCAGCGACTGTGGTTTAGAATGGACTGGGCACCAGAGGGCCAACTGGGGGAGAAGGTTGAGCATCTGACAACTGCTTGCCTTCTCCGGGGGTCCGGCCCGGCAACTGTTGATTTCTAACTGAGGCCAGGGGAACAGCAATGCAGCGGGGCCCCAGCCACGGCGGGAGTGTGGCGGACATCGCTGTGCGTCTTGACATCAGTGGCATGCCTCGCTCTCAGGGGAGAAAAAGCTGGAAATGGAGCTCCCTGGCCAGCCAGATCACGGTTGCCCCCCGCCGCCACGAAGCCCTGGAGAGCCCGGACCACCTTAGAAGCACCCTGGGCCGAGGTGAGAGAGTTCACTGGCCAGTCCCCACTGATGCCTTCCCACTCGGAGGGGAAGGGACCCATCCGGCTTAGGGTTATGCTGGACTATCCAGGGAGGGCTGCGATGTGAGGTAGTGGTTGGCGGGGAGGGGGGTCCTCGTTGACCCAAAGGAGTGGCAGGCCAGGGGGGCAGGGAGGAACAAGCAAAAAAAAAAAAACAGAAAAACTTACAAGGACAGAAGGATCCCTGGCATCCTAGTTTCAGCAGAGGGGCCCTAGCTAGAAGGCAGGCATCCTGCCAGAAGGAAGCCTGAGGCAGGACTTATAGAAGGAAGATCTGAAGACCCCTCATACTGTCAAGAGGGCCTCGGGGAGCCAAGGAAAAAGAAGGCAAGAGCTGAGTGGGCCCCTGATGCTTCCCAGAAGTGGCAGGGAACCCGGAGGCACCAGTAGGACGTAGGACTTTGCCCACAATTGGTCTCAATTCAGAAGGAAGGCAAGAAGGAAGGAGGCATTGCCCAGAAGCTGAAGCCCAAGAGGGGATGGTGGGCGGGAAGCAGTGATGAATGGTGAAGATATACAGTAAGATCAAGAATCATGGTAGGTACGTAATATTCATATCTTCACTGTATCAAACTTCACGATTCATCACTGGTGCATGAGTACCAAGCACCACAAAGTGGTACCGGTGCCTCACTAAAGGCTAGATAGCCTGCAGTCTCCCATGGGGGACTCACATGAACAGAGGGCCCATCATGGGTCTGGCCAGATCCGCTACTGTTCAGAGCCAGGACAAGTCTCCTGATCTGCATGAGAGGGAGGGCGCCTCGACAGTTCTCACCTGGCCCTGCTGGAGAAAAAAAAGGGCCCCTCGGAATGGCGAGGCAGTCACCCTACGTCAGGCCAATGGTGACAACCAGGGAAGGCAAAGCCACACTGTCCGCCTAATGCAGACCACAGATCCCACAATCCTGAAGGCTACCGTGCTGGCATCATAAGATGCCCACACCTGGTGTCTCACTAGCTCCAGGTCTCTGGTGGAGATGGCCTGCCTGGTTGCCTCGCTATCAGGCATGGCTGCCAGGATTTGTCCCAACGAAGCCCACAGGCACCTTTCATAGGCCACCATGTGTGCCTGATGAGCAGCTATGGGCAGCAAGAGATGCGCTGAGGCGAAAACTCTTCTGCCCCAACAATCGAACTCCACAGATTCTGCATCTGAAGGACGGTCTCTTGTTAGGCACAGATGCCCAGAAGGGGTATCCAGCCACTCCAAGCCTGATGAGGGGCCGGGCAAAGACCCTGGAGACCCCGAGGGAGCACAATACCTACTAGCAATCCCCAGAGGCTGGGGTAACGGAGGTGGGGGACTGCCAGACACTGACCGACTCCTCCATCAAGGGCCGAAGCCATGGAGGGATCACTATCGATTCCTGACTGAACTCCCCAAGGAACATCACTGTCACACACTCTGGACTGCATTCAGTTGTAGGGGAGAGACTGAGCTCCTCCATCATTGTCACCAGAAACTGAACCAGTGATACTCAGTAAAGTCAGCATCAGAATACCGTTACAAGGTGGAGTCCTCTTCCTTGGAGGAGGAAGCTGACAAAGTGGAAGGGCTCGGCATAGGGAACGATGGTGCAGGAAGAGGAGATGTGAACACCATTTCATCCATGACCCTGTACTAGATGAAGAAAGCCCTCATTGTTGCCATATACTGCTCCCAAGTGAGACGTCCCAAGGGACCGGAAAGACCCGGGAGAAGGGGAACAGGATACTGAGGGGTTGAAGGCTGGGCAGAATGGTCCTGAAAGACCGGAACCCCTCTGCCAGGACTGTGGAGATAAGCGGGAGTCCCTCTGCAGCGAGGGGGGGTGTGCTGTCCAGAGTCCACCTGCTGCTCAAACCTCTCCAAGACAACAGGGGAAAGCACAAGGAGAGAAGACCCCTGGTGGGGAGACTGGAGTCGAGCAGGCCCAAAAGGGCGGCCCCTTGGGCGGACCCTATCCCCACCCGTTGCAGGACTCCGACCCCTAGATGAGGATGGGGTGCCCTTCCCAGCACTCCGATTCCACCCCAGGATGACCGAGGTCACCGGTGCAGAACGGGAGGCCAACTGCGCCCCCAGCCCAGAGGACCGAGACCTGCCCCGAGAGAGAGAGAGAGAGAAGTCCCAACATGGCTACAACTCTCGGGGGGGGGAGTTTGTACCAGGGTTGGCCTCTGAGTCACCCTTGAGCTCTGCATTGGCACCGAAGACCGACTCAACACTGAAGACAGTGTCCTCCATGGGGATAGCCCTCGAGGCAGTGCTGACACCCAGGGTGACACTGACCACGGCATCAACATCGGCGCCATTATTTGAAGCTGCAACGATATCGCTGCCAACTGCGGCATCAACCTCAAATGCAGCATGAACCTCAGGGATGGTGCTGACCGTGGCACCAACCCACAAAATGACAGACCGTGGCACCATCGCCAGGCACAAAACCAACTGCTGCATTGTCATCGACTGTGGCATCATCATTGGGCATGGCACAAAAAGCGGCGCCATCACCCGAGATGGCACCGGAGTTCTCAGTGGAACCAAGTGCAGCACCAACAGAAGAAAGGGTGATGTTGCGTATCTCAGTTACCAATCCTGATCAACCTGATCATCCTCTGAATCCAAGGAGGAGAGCACGGTGATCCCGAGACAGGCAACCCCAGCTACTCTACCTGTCCCGGCACTGAGAATGATGTCGGGAGGGGACTTCACGGCAGTGGGGGTTCGGCCTCACTCACCATCACCAGAATCAGTGCCAGAAGCCAAGGATGCTCTCCCCGAAGCCCTCGAAGGCACCACCAAAGCAGGCCCTATGTGTAACTGAGGCCTCGACAATGGAGCCTCCAACAATCCACAGCCGGCCACCCGGAGGAGGCTGATCATTCCTTGGACCACTCGCCCAGGCGCCCAGGCTCAGTGAGACCTGAGCCAGCGGAGGCTTGCTCTCTCCCACTGCATGTAGCAACAGGGGATGGGTCCAAGGACTGTGACAGGGTTGAATAAGGCTCTGCCTATTTCTTATGCAGAAAGAGTTTAAATGCAAATATCTGTTCTATCCTCTCCTTTTCTGTCTCTTGTGTGTGGCTGAGCAACCATATTTTCTTGTGAGACCTAGGACATGATCACTCCGACGGTCTCTGGATTCTGCACCTATCGCAATCTCTTTGCCTTCCCTTGCTATTACTGTCTTTTCTTCCCCCTTGCATATCTGTGGGTATAATAATATATGTGAATCTTTATATTAAAATGTCACTGATACTGGGATCACTTTGTTTAAAACTATATATAATTATATTGTTGAAATGATTACAAAAAGCTATTTGGATCTCAAGGAGAGAAGCTGGTTTACAAACTCTCTGAGATGCTGTAAACAAGAGGCCAGTTCTGGGTCATTATGTTCTTTTTGCTGCACCTGCAAGAACATTGGAAACTTACAAGAACATTGTGTGAGAAGCATACTGTTTTCTTAACGAGTTTCCCAGGCACAGACTTATATAAACAGCAGCACTGCTTGTGCAAGAGAGAGACAGAGACTGAGATTTGAAATTGAGGAGAAAAAACTCAGAAGAAGGACTCTGTTTTCTATTTTTGTACTGCCATTGTAAATAGTTATACTGAACAATTTTATTTTTTTTATTTTGCTGCTATTAATAATAAAATGCTATTTGCAAATTTTGAAACTGCTCCTGGTTTTCCTATACTTCCTGACCTGTGCCTCGGCAACAAGGACTCTACCTTAGCAGCCCTCATGTGATGCATCCACCCGAAGGTTGGGGGCCTGTGCTCTCATACACAGATTTCCAGGGTGTGGTAATCCATGCTGAAACAGGCATTGCAATGAACTCCCTGCCTTTGAACGTTTTTCCCCTGAACCTGACATGATCCGACCGCAACAACTAAACAAAAACGAAAGGGAAAAGACTAGATGCCGAATTAAAACATTTTAAGAATAATAAGAAAACGATGCCAACATGGCGTCAAACTAGTACGGTGCTGAGTGTTCGAACTGAACGAGCAGAACTGGCAGATATGGGAGTGACGTAGATAAATTTCTTGCTGTCCCACAAACTTGTTGCACCTCGATGGCGGGAAAAGCACAACTAAGGTATTGAAGGGGTCAGCATCAGTTACTGGCCAATCCGCAAGTGCCAGACAATGTGTCACCTCGAGGGTGGCGCCATCCTCGATGTCTGCACCATTTCCTATAAGGGAGAAAGCTTTTCTAAGCTAAAAAGCTTCCCGCAGGGTCCTAGCACCTCCAGCGTAGTACCCACCAGTGATGAATGGTGAAGATTGATACAGTGAAGATCACGTTTGAGGATCATTGTACTAGAACTCAATCAGGCTGCACTGCATGGAATGGTGCCACTGCTATTGATTAGGCTCATACCAGGCTCTGAACTTTTTACCTCACAACTTGACCTGGCAGATCCTGAGAGCTGTCTGCAACTGTGCAGACTCGGGAAACCATGGACCGGACGAAAGCTGCAAGCCTTTCTTTGCAGCTGTCAGGAGAGGTGGAAGTAGTGGGTGCCCTGTGAGGGACAGCGGCGGGAGAGAAGCGGAGAGAGTGCAGGATGGCAGGCTGAAAGGATGGTTCGGTGCAGGAAAAGTATCAGTTCATTGTAGTGGGAGGCGGCGGTGTCAGCAAATCAGCGCTCACCATTCAGTTCATACAGGTCAGTGGCACAGCTTATACAGAAGACACACCCCCTCTCAACTGGTGGGGGCATGGTGGGGTGGGGCATATGAAATGGTAAGTATGGTGGGGCATCACTGATTGTGGGTAGGGGCATGGGGCTGGGGCAAGAGGGACTGAGTCAAAGGGGCAGCAGGCCAGGGTTGAGAGCCTGACTGCTGGGATCAAATCAAAGCAGGGATTTTATTGCATCGTCAGAAATTTTTAGGTAATTTTATTTAAAAGTAGAGATGAGTAGTCTAAAGTGATTTCTTGAGGATAAGGAAATGAAAGCGTTTTCAGTGCCCAGGGAATGCTGCAGACATTTATTCTGGAGAAAAGCTTTTTTTTTTTTTTTTTTTTTTATTTCTCATGGTTTCATTTTCTTTCTATTCAAAGCTGGTAAACTTTTCCCCTGCATTTGTATCAGGGGCTTGTAATTAAGGCATCTGGGGAGTAAGCTAGGTCTTAAGACTAAATTATATAGTTATAACAGCAGCAGGCATAGGAATGAATGAGACGTTGTTGTCTTCTTTTATTTTGTTTTTGTTGGAAATCAGCACTTTTTATGGAGAGAGAGTTATGCTGGTTACACTTCGTGATTTCCTTGCACAGTCTGGGGGTAAGGTTAAAAGTAATCCCAAGTGAATATAGGTTCCCCTGGGTGAAGTCTTTCTTGCAATACATTCAGAAAGTATAGTTAATGGCCGCCTCACCTCCCTGGTTCATCTATGGCCTTTTTTGCAGAATTGTTTAAGATAATGGCGGATGTCAAGGGGAGTAGTGACTGTGGGGTGACTGGAATGTGGTAATGGATAGGTCTCTGGATACCACCTCACGTATTCCGGCACCTAATGGGAGGTTCTCCAAACCCTTGAGGAGGCTCATGAGGGACACAGGATTGCCGGACGTGTGGAGAGAAAAATACCCGCTAGCTCGAGACTATACTTACTACTCCCCAAGACATAAAATTTTCTCGAGACTAGATATGTTTTTTACATATGGAAGAGATATAGAGATGTTTGAGTCTTTGTGGGTGGGTTCGGAGAGTATATCGGACCACAAGCCTATATATGTGGAGATTGCCCTTCAGCTTCCCAAAAAGCCAACACAATGGAGGCTAAATACCAGCCTACTTAGGGATGAGAAGGTGAAAGAAGAGATCAAGGAGGCAATAAAGCAGGCCACATAATGGAATGAGGGTCCGGACACCACGCCCCAAATCCTATGGGACACGGTTAAAACAATGCTTAGAGGGAGGCTGATTTCGATAGCCACATATAAAAAGAGGGAAAGAGTTAAACAAAAAGAGCAGTTAAATCAGGAACTTAAAACTTTAGAAGGTCAACAGAAGCTAACATTTTGCAAAAAAGGGAAAGTCAAATAAGGGAACTCAAAAAAAGGCTTCAAAGGTTACTACAGCTAGAGACGGAGAAGGCTTTGTTATATACAAAACAGGCTTACTATGAGGGAGGCCCACGGGCCACCCGCTTCTTAGCGTATCAGTTGAAGCAGCAGTCAGCTCGGGCTCATATTACAGGTCTTAGACATCCGACCACAGGGCAGATTTCAAGCAAATGGGAGAAAATAGCAGACGCACTAGTCACATATTATAAACAACTATATAGCCCTCAACCGGCATCGAGCACGGAGGCAGCCTGGGAATTCTTAGAAGCCCTGCAACTGCCCAAGCTTACAGAGACACAACGACAAAGACTGGAAGGTCCAATCACCCATCAGGAGATATCAAGCACTATCAGGGACCTTAAGGTTGGGAAATGTCCAGGCCCAGATGAGTTTGGCGGAGAACTATATAAAACATTTGGGGGGGGAAATAGCTCCCATACTACATACTGTCTACAATCAGGTCTGGTTAGGGGGAGAAGCAGTACCACCATCATGGAATTACACCACCATAACTGTGATTCCGAAGGAAGGTAAGGACTTGAGGGACTGTGGCTCTTATAGGCCAATCTCATTACTAAATGTAGATTATAAAATTTTCACGGCTATAGTAGCCAAGAGACTGCAGTCCTTCCTGGCAACCCTAATTCACCCAGATCAAACGGGCTTTATAGAAGGTAGGCAAGCCCCTGAGGGGGTTAGAAGGACCATAAACATAATTGACATTATTAATAAGCAACGCATTCCCGCTTGTCTCATGAGCTTGGACGCAGAAAAAGTGTTCAACAAAGTAAATTGGAACTTTTTGTTCCTGGTATTAAAAAGAATGGACTTTCCATCATCATTTTTGGAGGCGATTAAGGCTCTATATGCTTCTCCACAGGCATTCGTCAGGGTTAATGGTGGCATCTCGAAGAGGTTTGATCTGGGAAGGAGTACCAGACAGGGGTTTCCACTGTCACCGCTCCTTTTTGATATATATATAGAGCCCCTGGCCCAGGCAATAAGGGAAGCAAAGGAGGTGAAGGGAGTGAAGGTCGGTGGGGAAGAACATAAAATTTCTCTGTACGCAGATGATGTGCTTTTATATATTACCAACCCGAACATGTCCATTCCTGAGATTTGGTCTATAATTGATAAGTTTAGCCAATTTTCAGGGTATACGTTAAATAAAAACAAAACTGAAGTCTTGAAATTCCATTATCATCCCCCACCCAACATTAGTCAGCTTCTGGCCATGGACTGGAAAAGGGGGAAAATAAAATACCTCGGTACCCAAATCCCCAAAAATTTGACAATGTTATATACACATAATTTTGAATCAACAGTGGCACAGATTAGGCAAGATATTAAAAGATGGGATGCCCTAAATCTACTCCTATATTCAAGGATACAATCAATAGCGATGAATAGTCTTCCTAAATACCTATATTTATTCCAATGTCTCCCAATAAAAATACATAAAAATCAATTCCAAATATGGCAGAAGATGCTTTCAAAATATATTTGGAATAACAGGAGACCAGGGGCTGGATATTCAAAAGGGTTGCGCAATGAGCAATAGGGTTGCGCCAGCGCAAGTCAGAAAATGCGACATTCTGTGATATTCAGCAGGAGGCAGTTGCGCCACTGAAAACATGCTGAGCAACAGCACAATGATAATGAAGGCATGCGCAACCGAAGGGGAGGAACCATGCATAAGAGAAAGGATGAGTCCAAAGACTTGTGCTAATGCGCAAAGTGGAGCAGGCGGGAAGTTGCGCCTACAGCGGAAATGAGTCAAAATAAAAAGGAGCAAGGAAGAGGCGCAAGAACGCTACAGGGAAGCCACATGAGACAGAGGCAGAGACAAGCACAGGGAAACAGGGAGAAAGAGGGCAGGCCAGGGAAACCACACCACACAAGAGGGGCAAGGGAAGGTGTGTGGGATCACAGACAGCAGAGGCCAGTAGGTGTACCCGGTGCAGGGGAGGTAGCAGTCAGGACAGCGGGGGGAACAAAGCAACATCAGCTGGGGGAACGCAAGCCAGGGACATGGACAGTGCCACCTTCCACATGGATGCCGTAATGAGGGGCCTGAGAAGGCATGCTGCAGGGGGACGTGGCCGTGGAAGGGCCCGTCGGCGGTATGCCCCCAACAGGCAGTACCGAGCCCGCACCAGCTTTGAGCTGTACAAAGATGTTGAGATTGTGGGCCGGTACCGCCTGAACAGGGCAATACTGAGGCAGCTCTGTGAGCTGTGCAGTGATGTGATGCAGGCACCCACACGACGGAGTCATGCTCTGTCAGTGGAGACAAAGATAACAGCCTGCATGTGCTTGCTCGCCACGGGTACCTTCCATAGACCAACAGGAGATACCACAGGCATAACACAGTCGGCCACGTCACGCATCCTCACCCAATTCCTCAGCGCACTGCTGCCACATGCTGCAGAGTACATCCATTTCCCCAGCACTTTGGCGGAGCGCACAGCAAACATACAGGAGTTCCACAGGGTAGCACATATGCCTGGCATGCTAGGGGCGATAGACTGCACCCATGTGGCCATACGCACACCACCTGGCCCTGATGGGGCCTCCTACATGAATCGTAAGGGATATGCCAGTGTCAACTGCCAGGTGGTGTGTGACGCCAGTGGGCGCATCATCAATGTCTGTGCCACGCACCCTGGGGGTGCACATGATTCCTTCATCTGGCACCAGTCGGCACTGTGCCACCGATTCGAGAGTGGGGACATCCCCACAGGTCATCTAGTGGGTGAGTATGTATGCAGAACTGACATATCGTGGGCAAGGGGGGGGGTATGGCCAGAGGTGCCATGGGTGTGGCCCACAGGGCTTGGGGCAGTCTAAGCCTGAACAAGACACTAACCTCCACTATCTCCACACAGGTGACAGTGGATACCCACTCCATCCCAGGCTGTTCACACCCTACTGGCGGCCCACGACCCCATTGCAGCAACGCTTCAATGAGGCACATGCCACCACACACAACGTTATTGAGCGGGTGTTTGGGATGCTGAAGGCACGTTTCCGTTGCCTGGACACCTCTGGCGGTGCCCTATAGTATAGCCCCTCAAAGGCCTGTGGGATATTCTGGCCTGTTGCATCCTGCACAACATGGCCAACGACTGTGGGATAGCCGTACAGGTCGAAGAGGGGGACAGCGATGGTGACGCCGGTGACGATGGGGGTGGGCAGCCCCCCCCCTTGGCCGACAGGACCCCCGACTGATCCGGCTGGCACAGCTGCACCGGGACACCATCACAGAGGAGCACTTCAGCCAACACAGATAAGTCATGGTGCCATGTGCAACCGCCAGTGGCTAGGGCACAACCCACATACACGCATGGAAACACACCAGGGGTGCATGCTGGCAAGGGATGTGGCAGGGCACAGAAGCACACACATACAACCAGGGAGGGGTGAACAGTAACACGCCACATGGACGGACACACACACACGCACACACAATAGGCACAAAGTGCACAGGGGTCAGGTGCAAAACAGAGCCGGAACGCAAACACTAGCAACACACATGTCCACAGGCCACCACGCCCACTGACTGTCTCATGTGCGTGTGTCAGATGCTGGGCACCATCGCACTTTGGTGTACAGCGCAATGCAGGCATCATCATGCACACGCCCTGTGGACAGCAGTCGGGAGGTGTGCAGGTGGACCGTGTGTCTCGCGCAGGGCCGGGCACCCACCGCGCACTGCCCACCCAAACACACAATGCACACAGGCAGCACCAGACAGTGCCCGCGCTGGGAGACAGGTCAGTCTGCGCACAGTGCAACGTCTGCCTCGGATGCGTGTGGCCCGCCGAGACCCAGCAGCACTGGCAGGCTGACCACGGGCCCCATGGGGTGGCACCAATGGTCCACCAGGGTTCCACTCGCGCGAACGCGACCGTGCTCGCAGCATAAGAGTCTGCAGCACACCAACATACCTGCACCAGGAGTGCTTCGATGCCCACAGCTGAACCCGAGCGAAAGGGTGGGTGTCGCACGACACCCGGAACGGGAGTGGATAGCCGAACTGCGCAGTGTGAGCAACGATGGGCATCCTGACTGGTGCCACTGTGTGCATGACAGCGATGAACATCTGTGTTTGCCTGTCAATGGCAGTGGTCACATCCTCCCGCAAAATGGTCAATCCGACAGGATCCTATCGGTGTTCCTGCTGTGTCGCCTCCCACCCACTCCAGAACCACACACAGTGCCTCCACGGACATTGCAAGCCACATCTGCTGCTGTACTGATGCCTGGGTAGGCGGGTGTGCTCGTCAAAGAGGTCATCTGCCACCTCGGCATCCCGTCCATCAGGGTATGGAAGGGCCTGATGTTCAGCACCCCTTGAGGGTGGGTGCTGCTCACCAGGACCAGGTATGGGCAAGTCCACAGGCGGTGCACAGATGCCACCACTGAACCCTGAACCCCCAGTCCCGGTGGGCGACTGCTGCTGCTGCCCCTCCACCTGCTGTACCCAAGGGATCAGTTGTTCCGTCGCTGTGGCCACAACAGTCCCACTGTCCTGACCAGCCACCGGTGCTGCCCCACTGGTGCTGACAGGCACAGCCTGGGACTGTGCTGGCACACACATCAGAACCAGCCAGGTCCATGGGCGTGAGCTGGCCTGCTGTGTGTCCATTCCGTGGCACACACGTCACTGCCCATGACGGTCGTGTCTTCATCATTGGTGCAGGTCTCTGCCACAGCCACAGCCACAGCCACAGCGTCCTGGCATCCTTGGATGCCAGAACGCTGAGACACAGGAAGGGCCTCCCCCACACCTGTCTCAACGACATCAGTGTGGACAGCCGGGCAGACCCACTGTTGCAATGCTCGACGGATACCTGTGGAGGTGGATGGTCCCTCCTCCAACTACATATGACTGTCCGCAGTGGACAGGCCCTCCACCGCTGACCCCTGCAGACGCGCAGGATCTGTAACAGAAAGTAAGGTCACGTTAGTGCATGTGATCTACCCTGCCCCCCCCCCAACAGACCCTGACTTACCATGCAGTGTTGGGCTACCACCTGTCTGGAAGCCACCTCCTGGAACGCCCTCTGTGGCACTGCGCTGCATGCTTTCAGCAAGCCTGTCCTCTGCCGGTATCAGCTGCACCACCTCCGGCTGGCCCCCGCCTGTTGCAGCACGTGCCGCCCTGATGGCAGCCACCTTCTCCTTCACCCTCCTCCTGTCGGTACATATCTTCTTCTTACACTCCTGCACAGAGCGCTGGTGGCTGCCATGCAGGTTGACGGCACGTGCCACCCCCTCCCATGCAGCAGCACGGGCCTGAGGGGTGCCCCGCCGTCCACTGAGCAGTGGCTCCTGATCGAGGTAGGCCTCGAAGAGTGCCTCCATCTCGGCCTTGGTGAAATTGGGCCTCCTCTTCCGCCCACCATTGTAGTCCTCCTCACCCAGACCTCGCTCGGTCATTATTCAGCCTGTAAGAATGACAGTGGTTACCTGTGACTGTGCAGTACAAAGCAAGTCCCTGATACCACAGTCCAGAAACCCACACAGCATGCAACTCACCAATAAACTGCAGTAACCGAATATGGGTACTGCAGAACAGTGTCGCAGTTTTATACAGCAATCCATGCAAATTAGGTGAGGAGCAACTTTAAAGAAATGCAAATCGCACTCCAGCGCCACTGCATGGCTGATCGGATGATTAGCATATGACGGCTGAATATCACGCTTTTTGCGCTTTGCACAATTGTGTTGAAAGTGCTGAGCCAATGGTGCAGTTCTGTGGCATGCGTAGTACACCTCATTGCGCATGCCCAGGTAGCTTACGCAGGCGTCTGCCGTGCTGATGACGTGCTGTGCACGGTAGGCAATGCAGGGCACGGCCACCATTGTGCCAGTGGCGCTAGGGCGAGGGTCACTACATGGCGCCGTGGCACAACTGCGCGATAGTTTGCTGTGGCGCTGACACACAGGCAACCAATCGCGCTAGACGCATAGACGTCCGATGGCGCTGTGTGTGCCTTTGCGCCAGAGACCCATGACCCTGTGCCCAACCTTAGCCCCTTTGGCGCCATACGTCCGGCATGGCTGCACCTCTATCACGCTGTTCGGTAACAGCGCGATAGGGAATGGCGGCGCTGTACCGCGCAGCAGTTCCACGTGGGGTGCCATGCTGCAAAGCGCCATATTGCCTACTATAGCGGTTGAGATGGCACGCAGGAGAGCCCCACAATGGAGTGCCCTTTGAGCTGGCCAACCTTGTGGCCATTGTGGAGCCACACTATGGCCCACTCTTTGGAGAAGAGGCACTGGACAGGGCCAGGACCCAGGTCTGGCAGGAGGTGGCCACTGACCTGGAGGCGGCCAGTGGACACAGGAGGACAGCGGAGCAGTGCAGGCACCATTATGGGGACCTTAGGAGGAGGGAGCCGGAGCTAATTGCCCGTCTGCAGTCGCATGCCAGGAGGGGCATGATGCCTCGTCCAGGTGGGTGATACATCTACACACTTGTATCGTCCACATGGGTAACACTGTCTTATGTGTCCAGCACATAGGGAGGGATAGTCTAGGGTTGGCTGTGGCGGTGTTTACAGGGTATGGGGTGGGCGGGTCTGGCTGGGTGGGTGGGCACACACATTGGGGCAGGGGACTTTGCTTTGGGTTTGTACTGATGTTTTTCTCTCCCTTTTTCTCCCACAGGCATGGACGAGCAGCGGCGGATGGTGGAGCGGCAGCAGAGGGAGGAGGACACAGCACACCGGCGTGTCGGGGACCAACATCACCAACAACAACGGCCCGATGAGGGTGAGTGCCATGACACCATGATTACTATTGCATGCAGTGTAACAGGGTGGGAAGCAGGACATGGCCACCATCCATGGACACCACTGCCATGCACGCGACTTGTGACAGTCAGCACTGTCCAGTGGCACTGCATGTCTGGGAGTGTGTCAATGGTGGTCCATGCATGCACTGGGCACATGGCTGTGGCACTGCCTGCACACCGCATAGCCACGTTACTGTACGGCCTTGGTTGTGCTGTGCTGGACATGGGCGGTGAGTGTGTGCAGTGGTACACATGGCTGTTGCTGCCTGGTTGGGCATGTCTTGTGGACACGGTCACTGTGGGTGGGTGCACACCATCACAGGAGCGTGGCACATGGCTGTATGCCATGCATAATGGGTGGGCTGCAGGGGGATGGACAGTCACACCTATTGACTCTGATCCCTCGTCCTAGGTGAACGGATACTCCTGCGGATCCAGCAGGCTGTGCAGGAGCTGCTGCAGGTGGCATGGGAGTCCCTGACCATACTGAGGGACATACACCAGCATGGGGTCAGGAGGAGGAGATGGGCCAGGCGACAGCCCAAAGCAGAGGAGAACCAGGCTGGCCGCTAATGTCTGCATGAACCTGCCTACAACTTCCCCCCTTTGACCAACCCTCACACCCCGCCTTCCTTCTCCCATATGTTCACCCCTGCCCCTTACCCACCCCACCTTGTTTCTGTCCCTCCCCCCCATTTGTACATAGTTTTCTGTATATAGTTGTGTTTTATATTTTACAATAGATATATTTTGATATGAATACTGTGGTGGTCTCTGATTTGCAGCTGGCTACAGGTGCTCAGCTGCAGTGGTGTGCATGGCATCTGGGGTGGTTCAGTCATGGATATGTGTGTGTGTGTGTACGTGGGGAAGTGTCTAAGGTGTGGGAGTGGCTATCAGTCGGTGTCTGTGGTGTGTGTGTTGTTCCCTGTGCATCGCATTACTGTGTGAAGTGGTCCATGGTGCATGCTCTGTGTCCATTGTGCCCCTGTCAACCCGTCCTTGGCCTGTGCAGCTGACACCCTTGCATGTCTGTGGCCTGCAAGGTCTGCTGTCTTGTCAGTGGTGGCTGTCCCTGCAGGTCATCCACTGTGACCGTCACAATGCTGGGTTGCCTCCTGTCACTGGTGTGGTGCATGTTTGCCTCGGGTGACACTGTGGCCTCCGCAGTTGATGTCCCACCTCCATACTGTGGCTTGTGTGTGGTGCAGGGGCTGTGCACCACTGTCTGTGACTTGTGCTCCAGGCATATGATGGTGGCATACGGGACCACAGTGCATGCACAGGATGGGTGTCACCCTGTGCCATGGAGGACTGCAGGCTGTGTGTGCTCAGTTTTCATGGGCCAACACTGGGGGCTTGGTTGCCACACTACTGCGTCCCTGTGTTACTGTCCTCGTGGGTATGGGTGTGTGTTTGCCCCTGCACTGTGTTGCATCCGGTGTGATGCATGCTTCCACGCACCACTGTGGGTGTCTGTGCTGGCTGCTGTGGCTAGTGGTGGGTCGGGATGTGTCACTTGTCTTACTGTGCAGGGTACTGTCTCAATGGTGGTGGTGTGAGGGGCACGCCCTTTCCCGTGTGGGGTACCTCTTGTGCCAGCACATGGTCGGTCTCTCAGCTGTGTCTCAGGGGGATTGTGTGTGTTGGCACTGTGTCTGCCGTTGTTGCATTGCCGTGTGCTGCCACCCACTGCTGGGTGCTCATGGTGGGGTTGGCTTGTATGGTTCTGTGGTACACGAGGTTGCAGTGTGACAGTGGGGGTGGTGGTATGCATGGGGTTTCCTGCAGTGGTGGTCACTGCTCATGGGGGATGTCTGGGGTCACAGTGCAGGGTGTGCTGTGCACTGGGGGGGGGCTGGTGTGGCACGGGGTGGTCCGCCCTCCTTGTGTGGCAGTCTCAGCTTGCCGGTGGGTGTGCTGGGTCACCATGGCTCAGCTGTGCTTTGTTTGATTGTCCCCATGGGCAGGTGGATATTCCAGCCCCCCCCCAGTTGTGCTGTGCTTAGGGTGTGGGGGCGCATTGTCAGTTCTGCTGTGTGTGTTCCTGTGCCCATCTGTGGCATGGGTGGTGGGCCCCTACCTACCTCCCTGGTTGTGCAGTTACATTGCTCTGCTGCTGGGGCTCCCTGCTTGCACTATGGTGCCTCTGGGCTGCTCAGCTGGGCAGCCCTTGTTGCGCCATAGTGCATCGTATCTGCTCAGCTTCCCCTTCCTAGTTGCACTATGGCGCAGGTTGTGCGATATTCAGACGTTAGCTGTTGGCGCAATTTGGCTTGCTCTTTTTTTGAATATCGCGTCTATTGCGCATGGGCACAATGGACTTGTGCTTGCTCCTGCTATTGCGCACTTTTTGGGCGCAGTTTGAATATCCAGCCCCAAGAATCAAAAATACAATACTACAGACAAATAAAATACACGGGGGCAGAAATCTCCCCAATTTGAAAGATTACTATTTGGCCACCCAGTTGAGATGGGCCCTCCTTTGGTCAGCAAGATCGTATACAGCCCGATGGAAAATGATAGAGGAGGCCCTGACAGATGGGACACCCTTGGGGGCGCGAGCCCTGACACCTGGATCCCAGACAGTAGATGGGAAAACAGTGTTGTGGTCAGTAAGGAATACCTTGGGTTCCTTGAGATGTCTATGGGCCAAACATGGGCTTGATGGGGAGGTCTGGCCACTGAGGTGGTTCGCCTGGGACCTGCAGTTTTCCCCATCCAAACAGGACCTTACCTTTAAGAGATGGGGGAGACTGGGACTGTACTCCCTACATCAGTTTATGGTGGGAACTGTTGTGGTGGAATTTAACCAGATCAAGAATAAATTTTCTCTAAGGCAGGAAAATTATTTTAGATACTTACAGATAAGAGCCCATATACATAAATTGCAAACCCTCTACAAACAAACTAAACCCTTGGGGGGGGATTATTGAACACGATGACTGAAATAATAAACCTAATAAGAGTTTAAGGGCAGCTGTCGGCTATCTACGGAGCTTTGAGAGACAGGGTAGGAAACAAGGTCTCCCAAATTAAAAGTAGATGGGAACAGGAATTGGGAGAAAACCTCAGGGAGGAGGAATGGGTTGCCACCCTTGCACAGACCTCAAGGACCACATCCTCCCCAATGTGGAAAGAGTTTGAGTGGAAAGTAAGAATGAGATTCTTTGTCTCACCAGCTGTTCAGTGCAAATGGGACAAGAACTGTACGGGGAGATGCTGGAGGGAGTGTGGGGTGGCTAAGGCAGACTATCTCCACGTCTTCTGGTCATGCCCGACCCTCATGAATTATTGGGCAAAAATTAATCAGACGATAAAACAGGTATTTTCTATAGAATCCACTCTGGGCCCTAGAAACGTGTTGCTGGGGATAAAACCAAAAGAACTGAGGGGAGCTGATAAGATCTGCTTGTGGAATGTTCTCCTCACTGCGACCCATAAGGCCCTGACAAGAAGATGGCTCTCCCAACAACCACTGGTCCATCGAGATTGGGTGTCCACTACAGATGAGATAAAAAATATGGAGGTATGGAGGAGATCACCTACAGAATAAATCTGAGGACACAGAGTTTTGTGAGACGATGGACTCCATGGCTCTTGTCTCAAGGAGCCGGGTCGGTGGATCGGGAGAAGGGGAGACCGGGAGAGGGATATGGAGATATGAGAGCCTTAGTAAGGAATGCTTGAAGGGTATAATCTAATTAGCCATGTATAGTAAAATAATAAGAGATTTTTAATGTGAAAGACATCCAGCTGATGAAATATTACTCTGTACAAGGGTACCTAAGATGTTAAATGCATGCACCTTTAAAGTTGAAAGTGATGAAAATGACCCTACACTACTGTATAACTGTGCTGAAATATGCAATAAACATGAATAAAAAAAAAAAAAAAGAAAGTACAGTTACGTAAGAACTTACCGTAACAGTAGATCTTTGAGAAGAGCTCTTGCAGCAGGTAATAACCATTAGGACTATGCCGCTAGTCACTAGGACCCCATGGAAAAATTCTAGCTAGCAGTCCAAGGCGGGGAACCATCCTCCTGATGTCGGCCCTGCCCTCGACGTCACCAATGGTATATAGGGGGCAGTCCCCCAGCACCACCTCAGTTCGCCCGCCGGAGATCCATCTAGCGTAAAGGATGAGTAACTGAGGAGGTTCTAACAACCCCAGAGAGAACATTTATATAACCACACGGGAAGGTGGGAGGGAAGAAAAAAATTACTTACCATAGTAATGTTGTTTCTTCTAATGGAGTCTTGCTGTATTCTGACTATATGCAGTTAGCCTCAGCACTTGAACTGCTCCAGAGAGTAAAGGGTTAACTCTATGCCAAAGCATAGAACGTTGAGCTCAAGCGCGGTTTTCAAACCTCCATCCCTGGTAAATTCTAATGTAACCGTCAGATTATCACGAGCACTAATACTAACTAACTAGCTTAAGAAATTTTTTTTAAATTTGAAACCATAGGCAACAAGAAAAAACTACTCACCTTAGTAATGGTGTTTCTTCTAATGGAGTCTTGCTGTATTCTGACATATTGCAGTGATGCCCAACCTTTGAACTGCCCCGGAGATGAAAGAGTTAACTTTCCATGCCAGGCATGGAACGCTGAGCTCGAGCTCGGTTGAGACTCTGTCTGTTGCTGTTTGAACTCAAACCGTCAGATCTTTACGAGCTATACTCACTGGGTATCCTGTGTGGAAACTGTAAACTTACACTAGCCAACTGGCTACTAAATATAATAAAAAGATTTTTTGGTCCCAAAACAAAGACTCAAGTCAGGAAAACCAAAAAATAACACAAAACACAACACCCACACACCCAAACTAAAGGGGTGAGAAAAGAAGGGTTGGGGGCACCTCCCGAGTGCCAACACTGCTACTGCCCACCCACATCCCAAAAACCCAGGTTCTGAGAGGCGAGGCGGGGAGGTCAGAATACAGCAAGACTCCATTAGAAGAAACAACATTACTAAGGTGAGTAATTTTTTCTTCAAACAACATGAAGTCTTGCTGTATTCTGACATACTGCAGACTACCAAGCAGTACCTCCATGGAGGAGGGACAGAACCTACTCAGGAAATAGGCTCTGAAGCACTGCTGTGCCAAACCGAACATCACTCCTAGCCTGGATATCCAGAGAGTAATGCTTGGTAGAAGTGTGTACTATTTTCCAGGTGGCTGCTTGACAAATCTCTAAGATAGGAATATTCCTGGCAGCAGCCAGGGAAGCAGCTGTACCTCTGGTAGAGTGAGCCCTCAGGCCTGAGGGTGGGATCCTACCTAGTTTTTCATAGCAAAATTGAATGCAAGAGACAATCCACCTGGCAACAGATCTCTTAGTGGCAGGTTTTCCTACCAACCTCACCATAAGTGAGGAACAGATGGAGGAGTCAAACCATGACCCTTGGTGCGCCTCATGTAGTAACCAAGGGCCCTTTTAACATCCAGGCTGTGCAGCCTCCTCTTCCCAGAGGAGGAATGGTCAGTGAAGAAAACAGGAAGAGACATAGACTGGTTAAGGTGGAAATCTGAAACCATCTTAGGCAAAAACTTCCTATTAGTCCTGAGGACCACCTTATCTCTATGGAAAGAGATAAAATCAGGCTCCACTGACAGGGCCTGTAACTCACTTATTCATCTGGCAGAAGTGATGGCCACAAAGAAAACAGTTTTCCAAGTCAAGTACTTAAGCTCTGCTGAGGACAAAGGCTCAAAAGGGGGTTGCATAAGCTGAGCAATGCAAACATTAAGGTCCCAAGCAGGGGCAGGGACCTTGAAGAGAGGATTGGTATGAAGCAATCCCTGGAAAAATTTAGAAAACACAGGATGAGCTGAAAGGGAAGAGTGCTTGCCTGCTGAGAGGAAGGCAGAGACAGCTGCCAGATGCACTCTTAGTGTAGCTGGCCTGAGTCCCAAGCTATTAAGATGAACCATATAGTCAAGGACTGTGGGAAGGCCAGCAGACTCTGGAGAAATATGCTTCCCAAAGCACCATATAGAAAATATTTTCCACTTGGAGTTGTAAGTGTTTCTGGTGGAAGGCTTCTGAGATATCCAGAACACCTTGAGAGAGGTACAAATCAGCAAACTCTAACTCTTCAAGAGCCAGGCCTTGAGATTGAGAGTTTTGAGATTCGGATACCAAACCTTCCCCTGAGCACATGTTAACAGGTTGTAATTCCTGGGAAGAGTCAGGGGAAGGTGGACAACAAGAGAGGGTACCAGGGCTGTCTGGCCCAGTCTGGAGCGATCAGAATCACCTTGCAGGGTTGAGACCTGATTTTGACTAGCACATTGAACAGGAGATGGAAGAGGGGAAAAGCATACAGGAACGTCCCTTCCCAGTTGAGAACTAGGGCATCCAGGGGGACTGAGCCCAACACTGGGGGCTTGCACCAAAAGAGAGGAAGTTGGTGATTGTCTGGGGCTGCAAAAAGATCTATCTGTGGGGTGCCCCATCTGGAGAAGATCACCTTCAAAACCAGGGGATCCAGGCACCATTCGTGATGGCCCTGAGATATCCTGCTGAGAGCATCTGCCAGGACATTGTCCTTGCCTGGGAGGTGTACTGCTGTAAGAGAGGTGTTCAGGGAATAGGCCAGAGACCATAACTTCATTGCCTCTGTGCACAAGGCCGTAGACCAAGTGCCCCCTTGCTTGTTGATATACCACATTGTGGTGGTATTGTCTGTCCTGATCTGAACTACTTTGTTCTGAACAGACCTGGAAAAAGCTTGAAGTGCTAGAAACACTGCTCTGAGTTCAATAGACTGATGTGAAGCAGAGATTCCTGAGGAGACCACAACCCTTGGGTGGTCAGGTCCCCCGAGTGGGCTCCCCACCCCAAGAGGGAGGCATCTGTAGTAAGGATTAAAGAATGAGACTGAGTGACAAAAGGAACTCCCTATCTTAGATTGTCCTGATCCTGCCACCACTGTAACGCCTGGATCAGGGTTCGAGTCACTGGGATTAGTTTGGTCAGAGCATCCTTTTTCTGAGACCAGAAGGCTCTCAAGTGGAACTGAATGTCCCTCATTCGGAATCTTGCTCCCTGAATCACTGCAGTAGAGGCAGCCATGTGTCCCAGGAGCTGCAGAAAATGCCTTGCTGGTCGAGACACCTGGAGAGTGAATGAAGAGGCCAGTGAGATAAGGGTCCTTGCCCTGTCCAGGGGAAGGAAGGCTCTTGCCTTTACTGTATCCAGCTCTGCCCCTATGAAGGTGAGGAGCTGCACAGGCTCTAGAACTGACTTTGAAAAGTTCAGAAGGAAACCTAGAGAAGTGAGCAGTTGCTGAGTTATCTGTAGGTGTAACTTGACTTGGTCTAGAGTCTGGCCTACTATGAGCCAGTCGTCCAGGTATGGAAAGATGGAGATTCTTTTTCTCCTTAGGAAGGCAACTACTAGTGCCGGGCATTTTGTGAACACCCTTGGAGCAGAAGATAGACCGAAGGGCATTGCTCTGAATTGGTAATGGCCTGAGGGCAGCTCAAACCTGAGGTACTTTTGGTGGGAACTTCTGATGAGAATATGGAAATAGGCATCCTTGAGGTCCAGGGAAACTAGCCAGTCCCTTGGCCTTAGAGAGGGTAGAATTATTCCCAGAGTCACCATTTTGAACTTTGGCTTTAAAAGGTGCTTGTTTAAATATCTGAGATCCAGGATGGGCCGCCATTCTCCTGTCTTTCTGGGGGTTAGGAAGTACCTGGAGTACAATCCTTTTCCTTTGTGTAGGGGTGGAACCCTCTCTATGGTGGCTCTCAGAGCCAAGAGGGAAGAGACCTCTGCCTCTAAGGCAAGTGCCTCTGAAGGATTGGCAGGTGGAAAGGATCTGGTTCTCATCTTTGGAAATCTTTTGAAGCTGAGAACCAGTCCCTGGCTTCCTACTTCCAGGACCCATTTGTCTGATGTTAAAGACATCCAGTCCTGGACAAAGTAAGCCAGCCTGCCTCCTACAGGTGGTGGAGAATCGGCCCTGGCAAACCCATCAGGGTGCCTGTTTGGCAGGGGCTTTACGCTGAGGGGTAGAAGCAGGCCTGCTTGTACCCCGTCTGCCTCTCCCTCTGAAGAACCCCCTTTGAGCATAAGCAGAAGAGAAGGCCTGGGCTTGGTAGAAAGGCCTATGAAAAGGCCTGCCCCTGCCCCTGGAATGCTGCCTCTGGGGAGTGGCTTGCCTTTCCTTGGCCTGAGCACTCCTATAGGTGGTCCTGTATTCATCCATTTTCTTCATGTAGTTCTCTGTTTGCTCCCCAAACGGAGAATTACCCACAACAGGAAAATCCATGGCCTTAGTCTGGGTATCCTGAGACAGGCTAGTACATCTGAGCCAAGCCATCCTACGAAGGGCCACAGATGTAGCCATGACTCCAGATGAAACATCACTGGAGTCCACTGCAGCATGGAATTGCACCTTGGATGCCTCAATACCATCCGCAGCCACCTGCTCCAGCTCCTTGGCAAGCTGGCCAGGGACCTGTTTAGCTAAGGCCATTACAGTGTCCCATCTAGATTTCTGAAATCTAGCTGTATAGGCCATATAATTAGCTGCCTGAGTCCCAAGGATGCTGCCATGTATTGTTTCTTTGCCATGGCATCAATCCTACTGGAGTCCTTATCTGGGGAGTGTGAAGCCAAGGGTATATTTGCCTTAACACAGGCAGCAGCCTGCACTACCCCAATATGGCGGCATTGTTGGGTAAGGAACTCCGTATCTGAGCCTGAGAGAGTATACCTCTTGTCTATTCTCTTGTCCACAGGAGGTATAGAATTAGGAGTCTTTACAATTTTTATTGTCTGTTTCCCAAAGGACTTATGAAGGGGAATAGACAGCCTCCTGGACTCTGGGATATCCATCATTTCAACATAGTCAGGCTCCTCCTGGTTGTCCACAGCTTCTTCCATATGAAGCTGAAGAGTTTCAGCCACTTTTTTGTAGAACATAAAATGGGAAGGGGACTCAGAAAGCCTAGGAGGAGAAACCCCTGAAGGTCTGTCTGGGGAGATGTCCGGGTCAATAGGCACATCCAGATTTTCGTAATAACCATCACTATCCTCATACTCTCCTTCCTCCTCCTCCTCCTCCGGTTCATAAAAATCTTCTAAATTATAATCTGGAACCGGGGGAACTGACTGAACCGAGCCCCTTCCTGATGGTGCCGGTTCGGTCGGAACCGGGGTTAGCGACTGAACAATCCTTATCGCTTTGGCTATTTCATCAGCAGTCGGAGAAAGAATTTGTGGATCCACACCGGCTGATTTATCCCTTCTTTTCCTTTTAACAGGAACCGACTCCTCAGAGTCGGTTCTCCTTTTGCCTGAAGAAGTCTCGCCCTGGTCAGAGGGCACTCCTTCTGGTTCGGTTGGAACCGAACCGGGCTGGCCATCCGGGTCAGCAGACTTCTTGGCCTCCCTTTCCTGAGCCTACCAACTCTCTTTTCCAGGGTAGCTGCAGGAAAATTCTTGCAAATCTGGCAGTCTGAATCGAGGTGGTCAAACCCCAGACACAACACAGGTGTGTGGGGATCAGCCTTAGCAAAGGCTTCCCACACACACTACAGTGTTGAAACCAAGTGGGCCCAGTTTTCTTTTGGGTTTTCAGACATGGCCAGTCCTAACAAAACTTACCCTTTTTCGCAATCCGGCAAGACACCCTTATTGGTTCCTGACCGTGTTACGGGTCGTGGAAAAAAACGTAATAAAAATCTGTTTTTTTAGAACCGATAAGGACCGGTTACCACACTCTAAAAGTAGAATAAACTTTTTTTGAACAACCTGATCGGTTCAAACCGAACCGATCCCATGTTTACAAGTTCCACACAGAAGAACAAGAAAATAAACCTATCTAGTACTCACGATAAAACAGACAGAGACTGAACCGACAGGTTAACGGATTAAATTCGGTCGAAAACCGAGAAAAACGGTACTTTAACCGACAAACTTGAACCGAGCAAAGGAGAAATCTCTGGAGCGACTGCTCAGTGAGGCGGAGTAAAGAATCTGACGGTTTGAGTTCAAACAGCAACAGACAGAGTCTCAACCGAGCTCGAGCTCAGCGTTCCATGCCTGGCATGGAAAGTTAACTCTTTCATCTCCGGGGCAGTTCAAAGGTTGGACATCACTGCAATATGTCAGAATACAGCAAGACTTCATGTTGTTTGAATAGCTTGGGTCCAGAAAGACTCAAGTCAAGAGCCCAAGAAGAAAACTTTATGTAGATAGTGATAACAAGTAATAATAATAGAAATTGTTTTCATGAAAACTTTTAAAAGCCAAAGGCAACTACAATTGGGGTCCGAAAGACTCAAGTCAAGAACCCCCCAAAAAGAAAACCTTATGTAGATAGTGATAATAACCAAACACTGTAATAAAACAAGAGAAACTAATCTAAGCAGAATGGGATCCAAAAGGTACACCTCTGCGGTGCAATACTGCACCTGCCAACCCACAACCCAAAACACTGAGGTTCTGAGAGGGGAGGTAGGGTGGGAAGTCAGAATACAACAAGACTCCATTAGAATAAATAACATTACTATGGTGAGTACTTTTTTCTTCAAACAACATGAAGTCTTGCTATATTCTGACAGTCTGCAGACTACCAAGCAGTACCTCCATGGAGGAGAGAACTACAGAATCTACTTAGGAAAGAGGCTCTGCAGCACTGCAGTGCCAAACCTAGCATCACTTCTGGCTTGGGTATCGAGACGATAATACTTGGTGAATGTGTGAACAGTTTTCCAGGTGGGTTGCTTTACAGATTCCCAGGAGGGGAATATCCCTAGCTGCTGCCAAGGAAGCGGTAATACCCCTGGTTGGGTGTGCCCTCAGACCTGAGGGGGGCTCTTTGCCCAATTCAGTATAACAGAACTGAATAGAAAAAAAAAACAATCCATCTGGAAGTAGTTCTCTTAGTGGCAGGTTTACCCTTGCATACCTCACCAAAAGTGAGAAACTACTATGAACAGCCACCTCTATGGACCCTGGTATGGTCAATATAATAATTCAGTGCCCTTTTTACATCCAGAGTGTGCAACCTTCACTCACCTGAAGAAGAGTGATCAGTGAAAAACACAGGCAGAGACATGGTCTGGTTAAGATGGAAATCTGACACCACTTTAGGGAGAAATTTTCTATTTGTCCCAAGAACCACCTTATCTCTATGGAAGGAAATAAAGTCAGGTTCCACTAACAAAGCCTGTAACTCACTAATCCTCCTGGCGGAAGTAATGGCTACCAGGAATACAGTCTTCCAAGTCAAGTACTTCAGCTCAGCTGAAGACAAAGGCTCGAAGAGGGGCTGCATAAGCTGTGCAATACAAACATTCAGGTACCAAGCCGGAGTTGGTTCCCTAAAGGGAGGATTGAGATGAACCAGACCCTTAGAAAACTTACTGAACACAGGGTGAAAAGCTAGGGAAGATGCCTTCCCTGCTGAAAGGAAAGCAGAGACAGCTGCTAGGTGATCCTTAAGAGTAGCAGGCCTGAGGCCTAAAGTGTTGAAATGGACTAAATACTCCAATGCTGTGGAAATACCAGCAGAATCTGGCTGTAGATTCCTCTGAGAATACCAGATGCTAAACTTTTTCCACTTAAGAGCTATAAGTTTTCCTGGTAGGTTTCCTAGAAATCGTCAGAATATCCCGAACTTCTTGTGAAAGTTGCAATCCTGCATACTCTAACTCCTCATGTGCCAAGCTTTGAGTCTTAAAGAGTGGAGACTGGGATACCAAATCCTCCCCGGGAGGAAGACAGGAGGTTGTGCCTCCTGGGAAGACAGAGAGGGATTGTTACTGCCAATGACAGCAGCACAGGGTATCATGGTTGCCTGGCCCAATCCGGAGCCACCAGGATTACTGTACAGGGTTGGGACCTGATCTTGATCAGTACTCTAAATATCAGAGGGAAAGGAGGGAAGGCATAAAGAAACCTGTTTGTCCAATCCAACAGGAAAGCCTCCAGAGGAACAGACCCTAGGATTTGGGGTCTGCAACAGAACAGAGGAAGCTGATGATTGTCTGGGGCTGCAAAGAGATCTAATCTCTGGCGTGCCCCATCTCTGAACAAGCATTTGTCAATGCCGAATGTTTGCTTGCTGGCATTGCCAGAGACCGACAGGCATTGGGGTGTGCCTTTGGGTTGTCAGGCATAACGGTCACGCCATTTCACCACACCCTACCCTGCAGACACTGACAAGTGTCACGGTGTGCCTTGATGTCTTTGGACCTTATGCTCTCCCCATTCCATAAGGAAATACGGTGAGATGGGTGCAGTATAGGAGAATGGGGTGAACTTTGGGGACGAAGAGTCCAAGGCACACCTCGATGCCTGTCATTGGCTGCAGGATGTGGGTGGGGGTGGAATGGCATGAGCATTACAGGCAACAATCCCAAGTCACACCCCTGATGCCTGTCAGTCTCTACATGGTGGGGCGTTATGGTAGGAAACCCTAACACCCCAGGCATTCGTTGGTATTTTCACTCCAAATTTTCAACATGGGTTTCTTGTGACCCCCATCCACCTCATGAACAGTGGCAATATCAGTTTGTTAGCCGAAAAGCTGATTTTGCACAGCGACTATACCATTTGGCACCACAGGTGCAAAACCACATTTCGAACAGGATGTGAAAAATTACAGCTGTACTGTTCATGGGGAGGTGTAAAAAATGGCAATCTTGAAAATCTGGAGTGAAAATATTAAAAAACTGGTGAAGTCATGAGCGTGCGTAGAAACTGTGCAACGCACACCCATAATGTAATTAGTTTGGGGATTTTTACAGCAGATTGTCAACACAGGCATTTTGGGACCTCTGCTCATGAACAGTGTCACTGTGATTTTCTTAATCTGTCCCGAACACTGATTTCCCACAGCAGCAACGCATTTCTGCGCCAGAAGTGCGAAAACACATTTCGGCTAGGCTGTGACAAATGACAGCTGTACTGCTCATAAGGAGGTGTGGAAAAATGCCAGTGTTGAAAATCTGTACTGAAAATAGTACAAATTTGTGAACTTAAGAGGGTGCGTGGAATCTGCGCAATGCACGCTCGTAACACAGTCATTTTATGGACTTTTGTCACCAAATTTTCAACATAGCCATTTTAAGACCTCTGCTTATGAACAGTGTCACTGTGATTTTCTTAATCTGTCCCAAACATTGATTTCACACACTGACTGCGCCATTGGGCACTACATGCGCGAAAACACATTTTGGGCGAGATGTGAAAAATGACAGCTATACTGCTCATAAGGAGGTGTGGTAAAATGGCAATGTTGAAAATCTGGAGTGAAAATATTAAAAATTCATGAAGTTACGAGCATGCATAGGAACTGCGCAACGCACGCTCATAAATTGGTCATTGTTGGGAATTTTTTCACCAAATCTTCAACATAGGGTTTTGGAGGGTCTACCTCATGAACTGTGACAATGTCGTTTTTGTTACTGATCCCGAAAGGTGGTGTCGCGCAGTGGCTGCGAAATCACCTTTCTGGACCTAATAACAAAATGACAGTGACTGAGTTCATGAGGTGGGGCCCCAAGAACCCCATGTTGAAAATTTGGTGAACAAATTCCCCAAAATGGCCGAGATATGCACCAAAGTTGAAAAAAAAAATGTATGCCATCATACAGCTTACTAGCATTTCTTCAGTTCGCGGTCGGCTTTGAAGAGTGCTGACGTGTTCTCGGTCCACCAAGATCTTCGCTGGGCTCGGAGGTAAGTATGGGGTCGGGGGGTGAGGAGGTGGGTCTGCAGAGGGTGGGTGCTGGTTGGGGAGGGGCAAGACAGTTAACAAGGGACGATTTTTATTTTTTTACAGGTTTTTGTTTTATTTAGAAGACGATGGGACTTTGCCACACTGGGTGGGCTTCTAGCGTGGCAGCTGGAAGGTTATTTTGGGCAGTGGAGCTGACAGGGATTGGGCACCCCGTCAGCCATACCGATTTTTGCCATGCTGGGGTGGGCTCCCAGCGTGGCACCTAGAAGTCTGTGGCTTTTTTTGGGGGGGGTACAGTGGAGCCAATGGGGGATTAGGCACCCCCAACGTCCATAAGGACTTTTTGCTATGCTGTGATGGGCTCCCACTGTGGCACCTAGAAGTCTGTTGGGAGAAGCAGTGGAGCCGATGGGGGACTGGGCACCCCCGTTGGTCATACACTGTGCAGGGGTGGAGGGAAGCGCATGAGCATGCTGGGGTGGGCTCCCAGTGTGCTACGCATAGTTGAAGGGGGGGGACAATGAACTGTCTAAGACAGTTCAAATGCCGTGCTGACGAACGTGTAGGCAATTTGCATACTGCTGACAGCAGTATGCAAATTGCCTACACGCTACCACCAGTCATTATGGCGGTGTTTTCCTCAGAACTGTAAGCCACTGCATCTAAACGGCTGTCATAGACAGCTCACACATTCATTGGTGCAGTACAGTGCAGCCACGCCTGCAAAAAGGAGCAGGGCATTGGAAGTGGGGGAGACACACCTACGAAAACTCGTATGGTGGCACTATGTTTCTTGCACATGCGTGCAAGCTAACATAAAAATAATCTACAGGATCTGACAGTTCAAGGCCCACTCGTGATGACCCTGAGAGATCCTGCTGAGGGCATCTGCTAGCACACTGTCCTTCCCCGGCAGATGCACTGCTACCAGGGAGGTTGGAAGGGAGTATGCCAACGACCATGGCTTCTGTGCACAAGGCTGTAGATCGAGTGCCTCCCTGCTTGTTTATGTACCACATGGTAGTGGTGTTGTCTGTCCGGACCTGCACCATTTTCCCCTGAACAGAGGCCAAGAATGCTTGAAGGGCCAGAAGCACAGCCCTGAGCTCCAGGAGATTGATGTGGAGAAGAGACTCCTGCTGAGACCAAGTGCCCTACGCAGTGAGGTTCCCCAGAGATGGGCTCCCCAACCCAGGAGGGATGCATCTGTTGTGAGAACAACTGAAGGAACCTGGGGAAGGAAGGGAACTCCCTGTCTGAGATCTTCCTTGTCCAACCACCACTGGAGAGCCAGGGTAAGAGTCTGAGTCACTGGAATCAATCTGGTGAGTGGACCCCTTCTTTGGGACCAAAAAGACCTGAGGTGAAATTGAATGTCCCTCATTTGGAACCTGGCTCCCTGCACCACTGAAGTGGAAGCAGCCATGTGGCCTAGAAACTGAAGAAAATGCCTAGCTGGCCAAGACACTCGAGGTTTGAAAGACGCTGCCAGGTCTGTGAGGGCCTTCACCCTTGAAAGAGGTAGGAAGGCTTTTGCCTGAATGGTATCCAGCTCTATTCCTATGAAGGTGAGTAGCTGGACCAGTTCTAGCACTGACTTGGAAAGATGGAGGATAAACCCTAGAGAACCCAGAAGCCTCTGGGTAACAGCTAAAGCCCACTTGACTTGGTCTGAGGACTGGCCTACAATAAGCCAGTCATCCAGACAGGGAAATACAGAAATGCCTTGTCTTCTGAGAAAAGCCACTACTACTGCTAGGCACTTTGTAAAGACTCTGGGAGCTTATGTCAAGCCAAAAGGCATTGCTCTTAACTGGTAATGACCTGAGGGCAACTCGAACCTGAGGTACTTTCTGTGGGAGCATCTGATAGGGATGTGAAAATAGGCATCTTTGAGATCAAGAGAAGCTAGCCAGTCTCCTGGACTGAGAGAGGGAAGAATGATTCCCAGAGTCACCATCTTGAACTTTGGTTTTAAAAGATGTTTGCTCAGATATCTTAGGTCTAGGATGGGTCACCACTCCCCAGTCCTTTTTGGGGTAAGGGAAGTCCCTTGCGTACATTCCTTTGCCCCTGTGTACTAGAGGTACATGCTCCACTGCTCTTAGGAGTAGCAAGGCCGAAACCTCTGCCTCCAGAACAGCTGTTTCCAGTGGTGAGGAAGGCTTGAAAGACCTTGCCCTTACTTTGGGAAATTTCTTGAAACTGAGAGCAAATTCTTGGCTTACTACCTCCAAGACCCATTTTCTGTTGTTACAGACTTCCACTTCTGGAAGAAGAAGAAAGCTAGCCTGCCCCCCCACTGAAACTAAGGAGGCGACCTGGTCTGACACATCAGGGTGTCTGTTTGGCAGGGGTCCTAGCTTGAGAGGTGGATGCAGCCCTGCTCATCCCCCTTCTCCCTCTCCCTCTAAAGAACCCCCTCTGCTGAAAAGTAGAGGAAGCCTGAGCCTGGGAGAAAGGCCTGTGAAAATGCCTGCCCCTGCCAGCCCTAGACTGCTGCTTTTGAGGAGTTGCCTGCTTTTCTTTGGCCACTGCACTCCTGTATGTGGTCCTATACTCGTCCATTTTATTCATGTACTCCTCTGTTTGCTCTCCAAAGAAAAAATTACTCACCTTAGTAATTATGTTTCTTCTAGTGGAGTCTTGCTGTATTCTGACCATTGCAGTTAGGTCCTGCCTTTCAACTGCCCCGGAGAACAAAGGGTTAACTTTTCTATGCCTTGCATAGAATGTTCATCACGAGCTCGGCTGAAGCCTCAGCCTGTTGTTATTCGAACTGCAACCGTCAGATCTTTACGAGCAAAAACTCACTAGGTGTTGTGTGTGGAAACTGTAAAATTTTTGCCAGCCAACTGGCAAATATATCATGTTTTTGGTTCTCGAAGGAAGACTCAAGTCAGGAAACCCAAAAACAAAAATGCATCCAAAAAACAACACTGTACCCAAAGAAAAAAGAGGGTGTAAAATGGACACCCCTAGGGTGCCAACACTGCTCCTGCCCACCCACATCACAAAAACTAGGTTCTGAGAGGGGAGGCGGGGGGAGGCCAGAATACAGCAAGACTCCACTAGAAGAAACATAATTACTAAGGTGAGTAATTTTTTCTTCAAACAACATGAAGTCTTGCTGCATTCTGACTATTGCAGACTACCAAGCAGTACCTCCATAGAGGAGGGACAGAACCTACTTTGTAAATAGGCTCTGAAGTACTGCTGTGCCAAACCGAGCATCACTCCTAGCCTGGATATCCAGAGAGTAATGCTTGGTTAAAGTATGGACTGCTTTCCACGTGGCTGCTTGACAAATTTCTAAGAGAGGAATATCCCTGGCAGCAGCCAGGGAAGCAGCTGTACCTCTTCTGGAATAAGCCCTCAGGCCTGAGGGTGGAGTTCTACCCAGTTTTTCATAGCAGAACTGTATACAAGAAACAACCCACCTGGCAATAGATCTCTTAGTGGCAGGTTTGCCCTTACCAACTTCTCCATAAGTGAGGAACAACTGGAGGGATTCAAACCTGTGACCCTTGGTATGCTCTATGTAGTAGCTAAGGGCTCTTTTAACATCCAAATTGTGTAGCCTCCTCTCTCCCGAGGAGTAATGATCAGTGAAGAAAACAGGGAGAGATATAGACTGGTTGAGGTGGAAATCTGAAACCACTTTAGGCAACAACCTTCTGTTAGTTCTAAGGACCACTTTATCACTGTGAAAAGAAATGAAATCAGATTCCACTGACAGGGCTTGCAATTCACTTATACGTCTGGCAGAAGTAATGGCTACCAAATCCACAGTTTTCCAAGTCAAGAACTTAAGCTCTGCTGAGGACAAAGGCTCAAAAGAGGGTTGCATAAGCTGAGCAATGCAAACATTAAGGTCCCAAGCAGGAGCAGGATCCTTAAAGGGGGTGGGGAATTGGTGTGAAGCAATCCCTTGAAAAACTTACAGAATACAGCATGGGATGACAGAGAGGAAGACTTGCCAACAGACAGGAAAGCAGAAACAGCTGCCAAGTGTACCTTATAATCCAGAACCGTAGGCAATTCAGCAGACTTTGGAGAAATATTCTTCTTAGAACACCAAATGCTGAATCTTTTCCATTTGGAGTTGTAAGTCTTTCTGGTAGAAGGCTTTCGAGAAGCCTTAAGGATATCCAGAACCCCTTGGGAAAGATGCAGATCTGCAAACTCTAACTCTTCAAGAGCCAAGCCTTGAGATCGAGAGACTGAAGATTTGGGTACCAAATCCTCCCCTGAGAGGATGTTAACAGGTTGTAATTCCTGGGAAGAGACAGGGGAAGATGGACTGTTAGGAACAGCAACAAGGGATACCATGGCTGTCTGGCCCAGTCTGGAGAAATCAGAATCACTTTGTATGGTTGTGACCTTATCTTGACTAACACTCTGAACAGGAGAGGGAAGTGGGGAAGCATACAGAAATTTCCCTTCCCAGTTCAGAATCAGAGCATCCAGGGGGTCTGAGCCCAAGATTGGGGGTCTTCAACAAAAGAGAGGAAGTTGCTGATTGTCTGGGGCTGCAAAAAGATCTATTTCTGGAGTGCCCCATCTTGACAAAATCACTTTCAACACCAGAGGATCTAGGGCCCATTCGTGATGACCCTGGGATATTCTGCTCGGTGCATCTGCTAGGACATTGTCCTTCCCTGGGAGGCGAGTTGTTTTCAGAGAGGTTTGCTGGGAATAGGCCAGGGACAACTTCATTGCTTCTGTGCACAAGGCTGTAGACTGAGTGCCTCCTTGCTTGTTGATGTACCACATGGTGGTGGTGTTGTCTGTTCTGATCTGAACCACCTTGTTCTGTACAGATTTGGAAAAAGCTTGTAGTGCCCGAAACACTGCTCTGAGTTCCAAGAGATTGATGTGAAGCAGAGATTCCTGAGACGACCACAGTCCCTGGGTGGTAAGATCCCCCAAATGGGCTCCCCAGCCCAGCAGGGAAGCATCTGTGGTGAGGATCACTGAATGAGACTGAGTAACAAATGGAACCCCTTGTCTCAAATTGTCCTGATCCTGCCACCATTGCAAGGCTTGGATAAGGGTTCGAGTCACTGGAATTCGTTTGGTAAGGGAATCCTTTCTTTGGGACCAAAAAGCTCTTAAGTGGAACTGAATGTCCCTCATTTGGAATCTTGCCCCCGGACCACTGCTGTGGAAGCTGCCATGTGGCCCAGTAGCTGAAGGAAATGCCTTGCTGGTCGAGACACCTGAAGGCTGAATGAAGAGGCCAGTTCCATGAGGGTCCTTGCCCTTTCCAGGGGAAGGAAGGCTCTTGCTTTTACCATATCCAGATCTGCACCTATGAAGGTGAGGAGCTGCACTGGTTTGAGAACTGACTTTGGTAGGTTGAGAAGGAATCCTAAAGAAGTGAGCATTTGCTGAGTCACTTGCAGGTGTGACTTGACTTGGTCTGGAGACTGACCTACTATTAGCCAGTCGTCCAAGTATGGGAAAATGGAAATCTTTTGTCTTCTTAGGAAGGCAACAACTACTGCCAGGCACTTTGTGAAGACCCTTGGGGCTGATGTTAGGCCAAAGGGCATTGTTCTGAACTGATAGTGGCATGAGGGCAACTCGAACCTGAGGTACTTTCTGTGGGAGCACCTGATGGGATTGTGAAAGTAGGCATCTTTGAGGTCCATGGAGGCTAGCCAGTCCCCTGGCCTTAGAGAGGGAAGGATAATTCCCAGAGTTACCATTTTGAACTTTGGCTTTAAAAGATGTTTGTTCAGATATCTTAGGTCCAGGATGGGTCACCGCTCTCCTGTCTTTTTGGGGGTTAGGAAGTACCTGGGAGTACAATCCTTTGCCCCAGTGTAGGGTGGGAACTCTCTCTATAGCTCTGAGAGCTAGGAGAGAAGAAACCTCTGCCTCTAGGGCAAGGGTCTCTGAGAGATTTGCAGGTGGAAAAGATATGGCTCTCATCTTGGGAAATTTTTTGAAGCTGAGAACCAGTCCCTGGCTTACTACTTCCAGGACCCACTTGTCTGATGTAAGAGACATCCAGTCCTGGACAAAGTAAGCCAGCCTGCCCCTACTGATATAGGAGAATCGACCCGGGCAGACCCATCAGGGTGTCTGCTTGGCAGGGACTATAGGCTGAGGGGTGGATGCAGGCCTGCTCATCCCCCTTCTGCCTCTCCATCTAAAGAACCCCCTCTGCGAAAAAAGAAGAAGAAGAGGCCTGAGCTTGGTAAAAAGGCCTTTGGAAAGGCATGCCCCTGCCCCCCTGGACTGCTGCCTTTGAGGAGTTGCTTGCCTTTCTTTGGCCTGAGCACTCCTGTAAGTGGTCCTGTATTCGTCCATTTTCTTCATGTAATTCTCTGTCTGCTCCCCAAACAGAGAATTACCAACTACAGGAAAATCCATGGCCTTAGCCTGGGTATCCTGTGAGAGGCTAGTACATCTGAGCCAAGCCATTCTCCGAAGAGCCACAGATGTAGCCATGACTCTTGATGATACATCATTGGAGTCTACAGCAGCATGAAACTGTACTTTTGATGCCTCATTCCCATCTGCAGCCACCTGCTCCAGCTCCTTGGCAAGCTAGGTAGGAGCCCGTTTAGCCAGTGCAAGTACAGTGTCCCACTTGGACTTCTGGTACCTGGCTGCATAGGCCATATAATTAGCCTGCCTGAGTCCCAAAGATGCTGCCATGTACCGCTTCTTTGCTATGGCATCAATCTTCCTGGAGTCCTTGTCTGGGGGGTGTGATGCCAAGGGAATGTTTGCCTTATCACAGACAGCAGCCTGTATAACCCCAACATGACTGCATTGCTGAAAAAGGAACTCCGTGTCTGAGCCTGAGACAGTGTACCTCTTGTCCATTCTTCTCTCCACAGGAGGTATAGAATTGGGAGACTTAAGAATTTTTTGTGTCTGTTTCCCAAAAGATTTGTGGACGGGAACAGACAGTCTCCTGGACTCTGGGATGTCCATCATCTCAACATTATCAGGCTCTTCCTGATCCTCTATTGCCTCCTCCACAGGAAGCTGGAGGGTATCAGCCACCTTTCTGTAGAACATGTAGTGTGAAGGGGACTCAGAAAGCCTAGGAGGAGAAACACCTGAAGGTCTGTCTGGGGAGATGTCCGGGTCAATAGGCACATCCAGACTTTCACCATCACCATAATCATCCTCATACTCTCCCTCCTCCTCCCCAAACTCCAGTTCATAAAATTCTTCCAAGGTATAATCCGGAACCGGGGAAACCGACCGAACCGAGCCCCTGCCAGATAGTGCCGGTTCGGTTGGAACCGATTGAAGCGATTCCATAATCCTAATCGCTTTGGCTATCTCATTGGTGGTCGGAGTATGAGATTCTGGATCCGAACCGGTCGATTTGTCTTTTTTTCTTTTTGTCGGAACAGATTCCTCAGAATCGGCTCTCCTTTTGCCCGAACAAGTATCGCCCTGGTCAGAGGGCACTCCTTCTGGTTCGGTCGGAACCGAACTGGGCTGGCCATCCAGGTCAGCGGACTTCTCGGCCTCCCTTTCCCTCAGTCTACCTAATCTCTTTTCCAGGGTAGATTTGGGAAAATTCTTGCAAATTTGGCAGTCTGAATCAAGGTGGTCAAACCCCAGACAATAAACACAGGTGGTGTGGGGATCAGCCTTAGCAAAGATCCCCACACACACTGCAGTGTTGAAACCCAGTGGGCCCGTTTTTTCTTGGGTTTCTCAGACATGGCCAACCTAACCAAACTTACCCTTTTTGGCAATCTGCCAGGCAAGACTCCCCTATCGGTTCCTGACCGTGTCATGGGTCTTGGAAAAAATTACTAAAACCCGCTTTTTAGAACCGATCACGGACCAGTAACCACACACTAAAGTAAAGTACAAAGTTTTACTCTCAAATGATTGGTTCAGCGAACCGATCCACAGTTTACAAGTTCCACACAGAAAACAGAACAAAACCTATCTAGTACTCACGGTACCACAGACAGAGACTTGAACCGACTAATGGAAACAACAATCGGAAGAAACCGACCGAAAACTGACACTTCAACCGACTTTTGAACCGAGCAGCAGGAGAAATCTCCGGAGCGACTGTTCAGTGAGGCGGAGTAAAGAATCTGACGGTTGCAGTTCGAATAACAACAGGCAGAGGCTTCAACCGAGCCTGTGATGAACATCCTATGCAAGGCATAGAAAAGTTAACCCTTTGTTCTCCGGGGCAGTTGAAAGGCAGGACCTAACTGCCATAGTCAGAATACAGCAAGACTTCATGTTGTTTGAACAGAGAGTTCTGAGTGACAGGAAAATCCATAGCCTTAGCCTGGGTATCCTGTGAGAGGCTAGTACATCTGAGCCAGGCGAACCTCCTTAGGGAGACAGACGTGGCCATGACTCTTGAAGACACATCATTCGAGTCTACAGCAGCATGGAACTGAACTTTAGATGCTTCGATGCCATCTGCAGCCACCTGCTCCAGCTTCTTGGCTAGCTGAGGAGGGGCATTCTTGGCTAACTCCAGAATTGTATCCCACCTTGATTTCTGGTACCTAGCCACAGAGGCCATATAAAAGGCCTGCCTGAGTCCCAAAGAGGATGCCAAGTACAGTTTTTAAGCCATGGTATCCACTTTCCTAGAATCCTTATCTGAGGGGGTGTGAAGCCAAGGGTATATTAGCCTTATCACAGGCTGCGGCCTACACTACCCCAACATGGCTGCAACAGTTATAGAAGAATACTGTTCCTGAGCCTGACAGCATATACCTCCTGTCCATCTTTTTATCCACAGGAGGTATGGAAGTGGGGGCCTGTAAAATTTTTTGAGATTGTGTCCCCAAAGACTTATGAAGGGGAATGGACAGTCTCTTTGACTCTGGGACATCCATCATCTCCACAAAGTCAGGCTCTTCATCCTCATCCGAGGCTACCACCACTGGGAGCTGGAGGGTTTCTGCCACCTTTTTATAAAATAAAAAGTGTGAGGGGGACTCAAGACAGTCTGGGAGGAGAAATATTGGTAGACCTGTCTGGGGAGATGTCAGGCTCTACTGGCTCATCTAGGCCACCAAAGTCGTCGTCATCATCACCTTCATACTCTTGATCTCCTTCCCAATCAACCTCATAGAAAGCCTCTGGATCATATTCTGACAGGGCTGGAACTGATGGGAACCAACCATCTTTCGAACCCAGTCAGTTAGAGTCGGAATTAAGAGCCGAAGCGACTAAGAACTATACTAATAACTCTACTTAATCTCTTCAGCGGTCGGAATCTGCGGGTATGGATCTGAACCAGCTGACTTCTTCCTACGCTTTGCAGAACCTGATTTATTTGAATCGGACTTTCTTTTCCCCGAGGAAGTATCGCCCGTGTCAGCAGGCACTTCCTCAGCTTCGTTCAGAACCGAACCGGGCTGGCCATCCGGTTAAGCAGATTTTTCGGCCTCCCTTTCCTTAAGTCTAGCTAGTCTCTTATCTGGTGTGGACTTAAGGGAAATTCTTACATATTTGGAAGTCTGTATCGAGGTGGTCAAACCCCAGACATTAAACACAGACGAGGTGGGGATCAGTTTTAGCAAAAGCCTCCCCACACTCGGTGCAGTGTTGAAACCCAGTGGGACCGGTTTTCTTTTTAGGTTTCTCAGACATAGCCACAACTATTAAGGTACCCTTACCAGTGTTCAAGCCAAGCATCAACAAAAACTTTCAGCCACCAACTGGTTCAATGGTCGTGGGAAAAAAAATGGAATAAAAACTTCATTTTTTTTTTTGAGACTGAAAGATCAAAATCAAATCAATTAAAATCTTTATTTATCCAGGTGAACATCATTGAGCAAGCTCATTTACAAGATGGATCTGGTTAGCTCCGGGTCAAATGGTACAATGCATACAGAGATATTTACAATAGAGCCAAATAACGCTAGTAAAAACAATTAATGCAATTAATGCAAGTAAGTATTCAATGTTACATCAGCCATATCAGTTCAGAGTGCTTCTATAATATTTAAGGAGGACGTAGGAACTTCAGCAGGGAGAAGTGATTGGCCGCTCATGTAGGGAGCTGACGCAAGCACAGAATTTTAAAAGTAGTGTAATCACACAGCATCCCTAAATGTAACACTCTAAACAGAAGGATAAGGGTCTTAATAGTCAAGGAGAAAAGTAATTACAGCTCTATTTTGGCAAATTTCGGCATGGAAATCAGAATTATGCTTGGTTTAGAACGGACACAGAAGCAGACTGCAGGAACCAGTCGGAAGCCAACACCGAAAAACACACATTCCGAATGGATGGCTGCTAATGCCATGCTTTGCTAATGGGGAGTCCGAGCTTCAATTCTCAGGTGGCAGTAGAGGCAGCTCCGACTGCCTGGTGCCTGGGTTTCCCACGCCTATGGGCTGGGAGCCCATGGAGAGCATATCCTTGGCAGGGGACGGAAGAAGGGGGCGGTATTAGTACTGGGCCTTGGACAATGGAACATCTGAACCAGTGGGAGGACCAAAACTGCAGGACAACAGAAGTGGGTATTCCTCGATGCCTAAAGACTGGCCCAACCACAGTACTGGACACCACAGTAAAGCGATAAATAAACAACAATGAAGGGTCAAGTTGGTTCCAGAACAAAACCGAGGAAAACAAAAAATTTCTTTTCTTCAGAAAAATACCACTATCTACCACTAAACAATATACCGTACCGTGGACAGAGACCTGACAACCAAAAAGAAATAAATCAGATGAGATCTCCTGAACGATTTACTGTACCAAACTGAAGCAGCAAGGAGAAACTCTCCGGAGTATCTTCACAGTAGGGTGGAGTAAAGAATATACAGGTTACTCACCTGTAACAGGAGTTCTAGGAATGGTATATGTTGTTCATCCACACTTATTGGCAGGTTCCTTGCCGCTTTAAATCTTGCCGGAAGGTCTTCAAGCTGGCTCCTCCCACCCACCCGGGTGGTAAAACTCTCGGCTCCGCCCCATGACACCAGAGATCTGCCCGCTGGAAGCTCAGGTTGCGCCAGCCGGAGGTAGAAACAGATGAACAACATGATACCATTCCTAGAACTCCTGTTACAGGTGAGTAACCTGTATTTCTAGGACATGGATATGTTGTTCATCCACACTTACTGGCAGACTCCTAGCAGTTCTCTGGGAGGAGGGAGGCAAGGCGCACACCCTACTTAGGGAATAAAGACTGGAGAACCGAGGCCCCAAAACCAGCATCCCGGCGTGACTCAAGGTCGATGTGGTAATGGGTAATAAAGATGTGTGCTGACTTCCAGGTAGCAGCCCTGCAGATTTCCTGGATAGGGACGTCCCTGGAAGCAGCCACCGATGCAGCAGTATGACGGGTAGAATGAGCTCTTATCCCTCTGGGAGGCTCCATGCCCGCCAACTTATAGCAGAGGTCTACGCAGGAGGTGACCCACCTGCCTATCGTCCGCTTGGCTGCAGGTCTGCCAGGTGCGGCTTCAGCGTAGGTGACAAACAGCTGGCGAACCTCTCCCCGAATTTCAGCCGTGCGCTCCTTATAATAAGCGAGCGCCCTTCTAGGGTCCAAAGTATGGAGCCTGTATTCGGCCTCCGAGGTGTGATTGGGGTAGAACACCGGCAGAGTCAACACCTGGTTAATGTGAAACTCCGACACCACCTTCGGAAGGAATTTCGGGTGGGGGCGCAGGACAACCTTGTCCCTGTGGAAGACCAGGTAAGGAGACTCAATGCAGAGCACCTGGAGTTCTCCCATCCTTCTGGCTGACGTGATAGCCACCAAGAAGGCGGTCTTCCACGACAGGTGAGAGAGTTCACACCTGTGCATTGGTTCGAATGGCTTGCCCATGAGCTTTGCCAGTACCAGCAGTAAATCCCACGGAGGTGGAGGTTCTCGCACCGGAGGGGAAATGTGATCAAGGCCTTTGAAAAAGCGCCAGACCACCTTCTCCTGCGCCACCGACTGCTCCCCGGCCCACGCCCGGTAAGCAGAGATGGCTGCCAGGTGCACCTTTAGGGTCGTCGACCTAAGCCCTTGACTAGAAAGGGACCATAAATAGTCCAAAATGCTTGCCAAAGAACAGGAGGAAGGGTCCAAGCCCTTGCCCTGACACCAAATGGAAAATCTCTTCCATTTGAAGGCATAGCATTTCCTGGTCGACTCCTTACGGGACGCCTCAACAACATTGAGGACCTCGTCGGAAAGACCCAAGGCCTGGAACTCTAGCCGCTCAGGAACCAGGCCGTCAGGTGCAGGGATTGAAGGTCCGGATGGAACACCTTCCCTGATTGACTGAGAGCAGGTCCGGCGAGCTGGAAGCTGCCTCGGGAGCCTGGAGCTGAGGCTGAGGAGATCTGGGTACCAGAACTGACGGGGCCAGTATGGGGCTATCAGAATCACCTGCGCCTTGTCCCTCCTTGCCTTGAGAAGCACCTTGTGAATCAAGGGAAATGGGGGAAAGGCGTAAAAGAGGCCCGGGGTCCACAGCTCGAGAAGGCATCCCCCTGCAGCGAGCCCTGCTGAGGGGGGCGGGCATGAAACAGCCTCAGCTTCACGTTCTCCCTGGAGGCGAACAGGTCCACCTGAGGTGTGCCCCAGTGGGAGAACAGATCTTGTACTACCTCCGGCAGGAGAGACCACTCGTGAGATGCAGCCCCTATCCGGCTCAGGGCATCGGCTAGGGTGTTGGAGGCTCCTGCCACATGAACGGCTAGGAGATCCGCCTCCAGGCTGCGCACGAGTGACCAAATGCGGAGAGCTTCTTGCATAGAAGCATAGAGTGCGCCCGCCCGGCAAGTGTTTAGGTAGTACATGGTCGTGGTATTGTCCGCCTGACCCGGACCACTTGACCCCGGAGAAACGGAGCAAAGGCGGTGAGAGCTAGGCGGACCACTGGAGCTCCAGCAGGTTGATGTGCATTGGGACTCCTGTGGGGACCAGAGGCCATGCGCTCGTGTTCCCCAGCTGGGCACCCAACCCATCAGAGAGGCATCGGTCGATAGAGAGACCGCGGCCTGGGCGGACAAACGGGATACCTCCTGCAGATGAGATGGAACGGTCCACCACCGGAGAGCGTTCCCACATCTCCTGGGTCACCACCACTAGCTGGTCCAATGGATCGCAGCGCCAGGACCACTGGCTGGCCAGTCCCACTGAAGGGCGTGATGTGCTGTGCGTGCCCAACGGACCACGCTGGTACAGGCCGCCATGAGACCCAGGAGACGAGGAAGTCCCGGCAGGGGCGCATTGCCCAACCAGAAATGATTGGGCAAAGGAGGTAAGAACCTCAGCCCTGTCCGCCGGGAGCCATGCTCTGGCTCGAAGAGAGTCGAGCTCTGCCCCGATAAACAGAATCACCTGCTTCAGCTCGAGTTCCAACTTGGCCTTGTTGATGAGAAGGCCGACTTGAGAGCAAACCTGGAGGGCCAGATCTCTGGACCGCTCCACCTCCTGTCTGGAGGGGGCTGCTATCAGCCAATCGTCCAGGTAAGGGTACACCCGAACCCCTCGGCGCAGCAGGAAAGCTGTCACCACTGCAATGCATTTGGTGAAGACCCTGGGAGCTGGAGACAGGCCGAAGGGCATGGCTCGAACGTAAGAGGGATCTCTCCGCTGAAGCTAAGCGAATCTGATGTGACGGACGGATAGGGACGTGAAAGAACGCTGGCCCTGCAGGTCCAGAGAGCAGAACCACACGCCGTGTTCCAGAGATGGTATTATCTGCGCCAGAGTGACCATCCTGAAGGTTCGAGACCTTAGGAACTTGTTCAGGTCGTGTAGGTCGAGAATGGGGCGCCAGCCCCCATCCGTTTCGGAACCAGGAAGTACCTGGACACAAACCCCGGGTCTGAGGGAGGGTCCGCCACCTCCCTGATCACCTCCTTTTGGAGGAGGAGAGCGATGTCGGCCCGACGAGCCAACAGTGAGGCTGCGGACCCCGAGGCCCCCCGAGGTGCGACGGCTCTGAAGGGCGGGGCCTGCTCGAATTCTAGAGGCAGGCCTTTTCCCACCACCTCCAGTACCCACCTGTCCGTGGTAATAGCGGACCAGGCGGAAAGGAAGTGTCGGAGCCGTCCCCCCGGGGGAACCTGGGGTGAGGTGACGGGGTTGGGGGCGACACCCCTCAGCCCGTCACTGGGCAGGCTTGGAGGAGGGACCGGCCGAGGAACCTCCTGGGCCTTTACCTCCCTGCTTCCTGTTGGAGGAAGCCGACAGCTTGGGTTTGGGATGCCAAGCCCGAGCCTGCTGGCCCTGACATTGCTGGGCCGGGCGCGCCGGGGGCGCAGAAGGACGAAAGGGCTTAGGCTGTGGCTTGCGGCCTTTGTCCTTCTGAGCGGAAGAGACCGAGTCCAAGGTAGCGTTGGACTTCTCGATCATCTGCAGGTGACCTTCCACCCCACGGCCGAAGAGGTCAGTCCCCAAAAAGGGAACATCCGCCAACTTGTGCTGGGTATCCGAAGTAAAGGTGGATATCCTCAGCCAAGCCCGACGACGCATGACCACTGCGGCCGCCACAGACTTGGCACATGAGTCCCCAATGTCTAACGCAGTCTGGAGCTGCTGTTTGGCCACTGCCCTGCCCTGGTCCCGCACCTGCCTGACCGTAGTCTGCAGATCCGCGGGAAGATAAGGGACGACCTCATCCAGAGAGCCCAACAAGGCATGAGAAAAATGTGCCATGAGGACAGCCGAACTGGCCTGACGAAGGCCGAGAGAGGACGCAGCATAGACTTTTCGCCCGGCATAATCCAATTTCTTGGACTCCTTGTCGGGAGGTTTGTCCACATCCCTGGCGTTCCCCGCACGCCGAAAACGCTGTCAGTAACCAACCCTCAGCAGAGGGTGTTCCAAAACTGGACAGGGAACCGGTAGGGACCGGATACTTCCTGGCCATCCTGGCCGGGCGCAGGGCAGGAAGCAGGGCACTGCCAAAGCTCCAAGGTCGACCACTATGGCCTCGGCCACCGAAAGGCTCCGTAGGGGGAATCCCCGGTCCAGAATCTCCGTGAGGGATACTCTGGCCCGTTAGAAACGGGTTCGAGCTTCATCCCGTGGACTCTGAGATGACCCGAGCAATCCTAGGAAGGACGAGGGCTATCGCCCACTGACTGTCCTCCTGAGGACTCCAAGTCCATTCGCTTGGAGAAAAGGGAGGAATCATCCTCGACTCGGAAGAGTCCTCAAAGAGCTGCCTGGCCTGAGCCACCTCCACCCGCCGAGGTCTATCGGGAGTGAGGGTGACAGACAGCCAATGGGGCAGTCCCTGAGCCGACCGAGAATTTTTGGTCGGAGCCCCAAATAACGGCTGTGGAGGCGGAGGTTCCACCAGAATCGGTGGGGCAGCTGGAATTGGCCGAACAACCGGCCTGGGAACAGGCTCCTCGGCTAGAACGAGGGGTTGTTTTGGCCGCTCCGGTGACAGCCACTTAATGGCCGGGGAAGACGACGTCGGCTTATTCCCGGTCAGGAGGAGCTGTTGACATGAGTTCTCATACCGACGCAACTTTGCGCCTAAGCCCTCCTCGTCCGAGGTTGAGGAAGAGGATGAGGGCGGCGCCGCTGTCGCGGGCGCCGACGGACGATGACGCGGGATCGGCTGGACCGCCAAGACGTCCCGAGACCGAGACCGAGAATTCGGCTAGGCCGAGGACGGCGCTGGAGGTGTCGAGAATCGCACTCCTTCTCGTTCGGACGATTCCACCGAAGGCTCTGGAACTGGAGGCACAGACGAGCCGACGGGATCCTCAACTCCCACCGGGGAACCGGGGAGAGGGGATTCTCAGCTTCTCCAGCCAACAACTCGTCCAACGGGTCGAGAAAAATCTCGACCGCGTCGACGGGAGTCTCGGTCAACTGACCTGATGGGGACACCGGAAGCCAGTAGCCGGGAGCGGGTCGACACGTCGACTGTCGACAACTAGGGAGGGAGATCTTCCGCCCCAAGAGCGCGACGGTGAGACTTCCCTTTGTCTTTTGGACCGAGAAACGGTCCAGAAGAAGTTGGACCCTCACCTTCGCCGAGAGGGTCAGACAAAGCTCCTTAAACGAAGCTGAATACGAGGCACTGAGAGAGAGCGGGACAAATGCTGCAGCCGAGGTAGAAGCGGCCCGCGCCGCCTCCTCTTCGAGGGCGATCATCTGCTCGAGCTGATCCGCCGAGCCCGCCGCCGGACACCGACCGGGCCTCTTTAGACTTAACCGGAGGAAATCTTTTCTCGGGACGCCCCAGCTGTAAACGGGCAGCACGGTCTTCGAGGACGTAGGCCGGAAAAGAAGAGCACAGGTCGCAAGCCTGCGGGTCGTGCTCAAGGCCTAAGCAGTAGACGCACGTGGAGTGCGGATCCGTCCGAGACATCTTCTGCCCGCAAGGGCATCTCCGGAAACCGGGAGTCGATTTGTCCATCGCAGCCGCGAGGGAGAGAAGACCAAGTCTTTAGCAAAACTTTTAATTTCGAAAATCAAGAATTAGGAACCACTCTTTATACGCAGAGCTGCTAAGGAGGGAACCTGAGCTTCCAAGCGGTAAGGAAGATCTGGCGTCATGGGGCGGAGCCGAGAGTTTTACCACCCGGGTGGGTGGGAGGAGCCAGCTTGAAGACCTTCCAGCAAGATTTAAAGCGGCAAGGAACCTGCCACTAAGTGTGGATGAACAACATATCCATGCCCCTAGAACTGACGGTTACACTGAAGTGTACCATGGACAGAGGTTTGAAAACCGAGTTCAAGCTCAACGTTCTATGCCTTGGCATAGAGTTAACCCTTTCCTCTCCGGGGCAGTTCAAGTGCTGAGGCTAACTGCAGATTGTCAGAATACAGCAAGACTTCATGTTGTTTGAAAGCATACCTGCTGCAAGAGCTCTTCTCGAAAATCTACTGTTACAGTAAGTTCTTACATAGCTGTGCTATCTCACTTCGAGATGGAGCTCTTGCAGCAGGTAATAACCATTAGGACGGAGTCCCAGGCAGTACAAGGATACAGTCCAGGTCAGATGAGCGGTGGTTATAGAAAAAAAAAACACCAGCGCTCTTAAGAGGGCAGTTCCTGGAGGACAACAAGGCCAAAGCCGGCCCTCCTTCTAGAAGCAATGTCCAAACTGTAGTGTTTAATGAAAGTATGGCCTGAACTCCAAGTGGCAGCTGCACAGAGATCAGCTGCCGAGATGTTTCGAAGGGATGCAAACGAAGTGGCAACACCCCTAGTGGACTGACCTTTAACCGGTGACGGTAAAGGTTTGTCGTACTTCTGGTAGAAGAAAACTATACAATTGACCAACCATTTGGACAATGTCTGCTTAGTCACTGGCGCCCCTAACATTCTCTGGGCTAAAGACACAAACAACTGGTCTGACCTCCTAGAAGATCGAGTACGGTCTACGTAAAAACAAAAATAATTCTGTGAACATCCAGAGTATGCAACAAGGCTTCCCGTTTATTTGAGTACTCTGGGTAATAAACTGGGAGATGAATGTCCTGGTTAAGAGTGAACTCAGACACCACCTTTGGGAGAAACTTAGGATTAGTACACTGGGACATCCTGTCCCTGTGAAAAATCAAATAAGGCTCTTTACACATCACAGCCTGAAGCTCAGAAATCTTCCGGGCTGAAGTAATGGCAACTATAAACACTGCTTTCCAAGACAGGAAACGTAACTTGCAATTTGCAGCTGGCTCAATAGGAGGCAACATAAGTTTTTCTAACATGAATAAGAGATCCCATGGGGAAATAGGGTCCCGCCTGGGTGGCTTAATGTGCATTATACCACTCAAAAAGGTGTGAGACAGGTCCATTTTGAGTCAGGGTCCTGCCATCCACTTGTACATGATAAGCTGACAGTGAACAAAGGTGTACATTTATGGACGAATAGCTGAGGCCCACATTTGACAGGGAAAGGAGATACTCTAGGACCGAATTCACCAGACAGGTGAACGGATCCAAGCGATGGGACAAAGCCCATAGGCAGAAGCACTTCCATTTCACGGCGTATGTGGCCCTGGTCGAGGGTTTACTTGCGGCAACTAGGACCTCCACTACTCTTATGGATACGCTGTACCTGTCCCTAACTAAGTCTGCAGGAGCCATGCATGCAGGTGCAGAGACAGGAGATTCGGGTGTACCAAAGTACCTCGCTCCTGGGAGAGCAAGCAAGGAGACAGGGGTAGAGCCACTGGAAGTTCTGTTGCCAATTGCTGGAGCAATGGGAACCAAATCTGTCGAGGCCAGAATGGTGCTATGAGAATCATGACAGCTCATTCCGCTTGTAGCTTGAGCAGCACTCTCTGAAGCAGTGGGAAGAGACGGCAGGCCTACAGGAATCTCCCTGTCCAAGAGGGGGACAACGCATCTCACTAAAAAACGGCAGGCCCTGGATCTGGTAAGCAGAAACTGGGCAGTTTGGCACTGATAGCTCCCACTCGTGAACCTGAGACCAAGAGCAGCTGAGGCTGTCAGCTAGGGTGTTTTGTACTCCTGGAACATGAACCGCTGTGAGTTCCTGGTTGTGCTCCACTGCCCAGTACCAGACTCTCATGGCTTCTCTGCAGAGCGGATAAGAGTGTGTGCCCCTTTGCTTGCTGATGCAGAAGACCACTGGCATGTTGTCTGTCTGGATCAGTAGGGGGCTTGGAAGGACCATCTGGAACGCCTGTAAGGCGTACAGAACGGCTCTCATCTCCAGCACATTGATGTGGAGGTTGCGTTCCAAGAGTCCACTTCAAATCAAATCAAATCAAATCTTATTTACAGTGTGCTTTTCTAAAACCAAAGCACATACACAATACAATGCCAAATCAAGCATACACAATGTAATATAAAATCAAATATACAATCTAAAAAAGATATAAAGATAAAAAGGCAGCAGCAGTAAAACTAAATCTAGTCCCCAAAAGCTAAATTAAATAAATACGTTTTTAATGAGGATTTAAAGGTCTTGGCGGACAGGCACTCTCTAATCCGACGAGGTAGAGAGTTCCACAGGGTCGGGGCTACAAAAGAAAAAGCCCTAGCACCTGATGTTTGAAGACGGACCCTGGGAACCTCTAGCAATCCCTTGTCGGCAGTGTGAAGTGGGCGGAAGGGGGAGTAAGGCCGAAGAAGGTCTTGCAGGTAACCCGGTCCCTGTCCATGTAGGGTCTTACAGGTCAGCAATGCAACCTTGAAGATGATCCTCCACTGCACCGGCAGCCAGTGCAGTTCGCGCAGCAGAGGAGTGATATGGCTAGTTCTTGACAACCCTGTCAGCAACCTGGCCGCAGCATACTGCACCAGCTGCAGGCAACAGATATCCACCCCCGCAACCCTAGGTATAGAGCATTACAGTCCCTCTTGTCTGATGGTCTTTGAAATGTGCACCCCATCCTAGTTCCGAGGCATCCATTGTCAGGATCTGCTGAAGACTGGTATTTTGCAAAGGAGCCCCGGACTCTAGCTGGGAGGGAGTGAGCCACCACTCCAAAGTCTGATGCACTGCCTTGGAGATCTGGACTGGCTGTTCGAGATCGTCCACATGCTGCTCCCACTGTACACTGCGGTTCCACTGGAGAACCCTCATGTGTAGATGAGCTAAGGGTACTGTCACAATGGCGACTGCCATATGGCCTAGCAGTTGCAGGACCATTCTGGTTGGAGTCTGGTTTGTTGAAATGACCCTCTGAGCCAGTGCTCTTAGTCAATCTGCCCTGTCCAAGGATAGAAAGGCTCTCCCCTGGACGGTGTCCAAGATCGCCCCTATGTATTGTAATCTCTGACTGGGCCAGGGGGATGACTTGGGAAGATTCAAGGTAATCCCCAGGTCTTGGAACAGTTGGAAGGTACTTTCCAGTGTGTGACACAGCTGTTCCCTTGTGGGAGCTGTCAGGAGCCAGTTGTCGAGGTTGGGGTAGATATAATGTCCCTGCCTCCTGAGAGGGACTGCCACCGCCAGGCACTTGGTGAAAACCCCGAGGTGCGGAGGAAAAACCAAACGGCAGTGCTTGGAACTGGTAGTGCTCTCCCTGGAAGGTGAAGCAAAGTTATTTTCTATGGGATGGCAGGATCTTGATATATCAATGCATATACGCATCCTGCATATCCAGGGAGCAGAGCCAGTCCCCTTGGTGAAGCATGGGCAGCAATCCTGGCAGTGTTGCCATCCTGAATCTTTTGTATTCAATGAAATAATTCAGTTGACTAAGATCCAGGATGGGACAAAGGCCTCCTGTCTTTTTTGGGACTAGGAAGATGCGGGAGTCATATTCCTTCCCTCTTTGACTTGGTGGCACTGCTTGGATCGCTTTCTTGCTCAGGAGGGCTTGGAATTCTGCCTGCATGAGGCCCGCGTGGGATGGGGAGCAATGGGTGGGAACTGGTGGGTTGTCTGGAGGAATCTGGGTGAATTCCAGTGCGTAACCCCTTTCTACGATTTGGAGTACCCACTGATCCTTGGTGATATGGGACCAGCCTCTGAGGTAAACAGAGAATTGCCCTCCTCCTGCCTCTCCCTGTCGCTCCGCTGGAGAAGGGACAGCGGGCAGGAAGTCATGCACAGGTTGCTGGAGTGGGCAAGGGAGCTCTGGCATTTTTGGCGTTCTTAGGTCCCTGTGTCCCTGAAGAGAGCGGGATGCTTTTTCTCTTGTAACCCCCTCGTTGCTGTTATTGTCTACCCTGCTGGCTTTGATGCTTGCGAAAGGAATGATGCCTAGATGGGGTTGGCTCAGATTTGTACAGTTTGTGGACCTCAGAAACAGCTTTTCCTGAGTCCTGCAAGCCAGGGATCATCTTTTCAGCTTCCTGGCAAAAAAGAACTGGTCCTTGGAAAGGAGTGTCCAGGATGGCATCTTGCAAATCCTGGTGAAAGCTCAAGACCCTCAACCAGGAGTGGCGCCGAAGGCATATCCCTGTAGCAGCTGCTCTAACGGCAATGTCTGCCGAATCATATCAGCACCTGAGGACGTGCTTACCAATGTTGGCACTGAACTGGAGAACTGCTAAGAGCTCTGTATAATTAGCGGAGACAGGCTGTGACAGAGCTAGGTACATGGCCTTATTCCACAGAGATTTCTGATACATCACCATGTGTGCCAGAAAATTTAATGACTGGACTGTACAAGTGGCTGAAGAGTACACCTTCCAGCCAAGATGGTCCAGTTTCTTGGACTCCTTATCCAGTGGTTGGGAGCTCATATGCTTCGGCTGTTGAGTCCTCCCATGACTGGCCGTAAAGATCATCGAATCCTCTTTGGGTTGCTCACTTAAATGTGGTTCCCCTAGGGATCCTATATAAGTGGTCAGCTTTCTTAGGAAACTATGAGGTTGTGGAAGGGTGTTTCCAGTCTACTTTTATAACATCCTGGAAGGGCTCCACCAATGGTGGGACAACTAAAGGTTCTGAGTCAGTGGCCCCTAAGAATTTCACTAGGCGGCATCTCTTGGGGTCTAACTCTTCCGTCTCCCATCAGTTAAGGAACTGAATGTCTCTCATCACATCTAGGAAGGAGCAGTCATCTGGAGGAGACCTTGGGGAATTCCTCCGTGGGTCTTGGGATGGAAGAGACAGATCGTCTTCTGATGAATCGTAGGAGGAGGACCCCCGCTAGATTCCTCTGAAGAAGTATACTGGCATCCCCTAGAGCTACTCCAGCATCTAGAGAAGGATCTGGACAACGGATGGCGACCGTGCCACTGTCATTCGGGAGATCCTGGCTCATGGTCCTCTAGAGACGGGTGGGCTGGCATCCAGGGTGGTGAAGGCGATTTGCGCAGATAAGTTGGTTGCCTAGGCAAAAGATCCCCCCGATGGTGTTCCACCAGCTGTTGAAAAGAGCCCCATCCTCAGCCAAAAGGGACCACAGGGCCTGGCTGGGGTTCTAGCTTCAGGGTAGAGACGCTGGGGGGCCTGGAGTCAGATCCTGCGGTTTGGTCCCCACTGGTGTCAGGTCCGACGGTACCACTGTATCGGACGTCAGTTCTGGTGGGATGCCATCCCCTGGTGTTGGGGCCCTGGCGTCTAGTTGTCGGGCTTCCAAGGGAGAGGGGGAGGCAGAGGGAGAGACACCTGGTCCTCGGAGGCAAGCATCAGGTCCCACGACATCCGGTCTGTAGTTGGACCCTTGTCAGAGCTCTGCAGATCAGATGCTGGCTTAGGGCACGGCATCTGGTCCTGCTCCACAGTGGAGTCAGAGGGCGTTAAGGCCTGACATTGGTCCGGAAACCCAGCCGATGACAGTCTGCAAGGCGAGCACGGTTTCTTGAGGCACTCATGTTCCTGACATCTCTTGGCTTCATTGGACTCTGTCGTCCTGTCTGACAACCCGGAGAACACAACCTTGCAGACGGCAAGCTCCAACCTGCCACCCAATGAAGAACTGGTCAATCCTGCTGGCTGAGACCCTAGCGCAAGTTTGTGGGGCCGGATAGCCAGGAATACGGTGGCCTGGGAAGGCGGCAGCCCAGAAGACTCCCTGCCATATGTCTGGGTGGAGGCGGGAGGCTACTTCGATGGTAATCCCAGGAGAGCCAAGGAAACTGGAGGGGCTGAATCTGACCTCGCGCCGGAGGCAGATACTTTGGAAGCATTGTGTGGAGACCTGGGACGGGATTCTAACCTGGACCTGTCAATTTCCCAATGATGGTGCTTCCTGCTCGTTTTCTTCTCTCTAGGGGAGGAATCCTTGGTGGAGGAGGAAGACGAGCTGTGCCCAGAGTGGGTCTTCTGCATGGCAGCCACTTGTTGTTGAAGAAGGTATGCTTTCAAAGTCTTCAGGCGGCGGATGCAAGTCCTCCTATTGAAGTTTAGGCAAGGCGGGCCGTTGTCTGGCTTATGGTCGGGGCCTAGGCATAGTAGGCAGGCCGAATGGCTGTCTTTTGCCGGGATCTACTTGCCGCACGCGCACTTCAATTTCCACCGCTCTGTAGTAGAAGATGGCTGGGTAGACATCCATGACGAATTCAGTATTTCAACGAAAAAAAATGTTAACTGCGCAAAGCACGAAAATGGCGGTTGACTGGAAGCAAGAGGCAACCATGGAGCCGATAAGCACGGGTCGATGGCGGGAAAAAACTGAGGTGGTGCCGGGGGACCACCCCCTTTATACCACTGGTGATGCTGGGGTTGGGGTGGACATCAGGGGGGTGGTCACCCGCCTTGGACTGCTAGCTAGAATTTTTCTATGGGGTTTTAGTGCCTAGCGTCATAGTCCTAACAGTTATTACCTGCTGCAAGAGCTCTATCTCAAAGTGAGATCTGATGAATGCCAAAATTTGGTGTTCAGATTCAGAATGAAGGGGAAAACTGCTTTTGTAAGGAGGTTGGATACCTTCCAGACCTGCTGTCTGCCCTCCTTTACTGGAGGCTGTATCGCGCAGTGGTTTAAGGCTCTGAGCTACAAACCTGGAGACCGGGTTTGAATCCCACAGCCCCCACTTGCATAGGTCGCACTTGGAAACAAGCTTTGGCTTAGTGTGCCTTTCCTGGTTAAACAATTTTCCCTTTCCTTTAATAGTGTATTTGCAATTATATATTCACTTAACTGCAATAACCTGAATGCCTTTGCTTTAACAATGGGATCCTGTTCTCGTCTGTCTGGCATTTTCTTTGGTTACTGTTCTTCAAAAAAAAGTATCTTTACATCTGGCTATCTGGCTTTTTCTTTTTTCTATACTTATTTATTATATGTAATAAACTAAATTCAAAACTTATTTGTACATTAACATGACATTTGAACAGATATATTTACAGGAACTGTTATTACTCAAGTTTGCAAAAATCTCTGGTATTTCTTAGCATGCAGTTATAACCATGCAACAAAATTTTAACAACATTTTCAAGTAATTCAATGTTCAATAAACAAAGAATTAGTAATATAAATGATAAATTATGGTTGACACAGCATTTTGATCTCAATTATCTTGTACATCCATCATCTTTCATTTTCAACAAACATTTGTCAATGCTGAATGTTTGCTTGCTGCTATTAGCATTGGAAATGCAGGAGTTAGACAGATGCAGAATAGGAATGGCTGTGAAGTACTGAACTTCACGCCAACCTCACCTCCACCCTGCAGTGAGGGACAGGCATTGGGGTATGCATTTGGGTCATCGCTCATAACGTTTTTTGTTTTTTTAAATATTCTTTTTATTAGTCAGATTTTAACTTATATACATATAGGTCCACAGTTGTGATTTTATACATTACATTTACAACTGGTCCAATGATACATTCATTATTTAGGGTTCATATAGTACCTCTACAATGTTTGTTCCGAACAGTTTATTACTCCCAATAGGGTTACAATCTAGTCATGCCCTAATTTAAAACTCCATAGGGATTTTAACTTACATATACGTAAGAGTTGGTCATTCTCCGGTTCATCGAACTTTCACCTCACAGGATTCTCGCACTGGTCAATCCAAGCATGGATGATTCTCCCACTTCAATTGTACTAGGGGCTCCATCCAGATCCGTGGACGGGGTAAGCCAGGCCCAAGCCCCTCAGAGGTGGGATGCAACCGTCAGAATCAGAGCCTCCAAGGTCCCTCAGGAGCAGCTACGCTAGGGTACAAAAGTGGGGACTATTAACATATAATATATCTGCCACCGTGCCCATCTCTCGGAGAAAACCTCCCCACATTCATTTACATTATATGTCATTTTCTCCATGTTATAAATTTGCCGGGTGATTTCCCACCAGTCTCGAATAGTTGGAGCATTTATTGTTAACCATTGCCTGGTTATTACCTTTTTGGCGGCTGTAAGGAGCAATAAAAGCAAGTATCTTGTGTTCGGACTTCTGTAGGGTTTAGGTAGGACAAGAAACAAGTACATCTCCAGTGTCAACTGAAACTGTGGGTTGAAAAGCTCCTGCAGTTGTGTTTCAAGCTGCTTTAAGAAGTTGGAGAGTACTGGGCATGCCCACATAATGCGAGTCAGGTTGGCCTCTCTCTCGCCACACTTCCTCCAGCAATCCGCAGATTTATTTAATGAGTAGTGTTTAGTGACTGTGGGTGATCTAAAGTATCGTATCAAAACCTTCCAGGCATATTCTCGCCATTGACCCGAGCTCGTAACCCTAGAGGTGTAGCTGCACGCCAATCACCAATCTAAAATGGATAGCTGTAACCCGACTCCTCATGCCATTGTGTACGAATGTTTTCGGTGAGGACCTCTCCCTGAGAGTTCAAAGATTGATAATATAAGGAAATCAAGTGGTCCTGCTTCCCTGAACTGTTCAGGGAGATTTGACATTGAATTGGTGCTGCATAATTTTCTGGGTTTCACGTGGACGGAGATAAGCCATCTACTTAATGTCGGAGTTGTAGATATCAGTAGAAGTCACTACGTGGCAAACGAAACTTTGCTTGTACTTCTGTAAATGAACAAATCATACCCTGTGACATGATTTGTGGTAGGTACCTCAGCCCTAGGCTGTCCCATGTATTAAACCCAGAGTCCAGAGTGTTGGGAGAAAAGTCCGGCAGTACCTGAATAGGACACAGGAGTGGCAAGTAGGGTGACAGTTTGTGCGACTTTTTAAGTACATGCCAATTTTGGAACTGACCTGTCAGCCAAGGGTTAATAGCTGGATAGGCCTTTCCTCCCATCGCTTGTCGATAAATTGCCCGAAAGTATGTTGTGTCATTCATCAATATTTGCTCCATTTCCATCCAATGCGGGTGAGTTTTTTTGTTTTGTCTTGCCATTATGTCTACCATAATTACTGCTTGTTGGTAGTACTTTAGATCCGGAAGGGCTAGGCCACCATCTATTCGTGCAAGGGATAATACCCCAAAGCGCACTCGCGCTTTCCTACCTGCCCACACAAAGTCTCGTATTAGGCGGTTGATTTCTTTAGAGGTCCTTAAGGGCACAAATAGGGGAACATTTTGAAATAAATATAATGCTCTCGGGAGAGTAATCATTCTAACTAGTTCTATTCGTCTAGTTAAGTTCAGTGGTAAAACAGACCAAGTCCGCAGATCCTGCTTAGTTGTGTCAAAAAAGGAGAGTAGTTATGTTTATAATAGTTTACTCTCTCACGGGAAATATATATGCCCAGGTATTTTAGTTTTGCCAGATTCCACCTACCGGGAAGGGCATCAACTATCCCTTGCGTAGGTGTATAGTTGAATGTGAGTATTTCAGTTTTAGTCACGTTTAATTTATAGCCTGACATCAATCCGTATGCATCCAGGATTTGGCGAACCGCTGGTATTGATTGTTCAGGATTTTGGAGATACAGGAGTATGTCATCCGCGTATAAAGCAATTCGGTGTTCCGTATCCCCAAAAGAAACTCCTCGTACGTCGGGTGAATCTCGGATTTGTTGTGCTAAGGGTTCTATAATTGTTGCGAATAGTAACGGGGATAATGGGCAGCCTTGACGGGTTCCTCTTTTAAGTGGGAAGTAGGCAGAGTGATGTCCGTTTACTCTTACACAAGCCCAGGACGCATAATATATGTTTTGTAAGACTTGTATGAGGCCAGAAGGGAAACCAAGTTTGTGCAGGACAGAATACAGAAAAGGCCACGCAACCTTGTCGAAGGCCTTCTCCGCATCAAGACTGATTAGTGCCGCTGGGGAATCCGTACCGCTCATTCAGTCCACAAGATAGAGAGAACGTTTGATGTTATGAGTGGTGGTACGCGCCCTCACAAAACCCGTTTGGTCCTTGTGTATTAAGAGAGGGAGGACACGATCCATGCAATGGGCCAAAATACTCATGAACAATTTATAGTCCTGATTTAGTACCGAAATTGGTCTATATGATGCGCATTCCTGGGGATTTTTTCCTGGTTTGGGGATCACCGATATAGTTGCATAGGACCAGGACTCTGGGGGCGAGTCGCCTTGTAATACAGAATTAAAGACACGGAGGAGTGTGGGCTGAATCTGAGTTCCCGCGGCCTTGTAAAATTCTGCTCCGTACCCATCGGGTCCTGGGGCTTTCTGGGACTTGGAGTTGGTTATAGTCCATGCTATCTCAGGGCCTGTTATAGGTTGCATAAGTGAATCTCTGTGTTCTTCTGTTAGGGAGGGCAAGAAAAGTGTCTCCATATATGCTGACAGGTTATCTGGGAAGGGGGACAGACTCCAGGCTATACAGATTACTGTAGTATGCCTTAAATGCTTTGGCAACCTCATGTGTCTTTGATAGAGGTTGTCCCTCAATCGGGTGCCTAATGGGCACTAGCGTTGCTGCCTTCCGTTGTCTACGGATTTGGTATGCGAGCAGACGTGTGGCCCGCGGGCCTACTTCATAGTATCTTTGTTTCAAGAATGCTAGGGCTATTTAGGTTTGTTGTAGCGCGAGTTTATCCAATTCTTGTTTGGTTTGTTGTATCTGGGGGAGGAGGGAATCATCTCCCTGCTTGTGTGCCTGTTGTAAGAAGTGAAGTGTTTCTTCAAGCTTAGCTCTATATTCTCTGCGCTGTCTTTTCTTCTGTGATGCATATTTAATTATATGCCCCCTTAAAACTGCTTTTATTGTGTCCCAATAAACCGAGGGAGTAGTGTCTGAGGCCGGGTTGTCAGCCATGATCTCAGAAATCTTGTCTGAGATGAATTCTTTAAATTCCTTAGACCGTAAATAAAATGGATTTAGTCTCCATTGAGTTGTTTTAGGTTGAACACCTAGGTCCCACTGCGTGATCATGGGCGTGTGGTCCGAGATAGATATATCCTCGAGTTGCGCATCATATACAGTATACAGCTTTTCCACTTCGGTGAAAGCATAATCTATTCAGGAGTATGTGCAGTGTACCGAAGAGTAGTATGAGTAATTTCTCGCATGAGGATGTAATTTCCGCCATATATCACACCACCCAATCTCCGAGATAAAACTTATTAAAGAATTTCTGAGTTGCCGACAGCTTCTGTGGTCTCCCTCTTGTGGAGTCTATGTTTGGGTCAGCCATCAGGTTAAAATCCCTGGACATCAAAAGGGTACCCTTGGTAAAATTCACCACCTTATCCAGCAAGGGTCTCAACTGAGGAACAGTAATACCTGGGGGAGGTATATATTGGCTAGGGTAATTTCCTCGTTGTTGAGCTTCCCTCTGGTAAGGACTAGTCGGCCTTCCGGGTCTGACCAAGTCAGTTCTGGCTGATACAGGGTATAAGATGGAACTATTATGGCCACCCCTCTACTTCTACCTCCCCTATATGAGGCATAATACACCTGTCCCCGACTTAATTTAGCAAGTTTGGAATGCTCCACTGGATTCATATGCGTCTCCTGGAGAAAGGATATATCTGCCTTTTTCTCCGGAGGTATGCCAGCGTTTTAGACCTTTTAATCGGAGAAACCAACCCATTTATGTTTAGAGAGAGCAATTTTAACTTTGGTGAATGCATCATGACTTATCTCTGAGATACTGGTATTTTGGCACCCCGGCCCCCCTTCGGGATGCCCTCATTACCCGTATATTTTGCAATCTCAATGACCAGGTTAAGTTCGATGACCCGTTAACAGACATAACAATAAGGACAATACAACCATTAATATGAGCATACAACATTCAGTCAAGACTAAGACTACTAGCCAATGTGGCCATAAAATCAAACATAGAACAGTTAGCACTTCCACAGATCTGGGCAATGCCCTGATCACTGGCAGGAACCAAGGGTCCTACCTGTACGGTCCTCTATTATCTGAGGACCTTAAGTATCTAGTACCTAAGGGAAAAGGGGTAATTGGGGTTGGTGCCTAGAGCCGCAAGTTATAAGCTTCCCCAAGGTCAGATATGTCAGAGAGGCACCAGTTAAGTGGTGGAAAATATCGACCTCCGTGGGCTGTATGGGGGTTTTAGTAGTCTCCTACTGCCCGGCCGTTGTCCCAGAGGACCTATTAAAGCTATGTACGGGGGTCCACCCCAATGCTGGGGTAGGTCCTCCGTGTTCAGCCTTTCCCTTATGAAGTATTGGGGGCTGAGGTTCCGCACTGAGGTTAGGATTTAACACACTCGGGAGCTGTGCTCATGTCCAGTGTGGTTGCCTCTGCCCTTTCCAAGTTAGCTTGCTTATCGCCAGGGGTCGAGCAAGAAGTAAGCAGAACTGGGAATAAGCCCCAGACGGTACCGGGTCTCCAGTCCAGAACGGCAGCAGCAGTGGCTCCCAGCTCGCCCCGAATCTCCGGTTAGAACTCACTAAGTGTTACGAGTCGTTTGTTAATCTATTTTTCACTGCTATGATCCCTTCCCTTAATCTTTATCCTGCCCATCTACAAGCTGATGGAGTCAATTAGGTACAATCGTGTTGAATTAAAATGCAGAATCCCTCTCCCCCCATTCTAATGTCAGTTCCTTCCTTCCCCATCTTTTCTTTCATTAAGTCCATCATCTCTGCAGTGATTTATGTATACAGAGACAATAACCACCCGGATAGTCAGAAGGGGTGCAAGGTAAGTAGGCCAAACCTGGTTTCCAACAGATTTTGCCTTCTAAAACCCCGGGCAGCGGCCTTCCAGGGCCATTCTCTCCGAAATTACAGGCCGAGAGCTGAGGTGAGATTCCGCCTGAGTAACTAGTGGACCGTTATATATAGTGGGGCATCCTCTCTGAATCAGCCCCTAGATCTGGAGGTGTCCACTACGGAGGTTAAACTTCTCCAAATAAAGGCTTGATTCCCCCGGTTCAGGCAGGGAAACATAAAATCTTCCAGTGTCTTCCCCACCTCTCTATGTCCTGGTAGTGAATCAGGATTCCCCGACACCCTGGCCAGTCTATTTAATAGGTCACTCTTGACCCGATCGTCTCAGGTCTGTATGGTGGGAGAGTGTGAAGTTTACTTCTCCCCCTTATTTAAACTGCCCCTTCTATTGCTCATCTCGGTCAACACCTAAGTTTCACCAATACCTGAGATCAAAGGCATAGAAAAGTATCTTAATCAATTTGCCCAAAATATTCCACCCATAACCCTCATGTAGCCTTCTGAGGCTACAGTCCAGCCAAAAGACCAATATTCTCCTCCTTAACAAAGCTGATTTAATGGTCACGATCAGAAGCCTGCATTTAGTTATTGTTTGTTTCCAAGTTTATGGCACGTCAGGAGGAGCCAGGGTTACCGTGAGTCGCGCTCCTCTGTCAGTTCCCTCCCAGAAAAGGCCTAATTAGCGGCTCATTCGAGTGGGTTGACAGAGGGAAGGGACTTCAGCTATGGTGTCATATCTTCAATGCGTCATGTTTCGAGGGAAAATCTAGTACCCCCACACCACTCAGGTGAGGCGGGCACGAACTACCGAGGTCTCCCCTCCAACCTCTGCCTTCCATCCATGCGCTCCTTCCTGGCCCCCGCCGCACCACAACTGGAATCAGGCCGCATGCTGAAGGTCCCAAAGTACATACCTCCTGCCCCCAGCCATAGAACAGCCTCATGAACAGCTAGGTCAGGTCATGAGTCCCCAGCCAGACAGGCTTAACAGTGATGCCAGGCGCGCCACCCCCACAAGGTCCCGGGACAGCAGCTCGGCCACGATCCGCCCAGCGAACTCCCAAGCACGCCGAGATGAACTCGGAGCACCCCGACCCACTGACCGCGTGGCCACACCCGTGTACGCGGTCACATTCACTTCCAGTACTTTACAGGAAACTCCTGACTGCCAACCCACAACAAAAGGCAGGCAACAGTATAGGCAGCAATGGCAGACAGATCTCCTTGGTCCCCCAGCAATGCAGGAGGTCCCCCCTCCTCAACTCCCCACTTACCTTCCCAACCTGAACCACAACCTCCCAATTCACTTCCATCCTCAGTGTATTAAACCCCATGGAAGTGGAGGAATGTCCCCTCCAGGCAGGCAGCCCCCTGCCTCAAGCACGATTGATTCGATTGAGGTCTTCACCCTTCAGGACTCCCAGGGTCAGGGAAACAGGTGGTCCAGCCGCTATGCAGAAACTTATGGCCATTTAAATTGCCTCTCCCCCCGACCCCCCAAGTCTGGTCATTCAGCCCAGTGCGGGAGCAGGATTAACCACCATCATAGTAGAACAAAACCGATGTACCCACACATGTGAACTCTATGCTGACTCAGGTTGGTTGCAACTCTCAAACCGGATAAAGTACCTTACCTGCCTGATGGCAAAAATATCCACTCTGGGCCTCACTCCACCCTGTATCCAAGACCTGCTATGCCCAAGCGCTAGCACTCGTTTTACCAGAAGATCAGAACACCAGCCTCTCCAAGTCCCCTGATGCCGGACTTCTCAGGGACAAAGATCATTTGCCTATCGTGCCCCCAGCTGGCTAAATGCCCTCAGCACTCATATTACTGCCTCCACCTCTCTAGGTATTTTCAAATCAAGGCTTTTCTCTCACCTTGCCACCTCCAGCTCCTGTGACTGCCCTGATTAAACCTCCTATTTTCTCACTACTCACCCTGTCCCGTTATTTGACAAAGACATGTTTGGGAAACCTTTTCTCCTGCTATTGTCTGCTCCCCACACCTTTCACTTACCCTCTCTGTTCTGGACTTTTTCCCTATTTGTTTCTCCTAATCTGGCATGACCTCTTTCTTGTAATAATAATGTGATTATTGATATCTCATGTCCTTTTGCACAAATGATTTGATATGTATTTGTATATGTTTTCTTGCTCTTGACACAACACAAATTGTTGTGTTATCTATGTAACCTTTTGTACTGTACCTAATTGACATGGAACCTTTGTAAAAGAGCCTCCGGCTCAAAGGTAGTAATTCCTAGAACAATAAACTAAAGTAAACTAAACAATACCACGCCCTACAGCAGAGTCAGGGGAGCACAGTGATACATTCGCGCCTAAAGCTAGAGGACTTACTGCACGGGGGCCCACCAAAACCCGCCCCGGTCACCCTCCCGAACCCCTATCGTGATCTCCCCAAAGCTCTTCCCAAAAAATACCCCTGTCTTCCCCACCCCACTCACCAGCAGTATACCAGATCAGAACTGTATAATAATAGACATGAGTCCAAATTAACAAGTCCTCGAGGCCTTCCTGGTTCAGCACAAAAGGTAACCTTCCGACAAATACTTGCGGTTAGTGTTTCATGTCGCTGCTCTGCTGAGACTCAGTTCAGGTTCCGATTGGACTTGGGCTCTAGCTTTTAACGCTTTCACGACAGTCTGGATAGCTTCAACCCCCTGTCTTCTCCTTGTTTCTCGCTGTTCAACAGACCAAACTTTTTCTGCCAATTTTGCAGCGATTGGGGTTCCATCGTTGGCTCGTTGCTTTGGGACCTCCAGTTTCCTGGTTTGGTGGTCCTTTGTTGCGTCGAGTACTGAATCAAACACAGTAGGGCCCTCTTTGAAGTGTACCAGTAATCTTGCTGGATATAAAGTTCGGAAACAGATTCCTGCCCCTTTAAGAGCCTTCGTAACAGGAAAGAACATCTTCCGGCATGCCATTACTTCTGGTGCAAAGTCATTTTCGAAAAAAAGCTGATTATTTTTGGTAGAGCACTTTGCCTTGTTTCCATGCAGTGTGCAAGACGGTTTCTTTCTCTTGGTGCCAGTACTGTTCGTGGTCGAGCACCAGCAGACGGTTTTGGGCCCAGAGAACGGTGGACTCGTTCTATCTCCAGAGTTCTATCTTCAGGTAAGGGGAGAAGTTCCTTCAGTAGGCTCTGCATAAAAGTGATGAAATCAGCCGTTTCAGTGCCCTCCGGGAGTCCCGACAAACGAATGTTATTTCGGCGGCTTCTACACTCTGCATCTTCGGCACGTTCTTGTAGGGCCCTAAGTTGCGTATGTAACTGAGTTATAGCTCTCTCCGTTTCATCCACCCTCCGGTCAGTTGTTGTTAGCTGCTCCTCTGCACCCTCCTGTCTTTTTTCTAGTTTGCTTAAATCTGTTCTCAGTCCTGCCACCGTAGATCTCATTTCTTTCCGAAAATCACGTATTTCAGAGAGCATTTGGGTCATTTGTCACTGCAGAATCGTATTGGGGACGTGATCGGCCTGTGTTGTGCTGTGGCGGGAGGTCGATGAGGCCCTCGAATCTCTGCTATCTGAATCTTCAGGCTGTGATCTGGTGCAATCTGTGCGATTCAGGATTTTGTTTTATCCATACCTCTCTTCCTTGGCATCGTATACCCCTAGTTGAGTCTAGAGTCGTTATTTTGCTGAGATTAGCTGTGTTTTAAGGGGTTATTTAATTAACCCGCATGGAGCCTCGCATTAGGTGCTGCTTACACTATCATGACGTCACCAGAAGTCATCGCTCATAATGTTCATGCCATTTCACCTCACCCTATCCTGCAGACACCGACATGTGTTGAGGTGTGCCTTGGGCTGTTCAGCTTTACTGTCACCTCATTCCAGAAGGACATACGCTGAAATGGGTGCAGTATAGGAGAATGGGATGAACTCTGTGGCCAAAGAGTCCAAGGCACACCTCAATGCCTTCCCTGGCTGCAAGGTGGGGGGGTGGAGGTGGAATGGCATGAGCATTACAGTCGGCAGTCCAAAGGCACACCCCTGATGCCTGTCTGTCTGTACAGGGTGGGATGTTATGGTTAGAAACCCTAATGCCCCGGGCGTTTGTTGGTATTTGGTATTTGCACTACAAATTTTCAACCTGGCCTTTTTGTGACCCACACTTCATATAAGCATTTGGGACCTCTTCTCATGAACAGTGGCCCTGTAATTTTGTTAATGTGTCCTGAACCTTGAGTTCCCACAGCGACCGTGCTCTTCTGCACCAGATGTACAAAAACACAGACTAGGCAGTATATGAAGAATGACAGCTGTACCATTCATAGGGAGGTGTGAAGAGATGGCTATGTTGAAAATATGTACTGAAAATATTAAAAATGCTTGACCTTCTGAGTGTACGTTGAAACTGCGAAACGCATGCGCGTAATACAGTCATTTAGTGGAATTATTTCACCAAATTTTCAGCATAGGCATTTTGTGACCTCTGCTCATGAACACTGTCACTATGATTTTCTTAATCTGTCCCAAGCATTAATTTCCCACAACAACCGTGCTATTCTGCGCCAGATGTCTAAACGCATATTTCGGGCAGGATATGAAAAATGACAGCTGCAGTGTTCATAAGGAGTTGTGAAAAAATGCCAGTGTTGAAAATCTGGAGTGAAAATATTACAAATGGGCAAAATTACGAGGGTGCATAGAAATTGCACAATGTATACTCATAACAGTAATTTCATGGACTTTTGTCACTAAATTTTCAACACAGGCATTTTAGCACCTCTGCTCATGAACAGTATCACTGTAATTTTCTTACTCTGTACCGAACACTGACTTCCCACAGCGACCGCGCTATTATGTGTCAGAAGTGCGAAAACCCATTTCGGCCAGGATGTGAAAAATGACAGCTGTACTGTTCATAAGGAGGTGTGAAAAAATGCCAATGCTGAAATCTGGAGGGAAAATGCTACAAATTTTCGAAGGTATGAGGGTGTGTGGAAACTGCACAACGCACGCTCGTAAAACAGTCATTTTATGGATGTTTGTCACCAAATTTTCAACATAGGCATTATAGGACCTCTGCTCATGAACAGAGTCACTGTGATTTTCTTAATCTGTCCCAAACACTTATTTCCCACACTAACCGCGCTATTCTGTGCCAGAAGTGTGAAAACACATTTCGGCCAGGATGTGAAAAATGACAGATGTACTGTTCATAAGGAGGTGTACAAAAATGCCACTGTTGAAAATCTGTAGTAAAAATATTAAAAATGCTCAAACTTCCGAACATACGTGGAAACTGTGCAACGCATGCGCGTAACACAGTCATTTAGTGGAATTATTTCACCAAATTTTCAACATAGGCATTTTGTGACCCCTGTTCATGAACACTGTCACTATGATTTTCTTAATCTGTCCCAAACGTTGATTTCCCACAGCAACCGCGCTATTCTGCGCGAGATGTGTAAATGCAGGGCATGAAATTTGTGAAAAAAAAGTACATGTCCACTTGGGCATGTAAGAAGAAAATGTACATGCCCAACAAACTATTTACATGCCGCCCCTTAGTTTACATAATTTTAGACGTCATCTTCACTGGACCAAACACTTTCGTTTTCATCACCACCACTAGGGCTAGAAGAAGAAGCATGCAGTGACAGTGTTCTGGAGCCATAAGCTTTGGTAGTGGGCTATCTTTTGCCGTTTTTCCACCACAGTGATATGGCACCTTCAGGGTTATAGTCACTAAGCTGGGGTCCATTCAGAGATATTGATATTAGGTCGTGTAGGGTGTCTGGGCATAATCCAACCCTCCAGTCATTTTTTATTCTTCCCATCAGAGAGAAGCCTCGTTCTGCAGCAGCAGTGTGAACAGGAATCAGGAGAATGATTCTGACAATGGCCAGCACATTTCGAAATTGTTGATCCTGCTCATCCGCAAGAATCACTTTCTGCCACAATTTCAGAGACTTACAACTTTCAACAGACAGCAAGTGGAGTACGTGCTTTTTTAAGTCTAGCCACTCCAGCAGTACCAAAGTAACATCAACTCCACGAGACTCTAGAACCACTTTATAGTGATCAACAATTGTTTGAATGGCTTGATCTCCATATGTTTCAAGTGCCTCTGTGGATGTTGGCCAGGACTGAAAATTTAAAGCTCTTGCAGCTAGTAGCACTTTATAGGTCGTGAAGGACTGAAAGCGAGATTCAATGTGCTGTGATGTTTTCTGAATTTTTGATCTCTGAAATTGTGGCTTCTACAATGTCTGAAGGAGAACCTGATCTGTGCCTGCTAGTTTCATTAGTTAAGTCAACACTGTTGTATTGAGTTAGGTTCTCATTTACAGATGTAAGTGTTATGCGGTGAAGAGTTTCTTGATTCGAGAGACCATTTAGTTTCTGAATTGTGCTTTCTACTCTGCTGTGAACTTTTTCAACAGTGGCATCCTCTTGCTGAAAGCACAGACTAAGAGCAGATAAGTAACCAAAAAGAAAAAATTACTCACCTTAGTAATGTTGTTTCTTCTAATGGAGTCTTGCTGTATTCTGACATACTGCAGTGATGTCCAACCTTTGAACTGCCCTGGAGATGAAAGAGTTAACTTTCCATGCCAGGCATGGAACGCTGAGCTCGAGCTCGGTTGAGACTCTGTCTGTTGCTGTTTGAACTCAAACCGTCAGATCTTTACGAGCTATATTCACTGGGTGTCCTGTGTGGAAACTGTAAACTTACACTAGCCAACTGGCTACTAAATATAATAAGAAGATTTTTTGGTCCCAAAACAAAGACTCAAGTTAGGAAACCAAAAAAATTAAACAAAACACCACACCCACACACCAAAACTAAAGGGGTGAGAAAAGAAGGGGTGGGGGCACCTCCCGAGTGCCAACACTGCTACTGCCCACCCACATCCCAAAAACCAAGGTTCTGAGAGGGGAGGCGGGGGGAGGTCAGAATACAGCAAGACTCCATTAGAAGAAACATTACTAAGGTGAGTAATTTTTTCTTCAAACAACATGAAGTCTTGCTGTATTCTGACACATTGCAGACTACCAAGCAGTACCTCCATGGAGGAGGGACAGAACCTACTTAGGAAATAGGCTCTGAAGCACTGCTGTGCCAAACCGAGCATCACTCCTAGCCTGGATATCCAGAGAGTAATGCTTGGTAAAAGTGTGTACTGGTTTCAGGTGGCTGCTTGACAAATCTCTAAGATAGGAATATCCTGGCAGCAGCCAGGGAAGCAGCTGTACCTCTGGTAGAGTGAGCCCTCAGGCCTGAGGGTGGGATCCTACCTAGTTTTTCGAGCAAAATTGAATGCAAGAGACAATCCACCTGGCAACAGATCTCTTAGTGGCAGGTTTTCCCTTACCAACCTCACCATAGGTGAGGAACAGTTGGAGGGAGTCAAACCTATGACCCTTGGTGCGCTCTATGTAGTAACTAAGGGCCCTTTTCACATCCAAACTGTGCAGCCTCCTCTCCCCAGAGGAGGAATGGTCAGTGAAGAAAACAGGAAGAGACATAGACTGGTTAAGGTGGAAATCTGAAACCACCTTAGGCAAAAACTTCCTATTAGTCCTGAGGACCACTTTATCTCTATGGAAAGAGATAAAACCAGGCTCCACTGACAGGGCCTGTAACTCACTTATGCATCTGGCAGAAGTAATGGCCACCAAGAAAACAGTTTTCCAAGTCAAGTACTTAAGCTCTGCTGAGGACAAAGGCTCAAAAGGGGGTTGCATAAGCTGAGCAATGCAAACATTAAGGTCCCAAGCAGGGGTAGGATCCCTGAAGGGAGGATTGGTATGAAGCAATCCCTTGAAAAATTTAGAAAACACAGGATGAGCTGAAAGGGAAGAGTGCGTGCCTGCTGAGAGGAAGGCAGAGACAGCTGCCAGATGCACTCTTAGTGTAGCTGGTCTGAGTCCCAAGCTATTAAGATGAACCATATAGTCAAGGACTGTGGGAAGGCCAGCAGACTCTGGAGAAATATGCTTCCCAGAGCACCATACAGAAAATCTTCTCCACTTGGAGTTGTAAGTGTTTCTGGTGGAAGGCTTCCGAGAAGCCTTTAAGATATCCAGAACACCCTGAGAAAGGTGCAAATCAGCAAACTCTAACTCTTCAAGAGCCAGGCCTTGAGATTGAGAGATTTGAGATTCGGATACCAAACCCTCCCCTGAGCACATGTTAACAGATTGTAATTCCTGGGAAGAGACAGGGGAAGGTGGACTGCTAAGGACAACAAGAGAGGGTACCAGGGCTGTCTGGCCCAGTCTGGAGCAATCAGAATCACCTTGCAGGGTTGAGACCTGATTTTGACTAGCACCTTGAACAGGAGAGGGAAGGGGGGTAAAAGCATACAGGAACTTCCCTTCCCAATTGAGAACTAGGGCATCCAGGGGGACTGAGCCCAACACTGGGGGCCTGCAACAAAAGAGAGGAAGTTGGTGATTGTCTGGGGCTGCAAAAAGATCTATCTGTGGGGTGCCCCATCTGGAGAAGATCACCTTCAAAACCAGGGGATCCAGGCACCATTCGTGATGGCCCTGAGATATCCTGCTGAGAGCATCTGCCAGGACATTGTCCTTGCCTGGGAGGTATACTGCTGTAAGAGAGGTGTTCGGGGAATAGGCCAGAGACCATGACTTCATTGCCTCTGTGCACAAGGCCATAGACCGAGTGCCCCCCTTGCTTGTTGATATACCACATTGTGGTGGTATTGTCTGTCCTGATCTGAACTACTTTGTTCTGAACAGACTTGGAAAAAGCTTGAAGTGCTAGAAACACTGCTCTGAGTTCTAATAGATTGATGTGAAGCAGAGATTCCTGAAGAAACCACAACCCTTGGGTGGTCAGGTCCCCCAAGTGGGCTCCCCACCCCAAGAGGGAGGCATCTGTAGTAAGGATTAGAGAATGAGACTGAGTGACAAAAGGAACTCCCTGTCTTAGATTGTCCTGATCCTGCCACCACTGTAACGCCTGGATCAGGGTTCGAGTCACTGGGATTAGTTTGATCAGAGGATCCTTTTTTCTGAGACCAAAAGGATCTCAAGTGGAACTGAATGTCCCTCATTTGGAATCTTGCTCCCTGAACCACTGCTGTAGAGGCAGCCATGTGTCCCAGGAGCTGCAGAAAATGCCTTGCTGGTCGAGACACCTGGAGGGTGAATGAAGAGGCCAGTGAGATAAGGGTCCTTGCCCTGTCCAGGGGAAGGAAGGCTCTTGCCTTTACTGTATCCAGCTCTGTCCCTATGAAGGTGAGGAGCTGCACAGGCTCTAGAACTGACTTTGAAAGGTTCAGAAGGAAACCTAGAGTAGTGAGCAGTTGCTGAGTTATCTGTAGGTGTAACTTGACTTGGTCTGGAGACTGTCCTACTATGAGCCAGTCGTCCAGGTATGGAAAGATGGAGATCCTTTTTCTCCTTAGGAAGGCAAATACTACTGCCAGGGATTTTGTGAACACCCTTGGAGCAGAAGTTAGGCCGAAGGGCATTGCTCTGAACTGGTAATGGCATGAGGGCAGCTCGAACCTGAGGTACTTTCGGTGGAAGCTTCTGATGAGAATATGGAAATAGGCATCCTTGAGGTCCAGGGAAACTAGCCAGTCCCCTGGCCTTAGAGAGGGTAGAATTATTCCCAGAGTCACCATTTTGAACTTTGGCTTTAAAAGGTGCTTGTTTAAATATCTGAGATCCAGGATGGGCCGCCATTCTCCTGTCTTTTTGGGGGTTAGGAAGTACCTGGAGTACAATCCTTTTCCTTTGTGTAGGGGTGGAACCCTCTCTATGGCTCTCAGAGCCAAGAGGGAAGAGACCTCTGCCTCTAAGGCAAGTGCCTCTGAAGGATTTGCAGGTGGAAAGGATCTGGTTCTCATCTTTGGAAATTTTTTGAAGCTGAAAACCAGTCCCTGGCTTACTACTTCCAGGACCCATTTGTCTGATGTTAAAGACATCCAGTCCTGGACAAAGTAAGCCAGCCTGCCCCCTACAGGTGGTGGAGAATCGGCCCTTGCAAACCCATCAGGGTGCCTGTTTGGCAGGGGCTTTAGGCTGAGGGGTGGAAGCAGGCCTGCTTGTACCCCGTCTGCCTCTCCCTCTGAAGAACCCCCTTTGAGCAAAAGCAGAAGAGGAGGCCTGGGTTTGGTAGAAAGGCCTATGAAAAGGCCTGCCCCTGCCCCTGGAATGCTGCCTCTGGGGAGTGGCTTGCCTTTCCTTGGCCTGAGCACTCCTATAGGTGGTCCTGTATTCATCCATTTTTCATGTAGTTCTCTGTTTGCTCCCAAACAGAGAATTACCCACAACAAGGAAAATCCATGGCCTTAGTCTGGGTATCCTGAGACAGGCTAGTACATCTGAGCCAAGCTATCCTACAAAGGGCCACAGATGTAGCCATGACTCTAGATGAAACATCATTGGAGTCCACTGCAGCATGGAATTGCACCTTGGATGCCTCAATACCATCCGCAGCCACCTGCTCCAGCTCTTCTGGCAAGCTAGCCAGGGACCTGTTTAGCTAGAGCCATTACAGTGTCCCATCTAGATTTCTGATATCTAGCTGTATAGGCCATATAATTAGCCTGCCTGAGTCCCAAGGATGCTGCCATGTACTGTTTCTTTGCCATATCAATCCTCCTGGAGTCCTTATCTGGGGGGTGTGAAGCCAAGGGTATATTTGCCTTGTCACAGGCAGCAGCCTGCACTACCCCAACATGGCTGCATTGCTGGGAAAGGAACTCCGTATCTGAGCCTGAGAGAGTATACCTCTTGTCCATTCTCTTGTCCACAGGAGGTATAGAATTAGGAGTCTTTACAATTTTTATTGTCTGTTTCCCAAAGGGCTTATGAAGGGGAATAGACAGCCTCCTGGACTCTGGGATATCCATCATTTCAACATAGTCAGGCTCCTCCTGGTCGTCCACAGCTTCTTCCATAGGAAGCTGAAGAGTTTCAGCAACTTTTTTGTAGAACATAAAATGGGAAGGGGACTCAGAAAGCCAAGGAGGAGAAACCCCTGAAGGTCTGTCTGGGGAGATGTCCGGGTCAATATGCACATCCAGACTTTCGTAATCACCATCACTATCCTCATACTCTCCTTCCTCCTCCTCCGGTTCATAAAATTCTTCTAAAATATAACCTGGAACCGGGGGAACCGACCGAACCGAGCCCCTTCCTGATGGTGCCGCTTCGGTCGGAACCGGGGTTAGCGACTGAACAATCCTTATCACTTTGGCTATTTCATCAGCGGTCGGAGAAAGAATTTGTGGATCCGCACCAGCTGATTTATCCCTTCTTTTTCTTTTAACCGGAGGAGTCGGTTCTCCTTTTGCCTGAAGAAGTCTCGCCCTGGTCAGAGGGCACTCCTTCTGGTTCAGTTGGAACTGAACCAGGCTGGCCATCCGGGTCAGCGGACTTCTTGGCCTCCCTTTCCCTGAGCCTACCAACTCTCTTTTCCAGGGTAGCTGCAGGAAAATTCTTGCAAATCTGGCAGTCTGAATCGAGGTGGTCAAACCCCAGACAATAAACACAGGTGGTGTGGGGATCAGCCTTAGCAAAGGCTTCGCCATACACACTACAGTGTTGAAACCAAGTGGGCCCGGTTTTTCTTTTGGGTTTCTCAGACATGGCCAGTCCTAACAAAAACGTACCCTTTTTTCGGCAATCCACCAGGCAAGACACCCTTATTGGTTCCTAATCGTGTTATGGGTCGTAGAAAAAACCGTAATGAAAATCCGTTTTTTGTAGAACCGTTAAGGACCGGTTACCACACTCTAAAAGTAGAATAAACTTTTTTTGAACAACCTGATCGGTTCAAACTGAACTGATCCCACGTTTACAAGTTCCACACAGAAGAACAAGAAAATAAACCTATCTAGTACTCACGATACCACAGACAGAGACTGAACCGACAGGTTAACAGATTAATTCGGTCGAAAACCGAGAAAAACGGCACTTTAACCGACAAACTTGAACCGAGCAAAGGAGAAATCTCCGGAGCGACTGTTCAGTGAGGCGGAGTAAAGAATCTGACGGTTTGAGTTCAAACAGCAACAGACAGAGTCTCAACCGAGCTCGAGCTCAGCGTTCCATGCCTGGCATGGAAAGTTAACTCTTTCATCTCTAGGGGCAGTTCAAAGGTTGGACATCATTGCAATATGTCAGAATACAGCAAGACTTCATGTTGTTTGAAACACTTTCAGAAAGTTCACGTATATAACACATTTTAAAGTCTTAAGCACTTTTAAGTATTCCTAGTGCTTTTTTGGCCATGATCCTGCTTGTTTGTCAGTGACACATGTTCGAGGTGAGGCACTAATACAGCCCAGTTCCTTTCAAGGGCAGAAATGGCCCGTTCTCTGTGTGCAAGCCACCTACTGCCACCAGTGTTAACTGGTTTGACCACATTAATATTTAAAAGGGATCCCGTTTCCTGTAGGCCTTTCCAACTTTTTGGTGACCTGTGGTAAAACGAGTAAATGTTCAGCAGAAGTTGTTCTAATGACTTGTAAAAGGGACAGTCTCTGAAAGAATCCTTTACAGCAAGCTCTAAACTATGTGCACAGCAGTGTTATGTCAATGAGGTGTGGGCACTGGAACTCTTGCTTTATTCGACTAAGGACACCTGAAGTGCTCCCCAACATTACAGCAGCACCATCAGATGCCGCACTTATCAGCTTATGTTTCCAACCATCATCCTTTAAACCACCTTCACCCTCAAAAGCATTAATCACAGTATTTAAAATGCTTTCTGAATTAGGGACACTGACTGGTTTCAGTGCAAGGAATCTTGCTACATGTAGACCATTTTCAAAAACACGTACATAAATGCCCTCCTCCTCAGTCACACTTTTATCTGTGCAACAATCAACAAGAAAAGAAAAGAAGTCATTGTTTTGTAGTAGACTAGCAGTAGTGCTTTGAATATCTTGGGCAATATAGTGAATGAAGACACGGCATTGCCTGTCACTACTGTAACTGTGACCCATAGCATCATCCCCATGATTTCTTCTTTGTAAATTTATTAACCCAGGAAAATCCCTGAAAGGCCTTTCAGTCTTAGCAACGTAATATGCGGTACAGAACAATTTACAAATTTGATCCATTTCTTTCTGTTCCATTAATTATATGGATTTCTCTATTGGTCTTTCTCCAACTTTTGTTTTATTTGCAATGTATGCCCTCTCAGCATTTTTGTGTGCTACGGACACTTCATGTGCTGAGATAATGTGTACTCTAAAAGTACTGCATCCAATTCTGAAATTATTTTTCCTTTGGCTTTTATCATAATTCTGACACCATGTACACAACATGGCACATTTATCTGTGTCATATGTAAGCCACTGCCTGCCCTTTTTCCACGATTCCTGAAATGTTCTAACTTTCGGGGCCTTAACTAGGCTTTCAGTACAAGCAGTAGCACTGAGAAATCTTCAGTGGTCATCACAACAGTTTCACTGTCTGGGCAAGGAGGTGGTGTGGTTATAGCTATAGTAGTAGGGCTAGTACTAGTGCTTGGTGTTGGGGAATCCGAGTCAGCTCCCACAGTCTCTTCAAGACGCTTTCTCTTAAATCCAGATTTAAAAAGACTCATGGTGTCTGCCTGAACTTGTGAATAATGACTTGGAGAATTTTTGTGTTACTCAGTATTAATAAATGCAACAACGAAAAGTGTGTCTTGTCTTTTTTTTTAGTAATAAACTTAACAAGAAAACCTGACTGTCTAGTCTGATTATTTTTTATAACAGGTGACAAAGTAGACAGTATTCAGATTTTAGACAGTCCACAGACAGCGTAGCTTGTAAAAAGCTTAATAGTCAGATTATTTTTTTTTTATGAAAGTATTCCGATTTTAGATAGTCCACACACATACAAAAGATTGTACATTTTTTTATAACAGTATTCAGAATTTAGATAAGTCCATACAACATAACTTGTAAAAAGCTTAACACTCAGATTATTTTTTAACAGTACTCAGATTTTAGATGGTGAACAACAGCATAGCTCGTTAAAAGCTTAATAGTCAGATTTTTTTTTATAAAGTATTCCAATTTTAGAGTAGCTTGTAAAAAACCAAATTATAGATTTTTTTTGCAGATCCTTCCTGGATTTTAGTGAAGCAAGCAACACTCCACAGAGTAGATTGGTAGGTCAAAAAGTCAGAAGTTGTAGTGGCTCATAGAACTGGCTTTTTAACTAGCTTTGAGCTACCTGGGCTAGCAGTAGCTCTTTAATTACTTGTCTGTGATTTAGTTCACACAGCAAGTATAGCAAGCTGTAGCAAGCACCCTTCACGGGAATAAAAAAAAAGACCTGTTTAAAATAGACTTCAGGCACCTCAGCTACAAGTAGTTTAACTGTTACAAGATCAGAGAGAGCTGTGGCTTGATAGCTTTAGCTTACTTAGCAAGAATTAGTTGAAACAGCTGAACAGCTCTTAGTATAGATTTTTCAAAAGTCCCCACCCCAGACAGTAACTTGACTGAGTCTATGAATAAAATGATGAGACTACTAAACTTTTTTTAGTCTTATCTTACTGTTTCAGGGTCAGCCTTCAAACTAAGAGAAAGGCAGTAAAGGCACCCTCATAGACAGTAGCCCTTTTTCAACTTTTTAATGACTTGAACTTCCCAAAATAGAATGCTACCTTCCTCAGCGCAAGTTATAAATAGCTTTTTGATTTGATGGCCAGATAGCTTCAGTTAGGTACGGTTTGGTTAGGCATAGGCAGGGCAAGCATTAGTAATACTAATAACAAAACCTTTTACTGTATTGAGGAAGGCAGGCAAACTGTAATTAATGGTCCCCGACTGACTTCTATATGCTGTAGTCTGCACTTTCTGCCTCTCTTGCTGTAATTTCAGCAAAATATTATGTTATACAACAAGCTAAGGCAGTAGTAGCTGCTAGCAAGCTATAAATAATATGTCTTTATCTCGTGCAATTAGACTGGTGGTAAATTCAGCTTGCTTCACTGTCTGCAGATTAAGTGCTTCCAGACGTAATATGTCTCACTGAGATACCCCTCTCTCCACGTGTCACCACTGATTTTTGAGATCCTGATTTCTGCCTTCCCCATCCCCCCCCCACTTTCAAGTGCTGTTTTTAAAAATTACTGCCCCTCTGGAGAGAGACCTTAACAGTCTCACACTCGCTCGCTCGTTCCCCTCCCTCGATTAACTCCCACACAGTGCTCTCAGGTTCAATAAAAAAATAACTAAACACAGCTCTTAAAAGAGCCTTTGGTTCTTTTAGTTTTTTTGTTCAACAAATTTAGACTGATAGTCGATCCCGATTGCAATGGGGAAGGAAGGCAGCAACTACCACACGACGAGTCACTGTCTGCAGACTAAGTGCTTCCAGAGGTAATGTCTGTCTCACTGATACCCCTCTCCACCTGTCACCACTGATTTTTGAGATCCTGATTTCTGCCTCCCCCCCAACTTTCAAATGCCTAGTACTTGTAACTTAATGCTCTCCATGTTGTTTCAAATTTCTGCCCCTCTGAAGAGAGACCTTAACAGTCTCAAACTCGCTCGCTCCCCTCCCCCGATTAACTCCCGTCTCCCGCACAGTGCTCTCTCAGGTTCAATAAAAAAAAATTAACACAGGCAGCTCTTAAAAGAGTTTTTGGTTCTTTTAGTTTTTTTTTTTCAACAAATTTAGAACTGATCGTCAATCCCAACTGCAATGGGGAAGGAAGGCAGCAACTACCACACAACGAGTCACTGTCTGCAGACTACGTGCTTCCAGAGGTAATGACTGTCTCACTGATACCCCTCTCCATGTGTCACCACTGATATTTGAGATCCTGATTTCTGCCTTTTTTCCCCCCACTTACAAATGCCTAGTACTTGTAACTTAATGCTCTCCGTGTTGTTTCGAATTTCTGCCCCTCTGGAGAGAGACCTTAACAGTCTCAAACTCGCCGCCTCCCTCCCCGTACACTCCTCCTAGACAGTGTACCGCCATGTTCAATAAAAAAAAAAAAAAATAACACAGGCAGCTCTTAAAAGAGCTTTTGGTTCTTTTAGTTTTTTTGTTGAACAAGGAAGTGGAACTGGAACCGATAGTTACTCTAGCAGGCAGCAACAACGCTACCACATGACGAGTCGACCTGTCTCTACACTACCAAGAGACAGAATGGCATTGGCGCGCTTTGCGATCCTCTTCCTTGGAGACTCGCAGCATGTCAGCTGATGCCATGAAGAGCACACATGTGATGGGCTCTTCTTGGCATTAGCGGTTTAGCGCCGTTGTGCCTGCGCTTCTCCAGTGCTGCTTCTCCGTCCCGATGGCTCCCCCGATGGCCCCGCCCGGACAGTGAACCCTGAAATAAAAATGAAGTGACGCAAAACGCATTAAAAAAAAAAAAAAAAAAAAGGAGCTCTACATTAATTTTAGGTGCCCAAGTGGGCATGTACTACACAACAGTAGGTGTCCTGAGGCAATAGTACATGCCCTTTGGCACCTAAGGTATAGGAATTTCACACCCTGTGTAAATGCATATTTCGGGCAGGATGTGCAAAAATGACAGCGGTACTGTTCATAAAGAGGTCTGAAAAAATGCCAACGTTGAAAATCTGGAGTGAAAATACTACAAATTTGTGAAGTTACGAGGGTGCGTGGAAACTGCACAATGCATGCTTGTAAGACAGCCATTTTATGGATGTTTGTCACCAAATTTTCAACATAGGCAGTCTAGGACCTCTGCTCATGAACAGAGTTACTGTGATTTTACATATGAACATACAAATCTGCCAGCAGAACAGACCAATCGGTCTATCTAAGTCTGCCCCGAGTGTGCAGCTAGCGGCCTAGACTGCAGCTGCCTCAGCCTCCTCCCCCTCAGTTCCTCCCCCCCGCTTGTCCCAGCCCCTGCCCCCACTGACTCTTCCTCTTGCTTTATCCCACTCCTTCTTAAAACTACTGACTGTACTACATGTTACCACCCACTCTGGCAGCGCTTTCCAACTAGACACCACCCTCTCAGTGAAGAAGTGCCTCCTCATTTCCCTCTTGAAATGTCCCCCTTCCAACCTTAGTCCGTGCCCCCTTGTCTCTCTTCCACTCCTCAGTTTAAACACCCCCTCGGTGCTAGGTGTATTTACCCCCCTCAGGTATTTAAATGCTTCAATCATATCCCCCCATCCCTCCTCTCCTCCAGTGGGTACACATTCAGCTCCTTCAGCCTAACTTCATATTCCTTTCCTTCCATCCCCTTTAACATTTCTGTTGCCCTCCTTTGCACCCCCTCCAATAACTTTATATCTCTCCTCAGGTATGGCCTCCAGTACTGCACACAGTACTTCAGCTGCAGTCAGATCAACAATCTGTAGAGAAGTAGGTTGACATCCCTGTGTCTGGATGAGAACCCCCTTGCGATGCACCCCAGCATCCTGTCTGCCTTTCGCTGCTGTTCTCCTGCACTGGGCTGAATTGTTCATGCTCCCGGTTACCAACAGCCCTAGGTCCTTCTCCTCCTCTGTGATTCCCCAACCTCACCCCCCCTCAACCAATAGTCCCTCTTCTGCTTCTTAGCCCTGAAGTACATCACCTTACACTTCTTTGCGTTGAATCCTAGCTGCCACTCGACCGACCATGTCTGTGGTTTGGTTAAGTTCCCCTGCAGTTTTTCCCTTCCATCCTCTTCGTCCACCACCGCCCCCAATTTGGTATCATCTGTAAACAGACTAACCCTGCTCCCCACTCCATATGCTATAGCGGAGATAAAGAGCCCAAATATCACCGAGTCCAGCACTGACCCCTGCGGCACCCCACTTGTCACTGCTCTGGGTGCCGACAGCTCCCCCACCAACACCACCCTCTGCACCTTCCCCTTTAACCAGTTCTCTATCCATTTAGTCAGCTTTTTTCCCCATCCCCACTGCCATCAGCCCCCACCCCAGCCTCCAATGAGACACTGTATCAAAGGTCTTACTGAAGTCCAAGCACAGGTCATGTACCACATGGCTGCAGTCCAACTCCCTTGTCACCCAGTCATAATACTCTATAAGGTTGGTTTGACAAGTCCTCCCTCAGATGAATCCGTGTTGCCGCCCATCTTGGAGGCCATTACTGTCTAGGAATGCCACCAGCCTCTCCTTCAGTATTGCCCCCATAAGCTTACCCACTATGGACATGAGACTGACCGGACGATAATTTCCTGGCTCCTCCCTAGGCCCACTCTTGTGTATGGGCACCATATGTGCCACTCTCTAGTCCTGGGGCACACATCCCGTTTCCAGGGAGGTGTTGAACAGATCCACCAGGACTCAGCCAACAGCTCCACCATCGGGACACAGTGCCTTGTCCACCCTTACTGCCCTCAGCCCCTCTAGCACCCTACTCCATGTGATCACTTTGTCCATCACCTCCCTCCCCCCTTCCCCACCACCTCAGCCCATGCTGGTAGTGGACCATCCCTCTCCTTAGTGAAAATGGAGCAGAAGTACTCATTCAGAATTTCTGCTTGCTCCTCCCCCTTTTCCACCCAATCCCCTCCTCGCTTTATCCTCACAATATGTTCCTTGCACTTCCTCTTTTCCCTGACATACCTAAAAAAGTCCCTTTCCCCTCCCTTTATGCCCTGTGCTAACCTGAATTCCCTGGAGGCCTTAGCTTTTTTCACCCTCCTGACCACCACCCTTGACCAACTTCCGTAAGCCTCCTTATCTTCTTCATTCCCTGTTCTCCTGTACTTTCAGTATGCAGCCCTCTTTGCCCTGATCCCATGCAGCATGTCCTTGTTTAGCCAGCATGGTTTCTTGGCTCTGCTCTTCTTACTCCTGGCCCTGCTGCAGGCTACTGTGGCCTCTGTTAGCCCAGTCTTTATGATTCACCACTTCTGTCCTGCATCCATCCCCGGCCTTATATCCTGGAGTCTCCCTTGCAGTATTGTTCCCAACCTCCCAAAGTCCACCCTACTAAAGTCCACCACCTTAGTGCCCGTGCCTCCTGTCTCCCTGCCCAGCGTGAGAACGAGCCACACTGTTTAATGGTCACTACCCACTAGTGGGTCCTCCACCCTTACCTCCCTCACCGCCTCCCCATTTCCTAGTACTAGGGCCAGAATGCTACCAAACCTTCTAGGCCCACTTACCAACTGTGTCATAAGGCCATCCTGGAATGCATCAAGGAACACCTGCTCCCTGGTACTGCTAGTGACCGGAGTGCTCCAGTCAACCCATGGTAGGTTAGAAATCCCCACTATCACCACACTCCCCCTTCTACACACCCTCCTTATCTGCTCTGCCAACTCCCCATCCAGTTCCACGGATTGGGCTAATGGTCTGTATACCACTCCTAGCCTCAGCTTTCTGCCCTTGGAGTCCAGGAGCTGCATCCAAAGCGCCTCTGTCCTCTCCTCTTCTCCCTCCCCCTTATGCATTTAATCCCTTCCCTCACATAGAGTGCAACCCCCCCCACTTCCAACCCCCTGTTCCCTTCTGTATATCCTGTATCCCGGGACTGACAAGTCCCAGTCATGGTACTCTGTGGCCCAAGTCTCTGCAACTGCAGCAATGTCCACCTTCCTCTCTGAAAGGAGCCCCTGAAGCTCTGCAATTTTGTTCCCCAGGCTTCTTGCATTGAGAGAGACCACCTTCCACCCACACCCCTCCTTCTCCTCGCTCTTCTTCTTGGCTTCTGTCCCTCCTCCCGGTGGTCCGCATCCTTTCTCCTCCTTATTCTTATCGGCTGGTGGTGCCTTCTGTATTACACTCAGACCACACTGCCCACCTCCTCCCAGGGTTACTAAGCCTCCACCTTTACCTATATCTAGGGGGGTGAGCTCATTATGCTCCTCCGTCCAGACCTTTCTACCAACCTCGGTCTTTTGACCTCCCCCACTAGTTTAAATCCACCTTAGTAGAGATAAATCCCTCTAATCCCACATTTCATACTCCTCTCCATGCTCAAGTGTAGCCTTTCACCCGTGTACAAGTCACTGTTCCCCCAGACCCTACTCCAGTTAGTCACTAACCCATAATTTTTGGTGTGGCACCAATCCCTCAGTCACTCGTTGAACTCTTCGATCCTACGCATCCTCCCCGTGCTTGCACATGGTACCGGCAGTACCTCGAAGAATGCCACCGACTCTCCCATCCCCTCACACTGCCTGCCCAACTCTTTGAACCTCCCCCTCACTACTTACACAGTCTCCCCGCCAAGTCATTTGTACCCACATGCAACAGTAAAAACAGGTTACTCACCTGTAACAGCAGTTCTAGGAGTGGTATATGTTGTTCATCCACACTCTTTGGCATATCCCCTTCCGCTTTAAATCTCACCAGAAGTCTTCAAGCTGGCTCCTCCCACCCGCCCGGGTGGTATATACCTCGGCTCCGCCCCATGACACCAGATCTTAGCCCGCTGGAAGCCAGGTTGTGTGTGTCCTCAGCCAGTGAGGTCAGGTGGGTCCATGTGGATGAACAACATATACCACTAGAACTACTGTTACAGGTGAGTAACCAGTTTTTCTAGGAGCGTGGATATGTTGTTCATCCACACTCCTTGGCAGATTCCTAGCAGTTCTCCGGGAGGAGGGAGGCAAGGCGCACACCCCCTCTGAAATACTTACTTAGGGAACAGAGATTGGAGAACTGAGGCCCCAAAACCAGCATCCCGGTGTGACTCAAGGTCGATGTGGTAATGGGTAATGAAGGTATTTGCAGACTTTCAGGTAGCAGCCCGGCAGATTTCCAGGATAGGGATGTCCCTGGAAGCAGCCACAGATGCAGCAGTATGGCGGGTAGAATGAGCTCTTATCCCTCTGGGAGGCTCCTTGCCTGCCAACTCGTAGCACAGAACTATGCATGATGTAATCCACCTTGCAATAGTCTGCTTTGCTGCAGGTCTGCCAGAAGCAGTTTCAGCGCAGGTGACAAACAGCTGGCGAACCTCTCCCCGAACTTCCACCGTGCTGTCTCCTTATAGTAGGAGAGAGCACGTCTCAGGTCCAGAGTATGGAGCCTGTACTCAGCCTCCGAGGAGTAGTTAGGGTAGTATATTAGCAGAGTTAACACCTGGTTAAGGTGAAACTCTGACACAACCTGCGGAAGGAATTTCGGGTGGGGGCATAGGACAACCTTGTCCCTGTGGAAGACCAGATAAGGGGAGTCCACCAAAAGTGCCTGAAGCTCCCCTGTCCTTCTGGCAGACGTGATAGCCACCAGGAAGGCCGTTTTCCATGATAAGTGTGACAGGGCACACTTGTGCATTGGCTCGAATGGCTTGCCCATGAGCTTTACCAGTATCAGCAGTAGATCACACGGAGGTGGAGGTTCATGCACCGCAGGGGATATGTGATCCAGGCCTTTGAAAAAGCACCCGACCACTATTTCCTGCGCCACTGTTGGCTGACCAGCCCAAGCCCGGTAAGCAGAGTTGGCTGCCAGGAACACCCTAAGGGTCAATGACAGAAGACCCCCTTTGGAGAGAGAGACCAAAGGTAGTCGAGAATGTTAGCCACTGGACAGGACAGAGGGTCCAGGCCCTTGCCCTGACACCAAATGGAAAAAATTTTCAATTTGAAGGCATAACATTTCCTGGTCAATTCCTTTCTGGATGCCTCCAGCACAGTGTAGACATCTTCGAAAAGACCCAGAGCCTGGAACTCTTGCCACTAAGGTACCAGGCTGAGAAGTGCAGGGATTGAAGGTCCGGATGGAATACCTTCCCCTGATTGAGTGATATCAGGTTCAGGCATGTGCAAAGCCACTCCGGGGCCTGCAGCTGAGGCTGAGGAGATCTCGATACCAGAACTGGATTGGCCAGTCTGGGGCTACCAGAATCACCTTTGTCTTGTCCCTCCTCACCTTGAGTAACACCTTGTGAATTAAGGGAAATGGAGGGAAGGTGTAGAGGAGGCCTGGGGTTCACGGCCTCAAGAAGGCATCCCACTGCAGCGAGCCCTGCTGAGGAGGGCGGGCATGAAACAGCCTTAGCTTGGTGTTTTCCCTGAAGGCAAACAGGTCTACCATCGGTTTGCCCCAATGGGAGAACAGGCTGTAAGCTACCTCTGGATGAAGAGACCACTCGCTGGATGTCTGGTCTAAGCGGCTGAGAGCATCCGCCAGCTGGTTCAAGGCTCCTGCCACATGGATGGCTAGGAGAGCCACCTCCATTCAGTTCACAAGGGTCCAGATGCAGCGCGCCTCCTTGCACAGCAGACGGGAGTGTGTGCCACCCTGTTTGTTGAGGTAGTACATGGTCGTGGTATTGCCCATCTGGACTTAAACCACTTGACCCCAGAGTTGAGGAGCGAAAGCTGACAGTGCCAGTCTGAGTGCTCTGAAACCCAACAGATTGATATGGCATCGGGACTCCTAGGGGATCCAGAGCCTATGGGCCCTTTTGTTCCCCATGTGGACTCCCCAGCCCATAAGAGAGGCATCGGTCATGAGGACGACCATCAGCTTGAGGCGGACAAACGGGATCCCTTCCTGCAACCGGTCTGGGGCGGTCCACCATTGGAGAGCGTCCCACATCTTCTGGGTTACAGTGATCAGCAGGTCGAAATGACCGTGGTGCTGAATCCACTGGGCGGCTAGCTCCCACTGAAGGGGGCACATGTGCCACTGGGCCCGATGGACCACTGAGTGCAGCCACCATGTAACCTAGAAGGCTCAGAAGAAAAAATTACTCACCTTAGTAATGTTGTTTCTTCTAATAGAGTCTTGCTGTATTCTGACTATTGCAGTGATTGCCAACCATTGAACTACCCCAGAGAACAAAGAGTTAACTTTCCATGCAGGGCATGGAACGCTGAGCTCGAGCTCGGTTGAATCCTCTGTCTGCTGTTGTTTAAACTCCAACCGTCAGATGATTACGAGCTATACTCACTAGGCGTTCTGTGTGGAAACTCTAAAACTCACACTAGCCAACTGGCAAATAAATTTGTTAAAAAAGGGTTTTTTGGTTTCAAAGCAAAGACTCAAGTCAGAAAACCTAAAAAACAAAACACAACACACACCCAAATAAAGGAGGGTGAGAAAGGGGCACCTCTAGGTGCCAACACTGCTCCTGCCCACCCACATCCCAAAAAACAGGTTCTGAGAGGGGGGGGGGGAGGTCAGAATACAGCAAGACTCCACTAGAAGAAACAACATTACTAAGGTGAGTAATTTTTTCTTCAAACAACATGAAGTCTTGCAGTATTCTGACTATTGCAGACTACTAAGCAGTACCTCCATGGAGGAGGGACAGAACCTACTTTGGGAAAAGGCTCTGAAGTACTGCTGTGCCAAACTGAGCATCACTCCTAGCCTGGATATCCAGAGAGTAATGCTTGGTGAATATATGGACTGTTTTCCAGGTGGCTGCTTGACAGATCTCTAAGATAGGAATATCCCTGGTAGCAGCCAGGAAAGCAGCGGTACCTCTAGTAGAGTGAGCCCTCAGGCCTGAGGGTGGGGTTCTACCCAATTTTTCATAGCAGAATTGTATACAAGAGACAATCCACCTGGCAATAGACCTTTTAGTGGCAGGTTTGCCCTTACCAACCTCCACAAGTGAGGGAACAACTGAGGGACTCCAAACCCAGACCCTTGGTGTGCTCTATGTAGTAGCTAAGGGCCCTTTTTATATCCAGGCTGTGCAATCTCCTCTCTCCAGAGGAGGAATGGTCAGTGAAGAAAACAGGGAGAGACGTAGACTGGTTAAGGTGGAAATCTGAGACCACCTTAGGCAAAAACTTCCGGTTAGTTCTTAGGACCACTTTATTTCTATGGAAAGAGATGAAATCAGACTCCACTGACAGGGCTTGCAATTCACTGATACACCTGGCAGAGGTAATGGCTACCAAAAACACAGTTTTCCAAGTCAAATACTTAAGCTCTGCAGAGGACAAAGGCTCAAAGGGTGGTTGCATGAGCTGAGCAATGCAAACATTAAGGTCCCAAGCAGGAGCAGGGTCCCTAAAGGGAGGATTGATGTGCAGCAATCCCTTGAAGAATTTACAAAAAACAGGATGGGCTGACAGAGAACAGGGCTTGCCTACTGACAAGAAGGCAGAAACAGCTGCCAGATGCACTTTAAGTGTAGCTGGTCTAAGTCCCAAGCCATTAACATGAACTATATAGTCCAGGACTGTAGGCAACCCAGCCAATTCTGGAGAAATATGCTTATTAGAGCACCAAATAGTGAACCTTTTCCATTTGGAGTTGTAAGTCTTTCTGGTGGAAGGCTTTCGAGAAGCCTTAAGAATATCCAGAACACCTTGAGAGAGGTGCAGATCAGCAAACTCTAACTCTTCAAGAGCCAAGCCTTGAGATTGAGAGATTGAAGATTCAGGTACCAAATCCTCCCCTGAGAGGATGTTAACAGGTTGTAATTCCTGGGAAAAGACAGGGAAAGATGGACTGTTAGAGACAGCAACAAGGGATACCATGGCTGTCTGGAGCAATCAGAATCACTTTGCATGGTTGTGACCTTATCTTGACTAACACTCTGAACGGAGAGGGAAGGTGGGGAAGCATACAGAAATTTCCCTTCCCAGTTCAGAATCAGAGCATCCAGGGGGACTGAGCCCAAGACTGGGGGTCTGCAACACAACAGAGAAAGTTGGTGATTGTCTGGGGCTGCAAAAAGATCTATCTCTGGAGTGCCCCATCTTGAGAAAATCACTTTCAACACCAGAGGATCTAGGGCCCATTCGTGATGGCCCTGGAATATTCTGCTCAGTGCATCTGCTAGGATATTGTCCTTCCCTGGGAGGAGAACTGCTATCAGAGAGGTTTGCAGGGAATAGGCCAGGAACCACAACTTCATTGCTTCTGTGCACAAGGCTGAAGACTGAGTGCATCCTTGCTTGTTGATGTACCACATGGTGGTGGTGTTGTCTGATCTGACCTGAACCACCTTGTTCTGTACAGATTTGGAAAAAGCTTGCAGTGTCAGAAACACTGCTCTGAGTTCCAAGAGATTGATGTGAAGCAGAGATTTCTGAGGTGACCACAGTCCCTGGGTGGTAAGGTCCCCCAAATGGGCTCCCCAGCCCAGCAGGGAAGCATCTGTGGTGAGGATCACTGAATGAGACTGAGTGACAAATGGAACCCCTTGTCTCAAATTGTCCTGATCTTGCCACCACTGCAAGGCTTGGATCAGGGTTCGAGTCACTGGAATTAGTTTGGTAAGGGAATCCTTTCTTTGGGACCAAAAAGCTCTTAAGTGGAACTGAATGTCCCTCATTTGGAATCTTGCCCCCGGACCACTGCGGTGGAAGCTGCCATGTGGTCCAGTGGCTGAAGGAAATGCCTTGCTGATCGAGACACCTGAAAGCTGAATGAAGAGGCCAGTTCCATAAGGGTCCTTGCCCTTTCCAGGGGAAGGAAGAAAAAATTACTGACCTTAGTAATGTTGTTTCTTCTACTGGAGTCTTGCTGTATTCTGACATATGCAGTTAGGTCCTGCCTTTCAACTGCACCGGAGAACAAAGAGTTAAACTTTCCATGGCCAGCATGGAATGTTCACCACGAGCTCGGCTGAAGCCCCTGTCTGCTGTTGTTTAAACTATAACCATCAGATCTTTATGAGCAAAGACTTATTAGATGTTCTGTGTGGAAACAGTAAAATTCTTACTAGCCAACTGGCAAATATATCTATATAAAAAGGTTTTTGGTTTCAAAAGGAAGACTCAGGTCAGGAAACCCAAAAACAAAATACATCCAAAACACAACCCCTCACCCAAACCAAAAGAGAGTGAAAAAAGGACACCCCTAGGGTGCCAACACTGCTCCTTCCCACCCACATCCCAAAATCTAGGTTCTGAGAGGGGAGGCAGTGGGAAGGTCAGAATACAGCAAGACTCCATCAGAAGAAACAACATTACTAAGGTGAGTAATTTTTTCTTCAAACAACATGAAGTCTTGCTGTATTCTGACATAGGCAGACTACCAAGCAGTACCTCCATGGAGGAGGGACAGAACCTACAGACAGCTGGTGAGACCCCATCTGGAGTACTGTGTGCAGTTCTGGAGACCCAATCTCCTCAAGGACATAGACAAGATGGAAGCTGTCCAGAGGAGGGCAACTAAAATGGTGCAGGGTCTGCACCGGAAGACATATGAAGACAGACTAAAGGAGCTTAAAATGTATACCTTCGAGGAAAGGAGGGAGAGGAGGGACATGATAGAAACTTTCAAGTACCTCAAGGGAATCAACAAAGTCCAAGAGGGTAGCATCTTTCAAAAAAAGAGGTGTGCAAGAACAAGGGGGCACAATTTGAAGATAGAGGGGGGCAGCTCAGAGATAATGTAAGGAAGTATTTTTTCACAGAGAGGGTTGTGGATGCATGGAATGGCCTTCCGGAGGAGGCTGTGGAGTCAAAAACAGTGGTTGAATTCAAGCATGCATGGGACAGCCACAAGGCAATTCTAGGGGTTGGGGGTAGAAAGAAGTAGGCTGCTGGTTAACTAGGATCTGCAGCCTATCCATTAGGTAGGGAAATGGGCAGACTGGGTGGGCCAACGAAGAAGAAGAGGACTGGGCTTGGTAAAGAGGCCTTTGGAAAGGCCTGCCCCTGCCCCTGGACTGAGGAGCTGCTTGCCTTTCTTTGGCCTGAGCACTCCTGTATGTGGTCCTGTATTCGTCCATTTTCTTCACGTAATTCTCTGTCTGCTCCCCAAACAGAGAATTACCAACTACAGGAAAATCCATGGCCTTAGCCTGAGTATCCTCTGAGAGGCTAGTACATCTGAGCCAAGCCATTCTCCAAAGAGCCACAGATGTAGCCATGACTCTTGATGATACATCATTGGAGTCCACAGCAGCATGAAATTGTACTTTCGATGCTTCAATCCCATCTGCAGCCACCTGCTCCAGCTCCTTGGCAAGCTGGGCGGGAGCCTGTTTAGCCAGTGCCAGCACAGTGTCCCACCTGGACTTCTGGTTCCTGGCTGCATAGGCCATATAATTGGCCTGCCTGAGTCCCAAAGACACTGCCATGTATTGTTTCTTTGCCATGGCATCAATCTTCCTGGAGTCCTTGTCTGGGGGGTGTGATGCCAAGGGAATGTTTGCCTTATCACAGGCAACAGCCTGTACAACCCCAACATGGCTGCATTGCTGAAAAAGGAACTCTGTGTCTGAGCCTGAGAGAGTGTACCTCTTGTCCATTCTTCTGTCCACAGGAGGTATAGAATTAGGAGATTTAAGATTTTTGTGTGTCTGTTTCCCAAAAGATTTGTGGAGGGGAATAGACAGTCTCCTGGACTCTGGGATGTCCATCATCTCAACATAATCAGGCTCTTCCTGATCCTCTACTGCCTCCTCCACAGGATGCTGGAGGGTATCAGCCACCTTTCTGTAGAACATGTAGTGTGAAGGGGGACTCAGAAAGCCTAGGAGGAGAAACACCTCAAGGTCTGTCTGGGGAGATGTCCAGGTCAATAGGCACATCCAGACTTCCACCATCACCATAATCATCCTCATACTCTTCCCTCCTCCTCAAACTCCGGTTCATAAAATTCTTCCAAAGTATAATCCGGAACCGGGGCAACCAACCAAACCGAGCCCCTGCCAGATGGTGCCGGTTCAGTCGGAACCAATCGAAGCAATTCCATAATCCTAATTGCTTTGGCTATCTCATCGGCGGTCAGAGTATGAGATTCTGGGTCCGAACTGGTCGATTTGTCTTTTCTTTTTCTTTTTCAGTCGGAACCGAACTGGGCTGGCCATCCGGGTCAGCGGACTTCTCAGCCTCCCTTTCCCTCAGTCTACCTAATCTCTTTTCTAGGGTAGATTTGGGAAAATTCTTGCAAATTTGGCAGTCTGAATCAAGGTGGTCAAACCCCAGACAATAAACACAGGTGGTGTGGGGATCAGCCTTAGCAAAGACCTCCCCACACACACTGCAGTGTTGAAACCCAGTGGGCCCGTTTTTTTTCTTGGGTTTCTCAGACATGGCCAACTTAAACAAAACTTACCCTTTTTTCGGCAATCCGCCAGGCAAGACTCCCATATTGGTTCCTGACCATGTCATGGGTCTTGGAAAAAAACGTACTTAAAACCTGTTTTTTTTAGAACCGATACGGACCGGTAACCAAACACTAAAGTAAAGCACAAATTTTACCTCAAAATGATCGGTTCAGCCGAACCGATCCACAGTTTACAAGTTCCACAAAGAAAACAGAACAAAAACCTATCTAGTACTCACGGTACCACAGACAGAGAATTGAACTGACTATGCGGAAACAACAATTCAGTAGAATCCGACCGAAAACCGACACTTCAACCGACTTTTGAACCAAACAGCAGGAGAAATCTCCGGAGTGAATGTTCAGTGAGGCGGAGTAAAGAATCTGACGGTTGCAGTTTGAACAACAACAGACAGAGGCTTCAACCAAGCTCGTGATGAACATTCTATGCAAGGCATAGAAAAGTTAACCCTTTGTTCTCCGGGGCAGTTGAAAGGCAGGATCTAACTGTAATAGTCAGAATACAGCAAGACTTTATGTTCCTTGAAGGAGCACCCCTGAGATGCAACACTGCACCTGCCCACCCACTTCCCAAAAACAGGTTCTGAGAGGGAAGGGAGGTCAGAATATAGCAAGACTCCATTAGAAGAAACATAATTACTAAGGTGAGTAATTTTTTCTTCAAACAACATGAAGTCTTGCTGTATTCTGACAAGTGCAGACTACCAAGCAGTACCTCCACGGAGGAGGGACAGAACCTACTTTGGGAATAGACTCTGATGTACTGCTGTGCCAATCCAAGCATCACGCCTAGCCTGGATATCCAGAGAGTAATGCTTGGTAAAGGTATGGACTGTTTTCCAGGTAGCTGCCTGACAAATTTCTAAGAGAGGAATATCCCAGGCAGCAGCCAGAGAAGCAGCTGTACCTCTGGTGGAGTGAGCCCTCAGGCCTGAGGGTGGAATTTTTCCTAGTTTCTCATAGCAGAATTCTATACAAGATACAATCCACCTGGCAATAGTTCTCTTGTTAGCAGGTTTGCTCTTCCCCACTTCTCCATAAGTAAGGAACAGCTAGAGGGAATCAAACCTGTGACCCTTGGTACACTCTATATAGTAGATAAGGGCCATTTTAACATCTAAACTGTGTAGCTTCCTCTCTCCCCTGAAGAGGAATGATCAGTGAAAAAAACAGGAAGAGACAGACTGGTTCAGGTGAAAATCTGAAACCACTTTGGGCAAGAACCTTCTATTGGTTCTAAGGGCCACTTTATTCCTATTAAAGGAGATATAATCAGGTTCCACTGACAGGGCTTGCAGTTCACTGATACGTCTGGCAGAGGTAATGGCTACTAAAAACACAGTTTTCCAAGTCAGGTACTTATGCTCTACTGAGGACATAGGCTCAAAGGGAGGTTGCATCAATTGAGCAATACAAACATTTAAATCCCAGGCAGGGGCAGGGTCTCTGAATGGAGGATTGGTATGAAACAATTCTTTGAAAAATTTACAGAACACAGGATGAGATGATAGTGAGGAAGACTTCCCCACTGACAGAAAAACAGAGACAGCTGACAAGTGAACTTTGAGAGTAGCTGGTCTGAGGCCTAGGCCATTAAGATGGACCATATAATCCAGAACTGTAGGCATTTCAGCAGTGTCATGGGAAATATGCTGCTTAGAACACCAAAAGCTGAATCTCTTCCATTTGGAGTTATAGGTCTTTCTAGTGGCGGGCTTTCGAGAGGCTTTGAGGATGTCCAGAACCCCCTGAGACAGATACAAATCTGCATACTCTAACTCTTTAAGAGTCATGCCTTGAGACTGAGAGACTGAAGATTGGGGACCAAATCCTCCCCTGAGAGGAGGTTACCAGGTTGTAATTCCTGGGAAGAGACAGGGGAAGATGGACTGCTAGGGACAGTAACATGGGGTACCAAGGCTGTCTGGCCCAATCTGCAGCAATCAGAATCACTTTGCAAGGTTGTGACTTTATCTTGACTAAAACTTTGAACAGTAGAGGAAAGGGAGGGAAAGCATAGAGAAATCTTCCTTCCCATTTCAGAATCACAGCATCCAGAGGGACTGTGCCCAAGACTGGGGGTCTGCAACAAAAGAAAGGAAGTTGGTGATTGTCTGGGGCTGCAAAGAGATCTATCTCTGGAGTGCCCCACCTTGAAAAAATCACCTTCAAGACCAGAGGGTCCAGGGATCATTCGTGATGGCCCTGTGAAATCCTGCTCAGTGCATCTACTAGCACATTGTCCTTCCCCAGAAGGTGGACTGCTATCAGAGAGGTTTGCAGAGGAATAAGCCAGGGACCACAACTTCATGGCTTCTGTGCACAAGGCCATAGACCGCGTGCCTCCCTGCTTGTTGATGTACCACATGGTGGTGGTGGTGGTGTCTGTTCTAACTTGAACCACCTTGTTCTGCACTAAGCTTGCAGGGCTAGAAAAACTGTCCTGTGTTCCAGGAGATTGATATGGAGAAGAGATTCCTGAGGGGACCACAGTCCCTGGGCAGTGAGGGCCCCCAGATGGGCTCCCCAGCCCAGGAGGGAAGCATCTGTGGTAAGGACCACTGAATGAGACTGAGTGGCAAATGGGACCCATTGCCTTAAATTGTCCTGATCCTGCCACCACTGAAGGGCTTGGATCAGGGTCCGGGTCACTTGGATCAGTTTGGTAAGGGAATCCTTCTTTTGGGACCAAAAGGCCTTCAGAACTGAATGTCCCTCATCTGGAATCTTGCCCCTTGGACCACTGCTGTAGAGGCTGCCATGTGGCCCAAGAGCTGGAGCAAATGCCTTGCTGGTCGAGACACCTGAAGGCTGAAGGAAGAAGCCAGTTCTATAAGAACTCTTGCCCTTTCCAGGGGAAGAAAGGCTCTTGCTTTGACAGTATCCAGCTCTGCCCCTATAAAGGTAAGGAGCTACACTGGCTCGAGAACTCACTTGGGAAGGTTGAGAAGAAATCTTAGAGAAGTAAGCACTTGCTGGGTCATTTGCAGGTCTGACTTGACTTGGTCTGGGGACTGGCCCACTATGAGCCAGTCGTCCAGATATGGAGAAATGGAAATCTTTTGCCTCCTTAGAAAGGCAACTACTACTGCCAGGCACTTTGTGAAGACCTTTGGGGCTGAAGTTAGGCCAAAGGGCATTGCTCTGAACTGATAGTGGCCTGAAGGCAACTCGAACCTGAGGTACTTTCTGTAGGAGCACCTGATGGGAATGTGGAAATAGGCATCTTTAAGGTCCAGGCAGGCTAGCCAGTCCCCTGGCCTTAGAGAGGGAAAGATTATTCCCAGAGTTACTATCTTGAACTTTGGTTTTGAAAGATGTTTGTTTAGGTATCTTAGGTCTAGGATGGGTCGCCACTCCCGTCTTTTGTGGGGTAAGGAAGTACGTGGAGTACAGACCTTTGCCCCAGTGTAGGGTAGGTATTCTCTCTATGGCTCTTAAAGCCAGCAGAGATGAAACCTCTGCCTCTAGGGCAAGGGTTTCTGAGAGACCTGCAGGTGGAAAAGATCTGACTCTCATCTTCTGAAATATTTTGAAGCTGCGAACCAGTCCCTGGACTACTACTTCCAGGACCCACTTGTTTGATGTAATAGACATCCAGTCCTGGATGAAGTAAGTCAGCCTGCCCCCTACTTGAATAGGAGAGTCGACCCAGGCAGACCCATCAGGGTGTCTGCTTGGCAAGGGCCTTAGGCTGAGGAGTGGATGCAGCCCTGCTCATCCCCCTTCTGCCTCTCCCTCTGAAGAACCCCCTCTGTGAAAAGGAAGAAGAGGCCTGTGGCTGGTAGAAAGGCCTAAGAAAAGGCCTGCCCCTGCCCCTAGACTGCTGCCCTTAAGGAGCTGCCTGCCTCTCTTTGGCCTGAGCACTCCTGTAAGTGGTCCTGTACTCATCCATTTTCTTCATGTAATTCTCTGTCTGCTCCCCAAACAGAGAATTACCCACTAAAGAAAAATCCATGGCCTTAGCCTGGGTATTCTGTGAAAGGCTAGTACAGCTGAGCCAAGCCATTCTCCAAAGAGCCACAGATGTAGCCATGACTCTTGATGACACATCACTGGAGTCCATAGCAGCATGAAACTGAACTTTTGATGCCTCAATACCATCTGCAGCCACCGCCTCCAGCTCCTTGGCTAGCTGGGGAGGCCTGTTTAGCCAGTGCCAGTACAGTGTCCCACCTGCACTTCTGGTAGCTGGCTGTACAGGCCATATAATTTGCCTTCCTGAGTCCCAAGGAAGATGCCATGTAGTGTTTTTTGGACATGGCATCAATCTTCCTGGAGTCTTTATCTGGGGGGTGTGAGGCCAAGGGAATGTTTGCCTTGTCACAGGCAGCAGCCTGCACTACCCCAACATGGCTGCATTGCTGGCATAAAAACTCAGTATCTCAGCCTGATAGTGTGTACCTCTTGTCCATCCTTCTGTCAACAGGGGGTACAGAATTGGGAGACTTCAGGATTTTTTGTGTCTGTTTCACAAAGGATTTGTGAAGGGGAATAGACAGTCTCCTGGACTCTGGGATGTCCATCATTTCCACATAATCAGGCTCCTCCTAATCCTCCATTGCCTCCTCCATAGGAAGCTGGAGGGTTTCAGCCATTTTTCTGTAAAACAAAAAATGGGAAGGGGACTCAGAAAGCCTAGAAGGGGACACACCAGAAGGTCTGTCTGGGGAGATGTCCGATTCTACAGGCACATCCAGACTTTCATCATCATCATCACCATCATCTTCAAACTCCCCCTCCTCCACAAACTCTGGTTCATAAAAATCTTCAGGGGTATAATCTTGAACCGGGGGAACTGACAGAACCAAACCCCTGCGAAAAGGTGCCGGATCATTCGAACCGGGCGGCGATCTCCACAATTTTAATTGTTTGGCTTATTTCTGCAGTCAGTCATAATTTGAACCTCTGGATCCGAACTCGGTCGATTTTTCTTTATGCTTTGTAGAACCGACCCCTCAGGATCGGCTCTCCTCTTGCCCGAAGAAGTATCGCCCTGGTCAGAGGGCACTCCTTCTGGTTCGGTCTGAACCGAACCGGGCTGGCCATCCGGGTCAGCGGACTTCTCGGCCTCCTTTTCCCTCAGTCTACCTAGTCTCTTTTCCAGGGTAGATTTAGGAAACTTTGTACAAATTTGGCAGTCTGAATCTAGGTGTTCAAACCCCAAACAATAAACACAGGTGGTGTGGGGGTCAGCCTTAGCAAAGACCTCCCCACACTCACTGCAGGGTTTGGACATGGCCAACCTAACTAAACTTACCCTTTTTATGGCAACCGCCAGGCAAGACTCCCTTATTGGTTCCTAACTGTGTCATGGGTGTTGGAAAAAAACGTTCAAAACATGTTTTTTTTAGAACCGATAAGAACCGGTAACCACACTCTAAAGTAAAACACAAGGATTCAATACAAATGATCGGTTCAGCCGAACCATTCTAACACTTTACAATTTCCACACAGAAACAGAACAAAACCTATCTAGTGCTCACAGTACCACAGACAAAGACTTAACCGACTATGCGGATATAAATTAGGTAAAAACCGACAACTTAACCGAGACTTTAACCGACTTTTGAACTGAGCTGAAGGAGAAATCTCCGGAGCGACTGTTCAGTGAGGCGGAGTAAAGAATCTGACGTCGTGATTTCAAAGGGCTCCAGTCCAGACAGGAGACCTCAACTCGAGCTTGAGCTCAGCATTCTACACTCTGCATAGAAAGTTAACCCTTTGTGCTCCGGGGCAGTTTAAAGGCTGGGGCTATCTGCAATAGTCAGAATACAGCAAGACTTCATGTTGATTGAAAAAATTACTCACCATAGTAATGTTTCTTCTAATGGAGTCTTGCTGTATTCTGACTATATACAGTTAGCCCCAGCACTTGAACTGCTCCAGAGAGTAAAGGCTTAACTCTATGCAAAGGCATAGAACGTTGAGCTAGAGCTCGTTTTTCAAACCTCTGTCTGTGGTACTCTGAAGTGTAACCATCAAATTCTTAAGAGCACTAAACTAACTAACTCAAAGAAGAAATCGTTTCCAAAATTTTGTGCCAAATGGCAAAACAAGGTTTTAGGGTCGAAAGACTCAAGTCGAGAAAACCCCAAAAAACCCCAACAGGTAGTGATTTACCAAAAATACTTAATAAACAAACTAAAAGAAACCCCCTAAGAGACGGAGGCATGTCCAGAACACCTCTGGGGTGCAGCACTGTGCATGCCCCACCACATCCCAAAACTACTAGGTTCCGGGAGGGGAGGCAGGAGGGAGGTCAGAATACAGCAAGACTCCATTAGAAGAAACAACATTACTATGGTGAGTAATTTTTTCTTCAAACAACATGAAGTCTTGCTGTATTCTGACTATATGCAGACTACCAAGCAGTACCCCCTTGGAGGAGGGAGTTACAGAACCTATTTTGGGAACAGGATCTGCAGCACAGCCGGGCCAAACCTAGCATCACTTTGAGACTGGATGTCCAAAGAGTAATGATTGGTAAAAGTGTGAACAGATTTCCAGGTAGCTGCTTTGCATGTGTCCACTAAAGGTATATCTCTAGCTGCTGTGACCAAAGCAGCTGCACTTCCGGTAGAATGAGCCCTCAGGCCTGAGGGAGGTTCCTTCCCAAGTTTAGAATAGCAGAATTGAATATAAGAGACAATCCACCTGGCAACAGACCTACTGGTAGCAGGTTTGCCTTTTCCCACTTCCCCATAAGTGAGAAACAACTGAGAGCAGTCCTTCCTATGGGCCTTAGTATACTCAACATAGTAACTAGGAGCCCTTTTTACATCAAGACTGTGTAACCTCCTCTCCCCAGAGGAGGAATGATCAGTGAAAAACACAGGCAAAGACATAGACTGGTTCAGATGAAAGTCTGACACCACCTTGGGAAGAAACTTTCTATTGGTGCAGAGGACCACCTTATCCCTATGAAAGGAAATTAAATTAGGTTCCATTGATAAGGCCTGTAATTCACTAATTCACCTGTCAGAGGTAATGGCCACCAGGAGCACAGTTTTTCAAGTCAAGTATTTCAGCTCAGCTGAAGATAAAGGTTCAAAAGGGGTCTGCATAAGCTGAGCAATACAGATGTTCAATATCCCAAGAAGGGGTAGGCTCCCTAAAGGGAGGACTGACGGGAACCAAACATTTGAAGAATTTCTTGAAAACTGGATGAGAAGCTAGGGAGGAGCCCTTACCAGCAGAAAGGAAGGCAGACACAGCTGCCAAATGTACCTTGAGAGTAGTAGGCTGGAGGCCTAAACTGTTAAGATGCACTAAATAGTCCAATACAGTGGTAATATCAGCCAGTTCTGGCTTAGTATGCCTCCTGGAACACCAAAACCCAAACCTTTTCCATTTGGAGTTGTAAGCCTTCCTAGTAGCAGGTTTTCTGCTAACTTTTAAAATATCCAGGACTGATTGGGAGAGATGTAAACTTGCATATTCTAGCTCTTCAAGAGCCAGGCCTTGAGCCTGAGAGTCTGAATGTTGGGATACAGAATCCTCACCTGAGAGAAGGTGAGGAGATTGTGCTGTCTGGGAAGATACAAGGGCAGTGTTACTGACAGTGACAACCATAGAGGATACCAAGGCTGTCTGGCCCAATCTGGAGCCACCAGGATCACCTTGCAAGGTTGAGACCTGATTTTATCAGGACCCTGAATATCAGAGGAAAAGGAGGAAATGCATACAGAAACCTGCCTGTCCAATTCAGTAGAAGAGCATCCTGAGGGACAAGACCCAGAAGGGGTGGTCTGCAACAATAAAGATGAAGTTGACGATTGCCCGGGGCTGCAAAGAGATCTGTCTCTGGAGTGCCCCATCTCTTGAAAATGACTTGAAGAACTAGAGGGTTCAGAGTCCATTCGTGATGACCCTGAGAAATCCTGCTGAGAGCATCTGCAAGAATGTTGTCCTTCCCTGGAAGATGCACAGCCATCAGGGAAGCCTAAAGGGAATAAGCTAGAGACCATACTTTTATGGCCTCTGTGCACAAGGCCAAGGACCGAGTGCCTCCTTGCTTGTTGATGTACCACATGGTTCTGGTATTATCTGTCCTGATCTGCACCACTTTCCCCTGAACGACAGCTGAGAATGTCTGAAGTGCTAGAAAGACATCTCTCAATTCGAGAAGATTTATGTGTAGAAGGGACTCCTGGTGTGACCAGGTTCCCTGAGCTGTAAGATGATCTAGGTGGGCTCCCCGGCCCAGAAGGGAGGCATCTGTGGTGAGAGTCACAGAAGGGACTTGACTGATAAAGGGAACCCCTTGTCAAAGATCGTCTTCCTCCAGCCACCACTGGAGAGCCTGGACTTAGGTTTGAGAGACTGGAACCAGTTTGGAGAAAGGGTCCTTTTTCTGAGACCAGTAAGATCTGAGATGAAACTGAACATATCTTATCTGAAATCTTGCTCTCTGAACTACTGCTGTGGATCCTGCCATGTGGCCCAGCAGTTGTAGAAAGTGTCTGGCTGGACAAGACACTAGAGGACGAAAAGAGGAGGCCAGAGTGACTAATGAATGAACCCTTGAGAGAGGGAGAAATTCCCTTGCCTGAATAGTATCTATTTCCACCCCATGAAGGTGAGAAGTTGGGCTGGCTCCAGAACAGACTTTTCTAGATTTAGAATGAAGCTCAAGGATTCTAGATGTTTTTGGGTGATCTCTAAGCCTGACTTGACTTGATCTGAGGACTGGCCCACTAAGAGCCAGTCGTCCAGGTACGGGAACAGAAGGATGCACTGCCTCCTGAGGAATGCCACCACTACTACAAGACACTTGGTGAACACCCTTGGAGCAGATGTTAGGCCGAAGAGCATGGCCCTGAATTGATAATGACCTGAAGGCAACTCAAACCTGAGGTACTTTCTGTCTGATAGGTATGTGGAAGTAGGCATCCTTGAGGTCCAGGGAGGCTAACCAGGCTCCTGGTCTCACAGAAGGAAGAATTACTCCCAGAGTCACCATTTTGAACTTTGTTTTTGTCAAATGTTTGTTCAGGTACCTTAAATCTAAGATGGGCCTCAACTCTCCTGTCTTTTGTGGGGTTAGGAAGTATCTGGAATACAGTCCTCTTCCCCTGTGACAAAGAGGTACCTTCTCTATTGCTTAAAAAGCAGAAGAGAGGAGACTTCTGCCTCTAAGGCCTTCGTCTCCAAGGGAGAGGGAGGACTGAAGGACTTTGCTCTCATTCTTGGGAACCTTTTGAAACTGAGAGCAAGTCCCTGGCTCACTACTTCCAGGACCCATCTGTCTGAAGTAATAGACTCCCAGGCCTGGGAGTAGTGAGCCAGCCTGCCCCCTACTGGGATGGGGAGGTGACCCTGACTGACACCTCAGGGTGTCTGCTTGGCAAGGGGCTTAGACTGAGTAGCAGATGGGGTCCTAGTCACCCCACGTCTACCTCTTCCCCTAAAGAACCCCCTCTGCTGGAAAGAAGAGGAGGAGGCCTGAGCTTATTAAAAAGGCTTGTGAAAAGGCCTGCCCCTGCCCCTAAACTACTGCCTCTGAGGAGTAGTCTGCTTTTCTTTGGCTGCAGCACTCCTATAGGTGGTCCTGTATTCGTCCATTGTTTTCATATAATTCTCTGTTTGATCCCCAAAGAGAGAATTACCAGTTACAGGAAAATCCATGGCCTTAGCCTGGGTATCCTGTGAGAGGTTGGTACACATAAGCCAAGCAAATCTCCTCATGGAGATAGATGTAGCCATGACCCTGGAGTGAACATCATTAGAATCGTTGAATTGCACTTTACATGCCTCTATACCATTTGCAGCCACCTGCTCCAGCTCCTTGGCTAGCTGGGGTTCTTAGCTAGCTCCAGAACCGTATCCCACTTAGATTTCTGGTACCTAGCTGTATATGCCTTGTAGTTAGATTGTCTGAGTCCCAAAGAGGATGCCAAGTACTGTTTTTTTGCCATGGCATCCACTTTCCTGGAATCCTTGTCTGGGGGGTGAGATGCCAGGGGAATATTAGCCTTGTCACAGGTTGCAGCTTGTACTACCCCAACATGGCTGCTATGATTGGTAAGGAATTCCATCCCAGGACCTGACAAAGTATACCTTCTGTCCAATCTCTTTTCCACAGGGGGTATGGATGTAGGAAATTGTAAAAATGTTTGTGTCTGCTTCCCCAAGGATTTGTGTAAGGGGATAGACACCCTTTATGACTCTGGTACATCCATCATTTCTAAATAGTCAGGTTCTTCCTGATCCTGTTCAGCCTCTTCCAGAGGAAGCAGAAGAGTCTCAGCCACTTTCTTGTAAAACAAGAAATGGGAAGGGGACTCAGAAAGCCTGGGAGGAGAAACCTGAGACGGCCTGTCTGGGGAGATGTCAGACTCTACTGGCCCATCTAGGCCCTCATCCTCTTTATCATAATCTTCCTCCTCCTCCTCCCAATTACCCTCATAGTAATCTTCAGGATCCATGTTTGAGGCAGACATTTCTGACCAAATCGGTTTCGGTCAGAACCAGGCAAAGTGACTGAACTATGGAAATCGCTTTCGCTATCTCCTCAGCAGTCGGACCATGGAAAGCCAGATCCGAACCAGCTGATTTTCTTTTTCTTTTACCCGGAACCGATTCCGCAGAATCAGCTCTCCGTTTGCCCAAAGAGGTATCACCCAGGTCAGTGGGCACCTCTTCAGGTTCGGTCGCAACCGAACCGGGCTGACCATCCGGGACGGCAGACTTCTCGGCCTCCCTCTCCCTTAGCATACTCAAACGTCTTTCCAGAGTGACTTTGGAAAAGTTTTTGCATATCTGGCAATCTTCTTTGTGGTGGTCAAACCCCAGACAGCACACACATAGGAGGTGAGGGTCGGCCTTGGCAAAGGCCTCCTTACACTCGGTACAGTGCTGATACCCAGTGGGACCAGTTTTCTTTTGGGTTTCTCAGACATGCCTTCAACTTAAAGTCACCCAAAACAGCGGTTAAGCCAAGTGACTACAAACTTATCGGTTCCAACCGTGTCACGGGTCGTTTAAAAAAAATCCTAAAAGTTGGATTTTTTAGAAACCGATAAGTACTGGAAAAAAACACATAATCAACAAATTATTACAGAAACAGAATAGGTTTCGGTTCCACACCAGACCGACTAGTAAGAAACCGAAAATAAAACAATTTCTTGAGGAAAAACGCCACTACCTACAGCTACCACTTACTAGTACCGAAACAGAGGAAAGTATACCGATATTCTTGAAGAAACGTCTTGAAAAACCGACCGATTCGTACTGTAACCGAAACGAAGTGCAGGAGGGATCTCCGGAGCGACTTCACAGTTAGGCGGAGTAAACAATCTGACGGTTACACTTCAGAATACCACAGACAGAGGTTTGAAAACTGAGCTCAAGCTCAACGTTCTATGCCTTTACATAGAGTTAACCCTTTACTCTCCGGAGCAGTTCAAGTGCTGGGGCTAACTGCATATAGTCAGAATACAGCAAGACTTCATGTTGTTTGAAGTTAAGCTGACTGGACAATAATTAGTAGGGTCTGACTTAGCTTCTTTTTTGAATAATGAAATAACTGTAGCCTTTTTCCAGTCAGCTACCATCTCCCTGCTGTCCAGAGGTTTTTAAAAAATATATGCTAATGGTGATGCAAGCGCTATGCATCAGTCTTTTAAAACTCTAGGATGTAACCATGGTCCTGGTGATTTGTCAGGGTTTAGTTTGTTTAACCCAGTTTCTACATCCTTGATGTTTATCCAATAAGTCTGATGAGTTTCACCTATAACTGGGTACTGAATGAAAAACCGAGAAAAATAACAATCTTCAGGCAAGATGCTGGACAGCTCTCGGAGGCATCTGATTAGGCAAGCGGAATAAAGAATCTGACAGTTGCAGGTTGTTTACCAGAGACAGTGGTTGAAAACTGAGCTCAAGCCTAGCTTTCTATCATTTGCATAGATTCTATCAACCATTTCAGCTCTGGGTGAGACCATACTGCATATGTCAGAATAGAGTAAGATTTCCTGGGGTTAGTAAGGTACCTCTGAGCCACTGGTCACAGTACACATTGAAATAAATACAACAGTCTGAGTAGGACGCTGGTCTTTTATTGCCTGAATTTTGGCGTATAAGGGGACTGAGAGTAGACATCATCTTTGAAGGTTTGCTTTGAGTGTTACAACTAGTGGGGAATAATTATTAGAAAACAAAGTAGACAAGCTATGTTCCAGCTGGATTCCCAGGTATTTAATAGTGTCAAGGTCCCACTTCATTGGGTATGAATTTGGTGTTATTTGTGGAACCTCATGAGAAAAGACCAAGACCTCCATCTTTGTCCAGTTTAAGGAGTATCTTGAAAAGGTCGAAAAGACCTGAATCTGATGGAAAACATCTGGCAATGAAACCTGAGGGTCGGTTAAAAAGAGCAAAATGTCATAAGCGTAGAGAGCCAGTTTATGGTGGGTGCCCCCCAGCTCCGTTATCTGCTGGTTCTGGAGTATGCTCTGAGGTGAAGGCTTGATGGACAAAGCAAACAGGAGTGGAGACGGGGGCAGCCCTGTCTACTGCATCTCCATAACTCCAAAGATTTAAATATGCGTCCGTTAGTGCGGATGTAAGCGGAAGGGAAAGAATATAGTTTAGAAATAAAAGTGAGAAAGGGGTCCAGGAAACCAAAGCCAGCCAGGACCCCACACAGGAAAGCCCAAGAAACCTTATCAAAACCTTCTCCGCGTCCAAACTCATCAAGTAGGCCAGTTGTTTTAAATGTGCTAGGAGGTCTATAATGTAGACTGACCTTCTGATATCAGGCTATCTGGCTTCTTGATGTGATTTTTGACTCTGAAGGAGTGTGACTACTGGGGATGCTCATGCAGAAATTTGATAAGGTAACAAGGAACAACTTCATGGATGTTTGGATACATGTAAGGGGGTGTGAGCTGGTGAAATGTCTGACGTCAGTACCCACCTAAAAAAATTACCTTTACATGCAAAATCTCGGGGGAGGGGAGGTGATGGTGATACATTTTTTTGCTATTATAGTAGCTGTTTATGTCAGTTGACACACAAATGAAACCTTTCATGGCATGCTCAGGAAGGACTAGTGGTGGTGATGAATGAGCACTGCCTGCAAGTCCTCAGTTTTTCTGAAAGCCTGTTGGTGGAGGCTGGCCGGTTGGCACAGTGGTTGGATTTCCACTTGTGGTGCCGGCAACCCGGATTCGGTAGTGAGCTCGGGTCACTGGAAGGCCGGCCGGGGGAAGAGGGATCAAGCACCCGACGGGCTGCTCTCCCTCTCTGGGGAGGGTGGGCTGCACCCCTTGCTGTGATACTGCCACCTGGGTGACCACAGGTGCAGGTGCAGCCAAGGAGGCAGAAACAAGGGAGGGGTGGATGTCGGCTGAGGGCCTGGAGCAGAAGCACATCTCTGCGTGTCCCTGTCTCCTTGGTCCCGCCTTGCGTGCCAGCATCCACAGGGGAAGCGGGACCAGAAAGAAGTAAAAAGACCCGCAGCGATGCCTGGCGACGGGCCCCGGTATCACGTAGACCAGGACCACGGAGGAGCTGCACGAGTCAGTCCAACACTTGGATGAAGGATGGGAGGTTTGGGGTAGGCCTATCACCCCACTCGGGGTCCGACGGCTGATGGCAGGGTGGACTCGGGAGGGGCTTAAAGTTCCCGGGAGACCTGGCAGACACGATGCCTTGGGAGTCCCTGAGGGAAGGTAGGCATTGTGTTGATGAAGGGGGTATAAATAGACAGTTAAAAAAAAAAAAAGAAATCCTGTTGGCATCTTCCTGATGCCTGACACAATTTCTTGACTGTAGCTGATATGCTCTGCAAGGATGCCGCACCCTGTATAGAAGGTTTATCTTCAGACAGTTGGTGCAGTGATAAGCAAGACTGATGGTAAAATAAAAAAAAAAAAAGGCTGTCCTTTTAAGAGCTAAAGGAAGGGATACATATGATGGGTGTGCAGTAGTAGGGGATTAATGCACTCCTGGGGCGGTTTTTAGGCACGAGGCTTAGCCCGAGGCATAACTGAGTGCCGCAACTGCCTGATATAGTATGTGCATTACTGTCATAAGATTGAACACCCTGAAGTTTCTTAACCCACTTAAAAAATGTATTTATTTAGTGATTCGGAAAAGACCTTTGAGCGCAAGCTGTTTTACAAAGGTTCCACGTCATGATTTGCAAAACAAAGTACAATAGGAGAAAGCAAAGGTACATCACAATGAACAATACAGTCTGGATTCAGAACTTAACAGAGTAACTCAGAACACAGGTACAAGTTAAAATAACAAAAAAACACTTTATGACGGTGGAGGGGAGAATAAGCAGCCATAAAGTGCCTTGTCAGTAGTTCAGTGGGACAGGGGATAGCTGGCAGTGGGGAGAAGAAAGGAAGTACGAGAGAGAGGTAGGTACTGCGGTGGAGGTGAAGGGTGGGGGAAGAAGGGCAATAAGGTATAGGGAGAAATGGGGGGGTGAGGGAGGCTCAGCGAAGAAGACTTGCTAGCATAAATGGTAGGGTGTAAGGGGGCATGGTCAGGCAGTCTGCATTAGTACTGACTGTTAGAGAAACTCATGGGACTGGGAGTTGGGGAAGGGGTGGAAGGTGCTGTGGCAGGTGCTAAAGAAGCATGACCCAAACTGATTGCTGAGGCCAGTCATGAGAAGGCACAGAGGGAGGGGGTACCTGAGGCCTACCTAGTGCTTGCTGGAGGGCAGAGAGAGCAGGAGGTGTGGCTGGACTTATGGGCAGGTGCACTTAGAGAGTGTTATTAGGTGCTGTTTGAGGTCAGTTTTGAATTGGGCCAGACAATTGGTGGCCAAGAGGTGCGCGGGGAGTTCATTCATCCACGGGGGGCCCGGTAGGCAAATGCACATTGCACAAGTCAGGTGCGATGGAAGGGGATAACGAGTTCGTCGCCTTGATCAAACTGCCTACACAAGGTGGTGTCTTCCCCAATAGAGCCTTCTTCCCTAGGATGCAAGTCTGGAATTTGACCCTGTTTCTTAATAACAGCCAATCTGCACGTTCGTACAGAGTACATGTGTGAGTGCCACGCTCAGCATCCAGGGCGAGTCTGCAGGCTTTGTTGAGAGCAATCTGAACCCTTTTGAGTGCTGTATCCGTTGCTGCCCTGTAGACCACTAGCTCAAGTCAACAGTAGATATAATGGAACTGTGGACTGAGAGGTGGAGGGCCCCCAGAGAAAGGTACTGCCTGTGCCTATACAGTACACCAATCTAGGTATTGACTGTCTTGACCAGAGAGTCAATATGGTGCTCAAACGTGAACGTATTATCTATTATGACCCCCAGAAACTTGAAGAAGTGGACTTGTTCCAGCGTCTCACTGCATGAGTTGGAGATGATGAGGGGGTGGTGCTTATTTTTGTTGTGGGGGCTGGGCATAAGCATGGCCTTGGTCTTCTTGTAGTCTGGTAGCAACTCATGACTACAGAACCAGTCCTTGAGTTTTGAGAAGTAGTTCTGCAGCTCAGATTGTAGGGCAGCCTGAGACGTGCTGCTGCTCAGGAGCACAGCATTGTCTGCATATAGTATGAGTTTGGCGTCACAGGCTGTGGGAAGGTCATTTAAGAAGGGGCTGAAGAGAAGGGGCCCCCAGTATTGATCCCTGGGGAATCCCTAATGATACCTCACTTGTGCTGGATACTCTTTGCCCAATTTTGACACATTGATTTCTCCGTATCAGGTAGTCTTGGAACCAGCAAAGGGCATTGGTTGCCACACCCGTGTTTTACAGTTGGGTCAGTAACAGGGGGTGGTTGACTGCATTGAAGGCTTTGATGAGGTCAATAAAGACAGACCCCACCAGTTTACCTTCATCCAGGGCCTTATGTGCATAGTTCGCGTAGTCCAGGAGGGCAGTGGTGGTACTGTGATTTTGTCTGAAGCCATGCTGGTTGAGGCATAGTAGATTATACTTATTGAGGTAGTCGATGAGTTGACCCGCCACAATCTTTTCCAGTGCCTTAGACTTGGGGGTCGAGATGGGTCTGTACTTCTCAAGCCCCACATCCTGTTGGCCTCAAATTCCAGGCACAAGAACTTACTGGTGGCCTCACTCTTTACTTACTCACCCAAACACCTAGTATAGAAAATATCTTGCTATACCATATACAGAAAATCAGATTCCTGCTGTGTTTTTATTTAAAATTGATCTCCTATGTTATTTAACTTTTATTAATCATGTACATGATTTGAGCCAATCGGCACTCAGAAAGTACAGTTAGGTAATAGCTTACCGTAACAGTAGATCTTCGAGAGAGGCTCTTGTAGTAGGTAATTACATATAGGACTGATGCCGGCTGGTGTCCGGACCCGATGGAAAAATTTCTAGCTAGCAGTCTCTGGCGGGGGACCACCCCCACGTCAGGTGACCTATGTCATGTGGTGTCAGTATAAAGGGGCGTTCCCCCATGCCCGCCTTCCAGTTCTTTCCTGTCAAAGGCCAAAAGGCAAGACGAGAGAGAAGCGGATATTTCCCCTCCCAGAAAAGGTGCTGAAAAAGCTTAGGGGGATGGAGGGCAGGAAGGTATTACCTACTGCAAGAGCCTCTCTCGAAGATCTACTGTTACGTTAAGTTCTTATGTAACTGTACTCTCTTGCTTCGAGAGGGCTCTTGCAGTAGGTAATTACATATATGACTGAGTCCCAAGCAGTCCGGAACAAGGAGAAGCAAACGGGAGGAGGAAAGCTACTGAAGTAGCCCTCTGGTTGTGAAGGTCTTAGGAAAGGAGGCCTTACCAAACAGCCAGCCCGAACCCTGCTCTGAGGCAATGTCCAAACTGTAATGTTTCTGTAAAGGTATGGACAGAAGTCAAGTGGTGGCTGCACAAATGTCAGCCGCTGACACATTCTTGACATAAGTCAAGAGGCAGCGACCCCTCTGGTGGAGTGGCCTCTAACTTGACCCGGCAAGGTCTTGTTGTACTTGTCATAACAGAAAGTGATACAATGAGCCAACGATTTCGATAGGCATTGCTTAGAAACAGCATTGCCTTCTCTTTCATGAGCAAAAGAGACGAACAGTTGATCAGTCTTCCTGAGATCCTTCGTCCTGTTGGTGTAGTATCTCAGAATTTGGTGAACATCCAAAGTATGCAGGAGGTACTCTCCATGATTAGAGTGCTGCGTAAAAAAGGCAGGCAACTCTATGGATTGATTCAGCATTGATTCCGCTACCACCTTAGGGAGAAACTTAGGGTTGGTAAGTAGAGCCGCACGTTCCTTGTGAAAAATCAAATACAGCATTTTACACATCAGGGCCTGGAGCTCGGAAATCCGTCAAGCAGAAGTAATGGCCACTAGGAAGAGAGTCTTCCAAGAAAGGAACTTTAGGTCCGCTGAGGCTGCCAGCTCGAAAGGAGGCAGAGTAAGCTTCTCTAAAATGAAATTCAGATCCCAAGGAGGGGCAGGAACCCGGATAGGGGGTCGTAAGTGAAGGATCCCTCTCAGAAAGGTCTTAGAGACCTCCAGCTGAGCAAATGTTCTGTCTGCAAAGGGGACACGATAGGCCGAAATGGCCATCACGTGAACCTTTAAGGATGAATGGCCGAGACCCAGATCGAAGAGGTGTTGCAGGTAATCCAGAAGTCGGCCGACAGAGCACGAGAAGGGCTCGACATCATTGGAGGCGGCCCAAATAGGGAACCGTTTAAATTTCATGGCATAAGTAGATTTGATTGAGGGTTTCCTGGCCTCCACCAGAATCTCAGCTACTTGGGGGGGGGGCCCGAATTGGACTTGAGCTACGTCTGCAGGAGCCACGCGTGCAACTGAAGGGACTTGAGGCCTGGATGGACCAGGGTCCCCTGATCCTGGGTCAGCAAAAATAGCGACAGAGGAAGAGGAAGAGGAAGAGGAGGTTCCTCTGAGTACTGTTGCAGAACAGAGAACCAAACTTGCCTGGGCCAGAAAGGAGCGATCAGAATCATTCAAGCTCCTTCCGAACCTACTTTCTGCAAGACCCTCGTAATCAGTGGAATCGGAGGGAAGGCATAGACGAATCTGCCCTTCCAATCTAGAGACAGAGCATCTCTCCCAAAAATGCCGCACCCTGGAGCGACCGAACAGAAGTCGGGAAGTTCTGCGTTTTGAGGGGATGCAAACAGGTCTACTTGTGGAGTTCCCCAGTGCAGGAAGATGTTGTCTACGACCACCAGATCCAGTTCCCATTCGTGAGCTAGAGCAGATGACTGGCTGAGCCTGTCTGCCAGCGTGTTCTCGACCACTGGGACGTGAGATGCCGTGAGGTGAAGGTTGTGCTGCACTGCCCAATCCCAGACTCACATTGCCTCTCTGCAAAGGGGATAGGAACGAGTTGTTGATGTACCAGACTACACACATATTGTCCGTCTGTACAGCTAGGTGACCGGAAGACAGATACAGATGCAGAGCCTGAAGAGCATACAGCACTGCCCTTAGTTCGAGCACACTGATGTGAAGGGACTTCTCGAGCTTGAACTAGGAGCCCTGGGCCCTGTGAGGACTGAGATGGGCTCCCCAACCCTCGCCGGAGGCGTCCGTAGTCAACGTCTGCGAGGGGGGAGAAAGACCGAAGGGATCTCCCCGGCAAAGGTTCTCCTGAACCATCCACCACTGCAAGTCCTGAGCCATGGGAGTGGAGACCAGGACAAGTTGATCTAGGTCGTCCACTAACTGATCCCATTGAGACCGAAGCATTCACTGAGAGACTCTCATGTGGTGCCGAGCACGAGGGTCTGTCAGAATCGCAGCCACCATTAGCCCGAGGAGGCGAAGGACTGACCTGGCGCTGACCCGCCTGCGGCTGGACAACAGGCTGACCTGGGCCTGGAGAGTGGCCGTCCTGTCCGGTGGCAGGAAGGCCATGGGTCATGTCCAGGATCGCCCCAATAAACTGAAGCCTCTGGGACGGGATCAGATGGGACTTGGTCTGGTTGATGGTAATACTCAGGCAGTAAAAGACCTGCTGGGTAAGGGAAAGGAAGAGCAGGAGTTCCTCCCTGGACGGGGCCGCCAGGAGTCAATCATCCAGGTACGGGAAAACCTGCACCCCCTGGGTATGCAGGTAGGCCGCTACCACCGAAAGGCATTTGGTGAACACCCGGGGCGCCGAGGAAAGACCAAATGGGAGGGCCTTGAACTGGTAGTGGTCCCCCTGGAACGCAAAACACAGGTATTTGCGGTGGGAAGGGCAGATAGGGTTTTGCAGGTAAGCATCATGCATATCCAAAGTGCACAGCCACTGTCCCGGCTAGAGAAGGGGCAGGAGGCCCTGCAGCGAGAGCATCCTGAATCTCTTGTACTCCACAAACAAGTTCAGGGAGCTGAGGTCGAGAATTGGCCTCACGTCCCGTTTTCTTCGGGACCAGGAAGAAATGGGAATAGTACTCCATTCCCTGAAGAGGAATGGGGACGGGTTCAAGAGAAGAAAAAATTACTCACCTTAGTAATGTTGTTTCTTCTAATGGAGTCTTGCTATATTATGACTATTGCAGTTTGCCCCAGCCTTAGAACTGCTCCGGAGGTGAAAGAGTTAACTTCCATGCAGAGCATGGAGCTTAGAGCGCGAGCTCGGTTCAGAAGCTCTGTTTGGCTGGTTTCAAACCGAAACCGTCAGATCTTTACGAGCAAAAACTCACTAAGGTTCTGTGTGGAAGCTGTAACCTACACTAGCCAACTGGCTACTAATATATTAACACATTTTTACTGGTCCCAACACAAAGACTCAAGTCAGTGGACCAGAAAAATTAAGATAATTAAGATAAAATAACTAAATGAACACAACACCCAAACATGAAAGAGGGCATCAATAAATGCCAACAGAGGACTACCCACCCCATACCCCAAAGTAGGAGTTCTAAGAGGGGCAGGCTGGGGGGGAGGTCATAATATAGCAAGACTCCATTAGAAGAAACAACATTACTAAGGTGAGTAATTTTTCCTTCAAACAACATGAAGTCTTGCTATATTATGACTATGCAGACTACACAGCAGTACCTCCATGGAGGAGGACAGAACCTTACTTAGGGAATAGGCTCTGAAGCACGGTTGTGCTAAACCGAGCATCCTCCTGGCCTGAATATCCAGGGAGTAATGCTTGGTGAAAGTCGCACTGTCTTCCAAGTAGCTGCCTGACATATCTCCAAGATAGGGATGTCTCTAAGCAGCTAGAGATGCAGCTGTACCTCTGTAGAGTGAGCCCTCAGGCCTGAGGGAGGAACCGTACCCAGCTTTTGACAGCAAAATTGTATACAAGAAAGCGATCCACTGGCAATGGATCTTTAGTGGCAGGTCTCCTTTCCCAACCTCACCATAAGTGAGAAACAGTTGGAGGGAGTCAAACCTGTGACCCTTGGTACGCTCTATGTAGTAACTTAGGGCCCTCTTAACATCTAAGCTGTGCAGCCTCCTCTCACCAGAGGAGGAATGGTCAGTGAAGAACACTGGAAGTGAAACAGACTGGTTAAGTTGGAAATCTGAAACAACCTTAGGCAAAAACTTCCTGTTAGTCCTGAGGACCACTTTATCCCTGTGAAAGGAAATCAAGTCAGTTTCTACTGATAAAGCCTGTAACTCACTTATACGCCTGGCAGAAGTGATGGCTACCAGAAATACAGTTTTCCAAGTCAAATACTTAAGCTCTGCCGAACAGAGGCTCAAGGGGGTTGCATTAGCTGGGCAATGCATACATTAAGATCCCAAGCCGGGCAGGGTCCCTGAATGGGGGATTGGTGTGAAGCAATCCTTTAAAAACTTGAAAATACAGGATGAGCAGAGAGAAGAGGCTTCCTGTTGAAATGAAGCAGAGACAGCAGCCAAGTGCACTTTAAGGGTGGCTGGTCTCAGTCCCACAGAATTAAGATGGACCATGTAGTCCAATACAGTAGGTAGATCAGCAGATTCTGGGGAAACATGCTTCCCAGAACACCATATGGAAAACCTTTTCCACTTGGAATTATAGGTAGCCCTGGTGGAAGGCTTCCTAGCAGCCTTCAGGATTTCGAGAACACTTTGAGAAAGTTGCAAATCAGCAAACTCTAACTGCTCAAGAGCCAAGCCTTGAGGTTGAGGGATTTGAGATTCGGATACCAAACTCTACCCTGAGCACAGGTTAACAGATTGTGGTTCCTGGGGAGACACAGGGGAAGATGGACTGCTAAGGACAGAAGGAGTGGGTACCAGGGCTGCCTGGCCCAGTCTGGAGCAATCAAGATAATTTTGCAGGGCTGAGACCTGATTTTGACTAGTACTTTGAATAGGAGAGGGAAGGGGGGAAAGGCATAAAGAAACTTCCCTTCCCAATCGAGGAGAAAGGCATCCAGGGGAACTGAGCCCAACACTGGGGCCTGCAACAAAACAGTGGAAGCTGATAATTGTCTGGGGCTGCGAAAAGATCTATCTGAGGTGCCCATCTAGCAAAACACTATCCCCAGTACTAGGGATCCAGTGACCATTCGTGTGCCCTGGGAAATCCTGCTGAGGCATCTGCCAAGACATTGTCCTTGCCTGGAGGTGAACTAGTGAGGAAAGTGTTCAGGTAGTAAGCCAGAGACCACAACTTCATTGCCTCGGTGCACAAGGCCAAGACCGAGTGCCCCCTTGTTTGTTGATGTACTACATTGTAGTGGTGTTGTCTGTTCTGACCTGTACCACCTTGTTCTGAACAGATGCAGAGAAACCTGAAGTGCTAGAAAAACAGCTCTGAGCTCCAACAGATTGATGTGGAGCAGAGATTCCTGAGGGACCATAATCCCTGGGTGGAGAGGTCGCCCATGTGAGCTCCCCATCCCAAGAGGATGCATCTGTAGTAAGGGTCAAGGAATGGGACAGAGGGATAAAGGCACCCCCTGTCTCAGATTGCTCTGATCCTGCCACCACTGAAGGGCCTGGATCAGGGTTCGAGTCACAGGGATTAATTTGGATAGAGGATCTCTTCTTTGAGACCAGAAAGCTCTCAAATGGAACTGAATGTCCCTCATCTGAAATCTTGCTCCTTGCACCACGGTTGTGGAGGCAGCCATGTGCCCTAGGAGCTGCAGGAAATGCCTTGCTGGTCAAGAAACCTGCAGAATGAAGGAGGCGGCCAGGGCCACTAAGGTCCTTACCCTTTCCAAGGGAAGGAAGGCTCTGGCCTGCTTTGTATCCAGTTCTGCGCCTATAAAGGTGAGCACCTGGACAGGTTCCAAAACTGACTTTGAAAGATTGAGAAGAAACCCCAGAGAGGTAAGCAGCTGCTGGGTAACTAGCAGGTGTGATTTGACCTGGTCTGGAGAATGACCCACAAGAAAAAATTACTTACCTTAGTAATTGCTTTTCTTCTCATGGAGTCTTGCTATATTATAACAATAGCAGTCAGCCACTGCAGCTGAACTGCCCCGGAGAGGAAGGAGTTAACTCCAGAAGATCTGGAGTTCTACAGCCTGTGACGCTGCCCAAAACTCTATCTGGCAGTTTCAAATGAAACTGTCAGATCTTTCTGAACTAACATCAAAAGGCGGAAAGTCTGTGTGGAAAAACTACACTAGCCCATGGCTACCTACTAGTAGTAATAACAACAATATAAAGAACAAAGAAACACTCAGAGCCATAATAACAAAATTGATGGTATTATGGTTCGTTTCTATCGACAAGCACATATGAACCCCCTTCCCCAAGACTCCAAGTCCAGGAAGGGGGCAATATAAATAACCTAAATGAAACAATCTAGATCCCTAACCCAAGGAAAAGAGGTAAGGAAAAACTACAATGGCATGACACGGTGCTTGCACTTGATTCGCCACCTACCCAAGTAGAAGTTCTGAGGAGGGTGGGGGAGGGAGGGTGAATTATAATATGCAAGACTCCATGAGGAGAAAAGCAATTACTAAGGTGGATAATTTTTCTTCAAACACAAAAATCTTGCTATATTATAACAATAACAGATACAGCAGTACCTCCATGGAGGAGGGTCAGAAGCTCTACTTAGGAAATAGGCTCTGAAGCACAGCTGTGGCCAAGACATCTCCTGGACTGGACATCCAGGAATAATGCTTAGTAAAGGTGTGAACTGTCTTCCAGGTAGCAGCTTGACAAATCTCCAGAATGGGATGTCTCTAGCAACCCGTAGAGGCGCTTGGCTACCCTGGTGGAGTGGGCCCTCAATCTCAAGAATTACTCTACCCAGTTTCCTGATAACAGAATTGGATACAGAAACAATCCACCTTGCAATTGTTCTCTTAGTGGCAGGTTTCCTTTGCCAACCTCGCCATAGGTAAGAAAGAGTTGGAGGATTCGAACCTATGACCTCTGAATTGCTCTAAATAGTAGCTTAAGGCTCTTTTGACATCCAAGCTGTGCAGTCTCCTCTCACCTGAGGAAGAATGCTCAGTGAAAAATACTGGGAGAGATAGATTGATTCAGGTGGAAATCAGAAACCACCTTAGGCAAAACTTTCTATTAGTCTAAGGACTACCTTATCTCTGTGGAAAGAGATAAAATCTTCTTCCACTGACAGGGCCTGTAGCTCACTTATGCGTCTGGCAGAGGTGATAGCTACTAGAAAAACGGTTTTCCAAGTTAAATGCTTGAGCTCTGCAGGAAGCAGAGCTCAAGAGTTCAGTAAGTGGCAATGCAAATATTCAGGACCCAGGCGAGGGCTGGTTCCTGAAAAGGAGGTTAGTAGAGAGTAACCCTTTAAAAAACTTAGAGAACACGGGTGAGGAAGAAGGAGGCAGGCTTCCTGCTGACACAAAAGCAGAGACAGCTGCCAGATGAACCTTCAGGGTAGCTGGTCTAAGGCCTAGGGAATTCAGATGGACCAAATAGTCCAGTAGAATGGGAAGATCAGCAGATTCTGGGATAATCTGCCTCTCAGACACCAGATGGAAAATCTCTTCCACTTAGAATTATAAGTGGCCTAATTGGAAGGCTTCCTTGAAGCCTTTAAAATATCCATGACACCTTGAGAAAGGTGTAAGTCACAAATTCTAGCTCCTCAAGAGCCAAGCCTTGAGGTGGAGGGATTGAGGTCCGGATACCACACTCTCCCCTGTGCACAGGCCAGTAAGTGCGTGGACTCTGGGCAGGCTCAGGGCAGGTAGACTGCCAAGGACAGGAGCAGAGGGTACCAGGGCTGTCTGGCCCAATCTGGGGCAATCAGAATCACTCTGCAAGGTTGAGATCTGATTTTTACTAGTACCCTGAAAAGGAGAGAAGGAAAGGCATACAGGAACTTCCTGTCCAGTCCAACAGAAAGGCGTCCAGAGGACTGAGCCCAGAACTGAGGCCTGCAACAGAAAAAGGAAGTTGGTGGTTGCCTGGGGCTGCGAAAAGATCTATCTGAGGAGTGCCCCATCTGGCAAAGACAGACCCAGCACTTGTGGATTCAGAGCTCATTCGTGATGGCCTAGAAATTCTGCTAGGCGTCATGCCAGAATTTAATCCTCCCTGGGAGATGAACCGCTATCAGGGAGGTGTTCAGGGAAGTAAGCCAGAGACCACAACTTCATTGCTTGATTGCACAAGGCTGAAGACCGAGTGCCCCTTACTTAGCTGATTGATGTACCACATTGTGGTGGTATTGTCTGTCCTGACTTGAACCACTTTGTTCTGGACAGAATCTGAAAACACCGAAGAGCTAAAAAGACAGCTCTGAGTTCCAAAAGATTGATATGGAGCAGAGACTCCTGAGGAGACCATACCCCTGAGTGGCAAGAGTGCTAGGTGAGCCCCCACCCAACACGGAGGCATCCGTGGTGAGGGAGTGAGGAGTGAGAAATGAGAATGAAGGGAACCCCTGTCTTAAATTGCTCTGGACCTGCCACCAGTGGACTGACTAGGATCAGAGTATTAGTAACTGGGACCAACTTGGTAGGGGTCCTTCCTTTGAGACCAATAGGCCCTCAAATGGAACTGAATGTCCCTCATCTGGAATCTTGCTCCCTGCACGACAGCTGTGGAAGCAGTCATGTGCCGAGGAGTTGCAGAAAATGCCTTGCTGGTCGAGAGACCCGCAGGGTAAAGGAGGATGCCAGGCGATGAGTCTGTCCACCTTTCCGAGGGAAGAAAAGCCCTGGCTAACCTTGTGTTCAATTCTGCGCCTATGAAAGTTGGGACCTGAACTGGTTCCAGAACTGACTTTGGTAAGTTTAACAGGAATCCCAGGGAAGTGAGGCTGCTGGGTGACTTGCAGGTGGGATTTCACCGACCTGGAGACTGACCCACAATGACCCAGTCATCAGGTGAAACACAGCAACCCTTGCCTTCTTAAGTGAGCCACTACTACAGCGAGACATTTTGTGAATACCCTTGGCGCAGAGGTAAGGCGAGAAGGGCATTGCCCTGGGCTGGTAGTGGCCTGAGGGCAGTTCGAACCTGAGGTACTTTCGGTGAGAAGGCCTGATCAGAACATGAAAATAGGATCCTTGAGGTCCAGGAAGCTAGCCAGTCCCTGGCCTTAGGGAAGACAATATCATTGCCAGAGTCAACATTTTGAACTTTGGTTTCAACAGATGCTTGTTCAAGTATCTTAAATCTAGAATAGCCATATCTCCTGTCTTTTGGGGTAAGAAATATCTTGAATAAAGCCCCTTGCCCTGATGGCAAGGAGGAACCCTTTCCACTGCTTTTGCAGTCCAGCAAAGCAGAAACCTCTGCTTCCAAAGCAAGGGCTTCTGAAGAGATTTGCAGGTGGAAAATGCCTGGCTCTCATCTTTGGAAAGTGTTTGAAGCTGAGAACCAGACCTGGCCTGTACCTCCAAACCCATCTGTCCGTGGTTAGGGACAGCCAGTTCCCGACTGAAATAGGACCAACCTACTACTGGTACAGGAGAATCGGCCCTGGACACCCATCAGGGTGCCTGCTTAGCAGCAGCCTTAGGCTGAGGGAGGGGACGGTCTACTTGTGCCACGTCTACCTGCCTCTGAAGAAACCCTCTCAGACAGCAGAGGAGGCTTGAAAGTGGTAAAAGGCCTGGAAAGGGCCTGCCCCTACCTCTGGGAGCATGCCTTTGTGGCATGGCATGCTTCTCCTTAGCCTGGGCACTTTTGTAGGTAGTTCTGTATTCATCCATCTTTTTCATATAGTTTTCTGTTTGCTCCCAAAGAAATTTCCCTACAGGAAAATCCATGGCCTTTGACTGGGTATCTTGGGACAGATTAGTGCATCTGAGCCATGCCAACCTACAGGAAGCTACAGAAGTGGCCATGACCCTAGAAGAAACATCATTAACATCAACAGCAGTATGAAACTGAACTTTAGAGCTTCAATGCCATCAGCAGCCACCTGTTCCAACTCACTCAGCCAGCTGGCCATGGGCCTGCTAGGCTAACTCAATACTAATGTCCCACCTAGATTTTCTGATATCTAGCTACATAAGCCATATAATTTGCCTGCCTGAGTCCCAAGAAGCTGCCATATACTGTTTCTTCACCATGGCATCAATCTTCCTGGAATCCTTATCAGGAGGATGTGAGGCCAGAGGAATATTAGCCTTGTCACAGGCTGCAGCTTGCCACACCTACATGACTACACTGCTCAGTAAGGAAGTCTGTATCCGAGCCTGACAAAGTATACCTTCTGTCCATTTTTTTATCTACAGGAGGGACAGAATGAGGATTTTTTAAAATCTTTGTTGTTTGCTTCCTAAATGACTTATGCAAAGGAATAGACAACCTCCTAGACTGGAATATCCATCATTTCCACATAATCAGGCTCCTCTTGCTCATCCACAGCCTCCTCTAAAAGGAAGCGGAGGGTTTCTACAACCTTTTTGTAAAAAATAAAGAAAGAAGGGACTCAGACAGAATGGAGAGATTCTAAAGGTCTGTCTGGAGAAATGTCCGGTTCAATGGGCACGTCAGACCCCCAGCCACACATATGTGATCAAATTCCTCCTCCCCTCCTGTGGTTCATAAAATCCTCAACTTCAAAATCCTGAACCACTGGGACTGAACAGAACCAACCTTTTACCAGCTGTTGGTGGTTCTACAGATCCCTGAGACAGTGACTGGACAATCTGAATGGCTTTAGCTATCTCTGCAGCAGTTGGAGACACAATTTGGACTCCAGACCTACTGATTTCCTTGTCTTTTACTTGGGACTGGTTCCTCTGAACCAGCCTTCCTTTGCCCGAGGAAGTCTCGCCCTGGTCAGAGGCACTCCCTCTGGTCAGTGGGTACTGGACCGGGCTGGCCATCGGGTCAGCGGACTTTTGTAATCTCGTTCCCTGAGCCGGCCCAATCTCTTCTCCAGGGTGGCTGCAGGAAATTTTACACACCTGGCAGTCTGACAGGAGATGGTCAGCCCCAGACAATAAACACAAGTGGTGTGGGTCAGCCTTGGCAAAGCGCCCCACAATGATTCGCAGTGTTGAAACCAGTGGCCCGTTTTTCTTTGGGTTTCTCAGACATAATGCCAGCCTAACCAAAACTTGCCCTTTTGATGGCAGTGCCAGGCAAGACACCCTTATCGGTTCCTAACCGTGTCACGGGTATTTGAAAAAAACGTTATAATTCCGTTTTTTTTAGAACCGATAAGAACCGGGAACCACACTCTAAAACCCACTGTACACCGATCGGTTCAAAACCGAACCGATAATTAATTTTCCACACAGACCTAAATTTTAGTACTTACGGTTACCAGATAGAGCTTTAAAACCGAAATGCGGTAAAAATAATAACTTTGGCCGGTTCAAATGAACCGAAAAATACTCGCATGAACCGAGAATGAACCGAGCTGAAGGAGCTGATCTCCGGGCGACTGTTCAGTGAAGCAGATAAAGAATCTGACAGTTTCATTTGAAACTGCCAGATGAAACTTTGAGCCAGCAGCCCTCAGCTGTAGAACTCAGATCTTCTGGAGTTAACTCCTTCCTCTCCGGGGCAGTTCAGCTGCAGTGGCTGACTGCTATTGTTATAATATAGCAAGACTTCATGGTGTTTGAATGAGCCAGTCGTCCAGGTAGGGAAAAATGGCAATCTTTTGCCTTCTTAGGTGAGCGACTGCTACTGCCAGACACTTTGTGAACACCCTTGGGGCAGAAGTAAGGCCGAAGGGCATTGCTCTGAACTGATAATGGCCTGAGGGCAGTTAGAATCTGAGGTACTTTTCGATGGGAGTTTCTGATAAGAACATGGAAGTAGGCATCTTTGAGGTCCAGGGAGGCTAGCCAGTCCCCTGGCCTTAGGGAGGGTAAAATCATTCCCAGTGTCACCACTTTGAACTTTGGCTTTAAAAGGTGCTTGTTTAGATATCTTAGATCCACGATAGGCCGCCACTCTCCTGTCTTTTTTGGGGTAAGGAAGTACCTGGAGTACAGACCCTTGCCCTGGTGAAGGGGAGAAACCTTTTCTACAGCTCTGAGAGCCAGGAGGGTTGAGACGTCTGTTTCCAAAGCAAGAGTCTCAAAGGGTTTGTAGGTAGAAAAGATCTGGCTCTCATCTTTGGAAATTTCTTGAAGCTGAGAACCAGACCCTGGCTCACTACTTCCAGGACCCACCTGTCTGAAGTTAAAGACTGCCAGTCCTGGACGAAGTGAGCCAACCTGCCCCCTACAGGTAGTGGAGAGCCGACCCTGGGCATCCCATCAGGGTGCCTGTTTGGCAGGGGCTTTAGGCTGAGGGGTGGGAGCAGGCCTGCTCGAACCCCGCCTGCCTCTCCCTCTAAAGAACCCCCTCTGTACATAGGCTGAAGAGGAGGGGGCCTGAGTCTGGTAAAAAGGCCTGTGAAAAGGCCTACCCCTACCCCTGGGGGGCTGCCTCTGAGGAGTGACTTGCCGTTCCTTGGCTTGTGCACTCCTGTAAGTGGTTCTATATTCATCCATTTTCTTCATAAAATTCTCTTGTCTGCTCCCCAAACAGAGAATTTCCCACCACAGGAAAATCCATAGCCTTAGACTGGGTATCCTGTGACAAAGTAGTACACCTGAGCCAGGCCAATCTGCGAAAAGCCACAGATGTAGCCATGACTCTAGAGCAGTAGTTCTCAGACTTTATCACAGTGAGCTTCCCCAAATCTATGGAAAAGATTTTGAGCCTCCCCCAAAAATTGAAATAATCTTGGGCCTCCTCAAAGAAAAATAACATACTGTACTTTGCGCAGTACACCATGAATAAACTGAAACCCCTTTGAGTACTTGGCTCACATTCAGTTCTTTGTCTTATACTGATGTGGAACCTTTGAAAAAGAGCTCCTGTGCTCAGAGGTGTTATCTGAATAACAAATAAGTAAAATAAACAAATATTGTTATTTATCTTATTGTACCCCCCCCCACCATAGGCCAACCTACGTACTTTGCTATTTTCATTCTTGAACCATTGTTACCCCTTGTTGCAGTACCTTCATGGGTCAGACTACTTTCTCTGTTTCCTCTCTATATGAAATAACCTTCCTACATACTTTGCCTCTCCCCCTCCTTCCCTGCTCCTAAGCAACTTCTCTGGGATTAATTTGCTCCTTTCTGCTATTGCTCTTAGCACTTCTATGCTCAACCCTTGTATTTGGGCTGTTCTGCCATCAGGCTACAAATTGATCAATTACCACCTCTCATTATTAGTTTATTGTTCATATTTGTTTGCACTATTGTTCATTGTGTATGTCTTGATTGTTTTGCAGTTACATTTTGAAATGTATTCACTCCCTACCCTTCCCTGGGTACACCTGAAATAAGCCTTGGCTCATTCACCTTCCCTTGTCACCTGTTAGCAAATAAATACATTAAATTCACTCACTATTATCCTCTTTCAGTTTGCTTCATCTCTTCACACAAAATATGTAAAACTAAAAATTGAAATACAGTACTTTTTTAGACTTGCTTGAGCCTCCCCTGGAACAGCTTGGGGCCTCCCAAGGGAGGCTGGCCTCACCATTTGAGAACCCCTGCTCTAGAGGATACATCATTAGAATCCACTGCAGCATGGAATTGCACCTTAGATGCCTCAATACCATCAAGAGCCACCTGCTCCAGCTCCTTTGCGAGCTGGCCAGGGACCTGTTTGGCTAAGGCCATGACAGTATCCCATCTAGATTTCTGGTATCTTGCAACATAAGCCATATAGTTAGCTTGTCTGAGTCCCAAGGATGCTGCCATGTATTGTTTTTGGCCATGGCATCAATCTTCCTGGAATCCTTGTCAGGAGGATGTGAAGCCAGTGGAATATTAGCTTTATCACAGGCTGCAGCCTGAACTACCTAACATGACTGCATTGCTGTGAAAGAAAATCTGTATCAGGACCTGACAAAGTGTACCTCCTGTCCATCTTTTATCCACAGGAGGCACAGAATTAGGAGCTTTTAAAATTTTTACTGTTTGTTTTCTAAAGGTTTATGTAAAGGAATGGACAACCTCCTGGACTCTGGGATATCCATCATCTCCACATAGTCAGGCTCCTCTTGCTCATCCAACGCCTCCTCTAAGGGAAGCTGGAGGGCCTCAGCAACTTTATAAAACAAAAATGAGAAGGGACTCAGAAAGCCTAGGGGAGGCTCACCTGAAGGTCTGTCTGGGGAGATGTCGGTTCAATGGCACATCCAGACTTTCAAAATCACATTCACACTGATCATAATCCTCATCCCCCTCCTCTGGTTCATAGAACTCTTCTATATCATAATCCTGAACCACTGGAACTGACCGAACCGACCTTTTGCCAGACAGTGGCGGTTCGGAGGGAACCGGGGACAGGGACTGGACAATCTGTATTGCCCTGGCTATCTCAGCAGCAGTTGGAGAAGGAATTTTGGACTCCAAACCTGCTGATTTTTTAGATTTCTTTGCTGGAACTGGCTCCTCAGAGCCAGCTTTTCGTTTGCCTGAGGAAGTCTCACCCTGGTCAGAGGGACTCCCTCTGGTTCCAGTGGCACCGAACCGGGCTGGCCATCCGGTCAGCGGACTTTGGCCTCGTTCCTGAGCCTGCCCACTCTCTTGTCCAGGGGTGGCCGCAGGGAAATTTTACAGATCTGGCAGTCTGAATTGAGGTGGTCAAACCCCAGACAATGAACACATGTAGTGTGTGGGTCAGCCTTGGCAAAAGGCTTCCCACAGACACTACAATGTTGAAACAGTGGGCCGGTTTTCTTTTGGGTTTCTCAGACATGATGCCAGCCTAACCAAAACTTGCCCTTTACTGGCAGCGGTGCCAGGCAAGACACCCATGCTCGGTTCCAAACGTGTCTGAGTCCTGGAAAAACGTAATGAAATCCGTTTTTTTTAGAACCGATAAGAACCGGGAACCGCACTCTAAAAAGCCTTAAAAGGCTTTAAACTTATATTTAAATACAACTCGATCGGTTCAACCGAACCGATAATACTTTTACAAGTTCCACACAGAAAAAACCCTATCTATTACTTACGATTACCATAGACAGAGCCTGAACCGATCGGTTTTGCGGTTAAAATAATGAAATCGCGGTTAAATTAAACCGAGAAATAGCGCTTTAAACCGAAGAAATGAACCGAGCAACAGGAGGAATCTCCGGGCGACTGTTCAGTGGGTGAGTAAAGAATCTGACGGTTTCGGTTTGAAACCAGCCAAACAGAGCTTCTGAACCGAGCTCGCGCTATAAGCTCCATGCTCTGCATGGAAGTTAACTCTTTCACCTCCGGAGCAGTTCTAAGGCTGGGGCAAACTGCAATAGTCATAATATAGCAATACTTCATGTTGTTTGAAGGGAGGAAATTTCTTCCTGGACCAGAAGAAGATGCTCCTGCAAGTACGACAACCTTGAGGGAGGGTGTTGAGGGGGTTCCTGAAGAAACTCTATTGAGTGTCCCTCTGCAATGAGTTGGAGCACCCAGAAATCTAACGTTATCCTCTCCCAACCCCGGAGGTGGAGGGAAAACCTCCCTCCTACCGGTTCTTCTGGAAAAGCCAGATGCTGTGGGAGAGGAAAGGAGTCAGGTGATGTGGGGCAGCGTCGCAGCTGAAGCTCCCACTGCTTTTTTGGGCAGTGGGGGCTTGGCTTCATTTATTGGCCCGCTTTCCCTGTGGTTTCGCCCTTTGCCGATTCTGCCTGTGAAAGGGACGACGCTGTGCTGGAGGGGGATTGTACATGGAGTCCACAGACTTCAGTGCAGTTCCCTTCTCCTGCAGATCAGTGATAATGTCCTTGACATCACCACCGAACAGCACCGAACCCCGGAAGGGCACTTCCTGAATAGCGGACTGCACTTCCGGGACCAAAAATGACACACCGAGCCAGGCATGACGCCGTAAGCCTACGGCGAAAGCCGAGCTCCTACCAGCAGTGTCCACTGCATCGTACATGGCATGAAGCATGTGCTTACCGGCCGAACGAGCAGAACGGACAAGGTCAGTCACTTCCTGTTTAAACTGAGAGTCAGGAAGGGAGTCCAACTTGGATTCCACCTCACTAATAATCGCCTGCTGGTAATCCCCCATGTGACCGACCTAGTTCAGGGCCCTAATACCCAGAGTGGAAGAAGCATAGATCTTCTTTTCATACTGGTCCAAAAGACAGGATTCTCTGTCAGGTGGAGACCAGCTCAAATGCTTCGAATTAGCTGACTGGCCGTGAGCGGTGCTAATCACAACCGAGTCAGCTCGAGGGTGATAATCAAGGAAGTGAACACCCTCGGGAGCCTGGTATAGCCTATTAGACTTCCAAGGAAGAGGGGCTAATGCCGACGGTTGCTTCCAAATGGTGGAAACAAGGTCGGCATGAGGCTCAATCTAGGGTGGCACCAAGGTCGGAGCAGTCTCGGGCAGATCCAGGTGCTCAGCGAGTTTCTTACGCTGTGGGTCCGGCTCCAAGGAACGCCACTTATGAACTTCCTGGATTTTGCGCAGAAACTCCGAGAAAGAAGGATCCGGAGGAGACTTCGGAGGAGTTCTAGGCCTGGGTTTGGTTGGAGAGCGTGGCTCGTCGTCCAGGTTGGAACAATGGTCAGAGTCATCCGAGGTGTCCAAGGAGGAAGAGGAAGAAGAAGAAGACTCCCTCTCCCGGCGTGGGGGAGGAACGGACCCCTTAGGAAGCCCTTGGGGAAGCGTGTCCTGCCCTACCCTGGAACCAGAAGGCTCGCCCCTGGTATCCGGAGGTGGGAGGGAGTCTGTCGTCTGGGGCGTACGGGAGCGGAACCAGCACCGTTGCTAGGAAACGACTCTCTACCTCTCTGGTGAGCTGAGCTGAGCCTTGGCCTCAGCCCACCAGGAGGCCACAGTCTCCTTCAAGTCCACTGGTGGGTGAGGGGGCAGTGGAGGAGGAAGAGGGAGATACGGATACTGAGTGTACCCGTAGGGTGCATATCCATAACCCGATGGCGGGTAATCCGGCGTCGGGTAGTGAAGCACCGAGTACTGCGGCGTCGGGTAGACCGGCGTCAGATACTGCGGAGCCAGGTAAGATGGCTCAGGATAAGACGGAGTCAGATACCCGGGAACCGGGTGATCTGACGGAGCAGACGGCTCGGCCAGAAGCCCAGCAGGCGGGCCTGGAGCAGAAGGCCCGGCGGGCAGAGGGCCCAGCGTTGGAGCAGCATCCGGGAGGGGGATGTCACCCGGCGTCGGTATGACCGGCGCCGGAGCCGGCATCTGTATGACAGGCGCCGGAGCTGGCGTCTGGGGAACCGACATCAGGTCGTCCAGCCCAGCAGGAGGGAGACCTGACAGGGGCGCAGCAGAAACCTCGGCATCGCCCGGGGATGGGGGGGGGGAATCCCCAGGGTCAGGCTGAGGAGACCCAGGGTCCCCGGAGGGCAGCGAATGCTGCAGGGAGCTGGGAATGGCGGATGTAAGAGGGTCTGATGTCGGCTCAGCCGCCGCACGGACGTCGGGTCGGCCGACATCCGACTTATCAGCGGAGTCCGGGCGGATGTCGGAGGAGCCGGCGTCTGACTTAGCGGACCCATCGCCCGAGGCAGGTCACAAAGGAGGGGCGGCCTGGTCGGGCGGGAAAGTGGTCGTGTGCCGCCCTGAAGGGTCAAGCGACTTATCGACTGTCTCTGTGCGGGCGTCAGAGGAGCTGACTTCCGGCTTACCAGAACCGCTCGAACTAGTAAGCTGCATAATGATGGCTTTACCAGGAGCAGAGGCCTCCAACAGCCCGGAGGCGCCTGAAGGGCCCGAGCGTGAGCCAGATGGGCAGGCTGATGCCGCCTTGGAAACTTCCAAGGCAGCCAAGGTGGAGCTGTCCTCTGGAGGGGACGTTACCTGGAGCACGGCAACTCCAGCCGGAGTCGCGGTGGAAGAGGAGCCCCTGTCCCGATGCTTCTCCTTGTCCTTCCTCTTACGATGGCCTACGAGGAAGTGGATGCCTGCCGGAGCTTTTTCAACTCCTTCTCCATGGAGGACATCTTCTTCTCGAGGATATGGGCCTCCAGGGACTGCTGCCTCCGTCTACAGGTGGCGGCGTTAATTTTAAGGCAGTGCTGGCACATCTCCACCTGATGGTCCAGGCCCAGACAGAAGAGGCAATGGGAATGGCTGTCTTTGTGCGGGAGTTGGGCGCCACACGAGTCGCACTAATTTTGTGCTCGGAGGGTGTAGGGGACGACATACATCAACGAAAGGCTGACAATTAAGTCGAATAATATCGAAAAAATGACAGTAAATACTACCGGCGACAGAGCTGACGAGCGTTGAAATTTACTGCGAGGCGCTGATACGAGCTAACGGCGGGAAAGAACTGGAAGGTGGGCGTGAGGGACCGCCCCTTTATACTGACGCTGTATGACGTTGGTCACCTGACGTGGGGGCGGTCCCCTGCCAGAGACTGCTAGCTAGAAATTTTTCCGTCGGGTCCTGATGCTGGCTGGCATCGGTCCTATATGTAATTACCTACTGCAAGAGCCCTCTCGAAGTAAGCTCTGCTGTACCTGTTATCCTATGTGCAGTGGTCTCTCGTGCAGGAAAGTGACACCTCCTACTTCAGGGGGAGGACAGCTAGATTCATGTTACAAATATAAAACACGTGACTTAAAACTGATATCAAATCACTCTAGCAAACATGAGTGATTTATAAAAGTGTCTCTTGTGGTATAAAAGAGTCTTTGCATGAGGTTTTGGTAGTCAGATCAGTCCTCTTGTTCATAACCTGATGCGCAAACACTCATATCATAAGAGACACCCTGTGGAGGATGTAGTAACATATAGACATTTCCAGTTCCATGTGCTGAATTGTGCTGGTGGCTGTATATAAGTTAAATCCATGATATGGTCAGATATTTCCTGATATTTCACAAAATTTAATTTCTTTTTTTTTTCTATTTACATTTTAGTATATTTTTTGCAGGCATTTTCTCCATCTCCCACTCAAGGCCCCAGCACACAGCTGTGCATGCGTATGGAGGCACGCATGCACACCGTGGTGCTTCCTCAGCCCCTTCCACCCACCGCGCTACCGCCCCCTCCCGCCTACGCAACCCACCGGACCTCCATCTGGTGGGTACGGAACTACAGGGGGAGGGCAATAACCTATCCCATCACCGCCAGGAGAGGAGAGCAGCCAGCTGGCTTGCTCAATCCTGCCCTCCCTCCCTCCCCCTCCCCATGCTGGTATCCCCAATGACCCGAGGTCATTTCCGAACCTAGATCGCCGGTATAGCATGAGGTAAGCGTCCAAGCGCCTAAACCCTCAGCATCACCAGGCCGGCCATTTCACACAATTTATAAAGAGATTCTCTCTGGTGGTCCACAGTGGTACTGCAGGCAGGCAAGAAATTTCCTGCACTTGGGAGAGATTGAGGAGGAGGAATTATTTGCGAGTCTGTAAAACGACTTCCTGGTTGCTCACTGCAACACCAGAAAGGAATGGATGTATGATTAACATGGGAAAATTCATGGGCCTTAATTGGCTGAACTCTCATAGCTCAGTTGGTTAAGAGCTAAAGCACAGATTGCTGAGATCCTGGGTTCAAATCCCAGTGAGAGTCACACTTTTCCTTTCATTCCTACAATTGGATTTCTAAATGTGCCTCGCAATGGCATATACTGCACTTGGGAGAGATTGAAGAGGAGTTATTTGAGTCTGTAAAAAGACTTCCCGGTTGCTCATTGCAACACCAGAAAGGAATGTACTGTATGTGTGATTCACATGTGAAAACTCAGGGGCCTTAATTGGCTGAACTATCATAGCTCAGTTGGTTAAGAGCTAAAGTACGGATTGCTGAGGTCCTGGTTCAAATCCCAGTGAGAGTCACACTTTTCCTTTCATTTCTACAGCTGGATTTCAGATATATCACAGACATTTCAGGAAATATCTGACCATGTCTATGGCTGTCACTGTGGCCATGGTGGCCTTTTTTTTTTCTATTTTCTTTTTACGGCTCTAGCCGTCAGGAGCCCGTGACGTCAGCTCACTCGCGCATCCACCCCCCCACATTGACCATGGCCCCTTCTGATATCCCGTGGCTTTCCCCACGGTGGGCCACGGCACTGGGGACATGTCACGGACATCGGACTAGGTCAGAGGCTGGTCTGAGGGGCTAATTGAAGCTGTGCTGGGCTTCATTAATGGCTCCCGCGGCATTCTCCTTTTTCCCTTTTCTGGGAGGCGAGGGCGTGCAATGGCCGGTCCTGCCCCGCCTCCAGCACGCTGTTGGTGTCGGCAGCCGTGGTGACTCCTGGTCTCCACCAGGGGTCGCACAGACTCCGCGCACATCCCATCCCTCCTCCCTCCGGAGAAGGAGAGCCAGTCCGTGGGACGCTCTATCCTTCTCCCCCCGGCCGGCCCTCCAGTGACCCGAGTCCGTTCCCGAACCCGGGTCGCCGGCGTCTCAAGCGGAAATCCCACCGCTGCGCCGGCGGGCCAGCTCATGGTGGCCTAACTTGAGAAACACTTGACTAGACGTCGCCAGATCCCAGCGAATCATGCACCAATGAGCTACTTCCTGAATCTTTAAAGGACAACTAAACCGTGTAAAATGGGAAAATAACTACTGAGAAATCTGAACCAACAGAATTGTAGATGTTAGTCTTACCTACAGCACTATGTGGTCCATTTTGCTGAAAACGAGGATTTTATACAGTTCCGTCATGTCTGAAATAAAAATGAAAGCCGCACTATGTACTGAAAAGTCCCACTCCTGTAGATGCTTAAAACGGCTGGGACATCAGAACGCAATGACATAACCCCCCATCCAACCCTCCTCTCACGCCCACCACCCACACCCCAGAAACATAATAGTGACACTGGGGGTGCTCAATCCCAGTGTCCCGATCAAATCGCCCCTCCACTACGCGCATGCGCAGTTGTGCTTTTCTTCCCTGTACATATATATATATAGTTTTGTTGACCGGGTAAGTGCACTAAACAACAACATGCAAAGTCATTCATTCACAAAGTTGTGAATCATTACAGTATGCACTGCATTCCCATTGGTCCACAGTGCGGACCAATGAGCTTGCAGCTCCTACTGTAAGCTGTCATTTGGCAGGCAGCCATGGGATATATGGGCGGGTATGCTGCCCGCCGATCACCGGGGGGGGGGGGAGCTAGGTGGGCTGGGGGGTCTTGTGTGGGTTACCACTGGACCACCAGAGAAATGTAATTTACTAATTCACTAGCAATCGGGGATTCAGTCAGGGAGGGAGGAACCACTGGACTACCAGGGATATTTCCTTTATAAATATGACAGCGATCAGAGGGTCGGGATGGGAAGGGGGTACCACTGTACCACCAGGGGTATTTATTTCATTCGTTTGACGGTGATCAGTGCTACGGGAGGGGAGGAGGTACCACTAGACTACCAGGGACGTTAATGTTGTTTAATTACGGTGATTAGTGCTACGGGAGGGGGGGTACCACTAGACTACCAGGGATGATTTTGTCATTTTATTAGGACGATCTGTCCTCCGAGTGGGGAGGTGGTACCACTAGACCACCAGGGACTATTGTGTGTGATTATGCGGTGTTTGGGGGTTGCCGCCCATGGCCAGTGGCTGCTGTGTTGCGCACTGCAATACAGTGGTCCATGAGTGGGTGGACTGCACTTGAGCCTTTTTTACGGGCTCAGCTTTGAGCCCAGGTATGCAGCACATCTCAGGGTTTGTGCCAGCAGATCGCCACCGCACATCTGGGCTGGGCTCGGGGATATTTATGCATGGGCACACCCTACAGCTGTGCATACATACATTATCTTTACGCCCTGGCGCATTGGGAATTGCATTGTGCAATTCCCACTTTTGAATGTTGCCCCAGGGTGCAGTTCTGGTATTGTGCTGGTGCAACTCAGCTGCGCCAGCCGCAACCCCTTTGATTATCTAGCCCCCAGAGTACAAGGAATTCAACAGGCAATCATCACTGTAAGGAAAAAAACTAACACATGTAAGTACAGAAGGCACCATGAAAAAGAGGGTGGGAAAAATTACCCAGAGAACTAATAGAGGAGTCAAGGGTAAGTGGCCAGCAGCTTGGTTCTAGCAGCAGTGAGCTGGGATAGGGGAGTCCCAGAAGTACTAGTGGGGCCTTGGGGAGAGACAAGAACCAGGTCAGTACTCCATATAGTTTAGGGGCAAGAGCATTTGTCCTTGATTTGTAGGTGACTTTTGAGGCCATTTTTAAAGATATGGTGGGACTGTGCATTTCAGTTCCTTAGGAGGAGAGTTCCAGAGTTTTGGTCCAGACACTGCAAAGGCATACTGGTCTATCCTAGTGTTGCATTTGGGGCTATCCAGTAGAGAGCTGTCCATCGAGCACAGGGAGTAGGTCGGTGAGGAAGATCTGAACCAGCAAACGAGACTCAGGAAGTCCTTCTCCGATTATTTTGTCTATGGCGCAACCAGCAGCATATGTCCGGTACGAGGGAGGGGAGAGCCAGCCAAGGTCAGCATAGAGCACACAGCAGTGGCTGTGCCTTAGCACAGATAGAGCAAAATGACAGATGCTGTTATAACAGGTCTCCCATTTGCTTAGAACATCTTTATTTGCATCCATGTACGATAAGAGGCCGTATGTGAGACCAGGCCTTAGTACACCCTGAGCAATGGCGAGTCTCGCACCGGAGGTAATGCTGTGGTGAGTCTTATATGCGATGTTAAGCTTAATGTGGACAGATTTGCATACAGTTGAAATATGAAGGTTGAAGACAAGAGATGGATCAAGAGTGATTCCCAGATACTTGAAAGAGTCCACCATGTCAAGAGAGGAGCCTCCAGGCCCCTTTATAGTAAGCGTAGAAGGGCAGGCTCTGAGTCTGGGCGCTGAGCCAAAGAGCATGGTGATTGTTTTTTTCGCGTTGAGAAGGAGCTTGTTGCGCAATATCCATGATTGGACGGTGGCAAAATTCAGGTTGAGTTTGTTGTTCATGTCAGTGATGTCGGCAGCACTGGTGTAGAGGACCATGTCATCCGCATACAGAAGGGCTTTACAGGAGCTAAGAGATTTGGGCAGGTTGTTGACAAATAGAGAGAATAGTAGAGGCCCAAGGATGGACCCTTGGGGAACTCTGACCTTGATGGAGGCAAGATCTGATTTGGCACCACTTATTTAGACAAATTACCATCTACCAGACAGGCAGCTTTTGAACCAAGACAGCGTGGGAGACGAGAAGCCCAAAGCAAGCAGTTTCTCTAGCAGCAGGGTGTGATCTACCAGGTCGAATGCCTTGGTTAAGTCTATGAATATCATTGCCATGAGCATCCCCTTGTCCATAGCTGTTCTGATGTCATCAGTCAGTTTTAAGAGAGCTGTAGTGGTACTGTGGCCACTCCTGAAACCATGTTGGCACTGAGTAATCTGTTGGGTTTGTTGCAGGAAGTCTGTAACCTGAGAGGTGACAATTTTCTTGAGATGTTTATTGAGGGTGGAGAGAATGCGATGGGCTGATAATAATCCATACATTTGGTGTCACTTTTTTGTGTATGGGAACGACCCAAGCTGTCTTCTAGAGCACATGCACAGACCCTGCGGCAAGGGACAGACTGAACAGTCTTGTGATGGGGTCGCTATGAGAGGAGTGGTCAGCTTAAGAAACCTCAGTAGGAGCCCATCCAAGCCAGCACAGCCACAGTCAAGGATGGATCTGAGAAGTCAAAAAACTTCCTTCATGGTGACCAGCTTGAAGTCAAGGGGTGGGGAGTTTGGGGACAGGGGGTTCATGGGAAAGGTCGAATTGTGATCAAACTGGCAGGAGAAAAAGGACAGGTCCGAGAAGTGAGCATTTAAGGCATTAGCAATGGTAACTAAGTTATTGCAGTTGGTGCCATCCAGGGTCATGTCGGTTATAGATGCATTAGTACCTTGTCCCATGCAGGATTTCACATGGTTCCAAAAACTTTGGGGGTCATGAGTACATGTACAAAAGAGCTGCTGATTATAGTTTCCCCCCACCTGACCCTCCCTCTCAGCACCCACCACCCCACTCCCCCCCAGAAATGTAACAATGGGACTGGAGGTGCCAATCCCCCGTGCAGGAATCCTCAACCCCCAATCGCACATAAGCGGTTGTTTTTCATTATTTTTATTTTTATTTTCCGCCTCAACCCGACTCTCCTCTCAGCAACCCCCCGAACATAACAGTGACAATGGGGGTGCTAACTCCAGTGTCATGATTGGTATCTCAGTCCTCTTTTTTTTTTTATTTATATTTATTCATTTCAACTGAACCAGCAGAAACAACAATACACAGATATAAGATGCATTAAAAATTCTGTATGATGTGCATCGTATAGGTATACATTACATTCAGTAAATATAACCTCCTAAACTTTACACCTAGGGAAAGGGGGGTATCCCAATAACTTGCATAGACATTTTTTTTTTTTATATAGTTATTGCCAGCCAGGACTATGACACTGGTGGCCTAAGTAAAAATCCCAAGAAACAGATAACCGCAGATAGCAAGCTGCTTTTAAACCATGAAAATTACACTAAAATATCAGAAATGTGGGTGCTTACACTGGAAACCTACTGATACGTGTAAGGGCGTGATGCTTCAAAGAAAGCATCTCTCCCCTATAACCAGTCAACAAAACTACTGAGCATTGAATGATTGAAAAATGGGGCACATTAACATCTGCATCTAAAATGAAGAAAGCCCATTGGAAGTAATCGGAAATAAAAGGGACTTACTTTTCCAAGGCTGTCATGTGGTAATGTCCGTATTCTGAGTGTGCCACAAGGCTACCACCAACTCAGGTCCCTCTTATAGAGTAAAATTAAGTTGAAGGCTAAAGATAAAGACATCCCTCTCCATCATCAAGCAAAAACAAGACATTAGAGCAGGAGATCAGTTCAGGATTGCTCATTACTGGGGAACTTAAACCGGGCAGATTAAATAGTAGTCTTTACCGGATTTCATTCACTTGGGCCATAACTGGGACAGTAATGCAGGTATTGATTCCTTCAGTCCTCATCCTCCTGGTTAGGGGATGAGACCTCCACATTAAAATTAAATTCTGCTGCAGTCTTTTCCGCCTATCATCCCGCATCCTAGGCATCCAAAAACTGGAACTGTTTACCTCCATACAAAATACGGAGTCAGGCTGGGAACAGAAGCGAGTTCACAATCCCCAGAGAGCGTAACCTAGTCCGAACTGCATCAAATTGCTTTCTACGATTTCTGATGGCAAATGAGAGATCAAAGTACAGTTTAATGTATTGTCCTTCGATCGAGATGGGGTATGCATTCCTAGCTGCTGACAGGACCTTCTCCTTGGCATCTTCACTGGCCAATTTAAGTAGGACAATGCGGGGCGTGTTGGAGGCCCTCTGTGCCCCTCATATGTTAATCCAGTAGGCCTTAATACATGTGTGCCACTCCAGATCCCACAAAGGTTATACTTGACTCCTCAACCATTCCAGAATAAAGTGTAGGAGATTACCACCTTCAAATCCCTCAGGTATACCAACCAGCCGAATGTGAGTGGCTCTTGCAGCATTTTCCAAGAACTCCAGCTTCGTGCATAGCTGCATGTTTTCAGTGGTTATTTTAGTTACCGCCGCCAAGGTCATAATGCAGTGAGTGTCAGCTACCGTCACTTTTGTGGTAAGGGTTATCATTTTTGCATCTTGACTCTCTAAACGTTGTAGCATTTTTTTCTATTTTTAGGTCCATTGCCTTGACTGCATCCAAGATGGCAGTCCATGGTGGCTACCCTCCAGAGGCTTCAGTCCTGTCAATATTTCCAGACGCATACTGCTCCCCCTGCATCTGTTGCTTCTCACCTCCTCCAGCCGTTCCCTTTTGTTTCCCCATGGCAATTTTTAGTTCAAAATATGCCGCAAGGTGTAAGCTCTACAAGCATCTCAGTTATATAATAAAATAAAACAACTTAGCTCAGTGATTATTTTGAAATTGCTGTGTATCAGCAGAGCCGATGTATAACATGATCAGTCGGGTCTCTGGCTCTCACGCCCCAATCTCAGTCCTCTTTTAATTTTGTTTCTTTTTAACCTGTAACAAGAAAATCGTCCATCGATGACATCTGCACTTTTTCTGACTCCCCAGCTGACCCTCTCACTCAGCACCCACCACCCCACACCTCCCAAGCCCTTACTTACCCATCAGGGATCCAATGCCATAATCCTCTCTGGACCGCAGACACATCTTCACTCTTCAAAGATGGACAGCGAACTGAAGAAACAGAAATGTCATTCAATGCACTTCAATGGGATTTTGAATTTAGAGGCATTACTTGGACATTTTTGCATAGTTTTGGCACAGATTTTCAACATACCTTTTTTGGGACCCCACCTCATGAAGAAAACATTACTTACCATAGTAATCTTGTTTCTTCCAAGGGAATCTTTACTGTATTCTCATATATGCAGTGAGTCTTTACCATTCAACCGCCCCAGAGAGAAATGAGTTAATAAAACCTATGCTAATAGTGGAAAGCTGATAGGCTCGAGCTCTGTTTTCAAACCATTGTTCCTGGTGCATTCTATGCAACCGTCAGATTCTTACGAAGCATGCATAAAAAAATACTAACTATACTATCGTAAAGAACAACAAATTCACCCACCAATAAATAGTCCCCCCCTTTTGACAATGGTGGCATCCCCAAGACTCAAGTCACAGATGCCCAAAAAACAACCAATGCGAAAGGTTTCATCAATAACATGGACAGCTGGAATGCAGTGCCCACTAGGTTGTAGTAGGGGAAATAGAGTGGGAGTTCAGAATACAGTAAAGATTCCCTTGGAAGAAATGAGATTGCTATGGTAAGTAATTTTGTCTTCAAACCCTAGGAAATCTTTACTGTATTCTGACATATGCAGACACCCGAGCAGTACCTTTGGAGGCAGGCAGAGAACCTGCCTAGGAAACAGGCTCTGCAATACTGCTGTGCCAAATCTGGCATCACTTCTAGCCTGGGTGTCCAGGCAATGGTGCTCAGTAAATGTGTGAACAGTTTTCCAGGTAACTGCTTTACAAATTTCTAACAAAGGAATATCTCTAGCAGCTGCTATGGAAGCAGCTGTACCCCTGGTAGAGTGGGCTCTGAGGCGCATGTGGGTTCCTTGCCCAATTTGCTGTAGCAAACCTGAATACAGGCAACAATCCAGTGTGCAATAGTCCTCTCTGAAGCTGGTTTGCCCTTCCCCACTTCCCCATGGGTCAAGAAATGCTCAGTATTATCCTGCCTATGGGCTTTTATGTGATCCAGATAGTAGCTAATAGCCCTCTTGACATCAAGGCTACATAGCCTACATTCCTCTGAACTGGAATGATCAGTAAAGAAGACAGGCAGGGTAATGGACTGGTTAAGGTGGAAGTCAGAAACCACCTTGGGGAGAAACTTCCTATTGGTCCGGAGCACTACCTTGTCCCTATGGACTGAAATGTAATTAGGGTCTCTGGACAAGGCCTGCATTTCACTTATCATCTTGGCTGAAGTGACTACTACCAAGAAGACTGTTTTCCAAGTCACATACTTGAGCACAGCTGTGCAATGCATATATTCAGGTCCAATGAAGGGGTCGGTTCCCTGTGTGGGGGGTGCAAATGCAGCAGCCCCTTAAAAAACTTCCTGAAAATTGGGTTGGAGGCCAGGGAAGAGCCCTTCCCTGCTGATAGATAGGCTGAAACAGCTGCCAAGTGTACATTGAGAGTAGATGGTTTCAGCCCAAGGGAATGGAGACGGTCCAAGTAGTCCAACAAGACTGACAGACCAGCCTGATGAGGATCTATGTCCTTCTGTTGGCACCAAATGTAGAACCTCTTCCACTTGGAAGTGTAAGTCTTCCTGGTAGAGGGTTTTCTAGAGACCCTAAGAACTTCCAGGACCCCATCAGAGAAATGCAGACTAGCATATTCTAGGTCCTCAAGAGCCAGGCCCTGAGCCTGAGGGATTTAAGCCTGGGGTAAAGCATCCTCCCATGGGAGGATGTCAGCAGGTTGTGCCTCCTGGGGAGGTGAATTGGGCTGGAGATTGACAGGGACAGGAGCAGTGAGAACCGAGTCTGCCTGGCTCAATGTGATGCTATGAGGATCATTGCTGTTGAGTCCTGAGCTGGTTCAGTACCCTGGGCAGCAAAGAGAATGGAGGGAAGGCATACAGAAACGTCCCTGTCCAATCCAGCAGAAATGCATCCATTGGCACTGTGCCCAGTGTGGGAGGCCTGCAGTAGTACTGTGCCAACTGATGACTGTCTGGGGACGCAAACAGGTCCATCTCTGGGGTGCCCCACCTTTTGAAAACAGTATGAAGTACCTGTCTGTCCAGAGACCACTCGTGGTGGTTCGGGCTGATCCTGCTGAGGGCATCTGCCAGGATATTGTCCTTCCCTGGAAGATGAACTGCTGATAGGGAAATTCTGAGAGAATAAGCCAGACTCCAAATTTTCATAGCTTCCGTGCACAGCAAGGTTGATCTTGTGCCCCCCTTGCTTGTTTGTGTAGTACATGGTAGTTGTATTGTCTGTTCTGACCTGTACTACCTTGCCTTGAAGCATTACTGTGAAGAACTGGATGCCCAGGAGAATTGCCCTGAGTTCCAGCAGGTTTATGTGGAACAGAGATTCCTGCTGAAGCCACGTACTGTGTGCAGTGTGTTCCCCCAGGTGGGCGTCCAACCCTAGCTCTGTTCCCACTAGCTGCTCGCCACATCGTCACCGGCGAAGCCGCGACCCATGTGGCGATAGCTTTAAACCCCCCTAGAGCCACGGAGGTGAAAAGAAGCAGCCACAGTGAGTTTTCGCCACTCTCTCGCCACAGAGTCCTACACTACTGAGGGAGAGTGGCAGAAACATCGCGAGAGTTCGTGCAGTGGTCACCGCACCCACATGACCACAGTAAGTTGGAGACTGGCACCCACATGATCGGAGTCCTGGCACGGAGGAGAGTTGTGCCTGATTGGTGCAGTTACACAGACATCTCTCCTCCCGCCAATCAGAAGGGCTGCCTGCAGGACTTGGGAGGGCTCGCGGTGGAAAGCGATTCACTCGGGCAGCGGCGGTGATAGTGAACAGACGCAGACTTGTAGCTCTGCTCTCTCCCCGGCGACCAAAAAAAAAAAAAAAAAAGGTTTATATGCAGCCAGACAGTAGAGCAGTGTATATGGTAGGCAGGGAATGCAGTAAAACATTGAGATTTTTTTTTTTAAATGTGAAGACGGCTGTGGGCACAGAGCTATGGGGAAAAGCACTGATAATTTCAACAAGCAGGCTGATGATTTAAACAGAAGGGGAGTAGTGCTTAATGCAAAACAAGATATAAAAGCTGGAAAAGAAAATAAATGAGAGGCGACAGAATTAGCCTGATGAAGCTTAAAGACAGGGAATACTTTAGAAAAAAATGAAAAAAAACCTGCTACAGAGTGAATATGTGAGAGAAAAGAACAAGCAAAGCTAAAGGGAGACAAGACAAAGCAAGCAGGCTGGGCTGGGCATATATGAGCTGCATTGAGAAAAACCTGAGAAATAAAGGGAGACAATCAGTACATGTTGCAAGTAATAACATATATCTATAAGACAGGGAATACTTTAGAAAATAATGAAAATAAAACGTGCTACAGAGTGAATATAACATAAGTAAAAGGCAGAACAAGCAAAGTACCTGAATATAAAGGGACAAAACAGATTATAGTCAGAGAGAAAAGTAATCATTGTAGTTTTATAACAAAGCAAGCAAGCTAGGCATTGGGAAAACCTGAAATAAGGGATATAAGGCAAGGGGATAATATTGGTTAGTGCTTAATGCAGAACAAAAGACAGAATAGAAATGTGAAGGCGACAGAATTTACAGATAGAACAAGCTGCCTGTGAGAGAAAAGAACAAGCAAAGCTAACTCCTGAATTACAAAGGGAGACAAGACAAAGCAAGCAGGCTGAGCTGGGCACATATGAGCTGCAATTTGAGAAAACCTGAGAAATAAAGGAAGACAAATCAGTACGATTGTTGCAAGTAACAAGGGGAGATCATATCAAGGCAACAACATGAGGCATAGCATAGCATTTGAAAAGTAAAGCAAGAATAAAGCAAAGAAGTCTTTAGTAACTGAGAACTAAAACAAGTACTAAGAGATACAAGACTATTAATAGATGCAGTATAAGACAAGGGGAGATAAGAAAAAATTACTCACCTTAGTAATGTTGTTTCTTCTAATGGAGTCTTGCTATATTATGACAATTGCAGTTTGTCCCACCATTAGAACTGCCCCGGAGGTGAAATAGTTAAATTCCATGCCAGGCATGGAACTTGGAGCTCGAGCTCGGTTAGAAAAGCTCTGTCTGTGTAGTTTCAAACTGAAACTGTCAGATCTTTACGAGCAAAAATTCACTAAGGTTCTGTGTGGAAGCTGTAACCTACACTAGCCAACTGGCTACCTAAATATTAACACATATTCCTGGTCCCATCACAAAGACTCAAGTCAGGGGCCAGAAAATAAGATAAGATAAGGTAAAACAAAACACAACACCCAAAAACCCCAAGAAAAAGGGGTGGAAAAATATAAAATGGGCATAACCAAGTGCCCACACTGGACAACCCACCCATACCCAAGTAGAAGTTCTGAGAGGGGCAGGCTGGGGGAGGTCATAATATAACAAGACTCCATTAGAAGAAACAACATTACTAAGGTGAGTAATGTTTTCTTCAAACAACATAAGTCTTGCTATATTATGACAATTGCAGACTACATAGCAGTACCTCCATGGAGGAGGGACAGAACCTACTTAGGGAATAGGCTCTGAAGCACGGCTGTGCCAAACCGAGCATCCCTCCTGGCCTGGACATCCAGGGAGTAATGCTTGGTGAAAGTGTGTACCGTTTTCCAAGTAGCTGCTTGACATATCTCTAAGATAGGGATGTCTCTGGCAGCAGCTAGAGATGCAGCTGTACTTCTGGTAGAGTGAGCCCTCAGGCCTGAAGGGGGAACCTTCCCCAGTTTTTGATAACAAAATTGGATACAAGAGACAATCCACCTGGCAATGGATCTCTTAGTGGCAGGTTTCCCTTTCCCAACCTCACCATAAGTGAGAAAAAGTTGGAGGGATTCGAACCTGTGACCCTTGGTACGCTCTATATAGTAACTTAGGGCCCTCTTAACATCTAAACTGTGCAACCTCCTCTCACCAGAGGAGGAATGGTCAGTGAAGAACACTGGAAGGGAGATAGATTGATTAAGATGGAAATCTGAAACTACCTTAGGCAAAAACTTCCTGTTAGTCCTAAGGACTACCTTATCCCTGTGGAAGGAAATAAAGTCAGTCTCTACTGACAAAACTTGTAACTCACTTATGCGCCTGGCAGAAGTGATAGCTACTAGGAAAACAGTTTTCCAAGTCAAGTACTTAAGCTCTGCAGAAGACAGAGGTTCAAAGGGGGGTTGCATCAACTGAGCAATGCAAACATTAAGATCCCATGTAGGGGCCGGGTCCCTGAAAGGTGGATTAGTATGAAGTAATCCTTTAAAAAACTTGGAGAATACAGGGTGAGCGGAAACAGAGGAGGGCTTTCCTGCTGAAATAAAGGCAGAGACAGCTGCCAAATGTACTTTCAGGGTAGCTGGTCTCAGACCCAAAGAATTAAGATGGACCATATAGTCCAAAACAATGGGCAAGTCAGCAGATTCCGGGGAAATATGTTTCCCAGAACACCAGATGGAAAACCTTTTCCATTTAGAGTTATAAGCAGCCCTAGTGGAAGGCTTCCTAGAAGCCTTCAGGATTTCAAGAACACCTTGAGAAAAGTGTAGGTCAGCAAATTCTAACTCCTCAAGAGCCAGGCCTTGAGGTTGAGGGATTTGAGATTCGGATACCAAACTCTCCCCTGGGCACAGGTTAACAGGTTGTGATTCCTGGGGAGACACAGGGGAAGATGGACTGCTAAAGACAGAAGGAGTGGGTACCAGGGTTGTCTGGCCCAATCTGGAGCAATCAGAATCATCCTGCAAGGCTGGGATCTGATTTTGACTAGCACCTTGAATAGGAGAGGAGGGGAAAGGCATATAGAAACTTCCTTCCCAATCTAGGAGAAAGGCATCCAGGGGACTGAGCCCATCACTGGGGCCTGCAACAAAACAGTGGAAGTTGGTGATTGTCTGGGGCTGCGAAAAGATCTATCTGAGGGTGCCCCATCTGGCAAAAACTATCCCAGTACTTGGGGATCCAGAGGCCAGTCTGTGATGGCCCTGGGAAATCCTGCTGAGAGCATCTGCCAGGACACTGTCCTTTCCTGGGAGGTGAACTGCTATGAGGGAAGTGTTCAGGGAATAAGCCAGAGACCACAACTTCATTGCCTCGGTGCACAAGGCCGAAGACCGAGTGCCCCCTTGTTTGCTGATGTACTACATTGTAGTGGTGTTGTCTGTTCTGACTTGTACCACTTTGTTCTGAACAGATGCAGAGAAAACCCGAAGTGCTAGAAAAACAGCTCTGAGTTCCAGCAAATTGATGTGGAGCAGAGATTCCCGAGAGGACCACACTCCCTGGGTGGAGAGGTCGCCGTGTGAGCTCCCCAACCCAGAAGGGACGATCTGTAGTAAGGGTCAAGGAGTGAGATAGGGGATGAAGGGACCCCTAGTCTCAAATTGCTCTGATCCTGCCACCACTGAAGGGCCTGGATCAGGGTTCGAGTCATTGGGATCAACTTGAAAGGGATCTTTCCTTTGGGACCAGAAGGCTCTCAAATGAAACTGAATGTCCCTCATCTGAAACCTGCTCCTTGCACTACAGCTATGGAAGCAGCCATGTGTCCTAGTAGCTGTAAGAAGTGCCTTGCTGGTCGAGAGACCTGCAGGGTGAAGGAGGAGGCCAGGGCCACTAGGTTCCTTACCCTTTCTAGGGGCAGGAAGGCTCTGGCCTGCTTTGTGTCCAATTCTGCACCTATAAAGGTGAGCACCTGGACAGGTTGCAGAACTGACTTTGGAAGGTTGAGAAGAAAACCCAGAGAGGTGAGCAGCTGCTGGGTAACTTGCAGGTGTGATTTGACCTGGTCTGGAGACTGACCTTCAATGAGCCAGTCGTCTAGGTAGGGAAAGATGGCAATCTTTTGCCTTCTTAAATGAGCAACTGCTACTGCTAGACATTTTGTGAATACCCTTGGGGCAGAGGTAAGGCCAAGGGCATTGCTCTGAACTGGTAATGGCCTGAGGGCAGTTCGAATCTGAGGTACTTGTGGGAGCTTCTGATGAGAACATGGGAATAGGCATCCTTGAGGTCCAGGGAAGCTAGCCAGTCCCCTGGCCTTAGAAAGGTAAATCATTGCCAGGGTCACCATTTTGAATTTTGGTTTAAAAGGTGCTTGTTTAGATATCTTAGGTCCAAGATGGCGCCATTCTCCTGTCTTTTTTGGGGTAAGGAAATACCTGGAGTACAGACCCTTGCCCTGGTGTAGGGGAGAAACCCTTTCTACAGCTCTGAGAGCCAGGAGGGTTGAGACTTCTGTTTCTAAGGCAAAGGTCTCTAGAGGGTTTGCAGGTGGAAAAGATCTGATTCTCATCTTTGGAAATTTTTTGAAGCTGAGAACCAGACCCCAGCTAATACTTCCAGGACCCACTTGTCTGATGTTAGGGACTCCCAGTTCTGAGCAAGTAAGCCAACCTGCCCCTATAGGTAATGGAGATCGGCCTGGGCACCCATCAGGGTGCCTGTTTGGCAGGGGCTTTAGGCTGAGGGGTGGGAGCAGGCCTGCTTGCACCCGTCTGCCTCTCCCTCTGAAGAACCCCCTCTGAGCATAAGCAGAGAGGCCTGGGTTTGGTAAAGGCCTGTGAAAAGGCCTACCTCTACCCTGAGGTGTCTGCCTCTAGGGGTGCGCATAGCTCCTTGGCCTGGCACTCTTATAGGTTCTCCTATATTCATCCATTTCTTCATATAATTCTCTGTCTGCTCCCCAAACAGAGAATTTCCTACCACAGGAAAATCCATAGCCTTAGTCTGAGTATCCTGTGACAAGCTAGTACACCTGAGCCAAGCCAACCTACGAAAGCCACAGATGTAGCCATGACTCTAGAGGATACATCATTAAAATCCACAGCAGCATGGAACTGCACCTTGGATGCCTCATATCGGCAGCCACCTGTTCCAGCTCCTTAGCAAGCTGGCCAGGGGCCTGTTTGGCCAAAGCCATGACAGTGTCCCATCTAGATTTTGGTATCTTGCCACATAAGCCATGTAATTTGCTTGCCTGAGTCCCAAGGACGCTGCCATGTATTGTTTTTTAGCCATGGCATCAATCTTCCTGGAATCCTTGTCAGGAGGATGTGAAGCCAACGGAATATTAGCCTTATCACAGGCTGCAGCCTGAACTACTCCAACATGACTGCATTGCTGTGACAGGAATTCTGTATCAGGACCTGACAAAGTGTACCTCCTGTCCATCTTCTTGTCCACAGGAGGCACAGAATTAGAAGCTTTTAAAATTTTTATTGTTTGTTTCCTAAATGACTTATGTAAGGGGATAGACAATCTCCTAGACTCTGGGATATCCATCATTTCTACAAAATCAGGTTCCTCTTGCTCATCCACAGCTTCCTCCAATGGGAGCTGGAGGGTTTCAACAACCTTTTTATAAAACATAAAGTGAGAAGGGACTCAGAAAGTGTAGGGGAGATTCTAAAGGTCTGTCTGGGAGATGTCGGTTCAATGGGCACACCAGACTCTCAAAGTCACATTCATACTGTTCATAATCATCCTCCCTCCTCTGGTTCGTAAACTCTTCTACATCATATTCTTGAACCAGTGGAACCGGCGAATCGACCTTTTACCAGACAGTGGCGGTTCGGACGGAACGGAGAAAGTGACTGGACAATTTGTATAAGCTTTGCTATCTCTGCAGCAGTTGGAAGAATTTTAGACTCCACCTGCTGATTTCCTAGTTTTCTTTGCTGGAACTGGCTCCTCAGAGTCAGCTTACGTTGCCAGAGGAAGTCTACGCCCTGGTCAGAGGTACTCCCTCCGGTTCGGTTGGCACCGAACCGGGCTGGCCATCTGGGTCAGCGGACTTTTGGCCTCTCGTTCCCTGAGCCTGCCAACTCTCTTATCCAGGGTGGCTGCAGGGAAATTCTTACAAATCTGGCAGTCTGAATTGAGGTGGTCAAACCCCAGACAATATACACATGTGGTGTGGGTCAGCCTTGGCAAAGGCTTCCCCAGAACACCACAGTGTTGAACACAGTGGGCCCAGTTTTTCTTTTGGGTTTCTCAGACATAATGCCAGCCTAACCAAAAACTTGCCCTTTTAGCGGCAGTGCCAGGCAGAACACCCTTATCAGTTCCCAACCGTGTCACGAATTGGTGGAAAAAACCGTAATGAAATCGGTTTTTTTTAGAACCGATAAGAACTGGGAACCGCACTCTAAAAGCTTTTAGATGCTTGATTTTTAAAGTTTAAAACAACCTGATCGGTTCAAACCGAACCGATAAACATTCAAGTTCACACAGAAATAAACCTGTCTATTACTTACAATACCACAGACAGAGCTTGAACCGATCGGTTTGCGGTTAAAATAATAATACTGCGGTTGAATTTAACCGAGAAAACACTGTTTAAACCGAGAAATGAACCGAGCAGTAGGAGAAATCTCCGGAGCGACTGTTCAGTGAGGCGGAGTAAAGAATCTGACAGTTTCAGTTTGAAACTACACAGACAGAGCTTCTCTAACCGAGCTCGCGCTCCAAGTTCCATGCCTGGCATGGAATTTAACTATTTCACCTCCGGGGCAGTTCTAATGGTGGGACAAACTGCAATTGTCATAATATAGCAAGACTTCATGTTGTTTGAAGGCAGCAACATGAGGCACAGCATTTGAAAAGTAAAGCAGAATAGAGCAAAGAAGTCAGAGTGAACTTGAAAGCATTAAGAAAAGTAAAGCACGGAACCAAAGAAGTCTTGAGTGACCTAGAAAACAAGAAGTGAAATTTTATGCAACACACAGCCCCTGAAATAAAGGGGGAGGGAGTGAAGTAAAAGCCAGGATAGAAGCAAGTCAGAAGTATTATAGGAGACAGGGCACTCTAGAATCAAGCCTAAGGTTGTGAATACAAGACAGAAAAGGTAAATAAGCAGAGCAGACAAAGGAGACAGGGAAGCAGGTGTTTATGCCCCTGAAATAAAGGAGGAGGGAGAAGTGAAGTAAAAGCCAGGATAGACGTCAGGAAGTATATGAAACAAGGCACTGTAGAAGCAAGCCTGAGATTGTGAATTCAAGGCAGGAGAGAAAACACAAAATAAGGAGCAGACAAAGAAAGGAGACAAGAGACAGGAAGCAGGTGGAGATATATAAAAAGCCAAGGCATCCAAGTTAAATGTGTGAGCCTATGTAAAACAAAAGAAAACACAGTGTGACTGCAGGCAGCAAAGCTGCTTATTTACTGAAAATTTTGTGTGAAACAAGTGTAAATGGTGCTAAGCATACTCCACAACCTTGTGCCATGATAAATGTCCCCCACACACACACACAAAACAGACCCTGAAATCTGTGTGTCATTTAACTCTACTTCTGTCATATAAAATAAAACTCTCGAACCGGTCATGCAGTTTCAACTTGAACTTTATTAATGTGTGCATCTAAGACATCCCAATATGTACACAATACTTTAATCGTAACTGAAATGTTCATGTCCCCAATATTTATTGCTGTCTGAAACTTAAGTATTTAATTGTCAAGAACTTATATTCACCCAATAAGCAAAGGTGTGCAGGCGTACAGAATTATGTTGTAGTACATCTTGTAATTGTCTCTGCAATTTTGAGTTACTATTTCAAGAGCTTTTATTCACAAAAAAGTAAGAAAGTGCATCTCCTTGAATTTACACAGTAAAGTATCGCTACAGTGAATTGTGATTTATTAGTACAAAACGGCACAAAAATGTCAGAAACAGCAAATATTGCTGATAAACAGAGTGACAGCAGGATGGCCACAGTAAAACAAAGAAAAATAACAGATATTTTCAAAAGACCCAGATCATCAAGTACCGTTGAAACTGTGCAATCTGTACACACTAATCCAGAAATGTGTAGCGCTGCCAGCACCTCTGTTGCTATGGAAAGCCAGTCTCAAACTGCAATCAAGAAAGCTAGAATTTATGACAGAGACAGCCACAGAGAAATAAAGGATTCCTGGTTTAAAACATACACACGGCTCATCCATGACAAAGCAGTGGCAGTATTCTATTGCAGAATTTGCAAAGCAACTGGCCGGAGAAATATTTTCACTGAAGGAAAATCAACCAGTAAGCCAAAGGCTGATGACTTCAATAAACATCAGATGTCCAAAGATCACAAGTGAGTTTATTAATTATACTCCCCGCAGCCAAGCTTCTGTCATTTTTGTCTTCTGACTTCAATTTATCATGATACATTTTTTTTGATTTTAAAACTATTTCTATCTTTTTTTGTGAGACTTGCAATGGAGGCAGAAAGAGGGAAAAAAGTAATGACGAAGGCAGTGAGCACAGCTTATTCATCTGTGAAAAATGCTATTATAGCAGAAATGAGAAGCGTTTACTACATGGGAAAAACTCTGACTGCCACTCATAACCTCCATAAACTTTTGGAACTGCAAGTTCACAACGTAAGTATTTCTGACTTGCAATTTCCATCAAGAATTGTAACTTGTAAAGATTGTAAAAAAAATACTGACAGCACCTGCTTCCATGCCTCTCATTTGGACATGTTTCTGACTTGCATGGAGGTGGGGACAGCATACTCTTGCTGTCACTTCAAAATTTCTTTTTCTCTTTTCCACACAGGATTGCACTGAGCTAGCACCTATCAAGCAATCCGTTCTCCAAACACAGGCATCTATCGCATTCTGAATCGATTAATGACTTTACAAAGCAATATCTAAGACTGTGCAGGATGCTTTTCTAAAGGAATTGGAGAATGCTCCTATAAATTATACTCCTTACAAATTGATGAGGAACAGATGTTGGCTAACAAGAGTACACTAATGGTTTACATCAGATTCATTGACAGCAAGGGTTTCGTTCAGTCAAAATTTTTAGGTGTGACTGAGCTTGCAGAATGTAAATCAGAAGCAGTATATAATTCTGTCAATAACATGATCTTTGATCAAAATCTAGGACATTTACAGCTTATAGGACTTGCGACAGATGGGGCCTCTATTATGACAGGATGCAAAAAGGGTGTGACTACTCTAGCCAAAATAGATCACCCATATTTAGTTGCCACTCACTGTCTTGCACATAGACTCGCTTCAGCATCAGAGAAAGCAGCCAACCAACAGCAGTATCTGGTCAGTTTTATGTCAACAGTAAATCAGCTTGGGAAACTGATAAAGTACTCGCCAAAATTCTGTCGAATACTTGATCAGAGCAAAGAGCTACACCAGGAACATGCTGTGAAGCTTAAACAGATTTTCTTCACTAGATGGCTTTCATTCTCTGATTCTGTACAGGCATTACAAGCCTGCGTTGCATCACTTATGTCTGCTTTGACACAAATGGCAGAGGATAACTATCAGAGAACTCTTGCTATGGGATGCCTTAAAAAAATGGGGACGTTCAAATTTGTTGTCACTGTTTTCTTTCTGGCAGATGCTGTAGGTCTTCTTGCAATTCTTTCTAAACTTTTCCAGAAACGTGCGGTCATATTCTCCGAGGCAAGACAGCAGCTGGTCAGCACCATTGATGCACTCCGTGCACTCCCCGAAAATCCAGGACCACATTTCAAAGGTTTTCTGAGATGCCAAGTGAACCACCAGAGGAGGGTAAATCTATATTTAGATCACATATACTGAAAGATACATGGGAACAAAGAGAAGAGTTTAAGAATCTACAAACTTCTTACATACACTCTACAGCTGAGCAACTAGAAAGTTACTTTCCAGAAGGGACATTGTTGGACAACTGGAAAGTTTTAGATCCACGCAATGTACCTGAGGATGAGAACACTGTTAGCTACGGAGAAGAGGAGATTGAGAACATACTTATCCACTATGGTGTCCCTAAAGAAGCCAGTGTCCCTCAAGTTACTAACATCCTGCCAGTTAACCCAGATGAAACCAGACTTGAATGGTCTTTATCGTAGACTATTCTCAGTGCACAAACAGTGCACTATTGAAGAATTCAATGTCAAAGTTGTGGTCCCAAACAAGGAATCGTGGCCAAACATTTCAAAACTATATTCAATATGTCTGGCAACCCCATCAACTTCAGTGGAGTGTGAACGTGGGTTTAGTGCATACAACAACATTAAGACTGCTGAGAGGAATCGTCTTGAAGTGTGGAATGTGAACTATCTAATGACTCTTCTGGTCGAGGCTCCAGATGACATTGGAAACTTTGATTTCGAAAGTGCATTCCAGATTTGGGCATCCGAGAAGGACAGGCGTGGTTTCCTACAAACTGTCAAGGCAACTGATGCACCTCAAAGTTCCTCTGAAGATGATCTGCAGCATTGCATAACAGAAAAAGACAAAGAATCTCAGACAGACACTGGGCTGGTTTCTTGTTCTATGATACATTAATAGTCACTGGTATTTGAATCACTTAAGTTTCAAAGTTACTGGGTTTGCTGATTTTTGAAATAGGCTCGTTGCCATGTTGTTTTCAATACTTTCAGAGCTGCAATAATGTCATAAAAAACAGTAACTTACTGCTTTTCTTATGATTTAATAGCCGAAATCAATGAGTTGTTGGTGCCTAATGTTTTTCAAACAACCGGGGTTTACAATATAAAAACACCTTTTCTGCTTTTAATAATTATTTAAAACTGTTGCTTGATTTCTTATGTGAAAATTATTTCTGACTCTGCCTTGCTAGTGCCTTGAGTTTCAGGCTTACACATGACCCTGTGTGTGCTATGGCAGCCTGGGGGGGGGCATTAAAACACTTATGGCACTACTGGCCTTGTCGTTTCACACAGAAATTACTGAAAACTTTCATAGAGTCTAATGCTCATTTTCCTGCTTTAAAAATATGTGGCGCCTTGCCTTTTACCGATGTCTCGACATTGTCTTGTCAGACTCACTGTTTGCCTGAACTGACCACAAACTAAAGTATCTTTTTTTTTTCAAAATGGGCTGGGCTGCTGTGTGACCACTGGCACACCTCAATCTTAATGACCAGTATGCATTTATTTTGTATGCTTTTCTAATTATACATTACAGTTCAGTATGAACCTGATAATAAAGATTTTATTTCAAATTTATTGTGTTTTAACCACTACAAAGGTGCTGTAAACATGTTGTACTTAAAGAATGTGATCTGCAGTTAATACAAGTCCGTATAAATTTTTACCATTACTCGGCATGTGTGGCTAAGGGTCTCATGCGGTGGCTAAAAAATATTGGGTCTGATTAGCCACAGTGGCTAATAATTTTGAAACACTAGGGGGAACGGAGCCTAGGAGGGAGGCATTGGTTGTCAACACTTACGTTGGGGACTGCTGCAGGAATAGCACACCTTGTCTGGGGTTGTCCCTTTCCTGTTATCACTGAAGTGCCTGAAGGAGGGTTCCTGTGACTGGCACTAGCTTTGACAGAGAGTCCTTCTTCTGGGACCAATAAGTTCTGAGGTGAAATTGCATGTCCCTCATTTGGAACCTGGCTCCTGGTACTGTTGCTACTGAGGCTGCCACATGGCCTAACAGCTGCAGAAAATGCCTTGCTGGTCTGGGGGTATGAAGCTGGAAGGAACTTACCAATTGCAACAAATTGTCCACCCTTCCTTGAAGGTGGAATGCCTTTTACTGCAATGTGTCCAACTCTGCTCCTATGAACTCCAGGAGCTGAACCAGTTGCAAGACTTTTTCAGGTTTACCAGGAACCCCAGGGACTGCAGGGTATGCTGTGTAAGGGTTAGAGCATCTCTAACCTGCTGAGGAGTTGTCCCACGACTAGCCAGTCGTTCAGGTTAGGGAACACTGTCACCCCCATCTTCTCAAATGTACCACCACCACTGCCAGGCACTTTGTGAGCACTCTTGGGCAGAGGTCAAGCCGAAGGGTAGGGCTCTGAACTGATAATGGCCTGATGGCAATCTGAATCTGAGATACTTTCTGTGGGATTGCCTGATGGGAATATGGAAGTATGCGTCCTTGAGGTCTAGTGATGCCAACCATTCTCCCTGCCTTAGTGTGGGGAGAATAGTTGCCAGAGTGACCATCTTGAACTTTGGCTTTGTAAGGTGTCTGTTCAAGTGTCTGATCTAGTATGGGTCACCACTCCCCAGTTTTCTTTAGTGTTAGGAAGTACCTCGAGTATAGAACTTGTCCCCTCTGATCCAGGGGGACTGATTCTAGTGCCTTGTCAAGGAGAAGTTTGGTTACTTCTAATTCCAGTAGTACTTTTTCTCTTGGGGTGGCAGGTCTGAATAGCCTTGCCCTCAACCTCTGTACAATCTTGAAGTTGAGAGCAAGGCCCTGGCTTACCACTTCCAGGACCCACTTGTCTGTGGTGATGTTTTGCCATGCCTGGAAATGGTAAGCCAGCCTGCCCCCTACTGGAACTGAGGAGGTGACCCTGACAAGCACATCAGGGGTTCTGTTTTGCTTGAGCACTAGGCTGGGGACTGGGTCCAGCACGACTGCTGCCCCTTCTTCCCCTGCCTCTGAAATATCCTCTCTGCTGCAGTAGGCTGGGAAAGCTTAGGACTGGTAGGCCAGGGGTAAAGCCTTCCCCTACCTCCCCTATTCTGATGTTTCTGGCGGGTGGATGCTCTCTCTTTAGGAGCCGCACTCTTAAAGGCTACTTTGTAATCATCCATCTTCTTCATGTAGGCTTCTGTCTGTTCACCAAACAAAGAGGTTGCCTCACAGGGAAAATCCAGGGCCTTAGCCTTCGTGTTCTGGGACAATTTAGTGGCCCTGAGCCAGGCACACCTCCTCAGGGACATTGAGGTTACCATCACCCTAGCCACAGTGTCATTAGAATCCACTGCCATGTAGAATTGGTACTTGGAAGCTTCAATACCGCACTTTGCAGCTTCCATGAGGTCATTTGCCATTGGACAGGGGGCTGCCTTGGCCATCTCCATTACTGAATTACACAGATTCTTCTAATACCTGGAAACATAAGCCATACAGGAAGCTTGCCTAATGGCCATGGGGATCAACTCTGGGATCCCAGCTCCTATGGCCCCTACTTGGTGGTCCGTGACTCCCCCCCCCCCCTACGGCACGACAACACCACTCCCCTCCCACGTACCTGCCCGTCAGTGCCATGGCTCTGCACGGCCAGTGGCACAGCCCCCCACACATCTCCACGGCCACCGGCCCCAAATAATGCTGGGGCGTGCTACCTATATATAGGCAGCGCTCCCAGCGCTGTTGGATGGCCCGGCCCGGTGGAGGAGGTGTGAGGGCCATGCTGCTGGCCGTTCAGGCTGCGGCACCGATGGAAGGTATGGGGAGGAGTAGTGTTTGTCAGTGCCCGCAGTGAAACCTGACATCACGAGGGGCTGGAGGAACCAGGATCGAGGGTCAGGGATTGTGGACTGGGGCACTGGGTGTTAGGGGGTGTTCCTGTGCTACTCTGGGAACAGGGCTGTTATCCATTGGGGGATGTAACTGCCTGCGCTGGGGATGGGAAGGATGTGATATGTAACTTCTGTAAATCGGCACTACTTAGCTCTGTCAGAGATCCTAGGAGGTTCTGGAGGAACATTAAATCCCTCGTCAGTGGGCCCTCTCACTCGGGTGTTGTGGACATGATTATTGATGGAGTCTCGTGCAATAATCCCCACACTATAGCCGACCACCTCAATCTCCACTTCTCCGACCTTTCGGCCCTCATCTCTCGTTTCACGACCGATGGGGGTCGCTCACTTAATATCCCTCCAATGCAGAGTTAACATCCTCCACGGAGAGTATTTAATCTTAAGGCCGTGTCTGTCCTTGATGTTCGGAACCACTTGGCTGCCCTCTCCCAGCACTCCAGTGCAGGGCCTGACAACCTTGAGCCCAGGCTTCTCAAGCTGGGAGCAGCTTACATTGCCCCTCTGACTGCCCATATCTTTAACCCATCCCTTAGCTCGGGGATAATCCCTGACATCTGGAAGGAGGCAAGGATAGTCCCTGTTCTGAAGCAGGGAAATCCCAAACTCCCTGACAACTATCGCCCTATTGCTATTCTCCCATCCCTTGGTAAACTCCTGGAAAAGGTTGTGGCGGAGCAACTCTTGGAGTACGTGGATACCCATGAGCTGCTTTCTGGGGCCCAACATGGTTTCCGGAAGGGTCATAGTACCACTACTGCCCTGATTACTGTAACCTCTAGTATTAGATCCGCCATGGATCAGGGCAAACTGTCAGGTGCTATATTTATTGACTTGTCAAAAGCTTTTGACCTTGTCAAGCATGACCTACTGGGGGAGCAGCTCAGAGCTCTCGGGTTCTCTCCACATGCCATGAGTTGGATGATGGGCTACCTAATGGGTAGAAAGCAGCGCACCTGCTTTAACAAGGTCCTCTCGGAGCCTAGGGCTGTGACCATGGGAGTTCCCCAGGGATCAGTACTTGGACCTCTCCTATTCTCACTTTTGATTAATCAACTCCCACGGATGACCTCTCATTGCCAAGTCACGCTTTATGCAGATGATCTTGTGCTAGTGGCCCATGCTCGTAATGCTGCTAACCTTAACCAGTGCCTATCTGAAGACTTCAGCAGAGTCTCGGCCTGGATTACCAACCACAGACTGGTATTGAATCCTAACAAAACTCAGGCCATGCTCTTTGGTTCAACGGCCAAGTTAAAAGCCCCATCAGCTATGCTCAAAATAGCTTGTGATGGAGGCCCCCTGTTGCCAACAGTGAGCTCAATTAAATATCTTGGGGTCATCCTTGACCCACAACTTGATATGGGAAGCCATATCCAAAACATCTGCAGAGCCACCAGGTGTAAGCTTGGCCTTGCCTACAGGGCCAGATACAACCTGACTCCGGGAGCGAGGCTGGCACTTGCGAGGGGAGTGCTTCTCCCTTCCCTGAGTTATGGATACCACCTATTTGCCAGGTCACCCCAAATCCATCTTAATCGGTGGAACACGGCATATAATGATATCTGTCGGTTTGCACTTGCTGCTCCCAAACTCACCCACCGATGTGAGCTCTATAACAAACTCAACTGGCTCCCCCCTACGGAACTCCTGATCCTTGGTGTAGGAAACTTCACCAGGAAAGTGCTTGCCACGGGCATCCCATCGGGACTGGCGCATCTCCTCCCAAAACTGGACGCCATCCCCTACCAGCTCAGGTCACAGACCGCTGAGTTGCTTAAAGTTCCCCCTACTCAGACCCTTATGGGGGATCGTGACTTTGCTGCTTTTGTACCTAGGCTCTGGAACTCCATTCCGGACTCTGTTCGCTCTGCCCCTTCCCATGGGACCTTTCGTTCCTCCCTGTGGTCCCACCTAAAACAAACGACAAGATGTGACTGCTCCTAGTCTCTGTTATGTAATACTCTGCAGTCCACTATTGTCCACTCTGAGTCCATGATGGTCTATGAAATATGTATTCAGTGATTCTGTCTATCTATGTCCTGTAACAATTTGTACTATGTGTGGCAGTATCTCTGCCCTTATACAAGCGTTGTTATAGCTGTTTTTTACTGTATCATGCTGTTTATCCAATGTTGCCATGTATGTATACTGTATGTTTTGTGCTCTCCTGGGTCGTTCCTGAAAATAGGCATACTACTTGTCTAGTGTACTTACCCGGTAAACAAAAGCTAAATAAATAAATAAATATGGGGCAGGGGATTACACTCTACATCGGGAATGGGGCTGCCGTGTGGGGGGGATACTTAGCCAGCCACAGGACAGGGCATACATGTGCTGGGGTGGGGGGGCGCATTACTGCTTTCAGACCATGGCCAGCACTCCGCTGAGGGAGGGGGGAGCTCTTTGTGAATGGCGTGTAGTGCAGACATGCCTCCTGCCCCCCCCCCAGCGTGTTGCTGTCCGTGCAGCCAGGGGGATCGGGTACGGAGGGGTTGCGCGCCCCTTTGGTGCATCCCATGCAGTGGGCACAATGAGTGCAGAGGGGCTATATGCCGCAGATACGCAGTACGTAGGCACTCTGCACATTCGTGCATAGGCCCCATTGTTTGGTTACCTTTAGATCACCATATATGATTACCCCCAGGTCTCTTTCTTGATTGGTGACTGTCTGTACCTCTCCCCCCATCTTGCATTCCTCCCTTGGATTTCTATGCCCCAAATACGTGAAAGATCCCATGACACTAATTGAAGGAGGGTAGTGGAGCTTTCCCGGTGTATTGGTCAACTTTCACCCTGTCAATAAAACAAGCGCATGTAACCCACCCCCAGGGCATACCTGGAAATAAAGTAATACAGTTCAGTGTGCCTTTCCTGGTCAAAAATTTCAAATAAATAGATAAATAAACAAACAAAAAAAACACATTGTTAAGAATTTTTCTCATGGTTACTCTTACCTTTCTCCAATCAATTTGCTTAAACTTTCTAAGCGTTCTGAGTGCGCTGGTAGTGGGAGTAGCGTTTTTCCTTTAATTTTTCCTTCAAACATAAATAATTCATTTTTTAGACTAAGCCCATGCTTCACTACATCCTCGGCCACCACTTTAGGCCAGCTACTAACATTATCAGGGACAGTAAACAGGGGAAATACCACCTAGAAAAACATTAAAAACAGATCATATATCATATATGTGACTTGATATGAAGCCAACAGCACCATAAAAAAAGCACAATCAAAGCTTTGTAACTTCCATGATAAGGGTCTAAGCCTAAGAAGTCACGACTCTTACTTGAGATTCCTGATCAGAATGGCAGAAAGTCTGATTCTGCAGTGGTTCTTTTGCACCTTAACGTAAGAAATGAAAATTACGTACCAACCGTAATTCTTGATCTTCCTGTATATCTTCGCCATTCATCACTGGTGGGTACGATGATGGAGGCGCAAGGACCCCCACAGGAAGCGTTTTAGCTTAAAGAGCAGCTGACGCCTTCGGGAGAACTTTAACAAAATATAATATTTAGACACAGTTCAGCTTGCTTCTCACATTAGTTCTGTATTTTTCCTCCACATTATTTATTACTGAGGTCATCTGCATGAAAACAGGATATTTATTCCTGACGAGTTCATCTATTCCTGCTGCTTTCTCCTTACCTGAGGTCATAATGCACTGCTTGTGACATCACCATTACTCCCATGGCAACAGACTGCGGTGTCACAACAGAGGATTATGACTTAAAGTGGAGAGTAAACTACAGAGGCTGATGAACTCTAGGGGATAAAGATGATATTTTCATAACAATTTCCTCATTAACACATAACTGGGGAAGACATCTATAGAATACATACAGAATGCAAGATGAATTGTACCTATTGGCGAAGATATTCAAAGGGGTTGCACCAAATCAACCTCAGAAATGCACCCCGGGGCAATATTCAAAAGGGGGACTTGTGCAGCGCAATTCCTGATGCGCCAAGGTGCCAAGATAATGTATGCGGCACATCTCCAGGGGGCGTGCCCATGCATATGTGGCACATCTCGATATTCAGCCGGGACATCCCGGAGATGTGCCGCATACCTAGGCACAAAGTTGAGCATGGAAAAATCATACTCAAGTAGAAGCCACCCACAGGCGAGATGCCGTGATGCAAGGCACATCACAGCAGCCGCCAGCCGTGGGTGCCCCCTCCCAAAAAAAACACTATACACAAGCACCCACAATAATCCCTGGTGGTCCAGTGGTTCCCCCCTTCCCTGCCCCTAACCCCGATCACACATTCTGAATTAAGTAAACTGCCCTGGTAGTCCAGTGGTAGCCCCGACCGTAACCCCGATCGCTGTTGACTGACTGTCTAACTCCCTGGAAGTCAGTGGTACCCCCCCACCCACACGGTCATCGGCGGGCAGCAAATCACACCGCATACATCCGCGGCTGCCCACTGAGCGACAGCTTACAGTATGTACTACAACCACATTGGTCACACTGTGGACCAATGGGCTCGCAATACATACTGTAATAGTGCTCACAACTTTGTGAATGAAGTCATTCATTCACAAAATTATGAATACCTATTACAGTATGAACTGTGAGCCCATAGGTCCACAGTGTGGACCTTGTGCTTGCAGCATATACTGTAAGCTGTCATTCAGCCGGTAGCCATGGAGGTATGAGGGTGGGTTAGTGCCCGGCGATGACCCGGGGTGGAGCTGGGGTCCCATGTGGGTGGGAGGGTGGGGAGCCACTGGACTACCAGGGACTGTATTGAGCCATATTTACGGCGACTGGTGGTACGGGATCGGGAGGGGGTACTACAGTGATCCCTAGTACAGGGACCGCATGCTGTGCAGGGCGCCAGATGCATTTCGCTGGCCAGCCCTGCACAACACAAGCAAATGGGGCCATAATGACATGAAAATGACTCCATTTGTGCCTTGCATGCATAATGGTCCCATCTGCATATCCAGGTCTGAATATCTGGAAGTGCGCCCAAGCGCAGCTCAGTTCTTGCTGAGCATTCCATTCAGATATGCAGGCCTGTTTGAGGATCTGACAGCACACTGCATTTGTGCCATGTGCATTCTTTGATATATTCAGAAGAGATGCATCGCACATCTCTTTGAATATATCCCTTTGTTGCTCCAGTGCAACTCGATTTGCTTCTAGAACCACTTGCGCCATTACCGAAGTAGCATTTCAGAATCTCGGGCCCATTATGTTTTCAAAGTTTTGAGGCATCAGCAGCTCTTTAAAAGCTTTTCTGCTAGGAGGAGGGGTGATGTCGGGGACAGCACCGCCCTCAAAGCTGACGCATTGAGTGGCGCTCACAGGTTGGCCAGTAACAGTCGCCTTCCCCTCTATTACCTCAGTTCTGCTCACCAGGGAGAAAACAGGCATAAAGAAAAAGAAGGGTTGAGAGTGGGGCAAGAGAGGCCAAGGGACAGCAAAAGGAAAGGATAAAAATTGAAAAAGGATTAAGCCGACCGGATAGGAAAAAAAGGTTGGAGCCTAGTTTGCTCTGGGGAGAGGGCCCCAACCTCTGGGCAGGCTAAGGCAGAGAGAAGAAGAAGAAGATGAAGAAGAAGAAAGAGGAGGAGGAGGAGACGAGGTGGGAGGATAAGACTGTATACCCCCATGTCCCAGAAGTCCCTATGGACCAAAGGGAAACTAAAACTCCGCTGTCTAGATCCTCTTGTTAAGGTGGAAAATTTCCACCCTTTTTTTTTTTTTTGGAGAGCCTGAGACAAGGCGACAGTCCAGAGAACAGGACTTTTCCAAGAGGAGCGGGAAAAAACTAAACCCCCACCAGCAAGAGGGCTCCAAACAGGAGAACTGCTTGACAGGTCAAGCTAATCCCCAGGTCCACTAGGGGAGGAACATTTGGTAATAGATGCTCCTTCTCCCCTTTTTCCTTACCCAGAAGAGAAAGTACAGTTACGTAAGAACTTACCGTAACAGCAGATCTTCGAGAGAGGCTCTTGCAATAGGTAATTACAAATAGGACTGAAGCCGGCAGGCGTCAGGACCCCACGGAAACTGTTTCTAGCTAGCAGTCTCTGGCGAGGACCGCCCACCACGTCAGGTGACCGGCGTCAGGACGCCGGTATAAAGAAGTGTCCTCACACCCGCTGGCCCAGTTCTTTCCGCCACAGACCAAAAGAGGCTGGACGAGAGAGAAGCGAATATTTCCCTCACTGGAAAAGGAGCTGAAAAGCTTAGGGGGATGGAGGGCGGGAAGGTATTACCTACTGCAAAAGCCTCTCTCGAAGATCTACTGTTACGGTAAGTTCTTACGTAACTGTACTATCTTACTTCGAGAGGGCTCTTGCAGTAGGTAATTACAAGTAGGACTGAGTCCCAAGCAGTCTGGAACAAGAAGAAGCAAATGGGAGGAGGAAAGCTACTCAAACTAGATCCTCTAGCTGTGAAGGCCTCAAGAAAGGAGGCCTTGCAGAACAGCAAGCCCAAAGCCTGCTCTACGGCAAGAGGCAATATCCAAACTGTAATGTTTTGTAAAGGTATGGACGGAAATCCAAGTGGCAGCAGCACAGATGTCTGCCGCTGACACATTCTTGAAACAAGCCACCGAGGCAGCGACTCCTCTGGTGCAGTGGCCTCTCACTTGACCCGGAAGGGTCTTGTTGTACTTGTCATAACAGAAGGTGATGCAATGACCTAACCATCTGGACAGGCATTGCTTAGAAACAGCATTGCCTTCTCTTTTGTGGGCAAAAGAGACAAACAGTTGATCAATCTTTCTGAGATCTTTTGTTCTGTTAGTGTAGTATCTCAGAATTCAGTGAACATCCATAGTGTGTAATAGATACTCCCCTTGACTGGAGTATTGCGTAAAGAAAGCGGGTAACTCTATGGACCGGTTCAATGTAGATTCCACTACCACCTTGGGAAGAAACTTAGGATTGGTGCACACAGCCACACGTTCCTTGTGAAAAATCAAATACGAGATTTTACACATCAGGGCCTGGAACTCGGAAATCCTCCAAGCAGAAGTAATGGCCATTAGGAAAAGCGTCTTCCATGAAAGGAACTTCGTGTCTGCTGAGGCTGCCAGTTCAAAAGGAGGCAAAGTAAGCTTCTCAAGAACGAAATTCAAATCCCAAGGAGGGGCGGGAACTCGGATAGAGGGTCTCAAGTGAAGAACCCCTCTGAGGAAAGTCTTAGAGACTTCCAGCTGAGCAAACATCCTGTCTGCAAAAGGGACGTGGTAGGCTGAAATGGCCGCCATGTGTACCTTCAGGGACGAGTGACTAAGACCCAGATCAAAGAGATAGCGCAGGTACTCCAGCAGCCTCCCAACAGAGCAAGAGAAAGGCTCAAAATCTTTTGAAGCGGCCCAGACTGAAAACTGTTTCCATTTCATGGCATAGGTAGACCTAGTGGAGCATTTTCTAGCCTCCACCAGGATCTCAGCCACTTAGGGTGAGACCTCAAACCAGGCTTGAGCTATGTCTGCAGAAGCCATGCATGCAGTTGGAGGGACTTGAGACGTGGATGGACCAGGGTCCCCTGATCCTGCGTCAGTAAAAGTCACGAGAGAGGAAGAGGAAGAGGAGGTTCCTCTGAGTATTGTTGCAGAAGAGAGAACTAAACTTGCCTGGGCCAGAAAGGAGCGATCAGAATCATTCGTGCTCCTTCTGAGCCGAGTTTCTGTAAGACTCTCGGGATCAAAGGGATCGGGGAAGGCATAGCCGAATTTGTCCTTCCAATCTAGAGACAGAGCGTCTCTCCAAAAAATGCCGCTTTCTTGAGCGAGCGAGCAGAAGTCGGGAAGCTTTGCGTTTAGAGGTGAGGTGAACAGGTCCACCTGTGGCATTCCCCAATGTAGGAAGAGATCGTCTAAGACCCCCTGATCCAGTTCCCACTTGTAAGCTTGAGCAGACGAGTGACTTAGTTTGTCTGCCAAGGTGTTCTCGACCCCGGGGACGTGAATTGCCATGAGGTGAAGGTTGTGCTGTGAAACCCAATCCCAAACTGTCATCGCTTCCCTGCAAAGAGGGTAAGAACGAGTCCCTCCCTGTTTGTTGATGTACCATACCACACACATATTGTCCGTCTGGACAGCTAAGTGGCCGGGAAGAAGATGCAGACGTAGGGCTGGAGAGCATAAAGCACTGCCCGAAGCTCGAGCACACTGATATGAAGTGTTTTTTAGAGCTTGGACCAGCAGCCCTGGGTCCTGTGAGGTCCGAGATGGGCTCCCCAAACTTCGCCTGAGGCATCTGTGGTCAGAGTCTGGGGGGGGGGAGGAAAGCAGAAGGGAACTCCCGGAAAAAGGTTCTCTCGAACCATCCACCACTGCAAGTCTTGAACCATGGGGGAGGAGACTAGGACAAGCTGTTCCAGGTCGTCCACCAACTGATCCCATTGAGACCGAAGCATCCACTGAGAGACCCTCATGTGGAGCCGAGCATGAGGGACTTTTGGGATAGCAGCCGCCATAAGCCTGAGGATGCCAAGAACCGACCTTGCTCTGACCCGCCTGTGGTCGGACAACAGGCTTACCTGAGTCTGGAGTGTGGCCGCCCTGTCCGGTGGCAGGAAGGCCCTGCCCAAGGTCGTGTCCAGGATCGCCTCGATAAACTGGAGCCTCTGGGATGGGATCAAGTGAGACTTGGTATGGTTGATGGTAATACCCAGACAGGCAAAGACCTGCTGGGTAAGGGAGAGGAAGAGTAGGGGTTCCTCCACGGATGAGGCCGCCAGGAGCCAATTGTCCAGGTACAGGAAAACCTGCACCCCCCGGGTACGCAGGTAGGCCGCTACCACCGCAAGGCATTTGGTGAACACTCGGGGAGCCGAGGAAAGACCAAATGGGAGGGCCTTGAACTGGTAGTGGTCCCCCTGGAAAGCAAAACAGAGGTAACTGCGGTGAGAAGGGCGGATAGGTATGTGCAGGTAAGCATTCTGCACATCCAGAGCACACAGCCACTGTCCCGACCGAAGAAGGGGCAGGAGGCTCTGCAGGGAGAGCATCCTGAACCTCTTGAACTCCACGAATAGGTACAGGGAACTGAGATCAAGAATTGGCCTTACATCTCCTGTCTTCTTTGGGACCAGGAAGAAGTGGGAATAATAACCCGTTCCCTGTAAAGAAAGGGGAACGGGCTCTATCGCCTCTTTCAGCAAAAGAGCTGAAATCTCTTCCTGGACCAGAAGAAGGTGTTCCCGAGAGTACGACGACCTTGGGGGAGAGTGACGAGGTGGTTTCTGTAGAAACTCTATTGAGTGTCCTTCTGCGATTAGCTGGAGCACCCATGAATCTGAAGTTATCCTCTCCCAGCTCGGGAGGTGGAGGGAAAACCTCCCTCCTACTGGTTCCTCTGGGAAGCCCGGAGGCTGTGGGAGAGGGAAGTAGACAGGTGGTGTGGGGCAGCACCGCAGTTAAGCACCCACTGCTTTTTTGGGCGGGGGGGCTTGGCAGCTGGAGGGGCCCAGTGCTTGGCGGCCTGCTTTCCCTGGGGTTTCGCCTTTGGCCGATTCCGTCTGTGAAAGGGATGGTGCTGCATTTGATAGGGATGATACATAGAGTCCACGGACTTTAGTGTCGTCCCCTTCTCCTGCAGATCAGTGATGATGTCCTTGACATCGCCACCAAAAAGCACTAAACCCCGGAAGGGAGCTTCCTGAATAGCAGACTGCACTTCCGGGACCAACCCTGACACACAGAGCCAAGCATGACGCCGTAAGCCTACAGCGAAAGCTGAGCTCCTACCAGCAGTGTCCGCTGCATCGTAAATCGCACAAAGCATGTGCCAACTGGCTGAATGTGCAGAGCGGACGAGGTCAGCCACTTCCTGCTTGACTTGAGGTCAAGAAGAGTCCACTTTGGATTTACACCTCACTAAGAATTGCCTTCTGGTAATCCCCCATGTGACCGACATAATTCAGGGCCCTAATACCCAGAGTGGAAGAAGCGAAAATCTTCTTGCCATACTGGTCCAGAAGACGGGATTCTTTGTCAGGTGGAGACGAGCTCAAATGCCTCGGGTTAGCTGACTGACCATGAGCGGTGCTAATCATGACCGAATCAGCTCGAGGGTGAGAGTCTAAAAAGTCAACACCATCGGGAGCCTGATATAGCCTGTTTGACTTCCGAGGAAGTGGGGCTAAAGCCGACAGCTGCTTCCAAATAGTGGTAATAAGATCGGCATGAGGCTCAATCCAGGGTGGCACAAAGTGGGAGCTGTCACGGGCAGATCCAGATGCTCAGCGAGTTTCTTACGCTGGAGATCCGGCTCCAAGGACTGCCACTTTTAAACCTCCTGGATTTTACGTAGCAACTCCGTAAAAGAAGGATCCTCCGGAGGAGACTTCAGAGGAGTCCTTGGCCTAGGCTTAGACAGAGAGCGTGGCTCGTCGTCCTGCTCAGGACAACCATCGGAGGCATCCGAGGTGTCCAAGGAAGAAGAAGATGGTGATGAAGAAGACTCCCTCTCCCGGCGAGGGGGAGGAACAGACTCCTTGGATAACCCGAAGCAGAACTCCCAGACAGGAGGCCTGAAGATCTCCCCTACCAAGAAGAGGGGCCCGGGGAGCCAAGGAAAAAGAGGGCAAGAGCTCCTGCTTGTCCCCCCCCCTTTAGAGTGGGTCCCTGGTGCTTCAAAGAAGTGTCAGGGAGCCCAGAGGCACCAGTGAGACTTCCCCCACAACTGGTCTCAACTGGGGGGAAGGCAAGCAGGGAGGAGGCACTGCCCAGAAGCTGAGGCCCAAGAGGGGAAGAGGTGCGGGAAGCAGTGACGAATGGTGAAGATATACAAGAAGATCAAGAATTACGGTAGGTATATAATTTTCTATCTTACCTGTATTAATCTTCACCATTCATCACTGGTGGGTGAGTACCAAGCCCACAAGGTGGACTGGTACCTCCCTGAAGGCTGAACAACCTTCAGCCCCCCATGGGGGATTCACGAGGAAAGAGGGCCCATCATGAGTCTGGTCAGACCCGCTACTGGTCAGAGCCAGGACTGGGCTCCTCACCTGCAGGAGAGGAAGGGCGCCCTGACATTTCCCACCTGGCTCTTCGGGAGAAAAATCGGGGCCCTCGGAATGGAGAAGAAGTAGCCCTATGCCAGGCCAAGGGTGACAACTGGGAGAGGCAAAGCCATGTTGTCCGCCTAATGCAGACTGTGGATCCTACAACCATGGAGGCTACCACGTTGGTGTCATAAGATGCCCACGCCTGGTGTCTCGCTAGCTCCAGGCCTCTTGTGGAAATGGCAATGGCTTGCTTGGTTGCCTCGCAATCAGGCAAGGCCGCTAGGATTTCCACCCACGCAGCCCGCAGGTGCCTCTCATAGGTCACTAAGTTTGCCTGATGAGCAGCAATGGACAACAGCAGTCGAACTCTACAGAATCCACGTTTGTGGGATGGTCTCTTGGCAGGCACTAATGCCCAGAAGGGGTTTCCAGCCACTCTGAGCCTGATGTGGAGTGGGACAAGGCTCCTGGAGACCCCTAGGGAGCGCAATACCTGCACTAGCAGTCCCCAGAGGCTGGGGAAGCGGAAGTGGACGACTGACTGATGTTGTACAACTCCTCCATAAAGAGTCAAGGCCATGGAGGGATCATTAAGGATTCCTGACTGTACTTCCCAAGAAACAACAGTCGCATGTGCAGGACTGCGTAGAGACACTGGGGTAAGATTGAGCTCTTCTATCATTGTCAACAGGAGCCTCTAAGACTCTGAAAAGTCAGCATCTGAATATGGGTACAAGGAGGAGTCCTCTTCCTCAGAGGAGAAAGCAGATGAAGTAGAAGGGCCCTGTATAGGGAACAATGGTGCAGGAAAAGGGGATGCGAACACCATCTCATCCACGGCCCTGTAAAACATGGGAAAGCACTCACCGTGGCCCTCTGCTACTCACAGGTGAGAGGCTACAAATGACAGGAAAGACCCGGGAGAACAGGGGCAGGAGGAGGCAGAGAGGAAGAAGGTTGGGCAGAATGGTCTGGAGACCGGATCCCCTCTACCAGGACCATGGGGACAAGCGGGAGACCCCTCTGAAGCAAGGAGGATGCACTGTCCAGACTCCTCCTGCTGTTCAAACCTCCCTGATCCAGCAGGGGGAAGCCCACCGGGGGGAGGGGGAACCCCAGCTGAGGAGATCGGAGCTAAGCAAAACCAGCAGGGTGGCCCCTGTCCCCACCCGTTGCAGAACTCTGTCCCCTAGAGGAGAAGGAGGTGCCCAGCCCAGCACTCCAACTCTGTCCCGGAGAGACCAAGGTCACCAATGCAGAGCAGGAGACAGACCGGGCCTCTGATCCCCCCAGATGAGGAAAGAGACCTGCCCCTCGAGCACGGTCCCACTATGGCAACCGTCCTTAAGGGAGGAGGAAGAGAAAAGCTAGCACCAGGGTCAGTCTCTGAATCCACCTTCAATTCCGTGCCAGCACTGAAGAACAAACAGGCACTGAAATCGGCCTCCTACACAGAAATGAGACACAAAGATGCACCGTCACTGAAGCGCTGCCGAACACGACACTAGAGCCGGCCACGGCACCGATTATCGATTCAATCCCCAGAAATGGCAGTGCCATCGACCTCAGCGTCGACATCAGGGGCGGTACCAACCATGACACCAACCCTGGAAACGGCACCATCCGCAGCACCACTGCCAGATGCAGCACTGACCATGGCACCATCATCGACCATGGCACAGTCCACAGATCCGACACTGCAGCACCATCACCCAAGGCGCGCCACCAGTGGCACCAGAGTCCCCCACGGCACCGATGGAGCAAAGGAGGGGCATCACAAACGGTGTCAGTCCTATGACCGGAACTCACACAGGACGATCTCAAGCAGATCCTGGGGAGCGACCGTTGCTCCAGAGACCTCGACTGCCAACCTGGATCAGCCTGATTATCCTCTGAATCTGAGGAGGAGAGCATGGCAATCTCGAGAGGGGCAACCCCTGCCACTCTACCCATCCTGGCACCGACAGCGGTGTCGGGAGGGGACTCCGCAGCACCGGACGGTCGGCCTCGCTCACCGACACCAGAACTGGTAACAGGAGTCAAGGCCGCACCTCCGAAGCCCTCGAAGGGACCGCCGATGCAGGCACAATGTGTAGCTGACGCCACGACACCGAGGTCGGTCGGTTCACCAAAGGGAAACCAGGCCTTGAGCAATCCACAGCTGGCCCCCCAGAGCAGACAGATCTGTTCCACGACCACTGAACCAGGTGTCCGGACTCAGCGAGAACTGAGACGACAGAAGCCTACTCTCCCCTGGTGCATACAGTAGTGGGGGGAGGCCCGGGAGACAGGCCTAAGGTCCTCACCTTAGAAGAAAAAGGAAAAAAGACTCGACGCCATACAAACGCTAGTTAAGAAAATATCAAAACTATGCCAAACGCGGCGTCGAGAGGAGCAGTGTCGAGTATTTGGTCAGATGAGCGGAAAACGGTAGTTGAATAGCCTGGACGGCAGGAAAAACAGAACTGAGGTAGTGGAAGGGGCAACAATGGGTACTGGTCAACCCGCAAGTACCACGCAATGCGTTGGCCTCAAGGGCGGCACCATCCCTGATGTCACCCGTCCTCCTAGAAGAAAAGCTTTTTAAGCTAAAAAGCTTCCCATGAGATCCTAGTGCCTCCGGTTTAGTACACACCATGATGAATGGTGAAGATTGATACAGGTAAGATTTACCATTTCAGCATACTGTATATGCAACAAAACTGAACATCCTGCCCTTAGGCATGCTCACTGTTTCCCTGCCAGTGAAATGACTGAGAAATGCATGCAATAATCTCATCTTTCCTCTGGGTTAATAATGTCTCAAGATGCTGTTATCTAAAGTTCTCGTCCACCAAAATCACTGGGAGGTCTCAGACTACATCATTTCCTACTGCACTTCCATGCCCTAAATGGGAGCAAATACCCTACAGTGAGCCAGCCGTTATACACCAGAACGGATGACACTGGAGGAGAGACTATGTAACTCTCAGCACTCTCCTACATAGTGTTACTGGCGCAGAAGGTAGCACTCTCGCCTCTGTAGTCATAAAATGGAAAGTTTATGGATTCTAAACCCACACAAGATAATACTCCAGGTAGAACACTAGGTTTGCTGGCAAATGCACCTAGCTTCACCAGAGCTCTTTTCTTCTAGGTTTTCTTGAAAGGACAGAATAAGGAACTACATTATCAGAGCAAGGAGAAAAGGAAAAAATTACTCACCTTAGTAATTATGTTTCTTCTATTGGAGTCTTGCTGTATTCTGACAACTGCAGTTAGCCCCAGACTTTAAACTGCCCCGGAGAACAAAGGGTTAACATTTCTATGCAGAGCACAGAATGCTGAGCTCGAGCTCAGTTGATGCCTCTGTCTGTTTCCTTTGAACGCTAACCGTCCGATTCTTACGAGCAACACTCTACTAGTATTCTATGCAGAAATTGTAAAACTAAATTTTTAATGGCCAACTGGCAACAAAAAGTTTTGGACTACCAAAAGCAGACTAAAGTCAGGAAACCCAAAACTCAAAACCCAAACAGGAATATAACAAAATAAACACCCATACAAGAATAGGGTGTAAAAAAAGCACCCCTGAGGTGCAACACTGCACCTGCCCACCCACTTCCCAAAAACAGGTTCTGAGAGGGGAGGCAGGAAGGGAGGTCAGAATACAGCAAGACTCCAATAGAAGAAACATAATTACTAAGGTGAGTAATTTTTTCTTCAAACAACTTGAAGCCTTGCTCTGTTCTGACAAGTGCAGACAACCAAGCAGTACCTCCATGGAGGAGGGACAGAACCTACTTTGGGAACAGGCTCTGAAGTACTGCTGTGCCAAACCGAGCATCACTCCTAGCCTGGATATCCAGAGAGTAATGCTTGGTAAAAGTATGGACTGTTTTCCAGGTGGCTTCTTGACAAATTTCTAAGAGAGGGAAATCCCTGGCAGCAGCCAGGGAAGCAGCTGTACCTCTTGTGGAATGAGCCCTCAGGCCTGAGGGTGGAGTTTTTCCCAGTTTTTCATAGCAGAACTGTATACAAGACACGCTCCACCTCGCAACAGATCTCTTGGTGGCAGGTTTGCCCTCTTCTACTTCTTCATAAGTGAGGAACTACTGGAGGGAGTCAAACCTGTGACCCGTGGTACACTCTATGTAGTAACTAAGGGCTCTTTTAACATCTAAACTGTGTAGCCTCCTCTCTCCTGAGGAAGAATGATCAGTGAAGAAAACAGGAAGAGACACAGACTGGTTTAAATGGAAGTCTGAAACCACTTTGGGCAAGAACCTTCTATTGGTTCTAATGAACACTTTATCCCTGTGAAAGGAGATAAAATCAGGTTCCACTGACGGCTTACAATTCACTGATACGCCTGGCAGAGGTAATAGCTCCCAAGAACACAGTTTTCCAAGTCAAGTACTTAAGCTCTGCTGAGGACATAGGCCCAAAAGGGGATTGCATAAGTTGAGAAATGCAAACATTCAAATCCCAGGCAGGAGCAGGGTCTCTAAAAGGAGGATTGGTGTGAAGCAATCCTTTAAAAAATTTACAGAACACAGGGTGAGAAGATAGTGAGGAAGACTTCCCCACAGACAGAAACGCAGAAACAGCTGAAAAGTGTATCTTAAAAGTACTTGGTCTGAGGCTTAGCCCATTAAGATGGACCATATAATTCAGAAAAGTAGGCAATCCAGCAGTATCTGGAGAAATATGCTTCTTAGAACACCAAATGCTGAATCTCTTCCATTTGGAGTTATAAGTCTTTCTGGTGGAGGGCTTTCGAGAAGCTTTGAGAATATCCAGAACCCCTTGGGAAAGATGCAGATCTGCAAACTCTAACTCTTCAAGAGCCACGCCTTGAGATTGAGAGACTGGATATTGGGGTACCAAATCCTCCCTGAGAGGATGTTAACAGGTTGTAATTCCAGGGAAGACACAGGGTAAGATGGACTGCTAGGGACAGCAACAGGAGGTACCAGGGCAGTCTGGCCCAATCTGGAGCAATCAGAATCACTTTGCAAGGTTGAGACCTTATTTTGACTAAAACTTTCAACAGGAGTGGGAAGGAAGGGAAGGCATACAGAAACTTCCCTTCTCAATTCAGAATGAGGGCATCCAGGGTGACTGAGCCCAAGACTGGAGGTCTGCAACAAAAGAGAGGGAGTTGGTGATTGTCTGGAGCTGCAAAGAGATCCATCTCTGGAGTGCCCCACCTTGAAAAAATCACTTTCAGCACTTGAGGGTCCAAGGACCATTCGTGATGGCCCCGAGAGATCCTGCTCAGTGCATCTGCTAGCACATTGTCCTTCCCTGGAAGGTGAACTGCTACCAGAGAGGTTTGCAGGGAATAAGCCAGGGACCACAACTTCATGGCTTCCGTGCACAAGGTCGTGGACCGAGTGCCTCCCTGCTTGCTGATGTACCACACGGTGGTGGTGTTGTCCATTCTGACCTGAACCACCTTGTTCTGTACTGATTGAGAGAAAGCTTTCAAGGCCAGAAAAACTGCTCTGAGCTCTAGATTGATATGGAGAAGGGATTCTTGGGGGGACCACAGCCCCTGGGCAGTGAGGGCCCCCAGATGGGCTCCCCAGCCCAGAAGAGAAGCGTCCGTGGTAAGGACCACTGAACAAGGATGAGTGGCAAAAGGAACACCTTGTCTTAAATTGTCCTGATCCTGCCACCATTGGAGGGCCTAGATCAAGGTCAGAGTCACTGGGATCAGTTTGGTAAGGGAATCTTTCCTCTGAGACCAAAAAGCTCTCAGATGGAACTGAATATCCCTCATCTGGAATCTTACCCCTTGGACCACTGCTGTTGAAGCTGCCATGTGGCCCAAGAGCTGGAGGAAATGCCTTGCTGGCCGAGATACCCGAAGGCTACAGGAAGAGGCTAGTTCCATAACAGCCCTTGCTCTTTCTAGAAGGAGACAAGCTCTTGCTCTGACTGTGTCCAGTTCTGCCCCTATAAAAAGTAAGAAGCTGGACTGGTTCGAGAACTGACTTGGGAAGGTTGAGAAGAAAACCTAGAGAAGTGAGCACTTGCTGGGTCACTTGCAGGTGAGACTTGACTTGGTCTGGAGACTGGCCCACTATTAGCCGATCATCCAGATACGGAAAAATGGAAATCTTTTGCCTTCTTAGAAAGGCAACTACTACTGCCAGGCACTTTGTGAAAACCCTTGGGGCTGAGGTTAAGCCACAGGGCATTGCTCTGAACTGATAGTGGCCTGAGGGCAACTCGAACCTGAGGTACTTTCTGTGGGGGCACCTGATGGGTATGTGAAAGTAGGCATCTCTGAGGTCCAGGGAGGCTAACCAGTCTCCTGGCCTTAGAGAGGGAAGGATTATTCCCAGATTTACCATCTTGAACTTTGGTTTTAAAAGATGTTTGTTTAGATATCTTAGGTCTAGGATGGGTCACCACTCCCCTGTCTTTTTTTTAGGGTTAGGAAGTATTGGAGTACAGCCCTTTGCCCCAGTGTAGGGTAGGTACGCTCTCTATGGCTCTTAAGGCCAGAAGAGAAGAAACCTATGCCTCTAGGGCAAGAGTTTCCGAGAGATTTACAGGCGGAAAAGATCTGGCTCTCATCTTTGGAAATTTATTGAAGCTGAAAACCAGTCCCTGGCTTACCAGGACCTACTTGTCTGATGTAACAGACATCCAGTCCTGGACAAAGTAAGCCAGCCTGCCCCCTACTGGAATAGGAGAGTCGACCCGGGCAGGCCCATCAGGGTGTCTGCTTGGCAGGGGCTTTAGGCTGAGGAGTGGATGCAGCCCTGCTCATCCCCCTTCTGCCTCTCCCTCTGAAGAACCCCATCTGTGAAAAAGAAGAAGAGGCCTGTGTTTGGTAAAAAGGCCCTTGAAAAGGCCTACCCCTGCCCCTAGACTGCTGCCTTTGAGGAGTTGCCTGCCTCTCCTTGGCCTGAGCACCCCTGTATGTGGTCCTGTACTCGTCCATTTTCTTCATGTAATTCTCTGTCTGCTCCCCGAACAGAGAATTATCCACTACAGGAAAATCAATGGCTTTAGCCTGGGTATCCTGTGAGAGGCTAGTACATCTGAGCCAAGCCATTCTCCGAAGAGCCACAGATGTAGCCATGAATCTTGATGAGACATCATTAGAGTCTATAGCAGCATGAAACTGAACTCTAGATGCCTCAGTCCCATCTGCAGCCACCGCCTCCAGCTCCTTGGCTAGCTGGGGGGAGGCCTGTTTAGCCAGTGCCAGTACAGTGTCCCACCTGGACTTCTGGTACCTGGCTGTATAGGCCATATAATTCGCCTGTCTGAGTCCCAGGAAGATGCCATGTACAGCTTTTTTGCCATGGCATCAACCTTCCTAGAGTCTTTGTCTGGGGGGTGTGAAGCCAAGGGAATGCTTGCCTTATCACAGGAAGCAGCCTGCTCAACCCCAACATGGCTGCATTAGTGGTATAAAAACTCTGTTTCTGAGCCTGAGAGTGTATACCTCTTGTCCATTCTTCTGTCCACAGGAGGTATAGAATTGGGAGACTTCAGATTTTTTTGTGTCTGTTTCCCAAAAGATTCGTGGAGGGGAATAGACAGTCTCCTGAACTCTGGGATGTCCATCATTTCTACATAATCAGGCTCCTCCTGATCCTCCATTGCCTCTTCCATAGGAAGTTGGAGGGTCTCAGCCACCTTTCTGTAGAACATAAAGTGGGAAGGGAACTCAGAAAGCCTAGGAGGGGATACAACTGAAGGTCTGTCTGGGGAGATGTCCGGTTGCACAAGCACATCTAGACTTTCACCATCACCATCATCATCATCACATTCCCCTTCCACCTCAAACTCCGGTTCATAAAATTCTTCCAAAGTACAATCGTGAACCGGGGGAACCGACCAAACCGAGCCCCTGCCAAAAGGTGCCGGATCGGTCGGAACCGGGCGAAGCGATTCCACAATCCAGATCTCTCTGGCTATTTCTTCGGCAGTCGGAACATGGACTTCTGGATCTGAACCGGACGATTTTTCTTTGCGCTTTCTTTTTGCCAGAACCAACCCCTCGGGATCGGCTCTCCTTTTGCCCAAAGAAGTTTCGCCCTGGTCAGAGGGCACTCCTTCTGGTTCGATCAGAACCGAACCGGGCTGGCCATCCGGGTCAGTGGACTTCTCGGCCTTCTTTTCCCTCAGTCTACCTAATCTCTTTTCCAGGGTAGATTTGGGAAAATTCTTGCAAATTTGGCAGTCTGAATCCAGGTGGTCAAACCGCAGACAATAAACACAGGTGGTGTAGGGATCAGCCTTAGCAAAGACCTCCCCACACTCACTGCAGTGTTGAAACCCAGTGGGCCCGGTTTTTATCTTGGGTTTCTCAGACATGGCCAACCTAACCAAACTTACCCCTTATTCGGCAACCGCCAGGCAAGACTCCCTTATCGGTTCCTAACCGTGTCACGGGTCTTGGAAAAAACATTTCAAAACACCTTTTTTTTAGAACCGATAAGAACCAGTAACCACACACTAAAATTTACAGAAGAATTAAACAAATGATAGGTTCGGCCGAACCGATCCACACTTTTTACAAGTTCCACACAGAAACACTGTACAAAACTATCTAGTACTCACGATACCACAGACAGAGACTGAACCGAGTTATGCGGGAAACTTTTTTCGGTTGGAAACCGCCAAAAAAAACGACACTTAAACCGACTTTCAAACCGAGCTGCAGGAGAAATCTCCGGAGCGACTGTTCAGTGAGGCGGAGTAAAGAATCTGACGGTTAGCGTTCAAAGGGAAACAGACAGAGACATCAACCGAGCTCGAGCTCAGCATTCTATGCTCTGCATAGAAATGTTAACCCTTTGTTCTCCGGGGCAGTTTAAAGGCTGGGGCTAACTGCACTTGTCAGAATACAGCAAGACTTCAAGTTGTTTGAATGAAGGCTTCTTTTGGCTATGCAGATTTACTGTGTGTTACTATTTTCTTTTGTGCTTACAGATTTTGTTAATGTTTTTGCTTACATATTACTGCTTTATTGTTCTCTGATTCCAATTGCTTTTGCAGGGTATACTTTCTGCTGGATTATTACAGGGTGTGCCTACAGGTTTGTTACTGTTTTCTGCTTACAGAGTGCTGCTTTATTTTCTCTGATTCAAATTGTTTCTTTGCAGGGAATATTTTCTGTGGAATTGTTCAATGTTGTGCCTACGGTTTTTTGTTACTGTGTTGTGCCTACAAGTGTTACAGTTTACTGCTTTATTTTTTCTCTGATTGAAATTGTTTTTTTTTTGCAGGGTATATTTTCTGGTAAATATTTACAGGGTGCGCTTGCAGGTTGATACTGAGTGGTGCTTACAGATTATTGCTTTATTTTCTGTTTCAAGGTTTTTTGCAAGGTATATTTTCTGTTAAACTGTTGTGCAGGTTATGCTTACAGATTACTGCTTTAGTATTCTCTGATGCAGAGTGTTTTTTTAAGGTGTATCTTCTGTTAAATTGTTCTGCAGGTTGTGCTTACAGGTTTTGTTACTTGTGCTTACAGACTACTGCTTTATTTTTCTCTGTAGCAAAGAGTTTTTTGCAGGGTATATATTCTGTTAAATTGTTACTGGTGGTGCTTACAGGTTTTGTTGCTTTTTGTGCTTACAGGTTTTACAGTTATATCTATCATTAGGCTAAGCTTTCAGGGCTAATTACAGGAGCACATACGAGACACAGACTGAGGGACAGCATCTGCATTCGTTGTTGGTTGATTGTTTCTGCTCTTACCTCGTTTCTCTCATCTGTGGTTCTTCTTTTTCAGGCCCCACCCACCCACACACATGCCCACACATATCCCCAACCACCGCATGCTACACTCCTTTATAGAGCAGCACAGTCGCAACATTTCCTGAAGCAGAGAGAACAGGAAGGGCTCGAAGGGGTATTCGCACAGTGACTTCACTTCCAGGGGCACAGTGAATCTAACTTGTTATAAAAAGTTATAGAATAGCAAACAAAAAAAATATAATACAAATTTTTTACTTTTGCTTTCATTTTCCTTCTGATTACTCGTACCAGGTTATAAACTCGGCAACTCAACCTCAATGGATATTATTAACTGAAGGTACTGCGGAGCACCTTTCAAAACGGCAGTTACACAGGATTTAGGACGCTGTCTGACATGTTGGACCATCAGAGATCTAAGGGCTCGGCTCCAGGCAGCATGGGCAGAGATTGTGTGCCTCAAATCGCATATTCAGGAGGAAATTTATTACAAGAACTTTCCCACCATTTCCCCAACATCCAACTGAAGCACCTCAACCGCAGAGAGTAGCTGGTCCAGGAGGTTGGCAGGTGGATATGAGGGGCAAATCGGGTGCCCCATCACTCAATGCTCACCAGCGTAGCACCTCCACAAACCATATAAAAACTACAAACAGGTATCTGCCTCTATCTCCAAAATCAAACAAAGGGGCAGAGGACATTGCAGAGCATGACACTGCAGCACAGGAGGTAGTGCTATAAAACTCGCACATAACAGGGAGCAAAACAAAAAAGTCAAAAAGGAAATCTAAAACACTTCTGATAATAGGAGACTCCATGATGCGGGGAGCTGACACCTACCTCCGACCGAGGGTAATGGTCAGGTACATCAGCATGGAGAGACACTGACCACATTGCTAAAATTGTGCAGGAAGCAGGAGAAAACATCAAGGTGCTGGTACACATAGGGACTAACAATCTCGCCAGCTGGTCAGTTGTGTAGACCAAGGAACACCTGACCAGGCTGTGAGACAAACTGCCATCCATTTTGTCCAGCATCTTCTTCTCTGGGGTCTTGCCTGTCTACGAGAGAGGGGTAGACAGGTGGAAGGTCAGAAGAAGAGAGATAGGAGAGCTAAACATGTGGCTCAAGGGTTACTGCCAAGAAAAAGGACACAAATTTGTAGGTAACTGGCAATAGTTTTGGGAGCGAAAGTTATTTAAATTCGATGGACTGCATCTGATGGTAGCCTGTGATGACGGTGACTGTAGAATGGCGACTGGTTGGAACGGCGACCGAATTACAGCGCTGACAGTGTTTAGCGTCTGGCGGTCCCCCATCCCCAAGGTGTGCCCCCCCCCCAGAGTTAGAATATATGAGTGGGAGGGGAGTTTCACCCACGCAAGAAAAGATGATTTCCACAATCGGCGCCTATGTGGGGTCGGTGCCATTCTGACAGTCACTGTCAAGCGGTCACCATTCTGATATGGAACCCATCTGACTAAGGAGGGAGTCAGTGCATTGGGGCAGAAGTTTGATGTCTCTGCAGAATATTTAAACTAGCAAATGTGGAGAGGGGTGCAGCACCTGATACATCAAATGGGAAGAACACCCCTCTCCCCTCAGCTAGCAATCAAACAAGAGTTCAGCATGTTTGTAGTTCAGTTGCATCACCAGGTGAAGAAAAAGGTCCGGCTCCCTATATGACGCACAAGGGAAAAGGCTGACCTTGCCCAACAACTAATGCACTGAAATCTGGCCAATGGAAAATCATGTACACAAATGCCCCCAGTCTGGGAAACAAGATCCCAGACCTGGAGGCAACAATGACAGAGGCTAAACTAGTAGCCATTACTAAGAGTAGCCATTAGCAAGACATGGTTCACCAGTAACCATACCTGGGAGACTACAGTACCCGGCTATGTACTGTTCAGGAGAGACCGAGGTGAAAACCGGGGGGGGGAGTGGCCCTTTATGTCAATGAAAATATCAAAGCTACAGAAATTCAGAATACACATAAGGAGCCAGAAGAACTGTAGGTCACCCTGGAAACAGGAAATGTGACAGCCATATGAACTGGAGTTGTCTACAGGACTTCAGACCAGGGGGAGGACATGGACACATTACTGTTAGAAGGTATAAAAAACACGACAGCTAAAGGGGAGGTTCTGCAAATGGAAGACTTCAACATGCCAGATACAGATTGGTCAATACCAGCAGGAATATCTGCCAGCACTAGGCACAAAGTGAATTCCCTGCAGGAGGGCCTCAAACAACTGGTACAACAACCCACAAGAGACAGGGCTATCCTGGATCTAGTACTGACTAATGGGGAAAGAATCACAGATCTCCAGGTAGAAGGTCAACGGGGAAGGGGGGGCAGTGGTTCAATTTCACCACTAGAACTAAATCATCCCATTCCAAGGCAAAAATATGGGACTTCAGCGGAGCTGATTTTGATAAGATGGCCAACAGAGTTAAGCTAGCCCTGGCAAGAAGAAATACAGGTGAAAGGGGTACGGGAAATGTGGTCAAGCATTAAGGATGCAATACTTGAAGCAACATCCCATTGTGTTAGGGAGAAAAGCAAAAGCAAAACAAGGAGGAAACCACTTTGGTTCTCAAAAACAGTAGCAGAAAAGGTCAGAGCCGGTATCGGCCCGGTGGCGCTGAGGTTTGAGGCATCTGCCTTACCTCATGCCACGCCGGCGACTCGGGTTCGGGAACGAGGCCGTGACGCCGGGGGTTGGCAGGGGAGGAGAGGATGGACCATCCGTAGGACTGCTCTCCTTTCCTGGGAGGAAGGGGGGGGATCTCGTCCCGTGCAGTTAGCAGCACCCGATGGAGACCAGGTGTACTATAGACACAGGGACCACGTCGGAGCGGGGGAACGTAGGGCGGCCGTCCTCCGGACATGTGCGGGAGCATACATCCTGCACTCGAGGGGAGGTAAGAAACCCTACCCTTCCACTAGAAGGCAAAGGCGGGTCCAGTGGCAGCAGCCTCACGTCCCACACTGGGCATCAAGACGTCCGCTCTGCTTCCTCTTCCTGCAACAGCAGCCCTCCAGCAATAGAGTACCGGTAGGAGACATGGAGGTCCTTCCTCAGCCAGCATGCCAACAGACCACGCTGGAGAGAAGCCAGTGGCAAGGGGAGCATAAATAAAGTTTGAAAAAAAAAAAAGGTCACAGCCAAAAGGTCAGCCTTCAGGAAATATAAAGGAATGCAGTGGGATGAAGATAGGGAGGCATACCAAACTTCCCTAAAGGAAGTAGGGAAGGCAGTAAGGCAGGCAAAGGCCCAAACTGAGGAAACACTAGCACGAACAGTAAAAGAAGGGGACAAGACTTACTATTGATACATTAGTCAAAAGGAGAAAGAGGGGTATTGCTAAGATTAAAGGGGATAAGGGGAAGTGTGTGGAGGAGGAACAAGGAAAAGCATCCATCCTAAATAGATACTTCTGCTCAGTATTTACTGAGAAGAAGGTAGGGCAGGGCACACAGCTCAGCACCATGGACACAGGGGTGAGGGAGATGTGCACAAGTCCCTTCATAAAAGAAAGGGTGCTACAAGAGCTCGCTACGGTCAGGGTGGACAAGACAATGGGACCTGATGGCATACATCCCAGGGTACTAGAGGAGCTAAGGGTGAAACTAGTAGAGCCACTACCAGAACTGTTTATTGAGTCTCTGAGCACAAGAGAGGTCCCAGAAGACTGCAGAAGGTCTCACGTGATGCTGCTCCACAAGAGTGGCAGCAGAGAGGAGGCAGGGTACTACAGACCAGTCCATCTTACCTCAGTAGCGGGCAAGATTATGGAGGCACTCCTTTTTTTTTTTTTTAACTTTATTTATTAAAAGGGTCAGAGGACACAGACAGCAACTTCATTACAGCATTATGTATAACCATACAATTCAATACATTTACATTGCATTTACAGGCTCAGGTATGGGGTCAGGAGCAATTTATTATACAATCACATCAGATATCAACTATTCTTAATCCTCGGCAGGAGGCTGGCTCAAGGGGCAAAACATCTTTCCTTTTTAAAGAAAACGGCAAGCTTATCTTATGGTTCCCCTTAGTGGTGATTCTTCAGATCTGTTTAGATAATATATATATATTAATTCAACTGATTCAACTATCCCTATAAGTAAAGCTTCTACCTAAAACATGGGAAACCATGGTTCACCAATGGTCCTCTCAAGCGGGGACCATATCTGTCCATATTTGCTTAGACATCCCATAACCTTATATTGAATATGCTCTAATTTCATATTGTTCACTAATGTATTAATACACTGAGCAATGGTGGGTGCTGACTGAGACATCCAATTCTGTGTCAAAGACTGCTTTCCCACCACCAGAGCTAGTCTTCTTAGAGGATACAAAGCTTTTGTTGGGCCTACACCACCTCTATGCACACCTAACAGAATATCTACCGGTTCTAGTGGGATATCACATTCCAGGACCCTATTTAAAAGAGAACTGATCTCTTCCCAAAATGCCAACACCTTTGGGCATGCCCAAACCAAGTGGAGAAAGAGCACCATTGCGAAAAACATTTAAGGCACTGGTCAGGAGCCTTAGAGTTAATTTTGTAGGCCAGGGCTGGTATAAAATAAGCTCTTTGAATAATATTATAATGTATAGTTCTGAGTCTATTATTGACCAAGCTTGATGTGGTACTCCCCAGTGCCACATTCCAGTCACCTCCTGACAGAGTATCTCCTTGCAAATCTGCTTCCCAACTATTTCTCAGTTTCCATAACACATCCGATTGGGCCCCCACCAGAAAGTACAGTTACGTAAGAACTTACTGTAACAGTAGATCTTCGAGAGAGGCTCTTGCAGTAGGTAATTACACATAGGACTGACGCCGGCAGGCGGCAGGACCCCACGGAAAAATTTCTAGCTAGCAGTCCCTGGCGAGGGACCGCCCCCATGTCAGGTGACCGGCGTCAGGAGACATCGGTATAAAGGGGCGGTCCCGGAAGCCCGCCTTCCAGTTCTTTCCCGCCACAGGCCAAAAGAGGCCGGATGAGAGAGGAGCGTATATTCCCTCAATGGAAAAGGAGCTGAAAAGGCCTAGGGGGATGGAGGGTGGGAAGGTACTACCTACTGCAAGAGCCTCTCTCGAAGATCTACTGTTACGATAAGTTCTTACGTAACTGTACTATCTTACTTCGAGAGGGCTCTTGCAGTAGGTAATTACATATAGGACTGAATCCCAAGCAGTCTGGAACAAAGAGAGGCACCGGGAGGAGGAAAACTACTCCAAAAGGTAGTACTGGTTGTGCAAGTCTCAAGATAGGAGGCCTTGCAAAACAGCCAGCCCGAAGCCTGCTCTACGGTGAGAGGCAACATCCAAACTGTAGTGTTTCATGAAGGTATGGACTGAAGTCCAGGTGGCGGCAGCGCAGATGTCTGCCGCAGACACATTCTTGAAACAAGCCGCAGAGGCAGCTACTCCTCTTGTGGAGTGGCCTCTGACTTGACCCGGGAGGGTCTTGTTGTATTTGTCAAAACAGAAAGTGGTGCAATGAGCCAACCACTTAGACAGGCATTGCTTGGAAACAGCATTGCCTTCCCTTTTGTGAGCAAAAGAGACAAACAACTGATCAGTCCTTCTAAGATCCTTTGTCCTGTTGGTGTAGTATCTCAGAATCCGGTGAACATCCATAGTATGGAGCAAATACTCCCCTTGATTAGAGTACTGCGTAAAAAAAGCAGGTAACTCTATGGACTGATTTAAGGTACACTCTGCTACTACTTTAGGTAGAAACTTAGGGTTCGTGCGTAGAGCAACTCGTTCCTTGTGAAAAATCAAGTGAGGAGTTTCACATCAGGGCCTGGAGGTTAGAAGATTCTTCGAGCGAGTAATAGCCACCAAGAAGAAGCGTCTTCCATGAAAGGAACTTCAAATCCATGAAGCTGCAGGTTCGAAGGGAAGAAGAGTAAGTTTCTCGAGAACAAAGTTCAAGTCCCAAGGGGGGGGGCAGGAGTACGGATGGGGGGCCTCAGATGGAGGACCCCACTGAGAAAGGTCTTTGAGACCTCCAGTTGACCAAAAGGCTTGTCTGCGAAGGGAACATGATAACCCGAAATGGCCGCCATGTGTACCTTCAGAGAGGAATTGCTGAGACCCAGGTCAGATGACGTAGATACTCCAGCAGAAGTCCCGCTGAACAGGAGAAAGGTTCCACGTTCTTGGAAGAGGCCAAAATAGTGAAACTTTTCCACTTCATGGCATAAGTGGATCTGGTGGAGGGTTTTCTGGCCTGCACTAAAATCTCCGCCACTTTGGGAGACACTCCAAAATGGGATTGGGCTAGGTCTGCAGGAGCCATGCATGCAGCTGAAGGGATTTGAGGCCAGGATGGACCACGGTCCCTTGATCCTGGGTCAACAAACCTCGAGATAGAGGAAGAGGAACAGGAGGATCCTCTGAATATTGTTGTAGAAGAGAGAGCCAGACTTGCCTGGGTCAGAAAGGAGCGATCAGAGTCATTTGCGCTCCTTCTGAAGCTAGTTTCTGCAAGACTCGTGGGATAAGTGGAATTGGGGGAAAGGCACAGACGAATCTGTCCTTCCAGTCTAGAGACAGAGCGTCGCTCCAAAAAGTGCCTCGCTCTGGAACGAGCGAGCAGAGGATGGGAAGATTTGCATTATGGGGGGGATGCGAACAGGTCGACCTGTGGTATTCCCCAAAGTTGGAAGATATTGTCTAGGACCCCTTGGTCCAGTTCCCACTCGTGAGTCAGAGCAGAAGAACGACTTGGCTTGTCTGCCAGGGTGTTGTCAACTCCTGGAACGTGAATCGCCGTGAGGTGAAGGTCGTGTTGTGTTGCCCAATCCCAAACCCTCACTGCCTCCCTGTACAGAGGGAAAGACCGAGTTCCTCGCTGCTTGTTGATATACCATACCACGCACATGTTGTCCGTCTGGACGGCTAGGTGGCCGGGAAGGATGTATTGGTGAAGGGCTTGGAGAGCGTACAACACTGCCCGAAGCTCGAGCACACTGATGTGGAGAGCTTGTTCTAGCTTGGACCAGGAGCCCTGGGTCCGATGAGGGCCTGGATGGGCTCCCCAACCTTTGCCACAGGCATCTGTAGTTAGAGTCTGGGAGGGGGGAGGATGAAAGAAAGGAACTCCCGGAAAAAGGTTCTTTCGAACAATCCACCATTGCAAGTCTCGCATCATCGGCGAGGAGATCAGAACTGAGTTATCTAGGTCGTCCACTAGCTGATCCCACTGAGAGCGTAGAGTCCACTGAGTGATCCTCGCGTGGAGTCGAGCACGAGGTACCGTCGGGATAGCAGCCACCATGAGCCCAAGAAGGCAAAGGATCGACCTTGCAGAGACCATTCTGCGGTCGGACAACAGACTTATTTGGATCTGAAGGGTGGCCGCCCTGTCCGGAGGCAGGAAGGCCTTGCCCATGGTCGTATCGAGGATCGCCCCAATAAACTGTAGCCTCTGCGATGGGTCCAGATGAGACTTGGAATGGCTCATGGTAATACCCAGGCAAGCAAAAACCTGCTGGGTAAGGGAGAGGAAACGCAGGAGTTCCTCCCTGGACGAGGCCGCCAGGAGCCAGTCGTCCAGGTAAGGGAAAACCTGCACTCCCTTGGTACACAGGTGGGCCGCCACCACTGCCAGGCACTTGGTAACTACTCGGGGGGCCGAGGATAGACCAAACAGGAGCACCTTGAACTGGCAGTGCTCCCCCTGGAATGCAAATCGAAGGTATTTGCGATGAGATGGGCGAATGGGAATGTGCAGATAAGCATCCTGCATATCCAGAGCACAAAACCATTGACCCGGCTGAAGGAGGGGCAGAAGGCTCTGTAAGGAGAGCATCCTGAACCTTTTGTACTCTACGTAAAGATTCAGGGAACTGAGATCTAAAATTGGTCTGAGATCTCCTGTCTTCTTTGGGACCAGGAAGAAATGGGAATAGTAACCCATCCCCTGAAGATGAAGGGGGACAGGCTCTATCGCTTGCTCAGTAGAAGAGCTGAGATTTCCTCCTGGACCAAAGAAAGATGTTCCCATGAATACGACGACTTCAGAGGGGGGTGGCGGGGTGGTGTGGTTATCCTCTCCCATCCCGGAAGGTGGAGGGAAAACTTCCCTCCTACCGGTTCCTCCGGGGAGTCCAGAGGCAGTGGAGAGGAAAGGAGTCCAGGTGGTGTGGGGCAGGCGCGCGACTGAAGCTTTCCCGCTGCTTTTCTGGAGGAGCTTGGCAGCTGCGGGGACCCGGCATTTTGTGGCCCACCTTCCCTGGGGTTTCGCCTTTGGCCGATTCCGTCTGTGAAAGGGACGGCGCTGCTGCTGATGGGGATGGTACATGGAATCAACTGACTTCAGAGCCGTCCCCTTCTCTTGCAAATCGGTAATGATGTCCTTGACATCACCCCCGAAAAACACCGAACCCCGGAAGGGTGCTTCCTGGATAGCAGATTGCACCTCCGGGACCAAACCTGACACGCGGAGCCAAGCATGACGCCGCAGGCCTACAGCGAATGCTGAGCTCCGCCCAGCAGTGTCCACTGCATTGTATGTCGCACGCAGCATGTGTCGAATGGCCGAACGAACAGAGTGGACGAGATCAGCCAACTCCTAATTGACTTGGGAGTCAGGCAAGGAGTCCAGTTTGGCTTCCGCCTGAGTCAGGATGGCCTTCTGGTAGTTCCCCATGTGGCCGGCATAGTTCAAGGCCCTGATCCCCAGTGTGGAGGAAGCGTAAATCTTTCTCCCATACTGGTCCAGAAGGCAAGATTCCTTATCAGGAGGTGATGAGCTAAGATGTTTAGGGTTCGCCGACCGCCCGAGAGCGGCGCTAATCACGACCGAGTCGGAACGAGGGGGAGAATCCAGGAAATCAACACCCTCTGGAGCCTGATATAGCCGGTTTGACTTCCTAGGAAGTGGGGCTAAGGCCGACGGCTGTTTCCATATTGTGGTAACAAGGTCGGCGTGAGGCTCTATCCAGGGTGGCACTAAGGTAGGAGCTGTCACGGGCAGCTCCAGATGTTCAGCGAGTTTCAGACACTGAGGATCTGGTTCCAGCGAGTGCCACTGATGAACCTCCTGGATTTTCCTAAGCAACTCCCGTAAAGAAGGATCCGCGGAGGAGACTTTGGAGGAGTCCTGTGCAGGCGGACGGAGGCGAGGCTCGTCGTCTCTCGGAGCAGCCGTCAGAAGAGTCCGAGGAGTCCGAGAGCAAAGAGGAAGATGAAGAAGAGAAAGACTCCCTTTCCTGACTCGGGGGAGGAACGGACCCCTTGGGAAGTCCCTGGGGAAGCATGTCCTGCCCCTCTCTGGATCCAGACGGAAGAACCCTGGAGTCCGGAGGTGGTGAGGGAGTGTGCCGCCTCGGGCCTACGGGAACCTGGGATGGCACCGTCGCCGGAAGACGGCTCTCGACCTCTTTGGTGAGCTGAGCCTTGGCCTCAGCCCACCAGGAGGCCAGACTCTCCTGCAGGACCACCGGTGGCCGCAAGGGCGGTGGAGGAGGAGGAGGAGGTGGGGGATAAGGATACGGGTTATAACTGTATGGAGCGTATCCAAAACCCGGCTACAGGTAGCCCGGCATCGGGTATTGTGGCATCAAGTACTGCGGCGTCGGGTACTGTGGCGCTGGATACTGCATTCCCGGATACACCGGCGTCGAATAAGATGGAGGATACCCGAGCCGGGGCTGCGGAGCAGATGGTGGCCGGGACTCACGGGCGGTCTGACAGTGGCAGCCCGAGGGCCGATGGGAGCAGAATATCTCCGGAGTCGGTGGGCTGGACGGCGGAGGCCCTGGCACGGAGGTACCGGCGTCCCGGAGGGCGGCGTTGGGCGGCGTCCGAGGGAGCCGACATCACGTCCGGCACTCCAGGTGGAGGAAGAACTGACAGAGGCAAAAGATCCCCAGCTTCGCCCGGGGACGGAGGGAAAAAGTCCCCGGGGTCAGGTTGGGGAGACTCTGGTTCCCCAGACGGCAGTGAAGGCTGCGGGGAACCGGGTACAACGGATGATGGGGGGTCCGTCGTCGGTTCCGTTGCCGGCCGGACGTCAGACGAGCCAACATGAGGCTTAGTGGCGAGCTCTCGGCGGGTGCCGGAGGAGCCGACATCCAACTTACAAGAGCCGTCACCGGAGACAGGCCGAGTAGAGTGATCGGCCTGGTCTGGTGGAGAGGAGGCCACACGTCATCCCGGAGGGTCGGACGTCTTACCGGCCCTCTCCAGGCGGACGTCACAGGAGCCAATGTCCGGCTTACCGGACTCGCCCACAGTGGTAAGCCAGCAGCTGCGGCCAACCAGGGCGAGGCCTCCAACTGCCCGGAGGCGCCGCAAGGCCAGGTGTGACCAGGCAGGCGGGCGACACCACCTCAGAAACCTCCGAGGCAGCCGTGAGGAGCAATCCCCGGAGGGGATGTTACCTGCGTCCCAGCGACTCCCGAGGAAGCGCGGTGGAAAGCCTGTCGGTGCCCCTTCTCCTTCTTCTTCCGATGTCCTTGGAAGTGGACGCCTGCCTCAGTTTTGAGCTCCTTCTCCAAGGACTCATTTTCTTCTTTAGAATATGGGCTTCCAGGTATTGCTGCCGCCTTTTTTGGGTAGCCACGTTAAAACTGAGGCAGTGCAGGCACTTCTCGACCGGGTGATCAGGGCCTAGGCAGAACAGGCACAGGGAGTGGCCGTCCTTGTGCGGTAGTTGGGCACCACACAAATCACACTTATTCTTGTGCTCAGAGGGTGTAGGGGACGACATACACCGACACCAGTAATGACGTTAGTACGAAAAATAAAAAGGTTTTCGGTAAAAAAGCAGCGAAAGTAAGGCTGACGAACTCACGAAATTTTCAGCGGCGCTGCACAAGCTAGCGGTGAGGAAAGAACTGGAAGAGCGGCATCGGGACCGCCTCCTTATACAGATGTCTCCTGGCGCTGGTCACCTGATGCGAGTGGTCCCTTGCCGGGACTGCTACCTAGAAATTTTCGTGGTGCCCTGCCGCCTGCAGTCCTATATGTAATTACCTACTGCAAAGAGCCCTCTCGAAGTAAGATAGTACAGTTACGTGACAACCTACATAACAACAGATCTTGAGAGAGGGCTCTTGTAGTAAATATTCATAGAACTGATACCAGCTGGCGGCAGGACTATGGAAAAATTTCTATGCTGGTCCTGGCGAGACTCACTCAGGTGACCCGGCGTCGAAACGTCGATAAAGGCGGTCCCTCTACCTTCCAGTTCTTTCCACATAAAAAAAAAACAACAAAGGCGAGACGAGATAGAAGCGAATATTTTCTTAACTGGAAAAGGAGCTAAAAAAGCTAAGGGGGATGGAGGGCAGGAAGGTATTACCTACTGCAAGAGCCTCTCTCGAAGATCTACTGTTACGGTAAGTTCTTACGTAACTGTACTATCTTACTTCGAGAGGGCTCATGCAGTAGGTAGTTAAAAACAAGACTGAGTCCCAAGCAGTCTGGAATAAGAAGAAGCACACGGGAGGAGGAAAGCTACTCAAAGTAGATCCTCTAGCTGTGAAGGCCTCAAGAAAGGAGGCCTTGCAGAACAGCAAGCCCGAAGCCTGCTCTACGGCGAGAAGCAATATCCAAACTGCAATGTTTCGTAAAGGTATGGACGGAGGTCCAGGTGGCGGCAGCACAGATGTCTGCCGCCGACACATTCTTGAAACAAGCCGCTGAGCCAGCGACTCCTCTGGTGGAGTGGCCTCTGACTTGACCCAGGAGGGTCTTGTTGTACTTGTCATTAACAGAAAGTGATGCAATGAGCCAACCATTTGGATAGGCATTGCTTAGAAACAGCATTGCCTTCCCTTTTCGGAGCAAAAGAGACAAAGAGTTGATCTGTCTTTCTGAGATCCTTCGTCCTGTTAGTGTAGTATCTCAGAATCCAGTGAACTTCCATAGTATGTAACAAATACTCCCCTTGATTGGAGCACTACGTAAAAAAGGCGGGTAACTCTATGGACTGGTTCAGAGTAGATTACGCTACCATCTTGGGGAGAAACTTAGGATTGGTACACAGAGCCTCACGTTCCTTGTGGAAAATTAAGTATGGAATTTTACACATTAGGGCCTGGAGCTAGGAAATCTTCCGAGCAGAGGTAATGGCCACAAGAAAAAGTGTCTTCCAGGAAAGGAACTTCAAGTCTGCGGAAGCTGCCGGCTCAAAGGTAGGCGGAGTTAGTTTCTCAAGAACAAAATTCAAATCCCAAGGAGGGGCGGGAACTCGGATAGGAGGTCTCCGGTGGAGAATCCCTCTGAGGAAAGTCTTAGAGACTTCCAGCTGAGCAAATGTTCTGTCTGCAAAGGGAACATGATAGGCCGAAAGAAAAAATTACTCACCTTATTAATGTTGTTTCTTCTAATGGAGTCTTGCTGTATTCTGACTATTACAGTTAGGTCCTGCCTTTCAAATGCCCCGGGAGAACAAAAAGTTCACTTTCCATGCCCAGCATGGAACGTTCAGCGCCAGCTCAGTTGAAGTCTCTGTCTGCTGTTGTTTAAACTCCAACCGTCAGATCTTTAAGAGCAATACTCACTAGAAGTTCTGTGTGGAAACTGTAAGACTCACACTAGCCAACTAGCTACTAAATTTATTAAAAAAGGGTTATTGGGTTTCAAAGCAAAGACTCAAGTCAGGAAACCCAAAAAACAAAACACAACACACACCCAAATAAAGGAGGGTGAAAAAAGGGGCACCTCTAGGGTGCCAACACTGCTCCTGCCCACCCATATCCCAAAAAACAGGTTCTGAGAGGGGAAGTGGGGGGGGGGAGGTCAGAATACAGCAAGACTCCATTAGAAGAAACAACATTACTAAGGTAAGTATTTTTTTCTTCAAACAACATGAAGTCTTGCCGTATTCTGACTATTGCAGACTACCAAGCAGTACCTCCATGGAGGAGGGACAGAACCTACCTTGGGAATAGGCTCTAAAGTACTGCTGTGCCAAACCAAGCATCACTCCTAGCCTGGATATCCAGAGAGTAATGCTTGGTGAATGTATGGACTGTTTTCCAGGTGGCTGCTTGACACATTTCTGAGATAGGAATATCCCTGGCAGCAGCAGGGAAGCAGCTATACCTCTAGTAGAGTGAGCCCTCAGGCCTGAGGGTGGTGTTCTACCCAGGTTTTCATAGCAGAATTGTATACAAGAGACAATCCACCTGGCAATAGATCTTTTAGTGGCAGGTTTGCCCTTACCAACCTCTCCATATGTGAGGAACAACTGGAGGGACTCAAACCTGTAAACCTTGGTGCGCTCTATGTAGTAGCTGAGGGCCCTTTTAACATCCAAGCTGTGTAACCTCCTATCTCCAGAGGAGGAACGGTCAGTGAAGAAAACAGGGACAGACATAGACTGATTAAGGTGGAAATCTGAAACCACCATAGGCAAAAACTTCCTGTTAGTTCTTAGGACCACTTTATCTCTATGGAAAGAGATGAAATCAGGCTCCACTGACAGGGCTTGCAATTCACTGATATGCTTGGCAGAGGTAATGGCTACCAAAAACACAGTTTTCCAAGTCAAGTACTTAAGCTCTGCAGAGGACAAAGGCTCAAAGGGTGGTTGCATAAGCTGAGCAATGCAAACATTAAGGTCCCAAACAGGAGCAGGGTCCCAAAAGGGATTGTGCAGCAACCCTTGAAGAACTTACAAAACACAGGATGGGCTGACAGAGGAGAGGGATTGCCTACTGACAAGAAGGCAGAAACAGCTGCCAGATGCACTTTAGTGTAGCTGGCCTAAGCCCAAGCCATTAAGATGAACCATATAGTCCAGGACTGTAGGCAACCAGCGATTCTGGAGAAATATGCTTATTAGAGCACCAAATAGTGAACCTTTTCCATTTGGAGTTGTAAGTCTTTCTGTGGAAGGCTTTCGAGAAGCCTTAAGGATATCCAGAACCCCTTGAGAAAGGTGTAGATCAGCAAACTCTAACTCTTCAAGAGCCATGCCTTGAGATTAAGAGATCTGCGGTTCGGATACCAAATCCTCCCTTGAGAGGATGTCAACAGGTTGTAATTCCTGGGAAGAGACAGGGGAAGGTGGACTGTTAAGGACAGCAACAGTGGGTACTAGGGCTGTCTGGACCAGTCTGGAGCAATCAGAATCACTTTGCATGGTTGAGACCTGATCTTGACTAGCACTGTGAACATGAGAGGGAAGGGGGGAAAAGCATACAGGAACTTCCCTTCCCAATTCGGAATCAGAGCATCCAGGGGGACTGAGCCCAAGACTGGTGGTCTGCAACAAAAGAGAGGAAGTTGGTGATTGTCTGGGGCTGCAAAAAGATCTATCTGTGGAGTGCCCCATCTCGAGAAAATCACTTCCAAAACTAGGGGATCTAGGGTCCATTCGTGATGGCCCTGGGATATCCTGCTGAGAGCATCTGCTAGGACACTGTCCTTCCCTGGAAGGTGAACTGCTATCAGAGAGGTTTGCAGGGAATAGGCCAGAGACCACAACTTCATTGCTTCTGTGCACAAGGCCATAAACCGAGTGCCTCCTTGCTTGTTGATGTACCACATTGTGGTGGTATTGTCTGTTCTGATCTGGACCACCTTGTTCTGTACAAATTTGGAAAAAGCTTGCAGTGCCAGAAACAATGCTCTGAGTTCCAAGAGACTGATGTAAAGCAGAGATTCTTGAGATGACCACAGCCCTTGGGTGATAAGATCCCCCAGGTGGGCTCCCCAGCCCAACAGGGAGGCATCTGTGGTGAGTATCACTGAATGAGACTGAGTGAGAAAAGGAACTCGCTGTCTCAAATTGTCCTGATCCTGCCACCATTGCAAAGCCTGGATCAGGGTTCGAGTCACTGGGACTAGTTTGGTAAGGGAATCCTTTATTTGGGACCAGAAGGCTCTTAAGTGGAACTAAATGTCCCTCATCTGGAATTTTGCCCCCTGGACCACTGCTGTAGAGGCTGCCATGTGGCCCAGGACCTGCAAGAAATGCCTTGCTGGTCGATACACCTGAAGGGTGAATGAAGAGGCCAGTTCTATAAGGGTCCTTGCCCTGTCCAGGGGAAGGAAGGCTTTTGCTCTTATTGCATCCAGCTCTGCCCCTATAAAGGTGAGGAGCTGTGCTGGCTCGAGAACTGACTTTGGAAGGTTGAGGAGGAATCTAAGGAAGTGAGCACTTGCTGAGTTATTTGCAGATGTGACTTGACTTGGTCTGGAGACTGACCCACTATGAGCCAGTCGTCCAAATGCGGAAAGATGGAGATCTTTTTTCTCCTTAGGAAAGCAACCACTACTGCCAGGCACTTTGTGAACACCCTTGGGGCTGATGTTAGCCAAGGGCATTGCTCTGAATTGATAGTGGCCTGAGGGCAACTTGAACCTGAGGTACTTTCTGTGGGAGCACCTGATGGGAATGATAGGCATCTTTGAGGTCCAGGGAGGCTAGCCAGTCCCCAGGCTTTAGAGAGGGCAGAATTATTCCCAGATTCACCATTTTTAATTTTGGTTTTAAAAGGTGCTTGTTCAGATATCTTAGATCCAGGATGGGCCGCCATTCTCCTGTCTTTTTGGGGGTTAGGAAGTACCTGGAGTACAATCCTTTGCTCCTGTGTAGGGTAGGAACCCTTTCTATGGCTCTGAGAGCCAGGAGGGAAGAAACCTCTGCCTCTAGGGCAAGGGTTTCTGATGGGTTTGCAGGTGGAAAGGATCTGGTTCTCATCTTGGGAAATTTTTGGAAGCTGAGAACCAGTCCCTGGCTTACTACTTCCAGGACCCACTTGTCTGATGTCAAAGACTTCCAGTCCTGGACAAAGTAAGCCAGCCTGCCCCCTACAGGTACTGGAGAATCGGCCTGGGCAGACCCATCAGGGTGTCTGCTTGGCAGGGGTTTTAGGCTGAGGGGTGGAAGCAGGCCTGCTCATTCCCCGTCTGCCTCTCCCTCTGAAGAACCCCTTCTGAGCATAAGCAGAAGAGGAGGCCTGGGCTTGGTACAAAGGACTTTGAAAGGGCCTGCCCCTGCCCCTGGAATGCTGTCTCTGAGGAGTGGCTTGCCTTTCTTTGGCCTAAGCACTCCTGTAGGTGGTCCTGTATCTGTCCATCTTCTTCATGTAGTTCTCTGCTGCTCCCCAAACAGAGAATTACCAATGACAGGGAAATCCATGGCCTTAGCCTGGGTATCCTGTGATAGGCTAGTACATCTGAGCCAAGCCATCCTCCGAAGGGCCACAGATGTAGCCATGACTCTAGATGAAACATCACTGGAGTCCACAGCCGCATGAAACTGCACCTTGGATGCCTCAATCCCATCTGCAGCCACCTGCTCCAGCTCCTTGGCAAGCTGGTCAGGGGCCTGTTTAGCCAGAGCCAGCATAGTGTCCCACCTGGACTTCTGGTATCTAGCTGTGTAGGCCATATAGTTAGCCTGCCTGAGTCCCAAAGATGCTGCCATGTACTGCTTTTTTGCCATGGCATCAGTCCTCCTGGATTCCTTATCTGGGGGTGTGTGAAGCCAAGGGAATATTTGCCTTATCACAGGCAGCAGCCTGCACTACCCCAACATGGCTGCATTGCTGGGAAAGGAACTCTGTGTCCGAGCCTGAAAGGGTATACCTCTTGTCCATTCTTCTGTCCACAGGAGGTATGGAATTAGGAGTCTTTAGAATTTTAAATTTCTGTTTCCCAAAAGATTTACAGAGGGGAATAGACAATCTCCTGGACTCTGGGATGTCCATCAACTCAACAGAATCAGGCTCCTCCTGATCCTCTACTGCTTCTTCCACTGGAAACTGGAGGGTTTCAGCCACTTTCTTGTAAAACATAAAGTGGGAAGGGGACTCAGAAAGCCTAGGAGGAGAAACACCTAAAGGTCTGTCTGGGAAGATGTCCGGGTTAATAGGCACATCCAGACTTTCATAATCACCATCATCATCATCATCCTCATACTATCCCTCCTCCTCCTCCGGTTCATAACATTCTCCTAAAGTATAATCCGGAACCAGGGGAACCAACCGAACCGAGCCCCTGACAGATGGTGCCGGTTCGGCTAGAACCGAAGTTAGCGATTGAACCATCCTTATCGCTTTGGCTATTTCATCAGCAGTCGGAGAAAGAATTTGTGGATCTGAACCGGATGATTTTTCCCTTCTCTTTCTTTTGACCGGAACCGACTCCTCAGAATCGGCTCTCCTTTTGCCCGAAGAAGTTTTGCCCTGGTCAGAGGGCACTCCTTCTGGTTCGGTCGGAACCAAACCGGGCTGGCTATCCGGGTCAGCGGACTTCTCAGCCTCCCTTTCCCTCAGTCTACCTACTCTCTTATCCAGGGTAGCTTTGGGAAAACTTTTACAAATTTGCAGTCTGAATGAGGGTGGTCAAACCACAGACAATAAACACAGGTGGTGTGGGATCAGCCTTAGCAAAGGCTTCCCCACACACACATATTGAAACCCAGTGGGCCGGTTTTTTCTTGGGTTTCTCAGACATGGCCAATCCTATCCAAAACTTACCCTTTCGCAATCTGCAGGCAAGACACCCTATCGGTTCCTGACCGTGTTACAGGTCTTGGAAAAAGGTAATTAAATCCGGTTTTAGAACCGATATGGACCGGTTACCACACTCTAATAAATTCAAACATTTTTTAAAACCAATCTGATCGGTTCAAACCGAACCGATCCAATGTTTACAAGTTCCACACAGAAACTAAATGCAAAACCTATCTAGTACTCATGGTACCACAGACAGAGACTTAAACCGACACGTTCAGTAGCAGAAATTCGGTAGAAACCGAGCGAAAAAACGACACTTTAAACAACTTTTTTTTGAACCGAGCAAAGAAGAAATCTCTGGAGCGACTGTTCAGTGAGGCGGAGTAAAGAATCTGACGGTTGGAGTTTAAACAACAGCAGACAGAGGCTTCAACCGAGCTCACGCTGAAAGTTCCATGCTGGCCATGGAAAGTTAACTCTTTGTTCTCCGGGGTAGTTGAAAGGCAGGACCTAACTGCAATAGTCAGAATACAGCAAGACTTCATGTTGTTTGAATGGCCACCATGTGGACTTTCAGGGAGGAATGACTAAGACCCAGATCGAAGAGATGGCGCAGGAACTCCAGCAGATGACCAACAGGGCAAGAGAAAGACTCAACGTCTTTTGAAGCAGCCCAAATTGTGAATCTTTTCCACTTCATGGCATAGGTAGACCTGGTGGAGGGTTTCCTAACCTCCACCAGAATCTCCACCACCTGGGGAGAAACTCCAAAGTGGGTCTGAGCTATGTCTGCAGGAGCCATGCATGAAGCTGAAGGGACTTGAGACCTGGATGGCCAGGGTCCCTTGATCCTGGGTCAGCAAACCTTGTGACAGAGGAAGAGGAGGCGGCGGTTCCTCTGAGAATTGTTGCAGAAGAGAGAACCGAACTTGCCTGGGCCGAAAAGGAGCGATCAGAATCATTCGTGCTCCTTCTGACCCTAATTTCTGCAAGACCCTTGGGATCAAAGGAATTGGGGGAAAGGCATAGACAAATCTGTCCTTCCAATCTAGAGACAGAGCATCTCTCCAGAAAATGCCTCGCTTTTGAATGAGCGAGCAGAAGACTGGAAGCTTTGCGTTTTGAGGGGGCAGCGAACAGGTCTACCTGTGGTGTTCCCCAGCGTAGGAAGATATTGTCTAGGACCCCTTGATCCAATTCCCACTCATGGGCCCGGGCAGATGAGTGACTCATCTTGTCTGCCAAGGTGTTGTCGACTCCCGGAACATGAATTGCCATGAGGTGAAAGTCGTGCTATACTGCCCAGTCCCACACTCTCATTGTTTCCCTGCAAAGAGGGTAGGATCAGTCCTTCCCCGTTTGTTGATGTACCATACCACACACATATTGTCCGTCTGGACGGCTATGTGGCCTGGAAGGAGATACAGGTGGAGGGCTTGGAGGGCATACAGTACTGCCCGAAGCTCTAGCACATTGATGTGAAGGGTTTGTTCGAGCTTGGACCAAGAGCCCTGGGTCCGATGAGGACTGAGATGGGCTCCCCAACCTTCGCCCAAGGCATCTGTAGTCAGAGTCTGGAAGGGGGGGGGAGGAATGAAGAATGAAACCCCCCGAAACAGGTTCTCTCTGACCATCCACCACTGCAAGTCTCGAACCATGGGGGAGGAGACCAGAACTAGCTGATCCAAGTCATCCACCAATTGATCCCATTGGGAGCAAAGCATCCACTGGGAAACCCTCATGTGGAGCCGAGCGCAAGGAACTGTCGGGATAGCAGCCGCCATGAGCCCGAGAAGGCAAAGAACCGACCCTGCAGTGACTCGCCTGTGGCCGGACAACAGGCTTACCTGAGTCTGAATAGTGGCCGCCCTGTCCAGCGGCAGGAAGGCCCTGCTTAGGGTCATGTCCAGTATCGCCCCGATAAACTGGAGTCTCTGGGATGGGATCAAATGAGACTTGGAATGGTTGATGGTAATAGCCAGGCAGGCAAATACCTGTTGGGTAAGGGAAAGGCAGCGCAGGAGTTCTTCCCTGGATGAGGCCTACAGAAGCCAGTCGTCCAGGTATGGGAAAACCTACACTCCCCGGGTACGCAGATAGGCCGCCACCACTGCCAGGCATTTGGTAAATACTCGGGGAGCCGAGGAGAGGCCAAATGGAAGTGCCTTGAACTGGAAGTGGTCCCTCTGGAAAGCAAAACGGAGATATTTGTGGTGGGATGGGCGAATGGAGATATGCAGGTAGGCATCCTGCATATCCAGAGCGCACATCCACTTGCCGGAGTGGAGGAGGGGTAGAAGGCTCTGCAGTAAGAGGTTTCTGAACCTCTTGTATTCCACGAACAAGTTCAGGGAACTGAGATCTAGGAAGGGTCTTACATCTCCTGTCTTCTTCAGGAGCAGGAAGAAATGGGAATAGTAACCCATTCCCTGGAGGGAAGGGCAGGGACAGGTTCTATCGCCTCTTTCAGCAACAGAGCTGAAATCTCTTCCTGGACTAGAAGAAGATGTTCCCGAGAGTACGACGACCTTTGGGGAGAGTGACGAGGTGGTTTCTGAAGAAACTCTATTGACTGTCCTTCTGCGACTAGTTGGGGCACCCATGAATCTGTTGTTATCCTCTCCCAGCCCGGAAGGTGGAGGGAGAACCTCCCTCCTACCGGTTCCTCTGGGAAGCCCAAAGGCTGTGGGAGAGGGAAGCAGTCAAGTGGTATGGGGCAGCACCGCAGCTGAAGCACCCGTTGCTTTTTTGGGCGGAGGGGGCTTGGCAGCTGAGGGGGCCCGGCGTTTAGTGGCCTGCTTTCCCAGAGGTTTCGCCTTTGGCCGATTCCATCTGCGAAAGGGACGCGCTGCGGTTGATGGGGATGGTACATAGAGTCAATGGACTTTAGTGCCGTCCCCTTCGCCTGCAGATCGGTGATGATGTCCTTGACATCACCTCCAAAAAGCACTGATCCCCGGAAGGGTGCTTCCTGGATAGCGGACTGCACTTCTGGGACCAACCCTGACATGCGGAGCCAAGCATGACGTCGTAAGCCTACGGTGAAAGCTGAGATCTGTCCAGCAGTGTCCACTGCATCGTAAGATGCACAAAGCATGTATCGACTGGCCAAATGTGCAGAGCGGACAAGGTCAGACAGTTCCTGCTTGACCTGAGAGTCCGGCAGGGAGTCTAACTTGGTTTCCACCTCAGAAAGAATTGCCTTCCGGTAGTCCCCCATGTGACCGACATAGTTCAGGGCCCTGATCCCCAGCGTGGAAGAAGCAAAAATCTTCTTTCCATACTAGTCCTAAAGGAGAGATTCTTTATCAGGTGGCGACGAGCTAAGGTGTTTTGGATTAGCTGACCGGCCATGAGCGGCGCTAATCACGACCAAGTCAGCTCGAGGGTGGGAATCTAAAAAGTCGACACCCTCTGGGGCCTGGTATAGCCTGTTCGACTTCCGAGGAAGAGGGGCTAATGCCGACAGTTGTTTCCAAATAGTGCTAACAAGGTGGGCATGAGGCTCAATCCAGAGTGGCACCAAGGTGGGAGCTGTGACGGACAGATCCAGATGCTCAGCGAGTTTCAACCGCTGTGGGTCTGGCTCCAAGGATTGCCACTTATGTACTGCCTGGATTTGACGTAGGAGCTCTGTGAAAGAAGGATCCTCCGGAGGAGTCCTTGGCCTGGGCTTTGACGGAGAGCGGAGCTCGTCGTCCTTCTCGGAGCAGCCGTCAGAGGCATCCGAGGAGGAGGAAGAAACTGAAGAAGAAGATGACTCCCTTTCCCGTCTAGGGGGAGGAATGGACCCCTTGGGGAGCCCTTGGAGAAACGTGTCCTGCCCCTCTCTGGACCCAGAGGGTTTATCCCTGGTGTCTGGAGGAAGAGAGGGAGTTTGTCGCCGTGGACATATGGGAACCTGAAACGGCACTGTCATCGGAAAACGACTCTCCATCTCTCTGGTGAGCTGAGCCTTGGCCTCAGCCCACCAGGAGGCTAGAGTCTCCTGAAAATCCACCGGCGGCTGTGGGGGCGGTAGAGGAGGAGGAGGAGGAGGAGGGGGATAAGGATATGGGTTATACCCATAGGGCGAGTATCCATAACCTGCCGGCAGGACGTCCGGCGTCGGGTAGGCCGGCGCCGAGTACTGTGGCGTCGGATACTGTGGTCCCGGTATGGCGCCGGATATGACGGGGCGAATACCTGGGATCCGGGTGGGGGTGGCTGCCGAGCAGACGCCCCGCCGGAGGCCCGTGGCGGAACTGGAACAGAAGGCCCAGGGGTGGAGGGCCCGTGTCGGGCGAAATGCAGAAGCTGGAAGTCGCCCGGGGTCGGTACTACCAGAGTCGGGGCCAGCGTCCGGGGAACCGACATCAGACCGGCAGGAGGTTGATCCGATGGAGGTGGAACCAGGACCTCAGCCTCGCCCGGGGACGGAGGGGAAAAGTCCCCGGGGTCAGGCAGAGGAGACTCAGGGTCCCTGGAGGGCAGCAAAGGCTGTGGGGTGCCGGGAATGACGGACGTGGGAGGGTCCAGTGTCGGATCATCTGCTGTGCAGACGTCAGGCGGACCGACGTGCGTCTTGTCAGCAGGATCCGGGCGGATATCAGAGGGGCCAGCGTCCGACTTAATGGATCCCTCGCCAGAGGCAGGCCACGAAGGAGAAGCGGTCTGGTCTGGCGGAAGAGGGGTCGTGCGCTGCCCCAAAAGGTCAGTCGACTTACCGACCTTCTCCATGCAAACGTCGGAGGAGCCAACGTCCAGCTTATCAGAGCTGACCATGCGGGAAACCACAGCTTTACGAGGATGGAAGCCTCCAGAGCCGGGCGTCTGAAGGGCCGAGTGCGAGCCAGGCGGGCAGGCCGCGCCTGGCTGAAGCCTGAAGGCAGCCGTCGGGGCGGTCCCCACAGGGGGGACATTACCTTCAACACGGCGACCCCCAAGGGAGTCGCGGTGGGAAAGGAGCCCTTGTCACGGTGCTTTTCCTTGTCCTTTCTGTTGCGATGGCCTTCAGGGGAAGATGACGCCTGCTGACGTTTTTTGAGTTCCTTTTCCATGGAGCTCATCTTCTTTTTGAGAATGTGGGCTTCCAGGGACTGCTGCCGCCTTCTCCGGGTGGCCACGTTGAAACTCAGGCAGTGCTGCCACTTCTCAACTTGATGGTCAGAGTCTAGACAAAAAAGGCACAGGGAATGGCTGTCCTTGTGCAGGAGTTGGGCGTTGCATGAGTTGCACTTATTTTTGTGTTCAGAGGGTGTAGGGGACGACATACACCAACGGATGACTGACGATTATGGTAGAAAAAGCGAAAAAAATCGGTAAAATAACCGACGAAAGGGCCTGACAAGCAGGCGGGCGTGACGGACCGCCCCTTTATACCGACGTCTCCTGATGCCGGTCACTGGACATGGGGGCGGTCCTTTGCTAGGGACTGCTAGCTAGAAATTTTTCCATGGGGTCCTGCCACCTGCCGGCGTCAGTCCTATATGTAATTACCTACTGCAAGAGCCCTCTCGAAATAAGATAATTATATATAAATCTTAAGGGTTTAACATTTTGGTGTGCTCTACAGTATTGAAAAGCATCTTCCAACGATGTTCTAATCAGAGGGAGTCCACCTTCCCCGTCTTTGTTAATCTAGCCAACCTGGAATGTGTTTGGAGATATATAAAGTATTGAGAAGGCTGGATCCTATACACTTGTATTAAATCAGAGAATTGTGAGGGGAGTTATTTCGAAATAAGTGTGATTAGAGAACGAGACCCCTCCTTTCCCAATCCTAAAAGGAGGCACTCCTTAAGGAAAGGATAGTTTAACACCTGGAATCCATAGGAGCACAAACAGAATGGTGAACCAAGGGGGTGCAGTTGATGTCACCTATCTTCACTTCAGCAAAGCTTTCGACACTGTTCCACATGGAAGATTGATTAATAAGCTGAGTAGGCTCAGGGAGAGTCAGAAGTTGGTCAACTGGGTGTAAAGCTGGTTGGCGGGCAGAAAACAGAGTGGTTGTGAACAGTATACTGTCAAAAGAGATGCAAGTCACAAGTGGGGTACCTCAGGGATCAATCCTGGGACCAGTCCTCTTCAATATCTTCATCAGCGACATTGCAGATGGACTGGAGGAAAAAGTTACCACAGTAATTTTGTTTTTCCCAGGGGATACTCCATTATTCATAACTCTTATGAAGTGTGCCTTTAAGCCAGATCTGCCCAGAGATAGAACATTAAGCAAATGATAGAATCACTGGCTCATGTCACTTTTTCAAATGCTGCCACCTAGCAACTACCTACATTGTCTAACCCTCAGATTTCGTGGATGTCTGACAGGACAGGGCCCAGAGGAATTAACAATTATCCTATGATAATAATAGTAATAAATAACTATAAAACATCCATAAAGTACTTCCAACTGGAGGAGAAAAAAGCATTAACCAGAACCATCCCCAATGTCAGCATCACCTGAAGAGAGGAGAAAAAGAGCAATTGAACATAGTTTCAAACATGAAAGCCAGGGTGTGGCATACGTATCCCTGATCTTACAGTATGGAGTGCAGAGGTCACTGGTGCTATTAGGGGAGGCAAAGTGGGAGAGTTATGAATATTGGAGTATCCCCTGGGAGAAACAAGATTACTGTGGTAAGTCACTTTTTCTTCTCACCCCAGGAATACTCAAATATTCCTAACTCTTATGCAGACTAAGAAGCAGAACCTTTGGAGGTGGGTAGAGAACCTATTTTGGAAACAAGCTCTGCAGGACAGCTGTGCCAAACCTGGCATCACCTCAAGCCTGTAAATCCAGGCTATAATGTTTAGTAAAGGTGTGAACTGTTCTCCAGGTAGCTACTTTACAGATATCCACCAGAGGGACATCCCTGGAAGCTGTAATAGTAGCAGTTGTACCCCTTGTGGAGTGGGCAATCAGCCCTGCTGGTGCCTCTTTACCAGCTTTTGAGTAGCAAAATTGTATACACTGAACTATCTAGTGAGAAATGGACCTTTTAGATGCTGGATTTCCTTTTCCCACTTCCCCACAGGTCAGGAATAGCTGTTTCCTTTCCTGTCTGTGGGACTTAGTGGCTGTCAAGTAGTAGCTGAGAGCTCTCTTGATGTCAAGGCTGTGCAACCTACGCTCACCAGAGCATGAGTGTTCAATGAAGAACACGTGTAAAGTGACGGATTAGTTCAGATGAAAATCTGAGACCACTTTAGGGATACATTTTCTGTTAGTTCACAGGACCACCTTATCGCTGTGAAAGGAACTGTCTTCTTCAATACATAGGGCCTGAAGTTTACTGATCTGTCTGGCTGAAGTGACAGCCACTAAAAATACTGCTTTCCATGTAACATATTTTAATGGAGCTGAAGACACGGGTTCAAAAGGGGGACCCATGAGCTTGGCAATACAAATGTTTAAGTCCCAGACTGACACTGGTTCCCTGAAAGGGGGTGCAGATGAGGCAGGCCTTTAAAAAACCTTTTGAAAATGGAATTTGATGCCACAGAGGTAGCCTTCCCAGCTGAAGTGTAAGCAGAGACTGAAGCTAAATCGAGTTTCAGAGTTGTGGGCTGCAAGATCAATGAATGCAGATAAACAAGATAGTCCAGCACATTTGGTACTCCTGCCTGGACTGGAACTATGTGCCTGGTGGAACACCAGGTAGAAAACATTTTCCATTTTGCTGCATAAGTTTTCTTGGTGGAAGGTTTCCTGTACCCCCTTAAAATGTCTAAGACCCCTTCAGAGAGATGAAAGCCTGCATACTCTAAGTCTTCAAGAGCCATGCCTTGAGTCTGAGTGACTTGAGGTTCAGGTATAGAAGCCTCCCCTGACTGGAGGCCAACAGATTGTGCCTCCTGGGAAGGAGTATTGGTTTGCCCACTGACATGAAGAGCAGCAGGGAGTACCATGGCAGTCTGGCCCAGTCTGGGGCTATCAAGATCATAGTGGCTGGCTAAAGCCTGAGCTTGAGTAGCACTCTGTACACTAGTGGGAATGGAGCGAAGTCATACAGATACCTCCCTGACCAGTCTAGAATCAGAGCATCCAGGGGTACTGTGCCCATAGCTGGAGGTCTGCAACAGTACTGTGGAAGGTGGTTGCTCTTCTGGGATGCAAAAATATCTATCTCTGGAGTACCGCATCTATTAAAAAATCACTTCCACCACCTGTCTCTTTAAGGTCCATTCGTGATGGGCCTGGCTGATTCAACTCAAGGCATCTGATAGGGTATTGTCCTTGCCTGGCAGATGAATGGTCTGATGAGAAACTCCTATGGAGTAAGCCAGAGTCCAAATTCATATGACTTCGGTGCAGAGAGGATTGGACCTTGTCCCTCCCTGCTTGTTTATGTAATACATGGTAGTCGTATTGTCTGCTCTGACTTGTACCACCTTTCTCTGGAGCAGTGGGGTAAAGGCTTGTACAGCTAGGAACACTGCCCTGAGCTCGAGCAGATTTATGTGCCGGAGGGACTCTGCACTTCACCAAGTGCCCTGGGTAGTGTACTCTCCTATGTGGGCACCCCATCCCAGTAGTGATGCATCTGTTGTGAGGATCACTGAAGGAGGCTCTTTCTGGAAAGGGACCCCCTCCCTGAGGCTGGCTTCCTATTTCCACTTAAGGGCCAGGATTAATGTTTTTGTTACTAGGACCAGCTTTAAAAGAGGGTCCTTTCTTTGAGACCAATGAGCCCTTAGGTGGAATTGGGTCTCTCATCTGAAAACTGGAACCCAGAACTGTGCCAGTGGCAGCTGCCATATGGCCCAGCAGCTGAAGAAACTGTTGTGCAGTTTTTGGCTTGTTCAGGCTGAATGAGCTTGCTAATTGCAGGATGCTTTTTACCCTGTCCAGGAATAGGTAAGCTCTGCTCTCCCTGGTATTTGCTTTCCTTCCATGATGGAGGCTGGTTTGAAAAAGAGCAGTTATGCAAGAACTTACCGTAAGAAAAAATTACTCACCTTAGTAATGTTGTTTCTTCTAATGGAGTCTTGCTATATTATGACATATGCAGTGAGTCCCAACCTTCGAACTGCTCCGGATGTGAAAGAGTTAACTTTCCATGCCAGGCACGGAACGCTGAGCTCGAGCTCAGTTGAAACTCTGTCTGTTGTTCTTCAAACTCAAACCGTCAGATCTTTATGAGCTAAACTCACTGAGGTCCTGTGTGGAAGCTGTAAGCGTACACTAGCAAACAGGCTACTAAACATAAGAACACATTTTTTGGTCCCAAAACAAAGACTCAAGTCAGGAGACCCAAAAAATGAAAAACACAACACCAAGCACCCCAAAAAAGGAGGGGTGAAAACAACAAGGTGGGCACCTACTAAGTGCCAACACTGCACTGCCCACCCACATCCCAAAAACAGAGGTTCTGAGAGGGGCAGGCAGGGGGAGGTCATAATATAGCAAGACTCCATTAGAAGAAACAACATTACTAAGGTGAGTAATTTTTTCTTCAAACAACATGAAGTCTTGCTATATTATGACATATGCAGACTACAAAGCAGTAACTCCATGGAGGAGGGACAGAACCTACTTAGGAAATAGACTCTTAAGCACAGCTGTGCCAAACCGAGCACCACTCCTAGCCTGGATGTCCAGGGAGTAATGCTTGGTAAAAGTGTGAACTGTTTTCCAGGTAGCTGCTTGACATATCTCTAGAATAGGGATGTCCCTGGCAGCAGCCAGGGAAGCAGCTGTACCTCTGGTAGAGTGAGCCCTCAGGCCTGAGGGAGGAATCTTACCCAGTTTTTCATAGCAAAACTAGATACAAGAGACAATCCACCTGGCAATGGATCTTTTAGCGGCAGGTTTCCCTTTACCAACCTCACCATCAGTGAGGAACAGTTGGAGGGAGTCAAACCTGTGACCCTTGGTATGCTCTATATAGTAAAGTACAGTTACGTAAGAACTTACCGTAACAGTAGATCTTCGAGAACAGCTCTTGCAGCAGGTAACACCATTAGGACTGAAGCCGGCAGGCATCAGGACCCAACGGAATTCTTCTAGCTAGCTATCTTCAGCGGGGACAGCCCCCGACGTCGGTCCCGCCTCCGACGTCAGGCGTAGTACATAAGGGGGCGGTCCCGCCAGATTCCCCAGTTCTCCCACTGGAGACTTCCGGCCAGAGGATGACATCAGAATGGGAGACTGAAGATCCACCGTCAGAAGACAAAGAGGTATAAGTCCCAATAAAGGCTCGAGAAGCCATGCCTCCTCCAAGGGGGAAAGTGGGCGGGAAGGCACCTGCAGCAAGAGCTGTTCTCGAAGATCTACTGTTACGGTAAGTTCTTACGTAACTGTACTATCTTACTTCGAGATACAGCTCTTGCAGCAGGTAACACCATTAGGACTGATTTCCAAGCAGTAGCGCTTGCAACCACTCTGGGAGGAGGAAACTAGAAGGCTCATTCCAAGTCCTGGATCTAGAACAGGAGACCCTGTAGCACGGCCAGGCCGAAGCCAGCTCTTCGTCGTGAAGCAATGTCTAGGCTATAATGCCTGATAAAGGTATGGACAGAGCTCCAAGTGGCTGCAGCACAAATGGCTGAGGTGGAGACGTTGCGAAGTGCTGCAAAGGAGGTGGCCACTCCTCTAGTGGAATGACCCCAGACTGATCCGGGAGGCTGCTTTTTGATATCATAGTAGTATGATGCACTGGACAAGCCAGCGAGAAAGGGACTGTTTCGATACTGGCTGGCCCATCATCCTTTCAGTAAAGGAAACAAAAGCTGCTCCGACTTCGAGCTGCTTGGTCCTGCTTAGGTAGTACCTTAAGCTGCGGTGAACATCCAGGGTGAGGAGCAGCTTCTCCTCTATTAGAATAATTAGGAAGTAGACCGCAGGTCAATGTCCTGATTTAGAGTGAGTGTGAGACCACCTTAGGCAGGAACTTAGGGTTAGTCCTCAGGAAACTCTGTCCTGGTGAAACCAAATAAGGTTCCTTACACATGAGAGCCTGAAGCTCGAAACTCCCTTCGCTGACGTATCAGCAACTAAAATACAGGTTACTCACCTGTAACAGGAGTTCTAGGAATGGTATATGTTGTTCATCCACACTGTCTGGCAGGTATCCTTGCCGCTTTAAATCTTGCCGGAAGGTCTTCAAGCTGGCTCCTCCCACCCACCGGTGGTAAAATCTCGGCTCCGCCCCCCATGATGCCAGATCAAGCCCGCTGGAAGCTCAGTGCTGTGCGTCGGGGCCGGGAGGTCGGATTGGGCGTGTGGATGAACAACATATACCATACCTAGAACTCCTGTTACAGGTGAGTAACCTGTATTTCTAGTGACATGGATATGTTGTTCATCCACATTGTCTGGCAGACTCCTAGCAGTTCTCCGGGAGGAGGGAGGCAAAGCGCACACCCCAATACTTACTTGGGAAAGAGAGACAGGAGAACCGAGGCCCCAAAACCAGCATCCCGGCGTGACTCAAGGTCGATATGGTAATGGGTGACGAAGGTGTGTGCTGACTTCCAGGTAGCAGCCCTGCAGATTTCCTGGATAGGGACGTCCCTGGAAGCAGCAACCGATGCAGCAGTATGGCGGGTAGAATGAGCTCTTATCCCTCTGGGAGGCTCCATGCCCGCCAACTTATAGCAGAGATCTATGCAGGAGGTGACCCACCTGCTTATCGTCCGCTTGGCTGCAGGTCTGCCAGGTGCGGCTTCAGCGTAGGTGACAAACAGCTGGCGAACCTCTCCCCGAATTTCAGCCGTGCGCTCCTTATAATAAGCGAGCGACCTTCTAGGGTCCAAAGTATGGAGCCTGTATTCGGCCTCCGAGGTGTGATTGGGGTAGAACACCGGCAGAGTCAACACCTGGTTAAGGTGAAACTCCGACACCACCTTCGGAAGGAATTTCGGGTGGGGGCGCAGGACAACCTTGTCCCTGTGGAAGACCAGGGAAGGAGACTCGATGCAGAGCGCCTGGAGCTCTCCCATCCTTCTGGCTGACATGATAGCCACCAAGAAGGCGGTCTTCCATGACAGGTGAGAGAGTTCACACCTGTGCATTGGTTCGAATGGCTTGCCCATGAGCTTTGCCAGTACCAGCAGTAAATCCCACAGAGGTGGAGGTTCTCGCACCGGAGTGGAAATGTGATCAAGGCCTTTGAAAAAGCGCCAGACCACCTTCTCCTGTGCCACCGACTGCTCCCGGCCCGCGCCCAGTAAGCAGAGAAGGCTGCCAGGTGCACCCTTAGGGTCGTCGACCTAAGCCCTTGACGAGAAAGGGACCATAAATAGCCCAAGATGCTTGCCAAGGAACAGGAGGAAGGGTCCAAGCCCTTGCCCTGACACCAAATGGAAAACCTCTTCCATTTGAAGGCATAGAATTTCCTGGTCGACTCCTTACAGGACGCCTCAACTACATTGAGGACCTCATCGGAAAGACCCAAGGCCTGGAACTCTAGCCACTCAGGAACCAGGCCGTCAGGTGCAGGGATTGAAGGTCCGGATGGAACACCTTCTCCTGATTGACTGAGAGCAGGTCCGGGCGAGCTGGAAGCTGCCTCGGGAGCCTAGAGCTGAGGCTGAGGAGATCTGGGTACCAGAACTGGCGGGGCCAGTCTGGGGCTATCAGAATCACCTGCGCCTTCTCCCTCCTTGCTTTGAGAAGCACCTTGTGCATCAAGGGAAATGGGAGGAAGGCGTAGAAGAGGCCCGGGGTCCACGGCCTCAAGAAGGCATCCCCCTGCAGCGAGCCACGCTGAGGGGGGCGGGCATAGAACAGCCTCAGCTTCGCGTTCTCCCTGGAGGCAAACAGGTCCACCTGAGGTGTGCCCCAATGGGAGAACAGATCTTGTACTACCTCCGGCAGGAGAGACCACTCGTGGGATGCAGCCCCTATCCGGCTTAGGGCATCGGCCAGGGTGTTGGAGGCCCCTGCCACATGAATGGCTAGGAGATCCGCCAAGCTGGCGAGACGAAAGTGACCAAATGCGGAGAGCTCTCGCATAGAAGCATGGAGCGCGGTCCCGCCCTGGTGGTTTAGATAGTACATGGTCATGGGATTGTCCGTCTGGACTCGGACCACTTGACCCCGGAGAAACGGAGCAAAGGCGGTGAGAGCTAGGCGGACCGCTCGGAGCTCCAGCAGGTTGATGTGGCATTGGGACTCCCGCGGGGACCAGCGGCCGTGCGCCCGGTGTTCCCCCAGATGGGCACCCCAACCCATCAGAGAGGCATTGGTAGATAGAGAGACCGTCGGCTCGGGACGGACAAACGGGATGCCCTCCTGCAGATGAACTGGAACGGTCCATCACCGGAGAGCGTTCCACATCCCCTGGGTCACTGTCACTAGCTGGTCCAATGGATTGCAGCGTTGTGGCCACTGGCTGGCCAGTCCCCACTTAAGAGGGCGCATGTGCCAGCGTGCCCAACGGACCACGCTGGTGCAGGCCGCCATGAGACCCAGGAGGCACAGGAAGTCCCGGGCAGGGCGCGATTGCCCAACCAGAAATGATTGGGCAAAGGAGGAAAGAACCTCGGCCCTGTCTGCCGGGAGCCGTGCTCTGGCTCGAAGAGAGTCGAGCTCTGCCCAGATGAAAAGAATCACCTGCTTCGGCTCGAGTTCCGAATTGGCCTCGTTGATGAGAAGGCCGATTTGAGAGCAAACCTGGAAGGCCAGATCTCTGGACCGCTCCACCTCCTGTCTGGAGGGGGCTGCTATCAGCCAATCGTCCAGATAAGGGTACACCCGGACCCCTCGGCGCCCGCAGAAGCTGTCACCACTGCTATGCATTTGGTGAAGACCTGGGAGCTGGAGACAGGCCAAGGGCATGGCTCGAACTCGAAGGGATCCTCCGCCGAAGCGAACGGGAATCTCTGATGACGGACGGATAGGGACGTGAAAGAACATGTCCTGCAGGTCCAGAGAGCAGAACCACACGCCGGGTTCCAGGGATGGTATTATCTGAGCCAGAGTGACCATCCTGAAGGTTCGAGACCTTAGGAACTTGTTTAGGTCGTGTAGGTCGAGAATGGGGCGCCAGCCCCCCGTCCGTTTCGGAACCAGGAAGTACCTGGACACAAACCCCGGGTCTGAGGGAGGGTCCGCCACCTCCCTGATCACCTCCTTTTGGAGGAGGAGAGCGATGTTGGCTCGGCAGCCGACAGTGAGGCTGGGCGGATCTCCAATGCCCCGAGGTGCTATCGGTTCTGAAGGGAGGGGCCTGCTTGAATTCCAAGGGCAGGCTTTTTCCCACCACCTCCAGCACCCACCTGTCTGTGGTAATAACGGACCAGGCGGAAAGGAAGTGATGGAGCCGCCCTCACGGGGGAACCTGGGGTGAGGGACGGGGTTGGGCGACACCTCAGCCCGTCACTGGGCAGGCTTGGAGGAGGGACCGCCGAGGGACCTCCTGGGCCTTTACCTCCCTGCCCTGTTGGAGGAAGCCCGGGCTGGGTTTGGGATGGCAAGCCCGAGCCTATTGGCCCTGACGTTGCTGGGCCGGACGTGCCGCGGGCGCAGAGGGACGAAAGGGCTTAGGCTGTGGTTTGTGGCCTTTGTCCTTCTGAGCGGATGAGACCGAGTCCAAGGTAGCATTGGACTTCTTGATCCTCTGCAGGTGACCTTCCACCCCAGGGCCAAAGAGGTCGGTCCCCAAGAAGGGGACATCCGCCAACTTGTGCTAGGTATCCGAAGTGAAGGTGGATATCCTCAGCCAAGCCCGACGACGCATAGCCACTGCGGCCGCCACAGACCTGGCACATGAGTCCCCAATGTCCAAAGCAGTCTGAAGCTGCTGTTTGACCACTGCCCTGCCCTGGTCCCGCACCTGCCTAACCGTGGTCTGCAGATCCGCGGGAAGATGAGCCTCTAGTAGAGTGAGCCCTCAGGCCTGAGGGTGTGTGGAGATTTACCTAGTTTTCTAGCACAATTGTATACAAGAAACAATCCACCAGGCAACGATCTCTTAGTGGCAGTTTTGTCTCTACCAACCTCCATATGTGAGGAATATTTGAGGGACACAAACTCTTGACTTTGGTAGCGCTTCTACGTAGTAGCGCTGAGGTCCCTTCTTTAACATCCAAGCTGTGCAGCCTCCTCTCCAGAAGAGGAATGGTCAGTGATAAAAACAGGGAGAGATTAGGACTGGTTAAGGTGGTAAATCTGAAACCACTTTAGGTAAAACTTCCTGTTAGTTCTAGGACCACCTTATCTCTACATGGAAAGAGATGAACCAGGCCCCACTGACAGGGCTTGCAATTCACTGATACGCCTGGCAGAGGTAATGGCTACCAAAACACAGCTCTTTCCAAGTCAAGTACTTAAGCTCTGCAGAGGACAAAGGCTCAATGGGTGGTTGCATTAGCTGAGTACTGTAAACATTAAGGTCCCAAGCAGGAGCAGGGTCCCTTGTTGGGGACTTGGCAAGTCCCTTGAAGAACTTACAAAACACAGGATGGGCTGACAGATCTAGAGGGATTGGGTTTTACTGACAGGAAGGCATAGAAATAGCTGCCAAATGCATTTTAGGTGCAGTTGGCCTATAGCCTAGGCCATTGAGAGGGATCATATAGTCCAGAACCGTGAGGGCAAACCAGCAGATTCTGGAGAAATATTCTTATAAGAACACCAAATAGTGAACCTTTTCCATTTGGAATTGTAAGTCCTTCTGCTGGAAGGCTTTCGAGAAGCCTTAAGGATATCCAGAACCCCTTGTGAAAGATGCAGATCGGCACACTCTAACTCTTCAAGAGCCATGCCTTGAGATTGAGAGACCTGAGGTTCGGGTACCAAATCCGCCTCGAGAGGATGTTAACAGGCTGTAATTCCTGGGAAGAGACAGGGGAAGGTGGACTGTTAACGACAACAACAGGGGGTACCAGGGCTGTCTGGCCTAGTCTGGAGCAATCAGAATCACTCTGCATGGTTCTGACCTTATCTTGACTAACACCTTGAACAGGAGAGGGAAGGGGGAAAAAGCATACAGAAATTTCCCTTCCCTTCCCAATTCAGGATCAGAGCATCCAGGGGGACAGAGCCTAAGACTCGGGGTCCGCAACAAAAGAGAGGAAGTTGGTGATTGCCTGGGGCTGCAAAAAGATCTATCTGTGGAGTGCCCGATCTCGAGAAAATCTAGGGATCTGGGGTCCATCTCATGATGGCCCTGGATAACCTGGCTTAGAGCATCTGCTAGGACATTGTCCTTCCCTGGCAGGTGAACTGCTATCAGAGAGGTTTGCAGGGCAGGGCTAGGGACCACAACTTTATTGTTTCTGTGCATAAGGTCAGACAGAGTGCCTCCTTGCTTGTTGATGTACCTGCATGATGGTGGTGTTGTCTGTTCTGACCTGGACCACCTTTTTCTGTGTACAGATTTGAAAAGGTTTGCAGTGCCAGAAACACTGCCTGAGTTCCAGGAGACTGATGAAGCAGAGATTCCTGAGGTGACCACAGCCCTTTGGGAGGTAAGATCCCAGGTGGGCTCCCAGCCCAGCAGGGAGGCATCTGTGGTGAGTATCACTGAATGAGACTGAGTGAAGCAAAGGAACTCCTGTCTCAAATTGTGCTGATCCTGCCACCACTTCAAGGCCTGGATCAGGGTCTGAGCCACTGGGACTAGTTTGGTGAACTTTCTTTGGGGACCAGAAGGCTTTTAAGTGGAACTGAATGTGCCCTCATCTGAATCTTGCTCCTTGGACCACTGCTGTGGAAGCTGCCATGTGGGCCCAGAAGCTGAAGGGAAATGCCTTTGCTGGTCGAGACACCTGTAGGTGAATGAAGATGCCAGTTCTATAAGGGTCCTTACCCTGTCCAGAGGAAGGAAGGATCTTGTCTTTGCTTGCATCCAGCTCCGCCCTATGAAGTGTGAGGAGCTGTACTGGCTTGAGAAAGCTACAGTTACGTAAGAACTTACCGTAACAGTAGATCTTCGAGAGAGTCTCTTTGCAGTAGGTAATTACATATAGGACTGACGCTGGCAGGTGGCAGGACCCTACGGAAAAATTTTAGCTAGCAGTCCCTAGCAGGAACCACCCCTACGGGGTCAGGGTGACCGCGCCAGGGAGACGTTGGGCATAAAGGGTCGGTCCCTGACGCCTGGCTTTTCCAGTTCTTTTTCCTGCCACAGGCCAGAAAGGCCGGATTGAAGAGGAGCGGATATTTCCTCAATGGAAAAGGAGCTGAAAAAGCTCTAGGGGATGGAGGGGCGGAGATTATTTATTGTAAGAGCCTCTCAAGATCTACTGTTATGGTAAGTTCTCACGTAACTGTACTATCTTACTTCGAGGGCTCTACAGTAGGTATATTATATATAGGACTGAGTCCCAAGCACCTGGAACAAAGAGAAGCACCGGGAGGAGGGAAAACTACTCCAAAAGCAGTTCTAGCTGTGCAAGTCTCAAGACAAGAGGCCTGCAGAACAGCCAGCCCAAGCCTTCTTCTCTTACAGCGAGAGGCAACATCCAAACTGTAGCGTTTAATAAAGCGTATGGATGAAGCTAGCTGGCGGCTGGTATGATGTCTGCCACAGACATTTTGAAACAAGCCGCTGAGGCAGCTACTTCTCTGGTGGAGGGCTCTTACTTGATCCGTAGGGTCTTGTTATATTTGTTGGCACAGAAAGTAATGCAATGAGCTAACCACTTAGACAGGCATTGCTTGGAAACAGCATTGCCTTCCCTTTTATGAGCAAAAGAGACGAACAATTGATCAGTCTTTCTGAGATCCTTTGTCCTGTTGGTGTAGTATCTCAGAATCCGGTGAACATCCATAGCATGGAGTAAATACTCCCCGTGATTAGAGTACTGCATAAAAAAAGGCAGGTAACTCTATGGACTGATTTAGTGTAGACTCAGCTACTACTGTAGGGAGAAAATACAGGTTACTCACCTGTAACAGGAGTTCTAGGAATGGTATATGTTGTTCATCCACACTTATTGGCAGGTTCCTTGCCGCTTTAAATCTTGCCGGAAGGTCTTCAAGCTGGCTCCTCCCACCCAATCTGGGTGGTAAACCCCTTCGGCCCGCCCCTATTACGCCTAGATCCGGTCCCTCGCTGGAAGCCTTTGGGTTGCGCGGGCCGGGAGGTCGTAGGGATTGTGGATGAACAACATATGCCATTCCTAGAACTCCTGTTACAGGTGAGTAACCTGTATTTCTAGGGACATGGATATGTTGTTCATCCACACTTCATTGGCAGACTCCCTAGCAGTTCTCCGGGAGGAGGGAGGCAAGGCACATACCCCTCACTTACTTGGGAAATAAGGACTGGAGAACCGAGGTCCCAAAACCAGCATCCCGCTTGACTCAAGGCTCCATGTGGTAATGGGTATAGGTGTGTGCTGACTTCTGGTAGCAGCCCTGGCAGATTTGCTGGATAGGGACGTCCCTGGAAGCAGCCACCCATGCAGCAGTATGACGGGTAGAATGAGCTCATCCCTCTGGGAGACTCCATGCCTGGCTAATTTATAGCAGGCGATCGATGCAGGAGGTGACCCACCTGCCTATCGTCCGCTTGGCTGCAGGTCTGCCAGGTGGGCTTCAGCTGTAGGTGACAAAACAGCTGGCGAACCTCTACCCCTATTTTCAGCTATGCGCCTTTATAATAAGCGAGCGCTTCTAGGGTCCAGAATATGGAGCTTCTATTCAGCCTCCGAGGTGTGAATGGGGTAGAAAACCGCAGAGTCAGCACCTGGTTAAGGTGAAACTCGGACACCACCTTCGGAAGGAATTTGGTGGGGATGGAGAGAACCTTTGTCCCTGTGGGAAGACCAGGTAAGGAGACTCGTGCAAAGCACTGGAGCTCTCCATCCTTCTGGCTGACGTGATAGCCACCAAGAAGGCGGTTGTCTCATGACAGGTGAGAGAGACTACACCTGGTGCATTGTTTCGAATGGCTTGCCTATGAGCTTTGCCAGTACTAGCAGTAAATCCTACTGGAGGTGGAGGTTCCTCGGATCGGAGGGGAAATGTGATCAAGGCCTTTGAAAAGCGCCCGTCTACCTTTCCTCATGCATCGACTGCCTCCGCCCACGCCCGTAAGCAGAGATGGCTGCTAGGTGCACCTTTAGGGTCGCCGACCTAAGCCCTTGACTAGAAAGGGACCATAAATAGGTCCAAAATGCTTGCCAAGAACAGGAGGAAGGGTCTAAGCTCTCTGTTCTGACACCAAATGGAGAATCTCTTCCATTTGAAGGTGTAGCATTTTCTGGTCGACTCTTACGGGACGCCCAACAACATTGAGGACCTCGCTCGAAAGACCCAAGGCCTGGAACTCTAGCCGCCTCAGGAACCAGGCCGCCAGGGTGCAGGGATTGAAGGTCCGGATGGAACATTCCTTCCCTGATTGACTGAAAGCAGGTCCGGGCAAGCTGGAAGCTGCCTCGGGAGCCTGGAGCTGAGGCTGAGGAGATCTGGGTACCTAATCATGGCGGGGCCAGTCTGGGGCCATTAGGATCACCTGCGCCTTGTCCCTCCTTGCTTTGAGAAGCACCTTGTGAATCAAGGGAATGGGGAAAGGGGAGAAGAGGCCCTGGGTCCACAGCCCTCGAGAAGGCATCCCCCTGCAGCGAGCCCTGCTGAGGGGGGGCGGGCGTGAACAGCCTCAGCTTCCTGCCTCCCTGGAGGCAAACAGGTCCACCTGAGGTGTGCCCCAGTGGGAGAACAGATCTTGTACTACTCCCCGGCAGGAGAGACCATTCGGAGATGCAGCCCCTATCCGCCTAGGGCATCGGCCAGGGTGTTGGAGGCCCTGCCACATGAATGGCTAGAGATCCGTCTCCAGGCTGCGCATCGACTGACTAAAATGCGGAGAGCTTCCTTGCATAGAAGCATGGAGTGCGCCCCACCCTGGCGTTCAGGTAGTACATGGTCGTGGTATTGTCTGCCTGATTGGACCACTTTGACCTCGGAGAAATGGAGCAAAGGCGTGAGAGCTAGGCGGACCGCCGGAGCTCCAGCAGGTTGATGTGGCATCGACCTGGTGGGGACCAGGAGGCCGTGCACCCGGGGCTCCCCAGATGGGCACCCCAACCCATCAGAGAGGCATCGGCGAGATAAGAGACCGCCGGCCTCGGCGGATAAACGGGATGCCCTCCTGCAAATGGAATGAAACGGTCCACCACTGGAGAGCTGCCCACATCTGCTGGGTCACTATCACTAGCTGGTCCAAAGGATCGCAGAGGGCTGGGACCACTGGCTGGCCAGTCCCCACTGAAAGGGGCAATGTGCCAGCGGGCCTAACGGACCACGCCTGGTACAGGCCGCCATGAGACCTAGAAGGCGAGGAAGTCCCGGCAGGGGCGCGATTGTCCAACCAGAAATAATTGGGCAAAGGGAGGAAGAACCTCGGCCCTGTCCGGGCCGAGTCGTTTATGGCTTGAAGAGAGCCTAGCTCTGCCCTGACTGAACAGGATCACCTGTTTTGGTCTGAGTTCTCACTTGGCCTCGTTGATGAGAAGGCCAACCCAAGAGCAAACCTGAGGGCCAGATCTCTGACCGGCCGACCTCCCATCTGAGGAGGCTGCTATCAGCCAATCGTCCAGGTAAGGGTACACCCGGACCCCTCGGCGCCACAGGAATGCTGTCACCACTGCCATGTATTTGGTGAAGACCCTGGGAGCTGGAGATAAGCCGAAGGGCATGGCTCGGAACTCGAAGAGGGATCCCTCTGCTCGAAAGCGGAGGAATCTCCGATGTGACGGACGGATAGGGACGTGAAAGAACGCGTCCTGTAGGTCCAGAGAGCAGAATCACATGCCGTGTTCCAGAGATGGTATTATCTGCGCCAGAGTGACCATTCTGAAGGTTCGAGACCTTAGGAACTTGTTCAGGTCGTGTAGGTCGAGAATGGGGCGCCAGCCCCCCGTCCGTTTCGAACCAGGAAATACCTGGACACGAACCCCTGGTCTGAAGGGGGTCCTTCCACCTCCGTGATCACCTCCTTGAGGAGGGAGCCGATGTCGGCTCGGCGAGCCAGTGAGGCTGCAGAACCCGAGGCCCCCGAGGTGTGACGGCTTGAAGAGCGGGCCTGCTCGACTTCCAGAGGTAGGCCTTTCCCACCACCTTCCAGTACCCACCCTGTCCGTGGTAACAGGGAATTCAGGCGTGAAAGGAAGTGTGTCGAGCTGCTCCCATGGGGGAACTAGGGTGAGGTGACAGGATGGGGCGACACCCCCAGCCTGGCCACTGGGCAGGCTTGGAGGAGGGACCGCTGAGGAACCTCCTGGCCTTTACCTCCTGCTTCCTGTTGGAGGAAGCCGACGGTTTGGGCTTGGGATACTAAGGTTGCTAGCCTGCTGGCCCTGACGCGAAGGCCGGATGCGCCATGGGCGCAGAAGGACGAAGGGCTTAGGCTGGCTTATGGCCTTGTCCTTCTGAGCGGAAGAGATCCGAGTCCAAGGTAGCATTGACTTCTCGATCCTCTGCAGGTGACCTTCCACCCCAGGGCCAAAGAGGTCAGTCCCTCAAAAGGGAACATCCGCCAACTTGTGCTGGGTATCCGCAGAAAGGTGGATATCCTCAGCCAAGCCCGACGACACCTGGCCATCATGCGGCCGCCACAGACCTGGCACATGAGTCCTCGATGTCTAACGAGTCTGAGCTGCTGTTTAGCCACTGCCCCTGCCCTGGTCCTGCACCTGCCTGACCGTAGTCTGCAGATCTGCGGGAAGATGAGGAACAACCTCATCCAGGGAGCCCAATAGGTCGTGAGAAAATGTGCTGCTGAGGACGGCCGAACTGGCCTGACGGAAGGCCGAGAGAGACACAGCATAGACTTTTCGCCCGGCATAATCCAACCTCTTGATTCCTTGTCGGAGGTTTGTCCACATCCCTGGCGCTTCCGCACGCCAGAAAAACGCTGTCTGTAATCAACCCTCGCCGAGGGTGCTCTCAAAACCGGACAGGGAACCGGGGACCGCATACTTCTTGGCCAACCTGGCCAAGGCGCAGGGCAGGAAGCAGGACGCTGCCAAAGTTCCAAGGCCGGACTCCACTCATGGCTTCGCCACTGAAAGGCCCGTAGGGAGAATCCCTCGTCCAGAATTCCATGAGGGATACTCTGGCCTGTTTAGAACGTGGTTCGAGCCTATCCCGTGACTCCGAGATGAGTCAAGCAACCCTAAGAAGGACAAAGGGCTATCGCCCATTGACTGTCCTCCCGAGGACTCCAAGTCTGGCGCGCTTGGAGAAGAGGGAGGAATCCATCATCGGACCCAGAAGAGTCCTCAAGAGCTGCTCGGCCCCTGAGCCACCTCCACCCGCCGAGGTTTATCGGGAGTGAGGGTGACCGATAGCCTATGCGGTAAACCCAAAGCCGATCGAGAATTTTTGGTCGGAGCCCCAACTAATGGCTGTGGGGCGGAGGTTCCACCAGAATTGGTGGGGCAGTTGGAATTGGTCGAACAACCGGCCTGGAGAACAGGCTCCTCGACTACAACGAGGGGTTGTTTCGGTGTCTCGGTGACAGCCACTTAATGGCCAGGAAGACGACTGGTCGGGCTTATTCCGGTCAAAAGGAGCTGTTGCCACATAAGTTCCTCGTACCCGTGAGCACAACTTCTGCGCCAAGCCTCCCTTGCCTGAGGAAGAGCGGCGGGCGCTACGGTCGCTGGTGCCGAGACCGCTTATGACGGCGGGATCGTTGGATCCGCGAGGATGTCCGAGACCGAGAATCCCGACTAGGTCGAGGAAGGCGAGGAGAAGTGTCGTAAATCGGCACCTCGGACGATCCCAATCAAGGCTCCGGAACCGGAGGCATGACGAGCCGACGGGATCCTCAACTCCCACCGAGGAACTGGAGAGGGGAATTCAGCTTCTCAGTCTATAACCCGCCCAACGGGTCAAGAAAAAATCTCGCATCTGGCCGACGGGAGTCTCAGCCAACTGGCCTGACGAGGGACACCGTGAAGCCACTGGCCGAAGCTGAGGGGTCAACCAGCTTCGACTGTCGGCATGGGAGGGGATCTTTCCCGCTCCCAAGAGAGTCGACGGAGAGACTTACTTTTGCTCTGGACCCAAGAAGGTCCCAAGTAGTTGGACCTCATCTTTGGTCGAGGGTCAGGCAAAGCTCCTTAAAAGAAGCCGAGTAAGAGGCACCGAGAGAGAGCAGGACAAATGCCGCAGCTGAGGTAGAAGCGGCGCGCCGCCTCCTCTTCGAGGGCGATCATCTGCTTAAACTGATCCGCCGAGCCCGCCGCCACGGACACCGCCAATCGGGCCTCTTTAGATTTCACCGGTGGAATTCTTTTCTCGGGGCGCCTCAGTTGTAATCGGGCAGCACGGTCTTCAAGGACGTTAGGCCGAAAAGGAAGAGCATAAGCCGCAGGCCTGCGGGTCGTGCTCAAGGCCCAGGCAGTAGATGCACGTGGAGTGCGGATCCGTCCTAGACATCTTCTGCCCGCAAGGGCACCTCCGAAATCCGGGAGTCGATGGTCCATCGTAGTCAGAGAAGAAGACCAAAGTTTTTTTGCAAAAACTTTTCAATTTAGAACTTTTTGAAGAATTAGGAACCAGTCTTAAGCACAACGCGTTAAGGAGGGAACCTGACCTTCCAAGCGGTAAGGAAGATCTGGCGTCATGGGGCGGAGCCGAGAGTTTTACCACCCGGGTGGGTGGGAGGAGCCAGCTTGAAGACCTTCCGGCAAGATTTAAAGCGGCAAGGAACCTGCCAATAAGTGTGGATGAACAACATATCATGTCCCTAGAACTTAGGATTTGTGCGAAGAGCAACACGTTCCTTGTGAAAAATCAAGTATGGAATTTTACACATCAGGGTCTGAAGCTCGGAAATTCTCCGAGCAGAAGTGATGGCCACGGGAAGAGAGTCTTCCATTTAAGGAACTCAAACTGCAGAAGCTGCAGGTTCAAGGAGGGAGAGTAAGTTTCGAGAACAAAGTTCAAGTCCCAAGGGGAAGCAGGAGTATTGATGGGGGCCCTGATGGAGGACCATCTGAGAAAGGTCTTAGAGACCTCAATTGAGCGAAAGCTTTGTTCTGCAAGGGAACATGATAGGCCGAGATGGCCGCCATGTGTACCCTCAGAGAAGAATGACTGAGACCCAGGTCAAATAGATGCGAGATACTCCAACAAAGAAGCCCCGCTGAACAGGAGAAGGGTTCCAATGCTCTTGAAAGCAGCCCAGATAGTGAATCTTTCCACTTCATGGCATAAGTGGATCTGTGGAGGGTTTCTGGCCTCCACTAAAATCTCCGCCACTTTGGGAGACACCCAAAACGGGATTGGGCTAAGTCTGCAGGAGCCATGCTTGCAGTTGAAGGGATTTGAGGCCTGGATGGACCAGGGTCCCCTGATCCTGGGTCAGTAAACCTCGAGATAGAAGAAGAGGAAGAGGAGGATCCTCTGAGTATTGTTGTAGAAGAGAGAACCAAACTTGCCTGGGCCAGAAAGGAGCGATCAGAATCATTCGTGCTCCTTCTGAAGCTAGTTTCTGCAAGACTCGTGGGATAAGTGGAATTGGGGAAAGGTATAGACAAATCTGTCCTTCCAGTCTAGAGACAGAGCGTTGCTCTGGAACGAACGAGCAGAAGACGGAAGTTTTAGCTTAGAGGGATGCAAACAGGTCGACCTGTGGTGTTCCCTCAAAGTCGGAAGATATTGTCTAGGACCCCTTGGTCCAGTTCCCACCGTGAGTCAGCAGAAGAGCCGACTTAGCCTTGTCTACCAGGGTGCTGTCGACTCCCGGAATGTGAACTGCCGTGAGGGGAAGGTCGTGTTGTGTTGCCCAATCCCAAACCCTCATTGCCTCCCTGCAAAGAGGGTAGGACTGAGTCCCTCCCTGTTTGTTGAAGTACCACACCGCGCACATGTTGTCCATCTGGACAGCTAAGTTGGCCGGGAAGGATGTATTGGTGAAGGGCTTGGAGAGCATACAACACTGCCCGAAACTCGAGCACACTGATGTGGAGAGCTTGTTCTAGCTTGGACCAGGAGCCCTGGGTCTGATGAGGGCGTAGATGGGCTCCCCAACCTTCGCCCGAGGCGTCTGTGGTTAGAGTCTGGGAGGGGGGAGGATGAAAGAAAGGAACACCCCAAAACAGATTCTCTCGAACCATCCACCATTGCAAGTCTCAAAGCATCGGCGGGGAGACCAGAACTGGTGATCTAGGTCATCCACTAACTGATCCCATTGGGAGCATAGAGTCCACTGAGAAATTCTCATGTGGAGTTGAGCGCGAGGAACCGTCGGGATAGCAGCCGCCATGAGCCCAAGAAGGCGAACGACCGACCTTGCAGAGACCATCCTGCGGTCGGACAGCAGAGTTATTTGGGTCTGGAGGGTGGACGCCCTGTCTGGAGGCAGGAAAGCCTTGCCCGTGGTCGAATCGAGAATCGCCCCAATAAACTGTAGTCTCTGGGATGGGACCAGATGAAACTTGGAATGGTTGATGGTAATACCCAGGCAGGCAAAAACCAGCTGGGTAAGGGAGAGGCAATGCAGGAGTTCCTCCCTGGACGAGGCCGCCAGGAGCCAATCATCCAGGTACGGGAAAACCTGCACTCCCCTGGTACGCAGGAGGGCCGCCACCACTGCCAGGCATTTGCTAAACACTCGGGGAGCCGAGAATAGACAAATGGGAGCACCTTGAACTGGTAGTGGTCCCCCTGGAATGCAAAACGAAGGTATTTGTGGTGGAACGGGCGAATGGAATGGCAGGTAAGCATCCTGCATATCCAGAATACACAGCCATTGACCCGCCGGAGGAGGGGCAGAAGGCTTCTGCAAAGAGAGCATCATGAACCTTTTGTATTCTTACAAAAGATTCAGGGAACTGAGATCCAAAACTGGTCTGAGATCTCCTGTCTTTTGGCACCAGGAAGAAATGGAATAGTAACTCGCCTTGCAGATGAAGGGGATGGGTTCTATTGCTTGTTCAGCAGGACAGCCAAATTTCCTCCTGGACAAAGAGAAGATGTTCCCTGACACGCACAACTTCAGAGGGGGTGGCGAGGTGATTTCTGAAGAAACTCTATTGAGTGTCCTTCTGCTATGAGCTGGAGCACCCAAGAATCTGTGGTTATCCTCTCCCAGCCTGGAAGGTGGAGGGAAAACCTCCCTCCTACCAGTTCTTCTGGGGAGTCCGGAGGCAGTGGAAGAGGGAAGGAGTCAGGCGGTGTGGGGCAGCGCCGCAGCTGAAGCACCCGCTGCTTTTTTGGGGGGGGCGGCTTAGCAGCTGTTGGGGCCCGGCGTTTTGTGGCCTGCCTTCCCTGGAGTTTCGCTTCTTGGCCATTTCCGCTCATGAAGCGATGGCGCTGTTGATAATGGGGATGGTACATGGAATCAACTGACTTCAGTGCAGTCCCCTTTTCTTGTAAATCGGTGATGATGTCCTTGACATCACCCCCGAAAAGCACCGATCCCCAGAAGGGTGCTTCCTGGATAGCAGATTGCACCTCCGGGACCAACCCTGACACACGGAGCAAAGCATGACGCCGTAAGCCTACAGCAAAAGCTGAGCTCCATCCAGCAGTGTCCACTGCATCGTATGTCGCACGAAGCAAGTGTCGACTGGCCGAACGAGCAGAGCGGACAAGATCAGCCAGCCCCTGCTTGACTTGGGAGTCAGGCAGGGAGTCCAATTTGGCTTCCACCTGAGTCAGAATGGCCTTCTGGTAGTCTCCCATATGGCCGACATAGTTCAGGGCCCTGATCCCCAGCGTGAAGGAAGCATAGATCTTTCTCCCATACTGGTCCAGAAGGCGTGATTCCTTATCATGTGGTGACAAGCTAAGGTGTTTGGGGTAGGCCGACCGGCCGTGAGCGGTGCTAATCACGACCGAGTCGGCACGAGGGTGAGAATCCAGGAAATCAGCACCCTCTGGAGCCTGATATAGCCGGGTTCGACTTCCTAGGAAGTACTAAAGCCGACGGCTGTTTACATGGTGGTAACGAGGTCGGGTGAGGCTCCATCCAGGGTGGCACCAAGGTAGGAGCTGTCACGGGCAGATCCAGATGTTCAGCGAGTTTCAGACGCTGAGGATCTGGTTCCAGGGAATGCCACTGATGAACCTCCTGGATTTTCTTAAGCAACTCCGTAAAAGAAGGATCCTCCGGAGGGGACTTCGGAGGAGTCCTTGGCTTGGGCTTTGACGGAGAGCATGGCTCGTCGTTTCTCTTGGAGCAACCATCGGAAGAATCCGAGGAGTCCGAGGGTGAAAAGGAGGATGAAGGGGAATAAGACTACCTTTCCCGACCCGGGGGAGGAACGGACCCCTTGGGAAGCCCCCGGGGAAGCGTGTCCTGCATCTCTCTGGATCCAGATGGAAGAACCCTGGAGCCCGGAGACAGTGAGGGAGTGTGCTACCTCGGACGTACGGAAGCCTGGGACGGCACCGTCATCGGAAGGCGGCTCTCGACCGCTTTGGTGAGCTGAGCCTTGGCCTCAGCCCACCAGGAGGCCAGAGTCTCCTGCAGGTCCACCAGTGGCTGCGAGGGTGGTGAGGGAGGAGGAGGCGGGGGATAAGGATACGGGTTATACCTGTATAGAGTGTATCCAAAACCCGGCTGCGGGTAGCCCAGCGTCGGGTATTGTGGCGTTGGGTACTGTGGCGTCGGAAAAACCAGCGTCGGGTACTGTGGCGCCAGGTACTGTGGTCCCGGCTACGTCGGCATCGGATAGGATGGAGGGTACCCGGGAACCGGGGGTGCTGCTGGAGTAGACAGCCCGGCCGGTGACCTCATGGGCAGGTCCACATTGAAGGGCCCGGAGGGTGGAGGGCCCGACGGGAGCGGGATGTCTCCCGGAGTCAGTAGAACCAGCGTGGGGGGCGTCGTCGGAGGCCCTGGCATCGGAGGTACCAATGTCTGAGGAGCCAGCGTCGGAACCGGCATCCGGGGAGCCGACGTCAGATCCGACGCACTAACCGGAGGATGGTCTGATGCAGGAGGAAGATCCCCAGCCGCCGCCGAGGATGGAGGGGAGAAATCCCCGGTCGGGCTGGGGGACTCTAGGTCCCCAGACGGCAGCGAAGGCTGCAGGGAACCGGCACGGCTAGGACGGGAGGGTCCGTCGCCGTTCCTTGGCCAGTGTGGCTTATATGAAGCCCCAGCGGGCGCTGGAGTGGCCGCATCCGCCGGCGGGAGCCATCATCGAGGCAGGTCAAGCAGAAGGATCGGCCTGGTCTCGTGGGAGTGGAGGCCGAAGGGTCGGGCGCCTTACCGCCCTCTCCGCGCGACGCCGGAGAAGCCGGCACCGACTTGGTCGGAGCCGCCCACACTGGTAGGCCGCAGCCTCGCGGCCGAACTGGGGCGGAGGCCTCAATTGCCTGGAGGCGCCTCGCAAGGCCCAAGCGCGAAGCTAGACGGGCGGGCTGACGCCTCTTGAAACCGCCAAGGCGGTTGCCGAGGTGCTGCCCCCTGAGGGACGTTACCTGTGTCCCGGCAGCTCCCGAGGGAGACGCGTAGAGGAGCCCCTTGTCCTGGTGCCTCCTCTCCTATCCTTCTTAAAATGGCCTCGGGGAAGTGGACGCCTGCCTCAGTTTTTTGAGCCCTTTCCACTGAACTCATTTTCTTTCTGAATATGGGCTTCAGGATTGCTGCCGCTTTTCCGGGTAGCCGCGCTGAAGCTGAGGCAGTGTTGGCACTTCTTGACCGGGTGATCAGGGCCTAGGCAGAACAGGCACAGGAAATGGCCGTCCTTGTGCGGTAGTTGGGCGCCGCATGAACTGCACTTATTTTTGTGCTCGGAGGGTATAGGGGACGACATACACCGACGATGGTACCTGACGTTAGTCAAAAAAAACAAATTATTTCGGTAAAACCAAAGAAGATTGGGCTGACGAACCACAAACTTTTCCGTGAGTCGCTGCACAAGCTAATGGGAAAGAACTGGAAGTATGGAGCATCAGGACCGCCCCTTTATACCAGACGCCTCCTGACGGGCGGTCACCTGATCGTGAGGGCGTCCTCGCGTAAGGGACTGCTAGCTAGAAATTTTTCCCGTGAAGGGTCCTGGCCGCCTGCTGGCGCTCAGTCCTATATGTAATTACTTCACAGCAAGAGCCCCTCAAGTAAGATCTGACTTTGGAAGGTCGAAGGAATGAAGGAAGTGAGCACTTGCTGAGTTATTTGCAAATGTGACTTGATTCTTGGTCTGAAGACTGACCCACCATGAGCCAGTCGTCCAAGTATGGGAAGATGGAGATCTTTTTTCTCCTTAGGAAAGCAACCACTACTGCCAGGCACTTTGTGAAAACCCTGAGATTGATGTTAGCCAAAGGGCATTGCTTTTGAATTGATAGTGGCCTGAGGGCAACTTGAACCTGAGGTACTTTCTGTGGGAGCAACTGATGGAATGTGAAAATAGGCATCTTTGAGGCCCAGAGAGGCTAGCCAGTCCCCTGGCCTTAGAGAGGGGCAAGTTATTCCCAGAGTCACCATTTTGAACTTTGGTTTAAAAGGTGTTTGTTCAGATATTTTAGGTCCAGGATGGGCCATTCTCCTATCGTTTTGGGGGGGGTTAAGAAGTACCTAGAGTACAATCCTTTGCCCTTGTGTAGTGTGGGAACCCTCTCTATGGCTCTGAGAGCTAGGAGGGAAGAAACCTCTGCCTCTAAGGCAACGGTCTCTGATGGATTTGCAGGTGGAGGATCTGGTTCTCATCTTGAGAAGTTTTCTGAAGATGAGAATTCAGTCCCTGGCTTACTACTTCCAGGACCCACTTGTCTGATGTCAGAGACTTCCAGTCCTGGACAAAGTAAGCCAGCCTGCCCCCTACTGGTATTGGAGAATCGGCCCGGGCAGACCCATCAGGGTGTCTGCTTGGCAGGGGCTTTAGGCTGAGGGGTGGATGCAGGCCTGCTCATTCCCCGTCTGCCTCTCCCTCTGAAGAACCCCCTCTGAGAATAAGAAGAGGAGGCCTGAGCTTGGTAAAAGGCCTTTGAAAGGCCTGCCCCTGCCCCTGGACTGCTGCCTTTGAGGAGTGGCTTGCCTTTCTTTGGCCTGAGCACTCCTCTAAGTGGTCCTGTACTTTGTCCATTTTTTTATGTAGTTCTCTGTCTGCTCCCAAACAGAGAATTACCAATAACAGGGAAATCCATGGCCTTAGCCTGTATCCTGTGATAGGCTAGTACATCTGAGCCAAGCCATCTCCGAAGAGCCACAGATGTAGCCATGACTCTTGGTGAAACATCACTGAGTCCAGAGCAGCATGAAATTGCACTTTGATGCCTCAATCCCATCTGCAGCCACCTGCTCCAGCTCTTTGCATGCTGGTCAGAGGCCTGTTTAGCTAGAGCCAGCACAGTGTCCCATCTGGACTTCTGGTATCTAGCTGTGTGCTTCGTATAGTTAGCCTGCCTGAGTCCCAAAGATGCTGCCATGTACTGTTTTTCGCCATGGCATCAATCCTCCTGGAGTCCTTATCTGGGGGTGTGATGCCAAGGGATATTTGCCTTACCACAGGCAGCAGCCTGCACTACTCCCAACAGGGCTGCATTGCTGAGAAAGGAACTCCGTGTCTGGAGCTCGAAAGAGTATACCTTTTGTCCATTTGTCTGTCCACAGGAGGTATGGAGTTAGAGTCTTAAGAATTTTGGTCTGTTTCCAAAAGATTTATGGAGTGGAATAGACAGTCTCCTGGACTCTGGATGTCCATCATTTCAACAAAATCAGGCTCCTCCTGATCTCTCTACTGCTTCTTCCATAGGAAGTTGAGGGTTTCAGCCATTCTTTGTAAAACATAAAGTGGAAGGGGGACTCAGAAAGCTTAGAAGGAGAAGGGAGAAACACCTGAATGTCTGTCTGGGGAGATGTCCAGGTCAATAGGCACGTCCAGACTTTCATAATCACCATCATCATCCTCATACTCTCCTCGACCTTCATCCGTTCTATAAATTCTTCTAAGGTGTAATCCGGAACTGGGAACTTGACTAAACCGAACCCCTGCTAGATGGTGCCGGGTTCGGCCGGAACCGGGCGTAAGTGATTCCACCTATTCTTATCACCTTTGCTATCTCATCAGTGGTCGGAGTATGAATTTCTGGATCCGAACTGACAATTTATCTTTTCTTTTTCTTTTAACTAGAACCGACTCCTCAGAATCGGCTCTTGCTCAAGAAGTATTGCCCTGGTCAGAGGGTACTCCTTCTGGTTCGGTCGAACCTAAACTGGCTGGCCATCCGGTCAGCGGACTTCTCTCGGCCTTTTCCCTCAGTCTACCTAAGCTCTTTCCAGGGTAGCTTTGGGAAAATTCTTACAAATTTGGCAGTCTGGAATCGAGGTGGTCAAACCCAGACACAACGTAGGTGAGCTTTCAAGCCTTCAGCCTTAGCAAAGACTTCCCCACACACACTGCAGTGTTGAAACCCAGTGGGCCTGTTTTTTTTCTTGGTTTCTCAGACATGGCCAATTCTATCCAAACGTACTTTTTTTGGTAATCCGCCGGGCAAGACTTCTATCAGTTCTGGACCATGTTACTGGTCTTGGAAAAATGTAATAAAAATCTGTATTTTTAGAACCGATACGGACTGGTTACCACACTCTAAGTAAATTCACATACTTTTTATTTGAACTGATCGTCTAGCCAAACCGATCCACAGTTTATAAGTTCCACACAGAAACTTAATAGAAAACCTATCTAGTACTTCACGTACCACAGACAGAGGCTTAAACCGATAGATTCTGGTAGCAGCAATTCAGCAGAAACTGCTTTAAAACTACACTTTAACAGACTTTTTTGAACCGAGCAAAGGAGAAATCTCCGGAGCGACTGTTCAGTGAGGCGGAGTAAGTATCTGATGGTTGGAGTTTAAACAACAGCAGACAGGGGCTTCAACCTGAGCTATGTGTGAATATTCCATGCTGGCCATGGAAAGTTTAACTCTTTGTTCTCCGGGCAGTTGAAAGACAGGACCTAACTGCATATGTCAGAATACAGCAAGACTTCATGTTGTCAGAATAGTTTCTTCAAGTCCTCCACAGTTTTCCCTTTCCCCAGCAAACCATTTAGCAAATTTCTCCTCAAAAGTTTCAGATAGTGGGGGCCATTCTCTCTGGTCTTTACTGTCCTTAGTTATCACTCTCCAGGCAGTGAGGGCTCCTCTGGGGTAGCAGTCTGTGGCACTTTGGAGCTATCTATGGATCCTTAAACTCTACTAGGGCCAGGAAAGTGTGGGTGAGCAGACTAGCATGTCGACTCCACCACCACAGGGTTTTGTAAACCTTCCACCTTGGAAAGTACTCCCTGTACAGTGTCCGTATTGATACCTAGGGGATGTCCAGGATAAGCATATACATTTTGGGGTCGATCTCCTCCCAGTACACCCTCTCCACCAACAGGTGCACAGCCACTCTGTTGGGGTACTCATTTATTTATTTATTTATTTATTTTTCTTAACAGTGGTTCTGTAATATGGCCACCAGAGGACACATTAAGCCCAGTGGTGAGCCCAAGATGTAAATCCCTAGGGTGTGGCGCTTAATATCCTCAAGGCTACAATTCTGCCTGCTTAATTACTAACTGCTGGAGGAGCCTAGGTCCACTGGCGGCACCTCCACAGGAGGTATAGTGTGAGGTTTTTAAAATTTTAAATGTCTGTTTCCCAAAAGATTTATACAAGGGAGTAGACAGTCGCCTATGACTGGGATATCCATCATTTCCACATAGTCAGGCTCCTCTTGATCATCCACAGCTTCTTCCATAGGAAGCTGAGGTTTCAGCCACTTTTTATAAAACATAAAATGAGAAGGGGACTCCAGAAAGCCTAGGAGGAGACACTCCTGAAGTGTCTGTCTGGGAGATGTCCGGTTCAACGGGCAAATCCAGACTTTTCAAATCCCAATTCACTGTCCCTCACACTCCTCTTCCCCTCCTCCGGTTCATAATATTCCTCTAAATCATAATCTTTAACAGGTGGAACTCATCGTAACCGGGCGCTTACCTGAAGGTGCCGGTTCAGTCGAACTGGGGAAGCGACTGACAATTTTAATCGCTTTAACTATCTCTTCAGCGGTTGAAGAGGAAAAGTTTTGGCCCACACCAGCTGATTTCCTAGTCCTTTTTGTTGAACCGACTCCTCAGAGTCGTTCTCCTTTGCCCGAGAAGTCTCGCTTCTGGTCAGAGGGCACCTCTGTTCGGTTAGAACCGAACCCGGCTGACCATCCGTTCAGCGGATCTTTAGCCTCCTCCTGCTTACCAACTCTCTTTCCAGGGTGTAGCTGCAGGAAAATTTTACAAATCTGGCAGTCTGTATTGAGGTGGTCAAACCCAGACTAAACACAGGTGTGTGGGGTCAGCCTTGGCAAAGACTTCCCCACACACACACTGCAAGTGTTGAAACCCAGTGGAGCCTGGTTTTTCTTTTGGGTTTCTCAGACATAGTGCCAGTCCTAACCAAACTTGACCCATTTATGGCAATCCTTCAGGCAAGACCCTCTTATCGACTTCCCCAACTAGTATCACAGGTGTGGAAAAACCGTAATAAAATCTGTTTTTAGAACCGATAAAGAACCGGTAACTCCTCTAAATCACAGATTAAGATATTTTAAACAACCTGATCGGGTTCAAACCGAACCGATAACCCGCTTACAAGTTCCACACAGAATAGAAATAATGTAAACCTATCTAGTACTCACAAATACCACAGACAGAGCTTGAACCGGACGGTTGGGTTTAAGTCGAACCGAAAACCGGAGAAAACAATACTTTAACCGACAAAATGAACCGAGCAGAAGGAGAAATCTCCGGAGCGACTGTTCAGTGAGGCGGAGTAAAGAATCTGATGGTTTGAGTTTGAAGAACAACAGACAGAGTTTCAACCGAGCTCGAGCTCAGCGTTCCATGCCTGGCATGGAAAGTTAACTCTTTCACCTCCGGAGCAGTTCGAAGGTTGGGACTCACTGCATATGTCATAATATAGCAAGACTTCATGTTGTTTGAACAGTAGATCTTCGAGAGAGGTTCCTGCAGTAAATCTTCACATATAGGACTGCACCCCCTGGTGTCAGGTTCCAATGGCAAACTTGTAGATAGCAATCATCAGCGGAGACCACCCCTGACATCAGGTGACACGATGTCAGCCCGACTATAAAAGGGGCGGTCCCACGCCCGCCTTCCGGTTCTTTTCCACCAGAGATCTACAGAAAGGTAAGCAGAAAAAGATAGGAGTGAAGACTCCTAGGACTATGCTTCCTCTCTAGACCCAAGGGTTAGGCAGGATGAAAATGAAGGAAACGATCCAGGAGTAGGGGGAAGGTGGGTGGGAAACTAGACCTACCGCAGGAACCTCTCTCGAAGATCTACTGTTATGGTAAGTTCTTATGCGTAACTGCAATATCTTACTGCGAGAGGGTTCCTGCAGTAGATCTTCACATATAGGACTGAATACCAAGCAGTCCAAAAGAAATAATACGGAGGTACATCCGTGAGGAGAAGTCGCCAACTGCTAGTTATGACAGGAGGCCTTGCAGAACCACAAGACCAAAGCCAGTTCTGCGCCTAGAGGCAATGTCCAGACTGTAATGTTTAATGAAGGTGTGGACAGATGACCACATGGCTACTGCACAGATCTCTGCAGTGGACACATTCCTGAAAAAGGCGGTAGAAGTAGCAATGCTCCTAGTGCAGTGACCCTTAACCGCCCCCGGGAGGGATTTCCCATGCTTTTGGTAGGTGAAGTGGATGCAGTTAGCCAACCACCTAGAAATGGTCTGTTTGGAAATGGCCTTGCCCTGGCACTGGGGAGCAAAGGCCACAAAGAGCTGATTTGTCTTATGGACCTCTTTAGTCCGGTTAGTGTAATACCTCAGAATCCTATGCACATCAAGAGTGTGCAGAAGGTATTCTCCCATTAGAATTCTGTGAATAATAGACCGGCAGTTCGACACTCTGGTTAAGAGTGGTTTCTGAAACTGCCTTAGGAAGAAATGAAGGGTTAGTCCGAAAGACGACTCTGTCCCTATGTAAAATCAAATAGGGTTCCTTACAGACAAACGCCTGAAGTTCTGAAATCCTTCTGGCGGAGGTTACTGCAACTAAAAACAAAGTCTTCCAAGAAAGGAAGCGCATGTCACAGCTAGAGGCTGGTTCAAAAGGGGGAAAGGTCAGCTTTTCTAGCATAAAATCCAGGTCTCGGGGGGGGGGCAGGGATTCCGGACCGGAGGTTTCAAGTGGAGGATGCCTTTCAGAAAAGTTTTGGCGCCTCCAGTTCAGCCAAAGTTTTGCCTCCACCGGGAGGTAGTAGGCCGACACCGCAGAGAGATGGACCTTAATGAAGGAATAACTAAGGCCCGTCTCTGATAAATGTGCGAGGTACTCTAACACCTGAGCAGCCAAACACGAAAAGGGATCCCAGCTGCTTGCTAGGGCCCAGATCGAGAATCTTTTCCACTTCATGGCGAGGTGGATCTGGGAGAAGATATTTGGCCCTACCAAGATATGAGCAACCAGTGAAGAAACCACAGCGAGAGGCCACCATGTCTCACAGGCGCCAATGCATGAAGGTGGGAGAGACTGAAGGCCTGATGCACCAGGGTGGCCTGCTCCTGAGTTAGAAGGTCGTGGGATAACGGCAGAGAACTGAGGTTCTAGCACCAGATGCTGCAAGAGAGGGAACCAAATCTGGCGAGGCCAGAGAGAAGCGATCAGAATCACATGTGCTCCTTCCTCTTGAAGTTTCACCAGAACCTTCTGAATGAGACGAAAGGGAGGAAAAGCATAAAGAAACCTCCCTGTCCAAGAGAGAGACAGTGCGTCTCACCAAAAAGTACCATGCCCAGGAACGAGCGAGCAAAAGTTGGGTAGTTTTGCGTTAAATGGGGAGGCAAACAGATCTATCTCTGGCCGACCCCATCGAAGAAAGAGATGTTCGACCACCTCTAGCTTTAACTCCTACTTGTGAACCCTGGATACTGATCAACTGAGACTGTCTGCCAGGATGTTGCTTACACCTGGAACGTGGATTGCTGTGAAGAAAAGGCTGTGCTGAATCGCTCAGTACCAGATCCTCATTGCTCCTCTGCAGAGAGGGTACGAGCGAGTTCCTTCCTGTTTGTTGACGTACCAGACAGTGGACATGTTGTCCATCTGGATAAGAAGTGATCCCGGTAGCAGGAGAGACTGGAACACCTGGAGGGCATACAGAACTGCTCTGGTCTCCAGAACTTTAATATGGAGCAGAAGCTCCTGGTTGGACCAAGACCTTTGTGTCTTGTGAACCCCCAGATGGGCTCCCCAGCCCAAGTCTGAGGTGTTCGTGGTAAGGATCTGGGTTGGGATAAGGGAATGAAAAGGGGCTCCCCATAAAAGATTGGAAAGATCTTGCCACCAGCGAAGATCTTTCTGTAGGCTGTTGGAGATCATGACCTTCTGTCTTCATGGCGTCCTGTCCTCTGATCCCACTGGACTTCAGAGAGACCACTGGGTGACCCTCATGAGAAGTCTGGCCAGGGGACCGCTGAAATGGCTGCCATCAGTCACAAGAGATGAAGCACGGCGTGTGCTGGAATCCCATGAGCCTGGGTCATGAGAGTGTCTTGAGAAACTAAGGTCTTTGCTAGATCTAATGGCAGAAAAGCCTTGCTCTGAACTATGTCTAGTACTGCTCCAATGAATTGGAGCCATTGTGATGGTACTAGCTGGGACCTGGGCAAATTGGCCCTGATACCCAGAAGAGCAAAGAAGCTCAGAGTGAAAGAGAGAGAGACTCTTTCAGGCTGCTCGGAGAGGGCGCTGGTGGAGCCAGTTGTCCAGGTATGGGAACACGTAAATGCCCTGGCGGCAAAGAAAAGCTGTAACCACCGCTAAACAATTGGTGAACACCCAGGGGGCCGAGGAAAGGCCAAAGGGGAGTGCTCGGAATTGAAAGTGGTTCTCCTGAAAAGTAAAATGGAGAAAGCGGTGGTGGGTCAGGAGGATAGGGATATGTAGGTAAGCCATATCCAGGGAGCACAGCCAAGAATTTGTTTGGAGCAGGGGAAGAAACCCCTGAAGGGTAAGCATGCGAAACCTCTTGTACTTGACGGAGAGGTTGAGCATGCTGAGGTCCAGGATCGGTCTCAGATCACCAGTCTTCTTTGGAACTAGGAAGAAGAGGGAGTAAAATCCCCTTCCTAGCTGGTTTTGAGGGGCAGGTTCAATGGCCACTATTAATAGGAGGGCCTGAATCTCCTGGAAGACTATGGGAATCTGATCCTTTGAATAAAAAGACTGTCCCGGAAGATGAGGGGCAGGAATCTCTGTAAACTCTACTGAGTGACCTCGCTGGATGAGTTGTAACACCCATGCCTCTGCGGTGACGAAACTCCACCCCTCCAGGTGGAGGCCGAACCTCCCTCCTACCAGTTCCTCCTCGACTGCTGGAGGTAGCACAAGGAGGGAAAAGGAGTCAGGATGCTGAGGGGAGGGGAGCGTTTGCACCGGAGGCCAGCTTAGGGACTTTGGCCTGGGGGGTTTGGGCTCCCGAACCAGGAGCTCACTGCTTGCCCTGACATTTACCCTGGTTTTATTCCATCTCCTTTGGCAATGAAAAGGCTGCTTCTTCTGCTCCGTCCAGTACATGGAGCGTACATCCTGAAGGGAGCGTCCGCTCTCTTGCAGCCTGGTAATTATATCTTTGGCGTCACCACTAAAGAGGACAGAACCCCTAAAAGGGGCATCCAGGAGGGAGGACTGGACATCTTGTGCCAAACCTGCAATCTTAAGCCAAGAAAGGTGACGGATGCAGATCCCCGTGGCTGCTGCCCTAGTCTACTGAGTCTACTCTGAGTCTACTGAGTCATACGTTGCACGCAAAGCATGATGACAAGTAGACTTGCCCATTCTGACTTTGTTCAGTAACTTGTTTCAGAGTGACTCATCCTGGACCTCCTGAAGGTCCCTCTCCAGTTCGGAGAGAGAGAGGCCTTCTGGAAAGCCACCATGTGTGAAACATAGCTGAGGGACAGGATGGTGCAGGAGGAGGAGGAGGAGGAATCAACCTTCCAGCTAAACTGATTCAGCTGCCTAGAGTCCTTGTCGGAAGGAGAGGAACTGAAGTGCTTCGGTTGAGCTGACCAGTCGTGGGCGGCAGTAATCACCACAGAGTCAGCTTTAGGATGAGCGATAAGATGTGGAATCCCTTCTGGGGATAATGGGTACAATCTGCATTTCTGGAGACAGCAGGAATGGATGACAGCAGCTGCTAGATGGTAGTCGCAGAGGAACTATCCGGGGTGGGTAGGGGATCTGTGGTGGCCAGATCTACATGTTCTGCCACTCTTACGCTGGGATCCACTTCTTTGGAAGGCCAGCCTCCTGCTGCCTGAATAGTGTGCCAAAGGTCCCCAAAGGAGGGGTCCTCTGGAGGAGATTTTGGGGACTTCTTGGGTGGTACCTCGACAAGGGACCGAGGGTCCAAAGGGTCGGAGTCAGAGTCTGTGTTGGAAGGCTCAGAACCACTGGGGACAGTAGGGTCTACCCCAGAGGGGCCTACTGGTAGAGCACCTGCTGCACGTCCGGTGAGTATCAGAGGGGGAGGGGCCCTAGGTAGGGGGATGTCCCCCTCAGACTGCCTTAGCTCTGTGATGAGCTGAGTCCTGGTATCCTGCCACCACGTGGGTATCGACTCATGATCTGGCACTGGAGATGGAGGAGGAGGAGGAGGAGAAGGCTGGAAGCCCAGGTAGCCTGGGCACTGCGGGTATTGCCAAGAAGGGTACTGCAAACCTGGCAATCCTGGATTATAATACGGTGTGTACCCAGGGTATCCCGGCGTCGGGTATCCTGGCAACGAAGGCACGTGGCTTGGCGTCAGGTACTGAGGTGCCGACGGCAGGCCGCCTGGCAGCGGTGCGTGGGGGTCTGGCCCTGGAAGACCACCTGGAGGTTCGACTGGACCTACCGAGGGAGGTGCCAAAGGGCCACAAGGTGGCATGGGATCCGGGAGGGCCCCCGACAGTCCCGAGGGAGGAGACTCTCTGGCTGGCGACGGACTCCTGTCCAGAGGCGGCAAAAGACCTGGCGAAGGGGGTAATTCCAGGAGGGACCCCAATGAGAGGTCAAAGAGCGATCCTGATGGCAGGGACACGGCAGGATCAGGTGGCAAATCCCTGGGGTGAAAGACCCAGAGGGATGAAGAGTCTGTCTGCAGCACACTCCGTCCGGTGTCGGGGCCACATAGAAGCCCGAAGGGCGAGTTGAAGGGTCCAGGCAGGCGACAGAGGATCCGCCGTCCAACTTATCGGACCTAACCGGGCTAGAGGAAGCAGAAAGGCCACCACTAGGCTTATCGGTTAAGGCCGAGCACCCGTCGACGGAATCGAGGGGTGACGTATCAGCAGTGCTGGGAGGAGACACAACAGAGACCTCAATAGAGGCTACCCCCGGCTGCCCGCTCACCTCGGCATGGGGGGGGGGAAGGTGCCCGGCCCGAAGAGGAGGACGGGGTACCTGAAGTAGTACTCATGGTTTCTGGAGCAGGCCTCCCGCGTGCCGACGGACTCCTGTCCCAGCGCTTCTCCTTCTTCTTTCTTCTCGGGGCCGACAACAACGACCTTTCCCTCAACTCCTGGAGCTCCTTTTCCATCGACACCACCCGTCGGGTAAGGAGGTGGGCCTTGAGGGTCCTCTTGCGCCTGGTCCTAGTGGCTTGATTAAAGGCCTGGCAGATAGCACACTTGTCGAGGTTGTGCTTGGGGCCTAGACACAAGAGGCAGCAGGAATGGTCCTCCCCATGCGGGATTTGAGCTCTGCACTTAGAGCACTTCTTCTTTGGACGAGTCGACATACAATCGGTCGAATCAGTGAGGAAAAAAGCTGTAATACGAAGAAAAACGTCGACTGACGCGCAGGCGTTAGATCGCTGTTCTAACTCATGAGCCAAAAACTAACTGAGGTGACGGCGGGAAAGAACTGGAGGGCTGGCGCAGGACCGCCCCTTTTTTAGTCAGGCTGACGTCGCATCACCTGACATCAGGGGCGGTCCCCGCTGATGATTGCTATCTACAAGTTTGCCATTGGAACCTGATGCCAGGGGGCACAGTCCTATATGTGAAGACCTACTGCAGGAACCCTCTTGAAGGAAGATCTCTTGTTCTTAGAGAGGGAAGGGATTTGAAGCTTAGGGACAAGCCCCGACTCACTACTTCCAGGACCCACTTGTCTGTGGGGATCTTTTTTCAAGCCTGGAGATAGTGAGTCAGCCTGCCCCCTACTGGAGGTGGGGAGGTGGCCTGGGAGGACAAATCAGGGGTCCTGCTTTGCCTGAGGCTAAGAGTGGGAACCACGCCTGGAACCCCCTTCTGCCCCTTCCTCTGAAGAACCCTTGCTGAGGATACTAAGGGACTTGGGCCATGGTCATGGCCTGATAAAAAGGCCTGGAATGGAACTGTCTGCCCCTGCCTACTCTACCGTAAGGTCTTGAGGATGGGGAAGCCTTCTCTTCGGCAGAGTTACTTCTGTAGGTAGCTTTGTACTCATCTACTTCTTTCATGTATGCCTCTGTGTGACTTCCAAAAAGGAGTTACCCTCCACTGGAAAATCCAGGGCTTTGTTTTGTGTGTCCTGAGTAAGGTTTGTGGCTCTCAACCAAGCAAACCTCCTCTGGGCAACTGTATTGGCCATCCACCTGGCAGCAGTGTCACTGGTGTCTGCTGCCATTTGAAACTGGTATTTGGCAGCTTCCAGGCCAAATCTGGCAGTTTCAGCCAAGTCTGCTGCGATGCTGGAGGGGTATTTATCAGCCATAGCCAAAACAGACTGCCAGAGGGACTTCTGATATTGGACCACATAGGTCTGAAAGTTAGCCTGCGTGATAGCCAAAGAAGCAGATAAATAGCCCTTTTTGGCCATACTATCAATTTTTCGTGAGTCCTTCTCTGGGGGGGAGGGAGGCCAGAGGGACTTTTGCCTTATCGCAGGCTGTGGCTTGCACCACCCACTGGTGGTCGGGTGTGAAAATAAAAATTCAGCCCCTTCCCTGTCAAACTGGTATTTTTTGTCCAGTCTTTTATTCAAAGGTGGAACAGACCCAGGTGTCTGGAGGAGTTTCACTGCATCCCTTTCAAAAAACTTATTTACTGGGAGCAGTAACCTTTTGGTGGGTGTTAAGCCCATCATTTCTAAATACTCAGCTTCCTCCTCATCTTCTATCGCTTCAGTGGTAGGGATGTCTAAAGCATCTACAATTTTCCTGACAAAGGAAAAATGTGATGAATAATCTTCAGAAGACCTGGGAGGAGAGCCAAACTCCTGCTCCGGAGAGACTTTGGGTTCTACAGGCTCTTCCTCCTCCTCCTCATATTCCTCATAATCTTCTCTTTCCTGTAGAGATGCCTGGGTAGAATCGGCGGGGGTCTGGACTGGGGGCTACTGATCAGCAGGCAGCAGACCTTGCAAAGCTTTACATGCCTGTGCAATTTCAAGAGGAGTAGGCATAGTAACTGACACATCAGAAGTCCCCTTGGGCTGACCAGCAAGGGGTTCAGTGAGTTTTGCTTTCTTAGTCTTTTTTTTTTTTTTTTTGCGCCTCCCCTTCCTCCTGGCTGCCCACTCCTTCGGGTCTCTTATAGACCATCCCGACTGCCTGCCCGACTCCCACACTGGCTACCAACCTCATATGGCAGTCTCCCGGGTAACCTGCATATCCCTTCTCCAGGCGTGGTCCCTCTCCAGGGGAAGGTACCAGGGTGGCCAGCACACTTCTTTTCAATCGGCCCGGGGTACTGCTGAGGTGCGTCGGTCCTGGGATCGGCGGCAGCGGAGGGCAGAGAGACCGTCATCTGGCCAGCCAGGAGGTATTTTCCTGGTTTTCTTGTGGGGAGTGACGTCCTGACGTCAAGGCATACGCCGACGCCTGTCACTCCCCCTTGAGCAACGAACCCGGACGTCACAGCTGTGCTCCCAGCCTCCGCCAGGAGTCAGCATACACCAGTGCACATCCCACCCTCCCCCGGAGAAGGACAGCTGTCCCCGGATGCTCCATCAACTTCTCCCCGGCCCTCAGCGACCGAGTCCGTTCGAACCCGGTCGCCGGCGTCTGAGACAGAAATCCAACCGCTGCGCCGACAGGCCCCTTCTTAGTCTTTTTTAATGGAACCGGAGAGCTAGCCGGTTCAGCAGTCCTTTTTGTACCTGTATCAGAGGTAGAAGGAGTGGGTTCTGTGGTTTCACCAACAGCCACAGAGGGTATTGGCTGGTCAGAGCCAGAGGGACCCTCTGGTGGAGGCAATTTTTTTCTTAAGCCTTTTCAAACGTTTCCCATGCTTTTTTTCTGGAAAGGTTTTACAGATTTCACAATCCGTCTTCAAATGATCATAGCCAAGGCAGACAACACAAGAAGTATGTTTGCCTGCCTTGGCAAATACTTCTCCACACTCTGAGCAGTTCTTGAAACCAGGTTCGCCGGTCTTTTTCTTAGGTTTTTCTGACATTGTAATAAAACCCCCAGAAAATAGCAACCGCAATAAATTTAAACAGTTTTGTTTTTTTTGAACTTGTAGTTTTTATTAGAGACAATGGTTTTACATATACATGGTAAACACTTTTGACAATTAGTTACAGTTGATCAGGGTGTTCTGTATTGATTATTAACTAGTTTCTATATTTTTTTGTTACAGGTATTCTCTCCCACAATCAACCTCAGAGTTGTAATGACATCGATCTTATCAACTAATCATACTCTAAAACAACAATTGATACCATCATATCACTGCATCCAGTATAATGTACTGACTCTATAGATTTATATGTCTTGTCATTCTTTTCTAAAAGCCACAAATGAAGCTTATTACAAACAACAAAAGTTTTAAATGTCTTCGCGTTTTTATGTCTGTCTGTCTTGTCTTAAGGTTTCATTCATTGTATTTATCATATATCTAAAGGTCCCTTAAAGGTTTACTCCCCTACCAATTTCTCTCTCCATTCACTATTTGTTGTAACACTGTTATTCCCGCAGTCTCTTCTATGTATGTAAACAAACGGTGCCACCATGCATTATGTCTCTCCACTGCCAGCTTTAATTTCACCGTAATGACTTCCACAACTCTAATTTGCTTGACATTTCTAAGCCAATGGACCACAGTTAACAAATTCTGGGAGAGCCAGTTCTGCATAATCACTTTACTGGCTGCTACCGTTAGTATTAAAAATAAATATTTCTTTCCCTTAATTTTAATTTCTGAAGGAGTGTAGGCAAGAACCAGATGATGAAATTCCAAGGTCTGAGCCAGATCCAATATTTTCTGACTTTCCCTCCCAATTTGAGACCAGAAGGATTGAATCCTAGGGCATGCCCACCAAATATGGAAGTGGGTGCCTTTATGCCCACAACCTCCCCAGCATCTATCTGCTGGATACTTAGAATAGTGTTTAGAAATAGTAGGAGTAATAAAAAAGCGGGTTGACACCTTTCAATGAAATTCCCTCCACACTATTGAATTTGTTGTTTTTGATTGATTGGTCCAGATCTTTGTTCATTGTTCATCTGATAAATCTCACCCCAACTCCTCTATCCAGTTATTCTGTATCCTCTGGATGGCCAGCTCAGATAGACTGTCATCCAGCTTGGTATGGAATAGTGATACCAAGTGTTTAAAATCTCTCAGCTAGGCTTTATTTCTCATTATGAGTACACCTTCCTCCACCAGTTCGCCCAAGGAAACAGCCCCTCCTATTTGACTAATATAGTGTCTAAGCTGTAAATATTTATAAAAATCTGTGTGTTGGAGGTTAAATTCTTGTTGTAAGGCGCTAAAAGCTTTAATCTGGCCATTCCCCAAAAACTGTGTCAAAAATATTAAACCTTGCTGTTTCCATTTGATTAAAACTGGATCCTTACAGCTGGGCAGAAAGTTGGGCAAGTGTTATAATGGAATGTAGGGCCAAATGTAGTTAGGTTTACCCCATACTGCCCTAATTTTTAGCAAAATTGTTATTGTTGCCGGGTCCATTTATTTGTAATGGTATTAAGTTGTCCCGGCAATATTATCCACGGTAGCATATTCAAGGGCATCTCCGTGTCTTTATTTTCTTCTATTGCACACCATTGTGTGTGCTGTGGACCCAATATTATTTTAACCAACGGGACCACCTGTGCCGCCCAATAATACCTTTGTATATCCAGCAAGCTCTGTCCTCCTCTATTCTTTTTCCTCTGGAGTATCAAATTATGGATTCTGGGTTTCCGTTTTGCCCAAATAAAATCTGTAATCTTCTGCTGTATTTGGTTTAAGTCTAGTTTTGGGATAGGAATTGGTATTGAGGCAAAAAGGAAAAGCAGCCTGGGCAGCACATTCATTTTTATAGTGTAAATACTATTAAGGAATGACAATATTAAATTATCCCATCTGCCCAAATCTGTATATATTTGTTGAAAAAGTAGACCATAACTGTATTTAAATAAGGTAGTTAATTGTTTAGGAATCCATATACCTAGGTAGCAAACTTTATCTTTAACCCATTTAAAGGGGAAGTTGGTCTTAGTTGGTCCATCTATTTCTCCCTTTATTAACAGAGCTTCTGATTTTTCTAGGTTAATTTTAAAACCAGAGATATCCCCATATGCCTTAAACTTCTTAAGTATATTAGGAATGGTTATAAAGGGATTCTCCACAAAAAGCAGAGTATCGTCTGCACACATGGAAATTTTACAGTCAATGTTACCCATCTGTATACCTTTTATGTCTTGGGATTCCCTAAGGGCAATGGCCAGGGGCTCCAAACTTAAAGCAAAAAGCAATGGTGGCATTGGACAGCCTCGCCTTGTTCCCTGCTCGAGTTTTATTTCCTTGGAAATTGTAACGTTAACCCTCACTTTAGCTGTGGGGTCTGTGTAACACAGAAAAATCCACTGTATGAACTTTTCCCCTAACCCCATTCTTTCCAGGACTACCCGAAGGTAGTCCCAATTCAGTCGATCAAATGCTTTTTCTGTGTCTAGGAAGAGGGCAAGTTGTGCTGTCTTTGTGGAAGGGCTATAGGCCAAAACATTAAGCAATTTGCGAATGTTGTCTGCAAGATGTCTATTCGGTATAAAACCCGTTTGGTCTGGATGTACTAAAAGCTCTGTAAGTTTCTGTAATCGGTTCGCTAAAATCTTTGACAAAATTTTTAAATCCTGATTTAATAATGAAATGGGTCTATAAGCTTCACATTTATTTGGGTATTTACCTGGTTTTGGGATAACACTAATTAAGGCCTTCGTCCGAGAGTCTGGTACACGCCTCTCCTCTAGACAAACATTAAATACAGTGGCAAGGATAGGAGCTACAGTGGTTTTAAATTGCTTATAAAATTCTGGGGGAAAACCATCAGGGCCCGGAGACTTGCCAATAGGAAGGGAGGTAATTACTTCTGTAGTTTCTCTATATGAAATAGGGGCATTCAGGACTTCTCTAGGGGATTCATCTAATTTGGGTATTGTCAGATTATTCAGGAATTGTTCCGGTTCAGTTTCAACATTTGAGGGATTTTTATCCTCCTGATATAGATGTTGATAAAATTGCTGGAACTGAGCTGCTATATCAGTCGGATTACACCATAGCTCATCGGGATTTGCCGAGTTGTGAATCACTGCAACCACTAGGTCAGCCTGGGTTTTCCGCAGTCTCAGTGCCAACAAGTTAGCTGCTCGTCCCCCCGTGTCATGGTACCTTTGGTTTAAAAATCTGAGCTGTCCTTCAACTCTCTCAGCTTCTAGATTTAGTAGTTTTTCCCTCTCCTGTCTCAACTGAGTCCAGATTTGTTTATCTGTGGGATTTTGTTTATGACGGTTCTCTAGGCCCTGCATTGTAGTTAAATACTTCTTCATTGTTATATGGGCTAGTTTTTTAGTTGATGAGGCCACCGCTATAAATTCCCCCCTACACACCGCCTTCAGTGCCTCCCATGTGGATAAGGGAGAACACTGTTGCCCTATGCTAATATCATAAATTTCTTTAATTGATTTTGGCAATTTTTTCACAAAGGTTTTGTTATTTAGCTGGGAGACATTCAGTCACCATAACTTAGTGACATCAGCCATTGGGCTAGCCCACTTAATAGACACTGGAGCATGGTCTGAGATAGTAATATTGTGTATTTTGGATGACAATATCCTATACATATGGCCCTTTGTGGTTAAAATAAGGACAATCCTTGAGTAAGTGTTTGGCTGGGGAAAAATACATATAGTCTCTCTCTCCTTTATGCTGTCCTCTCCAAATTTCCACCAACCCCATCTCTTGTATTATTGAATTAAGGACTTTAGCTGCTGCTTTATTATGTGCCACTGCATTAGAAGATCTATCTATAGTTGCTGAAGGAGCCACATTAAAATCTCCACCAATAATCACCTGTCCTGGAGGCAACATCACCACCTTATGAAATATTTCTTTTAGAAAATACTGAGGATGAACATTAGGGACATATATATTAACTAAGTGAATTACCTCCCCAAATATCGAACCCGTTACCCTCACGTTACCCTCAGAAAGTGCCCCTTCCAACCCTCCTCCACGGAAGTTACCTGGAATGAAGACCCCTGCCTAAAAAGAATGGCTACCCCAGCTTTCCTCCCATTCACCGAGTGGGTTGCCTCAACCCTGCCTACCCATGCTCTGCATAATTTAGCATGTTCTTAAGGTCCTAAATGTGTCTCTTGTAGGAATGCTATCCAGCACTGCAACCTGTTAAGTTCACTTAATATTCTAGAACACTTGATGGGTGACTGTATCCCTTTGACATCATAAGTGACTATGTTAATATCACCCATTGTGACCCATGAAAAATATGGACCAAATACTACCCCAGTATACCCATTCACCACCTCTACAGTACACAGAACACAGGGCCTCCTTAACTAATGGGATCGACAATAGACAGACTGACATTTTTCCAAAGTGTTCATTAAAAATAGTCTCCATATAACTATAATGGAGATTAGAATCATAAAACTGTAACAAGCAACATTATCTAACAACTGCATTAATCTGTAAAAAACAACTATAAATTGTTGCTTCTGAAATAAGCAACCTCTCCAGACAGCCATTGTGCTCATTATTTGACTTCTGCGGTGTATAGTTACCCAAGTATGGTACACCAAAGATGTTGATTCATGGTGTTGCATGTGATCCCAGAACCACCATAGTTGCCCAAGTATTAGTTTCAACATGCATAGCTCGTAACGTACAGCGTACATGTAGTTGAGCTCCATGTCTGGTTTTAGGCACCTCACTGTCCCAGCCTCCACAGCAAATACATTAACCAAAATGAGCCCAGCAAAAAAGGGGGCTAGTACTGATTTTTATTTATTTATTCCCCCCCTTCCATTTTTATAAGTTCCAACACAATACAAGTAAAACCTGTGAATTTCTGTTTTAGGTTCTGTCTACCCCTAGCCCCCTCCCCGCTTGTTTCCTCAATCTAATCAGGATTACCAGGTGCACAGTATATTTTAATGTCCTGCAAATCTAAAGAAAAGACACCGGTATTGCAAACAATCCAAGTCACTTCTGCTTGTAAAGTCTCTGAAGGTCTTTAAGCCATTTCGAGTTAAAGTCTTGCCATTTTTTGATATGTAGGCTTCTCTGACCCAACCCGTGTGTTGGCCTACGTATCAAGTTAAATTAACCACTCAGTGTTGTGCGGTGCAAATAATAAACTAAACCGGCAGTTTTCCATTTTGTGAGTCACCTGGGTTTTGCTGCTTTTACTCCATTAGCGGTGGATGGGAGATGAGTTTTCTCCATTAGATCTTCTGCCATTTCAGGGTCTGTTTCATGTGGTAGCAACCAAGGAAGTGGTCTCTTGTGCCCTCTATTCGGAATCCCCCACGCCAAGGCCCTCAATTGTTGTTCCAATGTCTCCAAATCCCTATTAGGCACCGGAATGTTCAGCTCAGTCAGGTATGGGGCCGCTTCTGCCAACGAATTAAATATTTTATTCCCTGAGTCTGAGAGGATTTTGATCTTCGCAGGGAAGTTTAGTTGTGCCCAAATGTTATGTTTTTCTTTCAGCCCCTTCACTATTCCTCTGATCTGTGTTCTTTTGGCTTGAAGTTCCAATGAAAAATCAAGATCAAAGTAGATATTTTGACCCTCAAATTGAAGACCTCTATGTCTCCACGCTTCAATAAGGATAAGTTCCTTTGTCTGGTAGTTAGCATTCTCACAATCCAAGAGTGAGGTCTCACTTTAGGGTCAATCGGCTTTGGGCCAAGTGAATGATGAGCCCTTTCAGTCATTAAGAGCAAATCTGATGGTGATGAGAGGTTTTTTTTCAGGATATCAGTTATGAAATCAGCTGCAGTTGGATAACCTGTCTCTGCACCCTCTTTTATGCCATGAATATGAAAATTGTTCCTCCTGGCTCAGTTTTCCGCATCTTCGAGTCTGCCATGTGTTACTCGATCTCTTTACAGAAGGTACAATAGAATTGTACTGTGACTATCTTGGGTGTCTGCAAGCTCCAAAATTTTGCTTTCATTTTGCTGAATTTTTGAATTAACAGCTTTGAAGTCCATCCTCATGTCTGCGATGGATGATTCTATTTTATTGACAGCCTTAAGTATTTTAGCTAGGGCTTTATCTGTTTTTGTTAACCGTTCATCCTCAATGTCGTTGTCGGGTTCCCATGAAGACTCCGAGGCAGTGCGGGGCCCAGGTGCAGCTGCATACCCTGTGATCTCCATCTGCTTCACTGTTGGTTTTGAAGTTGATTTTTTTGTTCCCTTTCAGGCGTACTGTTTTCCCCAGCATAGATCACGCAATAAGGGAGTGTTTAGGATTTAGTGATGCCCAAGATGAGGGAGGATTAAATCCGATTGCTGTTTCAGGGCTGGGAGCTAGCAAGTCAGCCTGCCACCATTGTCATTACATCACCGGAAGTCCTAAACTGTTTTTACACAAAATATATCAGTTGCGGTCGGTTCAGGAACCGACCAGAACCGGGAACCGATAGAAAAATAACCGGGATTAGTGGTTCAGTAACCGATAATGGCCGTTACAAAAATTAAATTTAAAACAAGTTTTAGTGACGAAAAAGGATTTAACTAAAGGGGAAAAACCCCGCTAAGCTAAAAATGCCTCGGTTTCCCACCAGTTATACCAAATCGTTAGAAACCAAGAAAATAACTAAATTTAACTAAATAAAGCTAACGGTTAAGTTACAGACAAAAGATAAGGGCAGCAGATGAAAATAAAATAATACGTATATCTATTTTTTCAAGTCAGATGATGAGATGATGAGGAGATGATCTCAGACCGTCTTGTCTTGACAGGCGGAGAGAGAAATCTGAAGGTTAGAATGTAGGCAGTTGATAGGTGGCAGCATTTGAAAAAGTAGCACGAGTCAATGATTCTAACATTTGCTTAACATTCCATCTCCGGGCAGATCTGGCTTAAAGGCACACTGCATAAGAGTTAGGAATATTGGAGTATTCCTGGGCTGAGAAGGTAAAGTTTGCCTGTTTGCAGATGACACCAAGATCTGCAACAGAGTAGATGATCCAGATGGGGTGGCAGAATGAGAAGAGATCTGGAAAAACTGGCAAAATGATTCAGAAGTGGCAATTGGGTTTAACGCAAAGAAGTGCAAGATCATGCACTTAGGGAAGAGAAGAGAAACCCTTCCTTTCACTCTCCCAATCTTCGTAGCTGGCATATACTGCTGCTCAAATGTCCATCCTTCAGTTGTGCTAGACCTCCTAACATCCATCACTTCCTTTGCTCGCTCTGGGGAATTATTCATCCTAGGTGACTTCAATATAAATTGGTTGTCACCTAAAACTACCAAAGCTAAAAACAAAATCGGAGCCCTAAACCTCTCCTAACAGATCTCCAAACCCACCCACCCAAACCACAAGACACAACGACACTCTCTACTCGACTGGGCCCTTACCTCCCACCCACACCACGTCATCACCTCTGGCATCCTCCCTGATGCTCTCAGTGACCATAACCCAATAGTCACAGTTAGGAAAGTCCACAGAACTAAATCACCACACAAAACCATACAACTATGCTTTTTCAAACCTCTTGACCTTGAACCTCCCCTGAGTAACCTTGCCATTTCTGACTGGTCCCCAAAGCCTCCCTCACCTTGATTGATAAGGCCCTTGCCTACTTCAAAGAAATCTTTCTTGTAAACTGGAAAGCCTTTGCCCCACTCAAACAAACCACAGTCAGAGGTAACCACTTACCTCGGATAACCCCTGAACTTCTGGCCTGCATCAGGGCTAGGGATCGAGCATGGAAGCGTCATAAAGCTATCCAGCATCCTAGTGACCTCACAAACTACTGCATGCTCTGAAACGCTTGCACCAGGGCTACAAGGTTAGCCAAGTCCAAATATTTCAAATCTGCCTTCATCACCAACATAAATTCCCCATCAAAGTTCTAGAAGGTGGTCCACACCCTATTTACCCCCTCATCTTGCCCCCCCCCGGGGCTTAAAAGTAAATAGCTCACTAATGTCTGACCCACCAGCCATAGCCACGGAATTTAACTCCTACTATACCTCCTGCGCCACTGATCTACTGAAATCCCTCCTCCTACCCATCCCCATCCCCACCCCTACAGGTATGCCCTTCCACCACCCTCCCACCTCACCTCTTTTACTACTGTAACCCCAAATGATGATCCCTTAGTGCCTTCCTCACCATCAGCCCCTCCAAAGGTACCTCCCCTGATGGCCTCTAGCCAAAACTCCTCTCCCTCTCCGCTTCGGCCATTGCCTACCCCCTCTCAATAATCCCCAATCTCTCATTCTCTGCTGCCTCGGTCCCCCTTTCATGGAAACATGCAGTGGTTCTCCTTCTACCCAAAAAGGGGGGGGGTGACCCCTCATCCCCTGGCAACTATTGCCCCATTTCTCTCCTCCCTACCCTTGCCAAGCTTCAAGAACACATTGTCCTCTCCCAACTCACCTCTTTTCTATCTGACACCTCCTTTTTCAACCCTTTCCAGTCTGGTTTCAGGAAAAAACACTTAACCATCACCTCTTTCCTATGGCTCACAGACTCCATCCTAATCGGGACGGACATTGGCCAAATTATGTCTGCTATTTTTGTTGACCTGGCCAAGGCCTTCAACACCTTCTATCACTCCCTTTTCTTCAACTCACTCCCGGCAAGTGGCCTGTCTCCCTCTGCTACAAACTGGTTCAAGGCCTACCTTATTGGCAGAATCCAATCAGTTAAGATCGTGGACGCCACTTCCCCTTCCCTCCCAATTAGCACTGGCGTCCCCCAGTGCTCTGTATTAGAGCCCCTCCTATTTTCCATCTTATTAAACAACCTTCCCTCTGTTTGCTCCCCCTCCTCCACTATACATATGTATGCAGACGATGCAGTCCTGTATGCATCTTGCCCCTGTACTGCTGAGGTTACAACCTGCTTGCAGCAAGACTTTGACAAAGTTCAGCTCTGGTTCGCTAACCATCAACTTTTCCTCAGTGCCAAGAAGACTGTCTCCATGACCTTTAGCACAAGGCACAGACTCTCTAGGCTTCCCTCCCTACCCACTTTCTACACCCTTGATGGGACTTTACCTGAGGAAACATCCTCCTTCAGGTACTTAGGTGTTTGGCTAGACCAACACCTAAACTTCTCTGGACATATTGATGCCTTTAAGAAAAAACTGCGCCCCAAGCTTGGTGCCCTGTTCAGGAACCATACTGCATCCCTCCTACGGCTAAGCATGAACTTGTTCAGAAGATGATACTGCCCATTTTCGACTACTGTGGCGCAGCCTATGGTGCTGCCCCTAAGTCCTCCCTGGCCAGACTGGACACTCTCTTCAATTCCCTGGATGCCCCGCTCATACCCACCACTGCGATCTTTATCGTGCCCTATCCTTCCCCTCTCTTACAAACAGGCAACTCTCCCATTATGCTAAATTCACCTCCAAGCACTGGCTGGGCGAGTGCCCTTCCTACCTCACCTACTCCATTATAACACCCCCCCATCCTCCCATTCCCTTAAATCAACCGACTTCCACACCCTGGTAGTCCCCCACAGATCCACCCAAATTGGCCAATCCGGTTACTCTCACCGCCTCCCAAAAATGTGGAATTCCCTCCCCTCTCAAATCCAGCACTCATCCTCTGCCTACTCCATCAGCTCTGCCCTATATAATTACCTTGCACCTAGCTGCTCTTGCCATGTCCCTTCCTAATTCCTTCTTCTAAGCCTTGGACAAACCCTACCTATCTATCTACCATCACCTTCATTTTACCCTGTGCACCCCCAACCCCCAAACTTTTAGCTCTCCTCCCCTCACCCCAAATTGTTCCCCCTTACTGGCCTCCCTTGATATCTCACAGAATGTAAGGGACCCTGAATGCTATCCATGGGTCCCTCTCCTACTCCCCAAGGGGCTTGTATCTCTCATCTACTCCTTTCCCCCACCATCCCTCCTATCTCCCTAGTCTTGCAGTCCTCTTACAGGGCTCTTAGCATCCTGAAGTGGTCCTACTGCGTCTAGGCTTATCTCCCCTCCTTCCCCCTCCCCCACCTACCAGTCCCCCTAGCCTTCGCAGTCCCCTTACAGGGTTCTCAGCATCCTGAAGGGGTCCTACTGGGCCTAGACTTGTCACCTCTCCTTCCCCTGCCCATCTACTTTTCTCCCTAGTCTTCGCAGTCCAACTTCCAGGGTTCTCAGCATCCTGAGGGGGTCCTACTATGCCTAGTCTTGCCTCCACTCCTTCCCCTCCCCCATCTACCATTCTCCCTGGCCACTGCAGTCCCCTTGCAGGGTTCTCAGCATCCTGAAGTGGTCCAACTGACACTTAGCATATCTCCCCTATCCTATCTTGCCACCATCTTGGCTTTCCATGACTACTAGCAGGGTCCAATGCATCCTGATGGACTATTGATTAGGCCGCATCCTCTCCAAAGGTGCGAATTCTCTTCCCCTCAAGGGTTCAATTCTCATTCCCTCCCTCTCTTATCACTCTCTTAATTCCTATCTACTGACCTTCCACAACCCCCTTGCAGGGTACCCCACATCCTGAAGGGTTCTCTCTTGGGTTAGGTCCTAGTCCCCCACCTAGCATTTAAATCACACCTCCTCCTTCTCTCTCCTCCCTCTTTAAATCCCTACAGCCTTATCCCCCTTTCTATCTAGCCCCACAGCCCCCTTGCAGGGTTCCCCACATCCTGAACAGGTCTCTCTTGGACACTGCCTTATCCCCTTTGCTCTGGTCCCCCCAGTCCCCTTGCAGGGTTCCTCACATCCTGAAGAGGTCTCCAAGGACATGACTCTTCCCCCTCCCCACCTAACCCCTCCCTCTCCTTTCCCTTTTCCTTCACATAAGCACTTGTTTACTTATTAAGCTAGCACTTATTATTGTCCGCTCTTTCTACCTATTATGCACAACACTGCTGTAACACTGTTTGTAACACCTGCCTTACAACTGTAGGTTAATGTTCATCTTGTAACTTGAGTATTTAATGTCTCATTCTTATTGTACCCTTCCCCCCCAGGTCGCACTGGGAGATGAGCGACTTGTCGCTCAGTGTGCCTTCCTGGTGAAACATTTCAATAAATAAATAAATAAAACCCTAAAGCTACCAACAGGTTGGGAGGGGAGTTGCTGGCATTCACAAGGGAAGAAAGAGACTTCAACATCAACCTAGATGACCTGAAATCATCCAAGCAGACCAGTAAAGCAGCAGGTAAGGCTAGAGGGATGTTGGGGTGCATTAGCAGGGGTAAAACAAGTCAAAAGAGGGAGGTAATAATCCCTCTTTACAAGACACTGGTTAGGCCCCATCTGGAGTACTGCGTACAGTACTGGAGGCTGCACCTGCACAAGGACATTAACAAAATGGAGGCAGTCCAGAGAAGGGCAACCAAAATGGTGCAGGAACTGCATCAGAAAACATATAAGGACAGATTAATGGAGCTCAATATGTATACCCTAGAGCAAAGGAGAAAGAGAGGTGATATGATCGAAACATTCAAATATCTTAAGGGCATTAACAAGGTGAAAGAGTCTAACATGTTTCAATATAAGAAAAATAGCAGGACAAGAGGACACAGCATGAGATTAGAGGGGGGCCAAGGAAGGGGTAAAGTGAGGAAGTTCTTTCCACAGAAAGGGTGGTGGATGCATGGAACGGCCTACCTCAGGAAGTGGTGGCTATGAATACAGTGCAGGGCTTCAAACGGGCAAGGGACAGGCATAAGGGAGCAATACAGATGAGTATGAATAAATAGGCCAATGACTGAGTAGAAAAAAATTACTCACTGCAGTAATCTTCTTTCTTCCAATGAGTCCTTTAGCATCAGCAACAATAGCAGTTAGCTGGCTAGGTGCAACTACCACAGAGGTATGCCTTTAAGAGAATCATAATGAGCTAGGGCATCAGCAAATTAAAAAAACAGGAGAGGAGTGTGCTGAGTGGGAGCAGCCTGAAGGGCTCCACAATTTTTTCAAAGATAATGGGCACATGCCCTGAAAAGTGAACCAACAGGATTAAAAAAACATGCAAATGTCCAAAACCTGAAAATAGGTAACAACAACCTGAGCACAAAAACTCATTAATAAAAACCCAAATTTGGTAAGAAAACTGAAAACAAAGCCCTTTTCCTAACAGGCGAACCGGGGAGGAAGGGTGGAAGCTGACTGATACTAAAGAACACCTTGAAAGAAAGAAGATTACTACAGTGAGTAATTTTTTCTTCTTACCCCACGAGTCCTATAGCATCAGTAACCATAGCAGACTACCGAGCAGTACCAAGTGAGAGGTGGGCACAGAACCTCCCTAGGAAAGAGACTCTGCAGAATCGCCCTGCTAAATTTGGTATCAGATCTGGACTGCATATCTAAACGGTAGTGCTTAATGAAATTATGCACAGATTTCCAGGTAGCTGCTTTGCAGACATCCAGAATGGGTATGTCCCTTGCTGCTGCCAGAGTCTGCAGTGCCCCGGTGGAGTGGGCCCTGAGCCCCACAGGAGGTTGATAACCAGCTTTTTCATAGCAGAATCTAATACAAGAGACCAACCAGCAGGAAACAGTCCTCTGCCTACACCCCCACAGGTGAGGAACAACTGAGTGGAAGAGCCTCTGGACTGCCTAGTATGCGCTAGACAGTAAAAAAGAACTCTGTTGACATCTAAACTCTGGCGCTTTTGCTCACCAGGAGTGGATTTCTCAGTAAAGAAGACAGGTAGAGTAATGGGCTGGTTTAGGTAGAACTCTGAAACCACCTTAGGAAGAAAAGTACAGTTACGTAAGAACTTGCCATAACAGTAGATCTTCAAGAACAGCTCTTGCAGCAGGTTACACCATTAGGACTGAAGCTGGCAGGCGTCAGGACCCCACGGAAAATTTTCTAGCTAGTGGTCTTCAGCGGGGACCGCCTCCGACATCGGTCCCGCCCCCGACATCAGGAGTAGTACATAAGGAGGTGGTCCCGCCAGAATCCCCAGTTCTCCCGCTGGAGACTTCCGGTTGCTGGATGACATCAGAAAAGGAGACCGAGGACCTGCCATCAGATGGCCGAGACTAAGAACCGCCATTTCCAATCCTAAAGATAGCGTAGGCTGGAACCTACTTCCTCCAAGGGGGAATGGTGGGCGGGAAGGTACCTGCTGCAAGAGCTGTTCTTGAGGATCTACTGTTATGGTAAGTTTTTATGTAACTGTACTATCTTCTTCGAGGTACAGCTCTTGCAGCAGGTTACACCATTAGGACTGATTCCCAAGCAATGGTGCCTTGAAAGGCCATCGGGAGGAAGCAATACGGAGATTCAGACCCGTCCTGAGCCTAGGACAGGAGGCCCTGAAGAACAGCAAGGCCGAAACCCGCTCTTCGCCTTGAGGCGATATCCAGGCTATAATGCCAGATAAAAGTGTGCACCGAACTTCAGGAGGCTGCAGCACATATGGCCGACATAGAAACGTTCTTCAGTGCTGCAAAGGAGGTAGCCACTCCTCTTGTCGAATGGCCCTTGACCACTCCTGGTAAGGATTTCTGACGCTTGTCATAACAAAAGGAAATACATTGGATGAGCCAGCGTGAAAGGGTCTGTTTCGAAACTGGGGCCCCTTTCATCGTCTCTGCGAATGAAACAAACAGCTGCTCCGCTTTCCGGTGCTGTTTGGTTCTGGTCAAATAATATCTGAGACACCTGTGAAGATCCAGAGTGTGAAGCAGTGCTTCTCCTCGATTGGCGTGTAGGAAAGTACACTGGTAAATCAATGTCCTGGTTAGAGAGGGCTGAAACCACCTTTAGGCAGGAACTTAGGATTCGGTCCTCAGGGACACCCTGTCCTGATGAAAAATTAAATAAGCTCCTTGCACATGAGAGCATGTAATTGAGATTCTTCGCCAAGTAACGGCAACTAAAACAACGCTTCCACGACAGAAAACGAGTTTCGCACCAAGTGCAGGTTCAAAGGGTGGGAGCGTAACTTGCCCAGGATGAAGGGTAAATCCCAAGGAGGGACGGGATCCCTGATGGGCGGCCTAAGGTGGAGGACCCTTCTTAAAAAGGCACAGGTAGTATCCAGCTGGGCCACCATGTGTTGGCCTATGGGGGCATGATAAGCTGAGATTGCACAAAGGTGCACTTTGATCAAGGAGTAAGCTAACCCGGATTGAAAGAGGAAAAGCAGGCACTCCAGAACCAGCTTCTCGGGGCAGTCTAAGGGCGAAAAACCGCGTGTCTGAGACCACAGGCAAAACCTGCACCATTTCATGGCGTATGTTGCGTGTCGCCGGTTTTCTGGCGGCAGAAAGTACATCCGCCACCTCTTGCGAGACACCGTGTCGCAAAATGGCTATGTCTCTAGGAGCCAAGCATGCAGGTTCAGTGAACGTAAGTCCGGGTGGACTAGTGAACCCTCCTCCTGAGACAACAGGTGGGAGCTGATTGGTAAAGCAAGCGGAGGTTCCCGGGACAACTGATTCAGCAGCGGCAACTAAATTTGCCTGGGCCAAAAAGGCGCTATCAAAATAAGCATCGCATGCTCCCTGCGAAGTTTGAGAAGGACTCTCTGGATCAACGGGAAGAAAAAATTACTCACCTTAGTAATGTTGTTTCTTCTAATGGAGTCTTGCTATATTATGACATATGCAGTGAGTCCCAACCTTCGAACTGCTCCGGATGTGAAAGAGTTAACTTTCCATGCCAGGCATGGAACGCTGAGCTCGAGCTCGGTTGAAACTCTGTCTGTTGTTCTTCAAACTCAAACCGTCAGATCTTTACGAGCTAAACTCACTGAGGTCCTGTGTGGAAGCTGTAAACCTACACTAGCCAACTGGCTACTAAACATAAGAACACATTTTTTGGTCCCAAAACAAAGACTCAAGTCAGGAGACCCAAAAAATGAAAAACACAACACCAAGACACCCCAAGAAAGGAGGGGTGAAAAATAACAAGGTGGGCACCTACTAAGTGCCAACACTGCACTGCCCACCCACATCCCAAAAACAGAGGTTCTGAGAGGGGCAGGCGGGGGGAGGTCATAATATAGCAAGACTCCATTAGAAGAAACAACATTACTAAGGTGAGTAATTTTTTCTTCAAACAACATGAAGTCTTGCTATATTATGACATATGCAGACTACAAAGCAGTACCTCCATGGAGGAGGACAGAACCTACTAGGAAATAGGCTCTGAAGCACAGCTGTTGAAACCGAGCATCACTCCTAGCCTGGATGTCCAGGGAGTAATGCTTGGTAAAAGCGTGAACTGTTTTCCAGGTAGCTGCTTGACATATCTCTAGAATAGGATGTCCCTGGCAGCAGCCAGGGAAGCAGCTGTACCTCTGGTAGAGTGAGCCTCAGGCCTGAGGGAGGAACCACCCAGTTTCTCATAGCAAAATTGTATACAAGAGACAATCCACCTGGCAATGGATCTTTTAGTGGCAGGTTTCCCTTTACCAACCTCACCATAAGTGAGGAACAGTTGGAGGCAGTCAAACCTGTGACCCTTGGTACGCTCTATGTAGTAACTAAGGGCTCTCTTCACATCTAAGCTGTGCAGCCTCCTCTCGCCAGAGGAGGAATGGTCAGTGAAGTACACTGGAAGAGCTATGGATTGATTAAGGTGGAAATCTGAATCCACCTTAGGCAAGAACTTCCTATTAGTCCTGAGGACCACCTTATCTCTATGAAAGGAGATAAAATCAGGCTCCACTGACAAAGCTTGCAATTCACTTATGCGTCTGGCAGAAGTGATGGCTACCAGAAACACAGTCTTCCAAGTCAAGTACTTAAGTTCTGCTGAAGACAAAGGCTCAAAGGGGGTTGCATAAGCTGAGCAATGCAAACATTAAGATCCCAGGCAGGGGCAGGGTCCCTGAATGGAGGGTTGGTATGAAGCAATCCCTTGAAAAAACTTGGAGAATACAGGATGAGCTGAAAGAGAAGAGGGCTTACCTGCTGAAATAAAAGCAGACACAGCTGCCAAATGCACTTTTAGGGTAGCTGGTCTCAGCCCCAAGGTATTTAAGTGGACCATATAATCCAGGACTGTGCGTAAGTCAGCAGATTCAGGGGAAATATGCTTTCCACAGTACCATATGGTAAACCTTTTCCATTTGGAATTATAAGTAGCCCTGGTGGAAGGCTTCCTAGAAGCCTTCAGGATATCCATTACACCTTGGGAGAGGTGTAAATCAGCAAACTCTAACTCTTCAAGAGCCAGGCCTTGAGATTGAGAGATTTGAGGTTCGGGTACCAAACCCTCCCCTGAGCACAGGTTAACAGGTTGTGCTTCCTGGGAAGATACAGGGGAAGATGGACTGCTAAGGATAGTAGGAGTGGATACCAGGGTTGTCTGGCCCAATCTGGAGCAATCAGGATCATCTTGCAGGGCTGAGATCTGATTTTGACTAGCACTTTGAATAGGAGAGGAAAGGGAGGAAAAGCATATAGAAACTTCCCTTCCCAACTGAGGACTAAGGCATCCAGAGGGACTGAGCCCAACACTGGGATCCTGCAGCAAAAAAGGGGAAGTTGGTGATTGTCTGGGGCTGCAAAAAGATCTATCTGCGGGGTGCCCCATCTGGCAAAGATCACCTCCAAGACCAGGGGGTCCAGTGACCATTCGTGATGGCCCTGGCAAATCCTGCTGAGAGCATCTGCCAGGACATTGTCCTTGCCTGGGAGGTGAACTGCTGTAAGGGAGGTGTTCAGGGAGTAAGCCAGAGACCACAACTTCATTGCTTGATTGCACATGGCAGAGACGAGTGCCCCTTGCTTGTTGATGTATCACATTGTGGTGGTATTGTCTGTTCTGACCTGTACAACTTTGTTCTGAACAGATTTGGAAAAGCTTGAAGTGCTAGAAAAACTGCTCTGAGTTCCAACAGATTGATGTGAGACAGAGATTCCTGAGGGACCACAACCCCTAGGTACTGAGGTCGCCCATGTGAGCTCCCCACCCCAAGAGAGATGCATCTGTAGTAAGGATTAAGGAGTGAGACTGAGTGACAAAAGGAACCCTTGTCTCAGATTGCTCTGATCCTGCCACCACTGTAGGGCCTGGATCAGGGTTCGAGTCACTGGAATCAATTTGGTTAGAGGATCTTTCCTTTGAGACCAAAAGGCTCTCACTCTCAAATGGAACTGGATGTCCTCATCTGAAATCTTGCTCCCTGCACTACTGCTGTAGAGGCAGCCATGTGCCCCAGGAGCTGTAGAAAATGCCTTGCTGGTCGACAGACCTGCAGGGTGAATGAGGAGGCCAGAGAGACCAGGGTCCTTGCCCTGTCCAAAGGAAGGAAGGCTCTGGCTTTTTCTGTGTTCAGCTCTGCGCCTATGAAGGTGAGGAGCTGTACAGGCTCTAGAACTGACTTTGAAAGATTCAGAAGGAAACCTAGAGAACTGAGCAGTTGCTGAGTTATCTGTAGGTGTAACCTGACCTGGTCTGGGGACTGGCCTACTATGAGCCAATCGTCCAGGTAAGGGAAGATGGCAATTTTTTGCCTTCTTAGGGAAGCAACTGCTACTGCCAGGTATTTTGTGAATACCCTTGGAGCAGAAGTGAGGCCAAAGGGCATTGCTCTGAACTGGTAATGGCCTGAGGGCAGCTCGAACCTGAGGTACTTTCGATGGGAGCTTCTGATGAGAATATGGAAGTAGGCATCCTTGAGGTCCAGGGATGCTAGCCAGTCCCCTGGCCTTAGAGAGAGTAGAATAATTCCCAGAGTCACCATTTTGAATTTTGGTTTTAAAAGGTGCTTGTTTAGGTATCTGAGATCCAGGATGGGCCATCATTCTCCTGTCTTTTTTGGGGGTAAGGAAGTACCTGGAGTGCAACCTTTTGCCCTGGTGTAGGGGTGGAACCCTTTCCACAGCTCTGAGAGCCAGGAGGGAAGAGACCTCTGCCTCTAGGGCAAGTGCCTCTGGTAGATTTGCAGGTGGAAAGGATCTGGTTCTCATCTTTGGAAACTTTTTGAAGCTAAGAACCAGTCCCTGGCTTACTACTTCCAGGACCCACTTGTCTGATGTCAGAGACTCCCAGTCCTGGACAAAGTAAGCCAGCCTGCCCCCTACAGGTAGGTGAGAATCGGCCCTGGCAACCCCATCAGGGTGCCTGCTTGGTAGGGGCTTTGGGCTGAGGGGTGGAAGCAGGCCTGCTTGTACCCTGTCTGCCTCTCCCTCTAAAGAACCCCCTCTGGGCATAAGCAGAAGAGGAGGCCTGGGCTTGGTAAAAAGGCCTATGAAAAGGCCTGCCCCTGCCCCTGGTAAGCTGCCTTTGAGGAGTGGCCTGCCTTTCCTTGGCCTGTGCACTCCTATAGGTGGTCCTATACTCATCCATTTTTTCATGTAATTCTCTGTCTGCTCCCCAAACAGAGAATTACCCACAACAGGAAATCCATGGCTTTAGTCTGGGTATCCTGTGACAGGCTAGTACATCTGAGCCAAGCTATCTCATGTGCTTACAGATGTAGCTAGACTCTTGATGAAACATCATTAGAGTCCACTGCAGCATGGAATTGCACCTTGATGCCTCAATACCATCAGCAGCCACCTGCCCAGCTCCTTGGCAAGCTGGCCTAGGGACCTGTTTTGCTACAGCCATAACAGTATCCCATCTGGATTTCTGATATCTAGCAACATAAGCCATATAATTTGCCTGTCTGAGTCTGTGCCCAGGATGCTGCCATGTACTGTTTCTTTGCCATGGCATCAATCTCCTGGAGTCCTTGTCCGGGGTGTGGAATAAGGAATATTTGCTCTTGTCACAGGCTGCAGCCTGCACTACCCCAACATGGCTGCATTGTTGTGAAAGGAACTCCGTAACAGAGCCTGACAATGTGTACCTCTTGTCCATTCTCTTATCCACAGGAGGTATAGTGTGAGGAGTTTTTAGAATTTTAAATGTCCGTTTCCCAAAAGATTTATGCAAGGGAACAGACAGTCTCCTAGACTCTGGGATATCCATCATTTCCACATAGTAAGGCTCCTCTTGATCATCCACAGCTTCCTCCATAAGGAGCTGGAGGGTTTCAGACACTTTTTTATAAAACATAAAATGAGAAGGGGACTCAGAAAGCCTAGGAGGAGACACTTGAAGGTCTGTCTGGGGAAATGTCCGTTCAATGGGCACATCCAGACTTTCAACCACATTCACTTTCCTCATACTCCTCTTTCCCCTCCTCCGGTTCATAATATTCTAAATCATAATCTTGAACCAGTGGAACCGGCCGGACCGGCGCTTACCAGAAAAGGTTGTTCGGTCGAACCGGGAAAAGCGATCGACAATTTTAATCCTGGCTATTTCTTCAGCGGTTGGAGAGGAAAGTTTTGGCTCCACACCAGCTGATTTCCTAGGCCTTTGCTGTGAACCGACTCGGAGTCGGTTCTCCTTTTGCCCGAGGAAGTCTCTACCCTGGTCAGAGGGCATCCTCTGGTTTGGTTGGAACCGAACCGGCTGGCCATCCGTTCAGCGGACTTTGGCCTCCCTTTCCTGAGCCTACCAACTCTCTTTTCCAGGGTAGCTGCAGGAAAATTTTACAAATCTGGCAGTCTGCATTGAGGTGGTCAAACCCCAGACAATAAACACAGGTGTGTGGGGTCAGCCTTTGCAAAGACTTCCCCACACACTGCAGTGTTGAAACCCAGTGGGCCTGGTTTTTCTTTGGGTTTCTCAGACATATGCCAGTCCTAACCAAACTTACCTGCTATGGCAATCCGCCAGGCAAGACCCTCTTATCGGTTCCCAACTGTGTCACGGGTCGTGGAAAAAACGTAATAAAATCTTTTTCTTAGAACCGATAAGAACCGGTAACTACACTCTAAATCACAGATTAAGATATTTTAAATAACCTGATCGGTTCAAACCGAACCGATAAATCGCTACAAGTTCCACACAGAATAGAAATAATGTAAACCTATCTAGTACTCACAAAATACACAGACAGAGCTTGAACCGACCGCGTTGCGGTTTAAATTGGGTCGAAACCGAGAAAACAATACTTTAACCGACAAAATGAACCGAAAGCAGAAGGAGAAATCTCCGGAGCGACTGTTCAGTGAGGCGGAGTAAAGAATCTGACGGTTTGAGTTTGAAGAACAACAGACAGAGTTTCAACCGAGCTCGAGCTCAGCGTTTCATGCCTGGCATGGAAAGTTAACTCTTTCACCTCCGGAGCAGTTTGAAGGTTGGGACTCACTGCATATGTCATAATATAGCAAGACTTCATGTTGTTTGAAAGGAGGGAAGGCGCAGAGGAATCTGCCCGCCCAGGAGAGGGACAACGCGTCTCGCCAGAAAACACCAGGCCTTGGATCTAGCGAGCAAAAATTGGGCAGTTTTACGTTGGATGGGGAGACAAATAGATCCAATTCTGGAGTACCCCATCTGTGGAACAGATCCCTGCCACCTCCTGTGAAGTTCCCACTCATGGACTCTGGCCCGGAACGACTAGGTGTCCGCGACCGTGTTGTCCACCCTGGGAACGTGAACTTCTGATGAGGTTTGGCGCCTGTGTCAGACATTTCCATTCCCATACCCTCATGGCCTCCCTGCAAAGGGGGTAGGAGTGTGCCTCCTTGTTTGTTGAGGGTAATACATCACCGCAGTATTGTCTGTTTGTACAGGAGAGTACTGGGTGGAATCTCTGACTGGAAGGCTTGCAGGGCATAAGGACTCCCTCATCTCCAATATGTTGATATGGAGATGAGATTCCTGGGTAGTCCATGTTCCTGAGACCTCCCCTGCTCACTCCCCCACCCAGCCTGAGGTGTCTGTGGTGAGTGAGCACACTGGGACGGCGCAGTGAAGGGAACCCCACTGAGAGGGTTCCCGGATCTAGCCACCATTGCCAGTCCCAAACCACGGTCTTCGTGATTCTGACTGGCTGCTGCAGATGGTCTTGCCTTTGGTCCCACTGCACCCTTAAGATCCACTGGGTTACCCGCATGTGGAGTCTTGCCATCAGGACCGTTGGAATGGCCGCAGCCATGTGTCCAAGCAGGAGAAGGACCACCCTGGCCGGGACGGTTTTCTTCGCTGACATGTCCCTTATGAGGGATCGTATGCGTCCCGCTCTGTCTTCGGGAAGAAAGGCTTTCCCCTTGACTGTGTCCAGAACTGCGCCTATGAACTGCAGTTTCTGGGACGGTACCAGGAGAGACTTCTCGTAGTTGATTAAGATGCCCAGAGACTGAAAGAGAGCCTGGGTGTGCTGAATGGCCAGCAGCAATGCCTCCTTGGAGGAGGCCATGAGAAGCCAGTCGTCCAAGTACGGGAACACGTAGTGACCCTGTCTCCTCAGAGACGCTGCCACGACTGCCATGCACTTGGTGAATACCCTTGGTGCTGATGACAGCCCGAAAGGAAGTGCTCGGAACTGGCAGTGGCGACCGAGAAACTCGAAGCGCAGGAACCTCCTGTGCGCCTGAGCGATGGGGATGTGCAGATAGGTGTCCTGCATGTCTAGGGACGCCAAGAAAGCATCCTTCTTCAGCATGGGGATTAATCCCGGGAGGGTCACCATGCGGAAGCGCTTGTAAACGACCAATATGTTGAGGTCGCTGAGGTCCAAGATTGGACGGAGGTCCCCTGTCTTCTTTGGAAACAGGAAGAAGTGTGAATAATAGCCTGCTCCTATCTGGTTCCCTGGAACGAGCTCCACAGCTTCTTTCTGCAGAAGCGCGAGCACTTCCTGCTTTATGAGCAGAGCGTGCTGACCCAAGTAACGGGAGAGCAGAGGAGGCTTTGTGGGGGGCTTGTCTAGGAATTCTATAAAGTGGCCTTTTTCGACCAACTGTAGCACCCACCTGTCGGTGGTGATCGAGCACCACCCTGGCAGGTGGTCTGCGATGCGACCCCCGACCTTTGTTTCCCGCTGATCCTGAGGAGGGTTGGGGGCCGGGAAGGAGTCATGCTGTGGCAGCAGAGGGTCCTGCAGGTTGGGCCGACTTGGTAGCACGTTGGCCCCTACCTGAGGACGTTTTGACCTGGGCCTTCCGGGAGAAGGAGCCCCTCTGTTGCTGACCAGAACGAGGTTGTTGCCTCTGAGTCCAGCTGCGTAAACGACTCTGGTTCCTACAAAAGGAACTGAGTCTAGATCTGTACATGGCCTGGACAGATCTAACAGCCTTCCAAGCTTCCTGTAATTTGGTGATGACTTTTTCCAATGCTTCACCAAACAAAACTTCACCATGAAAGGGGGCGTCCAAAATGTTTTTCTGGACGTCCGAGAGGGGTAAACCCGAGACACGGAGCCATAAGAGTGTCTCTGGAGACATACGCCTGAGGCTGCTGCTTCGTCAAGAGTCCGCTGGAATCAGACGCGTTCGAGCACTGGGTCCCACGTCTGAACCCGTGTGGAGGAGCTGGAGAAGTTCCTCCTTTGGCCACCGTTCCTGGCAATTTCTCTGCCAGTTCCTGTCCCTGTTCCCACAGCGCTTTCTGGAACTGAACCATGTGGATCAGGTAATTCAAGGATCTAATGGCGCAAGTGGCGGCCGCGTAAGTGCGCCTACCCAGCACGTCCAGTTGCTTGGACTCCGGGTCCGGTGGCTGTGTGCTCAGATGTTGCGGTCTCTGAGACCGGTCATGAGAGGCTGTAATGACCACGGAGTCGGCCAGAGGATGGTTAGCCAGGTACTGGTCCTCCCTTGGGGCCTTGTACAGGCGGTCCAGCCTTCTTGACATAGCAGGGGTCGAATGTGGACGCTTCCACTGCCTTGGTGACGTCCACGGAAGGTGTCCACCAAGGATGGCACTACCAGGCTTGGGATCCTTTTGCCGAAGGTAGCGGACAAGGCGTAGTCTTTCGGCGTCGAGTTCCTCCGCATCCCATCCCATGTTCTCTTGGATGTGTCTCATTATCTCAGAGAACGAGGGGTCATCCGGAGGAGACCTAGGGAGGTCGCATGGGTCCGGAGAAGGGATGCTGATCGGTGAAGGAGACCTGGAGCATTCAGAAATGTCAGATTTGGAGTCCCCCGTAGACGGTGAATACCGACGTCTTCTGGGTCTCTTGGGGCTGGGTGACCCTGAAGAAGATCCAGACGGGGCCTTCTTCTCTGTAGATCTGCCCCTAGGAGGTGCTACTGGCTCCTGGGGGTAGTGCTCGGCCTGCTCCTTTGGCGAAGGAGGGCGGGCGTGGGTGGTGCCGCTGGCGCGGAGGAGGATGCGTGGTGACCACATCCTTTTGATGGTGTCCCACCAGAAAGTGAAGAGCTCCTTCACTTCTGCCAAGTTGGAGGCTCGACGACGGACCGCGCTGTGGTGTCTCGTCGGGGCCGGGCCGGCTCTCCGGTGGTCTCCGGTTCTGGGGAGGGTTCCCGTGGGAGCTCGACGGGTCCGGAGTCGCCTGCCTGGTCTTCGGGATGAGTGGACTCCTCCTCCGACAGCACCTCCTGACCAACGTCGGTAGGCGGCGGTGTGGTTCTAATGTCTGTGGTATCTGATGCCGGTCCCCCCGCCAGCGTCCTGGGGGGTGAATGCCTGACCGGCGACGGGTGACGAACTGCCGCCGGCTCACGGGAGTGTTTGTGGACTTTGGCCGACGTCAGATGAGCCGACGACGGGTCCGACGTCCGCTTAAGGGAGGTCAGCTCCTTGGTCTTGCGTTGAGGTGGCGGCGGCAAGGAGACTGACTGGACGTCGGGGGCCGAGTGCCAGGACGAGGACTTGTGGTGCTCCCCTGACCTGGACGAGGCCTTAGCAGAAGAAGCGGGCCTGGAGGTCTTGGCAGGCCACAGAGTGGAAGAACCGCTGGCTGATTTGACCACAACCGGGGGAGGCTGAGAGTGGGCTCTAGACGGGGAGCGGTCCGACCTGGAGCCAGAGCTGTGGGAGTTCGAGGCCCTAGAGGGGGATCTAGGTCTCACCTTCTCCCGGTGCTTCTCGTGGTGCCTGTGCAACTTTCCCGAAGATTCCCCCCTGGAGGAAGGTTCCATGGCCTTGAGCTTTTCTTCTAGGAGGAAAGCCTGGAGAGCCTTCTGTCGGCAGATTCTGGTTCGGCTGTTGAAGCCCTGGCAGAAGGAGCAAGCCTAAGTGTCGTGGTCCGGGCCCAGGCACCGAACGTAGGCCGAATGGGGGTCTTTCAACAGGATCTGCTTCCCACAGGCACACTTTGAAGAATGGCCCTCCACTGAAGTTGGGGAGGACATCAGACGAAGAAAGGTCTTGAAGAAGGATTTCTTCCAAAGCTTAGATTTTGGACAGGATTTCCTGGTCATCGCGTGCTAGTACTAACCGAAGAGGTCGAGACATGCAAGTCGACGGCGGGAAAGAACTGGGGATTCTGGCGGGACCACCTCCTTATGTACTACGCCTGACGTCGGGGGCCGGACCGACGTCGGAGGTGGTCCCCGCTGAAGACTGCTAGCTAGAAAATTTTCCTTGGGGTCCTGACGCCTGCCGGCTTCAGTACTAATGGTGTAACCTGCTGCAAGAGCTGTACCTCGAAGAAGATCTTCCTGTCTGTCCTGAGCTCAATTTTATCTTTGTGAGGAATGATGTAATTAGGTTGGGTGCACAGGGCCTGTAACTCTGAAATCCTCCTGGCAGAGGTAATGGTCACCAGGAAGACCAACTTCCAGGTCACAAACTTGATATGTGCAGTGGCCATAGGCTCAAAGGGTGGTTCCATGAACCTGGTAATGCAGAGATTCAGGCTCCAGGGAGGAACAGGCTCCCTGACTGGAGGCTGGAGGTGCAAGAGGCTTTCAAAAACTGTTTGAATATGGTGTGGGAAAAAAGTGACTTTTTCTTCCCCACCAAAAGATAGGCCAAAATTGCAGCCCGGTGTAGCTTGAGGGAAGAGGGTTTCAAGCCTGACGCCTGCAGATGTACTAGGTAATCCAGCAGCTGAGGGTCTGAAGCAGTAAGAGGATTGATCTTTTTGCTCTTGCACCAAAGGGAGAACCGTTTCCATTTGGCTGCATAAGTCTTTTTTTGTGTTAGGTTTTTTAGCCATTCTCAGGATCTTAAGGACCTGTTCTGAGTACTGAGAAGATGGAAACTCTAACTCCTCAAGAACTAAGCCTTGAGGTGAAGAGACTGTATGTCTGTATAATGCACTCCTGTCTGAGGAAGGGTCAGCAGAGAGTGAGTTGGCAGCAGGCGAATGGGCCTGCTGCAGGATAGTGAGAGAAGGAGAGGGTACCAGGCTTGCCTGGAGCAATCCGGAGCCACTAGAATCATTGATACAGACTGTTGACTGAGTTTCAGCAATGCTCTGAGTATCGGGGAAAAGGAAGGAATGCATATAGGAACCTCCCTGACCAGTCCAGGATCAAGGCATCCAGGGGAAAAATTCCCGGGACTGGGGGTCTGCAACAGTACTGAGGAAGCTGGAAGTTGAGGGGAGAGGCAAACAGATCCACTTCTGGTGTGCCCCATCGCCTGAACACTGTGGCTAGTACTTGCTTGTTCAGAGTCCATGCACTCTCGCCTTGACTGATGCGACTCAGAGCATCTGCCAGGGTATTGTGTTTGCCTGGGAGGTGAATAGCTTAAAGGCCCACTCCCAGGGAGAAGGCGAGAGACCAGATTTTCAGAGCTTCCGAACAGAGTATTCCTGATCTGGTACCACCCTGCTTGTTTATGTAAAACATTACAGTGGTGTTGTCTGTTCCAGTTTGTACAGTCTGTCCTTTTATGACAGGAGCAAATGCTTTGAGACCTAGAAAGAGTGCTCTGAGTTCCAAAAGGTTTATGTCTAACTGTGACTCTTAGAGAGTCCAGGTGCCACTTACTGAGGCACTATCCAGATGTGCTCCCCACCCCAGGAGGGAGGCATCTGTGGTGATCACCTTTGTTGGAAGCAGAGCCTGGAAGGGTATCCCTGCTGCAAGATTTGAAGGGTTCTTCCACCAAAGCAGAGTCTGAAGGAACTGCTCTGTCACAGGTATCAGTTTTGAAAAATTGTTGCTTCTTTGAGGTCAGTGAGCTCTGAGATAGGCTTGCAGGTGTCGCATCCTGTATCTGACTCCTAGGACCACTGCAGTCATTGAAGCCATGTGTCCCAAGAGCCTGAGGAAATGTCTGGCTGGTCTTGGCTGTACCCAGACAAAAGAATCTGCCACTGAGAGGAAAATCTGTGGGAGGAAGGCATATCCTTTCTGGATGTGCAGCTGAGCTCCTATGAAGGTGAATAGCTGGGTGGGTTCCAGGTGAGACTTCTTTAGGTTTACCACGAATCCCAGAGACTCTGAAGTGTGCTCCGTAAGGGAAAGAGACTCCTTGACCTGACAAGGAGACTTTGCCACTATGACCCAATCATCTAAATAGGGTAGACAGCGACACCCTGCTTACTGAGGTGTGCTGCTGCCACTGCCAAGCACTTGGTAAAGACTCTTGGGACCGAGGACAAGCCGAAGGGCATTGCAGCAAACTGATAGTGGCCCGAAGGAAGTTTGAATCTGAGAAACTTCCTGTGAGACCTCTTTATGGGTATATGGAAGTAAGCATCCTTTAGGTCCATGGAGGCTAGCCAGTCTCCCTGCTGTAAGGACTCTATGACTAGTGACAGTTACCATCTTGAATTTGGGTGTTAGCAGATGTTTGTTTAAATATCTGAGATCCAAGATAGGTCACCACTCCCCAGTTTTCTTTTGTGTCAGAAAGTACCTGGAGTAGAGACCCTTACCCTTCCCATGGGCCGGGACCCTCTCCACTGCTCGTAGAGCTGGAAAGTTTTTTACCTCCAGTTCCAACAATAGCACCTGTGTTGGGGTTAGTGGTTTTGACATCTGGGTACACTTGAGGGCTGGTATGTGTCTGAACTGTAGTGGCAGACCCTTTTCCAATATCTCCAGAACCCGCTTGTCCGAGGTAATGAGGGACCAGTTCTGAAGATAGTGTGAGAGTGTGATCACAGGAAAAGTCCATGGCCTTAGACAGGGTGTCTGGAGTCAGACTGGTAGTTCTAAGCCAGACAAAGCGCCTCAGAGAGATGGCATGGGCCACTGCCCTGAAGGCGGCATCATTGTTGTCATCTGCCATGTGGAACTGGTATTTCGTAGCTTCCAGGGCAGTTTTTGCAGTATCCATCAGCTCCTGTACCACTGTATCCGACCCAATGGCCAGGACAGAATTCCATAGTACTTTCTGATATTTGGCAGTGAAGAAAAAATTACTCACCTTAGTAATGTTGTTTCTTCTAATGGAGTCTTGCTGTATTCTGACTATTGCAGTTAGGTCCTGCCTTTCAACTGCCCCAGAGAACAAAGAGTTAAACTTTCCATGGCCAGCATGGAATGTTCACCGCGAGCTCGGTTGAAGCCCCTGTCTGCTGTTGTTTAAACTCCAACCGTCAGATCTTTACGAGCAATACTCACTAGAAGTTCTGTATGGAAACTGTAAAACTCACACTAGCCAACTGGCAACTAAATTTATTAAAAAGGGTTTTTTGGTTTCAAAGCAAAGACTCAAGTCAGGAAACCCAAAAAACTAAACACAACACACACCCAAAGTAAAGGAGGGTGAAAAAGGGACACCTCTAGGGTGCCAACACTGCTCTTGCCCACCCACATCCCAAAAACCAGGTTCTGAGAGGGGAGGCAGGGGGAGGTCAGAATACAGCAAGACTCCATTAGAAGAAACAACATTACTAAGGTGAGTAATTTTTTCTTCAAACAACATGAAGTCCTGCTGTATTCTGACTATTGCAGACTACTAAGCAGTACCTCCATGGAGGAGGGACAGAACCTACTTTGGGAATAGGCTCTGAAGTACTGCTGTGCCAAACCGAGCATCACTCCTAGCCTGGATATCCAGAGAGTAATGCTTGGTGAATGTATGGACTGTTTTCCAGGTGGCTGTTTGGCAAGTTTCTAAGATAGGAATATCCCTGGCAGCAGCCAGGGAAGCAGCTGTACCTCTAGTAGAGTGAGCCCTCAGGCCTGAGTGTGGAGTTCTACCCAGTTTTTCATAGCAGAATTGTATACAAGAGACAATCCACCTGGCAATAGATCTCTTAGTGGCAGGTTTGCCCTTACCAACCTCTCCATATGTGAGGAACAATTGGAGGGACTCAAACCTGTGACCCTTGGTGCGCTCTCTGTAGTAGCTGAGGGCCCTTTTAACATCCAAGCTGTGCAGCCTCCTCTCTCCAGAGGAGGAATGGTCAGTGAAGAAAACAGGGAGAGACATAGACTGGTTAAGGTGGAAATCTGAAACCACCTTAGGTAAAAACTTCCTGTTAGTTCTTAGGACCATTTTATCTCTATAGAAAGAGATGAAATCAGGCTCCACTGACAGGGCTTGCAATTCACTGATACGCCTGGCAGAGGTAATGGCTACCAAAAACACAGTTTTCCAAGTCAAATACTTAAGCTCTGCAGAGGACAAAGGCTCAAAGGGTGGTTGCATAAGCTGAGCAATGCAAACATTAAGGTCCCAAGCAGAAGCACGGTCCCTAAGGGGGGGATTGGTGTGCAGCAATCCCTTGAAGAACTTACAAAACACAGGATGGGCTGACAGAGGAGAGGGATTGCCTACTGACAAGAAGGCAGAAACAGCTGCCAAATGCACTTTAAGTGTAGCTGGCCTAAGGCCTAGGCCATTAAGACGGACCATATAGTCCAGAACCATAGGCAACCCAGCAGATTCTGGAGAAATATTCTTATTAGAGCACCAAATAGTGAACCTTTTCCATTCGGAGTTGTAAGTCTTTCTGGTGGAAGGCTTTCGAGAAGCCTTAAGGATATCCAGAACCCCTTGAGAAAGCTGCAGATCAGCAAACTCTAACTCTTCAAGAGCCATGCCTTGAGATTGAGAGACTTGAGGTTCGGGTACCAAATCCTCCCCTGAGAGGATGTCAACAGGTTGTAATTCTTGGGAAAAGACAGGGGAAGGTGGACTGCTAAGGACAGCAACAGGGGGTACCAGGGCTGTCTGGCCCAGTCTGGAGCAATCAGAATCATTTTGCATGGTTGTGACCTTATCTTGACTAACACCTTGAACAGGAGAGGGAAGGGGGGAAAGCATACAGAAATTTCCCTTCCCAATTCAAAATCAGTGCATCCAGGGGGACTGAGCCCAAGACTGGGGGTCTGCAACAAAAGAGAGGAAGTTGGTGACTGTCTGTGGCTGCAAAAAGATCTATCTGTGGAGTGCCCCATCTCGAGAAAATCACTTTCAAAACTAGGGGATCTAGGGTCCATTCGTGATAGCCCTGGGATATCCTGCTGAGAGCATCTGCTAGGACATTCTCCTCCCCAGGGAGGTGAACTGCTATCAGAAAGGTTTGCAGGGAATAGGCCAGGGACCACAACGTCATTGCTTCTGTGCACAAAGCCGAAGACAGAGTGCCTCCTTGCTTGTTGATGTACCACACTGTGGTGGTATTGTCTGTTCTGATCTGGACCACCTTGTTCTGTACAGATTTGGAAAAGGCTTGCAGTGCCAGAAACACTGCTCTGAGTTCCAAGAGACTGATGTGAAGCAGAGATTCTTGAGGTGACCACAGCCCTTGGGTGGTAAGATCCCCCAGGTGGGCTCCCCAGCCCAGCAGGGAGGCATCTGTGGTGAGTATCACTGAATGAGACTGAGTGACAAAACAAACTCCTTGTCTCAAATTGTCCTGATCCTGCCACCATTGCAAAGCCTGGATCAGGGTTCGAGTCACTGGGACTAGTTTGGTAAGGGAATCCTTTCTTTGAGACCAGAAGTCTCTTAAGTGGAACTGAATGTCCCTCATCTGAAATCTTGCTCCCTGGACCACTGCTGTAGAGGCTGCCATGTGGCCCAGAAGCTGCAGGAAATGCCTTGCTGGTCGAGACACCTGAAGGGTGAATGAAGAGGCCAGTTCCATAAGGGTCCTTGCCCTGTCCAGGGGAAGGAAGGCTCTTGCCCTTATTGTATCCAGCTCCACCCCTATGAAGGTGAGGAGCTGTACTGGCTCGAGAACTAACTTTGGAAGGTTGAGAAGGAAACCTAAGAAAGTGAGCACTTGCTGAGTTATTTGCAGATGTGACTTGACTTGGTCTAGAGACTGACCCACTATGAGCCAGTCGTCCAAGTATGGAAAGATGGAGATCTTTTTCCTCCTTAGGAAAGCAACCACTACTGCCAGGCACTTTGTGAACACCCTTGGGGCTGATGTTAGGCCAAAGGGCATTGCTCTGAATTGATAGTGGCCTGAGGGCAACTCGAACCTGGGATACTTTCTGTGGGAGCACCTGATAGGAATGTGAAAATAGGATCTTTGAGGTCCAGGGAGGGTAGCCAGTCCCCTGGCCTTAGAGAGGGCAGAATTATTCCCAGAGTCACCATTTTGAACTTTGGTTTTAAAAGGTGCTTGTTCAGATATCTTAGGTCCAGGATGGGCCGCCATTCTCCTGTCTTTTTGGGGGTTAGGAAGTACCTGGAGTACAATCTTTTGCCCTTGTGTAGGGTAGGAACCCTCTCTATGGCTCTGAGAGACAGGAAGGAAGAAACCTCTGCCTCTAGGGCAAGGGTCTCTGATGGATTTGCAGGTGGAAAACATCTGGTTCTTATCTTGGGAAATTATCTGAAACTGAGAACCAGTCCCTGGCTTACTACTTCCAGGACCCACTTGTCTGATGTCAGAGACTTCCAGTCCTGGACAAAGTAAGCCAGCCTGCCCCCTACAGGTATTGGAGAATCGGCCTGGGCAGACCCATCAGGGTGTCTGCTTGGCAGGGGCTTTAGGCTGAGGGGTGGAAGCAGGCCTGCTCATTCCCCGTCTGCCTCTCCCTCTTAAGAACCCCCTCTGAGCATAAGAAGAAGAGGAGGCCTGGGTTTGGTAAAAAGGCCTTTAAAAAGGACTGCCCCTGCCCCTGGACTGCTGCCTTTGAGGAGTGGCTTGCCTTTCTTTGGCCTGAGCACTCCTGTAGGTGGTCATGTACTCGTCCATCTTTTTCATGTAGTTCTCTGTCTGCTCCCCAAACAGAGAATTACCAATAACAGGGAAATCCATGGCCTTAGCCTGGGTATCCTGTGATAGGCTAGTACATCTGAGCCAAGCCATCCTCCAAATGGCCACAGATGTAGCCATGACTCTTGATGAAACATCACTGGAGTCCACAGCAGCATGAAATTGCACCTTGTGGATGCCTCAATCCCATCTGCAGCCACCTGCTCCAGCTCCTTGGCAAGCTGGTCAGGGGCCTGTTTAGCCAGAGCCAGCACAGTGTCTCATCTGGACTTCTGCTAGCTAGCTGTGTAGGCCATATAGTTAGCCTGTCTGAGTCCTGAAGATGCTGCTATGTACTGCTTCTTTGCCATGGCATCAATCCTCCTGGAGTCCTTATCTGGGGGGTGTGATGCCAAGGGGATATTTGCCTTATCACAGGCAGCAGCCTGCACAACCCCAACATGGCTGCATTTCTGAGAAAGGAACTCCGTGTCTGAGCCTGAAAGGCTGTACCTCTTGTCCATCCGTCTGTCCACAGGAGGTATGGAGTTAGGAGTCTTAAGAATTTTATTTGTCTGTTTCCCAAAAGATTTATGGAGGGGAATAGACAGTCTCCTGGACTCTGGGATGTCCATCATTTCAACAAAATCAGGCTCCTCCTGATCCTCTACTGCTTCTTCCATTGGAAGCTGGAGGGTTTTAGCCACTTTTTTGTAAAACATAAAGTGGGAAGGGGACTCAGAAAGCCTAGTAGGAGAAACATCTGAAGGCCTGTCTGGGGAGATGTCCAGGTCAATAGGCACAGCCAGACTTTCATAATCACCATCATCATCCTCATACTCTACCTCCTCCTCATCCGGTTCATAAAATTCTTCTGAAGTGTAATCCGGAACCGGGGGAACCAACCGAACCGAGCTCCTGCCAGATGGTGCCGGTTCGGCCAGAACCGAAGTAAGCGATTGCACTATTCTTATCGCCTTGGCTAACTCATCAGCGGTCGGAGTATGAATTTCTGGATCCGAACCGGACGATTTATCTTTTCGCTTCCTTTTAACCGGAACGACTCCTCAGAATCGGCTCTTCTCTTGCCCGAAGAAGTATCACCCTGGTCAGAGGGCACTCCTCCTGGTTCGGTCGGAACCGAACCGGGCTGGCCATCGGGGTCAGCGGACTACTCGGCCTCCCTTTCCCTCAGTCTACCTACTCTCTTATCCAGGGTAGCTTTGGGAAAATTCTTACAAATTTGGCAGTCTGAATCGAGGTGGTCAAACCCCAGACAATAAACACAGGTGGTGTGGGGATCAGCCTTAGCAAAGGCTTCCCCACACACACTGCAGTGTTGAAACCCAGTGGGCCCGTTTTTTTTCTTGGGTTTCTCAGACACGGCCAATCCTATCCAAAATTTACCCTTTTTTCGGCAATCCGCCAGGCAAGACTCCTCTATCAGTTCCTGACCGTGTTACGGGTCTTGGAAAAAAACGTAATAAAATTTGGTTTTTTTTAGAACCGATACGGACCGGTTACCGCACTCTAAGTAAATTCACAAACTTTTTTAAACTAAACTGATCGGTTCAGCTGAACCAATCCGACATTTACAAGTTCCACACAGAAACTAAATGTAAAACCTATCTAGTACTCACGGTACCACAGACAGAGACTTAAACCGACAGATTCGGTAGCAGAAATTCGGTAGAAACCGAGCGAAAAACGAAACTTTAACCAACTTTTTTTGAACCGAGCAAAGGAGAAATCTCCGAAGCAACTGTTCAGTGAGGCGGAGTAAAGAATCTGACGGTTGGAGTTTAAACAACAGCAGACAGGGGCTTCAACCAAGCTCGCGTTGAACGTTCCATGCTGGCCATGGAAAGTTAACTCTTTGTTCTCCGGGGCAGTTGAAAGGCAGGACTTAACTGCAATAGTCAGAATACAGCAAGACTTCATGTTGTTTGAACAAGGTAACCCTCTTGTCTGTTTTTGTGGATTCGAATCAACCTTTGGTCTCAAGTTCTGGAGGGATTCAAACTGTGAACCTCTTGTTAGCGTACCCAATGTACAGGCTCAGATAATTCTGTCTTCGGGGGGGCCAGATAACTTTGCCTATGGGCACCTAACGAGGTGTACAGAAATGAATCCTTAAAAACTGTAATAAAAGACCTCAGATTTAAAACGCTTACCTTTTTCCAGTTTGGCATCACCATTCAAGTTTATGTATAGTGTCTGCTTTAACCATATATACTCTACTTCTAAAGGAAAGAAATCAAAGACAGATCAAGTAAAGTCTAAAAATAGTTTTACTAAAATAGATAAAAAATATGTAACACATAAAATACAGAACTATTATATCACAAAAAGTACAGTCATGTAAGAACTTACTGTAACAGTAGATCTTCAAGAGAGGTTCCTTCAGTAGGTCATCACATATAGGACTGGCACCATCTGGCGTCGGGCCGCATGGCAGACTTTTGTAGCAGTCCCTGACGGGGGACCGCCCCCCTCGACTTCACGTGGCTGACGTCAGTGTGACTGTATATAGTGGGCGGTCCCCACGCTCGCCCTCCAGTTCTCCCACCGGAGCCAGGAAGAGGCCTGACAGCAGGAGCGAACAGGATTTGGAGACCCTGTAAAACGTAAAAAGAGGGGAAGGAGGGAGGAAAAAATATGACCTACTGAAGGAACCTCTCTCGAAGATCTACTGTTTTGGAAAGTTCTTACGTAACTATACTATCTTACTTCGAGAGGGTTCCTTCAGTAGGTCATCACATATAGGAGTGCGTCCCAAGCAGTCCCTCCGAGGACAGACTGAGAGAAACTAGGAAGGCGGAAAACAAATTCCAACGGAAATAACTGAAGTCCCGAAAGGACCCAGTCTAGGACAGAAGGCCCTGCAGGACAGCTAGGCCAAAGCCAGCCCTCCGCCTAGAAGCAATGTCCAGACTATAGTGTTTGGTAAAGGTATGGACAGAACTCCAAGTAGCGGCAACACAAATGTCAGCCGCGGAAACGTTCCGAAGGAAGGCCGAGGAAGCTGCCATGCCCCTAGTAGAATGACCTCTGATGGAACATGGCAGAGGTTTATCATACTTCTGGTAACAGAATCGGATGCAGTTGCCTAGCCATTTCAAAAGGCCCCGCTTAGAAACCAGTTTGCCCTTCGATCTCGGGGCCAAAGAGACAAACAACTGGTCGCAAGAGCGAAACTCCTTAGTCCAGTGTGTATAACACCGGAGAATCCGATGGACATCTATTGTGTGAAGGAGTGCCTCACCTCTGTTAGAGGGGGACAGGTAATACACCGGAGGCTCTACCGATTGGTTCAGCGTGGCTTTTGACACCACCTTTGGGAGGAACCTCGGATGGGTTCTAAGGACTGCCCGGTCCCGATGGAAAATCAAGTAAGGCTCCTTGCAGACTACAGCGTGAAGCTCCGAAATCCTTCGGGCTGATATGATGGCCACCAGAAAAAGCGCCTTCCAAGACAGGAAGCGCAGATCACAGCTCATAGCCGGCTCAAAAGGAGGAAGGGTGAGCTTTTCCAGGACGAAGTTCAAGTCCCAAGGTGGGGTTGGGCTGCGGATGGGGGCTTTCAGATGGAGAATCCCTTTCAGAAAGGTTTTAGAGACATCCAACTGAGCCACAGGTTTACCACCCACTAGCTCGTGGTATACTGAAATAGCTGACAGATGTACCTTTAAGGAAGAGTAGGACAGACCGGAGTCTGACAAGTGAAGGAGGTATTCCATGACTTGCAGGGCTGAGCAAGAGAAGGGGTTCCAGCCCTTTGCTGTTGCCCATATGGAAAACCGCTTACACTTCATGGCGTAACTGGAACGGGTAGAAGGTTTCCTGGCCTCAGTTAGGACCTGTGCAACCCAAGAGAAAACCCCAAAACGGGATATTGTTATGTCTGCAGGAGCCATGCATGAAGATGCAGGGTCCTGAGCCCCGGGTGAACCAGACAGCCTTGATCCTGAGTAAGGAGGTCGTGAGTCACTGGAAGTGGAACCGGTGGTTCTCTGGAAAGCTGCTGAAGCAGTGGAAACCAGATCTGTCTTGGCCAGAGAGGGGCGATGAGGATCATCCTCGCCCTCTCCACCTGAAGCTTGAGAAGAACCCTCTGCAGAATGGGAAATGGAGGGAAAGCGTACAAATATTTCACATCCAAGATAGAGACTATGTATCACTCCAGAAAGCACCTTGCTCTGGAATGAGCGAGCAAAACTTGGGCAGTTTTGCATTGGATTTGGAGGCGAAGAGGTCAATTTCCGGACGCCTCCAACTTCGGAAGATGGAATCCGCCACTTCCTGATGCAGTTCCCACTTGTGAGCTAGGGTCCAAGATCTGCTGAGACTGTCCGCCAGGACGTTTAGAACGCCCAGCAAATGCACGGCCCCCAGGGCCAGATGGTGTTGGACTGCCCAGTTCCACACCCTGGTCGCCTCCCTGCAAAGAGGGTACGACCGGGTTCCTCCTTGTTTGTTGATGTACCAAACTACCAACATATTGTACATTGGGATCAGCAGTGTTCCCTTCGGAAGGAGGGTCTGAAAGGCCTGTAATACATACAGGACCGCCCTGAGCTCCAGATCACTGATGTGGAGAGAAGTCTCCAAGCCGAACCAAAGTTCTTGGGCTTGATGTTCCCCCAGGTGAGCACTCCACCACATGTTCGAGGCATCGGTGGTGAGGGTAGCTGCTGGTGCAGGGTTCCGAAAAGGAAGTCCCAAGGAAAGATTGTGGGGATCCATCCACCATTGCAAATCCTTCTGAACCGCTGAGGAGATGAGGACCAGATGGTCCAGAAGCTGGTCCCACTGCACCCGCAAGGACCACTGAGTGATCCTGATGTGCAGCCTTGCTAGGGGAACGGTAGTGATGGAGGCCGCCATCAGCCAGAAGGCGGAGGACTTTCCGGGCCAGGATAGTCCTGTTGGAAGCCACTTTGGAGGCCTAATGGATAAGGGTCCCCACCCTGTCTGGAGGGAGGAAGGCTCTGCACTGGACCTTATCCAGGACTGCCCCGATAAACTGGAGTTCTGGGCAGGGATAAGGGATGACTTGGGCACGTTGACCGTGATCCCTAACTGGCTGAACAAGTCCAGTGTAAAGGAAAGAGCATGCAGCAAGGAATCCCTGGTCGGAGCTGCAATCAGCCAGTCATCCAGGTAAGGGAATACTGCAATACCCCGGCGGCGCAGGAACATCGCGACCACCACCATGCACTTGGTAAAAACCTGAGGTGCCGAAGACAGACCAAAGGGGAGCACCCGAAACCGGAACTGTTCCCCATGGAAACGGAAACACAGGAATCGGCGGTGGCTGGGGAAAATAGGGATATGTAGGTAGGCATCCTGCATATCCAGGGCACAGAACCAATGATTCTCCATGAGAAGAGGAAGGAGGCCTGGAGAGTCAGCATTCGAAATTTTTTGTACTCGACAAACTGGTTGAGCTGACTTAGGTCGAGTATGGGTCGGAAGTCTCCGGTCTTTTTTGGAACCAAGAAAAAATGGGAGTAGAATCCCTTTCCCCTTTGCCCTGAGGGGATGCGCTCGATCGCTTCTTTGAGCAAGAGCGAATTTACCTCCTCGCGAAAAAGAAGTGCCTGGTCCTGAGAGTACAAGGACTTTTGCAGAGGATTTCCCGGGGGAAGCTGCAGGAGCTCTATGGTGTGCCCGATGGACACTAGTTGCAGGACCCACTCGTCGGAGGTAATTGCCCTCCACTCCTGCACGTGGCGGGCGAACCCCCCCCCCACCTGCTCCCCGTCGCAAGACTGAGGAGGCAGTGGGGCCTGGGAGTCAAGAAGTGGCAGGATGTTCAGGGAGAATGCCTCCTGAACGTCTCTGATTCTTGGAGGCAGGAGGGGTGACTGTACCCGTGGCCTTACGCTACCCTTGGCGGTGCGCCTGAGTGTTCTTCCTCTGCCTCCAGGTCCTTTTCTGAAAGGGCTGCTGCTGCTGTTGTTGAGCGCCCGATCAGTGCATAGAGCTAACAGACCGTAGAGCAACTCCTTTGTCTTGTAGGTCCATTATGATATCTTTGGTGTCCCCTCCGAAAAGGATGGAGCTCCTGAAAGGGGCATCCTGAATCACCGACTGGCCCTCGTCAGCGAGGCTCAAAAGGCGAAGACAGGAATGCCGTCTAAGGGCAATGGCAGTTGCCGAGGTACAGGCCACAGCATCGACAGAATCATAAGTGACCCGCAGAGCATGCCTACAGGAGATCTTGGAGAGGCGGAGATCCTCAGCAAGTTCCTCCTTGAGAGGTGAAGGATCCATGGATTGGACCTTCATCTCCAACCTGGCTATAGTCGCTTTTTGGTGGAACACTATATGGGCCACGTAACTGAGGGAACAAAGGGTGCACGTGGCCAAGGAGTAGACCTTTTTCCCGAACTGGTCCATCTGCCTTGACTCCTTGTTCGGAGGAAAAGTGCTCATGTGCTTAGGAGCAGAGGAGCAATCATGAGCCACTGAAATGACTACAGAGTCAGCCTTAGGATGAGACTGTAAGAAAGGAGCATCCCTCAGCACCCGGTAGAGTCTGTCCGCACATTTGGGTATAGCCGGAATAGACTGAGGCATCTGCCAGATGGTCGTGGTGAGGTCTTGATGGAGGCCCATCCACAGGGGAACTGGAATAGGAGACAGTGACTCCAAGTCCAGGTGTTCTGCGAGTCTCTGTCTCATCGGGTCCTGTTCCTCCGACTCCCAGTTAAAGTAGTCTCTCAAGGCCCTCAGGCGGTCCGAGAAGGAAGGGTCCTCCGGCGGTGACTTCGGCGAGGCCTTGCCTTTCGGTTCCTCGGGGTCCTCCAGGATCTCCTCCTCCGAGGAATCTTCCCTCCCGTCTGAGCTGTCATCACGCCCCTCACAGGATGACGAGAAAATCCAGAAGGGAAACGTCTGCTTGTGCTCTCCCGAGATGTAGACAGTCAGAAGCAGCTGCTCGGGAAGGGACTCAGGAAGCTGTGGTTGTGGGAGTCTAGTTTAGGGACCAAACCAGCTCGACTCCAGCCCCCTGCCACCAAGACTGTATTAGGGTCTTAAAATCCGGAACAACCTGGGGCGGGGGAGGTGGAGCTGGCTGAGGCTGGGGGGGAGGAGGAGGAGGGCGACTGGTGGGGGATAGTAACCCTGAGGTCCCATGTAGTGGGAATAGTGTTTAAATCCCAGGTAGAAATGTCCCATATGACTCCAATCGGGAGTGGAACCCCCTTGGTAAGGATCCTCAGGATACCCATAAGGGTAATGGGGGAACAGTTCGAGGTCAGGTGTAAATTCCCGTCGTCAGTCCTGACGTCGGAGGAACCCACGTCGGACCCGCCATGGTATAGAACAGAGGAGGGTCTGGCATCAGGACAGTCCACGTCAGAAGAACAGACATCGACACCGACACTACCCAATCCGGCGCTGGAAGGGGATCCGGTGTCGGCACTGGATGACAGGGCTCTGACATCGGAGTTGGGTCTGGCGTCGGGACCAAAGGTAGAGGCCGGACGGCCGGTCTTGGCAGAGGGACTGTCGTCGGGATGGTCGGCGCCTGGGGAGGGGCCGGCAATCCGCCGTCAGGCTGAGGAGGGGCCTCCACTAAAAGGCCATCCGGATGAGGAAGAGCCTCCAGCGCCTGGACCCCGGCAGGGGAGCGCAGAGAGGAACCCAACATATCCACAGGTTCAAGGGCATCTCCATCACCATCGCTGGATGTGTCTGCGGGAGAATGCAAGGACACGGGTGAAGAAGGAGGGAGAGGGAGAGAGGCTTTCTCCCCCTGGTCCCGCTGGACAGCGGGTGTGGCGCCATTAGGCCCGGACGAGGAAAGCGAGCCCATGCGGTCGGCCAGAACGTCGACTTAGGCGGGGTCAGGAAGTCAGGGGGTGAACCACCGGCTGACTTATCGACCGGAGCCAAGCGACTGCCCCCAGCTGGGAGATCCAACTTACCAGCCACCACGCGGTCTCCGAGGTGCTGGAGGCCGACTTACTGGCTGAGGCGGCGTGGGCGCCGGAGGAGCTAATGATCAATTTATCCGCCAGAGATTTGTCCGACTTACCGTCCGGTTTCCTGGGCAGCAGCTGAGCCTTGCTCGTTGAGGGCCTGATGTCGTCCGCGGAGCGAGCCCGCTCCCTAGACTTCTCCTTGTGTTTTTTCAAAGGGGAAGATTTTTCAGACGAGTCCCTAAGCCGATTCATCTTTTTCTCTAGTGAAACTAGGCGGACTTTGAGCAGGTGGGCCTCCAAAGCCTGCTGTCTCCGTTTCTTCATGGCCTGGTGGAAGGACTGGCACTCAGGGCAACAGGAGACTGGATGGTCTGGGCCTAGGCAGATGACACACTTCGGATGTCTGTCTTTGTGCAGGATCTGGGTGCCACACGATGAGCACTTCTTCTTAGGAGAAGACATCAAAAAGAACAGTAATTGTAAAGAATAAAGTAGCGAGGGATTACCGCACGATGAACTTTCTCAATGATCGCAAATGGAAGTCTGTGGAGCGACTGACAAGAGGCGACGGTGAGAAAGAACTGGAGGGCAGGCGGGGAGACTGTCCACTATATACAGTCACGCTAACGTCAGCCACGTGACGTCGGGTGGGCGGTCCCCCATCAGGGATTGCTAGAAAAGTCTGCCGTGTGGCCCGACCCCAGGTGGCGCCAGTCCTATATGGCATGACCTACTGAAAGAACCCTCTCAAAGTAAGATCATACAAATCACTTAAACAAAACAGGTTTTAACAGTACAATTCCTACTACAATATTTAGATTTGTCTCTCTCTCTAAATACCTGCTTAAAGTGCCCACAGATGTTTTTTTGTCAGAGTCTAGATAGAAGTGTCTCTGTAGTAAAACAGAATATTCCTTAAAGAAAACTGCATTTGCCAACCCCTTTGTGTGAGGTCACCTAGCTCCTCCTCTGTCAGAATATATAAAAAAAATATATCTATACAAAAACACAAAGGCCTGGATATTCAAACTGCGCCATTCTGAGGCGCAAGCCCTTCATGCTTGCTCAAAATAGTTGCAAGAGGGGTGTGTGAGGTGATATTCAAAGGAGTTTGCCTATTGCTAACTCCTTTGAATATCATCCCCAGCCACAGCACTTGCGCATGGCGCAGTGGAACTTGCGCCACCGCAAGTTGCCAGAGATGAGCATTAAACTTGCGGTGGGGCAAGTACCATTGCGCCATGCGCAAATTTCCGATATTCAAAAGGTGACATGCAAATGGGGCCATAATTTATGCAAGGTGCAGGGGGGGCCATTTGCATCTATTTATGGCCCCATTTGCATGCCATTTGCATGTAGGTGCGCCGATCCCCGAGGACTTGCGCTGGCCACCCTGCCAGGCAGCAGCCGTCGGGGACCGACGCACAATGCAGCCCGATCGCGGGCATTACAGGTACATGTAACACCCCCCACACGTACCCCGAAGCCCGATCACGGGCATAACGTGTATGAACTCCCCCCCCAGTGCCCGATCGCGGGCAGAATGTAACCCCAACCCAAATATCTCCCTGGTGGTCCAGTGGACCGAAAGCCCGATCGCGGGCAGAATCATCACAAACCCCCAAACATCTCCCTGGTGTTCAGTGTCCCCCACCCACGAAGCCCTCCACCCGCCTCCCCACGCAGCCGGCGGGCGACAGCATCCCACCCGCTTGCCGCCGGCCGATTGACCTGCCTGTAGGGCTGCACGCCCATTGGTGCAGAGTTACAGCCAATGGCTTGCAGCCCATACCGCATATGACAGTCCAGATTTGTGAAGGGGAGGGGTGGAGGGGCTTGTGGGTGGGGGACACTAGACACCAGGGAGATGTCTGGGGTTTAGATGATTCTGCCCGCGATCGGGCTTTACGGTCCATTGGACCACCAGGAGATATTTGGGTTGGGGTTATACCTGCCTGCGATCGGGCACTGGGGGGTTCATTAACGCATGCCCACGACCGGGCTTCGGGATATGGGGGTGTTACATGTACCTGTACCGCCCGCGACTGGCTGTGGGAGATGTGTGGGGAGTCGTGGTGCTACACCATGCCCGCGATCGGGCTGGTGGGGGGCACAGGAAGAGTTGGGGCCAGCCAGGGTGGCAGCTGCTGTGTTGCGCCTGCAATGCAGCAGCTCACCTGTGGGTGGCCCTCAACTAAGCCTTTTTTAGCTCAAGGTTGTGCAGGCGCGGTTGGGGTTGCGCGCGCACCTCTGCACAACCCGACTGAATATCGGGTTGCGAGGTTATGCATGGATCCTCCTCCTGCTGAGCATGCATTCATTTGCATTGCTCTCTTAACGCAACCTGATGCCAGTGGCGATGACTGCCTCCTGCGCTGAATATCGCAGAATGGATTTTGGACTTGCGCATGCGCAACCCTGTTGCGCATGGCGCAACCCTTTTGAATATCCAGGCCAATGTCTTTTCCTAGTATTAAATTCTGCAACCTCAGCATTAACTCATGTTCTACAAATGACTCTGTGATCTATGATAAGCTTCCTCTCTCACACACAGACATCAAGGAACATTTACAACTTTGCACCCGTGTGTAATAACCAGGGTTTTCCTCCAAACGTCATAAAATGGATATGATCTTCCCTCTTAGCAACTACAGCTATAATTAACTCAGACAACCAGGAGATCCTTGATTAAGGCCTGGTTTGCAATTAGCTAATGGCTTTCATGTTTTAGCAGAGACCGGGAGGGGGGGGGTTGAGTGAGGTTATTCCAAAAGCACCAGATTTCTCAGCAGAGACAATCAGTAATACCTTTTTATATTTAAAAAAAAAATGATACAGCACTCAGAACTGGCTATCCACGTCACAATCCTCCCCACCAGGACTGAATTTGGGGGCTCTATCCCTTGCATGGGATGAGCTTCCCAAATCAGTTCACTCCTCATAGACCCAGCCCATCTGAGTTCTGATTTTTGACTCCAGCCCTGTGTAATATTGTCATATTATACCCTTGCAAAGCAAGACTCCATTTTAGCAATCTACCATTGTTCTTTCCCATCTGCGTCACCCAAACCAGGGGGTTGTGGTCAGTTTGCACCACAAAATGCTACCCATATAAGTATGGCTCTAATTTCTTTAGGGCCCACACTATGGCAAGACACTCCTTTTCCACCGTGGAGTATGCTTGCTCCCTGGGAAGTAACTTCCTACTCAGGTACACTACTGGGTGATCTGTCCCTTGGCTGGATGTCTGACACAGTACTGCCCCAATACCCATGTCTGAGGCATCAGTCTGAACTATAAAGGTTTTGCTATAGTCAGGACTTGTCAAAACAGGAGCACTGCACAGTGCCTCCTTTAGTTTGGTAAAGGCTTTATCACAGGCTGGGTCCCAGGTAATTTTCTTGTGCATCCTTTTCTTTGTCAGGTCAGATAGGGGAGCGGCCAGGGCACTGTAATTGGGTACAAATTTTCTATAGTACCCTGCTGTCCCTAGAAAACTCCTGACCTGCTTTTGTGTTTCTGGTCTGGGCCACACCTGTATTACCTCTATCTTTATTTGGTTAGGACGGATCTGTCTCCAGCCTATCACATGCCCAAGGTATGCCACTTCTCCCATGGCCACCTGGTATTTCTCAGCTTTGACAGTGAGCCTGGCCCTCTGTATCCTGCCCAGCACTTCCCTAAGGTGGGATAGGTGTTCCTCCCAGCTGGTACTAAAGATGGCAGTGTCATTCAGGTATGCCACGGCATACTCCTCAGCACCATTTAACACCTGGTTCACCAACCTTTGGAAAGTGGCCAGGGCGTTCTTCATTCCGAAAGGCATTACTTTAAACTCAAATAAGCCTATCGGAGTGATGAAGGCCGACCTCTCCCTAGCTCTGTCTGTCAACTCTACCTGCCAATACCTCTTTGTCAGGTCAATGGTCGTAAGGTAGGTCGCCCCCCCAACTTGTCCAGGAGTTCGTCCGTCTGGGGCATCAGGTGGGCGTCTGACTTCGCGACTGCATTCAGTCCACAATAGTCCACACAGACACAAGTAGAGCCATCTGGCTTGGGCACAAGGACTACTGGTGAGGCCCAGGAGCTGTGGGATCTCTAGATTACCCCTAAATCCAGCATCTCCTCCATTTCCCTCCTAATGTCCTTTTGGACAGCCTCTGACACCCGATATGCTGTCCGCCGTATGGGCGTCTGTGTCCCTGTCTCCACATTGTGTGTCGCTAAGAGGGTTAGTCCAGGCTTGGCACTAAACAACGGGGCAAAGTCTGCTAAAACCTCCCTTACTTTCTGGATCTGGTCGGATGCCAGCTGGGGAGACAATTTTACTGCCTCCACTGAGGACTCCCGCTTGCCTTCTTCCAGCAAATCCAAAAGGGGGTCTCCTTCGTCCGTCCCCTCCCTGTGACTACACACTGCAAACACCATGTCAGCCCTATCTGCATATGGCTTCATCATGCTGACATGGTACATCCTTTCTGTCTGTCTTCTGTCAAGTAACTCCACAATGTAGCTCACATCATTTACCTTCCTAACCACTTTGCATGGTCCTGCCCACTCAGCTTGCAGCTTGTCTTTCCGGACCGGAATAAGGACCATGACTTCCTGACCCACCATGTAATGCAGAGCTCTGACTCATGCGTCGTCACACTTTTTGTTTCTGTTGGGCAGCTGCCAGGTTGCTCTGGGCTGTCCCCATAAGCTCCTTCAGCCTTTCCCTAAACCCAAGGACGTAATCCACAATGGGAGTTCCTTGGGTGGCGTGCTTGCCTTCCCAGTCCTCCTGGATCAAGTCCAGGGGCCCACGTACCCAGCGTCCATATAATAGTTCAAAGGGGGAAAATCCTGTCGACTCTTGGGGCACCTCCCTGTATGCAAACAACAGGTGGGGAAGGTATTTCTCCTAGTCCCTCCCATGCTGTTCAGCAAATGCCCAGAGCACTGACTTTGGGTACCACTGAATCTTTCCGCAAGCCCACTGGCTTGTGGGTGATACGGTGTCGTGCATCTCTGCACCACCCCACACTTCTCCCGAAAACATTTCATCAGGTCCGACATGAAGGAACCCCCTCGATTGGTGATTACCTCCTGAGGAAACCCAACACGGGAGAAAATCCCAAGTAAAGCATCTGCCACTTTGTCCGTCCTCAGTGAGGATAGGGCGACTGCCTCTGGGTACCAGGTGGCATAATCTACCACAGCTAGGATGAATTTCTTCCCTGAGGAGCTGGGGGTATTTAAAGGACCCACAATATTCATTCCCACCCTCTGGAATGGCCACTATAGGCAAGGGAATCATGCCGGCTTGGGTTTTCTTGCCCGCCTTCCCTATTTCTTGGCACCGGTGACAAGAGCTGCAATACTCCTTCGCCTGCTGAGTGAAGTTAGGCCAGTAGAAATTCTGGGCTAACCGCTGCGTAGTGCGTGCGACTCCCAGATGACCAGACCAGGGCATATCATGTGCAATTTTGAGCAACTGCTCACGATACCCCTGGGGAACGACAAGCTGTCTACCTATCATCCCTCCCTCTGTCTGTACTGCCTGAGTATACATAAGTCCATTTTCCCAATAAACCTTATGTCTGCCGTCACCTCCCTGTGCTCCGTCAAGAGTCTGCCCAAGCCCTCAGCTTCTCTAAACTGGGGTCACTTCTCTGAGCAGCTGCAAATCCCTCACACATTCCCAAGGCATAGGACAGGTCCCCTTCAGTCACTAAACTAGGGTCCCTAGCACTAGCGTCAGGGCACTCAGGATCACTGTTAATCCCAACCCTCTGACAATGGGTCACCCGTCCCTCTTCAGAGCAACCCTCTGTAGCTGTGTGGTTACTTGCTACTGGGGAAATTTCTACCTCCTATCCATTAGTCTCCCCATCTGGAGACACAGGCTGGGGAACCAGCCTCCCAGTGGATTCCACAATGGCTTCTGTGGGGTTCAGGGAACTACAATTTTCCCTTGCAGCTTGGCTATGGGTATCAGCACATACCATCCCTTGTTTGAGATTGTTGCCCAGGATCACATCCACTGCTAAGGTTTGGCTACAGCCACTTGTTGCACAGTTCCCTCTGTTTCACACCAGTCTAGAAGAACACTAGCAAGGGGCAATGTTTTCGCCTCACTAGTGAAGTCCTACACAGTGACGTATTTACTGGGTATAAGCTGACCAGGCTCTACCAGATCCCCCTTTACCAAGGTCAGGGATGCCCCTGTGTCCCTTAACCCATGCGTCTGTACACCATTCACCATGACTGGGTGCATGTGTTCCCTCATGTTCACTGGCATGCTTCCAGGGACACACAAACAACCCACTTCTTTTCTAGCACCTGGCTGTGTATCATTGCTCGCCTTTTTGGGACACTGCCTGGCAATATGCCCAGTTTCTTTATACAACCAACATTCATATCTTCTCTCAGAGAAATCTTTTATCTGAAACCTGGGGCTAACTGGTTTTGGTGGAGGCAGTGAGGGTTTTAGCTGCACTGAAGGCGCGCTTTCCCTTTCTGCACTGCCACGCCTGTCCCATTTGCTCTCAGAGCAGGTCTGCTCTTGACATAACGGTCTGAGAGTTCAGCAGCCTCTTGCACTGTTTTGGGATCTCGGTCCTCCAGTCAGGTTTTCAGCTCTGCTGGGCACGCCCAGAAAACTGTTCTAATAAAATCACATTTTCAATTTTATCAACAGAGTTTGCCTCAATTCCTTCCCACCAACGTTTTAAAAACTGATGTTGTTTCGTGGCTAGCTCCTCGTAGCTCATGTCAGGGCTTCTCCTGACCTTACGGAATTTAGCTCTGTATGATTCAGCAGTTAGCTCAAACTTTTTTAACAGTGCAGCTTTTAACTTGCTGTAATCATTACTGTCCTCATTGTCTGTTTGACCCAATGCATCCCGAACTTTCCCGGTAAGTAGCGGGGATAGCTGGAAGCTCCAGGACTCTCTAGGAATTTTAGCCTGAATACAACTTTTTCAAAAGAATTTAAAAAGGCATCCATGTCCTCCCCCTCTTTAAACTCGGCTATTAATTTGGAATTTAATTTGTAACCCAGTCCTGCAGTCCCAGTTAAACCCAAGCCACTTACCTGCTCTGGTGACGCTGGTCAGAGTCGTAGCTTCTCCAGTTTGTTTTGCCTCTGGCGCTCCTCTCTCTTCTTCTCTGCAGCTCACTGGCACTCACGCTCCTCACGGTGTGCCTCCCGCTGTTCCCGCTCTGCCTCTTGGCGCTCTTGCTCTGCCTCACGATCCGTCTCTCATTTCTCTCGCTCCCTCTTCTCCTGGAACTCCAGCTCCATCCTGCACAACTCAATTTGCAGCCTGAATACCTCTGGATCCAGGATACTGGTGACCTTCCCCTGCTGCTGTGGCCCTCCACTGACAGTGGTCATGTTGTCCTCCTCATCGGATCTGGACACTGTACTGGCCGCTAGCCCTGCCACAATTGAGGTTTGGTCCTTTTCCGTCACGGTCCGTGACTCGCTGCTCTGGGTATCTGCTACCATCAGGGTATCTATGAGGTTCTGTTTGCTGGGTTTCACTGCAAACGGGACTCCTCTGTCCCTGCACAACTGCTTTAAGTAGTCAACAGTGTGCCTGCTGTAGTCGGAAGTCATCTTCCCTCACTACTGCTACTCTGACTTGCATTTTAGAGAAAAAAATAAAACGGGTGGGAACTTGACTGTACGCCAAGTGATATAGTTCTGTTTCCTTTTTAAAAATAAATCACTGCCTTTTTCTTTGTTTGCTAGTGAGCTTACGGTCTCAGCTGACACAATGAACAATAAAAGCTTGTGATACCAAAATTATCCGCACCGCTGCCAACCAATCTGTCACAAACCCACTCAGCAGGTCAGCCCTCTATTCCCAAAGTGCCAACCTCCGAGCACAGTCTTGAGAACAGTTAACAGAACAAGGTAATCCTCTTTTCTGTTTTTGTGGCTTCGAATCAACCTTTGGTCTCATGTTCTGGAGGGATTCAAACTGTGAACCTCTTGTTAGTGTACCCAATGTACAGGCTCAGATAATTCTGTCTTCGGGGGACCAGATATTTTTGCCTACAGGCACCTAACCAGGTGTACAGAAATGACCCCTTACAAACTGTAATAAAGGACCTCAGATTTAAAACGCTTACCTTTTTCCAGTTTGGTATCACCATTCAAGCTTATGTATAGTGTCTGCTCTAACCATATATAATCTACTTGTAAAGGAAAGAAATCAAAGACAGACCAAGTAAGCTCTAAAAATAGAGTTTTACTAAAATAGATAAAACATACGTAACACATAAAATACAGAACTATTATATCACAAAACATACAAATCACTTAAACAAAACAGGTTTTAACAGTTCAATTCCTACTACAATACTTAGATTTGTCTCTTTCTCTAAACACCTGCTTAAAGTGCTCACAGATGTTTCTTTGTCAGAGTCTAGATAGAAGTGTCTCTGTATAGTAAAACAGAATATTCCTTAAAGAAAACTGTATTTGCCAACCCCTTTGTGTGAGGTCACCTAGCTCCTCCTCTGTCAGAATATATAAAAAAAATATAGCTATACAAAAACAGGATGTCTTTTCCAGGTATTAAATTCTGCAACCTCAGCGTAACTCATGTTCTTCAAATGACTCTCTCTGATCTATGATAAGCTTCCTCTCTCACACAGACATCAAGGAACATTTACAACTTTGCACCCGTGTGTAATAACTGGGGTTTTCCTCCAAACGTTATAAAATGGATATGATCTTCCCTCTTAGCAACTACAGCTATAATGAACTCACACAAACAGGAGATCCTTGATTAAGGCCTGGGCCTGGATATTCAGAATGGTTGCGCATGGCGCAGCAACCCACTGATGCGCCCCAGCGCAATATTCAAACTGGGATTGTGCCTGGCACAAATCCCGATGCGCCGGAGTGCATCAGTAATGTATGCGGTGCAAGTGGGGGGGGGTGTGCCCATGCATACTCCGCACATCCTGATATTCAGCCCAGGGTGTGCTGAGTCCATGCATGCACAACCCCTACTTGCGCTGCACACAGGTGAGCCAAAAAAAAAAAAGGAACAACAGCTGGCCACCCACAGGTGAGCTGCCATATTGCAAGGCGCAACACGGCAGCTGCCACCTGTGGGTGGCCACCCGAGCTCCAGCTGCACCTTTGTGGCGGCGCCCCCCCCATGCCCGATCGCGGGCATATGTTTAAATGTAAAAGTCCAATATCCCTGGTGGTCCAGTGGACCGCTCGCAGTCCAATCGCAGGTATATGTTTAAATGTAAAAGTCCAATATCCCTGGTGGTCCAGTGGACCGCTTGCAGCACGATTGTGGGCATAAGTTGAATAATGAAAGCGTCCTATATCCCTGGTGGTCCAGTGGACGCTTGCAGCCCAATCGCGGGCATAAGTTGAATATTAATATAAGTCCTATATCCCTGGTGGACCACTGGACCGCTCGCAGCCCGATCGCAGGCGTAAGTTGAATATTAATTTAAGTCTTATATCCCTGGTGGTCCAGTGGACCGCTCGCAGCCCAATCGCGGGCATATCCTGTAGAAATACTAGTCCCATATCCCTGGTGATCCAGCGGCCCCTCCCCACTGAGCCCCACTCCCGGTCAGTGGCGGGCGGCAGCTCCCCACCCACCGCAGCCCAGCCGATCGACTTTCACGGGGAGCGTTGCACGACCATTGGTCCACAGCGTGAGCCAATGGGCGTGCAGCAGCCCGCATCGCATTACATAGTTCAGAGTCATCGACTGCACACCCATGGCTCACGCCAGGACCAATGGGTGTGCAGCCCTACCGTAGGGAGTCGGTGGCGGGCAGCGAGCGGGTGGGAGCTGCCGCCCACCGCTGACTGGGGAGCAGGGTGGTGGGCTCAGTGGGCGGGTGGGGAGGGGGTACCGCTGGACCACCAGAGATATGGGACTAGTAGTTCTACAGGATATGCCCGCAATCGGGCTGGGAGCGGTCCACTGGACCGCCAGGGATATAGGACTTACATTAATATTCAACTTATGCCCGCGATCAGGTTGCGAGCGGTCCACTGGACCACCAGGGATATAGGACGCCTTCATTATTCAACTTATGCTCACGATCGGGCTGCAAGTGGTCCACTGGACCACCAGGGATACTGGACTTTCTACATTTAAACATATGCCCGAGATTGGGCTGTGAGCGGTCCACTGGACCACCAGGGATATAGGACCTTACACTTAACACATATGCCCGTGATCGGGTGTGAAGTGGTCCACTGGACCACCAGGGATACTGGACGGTATTTTTATTACTTAAGCCTGTGATCGGGCGTGATGCGGTCCACTGGACCACCAGGGATATTGGATGGTTAATAAAGTCTACATATGCCCGCGATTGGGCAGTGGGGCACATTTCCGCATTGTGCAGGGGGTGTCAGTCCCCGACGGCTGCAGCCTGGCAGGGCGCCAGGTGCAAGTCACCGGGGATCGGTGCACCTGCATGCAAATGGGGCCATAATGACATGCAAATGGCCCCATTTGCGCCTTGCATGCATTATGGCCCCATTTGCATGTGCACCTTTGAATATCGCGTTTGTTGTGCCTAGCGCAACGGAACTTGCGGTAGCGCATCCCCCCTGCTCCACTCTGGCCACTTGCGATGGCGCAGTGACACTGCGCCATGTGCACTGCGGGTGGCCAGGGTGCGATATTCAGTGATGCTGTGTCATGGCACAGCTCCGTTGAATATCACCCTGTCAACGCCCCTGCGCAGCCATGCTGCGCTGCGCCCAGGCCTGCGCCACAGCCTGGCGCAGTCTGAATATCCAGGCCCTGGTCTGTAATTAGCTCATGGCTTTCATCTTTTAGCAGAGACCGGGGGGGTTGGGGTTGAGTGAGGTCAATCCAAGAGCACCAGATTTCTCAGCAGAGACAATCAGTAATGCATTTTTATATTTAAAAAAAAAAATGATACAGCGCTCAGAACTGGCTGTCATGTCACACAGAGCATTATGAAATTAGGTTGGGAAGAAGAAATAGCAGCTGATGAACCTCTCAAGGAACAGCTCTCATGTGTTCATGCATATTAACTCAGTAATAAATAATGGGTATAAGAAATACAGCACTAATGACAAATATAAGCTGCTTTGTGTCCAAATAATATGTTTTTTGAAGTTCTTCTTGAGACATCAGTGACTCTTTAAATGCGCATGGAAAAAAAGTGGAGATCATTATCACTCTCCCCCTCACTTTGTTTGCCCTGGTTTCTTTTCTGCACCTGACAACAGAGTGTTTTATGCCATCATAATCATCTCCAAGGCAACTGACTAATGTAGAAAGCAGTGATGATGTCAGACGTAGACAGGCAGCCAGAGATGAAGTCTAAGGCAGTGATCTGGCTTATTTTCAAGATAATATACATACAGTAGCGGGAAAGAAGAAGCATTTATTAATGCCGAATGTTGTCTTGCTGGCACTGGCATTGGTAATGCAGGAGTTAGAGAGATGCATAATAGGAATGCAGTGAAGTACTGAACTGACCCCAACCCCACTCCCAAACTGCAGAGACTGACAGGCACTGGGGTGTACCTTTGGGTCACTGGCCATAACACTCATGCCATTTCACCTCACCCTACCCTGCAGGCACTGACAAGTGTCACAGTGTGACTTGGGGTCTTCAGGCCTTACACTCATCCCATTCCATAAGGAAATATGCTGAGATGGGTGCAGTATAGGATAATGGGGTGAACTTTGGGGCCGAAGACTCCAAGGCACACCTCGATGCTTGTCACTGGCTACAGGGTGGGGGTGGGGTGGAATGGCGTAAGCATTACAGCCGACGATCCCAAGTCACACCCCTGACGCCTGTCAGTCTCTATAGGGTGGGGTGTTATGGTTGGAAACCCTAATGCCCTGGGCGTTTGTTGGTATTTTCACTCCAAATTTTCAACATGGGCTTTTTGTGACCCCACCTCATGAACAGTGGCACTATCAGTTCATTAACCAAAAAGTGATTTTGCAAAGCGACTCGTCATTTGGCGCCACAGGTGCAAAAACACATTTCGGACAGGATGTAAAAATGACAACTGTACTGCTCATGAGGAGGTGTAAAAAATTACAATATTGAAAATCTGGAGTGAAAAATGAAAAAATTGGGAAGTCTAGCAGCGCAGAAACGCGCAATGCACTCCATAACACAATTATTTTGGGATTTTTAACCACATTTTCAACATAGGCATTTTGGGACCTCCCCTCATGAACAGTGGCACTGTGATTTTGTTACTCTGTTCCAAAAGTTGATTTCCCACAGCAACTGCATCATTGTGCACCACAGGTGAGAAAACAAATTTCAAGCAGGATGTGAAAAATGACAGCTGTACTGTTCATAAGGAGGTGCGTAAAAATGGCAATGTTAAAAATCTGGAGTGAAAAATATTAAAAAGTGTTGAAGTCACGCGACGTGTGTGGAAACTACTTAGCGCTGCAACACGCGTGATCATTTTTGAATTTTTTCATCAAATTTGCAACATGGGCTTTTTGGGACCCCACCTCATGAACAGTGGCACTGTCGTTTCGTTACTTCTGTCCTGAAAGGTGATTCCGCAGTGACCGCAAAATCACCTTCGAGACCGAATAACCAGATGACAGTGCACGTGTTCATGAGGTGGGTTCCCAAGAACCCCATGTTGAAAATCTGGTACCAAAATTCCCCAAAATGGCTGAGATATCCACCTAAGTTGAAACCCCTCATTGCCTGCCATTATAAAGCTTACCACATTTTGTTCAGTTCCCGGTTGGCTTTTGAAGAGTTTAGATGTGTTCCCGCTCTACAGAAGATCGCAACGCCGGCCCTCCAGAAGTAAGTATGGGGGTGGGGGTGCGGGAGGTGGGGTGTGCAGTGGCTGGGTGCAGGTTGGGGCACAGCGGGATGGCGAAGGACCTTTCTTTTTTTTTACAGGTAAAAAAAAAACTGACTTCTGGGGAAGGTTTTCTTTATTTACAGGTGAAAAAAATGATTTGGGGCACACTGGGGTGGGCTCCCAGTGTGCCATGAGTTTGGGGGCATGATGCCAATGGGGATTGGCACCCACATTGGCAAAGAAAGTGTGTGTGTGTGTGTGGGTGGGCATGATGCAAATAGGGATTGGGTACCCCCGCTGGCAAAGAAAGTGTGTGTGTGGGAGGGGGCACATGATGCCGACGGGGATTGGGCACCCCTGTCGGCAAACAAACTGAACTGGGGGGATATGCCGACATGGGGATTGGGCATCCCTGATGTCGGCTTTGTGGAGATTGTGTGGCGGGTGGCAGGAGACGCCATATTTATTGGAATGTTTCACCAGGAAAGGCACGTAATGGAGCCTTGTCATCTGATGCTCCAATGAGGAAACTGCACCTCACTGGAGCGGCAGATTTCTTTCAACTCCGTGGCTCTCTTTGAAACTGCTGTCATCGCCAGCATGCTCACTGATTGGCAGCTGAGGGATGCACCCACTAAAGTGTCCCCTGCATTGGCCACAACTCTGACAGTCCTACTACCGCAAGATGTTGCTTGTGTATGTGCAAGCCAACATAAAAAGGGGAAGCTACATAACAAAACTATATGAAATATGGCTGACGTGCCTAAATGTTATATTTTTTCACAATCTGCCTGCAACGAAGGATGAGAAGGAATTTAAATTGTGAGGTAACAGAGATATGACACACCTCTTCCAGGACTCCAATCAGCTGCTCCACAGGAGAACAGGCTGCATCTCCAACCATGAGAGAATGTTTCACATTATCCTTGGTGACTGTATCCACATTCTTTTTCACAAAATAAACTCCTTTAGTTTTCAAACAGGCAGGAAAGCCAAGGTTAACGACCAGCTGACCAGTTGCATTAAGGAAAATAACTAAAATCTTAGTATCTTTCTTGTCAAAAAATTCAAGGAAAATCTGCTTGTTCTCCTCAGTTGCAACAAACTTGGTCCACTTTTCTGGTTTCAATCTAAGACTTCTCAGTGTATAATTCTGAAGAAATTCAAATCTTTTGTCAATGTTTTCCATTTCTGTTATCAAACAACTTCAGAATTTCAGAGTACTGTTTCCGTTTTATTCTGAAAAAAAAAAGAACAATTAGAACACAATTTAAATGTCAAACCAGCACACAGCAGACTTAAAGATTACTGTTAAGCCTGCTACTGATATAAAGCTGTGATACAATAAAATACTTTGTTTTCTAAGGCATCTTGCATACTAAAAACCTTTGAGTTAGTACATGTTTACAGAGTGCTTTCTTTTTTTCACCTCTGCTTATAAATCAGAGGATAGACATGATAGACCTAGAGACTCTTCTGACAGCCCTTTTTGCTTTGTATCATTTCCAGCTGAAAACCCACATATTATGATTACTTACCTTCTCTAAAATTAATTGATATTGCTTGTTGTTTATCTGTTTTGTTTCTTAGTAGAAAGGAAATGCACGTGAATGGCGTAATCATACCTAACCTTGCTCTGTTTCTAATCTTTGATCTACTCTTATTGTATACTTCCTGAACATTAGGAACACCCCCAAACAATGCATCCTTTTTTTTTTTTTGTGTTATCTTTTTTCTGCCTACCCTGTCCCCCCAACCCGCCATTCCTTCAAGCCACGCATGTCCCTGATGTCTGCTAGTCTCACCTCCGCTGCCAGCTCCTACCACCTGGATCCCATATTACCTGTGTCCAGAAGGTTACAGCTTATCCTTACCGGGGGGGGGGGCTCCCCTTCCCCTGAGGGGGGGGCATGGGAGAGAGGAGTAACAATCACTGATACCTCTGAAACTACAGGCACAAAGGACAGGAGTGGTGTGCCCTGGTGACTGCGATGTGATGGGACGGCAGCCATCATCCAGCTGGCTGGGACAGGCATTTTTCCTGTTTTCTGTACCACCCACCTCCCACTAATGTGTGCAGCCACAGCAGTGTCCTGGGGTGGGGACGTCCAGCAGCATGTTGTCACCCACACCACCAAGGACATCATTGCAAGCCCCCACCAGAAGCCGCTGTGTATGCAGTGCAACACAGCCCCCCTCCCCCGAGAGGAAAGCGTCCAAAGAATGCTCTGACCTCCCTTCCTCCCTCTCTGCCAGCCTTTGATCCTGACATCTGGGCTCGGGAGCGTGAACCTGGTTCGCCAGCGTGACAGAGCAAAGCACTACCGCTCGGTGCCATGGAGCCGGCCCAGTGCATCCACGCTTGATACAATAATTTCCCCTCTCACTGCATCATGAGTGGTTAGACTATGTTGGGGGTGTTCCCAAGTCCAGGAAAGATGCAATAGGAGTTGATCAAGCACTGTAAACAAACACATTTTTGTGTGGTAACATCAGCATGGTGGGCAGTGTGTTTTACATTTTTAAAAAGAAAAAAGGAATCAGAATCAAAGTGATCAGCTACATCAGCAATCTTTAGAGAACGTGAACAATCAGGCCTACATGAGGTTGACAGTGTTCCTTTAAATTACTATGTTACTTTGTGTAACACCTGCCTCCTACTAGTGTGTGTGGGGGGATTCACCATACATGTCTGTGCACAGATTGGTAGGTTGATAAGGTGCCAATGTCTCGAGGGTTAATGGAGATGGAAGGAGTTTAGACTAGAAATGAAGTAGGCTAAAGCTTTGGGCACAAAAAAGAGAGGGAGTCAAGGAGGGAAAAACAGCTAGGAGCTACCCTACCTGAAAGGACCTTAGAGAGGAATGGATCTATTTCCCTTAGTTGCCCTTAGAAAAAAACATTAAGTAGAAGGATCAACAGGAGGGTGTGGGGACCAAGGGTGGTACCCCCCCTCCCCCGGGGGAGCTCCTTGATGGCCAGCTGCCCTTTGGATGGTCTCCATAAAGCTCCAAAGGAGATTCTTTCATTTAATTTTTCATTTTTAATTTTTACACTGGAAAGGCATGAGAGCAAAACTTGCCCATTTTCAAAAGCGTCCAATTCAGATACATTATATGTGCATTACATTGAAAGAAACCTTATACAACAAAGTTAAAAATAATTAAAAGATGTGAGGGTAAAACAGGCTACATGATCTAATAGAAACATGGTATGGTAGTGTAACCCAGACACCATGTCCCAACAGGCTACTTACCCCTGCTTTGCTGGCCAGACCAAGATTGAAGGGCCTGGGTTCCTATTTCGCAATTAAAACTGGTTCTTTCCCATTAGATAACATTATTGAGCAGTGCCTCCACTTAGAGTATACTTTTACATGGGCTACATAAAACCCGGTACAACCCCCTGGGATGCTGTACTCACCCACAGTACCATTTGGTCACTCCACACATGGAATGATAACTAAAACCCCATATTTCAACATTTTGGAATTATTGACTCTGATAATATGCTCACACACAATATTTATAAAAAACAGTTAACCGGCATTTATTTACAAAGGGTGAGGGTTAGGAAAGGGTAAATTGGAAGCAGAGGTTAAATATTTACATTGACTGTAAGAAAAAATTACTCGCTGTAGTAATCTTTCTTCCAAGGTGTCTTTTAGCATCAGTAACTACAGCAGTCAGCCGGATAGCTAGCATTGCCCCGGAGGTGGAATGTACGGTAATGAGATTAATGAATTAGCCAATCAGGGAGAAGCTGTGGAATGTGCTGAGCAGAGAGAGAGAAGGACACTTCAGAATGTTTTCGAAGATAGGATAGGCAAATGCCCACAGGCAGAACCAACAGGAATAAAAACATTTATAATAACCAGAATCATAGCCATAACACTTTGCTCAAAATGCCATACAAAGTTAAACATACTGGAATTTTTTTTTTTTAAAGGCAAAAGACAGAGCCTTCTTCTGAAGGTTATCTGGGGAGGATGGGTGGGAGCTTACTGATGCTAAAGGACACATTGGAAGAAAAAAGATTACTATGGTGAGTAATTTTTTCTTCTTACCCCAGGGGTCCTTTAGCATCAGTTTAACTATAGCAGACTACAAAGCAGTACAATGGGAGGCAGGTAGAGAACCTATCTAGGAAAAAGGCTCTGCAAAACGGCCCTACCAAAACTGGCATCAGATCTGGACTGCACATCTAAGCAGTAATGCTTAGTGAAGGTGTCTACAGTCTTCCAAGTTGCTGCTCTGCAGACTTCGAACAGAGGAATGTCTCTTGCAGCTGCCACTAATGCAGCAGTTGCTTGCCAGCCTTGTCATAACAGAATCGAATACAGGAAACTATCCAGCGAGAGACGGTTCTCTTAGTAGCTGGTCTTCCTCTACCTACTTCCCTATAGGTGAGGAACAGCTGTGTGGAAGAGCCCCTGGCCTGCTTGGTGTGCTCCAAGTAGTAAAGCAGGGCTCTTTTGACATCCAAGCTATGGAGCTTCTGCTCCCCTTGAGTGGACTTTTCTGTGAAGAACACAGGTAAAGTGACCGAATGATTAAGGTGGAATTCAAAAACCACTTTCACCCTTTCTGTTAGTCCTGAGCTCAATCTTGTCCCTGTGTGAGATGAAGTACCTGGGCTCGGTGCACAGAGCCTGCAACTCTGAAATCCTGCTAGCAGAGGTAATGGCCACTAAAAACTAGGGATGGGCGGATATCCGATCGGATATTGACCGTTTTGAGCAGAACCGTTCCAATCAGATATTTTAGCAGTCATTAGTGAGATTAGCTATAGGTGAATGGGACCATATCAGCTGAGAAGGAGAGGTGTAGTAATGCTGAAAGAGGGGGAGTGATAGCACTAGCAATAGGCAGAGATTGCTGTCCCATCCTCAGTACATCTCTCTGCTGTGCCATCCTCATAACAGTTTTGTGCTGTCTTGTGTCAGTGTGCTCCACAGCTGGTGCTCGCAAAACACAGAGTGTCAGGCTGCTCTACAGGTACTGCCCGAAAAATGTCTTGGTATGTTGGGATAGTTAAAGGAGTCCAGAATTCACCTGCCAGTAAGTTCTGGGGAGGGAAGAGAAGAAAAAATTATTTACCTTAGTAATTATGTTTCTTCTATTGGAGTCTTGCTGTATTCTGACAAGTGCAGTTAGCCCCAGCCTTTAAACTGCCCCGGAGAACAAAGGGTTAACCTTTCTATGCAGAGCATAGAATGCTGAGCTCGAGCTCAGTGGACGTCTCTGGCTGTTTCCCTTTGAACGCTAACCGTCAGATTCTTATGAGCAACACTCAAACAGTATTCTATGCGGAAATTGTAAAATAAAATTTTTAAAAGCCAACAGGCAACAAAAAGTTTTGGACTACCAAAAAAGACTCAAGTTAGGAAACCCAAAACTCAAAACCCAAACCAAATAGTAATATAACAAAATAAACACCCACCCAAATGAGGGTGTAAAAAGAGCACCCCTGAGGTGCAACACTGCACCTGCCCACCCACTTCCCAAAACCAGGTTCTGAGGGGGGAGGCAGGGAGGGAGGTTAGAATACAGCAAGACTCCAATAGAAGAAACATAATTACTAAGGTGAGTATTTTTTTCTTCAAACAACTTGAAGTCTTGCTGTATTCTGACAAGTGCAGACTACCAAACAGTACCTCCATGGAGGAGGGACAGAACCTACTTTGGAAATAGGCTCTGAAGTTCTGCTGTGCCAAACCGAGCATCACACCTAGCCTGGATATCCAGAGAGTAATGCTTGGTAAAGGTATGGACTGTTTTCCAGGTGTCTGCTTGACAAATTTCTAAGAGAGGGATATCCCTGGCAGCAGCCAGGGAAGCAGCTGTACCTCTTGTGGAATGAGCCCTCAGGCCAGAGGGTGGAGTTTTTCCCAGTTTTTCATAGCAGAATTGTATACAAGACGCGATCCACCTGGCAATAGATCTCTTGGTGATAGTTTTTCCCTTTCCTACTTCTCCATACATAAGGAACAACTGGAGGGAGTCAAACCTGGGACCCTTGGGACACTCTATGTAGTAACTAAGGGCTCTTTTAACATCTAAACTGTGTAGCCTCCTCTCTCCTGAGGAAGAATGATCAGTGAAGAAAACAGGACGAGACATAGACTGGTTTAAATGGAAATCTGAAAAAAACTTCAGGCAAGAACCTTCCACTGGTTCTAAGGACCACTTTTTCTCTGTGAAAGGAGATAAAATCAGGTTCCACTGACAGGGCTTGCAATTCACTGATACGCCTGGCAGAGGTAATGGCTACCAAGAACACAGTTTTCCAAGTCAAGTACTTGAGCTCTGCTAAGGACATACAGTGGCGTGAAAAAGTATTTGCCCCCTTCCTGATTTTCTCTATTATTGCATATTTGTCACACTGGATGTTTTCAGGTCTTTAGACAAAATATAATATTAGATAAAGGGAACCTGAGTGAACAAATAACACTTTTTTTTTTCACTTATTTCATTTATTTAATGAAAAAAAGTTAACCAACACCAACGGGCACTGTGTGAAAAAGTAATTGCCCCCTAGTTAAATCAACCCAATTAAAGGGATAATTAGAGTCAGCTGATTGAACACAGCCAGGCTTGATTACAGCCAGCCCTGCTCAAAATAAATCTCACTTATTTTGACCCTTACCATCAGAGTCACGTTGCCAGCACAAAGATTCAACAAGCACATTATGCCATGATCAAAGGAAGTCTCTGAAAAGATCAGAAAAAATTTGTTGCCCTCTATCAGTCTGGAAAGGGTTACAAAGCTATTTCTAAGGCTCTGGGACCTCGATCGAACCACAGTGAGAGCCATAATCTCAAATGGAGAACACTTGGAACAGTAGTGAATCTTCCCAGGAGTGGGCGGCCTGCCAAAATTACTCCAAGGGCGCAGCATAAAATCATTCAGGAAGTCTCAAAGGATCCTAAAACAACATCCAAAGAACTGCAGGCTTCTCTTGCCTCAGCTAAGGTCAGTGTTCACGACTCCACAATCAGAAAGAGACTGGGCAAAAATGGGCTTCATGTGAGAGTAGCAAGGCGGAAACCACTGCTAACCAAGAAGAACATAAATGCTCGTCTCTCATTTGCCAAGAAGCACCTGGATGATCCACAAGCCTTTTGGAAAATGTTCTATGGACAGATGAGTCCAAAGTGGAACTTTTTGGATGACATGGATCCCATAATGTCTCGCATAAAGCAAACACAGCATTCCACAGTAAGAACACCATACCAACAGTCAAACATGGTGGTGGTAGTGTGATGGTGTGGGGATGCTTTGCTGCCTAAGGACCTGGATGACTTGCCATAATTAAAGGAACCATGAATTCTACTCTGTACCAGGAAATTCTTAAGGAGAATGTCCAGTCATCCTTCCGTCAGCTGAAGCTGAAGTGTAGTTGGGCCATGCAGCAAGACAATGATCCAAAACACAAAAGCAAGTCCACATCAGAATGGTTAAAAAGAAGTAAAATTAAAGTTTTGGAGTGGCCTAGTCAAAGTCCAGACTTAAACCCAATAGAGATGCTGTGGCGGGACCTGAAACGAGCAGGTCATGCTCGAAACCTACCAAATGTTACTGAATTAAAGCAGTTCTACGAGGAAGAGTGGGTTAAAATTCTCCACAGCGATGTGAAAGACTGATATTGAATTATAGGAAGTGTTTGGTTGCAGTCATTGCAGCTAAATGTGGCATAACCAGTTATTAAGTGTAAGGGGCAATTACTTTTCACACAGTGCCAGTTGGTGTTGGTTAACTTTTTCATTAAATAAGTGAAATTAAAAAAAAACAAGTGTTATTTGTTCACTCAGGTTCCCTTTATCTAATATTACATTTTCTCTAAAGACCTGAAAACATCCAGTGTGACAAATATGCAATAATAGAGAAAATCAGGAAGGGGGCAAATACTTTTTCACGCCACTGTAGGCTCAAAAGGGGGTTACATAAGTTGAGCAATGCGAACATTCAAATCCCAGGCAGGGGCAGGGTCTCTAAAAGGAGGACTGGTGTGAAGCAATCCTTCAAAAAATTTACAGAACACAGGGTGAGAAGATAGTGAGGAAGACTTCCCCACAGACAGAAACGTAGAAACAGTTATAGTAACAAGTGTACCTTAAGGGTAGCTGATCTGAGGCATAGGCCATTAAGATGGACCACATAATCCAGAACAGTAGGCAATCCAGCAGTATCTGGAGAAATATGCTTCTTAGAACACCAAATGCTGACTCTCTTCCATTTAGAGTTATAAGTCTTTCTGGTGGAGGGCTTTCGAGAAGCTTTGAGACTATCCAGAACCCCTTGGGAAAGATACAGATCTGCAAACTCTAACTCTTCAAGAGCCATGCCTTGAGATTGAGAGACTGAAGACTGGGGTACCAAATCCTCCCCTGAGAGGATGTTAACAGGTTGTAATTCCCAGGAAGAGACAAGGGAAGATGGACTGCTAGGGACAGCAACAGGGGGTACCAGGGCTGTCTTGCCTAATCTGGAGCAATCAGAATCACTCTGCAAGGTTGAGACCTTATTTTGACTAAAACTTTCAACAGGAGTGGGAAGGGAGGGAAGGCATACAGAAACTTCCCTTCCCAATTCAGAATCAGGGCATCCAGGGGGACTGAGCCCAAGACTGGAGGTCTGCAACAAAAGAGAGGGAGTTGGTGATTGTCTGGGGCAGCAAAGAGATCTATCTCTGGAGTGCCCCATCTTGAAAAAATCACTTTCACCACTTGAGGGCCCAGGGCCATTCGTGATGGCCCTGAGAGATCCTGCTCAGTGCATCTGCTAGCACATTGTCCTTCCCTGGAAGGTGAACTGCTACCAGAGAGGTTTGCAGGGAACAAGCCAGGAACCACAATTTCATGGCTTCCGTGCACCAGGCCGTGAACCGAGTGCCTCCCTGCTTGTTGATGTACCACATGGTGGTGGTGGTGTCCGTTCTGACCTGAACCACCTTGTTCTGTACTGACTGAGAGAACGCTTTCAGGGCCAGAAAAACTGCCCTGAGCTCTAGGAAACTGATATGGAGAAGGGACTCTTGGGGGGACCACAGCCCCTGGGCAGTGAGGGCCCCCAGATGGGCTCCCCAGCCCAGAAGAGAAGTGTCCGTGGTAAGGACCACTGAACAGGGCTGAGTGGCAAAAGGAACACCTTGTCTTAAATTGTCCTGATCCTGCCACCATTGGAGGGCTTGGATCAAGGTCAGGGTCACTGGGATCAGTTTGGTAAGGGAATCCTTCCTCTGAGACCAAAAAGCTCTCAGATGGAACTGAAAATCCCTCATCTGGAATCTTGCCCCTTGGACCACTGCTGCTTGAAGCTGCCATGTGGCCCAAGAGCTGGAGGAAATGCCTTGCTGGTCGAGATACCCGAAGGCTGAAGGAAGAGGCTAGTTCCATAAGAACCCTTCCCCTTTCTAGAGGAAGAAAGGCTCTTGCTCTGAGTGTGTCCAGTTCTGCCCCTATAAAGGTAAGAAGCTGGACTGGTTCGAGAACTGACTTGGGAAGGTTGAGAAGAAATCCTAGAGAAGTAAGCACCTGCTGGGTCACTTGCAGGTGAGACTTGACTTGGTCTGGAGACTGGCCCACTATTAGCCAATCATCCAGATATGGAAAAATGGAAATATTTTGCCTTCTTAGAAAGGCAACTCCTACTGCCAGGCACTTTGTGAAAACCCTTGGGGCTGAGGTTAGGCCAAAGGGCATTGCTTTGAACTGATAGTGGCCTGAGGGCAACTCGAACCTGAGGTACTTTCTGTGGGAGCACCTGATGGGAATGCGAAAGTAGGCATCTTTGAGGTCCAGGGAGGCTAACCAGTCCCCTGGCCTTAGGGAAGGATTATTCCCAGAGTTACCATCTTGACCTTTGGTTTTAAAAGATGTTTGTTTAGATATCTTAGGTCTAGGATGGGTCGCCACTCCCCTGTCTTTTTCAGGGTCAGGAAGTACCTGGAGTACAATCCTTTTCCCCTGTGTAGGGCTGGAACCCTTTTGATGGCTCTGAGAGCCAAGAGGGAAGAGACCTCTGCCTCTAGGGCAAAGGCCTCTGAAGGATTTGCAGGTGGAAAGGATCTGCTTCTCATCTTGGGAAATTTTTTGAAGCTGAGAACCAGTCCCTGGCTTACTACTTCCAGGACCCACTTGTCTGATGTTAAAGACTTCCAGTCCTGGACAAAGTAAGCCAGCCTGCCCCCTACAGGTAGTGGAGAATCGGCCTGGGCAGACCCATCAGGGTGTCTGCTTGGCAGGGGGCTTTAGGCTGAGGGGTGGAAGCAGGCCTGCTCTTACCCCGTCTGCCTCTCCCTCTAAAGAACCCCCTCTGAGCAAGGCCGAAGAGGAGGCCTGGGCTTGGTTAAAAGGCCTATGAAAGGGCCTACCCCTGCCCCTGGAATGCTGCCTCTGAGGAGTGGCTTGCCTTTCTCTGGCCTGAGCACTCCTGTAGGTGGTCCTGCACTCGTCCATTTTCTTCATGTAGTTCTCTGTCTGCTCCCCAAACAGAGAATTACCAATGACAGGAAAATCCATGGCCTTAGCCTGGGTATCCTGTGACAGGCTAGTACATCTGAGCCAAGCCATCCTCCAAAGGGCCACAGATGTAGCCATGACTCTAGATGAAACATCATTGGAGTCCACAGCAGCATGAAATTGCACCTTGGATGCCTCAATCCCATCCGCAGCCACCCGCTCCAGCTCCTTGGCAAGCTGGTCAGGGGCCTGTTTAGCTAGAGCCATCACAGTGTCCCACCTGGACTTTGGGTATCTAGCTGTGAAGGCCATATAATTAGCCTGCCTGAGTCCCAAAGATGCTGCCATGTACTGTTTCTTTGCCATGGCATCAATCCTCCTGGAGTCCTTATCTGGGGGGTGTGAAACCAAGGGTATATCTGCCTTATCACAGGCAGCAGCCTGCACTACCCCAACATGGCTGCATTGCTGGGAAAGGAACTCCGTGTCTGAGCCTAAAAGAGTATACCTCTTGTCCATTCTTCTGTCCACAGGAGGTATGGAATTAGGAGTTTTTAAAATTTTAAATGTCTGTTTCCCAAAAGACTTATGGAGGGGAATAGACAATCTCCTGGACTCTGGGATGTCCATCATCTCAACGAAATCAGGCTCCTCCTGATCCTCTACTGCTTCTTCCATTGGAAGCTGGAGGGTTTCAGCCACTTCTTTGTAAAACATAAAGTGGGAAGGGGACTCAGAAAGCCTAGGAGGAGAAACACCTGAAGGTCTGTCTGGGGAGATGTCCGGGTCAATGGGCACATCCAGACTTTCATAATCACCATCACTGTCTTCATACCCTCCCTCTTCCTCCTCCGGTTCATAAAATTCTTCTAAAGTATAATCCAGAACCGGGGGAACCGACCAAACCGAGCCCCGAACTGATGGTGCCGGTTCGGTCGGAACCGAAGTTAGCGACTGAACTATCCTTATCGCTTTAGCTTCCCTTCTTTTTCTTTTAACCGAAACCAACTCCTCAGAATCGGTTCTCCTTTTGCCCGAAGAAGTTTCGCCCTGGTCAGAGGGCACTCCTTCTGGTTCGGTCGGAACCGAACCGGGAAAACCATCCGGGTCAGTGGACTTCTTGGCCTCCCTTTCCCTCAGTCTACCTAATCTCTTATCCAGGGTAGCTTTGGGAAAACTTTTACAAATTTGGCAGTCTGAATCAAGGTGGTCAAACCCCAGACAATAAACACATGTGGTGTGGGGATCAGCCTTAGCAAAGGCTTCCCCACACACACTGCAGTGCTGAAACCCAGTGGGCCCGTTTTTTTTCCTGGGTTTCTCAGACATGGCCAATCCTATCCACAACTTACCCTTTTTTTGGCAATCCGCCAGGCAAGACACCCCTATCGGTTCCTGACCGTGTTACGGGTCTTGGAAAAAAACGCAATAAAATCCATTTTTTTTAGAACCAATACGGACCGGTTACCACACTCTAATAAGAATAGAAAAACTTTTTCACAAACCTGATTGGTTCAAACCGAACAGATCCAATGTTTACAAGTTCCACACAGAAGACTAATATAGAAAAACCTATCTAGTACTCATGGTACCACAGACAGAGACTTAACCGACAGGTTAGATTGTAGAAATTCGGTTGAAACCGAGAGAAAAAAACGACACTTTAACCGACTTTTTTTAACCAAGCGAAGGAGAAATCTCCGGAGCGACTGTTCAGTGAGGCGGAGTAAAGAATCTGGCGGTTGGGGTTCAAAAAACAACAGACAGAGGCTTCAACCGAGCTCGAGCTCAGCATTCCATGCCTTGCATGGAAAGTTAACTCTTTGTTCTCCGGGGCAGTTCAAAGGTTGGAGATCACTGCAACAGTCAGAATACAGCAAGACTTCATGTTGTTTGAAACTCTGTTTCTGAGCCTGAAAGTGTATACCTCTTGTCCATTCTTCTGTCCACTGGATGTACAGAATTGGGAGACTTCAGAATTTTTTGTGTCTCTTTCCCAAAAGATTTGTGGAGGGGAATAGACAGTCTCCTGGACTCTGAGATGTCCATCATTTCTACATAATCAGGCTCCTCCTGATCCTCCATTGCCTCTTCCATAGGAAGTTGGAGGGTCTCAGCCACCTTTCTGTAGAACATAAAGTGGGAAGGGGACACAGAAAGCCTAGGAGGGGATACACCTGAAGGTCTGTCTGGGGAGATGTCCGGTTCCACAGGCACATACAGACTTTCACCATCACCATCATCATCATCAAATTTCCCTTCCTTCTCAAACTCCGGTTCATAAAATTCTTCCAAAGTATAATCCGGAACCGGGGGAACTGACCAAAACGAGCCCCTGCCAAAAGGTGCCAGATCGGTCGGAACCGGACGAAGCGATTCCACAATCCGAATCGCTCTGGCTATTTCTTTGGTGGTCGTAACATGGACTTCTGGATCCGAACCGGACGATTTTTCTTTGCACTTTCTTTTTGTTGAAACCGACCCCTCGGGATCGGCTCTCCTTTTGCCCGAAGAAATATCGCCCTGGTCAGAGGGCACTCCTTCTGGTTCAGTCGGAACTGAACGGGGCTGGCCATCCGGGTCAGCGGACTTCTCGGCCTCCTTTTCCTCAGTCTACCCAATCTCTTTTCCAGGGTAGATTTGGGAAAATTCTTGCAAATTTGGCAGTCTGAATCCAGGTGGTCAAACCCCAGACAATAAACACAGGTGGTGTAGGGATCGGCCTTAGCAAAGACCTCCCCACACTCACTGCAGTGTTGAAACCCAGTGGGCCCGGTTTTTTTCTTCGGTTTCTCAGACATGACCAACCTAACCAAACTAACCCCTTGTTTGGCAACCGCCAGGCAAGACTCCCTTATCGGTTCCTAACCGTGTCAAGGGTCTTGGAAAAAAACGTTTCAAAACACTTTTTTTTAGAACCGGTAACCACACACTAAAATTTACACAAGAATTAAACAAATGATCGGCTCAGCCGAACCGATCCACACTTTTTACAAGTTCCACACAGAAACACTGTACAAAACTATCTAGTACTCATGATACCACAGACAGAGACTGAACCGAGTTAAGCAGGAAACTTTTTTCGGTTGGAAACTGACGAAAAAAATGACACTTAAACCAACTTTCGAACCGAGCTGCAGGGGAGAGATCTTTGGAGCGACTGTTCAGTGAGGCGGAGTAAAGAATCTGACGGTTAGCGTTCAAAGGGAAACAGACGGAGACATCAACCGAGCTCGAGCTCAGCATTCTATACTCTGAATAGAAATGTTAACCCTTTGTTCTCCGGGGCAGTTTAAAGGCTGGGGCTAACTGCACTTGTCAGAATACAGCAAGACTTCAAGTTGTTTGAAACTCTTTTTCCCATTTAAACTCCAAGTCTGATAAGAACTCTGGTGGGGGTAACAAATCTATGCCCAAAGACATTATCTGCTATAACTGTAATAAGCCAGGTCATACTGCAAGAAATTGCCGTAAAAAGAGAGAGACACTGGAGCAGATTTGTCCTTGGCAAATTGGAGCAAGTGCGTAACAGATGTGAAGGTGGGGAATAAGACTGTAAAGGGACTCATTGATTCAGGAAGCAGACAGACCCTGGCGCATGCTGAAGTGCTGGGAAAACACAGTGCTAAAGGACCAGGTACTGGTGTCATCTGCATCCATAGGGGCACTCGATACTATCCCACCACCCAAGTGACTCTGACCATTAAGGGTGTGTCACACCACATGAAAGTGGGGGTAGTACGTAAGTTACCTGTACCTGTGATTATTGGAAATGACTTTCCAGGATTTACTGAGTTAATCAAAGAGGGAGTAATTCCTGATGTTGCAGTATCTGTGGTGACCAGAGCTCAGGCAAAGAAAATTTCAGATGGAGGGGACACTTTTCCTTTCACTGATTTTGATACAGACTTGTCTGAACACAGCTCCAAGATTTGGAAATCCAGGAAAGAAAGAAGATGCCTGAAGAAACTGTGGCAACAAATGACTGATGGACATAAGGGGTTAACATATGAAAATGCTGAAGCAAAACTGATAACTAATTGTGATTATGTTTCAGAGCAAGCTAACAATGTTTCTCTCCAGGGCTATTTTAAGCAGCAGGGTTAAAACCAAAACGGTGAACCAATGTTTAAAAAATGCAATGGGTTACCGTACAGAGTTTGGGTTAAACCTCAAATACAGGAGCAGACAGAAATACAGGTTACTCACCTGTAACAGGAGTTCTAGGAATGGTATATGTTGTTCATCCACACTGTCTGGCAGGTTCCTTGCCGCTTTAAATCTTGCCGGAAGGTCTTCAAGCTGGCTCCTCCCACCCACCCGTGTGGTAAAACTCTCGGCTCCACCCCATGACGCCAGATCTAGCCCGCTGGAAGCTCAGGTTGTGCGTCGAAGCCGGGGAGGGCGTCTGGATGAACAACATATACCATTTCTAGAACTCCTGTTACAGGTGAGTAACCTGTATTTCTAAGGACATGGATATGTTGTTCATCCACACTGTCTCGCAGACTCCTAGCAGTTCTCCGGGAGGAGGGAGGCAAGGCGCACACCCCCTACTTAGGGAATAAAGACTGGAGAACCGAGGCCCCAAAACCAGCATCCCGGCGTGACTCAAGGTCAATGTGGTAATGGGTGATGAAGGTGTGTGCTGACTTCCAGGTAGCAGCCTTGCAGATATCCTGGATAGGGACGTCCCTGGAAGCAGCCACCGATGCAGCAGTATGACGGGTAGAATGAGCTCTTATCCCTCTGGGAGGCTCCATGCCCGCCAACTTGTAGCAGAGATCTATGCAGGAGGTGACCCATCTGCTTATCGTCCGCTTGGCTGCAGGTCTGCCAGGTGCGGCTTCAGCGTAGGTGACAAACAGCTGGCGAACCTCTCCCCGAATTTCAGCCGTGCGCTCCTTATAATAAGTGAGCGCCCTTCTAGGGTCCAAAGTATGGAGCCTGTATTCAGCCTCCGAGGTGTGACTGGGGTAGAACACCGGCAGAGTCAACACCTGGTTAAGGTGAAACTCCGACACCACCTTCGGAAGGAATTTCGGGTGGGGGCGCAGGACAACCTTGTCCCTGTGGAAGACCAGGTAAGGAGACTCGATGCAGAGCGCCTGGAGTTCTCCCATCCTTCTGGCTGACGTGATAGCCACCAAGAAGGCGGTCTTCCACGACAGGTGAGAGAGTTCACACCTGTGCATTGGTTCGAATGGCTTGCCCATGAGCTTAGCCAGTACCAGCAGTAAATCCCACGGAGGTGGAGGTTCTCGCACCGGAGGGGGGAAATGTGATCAAGGCCTTTGAAAAAGCGCCAGACCACCTTCTCCTGCGCCACCGACTGCTCCCTGGCCCGCACCCGGTAAGCAGAGATGGCTGCCAGGTGCACCCTTAGGGTCGTCGACCTAAGCCCTTGACTAGAAAGGGACCATAAATAGTCCAAGATGCTTGCCAAAGGACAGGAGGAAGGGTCCAAGCCCTTGCCCTGACACCAAATGGAAAATCTCTTCCACTTGAAGGCATAGCATTTCCTGGTCGACTCCTTACGGGACGCCTCAACAACATTGAGGACCTCGTCGGAAAGACCCAAGGCCTGGAACTCTAGCCGCTGAGGAACCAGGCCGTCAGGTGCAGGGACTGAAGGTCCAGATGGAACACCTTCCCCCTGATTGACTGAGAGCAGGTCCGGGCGAGCTGGAAGCTGCCTCAGGAGCCTGGAGCTGGGGCTGAGGAGATCTGGGTACCAGAACTGGCGGGGCCAGTCTGGGGCTATCAGGATCACCTGCGCCTTGTCCCTCCTTGCTTTGAGAAGCACCTTGTGAATCAAGGGAAATGGGGGAAAGGCGTAGAAGAGGCCCGGGGTCCACAGCCTTGAGAAGGCATCCCCCTCCAGCGAGCCCTGCTGAGGGAGGCGGGCATGAAACAGCCTCAGCTTCGCTGCTCTCCTGGAGGCAAACAGGTCCACCTGAGGTGTGCCCCAGTGGGAGAACAGATCTTGTACTACCTCCGGCAGGAGAGACCACTCGTGAGATGCAGCCCCTATCCGTCTCAGGGCATCGGCCAGGGTGTTGGAGGCTCCTGCCACATGAATGGCTAGGAGATCCGCCTCCAGGCTGCGCACGAGTTACCAAATGCGGAGAGCTTCCTTGCAAAGAAGCATGGAACGCGTCCCGCCCTGGCGGTTTAGGTAGTACATGGTCGTGGTATTGTCTGTCTGGACTCGGACCACTTGACCCCGGAGAAACGGAGCAAAGGCGGTGAGAGCTAGGCAGACCGCTCGGAGCTCCAGCAGGTTGATGTGGCATCGGGACTCCCGCGGGGACCAGAGGCCGTGCACTCGGTGTTCCCCCAGATGGGCACCCCAACCCATCAGAGAGGCATCAGTCGATAGAGAGACCGTCGGCTCGGGGCGGACAAACGGGATGCCCTCCTGCAGATGAGATGGAACGGTCCACCACCGGAGAGCGTTCCACATCTCCTGGGTCGCCATCACTAACTGGTCCAATGGATCGCAGCGTTGTGACCACTGGCTGGCCAGTCCCCACTAAAGGTGGCGCATGTGCCAGCGCGCCCAACAGACCACGCTGGTACAGGCCGCCATGAGACCCAGGAGGCGCAGGAAGTCCCGGGCAGGGCGCAATTGCCCAACCAGAAATGATTGGGCAAAGGAGGAAAGAACCTCGGCCCTGTCCGCCGGGAGCCGTGCTCGGCTCAAGAGAGTCGAGCTCTGCCCCGATAAACAGAATCACCTGCTTCAGCTCGAGTTCGACTTGGCCTCGTTGATGAGAAGGCCGACTTGAGAGCAAACCTGGAGGGCCAGATCTGGACCGCTCCACCTCCCTGTCTGGAGGGCTGCTATCAACCAATCGTCCAGGTAAGGTACACCGACCCCTCGGCGCCCGTGGGAAGCTGTCACCACTGCAATGCATTTGGTGAAGACCCTGGGAGCTGGAGACAGGCCGAAGGGCATGGCTCGGAACTCGAAGAGGGATCCCTCCGCTCGAAAGCGAAGGAATCTCCGATGAGACGGACGGATAGGGACGTGAAAGAACGCGTCCTGCAGGTCCAGAGAGCAGAACCACACGCCGTGTTCCAGGGATGGTATTATCTGAGCCAAAGTGACCATCCTGAAGGTTCGAGACCTTAGGAACTTGTTCAGGTTGTGTAGGTCGAGAATAGGGCGCCAGCCCCACGTCCGTTTCGGAACCAGGAAGTACCTGGACACAAACCCCGGGTCTGAGGGAGGATCCGCTACCTCCCTGATCACCTCCTTTTGGAGGAGGAGAGCGATGTCAGCCCGACGAGCCGACAGTGAAGCTGCGGACCCCGAGGCCCCCCGAGGTGCGACGGCTCTGAAGGGTGGAGCCTGCTCGAATTCTAGAGACAGGCCTTTTCCGACCACCTCCAGTACCCACCTGTCCGTGGTAATAACGGACCAGGCGGAAAGGAAGTGCCGGAGCCTTCCCCCCCACGGGGGGAACCTGGGGTGAAGTGACGGGTTGGGGGCACCCTCAACCCGTCACTGGGCAGGCTTGGAGGAGGGACCTGCCGAGGGACCTCCTGGCCTTACCTCCCTGCTTCCTGTTGGAGGAAGCTCCGGGCTGGTTTGGGATGCCAAGCCCGAGCCTGCTAGGCCCTGGACGTTGTTGGCCGGGAGCGCCGGGGGCTAGAAGGACGAAGGGCTTAGGCTGTGGTTTAGTGGCCTTTGTCCTTCTGAGCGAAGAGACCGAGTCCAAGGTAGCATTGACTTCTCGATCCTCTGCAGGTGACCTTCCACCCCAGGGCCGAAGAGGTCAGTCCCCAAAAAGGGAACATCCGCCAACTTGTGCTGGGTATCCGAAGTAAAGGTGGATATCCTTAGCCAAGCCCGACAACGCATGGCCACTGCGGCCGCCACAGACCTGGCACATGAGTCCCCAATGTCTAAAGCAGTCTGGAGCTGCTGTTTGGCCACTACCCTGCCCTGGTCCTGCACCTGCCTGACCGTAGTCTGCAGATCCACGGGAAGATGAGGGACGACCTCATCCAGGGAGCCCAACAGGGCATGAGAAAAATGTGCCATGAGGACGGCCGAACTGGCCTGACGAAGGCCGAGAGAGGACGCAGCATAGACTTTTCGCCCGGCATAATCCAATTTCTTGGATTCCTTGTCGGGAGGTTTGTCCACATCCCTAGCGTTCCCGGCACGCCGGAAAACGCTGTCGGTAACCAACCCCTCAGCAGAGGGGTGTTCCGAAAAACCGGACAGGGAACTGGTAGGGACCGCATACTTCCTGGCCATCCTGGTCGGGCGCAGAGCAGGAAGCAGGGCTGCCAGAGCTCAAGGCCGACCCACTATGGCCTCGGCCACCGAAAGACCTCCTGAGGGGAATCCTCAGTCCAGAATCTCCGTGAGGGGATACCTGGCCTGCTTAGAACGGGTTCGAGCTTCATCCCGTGGACTCTGAGATGAGCCAAGCAATCCTAGGAAGGACGAAGGGCTATTGTCCACCGACTGTCCTCCTGAGGACTCCAAGTCCATTCACTTGGAGAAAAGGGAGGAATCATCCTCGGACTCGGAAGAGTCCTCAAGGAGCTGCCTCGGGCCTGAGCCACCCTCCACCTGCCGAGGTCTATCGGGAGTGAGGGTGACAGACAGCCTATGGGGCAGTCCCTGAGCCGACCGAGAATTTTTGGTCGGAGCCCCAACCAATGGCTGTGGAGGCGGAGGTTCCACCGAATCGGTGGGGCAGCTGGAATTGGCGAACAACTGCCTGGGAACAGGCTCCTCGGCTAAAAGCGAGGGTTGTTTCGGCCGCTCGGTGACAGCCACTTAATGGCGGGGAAGGCGGCGGTGTCGGCTTATTCGGTCAGAAGGAGCTGTTGCCACATGAGTTCCTCATACCTCCGGACGCAACTTGCGCGAAGCCTCCCTCGTCCGAGGAGGAGGAAGAGGAAGAGCGGCGGTGCCGCTGCTCGTGTGCCGAGACCGAGACCGCCTATGACGGCGGATCGGCTGACCGGCAAGGATGTCGAGACCGAGACCGAGAACCTCGGCTAGGCTGAGGACGGTGCGGGGAGGTGTCGCGGGGAATCGGCACTCTCCTCGGTTCGGACGATTCCACCGAGGGCTCCGGAACCGGAGGCACAGACGAGCCGACGGGATCCTCAACTCCTACCGGGGAGAGGGGAATCTCAGCTTCTCCAGCCGACAACCCGTCCAACGGGTCGAGAAAAATCTCGACAGCATCGACGGGAGTCTCGATCAACTGGCCTGACGGGGACACCGTGAAACCAGTGGCCGAAGCCGAGGGGTCGACCGAAGTCGACGGCCAACAACTAGGGGAGAGGGATCTTTCCCGTTCCCAAGAGCGTCGATGGTGAGACTTACTCTTGTCTCTCTTTTTGGACCGAGAAAACGGTCCAGAAGAAGTTGGACCCTCACCTTTTGTCGAGAGGGTAAGACAAAGCTCCTTAAAAGAAGCCGAATAAGAGGCACCGAGAGAAAGTGGGACAAATGCCGCAGCCGAGGTAGAAGCGGCCCGCGCCGCCTCCTCTTCGAGGGCGATCATTTGCTCGAGCTGATCCGCCGAGCCCGCCGCCGCGGACACCGCCGACCAGGCCTCTTTTGACTTAACCGGAGGAAATCTCTTCTCGGGATGCTCTAGTTGTAAACGGGCAGCACGGTCTTCGAGGACGTAGGCCGAAAAGGAAGAGCACAGGTCGCAGGCCTGCAGGTCGTGCTCAAGGCCCAAGCAGTAGACGCACGTGGAGTGCGGATCCGTCCGAGACATCTTCTGCCCGCAAGGGCATCTCCGGAAACCGGGAGTCGATTTGTCCATCGCAGCCGCGAGGGAGAGAAGACCGAAGTCTTTTTAGCAAAAACTTTTTAATTTCGAAAATTCAAAGAATTAGGAACCAGTCTTATACGCACAGCGTTAAGGAGGGAACCTGAGCTTCCAAGCGGTAAGGAAGATCTGGCGTCATGGGGCGGAGCCGAGAGTTTTACCACCCGGGTTGGTGGGAGGAGCCAGCTTGAAGACCTTCCGGCAAGATTTAAAGCGGCAAGGAACCTGCCAGACAGTGTGGATGAACAACATATCCATGTCCCTAGAACAACTGGTTATACCACAGAAGTATAGAACAGAGTTGTTACAGATGGCACATGATAGTCCTATGGCTGATCACTCAGGGAGGGGATTGCACCCTTGCCAGATTGCTGTACAGATTTTACTGGCCTGGAATTCATGAAGATGTTGCCACCTATTGTAATTCCTGTGCTGAGTGTCAGAAAGTAGCCCCAGTCACTAGAAAAGACAAGGTGCCCCTGGTGCCCCTATCCTTGACAGATGTGCCTTTTGAGAGAATTGCAATGGATGTGGTCGGTCCTTTAGACAAAAACTAAAAAGGGTAATAGATTTTTCTGGTAGTATGCAACTATGCTACTCGATACCCAGAAGCAGTTCCAATGCATACCATCACAGCTTCAAAAGTGGCAACAGAGCTTGCAAAACGTTTTAGCAGAGTGGGCATACCTAAAGAAATTATTACTGATCAGGGTAGTAATTTTGGTGCTGCATTACTTAAAGAGCTGTACAGACTACTAGGTATCACTGCCATATGAACCTTCCCCTATCACCCTCAGCAAGACGGTCTTGTTAAGTGTTTTAACCAAACCCTAAAACGCATGTTAAAAAGGTTTGTAAAATGGGAAAGGAAAGACTGGGACCAATACTTGCCTTACCTACTTTTTGCTTACAGAGAAGTGCCTCAGGCATCAACAGGGTTTTCACCATTTGAAATGCTATATGGTAGGCAGCCAAGAGGGCCACTGGATGTGATAAAAGAAACGTGGGAAGATAACCCCACTCAGAAACAATCTATAACGTCTTATATGTATGCCCTAAGAAAGAAGCTGGCAAAATATGTTGAAATTGCCCATAGTAATCAGGAAGAGGCCCAGAACCAGCTGAAAGTATATTATGACCATGGGGTAAAAGAAAAAGTTTTTGAGCCAGGTGAAAAGGTTTTGCTACTGATACCCACAACAGAAAATAAACCGTTAATTAAGTGGCAAGGGCCTTATAGAGTGCTTAGATGTACCGGCACTGTTAACTACGAGATTGAGACCACAACAGGAAAAATCCTACTAAGATATCTTATGCTAACCTCCTCAAGAAATAGGTTGAAAATATGCCAAAAGCTGCTTCGCTAGTTTTACCAGAAACTGATAAAGAAGATACTGATGTAGCTTACAATAGACTGGAACAAACTGTGACTGCTGATGCTGTAAAGGCGAATGTTTCCTTAACCTAAGAACAAACTGCAGAAATTCGTAATGTGCTAAAGACACTTAACAGTACTTTTACCACAGCACCAGGCTGAGCAAAAGGGGTAGAGCACGTGATAGTTCCAAGGAATGCTCGCCCTATTAGGCAAAAGACATACAGGTTACCAGAGCGGTTAAGAGCTGACGTGGTTAAGGAAATACAAAAAATGAAAGAACTGGGTATCATATAGGAGTCGAGAAGTGCTTGGTGATCTCCACTGGCAACTGTAAACAAAAAAGAAGGACGTGTCAGAATTTGACAGTTATCCTATGTCCAGAAAAGATGATTTAGTGGACAGACTGGGGAGTGCCAAGTATATCAGTACCCTCGATTTCACCAAGGGTTACTGGCAAATCCCTTTAGCTAAAGAATTCAGAGACAAAACTGCATTTGCCACTCCTGTTGGATTCTATCAGTTCACCACCATGCCATTTGGTTTACATGGTGCACCAACTAAATTCCAGCGGTACATGGGTGTCATTTTATCACCTCACACTGGTTATTGTGCTGCGTACCTGGATGAAGTCGTGGTGTACAGTCCAGCAGTTATCCAAACTATCAAAAATGCAGGTCTGACAATTAATCCTACCAAATGTGCACTGAGCATGCAGAAAACCAGATATTTGGGCTATGTGTTGGGAAATGGAGAAGTTAAGCCAGAAATTTCTAAAATAGAAGCTGTAGCTAAGAGCCCTGTCCCTAAAACAAAGAAACAACTCAGGTCATTTTGGGGGGCTGGCTGGTTATTATCAGAGATTTGTTACCAACTTTGCTGAGTTAGCTACTCCCCTCACTGAACTCACGAAAAAATGGTACCCAAATAATGTGAAATGGACCCCAGAGTGTGATGAAACTTTTTAAGCCATTAAAGTTGCATTATGTTCAACTCCTGTTTTAAGAAGCCCCAGACACTGAGAAACCCTTTTTGTTACAAACAGATGCATCAGAGGTAGCCTAGGTGCAGTCCTGAGTCAAAATATAGATGGAACAGAACATCCTATTCTGTACATAAGTAGGAAGCTGCATGACAGAGAGAAAAGGTACTCCACCATTGAAAAGGAATGTTTAGCAGTAAAGTGGGCTATGGAGTCCCTAGAAACATAGAATTTGACGGCAGATAAGGACCGTTTGGCCCACCTAGTCTGCCCATTTTCCTACCTAACAGATAAGTGGCAGATCCTACTTAACCAACAGCTTACTTCCTCCTACCCCCCCACTAGGAGTGCCTTATGTCTATCCCATGCATTCTTGAATTACCCCACTGTTCTTGACTCTACGACCTCCTCAGGAAGGCTGTTCCATGCATCCACAACCCTCTCCGTGAAAAAATACTTCCTCACATTACCTCTGAGCTGTCCCCCCTCTATTTTCAAAATGTGCCCCCTTGTTCTTGCACATCTCTTGTTCTGAAAGATGCTACCCTCTTGGACTTTGTTGATTCCCTTGAGGTACTTGAAAGTTTCTATCATGTCCCCGCTCTCCCTTCTTTCCTCAAGGGTATACATATTAAGCTCCTTTAGTCTTTCTTCGTATGTCTTCTGGTGCAGACCCTGCACCATTTTGGTTGCCCGCTTCTGGAGTTAAGTTTAAGTTTTATTTGCTATAACTGACTTTGTACTTATAACAGATCACAATCCTCTCTGTTGGCTTATCCAAATGAAGGGTGAAAATTCCAGAATCACAAGGTGGTACCTGGCACTACAGTCATTTAAATTCAATGTGATATACAAATCTGGTAAAGAGAATAGCAATGCTGATTTTCTGTTAAGATATGGATTAGAAATTGAGGGTTCTGAAGGCTGAAAAACAAATGTATGAGTTTAAACTTTACTGCTTGCTGTACTGTTCCAGAAAAAGGATACTACACATGTGCTTAATTTCTGAAAATTAGAGGCTAATATTATTAGAGAATTAATAGAAAGTTTTGGAAACCTGTTTGATGAAACAGGTTCCCTCTTAAGGAAGGGGGTGTATGTGACAGGGTTGAATAGGACCCTGTCCCAGTTGTTATGGAGAGTTCGAATACAGGGATCTGTTCTGTCCTTTTCTTTTCTGTCTCTTGTCTGTCTGGTTGCACAACCGAATTTTCTCGTGAGACCGAGGACTTGATCACCCCGACAGTCTCGCAATTCTCTGCCTCTCACTGTCTCTCAGTCTTCCCTTGCTGTTTCTGTCTTTTCGTCACTTGCATATCTGCTGGTATAAAAATATATGCAAATCATTATATGGAAATGTAACTGATATTGGGATCCCTTTGTTTTGAAATTATATAGTCTTACGGTTGAAATGTATATAATTATAGTTTGAGATGATTGCAAAAAGCTATTGGGAACGTAAGGGGTTAACCTGAAATGCAATTTTTTAAGCCTTTTGCAGAAGAGCTGTGGAAAAGGGGCCTCAGTGCTGGGACATTGTGTTCCTGCCTGAAATATACAAGAACATTTTAGAAAAAAACAGGATGCTTGTTAAATAAGCATTTGTCAATGCCGAATGTTGATTGCATTGGTCTGTTGAGCTCGCTCACTGGCCCTCTGTCACTCGCTCAGTCTGTTTCTCCCGGTGCTGTAGGCTGCTCTTTTGTACTGGGCTCCTGCCTGCGTTGGCAGCTTTTTCTGCCCACTAAGAAATCCGCAGCTGTCCCGACAGAGCTCCGTTGAGGTGGCTCACTCCCCCCCCCACTCGCTCATTCTGTTTGTCCTGGCACTGCAGGCTGCCCTTTTGTACTGGGCTCCTGCCTCTGTTGGTAGCTTTTTCTGCCCAAAAAGAAATCTGCAGCAGTCCCACCATCACTCCTCCTCTCTCACTCACTCGTTCCGTTTCTGCCGGCGCTACAGGCTGGCCTTTTATACTGGGCTCCTGCCTGCATTGCTGCCTTTCTCTGCCAACAAAGAAATCCACAGCAGTCACAATAGAGCTCCATTGAGCTCGCTCACTCTCCGTCTCACTCGCTCATTGTGTTTCTCCCGGCGCTGCAGGCTGCCTTTTTGTACTGGGCTCCTGCCTGCATTGGCACCTTTTTCTGCCCACAAGAAAATTCGCAGCTATCTTGACAGAGCTCCGTTGAGGTCGCTCAGTCCCCCTGGCTCACTCACTCATTCTGTTTCTCGTGGCACTGCATGCTGCCCTTTTGTATTGGGCTCCTGCCTCTGTTGGCGCCTTTTTCTGTCCACAAAGAAATCTGCAGCAGTCCCGACAAAGTTCCGTTGAGCTCGCTCACTCCCCTTCTCTCACTCGCTCATTCCGTTTTTGGCGGCGCTGCAGGCTGCCCTTTTCTACCGGGCTCCTGCCTGCATTGCCGCCTTCTTCTGCCCACAAAGAAATTTGTAGCAGTTACACTAGAGCTCCATTGAGCTCGCTCACTCCCCCTCTCTCAATCACTCATTCTGGTTTTCCCGCCACTGCAGACTGCCTTTTGTACTGGGCCCCTGCGTGCATTACTGCCCTTTTCTGCCCACAAACAAATTTGCAGCAGTCCCAACAGAGCTCTGTTGAGCTCACTTACTCCCCTTCCCTCATTCGCTCGTTCTGTGTCTCCTGCCACTGCAGGCTGCCCTTTTGTACTGGGCTCCTGCCTGCGTTGGCAGCTTTTTCTGGCAACAAAGAAATCTGAAGCAGTCCCGACACAGCTCCATTGTGCTCGCTCACTCCCCCTCTCTTACTCACTCATTCTGCTTCTGTTGGCACTACAAGCTGGCCTTTTGTACTGGGCTCCTGCCTGCGTTGCCGCCTTTTTCTGCCCACAAAGAAATCCGCTGCAGTCACAATAGAGCTCCGTTGAGCTCGCTCACTACCGCTCTGTCACTCGCTCGTTCTGTTTCTCTTGGCACTGCAGGCTGCACTTTTGTACGGTGCTCCTGGCTGCACTGGCACCTTTGTCTGTCCACAAAGAAATCTGCAGCTGTCCCGACAGAGCTCCGCTGAGGTCACTCAGTCTCTCACGCGCTCATTCTGTTTGTCCTGGCACTGCAAGCTGCCGTTTTGTACGGGGCTCCTGCCTGCACTGGCACCTTTTCCTGCCCACAAAGAAATCCGCAGCAGTCCTGCTAGAGCTCCATTGCGCTCACTCAGTCCCCGTCTCACTCACTCATACTGTTTCTCCCAGCACTGTAGGCTGACCTTTTGTACTGGGCCCCTGCCTGTATTTTTTTTTTTTATTTAGTTGTTTAACCAGGAGTAGCACACTAAGCTGAAAGCTTTTTTACAGGAGCGACCTGGGAGCACAGGGAAGTTAAGTAACTTGCTCAGGATCACACAGTATGCAAGTCGAAGCTGTGGGATTCAAACCCAGGTCTGGTCTGCTGGATGTCACCAGATTTGCAGCTCAGAGCCTTAAACCACTGCGCTATACTGCCTCAATTGATGCCTTTTTCTGCCCACAAAGAAATCCGCAGCAGTCCTGACAGCGCTCCAGTGAGTTTGCTCACTCCCCCTCCCTCACTCGCTCTCTCGTTCTGTTTCTCCCAGTGCTGCAGGCTGCCCTTTTGTACTGGGTTCTTGTGTTGCAGGCCTTTTTCTGCCCACAAATCCGCAGCAGTCCCGACAGAGCTCAGTTGAGCTCGGTCACACCTCCCTCTCACTCGCTCAATCTTAATCTGTCCCAAACACTGATTTCCCACAGCGACTGTGCTATTCTCCGGCAGGAGTGCAAAAACATACTTTAGCCAGGATGTGAAAAATGACAGCTGTACTGTTCATAAGGAGGTGTGAAAAAATGCCACTGTTGAAAATGTGGCGTGAAAATATTATAAATTTGCAAAGTTACAAGGGTGCGTGGAAACAGTTCAACGCACACTTGTAGCACAGTCATGGAGTTTCGTCACCAAATTTTCAACATAGGGATTTTAGGACGTCTGCTCATGGACAGTGTCACTGTCATTTTCTTAATCTGTCCCGAACACTGATTTCCCACAGCGACCGCGTTATTCTGCGCCGGAACTGTGAAAAGACATTTTGGTCAGGATGTGAAAAATGACAGCTGTACTGCTCATAAGGAGGTGTGAAAAAATGCCACTGTTGAAAATCTGGCGTGACAATATTACAAATCTGCAAAGTTACAAGGATGCGTGGAAAGTGCGCAACACACACTTATATCACAGTCATTTGATGGGCTATCATCACCAAATTTTCAACATAGGCATTTTAGGACCTCTACTCATGAACAGTATCACTGTCATTTTCTTAATCTGTCCTGAACAGTGATTGCCCACAGCGACTGTGCTATTCTGCGCTGGAAGAGCAAAAACACATTTCGGCCAGGATGGGAAAAATGACAGCTGTACTGTTCATAAGTAGGTGTGGGAAAATGGCAAAGTTGAAAATCTGGAGTGAAAATATTACAAATTCGCGAGTTAATGAGAAGCGTGCAAACCGCAAATTATTTTATGAATAGTCATTTTATGGAGAAGCCACCAAATTTTCAATATAGGCATTTTAGGGACCTCTACTCATGAACAGTGTCACTGTCATTTTCTTAATCTGTCCTGAACACTAATTTCTCACAGCAACCACGCTATTCTGCACCAGAAGTGTGAAAACACATTTCGGCCAGGATGTGAACAATGACAGCTGTACTGTTCACAAGGAGGTGTGAAAAATGCCAATGTTGAAAATCTGACATGAAAATATTGCAAATTCGCGAAGTTACGAGCGTGCGTAGAAACTGCGCAACGCATGCTTGTAAAACAGTAATTTTCTGGATTTTTTCCACCAAATTTGCAACATAGGCTTTTTGAGAGCCCACCTCATGAACATTAGCACTGTCATTTCGTTAACTGGCCCCGAAAGGTGATTCCGCGCAGTGACCTCGAAATCACCTTTCGGGGCCGATTAACACCATGACCAGGGCTCCAGATGAGGTGTGTACCGACCTATTTTACCCACCTCGTTTTAGGAAATACTCCTCAGAAATATATATATTTTTTCTATATTCTTTTTTCGGCCTCCTCATGCTCGCAGGCCCCCACTCCTTCAGGCTCTGCAAGTCTCCCGATAGCCCCTCCTGTCCTAACCCGGCCCTCCTCTAACTCCTCATATCACAGCTGATCCCCGGGATATCCCAGTGTATCCCTTCGCTGGGCTGGCCCCCCTCCTCCGAGGGGGAAGGCACCGGGGAAGAGGGATGACCCCAGCACACTCTTCTTAGGGCCCGGGGATGCTGCCGTGGAGAAAGAGGTCCCGGGAAGGCACTGGAGGCAACCGGGGACAGAGAGCTGTCATCCGACAGCCAGCGAGCAGTATTTCCGTTTTTCTGGTGTTCTCCCTTCATGCGATCCCTCTCTTGTGCCCCCAGTCTCCACCAGGGGCTGCTGCAGAGCGATCATGCGTCCCTAACCCTCCCCAAGGGAGGAGAGCAGTCCTATGGATGCTCAATCCTACCCCTTCCCCTGCTGACCCCTGGTGCCCGAGTCTGTTCCCGAACCCGGGTCACTGGCGTGGTTCGAGGTGTGGCGTCTGGCATCTCAGCCCTCTGCGCCACCGGGCCGGCAGACATTTTTTTAATAAGTACCAGTACTCACCCAAAATTTGTAAATACTCCACACGCCAAAGAATAGTGCTTCATAACATAACTGGTGATTCAAAAGTAAATTCCTACCTGTCAACATTATTTGGAGCATTGTTGGCACCTGAAATTCTTATCTAGAAAAAAAAACTACATTTTTTTAATAAATGAACTCCTCAGTCCACTCTATCAAGACATTTGTACACATCTGAATTATTTTATTTTACTCACCTCACTTTCAAAATGAGGAGTACAGGTACTCATCCCAAAAAATCTTATCTAGAGCCTTGGCCATGACAGTTCCAGAATTCATGAGGAGGGGTCCCAAAAACCTCATGTTGAAAACTTGGTGCCAAAATTCCAGTAAATGACTGAGATATGCATTAAAGTTGGAAAAAGAACATTTATTCCATTATACAGCTTACTGGCATTTCCTCAGTTTGCGGTCGGCTTTGAAGAGTGCAGACGTGTTCCCAGTCCACGGAAGATCATCGCGCCGAGCTCCAGAGAAGTATGGGATGGGGGGTTGGGAGGCAGGGTGTGCAGTGGGTGGGCGCCGTTGCGAGGGGCAGGAGACCTCCGAGGGACAGTTTCCTTTTCTATAGGTGAAAAAAAAAAAGACATTGTGGGACCACTTTTATTTTACAGGGGCATGTGGCACACTGGGGTGGGCTCCCAGCGTGCCACCGGAGTCTTCCTTTGGGGGGGCAAGCTGCAGCCGATGGGAGACTGGGCACCCCCATCGGCACACAACAAAAAGGGTGGAGGGGGGACATTATGCCAACGGGGATTGGGCACCTCGTCATCAGAGAATATAAGCGGGGGCGGGTTACATAATGCCGACAGGGAGTGGGCTCCCCCATCGACAACATAAACTTGGGGGCACTGAAGCCAACAGGTATTGGGGTCCCCATCAGCAAATAAACACAGTGGGGGGTTAATATTGTTTGTGAACACGGCGGCAAACCACCGCCATGTTCACAAACAATATCAGTGTGTGAAGATCCTGCCCTGCAATGATGGATCGCTCCCTCATTGCAGCGAATGGCTTACGCTGCAATGATAAGGCGGCCCCTGATTGCAGCGGCTGATTTTTTATAAGTTGATGGCACGCTGGCTGAACTAGTGTCAGCAGTAGCGTGCCACGGCATTGGGGGACGCTGGACAAGCCTTTAAAGGCTGTGGGGGCACTGGCCATAACAGTGCCCCGCCTCCACAACCTGCCTGTGGAGAAAGCTGCTGCAATATGTTTCTTGCGCATGCGCGCAATCAACATAAAAAGGGGGGGTTGCAGAGACTTATAAGACAGAGCTGCAGTTGCTCGCAAGGGACACACAGAGATTAAAGGAAAACTCCGATGGATCGTCTCTATTTATTCTACCTTTGTATATAGTTATACTGAACAAGTTTTTTTTTTTATGTTACTGCTAGCACACATAAATACTTTTTGAGAATTCTACAACTACTCCTGGTTTTTCCTGTGCTTTCTGACCTGTGCCTCAATGACACCTGGATACAGTAATCACTTTAGATGGCTACACTCTTTTCAGACAGAACAGGACTAGTAAGCAGTGAGGGGGCTGTGCCAGTTATACTTAGGACACTCTCCAGGGACACACCCTTCCCACACTACACACAGGTACAGTAACAATGTCCAAGCACTGGCAGTTAAACTACTGCTTGGGGCTCAAAACAAAGGACTCATTGTGGTTTCCGTCTATCCCCGAAAGAACAGATCAGTGGCTTTAAGGTAGTGTTAAGACTATTTAAACAGCTTACACCACAATTCTGAGGTTATAATGGTGGGGGGCTTTGGTTGTCCCCGGAGGCAGCCCCCTACAGACGTGCCATCTCCTTCATTAATGTAGCACAACTGGTTGAATCCCCTGCTAGAACAAACTACCACACTGGGACATGTACACTACTGGATTGGTTACTCACCAGCCATGCGGGCAGAATTACAAACACCACCGTTCTCCTGGACTTGATAAGCAACCACTGCCCTATCCTGTGTTCCTGGTCCAACAAAACTGACCCCCCCTTCCCCAACACCAAAACTATTATGGGTCGAGTATTAAAAAAGGGTCAACTTGCACCCTTAAAATCTCACCTCAGGCAAAAAGGCTGGTTCCTTATTGAATCCTATGAAGATGCTGACAAAGCCCTTGACTACTTCATTGAAAAGTTTAACACAGCTTGTGATCTTTACGCCCCTGTCAGGAAATACAAGGTTAAGAGCACAAGTAAGTCATGGGTCTCACCGCCCCTTATTGAACTGACACACAACAGAGATAATCTTTGGCATCAAGCACAAGCCACAGGCAAACAGGCAGATATTCAAAACTACAAAAAGGCTAGGAATGCCTGTACAAGGGCTATCCGTGCCACCAAAAGTGGCCACTTCAAAGAGGAACTGAACAACACCTAGGATGATGGCACACATTTCTGGGACAAAATGAAGGCCCTGACTGGGAGATACAATAAAACATCACCAGCCATGTTAGAGATAAACAGAGTCATTACCCAAGACCAGAAAACAACTGCAGACAATTTTAACTCTGAAATTATAGACCTAAGTAACATACTCCCCCTGACTACTTTGCGGCCACAGACAAAATCAACAATGATGTTGATGAACCCCAACCACTGGGACCCCCCCCCCTTCTATTTCACAATCGTTGCAAAAAAGATGCAAAAAAGTACCTACAACAGGTATTAAGTAAATCGAGGTTCAGTGGAGGCACACTAGATCTCAAACTGAGCGCCCTCGCCCATGACGAGATACTTACACTGCTAACAAATATCCTAAATCTTTCATTAAGGTTTGCCAAATTCCCTCAGAAATGGAAAGCCGCCATTGCAACAACCAGTCCATAAAAGTGGGTACAGGGCCACACGTACAAATTATCGCCCCATATCTATTATCCCCCTCTGTCCAAAGCACTTGAGTACAGTGTATCTGATCAGCTCATAGGATTCCTGGACAAATACCAGATACAGTGCCCCCAATGGCATAGATTTAGAAAGTCACACAGCACCACCACAGCATTAACTGAGTTCACCGGGTACATACGTAAGGTACTTGTGAGAAGGCAGTAGGGAGGGCTGGGGGGTATACTGGGATGTACAGGGAAGGGCATCACCAGCAGAAAAGAAAAAATTAATCACCTTAGTAATTATATTTTTTCTAATGGAGTCTTGCTGTATTCTGACAATCTGCTCCAGCCTTTGAACTGCCCCAGAGTGTAGAGGGTTAATTTTCTGTGCAGTGCATAGAACGTTGAGCTCGAGCTCGGTTGAGGTCTCTGTCTACAGTACTTTGAAACGCAATCACCAGAATCTTACAAGCAACCACTCACTGACTAACTGTGGAAATTGTAAAATTTTTAACTTGCCAAATGGCAACAGAAAGTTTTGGATTCCCAAAGGAAGACTCAAGTCAGGAAACCCAAAACTAAAACCTATCCAAAATAAAAACTTGTAATACAAAGCACCCAGATAAAGTGAAGGGAGTGCTTGAAGCACCCCTGGGGTGCAACACTGCGCCTGCCCACCCAATTCCCAAAAACAGGTTCTGAGAGGGGAGGCAGGGAGCGTGGTCAGAATACAGAAAGACTCCATTAGAAGAAATATAATTACTAAGGTGAGTAATTTGTTCTTCAAACAACATGAAGTCTTTCTGTATTCTGACAATCTGCAGACTACCAAGCAGTACCACCAAGGAAGAGGGACAGAACCTACTTTGGGAATAGGCTCTGAAGTACTGTTGTGCCAAACCGAGCATCACTCCAAGCCTGGATATTCAGAGAGTAGGGCTTGGTAAAGGTATGGACTGTTTTCCAGGTGGCTGCTTGACAAATTTCTAAGAGAGGGATATCCCTGGCAGCAGCCAGGGAAGCAGCTGTACCTCTTGTGGAATGAGCCCTCAGGCCTGACGGTGGACTTTATCCCTGTTTCCCATAGCAAAATTGCATAAAGGAAACAATCCACCTGGCAATAGTTCTCTTGGTGGCAGGTTTGCCCTTTCCCACTTCTCCATAAGTGAGAAACAACTGGAGGGAATCAAACCTGTGACCCTCGGTAAGCTCTAAGTAGTAGCTAAGGGCTGTTTTAACATCTAAACTGTGTAGCCTCCTCTCCCCTGAGAAAGAATTATCAGTGAAGAACACAGGGACAGACACATACTGATTCAAATGGAAGTCCGAAACCACTTTGGGCAAGAACCACCTATTGGTTCTAAGGACTACTTTATCTCTACGAAAGGAGATAAAATCAGGTTCCACTGACAAGGCTTGTAATTCACTCATACGTCTGGCAGAGATAATAGCTACCAAAAGAAAAAATTACTCACCTTAGTAATGTTGTTTCTTCTAATGGAGTCTTGCTGTATTCTGACAATAGCAGTGAGTCCCAACCTTCGAACTGCCCCGGAGATGAAAGAGTTAACTTTCCATGCCAGGCATGGAACGCTGAGCTCGAGCTCGGTTGAGACTCTGTCTGTTGCTGTTTAAACTCAAACCATCAGATCCTTACGAGCTAAACTCACTAAGGTCCTGTGTGGAAGCTGTAAACTTACACTAGCCAACTGGCTACTAAACATAAAAACAGATTTTTTGGTCCCAAAACAAAGACTCAAGTCAGGAGACCCACAAAATGGAAAAAAAAAAAAACACAACACCCACTCACCCAAAGAAACAAGCATTTGTCAATGCCGAATGTTTGCTTGCTGGCATTGGCAGTGGTAGTGTAGAAGTTACAGAGCTGCGTAATAGGAATGGCAGTGAAGTATTGAACTGAAGCCAACCCCACCACCACCCTGCAGAGAGTGACAGGCATTGGGGTGTGCGTTGGGTCGTCAGGCATAACGGCCACGCCATTTCACCACACCCTCACCCTGCAGACACTGGACAAGTGTCAGCAGTGTTCCTTGGGGTCTTTGGTCTTTATGCGCACTCCCATTTCATTAGGAAATACGGTGAGGAGCGATATAGGAGAATGGGGTGAACTTTGGGGGCCGAAGAGTCCAAGGCATACCTCGATGCCTCTCACTGGCTGCAGGTGTGGAATGGTATGAGCATTACAGGCAAGAATCCCAAGTCACACCCCTGATGCCTGTCATTCTCCACAGGGTTGGGCGTTATGGTTGGAAACCCTAATACCTCAGGCATTTGTTGGTATTTTCACTCCAAATTTTCAACCTGTTTTTTTTGTGACCCCACCTCATGAACAGGGGGAATATCAGTTTGTTAGCGGAAAGCTGCTTATGCACAGCGACTACAGCATTTAGCACCTCAGGTGCAAAAGATTCCGAACAGGATGTAAAAAAGGAAAAATTACTCACCTTAGTAATGTTGTTTCTTCTAATGGAGTCATGCTATATTATGACATATGCAGTGAGTCCCAACCTTCTAACTGCTCTGGAGGTGAAAGAGTTAACTTTCCATGACAGGCATGGAACTTTGAGCACGAGCTCGGTTGAAAACTCTGTCTGTTGTTCTTCAAACTCAAACTGTCAGATCTTTACGAGCAAACCTCACTAAGGTTCTGTGTGGAAGCTGTAAACCTACACTAGCCAACTGGCTACTAAATATAAGAACACATTTTTTGGTCGCAAAACAAAGACTCAAGTCAGGGGATCCAAAAAAAGTGAAAAACACAACACCCAATCACCCCAAAAAGGAGGGGTGAAAAAACAAAGTGGGCATCTACTAAGTGCCAACACTGCACTGCCCACCCACATCCCAAAAGCAGAGGTTCTGAGAGGGGCAGGTACGGGGGGCGGTCATAATATAGCAAGACTCCATTAGAAGAAACAACATTACTAAGGTGAGTAATTTTTTATTCAAACAACATGAAATCTTGCTATATTATGACATATGCAGACTACACAGCAGTACCTCCATGGAGGAGGGACAAAACCTACTTAGGAAATAGGCTCTGAAGCACAGCTGTGCCAAACCGAGCATCACTCCTAGCCTGGATGTCCAGGGACTAATGCTTGGTAAAAGTGTGAACTGTTTTCCAGGTAGCTGCTTGACATATCTCTAGCATAGGGATGTCCCTGGCAGCAGCCAGAGACGCAGCTGTACCTCTGGTAGAGTGAGCCCTCAGGCCTGAGGGAGGAACCTTACCCAGTTTTTCACAGCACAATTGGATACAAGAGACAATCCACCTGGCAATGGATCTTTTAGTGGCAGGTTTCCCTTTACCATCCTCACCACAAGTGAGGAACAGTTGGAGGGAGTCAAACCTGTGACCCTCGGAACGTTCTATGTAGTAACTATGGGCCCTTTGACATCTAAACTGTGCAGTCTCCTCTCGCCAGAGGAGGAATGGTCAGTGAAGTACACAGGGAGAGACATTGATTAAGGTGGAAGTCTGAAACCACCTTAGGCAAGAACTTTCTGTTAGTCCTGAGGACCACCTTATCTCTATGAAAGGAGATAAAATCAGGCTCCACTGACAATGCCTGTAATTCACTTATGCGCCTGGCAGAAGTGATGGCTACCAAAAACACAGTTTTCCAAGTCAAGTACTTAAGCTCTGCTGAAGACAAGGGCTCAAAAGGGGGTTGCATAAGCTGGGCAATGCAAATATTAAGATCCCAGGCAGGGGCAGGGTCCCTGAATGGAGGGTTGGTGTGAAGCAACCCCTTGAAAAACTTGGAGAATACAGGATGAGCTGAAAGAGAATAGGGTTTACCTGCTGATAAGAAAGCAGACCCATTGTGTTAGACAGAAAAGGAAGTGCAAAAGAAGAAGGAAACCACTTTGGTTCTCAAATACAGTAGCAGAAAAGGTCAGAGCCAAAAGGCTGGCCTTCAGAAAATATAAGGGAACACAGCGGGATGAAGATAGGGAGGCATACCAAACTGCCCTAAGGGAAGCAGGTAAGGCAGAGGCAAAGTCCCAAACTGAGGAAACACTAGCACGAACAGTAAAAGAAGGTGACAAGACTTTCTATAGATACATTAGTGAAAGGAGAAAGTCCAGAGGGGGTATTGCTAAGCTTAATGGAGAAAAGGGAGCATGTGAGGAGGAGGACCCTGTAAAGGCATCTGTCCTAAATAGATACTTTTGCTCAGTATTTACTGAAGAGAAGGTAGGGCAGGGCCCACAGCTCAGCATCATGGACACAGGGGGGAGGGAGGTGAGCATTACTCCCTTCACAAAAGAAAGGGTCCTACAAGAGCTTGCTAAGCTCAGGGTGGATAAGGCAATGGGACCTGATGGCATACATCCCAGGGTACTTAAGGAGCTAAAGGAGGAACTAGCAGAGCCATTAGCAGAATTGTTTAGTGAGTCTCTGAGCACAGGAGAGGTCCCAGAAGACTGGAGAAGGGCTCATGTGATCCCACTCCACAAGAGTGGTAGCAGGGAGGAGGTGGGGAACTACAGACCGGTCAGTCTTACCCTCAGTAGTGGCAAGATTATGGAGGCACTCCTTAAGGAAAGGATAGTGCAACACCTGGAATCCATAGGGGCACAGGATCCAAGACAGCATGGGTTTACAAAAGGAAGGTCCTGTCAAACTAATCTCATAGATTTCTTTGACTGGGTAACCAGAGTGGTGGACCAAGGGGGAGCAGTTGATGTCGCCTACCTTGACTTCATCAAAGCTTTTGACACTGTTCCACATAGAAGATTGATAAATAAGCTAGGTAGGCTCGGGGTGGGTCAGAAGTTGGTCAACTGGGTGGCAAACTGGTTGACTGGCAGAAAACAGAGAGTGGTGGTAAATGGTATACAGTCAGAAGAGATGCAAGTCATAAGTGGGGTACCTCAGGGATCAGTCCTGGGGCCAGTCCTATTCAACATCTTCATTAGTGACCCACGCAGATGGACTAGAGGGTAAGGCTTGTCTGTTTGCAGATGACACCAAGATCTGCAACAGAGTAGATGATCCAGATGGGGTGGGCAGAATGAGAAGAGATCTGGATAAACTAGCAGAATGGTCAGAAGAGTGGCAACTGGGATTTAATGCAAAGAAGTGCAAAATCATGCACATAGGGAAGAAAACCCTGAAGCCACTTATAGGCTTGGAGGAGTTGCTAGCAGTCACAAAGGAAGAAAGAGACTTGGGCATCATCATCACTGATGACCTAAAATCATCCAAGCAGACCTCTAAAGCAGTAGGTAAGGCTAGGGGGTGTTAGGGTGTATTAGTAGGGTATCACAAGTCGTAAGAGGGAGGTAATAATCCTCTGTACAAGACATTGGTTAGGCCCCATCTGGAGTACTGCGTGCAGTATTGGAGGCCACACCTTCACAAGGACATTAACCAAATTGAGGCAGTCCAGAGAAGGCAACAAAATGGTGCAGGGACTGCATCAGAAGACACATGAGGACAGATTAACGGAGCTCAATATGTATACCCTTGAGCAAAGGAGGGAGAGGGTGATATGATCGAGACATTTAAACACCTTAAGGGCATAAACAAGGTGAAAGAGTCTAACATGTTTAAATATAAGAAAAATAGCAGGACAAGAGGACACAGCATGAGATTAGAGGGAGGCCGATTAAGGGGGGAATGTGAGGAAATTCTTTTTCACAGAAAGGGTGGTAGATGCATGGAATGGCTTACCACAAGAAGTGGTGGCTATGAATACAGTACAGGGCTTCAAACAGGCATGGGATAGGCATAAGGGAGCAATACAAATGACTATGAATAGATAGGTCACTGACAGAGCAAAGGCCGATGGCACATTTATAAGGTAGAAAAAGAAAGGGGCAGACTGGATGGGCCTTGCGGTCCTTATCTGCCGTCAACTTCTATGTTTCTATGTTTCTATGTTTCTATGACACGGCTGCCAGGTGCACTTTTAGGGTAGCTGGTCTCAGCCCCAAAGTATTCAAATGCACCATATAATCCAGGACTGTGGGTAAATCAGCAGATTCTGGGGAAATATGCTTGCCAGAGCACCATATGGAAAATCACTTCCATTTGGAATTATAAGTAGCCCTGGTGGAAGGCTTCCTAGAAGCCTTCAAGATATCCAGTACACCTTGGGAGAGGTGTAGGTCAGCAAACTCTAACTCTTCAACAGCCAGGCCTTGAGATTGAGAGATTTGAGGTTCGGGTACCAAACTCTCCCCTGAGCACAGGTTAACAGGTTATGATTCCTGGGAAGACACAGGGGAAGGTGGACTGCTAAGGACATAAGGAGTGGATACCAGGGCTGTCTGGCCCAATCTGGAGCAATCAGGATCATCTTGCAGGGTTGAGATCTGATTTTGACTAGCACCTTGAACAGAAGAGGGGGGGGAAAGCATAGAGAAACTTCCCTTCCCAACTGAGAAGGAAGGCATCCAGAGGGACTGAGCCCAACACTGGGGGCCTGCAGCAAAAAAGGGGAAGTTGGTGATTGTCTGGGGCTGCAAAAAGATCTATCTGCGGGGTGCCCCATCTGGCAAATACTACCTCCAGTACTAGGGGATCCAGTGACCATTCGTGATGACCCTGGGAAATCCTGCTGAGAGCATCTGCCAGGACATTGTCCTTGCCTGGGAGGTGAACTGCGTAAGGGAGGTGTTCAGGGAATATGCCAGAGACCACAACTTCATTGCTTCATTGCACAAGGTCGAGACCGAGTGCCTTGCTTGCTGGTTGATGTACCACATTGTAGTGGTGTTGCCTGTTCTGACCTGTACAACTCTGTTCTGAACAGATGTGGAAAAACTTGAAGTGCTAGAAAAACTGCTCTGAGTTCCAACAGATTGATGTGGAGCAGAGATTCCTGAGGGGACCACAATCCCTGGGTAGTGAGGTCGCCCATGTGAGCTCCCCACCCCAAGAGGGATGCATCTGTAGTAAGGATTAAGGAGTGAGACTAAGGAGTGAAGGGGAACCCCTGTCTCAGATTGCTCTGGTCCTGCCACCACTGAAGGGCTTGGATCAGAGTTCGAATACTGGGATCAATTTGGTTAGAGGGTCTCCTTTGAGACCAAAAGGCTCTCAAATGGAACTGGATGTCCCTCATCTGAAATCTTGCTCCCTGCACTACTGCTGTAGAAGCAGCCATGTGCCCCAGGAGCTGCAGAAAATGCCTTGCTGGTCGAGAGACCTGCAGGGTGAAAAGGAGCCAGAGAGATCAGGGTCCTTGCTCTTTCCAGAGGAAGGAAGGCTCTGGCCTCTTTTGTGTTCAGTTCTGCACCTATGAAGGTGAGAAGCTGGACAGGCTCTAGAACTGACTTTGGAAGATTGAGAAGGAAACCTAGAGATGTGAGCAGTTGCTGAGTTACCTGAAGGTGTAGTTTGACTTGGTCTGGAGACTGGCCTACTATGAGCCAGTCGTCCAGGTAAGTAAAGATGGCAATCTTTGCCTTCTTAAGTGGGCAACTGCTACTGTCAGGCATTTTGTGAATACCCTCGGGGCAGAGGTGAGGCCGAAGGGCATTGCTCTGAACTGGTAATGGCCTGAGGGCAGTTCGAATCTGAGGTACTTTCGATGGGAGCTTCTGATAAGAACATGGAAGTAGGCATCCTTGAGGTCCAGGGACGCTAGCCAGTCCCCTGGCCTTAGAGAGGGTAAAATAATTCCCAGAGTCACCATTTTGAATTTTGGTTTTAAAAGGAACTTGTTTAGGTATCTGAGATCCCGGATGGGCCGCCATTCTCCTGTCTTTTTTGGGGTAAGGAAGTACCTGGAGTACAACCCTTTGCCCTGGTGTAGGGGTGGAACCCTTTCCACAGCTCTGAGAGCCAGGCAGGTAGAAACTTCTGTTTCTAGGGCAAGTGCCTCTGATGGATTTGCAGGTGGAAAGGACCTGGTTCTCATCTTTGGAAATTTTTTAAAGCTGAGAACCAGTCCCTGGCTTACTACTTCCAGGACCCACTTGTCTGATGTTAAAGACTGCCAGTCCTGGAAAAAGTAAGCCAGCCTACCCCCTACAGGTAGTGGAGAATCGGCCCTGGCCACCCCATCAGGGTGCCTGCTTGGCAGGGCTTTAGGCTGAGGGGTGGAAGCAGGTCTGCTTGTGCCCCTGCCTGCCTCTCCCTCTAAAGAACCCCTCTGGGCATAAGCTGAAGAGGAGGCCTGGGCTTGGTAAAGGGCCTATGAAAGGTCTGCCCCTGCCCTGGAAGGCTGCCTTTGAGGAGTGGCCTGCCTTTCCTGGCCTGTGCACTCCTATAGGTGGTCCTATACTCATCCATTTTTCATGTAATTCTCTGTCTGCTCCCTAACAGAGAATTACCCACAACAGAAAATCCATGGCCTTAGTCTGGGTATCCTGCAACAGGCTAGTACATCTGAGCCAAGCCACCCTCGAAGAGCCACAGATGTAGCCATGACTCTTGATGACACATCATTAGAGTCCACTGCAGCATGAAATTGCACTTAGATGCCTCAATACCATCAGCAGCCACCTGCTCCAGCTCCTGGCAAGCTGGCCAGGGGACCTGCTTTGCTGAGCCATAACGGTGTCCCATCTGGATTTCTGGTATCTAGCAACATAAGCCATATAATTTGCCTGTCTGAGTCCCAAGGATGCTGCCATGTACTGTTTCTTTGCCATGGCATCAATCCTCCTGGAGTCCTTGTCAGGAGGGTGTGAAGCCAAGGAATATTTGCTCTGTCAGAGGCTGCAGCCTGCACTACCCCAACATGGCTGCATTGTTGTAAGGAACTCCGTATTAGAGCCTGACAATGTGTACCTCTTGTCCATTCTTTTATCCACAGGAGGTATAGTGTGAGGAGTTTTTAGAATGTTTACTGTCGGTTTCCCAAAAGATTTATGCAAAGGAATAGACAGTCTCCTAGACTCTGGGATATCCATCATTTCTACATAGTCAGGCTCCTCTTGATCATCCACAGCTTCCTCCATAGGGAGCTGGAGGGTTTCAGCCACTTTTTTATAAAACATAAAATGAGAGGGGGACTCAGAAGGCCTAGGGGGAGACACTCCTGAAGGTCAGTCTGGGGAGATGTCCGGTTCAATGGGCACATCCAGACTTTCAAATCCACATTCACTCTCCTCATACTCCTCTTCCCCCTCCTCCGGTTCATGAAATTACTCTAAATCATATTCTTGAACCGGTGGAACCGACCGAACTGTACGCTTACCTGATGGTGCCGGTTCGGTAGGAACCGGGGAAAGCGACTGGACAATTTTAATCGTTCTGGCTATTTCTTCAGCGGTTGGAGAAGGACATTTTGGCTCCACACCTGCTGATTTTCTAGTCCTTTTTGCTGGAACCGACTCCTCCGAGTCGGCCCTCCTTTTGCCCGCGGAAGTCTCACCCTGGTCAGAGGGCAATCCCTCCGGTTCGGTTACAACCGAACCGGGCTGGCCATCCGGGTCAGCGGACTTCTTGGCCTCTTCTTTCCCTGAGCCTACCAACTCTCTTATCCAGGGTAGCTGCAGGAAAATTTTTGCAAATCTGGCAGTCTGCATTGAGTTGGTCAAACCCCAGACAATAAACACAGGTGGTGTGGGGGTCAGCCTTGGCAAAGGCTTCCCCACAAACACTGCAGTGTTGAAACCCAGTGGGCCCGGTTTTTCTTTTGGTTTTCTCAGACATAGTGCCAGCCTAACCAAAACTTGCCCGTTTATGGCAATCCGCCAAGGAAGACTCTCTTATCGGTTCCCAACCATGTCATGGGTCGCGGAAAAAACCGTAATGAAATCCGTTCTTTTTAGAACCGATAAGAACCGGGAACCGCACTCTAAAAGACAGATTAATGTATTTACAACAACCTGATCAGTTCAAACCGAACCGATAATACCGTTTACAAGTTCCACATAGAAAGTAAATGTAAAACCTATCTAGTACTTATGATACCACAGAAAGAGCTTGAACCAACCGGCTGCGATTTAAATTCGGTTAAAAAACCGAAAAATTAATACTTTAACCGACAAAATGAACCGAGCAGAAGGAGAAATCTCCGGAGCGACTGTTCAGTGAGGCGGAGTAAAGAATCTGACAGTTTGAGTTTGAAGAACAACAGACAGAGTTTTCAACTGAGCTCGTGCTCAAAGTTCCATGCCTGGCATGGAAAGTTAACTCTTTCACCTCCGGAGTAGTTCGGAGGTTGGGACTCACTGCATATGTCATAATATAGCAAGACTTCATGTTGTTTGAATAACAGTTGTACTGTTCATTGGGAGGTGTAAAAAATGGCAATGTTGCAAATCTGTAGTAAAAACATTTAAAAAAATGGTGAAGTCACGTGCGTACAAAGAAACTGTGCAACGCACACCCGGAATATGATTAGGTTGGGGATTTTTTACAGCAGACTGTCAACTCAGGCATTTTGGTGCTCCAGTCATGAACAGTGTCACTGTGATTTTCTTTATCTGTGCCGAACAATGATTTCCCACAGCTACTATCAAGATCTGTGCGCTGAAAGTGTGAAAACACACTTCAGCCATGTTGTGAAAATGACAGCTGTACTATTCATAAGGAAGTGTGGAAAAATGCCACTGGTGAAAATCTGGACTGAAAATATTACAAAGTCATGAACTTATAGGGTGTGGAAACTGTACAATGCTCACTGTAACACAGTCATTTTATGGACTTTTGTCACCAAATTTTCAACATAGCCATTTTAAGACCTCTGCTCATGAACAGTGTAACTGCGATTTTCTTAATCTGTCCTAACATTGCTTTTGCACACCAACAGCACCATTGTCCGCTTATGTGCGAAAACACATTTTAGGACATAGGAAAAATGGCAGCTGTACTGTTCATAAGGAAGTGTAATAAAATGGCAATGCTGAAAATCTGGAGAGAAAATATTAATCCGCAAACTTACGAAAGCATGCATAGGAACTGCGCAACGCACGCTCGTAAAACAGTCATTTTTAGGAATTTTTTTCACCAAATTTTCAACATAGCCATTTTAAGACCTCTGCTCATGAACAGCGTCACTGTGATTTTCTTAATGTGTCCCATACATTGATTTTGCACATCGACTGCGCCATGGTGCGCTACATGGGTGGAAACACATTTTGGGCAAGATGTGAAAAATGACAGCTGTACTGCTCATAAGGAGGTGTGGAAAAATGGCAATGTTGAAAATCTGGAGTGAAAATATTGAAAATTCGCGAACTTACGAGCGTGCATAGGAACTGCGCAATGCACGCTCGTCACTTTTTTGGAATTTTTTCACCAAATTTTCAACATAGCCATTTTAAGACCTCTGCTCATGAACAGTGTCACTGTGATTTTCTTAATTTGTCCCGTACATTGATTTCAGGACACCGACTGTGCGCCATTGTGCGCAACATGGGCGGAAACACGTTTTGGGAGAGATGTGAAAAATGATAGCCGTACTACTCATAAGAAGGTGTGGTAAAATGGCAATGTTGAAAATCTGGAGTGAAAATATTGAAAATTTGCGAACTTACGAGCGTGCATAGGAACTGTACAACGCATGCTCGTAAAACAGTCATTTTTTGGAATTTTTTCACCAAATCTTCAACATAGCCATTTGAAAGACCTCTGCTCATGAACAGTGTCACTGTGATTTTCTTAATTTGTCCTGTACATTGATTTTGCACACCGACTGCGCCATTGTGCGCTACATGGGCAGAAACACATCTTGGGTGAGATGTGAAAAATGACAGCCGAACTACTCATAAGAAGGTCTGGTAAAGTGGCAATGTTGAAAATCTGGAGTGGAAATATTGAAAATTAGCGAACTTAAGAGCTCAGCGTGAGGAACTGCGCAACGACGCCAGAATAGTCAGTTTTTTGATATGCATCACAATTTTCAACATGATGAGAGGATCTTTCATGATCGATGTCACTGTCATGAGAAGAGCCCGGCCCGGAAGGTGATCAAGCAGTGATCGCGAAATCACCTTCCGCCCGAATAATGCCATGACAGTGACATCATTCATGAGAAGGGGTCCCAAAATCCATGTTGAAAATTTGTGCAAAAATCCAAAAATGCCTGAGATATGCACAGCTGAAAAAAACCCTATTAGCCCATTATACAGCTTACCGGCATTTCTCAGTTCTGGGTCGGCTTTGAAGAGGCAGACGTGTTCCCCGTCCACCTGCAGATCGTCGCTACGAGCTCTGGATGGTATGGGGTGAGGGGGTGGGGAGGCAGGGTGCGCAGTGGGTGGTGCGGGTTGTGGGGAGGGTCTGGGAAAAGCAGTGGGACGTTTGCCACACTGGGGTGGGCTCAAGCGTGGCTTAAGGATGGCTGGGGGGCCGTGGAGCTGATGGGGAGTTGGGCACCCCAGTCGGCCACATGATCAGTTGCCACGGTGGGCTGGGCTCCCAGCGTGGCACCCAGTACTCGGGGGGTGGACAGTGGATCCGATGAGGTTGGGCAACCCCATCGGATATTCCATGAATTGCCACGCTGGGGTGGGCACCCAGCGTGGCATGTGGAAGGCTTTGGGGAGCGCAGCACAGCCGATGGGGGATTGGGCACGTCTGCCGCTATGTACATGTGCGGTGGTGGGGAGGCACGCAGTATGCATGCGTTCTGTGTGTGTGTGTGCGTGAGCGCGTGATGAGCAGGCGTATCTTATCGCTGCTCACTGAAGCGAGCTCCCCTTTCAACTGTATGCCACTGCATTTTGGAGCCTGTCATAGAGAGCTCCAGCATGCATTGGCTTACAGGAGCCGTGCTCAACACATTGACTGAATTGGAAGAGGGGGTGACACACCTCCGAAATATCGGATGATGGCACTATGTTTCTTGCACATGCGTGCAAGCAAACATAAAAAGGGGGTGAAAACAACAAGGTGGGGCACCTCCTGGGTGCCAAACTGCCACTGCCCACCCACATCCCAAAAACAGAGGTTCTGAGAGGGGAAGGCAGCGGGGGAGGTCAGAATACAGCAAGACTCCATTAGAAGAAACAACATTACTAAGGTGAATAATTTTTTCTTCAAACAACATAAAGTCTTGCTGTATTCTGACAATAGCAGACTACCAAGCAGTACCTCCATGGAGGAGGGACAGAACCTACTTAGGAAATAGACTTTGAAGCACAGCTGTGCCAAACCGAGCATCACTCCTAGCCTGGATATCCAGGGAGTAAAGCTTGGTACAAGTGTGAACTGTTTTCCAGGTAGCTGCTTGACATATCTCTAGAATAGGAATATCCCTGGCAGCAGCCAGGGAAGCAGCTATACCTCTGGTAGAGTAAGCCCTCAGGCCTGAGGGTGGAACCTTACCCAGTTTTTCATAACAAAATTGAATACAAAAGACAATCCACCTGGCAATGGATCTTTTAGTGGCAGGTTTCCCTTTCCCAACCTCACCATAAGTGAGGAACAGTTGGAGGGAGTCAAACCTCTGACCCTTGGCACGTTCTATGTAGTAGCTAAGGGCTCTTCTCACATCTAAACTATGCAGCCTCCTCTCACCAGAGGAGGAATGGTCAGTGAAATACACAGGAAGAGACACAGATTGCTTAAGGTGGAAATCTGAAACCACCTTAGGCAAAAACTTCCTGTTAGTCCTGAGGACCACCTTATCTCTATGGAAGGAGATAAAATCAGGCTCCACTGACAAGGCTTGCAACTCACTTATGCGTCTGGCAGAAGTGATGGCTACCAGGAACACAGTCTTCCAAGTCAAGTACTTAAGCTCTGCTGAAGAAAAAGGCTCAAAAGGGGGTTGCATAAGCTGAGCAATACAAACGTTAAGGTCCCAAGCAGGGGCAGGGTCCCTGAATGGAGGGTTGGTATGAAGCAATCTCTTGAAAAACTTAAGAGAACACAGGGTGAGCTGAGAGAGAAGAGGGCTTACCTGCTGAAATGAAAGCAGGAACAGCTGCCAGATGCACCTTTAGTGTAGCTGGTCTAAGCCTCAAGCTATTCAAATGGACCATATAATCAAGGACTGTGGGTAGATCAGCAGACTCTGGGGAAATATGCCTTCCAGAGCACCATATGGAAAATCTTTTCCACTTAGAATTATAAGCAATCCTGGTGGAAGGTTTCCTAGAAGCCTTCAGGATATCCATTACACTTTGGGAGAGGTGTAAATCAGCAAACTCTAACTCTTCAAGAGCCAGGCCTTGAGATTGAGAGATTTGAGATTCGGGTACCAAACCCTCCCCTGAGCACAGGTTAACAGGTTGTAATTCCTGGGAAGAGACAGGGGAAGATGGACTGCTAAGGACAACAGGAGAGGATACCAGGGCTGTCTGGCCCAGTCTGGAGCAAACAGGATCACTTTGCAGGGTTGAGACCTGATTTTGACTAGCACTTTGAACAGCGGGGGAGCATACAGGAACTTCCCTTCCAGCTGAGAACTAAGGCATCCAGGGGACTGAGGCCAACACTGGGGCCTGCAGCAAAAGGAAGTTGGTGATTGTCTGGGGCTGCAAAAGATCTATCTGTGGGTGCCCATCTGGAGAATATCACCTCCAAGACCAGGGGATCCAGTGACCATTCATGATGGCCCTGAGATATCCTGCTGAGAGCATCTGCCAGGACATTGTCCTTGCCTGGGAGGTGTACTGCCGTGAGGAGGTGTTCAGAGAATAGCCAGAGACCACAACTTCATTGCTTCTGTGCACAAGGCTGTGAACCGAGAGCCTCCTTGCTTGTTGATGTACCACATTGTGGTGGTGTTGTCTGTTCTGACCTGAATAACTTTGTTGAACAGATTTGGAAAAAGCTTGAAGTGCTAGAAATACTGCTCTGAGTTCCAACAGATTGATGTGAAGCAGAGATTCCTGAGGGGACCACAACCCCTGGGTAGTCAGGTCGCCCAAGTGAGCCCCCCACCCCAAGAGGGAGGCATCTGTACTAAGGATTAAAGAGTGGGACTGAGAGACAAAGGGAACTCCCTGTCTTAGATTATTCTGATCCTGCCACCACTGTAAGGCCTGGATCAGGGTTCGAGTCACTGGGATCAATTTGGTCAGAGGGTCCTTCTTTTGAGACCAAAAGTCTCTCAAATGGAACTGAATGTCCCTCATCTGAAATCTTGCTCCCTGCAACACTGCTGTGGAAGCAGCCATGCGGCCCAGGAGCTGTAGAAAATGCCTTGCTGGTCGAGACACCTGCAGGGTGAATGAGGAGGCCAGTGTGATAAGGGTCCTTGCCCTGTCCAGGGGAAGTAAAGCTCTGACCTTTTCTGTATCTAGCTCTGCGCCTATGAAGGTGAGGAGCTGAACAGGCTCTAGAACTGACTTTGAAAGATTCAGAAGGAAACCCAAAGAGGTGAGCAGTTGCTGAGTTATCTGTAGGTGTAACTTGACTAGGTCTGGGGACTGACCTACTACGAGCCAGTCGTCCAGGTATGGGAAGATGGCAATCCTTTGCCTTCTTAGAGAACCAACTACCACTGCCAGGCATTTTGTGAACACCCTTGGAGCAGAGGTTAGCCTGAAGGGCATTGCTCTGAACTGGTAATGGCCTGAGGGCAGCTCGAACCTGAGGTACTTTCGATGGGAGCTTCTGATGAGAATATGGAAGTAGGCATCCTTGAGGTCAAGGGACACTAGCCAGTCCCCTGGCCTTAGAGAGGGTAGAATAATTCCCCGAGTCACCATTTTGAATTTTGGTTTTAAAAGGTGCTTGTTTAAGTATCTGAGATCCAGGATGGGCCGCCATTCTCCTGTCTTTTTTGGGGTAAGGAAGTACCTGGAGTACAATCCTTTGCCCTGGTGTAGGGGTGGAACCCTTTCCACAGCTCTGAGAGCCAGGAGGGAAGAGACCTCTGCCTCCAGGGCAAGTGCCTCTGAAGGATTTGCAGGTGGAAAGGATCTGGCCCTCAGTTTTGGAAATTTTTTGAAGCTTAGAACCAGTCCCTGGCTTACTACTTCTAGGACCCACTTGTCTGATGTTAGAGACTCCCAGTCCTGGACAAAGTAAGCCAGCCTGCCCCCTACAGGTAGTGGAGAATCAGCCCTGGCAAACCCATCAGGTTGCCTGTCTGGCAGGGGGTTTCGGCTGAGGAGTGGAAGCAGGTCTGCTTGTACCCCTTCTGCCTCTCCCTCTAAAGAACCCCCTCTGAGCATAGACAGAAGAGGAGGCCTGGGCTTGGGAGAAAGGCCTGTGAGAAAGCCTGCCCCTGCCCCTGGGGTGCTGCCTCTGAGGAGTAGCCTGCCTTTTCTTGGCCTGTGCACTCCTACAGGTGGTCCTATATTCATCCATTTTCTTCATGTAATTCTCTGTTTGCTACCCAAACAGGGAATTACCCACAACAGGAAAATCCATGGCCTTAGTCTGGGTATCCTCAGACAGGCTAGTACATCTGAGCAAGCCATTCTACAGTGCCACAGATGTAGCCATGACTCTAGATGACACATCACTGGAGTCCACTGCAGCATGGAATTGCACCTTGATGCCTCAATACCATCAGCAGCCACCTGCTCCAGCCTTGGCAAGCTGGCCAGGGACCTGTTTTGCTAAAGCCATAACAGTGTCCCATCTGGATTTGTGAAACCTAGCAGTATAGGCCATATAGTTGGCCTGTCTGAGTCCCAAGGATGCTGCCATGTACTGTTTCTTTGCCATGGCATCAATCCTCCTGGAGTCCTTGTCTGGGGGTGTGAAGCCAAGGGAATATTTGCCTTATCACAGGCTGCAGCCTGCACTACCCCAACATGGCTGCATTGTTGAGTAAGGAACTCCGTATCTGAACCTGACAATGTATACCTCTTGTCCATTTTTTTATCCACAGGAGGTATAGTATTAGGAGTCTTTAAAATTTTAAATATCTGTTTCCCAAAAGATTTGTGTAAGGGAATAGACAGCCTCCTAGACTCTGGGATATCCATCATTTCTACATAGTCAGGCTCCTCCTGGTCATCCACAGCTTCTTCCATAGGAAGCTGGAGGGTTTCAGCCACTTTTTTATAAAGCATGAAATGGGAGGGAGACTCGGAAAGCCTAGGAGGAGACACTCCTGAAGGTCTGTCTGGGGAGATGTCCGGGTCAATGGGTACACCCAGACTTTCAAAACCACATTCACTTTCCTCATACTCCTCTTCCTCCTCCTCCGGTTCATACTACTCCTTTAAATCATAATCTTGAACCGGTGGAACCGGCCGAACAGAGCGCCTCCCTGATGGTGCCGGTTCGGTCGGAACCGGGGGAAGCGATTGTACAATTTTTATCGCTTTGGCTATCTCTTCAGTGGTTGGAGAAGAAAGTTTTCGATCCACACCAGCTGATTTTTCCTTTCTTGTTCTTTTAGCCGGAACCGACTTCTCAGAATCGGCTCTCCTTTTGCCCGAAGAAGTCTCGCCCTGGTCAGAGGCACTCCTTCTAGTTCGGTTTGAACCGAACCGGCTGGCCATCCGGTTCAGGGACTTTTTGCCTCCTTTCCTGAGCCTACCAACTCTCTTTCCTAGGGTAGCTGCAGGAAAATTTTTACAAATCTGGCAGTCTGCATTGAGGTGGTCAAACCCCAGACAATAAACACAGGTGGTGTGGGGGTCAGCCTTAGCAAAGACTTCCCCACACACACACTGCAGTGTTGAAACCCAGTGGGCCCGGGTTTTCTTTTGGGTTTCTCAGACATTGTGCCAGTCCTAACCAAACTTACCCTTTTAATGGCAATCTGCCAGGCAAGACCCTCTTATCTGTTCCTGACTGTGTTATGGGTCGTGGGAAAAAACGTAATAAAATCCGTTTTTTTAGAACCGATAAGAACCGGTAACCACACTCTAAAAGTACAAATAAAGACTTTTTAACAACTTGATCGGTTCAAACCAAACCGATGAACCATTTACAAGTTCCACACAGTATAGAAATCAATGAAAACCTATCTAGTACTCACAAATACCACAGACAGACACTGAACCGACAGGTTACGGTTTAAATTCGGTCGAAAACCGAAAAAAGCGGTACTTTACCGACAAAATGAACCGAGCAGAAGGAGAAATCTCCGGAGTGACTGTTCAGTAAGGCGGAGTAAAGAATCTGACGGTTTGAGTTTAAACAGCAACAGACAGAGTCTCAACCGAGCTCGAGCTCAGCGTTCCGTGCCTGGCATGGAAAGTTAACTCTTTCATCACCAGGGCAGTTCGAAGGTTGGGACTCACTGCTAATGTCAGAATACAGCAAGACTTCATGTTGTTTGAAACACAGTTTTCCAAGTCAAGTACATAAGCTCTGCTGAGGACACAGGCTCAAAAGGGGGTTGCATAAGTTGAGCAATGCAAACATTTAAGTCCCAGGCAGGGGCAGGATCCCTAAAGGGAGGATTGGTATGAAGCAATCCCTTGAAAAAATGTACAGAATACAGGGTGAGATGACAGTGAGGAAGGTTTTCCCACTGACAGGAATGCAGAGACAGCTGACAAGTGCACCCTGAGAGTAGCTGGTCTGAGGCCTAGGACATTAAAATAGACCATATAGTCCAGAACTGTAGGCAATTCAGCAGTGCCTGGAGATATATGCTTCTTGGAACACCAAATCCTGAATCTTTTCCCTTTGGAGTTATAAGTCTTTCTGGTGGCAGGCATTCGAGAGGCATTGAGAATATCAACAACCTCTTGGGACAGATGCAAATCTGCATACTCTAACTCTTCAAGAGCCATGCCTTGAGATTGAGAGACCGAAGACTTGGGTACTAGATCCTCCTCTGAGAGGAGGTTAACAGGTTGTAATTTCTGGGAAGAGAAAGGGGAAGATGGACTGTTAGGGACAGTAAGAGGAGGTACCAGGGCTGCCTGGCCCAATGTGGAGCAATCAGAATCACTTTGCAGGGTTGTGACCTTACCTTGACCAAAACCTTGAACACTAGAGGAAAGGGAGGGAAGGCATAGAGAAATTTCCCTTCCCAGTTCAACACCAGAGCATCCAGAGGGACTGAGCTCAAGACTGGGGGTCAGCAACAAAACAGAGGAAGTTGGTGATTGCCTGGGGCTGCAAAGAGATCTGTCTCTGGAGTGCCCCATCTTGAAAAAATCACTTTCAACACCAGACGGTCCAGGGACCATTCGTGATGGCCCTGGGAGATCCTGCTCAGTGCATCTAGTAGCACACTGTCCTTCCCTGGAAGGTGGACTGCTATCAGAGAAGTCTGCAAAGAATAAGCCAGGGACCACAATTTCATAGCTTCCGTGCACAAGGTCATGGACCGTGTGCCTCCCTGCTTGTTGATGTACCGCATGGTGGTGGTGTTGTCTGTTCTGACCTGAACCACCTTGTTTTGCACTGACTGAGAGAAAGCCTGCAGGGCCAGAAAAACTGCCCTGAGTTCCAGGAGACTGATATGATGAAGGGATTCCTGAGGGGACCACAGATGGGCCCCCCACCCCAAACGGGAAGCATCTGTGGTAAGGACCACTGAATGAGGCTGAGCGACAAATGGAACCCCTTGCCTTAAACTGTCCTGATCCTGCCACCACTGAAGAGCTTGGATCACTGTCCGAGTCACTGGAATCAGTTTGGTAAGAGGATCCTTCCTTTGGGAACAAAAGGCCCTCAGATGGAACTGAATGTCCCTCATCTGGAATGTTGCCCCTTGGACCACCGCTGTAGAAGCTGCCATGTGGCCCAAGAGCTGAAGGAAATGCCTTGCTGGTCGGGAAACCTGAAGGCTGAAGGAAGAAGCCAGTTCTATAAGAACTCTTGCTCTTTCCAGGGGAAGAAAGGCTCTTGCTTTGAATGTATCAAGCTCTGCCCCTATAAAGGTAAGAAGCTGCACCAGTTCGAGAACTGACTTGGGAAGGCTGAGAATAAATCCCAGGGAAGTGAGCACTTGCCGAGTCACTTGCAGGTCTGACTCGACTTGGTCTGGAGACTGACCTACTATGAACCAGTCGTCCAGATATGAAAAAACGGAAATATTTTGTCTTCTTCGAAAGGCCACTACTACTGCCAGGCACTTTGTGAAAACCCTTGGGGCTGAGGCTAAGCCAAAGGGCATTGCTCTGAACTGATAGTGGCCTGAGGGCAACTCGAACCTGAGATACTTTCTGTGGGAGCACCTGATGGGAATGTGAAAGTAGGCATCTTTGAGGTCCAGGGAGGCTAACCAGTCTCTTGGCCTTAGAGAGGGAAGGATTATTCCCAGAGTTACCATCTTGAACTTTGGTTTTAAAAGATGTTTGTTCAGGTATCTTAGACCTAGGATGGGTCGCCACTCCCCTGTCTTTTTGGGATAAGGAAGTACCTGGAGTACAGATCTTTGCCTCGATGTAGGGTAGGAACTCTCTCTATGGCTCTTAAGGCCAGAAGAGATGAAACCTCTGCCTCTATGGCAAGGGTTTCGGAAAGACTTGCAGGTGGAAAAGATCTGGCTCTCATCTTCGGAAATTTTTTGAAGCTGAGAACCAGTCCCTGGCTTACTACTTCCAGGACCCACTTGTCTGAAGTAACAGACACCCAGTCCTGGACAAAGTAAGCCAGCCTGCCCCCTACAGGGATAGGATAGTCGACCCGGCAGACCCATCAGGGTGCCCACTGGCAGGGGCCTTAGGCTGAGGAGTGGATGCAGCCCTGCTCATCCCCCTTCTGCTTCTCCCTCTGAAGAACCCCCCTCTGTGAAAAGGGAGAAGAGGCATGCGCTCTGTAGAAAGGCCTATGAAAAGGCCTGCCCCTGCCCCTAGATTGCTGCCTTTGAGGAGTTGCCTGCCTCTCCTTGGCCTGTGCACTCCTATAAGTGGTCCTATATTACTCCATCTTTTTCATGTAATTCTCTGTCTGCTCCCTAAACAGAGAATTACCTTCCACAGGAAAATCCATGGCCTTGGCCTGGGTGTCCTGTTACAGGCTAGTACATCTGAGCCAAGCCATTCTCCGAAGAGCCACAGATGTAGCCATGACTCTTGATGATACATTACTGGAGTCCACCACAGCATGAAATTGTACCTTAGATGCCTCAGTCCCATCTGCAGCCACCTTCTCCAGCTCCTTGGCTAGCTGGCGGGGGCTGTTTAGCCAGTGCCAGTACAGTGTCCCACCTGGACTTCTGGTACCTGGCTGTACAGGCCATATAATTAGCCTGCCTGAGTCCCAAAGAGGATGCCATGTACTGTTTCTTTGCCAAGGCATCCATCCTCCTGGAGTTTTTATCTGGGGGGTGTGATGCCAAGGGAACAATAGCCCTGTCACAGGTTGCAGCCTGCACGACCCCTACATGGCTGCATTGTTGACAGAAAAACTATGTGTCTGAGCCTGATAAGGTATACCTCTTGTCCATTCTTTTATCAACATTAGGTACAGAATTTGGAGACTTTAAGATTTTTTGTGTCTGTTTCCCAAAAGATTTGTGTAGGGGAATAGACAGCCTCCTGGACTCTGGGATGTCTATCATTTCAACAAAATCAGGCTCCTCTTGATCCTCTGTAGCCTCCTCCATTAGGAAGCTGGAGGGTTTCAGCCACTTTTCTGTAGAACAGATAGTGGGGAAGGGACTCAGAGAGCCTTGGAGGGGAAACACCAGAAGGTCTGTCGGGGGAGATGTCCGGTTCAATGGGCACATCCAGACTTTCTGCTCCATCATACTCATCATCTTGCTCATAATCCCCCTCCTCCTCAAATTCCGGTTCATAAAAATCTTTAGGGGCATAATCCTGAACCGGAGGAACTGACCGAACTGAACCCCTAGCTAATGGAGCCGGACTGGACGGAACAGGGCGAAGCGATTCCACAATCCGAATTGCTCGGGCAATCTCATCAGCGGTCGGAACATGAAACTCCGGATCTGAACCAGCTGATTTTTCTTTACGATTCCTCTTTGTAGGAACCGATCCCTCAGGATCGGCTCTCCTCTTGCCCGAAGAAGTATCATCCTGGTCAGAGGGCACTCCTTCCGGTTCGGTCGGAACCGAACCGGGCTGGCCATCCGGGTCAGCGGACTTCTCGGCCTCCTTTTCCTTAAGTCTACCGAATCTCTTTTCCAGGGTAGACTTAGGAAAGTTTTTGCATATTTGATCATCTGTATCGAGGTGGTCAAACCCCAGACAATAAACACAAGTGGGGTGGGTATCGGCCTTAGCAAAGACCTCCCCGCACTCACTGCAGTGCTGAAACCCAGTGGCCCCATTTTTTTCATGGGTTTCTCAGACATGGCCAACCTAACCAAACTTACCCTTTTTTTGGCAACTGCCAGGCAAGACTCCCTTATCGGTTTCTAACCATGTTATGGGTATTGGAAAAAAAAAACTCTTTTTTTTTAAACCGATAAGGACCGGTAACCACACACTAAAGGAAAACACACAGAATTCATACACGCTGGATCGATTCAGCTGAACAATCGAGAAAAGTTCTTTATAATTTCCACAAATAACCCAGAACTACTACCTAAAGTATTTACTATATCACAGACAGAGCCCTGAACCGTAATACTATGGGAGTTAGGTGGAAAAACCTGACACTTTAGCAGACTTGAACCGAGTAGAAGGAGAAATCACCGGAGCGACTGTTCAGTGAGGCAGAGTAAAGAATCTGGCGGTTGGGTTTCAAAGTGCTGCAGACAGAGACCGCAACCAAGCTCAAGCTCAACGTTCTATGCACTGCATAGAAAATTAACCCTCTACACCCCAGGGCAGTGCAAAGGCTGGAGCAGAGTGTCAGAATACAGCAAGACTTCATGTTGTTTGAACAGGAAGTTATCCCTCTGTACAGACAGTTGGTGAGACCCCATCTGGAGTACTGTGTCCAGCTCTGGAGACCCGATCTCCGCAAGGACATAGACAGGATAGAGGCAGTCCAGGGGAGGGCAACTAAAATGGTGCAGGGTCTGCAAGAGAAGACATACGAGGAGAGACTAAAGGAGCTTAATATGTATACCCTTGAGGAAAGGAGGAGAGGGGGGACATGATAGAAACTTTTAAGTACCTCAGTGGAATCAACAAAGTCCAAAAGGTTTGAGTATAAAAAAAAAAAAAAAAAAGTCCAAGAGGGTGGCATCTCTCACAAAAACCCTGGCACAATATATCAGTTGGGGGGTGAGGATATAGCATGCACCAAGCAGGAAAGGGATCTTGGGGTTATCATCTCTGATGACCTCAAGGTGGGGAAACAGTGTGACAAGGCAGCAGGTAATCAAATAGGATGCTGGGATGTATAGGCAGGGGCATCACCAGCAGGAAAAGGGAGGTCATAATTCCACTATACAAGACACTAGTGAGGCCCCACCTGGAGTACAGTGTACAGTTCTGGAGACCATACCTACGTAAGGACATAGACAGGGTAGAGAAGGTTCAGAGGAGGGCAACAAAGATGGTGCATGGATTGCATCACAAGTCCTATGAAGACAGGTTGAAGGAACTGAACATGTACTCCCTGGAGGAGAGGAGGAGAGAGAGGACATGATAGAGACATCAAGTATCTCACAGGAGGAACAGGTGCAGGAAGAAAAAATTACTCACCTTAGTAATGTTGTTTCTTCTAATGGAGTCTTGCTATATTATGACATATGCAGTTTGTCCCAGCCTTAGAACTGCTCCAGAGGTGAAAGAGTTAACTTCCATGCCAGGCATGGAGCCTTGAGCGCAAGCTCGGTTGAAAAAACTCTGTCTGTTGATCTTCAAACTGAAACTGTCAGATCTTTACGAGCAAAACTCACTAAGGTTCTGTGTGGAAGCTGTAAACCTACACTAGCCAACTGGCTACTGAAATATTAACACATTTTTCTGGTCCCAAAACCAAGACTCAAGTCAGGGGATCCAAAAAATAAAATAAAATAAAATACAACACCCAAACACCCCAAAAAGAGGGATGAAAACACAAGGTGGGCATCATTAAGTGCCAACACTGCACTGCCCACCCACATCCCAACAGCAAAGGTTCTGAGAGAGGCAGGCAGGGGGGGAGGTCATAATACATCAAGACTCCATTAGAAGAAACAACATTACTAAGGTGAGTAATTTTTTTTTCAAACAACATGAAGTCTTGCTATATTATGACATATGCAGACTACACAGCAGTACCTCCATGGAGGAGGGACAGAACCTACTTAGGAAATAGGCTCTGAAGCACAGCTGTAAAACCGAGCATCACTCCTAGCCTGGATGTCCAGGGAGTAATGCTTGGTGAAAGTGTGTACTGTTTTCCAGGTAGCTGCTAACATATCTCCAAGATAGGGATGTCCCTAGCCGCAGCTAGGGACGCAGCTGTACCTCTGGTAGAGTGAGCCCTCAGGCCTGAAGGGGGAACCTTACCCAGTTTTTGATAGCAAAATTGGATACAAGAGACAATCCACCTGCCAATGGATCTTTTAATGGCAGGTTTCCCTTTACCAACCTCACTATAAGTGAGGAACAGTTGGAGGGAGTCAAACCTGTGACCCTTGGTACGCTCTATGTAGTAACTAAGGACTCTCTTTACATCTAAACTGTGCAACCTCCTCTCGCCAGAGGAGGAATGGTCAGTGAAGTACACTGGAAGAGATATAGATTGATTAAGGTGGAAATCTGAAACCACCTTAGGCAAGAACTTCCTGTTAGTCCTGAGGACTACCTTATCTCTGTGAAAGGAGATAAAATCAGGCTCCACTGACAAAGCTTGTAATTCACTTATGCGCCTGGCAGAAGTGATGGCTACTAGAAACACAGTTTTCCAAGTCAAGTACTTAAGCTCTGCTGAAAACAAAGGCTCAAGGGGTTGCATTAGCTGAGCAATGCAAACATTAATATCCCGGCAGGAGCAGGGTCCCTGAATGGAGGGTTGGTGTGAAGCAATCCTTGAAAAACTTGGAGAATACAGGGTGAGCAGAAAGAGAAGAGGCTTTCCTGCTGAAATAAAAGCAGAGACAGCTGCCAAATGCACTTTCAGGGTAGCTGGCCTCAGCCCCAAAGTATTTAGATGGACCATATAGTCCAGGACTGTGGGCAAATCAGCAGATTCTGGGGAAATATGCTTTCAGAGCACCATATGAAAAACCTTTTCATTTAGAATTATAAGTAGCCCTGGTGGAAGGCTTCCAGAAGCTTTCAAGATATCGAGTACACCTTGAGAAAGGTGTAGGTCAGCAACTCTAACCCCTCAAGAGCCAGACCTTGAGGTTGAGGGATTTGAGATCGGATACCAAACTCTCCCCTGGGCACAGGTTAACAGATTGTGATTCCTGGGGAGCCACAGGGGAAGGTGGACTGCTAAGGACAGAAGGCATGGATACCAGGGCTGTCTGGCCCAATCTGGAGCAATCAGAATCATCTTGCAAGGTTGAGATCTGATTTTGACTAGCACCTTGAACAAGAGAGGAAAGGGGGGAAGGCATAAAGGAACTTCCATTCCCAATCGAGAAGGAAGGCATCCAGAGGGACTGAGCCCAACACTGGGGGCCTGCAACAAAAAAGCGGAAGTTGGTGATTGTCTGGGGCTGCAAAAAGATCTATCTGAGGGGTGCCCCACCTGGCAAATACTAACCCCAGTACTAGGGGATCCAGTGACCATTCGTGATGGCCCTGGGAAATCCTGCTGAGAGCATCTGCCAGGACATTGTCCTTGCCTGGGAGGTGAACTGCCATGAGGGAGGTGTTCAGGGAATAAGCCAGAGACCACAACTTCACTGCCTCGGTGCACAAGGCCGAAGACCGAGTGCCCCCTTGCTTGTTGATGTACCACATTGTAGTGGTGTTGTCTGTTCTGACCTGTAGCACTTTGTTCTGAACAGATGCAGAAAAAACCTGAAGTGCTAGAAAAACAGCTCTGAGTTCCAACAGATTGATGTGGAGCAGAGATTCCTGAGGGGACCACAATCCCTGAGTGGTGAGGTCGCCCATATGAGCTCCCCACCCCAAGAGGGACGCATCTGTAGTAAGGGTCAGGGAGTGAGATTGAGGGATGAAAGGAACCCCGTGTCTCAGATTGCTCTGATCCTGCCACCACTGCAGGGCCTGGATCAGGGTTCGAGTTACTGGAATCAGTTTGGTTAGAGGATCTCTCCTTTGAGACCAGAAGGCTCTAAGTGGAACTGGATGTCCCTCATCTGAAATCTTGCTCCTTGCACTACAGCTGTGGAAGCAGCCATGGCCAAGGAGCTGTAGAAGTGCCTTGCTGGTCGAGAGACCTGCAGAGTGAAAGAGGAGGCCAGAGCCACCAGGGTCTTTACTCTTTCTAGAGGAAGGAAAGCTCTGGCCTGCTTTGTGTCCAGTTCTGCGCTATGAAGGTGAGTAGCTGAACAGGCTCTAGAACTGACTTTGGAAGACTGAGAATAAAACCTGAGATGTAAGCAGCTGCTGGGTAACCTGAAGGTGTGATTTGACTTGGTCTGGGGACTGACCCACTATGAGCCAGTCGTCCAGGTAAGGAAAGATGGCAATCTTTTGCCTTCTTAAGTGAGCAACTGCTACTGCCAGGCATTTGGTGAATACCCTTGGGGCAGAAGTGAGGCCGAAGGGCATTGCTCTGAACTGGTAATGGCCTGAGGGCAGTTCGAATCTGAGGTACTTTTGGTGGGAGCTTCTGATGAGAACATGGAAGTAGGCATCCTTGAGGTCAAGGGACGCTAGCCAGTCCCCTGGCCTTAGGGAGGATAAAATAATTCCCAGAGTCACCATTTTGAATTTTGTTTTAAAAGGTGCTTGTTTAGGTATCTTAGATCCAGGATGGGCCGCCATTCTCCTGTCTTTTTTGGGGTAAGGAAGTACCTGGAGTACAGTCCTTTGCCCTGGTGTAGGGGAGGAACCCTTTCTGCAGCTCTGAGAGCCAGGAGGGTTGAGACTTCTGTTTCCAAAGCAAGAGCCTTTGATGGATTTGCAGGTGGAAAGGATCTGGTTCTCATCTTTGGAAATTTTTTGAAGCCGAGAACCAGTCCCTGGCTTACTACTTCCAGGACCCACTTGTCTGATGTTAAAGACTCCCAGTCCTGGATGAAGTAAGCCAGCCTGCCTCTACAGGTAATGGAGAATCGGCCCTGGGCATCCCATCAGGGTGCCTGTTTGGCAGGGGCTTTAGGCTGAGGGGTAGCAGGCTGCACCCCGCCTGCCTCTCCTCTGAAGAACCCCCTCTGGGCATAAGCTGAAGAGGAGGCCTGGGCTTGGTAAAAAGGCCTGTGAAAAGGCCTGCCCCTGCCCCTTGAAAGCTGCCTCTGAGGAGTGGTTTGCCTCTCCTTGGCCTGTGCACTCCTATAAGTGGTCCTATACTCATCCATTTTCTTCATGTAATTCTCTGTCTGTTCCCCAAACAGAGAATTACCCACAACAGGAAAATCCATGGCCTTAGCCTGGGTATCCTGTGACAGGCTAGTACGCCTGCGCCAAGCCATTCTACGAAAAGCCACAGATGTAGCCATGACTCTTGAAGATACATCATTAGAGTCCACTGCAGCATGGAATTGCACCTTGGATGCTTCAATAACATCAGCAGCCACCTGTTTCAGCTCCTTGGCAAGCTGGCCAGGGACCTGTTTCGCTAAAGCCATAACAGTATCCCATCTGGATTTCTGGTATCTTGCAACATAGGCCATATAATTTGCCTGTCTGAGTCCCAAGGACGCTGCCATGTATTGTTTCTTTGCCATGGCATCAATCCTCCTGGAGTCCTTGTCAGGGGGGTGTGAGCCAAGGGAATATTTGCCTTATCACAGGCTGCAGCCTGCACTACCCCAACATGGCTGCATTGTTGTGAAAGGAACTCCGTATCAGAGCCTGACAATGTGTACCTCCTGTCCATCCTTTTATCCACAGGAGGTAAAGAATTAGGAGCTTTTAAAATCTTTATTGTCTGTTTCCTAAAAGATTTATGTAAAGGAATAGACAATCTCCTGGACTCTGGGATATCCATCATTTCCACAGTCAGGCTCCTCCTGTTCATCCACAGCTTCTTCCAAAGGGAGCTGGAGGGTTTCAGCAACTTTTTATAAAACAGAAAATGAGAAGGGACTCAGAAAGCCTAGGGGAGACACCTTAGGTCTGTCTGGGAGATGTCCGTTCAATGGGCACATCCAGACTTTCAAAATCACATTCACTCTCTTCATAATCCTCCTCCCCTCCTCCGGTTCATAAAATTTTCTATATCATATTCTTGAACCGTGGAACCGACCGAACCGACTGTTTACCTGATGGTGCCGGTTCGGACGGAACCGGGGAAAGCGACTGGACAATTTGGATCGCTTTGGCTATCTCTGCAGCGGAAATTTTGGCTCCACACCTGCTGATTTTCTAGTCCTCTTTGCTGGAACTGGCTCCTCCGAGTCAGCTCTTCGTTTGGCCGAGGAAGTATCGCCCTGGTCAGAGGGCACTCCCTCCGGTTCAGTTACAACCGAACCGGGCTGGCCATCCAGGTCAGCGGACTTTTTGGCCTCTCGTCCCCTGAGCCTACCAACTCTCTTATCCAGGGTAGCTGCAGGGAAATTCTTGCAAATCTGGCAGTCTGCATTGAGGTGGTCAAACCCCAGACAATAAACACATGTGGTGTGTGGGTCAGCCTTGGCAAAGGCTTCCCCACAGACACTACAGTGTTGAAACCCAATGGGCCCGGTTTTTCTTTTGGGTTTCTCAGACATAATGCCAGCCTAACCAAAAACTTGCCCTTTTCCGGCAAATCGCCAAGCAAGACACCCTTATCGGTTCCCAACCGTGTCATGGGTCGTGGAAAAACGTAATGAAATCCATTTTTTTTAGAACCGATAAGAACCGAACCGTGACTCTAAAATGTAATTTAACAAGTTTTAACAACAACCTGATCGGTTCAAACCGAACAGATAACAACGTTTGCAAGTTCCACACAGAGAAATGTAAAACCTATCTATTACTTACGATACCACAGACAGAGCTTGAACCGACCGGTTGCGGTTAAAATATACAAATGCGGTTTAGAAAACCGAGAAATAACACTTTTTTAACCGACAAATGAACCGAGCAGTAGGAGGAATCTCCGGAGCGACTGTTCAGTGAGGCGGAGTAAAGAATCTGACAGTTTCAGTTTGAAGATCAACAGAGTTTTTTCAACCGAGCTCGCGCTCAAGATTCCATGCCTGGCATGGAAGTTAACTCTTTCACCTCCGGAGCAGTTCTAAGGCTGGGACAAACTGCATATGTCATAATATAGCAAGACTTCATGTTGTTTGAATACACTATTTTTAAGCGAAAAAGATGTTCCAGGACTAGAGGGCATGGGATGAAGTTGGAGGGAGGACGATTCAGAGGAAACATGAGGAAGAATTTCTTCACAGAACGGGTGGTGGACAAGTGGAACACCCTGCCAGAGGAAGTGGTGGGGGCTGAAAAATCACGGGATTTAAGAATGCATGGGATAGACATAAAGGAATTCTGGAGGTCAGGGGTAAGGGGCAACAGACTTCTAGGAAAACATAAACTGAACTTACAAGCTCAAATGGGCAGACTGGGTGGGCCATAGGCCCTTATCTGCCGACACTGTCTATGTATCTATGTAAAAAGAGATGTGCAAGAACAAGGGGACATGATTTCAAGCTGGGGGGGTGGTTCAGGGGCAATGTGAGGAAGTATTTTTCACAGAGAGGGTCGTGGACGCATGGAACAGCCTTCCTGAGGAGGTTGTGGGGTCTAAAACTGTGGGAGAATTCAAGAATACATGGGACAAACATAAGGCAATTCTTGTGCGGGGTAAGAAGAAATAGGCTGTTGGTTAACTAGGATCTGCAGCTTATCCTGTAAGTAGGGAAATGGGCAGAATAGATGGGCCAAGCAGTCCTTATCTGCAGTCAGTGTCTATGTTTCTGCGTTCACTTGGTCATGGGCAATTGGTGGGAGCATCCTTCATAAACCTCACCAAAGCGTTCGACATGGTCAACCACGTATTGCTACTTGAACAAACTGTCCTGCACCGGGCTCTCCCAACAATATGGGTTGGTTCGGTAGCCATCTCACAGACAGAATGCAACAGGTAAACATAAATGGGGTACTTTCTGAAAGCCATCAAGTGCGAACAGGGGTTCCCCAAGGATCCATTTTAGGCCCTCTGCTCTTCAGCCTCTTCCTGAATCGCCTTCCCTACACGTGCCAAGGCAGTAGTTTCCTTTATGTGGACAATGTGGTACTCTTTACAAGCAATTCAGACCCAATATTACTAGAGAAACAGCTTCAAAGGAATTTCTCCATAGTCGAGACCTGGTTCATGAATAATAAATTACTCATGAACTACAAAAAGACCAAAACCATGATATTCACAACCCCACATAACAAGCACAGATCACATCAACTCACAGTCCAAATTAACCTCGGAACCCCTTTAGACCTTGTCCACACATTCAAATTCTTAGGGGTTACACTAGACAGCAACTAATCCTATGCAAACCATGTCGACCAGGTGGCCAAAGCTGTCTATGCAAAAACAGACCTACTTCATAGGCACAAACACTGCTTGACTGATGAAGCACTCAGACTTGCAGTAAATAGCTCTGTGACCTCCATAATTGATTACGGCCTGGTTGCATATGGCGCTGCGACAGACTCAACCCTTAAAATAATCTCAGTAGCCTTAAATAAGACCTGTAGGCTTGTCACAGGGGCCCACTGGCTCACACACACAGTACAGTTACATAAGAACTTACCGTAACAGTAGATCTTTGAGAGAGAATCTTGCAGTAGATAATAACCATTAGGACTAGAGCCGTCAGGCACTAGGACCTCATGGAAAACTTTAGCTAGCAGTGTCTGGCGGGGGACTCCCCACCCGACGTCACGTGACGGACATCAGCGTGACACTAGTGGGCGGTCCCCACACTCACCCTCCAGTTCTCCCACCGGAGACCTAAGAAGGTGCGACAGGCAAAAGGAGTGGGCTTCTGGAGTCAATGAAAGGCTAGAAAGAAGTAACCGCAGAAGCAGGAAGAAGGTAGGAGGGAAAAAAGGTACCTACTGCAACAGCCTCTCTCGAAGATCTACTGCTACGGTAAGTTCTTACATAACTGTACTATCTTACTTCGAGAGGGCTCTTACAGTAGGTAATAACCATTAGGACTGAGTCCCAAGCAATATTATTCAGACAAAAGCTGAAGTACGGGAGGCAGGAAAGGTCTGCAGTAGGTACCACATTATGACAGGAGGCCCTGAAGGACTGCTAGTCCAAAGTCTGCCCTGCATTGAGAGGCAATGTCCAGACTGTAATGTTTGGTAAATGTGTGGACAGAGCTCCAAGTGGCTGCAGCAGAAACAGTCCTGAAACAAGCAGCAGATGCAGTCATGCCTCTGGTTGAATGCCCCATGACTTCCCCCAGAAGGGGCTTGTTATATTTCTGATAACAAGGCAAGATGCAGTTTGCTAACCATTTGGATAACACTGTTTGGAAACTGCCAAGCCCTCCCTTTTGGGCACAAAGGAAATGAAAACCTGATCCGTTTTGCAGACTGACTTCATCCGGCTGTTGTAATAACGCAAGGTCCTGTGCACATCAAGTGTGTGCAGAATGCCCTCCCCTTGACTGGAATGCTCAGAATAATACACTGGCAAGTGTATGGTCTGATTCAAAGTAAACTCAGAAACCACCTTTGGTAAAAACTTAGGATTTGTACGCAGAGCCACCTGGTCTCTGTGGAAAATCAAATAAGGCTCCTTAGATATCAGAGCATGAAGCTCAAAAATCCTTCAAGCCGAAGTAATGGTAACTAAAAAGAGTACTTTCCAGGAAAGGTAGCGCAGGTCACAACTCGCAGCCGATTCAAAGGGAGGCAGAGTGAGTTTCTCAAGAATGAAGTTCAGATCCCATGGGAGAACAGGGTTCCTGACCGAAGGATTCAGATGAAGAATTCATTTCAGAAAGGTTTTGGAAACCTCCAACTAAGCAAAAGTTTTGCCATCCACCAGAGTGTGGTAGGCAGAAATGGCAGACAAGTGAATCTTCAACGAAGAATTACTAAAGCCAAGGTCAGAGAGATGCAGCAGGTAATCCAAGACCTGTGGGACAGGGCAAGAGAAAGGGTCCCAACCTTTGTTGGATGCCCAAATAGAGAATCTTTTCCATTTTATAGCGTATGTGGTTCTTGTGGATGGCTTTCCGGCCTCCACAATGACTTCAGCCACTCTGTAAGAGACCCCAAAGTGTGCAACCACTACGTCAGTAGATGCCACACGTGAAGGTGAAGGGACTTGAGGCCTGGATGGACCAGGCTGCCCTGGTCCTGAGTCAGCAGGTTCTGACAGAGGGGTAGGGGAACCAGAGGCTCCACTCTCAACTGCTGAAGCAGAGAAAACCACACTTGGCGAGGCCAATAAGGAGCTATGAGAATAATGTGGGTCCCTTCTTGCTGTAGTTTCAGAAACACCTTCTGCAACAGTGGAAAGGGAGGAAAGGCATACAAGAACCTCCCTGTCCAGCAGAGAGACAGCGCATCTCACCTGAAAACAGTACGCCTGGGAACGAGTGAGCAGAAAATGCAGGTTACTCACCTGTAACAGGAGTTCTAGGAGTGGTATATGTTGTTCATCCACACTTATTGGCAGGTTCCTTGCCGCTTTAAATCTTGCCGGAAGGTCTTCACAGCTGGCTCCTCCCACCCACCCAGATGGTAAAACTCTCGGCTCCGCCCCATGACGCCAGATCTAGCCCGCTGGAAGCCAGGTTGCGCGTCAAAGCCAGGAAGTTCAGGCGGGTTGTGTGGATGAACAACATATACCACTCCTAGAACTCCTGTTACAGGTGAGTAACCTGTATTTCTAGGGACGTGGATATGTTGTTCAGTCCACACTTATTGGCAGACTCCTAGCAGTTCTCCGGGAGGAGGGAGGCAAGGCGCGCAACCCCTACTTAAGGAATAAGGACTGGAGAACTGAGGTCCCAAAACCAGCATCCCGGTGTGACTCAAGGTCAATGTGGTAGTGGGTAATGAAGGTGTGTGCTGACTTCCAGGTAGCAGCCTTGCAGATTTCCTGGATAGGGACGTCCCTAGAAGCAGCCACTGAAGCAGCGGTATGGTGGGTAGAATGAGCTCTTATCTCTCTGGGAGGCTCCATGCCCACCAACCTATGACAGAGATCTATGCAGGAGGCGACCCACCTGCCTATCGTCCGCTTGGCTGCAGGTCTGCCAGGTGCGGCTTCAGCGTAGGTGACAAACAGCTGGCGAACCTCTCCCCGAACTTCAGCTGTCCGCTCCTTATAATAAGAGAGCGCTCTTCTAGGGTCCAAAGTATGGAGCCTATATTCGGCCTCCGAGGTGTGATTGGGGTAGAACTCCGGCAGAGTCAACACCTGGTTAAGGTGAAATTCCGACACCACCTTTGGAAAGAATTTTGGTGGGGCGCAGGACAGCCTTGTCCCTGTGGAAGACCAGATAAGGAGACTCGATGGAAAGCGCCTGGAGTTCTCCCATCCTTCCGGCTGACGTGACAGCCACCAAGAAGGCAGTCTTCCACGACAGGTGAGAGATGTCACACCTGTGCATCAGTTCGAATGGCTTGCCCATGAGCTTAACCAATACCAGCAGTAGATCCCACGGAGGTGGAAGTTCTCGCACTGGAGAGGATATGTGATCAAGGCCTTTGAAAAAGTGCCTGACCACCTTCTCCTGCACCGACTGCTTTCTGGCCCACGTCCGGTAAGCAGAGATGGCTGCCATGTGCACCTTAAGGGTCGTCGACCGAAGCCTTAGCTGAGAAAGGGACCACAGGTAGTCCAGAATGCTGGCCAAGGAACAGGAGGAAGGGTCCAACCCCTTATCCTGACACCAAATGGAGAATCTCTTCCATTTGAAGGCATAGCATTTTCTGGTCGACTCCTTACGGGATGCCTCAACAATGTTGAGGACCTCGTCGGAAAGACCCAAGGCCTGGAACCTCTAGCCGCTCAGGAACCAGGCCATCAGGTGCATGGATTGAAGGTCTGGGTGGAATACCTTCCCCTGGTTGACTGAGATCAGGTCCGGGCTGGCTGGAAGCTGTCTCAGGAGCCTGGAGCTGAGGCTGAGGAGATCTGGATACCAGAACTGAGGGGGCCAGTCTAGGGCTACCAGAATCATCTGTGCCTTGTCCCTCCTCGCCTTGAGAAGCACCTTGTGGATCAAGTGAAATGGGGGAAATGCGTACAAGAGGCCCGGGGTCAATGGCCTCGAGAAGGCATCCCCCTCCAGTAAGCCCTGCTGAGGGAGGCGGGCATGAAACAGCCTCAGCTTCGCATTCTCCCTGGAGGCAAACAGGTCCACCTGAGGTGAGCCCCAGTGGAAGAACAGATAGTGTGCTACCTCCGGCAGGAGAGACCACGCGTGAGATGCAGCACCTATCCGGCTTAGGGCATCGGCCAGAGTGTTGGAGGCTCCCGCCACATGAGTGGCTAGGAGATCCGCCTCAGACTGCCACAAGAGACCAAATGCGGAGAGCTTCCTTACACAGAGGCAAGGCGCATCCCTTGTGAGTTTAGGTAGTACATGGTCATTGGTGTTGTCGTCTGGACCTGGAGCGCTTGACCCCGTACAAATGGAGCGAAGGCAGTGAGGGCTAGTCGGACTGCTCGAAGCTCCAGCAGGTTGATGTGGCATCAAGACTCCTGAGGGGACCAGAGGCCGTGCACTCTGAGCTCCCCCAGATGGGCACCCCAACCCATCAGAGAGGCGTCGGTCGTTAGAGTGACCGTTGGCTCTGGGCGGACAAACGGGATACCCTCCTGCACATGAGCCGGAATGATCCACCACTGGAGAGCGTTCCCCATCTCCTAGGTCACCGTCACTAGCTGGTCCAGAGGACTGGAGCACTGTGACCATTGGCAGGCCGGTCCCCACTGCAGGAGACGCATGTGCCAGAGGGCCCAACGGACCATGCTGGTGCAGGCCGCCATGAGGCCCAGGAGGTGCAGGAAGTCTCGGGCAGGGTGCAACTGCCCAACCAGAAATGACTGGGCAAAGGAGGAAAGAACCTTGGCCCTGTCCACCGGGAGCCGTGCTCTGGCTCAAAAAGAGTCGAGCTCTGCCCCGATGAACTGAATCTCCTGCGTTGGCACAAGTTCTGATTTGGCCTCGTTGATGAGGAGGCCAATCTGAGAGCAGACTTGGAGGGCCAGATCCCTGGACCGCTCCACCTCCGACTTGGAGGAGGCTGCAATCAGCCAGTCATCCAGGCAAGGGTACACCCGGACCCTTTGGCGCCGCAGGAATGCTGTCACCACTGCCACGCATTTGGTGAAGACCCTGGGAGCTGGAAATAGGCCAAAGGGCATGGCCCGGAACTCGTAAAGGGATCCCTCCACTCAGAAGCAGAGGAATCTCTGGTGGGACGGACGGATTGGGACGTGAAAGAACATGTCCTGAAGGTCCAGAGAACAGAACCACACGCCTCGTTCCAAGGATGGGATGATCTGAGCCAGAGTGACCATCCTGAAGGTTCGAGACCTTAGGAACTTGTTCAGGTCGTGTAGATCTAGAATGGGGCACCAGCCCCCTGTCCGTTTTGGGACCAGGAAGTACCTGGACACAAATCCTGGGTCTGATGAAGGATCCGCCACCTTCCTGATCACCTCCTTCTAGAGAAGCAGGGCAATGTCGGCTCGATGGGCCAACAAGAGAGGCTGCGGGCCCCGTAGCCCCCATGGGGTGACGGCTCGGTAGGGTGGGGACCGCTCGAATTCCAGTGACAGACCCTTTCCTACCACTTCCAACACCCAGCAGTCCGTGGTGATATCGGACCAGGCGGAAATGAAGTGGTGGAGCTGTCCCCCCAAGGGAACCCGGGGGAGGTAGCGGGGTTGGGCGACACCCCTCAACCCGTCACTGGGCAGGCTGGAGGAAGAACCGGCCGAGGACCTCCTGGACCTTTCCTCCCGGCTCCTGTTGGAGGAAGCAGCAGGCTTGGCTTGGGGTGCAAGGAGGCGAGCCTGCTGGCCCTGATGCTGGTGTTGCTGGGCCGGACGTGCGCAGGGCTGAAGGACAAAGGGCTTCGCTGCTGCTGCTGGCGGCCTTTGTCCTTCTGGGCAGACGTGACCGAGTCCAAGGTGGCATTGGACTTCTCGATCCGCTGAAGATGCCCCTCAACCCCGGGACCGAACAAGTCGGTACCCAGGAAGGGAACGTCTGCCAGCTTGTGCTGGGTATCTGCCATGAAAGTGGAGATCCACAGCCAAGCTCTGCGGTGCATGGCCACTGCGGCCGCTACTGACCGGGCACATGAATCAGTAATTTCCAGGGAAGTCTGGAGCTGCTGTTTGGCCACCGCCCTTCCCTGATCCCGCACCTGCTTGACCGTAGTTTGGAGGTCAGCCGGGACATGAGGAATCACCTCATCCAGGAAGCCCAAAAGGGCATGTGAAAAGTGTGCCATCAGGACAGCCAACCTGGCCTGACGAAGGCCTAGGGAGGAAGCGTGTAAACTTACCGCTCGGAGTAGTCCAACTTCTTGGACTCCTTGTCGGATGCTTGCCACGTCCTGGCGTTCCCGAGCGCTATCAGTCACAAGCCCCTCCTGAGAGGGTGCTCTAAAAACAGAGTGAACGGTGGGAACAGCATACTTCAAGCCATCCTGGACGAAGGTGCTGGACAAAAGCTGGCTGCTGCCATAGCTCCAGGGCCGGGCCAACAATGGCTTTGGCCACCACGAAGGCCTCCGTGGGGGAATCCCCGCAGTCCAGTATCTCCGTGAGGGGATACTTGGCCCGTTTTGAAACGGGTTTGAGCTTCATCCCAGTGGACTTTGAGATGAGCCGAAGCATTCCCAGAAACGAGGATGGGCTCTCATCCACTGACTGACCCCCAGTGGACTCCAAGTCCAGTGGCCTGGAGAACAAGGAGGAGTCGTCATCAGACTCCGAGGAGTCTGCGAACAGCTGCCGAGTGCATGCGCCACCCTCCACCTGCCAAGGTCGATCGGGAGTGAGGGTGACCGACAACCGATGGGGCAAGCCCTGACCGAGAATCCTTGGTTGGGGCCCCAAATTTAGGTTGTGAAGGCGGGGGTTCCACCACAGTGGGTGGCGCAGCCGGTTTCGGCCAAACAACCAGTGCCAGCTTGACAATCGACCACTACAAGGGGTTGTTCGGCGCTCGGTGACACCACATAATGGCTGGGGAAGTCGACAAGCGCCTATTCCATCAAAAGGAGCTGCTGCCACATAGCTCCTTGCATAGCGCCGACTTAATTCTTGTGAACCTATCCTCCAAAGAGGGATGAAGCGAGGATGAGCAGCACGCCGCTTTCCATGGTGCCAAGACGAGACCACCAATGTCGGCGGGATCAGCTGGACCGGGAAGAGGTCTGAGACCGAGACCTTCGGTGTTTCCGAGGGTGGGTCTGAGAGGGGGTGGGGGAAACCCGCTAGCTCCTCCCTCGGTTCAGGGACCTTAACCGGGGACTCTGGCACAGGAGGCACAGGCAAGTCCTTGGTTTCCACCGGGGGAACTGGTGAAGAAAGGCTGTCGGCTTCTCTGGTCAACAGCCCGTCCGATGGAGTCGAGAAAAATCTCGACTGCGTCAACATGTGCCTCGGCCGGCTGACCTGACGGGGACACCAGCTGAAGCCAGCTGACCTTAGCATAACCTCGACCAATCAGTATAGCATCACCCTCGGGAAGGGACCTCTCACTCCCACCAACGCCGATGGTGGGACTTACCTTGGGGTCCTTCTTTTGGAACGAGAGGAATGTCAAGGCCTTCTCCCTGGTGGAGAGGGGTGACAAGCTCCTTCAAAGAAGCTGTGTAGGAGGATTCCAAGGAGGCGAGATAAATGGCACAACGAGGATGATGATGATGATGCGGCCTGGGCGCCTCCTCGAGGGTGATCATCTGCTCCAGCTGTTTCACCCGAGGCCACAGCGCAGACACTGCCCAGCAGACTCCTTAGACTTAACCGAGGAGGATAACGTTTTTCGGAGATCGCTAACAATAACCGAACAGCACGGTCCTCCAAGACCGAAGCGAAAAGGATTGCACAACTCACAAGCCTGTGAGTCATGGCAGTCCAAGGCAATAGCGCATGCGGATGCGGATCGGTCAGAGACATCTTCTGCTCACAGGGCACCAACGAAATCCAGGAGTCGATTTGTCCACCAGGCCGCAAGAGAAGATACAGACGAAGTCTTGTAAATTTTAAAATAAGTTTGGATTAACTGAAGAGTTTGGATCCAGGCCTAAAAGCAGAGCGCAAGGAGGAACCTGAGCTTCCAAGAGGTAAGGAAGATCTGGCGTCATGGGGCGGAGCTGAGAGTTTTACCACCCGGGTGGGTGGGAGGAGCCAGCTTGAAGACCTTCCGGCAAGATTTAAAGCAGCAAGGAACCTGCCAATAAGTGTGGATGAACAACATATCCACATCCCTAGAACTGGGTAGTTTTGAGTTGGATGGGGAAGTGAACAGATCGAGATCTGGGCGACCCCACCGATTGAAAATGACTTCAACTACTGACTGCCTCACTTACCACTCATGTGCCCTTTCCTGAGTGCAGCTGAGGGTGTCCACCAGGACATTTTGAACGCCTGTGACGTACACTGCCTTGAGCTGCAGGCTGTGCTGTATCGCCCAATGCCACAAGCACATCAGTTCCCTGCACAGCGGATATGATTGCGTGCCACCCTCTTTGTTCAGGTACCAGACCATGCACATGTTGTCCTTCTATAACAGTAGGGGCCCAGGAAAGGAGTAGGCGCTGAAAAGCCTGGAGGGCATATAGTACAGCCCGCATCTCTTGCACACTACTGATGTGCAGAGATAGCTCCTGCTGACACCAGGATCCCTGTGTCCTGTGGTTGCCCAGATGGGTGCCCCAGCCCTGACCGGAAGCATCCGTTGTCAGGGTCTGAACCAGTGTAGGCATCTGATAAGGAATTCCTCTGGTGAGGTTGGACAGATCCTGCCACCACAGGAGGTCCCGACGCATGGGGCTGGACACTAGAATCCTGTGATCCAGGTTATCTGATTTCTGGTCCCACTGGACCAGAAGGTTCCACTGTGTAATCCGCATGTGGAGCCTGGCTAAGTGGACAGTGGGAATAGCCGCTGCCATCAGGCCCAGAAGGCGTAATACCAAATGGGCCGAGGTCCACTGGCTGGATGTCACTTGAATGGCCTGCTGACGCAAGGTTTCCACGTGGTCCTAAGGTAGGAAACCCAATCACTGAAATCTGCCCCCTACTGGTTACTCTTGAGCTGGTGGCAGAGGTTGGGGGCCCTGCCACAAGTCAGGAGATGGAGGGGGCTGGCGGAGCACCACCCCAGTAGCACTTTGGGACTTGACTGGAGGAGTGGGTCTCACCGACTGGGCCCGTTTGTTCTGACAACAGGCTGGCTGCTGCCTAGTCTGGCACTGTTGCTGGTGACAAACTGGCTGCTTTGGCTTGGAGTTGGAGCGGTACATAGACTAGACCGAGCGCAGTGCCTTGTCACTGTCCTGGAGCTCAGCAATTATGTCCTTAACATCTCCTCCAAATTGGACAGGTCATCTGAAAGGGGCATCTCGCATGGACGACTGGACGTCTTGGGACAACAAAAGAGCAACCAGGAGTACGGCGCATACTATGTCTGTGGCGGTCGCCAATTGATCGTCTATTGCATCATAGGTGGCCCTGAGAGAACGACAGCAGGAGATTTCTGCTGTCCTGACAGTCAGTGAAATCTTGGTTTTGGCCTCTGAATCGGGCAAAGCTTCAAATTCCAATTGTCCCAGGACAGATTTCTGGTACACAATCATGTGTGTCAGATAATTCAGAGCTCGAAGTGCCAGAGTGGAGAAGGAATACACCTTACATCCAAACTGGTCTATCTGCCATGACTCCTTGTCCGGAGAAGAGGTGCTCATGTGTTTAGGCTTAGCCGTACGGTCATGGGCTGCATTAATGACGAGTCCGCTTTTGGGTGAGAACTAAGGTGGTCTTTATCTCTGGGGGCCTGATACAGCCTAACAGCCTTCTTGGCGACTGCAGTCACTGACGAAGGTTGCTGCCTGACCGTGGAGGCCAGGTCCTCATATGGTCCAATCCATGGAGGAATGAGCATAGGGGACAGCTCGGGCATATCCAGGTGTTCCGTCAACCTCTTAAGTTGGGGATCCTGATCCTCCATCTTCCACCCATTCATCTCCTGAATCTTCTGGAGGATCTCTGTAAAAAAAAAGGTCCTCCGGAGGTGACTTGGGAGAGTCCTTCGGTTTTGGATCCTCTGGAGGGGGCTTACAAATCCCGAGGCAGAGGAGTCAGCGGAGTCTGAGTCCGATTCTGACGATGGACTTCCATCTGGAGACAAGGCCTGTGGGAGCAGAATCTCCTGTGGGGAGACCGCAAGGCCCCTACCAGTATCAGATACTGCGGAAGGACATGAGGTCTGTCCCGACGTAGAGGGGTGAGACTCCACTGGGAAAAGGGATCCCGATGTAGGATCCAAGTGGACCGACCTGGAAGCCGTGACTGATGGTCACTGGTCCAGCTCTGAGGTCAACTGTGTCTTGGTTTCAGACCACCAAAACTTTAAAGTCTCCCTAAAGTCCCCTTGAGGCTGAGGCGATGGAGAAGGTGGAGGAGGAGGAGGCTGACAGACGGGAGGGTAGCCCTGAAAGGGAAACCCCAGCGGCACATAGCCCAGCATGGGGTAATGGTAACCCAGCATCCCGTAGGGCGAATAGCCCAGCATCAGATACCCCAGCATGGGGTATCCTGGGGTATGATACCCTGGTGGCAGATACCCTAGCGAAGGGTAGTGATACACAGGGAAACGTGACATCAGAAGACCCAGCGAAGGGCCCGATGGCGGAGCCGAGGGACCTGCCGGCGGCCCTGATGGTGGATAACCTGGCATAGGAACCAACAGTTCTATCAGGGGTCCTGAAAGCGGGAGGCCAGGCGCAGGCCCTGAAGGAGGAGCCAAAGGACCAGATGGGGCCCTGCCAGAGGGTTCGTAGAGCCTGCTAATGTCAGGTCTGGCGCCGGAACATCCAGAGGAGGTTCTGGCGTCGGCCCCAAGGGGGCAGAGAGTCCCACTGGAGTCTGGGGTGGGAAGGCTGGCCCAGATGGGGAACCTATAGTGCAGGAGACACTGGCTCCCATGGTAGGTCCAGCGTCGGGCGCTCCAGCCCCTGCGCCAGAGTTGTGTCTGGCGGATACTCCTCCAACTCTGGCTCTGAATGTGCAGGAGAGCCAGGAGTCACCCCAGGGAAGGAGGTGAAGGAGGATCCTCAGAGGGCGAACCCACTGGGGAGGACTGCAGCAGGAGTGGCAGCGTGTGTTGATCCAGAAGATCAGTGTAGGGCCTGTTATTGGGGCCCAACAGAAGCACAATGGCTGTGCAGACGTCAGAGGAGCTGACATGCAGCTTATCAGCCTGGACCGGGCGTTTGTCAGGGGGGCTGACAACTGACTTAATGGCTGCGCCACCAGTCTTAGGTACCGGGATTTTGAGGGGCCTAAGGGTGGCGGAGCTCTTCGAAGGATTGGATGCACCCGCCTGAACTGTGACCAGTTCAGGCGGGTGGACTGAGGGCTGCTCCCCGGGAGGATGAGCAGGCTTAGTTGGTGAAGCAGTACCCCATGCCCGTGGGAGGCCGCTCGTCGCCCACAGCTCTCAAAGCAGGTTGCAGGTGGGAAGGAGACTGATCACAGTCCCAGTGCTTCTCCTTGTCCTTCTTCTTCTTATGGGAGTCTGAAGAACCCCGAGAGGAAGACGATTCCTGCAGCTCCTGCAGCTGCTTCTCCATGGAAGCCATCTTTAGTTTTAAGAACATGGGCTTCCAAGGCCTGCTGGCAGTGTTTCCGTGTGGCCTAGTTGAAATTCTCACAGGTCTCACAGTCCTCGGTCTTGTGCTCTGGTCCAACACAGAAGAAGCAGAGGGAATGGCCGTCCTTGTGGGGGAGCCGAGTTCCGCAGGAATCGCACTTGTTCTTATGCGACTTGGATGGTGTCAGAGAAGACATGCATGAAAAAAGTAATACTTTTCAAAGATTTAAGAAAGAAACAACAAAACGATGAAATATTCATCCAAAAATGGCGGTCAACTGAAGCAGCGTTCTCCGCGAGGTCTGACGTGCACAGGCCGACGGTGGGAAAGAACTGGAGGGTGGGTGTGGGTGGTCCCCCACCAGACACTGCCAGCTAAAGTTTTCCGTGTGGTCCTATTGCCCAACGGCTCTACTCCTAATGGTTATTACCTACTGCAACAGCCCTCTCGAAATAAGATCTGTGAGTTATATGCTCAAGCTGGGTGGCTCAATCTTCATGGCAGAATGAAGTACCAGAGCTGCTTGCTTGACAAGAAAACATCCTTGAGCCTAACCCCCTCAGGCATCCAAAAAATTCTGTGCCCATTGACAAATCCCCACCACACCAGAGGAACAATCAAACAGCCTTTCAAGGCCCCCTTCTGCTGTACCTCGTAAGGGCAAAGATCATTTGAGTACCATGCCCCCAACTGGCTGAACTCCCTCTGCTGTGACATACTGGCCGAATACAGAATTTACCTTTTTAAGTGGAAGCTGCATGCTTACCTAGCTACACTTGTGATAGGGAAGCCTTATCTGATGAATTTAGGACCATCATTATTTATTTTTTTTTGCTTGACGTTTTAACCCCACTCTAAGCCTGTTGCAACAGCACCTCTTTTACTACTTCTATCTCTAAATATTTATTTCTACTGTCAGGTTGACCACCTGCAGTACATACCCTTTTGACCTTCCTTAAATCTTTTCCTATTTTTCTATTTCTTTTTTCCTCTCCCCTCCCGTTTTTATGGTCCAGCAGGTAGTTGTATAATGTAATAAACTACAGCATGATGTATATACAGACTGACGGTGTAGTCTGTCTAAGAAACAGTCTGTTGTTTAAAGAAAGAATGATGCTGCACTGTTGAATTGCCCATTATTGTGTAGCTGAACAGCATGTGCCATTGTTTTTTTTTTGTTGTCGTTTTATTTCCTCTTTTGAATTGGTGGAGAATGAAGATAAAAGGGGCAGCCAGCTACAGAGATACTGTAATTGTCCCCAAGCTGAAGAGCCGACCGCTCAGTCGGGTGAAAAGACAGTTCTTTTATACTGTTACTATAAAATGTGATGTCATTTGAATAAGAGGAGCTTGTGCCAAGTTAGAGGGTAACATTGATTTTAAGGAAAATGAAGAGAGATGCTGTAATAATCTAGATGTGTAAACATGTTATACCCTATTTTCTAAAGAAATAGCATGATCTCATGTCAGATGAGTCCACCTGTCTGTGTTTATTTAGGATGAGTCAGCCCATTTACTTAGGACGAGTCAGCCTGCCTGTGTCTACTTAGAGAATTGTGAGTCAGACAGGTCACATGCTGCTGACATCATCAGTAGTCAGGTATAAAAGCCTATCTCCTGAGATGCAAAACAGATGAGTCAGTCAGTAGAGACCTGACTGTCGTACAGGAAGCAGCTCATAATACAAGCAAGTTTTCATGTGCTAGGACTCTATTTGGCTGGAACTAAGCCTGGAAGTTGTGCACTGAGGGAATTGTGCATTGTTTTGAACTGAAAGACTAACCACCTATTTCTTTTCTGTATGTTTATCATTTTATTTTATTTTTGGAAAATAAATACTGCAAACAACGTTCTACACTGTTTACCTGTGTTTGTTGCATCTGTCTACCCACTAACCTTCACAGCGCTCAGTAGCTGTGACTGCCAAACCTAATCGGAATCTGGCTGACCTGTTTACACTGCCCAACTGTTGCACTTAGCTGCTATGACAAACACCAGGGCACTCACCCTCTACCTTTGCTTCCCAACTACTATTGTCCACCCCCCACACCTCTCTAGTTTGTTCCCTGCTCACCCTCTCCCGCCTTATACTTTCCTATGCTTTTCACATTCCTTATGCCCTACTCCACCATCCCCGGCTCTCCGGGCTCCTGACAAGGCCTCTTGGCTGTGAAACTTAACTCGGTATGAATAAAGTAAAATGTCTAATACCCTATCCTACATTGTATGTAAACATTATCACTTAAATTGTACTACCTGAAGTTTTTTGAATTATATGAACTCTAATATGTTGTATTGGTTGCATGGCTGTCGTTAAATCAACTTATTTGGAAGCCATCAAAGCCAAAAGTAAGGTCAGTAAATCTGTTATACAAGCACTGAGTTGTGGAGTGCTGCATTGAATCCACATTTCTGTCTGACTTGTTCTTAAAATATGTGTACTAGTCTTTGAGGTCTATTCAAAACCATTTTGGAAAACAAAGGGAAGAGACTAACAAAGGATTTTTACATCCTGCATATGCCCCAGGCCAATGTTCATTACCTTCAGGAATTTAACCCCTTCAGGAATTTATCACATTCTGGGTCTTTGAGCTACAATAACAGTTTTCTGGTCACAGGTATTTCACCGTTTCTTGTGGATTTGATTACTTTTCATCAATCACGTGGCACCTCTGAGAACACGGCTTTACATATTGTGCTCTGCAATATCACGGGGCAAACGCAGACCAGCAAGACCAAGAGGACTAGATGCCCTACAACAAAACTAGTCTGCAAAATGATTAAAGCGTACCTTCTTAGGATACTACTTATGCTACTTCTGATATCTGGAAATGTTCATCTTAACCGGGGCCTACTGGCCTAGCACCTACAGAAAGGCGGAGGGTCCTCACATTAGCCTCAATCAATGTCTGCAGCCTCCTTAACAAACTTGACATCTTGCAAACCTGGGTCCAGCAACACAGCCCTGATGTACTCTCTGTTGTCGAAACATGGCTTAACCCCAAGATACCAGACGCTGCAGTCACCATCCCTGGATACTCTATATTCAGGCAGGACAGGGTTTCCAAACGAGGTGGGGGCTCTGCCATCTACCTGAGGAATTCCTATCTGGGTCAAGTCTTCCCATTCTCAAACCCTAAACCTCGCAGGTTCTCGCTATTAAAGTTCTACTCGGGACGCACAACAAGAAGCTCACCATTGCCTCTGTGTACCTACCCCCTAAAGATCAACACAATGGATTTATGAGCATATTGGAGAGCCTACAGGGATTACACCATAACTCTGAACTCATAGTACTAGATGACTTCAACATAAATTGGCTATTGCTGGAGGCCAGTAACTACAAGGATGCTGTCACGTCACAGAACCTCACCCAGCTTGTTACCACCCCCACCAGATGCAACTATAGGACAGGGTCACGAACACTTCTGGACTGGATCCTAACTAATCACCCTGAACGAATCTCAAAAGTCTCAGTGCTCCCTGATGGGATCAGTGACCACTCACCAGTCACATGTACCTGGACAAACAAATTCATTAAGCCCCCTCCTAAAATAATCCACACCAGAGTGTTAAAGCAGGGGTACCTTGAGCTACTAAAGACACACCTAAGCCACCTGGACTGGACACCAATCGACTGCCATTGATGTAAACCAAGCCTTAGACCTTTTCATCAGTCACTTCACTGCGGCCTGCAATATCTTTGCACCTCTCAAAAAGCTGAAGGTCAGGGGCAGAGCTAACCCTTGGATACCCCCGATCTAATCACTTTACTCAAACACAGGGATCATCTCTGGCACTGTGTCAATGCAACATCCAAACCTGGGGATATTCATAAATATAAAGCTGCCAGAAATGAGTGCACGCGGGCAGTTAGGACAGCCAAAAGCAAATACTTCAAGGAAGCTCTCTCCAACTCCTGGGGTGATGGAAAAAATTTTTGGAGTAACTTGAAAGTTCTTACAGGCAAGGACCCTAAGTCACCACCCACCATGCTCAGCATAAATGGAACACTAACAACTGACCTGTACACCATCACCAACACCTTTAACAATGCGTTCTCCAACTTGGATAGTGTCCTCCCTTCTAATTTCTTTGATGCCCCCTCTGGTAGTAACCCTCCTACAACTATTCCTCTCCTACACCCTACCCCACAATTCTACTTCAAGGAGATCCCAGTGCATGAAGCCAGAACCTATATTCGGAAGGCCATTCACAATGCAGGCTACAGCGGTGACTCCCTTGACCTGAAGTTGTTAGCACTTGTCCTTGAAGAAGTCCTTGAACCCTTGACAAAGGTCCTCAATCTATCACTAAGGATGTCCCAGTTCCCATCTCGCTGGAAACAGGCGACCATCACACCGGTACACAAAAGTGGAGACAAATCACTGCACTCCAACTACAGACCTATCTCCATCCTCCCCTCCCTCCATTGTCTAAGGCCCTGGAGCGCATCACCTCAGACCAATTAGCCAAGTACCTGGAAAAATACGACATCCAGTGTCCTGAGCAACATGGTTTCCGAAATGGGCACAGTACCACCACTGCACTATTAGAATTCACAGGCTTCATCCATACCACACTTGATCAAGGAAACTGTGTAGGGTGTAACACAGCACTGGGTAAAGTTGTGGAAGGGCGTTACCTTCCAGCATGTATCTTCCATTTTTTTCTCTGCCAGGACTACAAAGTATGGTGCATACACTACAAGTCCCAGAAGGCATTGCACCACAACTTCACAGAGCTAAGTGCTTGATTAAGAGCAGGTGCAGGAGAGTGACTGCCTGCATAAAAGAGAGGCTCAAACAATTGCTTGTGTCTCAGTACCTGATTAGGAACAGACCTGGAGCCTGGCTGGGGAATATCTGCAGAAGGATTTTTACTTTGGAGAGAGAGAGAACTCTGAATCAACTGACTGCCTGGTTTGGAACTTTTGTTTGGCCTTCAACAACAAATTGGATTTTACTTTGGAAAGAGAGAACTCTGAATCAACTGACTGTCTGGTATGGAACCTTTTGTTTAGCCTGCAAGAATGAATTGAATTCTGACTTTGGACTGGCTGAAAACCTGAGACTGGTAAATAATTTTCCTTTGAAACATAGAACAAGAGACTCTGTGCTGATTTTGTTTGTATGTCCCAGGAAACAGCTTAGCTACCTGGGTTATAGAGAGGCAACAAAAGTTCACTGTGTAGTTAGTGCTCAACAAAGAGCTAGGTATTATTTTCTGTTGTTTTATTTTCAACCAGTGTTATGTTTGAATGCACCTCTCACAGTAATCTTACCAATAAATGCACAGACAGTCTGCTGTTTTAAGCTGCACATCCTGGGCTGTGGTACAAAGTGTGTTTATATTCCCCAAGATCCCAGGGTAACACAACCCCCCCCTTGTGTTGCAAGAGGCAGTATTCATCAACCTTACGAAAGCCTTTGATACTGTGAACCACCCACTCCTACTCAAGCAATTATCAAACATTGGGCTCTCCAATGAAGCACTGCTCTGGTTTTCAAGCTACCTTGGGGAGAGGGTCCAGCGGGTTAGGATTGCCGGTGTTACCTCAGAAGAAAAGCCAGTCCTTTCAGGGGTCCCACAGGGGTCCATCCTGGGCCACTACTCTTCAACCTCTTCCTCAACGACCTTCCCAGTGTCTGCCACCAGAAATTACTGCTCTACGCCGATGACACAGTCATGTTCACCAACCACCAAAATGCAGAGCTCCTCGAGAAACAATTACAGCTTGAATTCATGCGCATCGAAGAATGGTTCAAGTCACACAAACTGGTCATGAACTACAGCAAAACAAAGGTTATGACCTTCTACAACGCCAGAAGCAAGTACAAATCCCGTAACCTCACCATCCTAAACCAAACAGGGACCTTACTTGAACACATTCCTGATTTTAAATACTTAGGTGTCACATTGGACAGCTCACTGTCCTACCATCGGCACATAGATTCTGTCGCCAAAGCCACCAACATCCGTATAGGCCTGCTCTACAGGCACAAACACTGCATGACTCCTGACACTCTCCAGTTGGCTAACAACAGCTCTGTCACCTCCATCATCGATTACAGGCTAGCAATTTATGGCTCTGCCTCCACCTCTGCCCTCCGCAGAATTACAGTTGCACTCAACAAAGCATGCAGGCTGCTAACGGGGCTGATCGACCCCACACACACTTGTGACCTGTACACTCGGGCAGCATGGCTACCTCTCATCAGCCAGATACAGTATCAAACCTGCCTCTTAGCCAAAAGTCCTCCTCGGGTCATGCCCCGGCACTAAAGCTACTTATTGACCACCACATCACCCAGAGAAGTAGAAGTTCACAACAACCAACCTTCCTTGTCCCCAGATGCCGGACTACCATGGGCCAGAGGACCTTTGCCCACAGAGCACCACAGTGGTACAATACTCTCAACAAAGAAACTCTTACTGCTGCTGCTCTTGGCCCTTTTAAGAGACAACTCCGACTTCATCTCATTTCAACTAGTCGTTGTGACTGCCTCGCCTAATCGGGGGCCCACCGTTCACTGCCCTCCACTTCAGTCTTGACAGCTATCTCTCCCACCTTGATACCTTCTACCTGCCTACCCCCTTGCCCCCTCTCCCTTTCCTCCCCTGGGGCATTTTCTGACTTCTATCCCTCCTCTCCCTCCCCTTTAGAGCTCTTACCCTCATCCTCTACCCTCCGACAATGGCCTTCCTGCCTGCATACCCCCTTCCCTCTCACCTGCAGTGCTTATTTCCAAGATTGCCCTTGGCTGGTTATGTCATGCTACCTAACATTTGGCACATTTTGAATTACCGGAATTTCCTAAGCCTCAGTCTCTTACTTCTTGTTATTGTGTAACTATGTATTATTATGTTGACCTTTGTATGTATGTATGTATGTATACCCCCCATTCCTTCGACGTGGAACCTTTGTAAACGAGCAGTTCCTGCTCAAAGGTATTTGTAATCCTAGATTTCAATAAAATAAAAAAATAAATAAAAATTAAATGTAATGTAACTGAACATTCTGTTCATTTACCGTCTTCCCAAATCATGTATGTTCTCTGTTACCCACTGACATGGAACCTTTGTAAATGAGCCCCCAGCTCAAAGGTACTTGTCATCTGAGAATTTAAATAAATAAAATATTTTGGTCACATAGTAGCCGGAGAAGACGCAGACAGAGACGGACTGACATTCACGGTCTCCGCAGACTGAACTTCCTGAGCTGAAAAAGGGCTACATGCTTCAGCTATCCGAAAAGAAAAAAAAATTACTCACCGCAGTAATCTTCTTTCTTACAAGGGGTCCTTTAGCATCAGTAACAAGAAAAAATGACTCACCTTAGTAATGTTGTTTCTTCTAATGGAGTCTTGCTATATTATAGACATTAGCAGTTTGATCCAGCTCTAGAACTGCTCCGGAGTGAAATGGTTAAAACCATTCCAAAATAGAATTTTGGCACGAGAGCAGCTCTATCTGTGTCATTTCAAACTTGAACTGTCAAATCTTTATGAGCCAAACTCACTAAGGTCTGTGTGGAAGCTGTAACCTATACTAGCCAAATGGCTACCTAAATAATAACAACCATTGATGGTCCCAACACCCAAGACTCAAGTCAGGGGGCCAGAAATACTAACACCATTCTAATAATGTGAAAAAGGAACACAAGTATAATAAAACACACACACGCATACACATACACACCCCCAAAGTCCCAAAGGGGACAAAATGCTAACAGGACATAAGTAGTGCCCACACTAAGTTGCCCGCACCCCACCAAGTAGAGGTTCTGAGAGGGGCAGGTTGGGGGGGAGGTCTATAATATAGCAAGACTCCATTAGAAGAAACAACATTACTAAGGTGAGTAATTTTTTCTTCAAACAACATGAAGTCTTGCTATATTATAGACATAAGCAGAATACACAGCAGTACCTCCATGGAGGAGGGGCAGAACCTACTCAGGGAATAGGCTCTGAAGAACAGCTGTGCCAAACCGAGCATCTCTCCTGGCCTGGACATCCAGGGGTAATGCTTGGTAAAAGTGTGTACCGTTTTCAAGTAGCAGCCTGGCAAATCTCTAATAAGGGATATCTCTGGCAGCAGCCAGAGGCAGCTGTACCCTGGTAGAATGAGCCCTCAAACCGGGAGGGGGGCTCTGCCCACTTTCTGATAACAAATTGGATACAGAGACAATCCACCTGGCTATTCATCTCTTAGTGGCAGGTTTGCCTTTCCCAACTTCACCATAGGTAAGGAAAAGTTGGAGGATTCAGACCTGTGACCTTTGGTATGCTCTATATAATAACTAAGAGCTCTCTTAACATCCAGGCTGTGCAACCTCCTCTCACCCAAAGAGGAGTGATCAGTGAAAATACTGGAAGGGAGATAGATTGATTAAGATGGAAATCTGAAACCACCTTAGGCAAAACTTCCTATTAGTCCTAAGGACTACCTTATCCCTGTGGAAGAAATAAAGTCAGTCTCCACTGACAAGGCTTGCAATTCACTTATGCGTCTGGCAGAAGTGATAGCCACTAGAAAAACAGTTTTCAAGTTAGGTACTTAAGCTCTGCAGAAGACAGAGGTTCAAAAGGGGGTTGCATTAACTGGGCAATGCAAACATTAAGGTCCCAAGCAGGGGCCGGTTCCCGAAAGGAGGATTAGTATGGAGTAATCCCTTAAAAAACTTGGAAAACACAGGATGAGAGGAAAGAGGGATGACTTTCCTGCTGACACAAAAGCAGACACAGCTGCCAAATGAACTCTCAGGGTAGCTGGTCTGAGACCCAAGGAATTAAGATGTACCATGTAATCTAACAAAATGGGCAATTCAGCAGATTCTAGGAAATATTTTCCCAGCACACCAAATGGAAAACCTTTTCCATTTAGAACTATAAGTAGCCCTAGTGGAAGGCTTTCTGGAAGCCTTTAGGATCTCAAGAACACCCTGAGAGAGTGTAAATCAGCAAACTCTAACTCCTCAAGAGCCAGGCCTTGAGGTTGAGGGATTTGAGGTCCGGATACCAAACCCTTCCCGGGCACAAGTCAACAGATTGTGATTCCTGGGGAGGCACAGGGAAGATGGACTGTCAGAGACAGAAGGAGGTACCAGGGCTGCCTGGCCCAATCAGGGCAATCAGAATCACCCTGCAAGGCTGAGATCTGATTTTGACTAGCACTTTGAATAGGAGAGAAGGGGAAAGCATAGAGGAACTTCCCTCCCAATCCAGAAGAAGGGCATCCAGGGAACTGAGCCCAGCACTGGAGGCCTGCAACAGAACAGAGGAAGTTTGTGATTGTCTGGGGCTGCAAAAGATCTACCTGAGGATGCCCACCTGGCAAAAACTATCCCAGCACTTGAGGATCCAGGGACCATTCGTGATGGCCCTGGGAAATCCTACTGAGGGCATCCGCTAGGACATTGTCCTTCCCTGGAAGATGAACTGCTATGAGGGAAGTGTTCAGGAATAGGCCAGAGACCACAACTTCATTGCCTCGGTGCACAAGGCCAAGACTGAGTGCCCCCTGTTTGTTGATGTACCACATTGTTGTGGTGTTGTCTGTTCTGACTTGATCACCTTGTCGTGGACAGATGCAGAAAAAGCTTGAAGAGCTAAAAAGACAGCTCTGAGTTCCAGCAAATTGATGTGGAGCAGAGATTCCTGGGGGGACCAAACTCCCTGAGTGGAAAGGTCACCCATGTGGGCTCCCCAACCCAGAAGGGAAGCATCTGTAGTGAGAGTCAAGTCGTGAGAAGGGGAAATGAAGGGGACCCCCGCTCTTAAATTGCTCTGATCCTGCCACCACTGGAGAGCTAGGATCAAGGTTAGAGTCACTGGGACCAACTTGGAAAGGGGGTCTCTTCTCTGAGACCAAAAGGTTCTCAAGTGAAACTGAATGTCTCTCATCTGAAATCTGGCTCCCTGCACACAGCTGTGGATGCAGCCATGTGCCCCAGGAGCTGCTGCAGAAGTGTCTTGCTGGTCGAGAGACCTGCAGAGTGAAGGAAGAGGCCAGAGCCACTAAATTCTTTACCCTTTCTGGGGAAGAAAGGCTCTGGCTAGCTTTGTGTCCAATTCTGCCCTATAAAGGTGAGTACCTGGACTGGTTCCAGAACCGACTTTGGTAGGTTTAGCAGAAAACCCAGGGAGGTGAGAAGCTGCTGGGTGACCTGCAGGTGAGATTTTACCTGTTCTGGGGACTGGCCTACAATGAGCCAGTCATCTAGATAGGGAAAAACAGCAATCCTCTGCCTCCTTAAGTAGGCCACTGCCACTGCTAGACACTTTGTGAATACCCTTGGAGCAGAGGTAAGGCCGAAGGGCATTGCTCTGAACTGGTAATGACCTGAGGGCAGTTCGAATCTGAGGTACTTTCGATGGGATCTTGTGATTAGGACATGGAAATAGGCATCCTTGAGGTCCAGGGAGGCTAGCCAGTCCCCTGGCCTTAGGGAAGGTAAAATCATTGCCAGAGTTACCATTTTGAACTTTGGTTTCAAAAGATGCTTGTTCAGATATCTGAGATCTAAAATGGACCGCCATTCTCCTGTCTTTTGGGGTAAGGAATGTCTGAATACAGACCCCTGCCCTGATGCGGGGAGGAACCCTCTACTGCTCTGAGAGCTAACAGGGATGAGACCTCTGTTTCCAGAGCGGGGTCTCTGAAGCACTTGCAGGTAGAAAAGTCTGCTTCTCAACTTGGGAAACTTTTTGGCGGAGAACCAGACCCTAGCTTACTACTTCCAGAACCCACTTGTCTGAGGTTAAAGAGCCCAATTCTGACTGAAGTAAGCCAGCCTGCCCCCACTGGTACAGGAGAATCGCCCTGGGCACCCCATCAGGGTGCCTGTTTCGCAGGAGCTTTAGGCTGGGGGTGGGAGCAGGTCTGCCCACCCCCGTCTGCCCCCGCCTCTGAAGAAGCCCTCTGAGCATAGGCAGAGGGGCCTGAGTCTGGTAGAAAGGCCTGTGAAAGGCCTACCCTACCCCTGGGGGCATGCCTTTGAGGAGTGGCTTGCCGCTCCTTAGCCTGGGCACCTTGTAAGTAGTCCTATATTCATCCATCTTCTTCATGTAATTCTCTGTCTGCTCTCCAAACAGAGAATTTCCCACCACAGGAAAATCCATAGCCTTAGTCTGGGTATCCTGAGACAAACTAGTACACCTGAGCCAGGCCAACCTACGAAAAGCTATAGATGTGGCCATGACCCTAGAGGAAACATCATTAACATCCACAGCAGCATGAAACTGAACCTTAGAGGCTTCAATGCCATCAGCAGCCACCTGTTCTAGTTCACTAGCCAGCTGGCCATGGGCCTGCTTGGCCAATTGCATAACAGTATCCCATCTAGATTTCTGATACCTAGCTACATAAGCCATAAAATTTGCTTGCCTGAGTCCCAGAGAGGCTGCCATATACTGTTTTGCCATGGCATCAATCTTCCTGGAATCCTTTGTCAGGAGGATGTGAAGCCAAGGGAATATTAGCTTTATCACAGGCAGCAGCCTGAACTACTCCAACATGACTGCATTGCTGAGAAAGGAATTCTGTATCAGGCCTGACAATGTATACCTTCTGTCCATCTTTTTATCTACAGGAGGCACAGAATTAGAGCTTTTAAATTTTAATTGTTTATTTCTAAAAGACTTATGTAAAGGAATAGACAATCTCCTAGACTCTGGAATATCCATCATTTCTACAAAATCAGGCTCCTCTTGCTCACCCACAGCCTCTTCTAAAGGAAGCTGGAGGTTTCAACAACTTTTTATAAAACATAAAATGAGATGGGGACTCAGACAGCATAGGGGAGATTCTAAAGGTCTGTCTGGGGAGATGTCTGGTTCAATGGGCACACCCAGACCTTCCCAGCCACATTCATACTGTTCATAATCCTCCTCCCCTCCTCTGGTTCATAAAATTCCTCAATATCATAATCCTGAACCACTGGACCGGACGAACCGACCTTTTACCAGATAGAGGTGGTTCGGACGGACCCTGAGACAGTGACTGGACAATTGTATGGCTTTGCTATCTTCTGCAGCAGTTGGAGAAGGAATTTTGGACTCCCAGACCTGCTGATTTTCTTGTTTTCTTTACTGGAATTGGTTCCTCAGAACCAGCTTTTCTTTTCCCGAGGAAGTCTGGCCCTGGTCAGAGGGCACTCCTCTGGTTCGGTTGGCACCGAACCGGCTGGCCATCGGGTCAGCGGACTTTTCAGCCTCTTCGCTCCCTGAGCCTGCCCAATCTTTTTCCAGGGTGGCTGCAGGAAATTCTATACCTGGCAGTCTGACTGGAGGTGGTCAAACCCCAAACAATAAACACATGTGTGTGTGGGTCAGTCTTGGCAAAGACTTCCCACAGACATCACAGTGTTGAAACCCAGTGGGCCCGGTTTTTCTTTTGGGTTTCTCAGACATAATGCCAGCCTAACCAAAAACTTGCCCTTTTAACGGCAGTGCCAGGCAAGACACCCTTATCGGTTCCTAACCGTGTCACGGGTATTGGAAAAAACCGTAATAAATCAGTTTTTTTTAGAACCGATAAGAACCGGGAACCGCACTCTAAAATAGTAACTTTTAGTTTTAAATGAGTTTTAAACCCACTGATCGGTTCAAAACAGAACCGATAACTTACAAGTTCCACACAGACAAAACCTTCATTTACTTATTGTTACCACAGATAGAGCTTGAACCGAACGGTTTTGTGTTAAAATAAAACTATTCTCGGTTAAATCCAACCGAGAAAACACTTTTAAACCGAAATGAACCGAGCAGAAGGAGAAATCTCCGGAGCGACTGTTCACTGAGGCGGAGTAAAGAATCTGACAGTTCAAGTTTGAAATGACACAGATAGAGCTGCTCTCGTGCCAAAATCCTATTTTGGAATGGTTTTAACCATTTCACTCCAGGGCAGTTCTAGAGCTGGATCAAACTGCTAATGTCTATAATATAGCAAGACTTCATGTTGTTTGAATAGCAGTTAGCTGGCTGGGTGCAACTGCCCCGGAGGTATGCCTTTAAGATAATTTTATTTAAATGAGCTTTGGGTAATAGCCAATCAAAAAACAGGAGGGGGAGTGAGCTGAGTTACAGGTGCCTGAAAGTTTCAGAATTTTTTCGAAGGAAAACAAGGGCACAGGCCCCGAAAACGAATCAACAGGATTCACAAAACATGCAAATGTCCATAAAAGTGGAAATAAAACAACACGAGTTAGAAACTCATCAATAAAAAACTCCAAATTTGGTAAAATATGTGATTAACAGGGCCCTTCTCCTGAAAGGTGAACCGGGGAAGAAGGGTGGGAGCTTACTGATGCTAAAGGACCCCTTGGAAGAAAGAAGATTACTGCAGTAATTTTTTTTTCTTACCCCAGGAGTCCTTTAGCATCAGTAACAACAGCAGGTTACCGAGCAGTACCAAGTGAGATGTGGGCAGAGAACCTACTTAGGAAAGAGGCTCTGCAGAACCACCCTGCCAAATTTGGCACAGATCTGAACTGCACCTTTAAACTGCAGTGCATCATGAGGGTGTGCACAGAACAGATTTCCAGGCAGCTGCTTTGCAGACATCAAGAAGGAGTATGTCCCTTACTGCTGCCTCAGAGGCTGCAGTGCCCCTGGTAGAGTGGGCCCTGAGCCCCACAGGAGGTTGACGACCAGCCTGTCCATAGCAGAAACTAATACAAGAAACCAACCAGTGGGAAAAAAACTCTATTGGCAGCTGGTCTTCCTCTGCCTACACTCCCATAAGTGAGTAACAACTGAGAGGAAGAGTCTCGGGACTGCCTAGTATGCTCCGGGTAGTAAAGGAGAGCTATTTTAACATTTAAGCTGAGGAGCTTGTTTGCTCATTAAGAGTGGATTTCTCAGAGAAGAAGACAGAGAGAGTACTGGACTGGTTTTAGATGGAACTCTAAAGCCCCCTTAGGCAGAAACTTCCTGTTCGTCCAGACTCAATTTTATTGTTACAATGAATGATGAAATTATGCTCAGTGCACAAGGCCTGCACCTCTGAAATTCTTCTGGAAGCGGTAATGATCACCCGGAAGACCTATGTTCGGGTCACAAACTTAATATGTGCTGTGGCCATGGGCTCAAAGAGAGGCTCCGTGAGACTGGCAATGCAGAGATTAAGACTCCAAGAGGGTACGGACTCCTTGACTGGAGGATGGGAGTGCAAAAGGCCTTTGAAAAACTGTTTGACTATGGTGTGGGAAAAAACTAACTTTTTCTTTCCCACTAAAGAAAATGCCGAAATTGCAGTCAGGCGTAACTTGAGGAAAGAGGGTTTCAAGTCAGATGCCTGCAGATGTACTAGGTAATCCAGCAGCTGAGGATCTGCTGCTGTAAGAAGGTTGGCCCAGTTTGGTCTTGCACCAGAGGGGAAACTGTTTCCATTTGGTTGCATACGTCCCTACTTCGTGCTAGTTCCGAGAACTGAGAATATGGGACTCAACTCCTCAAGAACCAGGCCTTGAGGTGAAGAGAATATATGTCTGGATAATGCACTCCTGTCTGAAGAAGGTCAGCAGAGAGTGAGACAGAGGCAGGTGGTTGGGCCTGCTGCAGGAAAATGCGGGAAGGAGAGGGTATCAGACTTGACTGGGACGATTCGGAGCCACCAGAATCACTGATGCAGGCTGTTGTCCGAGTTTCAGAAACACCCTGGGAATCAGGGGGAAAAGCAGGATGCATATAGGGACCTCCCTGACCAGACCAGGCTTGAGGCATCCAGGGGAGCAATCCCCGGACTGGGGCCTGCACCAGAACTGAGGAAGCTGGAAGCTGAGGGAAGAGGCAAACGGATTCACTTTTGGAGTGCCCACCACCTGAACACTGCGGCTAGTACTTAACTGTTAAGAATCCATTCACTCTGGCCTTGACTGATGCAACTTAGAGCATCTGCCAGAGTACTGTGTTTGCCTAGGAAGGAATAGCTGGAAGGCTGACTCCCAGGGAGAAGGCGAGAGACCAGATTTATAGAGCCTGCGAGCAGAATATTCCTGATTTGGTCCACTCTGCTTGTTTGTGAAAAAAAATCGCAGTGGTGACATTGTACTCTCTGTCCTTTATGACAGGAGCAATTGCTTTGAGAGCTAGAAGGATTGCTCTGGGTTCCAACAATCTATGTGTACCTGTGACTCTTGGAGAGTCTAGGTGCCACTTACTGAGGCACTGTACAGATGTGCTCCCCACCACAGTAGGGAGGCGTCTGAGGCACTACTCTGTAAGAGGTCTCAGCTTCAAAAAAGTGTTAAATGAGATGGCTGATCTATGTCCTTCCTGGGAATCAAACATGTGACCCTCTGCTTGTAAGGCAAAGACATACCCAGTGTACCACTTAAGTCTAGCTATCTGAACACTGGGACCACTGCAAGCATAGAAGCCATGTGTCCCAGTAACCCGAGAAAATGAGAACGTTACGTGATTTGCTCAGGACCACATCCTATATGAAACAGCTGATAGTTAATGATTCAACCCGGTCAAGTGCCTGTTGCTGGTCTCGCTGTCCCTGGATGAAGGAATTTGCTACTAAGGGACAGCTTGAATTCTCACCTGCAATGGGAAAAGCATATCCCTCCTGGATGATGAAAGGATCCCAGGTGAGCCTTTTTCAAGATTTACCCGGGAACCCAGAGACTCTAGAGTGAGCCCTATAAGGGGAAAAAAGGTCCCTTCGACCTGGCAAGGGGACTTTGGCACTATGAGCCAATCATCGAGACAGGTGTAGCAGAGATGCCCAGATTTCTGAATGTGTGCTGCCAGGCACCTTGTAAAAACTCTTGAGGCCAAGGAAGGCTGAAGGGCCACAGTTAGCCCGCGCCTGTGAAACTGCCTGTGAGACCTCATTATGGGCTCTATGGAAAAAGGAAGCCCCTTTAGGATCAGGAAGGCTAGCCAGTCTCCCTGCTGTAAGGACTGTATGATTAGTAACAGAGTGACCATCTCGAATTTGGGTTTTAACAGCAAGATAGGTGGTCACTCCCCAGTTGTCTTTTTGTGTCAGAAAATACCTGGGGTAGAGGCCCTTACTCTTTTTGTGGGCCAGGACCCTCTCCACCATTCGCAAAGCTTGAAAGTTTTTACCTCCTACTCCAACAGTAACACCTGTGTTGCGGATAGAGGCTTAGACACCTGGGTACGCCTGAGGTCTGTCCACACTAATGTTCAGAGGCAGACTGCAAAGCTGCTGGCTGGGTAGAGATGGCCACTCCCGGACCCTTCTACCCCTCCCTCTGAAAGCGCCCCTGTACTGAGAGAAGGGGAAGCTGGAAAAATAACCTGTGCCCCTACTGCCCTCGGGAGGAATTTCCATGGGGCAGGAGGCCCGATGCAGTCAGATGTTCTGGATCGAACCAAATGATTTGATCATGGGCAAAGTCCATGGCCCTAAAACTGGGAGTCTGGGGGTAGACCAGTAGTTCTAAGCCAGACAAAGCGCCTCAGAGAGGTGGCATGGGGCTGGGCCATGACTGTGGAGGCATGGAATTGGCACTACATAGCTTCCGAGGCAGGTTGCCGTGACCACCAGCTCCTGCACCACAGTACCAGGACAGAAATCTGCAGTGCTTTATTTCCTTTTTCTTTTTTTTTGATATTTGGCCGAGAGGCCATGTAGGAAAATCTTTTGACAAGCATCTGTGTTAGCTATGAAGTATATTTTCTGGAGTCCTTGTGCGGGAGTAAGGAGAACAAGGAGACCCCAGCTTTCTTGAAAGGTACAGTCCACTCCACTCACACCGCCCTCGGTTATCACGGGCAGTCAGTTATTGCGGGCAATTTCCATTTGCCACTCCCATAGGTGTATTGTTTAAAACTGATGGTTATACTGACTTACTAGCGCCTGCTATTCCGGGCAGCCGGCAGCGATCTGGTGTGAGAATAGGGCTAATTAACACCCAACACCCCCATTAACACCTTGTGTGTTTGGTATACACAGCACTTTTTTAACTGCAGATCGCATGGCTAATCACTCTTTCAAGCTTAAATCCCGTCTTGTACAGTACTTTACGTCTTGTACTTTACCTCAGCACACTGCTCGCTCGAGTTGGATAAAGAGTCAGTGAATTAACGCTCCATGCTGCTGAACAATTAGACCTGACATTAAGGTAGGCTGCAAACTGCGGATGAGTGCTTGGCAGGGGGAGTAGCTGGATAAAGAGCCGCCGTACACAGTGAATCTAATCTCGTGTATCTTGTTGCTTGCTTGAGTTGGATAAAGAGCCGCCGAACCACTTTAAGTAAATCTTTAGCTTTATCTAAATCCCAGCAGTGATCTTGTGTGAGAATTGGGAGGCTTAACGCTGCTTGCTCGAGTTGGATAAAGAGTCGGAGACTTAACGCTCCATGCTGCCGAACAATTAGACCTGACATTAAGGTAGGCTGCAAACTGCAGATGAGTGCTTAGCGGGGGGGGGGGAGGTGGATAAAGAGCCACCCTACACAGTGAATCTAATCTTGAACTTGGAATACAGTGCCTTTAGATACAGCGCCCACTCGCTATAACGGGCAGAATCTCCTTACACAGATGTGCCCGTTATAAGCGGATTGGACTGTACCTGCTGCACTCTACTCACATGGCTGGGATGTACAGACAGGCACTCATCATTGTCGTTAAACAACTGACATATTTATATGTTTATTTATTATCATTTTCAGACCGCTTGTAAACCTCTGCCACAGAAATAGGGTTTGAAGCAGTTTTGTGGTATTTTTATTTATGTATAATTACCGGCTCTCCCTTTTTCCCATAGGGAAACCGTGGCGTAATTTGGCGTTATAAAGGAGCGTTTATAACAGCAAACATGCGCACGATTTCCCTTCCTCTGTGCATGCTCCTGCAGCAGCGCGACCAGCCAAGACTGTTCACCGCTTCCGAGTTACTGGAAACAGAACCGCCACAAGGACGGCGGTAAGTCATTTTGTTTTCTCCCCCCTTATACCCAGGAAATACATAAAACCTCAAGAAACGGGGAAAAAAAGCAGCAGTTAAAAATACAAAAATCTCAACACCGGACTAAAAGGACCAATGTTAGGATACACTGGGAGGGTACACAGAGCTGTTTATTTTATATAACTGCTGAGGCAAAAAAGGGAAACCCGGCAATTATATAAAATAAAAAATGGGTCAGGGTGTAAAACTTGATTTTACACATACCCTCGTTGTGGGATGCTTTTCACAAACCCCGAGGGCGAGTAGAATCCCACAACTCGGATGTGTGTAAAATCTCATATACACACCCCGACCCATACTTTATTCTATATATTTTCAACATAGGTAGGCACGACCAGTTTTTCTGGTGGAAGACCTTTCATCCCACTAAAATCTTTTTTTATCCTTATCCTCACCTAGGATGGACCCTGAGAGGGGAGGTCCAGGGCGAGGAAGTTCCAACGAGAGGGAAGTGGACGCATAAGGTCTAGGCCTTCCAAAGTCACATCGGGGCATCCCAAAATATTCATATCATCTGTATCACCCTCAGAGTCTCTGGAGCGAGAACTGTGGAAGAGTGTTAGCAGCCCCTGTAAGCAAGGGCATCATAAAATTATTCATTATCAACTGTATCACCTTCACAGTCTGCGGGAAGAGAACTGTGGAAAAGTGTATACTAGCCCCTGTAAACATAAACCCCATCTTTGTAAGGTTTGAAGAATGTGCCATGCTTTTACCAAAAATTTTACCTGCTCAGTGCTGAATATGCTTTGTTTTTTTGTTTCTTTCTTTAAGATACCTGTTGCTTGCTATTGGCTTTCCCAGGAAGAACAGAAGCATCTCCCTTGACAGAGTTTCTTTTTAGCCACTTCATAGCAGCTTGAAGAGCTTCCTTTATTCATCTTTATAATTTTGTAATTTGTGAGGAACTTCATCAGCCCCTTTGAAAGCTATATTATTTGGCTAGGAACTGAAGGCTTAATCAGCCCCCTCTTTGCATATTTAATTACTCTTAAATGGCCCCTCGTCGGTAGCCTTTGATATATCCTCAGCCCTAATACTTATTAGGTTTCTTTGCTATGTGCCAATTTAACAAAGAGAACCCAAGTTCTGGAGCACAAACGACTGAGTGCAGGTTTCTGTGAATTGCCACCGGCCAGTCCTGCCCCAGTTAAATAACTCTGTCTACTTTAAAATCCCTTTTTATGTTTGCTTGCACACATGTGCAAGAAACATAGTGCCATCATCGGAGATTTCGGAGGTGTGTCACCTCCTCCTCCAATTCAGTCAGTGTGTTGTAGGCAGCGGCTACAAGCCAATACATTCTGGAGCTGTCTGACCACGCTCCAAAATGCAGTGGCATACAGTTGAAGAGACTACGCTTGGTGAGCAGCGATAGATATCAGCCTGCTCATAAACTCCCCCACCCACCACACGGCACACGCAGCGCGCAAACCTCTCAAGACGCACTGTATAGCCGACCGGGTGCCCAATCCCCGCCGGGCTGTGCTGCGCCCCCAAAGGTTTAAAATGCCACGCTGGTGCCCACCCCAGCGTGGCAACGTCATCACAGCCGACGGGGGCCCAACTCGCCGGCTCCACAGTCCTCCCCAGTAATAAGTGCCACGCTGGAGCCCACCACAGCGTGGCAATGTATCACTGAGCCCACGGAGTGCCCAATCCCCCGCCGGCTGAATGCCCCCGCACAACCGCTTCTTGCAAACATCCCACGCCGTCGCTTTTTTCCTTTTTTTACCTGTAAGAAAAACGGGTCCAACGTTGTCTCCCCGCCCCTCACAACCCGCGCCCACCCACTGTGCACCCAGCCTCCCCACACACCCTCACCCCATACTTACCTCCGGAGCTCGTAGCGGACGATCTTGAGTGGACCGGGAACACGTCTGCACTCTTCAAAGCCGACCGCGAACTGAGGAAATGCGGTAAGCTGTATAATGGGCTAGATGGGGTTTCAACTTTATTGCATATCTCAGGCATTTTTGGAATTTTGCCAAATTTTCAACATGGGGTTTTGGGACCCCTTCTCATGAATGATGTCACTGTCATGGCGTTATTCGGGCCGAAGGGTGATTTCCTGATCACGCGTGAAATCACCGCGGCCTGTGCTCATATATATGACATCATTCATGAAAAGGTCTAAAACTATGTGGTAGTATAAAATAAGAAAATCACAGTGACACTGTTCATGAGCGGATGTCTTAAAATGGCTATGTTGAAAATTTGGTGAAAAAGTCCTAAAATGACTGTTTTATTTAGCGCATTCGCAGTTCCCTACACACGACTCGAAGGTCGTGAATTTTCAATATTTTCACTCCAGATTTTCAACATTGCCATTTTACCACACCTTCTTATGAGTAGTACAGCTGCCATTTTTCACATCTCCCCAAAACGTGTTTCCGCCCATGTAGCGCACAATGGCGTAGTCGGTGTGCGAGATCAATGTATGGGACAAATTAAGAAAATCACAGTGACACTGTTCATGAGGTGAGGTGTTAAACTGGCTATGTTGAAAATTTGGTGAAAAAATTCCAAAAAATGACTGTTTTACGAGCATGCGTTGTACAGTTCCTATGCACGCTCGTAAGTTCGCGAATTTTCAATATTTTGACTCCAGATTTCCAACATTGCCATTTTGCCACACCTTCTTATGAGTAGTACAGCAGTCATTTTTCACATCTCACCCAAAACGTGTTTCCGCCCATGTAGCGCACAATGGCGCAGTAGGTGTGCGAAATCAATGTAAGGGATAAATTAAGAAAATCACAGTGACACTGTTCATGAGCAAAGGTCTTAAAATGGCTATGCTGAAAATTTGGTGAAAAAATTCCAAAAATTGACTGTTTTACGAGCGTGCGTTGTACAGTTCCTACGCACGTTCGTTAGTTCGCAAATTTTCAAAATTTTCACTCCAGATTTTCAACATTGCCATTTTACTACACCTTCTTATGAGTAGTACAGCTGTCATTTTTCACATCTCACCCAAAACGTGTTTCCGCCCATGTAGCGCACAATGGCGCAGTCGGTGTGCGAAATCAATGTACGGGACAAATTAAGAAAATCACAGTGACACTGTTCATGAGCAGAGGTCTTAAAATGGCTATGTTGAAAATTTGGTGAAAAATTCCTAAAAATGACTTTTACGAGGATGCGTTGCACAGTTCCTAAGCATGCTCGTAAGTTTGCAAATTTAATATTTTCACTCCAGATTTTCAACATTGCCATTTATTAAACTTCCCTTATGAACAAGTACAGCTGCAATTTTTCATATGTACCTAAAATGTGTTTCGCACATAGTAGCGCACAATGGTGCTGTTGGTGTGCTAAAGCAATGTTTAGGACAGATTAAGAAAATCACAGTTACACTGTTCATGAGCAGAGGTCTTAAAATGGCTATGTTGAAAATTTGGTGACAAAAGTCATAAAATGACTGTGTTATGAGTGAGCATTGCGCAGTTTCCACGCACCCTCGTTAGTTCATGACTCTGTAATATTTTCAGTCCAGATTTTCACCAGCGACATTTTTCCACACTTCCTTATGAACAGTACAGCTGTCATTTTTCACAACATGGCTGAAGTGTTTCAGTGCAGAGATGCGTGGTCGCTGTGGGAAATCATTGTTCGCCACAGATAAAGAAATCACAGTGACACTGTTCATGATCGGAGGCACCAAAATGCCTGAGTTGACAATCTGCTGTAAGAAATCCCCAACCTAATTATATTACGGGTGTGCGTTGTACAGTTTCTATGTACGCTCGTGACTTCACCATTTTTAAATATTTTACTACAGATTTGCAACATAGCCATTTTCACACCTCCCCATGAAAGAGTACAGCTGTCATTTTTACATCCTGTTGAATGTTTTGCACCTGTGGTGCTAAATGCCGTAGTCACTGTGCATAAGCAGCTTCGGCTAACAAACTGATATTCCCCTGTTCATGAGGTGGGGTCAAAACAAACATGCTGAAAATTTGGAGTGAAAATACTAACGAATGCCTGAGGTATTAGGGTTTTCAGCTATAACGCCCAAACCCTATAGAGAAGGACAGGCATCAGGTGTGACTTGGGATTCTTGCCTCTGATGCTCATACCATTCCACACCCTGCAGTCAGTGAGAGGCATCGAGGTATACCTTGGACTCTTAGGACCAAAACTTCACCCCATTCTCCTATATCGCACCCATCTCACCATATTTCCTAATGAAATGGGGTGCGCATAAGAGCCAAAAGACCACAAGGAACACCGTGACACTGTGTCAGTCTCTGCAGGGTGGGGTGTGGTAAATAGCATAACCCCGTTATGCCCGGCTTAAAGGCACACCCCAATGCCTGTCACTCTCTGCAGGGTGGTGGTGGGGTTGGCTTCAGTTCAATACTTCACTGCCATTCCTATTACGCAGCTCTGTAACTTCTACACTACCACTGCCAATGCCAGCAAGCAAACATTCGGCATTGACAAATGCTTGTTTTGTAGTAGTAGCAGTACTGAGATTTATACCAGTGCCGCCAATCTAATAGAAAACCCAGCAATACAAGTCAACTGCACACAGGTTTCTGCTGTAATGCCACCAACCAGTCCTGTGTCAGATGAACTTAGGGTCCAGCTTTATGTAGTTAAGGGATTCTCTGAAATAACTGTTACAATTTGAAACCAATTGGTTGCCTCGTGGTAAAACCCACGAGGTCTGAGGTAAAAATTAAGGCAAAAAACAAGAATTCGATGGTTCCCTCAAGAATTACGTTAAAAAAGGGAGGAACCATTGAAAATAAGCACACATGGTAAAAATAACATAGAAACTGAGCAGTCGCGATAAAAATAAAGTCAAAATAGCACAGTCATGCTAAAAATAGAAAATTAGCACAGCACTAACAAAATTGTAAAACTTTCACGCAGCACACTAAAGAAATGGATTTTTGAGGAAAACTTTACCCACATAAGCGTTAGGAGGCTGTCAACAAGGAAAGTTGAGAGGCACCTCTGGGGCAATGTTGCTCAGTCCAGTGGTGAAAAAATTCTGAAGCCTTTAGGCAGCTCTCACTCAGCTCACTCCCCTTCCTGTTTTTGATTGGCAAAGCTCATTTAAAAAAAATTATCTTAAAGGCATACCTCCGGGGCAGTTGCACCTATACAGCTAACTACTATTGATACTGATGCTAAAGGGCTCCTAGCGTAAGAAGACAAGGACTTATTAGGAATCAGGGAAGAAAAAAATCCTGATGCGGATTGGGGGGTGTTACATTAAATTCAGGAACTTCTGGCCCAGTGGCTGAGGTTGGCGCTGGATGTCACACCTCACGCCATGCCGATGACCCGGTCGGGAGCATCCTCGGGTTGCGGGGTTGGGAGGAGGAGAGGATCAAGCGTCCAATGGACACTCTCCTCTCCCGGGAGGAAGGTTGTCGTCCGCTCGCCGGGTTGCCCCCTAGTGATGGAGGCCAGAAGGCAGCACTGAAGGCTGGGAGACACAGGAGCACGGAGACATGACATGCGCGTGCCTCTACACATGCACGTTCACGCCATGAGGAGAAGGGAGGGAGGGAGGTGTATGGGGAGAAAATGGAAAAAAGGAGCTGGCAGGCTCCACGATGCCACGGCACTGTACCGGACTCTAGCACTCCTGAATATCTGGACTGTGCTTCGGAGGCGTGGCCTCCCCTCGGCCCTGCCACGGACAGAAAATCAATGGGTGAATACAGGGGAGCCTGGAGTCGAGGCAGCGGGCCGCGGAAGAGGAACCGAGCCCTCGGGGCGTAGCCTGTCTGCCAGCCCTGAAAGGAAAAGCAAAAAAAAGTCAGGAACTTCCTAGTGCTACCATTTTCGATGCCAGCGCCCCGGGTTCGGGAACGAGGCCTGGGAAGCTGGAGGTCATCCAGGAAGGGGGGCTCTGAGCATCCAAAGTACAGCTCACATCCCTGGGAGGGAGGGAGGAGAGGATGATGGCCCGGTGCTTGCTCAGCCTCTGGTGGAGATCAGAGGTACAGCAGCTTGAGCCTTACAACGGGGGGTGTGGCAAGACGTCAGCGTAAGCCTTGACGTCACAGTGCTACCACAAATCCAGGGGCTAACAAGGGAAGAAAATCGGGAGCCCAGCAATCTGTGCTGACAGATGAAGTGCCCCTCACCAACCGATCCTCAAAGCCACAACGGGGACCCGACGCGAACAAGGAAGTCTGGGGATCTCACCACCCCAATTCCACCTGCGGGGCACAGCCAAGGCCACATTGGGGTCCGACTGGTGGATCACGGGTCAGGTGTGGTTGGCAGTGGTACGGTCGGGCTCCAGGAGAATAAATAACAAGTAAAAAAAAAGTCACAAACTTCCCCAAGATCCCCTTAATAGTCATCCTGGCCTTCAAAAAAGCTGGGTTGGGGTCTGCCTGCACCTCACTTATCACAGTCTAAGCTCACTGCTTTGCACCTGGATGTGCCTGGATGGGCCCCCCCCCCCGACCTGAGGGACCCTTTTGGGGTCGGGTGTATATTCAGGGATGTCCTGCGGGACATCGGGGTTCAGGCTCACTATGGAGCAACAAAGGTAAACTCTTGCAATTCTGCTGCCACTGTCTTTAAAAACCAGGTGCTCCCCCTCATCAGACCAGAGAACTGGCTGGGGGGTGTTGAATAACACAACAGGGGCAAAGAACCCATGGGAAAGATCCTCATCTCCCTTTTGCAGGACTTGCATTATTTCTTAATTAATTAATGGTCTCCAACAAGTCATGGTGCCAAAGAGAAACATAATTATGTCAAATCCCACTTGTAAGGTAAAATTAATAATAGCCCCAATATTTTTTATGGGCTAAAATTATTTTCCACAGCGTTGTCTTAAATTATCTTGCTCAGTGTCACACATCATGAATGTGGCGGTCATGAGAATCAAACCCAGAACCCCTGAATGTATAAAACATAATGGCAAGGCAAAGTTTATTTCTAAGGCGTCCAATCCCAGAGGCTCTGGGAGCCATACACAAAACAAACATCAAGCAGAGTTACCAGATAAAATGTCTTAAATAAAACAGATAATAAAACAATATTGTCAAAATAAATAATTAAATAGCAGTATCAAATCTGCAGACTTTTCTGAATTTCTGGGCTGGTCAGCTCTCAGCCCCTGGGAAGGCCAGGGATAAAAGATGGGTTTTTAGGTCACTCTTGAACCCCTTGACTGACGGGGCCTCCCTGACATCCGGTGGTAATGAGCTCCGCAGGACCAGTCCAGTGACGCTGAAACTCCAATCGCCAGAAGTTCTTAACCTGGTCCTAGGAACTTTAAGGAAGCCCCCGAGTCGAGGAACGGAGGGAGTGGGCTGAGGAAGCAGGTGCCAGGAGATCAGCAAGGTAGCCAGGGCCAAGCCCATGTAGGGTCTTATAGGTGAGTAACCTCATCTTGAAAATAACCCACCACCTGACCATGCAGCACTGGGGTTACATGGGAGGCCAGTAAGCAACCTGGCAGTTGCATTCTGTACCAACTGCAGCCTGCGAAGGGTACCTCCAGAGACCCCGAAGTAGAGAGTATTACAGTAATCGAGTCTGGAAGTCACAAAGGCAAGCACCAGCAAGGGCAGGTCCTCGGGCGGAACTAGGGGTTTAAACCTGGCAATGTTCCTTAAGTGGTAGAAACCACTTTTGATGACAGCCGACACCTGAGCTTCAAGTGTCAGCCTGTCATCAAGGACCACACCAAGATCTCGCACCATAGAGGAGGCTGTCAACAACGTGGGTCCCAGGAATAACCCAGTAGCCATGTTGGAGGCACTCCCATCACACCCTCGACCCAACCCAATCACTAATACCTCTGTCTTATCCGGGTTAAGTAGCAACCAGCTGGAGTACATCCAATCATTGATCTCAGCCAGGCAGATGTTAAGCACTTCCACAGCATCCAATGTTCCCGGTGCAAAGGACAGGTACAGTTGGGCATCATCTCATAACAGTGAAAACCCACACTGTGCCACCTAATGAGCTCACCCAAAGGCAGCATATACACAGAAAATAACATCGGCGACAAGATCAACCCCTGAGGTACTCCACATGGAAGGAGCTTCAGGGAGGAGGGGAAATTCCCCATCACCACCCGTTGCTTCCTGCCAGAGAGAAAGGATTCAAACCAGCTGATGACAGTGCCGGCGAGTCCACACCACTCTCTGAGGTGATCGAGAAGGACAACGTGATCTACAGTGTCAAAGGCTGAGGACAGATCAAGGAGCACAACGACTGACTTGTCTCTCCTATATCTTGACCTGAGGAGGGCACTGTGCACCCTAACTAATGCTGTTTTGGTACTATGCCTAGTTCTGAGATCTGATTAGAGTGGCTCATAGATGTTAAAGGACACGAGGTGCTCTTCAAGCTGCTGCGCCATGATTTTCTCAACAACCTTACCCAAAAAGGGAAGGTTAGAGATAGGACAGTAATTTGCCAGGATGTCAGGGTCAAGAGATGGCTTCTTCAGAAAGGGCCTCACCAGAGCCTCTTTCAAGGCTTCCGGAAAGACCCCCTCTGACAATGAACACCAAACAATCCTGGCGAACACCGGGGCCAACGGAACCAACGCATCTCATCAAGAAACAAGCTGGAAAGCCGGCCCGTCGGCGCAGCGGTTGGATTTTCGCTTACAGCATGGCGTTCTGGGTTGAGAATGAGCCGGATCACTGGAGGGCCGGCCAGGGGAGAAGGATCAGGCGTCCTCGAGAGCTCTCCTTCCCGGGGAGAGGTAGGGACATGCGTCTCGCTGGCGCCCAGCGGAGGCTGGGAGTTATCACAGGACGACGCCCAAGTGGGTTAGGGGAGGAGCGGACGTCAGTGTTAGCCATGACGTCACCACGCTGCTGCCCGCAGAAAACAGGAAAAATCTGCTCGCTGCCCACCAAGATGACGGCTCTCCATTCCCGGAGCACCACCAGTACCTGGCCAGGGCCTCCTGTTCCTCAGCAGCATCCCCGGGCCCTAATGAAGTGTGTGCTGGGGTCTTCCCCCTCTCCCCGGTGCCTTCCCCCTCAGAGGAGGGGACCCTTGATGATAGGGATACGAGATCTCCAGGATCGGCTCGATCTGAGGACCTGAGGAGGGCTGGCTAAGGTCAGTGGGGATGAAGGGAACTTGTGGAGCCTGAAGGAGTGGGGGACAGTGAAGCACGGGAGGAGGGTATAAACACATTAATGCAAAAAAAAAAAAAGAAACAAGCTGGAGCCGGGTCCAGTTCACAGTACGTGTGCTTCAGCTTCGAAATTACCTCGGCCACCTCCACTGGTGCAAACTCCTCCCAGATAGGTGGAGTGCCCCCATTCCATCCAGGCCGATCACTGCGAGTCACAATGCGGCTCGGTGACAGGATCCCCTGCCGGTTAGTGGACACTCCATCTGAAAGGAACTGAGCCAACTCATTACATAAAGTGACTGAAAATAAACTTTTTGGCTGTAGACAGACAGGATGGAGAAGTCTGTCGACAGTCCTAAAAAGCTGAGCAGGTCAGTTCCTCCCAGCAGCATTCTCCCTGAAAAGGAACTCTGTCTTCTTACAGTTGACTGACCCCTGGTAGTTAGAATAATGAGTATGCAGGGCCAGTTTGTCCACATCCAACTGGGTTCTCCACCAACAATGCTCGAACCCCTGCTCTTCATCACCTTGAGATCCCCATCAAACAACAGAGATCTCAAGTGAAAGGATCTGGGCTGTACATGGACCGGTGCGAGGGTATCAAATGCTCTGGATACTGCCCTATTACATGTGGGCACCGCATCACCCACCCCATACCCTCCGCACATGCAGTATCTGCACTAGATAGATCAGCTAATGCCAGTGGTCCCTCCGGGGACAATTACCTTAACGGGTGATAGCTGACCATCTCCACAGGGGAAGGACTCTAAGGGGGGACCCCGACCAGGAACTTCACTGTGCAGTGATCGGACCATAAAACCCAATCAATCTCAAGGTTAGTTGCCTCAAGCCCCAGTGAGAACACCAGGTCCAATGCGTGGCCATGGTGATGGGTTCCGGAAGTAACTACTTACAACAGGCCCAGTGATGACATCAACTGGAGAAGGTGCAACCCAACATGCAAGGCCTCGTCATTGACCCAGACATTGAAGTCCCCCAGAACTAAACATCTGGGGGTCTCCAACACCACATCGACAACGAAGTACGCCACCTCCTGCACGAATTCTCCCCCCCACCCCAGGAGGGCGGTAAATAAGGATAATCCTGCATCCTGCACCTGGACCCCCACACACTGCCACACATTCAAAGGACCCAGTCGTTCCCACTGGGTGCGCGGTGACTCCCAGGTCAGATTTAAAACAAGTGGCCACTCCCCCATTCCTGCATTCCCGTCGCGGGCAGTGCACCACAGAGTACCCAGTGGGGACAGATGCCTCCAAAACAGGCCTGGCATCGTCACCCAACCAGGTCTCTGTGATGCAAGTCAGATCGACCAAGGAAATCATGTCCGCCATAATTGCGGTCTTGTTCCTCATCAATCTGGCATTGCATAGCACCGGCTGCAGGGGACTGGTAGGTGCTGCAGCCCTCCTGGCTACCTGAACACTTGGTCTGGTGGGAAACCTGGGGACGGAGACCAAACACATCTGGACTCTCTCTAGGCTCCATCTAAACCGACGGCATCTCCTGCACTTCACCACCACAATACCTCTCACCTCCACAGGGCCCACAGTTCTCCGCCACCGTCGACTTCCCCGTTCCCTAGTAATGCCAACCTCCTGACAGCACCTCAGTGTCACAGCTGAAATAGGGAGGTCAGTAAAGGGATGGAGGTCGCACAGCTGGGAAGCATTGTAGGTGGTCCGCGAGTGTCCAAAACCCCGGCACATCCCAGGGGGCCAGCACCATTACCACAACTTTCTAATTCTAATTCAGTCAAGCTAATCTAGTTCACTTTTTATTAAAACCAGAAAAGAACACAGACGCAACCACATGCAGCCTAACTAATACAAAGCAGACCTAACCAGATGCACCACACACACGTACACCCTTAATATCCTAATTCCAAAAACACTCCCACAGACCACAAACTTCCCAACCCAAAACTAGTCCACCCCCATACGAATTCATAACAATAAAATAATAAACATAGCAAAAAAGGGGAGAGATTTATAACGTGCGATGTGCTGTAACAATACCTACCAACCACCACAGGGTTAGGTAAACAGATTGTAAGTTTAAAGTGATATCAGACCAAAACTGCACTAGCAGTCAATTCAGTCCTGATATTACATACCAGTTACTTAAGCCGGCCTGGTGGCGCTGAGGGTTGAGGCGCTGAACGCCACACCTCGCACCACGCTGGCAACCCGGGTTCAGATGTGAGCTCGGGTTGCCGGGGGTTGGCCAGGGAGGAGAAGATTGAGTGTCTGATGACAGCTCTCCTCTCCTGGGGGGATGGTTGAGTTGTGGATCCCCAGTGTCAGTGACAGCAGAGGCTGGGTGCACTGCAGCCTGGGGACCAGGTCAAGACGGGGGGAGATGTTGGCAGATGTCTTGCAGGTGGGTGCGGAAGCACGCCCGTCTCGTGCTGGACATCACTGCACATCCGCGCCTCCAGGTGGGGGGTCATGCTCACAAACATGGAAACATCCTGCACCACCGAGCAGACGATGACACCCAGCCTCCATGCCCACCACCAGATCCCACTCACCTGGTTTCCTGATTCTCTCTGCCCCTTGCCTTGCCTGCAGTGAACTGGATTTAAAGGAGCACCAAAGTAGGAATGGTGGCCCCGCCTTAGGGGAGGTACAAGCCAGGGGGTTCGCTGCAAGGTAAGTGCGCGGGTCCAGAGAACCGTGAGGGAGGCTCGGGATGGGGGGGTCTCAGGCGGACAGAAACAAGCCGGGACGTCCGAGGGAGTCTCAGTGGAGCAGTGACCGGAGGGAAAAATAAGTTGGAAAAAAAAAATGACTAGCTCCAAAGCTCCGGAGAAGGAGAATGGAACTCACACCACCATTACCCAGATAAAGTCTCTCTACTGCTGGGACTAGCACAGAACTATCATGAAGATAAAATTACTCACCTTAGTAATGTTGTTTCTTCTAATGGAGTCTTGCTATATTATAGACATTAGCAGTTTGATCCAGCTCTAGAACTGCTCCGGAGTGAAATGGTTAAAACCATTCCAAAATAGAATTTTGGCACGAGAGCAGCTCTATCTGTGTCATTTCAAACTTGAACTGTCAGATCTTTACGAGCCAAACTCACTAAGGTCTGTGTGGAAGCTGTAACCTACACTAGCCAAATGGCTACCTAAATAATAACAACCATTGATGGTCCCAACACCCAAGACTCAAGTCAGGGGACCAGAAATACTAACACCATTCTAATAATATGAAAATGGAACATAAGTATAATAAAACACACACGCTGCATACATGTACACCCCCAAAGTCCCAAAGGGACAAAATGTTAACAGGACATAAGTAGTGCCCACACTAAGTTGCCCGCACTCCACCAAGTAGAGGTTCTGAGAGGGGCAGGTTGGGGGGGAGGTCTATAATATAGCAAGACTCCATTAGAAGAAACAACATTACTAAGGTGAGTAATTTTTTCTTCAAACAACATGAAGTCTTGCTATATTATAGACATTAGCAGAATACACAGCAGTACCTCCATGGAGGAGGGGCAGAACCTACTTAGGGAATAGGCTCTGAAGAACAGCTATGCCAAACCGAGCATCTCTCCTGGCCTGGACATCCAGGGAGTAATGCTTGGTAAAGTGTACTGCTTTCCAAGTAGCAGCCTGGCACATCTCTAATAAAGGGATATCTCTGGCAGCAGCTAGAGACGCAGCTGTACCCTGGTAGAATGAGCCTCAAACCGGGGCTCTGCCCACTTTCTGATAACAAAATTGGATACAAGAGACAATCCACCTGGCTACTGATCTCTTAGTGGCAGGTTTGCCTTTCCCAACTTCACCATAGGTAATGAAAAGTTGGAGGATTCAACCTGTGACCTTTGGTACGCTCTATATAATAACTAAGAGCTCTCTTAACATCCAGGCTGTGCAACCTCCTCTCACCGAAGAGGAGTGATCAGTGAAAATACTGAAGGGAGATAGATTGATTAAGATGGAAATCTGAAACCACCTTAGGCAAAAACTTCCTATTAGTTCTAAGGACTACCTTATCCCTGTGGAAAGAAATAAAGTCAGTCTCCACTGACAAGGCTTGCAATTCACTTATGCGTCTGGCAGAAGTGATAGCCACTAGAAAAACAATTTTCCAAGTTAGGTACTTAAGCTCTGCAGAAGACAGAGGTTCAAAAGGGGGTTGCATTAACTGGGCAATGCAAACATTACGGTCCCAAGCAGGGGCCGGTTCCCGAAAGGGAGGATTAGTATGGAGTAATCCCTTAAAAAACTTGGAAAACACAGGATGAGAGGAAAGAGGGGATGACTTTCCTGCTGACAGAAAAGCAGACACAGCTGCCAAATGAACTCTCAGGGTAGCTGGTCTGAGACCCAAGGAATTAAGATGTACCATGTAATCTAACAAAATGGGCAATTCAGCAGATTCTGGGGAAATATTTTCCTAGCACACCAAATGGAAAACCTTTTCCATTTAGAACTATAAGTAGTTCTAGTGGAAGGCTTTCTGAAGCCTTTAGGATCTCAAGAACACCCTGAGAGAGGTGTAAATCAGCAAACTCTAACTCCTCAAGAGCCAGGCCTTGAGGTTGAGGGATTTGAGGTCCGATACCAAACCCTTCCCTGGGCACAAGTCAAAGATTGTGATTCCTGGAGAGGCACGGGAAGATGGACTGTCAGAGACAGAAGGAGGGTACCAGGGCTGCCTGGCTCTAATCCGGGGCAATCAGAATCACCCTGCAAGGCTGAGATCTGATTTTGACTAGCACTTTGAATAGGAGAGGAAAGGGAGGGGGAGACAGAGAACTTCCCTCCCAATCCAGAAGAAGGGCATCCAGGGGAACTGAGCCCAGCACTGGAGGCCTGCAACAGAACAGAGGAAGTTTGTGATTGTCTGGGGCTGCAAAAAGATCTATCTGAGGGATGCCCCACCTGGCAAAAACTATCCCCAGCACTTGAGGATCCAGGGACCATTCGTGATGGCCCTGGGAAATCCTGCTGAGGGCATCCGCTAGGACATTGTCCTTCCCTGGAAGATGAACTGCTATGAGGGAAGTGTTCAGGGAATAGGCCAGAGACCACAACTTCATTGCCTCGGTGCACAAGGCCAAAGACCGAGTGCCCCTGTTTGTTGATGTACCACATTGTTGTGGTGTTGTCTGTTCTGACTTGTATCACCTTGTCGTGGACAGATGCAGAAAAAGCTTGAAGAGCTAAAAAGACAGCTCTGAGTTCCAGCAAATTGATGTGGAGCAGAGATTTCTGGGGGGACCAAACTCCCTGAGTGGAAAGGTCACCCATGTGGGCTCCCCAACCCAGAAGGGAAGCATCTGTAGTGAGAGTCAAGTCGTGAGAAGGGGAAATGAAGGGGAACCCCGCTCTTAAATTGCTCTGATCCTGCCACCACTAGAGAGCTAGGATCAAGGTTAGAGTCACTGGGACCAACTTGGAAAGGGGGTCTCTTCTCTGAGACCAAAAGGTTCTCAAGTGAAACTGAATGTCTCTCATCTGAAATCTGGCTCCCTGCACAACAGCTGTGGATGCAGCCATGTGCCCCAGGAGCTGCAGAAAGTGTCTTGCTGGTCGAGACCTGCAGAGTGAAGGAAGAGGCCAGAGCCACTAAATTCCTTACCCTTTCTGGGGGAAGAAAGGCTCTGGCTAGCTTTGTGTCCAATTCTGCCCCTATAAAGGTGAGTACCTGGACTGGTTCCAGAACCGACTTTGTAGGTTTAGCAGAAAACCCAGGGAGGTGGAGAAGCTGCTGGGTGACCTGCAGGTGAGATTTTACCTGTTCTGGGACTGGCCTACAATGAGCCAGTCGTCTAGATAAGGAAAAACAGCAATCCTCTGCCTCCTTAAGTGGGCCACTGCCACTGCTAGACACTTTGTGAATACCCTTGGAGCAGAGGTAAGGTCAAGGGCATTGCTCTGAACTGGTAATGACCTGAGGGCAGTTCGAATCTGAGGTACTTGATGGGATCTTGTGATTAGGACATGGAAATAGGCATCCTTGAGGTCCAGGGAGGCTAGCCAGTCCCCTGGCCTTAGGGAAGGTAAAATCATTGCCAGAGTTACCATTTTGAACTTTGGTTTCAAAAGATGCTTGTTCAGATATCTGAGATCTAAAATGGACCGCCATTCTCCTGTCTTTTTTGGGGTAAGGAAGTATCTGGAATACAGACCCCTGCCCTGATGCAGGGGAGGAACCCTTTCTACTGCTCTGAGAGCTAACAGGGATGAGACCTCTGTTTCCAGAGCGAGGGTCTCTGAAGCACTTGCAGGTAGAAAAAGTCTGCTTCTCAACTTGGGAAACTTTTTGAAGCTGAGAACCAGACCCTGGCTTACTACTTCCAGAACCCACTTGTCTGAGGTTAAAGAAGCCCAATTCTGACTGAAGTAAGCCAGGCTACCCCCCACTGGTACAGAAGAATCAGCCCTGGGCACCCCATCAGGGTGCCTGTTTCGCAGGAGCTTTAGGCTGGGGGGTGGGAGCAGGTCTGCCCACCCCTCGTCTGCCCCTGCCTCTGAAGAAGCCCCTCTGAGCATAGGCAGAGGAGGCCTGAGTCTGGTAGAAAGGCCTGTGAAAAGGCCTACCCCTCACCCCTGGGGCATGCCTTTGAGGAGTGGCTTGCCGCTCCTTAGCCTGGCACTCTTGTAAGTAGTCCTATATTCATCCATCTTCTTCATGTAATTCTCTGTCTGCTCTCCAAACAGAGAATTTCCCACCACAGGAAAATCCATAGCCTTAGTCTGGGTATCCTGTGACAAACTAGACACCTGAGCCAGGCCAACCCACGAAAAGCTACAGATGTGGCCATGACCCTAGAGGAAACATCATTAACATCCACAGCAGCATGAAACTGAACCTTAGAGGCTTCAATGCCATCAGCAGCCACCTGTTCTAGTTCACTAGCCAGCTGGCCATGGGCCTGCTTGGCCAATTGCATAACAGTATCCCATCTAGATTTCTGATACCTAGCTACATAAGCCATATAATTTGCTTGCCTGAGTCCCAGAGAGAGATGCCATATACTGTTTTTTTGCCATGGCATCAATCTTCCTGGAATCCTTGTCAGGAGGATGTGAAGCCAAGGGAATATTAGCTTTATCACAGGCAGCAGCCTGAACTACCCCAACATGACCGCATTGCTGAGAAAGGAATTCTGTATCAGGGCCTGACAATGTATACCTTCTGTCCATCTTTTTATCTACAGGAGGCACAGAATTAGGAGCCTTTAAAATTTTAATTGTTTGTTTCCTAAAAGACTTATGTAAAGGAATAGACAATCTCCTAGACTCTGGAATATCCATCATTTCTACAAAATCAGGCTCCTCTTGCTCATCCACAGCCTCTTCTAAAGGAAGCTGGAGGGTGTCAGCAACTTTTTTATAAAACATAAAATGAGATGGGGACTCAGACAGCATAGGGGGAGATTCTAAAGGTCTGTCTGGGGAGATGTCCGGTTCAATGGGCACACCCAGACCTTCCCAGCCACATTCATACTGTTCATAATCCTCCTCCCCTCCTCTGGTTCATAAAATTCCTCAATATCATAATCCTGAACCTACTGGACGGACGAACCGACCTTTTACCAGATAGTGGTGGTTCGGACGGACCCTGAGACAGTGACTGGACAATTTGTATGGTTTTGCTATCTCTGCAGCAGTTGGAGAAGGAATTTTGGACTCAGACCTGCTGATTTTCTTGTTTTCTTTACTGGAATTGGTTCCTCAGAACCAGCTTTTCTTTCCCCGAGGAAGTTTGGCCCTGGTCAGAGGCATCCCTCTGGTTCGGTTGGCACCGAACCGGGCTGGCCATCCGGTCAGCGGACTTTTGGCCTCTCCCCTGAGCCTGCCCAATCTTTTTCCAGGGTGGCTGCAGGGAAATTCTTACATACCTGGCAGTCTGACTGGAGGTGGTCAAACCCAGACAATAAACACATGTGGTGTGTGGGTCAGCCTTGGCAAAGACTTCCCCACAAACATCACAGTGTTGAAACCCAGTGGGCCCGGTTTTTCTTTTGGGTTTCTCAGACATAATGCCAGCCTAACCAAAAACTTGCCCTTTTAACGGCAGTGCCAGGAAAGACACCTTTATCGGTTCCTAACCGTGTCACGGGTATTGGAAAAAAACATAATAAATCCATTTTTTTTAGAACCGATAAGAACCGGGAACCGCACTCTAAAATAGTACTTTTAGTTTTAAATGAGTTTTAAACCCACTGATCGGTTCAAAACCGAACCGATAACTTACAAGTTCCACACAGACAAAACCTTCATTTACTTACGGTTACCACAGATAGAGCTTGAACTGAACGGTTTTATGTTAAAATAAACTATTCTCGTTAAATCAAACCGAGAAAACACTTTTTAAACCGAGAAATGAACCGAGCAGAAGGAGAAATCTCCGGAGCGACTGTTCACTGAGGTAGAGTAAAGAATCTGACAGTTCAAGTTTGAAATGACACAGATAGAGCTGCTCTCGTGCCAAAATTCTATTTTGGAATGGTTTTAACCATTTCACTCCGGAGCAGTTCTAGAGCTGGATCAAACTGCTAATTTCTATAATATAGCAAGACTTCATATTGTTTGAAGGGCCAATTTCGACAAATTAGGATATGACACTTCTCTCACAAGTGCAAGTATCAGCTTCAGCAAGGTTTCTCACTGTGACAATCTCACCCTCTCAGGACCAATTTCAACTCTTAAATATCAAGTAAAAGTTCTGCTCTCACCAGTATCCTTATCATGAGACAAGAGCTCCATAGTCCAAAAGGGGGCACATGAATGGGCAACACTGGGGCCAGCACTTACAAAGCCACCAGGGGAACAGATTACTTGGTCGTCAAGTTCGAAATTGACGATATGGTATTCCAGCAGAATGCAGCCGCAGATTTTCGGCTCACACAAAGCCAGGGGTGTTCAAATCAAAATTTTTATTACTTGCCCAGCCATGACTATAGCTGAATTTTTACTTGCCCCTCTATTAATTACAATGAAATTAACTCTGTTTTTGTACTTGCCCTTCAATGAAAATTACTTGCCCTGGACAGGGGGCAATGGGATTTGCACACTCCTGCACAAAGCCAACAGGAAGAACCGGGTCACAAAGAGAACTGCTTCTCTCTAACCCAAAAGACGGCTCCTAAACCAGGCAAAACCAACGGCAAACAAATGGGGTTTTCCCGAGAGGCAGTGGAGCTCTCACCTTCATGCTATGCCAGTTATCCCCGCCACTCACCACTATTCTGCCACTCCAAGCACTTTCGACCGGCCTTTTTCATCCAGGATCATCAACGGACGGACGGAACCTCCAGTGTGTCCAAAGACAATATAAGTCCTCGGCAATGACTACACCTGAAGAAGAGTGCCTGCCACAATTCCAATCCTCCACAACGTCACCAAAATCTCTCCGACACCTCCTCCTTGGGCCACAAAGGTGAGAGTTACAGTCACAGTCATTGTTTAAAAATGCTGCCCTTCAATTGATCAGATGCAAACGATAGAATATTTCAGCACAGCGCACAAAGACCGCTCTTACTGAAAAATAAAACTACTTCTCCTGTTCTGCCTCACTAATTGTAGTAATCGGAGACTCAATTATAAGGGGACTAGATACCATTGTATGTGAAGACCGCAAAATGAATACCACAGTTAGTATGCTACCAGGAGTCAAGATTAGAGATCTGGGGAATCTAATGGATGGCCTTATGGGACACACACAAAACCCACTTGTCATAGTACATGTAGGAACTAATGACATTGGGACAAGCAATCTAAAATAAATCTTTGAGACATACAAAAGCGTGATACTAGAACTACAAATAAAAACAACAGATATTATAATATCGGGAATAACACCCACTTATAGTCGGTATTCTAAAAAACTAGGGAATATCATTACACTAAACAGATGGATGAGTAATTTTTGTAAATCACTAAAAATGGAATTCATTGACTGCATGGTAACATTTAAAGATACACTATACAAGAACGATGGACTCCATCTAATAACGTGGGAGCAAGAATCCTAGCAAAAAGGTTTAATGAAGTAAGGGGGGGTGTACTGGTGTTGGGGGACTCCATACTCAAGGGGATCAGATGGGGCAGCAAGGGGGAGAGGCACAGTTGGACATGGGTGGAGTCCATACCAGGATTAAAGACAGACATGGCAGGACAGACAATCCTAAGGTGCGTAAAGAGGGGTAGGCAGAAACCACACATTGTGGTACATGTGGGGACAAATGACCTAACAGGGAAACAGAGGAGGTAACAAGGGAGAGGACTGAGGAAGTGAGAAGGTTGTGCGAGGAGACTGGGGAGTCTGTGGCCTTCTCCAAAGTGTTCCCAGTACCCTGCGCAAGCACAGTGAGAAAGGCGAGGATTAGAGAGTTGAACACATGGTTGGTAGAATGGTGTCGAACTAAGGGGTATGGGGTTGTGGGCGGCTGGGGCAGTACCTGGGATAATAACAATCTGTTTGCAAGGGATAGACAGCACCTGAGTGGGGAGAGGAAGGAGGTATTAAAGCAAGGGCTGGGGAGGTATATTGCGACAAGGGTGGATTTAAACTGGATAGGGCAGGTGGAAAGTGGATAGCAGGTAGGCAGGGATCCGATAGAGTGGAGTCACAGCCTACCCCCCCAAGGCTAGCAGGAAAGGACTCAGGGCGGCCAAAAACGGAGGGAGTAGCAGGGAGGAGATGGAGGCTAGTGAAAGGAAGGTCGCATTATGAAGGGTGGTCTCACTGAATGCAAGAAGCCTTGGAAACAAATCTGCTGAGCTACAGGCACTCTTAGCAGTGTGGAGGGTGTCTACTGTAGCTGTCACAGAAACATGCCAACTGAGCACCAGGACTGGGATCTGGCAAACCCAGGATACAAACTATACAGGAAGGACCATAAGGAGGGGGCGGTTGGGTGGCAGTCTATGTGAGGGACAGGATCAAATGCACAAGGGATGAGGGAGAAGAAAGGAGAACAGAGGCAATCTGGCTGCAGGTCCTAGACTCAAGGGGTAGGAAACTGAGGTTAGGGGTGGTATACAGACCACCCTCCCAGTTTGAGGAGCGTGACAGGGAGTTAGCGGGACAAATCAAAAAGGTATGTAGAAAAGTGAAGGTGGTCATTGTGGGGGATTTCAACCTGACGATGTTGACTGACACACCATAAACTTTCTTCGGCTTGTGGCTGCCCCAAACCCATGTAAACCGATTCATCACAGCATTCCTCTGCCCTGGAGGTCTTCCTGGACAAAAGACCTAACTCCATGAGGTCGCTAAGCTGTATATAGTGTCATATCTGAAGTATCTCTAAACTGTACCTCCGGTACTGCTCTTAGTTGCTACAAAGTGTTTATTTTGTTGTGTACATACTGTATAAATCTATGCCTTACTACATTTTATGTGCTGTTTTGAACCTGTAATCATACTGTCCTCACGTGAACTGTAACATGTCTGATTTGTACAGTGTTGTTTTATGTACTGAAATCTGTTATTCCTGTACTCTCCCGGGTCGTACCTGAAAATAGGCAATTGTCTTGTCTAGTGTACTTACCTGGTTAACAAAAACTAAATAAATAAATAAATAATAAATTCCAATCACCTCCAGTGCTAGGGAGCAAATGCTCCTGAACGCGATTCAGGAGGTTCTCCTGACACAGCTGGTTACTGTACCTACTAGGCTAAAGAACACTTTAGATCTGGTATTGTTGATTGGGGAGGCAGTGAGGGAAATAAAGGTAGAGGATCCACTAGCTGACAGCAATCACCAAATGGTGTGGTTTAATATCACGATGTGCGGGGAGCCAAAGAAATCAGTTACTCGGGTGGTAAACTTCAGGGGGGCCGGACTTTGGGAGGATGCAGGAAGTACTGAAAGGGAAACTGGAGGGCACAAGGCAGGAGACGGACGTGGAGCAGAAATGGGATATTATTAAACAGGGGTTACAGAGGCAACAGAAGCCTGCACCAAGGCACAGAGTAAGGGGAGCAGAGCAAGAAAACCATGCTGGTTGAACAGTGAGGTTGCGGAGGTGGTGAGGGCAAAACCAGTGGTGCACCAGAGGTTTAGGAGGACGGGGAAGGAAGTAGACAGGGAGGAATATGCAAGATGGTCCAGGGAGGTGACCAGAAAAGTGAGAGAAGCCAAGGCCCAGAGGGAGCTGAGATTAGCACAGGGAATTAATGGGGGGGGGAGACTTTTTCAGATACATCAGGGAGAAAAGGAAGTGCAAGGAAACAACAGTGAGGATAAAGAGGGATGGGGAGTGAACAGAAAAGAGGGAGGAGCAGGCAGAAGCACTGAATGAATACTTCTGCTCAGTGTTCACGGAAGAAAGGGGAACCGCTACCAGCATGGGCTGGGAGGTGGGGACAGGGGAGAGGAGGCGACAGATGGAAGAATTGAGGTAAGCACTGTCCTAGAGACTAAGAGGCACTGAAGGTAGACAAGGCACCAGGGCCGAGATGGTATCCACCCCGGGTGCTGAGGAGAGATGGCGGAGGTGTTGGCAGAGCTGCTGGCGGATCTGTACAGTACCTCACTGGAGTCAGGATGTGTGCCACTGGACTGGAGGATGGCACATGTAATACCATTACACAAGAGCAGGCCAAAGGATGAACTGGGTAATTATTGTCCAGTAAGTCTCACCTCCATATTGTGCAAACTCATGGAAACGATACTAAAGGAAAGACTGGTATCATACCTGGAGGACAATGACCTCCAGGATGTGAGGCAGCATGGGTTTGTTTCAGGGAACTCTTGTCAAACCAATCTCATACAATATTATGACTGGGTGACAGGTGAGTTGGATAAGGGTCATGCAGTGGATGTTCTTTACTTGGACTTCAGCAAGGCCTTCGATTTGGTGCCTCATGGGCGGCTTGGGGAGAAGCTAACTGGGGTAAGGGTAGGGGCAAAAATGATGAACTGATTACAAGCTGGCTGAGTGGCAGGCTGCAACGGGTGGTGGTGAGAGGGGTGACGAGTGGGGTGCCACAATGCTCTGTGTTGGGGCCAATATTGTTTGGGCTCTTCATATCAGACATTGCACACGGGGTGGTGAGCAAGGTAAGTCTGTTCGCTGACGACACCAAAATCGTAGCAGTGGTGGATGGAGAGGAGGAATGGAAGTAGACGCAGGGGGACCTACGCAAGCTAGAGGAGTGGTCAGAGAGGTGGCAGCTGGGATTCAATGTAAAGAAGTGAAAAGTTATGCACTTTGGGGTGAAGAACCCAAGGAGAGAATACTGGCTGGTGGGGGTTAAGTTGGGGATCTTTGAGGAGGAGAAGGACCTGGGGTAATGATAACAGGGACCATGAACAACATTGCCCAGTGCAGGAGAGCGGCTGCAAAAGTGAACAAAATGCTGGGGTGCATAGCAAGGGGGTTTTCGTTCAGACGAAGAGAGGTGATCTTGCCCCTTTACAGGCTGTAAGGCCGCACTTAGAGTACTGTGTGCAGTTTTGGAGGCCATACCTAAAGCATGATATCAGGCTACTGGAGGAGGTGCAGAGGGCAACAAAGATGATATGTGGAATGGAGGGGAGAGACTATGACAGCAGGCTAGAAGACCTGAATATGTACACCCTGGAGGACAAAGGGACAGGGGGACATGATAGAGACAGTCAAGTATCTGAGGGGAATCAATAAGGATGGGGCAGATGGGGTCTTTAAGTTAAGAAGGGGGAGAGTCACCAGGGCACGGGCTAAGAATAGAGGGGAAAGATTTATGAAGGAAATGAGGAGACACTATTTCACTGAGAGGGTGGTAGCAAAATGGAACGTCCTTCCAGAATGGGTGGTACTATGTAAATCTGTGAACAGCTTCAAAAGGGCATGAGACAGGGAACAGGGGAGAGTGAGGGTGGGGGAGGTGGAGGGGTGGCAGTGGGATGACAAGGGGAGGGGGTGGGGCATCTGCAAACTAGGGGTGTTGGCTGCACACTCGGTCTGTTTCTGCTGGCATATTCGTATGTTCGTAATCACAAAGCATTTAAACTTTACAAAGGGGGGAGGTGACATAGCAGAGTTGAATAATACTAGCACAAATATAGAAAAAACACCAGAAAATCAGAGGAAGGGCTGGAAGGGATTGTTAGCAAACGTTAAGAGTCTGGATGGTAAATTTGAAGAATTCAAGTACCTTATACAAACCAATGACATTCAAATAGCATTACTAACAGAAACATGATGGGAGGATGGCGATAACTGGGACAAAAATATAAAGAGTTACAACTTATTTAGCAAATCAAGAAAGATCAGAAAAAGGGGGTGTAGCAATTTACATTGACGAAACAATTAAATGTGAGGAGGTTAAAAGCAAAATAAACAATACAGAACAAGTATGGATAAAACTGTTACCACAGAACGCAGCAAAAATCATCTTAGATGTAGTATATCGCCCTCCTTCAGTCAGTCATGAGGATGAGGTAGCCATTCAACACAATACAGAGCATCTCGACTCAGCTGATAGAATACTGCTCGCAGGAGATTTCAACTTACCAGGCATCAATTGGGAAACAACAAACGGTTCCTCAAAAATAGGGAAAGACTACCTAGCTGTATTTGATCAAATTGGACTAGACCAAAAAATCAGAGATACTACTAGAGAAGAAAATATTCTAGATATTATCCTGACAAATATGAGGGATTCAGTAAAACAACACAAAAACCGATGTACCACTTAGCAACAGTGATCATCAAACCATCTACTTTGAAATGGCGGAAACACGCACAAACCAAGTAGAAAATACAAAGATACTGAATTTTGGCACAGGCGTAGCCAGAGGGGTTTCCTGGGTGCCAAGAAACCCCCTCCAGTCTTGCTTTGATTATATTTTCATACAAAAATTTGTTTGTATACAGGGACTAAATAATAGGAGCTCGGTCACTCCCCCCTCACTCGTTCGATCTTAAACTGTCCCAAACTGTGATTTCCCACTGCGATCATGCTATTCTCTGGCAGGAGTGCAAAAACATATTTTAGCCAGAATGTGAAAAATGGCAGCTGTACTGTTCATAAGGAGGTGTGGAAAAATGCCACTGTTGAAAATGTTGCGTGAAAATATTACAAAATTGCGAAGTTACAAGGCTGCATGGAAACAGTTAAACGCACGTTTGTAACACAGTCATGTTATGGAGTTTCGTCACCAAATTTTCAGCATCGGCATTTTAGGACCTCTGCTCATGAACAGTGCCACTGTCATTTTCTTAATCTGTCCCAAACAGTGATTTCCCACAGCGACCGCATTATTCTGCGCCGGAATTGTGAAAAGACATTTCGATCAGGATGTGAAAAATGACAGCTGTACTGCTCATAAGGAGGTGTGAAAAATGCCACTGTTGAAAATCTGCATGACAATATTTCGGATCATGGGTTACAGGCAGTGCAACGACACTTGTATTACATACAGTCATTTGGACGGGCTATCATCACCAAATTTTCAATATAGGCATTTTAAGACCTCTGCTCATGAACAGTATCACTGTCATTTTCTTAATCTGTCCCGGACAGTGATTTCCCACAGCGATCGCTCTATTTTACGCCGGAAGTGCGAAAACACATTTCGGCCAGGAAGGGAAAAATGACAGTTGTACTGTTCATAAGTAGGTGTGGGAAAATGGCAATGTTGGAAATCTGGAGTGAAAATATTATCATTTTGCAAAGTTATGAGCCGCATGCGGCAAACTGCTAACGCACACTCGTAACACAGTCATTTTATGGAGTATCGTTACCAAATTTTCAACATAGGCATTTTAGGACCTCTACTCATTAACAGTGTCATTGTCATTTTCTTAATCTGTCCCGAACACTGATTTCCCATGGCAACTGCACTATTCTGCGCCGGAACTGCGTAAACACATTTCTGCCAGGATGTGAACAATGACAGCTATACTGTTCAAAGGAGGTGTGACAAAATGCCAATGCTGAAAGTCTGGTGTGAAAATATTGCAAATTCACGAAGTTACGAGAGTGCATAGCAACTGCGCAGCACACGCTCGTGAAACAGTCATTTTTTTGGATTTTTTCCCCCAAATTTGCAACATAGGCTTTTTGAGAGCCCATCTCATAAACACTGGCACTGTCGTTTCGTTAATCGGCCCCAGAAGGTGATTCCGCACAGTGACCGCGAAATCACCTTTCGGCGCCGATTAACGCCATGACAGTTAAAGAATTCATGAGGAGGGGTCCCAGAAACCCCATGTTGAAAATTTGGTGTGAAAATTCCAAATAATTACTGAGATATGCATTAAAGTTGGAAAACACCTATTTATTCCATTATACAGCTTATCAGCATTTCCTCAGTTCCTGCAGTCGGCTTTGAAGAGTGCAGATGTGTTCTCGTCCACCAAGATTGTCGCACCGAGCAATCAAGTGTGGGGTATGGGGGGGGTGGAGGAAGCAGGTGCAGTGACAGGAGGCGGTTGTGGCTGGGGACAGGGTGAGCACCGAGGACAGTTTCCTTTTTTCAGAGTAAAAAAAGACGCTATGGACTGTTTTTAACGTTACAAGAGCATGTGGCACACTGGGGTGGGCTCCCACCGTGCACAAAGGACTCTGCTTTGGGGGTAGCAGTAGTTGGACGGGGATTGGGCACCTCACGGCACACAACAAAAGGGGCGATTATGCCGACGAGGATTGGGCACTCACGGCAGACAAAAGCGGGGAGGTTACAGAATGCCGATAGGAGTGGGCTCTCTGCTGGCAAAATCAACATAATGGCACTGAAGCTGATGGGGATTGGGGCCCCGTTGGCAAATAAACACGGTGGGGGGGTGATATTTTTTGTGAACATGGCAGCAAGTCGCCGCCATGTTCACAAACAATATCAGGGTTTGGGAGGACTTCCGGTGACGTCATGCTCCCTCACGCATCTTAGGCAAGGAGCTCCCGAGGTGATCAATATAATTCCTCCAAATTTCAGCGTTTTCAGGAAAAACTAAACAGCACAAACTACACGGAGGATATAAACATGCCGCAAGCAAGGGACAGACTGAAAACTAAAACTCTCACTATGCCAGAGGAGGAGAGATTATCTGAAGGCGGCTCGGAGAGTGAGGGCTCCCGGGCCTCATCCACCTCGCGCCGTAGCGTGAATACCTGCAGCCACATTCCAACGGATACTCTACAAAGGCAAATGGCACAGATGCTGGCTGAACTCCAAGATTTTCGAAAGGAGATGAGATCTACCATCACAGGCCTACGTACTGACATCACAAAACTAAAGAAGCGGCAAGAATCTACGGAGGCGCAGCTCACAGAAACAGATGGCAGGGTAGACAACACTGAGAGGGCTATTGTGCAGCTCCACAACAGCATAAAACACCTCCAAGACAGGGAAGAGGATGCGGAGAGTAGGAATTGCCGGAATAATATCCGCATTGCTGGTGTTCCCAAAGGAGCCGAGAGCTTGGACATTGCTAAATTTATTCAGAACACCCTCTGCGAAGTGCTCACCCTCCCATTGCACCATACCTTGGAGTTTGAGCGTGTTCATCGTACCTTAGACCCAAAGCCAGCCCCTGGAGCAAGGCCGAGAGTGATCCTAGCTAAATTCCTCCGCTTTCAAGAGAAGGACAGTGTTCTACATGCAGCGTGGAGGAAGGGGGTGGTTCTCCTTAATGGCCAACGACTGTATTTTGAAAATGATTTCGCCCCCCGAGATCATGCAGAGGTGAAGAGCCTACATCCCCACAATGAAGGCACTCAAAAATGCAGGCGTTCGATTAAGGACTCCATACCCAGCGAAGATGACAGTCTATTTTAATGATGGTACCCTTACCTTCGACTCGGCGAATGCAGCAATAGCAGCCCTGAAGTCCAGAAAGATAGATGTCCCACTGCAGAGATCCAGAACTGACCCAGCTGTCCCCTCCATAGCGGTGAGACTCTCACAGAAGATGTGGAATGGTGGCCAACGCGATGCAGGTCGCCGAGGGAGCACAGAGGCAATACTGGACATTGTGAATGCTCTCAAGGCACGGCAATACGCCCCCCTCCCCGATCATCTGGATTCTTCGGATGCCCCTCCATGAGACTAATTCCAGCTGTCCTGGGCAGCAAGTATTTTCTATGTTATAGACACTGCTAACTTAAATGTGCCACAGTCTGATAAATCTGTTGTGGCCTGGGCCCGGGGTGTCGGGTGCAGCTTGCACAGGTATAAAGACATAAACTGCAGCTTTGGAGGGCTAGTGAGGTCTAGTGTTCCTGCTGCTTTGTGCCCTGCTGGCGCGGCTAATGCTGGGCCCTCGCCCTCCCTTTTACTAAGCCTGGGTAGCGGGTGTGCCTTGCTGGGGCCCCTCACACTCCCCTCTGGTGTTCCCTCGCCTCCTCCTTCTCCTGGGATTTGTTCCCACTAGGACTCTCTCACCAGAGATGTGGCTGGAGACTACTCCCCCTTCTGGGGGGGGGTGCGGGGCACACTGTTGATGCTGCTCAAAACATTGGCGTGCTCCATGGAAAGGGCCTGGTGTTGTGTGATGCAGCACGTGCCCTGGCCAGACCTAGTAGATGCTAGTATTGGGAATGGCTTTATTTAGAGCAAAGGCCCCGTCCTTAGGGGATAGGAGAGGCCCACATGGCTTAGTAACTCCTTATGTTTGAATCCGGTTATCTCGAACAACAGTATTTCCCTTAGTACGGACACCATAAATATAGATAGACAGTTACTTGTTTGGTTTGTTGGGGCCGGGTTAGCTGGGGCTTTGGGGGCTGGGGTGCAAACCATGCGGGATAGTACTATAAACTACAGCTTGAGGGAACTGTTGGGTCTGTAGATTTGTTGCATCTGGCCAGTCAGAGGTGGCTCCTGCTCAGCTCACCTTCCGTATCTCCTTCTGAGGGTGTTCGAATGTGGGCGGCTCGCCACCGAATTTTTATTTTTATTTTCTCTCCACCGCCGGTGTTCCCTCATCTCCCTCTCCTCCCTGGGAGTCTTTATCCCTGCTTGGATTTCAACCGGGTGCTGTGGTGTGACCCCGCCCTTGGGGGGCACAGGCGTAATCTGCCAATGTCAGCGTCCTGGCCTGCTTTATGAGAGGGCCGCCGATGATGCGACGTGGCTCGTATGTCATGGAGCCTGTGGTAGTTTCAAGGTAAGGTGCGTCGACGATCACAGGGAAGACCCTGGTCATATCAGATGAAGCGAGCAACACATGGTTAAGCATACTCTCCTGCCTTGAGTTAGAGAGAGTGGGGACTGTTGCGGCCTATCCCCTGATGCACCATGACTCTGGCTCTGTTTGGGAGAGGGGTGGTGGGCCGCCCATACTGTAATGAGAGTGTTGGGGACAACGAGGGCTCCCCTGTCCCCCCCCACATTATCCCGGCGTGCTCCTCTCCTTCCCTGGACCACTCTGAGCCCGGCTGGGGGTTGGGAAGAGTTTAATTACAGGCATGCTGTACGCATGTCGCTCAACTCCTGCCAGTTGAACTATCCATCTGCATGCTTATGGCAATACTAAAACTTGGTATTTTATTCAGGGTTAAGCACTTCACTGCAGCTTATTATAGGAACCAGAGTGTGCCAGCTGTACTGGGAGGGGGGAGGATTATATATATTTTGATTGCTGCTCTCCACAACTGGCCTGTCCTCTCGTTTTGGGACTTTGCTGTAGGCTGTATATATTCCTGCTGCAAATGGTTAATTGCGAGCCATTGGAATGGGAGTCAGCAGTCGTGATTGGCCCCCTCTCCCCGGCGGTCTTGAGCTGTCTGGGCCGCGGAGGCCAGTAATGCTGGGCCAGGTTGGCTACAGGGATTGTCCCGATTCCCCTGCCCACTTGCCCCTGTCCCTGCCCCCCCCTTCCCTCCTCCCTCTGCGGAAGTTGCAGTACCCCCTGCTGTTGGAGTGCTGCTTAACTGCACTGGTTGGCCGCTCCTCATCTAATTCCGGAACGGAGTTGCTAGGCTTAACTCCCCAAGACAGCGACAATGGAGGACACAGCTAGCCCCCCCGCTCGCTGGATGAGGCTGGGGGGTTCTTGGAGTTACACTGGCTCCTGGTCCTCACACTTCTATTTGGTAGCTCTAGAGAGGATCCCCTGCTCGAGGCTAACCCTTAACCATTACACTTCTTAAAGGTTGATCACCGCCTCTTTATATGGCGTCTTGTATACTCTTTTCTACCTTCCTTTAGATTTTACTCTTTCCCTTCTCCCCAGCACCCTATTTAGACACCGTAGGTGTCTGGAGGACCCCCTTTAAGGAACTACTCCTCCTGGGAAGGAAACTTCTCATTCCAGGGTCTAGAAATGACCCGGCTTCTTGGAAGCATCAGTTTTCATTTGTCCGGCACTGAGGCCCAGTTGGCTGCTTGTCGGAGCTTGTTACTAGTTAGGGTTCTAATTCTTATAAATATTAATTCTCTGTTATGAGTTAGTTTCTCCCAAGAAGTACCTGTTGTGAAAGGTTTGTATGATTGTCGAGTTTGTTATCGTTGTAATATTCTAGTCAACTGTCATCATGTAATTGGATCAAGAAAGCCTCTGACGGAGGACCCCTGTGGTGATTTGGTTGTTCTGGGGAAGGGGTGAGGACCCACTGGCAGCGTCTTACCCCAACTTACCCCATGACCACCCCACACCTGAAACTTTTATCCCATAACATAAATGGCTTAACTTCGCCAGTTAAGAGATCCAGAGTACTAGCATATTTGAGGAAAAGCAGATCTGATCTGATCTACCTGCAAGAAACCCACTTAAGTTCTGCAGAACATTCCAAATTAGCACGGCTTAGCCGTAGGGAGGTCTTTTACTCCTCTAGCGGTAGTGGATGACGTAGGGGAGTGGCAATCATAATACCCCTACACACCCCCTTCAGGCCGGGACTACGATGGGCTGACCCTGAGGGTAGGCTTGTTATTGTGCAGGGCATGATCGGTACTAAGCAGGTTACCCTGTGGAACGCCTATTTTCCCCCAGGTCTCCCTATCTCTCAACTGAAAACACTCTTAGATAAAACAGTCCAAATGACTAGTGGGACACTTCTGCTGGCAGGAGATTTCAACCTCCTCCCTGATACCATTATAGACTCCTCCAACCCACGCCCTCCTAGACAAACAGCTAGCCAAAAACTCTTTAAGAGATTCACACAGGAGGTGGGCTGGTGTGATGTTTGGCGCCATGTACACCCTCAAGCACGGAACTACTCCTCAATACACCGTACCTACTCATGCACAGACCAAACCTACACCCAAGTTGAGAACCTTGACATATTACAGGATGCAAGGATTGGTGACATAGCCCTCTCTGACCATGCTCCTTTGATCACTACCTGGGACATGGGATTACAACCCAAAAATACCCGATGGAGACTTAAGCCTTATTATCTCCGGTCCAAGCAGTTTCAAGAATTCCTTCAGGATAAAATTAAGGAAATAATAGAAAACAATCCCCCGGAAGAGTCATCCCCTGCAATACACTGGGATACTGTGAAGTCTGTCCTCCGTGGACATATAATTCAGCACACAGCGGAACTAAACAAGCAAAGAAGGGAACAGAAGACCAAACTAGAGGACACATTACACTTTTTACAAATAGCCCACAAACAAGGGGATACTGTACTTCAATCTTTCCCCAGCTACAACAAGTCAAGTCAGACCTTGATCGCCTTGACCTCCTACTATTCCACTTTATATACCCCAGAACAACCCCCCACAGCCCACCAAATAGATCAATATATCTGCTCTATCACCTTGCCCAATCTCTTAGACCCACAGAAGGAAATCCTGACCAATCCGATTACAGAAAATGAGCTGGCCGACGCCTTAGCCAGAACAAAAACCCTGAAGGCTCCTGGTCCAGATGGATATGGAACAGAATTCAATAGAGTAACTAGACCCCAGATTTTCCATAAACTTCTGAGACTATTCAACTCTATCCTGGAAGGAGACCTGCCTCCACTCTCATGGTCATATGCGACCATCTCAGTTATCCCTAAACCAGGGAAACCCCCGCAGCTCTGCCGTTCCTACAGACCAATTTTGTTCTAAATGCTGACTATAAACTATTCATGTCTGTCTTGACTCGCCGCTTAGACCCTTTTCTCCCCCTACTTAAAGCTAGAGACCAAACTGGCTTTGTGAGTACCCGCTCCACCACTGATAATAAAAGCGTACCCTCCATCTGACCCATAAAATGCATTCTACCAATACCCCCTCAGTCTTAATTAGCCTTGACGCTGAAAAGGCATTCGATAGGGTGGCTTGGCCATTCCTTTATCGGGTTCTTCATAAAGTTGGGATCCCCCAGCCTTAATTAAGGTTATACAAAATATATATGCCACCCCCAGACCTGTGTAAAGATAGAGGGACATCACTCTGGATATTTCCGGCTGGGTAGAGGGACCAGACAAGGCTGTCCCCTCTCCCCACTCTTGTTTGCTCTATTCATTGAACCCCTTACACAATATATACAGGACTCACAAAATCTAACTGGGGTCATGCTGGGGGTACGGAGCACCGAGTACCACTGTATGCTGATGATGTGCTACTTTACCTCTGGAACCCGTAAAAATCACTCCCAGCAATTAGGCAACTTTTCAGATGAGTTTGGACAGGTGTCGGGATACAAGCTTAATCTCTCCAAAACTGAGATCCTCACATTCCACTACTCCCCATCGCCCAACGTACAAAACCTATTTCCATGCAACTGGTCCCTAACAAAACTGAAATACCTGGGTATCCAGCTGTCCCGGTCTCCAGCGGACTATTACAAGAATAATTATGCCCCCTTCACATCCCAACTTAAAACTGACTTGGCCACTTGGATCACACTGCCACTAAGCCTCTCCAGAAGAATACAGCTGATAAGAATGGTGGTACTCCCTAGGGCTCTTTACTTATTTCAGAACGTCCCCATATTACTTGAGAATAACACTTTCCGGATTTGGAACAGCTCCATCTCCAGATTTATTTGGGCAGGGCAAATACCTAGAGTCCGCTTAAGGTGCTCACCCTCCCAAGATCAGAGGGGGGACTTGCACTCTCCGATCTCCAACTCTGTCATAATGCTGCGCTACTTACACACCTGATGGCGAGGCAGAATGGCATAACTACCCTGCACTGGGCAGAAATTGAAATGTCACTTATCAGTAACAGAGACTACTTTGGGAAAATATCTGGGCAGCACAATGACCCCCTTCCACCCAATCTGACGAATCCATGGATAATTCATTATTTAAACTCTTGGAGATTTATAAGGAATACACAACATCTAGAACCTTTCCTTCCCCTTATATGTCCCATAGCAAGCTTAGACCAATTCATCCCTAACAGAATGGATCACGGGTTCTTGGTCTGGGGGAGACTGGGTTTGTTATATTTCACACAGGTCATAACTCAGGGGAAAATGGGATCCTTTAATGAAATTCAAACCCAATACAATCTGCCACGTAGTAACTTTTATAGATTTCTACAACTCCGTCACTACTATGAATCACTGCCTGTCTCAGCTCGAATGCCTGCTCAGATACCCCACCTGATCAACCTTCAAACCCGGCTGAATAACTCACATAAGCAAAGACACCTACTCTCAGCCTACTACCACTCCCAAAAAGCTCAACAACTAAATATTATAGATAATGTTAGACTCCAGTGGCAGGAGGAGTTAAGAGAACCCTGTTACCCCTGAAAAATGGCAGAAAGCATGCCAATATGTTGCTAAGGTAACTAGCTCGCACCAATGGCGTGCATACGCATGGAAAAACCTTATTAGATATTTCAAAACACCTATAATTACTAGTTATTACACACAGTCTGGATCAACAGCATGCTGGCGTCAATGCAGTGAGGTCAGAGCGACCCATTTGCATATCATGTTAACCTGCCCTAAACTTCAACCCTTCATAATAGCACTTCAGGCTAATCTACAAGAACTTTTTGGCCCACAATTTCAATTAACTGGGGAAACATATATTTTACTATTAATCCCAAGAGAACTAAGGAAACCATCTATTAGATACCTCCTTCTTCTTCTCCTCATGGCAGCCAAGAAGGCCATTACAAAAGTATGGTTAACCACAAAAATCCCAACCATTCAAGATTGGTGGCAGATCTCCAAACAAATATATTACATGGAGCGGATAACACATAACCTAAACAACCGAAATGAGCAATTTAACTCAAGATGGTCTCGGTGGCAGCTATACTATATGCTACAAGACGACTCCTTTATCCCCTGAATCTCACTTTTGGGAGGGAGCATCCTCCAAAATAGTTATAACTACTCAGAGCTTCTCTAATTATCAACATTTACCTAACCGCCCACTACCCCCCTCCTCCCCTAATCCTACCCTCCAGTATATACAGATTCCCTCTGCCCGCCCCCCTTCTGGAGTTGGGTTGGGATGCTGCGGGGACATCCACAGGTGGCTCCCCCCCACCTCCTTACTTTAATAGAGTGGTCATTGGAGACATGAATTTCTGTTACACGAAAGAGTTTGGAAAAAAGTCACTCACAAATAGGTGGTTTTAATTTAAGCTAAGCTCTAGCTGGCTCTCTCTGCTCAATATTAAATGCAACAGACTGATCCTGTATAATGAACATGGAATGTTGTGATTTTCGCCTTTCTCCACTACGTAATAAGTTAATTTATTGGAAACCTCTGTCACTAAGTTATAAACCCACTGTATGAATGCTTATTGGAACTGATTCATAACCATTTGTCAAATCTGAATGCTGTAAACATTCTGATATGTCGACCATGTATGCAAAAATTCAATAAAAATGAAATTATAAAAAAAAAAAAAATATCAGGGTTTGGAAGTTCCGCCCTGCAATGATGGGTCGCTCCCTCATTGCAGCGGATGGCTGACGCTGCAATGACGAGGCAGCCCCTCATTGCAATGGCGAAATTGTCACAAGTTGTGCCAACGCCCAAACTCTGTGTCACCAGCAGCGCAATGGCATTGGGGGAAGTAGGACAAGACTTTGCAGGCTGTGGGGGCATTGGCCACAACAGTGCCGTGCCTCCACAACCTGCTTTTGAGAAAGCTGTCCCAATGTTTCTTGCGCTGCGCGCAATCAACATAAAAAGGATTAAAAACTGCTCCTGAAAACTACAGACCAGTGAGCTTTAACATCTATTCTGGGTAAAATACTCAAGGGAATCCTTAAAGACCACATAACAGCACATCTAAAGGATAATAATATGCAAGACCCAACACAACATGGCTTTACCAAAATAAGGTCATGCCAGACTAACTTGCTCCAATTTTATAAGTTAGTAGAATATTGGATCTGGGTAGTCAGTGGAGGTAATACTATTAGACTTTTCAAAAGCATTTGATAAATTACCACACAAGGAACTGGCTTGTCTACTCAACAATGCTGGACTAGCAGGAAACATAGCAAATTGGGTATCAGCTTGGCTGACGGGGAGAAGACAGAGGGTGGCAGTAAATGGTGTTCTCTCAGACTGGGCTGAAGTGACCAGTGGGGTGCCTCAGGGCTCCGTGCTATGACCATGCCTATTTAACATTTATGTATCATACTAACATACTATTTGCCAGCAGATTAGGCCTTACGGTCTATCGAGTCTGCTCGAACCTTAGATCCTTAGTTGGGTGCCGAGACCCTCCCATCCCTTGTGCTCCAGAAACCCATTATCATCCATCCCCACCCCCTGGGACAGGCCATCATCTGATACATTCACTTTCTGTGTCTGTCCCACCCTCTCTTGAAGCCCTCCACTGTGGATCTCTGAACCAGCTCACCAGGCAGTGCATTCCAAGGGTCCACCACCCTCTCAGTGAAAAACCTCCTCCTCTTTTCCCCCCTCACCCTTCCACCTTCCAACTTCAAACCATGCCCTCTGGTGATACCTCCCTGCTTTAGTCTAAAGATCCCCTCCATGTTTACCCTATTTATTCCCTTGAGGTACTTGAAGACCTCAATCATGTCCCCTGTCTCTCCTCTCCTCCAATGAAAACAAGGCAGAGCTCCTTAAGTCTGTCCTCATCGTCAAATCCCCAGCCCTCATATCATCTTTGTTGCCTCCTCTGTACCCTCTCCAGGAGCTGTATGTCCCTCTTCAAGTGTGGTCTCCAGTACTGTACACAGTACTCAAGGTGTGTCTAACCAGTCCATTGTACAGTGGCAGAATCACTTCCTTGCTCCTAGAGGTGATCCCCTTACGATGCATCCCAACATCCTGTTTGCCTTGCTAGCGCTCTCCTGCACTGCTCAGAGTTATTCATACATGCATCCACCATGACCCTAGGTCTTTTTCCCTATTGAAGCCTCCAGCGCCTCCCTCCCAGGGTGTACCTGTGTTTAGGGTTTCCCGACCAAGATGCAACACCTTGCACTTGGTGATATTGAAATTTAATTTCCATGTGTGAGCCCAGCTTCCAGGGTGTCCAGGTCCCCTTGCAGGGCCAACCTCCCCTCCTCTCCCTCAACTACTGCTCCCATCTTGGAGTCATCCGCAAAGAGACTCATTTCACACCCTATACCCTCCCTGATGTCCGATATGTATGCATTAAACAGGATCGGACCCAGGACCGAGCCCTGCGGTACCCCACTACCAACCTCTCTAGGGTTCAAGGGCTCCCCACAGACCACTACTCTCTGAGTGCGTCCATCTGACCATCAAAGGGCCTACTCCTAACCCCATCAGTTTCTCCACCAGACCATTGTGGGGGACAGAGTCAAACGCCTTGCTGAAGTCCAAGAATAATACATCCACAGGCTTACCCCTGTCCAGTTCTGATGTTACCTATTCATAGAACTCCACAAGGTTGGTTTGACATGATCTACCTGGCACAAACCCATGTTGCCGACTATCCAGACCTCCCACCTCCTCCAAGTACACCCCCAATCGTTCCTTTAGTATACTCTCCATTAATTTTCCCACCACCGAGGTCAAACTGATGGGTCTATAGTTACCTGGTACTTCCTCGACCCCCTTTATGGATTGGTACCACATGTGCCTCTCACCAATCCCTAGGTACCCTCCCTGCCTCAAGTGACCTGCTGAAAAGCTCCGCCAGGGGTGCAGCCAGTATGTCCGCCAATTCCCATAGTACTCTCGGATGAATGCCATCCGGCCCAGGAGATGTGTCTTTCTTTAGGGCCTTGAGGGCTAACCACACCCTTTTGGCGGAGATAGCATCATCCGTCCCCTCCACCTTACTGGCCTTTTTATCCTTACCCAGATGTGACACCCTGGGGTACCCTCTCCTCCCTCTTGCTCCATTTCTGTTGCTCCCTGATCCCACTTACTGATGTTTCTATCCCTTCGTGCCTTGCTTTGTAGATATCCCATCCCCCTCCCTAGTGAACACAGAGGCAAAGTACTCTAAATACCTCTGCCTGGTCCCTCACCTCTTCCACCCACCCTCCTTCTGATCTCAATCTGCTGAGATGGCCCTTAGTTTTTCTCCGCTCCCCAATGTACCGGAAGAACCCCTTTTCCCCTCCATGTATCCCCTGTGCCAGCCGCTGCTCTTTACTGGACTTTGCTCCCCTCACCATACGGGTGACTTTTCTAGATGCAAGCTGGTACATTTCTTATCCCTATCCCTCTTGTTGTTTTATATTTTTGTAGCGCCTTCTTTCTCTGACTGCTACCTGTACCTCACTGGACCACCAGCATGGTTTATGTGACCTTCCTCCCTTATTATTCAACTTAGCGCAGATCCTGACTGCCTCATGAAGTCCCCATTTTATCCTCCCATCTCCTTTCCACACTTGTCATTGAGGTAATCCCCTTCAAGTGATCCTGAGAATATTTCCCATGCCCATAAAGTCTGCCCCCTGAAGTCCACTGCCAGTGTCCTAGATCTCACCCCCATGCTTATTTGAAACCAGACAGTATTGTGGTCGCTCCCAGTCAGGGGTCTTGTACAACCATGTCCCTTACAGATCCTCATCTGCCAGAACACATCCAGGACATGCCCTCCCTATGGGCTCCATCACATGCTGTGTAAGAACACATCCTGGAAGCCGTCCAGCAGCCTCTGCTCCTTGGCCACCTTAGAGGACATGGTTCCCCAGTTTGTACCTGGCATATTAAGGTCCCCCATCAACACCACTCCTTCCCCTTTTGGTCCACACTGGGCAATGATGTTGTCCAGCAAACCATCCTCTAGAACATCACTCATCCCGGGGGGCCTATATGCTACACCCAGCTTGACCTTATCTCCTGCTGGGGATCATAAGGTGACCTATAAGGCCTCCATGTTTCCCTCTGCCTCTTCTACCCTAGCAATTTCTATGTCATCTCTAATGTACATAACCACTCCACCCCCTCTGCCCTCCTTTCTATCCTTCCTAAGCATAGTGTACCCCCGGACGTTTAGGTCCCAGTCATGGTTTTGTTGGCCCACGTTTCCGTGACCGCGCACATCCACCCGAACAGCATGGCCTGGAACTCTGGCAACTTGTTTCCCAAGCTCCTGGCATTTACTAACACCAACCCCACCCCTTATCCCTGATCCTCTTTGTCGAACCCGCCCAGATTCCTTATACTTCCATCCTCCCTCTGCTCCTCCTGAAACCTCCACCCCCAATCTGTTCCCCTCCCCTTGGCTTGAAGGCTACTCCCTCATCTGGAGGAGGGCTTCTGGTCAGCCACTCCTTATCCCTTCCCCTCACAAGTTTAAACCCCACCTTTCTTGTATGTGAGTCAGCCATCCCCTGTTTAAGGACTTCTTTCCCTAATGGGCAAGATGAAACCTGTCCTTGGCATATAGTCCTTATCCTCCCAAACTCCATTCCAGTTCCCTACACCCACAACCCACTCTCTTACCCCACTTCCTGAGCCAGTCATTAATCTCTGTGAGCTTCATTTTTTTCTCCACTGAGGCCTTTGGTACTGGCAATAACTCCGAAAAGGAAATGTTGCATCCATTATCCCGATAGACTCTGGCAAGTTCTTGAAACCTTGCTTGGATTTCCAAAATGCTATTTCCCTCTAGATCATTAGTTCCCAGATGAACCAGGAAATCCGGTTTCCCTCCACAATCCCTAACCATTTCATACACCATGTACTTTGCTCTGTGCACTGTCAGCCCAGAGATACTCACTACCTTCACCTGGCTATGGCATCCACCGCCCCTGTCCCTCCCACTGGATACCCCAATCATCGAGTCTCCCAACAGAGAACTTAACACCGCCATCATCCTTATGGTTACCTCCACTATGCCCTCAGCCCCCTTCCCCCTTTATTCATGATCTCAATTTCATGGGAGTCTTCCTGCCTTATTAGAGACCCTTGTCACCCTCCCTTTCTGCCTCCTTGCTATTTTGCCCACTTAACTCAAACCCCCTCTGAATAGGTCCCCTTTAACCCTCTCTTATCCAGAACCATTTATCCTGGCCCTGATGGTTTCCTCTTCCCCACACCACCATCCTCCCCTTGTAATAGTACCTCTGCCTCCAGAGGTCTCTGTGGTCCCTAGCTAGGGCCCCATCTCACATTGACCCCCGCTGAAGGGGGCCCTCTCCCACCTCCTTGTCTCCCAGTTTCTCTCCAATCATGCTCTCCTCCCTCATGTCTGGAATATGTTGCATCTCCCCCATTTGCTTAACATATATGTTTCCCCTTCTCCCTCTGGGACTATTTCTATCCTTTCCATAGCCGGTCTGTGATGCCCTTTGGGTATCCAACTCCCTCCCCCCAGCCTCTGTATAAGTTTCCTCATTTCCACCAACCCCTTCCTCCCCCTCTAGGTTGCTTAATAGCTCAAATTTATTGTGACACTCTATGTCAGCCTCCATCAAGTAACCCGAGTTTCCTGACTGCACCTCTAAACTGCCCCTCTTCTTCCCCTCTTGCTCTGTTCACCTTGGAGCTCCCTTCCCTGATCTGCTGTTTAGGCTTCCTTTAACAGCCCCTCTGACTCTTCCCCTCCCTCTCTGTTAGATGTTCACCCGTGCAGCTTTCCCCTTAGCATCAACTTCCTATCTAAGGGTCCTCTGTCCCAATATCCCCTCCTGCTTGCTGTAACATAACGTCCTGTAATTTCAGAGCGTTGCCCCAGCCTCTCCTCAGCCCCACCTCTGCTGCCCTTATCCACCCTTATCCTTGGCACCCCCAGCTCCCCAGCTTACTCCTTAACCAATATACCTCACTCCTGATACAAGATAGCTGTCTACAGAATGGGCAGCCTCCTCTCTCCAGGCAATTTAGGATTGTTGCTGTCCCATAGCCTGTGCAGCCTACAACCCTTCGAAAGATGCCTGCCATGGTGGAATATGGCCACCCTGTTTATCCCCTCTGTTTATAATGGCACACCCCTTTTCTCAGTCCCTTTACCTGGAATACAGTTTCTCTATACTGACTGTAGTTATTACAAACCCAATTTCAACCTCCCCAATAAAGTTCCCAAGTCTCCCAAACACATACAGTCCAGTGTGTGTTCGGTCCCACTAACAGTGTGTGTAGGCAGACATCAGGTACCGTATGATGTCACAGGCCCACCAGCTCCTGTTGCTTCCAATTTCAGTCCCACAACAGAAATACTCAGCCCTTCAATCCCCACCCCCAGTGGCTTTTCAGTATTTAAGAGAGCCTATAAAACAGGGTGGCTGGGAGGTCTTACCAAAACACCAGGCAAACAACACATTTAAATTTCCTCTAATTAACCCTGACAAACAACAGTCCCAACCTCCAAAGTTACAATATCACAGCCAAGTAACAGTTCTAATTCAAGGTAATAATTTAACGCATAGAGCTAATTTCACTTACAAACTATTCAAACATTTCAGTTAAACAGAATATAACCCCAGACCTCTGTCCTCCCAGCCTGCTAGAGTTCCCAAGTGAACAATGGAGGCCAGGGTAATTCCTGTTTAAAGACAAGGTAATTCAGATAATGTCCCTCCCCTAACACCAGGCAAACAACATCATTTAAATTTCCTCTAATTTATCCTGACAAACAACAGTCCCCAAACCTCAAAGTTACAATATCACAGCCCAAGTAACAGTTCTAATTCAAGGTAATAATTTAACGCTATAGAGCTAATTTCACTTACAAACTATTCAAATATTTCAGTTAAAACAGAATATAACCCCAGACCTCTGTCCTCCCAGCCTGCTGCTAGAGTTCCCAAGTGAACAATGGAGGCCAGGGTAATTCCTGTTTAAAGACAAGGTAATTGCAGCTAATGTCCCCTTCCTCTAACACCAGGCAAACAACGCATTTAAATTTCCTTCTAATTTACCCTGACAAACAACAGTCCCCAAACCTCCAAAGTTGCAATATCACAGCCCAAGTAACAGTTCTAATTCAAGATAATAATTTTTAACGCACAGAGCTAATTTCACTTACAAACTATTCAAATATTTCAGTTAAAACAGAATATAACCCCAGACCTCTGTCCTCCCAGCCTGCTGCTAGAGTTCCCATTACAATTTACACAAAGCAATGTATGGATTACCAAGTTCGCAGACGACTGCAGGATAGAAGCTGTTCTCAACACATATGACGACAGTGTAGTTCTCCAACAGGCATTAGAGCATATACAGGATTGGACTAATACCAGAAAGCACCAGATAAACAAAGATAAATGCATTATTATGCATGTGGGCTATAAAAACCTTGGGTTTGGTTACCAGTTTAATAATAACTATCTAACCAGTTCAACAAAGGAAAGAGACCTAGGAGTTATAGTCATTAATGACTTACAATTCAAATCACACTCTGATAAAGTTGTTAAAAAGGACAATAATACATTAAACTGCATCCTCAGGCATATAGGGAGCAGGAAGAGGGAGGTGCTGATGCCGCTTTATGGGGCTCTGGTGAGACCACACCTGGAGTATTGCTCGCAGGCCTGGGCTCCTTATAAAAAGGGAGAGATAACCAAAATAGAGAAGGTACAGAAAAGAGCTACAAGATCAATCCAGGGTATGGAACAAATGGACTACGAGGAAAGACTGGGCTCTCAGTCTTTTTTTCCTTGGAATACAGAAGACAGAGAGGTGAGATGTGTCTGTTATTTACGGCATTTCGGATTCCACCTTATGGGAAGACCTGGGATTAGAACTGAAGCCACAAACCTATAACACCAGAGCCCACCCCCTGCAAATGTAGGGCAGTGCCCAGCCAATTAGAGGTGGGAAGAGCTGCTCCCACTTCCTATCTAAGGAGCAAGCTACATCCGCTCTGCTTAGAGGCGAGTCGTACTCACTCGGCACCTCTGGCATTCGCTGCTCCTTCCTCGTTTTGCTTGTCCCCGTTACTTCCCCTGCTCTTATGCGTTTGGTTTGTTTGCTTGTTTGTTCCCCTCCCCAGTTCCTCCATTGTCTGCTTTTACTATTTTTGGGCCTTTCATTGGGCCTTCATGCTACTACTTTCCTTAGTTTCTTACCATTGCTTCCCTATCTCTACACTGTTGTGTCCCTGCTCCCTTCCTTTCGAGCAGCCGTCCCCCTTGTTGCCGCCATGACCTACCGCATCATTGCCCGCCACGGACATAGGAACTCCTGCTCCTCCTCTACTGTGGCTGCAGGCCGCCATCGGACTTGCACTTCGGCTCACATTCCGAGGATTCCAGCCCTGACTCTGCCGTTGTTGCCTGCTCCTCAACGAACTGCTGCCACTTTGCACTCTCGCTCTCAGTTTACTCTCCATGCAGCTGCACAAGCTATGCTCAGGCCCAGGTTTATTAGTATGTGTCTACCTTATTCAGTTTGCATGCCACACACCATGCTTACACGTATGAGCTCAAGACTTAGCATTTTCTTACAGGGCTTTATCGTTGCAACCCTAGCCCTATATGACTCCTGGACCTTAATCTATGTTGTTCCCCTTTTAACTGCTGTAGTCCTACATTCATATTGCAGTACATTTCGCATTCTTGGAGACGGTTTAAACTGCCACGTCAGCTGTGCCGCAAGATATTGGTTTCAAGTAAAGCCTTAAACATGACAGGCTCACATTAGTCTCATTTCGCAATGTAGCTTGTAACTAAATCTGTAAGCATATACTCTACAATCCCCTCCTACTAGTCATGGCAATGTTTATTGGCTCTGCTTCCCTTTTTTATGTTGCTTGCACGCATGTGCAAAAAACATAGTGCCATCATCCGAGTTTTCAGAGGTGTGGCACTCATCTTCCAATTCAGTCACTGTGTTTGCAGGCGTGGCCCCAGTTCCCCAATCACTGCTGCAGTTGTCTATGACAGCAGTTGAAAATGCAGTGGTCGTACAGTTGAAAGGGAGCAGAGCTCCCCCTCCACACACACACACACGCACGCACGCATACAGCATGCTCATGTGCCTTCCCTCTCCCCCCCATGCACACACTGTGCGGCCGACAGGGGTGCCCAATCCCCCGTCGGCTCCACACCCCCAAAGCTTCCAGGTGCCACACTGGGCCCACCCCAGTGTGTAAAAGTGTGTTATCGCCGCAGGGGTGCCCAATCCCCGTCGGCTCCCTCCCCAAACAGGAGCCCACCCCAGCAGTAGCAAACTTCCCTCGTCGTCTTATTAAAAAAAAAAACCCTGTAAATGCAAAACTGTCCCATAGCGCATCTCCTGCCCCCACCCACAACCCGCACCCACCCATCGCACCCTGCCTCCCAAACCCCCCATACTTACCTCCGGACCTCGGCGATGATCTTCGGTGGACGGGAACATGTCTCACTCTTCAAAGCTGACCGCAAACTGGATACCCGGTAAGCTTATAATGGGATAGATAGGGTTTTTCAACTTTGCTGCATATCTCAGGCATTTTTGGAATTTTGGCACCAAATTTTCAACATGGGGTTTTGGGCCCCTCCTCATGAATTCTGTCACTGTCATGGTGTTAATCGAGCCTGAAGGTGATTTTGCGGTCACTCGCGAAATCACTTCGTGTTCGATTAGCAAACAACTAGTGCCAGTGTTCATAAGGTGGGCTCTCAAAACCTATATTTACAAATTTGGTGAAAAGATCTAAAACTGTTTTATTTCTGATATGCAGTTCCTATGCACATTAAGCCAAGTTCAGGAATTTTAATATTTGCACTCCAGATTTTCCAACATTGCCATTTTACCACACCTCCTTATGGCAGTACAGCTGCTATTTTTCATCGCACCCAAAATTTGGTTCGCTCATATAGTGCACAATGGCAGTCGGTGTGCGAAATCAATGTATGGGACACATTAAGAAAATCACAGTGACACTGTTCATGAGCAGTGGTCTTAAAATGAGCTATGTTGAAATTTGGTGAAAAATTCTAAAATGACTATTTCTGAGCATGCGTTGTGCAATTCCTACATGCCTTCATAGATTACGCTAATTTTTATATTTTCACTCCAAATTTTCAGCATTGCCATTTTACTACACCTCCTTATGAGCAGTATAGCTGTCATTTTTCACGTCACCCAAAATGTGTTTGCATGCATGTAGTGCACAATGGCGCAGTCTGTGTGCGCAATCAATGTTTGGGACAGATTAAGAAAATCACAGTGACACTGTTCATGAGCAGAGGTCTTAAAATGGCTATGCTGAAAACTGGGTAAAAAAATTCCCAAAAATGACTGTTTTATGAGCATTTGTTGCGCTGATCCTACGCGCGTTCGTAAATTCGCGAATTTTCAATATTTTCACTCCAGATTTTCAACACTGCCATTTTACCACACCTCCTTATAAGCAGTACAGCTGTCATTTTCACATCTTGCCTTACAAAATATGTTTCCGCCTATATAGCGCTTAATGGTACATTAAATTATGTAATCAATATTTAGGGACACACAAAGAAAATCACAGTGACACTGTTCATGAGCAGAGGTCTAAAATGGCTAGTTTGAAAATCTGAACAAAATTTCTAAAAAGCTGTTTTACAAATAGTTAGTTCCTACTTTTTCTTGTAAGTTCGCAAATTTTGCTATTTGCACTTCAGATTTTCAACACTGCCATTTTACACCACACCTCATGAGCAGTACAGCTGTCACTTTTCACGTCGCTCAAAATGTGTTTCCGTGCATGTAGTGCATAATGGCGCATTCGGTGTGCGCAGTCAATGTTTGGGACAGATTAAGAAAATCACAGTGACACTGTTCATCAGCAGAGGTCTTAAAATGGCTATGTTGAAAATTTGGTGAAAAAATTCCCTTCAGACATTCTGCAATGTTATTAATGAAGACATTGAACAGGACTGGCCCCAGTACCGATCCCTGCAGCACCCCACTGGTGACCCCCTCTCCTTAGGCTGCACACCATTTACCACCACTCTCTGCCTCCTGTCTGTTAGCCAGTTTCTAACCCAGTTTACCACCCTTTCCCCCATGCCCAGCCTACCCAGCTAGTTTATCAGCCTCCTATATGGGATGGTGTCAAAGGCTTTGCTGAAATCAAGGTAAGCGTTGTCTAGTGCCCCACCCTGATTCACTTCCTTTATCACCCACTCAAAGAAATCAACCAGATTTGTCTGATGTGATGTCCCCACTGTGAATCCATGTTGTCTATGGTCCTGGGCTCTGATGGCTTCTAGATGCCCCACTATCCTTTCTTTAAGCAATGTCTCCATGATCTTCCCCACTACTGAGGTGAGGCTGAACGGCCTATTGTTCCCTGCCTCCTCCCTGCTGCCGGACTTGTGTAGAGGGACCACATGTGCCCTTCTCCAATTCACTCGTGTTGAATGACTCAGTGAACATGGCTGCCAGAGGTACTGCTATCTCTCTTTGCAGTTCTCTTAATATCCTTGGGCGTATGCCATCTGGTTCCATCACTTTGTCCACCTTCAATTTAGTGAGCTCCTGCAGGACACTTTTGCCTTTGAATGGACTATTGTCTGCCTCTTCACCCCCTTGGCAACTGCTGTACTGCTGTGCCCCTTGCCCCTTCCACTCTTCTGTGAATACTGAACGGAAAGACACAGTGGATGTCTTGGGAGGAAGGCATGGAACTATCACTTCCAAATACCTAAACAGCACATACAAGCAAGCAACATTCGGCATTGACAAATGCTTGTTTTTTTTGTCATGGCAGCTCATGTCTGCTCCAGTCCTGAAACGAACCCAAATCCAATTAACATGTTACTTATTCAAGTCTTATCACTATTCTTTGGACTTCAGTTCTCAAATACATTGCATACTCATGGACTGGATGCTTGAAATAGTATAAGCTCCTGGCACATGGCTTCAGTGGCGCTAGCTCGCCAAAGCTAATTAAAGGACGTGACCATGGGATAGGACAATAAGAAACCAATCTTCCTAGCGACTCCATCCAACCTGCTTTATTCTGTATAGCCCTGGCTGTCTATCGAATACTGACCCATCCATCCATGCTTTCGGGCTGACATACTAAGTCTCCAGCCAGTGCCCATGTTCCTTCTTCTGGCCATGGCCACCACACGGGTAGACATATCCTTGTATGATTGCTGCTAGCTATATTCTTGTCTGCTTTTTAACTCATACTGCTGCGATACTGCCTTGCCTTACCAATGCTGCCTCAAAGGCTCCCCCATGGGTGTCACTTCGGCTCTCTCCTGCTACTGTTATACCGTGGTACTCCACACATGGCACTACTACGCTGCTCCTCTGGCTCTGCACCATCAGCTGTCCAAGCCACTCTCATTCAAGTATATTATATCTATTACATATGGCAGACTTCTCTACTAACACTTGCTGCCTACCTTGCTTGGTCCTCAGCTTCTGCCTCTGGGATACCTAGCCTCTGGCAGCCCTCCGTGGCAATGCCGCAGTCATCTAGCCTACTTGGGTTCTAGATGGACTCCCTCTTCCTTTCGCCTGACCTACGTGGGGTCTGGCTATACCACAGCCACGTAAGAGCTTGCCTGCTAATGCTTTCATACCTTACCAGCTGACCTCATATGGTCCAGCTGTATGCTAGCCTTCTTGGATTTCGCTAATTCTATTTACTCACCGCCTGACCTACGTAGTCAGCCATACCTCTTACAGTCCATCGGCTGACCTACACATAGTCTAGCCACTTCCTTATCATTGGGCATAGCTCCCTTTGGTTCCCATGGTTGCTTCCTGCAGAGTTGCTTCATTCAGTCGGACCTACTCCTCCAAATCGTGCTTCCAAAGCTTCTGCCTTTCACTGGATTATTTCTGGAGTGCACCAAGATATTCACTTCAGTTCTCTTGGATGTGTCTCTCAATGCCATTCAACTTCCCGGAGTTGCTACTACCGTCTCCGCCAGGACTCCCTGCTGACCTTTATTCCATACTGTCTCCCTTGGTTGAAATGATGCCTAAAACACTGAATTACTACAGTTTCAGGATGTTTATTACCTCTCGAGTTGCCAACTCTTCCGCCACGGTCTCTTCACTGCAATCCTTACCATCCTCGATCTTCAGGATACGACAGTCTAAGGCACCGTTTTGCTCTCATAAGTCTGCCTTAAACCTACAGTACTACTCAGCACTAAACTGACTCAGGATATGCCACCATTACAATACCATTTACAATTTATTCCTCACTACTTCACTGCTATTTCTGCATTGCATGCAGTTCAACATTTCCATTAAGTTATCTACTACTGCTCTGCAATCTGCCTCGCCCCGCAGGGCTGGAGGTTCGCCACTGCATTTCACCAGACGTGCGCCCCTTGGGCCCGGAGGTCCTTGCTCCTATATTACTGAGCTATAATCGCCTACTTCTATGACCTGCTTTCGCCCATCGGGCCAGGGGTTTACCTACTTCTACTCTACACCTGCCTCGCCCAGCTCGGGCCTGGAGATTTGCCTTTTCTACTATGCGCCTACCTACCGCTGTGTCAGCCAGCCCAAGGAGCTCCTTTACTATGGCCTCACATCTGGATTATTTAGCCATCTGTCATCTATTCTTTGGATGCTTCTGCCCTGCCGCTTCAGTCATGTGACATTACCACTTCTACACTTTTACCAGGACACTTAGTTGAGCTTATCCAGAAGACCTTCACTATCCTGATTTATGCTCTACAGCTTCTTGGACCCTGTGACAATGCTACTTCATTTGACTCGGCCTTTTCAGTCATCACCATCTATGACTCATAAGCTCGACTATCCAGGATTCGTCAGAATATTCTTACCAAGTCAGTTCTAGCTAATGTACCATTCTGGCTTTGAAACACGGATATCAACATTGTTACGCAACCATCTGGATCCAGACGAAGCTCTTCGATTTCCGTGATATTACCATTCTTCATACCCTCGCTGTACCGTACATAAGCTATGCAATACTACTTCCCTGCTACTACGTCTGCATCATGCAGCTTTACTTACTACTACAACTGACCTATGTATAGATCCACTTGTTTACATTACTTGCTCATACTACCTGCCTCGCCCTTACAGGGCCTAGAGGTCATCACGACTAACTCACCAATTTTATAACCTACTTTACTCCTCGTGAGCTGGAAATGCATCTGACTTATGTTTACCTATTCACACTACGATCTCTACCTGCTTCTCGTACTTGCTTCCCCTCTCCGGATTGGAGGTTCCTACTGCTCCATCCTCCCAATCACGCAGCATATGCCAGTTCTTGTGCTTCATCGCCACAGCCTTCATTTGCTATGTTTGCCAAGCGGAACATGACCCAACAGTCCTCCTTCTCTGGACATGGATGCTGAGCCTTTGATTCCTAGTTCTCCTCTGTGAAGTCATCCTCACCTGCTGGAGTGTTTCACCACTGCAACTCGTCATTTTGTATTCATATCGGCCATGGATTCCACTCTACTCATTCCGGCCTGCACATGGATTCTCGAACTTGGGAGTTTACTAGGAGGATGCTTGCTCTGTTCACCTGACATGTCACAATTCATTACTTCTTCAGTTCTCCATTTCTCTGGATCAGGTTCTACAACTTTGGGGTTCGGTTTAGCCAATTAAATTAAAAAACTTTATTTAAGATTACTCTCCTTTAGTATGCCCAGGACGGGCAGGTCAGTAGCCATGGGTCCTCAGAGGTTTCCCTCTAAGGGGTTTTTTCCCTCTCCTGCGTGCTACTAGTCACACTCTCCAGAGTTGGAGGAGGTGATCATACTACTACTCATTTTCTTGGTGGTGTCTTCCTACTCAACTCCTTTAACAGTTGGAAACAGAACAATCATTGATATCATTATTTTTTGGGGTCTCATAATATCGGACTATGCATCCTTCCTACGGTGGGATACAGAGAAAGGCCAAAACTATCAAATCATAACAAGTGACTCATCAGTTCAAGCATCTAAGCACCTTGCATATACCATCCATTTCATATGTACTATAATCACTGACTTGCTCATGTCTATGTTAAAGTACCTAAGCACGAATAATTTCATACTACTAGTACCTTGCAAACATTGTCCTACTTACTGGTCTGGCCTCTGTATCCAAACACAACCTACAGCATCAAACTACTATATGTAACATAAGCACTGAACTCTGAACCACAGTTAAATGTAGGGCCATGCCCCTAGTTAGGTGGGGGAAGAGCTCCTCCCCACTTCCTATTTAAAGCCGTAAGCTACATCCGCTCTGCTTAGAGCAAGTCGCACTCACCCCCCATCCTCCCCTGACACCTCCTCCTTCTGCGGCACTCTTATCCCACCTGGGGGGGGGTCTCATAATACCGGACTAAGCATCCTTCCTACGATGGGATACAGAGAAAGGCCAAAACTATCAAATCATAACAAGCGACTCATCAGTTCAAGCATCTAAGCACCTTGCATATACTATCCAGTTTACATGTACTATAATCACTGACTTGCTCATGTCTATGCTAAAGTACCTAAGCACGAATCATTTCATACTACTAGTACCTTTCAAACATTGTCCTGCTTAGCGGTCTGGCCTCTGTATCCAAGCACAACCTACAGTATCCAACTACTGTATATAACATAAGCACTGAGCTCTGAACCACAGTTAACTAATATCGAACAAATGGAACCTCCTAAATAGGAAAAATTGGTTTAGCCAGCGAGTAGTCCCAATCTGGAATACACTTCCACTAGAAGTAGTGGTTAGCACATCCATGGAGTCGTTTAAAATAGAACAGTATTTAACCTGCTTTGTTACTTTTTTCACTTTTTCCACCACCCGACTGCGTTTTACCCATATCCCGGTTTTCTGTATGTCTGTTATGGTTTTAAATGAACTTACTGAATAAGTCGTTATGCTCCAAGCTTGGTAGCGGTCCACCTCGCCATGTTTCCTCTGTGCTGTAGTGTTTTGAAATGTGGAGCGAAGACGTGCTCGTGCACATTGCGCAGCGACTTATGAGAAACATGCTCGTTCATCAATGTCAGTCACGTGTTATTCATTTACAATTGTTGCGTGAACCCTGTAATTTTTTCTGTCACTTTTAATGGCAGATTTCTGAATTCATGAATGAAACCCTACATGAAATGCATTTCAGTATAATTATAATAAATTTTTCTCATGGTCAAAATGTTTTTCACAGGAACACTGGTGCCACACATGCAAGCCCTGCTTTGGATCGCAATAATGTGTACCGACACCGTAACCGACACATTGTCACTTTTGCTGAAATGTTAATCATCGAGCTGTAGGGCATATCACAAAGCTCCAAAAACAGAGAAAAACAGAAATTTAAATACCTGTAAATATTCTTTCTCCGACTGCTGGTCTCCGGTCTCATCACTTCTGGGAGGTCCTTCCTGGAACCATGTGACAGGCAGGGAGTATACAGACATCTGCAGGGTGGCTATACCCTCCTGCTCGTTTCCTCCAGACGTCAGTACTTTCATAGCCTTTGCCCTCTGAAGAAACATATAACCTGGAAACAAACAAAAAAAAGGTTAGTGTAACTTGCGGCCGGAGGCCGACTTATAGCATTCTGGGAGGGAGGGATGGAGCCCAGAGACCAGCAGTCGGAGAAAGAAAATTTACAGGTCTTTAAATTCCTATTTCTCTCCCCTAAAGCTGGTCTCTGGGCTCATCACTTTTGGGATATACTAAAGCAGTACATCCCTCCACTTCCCTAGGTAGGAAGAATGTTCATAGTCCCTTACGGGTCCACCACCGACAGGAAGACCCTGCGGCCAAAGGACACCTTGGCCGAGGCGGTGACATCCAACTTGTGGAACTTTGTGAAGGTATGGATGGATGAACACGTGGCCGCTCTACATAAGTCTGCCAGAGAAGCCTCTCTGAAGTCTGCCCAGGACGTAGCCATCCCTTGGGTTGAATGCGCCAGCACTGGTCCCGGCAGGTCGATCCTGGCCTTCTGATAGGCCATGGCGATGGTGGAACAAATCCACCTAGCAATAGAGTCCTTTGATGCCTTCTTACCCATATTCGGGCCTGATGTAAGGATGAATAGACTTGAAGTCTTACGGACTGAGTCAGATCTCTTGATGTAATTTTTGAGAGCTCTCCATGGATCAAGCGTGTGAAATTCTCTCTCCATCTCATTCTTGCGGTGAGGACAGAATGAGGGAATGTTCAAGACTTAGTTGCAGTGAAAAGGAGATATCACCTTTAGCAAAAAGGCCTGATCTGTCCACAGAACTACTGAGTTTTGATGAAATATAGTGTAAGGTTCTTTGGATGACAGGGCTCCTATTTCACTGATGCATCGGGCTGAGGTGATCGCAATAGGAAAGACGGCCTTCATAGTGAGGTGAAGTAAGGATGCCTCCTTAAAGGGCTCAAAAGGGGACTTGGTGAGTGCTTTGAGAACTAGGTTGAGCCTCCAAGGTGGTACTCCGGGTTTTATTGGAGGACTCTTCAACGTTGCTGCTCTCAGAAGTTGTCGAACATGAGGAAGAGCGCCTAAAGATTCGCCTGAGTCCGCCAACAGGAGTGCCCCTAAAGCAGACACCTGGACTCTTAAGGTAGCCTGTTGGAGGCCCTTGTCGAAACCCTCCTGAAGAAGGATGGTAGGCAGAAACACAGAGTCATCTGGTAGGGAGGTGTCTTGTATCCAGAACAGGAATTTTCTCCAGATCCTATAATAAACCCTGGAGGATGAGGCCTGCCTGGATTGAATCATCGTTTCTATGACAGGTGCAGAGAAACCTAACTCCTTGAGAGTTTCCCGCTCAATCTCCATGCCAAGAAGAACAGACTGTGAGGACTGGGGTGCAGCACCGGTCCCTGATGTAGTAGGTCTGGGCTTACTTGGAACACTAGAGGAGAATAAAGAGACATTTGGACTAATCGGGGAAACAATGGTCTACGGGGCCAGCGTGGGCAAACCAGAATTATCTCTGCTTGATCTTGGACAATCTTGTGCAGTTCCCTTGATAAGATCAGGATTGGAGGAAAGGCATAAAGGAGATCGAACTGACCCCAATTGATGGAGAAGGCATCCTGTGCCATGGCCTTCTCATCCTTGATGAGACAGCAGAAATGTGGAACTTTGCAATTTTTTCAGCAGGCGAAAAAGATCTACCTGCAGGTGGCCCCACCGTGCCGTGATGAGCTGGAAGGCGCTGTTCTTGAGCTCCCACTCTCCTGGTAGGATGTCCTTTCAGCTTAGCCAGTCTGCTGTGACATTTTCCTGGCCTGGGATGTATGCAGCCCTTAGACTTCCCAGGTTGTCTCCCACCCACTAAAAAAAAAGAAGAGCCTCCTGCAGCATCCAAGAGCTCTTTGTGCCTCCTTGGCGGTTGATGTAGGCCATTGTAGACCGATTGTCCATGAGGATGAGGACGTCCCGGTGGGAAAGCTGTGACCTGAACTACTGTAGTGCCAGGCAGACTGCCCGCATCTCCAGTACACTGATGCTGTAGCGAGACTCCACCAGAGACCACTTGCCTTGTGTCGAGATCTGTTCCAAATTCGCCCCCAGCCCCGGAGGCTAGCATCGGTGGTGACTTTTATCTGGTGAGGGTGTCCCAGACTGAGACCCCTCATGATATTGCTCTGCTGAGTCCACCATATCAGGGAGTCCTTCACCTGGCGGGATACCTGACTCCTCTGGTCTACTGTGCCCCTTGATTGGAACCATTGCTGGAGGAGACCTGACTGGAGCGGTCGCATGTGGACTAGTGCCCAGGGGACTGAGTCTGCCAGGCAGACCATCGTCCCTATGAGTTGCATGAAGAAGCAGGCTGGCAGAGATTGAGCTGCTTGGAACTTGTAGATGAGAGCCCTCAGTTCTTTGAATTTCGACTCTGTGGGGAAAACTTTGTTTTCAATCGTGTTGATGTTCACCCCAGATGGCTCAGAGACTGTGACCGTCGCAGGGAGATCTTCTCCTGGTTGATTACAAAACCCCAGAGAGGAATGGCACTGGGTGACCTCCGTCACTGCCTGATCATACCCTGGGGCTTTGATGAGAATGTCGTCCAGGTATGGGAAGGGCCAGATCCCTTGCATTCAGAGGCGAGCGACCATTGTCACCAGGACTTTGGAGAAGACTCTGCGGGCTGTGGACAGGCCAAAGAGCAGCGTCGTGAATTGATAATGGTGACCTTCCACTTTGAATCTGAGGAATTGACGGTGTGCTTTCCAGATGGGAATGTGTAGATAAGCATCTAGTAAATCTACTGAGGCCAAAAAGTCCCCTGATGGATTTCTCAGATGATGGAGGGCAGGGTCTCCATCTTGAATGTTCTGTGATGAACAAAGCCATTTAGAAACTTGAGATCTAACACTGGCTGGAAGACCCTTCAGTGTTTTGGCACTATGAAGACTAGGGCGTACACTCCTCTGTTCCTTTCTGGAGCGGGGACTTGTTTGATCGCTGCTGCCTGTATGAGACCTGTAATCGCTTGCAGAGTCACCGCTCTTTTTACTGGGTTGCTTGAGACTGGCGAGGGCACTATGTGGGGCAGAGGGGCGGGAGTCGAACTCAATGAAGTAACCCTCGCAAATTACGTCTAACACCCGCTCGTCCGTGGTGGTGTGGACCCATTCCTCCTAAAAGCTGGAAATCCTGCCTCTGATGCAAGGATGGGTCCGTGAGTCCTCACTGTGATTTTTTGGAGTCACCCTCGGCACCTCCCCTGCCACGCCGGAAGCTACGTTGGTTGCGCGAGGTGAACCAGGATCGTCTGCCTGGAGTCAACTTGTTCTGTCCCCTAGAATAATTTTGGGCACGAAAATTCTGTCTGGATACCGAAGACCAGGGCTTGTTTCCTCCCCGGGGTTGTGGCATTCGCACTTTCGCCATTTCTCCAGATTCCTTGACTGCCTCCTTTAGAGCTGAGCTGAAAAAAAGGCCTCCTTCATAAGGGGCATTTGCCAAGTGCATCTTCGAGGAGGCATCCACCTGCCAAGCCTGCAGCCATAAGTTGCGCCGAGCTGAGGTCTGGTAAAACATAGCCCTTGCTGCACATCTGACTGCCTCCTCTGATATGTCAACCGAATAGAGCGAGGCTAGCCCCATGAGTTGTAGTTGCTGTAAAATGGATTGATTCTTCTCTGGCTCATCAGCGAGCTGGAAAGCCAGATCAGTGTCCCACGAGAGCACAGCCCGAGCTGAGCAGAGGTTAGCCGTAGCTGCCTTGAGGGAAGCTGCGGTGGACTGAAAAGCTTTCTCTAGAGAGGTGTCCACTTTCCTATCCACTGGGTCCCGCAGGGAGGCTCCAATCTGTGCTGGAATAACCGTCTGTTTCGTGAGGTTTGAGATAAGAGGGTCTGTCCTGGGACAGTCAAGCCATTTCTCCGAAGGGTTCTTGTCAAATTTCAGTAGTTTGGTTAGGTGGCGAGGGATGGGGAAAGAATGCTCTGGTCCCTGCCATTCTTCCTTTAAGAGGTCCTCTATGGTCGAAGGGATGGGAAAAGCAGTCGCTGGCTTTGAAGCTGGCACAAGCCGGAATGCTGGCTTCGCTTGCTTGGGCTCTGGAGAAGATGGGCTCAGGTGGATTTTATCTGACACCTTTTTAATAAAAAAATCTAGATCTTCCAAATAAAAGTTTATGGCTGGCGAGGAGTCCGAGTCGGAATCTGAGTTTGAGAGTTCCCCCTCTTCTAGGGATGAATAGCCGGACCCTGAAGGTGACCTGTCCCATCTGTGCTTCCCATGGGTTGTGTCCCCGGCTCTGGATCGACTCCTGGATCTGCGGCTCTTCCTCCTCCTATTGTATCGTGAGGAGTGGGGGGGGTGTCCTTGTCCGAGGATGGGAAGGGAGTGCACTTGGGGGGACTTTCCTATGGGTCCTGGGCTCCGGGGACTGCTGAAGGACGTCAAAATATGAGGGCTTGAGGGCGAAGGCCCTACTCATTTTTTCTATTAGATCCGGGGCTAAAGCCCCAGCTGAGTGGCGACGCCCCTCTAAGGTGGGAGACTACCCCTGCCCCCTGAGCTGGTCTCGGTGAGCCTGAGATTCGGAGGCTGACGCCTCGTCCTGGGCTGGTGATGCTGCACTGTCGCATTTGACACACAGAGACCCTGCGAATGTGACCAGCATTGGTGTTCTGCACTTGTAGCACTTCCTGCCTCTAGGGGGTCTGTCCGATTTTTCTGAGGCCTTGATATATATATATATATATATATATATATATTTTTTTTTTTTTAATATGATTGGAATCTTGCTGTCATTTAGTCCAGCCCCTTTCAGACTTTGGTGTCCTCCAAGTGGATCTGTTTTATAAGATTTTAATCCAGCTGTCGTATCCTCCAGTCCCTTTCAGGTTCAGGTGTCCCCCAAGTGGATCTGTCCACGAACTAATCGGGTAATGCTCGTTCACAATAAGAGTAATGTTGCACCCTCTTTTGCCCTCCTAGTGGTGTCTCCCACCTGCCTAAAGAGCACAAACACTCCCGCTTATTTACCCAGCGTCAGACAGCCCTATACGTCCATGCGGCTCTCTGACTGGCAGGTGCATCGACGGTCTAAGCCTTTCATGACCGTCGACGGCAGAGAAGCTCCGGGTGCCCGTCGACGAGCCTAAATCCCTTGTGTGCTCGTTAGCGAGCGCTGCTGCGATGATCCGTTGGCCCCAAAGATTCGTCGTAGTACTCGTCGATGAGGCAGCTGCTGCTTGGATCCGCTGGCTCCAGTCAGGTCGTGACTGCCTCCTCGGTGCTCCAGGAGGAGGAGGAGGCGGGGGGGCTCGTATCGCAAGAAGAAGCCCACGGAGCATGGAGTGAGAGTGAGCGGGAAGCCCGTCTGTGCAGCTTGCAAGGCTGAGACAGGGGTCCCTGCGCTAGCGCTCAACAGCGCTATTAAGTCAAAAAACAGAAATTAATTTCACTCACTGAAGCAGTCTTCGGTTCTGTCACTCCTGTGACACAGGTCCTGCAGAGCTCCTGCCACTAGACAGGCAGGAAGTAAACTGACGTCTGGAGGAAACGAGCGGGAGGGTATAGCCGTCCTGCAGAAGTCTCTATACTCCCTGCATGTCACGTGGTTCCAGGAAGGACCTCCCAGAAGTGATGAGCCTGGAGACCAGCTTTAGGAGAGAGAAATATCCTTGTGTCCAGACACTGCTCCATGAGTCTTAGCTGCATTCTCATTCAGTGGCAGTACTAGCAGATGTTCAATGTCAGATCTGCCGATCGGGGTAACATCCATGGTAACACTTCCTTTTCCTTATTTTGTCAATGTCACATTACTGAGACATTCAACTTACGATTTACACAGTCATTAGTAATACACGTAACTGAGTAGTAGTTCTGAATGTTTTACTCACAGCGGTTCCTACACTTGGTTATGTGCTGAACCACTCAGTCCCTGCCTTTTGTTCCACATCATGTTGGCATTGTGTTATGGTGTTTTTGAACCACTCTGGTGCTCACTGTCTACCTGTCCCGTTTCATTAGTTTTTCCCTATCTGTGTGCTGATGAAATATCACCTCTGCATCACCACCCAGGTATAGAAACGGATATCCACAAGCCTATCTCCTGATACTTTCCCTTCATTGTGTAGTTAGACGCTATTACCAATACCAGCAAAACCTAGAGAGAACACCATCAACAGATACCTCAGCATGTGATGTATGCTGTTTGGCAGTTTTGATGAAGCAGGGCACTTGTCACTGACATCGCTCTGTGCTGTCATTCTGTGCATGACACTGAAAAGTCGTGACCATGATAGTTTTTAATCAAGTAAAAAAAAAGGTCATTTGTTGGCCCATAAATGGGACTTAGCAACAGATGCATGGCACAGTGTTTTCAGGAAGAACTACATTCCCTGTGCTGCAGGTTCAGAATGTAAGATGGCACGAGTTTAGAAAATCAATTAAGTTAATCCATGTCAATTATTTCTGTTAAAATAATAAAATGGAACAGACAGCATTACATGACTACGATATGTAAAATACAGTGGGTTTATGCTACTAATATGCAACAAACATTTGGGATCAGAATGAATACACAGGAGCACTTTCATAAAAACGGGGCACTAGCGGATACATCTGAAATTGCTGTGGGGGCATGGGGGGCGCGAAGCATGAGTTGGCACTGAGAGCAGGACCCGAAAACAACCACCTGTAAGAAATTCTCTGGTCTGTGAACCACAGTAAAACAAGTTATGAGAGTACTCCAACGGTGTGCGCTCACTCTTCCAGAACTGCAGACACACATGCACAGTAATTCACAGATGAACAAGCTCGCACACAGTAAGTGTGGAGAAGATGCACATTCACACTCTCGCCAAGTTGACAAAGTGCGGCGGCACTACAGAACCACACAGTATGGGGAGCACCACCTACAGATAAGGGTAAGGAAACACAGCCTAAGAAAAGTAGTTAAACTACATGAAAAATAAAAGAAAAAGAGAGCATCGGGGTGGCGAGAGGAAACATTACACGCAGTGCCATGCCACAGTAAAGTATTGTTCTCCTTTAAACAGAACTTTAGATATCTACTACAGATCTAGGGGTAAAATCCCAGTTACACAAATGACAAACATAATAGACGATAGTCTAAAAAAGCTTGTTTTTTCTATGACCCTAGCTAACGCTTAGTCCGTGCACTAAAAACTAACACAAAATAAAATGTACTGAGTGTACTAAATGTACTAAACTTTGCTCTCCCGGTTGCTCTCCCATTATAAATTAAATGCTCTCCTTGAGATAATCACAGGAAAAACAGTAAAGTAAAAGCAAACACAAGCTCAAATCAGAGCTCATGCAGACGGCAGACCAGCGTGGCCACCATCTTCCATCCAAAAGGGATGTAAAAATAATGTAAAAATTATAATCCCTAGAGAGCGAGTGGCAAAAGGAGTTGAATATAACAATACCAGAGGCAGACTGGGGCAGAATTTGGGAGGGAATCCCTAAAACTACAAGCTCCAATGGGTGGAAAGAATTCAAATGGAAGGTTACCTCTAGATATTTTATCACTCCGGTAATCTCTGCACATTATACCAACCCACCTACGGATCTTTGTTGGAGGGGTTGTGGAAACAGAGGCACATATATACACATTTTTTGGGAATGTCCCCAGATCAGAGACTTCTGGCAGGAAGTCATACAGACTTTACAAAACATTTTCCAATTACAAGAAAATCTCACAGCAGTTAACATATTATTAACTCTAACCCCAAAGGAAATTAGAACAAGGAACCAAAATATTTATTTTATATTTTGGTAACCGCAGCTCTTAAGGTTATCGCTCAACAGTGGTTACAAAAAAAATCTACTGACTAAAGACATGTGGAGAAGTAATATTAAGAAAATTAAAGTCATACAGGTGGTCACTGCCCAGTTAAATTTAAGAGTGGATCAGTACAATGCTAGGTGGTTACCATATTACGACTATATTGAGGATACGGAAGGAACCTCAGTTCTAGATCAGCTTCTTCAGAGCTGAGGGGTACAATCTGAGAGATGGGTCATATATCAATAGTAAAGAGATAGGAGCAAGGAAATTTAGAATTAATATGAGAATTAAGTAGGGAGGTTATGACCAGGAAGAGAGGTAGGATGGTTAAGAGTTAAATCCACGTCGAACTGAAAGTTGTTAAGCTGAAGTGAAGTAAGGTAGATGTTTACCTTCTGGAGTTGTAATATATTAATATTATAGTTTTAAGCATTAGAAAAGAAAATATCAACTGAAGGCAGTTCATTGGTAAATAGCTGATGTAAAAAATAAGAAAAACTGTAAAGTATGAATAAGTTGATTAACTGCTATAACATGTCCACGTATTTGGAATGAAATTCTGCCGAATCTGTACTGGAATGATAAACTATAAATAAAAAACTAATTAAGTCCAAAAAAAAAAAATTATAATCCCTACTACTTGTTGGGCTACAAGAGGGGGTCGTGGGGATCAAACTCAGGACAGCTGGATTTCTGTAGGCATAATAATAGAATAATTATTAGACCTATTGTTAATTGGGCTAAAATCAGCAAGGCAAGAGTAATTTTGAGATAGCGTGCTAAAAACCTCAAGTTTAAAAGTGTTAAGTGTCTGTAATGTTGACAGGAAAAAAAAAGGTTTTTACTTAATTATGCTTATTTACTTTTAATGGTGTCAATAACAGAAAATTGTGAAAGGAAACCCCCCAGATTTTAACTGTGTTATTGATAAACTATTTTCCCACAACAGTCAACCAACTGTAAAAGTTCCAAGAGCTTGGCTTGTGGAGGCGCTAGCGGCATGTGCAAATATGCGCGCACCTGTTCTATGCCTGCGCGCACTTGCATAATACAAGTGAATGGTGCTAAGTGTGTGCAATGCCGTTAACTCTACACATGTGCGTGCACCATGGGCACACTCTCAGGACACTGACAGGAAGCTGAGGGGAAGAAGAAGTGTGCGACCAGCCTTAATGACAACCGTGCAAACAGCAAAAAAAGAGGCTGAGGTGGAAAATCACCAAAAAAACTCCCAAGTGTCCCAAAATCACAAGCTTGCCCTGTAACAGTAAAAAACACACAAACCTCAAGCTGGAGGAAGGGGGGGCAAGGAACCGGCGACAAGGCAAGTATTTAAGGGACCTTAAAGCAGCAGTACTACCTAACCAGGAAGTGATCCGATACGACCGTTGTAGCGCCACAGAAAATATGGCGGCTGCTGTTTAGTACTACTGCTGAAAATGTAGCAGGCAGCAGAAATATAAACAAACACAAAGGATGAACTTCTGGTTCCGGTCTGGCTAGCTGAGGACACAAATTGAGAGGCTCCCACTAAGCCAAACATTAAAAGGGCATAAATTGAAAAAAAAACCTCTCTAATTTCAGCCTTTTTTCTAGGCAAGAAACATCTCAGATTGAAGCCTGCATGCTAAGAGATGTATAAACAAAATCGGAACAGATTCCAAACATTTGTTGAAATGACTGAGGGGGACAACCACATGTCTGACGAAGGTGAACAAAGTACTAGGCCTTCTACAGCTTCAGAATTAAAACAATCAACCTCCTCTGGCAGAACAAAAACTTGTACAAGAAAACAACCAGAAACCACCTCAGAGGCGATACTGCAGGCAATTGCAGACTTTAGGGGAGAAGTTTGTGAGTCGCTGCAAGACCTTAAGACCGAAATAAGCACATTACAATGGCGTATGACCGAGGCAGACCACCAAATGTCTTTAAACACCACCTGAATCGATGATCTGGAGGAGACAATGAAAACCACAGCAGCAGAACAATTGGCAATCTCCATCCGACAGGAAGATGCTGAAAATCGTGGTAGAAGGAGGAGGAACATACGAATATTTGCCTTACCTGAAAACAAAGAAGGGAATGATTCTAGGGCCTTTGTGGATTATCTTTTACAATTACTGCTTGATCTGGAACCTGATTTCCACCTGGACATTGAGAAGGCTCACAGGGCACTCGGCCCAAAACCTTCACGACCGGAAGCAAGGCCCCGCTCCTTTGTTATTAGATTCCTCAGTTATCAAACAAAGGAAACCATTTTACGGAAGGCCTGGCAGAAGGGCAGGGTAATGTGGGGCCAACAAAGATTATTGTTTGATAATGATTATGCCCCAGCCACCCAGAAACTAAGAAGAGACTATAGTTTGCTCTTCCCTACACTCCGAGCCCAGAAGATCCATTTTCGAACCCCTTATCCGGCCAAATTAACTGTATTTCTACCATCTGACCAACATACCTACAGTTCAGCCGCAGAAGCTGCAACAGATCTCTTGAAGAGGGGTTTAATCAACAAAAAAAACGGCAGAAACAGTTAAAACTCGATTGGGGCAAGCTAACCAGACGGAACAGAAAGGACACCAGGCATCGCAACTGCAAATAACAGAGATCTTAAAGCGACTACAGCAGTTTAGGAATCCGACTCTACCTACCTGAAAAAGTCAAAATGTGGGGTAATTGCTTCTTGATTTGGTTTTTGGTTCTGGGGTACCTCTGGAGATAATAATGGGGGGCTACGGGTGAGCGGGGGGATGAAGGAACCGGGTAAGGGGTGTCTCTAAGAGATTCAGGCAACAGTACTTATTTAAAATATTTCAATTATTCGGCTAATTGGCTACTGGTCGCTACTTTCAATCATTTACAGCTCCTGGATGGCGGATAATTTTCTCAAGCTAAGGAGCTAAGGCACGGAGACTATAGCCATCTCCTCATGGTAATCGTGATCTGATCACCTGCTCCTCGAGGGGCCCGTCCCTACCTCAAGGTTTGCGGGTATAAACCTGCTCCAAATCATGTTAGAGGACCCAATCCAGACTGATGAAAGGCTTGATGTCACAGGGACAAAAAAGAAAGATGTTCAAACTATGTGAGCAAACAATAATGTTTTGGTCCCTGAGACAAGCCTAGTCCTAGTTTTCTTTTTAAACTACAGATGATAATTGAGTTACAAGATTAAGAGGATAGAAATATAATACTGTACTCTATTTTTATGATTACCTGGGAAAGTGTGGAAACTTGTATATGTACAGGAGTTTCAACGCATCGATTTATGTTAAGTAGGAGGTTAAAGGAAAAGATAGAAATTTAGATTTTGAATTTTGGCCAGTCAGGGAAGCCTAAGCTAAAGGAGGTTTGGGTTGTGATTTTGATAATGCCCACTAGAGGTCGTCGTTCCTCTTTCTCAAGGCAAACGAGTAAAGTAAGGCCATTTGTAACATGGCACAGGTAACAGGTGTATCTTCGCTCCACCCTATGGAACCACCTTAAACTTTCTTCAGCTTGTGGCTGCCCCAAACCCCCGTAAACTGATTCATCACAGCACTCCTCTGCCCTGGAGGTCTTACTGGACAAAAGACCCAACTCCATGAGGTCGCTAAGCTGTATATAGTGTCATATCTGAAGTATCTCTAAACTGTACCTCCAGTACTGCTCTTAGTTGCTACAAGGTGTTTATTTTGTTGTGTACATACTGTACAAATCTATGCCTTACTACGTTTTGTATGCTGTTTTGAACCTGTAATCATACTGTCCTCACATGAACTGTAACATGTCTGATTTGTACAATGTTGTTTTATGTATTTAAATCTGTTATTCCTGTACTCTCCCGGGTCGTACCTGAAAATAGGCAATTGTCTTGTCTAGTGTACTTACCTGGTTAACAAAAGCTAAATAAATAAACAAATAAATAAAAACCAGAAAGAAAATGAAGCACTGAGATAGGTGCAAAGACACCATGTGGTACAACAGAAACCATGGTCTAATACCATAGTAGATCATGGTAGGGAGCGGGTGCGCGCAAAAATAATTAGACCACGGTTAGCATGCTGGAGGAGCCGAACAGCATTGGTGGGGACCGGCAGAGTGGAGAATAGGAAATGCTGTGCTCCGTCGCCCTCTAGTGACAGGCAAGTAACGAGGGGCACAGGAGTCAAAGGCTGGTAGAGGTAGACCAAGTAAAGAGTAGTAGGAAAAGCGGGGTTCAGAGAAAAATACATCCTGAGCAAATTGCAGACAGAGCAGTGTGTGTCAGTAGACCAGTCGGCAGAACTGGAGAGAATTACAGCAGTACTGTAAACACGCGCACTATCAGGTGCCTGTAATCGGTGAAGTAGCGCAAGCTGCATCAGAAGTGTGTGCATGCGTTAGCTGTGCCGCAGCGTGGATCAGGACATGTAAATCCAGAGAAATACCCAGAATGCAGCAGCAAAGAAGAGTAAAATGTCACAGAATCAAGCTGAAACAAAGAGAAAAACACACAAAGAGAAGCGAGTGCAGCGAGCAATGTGAATCTCTGGGGTGCATATGTAACGTAGTTCCAGTACAGGTACAGAGAAGCTCCTCACTATATGAATAGATACCAAATGTTGAACGTGCACGCGCACGTTCTTAAGTGAATAGGTTATAGAGACAGTAGTGAGAGACAGAAAAGTGGTATTTTGACACCTGTTTCTGAATCATAATATTGATGTGTAATACTAATCATAAAGAGTAACCTAGTAAATTGCTAGCCATGTTACAAGCAGATTAAGCCACTTGAAAGGATGAGTGTACAGTGGAATTAATCCATGGTTGGTTGGTTGGACCCACTCATCCTTCGGCCTCGTGGTCCAACCCCCCAACCATGGATTAATTCCACAGTAGACCCATCCTTTCTCGTGGCTTAATCCTTACATAATTAGACCACTAGATGGGAAGTTTCTCGAATAAGACAGGAAAATGCCATTAGGCATACCGTTTCCTTTATGGAACAGAATTTATTCCATTCTATTTGGGGCCATCATACTTATGCTGGGTATTTTTGTTACTCAGACACAGTATAACGCTCCAGACCCCTCTCCAGCTTCTAATGGAGACAAGGACAGGGGGTTCCAGTGGGAGCTCCAGTTGAGCACCTTTCAAATGGGAGTCATTCTGTATAAAATTTAGGTTAAAGTTAATAAGATAAAGTATAGTTTTTATGTACAAGTAGTTCAGTTATGTTATTTGATTAAAGAAGTTAAAAGAATAAGGCGAGGGAGGGTTATCTTGACTTTTCATTACAGACCCAATGTTGTTATATTATGGAAAAGCCTAATAATAAGTCATTCAATTCATTTTGTTTTTAAAGCAGCAATTGGGCACGTCGGGGTTAAAACATACATAACAAAGGATAACTGGATAGCCAGATATTACAAAGGGGAGGGGGAAGGGATAAAAAATACACGAGTCAAGAGTTTGTTAAGACTAAAGCATGTTTATTGTTATATTGCAAATACATAAGACAGTGGATTCTTCATGGTGACTTCTGGGCCACAGATCCTGGGGTGGGGGGGAATGGTTTGGAAAGAACAAACCTACTACCACCTAGGGGAAAGAAATATACAGATAGTTAGGTTAACAAGAAATAAAGATGTCAGGTGATCCAATTAAAATTATTTCATTAAATATTAATGGGCTCCGGGGGGCACCAGAGAGCCAGCTTCGGGGCAGAAAGCACCTTCATTTGCTCTGCTCTAAAACCTCCACAGTAGTCAACAAAAATCTCTTTTTTAGGCACAAAAGATTACTTTGAAAAGACTCTTCAGTTTCTTTGGCTCCTTAGCTACAGATTGATACCAAATTCAGCCATGGGGCACAATAAAAACACAGTATCCCAGAGCTCCGGATCACAGCGGCCTACTACTTCGAATGCTACCCCGAGCAGGGAAACGGATTTATTGGATCGTGCTACTCTGACAGGTGCTAAAGAATCACCATGGCAGACAATATTGGAATCGGTCCGTGCTATGGATTCCAAAATAGAAAGAACTCTCACTCGCCTAGAAACGCATGATGCTGCCATCACAGCACTCTCTTCATCGGTAGCAGAAGCACACAAACGTTCCCTATCAACGCAAGCTACCGTAGCCCAGCTCACGAGGGAAAACCAGCACCTCAGAGGTAGAATGGAGGCCACAGAGAACACATTTCGTACAGGTAATGTGCGCCTAGTGAGCCTAGCTGAGGGCGTTGAAGGCACAAATGTGTTACCTTACCTAAAACAATGGCTTGCTGAAACACTGAGTCTTTCAGAATATTTTGAGTGGTCGAATTGCGGCAAGCTTTTCGAATTACACCCAGGGTATGGCCTCCAGATTCCAAGACTCCTCGCACTGTGGTACTGAAAACTAACGGCCCAGAGATTCGGGACATGCTGATTTCAGCTGCAAGAGCAGCTTATCCTCTCACAATGCAAGGTTTAGACATCAAACTGTTCCCCGATTTATTTTTTCAAACTCGCGCCCGCCGAAAGCAGTTTGATGCAGTGCGCCAAAAGTTACACCATCTGGGAATAGTGCATTCCTTTCTTTTGCCTGCCCAGATGAGAATGACCTACGGGGGAAAGTCCTGGCAATTTAGTGATCCTGGAGATGCAGGTCGTTGGACCGAGAAGACAAAACTCGAATTTCAAGCACATCCGCCCAAGCAATCAGAGTTTGTGAACGCGGACTCAGATGGGGACTAAAATATTGACTCTGTTCTTGTTTTCAGTTTATAAAATCACAGTTTATTAATAAAAGTTTATTCCGGTTGCATGCTGCTACTTTGGGAAAAGGGGCTGACAGTTTCCTTGGGAGACGGGGATTGCTGGACATCTGTTAAGTATTATTTTTTACATCTTGTTACTGCAATTATGACCAGCTACCCCATTTATTTCCTAGGGACATGTGTTCTTAACAGAGTAGTATGACCAGTATAGTAAAACGTAAGGAGGCCTTAAGGAAACAATGTAAGTGCCTTGTTAAATGGGCTAAATCTGTTAAATGTATTAATTTACATAATTTTTGGCTGTGTGGAGGGGAGGAGGGGACGAGGAAGGGCGAATCTTATTTGTATGTCTTCTTTTGATTAGGTAACACAGCACTACTGGCTAGTGTGTATATCTACCTTGTTCTCTCTCCTATTGGACTATGACCTACGCCATGAAGCAGCTGGCATTACCTTTGGACTTTATGTTTGATATATGGCTTATTGGGGCCTTAGTTTTCCCCCACCTCCTACTGTGCAAGACTGTAAGAGTTTACAATGTTAAATCAACAGTATCTACTGTCCTATTCCTATTCTCTTGCATGAGAAGATCATCTGTATTGTTTTTATATAAAAGCAATAAATAGATAATACAAAAAAAAAAAATGTTAATGGGCTCCATGACCCTATAAAAAGGTCCCGCCTTAAACAATACCTGAACAAACAGAAGGCAAACCTCATTTATCTCCAGGAAACTCATCTTTCTGAATTACAGCACAAGAAGCTGACCTGGGGTAATAGATACAAGGTTGTGGCCTCCTCACATCCAAGGGGTAGGAAGAAAAAATTACTCACCTTAGTAATTGTGTTTCTTCTAATGGAGTCTTGCTGTGTTCTGACATTATGCAGTTAGCTCCAGCACTTGAACTGCTCCAGAGATGAAAGAGTTAACTCTACGCCAGAGCATAGAACGCTGAGCTCAAGTTCGGTTCAAATCTCTGTCTGCTGCACTTTGAAGTGTAACCGCCAGATTCTTACGAGCTAATACTAACTAACCCCACTGTGTGGAAATTGTAAACATTTTTACTAGTCTAAAAGGCAACCAAGTATTTTGGAGCCCCAAAAGACTCGAGTCGAGAAATTTAAAACAAAAACTAGGTAGTGAACAAACTAATTATCAAACCACAACAATAACCCACTCCTCCTAGTTAAAAAGGGAGAGTGCCAAGTACACCCCTGAGGTGCAACACTGCGCCTACCATCCCACTTCCCACAAAACAGGTTCTGAGAGGGGAGGCGGGGGGGGGAGGTCAGAATACAGCAAGACTCCATTAGAAGAAACACAATTTCTAAGGTGAGTAATTTTTTCTTTAAACAACATGAAGTCTTGCTGTATTCTGACATTATGCAGACTACCAAGCAGTACCTCCATGGGGGAAGGAATCAAACCTATTTTGGGAATAAGCTTTGCAGTACTGCTGTGAGTAATGCTTGGTGAATGTATGGACTATTTTCCAGGTGGCTGCTTTGCATATATCTAATAAAGGTATACCTCTGGCAGCAGCCAGAGAAGCAGCTGTACCTCTAGTCGAATGAGCCCTCAGGCCTGAGGGGGGTATTTTGCCTAGCTTTTCATAGCAGAATTGTACACAGGAGACAATCCACCTGGCTATAGTTCTCTTAGTAGCAGGTTTGCCCTTTGCCACTTCACCATAAGTGAGGAACAACTGGAAGGAGTCAACCCTGAGTACCTCAGTATGCTCAATGTAGTAGCTAAGAGCCCTCTTAACATCCAAACTGTTTATAATCTTCTCTCTCCTGGAGAATGATCAGTGAAGAATACAGGAAGAGACATGAATTGGTTCAGATGAAAATCTGAAACCACCTTGAGTAGGAACCTTCTGTTGGTTCTGAGGACCACCCTATCTCTATGGAATGAGATAAAATCAGACTCCACTGACAGAGCCTGCAATTCACTGATACACCTGGCAGAGGTAATAGCTACCAGAAACACAGTTTTCCAAGTCAAGTACTTAAACTCTACTGAAGACAAAGGCTCAAAAGGGGGTTGCATAAGCTGAGCAATGCAAACATTAAGGTCCCATGCAGGAGTAGGATCCCTAAAGGAAGAACTGGTATGAAACAATCCCTTGAAATATTTACAGAAAACAGGATGAGATGCCAGTAAGGAGGGCTTTCCCAATGATAGAAATGCAGACACAGCTGACAAGTGTACTTTGAGGGTAGGTGGTCTGAGGCCTAGACCATTAAGATAGACCATGTAATCCAGAACTGTACACAAATCAACAGTATCTGAGGGTATATGTTTCTTGGAACACCAAATGCTCAATCTTTTCCATTTGGAGCTACACGTTTTCCTGGTGGCAGGTTTTCGAGAAGCTTTGAGAATGTCCAGAACCCCTTGAGACAAATCCAAATCCACCCGACTCCGTTATCACCCTCCCTGGATATACCATCTACAGGGAAGACAGATTAGGCAAACGCAGTGGTGGTTGTGCACTACTCGTACGGGACTCCCTTTTAGGTCAGGCACTCCCAGCTCCTAAACTTGATTATGGAGCCCAATCCCGCACCTTAAAAATCACACCTGACCCCGCCCGAGGCCCTCTCTTCCTCACGGTCTCCTACGTACCCCTGAGGAATCAAAACCAAGCGGTCCAGTCCCTCACTGACTACCTCCCATCTCTCCCTCACAAAGTGGAGCAAGTCATCCTAGGTGATCTCAATGTTAACTGGCTTGCCTCCACTGCCTCCCATATAAGGGACTCCTTTGCTGCCCTGGATATGTCCCAGTTAGTCACCCAGCCCACCAGATTCAACCACTCTACTGGCACCAGCACTCTCCTAGATGTTGTTCTATCTAACCACCCCTACAAAATCCAGTATGTCACTGTCCTCCCTGACTCTCTTAGCGATCACTCCCCAGTCCTCTGTCTCTGGTCATCCTCCACTCTGAAGCCAGTGTCCCAGGCCACTCTCTGCTGCCGTTTACACCCCGGCGGCCTCAGAAAATTAAAACAATACCTAGCCCAGCTAGACTGGTCCCCTATCCAGTGCGCCCCTGACACTGACTCATCTCCTGACCACTTCACAAATGCCTTCTGTAAGGCTTGTGACCTTTTCGCCCCCTCACCAGGATCTGCTCCAAAAAATGCAATGCCCCCTGGATCACCCCACCCCTCCTCCAGAGACTCAAAAACAGAGATAATCTCTGGCACATTGCTGTAGAATCTGGAAAGGAGTCTGATAGACAGGCCTACAATGCAGAACGCAATAAGTGCACTTGGGCCATTAGGAGGGCCAAGGCAGAGCACTACCAGACCACCCTCGCTTCCACTTGGGGTTCAGCCCAGACTTTCTGGGATAATATGAAAGAGCTAAATGGGAAGTCCCGCTCCCCCCCCACCATCTCAACTCTCCATCAATGGCACCCCCACCACAGATCCACTCCTTATAGCAGATTGCCTTAACACTGCCTTCTCTGACCTAAGCTCGGTCCTCCCCAGCAGCTTCTTTGACCCAATCCCCACCTCTCTCCCTCCGGTCCTGCATCGCCCACCATTCTACCTGCACACCCTATCCCCCCAAGAAGCCAGGCCACACCTGCTAAAAGCCTTAAGCAGCAATAACCCCAGCAGTTACCCCTCAACTCCAGGATCCTCTGTATGGTCTTGGACGAAGTCCTAGTCCCCCTGACTGACCTTCTAAACCAGTCTCTCTGCCTGGGTCAGTTCCCAAGTGCTTGATAAACTGCTGAAATCACACCCATACATAGGAGTGGGGAACGGTCCACCCCCAACAATTACCGATCTCCATCCTCCCTCCACTCTCTAAAGCCCTTGAAAAAGTGGTGTTGATCCAGCTCTCCGAATACCTAACCAAGTGTGACATTATGTGCCCAGAGCAGCACGGTTTCCGCCCAGAACACAGTACAACCACGGCTCTCCTGGAATTCTCCCAACACCTGCATGCTGCTCTCGACTCTGGTAGCCTTGCAGGAGCAGTGTTCATTGACCTCTCCAAGACCTCTGACACTGTCTGTCATCCCCTTCTACTCGACTCTCTCCACCAACTTGGCTTCTCTGGCAGTCCCATTTCCTGGTTCTCTAGCTTCCTCTCTGCTAGATCCCAGCGTGTCAAGATCAGCGGCTCCCTCTCCAGCACTCTTTTCCTTTTGCTCCGGGGTCCCTCAAGGCTCCATCCTGGGTCCAATACTTTTTAGTCTCTACCTCAACACCCTCCCCAGCTCATGCACTGGTAAAATGCTCCTCTACACCGCTGATGCAGTCCTCGTTGCCTCACATCCCAATCCCACCTCCTTCCAATTATCCCTCCAGCAAGCTTACAACCAAGCCGAAAGGTGGTTCGGCGACCGCAGACTGGTCATTAACCTAAAGAAAACCAAAACAATGCTCTTCTCCCACTACCAAAATAAAGCTAAAAATACCCCCTCTTGATTATCCCCAGCACTCTGCACCCGCTAGAACAAATGACCACATACAAGTACCTAGGCATCACGTTCGATACTGCCCTCTGCTTCCACACCCACATTAATGCCCTGTCAGTCGCCATTAACACTGGACTGGCCTACTATACCGGCACAGGGACTGCCTGCCTCAGGTTGCCCTTAGGCTGGCCATCACCTCCTCCGTCTTGTCCCTCGTGAACTATGGCTTGCCCATCTACGCCATAGCTGACAACAATGCCCACTCCAAAATCCAACTCTCCATCAATAAGGCCTGTAGGCTCCTGACCGATGCCCCCAGCCACACTCACACCTGCCTTCTCTATACTACCACCAATCTGCTCAACTTTGAGAAGCGACTGCTCTACCAGACCTGCCTTCTCGCTAAGAAATCACTGCTAGGACTCCCCCCCCCAAGGGGTCTCTACCTCCCTACAACAGTCATCATCGTCCGTCACCACCCATAGCTCTGTTAAGGCCATTTTCAAGGTGCCCAGAACCAAGACCTCTCCTGCCCAGAGATCCTTCCTCTACCGAGCCCCCACTTGGTTCCACTCCCTCCCTACCTAGCTGCATCTCCAACTTGCCAAAAATTGGCTCCTTCAAAACAACCCTTCAGAACCATATCTTTAATACCTGCTGTTGTAGGTGCAACTATCCCGCCCACCCTGAACCCTGGCTCGACAACGTCCACTGGACAGCCTCTCCCTTCCCCAGACCCAATCCTTCCCTACTAGGTCCAAACAGGGATGTAACCCGTTGTCTTCTCTGAGGACCTACTATATCCATGAGTGTAACTCACAATTTTGTAACACTGTGTAACCTAAGTAACATACAAACTACTACATTATGTAACCTAAGTATATCTATGTTAAATGTTCATTTTACTGCACCTGTAATGTTATCCTCTGTTTTAATCTGCACTGTAATAACTGTCTTGATGTCTGCCCCCACCCCGCGATGAGGTGCCTTTGTAAATGAGACTCTGACTCAAAGGTTGTAAACCCGATTTGTAATGAATAAATGAATAAATAAAGACAGATGCAAATTTGCATACTCTAACACTTCAAGAGCCATGCCTTGAGATTGAGAGACCGAAGGTTGGGATACCAGATCCTCCCCTGAGAGGAGGTTAACAGGTTGTGATTCCTGGGAAGAGATAGGGGAAGATGGACTGCTAAGGACAGCAACAGGGGATACCAAGGTTGCCTGGCCCAATCAGGATCACTTTGCAAGATTGTGACCTTATCTTGACCAGGACCTTGAACAGAAGAGGAAAAGGAGGGAAGGCATACAGAAATTTCCCTTCTCAATCCTAAATCTGAGCATCCAGAGGGACTGAACTCAAGACTGGGGGTCTGCAACAGAAGAGAGAAAGTTGGTGATTGTCTGGGGCAGCATAGAGATCTATCTCTGGAGTGCCCCACCTTGAAAAAATAACTTTTAACACTAGGGGATCCAGGGACCATTTCTTGATGGCCCTGGGAAATGCTGCTCAATGCATCTGCTAGCACACTGTCCTTCTCTGGGAGGCGGACTGCTACCCAAAGAGGTCTGTAGAGAATAAGCCTGAGACCATAACTTCATGGCTTCCATGCACAAGGCCGTAAACCGAGTGCCTCCCTGCTTGTTGATGTACCACATGGTGGTGGTGTTGTCTGTCCTACCTGAACCACCTTGTTCTGCACTGATTCTGAGAAGGATTGCAGGGCCAGGTACACTGCCCTGAACTCCAGAAGATGGATGTGGAGAAGAGACTCCTGAGGGGACCACACTCCCTGAGCTGTGAGAGCTCCCAGGTGAGCTCCCTACCCCCAGGAGAGAAGCATCCGTGGTAAGCACCACAGAATGAGATTGACTGATGAATGGGACTCCTTGCCTGAGATTGTCCTGATCCTGACACCATTGGAGAGCCTGGATCAGGGTTCGAGTCACTGGACTAAGCTTGGTTAAAAGATCTTTTTTCTGAGACCAAAAAGCCCTCAAGTGAAACTGGATGTCCCTCATCTGAAATCTGTACCCTTGTACCACTGCAGTGGAAGCTGCCATGTGGCCCAGAAGTTGAACAAAATGCCTTGCTGGTCGAGACACCAGAAGGTGAAAAGAGGAAGCCAGCTCTATAATAGCCCTTACCCTTGCCAAGTGGAAAAATGCACTTGCCTTGACAGTATCCAGGTCTACCCCTACGAAGGTCAAAAGTTCTACTGGCTCGAGAACTGACTTGGAAAGATTGAGGAGGAATCCTAGAGAAGTGAGCACTTGCTGGGTCACATGCAAATCGGACTTGACTTGGTCTGGAGACTGACCCACTATGAGCCAGTCGTCCAGGTATGGAAATATGGAGATGTTTTTTCTCCTTAGAAATCCCACTACTACTGCTAGGCACTTTGTGAATACCCTTGGAGCTGATGTTAAACCGAAGGGCATTGCTCTGAACTGGTAATGACCTGAAGGTAGTTCGAACCTGAGGTACTTTCTGTGGGATCACCTGATGGGAATGTGAAAGTAGGCATCCTTTAGGTCCAGGGCTGCTAGCCAGTCCCCTGGCCTTAGAGAGGGAAGAATTATTCCCAGAGTCACCATTTTGAACTTTGGTTTTAGTAGATGTTTAAGTATCTTAAGTCTAGGATGGGCCGCCACTCCCCTGTTTTTTTTTTCAAGGTAAAGAAGTATCTGGAATGCAGACCTTTGCCCCTGTGAATTGCAGGAACTTTCTCTATGGCTCTGACAGCCAGCAGAGATTAAACCTCTGCCTCTAGGGCAATGGTTTCGGAGATGTTTGCAGGTGGAAAGGACCTGACCCTCAATTTTGGAAATCTTTTGAAGCTGAGGACCAGTCCATAGCTTACTACCTCCAGGACCCACTTGTCTGAGGTAACAGACTTCCAGGCTTGACAGTAGTAAGCCAGCCTGCCTCCTACAAGGATTGGGGAGTCGACCCGGGCTGACACATCAGGGTGTCTGCTTGGCAGGAGCCTTGGGCTGAGAGGTGGATGCAGCCTTGCTCATCCCCCTTCTGCCTCTCCCTCTGAAGAACCCCCTCTTGGAAAAAGGAGAGGAGGCCTGTGCCTGGCAGAAAGGCCTGCCCCTGCCCCTAGCTTGCTGCCTCTGAGGAGTTGCCTGCCTTTCCTTGGTCTGTGCACTCCTGTAGGTGGTACTGTACTCATCCATCTTTTTCATTTAATTCTCTGTCTGCTCCCCAAACAAAGAATTATTGACAACAGAGAAATCCATAGCCTTAGCCTGAGTATCCTGCAACAGGCTAGTACATCTAAGCCAAGCTAGTCTCCGAAGAGCCACAGATGTAGCCATGACTCTTGATGACACATCACTGGAGTCCACCGCAGAATGAAATTGGATTTTTGATGCCTCAAGTCCCATCAGCAGCCACCTCCTCCAGCTCCTTGGCAAGCTGGGGGGAGGCCTGTTTAGCCAGTTCCCAGTACAGTGTCCCATCTGGACTTCTGGTACCTGGCTGTATAGGCCATGTAAGTAACTGCCTGAGTCCCAAAGAAGATGCCATGTATTGTTTCTTTGCCATGGCATCCAGCTTTCTGGAGTCTTTATCTGGGGTGTGTGAAGCCAAGGGTATATTAGCCTTATCATGAGGCTGCAGCCTGCACAACCCCAACATGGCTGCACTGCTGGTACAAGTACTCAGTACCTGAGCCTGACAACATGACCCTCTTGTCCATTCTTCTGTCTACAGGAGGTAAGGAATTTGGAGTTTTAAGCAACTTTTGCGTCTGCTTCCCAAAAGATTTGTGAAGGGGAATAGACAACCTCTTCGACTCTGGGATGTCCATCATCTCCACATATTCAGGCTCCTCTGCTCCTCGACAGCTTCTTCCAAAGGGAGCTGGAGGGTTTCTGCCACTTTCCTGTAAAACATAAAGTGGGAGGGGGACTAAGAAAGCCTAGGAGGGGGAAACACCAGAAGGACTTTCTGGAAAGATGTTTGGTTCTATGGGCTCATCCAGACCTTCCACACCATCATCATCATCACCATCATAATCATTATCCCCTTCCAAATCCGGTTCATAAAAGTCTTCAGGGGAGTAATCTTGAACCGGAGGAACCAACCGATTCGAACACCTGCTCATAAGCATCGGATCAGTCGGAACCGGACGGAGCGATTCAACCTTGCTAATCGCCCAGGCAATTTCTTCAGTGGTCCGATGATGCGGTTCTGGATCTGAACCAGACGATTTATCTTTTCTTTTTCCTTTTGTCTGAACCAACCCCTCAGGATCGTCTCTCCGCTTGCCCGAGGGAGTCTCACCCAGGTCAGTGGGCACTCCCTCAGGTTCAGTCGGAACCGAACCGGGCTGGCCATCCGGGTCAGTGGACTTCTTGGCCTCCTTCTCCCTAAGCCTGCCCAATCTTTTGTCCAGGGTGGCTTTAGGGAAATTTTTACAAATTTGGCAGTCTGACTCTAGGTGACTAAAACCCAGACAGTAAACACAAGTGGTGAGGGGATCGGCCTTAGCAAAGGCCTCCCCACACTCACTGCAGTGCTGAAACCTAGTGGGCCCGGTTTTCTCTTGGGTTTCTCAGACAAAGCCATAACTAACACTTACCCTTTTTATGGCAACCGCCAGGCAAGACCCCCTTATCAGTTTCTAACCGTGTTACGGGTATTTGAAAAAAAAAAACGATAAAACACGTTGTTTTTTAAAACCGATAAAAACCAGTACCTCACACTAAATCTCCTGAAAGAAAAACAAATACACACACACACTATACAGGAACCGGGTTCAGCCAAATCGGTAGAAAAATCTACTTTTACAATTTCCACCACAATTTTCTAATCAAGACCACTACCTATGCACTTACTGTACCACAAATAAGGATCTGAACCAAAAACAAATAGAAGTATTGATAAAACCGACGATTTTTAAATAGACCGAACCGTGAGCGAAGGAGAAATCTCCGGAGCGACTGTTCAATTAGGCGGAGTAAAGAATCTGACGGTTACACTTCAAAGTGCAGCAGACAGAGGTTTGAACCGAGCTTGATCTCAACATTTTATGCTCTGGCATAGAGTTAATTCTTTCATCTCTGGAGCAGTTCAAGTGCTTGTGCTAACTGCATAATGTCAGAATACAGCAAGACTTCATGTTGTTTTAAAAGAGGGGTAGCAATTTTAATTCCAGCAACAACCCCTATGGAAATACAAAAAACTCATATTGATGCTCAAGGCCGTTATGTAATTGTACAGGGCCTTTTATATGGCCATAAGATTACCCTGGTTAGTGTTTACTTTCCCCCTCAGACAAGATTCCCAATCCTGAAGGGTTATTTATCTACATTGTTAGATAATCTTCAGGGCCAGTTGATCATGGGAGGTGATATCAATATGACCTTATCCCCACATTTAGATAGCTCCAATCGACAGACTCACAGGAAAAATGATACAGTTAAAAAATTTAAAAGAACACTAGAACATTTAGGCATTATCGATGTGTGGAGACGTCTATTCCCCTCTAGCCCCGGTTATACATATTATTCACCAAGGTTTAAATCGTACTCCTGCCTAGATTATTTTATGATGATATATGAGCATTTTACATCAGTCCAGGATATGACTATAGGTGTAAATTACTATCCGATCACCACCCCTTAATTCTGAAATTAGATATGGGTCGGGAGAGGAAGAGGACCTTATGGAGATTAAACTCATTAACATTAAAAGATAAGGAATTCCAGGAGACAGGACTAGAAATAATTTTTTTGAGATGTCTGTCCGAGGGACAGGTGGAATATAAATGTTGCCTGTCCGGACAAAGTTTTACCTGTCCACATTTTTGTGAGGTGAATTTTAAACTTAAAACATAAAATGGACTGTAAAGTGGAAAGAGAGAAAACTGTTGCTTTTTGGGGGGGTTATTTTTCAAGGTAAAACACTGATTGAGTCTAGTCTATTTCTGAATCAGAACTTGAATCTAGTCTGCAGCCATATGGTCTCACATGAGGTCTTCTCTTTTGTTTTCCAGATTTGAACCATAGTGTTATGGCATCCTGCAGGTCAAATGTAGCAACGCTAGCATCCAACAGCTTGACACGCATTAGTTCAGATGTAGTCACAGAAGACAGACAGGACCGCCAGTCAGACTTCACTCTGCCCATCAAGCTGAATCCTCTCTCAACTACTGCAGTTTGGGTTGGGATCAGTACAGCTATTGTGACTAAGACCAGAATATCAGGGGAATCGCTGTTCATGTGCATCATTATGGAGAATTTTTTTTGCCAGAAATCCAAATAGTGAAATTTTGGAGACAGCTCATTCAGTGATTTTTTTCATAAGTGGTTTAAGCTCTAACCATTGCGCTTCAATCAAGTTTATATTATTATTGTGTTTCTTCAGTAGGTCACTGTAGTGCTCTGTGAGGGTTCTGACTTCCTCATTGCCATAAAGGGCTAGCTGGTGGTCACTATCTGGTAACTGTAATGGGTTAAATATACTGAATGACCGTAGGACTTTGTCTGTTTTAAAACTGGAAAATCGTGAGTTAATACTTTCAATTGTTGATGAAAGAAGGCTTGTAACATCACGCAACACTGCCTGTTTGGTTCTATCTATAGAATATCCCCTTTCTAAGTTAAGGAAGATATCAGATCCACGGAACTGAACCTGAGTAGTGGCTGAGCCTGTCAGTCGACTTGTGCTAGTGTCACTGTCAGCTGTGTCAGAGTCAGGGAGCAACAGCAATTCGTTACAGACTTTGTCAAGTTTATCCTGTGCAGGGTAGTTCTCTAGCCACAGCACCGTGCTTTCAACCTTGCTGACTATTGTTTCTACTGTTGAGCTGTCTCTCTGTAGAGTTAGACTGAAGGCCATCATGACAGAAAGGTATTCAGCCAGAAACTGAGAAAAGAGGACAAATCTCACAGTACTTATTGTTTGAACAACCCACTGGCCTGATCTTTTGTTTGCCCTGGTGTGGAAGCAATGTGCTGTAAATGTACAACTGAGGCCTTGTAGCTGGACAGAATAACAGACAGAGCCCTTTCTCTGTGTGCAACCCACCGGGTCCCTGACACGTTAACTGGTTTGTGAATGGTGTACCTCATATTACTGGCTAACTCTTTGAGACCGGCCCAGTTTTTGGGAGACTTATGGTATATTTTATAGATACCCATTAAGACTTCATCTGTTGTTTTCATGTATGGAATAGATGTTGCTGATTGCTTTATAGCTAGCTCCAACTTGTGGGCACTGCACTGAATCCCTAACAAATGAGGTACGTCTTTCAAAATCCTGCCAAACATCCCAGTCACTTTACCCAACATGACGGGTGCCCCATCAGATCTAAAAGCAACAATTTTTTCTTTCCAGTCTTTACAGTCCAAGGTGAATTCTAAGGCATCACCTATTGAGTTATAAATGCTTTCACCATTTGAAACAGAGACTGGCTGAAGGGAAACAAATTTGTTAACTGGACGGAAATTTTCCATTGTCCTAATATGGACTGCCTCCTCTTCTATTACTGAGGCATCAGTGGTCGAGTCACATAGGACAGAGATGAAAGTGTTCCTGTTAACCAGTTTTGCATCTTTTATCCTTATTGATTCTGAAATAAAATGTGTGAACGTTGCTGCCTGTTTGTCACTTCTATAACTGACTCCGACATTTGCACCATTTACATGTTGTAATTCTAAGATGCCAGGGAAATCTGTGAATGGGCGTTCTGAATTAATCAAATAAAGAGTTGTTCTAAATAAATGTTCCACTTGTGTCGCCTCATTTATTTCCATTTGTATTATTCCTCGTTCTATTGCTAAGTTGGAAGGGTCTGTGTTAGACACAGTATTTTTTTCATTGGCTAATTTATGAGGTTTGGAGAGTTCATGAGCTCGTACATTTTCAAGTCTCATGCTCTTACAGCCACTCATGAAAGTGTTTGTCTCCCTTAAGTATTTTTTGCAGTATGAGCAGGTCATGCCCACATCAGGCTCATATAGTAGCCACTCCCTATTTTTCTTCCAGGTCTCCTGGAACCCCCTTTTTCCTTTTGCCCCGGGACTCCCCCCACTTTCAACAGTAGTCAGAGTTGCTGGCATATCAGCACTGGCACTACAAGTTGTCACATCTGTGGCCACAATGGTGGGGTGAGTAGTTGGTGCTACTGAGTCTATCAGTAATGGAGAAGCAGTACATATAGAAGAACCCAAGCTTTCTCCTCCCTCTTGGCTTGAAACTGAAGGCTTTCCTGTAATTTTTTTAAAGCCAAACTTTAACAAAGACATTTTTTTCCCCTTTTGGTTTACTTAGCTAGTACGAATTTAAAGTACAGTAAGCACTCTGAAGACAGTGGACACTACAGTGAAGTGATGATCAGAGATATTAGAAGACGTGAACAGTCTGTTTAGTTTTTTCTTTCCCTCCCTGTAAAACCCCGGACAAAGGAGTTTAATATTTAGATTTTCCTCCTGCTCAGGTTTCACAACTAAAACCTGAGGGGTATCCTGCTGTCAACCTGTTTTGTAATTTAATCCCCTCCTCTCCCTTTGACAGTGCCTTATTGTCACAGTCACTCAATTTTAGTTTTATTCAGTTAGTCCAGTGGCAGAGCACAACAGCAGGCTGACAGGGGCTAGTTTAAGTTAGTAGTACTCAGTAAGTCCGTCAGTATCTATCTTCAAGGTTCAAGCTCTGGAGGGCTTTACACAGGCTGAGTGAACAATAAGCTTTAATAGAGCCTTGCCTTCACCTCTCTGCACACTCAAGATATATTTTTTTATTCAGAGTCAGAGATGATGAGACTTGAAGATCACAAGGTCTCTTTTGGCTTTGAGAGAGTTTTATTCAGGTGTACAGGTACAGTGCCTGACTGCTTTGAGACTTAAATAACCCCCCTTGTTCACCTCCCCTCTCCTCCTCCAAGTACCAGCAGGACTGATTCACACAAACTGCGCCCCCAAATGTTAAAGCCCTGAGAAGGGCTGTTCAGAATTTGCAGAAGTCCTTTTTTTCACTTTGAGACTTAAACTAAAGAATCCCCCTCGTTTATCTCCCCTCTCCTCCTCCAAGTACCAGCAGGACTGATTCACACAAACTGAGCCCCCAAATGCTAGAGCCCTGAGAAGGGCCGTTCAGAATTTGCAGAAGTCCTTTTTTTCACTTTGAGACTTAAACTAAAGAATCCCCCTCGTTTATCTCCCCTCTCCTCCTCCAAGTACCAGCAGGACTGATTCACACAAACTGAGCCCCCAAAAGCTAGAGCCCTGAGAAGGGCTGTTCAGAATTTGCAGAAGTCCTTTTTTTCACTTTGAGACTTAAACTAAAGAATCCCCCTCGTTTATCTCCCCTCTCCTCCTCCAAGTACCAGCAGGACTGATTCACACAAAATCAGTGATAGAAAGAGATCATTTTTAATTCTGTCCCAGAAGGGGCACCCTCCCACTGCTCTTTCAACCATGTGGAGAGAACAGCCCCTGCCTAATATTCAGATTTCCTTCCTGCCTTAACTCTGTTTTGAGTTGTGTTATTTTTTTTTTCTCAATAACAGCGCTGATATTTTTTTAGGCTTTCCCCCTTTTATAAGAGAGATTACAGGTAGTAAGTTCAAGTTCAAGCTTCCCGAGTCCCAGACTAACAGTCCTCTCCTCTCCTTCCCCGCTCTGCTAGCCTGAGAGCTGCTTTTTTTTTTTTTGTTCAGTCACTGGGTGATAGTATTTTTTAAAATCAGCCTAAAATATGTTGTTTTCTGTGGCGCACGCACAGTAAGCAGCATTCGAGCTAGCCACAAAACTCGCTCTGCTCTCGACGTCCTTCTCCTATGAGATCTGCGCTGAAAGTGAGCAGAGCGAGTACTACGTCATCAACCCCGCATGTGCAACAGTAATCTGCGCATGCGCGGTTGACGAGAATGCCCATTTGTCTTCAGCTCTTCCCGCCCGCACCACCAGAGCAGACAGAAGGATGTCAGGTGACTGAAGAATTGGTAAGTCACCTGACATTGGCAGTGATGGGCAGGCTGGGTAGGTGAGCGGGTATGTGTGCGGCTCGTCCACGGCTCCTCCTTGGCTCCAAACTCCACTGGGTCCTAGTGCCCAGCGCAGCCCCGGAACTTGCTGGGGGAAAAAAAGGGATTCAGCGCTAGTAAAGCGTCACAGTAAGCGCCTGTCCCAGGGACAAGGCAGGGCAAAACAGTTGTCCAGTAAAAACCAGCTGTCCTAGACAGGCGGACAGCCGGTTATTTCGAGCCCTGCCAGGAGATATTTAAAAAAAGAATACAACAATTCTATACAGAAAATGAATCACAGGAAATTACTGAGGCGATAAGATGGGATGCCATGAAGACAACGCTGAGGGGAGAGATTATAGCATACACTTCAAAGAAGAATAAAGAGAGGAAGGTGAGGCAACTTGAATTATCAGAACAGCTGCTAAATTACCAGATGTTATACAGAGAGGGAGATACTGAATTAAATCAAAAAATTAGGGATACAAAGGTGGAATTACAGAAAATTATAAATAAAATACAACAATCATTAATATATTTAAGACAAACTGTCCCTGAGTGGGGCAACTAGGGGAGCTTGGAGACTGGCTCAGAAACATAGAGCTAAAAAAACTACCTCTACCATCTTGAAACTTAGAAACCCTGATACGGTTATAACACACCATTCAGATGCTCATATAATGCAGACCTTTTCAAAGTACTACACTAATCTATATTCACCGGAAACCCACCCTGAATTCTTAGAAATAACCGGTTTCTTGGATCAACTAGCCCTCCCACCCTCCCTCCCTCCTCTCAAATTGGTAGTTTGGGCGCCCTTAACTCAACTGGAAATTCAGGAGGCTATTACAAAACTGAACCCAGGAAAGTGCCCAGGACCTGATGGGTTTGTATCCGAGTGGTATAAGATTTTTTAAAAAGAATTGATCCCGAAATTACATACTTTGTTTGCTGAGGCAACCCAAGAGGGAGTCCCTCCGCCTCCGTGGGACTATGCCACCATCGTCCCAATACCTTAACCAAATAAAGATCACTCAGATCCGACATCTTACAGGCCTATTTCCATTTTAAACGTCGACTATAAGATTTATACAGCCATTTGGGCATCCAGACTTGAATCTATACTACCAAAGATTATATTACCAGATCAGTCAGGATTTATAAAGAATAGGAGCACTACAGATAATGTCTGTAGGACCCTATTACTATAAGAATATGTAAAGACAAGAAAAATCCCATCTGTTTTTATTAGTTTGAATGCCGAAAAGGCTTTTGATCGAGTTTATTTGCCTTTTTTGTGGAGGACTCTTGAGGCCTTTCACTTTCCGGATTTATTCATCATCTTATACACTAAATTATATAGATCCCCAAGGGCCTATGTACGAGTAAATGGGAATTTATCCTCACCGATTAAACTAAGTAGAGGCACGAGACAGGGTTGTCCTCTTTCACCCTATTGTTTGCCTTATATTTGTAAACACTTGCAACAAAGTTAAGGAATATGTTTCAAGTAGAAAGGATCCCAATGGCACAAGTACATAAAATAAATATGTTTGCCGATGATATATTATTAACCCTGTTATCTCCATGTCAGTTAATTCCTGCAGCTTGGCAAATATCGAAACAATATGAAACACTGGCAGGTTTTAAGCTGAACACTACAAAAACAGAGATCTTGTCCTTTAATTTTATTCCTACTCAACAACTGAAAAAAGAATACCCATTTAAATGGCATACCACAAAAATAAAATATTTAGGAATTAACAGCCCCCTTAATCCAGGTGTGCCAGAAATTTTAAATTATGAACCCCTCACGAACATTATCTAAAATGACCTGGAAAGATGGTCCACCTTTCTTATTCCCTTCCATCAACGGATAGAAATAGTGCACATGAATATACTCCCTAGACTACTTTATTTAATTCAGAACATCCCCTTCTTACCGGCAACATATTTCTTTAAATCATGGGATAAATTAATCTCCACGTTTATTTGGGCTAAGGGACGGCCTTGGATACGGTTGTCTGGTCTTAAACTATCCCTGGCTCAGAGAGGCTTTAATCTTCTGGACTTTATTTATTTATTTATTTTATATTGCAATCAGTTTACAACCTTTGAGCCAGAGGCTCATTTCCAAAGATACCTCGTCAGGTGTGGTCGAAAGAGAAGAGAACATAATACATAAAGATGCAGGCATACATGGATCCAGGGTATAGATTACATAGTTTGTATTATAAGGTGCAGATTCAGGTATTGTAGACAAAAAAGATTGGTTACAGAGTTTAGCAGCATAAATGTATGACACTTGCAAAAAGAAACTTTAAATTATACTCCAAAGCGTCATTTCTTAGGATAATCTTAATATGGTTGATGGAATCCTACTCAACCCCTTGGAAGGATATCGAATTTCACCTAACTGATCTATTTGATATCAAAAAAATTCTTCTTTCTTCAGAGGAGAGATCTTTATCACCCACTACTTTAATGGGCATTACAGCTCCAATTTATAAATGTTGGAAAAGTTCAAGGCAAACTGGGCCACTCCGAATTATATACAAATACACTAAATTAATATCAGAAGATGATGCATTTACACTCATACATATGGATTCTACATTTCAGGAATGGAGAAAATTAGGCCTTACGCATTTTTTTTCCAGTTTGTATCCTCCCAAGGGATACTCCCTTTTGAAAAATTACAGTCCCAATATAGTCTTTGTAGATCAGATTTATTTCGCTATGCCCAGGTTAGGAACCATATACTTAGAAACCGAATTATACAACCCAAGATCCAGTATCCAACCCCAGAACGCCTCAAAACATTTATGGAAGCTATAAAGGGGAATTTGGGTAAGCATTTAATTGGAATAATATACAGGGAATTGAGAAATGAACAAAAGGAATCAACTAAATCCACATTACAGGACTGGAACAGAGATCTCCACCTAGAAATAACTATGGAGGAGTGGAGAGGATCAGCTGTAAGTGCGGTTAAGATCACTTCCTCCCCATTTTGGAGAGAATTTGCATGGAAGTGTCGTTCCCACTTTTTTAGAGCTCCGGTAGTCCTGCTTAAATTTCTCCAGGAAGAATATGGAGTTTGTTGCAAAAAATGTGGGTGCCCAAGAGCGACACTGGGACACATTTTCTGGCAGTATCCTTGTTTGATGCTCTTATGGATATCCCTACAAACATAATTAACTAGCATATTAGAACAAGAGGTAGAATTAACAGCTGAGCAGGTACTGCTGGGGATCATTCCAGACCATTCCCCTCCATAGGAACAAACTCTTTTACCTCCCAGTTTGTTGGCGGTCAAAAGGTCAATAACTCGCAGGTGGATGACTAGCACCATTCCAACAATATTAGAATGGAGATCTATCATGTCCGAAATGTATGTTACAGAATCCCTTACTGCAGAAATCCAGGGTAAAGCTCCAACATACATGAAGAGTTGAGAGAAAAGATAATTTAATTTAAGCTGGGGGGTCTTATCGAGAGAGAGGAAATGCCTCACCCAGATATAAAGATAATAAGGAATAAATAAAACATAAAGGGGAATAAGGTAAAATTTAGATGAAATGGAGCTGAAGCTTTACCTTTTGAATGATCTTTGACTAGAATATTGTATACTTATCACACTAAACATTCAACCCTTTGTATAAAATTATATGAACTGTCAATCATATAAACTGACTGGAGATATATGGCAATATAAGAAAATGTCTGAAATGTACTCTTGACCAAGTGTAACAAAAACCATTTAATAAAAAAGCTATTAAAAAAAAACACACACACACACACAAAGGACAACAGCAAATTACAGGGTGATAGTACATTGCTGGCACGAGAGTACCAGGTACATGCTCAGCACAGCACAGGGAATAAACAGTCAAAAAAGTGCAGATTGTTTTTACACTGTACTGCTGCTTTAAACTCCCAATAATTTAAATCTGTACCTACCTGTGGCACATTTTCTCTTCCCTTTTTTTTAAATGTTTTAACAGGAGACCATTAAAAACACCATAGCAAGGCAAAAGTGGCTCCCAATCCACACAGGGAATGAAAAACAAGGCAGGTTATTCACTTGGAAAGCCACAGCTTAACAGACACGATTTAAATTTAGGAGTTCTCCCTGAAACAGGTAGCCCCAACCTGCAGCAGAACTGCAGCCCCAAACTGAAGTCTTCAATCCTGAAATCTTCAGAGAAGAGAAAACTAGCTCTGTCCCCTTTGAATGGTACAGCTTAACTGGGGAAGCGCTGCAGTATGGAATCCTCCTCATATGCCCAACATTTAAAAGCCTGGGCTGTGCCATTTCCCTGTGGGGGTGCACTATACCCAGTTGTTATGATTACCCATTGACAATGTGGAGCTGTACAGAAATGGGACGATTTTGTGCCTTCAATGATATTATAACATGGGGTAGCAAAAATAAAGTTTTAATTGGCTGAACAACAGCACCTGACTGTTCATTAATCTCTGTTAACGCACAGTTAGAGTGAGAAGTCCTGGCGGCATGATACTTGAGCAGAACCCGGACTTCTTCACTGTCTAGGCACATCAAAAGTCTGTGGCAGCCATTTAATTCACCCACTAACAGTAAGCAGGGAGAGCAACAGTTTGCTATTTTGCAACCCCATGTTATAACAGAAGAAACTATCCCCACACCAGTACAGGGGTTCCTACCCACTCACCCTGTGGATCTCGTACTGTCCTGTACAGGCATTCAATTCTCCCGCTCACACCAATGGCGACAGCACCGGGTTGTCAACAGATTCTGCCCCTCCACACACACATACTGTATATCCCAGTTCAGTGTTTTACTGAAGACAATCTCCGCTCTGTCCAACTATACTTCTGTGCACCGCATATCAGACAGAGCTGCAATGTGCTTGTCACTGGGAGCTGGAGCAGTAGGCATCGCAAGTAGCCACTTCATGAAGCACTGTGGGGCAGCTGGGTTCGACAACGCAAGTAGCAGTAACTGAGTGCAGCAGACTGAGCTGCACTGCTCTGTGTGCCATAGGTTGACTCCCCCGTCCACTCACCCCTGAAAGCAGACACCGTAACCCCCAGAGGCAGACAGTCACAGTACTGTGCAGAACGTTCCCCCCACCCCACCCCTCGGTGATGTTATTGTTAGGTATGACTTGACAATGAGTATGGAATGGTATGGATTATAACTGATACGTGTCTGTACAGTATTTTATCATTTATTTTTATGTACTGCTGCAGCAACTGTTGTTTGTGTGTTTGTACATGTTGATAAATTATTAAAAAATAAAAAAATGTGAAATAAAGATACAATGGGAAAATGTATGTTACAGACTTATTGCATTAATTTCAATGGGGAACCAAAACAATTTCACAGGGTTTCCCACATTTTAACTGAGGACCTCCTTTTTATTTTCAGAAAGTCCAGGACCCCCAAAGAAAAAGTCCTACCGAGAGCCCTGCCTAAAGCAGGCTGGGAGTGCAACATGGTATATGAGAGGGCTAACAGAATGCTGGAGTGCACAGGGAGAGGGATTACTAGCAGGAGTAGTGAGCTGATATTGCCTCTCTATAGATCACTGGTGAGACCCCATCTGGCATACTGTGTTCCGTTCTGGGGTCTGCACCTAGGAAAAAGGACAGGGATCGATTAAATACAGTGCAACAAAGGGCTAAAAAGAAGATCCATGGTCGTCAGCAGGGCAACGTGTAAGAAGATAAACTGAAAAGTCTCAACATGATGTATTCACTGGAGTACAGAAGTGAGAGGGGAGACATGACAGACACTTTCAAGTTTATGAAAGGGCTCAACAGAGTGGACACAGAAAATCCATTTAAAAAAAAAAAAAAAAAATAGTGTCCACTGGGGGACATGTGCTCAAGCTGAAGAAGGTTAAAAAAATACATTGAGAAGTCTTACTTCATGAAAAGGGATGGTATGTCGGCGGAACAAACTTCCCGACAACACAGAGGAAAGAAAACGGCACTTATGGTGGAAAGCTATTGGAGTTAACTGATTAATGGGTGTATGATAAGTAGGGTCAGAGATGTTCTGTTTTCAACAGAAAACACCAGTAAAAAACAGAATCTGTTATTTTTAAATCAGCACTTGGTCACCAGTTTTTGACTGTGCAAACCCCTCCATTTTGATTTGATTGAAAAAACAATTTGCACCAGCTTTTTTGGGCAAATCCCTCCACTTGAGCCAATATTTTTACAAAACATGCATATCTATCCCAGTTTTGGAGGTGGGGATAGAAAACATGGATTTTATGATTTTACCAAATGGAATTAGCCATTTTTTTTTAAATGAAAAATCACTGGCTCTAATAAATGGATGGATTATGATGACAGAGCAATGGAAATAGTGTAGGACATTACAGAAGGAAGGAAGGGCCAGGACTGCTCTAGCCAACCTGGTCTGGAGGACAGGATTAGGCAGGGGATCAAGGGGAATAATAAATCCATTTTTCAGTATACAGAGAACAAAAGGGAGACAAGGATAAGGTGGGGCTGCTGATCATTTGGTGGTGAGTGGAACCACTAAGCAAGACAGTGCAATTACCTATTGAATAACGGTGGCTCCAATAACTTTGTCATCTTCTGGCCCTTTACCACTGGAGCAACAGGAAAGTGTTCAACTCCCAAAGATTAGTCTAAGTTGAGAATCTGAGAAGGGACTGGATCAGCAAGGTAGTTATATCTGTGGGGAGTGTGGACAGTTCCAATTTGGGGACAAACCCCCATCCCCCTCCAACCACAACTGCACTCAAACCTGTTTCCTCAGCTCTCCTCACACTCACTAACTCAGGTCTCATTGTTTTGCTGACTGGAATCCCACTATGTAGTACAGGTACAACATTAAATAGTCTCTTCACACTCCAAGACTCATTTTCTTGAGTGGAGGTATACCATATGATTCCTAGTTCAATAGCCCAGATTCCTAGGATATTTAAATTTTTATGCTTCCATTTTTGTATGTATTGAATAGAACAGTGTGTAAGTATGTATGAAACAGGATTCATCTGAAAATATAGTTTGGCCCAAGTACATAATTCCTGTATACGAGTATAATTTTACTTAGTCTATGAAACATTTCTTTACAGTCTACTTCACAAATGCTTGCCCCTTTTTTATTTTTCCCATTTTCCCCCCACTAGTTCCTCCTGTCCACCCACCCTTATGTGTTGAGCCAACCTGGGTGCACCCTTACTCCGGAGATGGTTATGACTGGCTGGCAGAGTGTGCGAATGCCAGGTAGCCCATGCTCTCAGCCAGCTCCATTTTGTTTTTTTGTTTTTTTAGCATGTACGTTTCTCTACCCCAACTGGCCCCCTTCTACCGGCCCCCCCAGCCCCGTCACCCTGGCGTCCACTGGACTCAACTCTGGATCTCAACAAGGTGCCAGTTGGCAGGTCACGGTGGCTCTGAAACTGGCATCATCACCAGTCGAGGTATTTTCCTTGTTTTTCTCCCATCCCCGAGTGCGGCATAGAGGCGGTGCAATGATGCCAGTGGCCTAGCCGCGCACACTTCCACTCGCGACACGCCTGGCGTCTGCCCTGCATCCACCCCCTTCATCTGTGGGTGTCCACTGGGCCATCCACCAGCCACTGTTAGGGGACAGGCAAGCAGCGGACTCCATCCTCACCCCTCCCCGGGACAGGAGAGCTGTCCTCCGGATGCTTGATCCTCTCCCTCCCCAGCCGACCCCCCACAGCCTGCTCGCACCATGAACATGGGTTGCCAGCGTGGCAGGAGGTAAGGCACAGATGCCTCAGCCCTCCATGCCACTGGGCCGGTTCTGTTTTGAGATTCTGATGCCTAAACAAGAATCCAGGTCTCCCAAGTGGCAGCTGCATCACTGTGTTATGTGCTCTGTCCTTTTTTATTTAATTAATCCAGGTCTTCCAGGTGTCAGTTGTGTCACTGTGTCAGCGTGCTCTACCCTTTTTATTTATTAAAAGGTTTTTTGCGTGTAGGATATGTTCATTGAGACAATGTCTCATTTTCAAGAACACCCTGTAGAAATATAACATAAGTGGGCGTGGCAAGCAGTCGACAGGAACAGACGCTTCTCTATCAGCTCTCTGCTCCAACAATTTTAAACAGCAAAAAAAAACCCAGTTTTTTTGTACTTCTTGTAATTCAATGTTTCTTTCTACTGACAGTGTAAGCTATCTGGTTTTCAGCAATGAACTTTGTTAAGTATCATATGGTGAGAACGAAGCATGATCCACAAAAAAGAGCTGGAGAGAGGCAAGGGCTCTGCACCCACCACTCTGGAGGCCACTGTTCGGGCCATCCTTGAGGCGGTTCAAAAACTTGGTTCTAAGGTGGACTCCTTCAACAATCGATTAAGTCAGGTTGAGACAAAGGTTACTGCAATGGATGCCAGTCATACAGCTTTATCCTAAGCAGTGACCAAATCAACTACAGTAATAAACAGCAAATTGAAAGAAAACAAACTGCTTCGCACAAGGCTAGAATACTCGGAGAATAGGGCTCATGCGTCTAACTTACGTTTCCTGGGGATACCCGAAGGACTTAAGGGATCTGATACACTACGGTATATGATTAACTTAATATCTGATCTATTTGACTTGCAAGCGGATGTCCTTATCCATCAAGCCTACAGGATCACGCCAAGACGTAAGCCTAACAACCCGGACTTACCACGAACCATTCTGGTTTCCACTGCTGGGGTTCATATTAGAGACTTGATTCTCCAGAAAGCAAAAACCACTGCTCCTTTGTCTCTCCCAGAAAGAGCTCCAATACAGTGCTTTCCAAACTTAAACTATGCAACGAGGATGAGATGACATGGCTTTGATGCTGTTCGTGCTGGACTTCGAGAACTGGGCATAAGTCATGCACTCCAGCTCCCGGCATGTCTTAAAATTCTGTATGTGGGCAAAGTATTTATCTACAACGACCCGGCGGACGCAGGCCAAAAGCTGGAAGCCATACGTATGGACTTTGCATCCCAGCCACACAGAGTGGATCTTGAGGAAGATGACTGATGCCTGAAAGTTTTTACAGAGTTCGACTTGCTAACTTCTCACTCCTATCCCACGGGGGTCCCTGTTCCTGGACACAAATAAAACTGCTGTTGATGTTTAAGCTCTCCACTGCTGGGCTATCTGCCAAAGCCACCAGTTGGTTCTGCTCCTACTTGGGGGGACGATCCCAGTCAGTCAAAATTAGGGGATCCACCACCACCACCCCCACCCCCCCAGTTATCACCGATGTTCCCCAAGGATCTGTCCTTGGTCCGCTCCTATTCTACATTTTTCTACATGACCTGCCAACCACCTGCCTACACACCTCAATACACATGTATGCAGACGACACAGTCTTGTATGCTACTGGCCCCTCAACCACTGAAGCTGAATCCACGTGCAGCATGACTTCAATCAAATCCAGCACTGGTTTTGTACTAACCGGCTGTTCCTAAATGCCAAGAAAACAGTCTCCATCACCTTTGGAACAAGGGAGAGACTCTCTCAGCTCAAAACCCTCCCCGTCATTCACACCCTGGAAGGGACCACTCTGGAAGCTTTCACTTCCTTCAGAAATCTCAGAATCTGGCTGGACCAGCATCTCGACTTTTCTGTACACATCGAAGCCATCCACAAAAAACTTCATCCTAAATTGGGAGCCCTCTACCGCAACTGTGGCAGCATCCCTCTGCCAGCCCGCAGGGCACTAGTTCAGAAAATGATTCTCCCTATCTTCGACTATGGTGAAAGTAGTCTTTAGTGCCGCTCCCAAATCCATCCTATCCAGACTGGACCCCCTTCCACTCTTTCTGCAGATTCACCCTTGACAGCCTGCCCTTTACTCACCACTGCAACCTCTATCAGGCCCTAAAGCAGCCCTCCCTCCATGACCGGCTGCAAGCACACTGCACGCTACTCATAGCAAAGTATTAGTCCCAGCCCCTCCCCCAATACCTCAATGCAGTGCTAACTCCTCTTCCCATCACTGCTTATTCCCAGAGGAAAGTAAACACCCTTCTCCTAATGGTACCATGTATGACCTCATCGGCTGGCCAAGCAGCCTTCAGACACGGTATGCCTAGGATATGGAACTCCCTCCCTGCAAGCACTCAACAAGTGCCCTCACTCACTCACCTCAGACACCTTATAAACATGCACTGCAACTCACCCTGCACATGCACATAGCGGTGCCGGCTCAGTACCCTGCCACGGCATCCCACTACAGAACTGAATTAGTTGTCTCACTTCTAATTGCAGGCTTTGCTTCCTTCTGCATGAACTGATGCAAGTCACATTGTTAATGCCTAAATATAAACATGGATGGATGTATGTATGTATGTTTGTTCAAATTTTTCCAAATGATGTTTTAACCTAGTGATGTATCTGAACTGTTACTGTACTTGCTTGTGCGTGTCTGTCTCCTTGTGTCCCCCTTCCCCCAGGACGCACCTGGAATAGAGCAGTACTCTGCTCAGTGTGCCTTTCTGGTTAAACTTTTAAATAAATAAATAAAATAGCAGTCTTGTTTGATTCTTAAGGTTTGTTGTTGACTCTCCCGCTCCACTAGCTGTTTTTTTTTTAGTTTAGTTTATTGTTCTAGGAATTACTACCTTTGAGCCAGAGGCTCTTTTACAAAGGTTCCACGTCAATTAGGTACAGTACAAAAGGTTACATAGATAACACAACAATTTGTGTTGTGTCAAGAGCAAGAAAACATATACAAATACATATCAAATCATTTGTGCAAAAGGACATGAGATATCAACAATCACATTATTATTACAAGAAAGAGGTCATGCCAGATTAGGAGAAACAAATAGGGAAAAAGTCCAGAACAGAGAGGGTAAGTGAAAGGTGTGGGGAGCAGACAATAGCAGGAGAAAAGGTTCCCCAAACATGTCTTTGTCAAATAATGGAACAGGGTGGGTAGTGAGAAAATAGGAGTTTAATCAGGGCAGTCACAGGAGCTGGAGGTGGCAAGGTGAGAGAACAGCCTTGATTTGAAAATACCTAGAGAGGTGGAGGCAGTAATATGACTGCTGAGGGCATTTAGCCAACTGGGGGCACGATAGGCAAATGATCTTTGTCCCTGAGAAGTCCGGCATCAGGGGACTTGGAGAGGCTGGTGTTCTGATCTTCTGGTAAAACGAGTGCCAGTGGGCTATAACAGGTCTTGGATACAGGGTGGAGTGAGGCCCAGAGTGGATTTTTTCGCCATCAGGCAGGTAAGGTACTTTATCCGGTTTGAGAGTTGCAACCAACCTGAGTCAGCATAGAGTTCACATGTGTGGGTACGTCGATGTGCACCAGTGAGCAGCCGACAGGTCTTATTTAGGGATGTTGTAATGCGACTAAGTGCTGTAGTAGTGGCAGATCCGTATATAACTAAGCCATAGTCAACGACTGAGATGATAGAGGATTGGATGGCAATCCTCAGTGCAGAATGGGTAAGGAGCTGTCGGTTCCGATACAGAATCCCAATTCGCGGATTAATAGTTTTTGCTGTACTATCAATGTGACTTGCAAAGGTTAGGCCTTCATCAAAGTTGATTCCAAGATATTTGAAAATTGGCACTTGTTCAAGGGTATTTCCCAGTTATGTATTAATGGTGAGTGGGACTTGCAGTTTCTTGTTTTGCGGGTTAGAGAAGAGCATGGATTTAGTTTTTTTTGTGGTTTAGAACCAGCTTATGTTCACGGAACCACATCTCAACTTTGGAAAAAGCATGCTGAAGGTTGAGGCGTAAGAGGTTCGGATCTTTATGAGTGGCAAGAATCACGGCATCGTCGGCATAGAGGATTATTTGTTCAGGCAGGATTTGGGGAGGGAGTTTAGGAAAAGGCTGAAAAGGAGGGGGCCCAGGATGGAGCCCTGGGGAACTCCTGAGCGAACCGGTTTTGAGTCTGAGAGAACTCCAGCTACTTTTACAGATTGAGAGTGCTGAGCACGGTAATTTTTCACCCAGTCACCAGGACCCTGTGAGAGCCCTAGGGATAGTAGTTGTTTGATAAGTAGGCCACGGTGTACTGTATCAAATGCTTTGGTTAAGTCAATGTAGACTGCTCAAGTTAGGTTTCCTTTGTCCATGGCATTGTGGATTGCTCCTGAGAATTCAAGTAGGGCAGTCGATGTGCTGTGCCCTTTCCTAAATCCATGCTGCTGAGTGCATAGGATGTTGTGCTTTTCCAGGCAGTCTGAAAGTTGGTCCGCCACCAAGCGTTCAAGGGCCTTAGAGAGAGATGGTAGTACTGATATTGGGCAGTGACTTATCACCACTTTTCTCAGTGGAGCGAGGAGATACTGGGATCTTTTTGTTTTAAATTACTATATTGTCAGGAAAAGTGCCCGTACAGTTTGCTGTTTAAATATACCAATAAGAAAAAATTACTCACCGCAGTAATCTTCTTTCTTCCTAGGGGTCCTTTAGCATCAGTAACTTTTTTGCACTTAGCTGGCTAAGTGCAACTGCACCAGAGGTGTGCATTAAAGAGATATTTAAATGAGCGTAGGGCCAAGCCAGTCAAAATATAGGAGAGGGTGTGAGCTGAGTGAGAGCTGTTAAATTTTTTCAGGGTAAAACGAGGGCAAATGCCCCGAAAAAGAATCAACAGGATTCAAAAAACATGCAAATGTCCACAAAAGTGGAAACAGAAACAACAGCAACACAAGCTAAACACTCATCAATAAGAAATTCCAAATTTGGTAAAAGGCAACATAACAGCCCTTCTCCGACAGGCGAACTGGGGAGCAAGGGTGGGAGCTTACTGATGCTAAAGGACCCCTTGGAAGAAAGAAGATTACTGCAGTGAATAATTTTTTCTTCTTACCCCAGGAGTCCTTTAGCATCAGTAACTTTTTTTCCAGACTACCCAGCAGTACCAAGTGGGAGGTGGACAGAGAACCTACTTAGGAAACAGGCTCTGCAGAACCGTCCTGCCAAATTTGGCATCAGATCTGGTCTGCACATCCAAACTGTAGTGTTTCATAAAGATGTGCACAGATTTCCAGGTAGCAGCTTTGCAGACATCCAGTAGGGGAATGTCCCTTGCTGCTGCAAGCAAGGCTGCAGTGCCCCTGGTGGAGTGGGCCCTAAGCCCCACTGGAGGTTGTTGGCCAGCCTTCTCATAGCAGAATCTAGTACAAGAGACCAACCAACGAGAAATAGTTCTCTTGTAGCTGGTCTTCCTCTGCCTACATCCCCGTAGGTGAGGAACAACTGAGTGGAAGAGCCTCTGGACTGTCTAGTATGTTCTAGGTAGTGAAAGATGGCTCTTTTGACATCCAAGCTGTAGAGCTTTTGCTCGCCAGAAGTGGATGGCTCAGTAAAGAAGACAGGCAGAGTAATGGACTGGTCAAGTGAAACTCTGAAACCACTTTTGGGAGAAATGTTCTATTTGTCCTGAGCTCAACTTTATCGTTGTGAGGGATGATGTAATTCAGCTCAGTGCACAGGGCCTGTAGCTCTGAAATCCTCCTGGCAGATGTAATGGCTACCAGGAAGACGGTCTTCCAAGTTACAAACTTGATGTAGGCTCAAAAGGTGGATTCATGAGCCCATCTATGCAAAAGTTCAGGCTCCTTGCCTGGTTGGAGGCTGGAGGTGCAAGAGGCCTTTGAAAAACTGTTTAAAAATGTTGTGGGAAAAAAATTATTTTTTCTTTGCCACCGAAAGGTAGGCCGAAATTGCCGCCAGGTGTAGCTTGAGTGAAGATGGTTTCAAGCCTGACGCCTGTAGGTGTACCAGGTAGTCTAGCAGCTGAGGGTCTGAAGCTGATAGGGGTTCGACCTTTTCACTCTTATACCAGAGGGAAAGGCTTTTCCATTTGGCTGCATAAGTCTTCTTAGTGTTCGTTTGTTTAGCCATACCCAGTGTCTTAAGGACCTGTTCAGAATACTGTGAGGATGGAAACTCTTAACTCCTCAAGAACCAGGCCTTGAGGTGAAGAGAGTGTATGTCTGGGTACTGCACTCCCGTCTAAGGAAGGGTCAGTAGGGAGCGAGTCGGAGGCAGGTGCATGGGCCTGTTGCAGGACATTGAGAGAAGGATAGGGTACCAGACTTGCCTGGGCCAGTCCAGAGCCACTAGGATCATCGATGCAGGCTGCTGTCTGAGTTTCAGCAAAACCCTAAATATCAGGGAAAAGGGAGGAAATGCACATAGGAACCTCACTGACCAGTCCAGAATCAGGGCATCCAGAGGAAGTGTTCACGGAACTGGGGGGCCTGCAACAGTACTGAGGAAGTTGAAAATTGAGAGGAAAGGCAAACAGATCCACCTCTGGTGTGCCCCACTGCCTGGACACTGTGGCTAGCACTTGCTTGTTCAGTGTCCATTCGCTCTGACCTTGACAGATGCGGCTTAGAGCATCCGCTGGAGTACTGAGTTTGCCTGCGAGGTGAATAGCTGAGAGGCTGACTCCCAGGGAGAATGCTAGAGACCACAGCTTCCAAACAGAGTATTCCTGATCTGGTACCACCCTGCTTGTTTATGTAGAACATTGCAGTGGCGTTGTCCGTTCAAATTTGAACCGCCTGCCCTTCTGTGCTGGGAGCAAAAGCTTTGAGAGCTAGTAAGACTGCTCGGAGTTCCAAAAGATTTATGTGCAACTGTGACTCTTCGGGAGTCCAATCACCGCTTACTGAAGCACTGTCTAAATTAACTCCCCAGCCCAAAAGGGAGGTATCTGTGGTGATCACCTTTGTGGGAAGAGGAGCTTGAAAGGGAACACCTGCCTGCAAATCTGCAGGGTTCTTCCACCACAGCAAGTTTTGGAGAAACTGCTCCAACACAGGTATCAACTTTGAAAATGTGTTGCTTCTCTGAGACCAGCAAGCTCTGAGGTAGGCTTGCAGGAGTCTCATCTTGTACCTGACCCCTGGGACTACTGCAGTCATAAAGGCCATATGTCCCAGAAGTTTGAGGAAATGTCTGGCTGGTCTTGGCTGTCCCTGGGCGAAAGAATCTGCCACTGAAAGGAAACTCTGAATTCTTTCCTGCAGGAGGAAAGCATATCCCTTCTGAGTGTCCAGCTGGGCCTCTATGAAGGTGAGCAGCTGGGTGGGTTCCGGGAGAGATTTCTTTAGATTTACCAGGAATCCCAGAGACTCCAGAGTGCATTCTGTGAGGGAAAGAGATTCCTTGACCTGGCAAGGAGACTTTGCTACTATGAGCCCATCGTCCAGATAGGGGTAGAGAGTGACACCCAGTCTCCTCAGATGTGCTGCTACCACTGCAAGATACTTGGTAAAGACTCTTGGGGCCGAGGACAGACCAAAGGGCATTGCAGTGAACTGACAGTGACCCAAAGGAAGTCTGAACCTGAGAAACTTCCTGTGAGATCTCCTTATGAGTATGTGGAAGTAAGCGTCCTTTAAGTTGAGGGAGGCTAGCCAGTCTCCCTGCTGTAAGGACTGTATGACCAGTGACAGAGTGACCATTTTAAATTTGGGTTTTTTCAGATGTTTGTTTAAATATCTGAGATCTAAGATAGGTCGCCGCTCCCCAGTTTTCTTTTGTGTCAGTAAATACCTGGAGTAAAGGCCCTTGCCCTTCTCATGGGTGGGGACCCTCTCCACTGCTTGTGAAGCCAGAAGCTTTTGTACCTCCATTTCCAACAGCGGTATCTGTGTTGGGGTCAAAGGTCTTGACACCTGGGTATGCCTGAGGTCTGGCAGCTGCTTGAACTGTAATGACAAACCCTTCTCCACTATCTCCAGCACCCACTTGTCCGACGTGATGAGAGACCAGTGCTGAAGATAGTGAGAGAGTCTGCCTCCACCCGGAAACGGGGAGGCGACCTGGACACTCACATCAGGACTTAAGACTGAGAGGCAGATCGCTGGGTAGAGGTGGCTCTTCTTTGGCCCCTTCTGCCCCTGTCTTTGAAAGATCCCCTGTACTGGTTAAAGTCAGAGTAGGGATAGGGTTGTAAGGCCTGGGAACAAAACTTCAGCCCCTACCACCCCCGGGACGGGATCTCTGAGGGGGTGGCGTGTGTGACACTTGGACAGCTGGTTCTGATCACTGTAGCATTTGTTTTGTAATATAAAAATGTGCTACGGACTGTCTCTCATGAGAAATGCTGAAACAGCATGTGAGAATGACACACACACACACACGGGTTTTAGATACAAGGTGTTACCTGGAAGGCCAGAAGCTAATTACAGCTAGAACAAGCCTTAATCAAGGATCTCCTATTTATCTAAGTTAATTATAGCTGTAGTTGCTAAGAGGGAAATCATAAACTTGTATGGCGTTTAAGGGAAGAGTGCAGGTTATATGGCACCCTGGTGCGAAATCATAAATGCTTTGATGTCTGTGTGAGAGAGGATACTACTTATAGATGAAAGAAAATTTACAGACTTGACTGAGGAAATCACATGGGGAAAGCAGTTTCTGCTGATGTAACCTTAATTAACTTTCCTTCTAAAATGATAAAACTTCCTGGGTGTATGATTTTTAATAAATAGAGGAGGAGCTAGGTGACCTCACACAAAGGGGTTGGCAAATACAGTTTTTTTAAAGAGTATTTTTTTGTCCTTCTGGACACTTTTATCAATACTCTGACAAAGAAACATCTTGGAACACTTTAAGCAAGTATATAGATAGAGAGAGACAAAATCTAAGTACTGTAGTAGGAACTGCAGTGTTAAAACCTTGTTATTTTAAAAGATTGTATGGTTCTTGTGATATATAGTTCTGTATTTTATGTTTTATATACTTTTATCTATTTTAGTAAAACTCTATTTTAAGAGCTTACTTGGTCTGTCTTTGAATTTCTTCCTTTAACAAATGAAACATATATGATTAAAGCAGACACTGTGCATAAGTTTGAATGGTGATACCAAACTGGAAAAAGGTAAGATTAATCTGAGGTCTTTATTAGAGAGTTTTTAAGGGTTCATTTCTGTACACTTGGTTAGGTGCCTGTAGGCCCCCCGAAGACAGAATTATCTGAGCCTGTACATTGGGTACGCTAGCAAGAGGTTCACAGTTTGAATCCCTCCAGGACTGAGACCAAAGGTTGATTCGAATCCACAAAACAGACAGGAGGGTTACCCTGTTTCTGTTAATTGTTCACAAGACTACGCTCGGAGGTTGGCACTTTGGGAGTAGAGGGCTGACCTGCTGAGTAGGTTTATGACAGATTGGTTGGCAGAGGCGAGATTATTTTTGGTATTACAAGCTTTTATTGTTTACTGTGTCAGCTTGAGACCATCAGCTCACTTGCAAAGAAAGAAAAAGGCAGAGTTTTATTTTAAAAGGAGACAGAACTATATCACTTGACGTGCAGTCAAGTTCCTACCCGTTTTATTTTTTTTTCCTAAAGTGCAAGTCAGAGTAGCAGTAGTTAGGGAAGATGACTTCTAACTACAGCAGGCACACTGTAGACTACTTAAGGCAGTTGTGCGGGGACAGAGGAGTCCCGTTCAAGGTGAAAGCCAGCAAGTAGAACCTCATAGATGCCCTGATGGTAGCAGATACCCAGAGCAGCGCGTCACAGACCATGACTGAAAAGGACCAAACCTCAAGTGTGGCAGGGCTAGCGGCCAGTGCAGTGTCCAGATCTGATGAAGAGGGCAAGAGGGCCACTGTCAGCGAAGGACCACAGCAGCAGAGGAAGATCACCAATATCCTGGATCCAGAAATACTAAGGCTGCAGACTGAGTTGCGCCGAATGGAGCTGGAGTTCCAGGAGAAGACAGAACGAGAGAGATGAGAGGCAGAGCGGGAACAACGGGAGGCAGACCCTGAGGAGCATGAGCGCCAGCGAGCTGCAGAGGAGAAAAGAGAGCGAGGATGCCGAGAAGCAGACCGTGCGGAGCAGGGGTGCCAGAGGCAACATGTACTGGAGATACTACGACTCCAACCAGTGGCACTAGAGCAGGTAAGTGGCTTGGGTTTAACTGGGACTACAGGACTGGGGTAGAAATTGAATTCCAAATTGATAGCCGAATTTAAAGAAGGGGAGGACATGGATGCCTTTTTAAATTCTTTTGAAAAAGTTTGTATTCAGGCTAAAATTCCTAGAGAGTCCTGGAGCTTCCAGCTATCCCTGCTACTCACCGGGAAAGCTCAGGATGCATTGGGTCAAATGGACAATGAGGACAGTGATGATTACAGCAAACTTAAAGCTGCACTGTTAAAAAAATTTGAATTAACTGCTGAATCATACAGAGCTAAATTCCGTAAGCTCAGGAGAAGCCCTGATATGAGCTACGAAGAGCTCGCCACGAAAAAAAGTCAGTTTTTAAAACGTTGGTGGGAAGGAACTGAGGCAAACTCTGTTGATAAAATTGAAAATGTGATGTTGTTAGAACAGTTTTATTGGGCATGCCCACCAGAGCTGAAAACCTGGCTGGAGGACCAAGATCCCAAAAACAGTGCAAGAGGCTGCTGAACTCTCGGACCGCTATGCCAAGAGCAGACCTGCTCTGAGAGCAAATGGGGCGGGCGGGCGTGGCAGCGCAGATAGGGAAAGACGTGCCTTCAGGGCAGCTAAAACCCTCACTGCCTCCACCAAAACCAGTTAGCCCCAGGTTTCAGAGAAAAGATTTCTCTGAAAAGAGAAGCGAATGTTGGTTATGTAAAGAAACTGGGCATATTGCCAGACAGTGTCCCAGAAGAATGAGCAATAATACACAGAATGGTACTAGAAAATAAGTGGGTTGTCTGTGTGTTCCTGGAAGCATGCCTGTGAACATGAGGGAACACACGCACCCAGTCATGGTGAATGGTGTACAGAGGCAAGGGTTAAGGGACACAGGGGCATCCCTGACATGGTAAAAGGGGATCTAGTAGAGCCTAGTCAGCTTATACCCAATAAATACATCACTGTACAGGATTTTACTGGTGAAGCGAAAACATTGCCACTGGCTAGTGTTCTCCTAGACTGGGGTGAAACAGGGGGAACTGTGCAACAGGTGGCAGTAGCCAAAACGTTAGCAGTGGATGTTATCCTGGGCAACAATCTCAAACAGGGGATGGTATGTGCAGTTACCCGTAGACAAGCGGCAAGGGAAAATTGTAGTTCCCTGAACCCCACAGAAGCCATTGTGGAAACCACTGAGGGGCTGGTTCCCCTGCCTGTATCTCCAGATGGGGAGAGTAACGAAAAGGGGGTAGAAATTTCCCCAGTAGCAAGTAACCACGCAGCTACAGAGGGTTACTCTGAAGAGGGAGGGGTGACTCACTGTCAGAGGGTTGGGACTGACAGTGATCCTGTGTGCACTGACGCTAATGCTATGGACCCTAGTTTAGCGACTGAAGGGGCCTGTCCCATGCCTTGGAAATGTGTGAGGGGTTCGCAGCTGCTCAGAGAAGTGACCCTAGTTTAGAGAAGCTGAGGGCTTGGGCAAACTCAGACGGCGCAGAGGGAGGTGACAGCAGACATAAGGTTTATTGGGAAAATGGACTTATATATACTCAGGCAGTACAGACAGAGGGAGGGGTGCTAGGCAGGCAGTTTGTCATTCCCAGGGGTATCATGAGCAGCTGCTCAAGACTGCACATGATATTCCCTTGTCTGGTCATCTGGGAATCACGCGCACTATGCAGCGGTTGGCCCAGAATTTCTACTGGCCTAACTTCACTCAGCAGGTGAAGGAGTATTGCAGGTCTTGTCACTGGTGCCAAGAAATAGGGAAGGCAGGCAAGAAAACCCAAGCCATCCTGATTCCATTGCCCATAGTGGAGAAGCCATTCCAGAGGGTGGGAATGGATATTGTGGGGCCTTTAAATACCTCCAGCTCCTCAGGGAAGAGATTCATACTCACTGTGGTGGATTATGCCACCCGGTACCCAGAGGCAGTCACCCTATCCTCACTGAGGACAGACAAAGTGGCAGATGCCTTACTTGGGATTTTCTCCCGTGTTGGGTTTCCGCAGGAGGTTATCACTGATCGAGGGAGTTCCTTCATGTTGGACCTGATGAAATGTTTATGGGTGAAGTGTGGGGTGGTGCAGAGATGCACGACACCTTTATCACCCACAAGCCAATGGTCTTGTGGAAAGATTCAATGGTACCCTGAAGTCAATACTCCGGGCGTTTGCTGAACAGCGTGGGAGGGACTGGGAGAAATACCTTCCCCACCTGTTGTCTGCATACAGGGAGGTGCCCCAAGAGTCGACAGGATTTTCCCCCTTCGAACTCTTATATGGATGCCGGGTTCGTGGGGCCCCTAGACTTGATCCAGGAGGTCTGGGAAGACAAGCATGCCACCCAGGGAACTCCCACTGTGGATTACGTCCTTAGGTTTAGGGAAAGGCTGAAGGAGCTTATGGGGACAGCCCAGAGCAACCTGGCAGCTGCCCAACAGAAACAAAAAGTGTGGCGCGACCGCAGAGCCAGAGCTCGCTCTTACATGGTGGGTCAGGAAGTCATGGTCCTTATTCCTGTCCGGAAAGGCAAGCTGCAGGCTGAGTGGGTAGGACCATACAAAGTGGTTAGGAAGGTAAATGATGTGAACTACATTGTGGAGTTACCTGACAGAAGACAGACAAAAAGGATGTACCATGTCAACATGATGAAGCCATATGCAAATAGGGCTGACATGGTGTTTGCAGTGTGTAGTCCTGGGAAGGGGACGGACGAAGAAGACCCCCTTCTGGACTTTCTGGAAGAAAGTAAGCAGGAGTCCTCTGTGGAGACAGTAAAATTGTCTCCCCAGCTGACCCTGAACCAATCCAGAAAGTAAGGGAGGTTTTAGCATATTTTTCCCCATTGTTTAGCGCCAAGCCTGGACTAACCCCCTTAGCGACGCACGATGTGGAGACAAGGACACAGACGACCATATGGCGGACAGCATATTGGGTGTCAGAGAGTGTCCAAAAAGGCATTAGGAGGGAAGTGGAGGAGATGCTGGATTTAGGTGTAATCCAGAGATCCAACAGACCCTGGGCCTCACCCGTAGTCCTTGTGCCTAAGTCAGATGGCTCTACTCGTTTCTGTGTGGACTATCATGGACTGAATGCAGTCACGAAGTCCAATGCCCACCCGATGCCCCAGACGGACGAACTCCTGGACAAGTTGGAAGGGGCGACCTGCCTTACGACGACTGACCTGACCAAGGGGTACTGGCAGGTAGAGCTGACGGACAGAGCTAGGGAGAGGTCGGCATTCATCACTCCGATAGGCTTACTTGAAATTAAAGTAATGCCTTTCGGAATGAAGAATGCCCCGGCCACTTTCTAAAGGTTGGTGAACCAGGTGTTAAATGGTGCTGAGGAATACGCCGTGGCATACCTGGATGACACTGCCATCTTTAGTACCAGCTGGGAGGAACACCTATCCCACCTTAGGGAAGTGCTGGGCAGGATACAGAGGGCCGGACTTACTGTCAAAACCGGAAAGTGCCAGGTGGCCATGGGAGAAATGGCATACCTCAGGCATGTGGTAGGCCGAGGACAGCTCCGTCCTAACCAAATAAAGATAGAGGTAATCCAGGCGTGGCCCAGACCAGAAACGCAGAAGCAGGTCAGGAGTTTTCTAGGGACAGCAGGGTACTACAGGGAATTTGTACCCAATTACAGTGCCCTGGCTGCCCCCCATCTAACCTGACAAGGAAAAGGATGCCCAAGAAAATTACCTGGAGCCCAGCCTATGAGGAAGCCTTTTCCAAACTAAAGGAGGCATTGTGCAATGCTCCTGTTTTGACAAGTCACGACTATAGCAAACCCTTTATAGTTCAGACTGACGCCTCAGACGAGGGTATTGGGGCAGTACTGAGTCAGACATGCAGCCAAGGGAGGAATCACCCAATAGCATACGTGACTAGGAAGTTACTTCCCAGGGAGCAGGCATACTCCACGGTGGAAAAAGAATGTCTTGCCATAGTGTGGACCCTAAAGAAATTAGAGCCATATTTATATGGGCAGCATTTTGTAGTGCAGACTGACCACAACCCCCTGGTTTGGCTGACGTAGATAGGGAAAAACAATGGTAGATTGCTAAGATGGAGTCTTGCTTTGCAAAGGTATGATCTGACAATCGTACATAGAGCTGGAGCCAAAAATCAGAACTCCGATGGGCTGTCTCGGGTGTATGAGGAGTGATCTGATTTTGGAAGCTCATCCCATGCAGGGGATAGAGCCCCCAAATTCAGTCTAGGTGGGGAGGAATTGTGACACTTGGACAGCTGGTTCTGATCACTGTAGCATTTGTTTCGTAATATAAAAATGTGTTATGGACTGTCTCTCATGAGAAATGCTGAAACAGCATGTAAGAATGATACACACACAGGTTTTAGATACAAGGTGTTACCTGGAAGGCCAGAAGCTAATTACAGGCTAGAACAGGCCTTAATCAAGGATCTCCCATTTATCTAAGTTAATTATAGCTAAGAGTGAAATTATAAACTTTTATGGCGTTTAGGGGAAGAGTGCAGGTTATATGACACCCTGGTGCGAAATCATAAATGCTTGATGTCTGTGTGAGAGAGGATACTGCTTATAGATGAAAGGAAATTTACAGACTTGATTGGAGAAGTCACAAAGGGAAAAGAGTTTCTGCTGATGTAACCTTAATTAACTTTCCTTCTAAAATTATAAAACTTCCTGGGTGTATGATTTTTAATAAACAGAGGAGGCGCTAGGTGACCTCACACAAAGGGGTTGGCAAATACAGATTTTTAAAGAATATTCTTTTTTCCTTCAGGACACTTTTATCTATACTCTGACAAAGAAACATCTTTGAGCACTTTAAGCAAGTATATAGGTAGAAAGAGATAAAATCTAAGTACTGTAGTAGGAATTGCATTGTTAAAACCTTGTTCTTTTAAAAGATCGTATGGTTCTTGCGATATATAGTTCTGTATTTTATGTTTTACATACTTTTATCTATTTTAGTAAAACTTTATTTTTAGAGCCTACTTGATCTGTCTTTGAATTTCTTCCTTTAACAAATGAAATATATATGGTTAAAGCAGACACTGTGCATAAGCTTGAATGTTGATACCAAACTGGAAAAAAGGTAAGATTAATCTTTTAGTCTTTTGGTAACCGGGCAAGGCCCACTAGGCACAAGTGCCTGTTTTCAGGGGCGACCTGGGAGCACTGGGGGGTTAAGTGACTTGCTCAGAGTCACACAGTATGCAAGTGGAGGTTGTGAGAATCAAACTCAGGTCTGGTCTGCTGGATGTATCAAGCTTGCAAACACCTCATTCCTCTAACCTCTAGGCTATACTGCCAGCCAGGTCTGAGGTCTTTATTAGAGTTTTTAAAGGTTCATTTCTGTACACCTGGTTAAGTGCCCGTAAGCCCCCCGAAGACAGAATTATCTGAGCCTGTGCACTGGGTACGCTAGCAAGAGGTTCACAGTTTGAATCCCTTCAGAACTGAGACCAAAGGTTGATTCAAACCCACAAAACAGACAGGAGGGTTACCCTGTTTCTGTTAACTGTTCACAAGACTACGCTCGGAGGTTGGCACTTTGGGACTAGAGGGCTGACCTGCTGAGTGGGTTTATGACAGTGGGTTTAGGCTTGGATGAGTGGCTCTGCCAAGAGGCCTTGCACTCATCGACTTTTTTCATGTAGTCAGTGGTTCTGTAATCAAACAACATATTTTGATCACAGGGAAAATCCATGGCCTTGTTCTGAGTGTTGTCATCTGCCATGTGGAATTGGTACATAGTAGCTTCCAAGGCAGTTTTTGACATATACATCAGCTCCTGCACCATAAAATCTGATCTGTTGCGGGCGATAGCCTGGACAGATTTCCAAAGGGCTTTCTGATATTTGGCTGTGAATGCCATGTAAAAAAAAAGCCTGAGAAGCAGGGAAGCTGTGGCATACATTTTATTTGCTAAAAAGTCAATTTTCTTGGAATCCTTGTCATGGGGAGAGTGCGACAAGGAGACTCCAGCTTTCTCACAAGCTACCTACTGCACTATACTTTCGTGGCTAGAGTGTGCAAACAGGAACTCAATACCATTTTTAGACAATTGACATTTTCTCTCAAGCCGCTTATCAACCCGATACTGAAGTGAGGTGTTGAAGCACCTTCATGGTATTTTTTCCTAAATGTATTATAGACAGGGATGGCCAGGGTCTTTGCAGATGAAAGACCCTTCATCTCACTATAATCTTCGTCTTCATCGACATCCTGGTTGGGCTCCTGCACAGGGAGGTCCAGGGTATCCAGCATATTTTGTATATATGTAAACGAAGAGGATGGATCCTCATGGTCACCCGGGGGATCCCCAAGGTGAGGGTCCGGGGACTCCTGGTGCTCAAGGCCCTCAAAATCTATGTCAGGGGCATCATAAAATTGATCATCATCTGCGTCACCCTCACAGTCTACAGAAGAGAGAACCGTGGAAGAGTGCTTGCCAGCCCCAGTAAATCGAGGACCCATCTTTTGAAGGGTTTGAAACAGTTGCCATGCATTTACCATATCTTGCACTGACAGAAGAACCTGCGCAGTTTGTAAGTGTTTCGTTTTTTCTGTATGTTTTAAGCTGCCTGTTGTCTTCCTATTGGGTTTCCCAGGAGCAACGGCAGCATATATGTCTTCACAGATTTTCTTTTTAGCCACTTCATCAGAGGCTTGATCAAGCCTCCTTTTTTCGTCACTCTTATTATTTTTCAATTTGTGAGGAACTTCATCTTTGGAAGCTTTATTTTTTGGCTGGGATCTGGAGCTCTCCTCAGCACCTCTGCTTCAGGTATTAGTACTTTTGAATTGCTCCTCGTCGGAAGCCTTTGATTTATCCTCAGCCATAATAATCAAAGGTTTGTCTGCTATGTTTGCCAATTTAAGCAAAGCAAACCAGTTCTGGACCTACGAACTGAGTACAGGTTTCTGTGAAAATGCTACCGACAAGTCCTGACCCAGTAAATAAACTCTATTACTAGTGCCTTTTTTGTTTTTTTGGTTGTAAAACTGGGATCTATACCAGTGCCAATCTTAATAGAAACCCATTAATACTCAACTGCGCGCAGGTGGCTGCTGGACCCTTACGGACAGTCCTGACACAGATGACACCAAGGTCCAGTAATATAACAAAAAAGGTTTCCTTGTAATTGCCAATCTAGAGAGAAACCCCCCCAGGCACTGTTTAAATTTGAAATCTACTGCAGGTGCCTCACGGTAAACCCCATGAGGTCTGAGGTAAAAAACAAGGCAACTGTCCCTAATTCGACGGTTCCCACAAGAATTTGCCCCAAAAATGAAGGAAACCGTCGAAAATAAACACTTGCGATAAAATTAGTCTTTAAACTAAATAATTGCAGTCAAAATAGTGCCGTTGCGCTAAAAATAAAAATTTGCGCAGCACTAATGAAAAAGTAAAACTTTCACTCAGTACACTAAAGGAAATAATTTATGAGGAAAACTTCACCCAGATAAGCACTAGGAGGCTGTCAACAAGGAAGGTTGGGAGACACCTCAGAGGCAATTTTGCTCAGTCCAGCGGAGAAAAAATTCTGAAGCATTCAACAGCTCTCACTCAGCTCACACATCCTCCTGTCTTTTGATTGGCTTGACCCTACGCTCATTTAAATATCTCTTCAAGGCACACCTCCAGGGTAGTTGCAACTAGCCAGCTAAGTGCAAAAAAGTTACTGATGCTAAAGGACTCCTGGGGTAAGAAGTTTGTTCTCGCATGTAATTTACATGTTTCTTGGGGAAGAGTGGGTGCTGATTTAGGTTGCATCTGTTAAATTTTAAAGGGGTTAACTCTTTGATTATACTAATTTTACATGGACTCCAGTGCCATTTTTTAAGGCCCATCTTGATAGCAGGGATTCACTTGGACTGCACTTATAAAATATTTGTGCTAGGTTGTCCATGGTCATGCTGCTTATGGCTATTTTGGCATTCATTCATTTTAAGGAAGATTGTTGGACTCTCCTTTACACCCCAAAGTGTTGTAACACTAAATGACAGGATATGTATTATGTACCATAATGTATTTCTTTCGTAATGCATCCTATACCTGAAACCAAGGTGCTTGTATGTGAGTCCACTTCAGATAGAATAAACATAAATTAAAATATATATATATATATATAGAGAGAGATATATATGAAGCATCAGACAACAGTGAACTAAACCATACAATAGGTACTGTCAAGTACAAGAAAAACAACACTGTCCATAGCAGTTACAAATATATGAAACATGGCTTCTCCAGTGGAGGACAAAGGAGGCAAGGGCAGAGCAATTACACAGACCAGCATTTAATGAGTTCCAAAATGCAACTGCTTTTTGACTATCACTACACACTTCCCACTGAAGTCTATGGCAATACCCACACATATGACACCAATTAGCCCTAAACAGGACTTAAAAAAATTAACAAAAATAATTGCAAACACAAATATAAATTAATAGAAAATAACATACCTGCTAAACAATGTGTATCATTAATGACATAATTATCAGCAATATACACAAGAAAACCATGTCTCTCAGCTGCCCGATTTGTAGGGACATCCCTGATTTTACCTCCAACATTTCCAGCATCCCTCCAAAATTTGTCATTTATGTTGCTGAAGAGTTAAGTGTAGGATTTAAGAATAAAAAAGTGGAATTCTTGGCAGAATACCAAAATCAGAAATATATAAGAAATATACCATTCTGCCCAGTACTATGGGATTGTAGCCCTCGCCCCACCTACCCCTCAGTTTTCCCTCATTATGAGGGATGCCCCTCATTTTATTTATTTCACAATTTATTTATACATAGTTAGTTGCAACATCTCATTTTGAGTGGGGTCCTGCTTATGCCCACTTCTGCAGTCAGGTGGACTGGAACACTAAGAAGTTAAGTGACTTGCCCAAGGTCACACTTCTCCCTCATACTCCAAATCCATTCTATATGAAGAAGGTGCTGCCACACATAGGATGCTTTTTAACTTGGACTTGGCTGAGAGGTATGCATCCTCCCTTCCCCACAACTGCTCCCACATTCATTCCACACAGGGCCGCAGCTATGAATTTTGATGCCCAGAACAAGTCCTTTAAGAAAGGGCCCCCCTTCCCATTCCACCTAAAGCCAGGGGTCTGAGGGCAGCTAGGCCCCCAGAAGCTCTGAGGGTTTAGATGCTCTGTGGTGAGTTTTAGGGCTTTTATTTTTTTCTGTTTAAGCCCCCTTCCTTCTCTGCAACTGTACCCCTCCCTCTGGGATCCCAAAGGCACTCACCTGGGCTCTGCCAGCTTCCACGCCGCCTCCTGGTGTTCTTTCTCTATCCATGCTGCCTAGGCTTGCCCCCCAGCAGGAAGGAAGGGAGGGAGCCGCTCCCCATTCCACTCCCCCCCACCTGCTGAATGTCTTTGTCAGATGACCGCCGAGATCGCCTAGAGCCGGTCGTCACGTCCAGTGCTGCCGAGGCCCGCTGTCGAATCAGTTTTCGGGGTGTTTCTCCATTTTTCTCCCGTTCCCCTCGAGGAACCAGCACGCTTGAAGGGCCGGGGAGCGTGCCCATATTACGTGTCGACACTCCAGAACTCGGCCAGCTTAATCCCCTCCCACGCCGGCTTCCTCCCCTCCCACGCAACGCCTACCAGCTGCAGCTCCACCTGTGGTCACCCAGGTGGCGGTATTGCAGTGGGGATGGTGATCCCCCCCCGGAGAGAAGCGTCCACTGGGATGCTCCATCTACCTCCCCCTGCCAGCCTTCCAGCGAGCTGGGTCTGCGCCTGTACCCAGGTCACCGGCACTGCGAGCAGTAGTGCTACCGTTGCGATGGCGGGCCAGCACAGTTTGTGGTCTTTTATCGAAGATAAAACACACTTTTGTTATGTCTTCCCTACACCCGACTCCACCAAGGATTGGTTTCCAGGGTAAACATCTTGTCCTGAATACGAAAAAGATAAAATGAATGTTTTCCCACCTACCCTCCTCCCAGCACACTCTCTCGCCCCTTACTATCACCTCCCTCTCTGGTGATATTCTTGAGAATGTCCACTCCTCTAAATATCTGGGTATTACTCTGGACTTATCTCTGTCTCTTAAATTGCACGCCTTCAATGTCTCAAAATCTCTGAACCAGCACCTAGGCCTGCTCTACAGGATACGCCCTTTCCTAGCCTCTGGTTCCTGCCTCAAGACTGCCACATCTTTCCTTATACCTTTCCTAACCTATGGTGCACCCTTGCCGATCTCTTTGACTCCCCTGACCCTTTCTATACTCTCCAAGGCCTATCTTAGGGTGGATAGGTTCGCTCTAGGGGTTAGCTCCCATCATCACCACTGTACCGTCCTCTCTGCACTAGGATGGCCACCCTACGTGTCAAAGTTCAGGTACCATTCCCTTAGCCTCCTGTTTAACCTGGTGCACAAATTTACACCTCCCTGCCTCAGTGAGTTAATATGCTTGAGACAAGCTCCTCATTCCCTCAGATCTGCCTCACTCCACCTACTAAATCTAATATGTGTCTCGCCACTGCACACAAGTCTTTCTCCTTTGCTGTGATATCCGACTGAACTCCCTTCCACTCTCTGTGCTGTCCTGCTCCTCTCTCCCCACATTCCAATCCACTCTGCATGCCTCACTCGCAGCCTCGGTAACCTGTTCCTGTCTCAACTAATGTCTCTTTCCCTACACCTGCCTCCATTTCATTAGGTTGCAGCTTCAAATGTTAGGCTGTCCTGTACAGATACTATGTCTACTATGCATAATGTGTATATATGTTATTACCAGCCTGTGCTTGGTATAAAATGTTAAGAGATTCATAAAGCCTGACTTTCCTGCTAGCTAGCCTCAGCACGCTGACACTTTCACTCTATACCATACGGCCTGTAAGGTTTTGTGTCTGTTGTACATAATGTGTATACTTGATATTGTCTTCCCTGTGCTTTGACTCCCCTGACCCTTTCTATACTCTCCAAGGCCTATCTTAGGGTGGATAGGTTTGTTCTGAACCTTACTCTATGTATTTAACAACTACCTTGCCTCTGTACTTTGCATAATTTCTTTCAATTTTTGTAATGTTTGTTTTCTACCCCTCTAGGGTAAACCCTGAAAAAGGGACTGCAATTGTCTCAGTGGACATACCTGGTCACCAAAACTCAAATAAAATAAATAAATAAAACAAAATTCCCCTCAAGTCAATGGTGTGGCAGACTCTGGCTGGCCTTAGAGTTTGCAGCTGTAACTAAGGTGGGCAACTGGATGACCAACAATGCCATCAATCACCTACCCCATAGGCATTACTGTTATGTACTGTGAAAAGATTTATATATACAGGCTGCAACCCCAGAAGCTCTAGATGCTCTGTGGTGAGTTTTGGAGCTTTAACTGAAGATAAAACACACTTGTAAACATATGTAAAATGTCCCCCTATAATGATTAGTAGCCTGTGTACAATGAGCAAAAAAAAAAATTCACGTTTTTTTTTCTGCAGATATACAGCAGTACCACCACCTACAGCCAACCTGGAAGCCAGTAACTGAGACTAACCCCACCCCCTTGCTGGAGATACTTCCAACTATTACAAGATAAGGAGAACTTAACAGAAGCATCCCTTGGCACAAAACACGCGTATCCCCAGGACAGTCACCTGTCCGTCCCTCATTAGCCCCATACAGTCCAGTGGTCTACATTGTTAGCCGAGCCTCAAGTCACTTGTGAGGTTATAGTCATGGAGGATTTAGTTTGGTGGGCAATTAACAATCACATGCTGCTCTCGGCAATGTTGTGTCATTCTGTTACAGATCTTATCGATCTAGAGCACCTGAACCATGATCATCTAATATTTTCAGACCCCTCATTGTCGAGTATTCTGGACACGTTTATCTTCTAGATAAGTCTGTCAGTAAAATACCCACTGGCCCCCACACCCCGCCACCCTCTCCCCCTCTTCGCGGGCACAGCACCCCAAAAAGATTTAAAGCTGGTCGGTCAGCAGCCATCGTCAGTCCCCCAAGGGAGAGCGCATCCAGTCCGTTTGATATCAACAATAAGGGCATGACTGAATGAATGAGTCTTGACATATCTGCCTATAGTAAAACCAGATTGGCTGAGGCTCAACCACTAAGTTTTACTACAGACAAATACATGTACAAGTCACCACCACTCATTCATTCTCTTACTGATATCGAACACTGAACTGATCGGACGTGCTCTGCACTGGAGGACCAACGACCGCTGACTGGCTTTGAACAAATCTTTTTGGGGTGCTGGGGGAAGAGGGTGATGGGGGCCAGACTGGGTTGGTGGGGGGGGGTGACAGATCCACCAGGGACTACACTTCATCTTGTTGTGGGGTTACTATTTCTGGACCTGAACTTCCAGGAAGGTAGCGCCCCAAGCTCAGTCCCAAGACAACAGTCCCGGTTCCCCCCACCCCATGGCATGCCTGCATTCTACAATAATATGGCACTGCCACACGTGATGCTGTGAAACTCTGGTCAGGTACGTGTCCTTCCCATCTCCATTACAGTCTTCCACTGCCACCCTTCAGCACTCCTCTCACATCTCTACTGTAGTCTCCTGAGTAGCACCCATCTGTGCCTCACCACCCTTTTATCCAGAGATTCCTTTCTCAGGCTTTCACCTTATTTCACTGTCCAATGCCATGCAACGATCCTCTTTTTCCCACCGTGACTGACATGCAATGCACTGCTGGGACAAGATACCAGCATTCAGGCTCAGCATTTAGGAGGACAAGGACTGTCACATGGTGTTGGACAATGAAACTAATTTTTAAAGTGGAGGGCCAAAAGCTGTCTTTGGACTGCTGGGAAAGTGGTGGGGCTCAAACAGGTGGGGGTGGGGTTTTCCTGCAGACTGGTGGGTGGTAATCCATGCAGATTATCAGATGGCAGATTTTGGTATTCCAGCAGGAAAAGTGGTGTGCCAAAAGTGCTGGAATATCGCAAAAGTCGAGCCATTAATAGGGTTTTCACAGCATAAAATACCACACTTTAGTATTATAGTGCTTCTTCACAAAATGTTTTTTTTACTCTAATATCATACATTATGACAGGCTTACTGTGCTAATTTAACCATTTTTCAGTTATGTTCCCGATTTTGACCACTTGCCCTCGATTCTTTTAAGCCTTGTCCTTGATTTGCATGGCTAGAGGTTGAGCTATGAGTGAAAATAGTGCAACATTACCGTTCTTGGTGATTGTGGAGGACTGTGGACCGGACTACGGAACAGCGCAAGTAGCAAAGCATTGTTAGCTGATATAGTTTCAATGGTTCTTTTATCAATATGAGTTAGACCCCGGAGCAGTGGTCAGCAGTTGAAATAGTCGGTTACCGTTCAATGCAGTTGCAATTGCACTGGACTGCAGTCATAAAATAGTGGAGTTGAAATCCACTGCAGTTGACAATTCCGTGACCCATCCAGGTTTGTTTTTGTGGTGCACTGCAGGGTGTTTTCTCTTTCTTTCTTTCCTGGGGGGAGAAGGGGGGCCGCAAATATCTAATGGTCCTCAACTGCCAGCACCAAGCCTTAGAGCCAATAAAATGCACCCTGGCTCCTGGACACGAAGCATCCACCCATTAGGAGAGCTAGAAGGAGGAGCCAGGAGCTTGAGGGTGTCTGTAACTGGCTGCACGAGGTAGCAGAGAGAGCATGCCTAGGTAGGAGAGGAGACTGTCAGAAGAGGAGGCATCTGTGTTGTTATGTGGGCAATAGAGTGAGCAGTGTTTTTCTGCAAGGACAAAGTTTGGCGGTTAGGCCTTTAATTTAAAAATAAGTTAACCGTGTCCACTGTCCTGATGTGTCTAGTGCCCAGAGAGAGAGAGACTAGTGTGTGGTTGTGCAGGTCCCAGTCAGTCCTCCAGTAAAGCAAAGCCGCAATCACGTGAAGGCAGCAAGTAAGTGGTCTGGTCGTGGTCAGGATCAGCCCATGACCCTGTCGGCAGGGCCCATCTGGTGACTCTCACTCAGTTTTGGTCAGGTCTTCAGAGTTGGTGAGAAGGAGGAGGAGTGGTAGATGCACTAGTTCCAATGCGTGGAGTACCAGAGTGGGGATGTGGGTCTGAGTTGGGGACCGACTGTGTGGGTTGGGAGGAGGGAGCACACAGCTCCAAAACACACTGGCACCACCACTGAGTAGAGCAGCAGCGGCAGCCTGAGCCATGGAGCCACCCGCCAATGCTGACTGAATCATCACCCAGCACCTGACCGAACTGGCAACAGGCTATTACAGTGAGCAAGGTACTGCATGGGATGTGTACGTAAGGCCCGCCAGGACTGGGCAGTGGGCAGTAGGAAGGAGGAGGAGGATGGTCTCTCACAGACTACTCAATCTGTCTGTGTGTCTGCTGCGTGCTGAGCTGGCTTGTCTGGCTGGTTGAGGGCTTGGGGGTTGTGGGGCCGAACTTAAAAAGCCAAGACAATCGATCATCATCGATCTACTGCTGGTGGCACGGCTTGGCTCTCTCTGACTGTGGTGGCACTGTGAGTAAGTCAGACTCCCCACAAAGTCATGGAGCAGGCCAGGTGCAGGTGGTTGATTGGTAAGTTTCCGGACCCATAGGAGGCCAGAATGAGGAGCATGGTCGGTCAGGTCCAATGGCTGAAATGTTTGTTGTTTGCCACTGTCGGAATCAGATAGACTAAATATTGAAGTCCTCATGGCAAGATGAATAAACTTTTAAAAAACACATTAGTGTACATGCTGAAAGTCAAAACAAGTTTAGAAACTGTGTCAGAAAATGTTTTTTTAGGGGGGCGCTGTTGAGCCTGAGCAACGAGCAGCAACTTTTCAGAGCTCTGTGCAAACAGCTACATAATCTGCTTTAATCCTCTCTTTTTGAGCTCTGAATCAGCTTTTCGACAGCACCAGAGGAAAGACTGACTCCAACTTTGCTAATATGGGTAATCCTAAACGAGATAAAGTTGCTGGAATGTCAGGGAGAGCCAAGGGGCCGAACAGACCAGACAAAACCACACTGGTGAATGAGGCCTCTAGCTCAGGAGAAACCATGACTACCTTAGGAAATAAATTGCAAACTCTGATTACCTCAATCTCTACTCTAAATCAGAAAATAGATGATTTTAATGGACGGGTAACAGTCCTAGAGTCATCGGTAGATGGATTGAAACGGGGAGCTACAACGAGTCAGTTAGCAAGCGGATGCATCCTCCAGAGCAATGGCCTTAATGACAAAGGAACTACAGCATTTTTGTGCTCATTTGGAAACCCTGGAGAATCAAAACCGCTCGGTGAATGTTCGAATAGTGGGGTTTCCTGGGGGTTTGGAGGGCGATCATCCCATTTTAACCATCTGTGAATGGCTCTCAGAGAAACTTTTGCCTGAAGGAACACAGGAGAGCTGGGACATCCAGAAACTATACTGTGTAACCCCTAGAGGACGGGCCTCAAGCTCTGAAGAGCCCCATACTCTGATGTTGATTACCTCGAGTGCTGGAGCCAGGGACAAGATCCTCCGGTATGCCCGTAGAGCTGCCCCAATAATGAAAGATGAGAACTCAGTACATATTTTTCCTGACATTAGTTACACCATGAGGCAGAGGCATAAAAAGTTTGATGCTGTGAGGTGGGCACTACGGGAACTGAATATACCGCATACAATTATCTTTCCGGCACGGCTTCGGATCACTCACCAGAACAAAATCTTTCTTTTTTCAGATCCTATTGAAGCCGGCAGATGGACGGATCATCAGATGGCAGAATCAAGAGTCAGATCGGAGGAATCTGCTGATGAGGATGCTTTAGATGCTTCGGCACCCTGAGGGCTACTATACTGGGAGATGTTTCAGAGATCGTGTTTTTTTTTTTTTTGACCAGGTAAGTGCACTAGACAAAGCCTGTCTATTTTCAGGCACGACCCGGGGGAGGGTGATACAGATGAATTCCAACTGACCTTGAACCAGATTAAGCTGTTAGTGGTATTTTTAATGAATGAGGGAAATCTGGCCAGGACACCGGGGAAATTCCCCTAGTCTTTTCGATAAGTGCCATGGGATCTTTAACATCCACCTGAACTACCACCAATCCAGGCAGATGGGACCTCGGTTTAACATCTCATCCAGAAGTGCAGCACCCCTCTCATGCTGCACTACAGTGTCATGACTGGGATATTAACCCAAGTGCCAGATGTGGGAACTGAACCCACAGCCCTCTGATCTCCCAGCCTCAGAGGCGAGTGTGCTACCTACTGAGCCACTGACACTATTAAAGGGTGACAAAGTTTAAAGTTAAAGTTTAAACTGTTTAAAGGGTGATAGCTGGAGACCTTAAGTTGTATCCTGTTTAAAAGTTAAATTAATCAACGGTTTCTCCTCTAGACTTTTTAAAAGAGGTCTCCCAACCCCTTTCTGTTTTGGTCCCATAGAGGATCCTAGTTATATAGCAAATCAAGTCAAATGGGATGTCTTTTCTCCCTCTGTTGCTATTTTAATGTTTATTTCCTCTTTTGCTGTATTTTAGGGCTGAGAAAGCTATGATAGCAGATTTTTGTATCTAATGTGAAAAGTTTAACTGCATAGATAACATAGCGTTTTATTATTTTCATCAAGCACTTATACATGGCATCAATGATCCCTTACAGGGACTCTGATAATACTGGATTAAATTGCTGGACAATCCTGTTACATCAAGGTAAGCCATGTAGCTCATGGATTCATAAATGGCAAATTATGGACTCAATCTTAGGTTTTTCTTGTATTGTAGTTACCCTCCAATGTTGTACCACAATACAGCGAATGCATAATTCACTCTTTAATTAAGGGAATTTTTTCCATATGGTATTGAAACAGATGCTCTGTTTGCTGTATGTAATTCTTATCACAAGACTTGTCTATGATAAAAGCTTAAAAATAAAGTTTAAAAAAAAAGAATTTTTTTTTAATAAATATGAGGGTTTTTTTAGCTTTAAATTTAAACTATGGATACATCTCAGTTCTGGTATACCATACAGGAGGTATTTCTAAGCGTCCTCCCTTAAACTGTTTTTAGACTCACAGATTCTACGACTACTAGTAAACTAACATATATTGATGGTTAGCTCTGTTTGCAAAAGGGTACCTTCTAGCTTCTGTGGGGTGTTTAAGAGGCCCTACCTATACTGTATTTTGGACTCACGGTTCTTTTTCTAAGTAACTAGTTTTACTACTGCTTATTTTTCTGTACCATATACTGTTTTACTGCCCTGCTTCAACTTGTTACTTCCAGGGACTTGGTATATTTTGTTGTTGTTTTGACTGGTTATTGTGCTTTAGTGGGTCCTTACTGTGTGTAGATTTGTTTCACTGCACTTTGTATTTGCTTTTTAAAGAGCAGCCAGCTTCTTAGCTATTGCTGACTAGTTACTACTCCCTCCAACATATGCAATACCTCACCTGCCCCAGAGTAGAGGGGCATAAATAATTCCTTTTGTTTCTGACCATTTATGAAGTTATAATGCTGCTAAATCCCAAATGCTAAAAACAGAGCTGCTTCCTGACCTTAACCCACCAACATGCCCCAACGCAGGCACATGCAGCCCCCTTTTGTTATGTCAGAAGGCTTATTGTGTGTATGTACACCCATTGATTTCAAGTGGGACTTTTCCATACATTTTATTAACTTTTATAGTTGAAATTTTAATTAGAAAAAGATACAAAGTTTAAAAAGTATGACGAAATACTACATAATAAAATTCAACAATGGTGAAAGTTTGAAAAATTGGTTGGATTTTCTTCAGTTAGTTGAAGTCAGAAATGTTAAACTAGTTGAAAAAAATCAGTCATAATGTGTGGTAAGTCAGTCATAATTTGTTTTTCAACTGACTCCGGGTCTAATATGAGTTGAGCCCCCCAACCCTGCCGTTGTAAATAAACAAACATGAGTCTGAGAGGGTGGAGACATACCTCCAATTCAAATTGATAACAAAATTACAAAGATAAGGCAGCAGTCCAGAATAGGCCTCTAGAAATGACAGACAATATTTAATCCCGTAAAAAGTAGCCAATACCCTCCAGCTACTCATGAATGGGGGCTTCTTCTCCCCCACTCGTGGTCAGCACTAGTAGCCCCCCCCCAAAAAAAAAGTACAGTAAACTCAGCATGAAATCTCATCCGCCACTTGTCAGAGATGTACTTCCTATACTCAGCCCTATCTAGACCAGCTAACCTTAAGTAGTGCAATTAGCATAGCAGGTTACCCTGTTTGCTGCCCAGTAACAGCTAACATTTGTTGAAACGTAAACTGAAAAAAAAAAGTCAAGGTCAAGTTACAGTATACCGTAATTAGGGCTGGCCTCCTTCCTCCCCCTTAACGGAAGTTCTGCTAGTCTTAAGTATTTCATATCTCATGTTTATTTCATTAATTCCCATTGTACTATTCAAAGATACCACACTGGACATTACAAGGCTGCACAGAACCTTCAAACTATGTACTATAATGTCAAAAGATTAAATACTTGCTAAGGTACATTTAACCCCAATTAAGGGCCTGAGAAACATGAGGCCGGTTCCGACCCGTAATTATGATCGCATTGTGAACGACAGCGACTTCGTAACTCTTTAACCCAGTATCCCCCGCCTCCTGGTTTACTGTCTACTATTTAAGTTTGTGTCAGAAATGTATTTTGGAAGGCAAGGCGACAGTTGAGCTGATTTCCCGCGAAGGGACCTTCACCGTACCTTCGGCTCACAGCGGAAAAGCAGGAACCAAAAAAGTTAGGGTATCTTGCCTTTATATCACTTTCTTGATAGGCATTCTTTAACACACGTATGGCCGTGCGTAGTTTTCCATTCGGTAGGTGTCGGGAGTAACAAGAATCTGCAATGACCTCCTCGTGCCGGCTCAGTGGGTATTCCTATCCCCGCTACCACTTTTCAAAACTGCTGCACGTGCCACAGTAGTCCGCTAACGTGGAGCTTGCTCAAGCAGTATGATTGAGCGGGAAACGCGGGACTACCCCCATTCTGACAGCTGGATCGGCCGGGACCAGATTTTAACGGTGTTCCTTTGTAGCATGCGTGTAGGATATATTTTGTTTCGATCAAAATAATATAGGCAGCGTACCTGTCAACCTCTTGCTTTATAAATCAGGGACAAGGCTTAAAAAATCATGGACACATTTTAAGATACAGAAAAAGATTAGTTGCCGCATTGGTCATTGTAAGAACAGATCCTGAAGTAAATGGTTTGATACTTTTTAATGGACCAAAATAGATTTTACAAAAAGAAAACTGTCTAAACTTTTGGACCAATCAAGTCCTTCCTCAGAGACTTATTACAATTGTTCACATCTTAGGAACGTACCTCTCAACTGTACCACATTACGAGGAACGTTCCTCATTTTACTTCACAAAAGCTCCCTGTGCCACATTGTGAGGACTTGTCCCACATTCAGTGTTAACTTTTTAAAGCCAAAATCTATAGTAAATAATGCAAAAAATATGTTATTCAATTAATAACAGACTTTCTGAATATAAATGCAAACATTTTAACAGTATTCTGAGCATCTTAGGTAAAGATTTGATTAAGTGTTCCACATTTTGCTCATTTGTTCCACATTTTGAGAGGCAATGTTCCACATTTGGGGGACAAAAGGTTGAGAGGTATGCTCTCAACCTTTGTCCCCCAAATGTGAAACATCTTGCTCAAAATGTGGAACAAATGAACAAAATGTGGAACCCTTAATCAAATCTTTGCATAGGAGCCTCAGAACACTGTTAAAATGTTTGCATTTATGTTTAGAAAGTCTGTTATTAATTGAATAATATATTTTTTGCATCATTGACTATAGATTTTTGCTTTAAAATGTTAATACTGAATGTGGAACAAGTCCTCACAATGTGGAGCAGGGAGCTTTTGTGAAGTAAAATGAGGATTATACAATGTGGTAAATCCAATGTCCCAAATCCTGCATCCTGATTGGTTGGCTAGCACAAGGACCACCGTGATAAATCTTCCAGTGTACCCACTGGAAGAAGTGCCAGCCAACTTTTTGTGGTGCTAATCCGGTCGCTTTCACTTCAAACGAAACTGCCACGATTTGTCCTGTCGCCGCTTCGCTAAAACACTGCAGTAAATTTTTAACAATATGACATCCTCTTTCGAAGCCTAGGGACCTCAGTGAGTTAGAAAATAGTTAAAAAACATTAAAGCAACCACATTTGCCATTGTATAATATAAATTTATCCCTCCAGGGTGGGTACACTGGGACTTACGACTGGTGTGGTTGAGTCACTGTGCCTGTTCAGTCACACCAGCCGTGGTAAATCCTCCAGTGTACCCACACCCTGGAGGGATAAATTGCTTAAACGTTCCTCGTAATGTGGTACAGTTGTAAGGTATGCTTAGGAATGTAGGAACAAGGCTACCCAATACAGGCCCAAAGGTCTATGGCGTCTGCTCAATTGAGCAGCTATCAGTTTGTTTTTAACTCTGCTTTATTGCATACTTTGATACAGCAGCGTGGTCACACATTCCAAAAGAAAGGACATATGGTTGCCCATGTTATAACTTCGTACAGAAAACAAGCATTTGTCAATGCCGAATGTTTGCTTGCTGTCATTGGTAGTGTAGGAGTTACAGAGCTGCATAATAGGAATGGCAGTGAAGTATTGAACTGAAGGCAACCCCATCACCACCCTGCAGATAGTGACAGGCATTGGGGTGTGCCTTTGGGTCATCAGGCATAACAGCCACGTCATTTCACCACACCCTACCGTGCAGACACCGACAAGTGTCACGGTGTGCCTTGGGGTCTTTGGCCCTTATGCGCACCCCATTCCATCAGGAAATATTGTGAGATGGGTGCGGTATAGGAGAATGGGGTGAACTTTGGGGCCGAAGAGTCCCAGGCACACCTCGATGCCTCTCAGTGGCTGCAGGGTGTGGGTGGGGGTGGAATGGTATTAGCATTGCAGGTGACAATCCCAAGTCACAGCCCTGATGCCTGTCATTCTCTACAGGGTGGGGCGTTATGGTCGAAACCCCTAACACCTCAGGCATTCAGTATTTTCACCCAAATTTTCAACGTGGGTTTTTGTGACCCCACCTCATGAACAGTGGCAATATCAGTTTGTTAGCGAGCTGCTTTTGCACAGTGACTATGACATTTGTCACCACAGGTGCAAAACACATTCTGAACAGGATGTGAAAAATGACAGCTGTACTGTTCATGGGGAGGTGTAAAAATGGCAATGTTGAAAATTTGCAGTGAAAATATTAAAAAAACTGGTGAAGTCATGAGCGTGCGTAGAAACTGTGCAACGTGCACCCGTAATGTAATTAGTTTGGGAATTGTTTACAGCAGATTGTCAACACAGGCATTTTGGGACCTCCAGTCATGAACAGTGTCACTGTGATTTTCTTTATCTGTCCTGAACAATGATTTCCCACAGCGACCACGCATTTCTGCGCTGGAAATGAGAAAACACATTTTTTTGCCAGAGTGTGAAAAATGACAGCTGTACTGTTCATAAGGAAGTGTGGAAAAATGCCACTGGTGAAAATCTGGACTGAAAATATTACAAATTCATGAACTTACGAGGGTGCATGGAAACTGCGCAATGCTCATTTGTAACACGGTCATTTTTAGGAATTTTTCCACCAGATTTTCAAAATAGCCATTTTAAGACCTCTGCTCATGAACAGTGTCGCTGTGATTTTCTTAATGTGTCCCATACATTGATTTTGCACACCGACTGCGCCATTGTGTGCTACATGGGCGAAAACATATTTTGGGCGAGATGTGAAAAATGACAGCTGTACTGCTCATAAGGAGGTGTGGTAAAATGGCAATGTTGAAAATCTGGAGTGAAAATATTGAAAATTTGCTAACTTACAAGCATGCGTAGGATCAGCGCAACAAACGCTCGTAAAACAGTCATTTTTGTGAATTTTTTCACCAAATTTTTGACATAGCCATTTTAACACTTCTGCTCATGAATAGTGTGACTGTGATTTTCTTAATGTGTCCCATACATTGAGTTCGCACACCGACTGCGCCATTGTGCATTACATTTATGGAAACACATTTTGGGTGAGAAGCGAGAAATGACAGCTGTACTGCTGATAAGGAGGTGTGGTAAAATGGCAATGTTGAAAATCTGGAGTAAAATATTAAAAATTCATTTAACACATTTACTGAAGCGTGTGTAGGGGAACAGCTAATTCCATTTTTCTGTAAAATTGTCATTTTGGGAATGTTTTCACCCAAATTTTAACATAGTCATTTTAACACCTCTGCTCGTGAACAGTGTCACTATGATTTTCTTAATGTATCCCGAACATTGATTTCACACACCGATCAAGTACGACATGCGCCATATGCCGGAAGCATTTTGGGTGAGATGTGAAAATGACAGTTGTACTACCATAAGGAAAGTGTGGTCAAACAGCAATGTTGAAAATCCGGAGTGAAAATATTGAAAATTCACGAACCTCGGCGATGCGTGGGAACAGCGCAATGCGCTCAGTAAAACAGTCATTTTAGGAATTTTTCACCAAATTGTCAACAATAGGCTTTTGAGAGCCACCTTATGAACACTGGCACTGTCATTTCATTAATCGTTCAAAGGTGATTTCTGCCAGTGACTAAAATCACCCTTCGGCCCGATTAACGCCATGACAGTGACAGAATTCATGAGGAGGGTCCCAAAACCCCATGTTGAAAATTTGGTGCCAAAATTCCAAAAAATGCCTGAGATATGCAGCAAAGTTGAAAAAACCCTATTCATTACATTATACAGCTTACCGGCATTTCCTCAGTTCGCGGTCGGCTTTGAAGAGTGCAGACATGTTCCTGGTCCACCGAAGATCGTCGCGCCGAGCTCCGGAGGTAAGTATGGGGTGAGGTGGGGGTGTGGGAGGCAGGGTGCGCAGAGGGTGGGCACGGGTGGGGAGGTGGCAGGAGACTACGAGGGACCGTTTTGTGTTCTCAGGGTTTTTTTAATTACGACGCGGGACGTTTGCCATGCTGGGGTGAGCTCCCAGCATGACAATTACACAACACAGGACATTTGCCACGCTGGGGTGGGCTCCCAGTGTGGCAGCTGGAAAGCTTTGGGGGGGCAGTGGAGCCGACGGGGATTGGGCACCCCTGTCAGCCATTCCGACTGTTGCCACGCTGGGGTGGGCTCCCAGCGTGGCACTCGGTAATCTCTTGGGGGGGGACTGTGGAGCCGACTGGGAATTGGGCACCCCAATCGGCCAAACACATTGTTGCCACGCTGGGGTGGGCTCCCAGCATGGCACCTGGAAGACTGTTTGGGGGAGGGGGGAGCGCACTTCAGTGAGCACTTCCCTTATCTGATTGTGCTCACTGAGGCGGCTCTCTCCCTTTCAACTGTAAGCCACTGCATTCTCGAGTGCTGTCATAGACAGCTGCAGCATGCATTGGGCAACTGTGGACGCACCTGGAAACACACGAAGGGAATTGGAAGAGGGGGTGCCACACCTCCAGAAACTTGGATGATGGCACTATGTTTCTTGCACATTCGTGCAAGCAAACATAACAAGCATTTGGCAATGCCAAATGTTTGCTTGCTGGCATTGGTAGTGTAGGAGTTAGATTCATAATAGGAATGGCAGTGAAGTATTGCACCGAAGCCAACCCCACCACCACTGCAGAGACTGACAGGCATTGGGGTGTCCCTTTGGGCTGTCAGGCATAACAGCCATACCATTTCACCACACCCTACCCTGCAGACACCGATTAGTGTCACGCTGTGCCTTGGGGTCTTTGGGCCTTATGCTCACCCCATTCCATGAGGAATGGGAGGATGGTGTGGTACCTGAGGACTGGAGAAAAGCAGATGTGATTCCCCTTCACAAAAGTGGGACCAAAACAGAGGCAGGAAACTACAGACCTGTCAGTTTCACCTCTGTGGTAGGGCAAGTGATGCAGTCACTTCTGAAGGAAAGAACTGTTGAGTACTTAAAGGCCAGTGGGGCATAGGACCCAAGACAGCATGGGTTCACAGCAGGAAGGTCATGTCCGACGAATCTAATTGATTTCTTTGACTGGGTGACCAAAGTAGTAGACCAGGGAGGGGCTGTGGACATGGTCTTCCTAGACTTTAGCAAGGCATTTGATACAGTCCTACACAAAAGATTAATAGCCAAATTAACCAGCCTGGGAGTGGGTCCCAGGGTGGTAGCCTGGGTAAAACATTGGCTGGACAACAGGACACAGAAGGTAATTGTAAATGGAGTCCACTCTGAAGAAAGAGGGGTTACTAGAGGGTACTGCAGGGTTCAGTCCTTTTTAGTGTCTTTATAAGTGACATTGCAGAGGGACTGGAAGGAAAAGTATGCCTCTTTGCAGATGACACACAGATCTGCAACAGGGTTGATACACAAGGAGGTGTGGAAAGGATGAGAAGGGACTTGGCAAGGTTGGAGAAATGGTCAGAAGTATGGCAGCTTGGATTCAATGCAAAAAAGTGCAAAATAATGCACCTGGGAAACAAAAACCCAGGGTAAGATTACATAATGGGGGGGGGGAGTAGTAACAACAAAAATGGAAAGGGACTTGGGGGTAATCATATAAGATGACCTTAAGGTTAGCAAGCAATGTGAGAAGGCAGTAGGGAGGGCTGGGGGGATACTGGGATGTATAGGGAGAGGCATCACCAAAAGAAAACCGGTAGTTATCCCTCTGTACAGACAGTTGGTGAGACCCCATCTGGAGTATTGCATCCAGTTCTGGAGATCCAATCTCTGCAAGGACATAGACAGGATAGAGGAAGTCCAGAGGAGGGCAACTAAAATGGTGCAGGGTCTGCAAGAGAAGCCATACAAGGAGAGACTAAAGGATCTTAATATGTATACCCTTGAGGAAAGGAGGGAGAGGGGGTACATGATAGAAACTTCTAAGTACCTCAGTGGAATCAGCAAAGTCCAAGAGGGTAGCATTTTTCAGAAAAAGAGATGTGCAAGAACAAGAGGACACAATTTGAAGATAGAGGGCGGGCGGTTCAGGGGCAATGTGAGGAAATATTTTTTCACAGAGAGGGTGGTGGATGCATGGAACAGCCTTCCTGAGGAGGTTGTGGGGTCTAAAACTGTGGGAGACTTCAAGAATGCATGGGACAGACATAAGGCAATTTTTGTGGGGGGTAGGAAGAAATAGGCTGTTGGTTAACTAGGATCTGCAGCTTATTGTGTAGATAGGGAAATGGGCAGACTAGGTGGGCCAAACGGTCCTTATCTGCCGTCAAAGTATGTTTCTATGAAATACAGTGAGATGGGTGCAGTATAAGAGAATGGGGTGAACTTTGGGGCTGAAGAGTCCAAGGCACACCTCGATGATTGTCACTGGCTGCAGGATGGAGATGGAATGGTGTGAGCATTACAGGCGACAATCCCAAGTCACACCCCAATGCCTGTCAGTCTCTACAGGGTGGGGCGTTATGGCTGGAAACCCGAACGCCCCAGGCGTTCATTGGTATTTTCACTCCAGTTTTTCATCATGTTTTTTTTGTGACCCCCACCTCATGAACAGTGGCAATATCAGTTTGTTAGCTGAAAGCTGATTTTGGATAGCGACTACGCAGTTTGTCACCACAGGTGCAAAAATACATTTTGAACAGGATGTGAAAAATGACAGCTGTACTGTTCATGAGGAGGTGTAAAAATGGCAATGTTGAAAATCTGGAGTGAAAATAGAAAAAAACTGGTGAAGTCACGAGTGTGCGTAGAAACTGCACAACGCACACCCGTAATGTAATTAGTTTGGGGATTGTTTACAGCAGATTGTCAACACAGGCATTCTGGGATTTTCGTTCATGAACAGTGTCACTGTGATTTTTGTAATCTATCCTGGACACTGATTTCCCACAGCAACCACGCATTTTTGCGCTGGAATTGCAAAAATACATTTTGGCCAGGGTGTGAAAAATGACAGCTGTACTGTTCATATGGAGGTGTGGAAAAATGCCACTGTAGAAAATCTGGACTGAAAATATTACAAATTCGTGAATTTACGAGGGTGCGTGGAAACTGCGCAATGCATGCTCGTAACACAGTCATTTTATGGACTTTTATCGCCAAATTTTCAACATAGCCATTTTAAGACCTCTACTCATGAACAGTGTCACTGTGATTTTCTTAATTTGTCCGGAACATTGATTTCGCACACCGACTGTGCCATTAACCCTCCCTGATTAGCCTGGTCCTCTGCACAGTATACTTGAGTGTATTCATTCCATAGATACATAGATACATAGACAGTGTCGGCAGATAAGGGCCTATGGCCCACCCAGTCTGCCCATTTGAGCTTGTAAGTTCAGTTTGTTTTCCTAGAAGTCTGTTGCCCCTTACCCCTGACCTCCAGAATTCCTTTATGTCTATCCCATGCAGTCTTAAATCCCGTGATTGTTTTAGCCCCCACCACTTCCTCTGGCAGGGTGTTCCACTTGTCCACCACCCGTTCTGTGAAGAAATTCTTTCTCATGTTTCCTCTGAATCATCCTCCCTCCAACTTCATCCCATGCCCTCTAGTCCTGGAACATCTTTTTCGCTTAAAAATAGTGTTTTCCTGCACCCTGTTCCTCCCTGTAAGATACTTGTATGTCTCTATCATATCCCCCCTCTCTCCCTCCTCTCCTCCAGGGAGTACATGTTCAGTTCCTTCAACCTGTCTTCATAGGACTTGTGATGCAATCCATGCACCATCTTTGTTGCCCTCCTCTGAACCTTCTCTACCCTGTCTATGTCCTTACGTAGGTATGGTCTCCAGAACTGTACACTGTACTCCAGGTGGGGCCTCACTAGTGTCTTGTATAGCGGAATTATGACCTCCCTTTTCCTGCTGGTGATGCCCCTGCCTATACATCCCAGCATCCTATTTGCTTTACCTGCTGCCTTGTCACACTGTTTCCCTACCTTGAGGTCATCAGAGATGATAACCCCAAGATTCCTTTCCTGCTTGGTGCATGCTATATCCTCACCCCCCAACTGATATATTGTGCCAGGGTTTTTGTGCCCCATGTGCATTATCTTGCACTTCTTTACATTGAATTTCAACTGCCAAACCCCTGACCATTCTTCAAGTTTCTGCAGGTCGCTTCTCATTCTGTCTACACCCTCTGGTGTGTCTACTCTGTTACAGAGCTTTGTGTCATCAGCGAACAGTGAAATTCTGCCTTCTAGGTCCTGCGCCATGTCACTGATGAAGATGTTGAATAGGACCGGTCCCAGCACCGATCCCTGTGGTACCCCACTGGTCACTCTTCCCTCTGTGGAGTGACAGCCATTTACCACCACCCTCTGTGTCCTGCCACCCAGCCAGTTACCTACCCACCACACTACTGTCCTGCCCACACCCATATTTCCCAGTTTGTGTAATAGTCTTCTATGTGGCACAGTGTCAAAGGCCTTGCTGAAGTCCAGATAGGCCATGTCCACTGCCCTCCCCAATCCACCTCCCTAGTCACCCAGTCAAAAAATTCAATGAGGTTGGTCTGACATGACCTCCCCCTGGTGAAACCGTGCTGCCTTGGGTCCTGTAGTCCATTGACAACCAGATGTTCCACCAATCTCTCCTTCAGTAGTGCTTCCATGACCTTCCCACTACCAGGTGAGGCTGACTGGTCTGTAGTTCCCTGCTTCCTCTTTGTTCCCACTTTTGTATAAGGGGACTACATCTGCTGTCCTCCAGTCTTTGGGTACCTCCCCTGTTTCCAGTGATCGGCTAAACAGGATAGCCAGAGGTTCAGCCACCACCTCTCTTAGTTCTTTAAGGACCCTGGGGTGCACCCCATCTGGCCCCATTGCTTTATCAACTCTTATTGCTTCCAGTTCCTTCAGGACCCTTTCTCGTGTAAAGGGACTTGTGTCCATTTCTGCACCATTCTCACCCCTTGTACTCCCTTCAGACCCATTACCCTCCTCTTCCTCAGTAAAGACTGAGCAGAAATACCTGTTCAGTATGTCAGCTTTACTGTTGTCATCCTCCACGTGGCCCCATCCTCCCCCTTCAGTCTCACTATCCCTTCCTTTGTCTTTCTTTTTTCACTTATGTACCTGTAAAAGGTTTTGTCCCCTCTACCCACTGATTTTGTAATGTGTTCTTCTGTCTGAGCTTTGGCTTCCCTTACTGACCTCCCTGCCTCCCTTTGCTTCTCCTGGTACTTCTTCCTATCCTTTTGTATTGCCTGAATGCAATCTTTTGGCTTTCACTTTCTTTGCTACCTCTTTGGAAAACCATAATGGTCTCCTCTTCCTTTTCCTCTTGCTAACCTGCTTAATACATAATTCTGTTGTTCTTGTAATCCCCATTTTAAATACTGCCCACTGTTCCTCAACCCTGATTCCTGTCCCATTCCCTTAATGCCTCTTTCAAGTATCTCCCATTTTCCCAAAGTCTTCCCCAAAATCCAGGATACGTGTTTTGTGTGGTTTGGTTCTGCTCTTTCTGTGATTTCAAACCACAATGACTGGTGGTCACTGTTTCCCAGGTGCTACCCATGTTACCCCATCACACTGTCCCTGTTTGTGAGCACAAGGTCCAGAATTGCCTTCTGCCGAGTTGGTTCCATGACCGGTTGCTTGAGGAAGGCACCCTGAAGGGAGTCCAGGATAAATCTGCTCCTAGTTGATGCTGCTGCTGGGATGCCCCAGTCCACGTCTGGAATACTGAAGTCTCCAACCAGTACTACCTCACCCTTGTCTGCCATCCTTTGGATGGCTAGCATCAGCTCCCTATCTGTTTCTTCCTCCTGGGCTGGTGGTCTATAGACCACACCTGTGCGGATGGCTGTCCGCATTTTCCTTTCCAGCTTAACCCACAGTATCTCTCCCCCATTTTGTTCCTCCTGGATCTCTGTGGCCCTTATGTCACTTTTCACATAGAGTGCCACTCCTCCTCCCTCCCTGCCTGCTTGCTCTGTCTCTTCTGAATATGTTGTAGCCAGGTATGGCCATCTCCCAGTCGTGGTTATCTTTACACCAGGTTTCAGTGATGGCCACAATGTCCAGGTCTGACTGCACCATGACAGCCTCCAGATCTTCCATCTTGTTGCTAAGGCTCCTGGCATTTGCACACATGGCTTTCCATGATTTGACCTCCCTAGACTGTCTCACTGTTCTACTCCAGCCCCTTCCTTGGTTGTCATTTATCCCTGGTTCTCCTTGCTGTCTGCCCGTCTGCTGAATTTTGCCCTTTTCTGCTTATCACCTCTTGGGCACTAATCTCCATCTTTTGCACACTGCTTTGCAGAGATAGCCACTCCTCTGGTTCACTGGTTCCACTGCTAGCTGTGGGGGGTGAGCAAGTAGGTACCCTTGCAAATGTGTAAATTTTGTATATATCTGTATATATATTGCTGGTGACGTTGTGTCAGTGATGCTGAACCTTAGCATATTGACTATGATTACTGTCGTGACCTGAGATATCTTACTATGTATTATTATGCTTCTCCTGACATCTGTGTATCTGCCCTACTTGCTTCAAATTGTACTCTGTATGTTCTTTGATTTCCTGTACTCTCCCAGGTCATACCTGAAAATAGGCATGTGAATGCCAGCCCGGTGGCGCTGAGGGTTGAGGCGCTGGACGGCACACCTTGCTCCACGCTGGTGACCCGGGTTTGGGAGCGGACTCGGGTTGCTGGTGGGCCGGCCGGGGGGAGATAGGCTTGAGTGTCCCACGACAGCTCACCTACTCCGGGGAGGGTTAAGGCTATAGCCTGAACACTTGTCTGACTCGGCGGGAGGCTCGGTACCAAGCCCAATGTTAAGGAGAAGGGGCTGCCGACATACAGCATGGCGTCGGCGCTCTGCGCTATGATATCCAGGGGTCCTACGCTGTAGGGGGTGGGAAGGAAAAGCGGAAAAACGCCTGCCATTGCCGGGAAGATGGAGCCTCCGGAGACGTGCCCTCGATGTGCCTTCGCCTGCCCGATGGCTCCCGGACCGACGAAAGTTGATTGTTGGGGTAAGGGGGCTCTGCCCCATCCCTGCTTGGGGGGTAAACCGTAGCTCTATGGGGTTCTTGTGGGGTCATACAGGCAGGGTGAAAGGCAGAGGGATGTCTACCTTGAGGCTCCTGAAGGGTCGGGGATGGCAGGCAGGAAGGAGAAAAAATAGTAATTTCAAAAAAAAAAAAAAAGAAAATAGGCATGTGTTTGTCTAGTGTACTTACCTGGTTAACAAAAGCTAAATAAATAAATTGTGCGTTATTTGTGCGAAAACACATTTTGGGCGAGATGCGAAAAATGACAGCTGTACTGCTCATAAGGAGGTGTGGTAAAATGGCAATGTTGAAAATCTGGAGTGAAAATATTAAAATTTGTGAGTTACGAGCATGCATAGGAACTGTACAATGCACGCTTGTAAAACAGTCATTTTGGGAATTATTTCACCAGATTTTCAACATAGGGTTTTTAGGCACTTCATGAATTAGGGCACTGTCATTTCGTTACTCGGTCCCGAAGGTGGTTCTGTGCAGTGACCGCAAAATCACTTTTCGGGACCGAATAACAAAATGACAGTGACTGAGTTCATGAGGTGGGGCCCCAAGAACCCATGTTGAAAATTTGGTGAAAAAAATTCCCCAAAATGGCCAAGATATGCACCATAGTTGCAAAAAAAACACATTTATGCCATTATGCAGCTTACCGGCATTTCTTCAGTTCGAAGTCGGCTCTGAAGAGTGCAGACGTGTTCCCGGTCCACTGAAGGTCGTCGTGCTGGGCTCCAGAGGTAAAATAAGTGTTTTTTTTTTATTATTATTATTTTAGAAGATGACGCGGGACTTTTGCCCACCCCAGCGTGGCAGCTGGAAGTTTATTTTTTGGGGGGGTAGTGGAGCCGACGGGGGATTGGGCAGCCCTGTCAGCCATACGGACATTTGCCACGCTGGGGTGGGCTCCCAGCATGACAACTGGAAGTCTTTTTTTTTTTTGCTGGGGTGGTTCAATGGAGCTGACAGGATTGGGCACCCCCGTCACCATATAGACTTTTGCCACGCTGGGGTGGGCTCCCAGCGTGGCACCTGGAAATCTGTTTTGGGAGGGGCAGCAGAGCCGATGGGGGATTGAGCACCCCCGTCTGGCCATGTCTGATTGTGTGTGGGTGGGGGAGTGCATGAAACGCGCTGGGGTGGGCTTCTGGCGTGCTACGTAGATGTTCGAGGTGGGGGGGGGAGAACTGTCTGTGGCACTTCAGATGCAGTGTGACGTATAGGCAATTGGCCTGCCAACGGCAGAATGCAAATTGCCTACACATTACCACCGCTGATTGCAGCGGTTTTTCGCTTTCAGCTGTACGCCACTGCATCTGAACTGCTGTCATAGACAGCTCCAACATTTATTGATGCGGAGAGACAGCGCCTGCAAAAGGGAGCAGGGCACTGGAAGCTGAGTAGCACACCTATGAAAATTCGTATGGTGGCACTATGGTTCTTGCACATGCGTGCAAGCAAACATAATGATGATTAAATCAATAAAAACTGACGTCCACAGGTCAACTATCAAATAATTGCTTCAATTTTGTTACAAAAAAAACCTCTGGTATTAACACTGCTGTCAGTTGATGCTTTGAATCTGTTCCATTCATGACTACAAGGAAGTTCAACAAACATTAAATTGTCTCCCAAATAGGAGCCTAATAACAGCATTTAACCAAAATGTCTACAATCAAAATAAAAGGGCTCAAAACAGAAAGGCCCAAGAATTTGTTGCGTGTCAACCCCCCCCCCATCTGTTTTACCTGTCATCTACTAATAGATGGTGATAGCAGGCCATGCCTGAGTCCACCATACAGCCCCGAATTCTCCCATAGAGCTCAGAGGAGACCAAGTCCCACCATCCAACTAGCTATGTCTCCCTGGACTGTACTGGAGCCTATCAGCCCGCTCCCAGGTAATCATTCTGTGATCTGAGAAGGTGCACTCTGCCCTCCTTCCCCCAACAACAACATCTCCCAGCCCCTCCATTTTTCTTCATGTTTTTCAAATTGGAGATGGAGCCATGACAAGTAAGTCTTTAACTCTTTGCACCCATTCTTCCAAAGTAGGGGCCCCTGTTGGAGCCATCTCGCTGTAATGCACTTTAGGACCACCACAATTAAGAGTCAGTAAAACTTTGCAGGTCTCACTCCTCTGATGGGACACGTAGGGATCCCCAGGACCCAATCTTTGAAGTTCAAGAGACTGAGAACGCCTGTAATAGCATTCACTGCTTCCTGCAAATCTCTCCAAAAATTCGCTAACAAAGACAGTCCCAAAAGATATGCCAGTGACTCCCCATCTGGTCACACCCCTTCCAGCAGGCTGATTCTGTGGTGCTATAATGTTGTGTGATAGTTGGAACTTGGAGTATGGAAGTAGTGAATTGAAACTTTCCCAAAAAATTCTTGCCACACTGGAGCAGATGTAACCTTCCAACCACACTTCAGCCTATGTTTCCAGTCGATGTCATTGATGGAGATGTTTGCCTCTGCCTCCCATGTTTGCCTATGAGTGAGCAGGGAGTCCCCAGACACTCCAATAAGCAACCTATACACCCCGGAGATATCAGTGGCTCAGCAGGTTGCAACTTCGCTTCTGAGGCCGGAAGATCAGAAGGCTGTGTGTTCTATCCCCACACCAGGCACTTGGGTTAAATCCCAATACTGGCACTGTAGTGCAGCATGGGGGTGCTGCACTCCTTAGGTGCCATCTTTCAGATGAGATTTTAAACCGAGGTCCCATCTGCCTGTTCTGGTGGTAGTTTGGGCGGATGTTAAAGATTCCATGGTACTTCTCGAAAAGAGTAGGGGAATTTTTATTTGAAAAGCACAAAACAAACAAACAAGGAAGATTACAGTTTATCACATTATACAGCTGCTGAAGTCAAAACAATGTGAATATTGTATATAATTATACAAATATTATGAAACAGAACATGTTTTTAACCTAGCTAATTTAATCTTACGGTACTCAATTTACATGTTTCCATAAAGCATCTGTTTTCTTCCTGTCCAGCTTTGTATAGTCTTTGGAGTTTACCTGCTGTAATGTAACTTCAATTTGTTTTACAATCACAAGGTTGGGAGTATTCACATGCTGTATAGAATATTGGTATCTAGCTTACCACATGTAATATTTTATGCAAGCAAAAATCACATTAAGTGTGCTTGGATGATATCTGCTTAAGAAACCACAATAATCGCCTAATACCAAACATTCATATTTTATGAAATTAGCAGTTGGCCACTGCCATCTCGTGGCCAAAAAGGTCCAAAACTGTAAAGCAAAACAACAGTTAATGTAAAAATGTTCTAAAGACTCTTCCACCTGATTACACTCTGGTCTTAGACACTGTTTTAAATTTCCCCTTCCCCCAAGTTTACCGTAGCAACTCAGTCCGAAACATCCCATATTTTTGAGGGAATTCTCAAAGTAAGATTCATCTTGGAAGGGGAACATTTTGGGAAGTCAGCTTGCACAGCAGAATTGGTATTCAAAATTAGAGAACACAATTCTTACCCCAGGAGTCCTTTAGCATCAGTAACTTTTTTGCACTTAGCTGGCTAGGTGCAACTGCCCCGGAGGTGTGCCTTTAAGAGATATTTAAATGAGTGTAGGGCCAAATCAATCAAAAGACAGGAGGGTGTGTGAGCTGAGTAAGAGCTGTTGAATGCTTCAGAATTTTTTCTCCGCTGGCCTGAGCAATATTGCTTCTGAGGTGTCTCCCAACTTTGCTTGTTGACAGCCTCCTAGTGCTTATCTGGGTAAAGATTTCCTCATAAATTATTTCCTTTAGTGTGCTGAGTGAAAGTTTTACTTTTTCATTAGCACTGCGCAAATTTTTTAATTTTAGTACAACGGCGCTATTTTGACTTTATTTTTACCGCAGCTATTTAGTTTAAAGCCTAATTTTATCGCGAGTGCTTATTTTTGACGGTTTCCTTCATTTTTGGGGCACATTTTTGTGGGAACCCTCAAATTAGGGACAGTTGCCTTGTTCTTTACCTCAGACCTCATGGGGTTTACCGTGAGGCACCTGCAGTAGATTTCAAATTTAAACAGTGCCTGGGGGTTTTCTCTCTAGATTGGCAATTACGAGGAAACCTTTTTTGTTATATTACTGGACCTTGGTATCATCTGTGTCAGGACTGTCCATAAGGGTCCAGCAGCCACCTGTGTGCATTTGCGTATTACTGGGTTTCTATTAAGATTGGCACTGGTAAAGATCCCAGTTTTACAACCAAAAAAAAAAAGCACTGGTAATAGACAGAGTTTATTAACTGGAGTAGGACTGGCCAGAAACCTGCACTCAGTTCGTAGGTCCAGAACTGGTTTGCTTTGCTTAAATTGGCAAACATAGCGGACAAACCTTTGATTATTATGGCTGAGGATAAATCAAAGGCTTCCGATGAGGGGCAATTCAAAAGTACTAATACCAAAAGCAGAGGTGCTGAGGAATCCTCCAGATCCCAGTCAAAAAATAACACTTCCAAAGATGAAGTTCCTTACAAATTAAAAAATAATAAGAGTGACGAAAAAAGGAAGCTTGATCAAGCCTCTGATAAAGTGGCTAAAAAGAAACTCTGTCAAGATAGATATGCTCCCGTTGCTCCTGGAAAAGCCAATAGCAAGACAACAGGCAGCTTAAAGCATACAGAAAAAACAAAACACTTACAAACTGCACAAGTTCTTCCGTCAGTGCAAGATATGGAAAAAGCATGACATCTGTTTCAGACCCTTCAAAAGATGAGTCCTCGATTTACTGGGGCTGGCAAGCACTCTTCCACAGTTCTCTCTTCTATAGATTGTGAGGGTGACACAGATGATGATCAATTTTATGATGCTGCTGACATGGATTTTGAGGGCCTTAAGCCCCATGAGTCCCCGGACCCTCACCTCAGAGATCCCCCGGCTGATCACGAGGATCCTTCCTCTATGTTTACCTTTATACAAAATATGCTGGATACCCTGGACCCTCCTACACAGGAGCCCAAGCAGGATGTCTATGAAGACAAAGATTATAGGAAGATGAAGGGTCTTTCATCCTCAAAGACCCTGATCGTCCCTATCTATAATGCATTTTGAAAAAATACCATGAAGGTGCTTAAACACTCCACTTCAGTATCGGGTTGATAAGCGGCTTGAGAGAAAATATAAATTGTCTAAAAATGGTATCGAGTTCCTGTCTGCACACCCTAGCCATGAAAGTATAGTGCAGCAGGCAGCTTGTGAGAAAGCTGGAGTCTCACTGTCGCCCTCTCCCCCTGACAAGGATTCCAAGAAAATTGACTTTATAGCAAATAAAATGTATGCCACAGCTTTTGTGCATCTCAGGCTTTTTTCTTACATGGCATTCACAGCCCAATATCAGAAAGTCCTTTCGAAATCTGTCCAGGCTATTGCCCACAATGGATCAGATTCTATGGTGCAGGCTCTGGTGGATACGTCAAAAACTGCCCTGGAAGCTACTATGTACCAATTCCACATGGAAGATGACAACAATGATGCAGCCTCTAGGGCGATGGCCCATGCCATCTCTCTGAGATGCTTCGCCTGGCTTAGAACAACCAGTCTGACCACAGACACTCAGAACAAGGCCATGGATTTTCCCTGTGATCAAAATATGTTGTTTGATTACTGAACCACTGACTACATGAAAAAAGTTGATGAGTACAAGGCCTCCTGGAAGAGCCACTCATCCAAGCCTAAACCCGCCGCCCCTCAGAGTTCCCGTCCCAGGGGCAAAAAGTTATGTTCCCAGGCCTTACAGTCCCTATCCATAATCTGACTTTAGCCAGTACAGGGGGTCGTTTAGAGGCAGGGGCCGAATGGGCTAAAGAAGAGCCACCTCCACCCAGCCATCTGTCTCTCAGTCTAAGTCCTGATGTGAGTGTCCAGGTTGCTTCCCTGTTTCTGGTTGGAGGCAGACTCTCTCACTATCTTCAGCACTGGTCCCTCATCACGTCGGACAAGTGGGTGCTGGAGATAGTGGAGAAGAGTATGTCATTACAGTTCAAGCAGCTGCCAGACCTCAAGTATATCCAGGTGTCAAGACCTCTGTCCCCAACACAGATACCACTGTTGGAAATGGAGGTACAAAACCTTCTGACTTTATGAGCAGTGGAGAGGGTCCCCACCCATGAGAAGGGCAAGGGCCTCTACTCCAGGTGTTTTCTGACACAAAAGAAAACAGGGGAGTGGCGACCTATCTTAGAGCTCAGATATTTAAATAAACATCTGAAAAAAAAACAAACAAATTCAAAATGGTCACTCTGTCACTGGTCATACAGTCCTTACAGCAGGGAGACTGGCTAGCCTCCCTCTACTTAAAGGACGCCTACTTCCACATACCCATAAGGAGATCTTACAGGAAGTTTCTCAGGTTCAAACTTCCTTCGGGTCACTATCAGTTCACTGCAATGCCCTTCGGTCTGTCCTTGGCCCCAAGAGTCTTTACCAAGTGTCTCGCAGTGGTAGTAGCACATTTCAGGAGACTAGTGTCGCTTTCTATTCCTATCTGGATGACTGGCTCATAGTAGCAAAGTCTCCTTGCCAGGTCAAGAAATGTCTTTCCTTCACAGAATGCACTCTGGAGTCTCTGGGTTTTCTGGTAAATCTAAAGAAATCTCACCTGGAACCCACCCAGCTGCTCACCTTCATAGAGGCCCAGCTAGACACTTAGAAGGGATATGCTTTCCTCCCGCAGGAAATAATTCAGAGTTTCCTTTCGATGGCAGATTCTTTCACCCAGGGGCAGCCAAGACTAGCCAGACATTTCCTCAAACTTCTGGGACATATGGTCTCTATGACTGCAGTAGTCCCAGGGGTCAGGTACAAGATGAGACTCCTGCAAGCCTATCTCAGAGCTCGCTGGTCTCAGAGAAGTAACACATTTTCAAAGTTGATACCTGTGTCGGAGCAGTTCCTCCAAAACTTGCTGTGGTGGAAGAACCCTGCAAATTTGCAGGCAGGGGTTCCCTTTCATGCTCTTCTTCCCACAAAGATGATCACCACAGATGCCTCCCTTTTGGGCTGGGGAGCTAATTTAGACAGTGCCCCAGTAAGCGGCAACTGGACTCCCGAAGAGTCACAGTTGCACATAAATCTTTTGGAACTCTGAGCAGTCTTACTAGCTCTCAAAACCTTTGCTCCCAGCATAGAAGGACAGGCGGTTCAAATTCGAACAGACAATATTGCAATGTTCTACATAAACAAGCATGGTGGTACCAGATCAGGAATACTCTGTGTGGAAGCTCGGAAGCTCTGGTCTGTAACATTCTCCCTGGGAGTCGGCCTCTCAGCTATTCACCTCCCAGGCAAACTCTGTACTCTGGTGGATGCTCTAAGCCGCATCAGTCGAGGTCAGAGCAAATGGACACTGAACAAGCAAGTACTAGCCACAGTGTTCAGGTGGTGGGACACACCAGATGTGGATCTGTTTGTCTCTCCTCTCAATTTCAGCTTCCTCAGTACTGTTGCAGGTCCCCCCAGTTCCATGAACACTTTCTCTGGATGCCCTGATCCTGGACTAGTCAGAGAGGTTCCTATACGCATTTCTTCCCTTTCCCCTGATATTTAGGGTTTTGCTGAAACTCAGATAGCAGCCTGCATCAATGATCCTAGTGGCTCTGGACTGGCCTAGCCGAGCCTGGTACCCTCTCCTTCTCTCAATGTCCTGCATCAGACCTATTCACCTGCCTCCGACTCACTCCCTGCTGACCCTTCCTCAGACGGGAGTGCAGTACCCAGGCATAAACTCTCTTCACCTCAAGGCCTGATTCTCTTTTTTTTGTGTGTTATCTATTTTCTCCCTCCGGGCTCCAGATCTGCCACTCCTTCGGGCATCCTAGGTCCTCTGCACCCCTCCAACTTCCCCGGGCACCCTTCCGCCTCATATCTGCAGCCTACTTTGAGGTAGCTCGACGTTACTATTCGCCGAGTGGGTCCCTCTCCGAGGGGGAAGGCACCAGTGGGGGCGGCCCAGCACACTATTCTTTCTTCTTAGCCTCGGGCGCCGCTGAGATGGGGACTGACCCCACAGGAAGTCTTCGGACGTGTCTTGGACTGGGTGCTGTCATCCGGCCAATCCGGAGCATTTCTTTTCTTGTTTTTCTGGTTTGTCCCTCCTGCGTCGCTACCGATAGTGCCCCCGGTCTCCACCGGGGGCCACTATCTGAGCAAGGCTTTCCACCCAGCCCACCTCAGGAGAGGAGAGCAGTCCTCCGGATGCTCGAACCTCTTCTTCCCCTGCCAGCCCCTGGCATCCCGAGTCCGTTCCCGAACCCTGGGTCACCAGCGTGGCTCGAGGTGTGGCATCCAGCGCCTCAACCCTTTGTGCCACCGGGCCGGCGGCCTGGTTCTTGAGGAGTTAAAGAGTTTCCATTCTCACAGTACTCTGAACAGGTCCTTAAGATACTGAGGATGGCTAAAAAAATGAACACTAAGAAGACTTATGCAGCCAAACGGAAAAGGTTTTCCCTCTGGTGCAAGAGCGAAAAGGTCAAATGCCTATCAGCTTCAGACCCTCAGCTGCTAGACTACCTGGTACACCTACAGGCATCAGGCTTGAAACCATCTTCACCCAAGCTACACCTGGTGGCAATTTCAGCCTAACTTTCGGTGGGAAAGAAGAAATCATTTTTTTCCCCCACAACATTTTTAAACAGTTTTTCAAATGCCTCATGCACCTCCAGCCTCCAACCAGGGAGCCTGTTCCTCCTTGGAGCCTGAACCTTTGCATAGAGGGGTTCATGAATCCACCTTTCGAGCCTATGTTCATGTCCCACATCAAGTTCATAACTTGGAAGACCGTCTTCCTGGTAGCCATTACATTTGCCAGGAGGATTTCAGAGCTACAGGCCCTGTGCACTGAGCCAAATTACATCATCCCTCACAGCGATAAAGTTGAGCTCAGGACAAATAGGAAATTTCTGCCAAAGGTGGTTTCAGAGTTTCACTTGAACCAGTCCATTACTCTGCCTGTCTTCTTTACTGAGCCATCCACTCCTGTTGAGTAAAAGCTCCACAGCTTGGATGTCAAAAGAGCCATCTTTCACTACCTAGAGCATACTAGACAGTCCAGAGGCTCTTCCTCTCAACTGTTCCTCACCTACAGGGATGCAGGCAGAGGAAGACCAGCTACCAAGAGAACTATTTCTCATTTGTTGGTCTCTTGTATTAGATTCTGCTATGAGAAAGCTGGTCAACAACCTCCAGTGGGGCTCAGGGCCCATTCCACCAGGGGCACTGCAGACTCGCTTGTAGCAGGAAGGGACATTCTCCTACTGGATGTCTGCAAAGCAGCTGCTTGGAAATCTGTGCACACCTTTGTGAAACACTACAGTTTGGAAGTGCAGACCAGATCTAATGCCACATTTGGCAGGGCAGTTCTGCAGAGTCTCTTTCCTAAGTAGGTTCTCTGCCCGCCTGCCACTTGGTACTGCTGGGTAGCCTACAAAAAAGTTACTGATGTTAAAGAACTCCTGGGGTAAGAAGAAAAAATTACTTACCATAGTAATCTTCTTTATTCCAAGGGGTCCTTTAGCATCAGTAAGATCCCACCCTTCCTCCCCGGTTCACCTGTCAGAGAAGGGCTCTTATTTTACCTTTTACCAAATTTGGAGTTTCTTACTTGATGAGTTTTGAGCTCATGTTGCTGTTGTTTCTATTTCCACTTTTGTGGACATTTGCATGTTTTTTTAAATCCTGTTGATTCTTTTTCGGGGCATTTGCCCTGTTTTTTCCATGAAAAAAGTCTGACGCATTCAACAGCTCTCACTCAGCTTATACGCCCTCCTGTCTTTTGATTGGCTTGGCCCTATGCTCATTTAAATATCTCTTAAAGGCACACCTCCAGGGCAGTTGCACCTAGCCAGCTAAGTGCAAAAAAGTTACTGATGCTAAAGGACCCCTTGGAAGAAAGAAGATTACTGCGGTGAATAATTTTTTCTTGTTTCCTTTTGGAACTCAGCATTGTATTTTTTTTCGGTCTTCCAAGACCTAAGTTTCTTCACTGCAGGAATAGCAAATTTAGGAACCTATAGCGCAGCTGTGATTTTAGGAGGTTCTGATACCCGTTTTTATATCAGGTTTTGAATATTCCCTGTGTCCAGTACCCCTAGAGATGATGAATCCCACCACTGACCACTAAAAAAGGTTGAATGAAAAAGGAGTGGAAGAACACCAAAGGGTTTAACATACCATAACCACCTTGTTTTAGGGGTAGATAAGTACAATCTCTTTTAACCGGGTTCAGTCTGATCCCCCAAATCATCTGGAAAAAGCAGCTGAAAAGTCTTGTTTCCAGGTGAAGGGGGGGGAGATATGACTTACATATAGGAAAATAGATAAAAGAAATTTCTTTATTATGAGTACCCACTTTTTCTTAGAAAAAGACTAGGATTTCCACAACTGGACTTTCTTTTCCCCTATCATGAGTTTTTCTTCCCAGTTTAAATGGGCAAGATTCCCGTTGCCAAAATTAAGACCTGAAATTTTTATAGTGTTATTTGAAAGAATTATATCTTTCACATTTTGAGTAGTCGGAGAACCAGCTCCCAACTTTATGCCTGTAGTTTTGTTGCAATTCAATTCTGCCCACAAATTTTTGATTTGTAGGGCATTTACACCAGAGTATTGATTCTGTACAAAGAGGCATATGTCGTCTGCATAAGCTGCAGTCTTTTGAGGTATTTTGAGTCCTGCAACTGGGGAGATCCCTTTTATACTTTTCTCCCAAAGGATGCATCTGATTACTGAATCGAGTACAAAAGTGTACAGCAGAGGACTAAAAGGGCATCCCTGCTGCACACCCCTTTTTTAAGGAATAGCATTCGCTAGTAACCCATTTACAGAGGGGGTAATCGAGGCATTACCATACGGGATTTGGACCCATTTTAAGAACTTTGTTGGTATGCCATAATTTCCCAAAACTTGAAATAGAAATGTGTGGGAAACTTTGTCAAAGGCCTTTGTCTGATCTAAGGCTAGCAGGATTCCACTTATTTTGCCTTGGTTACTGAACTCGAAAATGTCCATTAATAACAGCAGATTCTGTTTTATATCTCTGGTAGGTATGGAGCATGTTTGGACTGGATGTATTAGTTCTTCAGCAGCTTTCTGTAGTCTGTTGCACAGGATGGTACATAACATTTTGTAATCTGAGTTTAGGAGACTAATGAGTCTCCAATTGTTCAGGTCACATTTATTTCCTTTCTTAAATAGGAAAATTACTATAGCTTCAGCAAAACGTCTTGATGGGACCCTCTGTAAGTATGATCTCATTATACAAGTTCATTAAAACTTCACTTAAATCCATATTAAAGGCTTTATAAAACTCATTAGTGAGTCAGCCCATCCTCACCAGGATATAACCCTAGTTTTAGGCCTGAAATTACCCTACTGACCTCTTCCAGAGGGATAGGTAATTCCATTCTTTAAACTAAGTCTGCTCAGAGTTTTGGAACTTGGAAAGAAATCAGGTCTTCCCAGTTTGTTTGAGGAAGGAACTCAGAACTAAAAATCCCTGTAAGTTTATTTTGAACTATTTCCAGCATACCAGCATCTGTAGATTTAAGAGTACCTGTCTCATCATATGGATCATCCATCAGTTTCTGGTCCAGTTTTTGTTTGCACGCTGAGTAAGAGTCCGCATACGGCTGTTTCTCAGTGCCAAACCTCATTTCAGTGTTTAATGTTTCGGCCCGGTCATACTGAAATTGAAGCGTTTTGGCCTTTATGTTATCAATCTGAGATTTAATCCTAGTGTCAGATACATTAGGGAGAGGCATTAGTTTATAATATTGGTTCCTATAATCTAGGTATTGTAAATAATCGGAATTTGCCTTATTGTTTCCAAACTGAAGAAAAAAATGTTTAACTTCTAACTTTGTATCAGCCCACCATGACCATTAGTCCTCGTACATACAGAAAACTGATTTCCTGGCTGAAAAAGGGCTGCTAGACCCTGCTTGACTTCAGCAGAATCCAGCAACGAAGAATTTAGCTTCCATCTCTTGGTAATAGAGGGAAGCTTTAGGGGAACGTTTTTTAAGCCTAAGTGACAGACTAGTAACATATGATCAGAAAATTCGCAATGAAACAAGTTAAACCTACCAGGCTTTAGAAATTTAGAGATAAAAAAGAAATCAATATGAGTAGCAAAGACACTTTTTCTGTAGGTAAAACCTGGGTCCTTGTGTAATTCCCTATATGCGTCTCTGAGAACAACTAAGGAAATTATGTTATTCAAAGCATGGGAATCACACTGTACTTTTTTTTTCTTTTGCACGTTGTCTTTCATTTTAATGTTGAGGCTGCAGTTCATGTCCCCACCCCAAATAATATGTCTAGCAGTATATAACAAGGGTCTAACTTTGTTAAAGAAATCTGTCTGGTGGTTTTGCTCTGAGGGGCATATGTGTTTATTAATCTTAAAGGAAACTCTTTATACACAGTCTAATTAATAATAAACCCCTGCCTGGTAAGATGTCTACCATCCTCTGCAGATGTAATTGAGGGTGTTTAAATAAGATTCCCAGACCAGCAGCTGCATCCTGGCTGAAAGACCAATATGAGGGTCCCATTAGCCAGCCACTTTTGGCTTGGTATGTATACCACAGGACTGGAGAATGGCCTGAGTGGTACCATTCACAAAGCTGGCCCAAAGGATGATCCAGGTAACTATAGACCGGTGAGCCTCACATCAATTGAGGGGAAACTCATGGAGACAATCCTTAAGGAGAGACTGGTGACATTTTTATAGGACAGCGGTCTCCAGGACAGGCAACAACATGGGTTTGTCTCAGGCAGGTCCTGTCAGACAAATCTGATTGAGTACTATGATTGGGTAACCAGAAAGATGGACGAGGGCCATGCTGTGGTTGTCCTGTACTTGGACTTCAGCTGGGCCTTTGATTTAGTGCCATATGGGAGGCTAGGGGTGAAGCTGGAGTATGTAGGGGTGGGTACTAAGATGGGCAACTGGATCAATAACTGGCTGAAGGGGAGGCAACAAAGGGTGGTGGTGGAGGGGAAACTCTCCTCGCCAAGAGAGGTGACAAGCAGGGTGCCACAGGGATCGGTACTGGGACCAGTGTTGTTTGGGATATTCATAGCAGATACCTCACACGGGACCCAGAGTAAGATCAGTCTGTTCGCAGATGATACCAAGATGGGAGCTGTGGTAGATGATGACGAGGGGTGAAGGGGACTGCAGGGAGACCTGACTAAACTACAAGAGTGATTGGAAGCATGGTAGTTGGGGTTCAGTGCCAAGAAGTGCAAGGTACTGCACTTTGGAGCTAAGAACCAGAGGAAGAGCTATCACCTGGAGGGGTGCAGTTGGGGAGCACAGAGGAAAAGGACCTGAGGATGATTATAACAAGGAAGATGAACAACTTGGCACAGTGCAGTAAAGTGGCAGCAACAGCCAACAAGATGCTGGGCTGTATAGCGAGGGGGATCTCCTCTAGAAGTAGTGAGGTGATCCTTCCCTTGTACAGGTCACTGGTGAGGCCACACCTGGAATACTGCATGCAGTACTGGTGCCCATTCCTAAAGAAGGACATCAGGATAATGGAGGGCATGCAGTGCAGAGCGACAAATATGGTCCAGGGTTTGGAGGGGAATGCCTACGAGGAAGGACTGAACAGGCTCAACATGTATTCCCTAGAGGAGGGATGGGGGGACATAATCGAGACCTTTAAGTATCTGAGAGGGATAAACAAGGCTAATACAGGAGAGATATTCCGGATCAGAAGGGGGAAGGATACTAGAGGGTACCAACTTGAGGCTGGGGGGGGATTCTGGAGGGGCAACAGGAGACATTATTTCACGGAAAGGGTGGTAGACAAGTGGCACACTCTACCTGAAGAGGTGGTTTCTTGTAGGACAGTGGCCTGCTTCAAGAGGGGTGGGACAGAGTGAGGGGGAATGACTGTGGGGCAGGGAAAGAGGGGTGGGGCAGCTGCAGGATAAGGGCCTAGCTGCATAATCGAGCAGATGCTATAGCCCACATGGCCTATTTCTGCTGGCATTTTGTATGTCCGTGTAAAGAGAAGATAGCCTTGCTTCTTGCAAGAAAATTATATCACCTGAGTTATGATGAAAAAAGGAAAACAGGGCTAGTCTCTTTTTATGATTTTTTATACTGCAGGCATTTAGTGAGGCTAGCTGTAGGGAGGCCATCTATTTGCTATTTTTGTTCCTGTTGTGCCTTAAGTTTTCTTTTTCTGCTCTTTTTTTCCTTTGTTTCCAGGCTTCTTAAATCAGGGTCCTCCTCTAAATCAAGTTGAGAAGCAGCTTCTAACCTAGAATAGTCATCAGACTCTAAATCCGATTACCCTCCCTCTTCATCTTGTAAGACTTGAAAAGAATTCTGTAATGGGATGGGGATGACATTACCCATTTGTTTACTAACAGATCTGGTAAGCCTATGAGAACTCGAGGGAAGAAATTCTGCAGGAGGGGGCATTGTAAGGATTTCAGTCTGACCTTTCCTGCAATTTTTGGGGTTTCTGTGGTAGATACAGGTGTTTCAACCTGCTCCGGGCCCTGTGGGGTATTTACTGTGTCAGCTGGGGGAGGAGGGGCCTGTGTACAGCTTCGGGTCTGTCTGTTTTGGGGCCCTTTGAGGTAGGGTCTGGCTCTTGCACATTGTTACTGGGAGATTAGCTCCTTGGGGCCTGCTTCTCTCTTGGGCCTGGTTTATCAGAGTTTCCTGCCCAGGATCCCCTGTTTGTTTTGACCTGCCCAAGGACACTGATGGTACACGTGCCCTTGCTCTTCACATAAATTGCATTTGAAGATGTTTCTACAAACATATCTTACGTGTTCAAAATCCCCACACAGGGCACACCTCATCCTGTCACAGGCACTGCTCAAGTGTGTGCAATTTCCACACGTATAGCAGGCCTTCAGCTGCCCAGAATAGAAGCACACCCCTCTGTATCTTTCTAATGTAACCCCCCTGCAAATGGGGGTTCCCAAAAGACTTCCAGGAGCTTGCTTGAATGCTCCAAGCCTGAATGGTGTTTGGCATTTAAGCCATTTATCAGTGAGTGTTTTTAGAGCCTCTGGTACTGTCTCTTTAAGAGCTGTCTGCTTGCAGACATAATTAGTTTGTATGGGGGGACTGTGTGCTTCTCTGAGTACCACTCGAGCTGCTGCCAATTCACTTAATTTTGCAGTCACTAGGAGTGCAAAGGAACCTATCTGAAAGATGTAACTGTTTGCCAGAAATTATTTAGAGTAATAATGAAATTACAGTTTGTCTAACCTGCTTTCTTTGCAGTCAGAACTGTGTCTGCTAGTTCCCATTCTAGTTTTGAACTGCTGAACTGGACCAATCAGTGTGGGGTAAGCTAGCTCTAAAATGGTGCCTTGGGCCGAATCAGAACTTGGACTCATAATCTGAGCCAGCCACAAGAGGATTGTATGGGCAGTGACTCTGGGAGATGTAGTTTAGACTTCAGTGCCTTTTTGGACCAACAGCAGCAGTCTATTGTGAGTGACAGCCAATCCAGTCAAGAACTGGGAGGAACTCAAAGGAAGTGCCCGGTTTTGTCGGTTGGAGTTTCAGTTGAGCTTTGGCAGTGAAGAAGGAAGGAGCCCTGTGCTTTTCAGTGTGCAGTTTTAGTCAAAAACGTGTGTAAGGCCCAGAGTTCGGTCTGCAGCTTGTGTAACAGCTTGTTAGGACTGAATCCGTCCTGTGAAAAGAATCAAAGGATCTCTGAAGAGTAGAAACCAGGCTTACCCTGTAGAAGACTGGAGGAATTGCTGAAAATTGCACTCTGTCTGTCAGGAACTGAATCTGCTGTGTGTTCTCGGTGTTGTGCAGTAATTGCGATCGGGATACAGATGCAGCCTGCCTGGTATAGTGCTTTCTTTATATGGATGTGTGAAGAGGTTTGTGTACCTCAAGTGAGCCCTGCTGACATTGAAGGACCCTATCTTATTTGGAGGTCGTGAGTACTAATTCAGGGTCGGCTCCTGTTGAATTGCCACATTAAATCCAAATGGAATTACTGTACTGCTGACTGTTTAATTCTCCTTTTCTGTGTGAAAGGGCCTCCCAGCTGCCACAGTTTGGACTAGCCACTAGGGCTTGGGTACCCAGGGACAGTAACTGATAGGGATAGGCCTGTGCACAGAGCCATAAGTAGATTATTAGAGTGATAAGCTAATTAACCTGATTTCCCCTGTCCTTGTTATATTCCCCTAAATAAATCAGAGCTGCTTGTTTCAGCAAAGTTATACTGCCCTGAGGTATTTGTCTATGTTAAAGTACTGTACTGTGATTGTTGCACTGTATCTCATTTCACAGGAGGTCCCAGTGCGGAACCAGACCTGGGGTAAGTGTATACTGTGAAGGTAATTCTGATATATTGTGTGGGCCACTAGTGGGAAGAAAGGGGTTGCAGTGTCCCAGAGGGCTGTGACCAAGTTAGTTTAACTATTGCAAACCCTGACCTCTGGGTGGAGGCACCCGCCATTGGATCCAGGCCCCTCAACCTGTTAGTGGCAAATCAGGCAGGGGTAGTAGCCCCTGGGATAGCGCCATCTAGGGGTTACACTAAGAAAAAACTGTTAGGAACATGCATGACTTCCATTTTCAATCTGGTTTAACTTAACCTTAAACCTCCACCCCCTGTCCAAATTCCCTCTGAATCAATTATTGCTTGTGGTGGGTCCAATACAGAACATTTCTTCTACAACCAAAACTGAATATCCCTCTCATTTACCCCATCATTCCTGAACATAATAGTAATAGTTTTGAACAAAGGTTTTGTTAGAGGGATGGCCCAAAAGGGGACCCATAAAGGAGAAGTTCCCAAAGAGTCATATTTCCTCCAGAATTCATTCAGAAGCAAAAAAGTTTTGAAACTTATGTAAAAAATGTCTTCTCCTCAGACGTTTATCAGAACATATAGATCCGAGGCTTTTTTTATATAGTTTGTTTATTAAGTTTTTGAATAAACAGACAAGTAACATCCATATTCTTCATACGTGGCATAGAGATTTTGTTAATACGGCACAAATGAAACATGACATTAATATGTTCAAGTTCATGTCATCTTGTACAGTGGGGGGAGGGGGATCCTGGACAAATGTCCCTTTAAACTAACAGTTCCAAAGAAAAAGTTCCAATAGTTGCCAGCCTCTTCAAAGATTAAAGGTGTATCCAATAGGGAGAATTACAAAGTAAGAACACACAGTACAAAGACTCCTATTAAACCTGTTGCTTGAATAGGGAGAAGACGTAGGAAAAATGATGCCCCCCCCCACTTGCTTCTCTTCTTAAACTTGTGGTAAAAATTCTATTTATTTATCTAACGTCTCCAAGTTATTTTGCAAAATCTCTTATAAATGTAGGCTTTACACAGTATAATGGAAGCAAAAAGGAAATCCAAAACACTTTTGATCATAGAAGACTCCACGATTCGGGAGCTGATACCTACTTCCAGCCGGGGGTAATGGTCAGATGTCTCCCAGATACATCAGCATATAGAGACACCAACCGCATTGCTAAAATCATGCAGGAAGCAGGAGAAAATATTGATGTCCTGGTACACACAGGGACTAACGATCTCACCAGCTGATCAGTTGTGGAGACCAAGGAACACCTGACCAGGCTGGGAGACAAACTGTCATCCATTTCGTCCGGCATCTCCTTCTCTGAGATCCTGCTGGTCTGGGAGAGGGGGGGCAGACGTACGGAAGGTCAGTGAAGGAGAGATAGGGGAGCTAAACATGTGGCTCAAAGGCTGATGCTAGGGAAAAGGACACAAATTTGTAGGTAACTGGCAACATTTTTGGGAGCAAAAGTTCTTTAAATTTGATGGACTGCATCTGACTAAGGAGGGAGTCAGTGCATTGGGGCAGAAGTTTGACATCTTTGCAGAATATTTAAACTAGCCAATGGGGAGAGGGGTGCAGCACCTGATACATCGAATGGGAAGAACACCCTCCCCCCTCAGCTAGTGATCAAACAGGAGTTCAGCATGTTTGTAGTTCATTTGCATCACCAGGTAAGGAAAAAAGTCCAGCTCCCCATATGACGTGCAGGGGGAAATGCTGGACCTCGCCCAACAACTAACACACCGAAATCTGGGCAATGGAAAATCATGTACACAAGTGCCCGCAGTCTGGGAAACAAGATCCCAGACCTGCCGGCAACAATGACAGAGGCTAAACTGGACATACTAGCCATTAGCAAGACATGGCTCATCAGTAACCACACTTGGGAGACTTCAGTGCCCAGCTATGTACTGTTCAGAAGAGACCGAGGTGCAAAAAGTGTGTGTGGGGGGGTGTAGCCCTTTATGTCAATGAAAATATCAAAGCTACAGAAATTCAGAATACACGTAAGGAGCCAGAAGTACTGTGGGTCACCCTGGAAACAGGAAATACGAACTGGGGTTGTCTACAGGCCTCCAGATCAGTGGGAGGACATAGACACATTATTGTTAGAAGATATACAAAACATGGCAGCTAAAGGGGAGGTTCTGATAATGGGAGACTTCAACATGCCAGATACAGATTGGTCAATACCAGCAGGAACATCTGCTAGAACTAGACACATAGTGGATTCCCTCCAGGGGGAGAGCCTCAAACAACTGGTACAACAACCCACAAGAGACAGGGCTATCCTATATCTAGTACTGACTAACGGGGAAAGGATCACAGATCTCCATGTAGAAGGTCACCTGGGGGCCAGTGACCATCACATGGTATGGGTCAATTTGGCCACTAGAACTAAATCATCCCATTCAAAGGCAAAAATATGGGACTTCAGAGGAGCTGACTTTGATAAGATGGCCAACAGAGTCAAGCTAGCAATGGCAAGAAGAAATACAGATGATGGGGTACAGTCAAAGTGGGCAAGCATTAAGGATGCAATACTTGAAGCAACATCCCATTGTGTTAGGAAGAAAAGCCAGAGCAAAAGAAGCAGAAAACCACTTTGATTCTCAAAAACAGTAGCAGAAAAGGTCAGAGCCAAAAGGTTGGCCTTCAAGAAATATAAGGGAATGCAGCGGAACGAAGATAGGGAGGCATACCGAACATCCCTAAGGGAAGCAGGGACGGCAGTAAGGTAGGTAAAGGCCCAAACCGAGGAAACACTAGCACGAACAGTAAAAGAAGGGAACAACACTTTCTATAGATACATTAGTGAAAGGAGAAAGTCAAGGGGGGGGGTATTGCTAAGATCAAATGGTATAAGGGGGAGTGTGTGGAGGAGGACCAAGGAAAAGCATCTATCCTAAATAGATGCTTCTGCTCAGTATTTACTGAGGAGAAGGTAGGAAAGGGCCCACAGCTCAGCATCATGGACTCAGGGGGAGAGGGAGGTGTGCACAAGTCCCTTCACAAAAGAAAGGGTCCTACAAGAGCTCGCTAAGCTCAGGGTGGACAAAACAATGGGACCAGATGGCATACATGCCAGGGTGCTAAAGGAGCTAAGCGTGGGACTAGCAGAACCATTATCAGAACTGTTTAGTGTGTCTCTGAGCACAGAAGAGGTCCCAGAAGACTGGAGAAGGGCTCATGTGATTCCGCTCCTCAAGAGTGGCAGCAGAGAACTACAGACCAGTCAGTCTTACCTCAGTAGTGGGCAAGAGTATGGAGGCACTCCTTAAAGAAAGGATAGTGCAACACCTGGAATCCATACGAGCACAGGATCCAAGACAGCGTGGGTTTACAACAGGAAGGACCTGTCAAACTAATCTCATAGATTTCTTTGACTGGGTAACCAGGGTGGTGGACCAAGGGGGTGCAGTTGATGTTGCCTACCTTGACTTCAGCAAAGCTTTCGATACTGTTCCACATAGAAGATTGGTTAATAAATTGGGTAGGCTTGGTGTGGGTCAGAAGTTGGTCAACTGGGTGGCAACCTGGTTGGTGGGCAGAACACAGAGAGTGGTAGTAAACGGTATACAGTCAGAAGAGATGCAGATCACAAGTGGGGTACCTCAGGGATCAGTACTGGGGCCAGTTCTCTTCAATATCTTCATCAGTGACATTGCAGATGGACTGGAGGATAAGGTTTGCCTGTTTGCAGATGACACCAAGATCTGCAACAGAGTAGATGATCCAGATGGGGTGGACAGAATGAGAAGAGATCTGGATAAACTGGCAAAATGGTCGAAAGAGTGGCTACTGGGGTTTAATGCAAAGAAGTGCAAGATCATGCACATAGTGAAGAGAAACCCTGAAGCCACCTATAGGTTGGGAGGGGAGTTGCTGGCAATCACAAGGGAAGAAAGAGACTTGGGCATCATCATCATCACAGATGACCTGAAATCATCCAAGCAGACTACTAAAGCAGTATGTAAGGCTAGGAGGATGTTGGGGTGTATTAGTAGGGGTATCACATGTCGTAAGAGGGAGGTAATAATCCCTCTTTACAAGACACTAGTTAGGGCCCATCTGGAGTACTGCATGCAGTACTGGAGGCCGCACCTGCACAAGGACATTAACAAAATGAAGGCAGTCCAGAGAAGGGCAACCACAATGGTGCAGGGACTGCATCAGGAAACATATGAGGACAGATTAACAGAGCTCAATATGTATACCCTAGAGCAAAGGAGGGAGAGAGGTGGTATGATCGAAACATTCAAACATCTTAAGGGTATTAACAAGGTGAAAGAGTCTAACATGTTTCAATATAAGAAAAATAGCAGGACAAGAGGACACCGCATTGATTAGAGGGAGGCCTATTAAGGGGTAATGTGAGGAAGTTCTTTTTCACAGAAAGGGTGGTGGATGCATGAAACGGCCTACCTCAGGAAGTGGTGGATATGAATACAGTGCAGGACTTCAAACAGGCATGGGATAGGCATAAAGGAGCAATACAGATGAGTATGAATAGATAGGCCATTGACAGAGCAAAGGCCTATTTGCACATTAATAAGGCAGAAAAAATGGGCAGACTGGATGGGCCTTGCAGTCCTTATCTGCCGTCAACTTCTATGTTTCTATGTAGGAGCTCCATTAAACATTATGTAAGCATTAATCCACGACGAAGGTGGCATCTAATGGGGAGTTAATGCATTGTTGGAGCACGAGGCCACAGGCCAAATGCCTACATCAACCAACCATGCATTAAGTCCCCATTAGATGCCACCTTCCGAGTGGATTAATGTGCTTGTAACATGGTGTGCACATGACTGTACATGTCAGAGATGTGTTTCTACTCCTGTGATCAAAGAAACAATGAGAGGATTCAAGTTATTCACTTCCATTTACTGTTACTTTCAAAACTGCAAGCCAACCTCTCTTACATACATATATGTTATTTTTTTGGTTTTGCACACTACTACATTGATGTAATTCTTAACGATTGGTGCATATGTTGCACTATTTCTGACGTCAGTTTGTTTCCCATTGTTCTTAGGAGGACCGCGATGTTGGTGTATTGCTGCTTTTCAGGCTACCGCTCTGTCTCATTTGCATACAACTATGCCGGTTTACTGAGCGTGGTTTTGCTTTTTGACCTGCCTGGACTGTGTTTCCACTTCTCCCTCCACTACACTGCTCATTTTTCCCCACTCTGTGTTCTGTGTTCCTTGTCTACCGGTACTCCTGGATAATTCAGGTTTACGGTGACATAGACCGTGAAGGGCTCGAAATGAAATGCACTTCCGGTTCCTTGCTCTGTGCTTTTTTTTTTTTTTAACTTTATGTTTATTAATTATCATAGTAAACATACAGTCACTTTTCCTGATGTAACACTTAAGGATACAAATAATCTCCACACGAGGGCACCACCCCTCTTAATACATGCAGATAAACAAATCCGTCATACATCTATGAGATACAGCATGAGGGGAATTCAAATATAAGAGATATTCTTGCAATTAATAAAACCCACGCTCTGTGTTATGGTGGATAAGATGCCATGTCCCTGACTCCTTCTGCCACGGGTTCCTCATATGTGTGTCTCTCTCACTTGCTCTCGCTTCTGTGGTTCTTCTTATGTCTATTTCTGCTGTCAGCGACGTTCTTGGTGATTGTCCTATCCCTCTCTGCTGCTCCTAATACTGCTTGTCTCCATTTCTACCTTCTTGTGCTTCGCTATTAGTATTTTGTGTGTTATGTGCCTCTTAGATTTCTCCTACTCCTCGTCTAGCTCCCTACTGTACTTGCTCTTCCACAACTTGCTTTCCTCCATTCTTTAACTTTCGCTTTTCAGTACACTGCTCGTTTTCCTCCGATGGCTGCTTGTTGTATTTCACAGGCAACACGGTGTTATCGTCTCATAATGCCGTGTTGCTCTGTACCACCTGACCCTGTTCCACCTATCCTCTTTCTTCCCTACACTTCTTGTCTTTTTGCCATGTTACAATCCCTATTAACAGAGCACAATTTGTAGAACGTTCCCAAACTAGCAGGGAATCCCTGTCAAAAACCTTGTGGTCTAGACCATTAAATTACTCAAAATGGAACTAAACAGTTCTTTTAATTATGCTCTTAAGTACCTTATCAGTTAGATAGCGTACAGAGAGGGAGATTATCCCTTTTTGACACCCCTTCCAACAATCAAAAACATTTCAACATTAGGAAATTATGTTGTGCAGTGCAGACATTTTATTATGATGCCAGACTCACTACTCAGTCCTCAGAGTCAGAACTTCGAGATTCAGATGGCTCTCGTCAGGCTCCAAACTCCTGCTCCACCTTCTCCATCCAGCATCATGCATCTTGTGGGCTTGTAAACTTCTAAGTTTTCCCACCGTAAACTATCCTCAGGCAGGCAGGAAGCAATAAGGAGTGAATAATTCCAAGGCCTCTCAGTCATCTGCGCACTGCATCAACACTTTTTTTTTTAAACTCATTTTTATTGCAGATATCAATTGTACCTCTCACAGAGGCGAGCAGGGAATGTATACAGAAGTCACTTGACAGAATCAAACAACATTGACCAATATTACAAGACATGTATGTCAATATCCTGAAAACAACCTCTGCTAAACCAGGAGAAAGAAAACCCTGTAATATCTCCGTCCCCACTGCCAGTGGGGATCTGATCCCTTAGCTCTTCCCTTACCCGCCTCCAGGTCTGATATGAAAGGTCTGGGTAAAGCTTAATGTCAGCCCCATTAACTTCCAGGGGATACGCCACTCTGGCTGCTGCAATTAACGCATCCCTAATCTCAGATCCTCTCGTTTTCAGGAGCACGGTGCATGGCTGGGTTATATCTGCTGGGAGCACTCGTGGGGAGACTTGATAAGCTTTTATAACAGTGTCCCACAAAAATCCTTTGTTCAGTTGAAGATTTTGTTTAAGCCAGTCCATTAGGTAGGAAATTAGAGATGTCCCCTCAATACCTTCAGGGAGTCCAACAATTCTGACATTACCTGCCTGAATCTTATTTTCAAGGGCTTCCATGCACCCCCGAAGCTGACCATTCTCTTTAGCTAGAGTTGCCACAACACCCAAGGTAGTCACCATTCGCTTCTCCGATTCCACAATTGTACCCAACAGATTCTGAATGGTAACATCGTGCTGCTCTAATTTCTGTAGGGTTTTTTCGATCTTCGAGTCCATGGCCCTCATGAACTCAAGCATGGTGTGCCTTGATGGTTCTGCAGGGAGATCAGAGGCACCAACTTCGATATTGCTCGAGGAGCCCACAGCTTTATTGAGCTGGAGCGAGGAGGATTTATACGTTCCCTGTTGTTGCGTCTTTGTTCTACCCATGACAAATCTGGTATCCTTCGATTCAGGACTGCTTACTGGATCAAGTTCTGGAGTTCGTTTTTTCATAAAGTTATTTTAAATTCTGCTTTTTTTTCCTGATATTTTACACCTCATGTGGAGGAGCTTATGGAAGTGCTTCCAACCTGGAAGATGGCTCTCTAGCACCCCCCCCCCCCATAGATCCAAGGCTTGAAAGTTCATAGATTCTTTTAGCAGTTTTTTTGCTACGTATACCCTGTCCGGGTGTTCCTGTAGCCCCCTCCCCCATTCCTTAAGCGAACAGCATTCCTCCTAGGGGCCTGCTCCAGTCTATGATGACTGAATAATTCTGAAAAGTGGGCCCCATTCTTCTTTCATGGAGAGGGAGAAGAAGAGTTATCTGGTTCTTGGGCCCCACTGTTTACACCCAAATTTAAACCCGTTACTGTAGCACTACTGGCAGCCACCTGAGATATTTGTTGCTTAGGCATAGCTCCCTGTGGCAGATGGGGAGTACTCACTTTTCTGGTACTAGTTGAATGTTTGGTGCAATATTAGTCGAGGGGCCCCCTTTATTGTGTAGTCCCTTGTGAAAAATCTTCCCAAGAAATGTCCGATATCCATTTACCTTCCAAATTTTGTATCCATCCAGCGTTTGAAAGGGAGGTTTTAGCAGACCACCCCTCATCAGTAAACAGAGCATCTTGCTCCAAAAGAAGAAAGACAGAACGTATTTGTTCTTCTGTCGTCCTGTTTGATCCATTTGCGAGCTGTCCTATTCCATGGTTTGCAACCGGGCGATTGACAGCCACAGTGTCATTTGTATCCAGCTGAGTGCCTGCATCAGCTGCGTTCTCTTCCACGGGCACTTTGAAGTTGCCGCTCTGTTCACCCAGTATTGGAACAGAAGCACTCATTTTCATACCATTCATATCTGCACTGTCAAAGAGAAGGTGCAGTAAAGCCAGCCCACCGGTGCAGCAGTTGGATTTCTACTTGCGACGCCGGCGACCTAGGTTCAGGAATGGACCCGGGTCATCAGAGGGCCTGCCAGGGGAAGGATCAAACATCCAGGAACTGCTCCTTCTCCGGGGAGAAATGCAGTGAAATTCTGGTGCTTAACAGACCCCTGGCGGAGGCAGGGTACTGCAACAACCGGCATTGAAGAGCAGCTGGAGGCGGGACCAAAGCTGGGCGTCATTGCGTTCCTGCCCCCCACGTAAAGCACACAAAAATTCCTGTGCCTGATTAATGATGCCGCCTCTGTGCCTGGGCTGTATGACTCTCATCCCTCCTCAAGCCACCAACTAAATTACGGTGGCGTGGGCAGCTGCAAGCCCTGAACCCCATACTGAAGTGACCAGGCGCAATGTCGGGCCTTACGACACCTTTCCTGTCATAGAACAGCGGTGCCACAGCCCCACCCTGGGGGGGAAGCCAGGGAGTATCGGTGGCAGTGGAGGACGGTGGCAATCGGAGAGTGGGGCAGGTGCAGGAGGGCGGCTGATAACTTTGGAGCAAGGGGCCAAAAGTACAATAAATAAAAAAAAGAGAAGGTGCAGTAATGCTAGAAGGTAAACCACCTCCGGTTCTCCTCGAACTTAAAACAATATCATCTGGGAGTAGTTCGCCAGTCTTCATCTCCCTTCCTCTGCCCAAATTGGGACTTCTCTTTCTTGAGAGGCTGCTCCAGCCCCAGAACACTTCAGAATATCCATTTCTTCATCCCCTGAACAACCACCAGCTGTGGTCAAGGACCAACCACAGCCTGCAATAGAAACTCGTCCACCTCGTCCTCCATCCTGGCACCAGCTGCCGTCCTGTGAAACAGGACATCAGCTCCCTCTACCAAAAGTAGGGGGAATTTTTCATTTGACAAAGTAAATCAAATTCACTCACATACAAATCTTTACAAATAATCTCTCTAAATTATCATAAAGTTACATTCCTATGAAATAAATTTTAAATGCCATCGTATGTCAAGATTTCATCATTTCACAATCATGTTACTGGAAAATCATTATAAGTTATCCAAGGCACTGCCTTCCACAGTTCATATAATTCACTTCTTTCCATTTTTCCCTTTTCTTCTTTATACGTACTTTGTAATTCTGTCATTATTTTATTATACAGCTCCAAATGATTCCCTTCTCTTTGTTGTAGTGTAAAGCCATACCTCATTTAACCAAATATTCCATTTAAAGATCACCATCATCACTTGTAATGTATTTATACTCCATTTCTTCCATTTTCTATCAAAATTCCCATTCATTATATTTTCAGAAGATATGGTACTGAATATTGGTTCTCCCCACTTTTCCGCTATATAGTTCCAAAATTCTTTAGTAAAAGAACATGAGAAAAACATATGTGATATTGTCTCTTCCTGCTGTATGCATTTACTTCTGCTGCATATCCTTTCTTGCAATTTCTTGTGTTTTTGATTTGCTTTCACATTAATTCTTTTGTGGCATGCTAGCCCGAGTAGATCCTACATTTTCTCGGGGTACTTTTACTATTTAACAAGGAGTTAAAATTTTCCCTATATACCATAGGACATTTAGGAAACAATTCCTCCACCCCACACAATGTGTCTAGCAAGACAAAATATAATTTCTTCCTTTGCAATGTCCTGATTTGCTGTGTTGTTATCTGTCATTGTTTTAATCTTAAAAATGTGCATCTAACATTCTGGAATTATCATAGACTTCTTCACTGCCTTAAGAGTCCGATTTTCCCACTGCATTAACCAATGCTGACATTTTCCCTTCAGTAACCACTCCCATCCACACTCTGGATTTGATAATAAAGGTTTTAAGTTATTACAAATAAAGAAGATGTTAAAGAAAATGATAGGGTTAATCATGATTATTCCTCCCCTATTAACTGATAAAATAAAATATTCCTCTTGATTGGATTTAACCTGCTACCCCAGCAGGCCTGAAAGAAAATGCTTCGGAGCGCTGTTTCCAATATTTTTGGAGGGGGAAAATGTAACTAAGGTAAAGAAAAAATAGGAATAAGAAACATTTTAACCAAAATGATCCTCTTTTTTTTTTTTTTTACTAAAATTCCACTTATTCCATTGTGCTACTTTTATCTTTCCAATTTCTATTTTTCCTCCCAGTTTGTTTCATCTAGATTTCCTGGGCCAAATGTAATGCCTAAAATATTTAATGGTTCTGGTTTTAGTATAATCTGATCCACAATCCACACATAGTTCAGCAAATAGTTTAATCTTTGCCCCACACATTTCTCCATATTTAAAGATGCACCAGAAAATCCACCAGAATTGTTACATATCTCTTAACACCCTCGTTATTGAAACCTCACTCCTGACTAGCACATTCATATCATCCGTGTATGCTATTATGTGACATATCTTGACCTTTGATTACTATCGGCAAAATTTCCTTATTTTCATTTGTCATCTTTAATAGTGGGTCTATAAAGAAATCGTATGATATGGGGCTCAGTGGGCACCTCTGCCTAACTCCTCTATTTAATTTAATTATTGGTCCTCTCCATCCATTTACAAGTGGTACTACCATTGCAGTTTGATAAATGCATTTTAGCCAGTTTACCATAATTTCGGGTATATTATAATGGTTTATAAAATGGGCTTAAAAAATCCAGAATGCTGATTGGCTAAAACCTAGTTTTAGCCGTGTCCTTATCAGCATGTATTGTGCCAACCGGCACTAATTCTGCCAAGCTGAGCCACACCACACAAAAATATCACTGTCCCCAACACCATCCTTTCTGAAAAAACTAACTGCAGCTCCGTGTCATGCTAACCATATGTGCAACCACTGTGCACAGCCCCCCTCCCGACCAATACACAGGATCTCATGTCCCAAAAGCAGTAATAAACCAGCAAACGTAAAGTAATCATCACCCGAAGCTATTAAATAAATGGGCACACACCATGCCACTCCAGCGCGAAAGCAAACACAGCTGTTTCTCCTCTATATGAGTGGCAAATTGAGCACAAGTCCTGTCATGGAAACACGTATCCCAAACACAGCCACCCAAGCAAAATTCCACATACTTAAGCTACGGACAGTCTCACCTTTACTTCAGTTTCTGTTTGAAGTCCAGAACCAAAATGCAGACACCCCACGGGTTTCTCACTGCAGCCTCTTGCCTCAACTCCCTGCTGCCTTCTTCATGTCTTCCATCCATACTGCATTTCTCCACGGCATCCAGCTCCTGTCCTCCTCTCTTACTAACCATTACCTGAAGTCTCATACCTGACCTAAAAAAAAAACTGAACCGCGATATTGTTAGCCGCAAAGAAATTTTTTTTTCATTTTTACACCGTAACCGTTCCGTTTGAAAACCGCAATCAGGAAGCGAGCGAGGTATATTGTGCCATGAGGACACACTCGCTCTCAGTTGAGCTAGCCATTTAGAACAGAAACTTAAAAAACTCAAAGTACACACACCTAATGTTTACTATTTTTAAAAGAACGTGGCCAGAAACATAATACTGTATGGCACAGCCTCGCTCCCCCATTGATGCTGTAAATGAAACTGCATGAGGACATGCTCCCCCTTACTCTAACCAAGACTAGGTATTTAAATAAATAAACACATAAATTACAAAAGAGAAAAAAACACAATCTTTGACAGTTTCTAACTTTGCTGATGACTGGATACTAATGACACCCACAAACACAAACCTTCTGTACTAACTTTTAATAAAACATCTCCATTCAAACACATTCAGAAGGACTACTTTTTCTCTTTTTTTCTACTAATAATTAATTTTTTGTCTTTTTTTATTTAGTTTCTATGTGCATTTTTTAAATTAACTTCTTTACAGGGGGGCCCATTTGTGTTAATAAGAGGCTTGAGGTGGGTTACGTGTTGATAAGAGCATGCCCAGGGTACACCCCTGGGCGTGTTTCATCAGCACGCAACCCACACCTCGCTGTCTTATTGCTTACTTAGGACTTCCTACAAAAACTTATGGCTAACCTCATCGAATGCTTTCCTTTGATCTAACGAAATCAGAAATCCATCCAGTTCCACTATCTTCCCTAGTTCAACCAACTCCCTAATGAGAATTAGATGATTTTGTACTTTTCTACCTGGTATCACATATAACTGTGCAGAGGAGATCACTTTGTCAGCAATTTGTACTAGTCTGTTGGCTAACATTTTAGCTAATAATTTAAAATCTGAGTTAAGGAGACTTATATGCCTCCAGTTACCTAAATCCCTCTTATCTCCTTCCTTGTAGATGTATGTTAGTGCACCCATAGTCATATATAAAGGCATATTTTTGGTGTCTAAAATGTGATGATACACCTTCATTAATTCTGCAACCAGCTCTGCTTCTACAATTTTCAGTAATTCATTTGGGAGCCCATCTGGGCCTGGTGTTTTACCACCTGCTAGCATAGATAATGCTTCCCCAACTTCTCCCTGTTGTATAGGTTTTATCAAATCAATCTATTTAGATTGTTCGATACTTGGAATTTCTGTTAAGCTCAGGAAACCCTGTAAACCTTCCTGTGCTAGGTCCAAAGGAGCAAACATTTTTCTGGTGTATTCTGCAACCCATTGTGCTATTTCTGATTGTGTGTTTATTTCTCTTCCTGTCTCATCTATCAGTTTTAACATTTCTTTAGCCTTTGCAATTTTAATGGATTGTTCATACGGGCAAATGCTATCTGCTTTCCCCTTTACATCAAATTTTTGTTTATGATACAATGCCTGTGTGAAAGGACGTCATTTTTTTGCTTTATTTCATTTATCTGCTTAGTGAAATTCTGGCCTGTTTCATATGACTTAGAAAGTAACTGTTGTAAAGCTTTTCTGTTTTATAAATAAATTAGGAATTTATTTTTACTCAGGGTTTTACTCAAGCGCTTACATAATTTCTGCATGTCCCATTTTGTATCCTCCCACCATGTTACCACATTCTCAGACATAAAAAATGCTGATTTCCTTACTGAAATGAAAGACCGTATGGTTTGGAGAATGTATCTATCTTCTAATAAAGAAACATTCCACTTCCAATATCCCGACCCTTTTCTTAATACTTCTGTGGACTTAATTTTTACTGTCACCACATTATTATCGGAAAATTCTGCCAGAAAGACAGATGCTGATTCAATTTGTATGTTAGTTGATGTAAAAATGGTCAATCTTTGACTTTAAATGACCTTTTTGAAATGTGGGTGAAGTTAAATTGTTTTTTGAAAAATAAGCATCTGTTAATTTAGCTTTATTAATTACTATTCACAGGAGATTCGAATCACAATATTGCTTTGTTGTTTTTGCTATTAATGGGCAGTTAAAATCTGCAAAAACAACATGTTGTCTTGTATACAGATATGGTTGTATTATATTCAGCAGTTCACATCTGGCAGCTTTGGATTGTGGGGCATAATAATTAATTAATCTATATCCCATATTTTGTAAGATCATGTCAAGTACCAAAATTCTCCCTGGAAGCAGATCATATAGCTTTAAAATTTTTATTTCAGCCATTTTAAAAATTATCCCAAGTCCAGAACATGGCTCTTGTCTAAGAGACCAAAAGGATGGGCCTGTTATCCAGTCCCTTGTTGACACTTGACATTCTTTTAAAGTATGCAAGCGCACAACCTGTAGGAAAAATATCCCAAAATGTAAACATTTCAAAAAAGAAAAAGTTATCTTTCATTTCCACAGCCTTTTGATACTATTTGCATTTATTGTATAAACTGAGAATGGGTTTATCAACATTGTGTTTTCTTATTTGTACTTCCCTCTCCTAACATTTTGTTCTTTATGGTTTGTTTTTACGGCTGCAGTAGGCAGAGCCTGCAGATGTTTTCCATGTACAAAAGGAGTGATGTCATGTTTCCTGTTTGTGGAACTGACTGAAGGTGTAAATAGTCTCCTCCGCCTTACCCTCCTCCAAGAAATGTTTTCCGCCCTCAAATAAATATGCTTTCATGTTGTAGAGTACTATTTTCTTTCTTAAACGGGTGGTACAAGAACTGGAACCTGAGTAGTGGGAGGCAGCATTATTTTTTGGGGGGAGTAAGATCCATCCCCATCTCCACCTATGAAGCTCCTAAAGATCCACCCCACCTTTTTTTTGATTCATGTGGGAGGGGTATGAGGTGGCTATCATGTTGGAACAAGACACACTAGTTTGGGACCTGGAGCAAGCAACAGAACACGTCTGTGGAGTGATCAAGTTGTGGAGCCCCTGCATTTTATTAAGGACTAGGAGAACAGAAGATAGCTACTGCCTTCAAATTGACTTAAAAACCCTTGGAACAAATGATTATCGGAGCCACCTGGGAACTCGGAAGGAAAGAGTAATTAAGGACTGCCTGAAACTACAGCTCCCAAGGAAAGCAATAGACACAGCGTTCTGATTCAAGTTGAAAGAGCCACAGGTTTTTCTTAAACATTTATATACTAAAAACATAAAATTCAGCTTTTGCGATTAACACTGTTTACTATATATCTATATATCTATGTATATATGTGTATGTGTGTGTAAATATATATATATATAGTTTCTCTAATATATAGTTTCTCTTTTTAGTAATTTCAAAACGTTGAAACCATTGGTGTTAGTAATGCATTTAGAAATATATTTTGTAATTGACTTTACAGTTAAATATGCAGTTTCATGTGAGGGCACATTTTTTTGTGGAGGGGGTTCAAATTATTTTAATCATGGACACAGTACTTGGTAAACACACACCTTTGATGATAGTGTATTTTTTCTTTTAAGTTTGAGAAGTATGTATTATATATAAGTGTAGCAGTGTTGTAATTGAGTTTATATGTGGCAAGTAGGTAGGGGATAGTGTTTTGAATGTGGCAGTAGGACAGATTTGTTAGGATAAATGTATGCTATCTTGCAAATAAGAAAACATTGTAAGGGATACATTTTACAAAACAGTGATCCCAGTGTTTTGTTTTTGCCTAGGCTGTGAGAGGATTTTATCTAACTTTCCTTGCTTTCCCTGGGGCCCAGATATTCAATGCAGTTGCGCCGGCGCAAGTGCGGACTTGTGCCAAGGAGCCATATTCATCAGGGGCCAGTGTGCAGCGCAAATCTCATTGCACCAGTACGCAACTATAATGAATGCAGGCACAAGTGCAGGGGGCGTTCCCATGAATATCCAGTGCAGTGGGATATTCAGCCATGAAACCATGGTACAAGTGTGCAGCAAATCAAAGATGCATCGAACAGACTTGTTCCTATAAATACAGGGTGCAAGCACACAGACAGCACTTGCGCCATACAAGAGGGAGTGAGTGAGAGAAAGAAAGAAGGAAAGGCAGACAGAGAGAGAGACAGACAGACAGACCAAGGCAGACACAGAGGGAGAAGAACAGAGGTGGCATTGAAGAGGGAGATGGGCAGAGAGAGTGAGAGGGACAGACAGGCACACTGCCAGGCAGTGCACCAGGGTGGCACACAGCCAGCAGCAGCCAGCCGCCATGGGGGACATTGGATAGCAAGGGCTATGGATAGTGCACCCTTCATGATGGAGGCCATAATGAGGGGTGTGAGGGGGCAGGAGGAACAGTGGCATGGCCATGGAAGGGCCCGTCGGTGGTATGCCCAAAACAGGTGGTACTGAGCCCGCATCGCCTTCGAGCAGTACAGTGACATGGAGATTGTGGGCCGGTACTGCCTGAACAGAGCCATTCTGAGGTAGCTCTGTGAGCTTTGAAGTGAGGAGATGCGGGCACCCACCAGACAGAGCTACGTCATGTCCGTGGAGACGAAGGTGACAGCCGTCATGTGCCTGCTCACCACGGGCACCAACCAAAGACCAACAGGGGACACCACAGGCATCACCCAGTCTGCTTTGGCCTCCTCACACAGTTCCTCAATGCAGTGCTGCCACGTGCGTCGGAATACATCCGTTTCCACAGGGTAGCACATATGCCTGGCGTGATTGGGGCCATTGACTGCACCCAGGTGGGCATCCGCATACCACCTGGCCCTGAGGATGTGGCATACAGCAACAGGAAGGGGAGCCTGATTGTCAATTGCCAGGTGGTGTGTAATGCCATGGGGCACATAACCAGTGTCTGCGCCTCACACCCTGGGAGTGCACATGATGAGTTCATCTAGCACAGCTCTGCTCTGTGCCACAGGTTTGAATGTGGGGACATCTCCACGGGCCACCTAGTGGGTGAGTATGGCATGAGTAATGGGCAGAGCATACCTTAGGATGGGGGAGGGCAGGGTGTGCATGTTGGCATGGGCACCATGGACAGGCAAGGGGCACAGCATAGAATAGCAGACGGCTAACCATGTCATTATCCACACAGGGGACTGCGCCTATCCACTGCAGCCCTGGCTGCTCACCCCCTACCAGTGCCTGTCGTCCCCAGCAGAGGAATGCTACAACGAGGCACACGCCAGCACACGCAGCATCGTCGAGCGAGTCTTTGGCATGCTGAAAGCCTGACTGCATTGTCTAGACAGGTCAGGTGGTGCCCTGCAGTACAGCCCCTTGAAAGCCTGTGACCTGTTCCTGGCCTGCTATATACTGCACAGCATGGCCATTGACCGTAGGATAGCTGTCAAGGCTGATGAGGGCGATAGTAGTGGGGACGATGGAAGCAATGGGCCAGAGGGAGGTGGACAGCCACCCCCTGGGTGGAGGGATCCCTGGCTGCAACAGCAGGCGAGATGACACTGGGACACCATTACACACGAGTACTGTGGTGCACACAGATAGATGTTGAGACATACATGCATGGGCCGCACAAACAGGTACAGCACACATGCAGGGTCATGCACGACATTGGGCATGCACACACAGAGGCGTGAAGCAGGGGTAGGGGAGACAGGGGCACACACCCACACACAGCACCTCTCACAGCCCACACAGACACCCACCCACACACACAGGCGTGGGTATGTGGCGTGGATCAGCTGCATCACACCAGTGCACAGGCACAACCAGTGCAAGACTGCCATCAATCACGCCCATGCCACACAGTCCAGTGGCTGGGCAAGCATGCACACAGGCAGCATGTGGCATGACACACAGGCGCCACACCAGTGGTAGGTACACACACACACATATGCGCACTCGGTAGCAGCTGCAGATCAGGTCCGCTGCACAGAACCATGGCCATGGAGGCGGCCACGCCTGGGCCATTTGGCAGCCACAGGCTACGCATCAGCCATGGGAGGGTGCAACAGCCCCCCAGGTGTTGAACCGCAGGACCACGACCGTGTTTGTGTGGGGGTGTCGAGGTGCCCAAACCGGCCAGCCCTGGGGATGCCTGGGATGCCAGGATCACAGCCCGGTGTTGACTGTGTTGGAGTCGCCCGACGCCGGGTACGCATAGTGGACAGCGCACTGCAGGGAGTCATCTGTGCCCGGCCACGCCCTCTGGCAGCCAGTAGCGCAAAGCCATCTGAGATCGCAGTGGCAATGCGAGCCAGGGATGCAGTCGTGGCCTCCTGAATGCACTGCATCCCCACCAGGATCTGTGCAGTGCCCCTCTCCTGCTGCTCAGCTAACTGGTGCACCTCCGTGCACAGTGCATGCACCCCAGTGGTGAGCAGCACCTGTTGCTGAACGGACACCCGCAGCAAACAGGTGTGCTCAGTCAGCGGGTCAGTGTCCTGGAGCTCCTGGGACGGACTCTGATCCCCATGTGGTGACCGGCCACACTGCACAGCCCCCCTCTCTGGTGAACGCTGCACAGTGGGGTCTGCAGGGGGATTGGGCACGGCAGACGCACTGGTGATGAACCCTATGTCCGGCTGCCCGGTGGCACCCGCAGCCTGCTACTGTCACCCGTCCGGCCGCTGCAGGGCACAGCCAGGGCAGCGTACACCACTGCACTCGCAGTGGTGGAGGGCAGCTGTTCCACCGCTGGCAGAGCGCTGGACGTGCTGCCTGTGTCAGTGGCCAGCAGGGGCATCTCACCCACAGCGGTGGCAGTGGTGTCCAGGATGAGCGTGACATCATCAGTGTCAGACCCTGCCCCAATCTGTGTCTCTGCACAGAGGACACCAAGGCTGGCATCCTGCAGGAACACATCCAGAGTCTCGTCTGACCCCAGGTCCAGGACATCCACCTGCACAGTGGTGGTGGTGAGCTGCAGCCTGTCAAGCCCCCGGATGCCAGTGGAGGTGGAAGGCTGGTCCTCTGGGGCCCGTCTAGTGTCCATGGCTGCTGTCACTGCCGGTGTCCCGTCATCTGCATGGAGGCGTGCTGGTGCTGCAAGAGAAAGAGAGGCATGTTAGTGATGCATTGCCCACATGTGCTCCCCCCACACTGCCACTGTATGTGTCCTGCAGCATGGCATGCGTGTGGGTGCGCACATGTGCACATGACATGAATGCATGCCAGCATGGCTGTGTGCGCACCCTTCGTGCCCCCCAGCCGTGCGTGGCTGACATACTTACCATGCAGTGATGGGCTGCCATCCATCTGGAATCCACCGCCAGGCACACCCTCCACCGTGCTGCGGCACATGGTGGCTGCCACCAACTCCTCCTGTGCCATGAGCGGTGGTGCATCTGCAGGCCCCCTCTGGTGGCATTCCAGGATGCACGGATGGCCGCCACCTTCTCCTTGATGTGCCTCTTGTCCATGCCCACCTTCTTCCAGCACTCCTGCGCCTACCCGCTGGTGGCTGCCATGCTGGTTGACGTATGCTGCCACCTCCTCCCAGGCCCCAGCCCTGGCCTGTGGTATGCCTGTGGCACCACTCAACAGGGGCTCTGTCAAGGTAGGCATTGAAAAGGGCCTCTGTCTCTGCCTTTGTGAAATTGGGCCTGCGCTTGCGAGCAGGCCCACGCTCCTCACCCTCCTCACATTCCGACATGTCACTTCCTGTGGACATGGACAGCACAGTGTGTCAGTGGCAGCATCATCCTGTTCCGTCCCACCCTGCTGTGCTGGCTGCTCCCAGTGAGCTGCAGCAGCATGCACAACTTACCCCGGAAGGATGCAGTACTTGTCAATGGCCTGTGCTGTCCCGTGGCACTTATATAGTGCAATGCGTGCAAATGAGGTTTGGCGCAATGGTAATGACATGCTAATGCCCCAGTGTGCCATGTGTTGGCTGATGAGCTCATTTGCATGTGGCGTCTCTATATCACAATTTTGCTCTGTGCGCAATGAGATTGCTCCAGAGCAAGTCGCGGTGCAATGCGCACGCATGCGCGGTGCACAGGCCCACAGTGCACATGTCCGAATGGTATCATGGTGTCAATCGCGCACTGTGCACCAACTGCGCAATGGGGGACATAGCACATGATGCGCCAGGCCTGCTATTGCGCACTGCACAAAGGCGGGAGACCCCTGACCCCTGCTTTGATCCCTGATCCCTGGGTCTCTCCCCACGCCCATGCCGCGCATCTCTGAGACTGCACTATGGGCGGACATAGTGCATGTTCCCTCACATCGCGCATCTGGCGCATGTCGTGGCCATGTGCGCTTACTGCCGCCAGTTTGGTCATTGGCTTCGTTTTGCAGCATGGCGCAGCAACGGGTACCACGAGCGCAGAACTGGACACAGGTTGATCTGGTCAACCTGGTCACCTGTGTCCAGCCCGACTTCCCCCAACTTTTTGGCCAGGTGCCTCTTTAGCAGCCCAGGGTCGCGGTGTGGCAGGGGATTGTTGCCACACTGCAGCAGAGGACCGGGATGGCCAGGACAGGGGAGCAGTGCCACCACAGGTATGGTGATCTAGTGTGGAGGGACCCAGAGCACCTGAGGAGGCTTGAGGCGCGTGTCAGGTATGGGGCTGTGCCACAGCCAGGTGAATAGGCCCATATTGCATGTGTGATCTGGTGCTGTACTGTGGTGTTGGCTAGGCTGACTGACATGCGCTACAGAGTGGTGCACTTCCATCGTATGCATCGTGGGGTGGCATTGCCAGCCTCCGCTTGTGTTACAATGCAGCTGTTCGGGACATGTTGGGCAAGGACTCACCCTGTGCACGGGGGGGTGGTGGTGGTGGGCAGCTGCTGTGGATGTTTACTGATGTGTACCTGTCTATGTTCCATTCCCAGGAACTGAGAATCACCGGAGGTCACATGCGGTGGTGGCAGCAGCAGGACAGCAGGCCACAGCGGGCCACGGAGGCGGTGCAGGAGCAGCTCTGGCACCAGCAAGGCCATGAAGGGCAGGTAGGTACTGTCATGGTCCTTCACAAATTACATGGGATGTGATGGGGGCGTGGGTGTGGGCATGGCTGCGTGTGCCATGTGCCATGGCAGCTGTGTGTGTGTCGCATTGTGCGTGGTGCTTGCCACTGTGGTGCATCCATTGAACACGTGTGCCAGCTGTTGGTGGGGTGGGTGTGTGCACAGCTGCCACTGACGTTGCTGTGGTGCTGCCAGTGCATTGTGCCATGTGACTGTCATTGCGCAGTCGGGTGGCCATTGTGCAGCAGGGACCACCTCTGTGCACCGTCGTGTTGTGCTGCGTTGCTGGCAGGCGTTGGCCCACCCCACTGCGGGTGACCAATATGGGCCCTTCGGGGGGGTGTTCCCACTGCCCATTGCACGCTGTGGGTGGGCATGGTTCCTTGGGGCATTGCACTGATCACCTGTCCTGTCCCTTGTCATAGGTGTCCAGCGAAGATGACGGAGGCCCATCTACTGCAGGCTGCTCTGGCAGCTGATCCTTATTATGTCAACCACAATGGAGGCTGTCCTGCAGGTTCGCCACCTGCTGCTGGAGGAAAGGAGGCAGTGAGGGCACCAAGTGGCGGCAGGCCATGGCCGTCGGTAGATTGGACCCAGCATTCCCTTGTTTCCCCTGCTGTACCTCCCCCTACAGCCACCCATCTCACTGTGCAGTCCCTGTTCCCTGTCCCCTTTTCTCACTTTCCTACCCCCTTGTTGATGTAAATAGTTTGTTTTTGCAATATATATTTTTTGACTTACCTGCCAGTGTTAGTGTCTGCTTTGCAGGTGGCGTGAGGAGCCATGCTGCAGTGGCCCAGTGCTTGTTAGTGTGGTGTGCATGTGTCAGGGTGCGTGCTGTGCTTCTGTGGTTCATTGCTGTGTGCTGTGGTATGTCCCACTGTGGTGGTGTCCCTTCCCTCGGTCAGTGGCTGTGCCTTGGGGTGCCCATGGGGCAGCTGTCGGGTGTGTGCGTGGTGATGGCACATGGCCATGGTCTTTGGTTGGGTACTGACCGCATGCTGTGTTGGGGTCCTGCTTGGCACTGTGTGGCCTGTCCCATGTGGTCTGCTGCGCTACGTGCCTCCCGGTGTGTCCCGTGCTTACTGTGTGGGCCGCCTGTGTGGCATGTATGTGTGCTTGGCTGCATGGTCCTGGGTGTGGCTTGCTCTGTTCTGGGTGTGTGGGGGAGCACGGCCTGCAGTCTGTGGTTCGTTGGCCATTGGCACCTCCTGTTGCCTACTATCTGTGCCACTGTTGTGTTCTGGGGGGGTGTCTGAGTGCCTGTGTGTGCCCTGCTGTACCCTGCTGGTGGTGGCCTCCTGTGGCCTGTCACTGTGCTTCCTTGGGTCTCTTCTCTGTGCTGTACCCCCCTCTGTTGCTGTGCTCCCACAGTTGCACTGGAGCATCTCTTTCTGCACCATGGCGCAACTCTGTTTTGTGCCATTACACAAGCCTGGTTGTGCCATGGCACAACTGTGCCATATTCAGCTGGGTTGCGCTGGCACAGTGCGACCGGCCCAACCTCTGAATATGGCTCCTGTTGCGCCACGGTGCATCGGATTTGTGCTACGCCGGACTTGCACCGGTCTTTGGCGCATTTCTGAATATCTGGGCCTGGGTGTTTTATGATCTCTGGGGGCTGCCATTCAGGTTTGTTTTATTGCATCTTGTCCAGGATAGTCTTCCCAGGGTGCCCTTTGGTTTGACATCTAATAGCCCCTACAGCAGGCCAGTGTCTTGTTGGAAATGCAGTATGTACTGAGCCTGTGTGGTTACTGAGTTTTGCTTCTCTGTTTTTAGAATAAGTTAAAGCGTGTCTTTTTACTTGATGAATGTTTGTAAAAGTGTAAATCATATTTGCTAGTGCAGCTGTGAGTTACTTAACTGTTTTTTTGTAGATTTGACTCCTGACTTCTTTTCATGACAGGCAGTTAATATTCCTGGAACAGACTTTGCCTTTGAAGCTCCTATAAAGTGATGTTGGTGATAGTAAAGGATTATGGGCAGTTGCGCAAGCAAACACGAAAGGTTTAGGCCCAGTGGCACTGAGGGTTGAGGTGCTGAATGCCACACCTCACACCACGCCAGTGACCCGAGTTCAGGAACGAGCTCAGGCAGCCGGGGGTTTGCAGGGGGGAGAAGGCTAGACCGTCTGACGACAGCTCGCCTTCTCCGGGGGGAGGGTGGGTTCTCTACACCGGCAAGCGGTGACCCCTGGCAGAGGTTGGGGGCGCGACAACTGCTGGAGTCAGTGGGGCATGATTGGTTGGGGGCGTAGGCCTCGGACCAACCAGTTTCGGGGATGGGTACTTGGGGAGTGGGACTTTGCGAGTGTCGGCGCCTTTGCCTTGACGCTGGGGCACGCAGTCAGAAGAAAACAGGAAAATTCCCCTCCAGAGTCAGGTAGACAGAGTGCCGAGCTGGGTCCCGATATACCGCTGCCTGTCCAGCTGGAACAGGGGACCTGACAAGATTTCAAGGTTCGGGGGTGGTTCCACCCCGATCCCGAGCGGGGGGCAAACTGCAGCATGATGGAGGACCCCGTTCAGTCAGGTAAGGTGGGGGTAGGGACAGGATTCATTGGCATCTCCCAAAGAGGCAACTCCGGAGGGGAGGGGGGAGTATAAAAAAAACAAGAAAATGAAAGATTTACGGTAACCTGCTTGAATCTTAAAGTGACGCCACTGCGCAACGCCTTTTTCCGTCCATCCGAATGATAAGATTTAAAGTGATTAACAATAATTTCTAAATACTTGTATCTTCTTTTTTCTGTAGTGACGCTTCACCCCCCCACACACACACCCCCAGGTCCTCGGTGGTTATTTAAACAAGCATTTGTCAATGCCAAATGTTTGCTTGCTGGCATTGGCATTGGTAGTGTAGGAGTTACAGAGCTGCATAATAGGATTGGCAGTGAAGTACTGAACTGAAGCCAACCCCATCACCACCCTGCAGATAGTGACAGGCATTGGGGGTGTGCCTTTGGGTCATCAGGCATAACAGCCACGCCATTTCACCACACCCTACCGTGCAGACACCGACAAGTGTCACGGTGTGCCTTGGGGTCTTTGGCCCTTATGCGCACCCCATTCCATCAGGAAATATTGTGAGATGGGTGCGGTATAGGAGAACAGGGTGAACTTTGGGGCCGAAGGGTCCAAGGCACACCTCGATGCCTCTCAGTGGCTGCAGGGTGTGGGTGGGGGTGGAATGGTATGAGCATTGCAGGTGACAATCCCAAGTCACAGCCCTGATGCCTGTCATTCTCTACAGGGTGGAGTGTTATGGTCGGAAACCCTAACGCCTCAGGCATTCGTTGGTATTTTCACACCAAATTTTCAACGTGGGTTTTTTGTGACCCCCACCTCATGAACAGTGGCAATATCAGTTTGTTAGGCGAAAGCTGCTTTTGCACAGCGACTACGGCATTTGTCAACACAGGTGCAAACACATTCTGAATGGGATGTGAAAAATGACAGCTGTACTGTTCATGGGGAGGTGTAAAAAATGGCAATGTTGAAAATTTGCAGTGAAAACCTTTAAAAAACTGGTGAAGTCACAAGCGTGCGTAGAAACTGTGCAACGTGCACCCATAATGTAATTAGTTTGGGAATTGTTTATAGCAGATTGCCAACACAGGCATTTTGGGACCTCCAGTCATGAACAGTGTCACTGTGATTTTCTTTATCTGTCCCGAACAATGATTTCCCACAGCAACCACGCATTTCTGTGCTGAAAGTGTGAAAACACATTTCGGCTATGTTGTAAAAAATGACAGCTGTACTGTTCATAAGGAAGTGTGGAAAAATGCCACTGGTGAAAATCTGGACTGAAAATATTACAAATTCATGAACTTACGAGGGTGCATGGAAACTGCGAAATGCTCACTCATAACACAGTCATTTTTAGGAATTTTTTCACCAAATTTTCAAAATAGCCATTTTAAGACCTCTGTTCATGAACAGTGTCACTGTGATTTTCTTAATGTGTCTCATACATTGATTTCGCACACCGACTGCGCCATTGTGCGCTACATGGGCGGAAACATGTTTTGGGCGAGATGTGAAAAATGACAGCTGTACTGCTCATAAGGAGGTGTGGTTAAATGGCAATGTTAAAAATCTGGAGTGAAAATATTGAAAATGTGTGCGAACTTATGAGTGTGCGTAGGATCAGTGCAACAAACGCTCGTAAAACAGTCATTTTTGGAAATTTTTTCACCAAATTTTTAATGTAGCCATTTTAACACTTTGGCTCATGAACAGTGTGACTGTAATTTTCTTAATGTGTCCCATACATTGAGTTCGCACATCGACTGCGCCATTGTGCGCTACATGCGTGGAAACACATTTTGGGTGAGAAGTGAGAAATGACATCTGTACTGCTCATAAGGAGGTATGGTAAAATGACAATGTTGAAAATCTGGAGTGAAAATATTGAAAATTCGCGAACTTACAAGTGTGCGTAGGAACAGCGCAATGCATGCTTGTAAAATAGTCATTTGTGGGAATTTTTTCACCAAATTTTTACCATAGCCATTTTAATACCTCTGCTCATGAACAGTGTCACTGTGATTTTCTTAATGTGTCGAACATTGATTTCGCACACCGACTGCGCCATTGTGTGCTACATGCACAGAAACACATTTTGGGTGAGATGTGAAAATGACAGCTGTACTACTCATAAGGAAGTGTGGTCAAATGGCAATGTTGAAAATCCAGAGTGAAAATATTGAAAATTCACGAACCTATGGCGTGTAGGAACAGCGCCAGCGCACATAAATAAAACAGTCATTTTAGGAATATTTTCACCAAATTTTCAACATAGGCATTTTGAGAGCCCGTTATGAACACTGGCACTGTCATTTCATTATTGAATCCCAAAGGTGACTTCACACAGTGACCACGAAATCACCCTTGGGCCCGATTAATGCCATGACAGTGACAGAATTCATGAGGAGGGTCCCAAAACCCATGTTGAAAATTTGGTGCCAAAATTCCAAAAAATGCCTGAGATATGCAGCAAAGTTGAAAAACCCTATTCATTACATTATACAGCTTACCGGCATTTCCTCCGTTCGCAGTCGGCTTTGAAGAGTGCATCGTGTTCCTGGTCCACGAAGATCGTCGCACCGAGCTCGGAGTGAGTATGAGGTAAGGTGGAGGTGTGGGAGGCAGGGTGCGCAGTGGGTGGGCGCATGGGTGGGAGAGGGTGAAGACAGCAGCGAGGGCAGGTTTTCTTTCATTTTTTTTATTTGGACTCATTGGGGCGTTTGCCATGCTGGGGTGGGCTCCCAGCGTGGCAGCTGGAAAAACTGTTTGGGGGCAGTGGAGCCGATGGGGATTGGGCACCCCGTCGTACATAGGAACTGTTGCCACGCTGGGGTGGGCTCCAGCGCGGCACCCGATAGTCGGGGGAACAGTAAGTCGGCGGGGATTAGGCACCCCGTGTCGCCACAGACTGCAGGGGGACAGTAGAAGCTGACGAAGTTGGTACCGTCAGCCATACGAACGATGTGTGTGTAGAGTAGGGCGCATGAGCACGCAATGTGCGTGTGTGTGTGTGGGGAGGGGGAGCGCTGCTCACTCAAGTGGTGCTCTCCCTTTCAACTGTATGGCACTGCATTTTGGATTGTCGCATTATGTTTCTTGCACATGCGTGCAAGCAAACATAAAAATGGTTGTGTGCATAGTTAGAATGATAAGATTTAGAATGTAACTGAATAACAGTAATTTCCAAATATTTGTATCTTCTTTCTTCTGTGGTGGCTCTCCTCCCCTCACACCCCCCGGGTCCTCAGTTGTTATTTAAAAAATGGTTGTGTGCATAGTAACACTTTTTGGCAGTAGTAACATAGTAACCACGGAGGACCCCGGGGGTGTGGTGGGCTGAGCGCCCCCACAGAAGAAAGAAGACACAGATATTTAGAAATTATTGTGTACATAGAAACATTAAATAACCACTGAGGACCCAGGGTGTGTGGGGGGTGGATCGCCCCCACAGAAGAAAGAAGCAACCAATATTTAGAAATTAGAAACAATAAGTAACAGTGATAATAGTAGTTTGAACATGCAGAAAAATGTGTGACATAAGTTTCGTTTGATGTCTCCAGTACAATGAAACAGTGATACTAGTAGGTAGGAAATGCTGAAAAATACATGCCTTAATGTTCTACCTCCGCTGTAGTCTGCTTCTGTATGTATTTGACCTGCTTTTAATATTTGGTTGCCAGTCTGTGTTTTGTGTGTGGGTGTGTGTGTGTGTGTAGCGTGTCACTAGTTGTGTGTGTATAGCGTGTCACTAGTTTTTTGCAGTACAAAATTTGACCTGCTTTTAATACTTGGTTGCCAGTCTCTGTTGTGTGCGTGTGTTTGTATAGCATGTCACTAGCTCACGGCACACAGCTGTAGTCTGATCTTATTCTGTCTTTGCACTGGACATTTAAAAAATTTAAAAACTTCTACCTGCTTTTAATATTTGGTTGCCAGTCTGTGTTGTGTGTATAGTGTGTCACTAGCTCGCACAGCTGTAAGAGACGCATTACTGAGCAGTCTCTGAAAGCAGTGCAGCTAAGCGATCTGGCTGTAATCCTTTACTATCGCCGTGATGTTTGTATCTCACTGTGTAGTTCCTCACTTTATAGGCGCGTTTACTGCCTGTTATAAACAGAAATCAGGAGTAAAATCTACCAAACACAGTTAAGCAAGTTAGCTTGAAAGCCAAAGCCTGTTTGTGCATGGAAAGATGTTACAGAAAGGAAGACATGCAATTATTTCAAGTCAACAAGTTAAGCAACTATTCTTTTTTAACCAGCCTTGGCTCAGCTTACATTCCTATCCTGATCACTCATTTTCACAAATAAATTCCGAGAGATGAAAAGTTTCTCCTGCTAGGTATATGGTGTTATTCACACCCGTCCTCCAACCTCGCTCCACCACCTTGCTTTGTATTTTGCATCAGCTCTAGCATTTCAGTATAGCAAGAGGTGACAATGTATATTTTTTTCTGGACTTGCAGTGTTAATTGAGCTGTCTCCAATCGGTATCCTTTCAAGAACTACTTTATGTGGTGTGCATACCAGCGTGGTTGTTTCACTCTTATTTACAGCTTTACACCTTTATCAGTTTTTAATTGTACAGTAATTGTTTTTGTTCTTTGAATAACAAGGTTCAATACCTATAACTTCTCAGTTTCTTTATTATGATCTCATTGATTTCTGAAGACCCCCTTTTAAATGAGGTGCTAAACACAACTTGGTTTTCTTTGTCTTTTTTTGTGTATGTAGTTTTATGATGCTTGTAACCATAGAAACAAGGGTGCAAAGCACATATCTTACAAGTAATGACATATAAAAAACACATCATATCCACAGTAAAACCAATGAAAATGTATACTGATTCCTCCCAGTTCCTGGAAAATAAATTTTTTCACTAAACAAGTTACAGCTACTGCAGAATGCCAAAACTATAAATAACTGTGCAGTCTGACATCTTCATTTAAACCTCTTGGCTGCAAACTGTGACATTTATAAATCCAGTAAGGTTCTCGCTGAAGCTATCTCCTTCATATGTCTCTTTTCAAACAGTCAAAATAATTTCTTCAATGTGGACTGTCAGGCATTCAGGTTGTTCCCAGATTAAATGTTATCTTTATAAATATAGATTTAACAAGGGTATCTTATAAAGTACTGGTTCATTTAAATGTTAATTCTGGTCATGCTAATATCACATTATTCAGACTTGGTTCAGTATCTAGAAATTACCATTTTTTGGTTTTATGATCCAAGTTATTTTATGATGCATGTATTTTATGAAAATCCTAGGGCCTATCTTACTGTTTTGCACAGCTACTAAGCGCTCCAACTGTGATTAAACAAGCATTTGTCAATGACGAATGTTTGCTTGCTGGTATTGGCATTGGTAGTGTAGGAGTTAGAGAGCTGCATAATAGGAATGGCAGTGAAGTACTGAACTGAAACCAAACCCACCACCACCCTGCAGAGACTGACAGGCATTGGGGTGTGCCTTTGGGTCGTTGGCCATTACGCCCATACCATTTCACCACACCCCACCCTGCAGACACTGACAGGTGTCATGGTGTGCCTTGGGGTCTTTGGGCCTTACGTGCACCCCATTCCTTAAGGAAATATGGTGAGATGGGTGCAATATAGGAGAATGGGGTGAACTTTGGTGCCGAATAGTCCAAGGCACACCTCGATGCCTGTCACTGGCTGCAGGGTGGGGGTGGAATGGCATGAGCATTACAGGCGACAATCCCAAGTCACACCCCTGATGTCTGTCAGTCTCTACAGGGTGGGGCATTATGGTTTGAAACCCTAATGCCCACGGCGTTCGTTGGTATTTTCACTCCACATTTTCAACATGGTTTTTTTGTGACCCCATCTCATGAACAGTGGCAATATCAGGTCGTTAGCCGGAAGCTGATCTTGCACAGCGACTACGCCATTTGGTATCCCAGGTGCGAAAACACATTTCGAACAGGATGTGAAAAATGACAGCAGTACTGTTCATGGGGAGGTATAAAAAATGGCAATGTTGAAAATCTGAAATGAAAATATAAAAAACACTGGTGAAGTCACACGTGTCCGTAGAAACTGCAGAACGCACACCCATAATGTAATTAATTTGGGGACTTTTTATAGCAGATTGTCAACATAGGCATTTTGGGACCTCCGCTCATGAACAATGTCACTGATTTTCTTAATCTGTCCCGAACAGTGATTTCCCACAGCGACCACGCATTTCTGCGCTGGAAATGAGAAAACACATTTTTTTGCCAGGATGTGAAAAATGACAGCTATGCTGTTCTTAAGGAAGTGTGGAAGAATGCCAGTGTTGAAAATCTGGACTGAAAATATTACAAATTCATGAACTTACGAGGGTGCATGGAAACTGCACAATGCATGCTTGTAACACAGTCATTTCATGAAGTTTTGTCACCAAATTTTTAACATAGCCATTTTAAGACCTCTGCTCATGAACAGTGTCACTGAGGTTTTCTTAATCTGTCCCAAACATTGATTTCACACACCGACTGCGCCATTGTGTGCTACATGCATGGAAACACAGTTTGGGCAAGATGTGAAAAATGACAGCTGTACTGCTCATAAGGAGGTGTGGTAAAATGGCAATGTTGAAAATCTGGAGTGAAAATAGTAAAAATTCTCAAAGTTAAGAGCATGCGTAGGAACTGCGGAATGCACGCTCGTGAAACAGTCATTTTTGAGAATTTTTCCACCAACTTTTCAACATAGGGTTTTTGGGGGCCTACCTCATAAACTGTGACACTGTCGTTTTGTACATCGGTCCCGGAAGATGGTTCCGCACAGTGACCGCAATATCACCTTTCGGGGCCAGTTAACGCCATGACAGTGCCAGAATTCATGAGGAGGGGTCCCAAAAAACCCATGTTGAAACTTTGGTGGCAAAATTCCAAAACATGCCTGAGATATGCATCAAAGTTGAAAAAACCCTATTTATTCCATTATACAGCTTACCGGCCTTTCTTCAGTTCGCGGTCGGCTTTGAAGAGTGCGGATGTGTTCCCGATCCACCGAAGATCGTCTTGCCGGACTCTGGAGGTAAGTATGGGGTGAGGTGGGGGTGTGGGAGGTGGGTGTGCAGAGGGTGGGCACGGGTTGGGGCAAGACAATCAACATCGGACCATGTTTTTCTTTTCAGGTGTTCTTTTCTTATTAGGAGGGCGATGCGGGACTTGTGCCACGCTGGGTGGGTTCCCAGTGTGGCAGCTGGAAGATGTTTTGGGGGCAGTGGAGCCGAGGACAACGCGCGGGACTTGTGCCATGCTGGGGTGGGTTCCCAGTGTGGCAGCTGGAAGGGATTTTTGGGGGGCATGGAGCCAGCGGGATTGGGCACCCCTGTTGGCCATACAGACATGTGTCACGCTGGGTTGGGCTCCCAGCATGGCAACTGGAAATCTTGTTCTTTTGGGGAGGGGGGTTAATTGAGCCAACGGGGGATTGGGCACCAGTGAAGAAAAAGAAAGAAAAGAAAGGAAGAGAAAGCAGAGACGTATACAAGCAGGATTGCCGGCAATATGCCAATCAACACTATCTTATCGCTGCTCACTGAAGTGGAGCTCTTCCTTTCAACTATAGGGCACTGCATTTTCAACTGCTGTCATAGACAGCTGCAGCATTCATTGGTGAACTGTGGCCACGCCTGCAAACACACTGACTGAATTGGAAGACAGGGTGCCACACCTACAAAAACTCGGATGATAGCACTGTGTTTCTTGCACATGCGTGCAAGCAAACGTGAAAAGATGCTGGGGACATTTTTTTTTTTTAACAGGTTAATAAAAATTTTATTATGGCACACTATTGGGAGGGAGTAAATGCCGACACAGGGATTGGGCACCCTGATGTCGGCAAAGAGGAATTAAAACGGGCATGGGGGGGCGGGGAGCATCCGACACGGGGCATCCATGATGGGCGATGGGAGCCCAGCATTACTTTACTATGGCTTCCTTCTGTTCCCATGTCTCTCTTGTGTCTGTTGCCTCTCTCGGCCTTGCAATGTCAGGGGTAGGGGTGGAAAGGCCAGACACAACTGTAGCAGTAACATGTGTGGGGGGGGCTCCTCATTTCCTGGGCAGCTGAAGCTCATTGGGCAGGGAGCTCCTCATTTTCTGGACAGCTAGTGGCATATGTCAGCAACATCATTAGTGTTGTGATGCTGCTTGCAAGCATTATGTAAATGAAAGGAATGAAGCGCTCTCATTGGAGTACTTCATTTCTTTCAGCTAGAGAATGGCTTCTAGCTGTGAAACCCTGACAAGTGTCACAGTCTGGTTGCGTACTCATTGGTTTGTCAGGGACGAGCCCACTGTAGATTGCTTTGCATTGGACTTGTTCCTGACACACTTCCGAAATGTCGTTCTACCGAAAGATGTTTCTTGCGCATGTGCAAGGAAACATAAAAAGGTGGATGAGTACAAAACCACTTACAAAAGCGACACTGAGAAGGAAAAGGCCTCCACTTCCCAGAGGTATTACAGAAGGGGAGGTAAGGACTAGGGCTACTATCTCTGTGCTTATGTGACCTATGACTACGCCTTCCGGGGGGTTTGCTCAGAGGTAGGGGCAGAAGGGGACCCAGATGTGGAGGTGCTACTCCAGCTCCCAAGGCCCACATGAAACAAAACCCCTGACATGTGTGCCAGGGTTGCCCAACCATTGCCAGTGGGAGGAAGGCTAACTCACTATTTTCAGGCTTGGAAAAATATTACCACAGACAGGTGGGTTCTGGAGATGGTGAGTCAGGGTCTCTCTATGCTGTTTAAGAGATTTCCAAAGCTGCAGAGTCACAGAGCCTTCCCTCGTAATACCCCTCAGAAAAACTCCTGCTGGAGTTGGAGATAAAAAAGATGCTACCAGCAAAGGCAGCGCAAGCACCACCCCCCCCCCCCAATTGGGAAGGGGCTTTACTCCAGATACTACCTGATGCAGAGGAAAAATCAGGAGTGATGACCCATTTTAGATCTCAGATATCTGAACAAGCATTTACAGAAGGAAAAGTTCAATTTGGTAACACTGAGAACAGTAATTCCATTTTTGCAACAAGGACACTAGCTGGGGTCACTACATCTGAAAGATATCTACTTCCACATTCCAGTCAGGCCCTCTCACAGAAAATACCTCAGATTCAGAGTTGGGGATGGCCAATGCCAGTTCACAGCCTTTCCCTTCAGCCTTTCCTGAGCCCGCAGAGTTTTCACAAAGCGCCTAGCAATATTGGTGGCACCTTTGAGGGGGCAAGAGTTAGTGGTCTTCTCTATCTAGATGACTGGTTTCAGGACAGTCCTGTCAAGAGGCTAAGGCTTTTCTCTCTTTCTCTCTCTCTTACCCAACACATCCTAGAGGAGATGGGTTTCCTAATAAACCTCCAGAAGTCTCAACTAGACCTGGTGCAGGTGTTGAACTTCATAGGAGCAGAACTAGATACTGTTCAGGGAAAGGCATTCCTCCCTGAGGAGAGGGTGGTCATTCTGATACAACTGGCAAAGTCCTTCAAACCAGGGCAGCCAAGACCTACCAGGAACTTCCTACAGTTACCAGGATACATAACCTCTTCCACAGTAGTGGTGCCAGGGACCAGATTTCAGATGAGAGATGTCCAGTACCACTTAGGAGCCCACTGGTCTCAAAGGTGGGACCCTGTGTCAAAGTTAGTGCCTGATAAGGGCACTGTAATGGGGAAAGGAGGAAGAAAACCTTTGAGAAGGATTTCCCTTCCTCCAGCAGTCACCCACAGTAGTGCCCACTAGGGATGCCTCCCTCCTAGGGTGGGGAGGCCATCTAGACAGTCTTACTGTAAGCGGGGTATGGACCCCACTGGAGTCTCAGGAGCAAATAAACTTGGAACCTGAAACTCAGAACAGTGGCAATGAAAGCCTTTTCCTCTCACATTGGGGCCAGTCAGTCCAGATGAGGACATGCAGTACCACCACAATGTACTACATCAACAAGCATGGAGGACCAAGATCTTCCAAACTGTGCACAGAAGCAGTGAAGATCTGGAGTCTGGCTTATTCTCTGTGAGTACAACTATCTGCAGTTCACTTGCCAGGCAAGGGTAATATTCTGGCACACTCTGTAAACAGAATCAATCAAGGAAACCACAAATGGGCACTAAGCAAGCAAGTACTCGCCACAGTGTTCAGAAGGTGGGACACACCAGAGGTGGACCTATTCGCATCTTGGGAAAATTTCCAGCTCCCCAACTTTTGTTGCAGGCCTCCCTCAGTGGGAACAGTCACAGAGGATGCACTAGTCCTCTGACGGACAGGAAAATTTCTTTATGCATTCCCTCCTTTCTGACTTCTACTGTGAGTTTTACTGAAAGGAGGGAGACAGCAACAATTATTTTAATTGCACTAGACTGGGCTAGGCAGGTGTGGTACTGCCTGCTCCTGTTCCTCTCCTCCAGACTTCCATTTCTGCTTCCCTGGAGTCACGATCTGCTGACTCTGTCTCAGGGCAGGATAACATTCCCAGAACCAATAATCCTGCACTCAAGGTATGGTACTTGAAGAGCTAGGCCCCCACTGGGCCCCGAAGGTCCCTTTTTCAGGGGCGACCTGGGAGTTACAGGAAAGTACATGGTAAACAGTCATACAGATACAGGTTGTTTGGCAGGCAACAGTAAACAGTCATACAGATACAGGCTTTGTGTTAGTGAGAAAAGGAAGTGCAAAAGAAGAAGGAAACCACTTTGGTTCTCAAACACAGTAGCAGCAAAGGTCAGAGCCAAAAGGCTGACCTTCAGGAAATATAAGAGAACGCAGCAGGATGAAGATAGGAGGCATACCAAACTTCCCTAAGGAAACAGGGAAGGCAGTAAGGCAGGCAAAGGCCCAAACTGAGGAAACACTAGCACAAACAGTAAAAGAAGGTGACAAGCCTTTCTATAGATACATTAGTGAAAGGAGAAGGTCCAGAGGCGGTATTGCTAAGATGAAAGGGGATAAGGGGGCACATGAGGAGGAGAACCATGTAAAAGCATCTATCCTAAATAGATACCTCTGCTCAGTATTTACTGAAGAGAAGGTAGAGCAGGGCCCACAGCTCAGCACCATGGACACAAGAGGGAAGGAGGTGTTCAATAGTCCCTTCACAAAATAAATGGTCCTACAAGAGCTCGATAAGCTCAGGGTGGACAAGGCAATGGGACCTGATGGCATACATCCCAGGGTACTAAAGGAGCTAAGGGTGGAACTCCATTATCAGAACTGTTTAGTGAGTCTCTGAGCACAGGAGAGGTCCCATAAAGACTGGAGAAGGGCTCATGTGATCCCGCTCCACAAGAGTGGTAGCAGGGAGGAGGCAGGGGACTACAGACTAGTCAGTCTTACCTCAGTAGTGGGCAAGATTATGGAGGCACTCCTTAAGGAAAGGATAGTGCAACACCTGGAATCCATAGGAGCACAGGATCCAAGACAGCATGGGTTTACAAAAGGAAGGTCCTGTCAAACTAATCTCATAGATTTCTTTGACTGGGTAACCAAAGTGGTGGACCAAGGGGGAGCAGTTGATGTAGCCTACCTTGATTTCAGCAAAGCTTTCAATATTGTCCCACATAGAAGATTGATTAATAAACTGGGTAGGCTTGGGTGGGTCAGACATTGGTCAACTGGGTGGCAAACTGGTTATGGGCAGAAAACAGAGAGTGGTGGTAAACGGTATACAGTCAGAAGAGATGCAAGTCACAAGTGGGGTACCTCAGGGATCAGTCCTGGGGCCAGTCCTCTTCAATATCTTCATCAGTGACATTGCAGATGGACTGGAGAGTAAGGTTTGTCTGTTTGCAGATGACACCAAGATCTACAACAGAGTAGATGATCCAGATGGGGTGGGCAGAATGAGAAGAGATCTGGATAAACTAGCAAAATGGTCAGAAGACTGGCAACTGAGGTTTAACACAAAGAAGTGCAAGATTATGCACATAGGGAAGAGAAACCCTGAAGCCACCTATAGGCTGGGAGGGGAGTTGCTGGCAGTCACAAGGGAAGAAAGAGACTTGGGCATCATCACCACCAATTACATGAAATCATCCAAGCAGACCACTAAAGCAGTAGGTAAGGCTAGAGAGATGTTGGGGTGTATTTGCAGGGGTATTACAAGTCGGAAGAGGGAGGTAATAATCCCTCTTTACAAGACACTGGTTAGGCCCCATCTGTAGTACTGTGTGCAGTGCTGGAGGCCACACCTTCACAAGGACATTAACCAAATTGTGGCAGTCCAGAGAAGGGCAACTAAAATGGTGCAGGGACTGCATCAGAAAACATATGAGGACAGATTAACTGAGCTTAATATGTATACCCTAGAGCAAAGGAGGGAGACAGGTGATATGATTGAAACATTCAAACACCTTAAGGGCATTAACAAGGTGAAAGAGTCTAACATGTTTCAATATAAGAAAAATAGCAGGACAAGAGGACACAGCATGAGATTAGAGGGAGGCCGATTAAGGGGTAATGTGAGGAAGTTCTTTTTCACAGAAATGGTGGTGGATGCATGGAACGGCCTACCTCAGGAAGTGGTGGATATGAATACAGTGCAGGGCTTCAAACAGGCATGGGATAGGCATAAGGGAGCAATACAGATGAGTATGAATATATAGGCCATTGACAGAGCAAAGGCCAATGGCACATTCATAAGGCAGAAAATAAATGGACAGACTGGATGGGCCTTGTGGTCCTTATCTGCCATCAACTTCTATGTTTCTATGGATTCCTGCAGTTTTTGTTGTGGTCTGGACATCTTGCTGCTTTCATTCGCACCCATTTCAAGGTGTCTGAGGGATCCATGAAAACCTTGCCTTCATGAACGATCCGCAAACAGCTGGGAACACCATCCTGTGTGGTGTGTCAGCTTCCCACAGCATAGCCCGGACACCATCAAACTGCTTCTTCTTTTGCAGCATGATAAAGCTTAGATCAAGAAAAGTCCGAATAACAGCACCATCCTGGAGCAATATTTTCTTCCTCCGTTCCAGGGCTGACACCTGATCTCTTACGCCGACTCCATCTGTGACTATCACAATGGCTCGAGGGGCATCCAGATTGTCTGGCCTCCCCCTGGGGGTAACTCTGTAGGCTTTCTGCATGCCTATCAGTCGACTAAGTGCCTCATCACCAAACTGTTGCTGGAAGCAGTCATTTAGAGAGAAGCAGGTGGTCACCCTCGCAACCCTTGGGCATACCAATTATACGTAGGTTAGCTGATATGGCCCGATTTTCCAAAGTCTCCAGCCTGGTGTGTAGGTGATGATTTTCCTTGATAAGGGTAGTTGCTGCTCCCATAGCTGAATTCAACTGCTTAGTGGCTTCTGCAGTAGCAGTTTGCACTGCTTCCATGGTAGTATCTGAAGTAGACACATGGCTAGTAAGCGTGTCAAACTTATTGGAAAGTCTGGCTACAGATTTGATTAAAGTAGTAAATTTAGCACCTAATATCTGGAGCGTCCCCACCTCTTGATCTTTGGCAGTGACTGATACACAACCAGGGGCTGACCGCTTGGGCGGAGCTGCAGAGGCATTTTTATGTTTGCTTGCACGCATGTGCAAGAAACATAGTGCCATCATCTGAGTTTTTGGAGGTGTGGCACCCATCTTCCAGTTCAGTGTGTTTGCAGGCGCAGCTGCAGTTCTCCAATGAACGCTGCAGCTGTCTATGACAGCAGTTGAAAATGCAGTGCCGTACAGTTGAAAGGGAGTGCTCTGCTTCAGTGAGCAGTGCCCCCCACCGCATAGCTTACGCATGCATGCCATGCTCATCCGCTTCCCATACACACTGTATGGCGTGAGGGTGCCCAGTCCCTATCGACTCACACCCAAAAAAGCTTCAGGTGCTATGCTGGGAGCCCACCCCAGCATGGCAAAATTGCTATGGCCGACGGGGTGCCCAATCCCCGTCGGCTCAGGGCCCCCCCAAACAGCCTTCCAGCTGCCACACTGGGAGCCCCCCAGCGTGGCAAACATCCCGCATTGTCTTCCTAAAAAAACAACCTGTAAACAAAAAAGTTCCCTCGGTCGGTCTCCCTGCCCACCAGCCCACCCTCTGTACACCTACCTCATCACACCCTCACCCCATTCTTACCTCCAGAGTCTGCACGGCGATCTTCTGTGGACCGGGAACATGTCTGCACTCTTCAAAGCCGACCGCGAACAGAGGAAATGCCGGTAAGCTGTATAATGGAATAAATAGGGCCTTTTCAACTTTAACGCATATCTCAGGCATTTTTTTGAATTTTGGCACCAAATTTTCAACATGGGTTTTTTGGGACCTGTGAAATCACCTTTCGGGACCGATTAATGAAACGATAGTGCCAGTGTTCATAAGGTGGGCTCTCAAAAAGACTATGTTGCAAATTTGGCGAATAAATTCTTAAAAATGACTGTTTCTGACGTCGTTGCACGGATTCATCATGCAGCTATTAAGTTCAGAATTTTTTTTTGTATTTGCACTCTGGATTTTCAACATTGCTGTTTTACCACACCTCCTTATGAGCAGTACAGCTGTCATTTTTCATCTCGCCCAAAATATGTTTCCGCGCATGTAACGAACAATGGTGCAGTCGGTGTGTGAAATCAATGTATGAGACACATTAAGAAAATCACAGTGTCACTGTTCATGAGCAGAGGTCTTAAAATGGCTATGTTGAAAATTTGGTGAAACAATTCCTAAAAATGACTGTTTTACGAATGTGCGTTGCGCAGTTCCTACGCACGCTCATAAGTTCGCGAATTTTTAATATTTGCACTCCAGATTTTCAACATTGCCATTTTATTACACTTCCTTATGAGCAGTACAGCAGCCATTTTTCACATCTTGCCCAAAATGTGTTTCCACACATGTAGCACACAATGGTGCAGTCGGTGTACGAAAGCAATGTTTGGGACAGATTAAGAAAATCACAGTGACACTGTTCATGAGCAGAGGTCTTAAAATGACTATGTTGAAAATTTTGTGACAAAACTCCATAAAATGACTGTGTTACGAGTGAGCATTGTGCAGTTTCCACGCACCCTTGTAAGTTCATGAATTTGTAATATTTTCAGTCCAGATTTTCACCACTGGCATTTTTCCGCACTTCCTTATGAACAGTACAGCTGTCATTTTTCACAACATGGCCGAAATGTGTTTTCACACTTTCAGTGCAGAAATGCGTGGTCGCCAGGGAAATCATTGTTCGGGACAGATAAAGAAAATCACAGTGACGCTGTTCATGATCGGAGGTCCCAAAATGCCTGTGTTGACAATCTTCTGTAAAAAATTCCCAAACTAATTACATTAGAGGTGTGCGTTGCACAGTTTCTACACACGCTTGTGACTTCACCAGTTTTTTTTTTTTACATTTTCACTGCAGATTTTCAACATTGCCATTTTTTACACCTCCCCATGAACAGTACAACTGTCATTTTTCACATCCTGTTCGGAATGTGTTTTTGCACCTGTGGTGCTAAATGCCATAGTCACTGTGCAAAAGCAGCCTTCGGCTAACAAACTGATATTGCCACTGTTCATGAGGTGGGTCACAAAGAAACCATGTTGAAAACTTGGAGTGAAAATACCAATGAATGCATGAGGCGTCAGGGTTTCCAACCATAACGCCCCACCTTGTAGAGAATGACAGGCATCAGGGCTGTGACTTGGGATTGTCGCCTGCAATGCTCATACCATTCCACCCCCACCCACACCCTGCAGCCAGTGAGAGGCCAAAGTTCACCCCATTCTCCTATACCGCACCCATCTCACCGTATTTCCTGATGGAATGGGGTGTGCATAAGGGCCAAAGACCCCAAGGCACACCGTGACACTTGTCGGTGTTTGCAGGGTAGGGTGTGGTGAAATGGCGTGGCCGTTATGCCTGATGACCCAAAGGCACACCCCTAATGCCTATCAGTCTCTGCAGGGTGGTGGTGGGGTTGGCTTCAGTTCAATACTTCACTGCCAGTCCTATTATGCAGCTCTGTAACTCCTACACTACCAATGCCAATGCCAGCAAGCAAATATTCGGCATTGACAAATGCTTGTTATTATTTGCTTCATCCTACAGTTGTTTCTCCCTCTAAGACTTGCCCATATTGAAGCTGAGCACTTCAGACACTGGTTTATTTACTTTTGGTCTGGTGAGGAAAACAACAAATGGGCTACTTAAACACTTTCCAAAGAGGATTAGGCAGAGCTTAAAACAGGAGTGGGCATTTTGCTCGAGCTCCACACACCCTCCTCCCACTCCCTTATGGGTACTCAAGCTTTAGTGGTCACTGGTCACTTCAGCTTGTGAAATAAATCTGCCCTTAGAGGGCAGAGGTGAGTGTGACCACACAGCAGAGTTCTGAATTTGATTCTAAGAGTTCTTAATGTGCATAAAATGCTGTGCTCAGGGGCAAGCTCAATCCAGGGGCTGATGCAGTTGTTTAAATCTAGTGAAGGATCCCTTCGGAAGAAACAACATTACTACAGGTGAGTCATTTTCTTCTTCTTACCATAATGAAAATATTCCATCTCAGTAGATTTTGGATGTAATCTCTGCCTCAACCGAAAATAATGAATTAAACTCTGTTATGTGCTTTCTGGCAAACTATAAAAATTTTCCATTGCCCTGTATGCACATCACATACTGTTTAAACAAAATTTAAAGTCACTGCCACACATTTATTTTCCAGTATTGATCTGTTGCCTGACGTCATGTCTGTACAAGACTGACTGCTCAAATCACTGTCAGTGTAGCTCACACATTAAATGTTAATTTACTAAACACTGCCCCCACAACCCAGCCAGCGCACAGATGTGTATGGTTCAGTTTAAAATAAATGACTTTGAAATTGTTTTAACATGCTGTGACTCAGTTTCCTGAATTCTTTAGAAACGGAACTGCTGATCTAGGAAATCACATTGGAAATCAGACCTTGCAAGTCAGTAATGGAATCAGATATTTCCAGACTGTAATCTAAAACCATACAATAATAAATAACCCAGTGAATGTCTATAAATTGTTTGAATAGTGACTAGGACGAGTCAAGCCCAACGTAAGGGGTTTTGTGTGTGTGAGGGGAGGGGGCGCGGTATAATTCCATTTAATTATGGCTACATAGCGAGAGCTATGCTAATGTAGCGCAGTTACATTGAGAAGGGGGCAGCATGTGACTGTGAATGTGGGGGGGGGCATTCGTAGTACATGACTGCAGATACACTACAGCTGTGTCTTTCCACCAGTGTGGAGTTGAAGCAGATCTCTCTGTGTGTAAAACAGTGTGGTTGCCCCCCCCCCCACACCACTGCACTATTTTTACTTTTGCCTGTATGCAGACCTGCATATCTGAAAATGCAAGCATCAGAGTTGAGCTTGAGGGTTTACTAATCCCTGTTGTTTTTTCCCTTAGCAAGCTGCATCATATCACATTGCAAAGAGTGAAGAGCCTTTGTTGTCTCCCCGTGGGCTTGCCAGTTTACCAAGAACAAAATAAATAAGCTGCCTCCTGGTGTATTAGAGGAAGGAGTGCAAAACTTGCAGTCGATGCATGTGTTTTTCACATGATACATACAAGCTCCTTCCAGGCAGGCATACTGAGTTAGGGAATGCAGTGACACTTGAAAGTCAGTTTCTGAACAGCCAAGTTATCTCCTGATTGCCTCAGGGTAAAGGCTGGTGCTGTGTGATGCAAGGGTCAAATTAAATGGTATGTTACTGGCAGCAGCCTACCTGAAGCTGCAGAGAGCTGGAAGTGCTAGAACTTGATCCAGGGAGTTTCCAAAGGATTGGCTCTGCAGTGTCTGACAGGTCAAGATAAGTGTGTGGGTGAGGGGATGAAGCTCGGGTAGTAAGCAGGGTGGGTTAGGTGGTTGGGGGCCTAGCATCGTGACTGAGTGTAATTCTGTGGTGGCTGCCTGCCAAAGTACCCTGCAGCTGTCAGCAGAAGGGTTTTTGAAAGTCCCTATAGCAGCAGCACTGCTGTGTATTATGAACACTGGCTCAGCACCAAATACTTAATCTGAACAAAGTGGACATTTTCAGTGGCTCCATGTGTGTAATGATAGTAATATTTATTGCAGTCACTTTATTGGCTGTTTATAAATGGGAAAACACCCTAGGCTTCTGTGACCAGAGGGGGCAGATATGACAAGCCCCCCTCCCCGTCCCCATGAAGACTTCAGGCAGGGTCTTCTATTCTCCCAGGCACAGCTGTCAGCTCATATTCATGGTGCATAGCTCTGTGTATTTTTTTAACTTTATTTTTATTTTACCAATGCTTTTACATTGAAAATTACATATAGTGGACAGTCCTCATATACAAAACCTTTTAGGGCCTAGTCCCTTATTACAAGGATACATGCATTCACTATATAGAGGTACCACATGAGGGGGTAACCACATTATACGTGAACCTTAAAAAACAGAAGAATTATGCTGTATTACTGAGTCCAAGAGCAGCATGGCTGAATCTAAATTATTTTAATGTCCATCTTCAATCCAAAAGAAAAGATCAGCCCCATTACAGAGCTTCTGGTGCCATACATTATTCCTTAAGTGAAATAGTCCTCAAAGATAGCTTTTAATCAAGTTACCCAGGTTTAGTAAAAGTATTACTAATAAAACTGCACAACAATTTCTCCTCCTTCCTCCACCTCCCAAGTAGCTAAAAGAATATTAATAGCCACTGGGGCAACAGAACTTGGTGACTGAAAGCCACCTAGTAGGTTAAACAGTCAACTTTTTTTTTCTACTTATTTTAGCTCTGTTGGTCCGAGGCATCTCTCAGATGTGCCCTCTCGATCTTGCCCTCTGCTCCCTACTGTGACCCTCCTCCTTGGTTCCCCCACCAGGACTTCCCAACCCCCCCCCCGATCTCCCCCTGGGGGAAGGCCCGCCTCACCTACCTGGCAGCTCTTCCTGGAATTAGAGGGTCCGTTCTGTAATGGTGGTGCCTGGGACTGTTGGAGGAAGGTCTGGTATTGGGGATGTGGTGTAAGATCCCTAGGGCCCCCATTGCCTCCCCAGTCCTCCAGGGTTTCCCCATAATGTGTTGCTCCCTCGGAGTGTGAACGCGCAATGGTGTCCATGGTGGCAGTGCTGCTGCTCTGCCCCCATGTCTGCAAGTACCACAAGTTCCAGTACTGCCCCCAGCAACCACCAGGAGCTGCGTAGGAGCAGTGCTAACCTCAGATCCCTCCCTAAGAAGGGAGAGCAGTTGCTCAATCCCTTCCCTCCCCCGCTGACCCCCGGCGGCCAGAGTCCGCTCCCAAACCCAGGTTGTCGGCATGGTGCAAGGTGTGGCACCCAGTGCCTCAACCCTCAGCACTACCGGGCCAGCAACTTTTAAACTTTTAAAGTCAGTCAAAGTAGGCCCACACAATAAAGGCAAGCATTAGGTAAAAGAGCAGAGATGAAAAAGATCTTACTGAAGTGTCCCCATCAGCTTTGGTGGTTTCTGCCACATCTGAGGTGCTTCTGGACGCTGCTGAAAATCTAATCGCCCATTTACCAGCCTCAATGGGATCTGCAAAAAAAGAGGTACATTTTCCCCTTTGAAGACAGTTCGGAGGCGGACCAGGTAGATCACTGTGTGTGAAATTCCGGGGTCCCGTAATGATCGTTGGACCTTCTTACGGCATTGCTGTGTGGCATAACTGATGTCAGGAAAGGCATAGATTTTTTTTTTGTTTGTTTTTATTGCTACTTTTTCCTCCTGAGCCCTGGCTGGCAGCTACGGCCCTCCAATTGGAGGGACTCTCTCTCCGGTCCTGCCACTTCATGCTAGGCAGCCCCCGGTAGTTCCCCCAAGGATTGCCCCCCATGGCGGACCAGGAGGAGGTTGCCGGCTTCTCCCCTCTCCCGGAAACATAATCCAGAATCCGGGGGACTGCTCCCAGGAGCGGTAGACCCTCATCAAGCCTGCCAGGCTCGCTTTTCCTGTTTTTGTCTGGCCCCCTCCCTGCTGACGCAAGGACGTTGGCTTAAAACCTCCCGACCCATCCTGCCCTCCAGTCACCGCCAGAGGGCAGTCAGCAAGCAGGACGACTAATCCCCCTTCCCCAAGAGAGGAGAGCAGTCCTCTTTACACTAAATCCTCTCTCCCACTGCTGACTCCCAACGGCCCAGGCTCGTTCCCAAACCCGGGTCGCTGGCGTGGTGTGAGGTTTGGCAGAAAGGCATAGATTTTATGGTTGTCCATCATAATGGGGTCCACACAGCATGCCAGTTGTAGAATTTGGTCCCTTTCACTGACCCCAGTAGTTACCACCATGAGGGTCCGAGGCTCCACCGACATCTGTTGTCTGCCACAAAGTTATCTGGTAAACTTTCTGAATGCCTGTGATGGGATCCATTCCTGTTGGCGCTAACTTTTCTGTCAGTAGATCTTTTGACGAATATTATGGGTTGATCTCCCTCGCTGCCCTTCAGTATTCCCAATAGTCGGATATTGGAGTTACGGGCCTGGTTCTCCATTGTCTCAAGGTGGGCCCGGAGGTGTTGTAGCTCCTTTGACATAGGAACAGTGGTACCCATCGCAGAGTCAGCTATTTTACTAACGTCCTGGAAATCATTTTGCAAGCCATCCATCACATTTTCCAGTACCACAGCCCTGCTGTTAAAACTGTCCACCTTTTGAGAGAGACCAGTGACCAATTTAATCAGTGTCTGAAGTTTCAGATCCAGAGTCATTAGGGTCTCATCTGTACTTTGTTCAGTCGTAGCTTGGGCCTCCAAACCAGACCGCGAGGTCTGAGCACAACCAGTTCCTTTCCCTTTTTCTGTGCCTCCCGCTGCTTTCTCTTGTTTAGGGTCCCCCCTCTTTATCAATTTGCTAGTTGGGAATCCGCTCCATCAGTCAGAATCTCACCAAATGCGATACAAAATGTAGATTTTAATGGATTTAGGATGTGAGATTGCAGAGCTGTAAAAACCTGCTTCTACACAACTCAGGCTTCACAGCACCTCACGCACTATGTATTTTTGTAAGCAATAATACCGAATACTCCCCCAGTATGTGCATTAAAGCATTAGGGATGGACACCCCAGGGGTTTTGTGTCAGTCTTGTCCTCACAAATCCTGGGAAGTGCAACACAATGTTTTAAAGCACACCCTGTACTGCATTATTGCACTATAATGTATGGACAGTGTCTATTAACCCGTTTTCAATCAGTTTATAACCTGATAATCCCATCATTATGACATCAGTATGCTTTAAACCTTGCTTAACTATGTCATAATGATGGAATTACAGGATAGAATGTCACCACCTGTCAGAATTCTTGGAAAGGAAGGGTGATCTGCTGCTTGGACACTTGTTCAAAACACATTCCATTCAGACAGTTACAGACTCGCTGCAGTATAGATCGCAGTGGCTAATTTCAGCACTTCGGTTGCTCAACATTCAAACCAGGAGGCATTCATAACCAAGCAGGAGAATAAACACACATTGAAAAAACTATTTTGTTTTCCCACAGTGGCTATTTTTTTCCATACACTATAAAATACAATGCCTGAGTAACAGTGGTCAACCACAGACGTAATCACCTCTCGCAGTTGCCATGACAAATGTAAACTGCTTGCGCTACTCTCTTGAGGTTTACTTGGTTGTCCTGGCAACTTCTTGAGGTGATTACATCATGGTTAACCACTGTTACGCAAGCATTATCCTCTATTTTATACAAGCATTTGTCAATGCCAAATGTTTGCTTGCTGGTATTAGCATTGGTAGTGCAGGAGTTAGAGATGCATAATAGGAGTGGCAGTGAAGTATTGAAGTAATGCCAAACTCCACCCCCACCCTGCACAGACTGACAGGTGTTGGGGGTGTGCCCTTGGGTCATCGGCCATAACAGTCATGCCATTCCACCTCACCCCACCCTGCAGACACTGACAGGCGTTGCAGTGTGCCTTGAGGACTTCGTCCCTTATGCTCACCACATTCCATAAGGAAATAAGCTGAGATGCATGCAGTATAGGAGAATGGGGTGAATGTTAGGGCTGAAGACCCCAAGGCACACCTCAATGCCTGTCATTGCCTGCAGGGTGCGGGTGGAATGGCCCCAAGTAACACCATGATGCCTGTCAGTCTGTACAAGGTGGGCGTTACAGTTGGAAACCCTAATGCCTTGGGCATTTATTGATATTTTTGCTCCAAATTTTCAACATGGGCTTTTTGGGACCCCACCTCATGAACAATGGCAGTATAATTTTGTTACTCAATCCCAAAAGGTGACTTTGCACAGCGAGTGTGCCATTCAGCACCGCAGGTGCAAAACACATGACAGCTGTACTGTTCATGAGGAGGTGTGAAAAAAATGGCAATGATGAAAATATGAAAAAGTGGCAAAGTTACGAGTGTGTGTAGAAATTGTGCAACACATGCTCGTAATGCAGTCTTGGAATTTTTTCACCAAATTTTCAACATGGCCTTTTTGGACTTCCCCTCCTGAACAGTGGCACTGCAGGGTTTTATTTAACTCTAAAAATTGATTAGTGTTTTGCTCATAAAAGTTCCTAAAACATTGTGAAAATGCATAGCACTTGCCTCACTGTGTTTAACAAACATAACACTTCTAGAAAACCTATATAAATATTTTCTGTACAGTAAGTATTGTCCCCCCAAAAAAGTGCTAATCAATTATTTAAAACCCTGCACTGTGATTTCGTTATTCTGTCCCAAAAAGTGATTTTGCACCGCGACTGCACCATTCTGCGCCACGGGTGCAAAAACACATTTCGGGAAGGATGCGAAAAATGACATCTGTATTATTCATGGGGGGGGGTGAAAAATGGCAGTGTTGGAAATTTGGAGTGAAAATATTAAAACTGATGAAGTTCGCAGTGGCAGTAGAAACTGCGGCACGGCTAAATAGCGCCAGTCATTTTTTAAGTTTTTCACAAATTTGCAACAAGGGCTGGGACCCCACCTCATGAACAGTGACACTGTCATTTTGTTAATTGGTCCCAAAAGGTGATTTTGCACAGCTACCGCGAAATCACCTTTCGGTATTGAGAAACAAAATAACAGTGCCAGTGTTCACGAGGTGGGGTTTCAAGAACCCCATGTTGAAAATTTGGGACCAAAACTCCAAAAATTGGCTGAGATATATCAGCCTAAGTTGAAACCCCCCGCACACTGACTGCCATTATACGGCTTACTGTCATTTCTTCAGTTCCTGATTGGTCTTTGAAGAGTGCAGACGTGTTCCTGGTCCACAGAAGATCACTGCTTCTGACCTCCAGAGGTAAGTATGGGTGAGTGGGGGGGGAGCGGGGAGGTATGGTGTGCAGAGGGAGGGTGCAAGTTGGAGGGGAACGATGAGGGATCGTTTTCTTTTTTTTTCAGGTTAAAAAAAAAGACGTCGTGGGACTGTTTTCTTTTTTACAGGTGAAATATTAACAAAACAGGTTTTGGCACACTGGGGTGGGCTTACAGTGTGCCAGAGTACTGGAGGGGGATCAATACCAACCCGGGTATTGGGCATCCTGAGGTCAGCTGAGAACATAGGGGCATGGAGGGTTGGCGCATCCGACACTGGGAGTGGGCATCCCAGTGTTGGAAACATCAAAGAAGTATTTTTTGGCACACTGGGGTGTGCTCCCAGTGTGCAACATTAATGGGGGAAGGGGGATACATGCTGACATAGTGATTGAGCACCCCGATGTCGGCAGGGGATGGAGAATGGAGGGGGCAGGCAGCAGCAGTGGGAGGGAGCTAACATTAAATTTGTTGTCTTGCTGTGTGCCTGGCTGGAAGGGAGGTGGACTGCCACTGCAATGATGAAACTGCCCCTGATTGCAGCAGCAGATTTCTTTCAAATGCAGCCCTCGCCCTGAAACGGCCATCATTGGCAGCTTCAGCATTAACTGGCGGCCGAGGGATGTGCCCATTAAAGCATCCGCTGCATTGGCCACAACACTGCCACACTCTTGCAATACTCTACTATCGCATTATTTTTTTTGTGCACTGTGCATGCAAGCAAACATAAAAATGGGTAGAGACAGTTCTTGAATGTGATTGGCTGATAGCCCTTGCCAGCAATATCCTTTTTTTTTTTAAGGAAAATAACAAGTGCCTGTATTGGTAACCCACTAAATAAGGATATCCTTGTGCCACCCCTGCCAAAACCTTATTCATTCTCCCAATCTGCCATGTTGAAATCCCCGAATGCCACAAACAATTCAAACATAAGCAATTCAAACAACCACTGTCTTTCTCTGTCTGCCTCTCTCCCTCCCAATCCACAGACAGTTCACTACAATTTTTTTTTTTTTGCTTCCTTACCTGTGGAACACGCTGCTCTGTATTGGTTACTCCTCTTGACTCGTCCTCACCAGTGCAGTCCTCACACGAGTCACCAGCAGTCTGTCACTCTCTGTTGTGACCGGCAGAGAGTGAGACCGCCAGCACTTTCTTTTTTTTTTGTACTTCTAATTTATTGGAGTTTATGTAAGTAATACATTACATATGATTCCATGCAGGCAGGCATTACAAAGCTGTAGAACCTTGCAAAATGCAGGTGCATCATTTTAACAGTAATAAAATCAATATTTATGCCCCTGTACGATGTTACCTCACTTAGGGGTATGCTCAGTAGACCAGCATTTCTTATACAGAGATCAGATATACATAAATTCTAGGTAAATAAAATTAATTCCTAATGACCCTTACAGCCATGAGTAGGGACCATAAGTATTGGGTTGCAACATCTTTCATCCTTTCAGAGAGGATTAAGTGTCCCTTTCCAAGTTCATTATAAGCAAATAATATCTCCCCTAGCAGTCCACAGCTAGCTATACTTTTAATTTCTTTTCAGCCTGTTATTTTATCACAATCAGATCAAAAGAACACTTACTGGGATCAAACTGTGTTTCTTTCAAAAAGAGTATACAACCTTGCTGACCAGATAACACTTTAACATTTTAGCTAGTTGTTACTAAAAAAAAAAAACCAACATAAGAGAGGAGCATAGAAAAGCCTTCTCCTTCAAGCATATATGGGTTTAAATTAACTAAAATGCAAACATATAAAGTTCTTAATTTCTTACGGGAAATTATATCCAATTAGAGAACCTCCCTTTCTAAGCTTTAGTTGTCCCCATTCATATTCTTAATCGTCCATTTCTTCCTCCAATTCAGAATTCTCCCTTCTGAAAGAAAACTGGTTCTCCAGCTTTACCAGTAGTTTAGCGGCATCAGTGGGATCTGAAAATGTAAATGTTTTCCCTCCATAGATGATGCTCAGACTTGCTGGCATCAGCAAAACGTGATGTACGCCCAGGGCCCGAAGACGAGACCTGACTCCGTCGAATCTCTTCCTCCTCATTCTGGTCACATAGCTAAGGTCTGGGAAAATATGCACCTGGGTTTCTTGCCAATGTAATGGGCTAAGTTGCTTTGCTTTATTCAGGATTATGTCTCTTTCTTCTGACGACCCTAACTCTAGCAAGATAGTACGAGAAGTGGATTCGCCCGTAGCTGTCCTGGGCCACCGCTACGTGGTGAGATATGATAGAGTTTTTGCATAGTAAAGTCCTCTTCCAGAGTTAAAGTTTGTGGGGGGCGCTGTGAAGCCCAAGCAGCGTGCAGCAGTCTTTCTTGAGCTCTCAGGAAACCACCCCTTTATTTGATGAAAAACGCATTTTTGAAGGCTTTATTGCAAACTCTCTTTAAAACCATCGAACAGAGTGACCTCAAATTAACTAAAATGGGTAATCCCAAAAAAGAAAAATAGCAGGGTAGCAGAACAAAAAGTAGAGTGAACTTTGGGACCTTGCCTTCCGACGACGCCACATAGCCTCCGACAACTTCGGGCTCGGGAGAAACTACTGAGACACTGGGCCATAAGCTACAACTCCTAATCTAGTCGGTGACATCTCTAAACACTAAAGTGGATGACTTTAATAGTAGAGTGATAATTTTAGAGACAACTGTTGACAGATTAAAGAAGGAAGTGAGCGATATTAAAAAACAAGCTGATGCTTCTATGGGAGCCACTACTTTATTAGGGAAGGAAAATCAGCACCTTCGTGCCAGACTTGAGACACTTGAAAACCAATCCAGAGCTATTAATATTCAGATTATGGGGGGCGCTAATGAGCACACTAGCGTGAGGACGTGTTTCTGTCTCGCTCCACAAACTATCACAAACTTAAGAAATTTAAAGTAGTTTTTCTTACAGCCACCTTGCTAAAATTAACCTCTGGGTATCTAAAAGTGACATGGATGAGTGTCTGGCATCTGGATCAGCAAAGAGCTCTTGGGTGGCGGCTAAAAATCTAAGAAAGCAACCTCCAGCCTCGCAGGTGGAAAGCAGCGGACCTGTTTCACTTTCTGCAGCTGAAGTAAGCGACTTAGGCTGCGAGGTCACGCACCAAGTAATAGTGGCCCTTGAACCCCGGCTAACCAGCCTGGCATCTAATTTCGACCACAAATTACAGGAATTAGTGGATCTACATGCTATTCACACCACAAGGCTCACTGAAATGGAACAGAGAATTTCCGATGCCGAGGATGCCACTCCGACGGTCCCTGGCCAGATAGCTGCTTTACAGAAGGAGCTGGAAGAATTTAAAGATCAGTTTGATTACCAGGAGAACTACCAGCGACGTTTAAATCTCAGGCTTCGAGGGCTACCAGAAGGGCTGGAAGTTCCCAGTGTGATGGATTTTTGTGCAAAAACCTTCCCAGAAATCTTGGGGATTACACCCAAAAATGGTCATGTCAAACTTGAACAAGTGCATAGGGCCGTGATTCCGAGGCCACCACTGGAGCAGCCACCACGCCAGATTGTGCTGCAATTTCACAATTTCCAAGACAGGGAGCTGATATTAAAGGCCTACCGAAACACACCTAATATGCAGTATGAAGGCCATAAACTATATCTCTCTCAGGACTACGCTGCTCGTTTGCTTAAAAAGCGTCATACCTTCAACTAAGTGATGGTGCAGTTAAGAGAGGCCCAAGTTGAATGCTTCATGATTTACCCAGCTACGCTTAAAATTAAACATGAAGGTGCCACGTATTCCTTTTGGGATGTGTCGAAAGCGGAGAGTTTCGTGAAGGATCTCAAGAAGTTGGGGTGAGGAAATGTTGGTGGTCTTGGCTTTGTCTACCACGCCAATACAGCACGTGCAAGGAGGCACTGTTATGCTGTTATATTGGACAAGGCGGTGAGAGAACTGTGCGAGGGAAAAAATTTGAACATATATGCCTCGATGAAGGAACTGTTTAATTTTACTTTCTTTGGAGGTGCGAGTGACTAAAACTTGCAAAATCGCATGGTTGATCGCATATGGATAAAATTCATGGCGGTAAAGCTATCCATGATGCATGAAAATTGGAGCAGCCGACACATGCTTCGATGGGTCGTGGCCCTCAGGAACTTTAAATATGGGACATTCTTCAGTTATATTAGCACTTATAGGGAACCAAATAAATCTTCTTTTTCTTTTGTGTTTGCAACTATTTGGGTCTCCTTGGGGCTCATGTGGGAAAACAATGAGGATTAGAGGTAGTTAAAACTGGGGAAAATACAGGTAGTGCATAGGAGTGTACTATTGGAGGGATGCTGGTCCGGAGAAAATAATTGTTTTTTTAGGACTGGGGGGGGTTATGTCCTCGCTGAAATTAGGGTTGGGATTGTAAAATGTTTGCTATATGCAATTCCTGTTACAAAGGGGAGGGGGATTCATATAATGCACTGATACAGGAAAGTATGGGGAGGGGAGGAAAGGGGTATGTATATAGTTACTGTTTACTGTTTGCTGTTTTTTATATTATTCTCTACTAGATCCAGTCAGATTAGGCAATTATCTTATAGGCAACAATGGCTAATGAAAGAGAGGAGAGTCTGGTGGGGAGAGGCCTGTAGGGCAGAGTGGGGCAAGGAATATGGCTGACCCAGCAGACCTAGTAGTGGCCTCGTGGAATGTAAGAGGAATATCCACCCCAGTCAAACGAACCATGTTATTAACATCCTTTAAAAGACAATCTGTAATGGTTGCCTTGTTGCAGGAAACCCATCTTACTGAAAAGGAGCATGTTAAATTGAGAAGAGGCTGGGTCGGGGAGTGCCACGCGGCATCATACACCTCTCACAAGAGAGGTGTAGCTGTACTCTTGCACAAGAGGCTACCCTTCAGAGTTGAAAGAGTGGTGGCGGACCCATCTAATGGTCGCTACATTTTTGTGGTGGGTGACATCTTGGTGGAGAGGATAACTTTTGGGATCGTGTATGCGCCGGCGATGCATGACCCGATCTTTTATAAATCACTCCCAGCACTCCTAATGAAGGAACAATTCCCCGGGTTAGTGTTGGGGGGTGACTTGAATTGTCTGATGGACCCTGCAGTAGATTATTCCGAGGGTAAGGGTATTGTTAAAGGGGCCATCCGCAACTGGCAGGCAGGGATGGTAGACCTAGACTTAATAGATAGCTGGAGGGCAGCAAACCCTACCCTTAGGGAATGTACATTTTTCTCCCATCAACACCAGACCTGGTCCAGATTGCATTACATGTACATTCTCCATTCATGGTATTCGCATATGACGCAGGTTAAACATGGAACAATACAAATATCTGATCACACAATGGTATTAATATTGCTCTCACTAGGCAAAGGTAATAAGGCTTCTCACACCTGGAAATTCCTGAATTACTTGCTGTCCAGTAAGGAGTTTAGGGACTGTGTGCAGGCACAGTGGAAACAGTACATACAGGCCAATCAAGAAACAGCCCCTTCAAAGGCTGTTTTCTGGGATGCGGGAAAAGCAGTTATGAGAGATTCTATCATTGGTTATGTAGCAAATCATAAGAAGAAGGTTCAGGAGAGGAGGATTAACTTGGAAAACTGCCTTAAAGCCTTGGAGAGACGTGTAGCGGGGGGAGGCTGCCCACCAAATGTTAATAGTCACTAGAGAGGCACTGAATAATTTACTTTTGGGGAAGCTAGGAAAACATGTCTATTTGTTAGGAAGCACTTTTATGAATGGGAGAATAAACCTAGTACCATGTTGGTGCATTTAGTACGAGGGAGGATGAGTTCTCACCTGATCTCTGCAGTTAGGGGCTCAGCTGGGATGCTACAAAAAACTGAAAGTGGTATAAGGGAAAGGTTCCGAAAGTTTTACCAGTAACTGTATAAAACACAATGTGGGAATGTACAGGCTGAAATACAGGAATTTTTAGAGGGGTTGAACCTCCCTACATTGTCTCAAAGTCAGAGGAAATGGTTGGGTTCCAAGCTGACAAGGGAAGAAATAGCCAAAGCTGTAGCGGGTTTGAAGAGAGGGAAAACTTGTGGCCCAGATGGTTTTACTGCAGAATATTACAAAACCATGAGACCATATATAGTGGAGCATTTAGAAGCAATGCTTAATGCAGCGAGGGAGGAGGGGGGGACATTACCTCAGACGTGGAGAGAGGCGCTGATCTGTTTGATACCTAGCATGGCAAGGATTGGCTTGAATGCGCCTCATTTAGACCCATCTGTCTTCTTAACTGTGATGCCAAGATAATGGCCAGGGCTCTAGCTAGCCGTCTGGATAGGCTCTTACCGGGGTTGATTCACCCAGACCAGACCGGGTTCATCCGGAACAGATACTCTTATCACAACATGTGGACTCTCCTTAATGTGATCTGCGGAGCCTCAAATGGATATGAACCAGTACATATAATATCACTGGATGCGGAAAAAGCATTTGATCGAGTTGAGTGGCTGTATTTGATGGAGGTGTTGACCCAGTTTGGTCTGGGTGATGAATTCATCGGGATAGTGAAGCTAATGTACACTGCCCCATAGCTCGAGTACTGGTAAATGGCACACCTACGGACAGCTTTGCACTTGAGAGAGGAACTAGGCAGGGGTGCCCTCTGTTGCCTCCCCTATTCGCTTTGGTACTGGAATTCTTAGCAGTAGCAATTAGAAAGCATCCAGGAATAACAGGTGTGGTGGGCTGGTCAGGTAGAGAGCATAAGCTCTCCCTATATGCAGACGACATGCTGTTATATGTGACTAAGCCAACGCAGTCTATGCCCCCATTCTTAGGATTGATTGAATGCTTCTCTAGATTTTCAGGCTATAAATTGAATTTAAGTAAGTCAGAAGAGATGTGCCTGGGGAGAGCTAGGGATATAGAAGATGACCAGGATCAGGATTGGGGTATGTGTAGGGTACTGCACTCCTTTGTATACATGGGTATTGGAATTGGAAGGAGTATTGGAACCCTGTATGACCTGAATTATGTACCTCTGGTGCAGAAGATTTTGACTGACCTGGATGGGTGGGGGAAATTGCCCATAATGTGGCTGGGTCGAATAAACCTGCTCAAAATGAATGTCCTACCCAGAGTTTTGTATATCATGCAAATGATGCACCTGGGTTTCACGCGGGGGGATACTAAGCATCTGGAAAAATCCTTTTCGGACTTTCTATGGCAGGGAAAGCGGTGAGCCTTGCCCATTAAAAGTCCTTGGTTGAGAGAGGTGGACTGCAGTTTCCTGATCTGGGGGTTTATCATGTGGCCACACAATGCCGTTACATACAGGATTGGGTGGGCAGACCACGAGAGGCGGGATGGCTGGATCTCGAGGAGAGGAGCTGCCCTGGTAGACTCTCAGCATATTTATCAGTGAAAGGGAGGAGGGCCTATGCAGGGTTGCCTAGACCGAATCCGTTAGTTAGGTCTGTACTAGACTGCTGGGGACAAATGATGCGGCAGAAGGGGAAGGTGCAGGAGGAGACTCTGCTTCTGCTTGTGGTGGGAAATCCTTTCTTTATTCTGGGCCTATATGATTCCGGTTTTAAAGAGTGGGAGAATAGTGGTATAAGGTGTTTGAGAGACTTGTATACCAGAGAGGGGATAATTACTTTCGAAGGCCTCCAGACTAAGACAGGTATGGGTCATGAGCACTTCTTTCATTATTTACAAGTCAGGACATACTGTAAAACATTAGGGAGAACTCTTGAAACAGAGTTATTGATGGGACAGGTAGAGCAACAGATACAAAATGGAAGGAAAAGTCCTAAAGGCACTATACGCCGGGTAGCCAAAGTGGGTAGACAACTACTCCCAGACGTATCACAGATGACTAGACAATTATGGGTAAGAGAATGGGAATTCTTGTTACAAAGGATACTTGGAAGGTCATGTCCCAAATGCACCAAGGCATTTTGATATGCAATAAATACAAGGAATCCTTTTATAAGTTCTGTCATAGATTATATTGTCCCCCACTTACAGTCAGTAAATTTAACCCTGAGGTCTCCCCGATATGCCCGAGGTGTAAGAATGGTATAGCCTCTTATTATCACTATTTTTGGTCCTGCTCTGTTTTACAGGAGTTCTGGAGGGGAGTGAACCAGGAAGTACAGATACTCGCAGGTAGATCAGTACCACTGACACCAATGGTGATGTTGTTTGGGGTGGAGGAGACAGGTGAAGATGAATGGATTCCTTTACCACGGTGGCTCAGAGTCCTGTTAATCATGGCCAGACATTACATTCTTAATACATGGGTCTCTGCAGCAAAGCCCACTAACCAGCAATGGAAGACATTGATACTGCAGGCTCTCACCCTAGAAAGGCTAACATACGTAATGCGGGAGAGAGGGGAACAATTTTATAATATCTGGCAACCATATCTGGTAGCCCTGTCACCTGCGGAGATGTTGACACTAGGGGAAGGATGGGTGGGATAAGGTAAAGAGGGATTACTTAGAATGAATGCTGAAATAAATTTCCTGTGCTGATGCTGCCTAACGGGCTGTTAAAAGGAGGTAAATTTTCAGTTTTAGATAAATTCCAATCTGTATAAGTGAACTTATAATTTAGTCTAATTATCTGACTGTAATAAGGATGGACTTGGATCTGAATGTATATACTGTATATTAAGTTTTAGTGTTGTCTTTTATTGTCTTGTTTCTCATTTAAATGTATTGGTTGTAATCTTTGTTTATTATAAAACTGAATAAACAAATGATGCAAAAAAAATATTCAGATTATAGGTCTACCTGAAGGATCAGAGGGGGACAACCCCTTAATGTATCTCAGGGAATGTCTCACTGAAAATCTGATACCTGAAGGGACAGAGGAGTCTTGGGGCATCCAGAAAGTCTACAGAATTACCCCGTGGGGTAAGGCTTCTAATTCTGAACTACCTTGAACACTAATGCTAATCACAACGGGCATTGGGGAGAGAGATAAAATATTAAAATATGCAAGGAAACAAGCTCCTTTATTTCAAGACAACAACCAGATTAATTTCTTCCCTGACATAAGCTATGCTACGCGACAGCGCAGGAAGTGCTTTGACAGAGTACGGCAACAATTGTGAACACTGGAGATCCCACACTCCATGATCTTCCCTGCAAGACTTCGGCTGGTATTCCAGAGCAAGGTGTATGTTTTTTCAGACCCGGTGGAGGTGGGAAAATGGTCCGATCATCAGGCGGCTGTTGTGGGACTGCGTACAGCAGACCAGACGGATGAAGAGGAGCTACCCAGCACAATATGATTTTCTCATTGAAAGGACTAGGCCTCAAAGTCCCTAATTTAAAAAATGGTATTTCTTATTTCCTTGTATGTTTCTGTCCCTGGGTAGCTAGTTGCCCGGTTTGCTGCCAGGAACATTTGCTAACCACTAAAAATAGTGTTTAAGGTAGGTGATTACTCTGCCTTTTGTTTTCCACACCGGGTGTAGTGCTCATTTAACAAGCCTAGAAATGTATTAAAAAGGGGTCATAACTTTGATGGTTTGGGGCAAAGAGGGGAACGTTTCCTTATTAACCCTGCATAGATTGTTGCTAATTTTAGCTTCTGCAAATATATAGTTGATTTTATCATTAAGCATTTGACATGGCACCAATTTTCCCCTTTTTTAAGGGGATAAAGGGAGTTTTGGAATGGATTTGCTGGACAATCCTTTTCATCGCGGTATCATAGCCATGTGCCTCATGGACTTCCTATGCAGCACCTATTAGGACTCAATGATGGTGCTAAATGTTGTTTCCCCTGAAAGTTGTACCACAATAGGGCACATGCAAAGCAGTCCTGTATTTCAGACAGGGGCGTAGCAAGGGGGGGTTTCCTGGGTGCTCAGAACCCCTGCCCGTCGCCTGCTTACCATGTGAAGTGCCAAAAAAAAAGAAACATTTTAAATTCAGTCACAGTCAAGTGGAGTGATGCGATCCCCCCCTCTGGATTTACTCACAGCCACTGGATGCAGTGCCAGATTCCAAGACCTGCACCGTGCGCCACCCATTGCCATTCTTTTCCACTGGCGAAGCAGTCCATTTAAACTTTAAAACCCATGGGGCCAGATATTCAAAACTTTGCGCTGGGCAAAAATCATTTGCGCAGGTTTAGCGCGGGATTAGCGCTGGTCTGCCATATTCAAAAGGCCAAATAGAGCGGGCAAACTGCATTAGCGCCAGGCAAAAGTATAATGTATACAGAGGCAAACTGACATGAATACAAAGCGCTGATACTATATTCAGTGGCTAAGCGCAGCGCTAAGTGGTTCGTAGCGACCTAGCCGACAGTTAAGCGCCAGTGTAGATTACCGCCCAGAAAAAGCTGGTCTTAATCCTGGGCAATCAGCTTTGCGCAACATAAATGGCTGTGCGCGGGATTTGCTGGGGTTTAGCGCGGGTCTTGCGCGACCCTAATACATAAATATAACACATAGATAAAGCCAAACATAGTGGAAGCTTGCTGCTAACCAATGGCATCACAATGATGCCATCATCTGCCACCAGTCCCAGCCATGCCAGGCAGTAAGTGGTGACCCTGCCGCCAGTGGACAGCATGGCAGTGTAGCCATACAGCACACACCTGCTGACCACACATATCTGTGGACAAAAACAGATGCCAGCACACACATGCAGCACTGTGGGCATGGAGGATGTTGAGGGGAGTGTGTATGGGTGGCCAGGCTGTGCCACAGACCAGGTGTGGCCACAAGGCTGGGACTCAGCATGCAGTGCACATGGGCCAGTATTAGAATACCCCAACACTAGTGTGCCTTTCGGATACTATATGCCCCCCAGCCACATACCACACAGCTGTACAACTGCCACAACACACAAAGCCAGATATGCATGTCACTGTGGGCATCACATGCCACAGGTACAGCATCTGTGGGTCACACAACAGTGTAACAGTAATGTCGACTGTCAGTAAACACCTGCAGGTTGGGCCTGTCACTGTGTACAGTGCAATCAGCATCACTTGCCCTACACACCATAGGCAGTGCTACGTCCCTCACACTACTGTCTCCCTTGCTACTGTAGTGTCTGCTGTGCACTGTAGCATGCCCTACAGTGTGACAGTTGCATGCAGCACCACCACCACCTGTGCCTATGCTGTCCTGTCCCTGAGGGTACAATATGCTATGCTATGCTATGCTGTACTGTTTACCTGTAGCCTGTAGCTATCATCGTGCACTGCCAGACTGACCTACAGATGGAGCTGCGGTTGGACCTTGTCTGCCCTGTACTTCCAGACTGACCTACAGGTGGCTCTATGGGACCCTGCAGTAACGCTAGGCAAACTGTGTGCAAATCAGGGTATAATGAGATGCTAATCCGGTTGTTTGCCCAGAGACTACCTAAGTAGGCTCATTTGCATGCACGTTTGAATATGGCACATTTTAGCTCCGGACAGCGTGTTTGCTCCAGGCTAACTGCTTAGCTCCGCTAATGTGTTAGCGGCGCTAATGGTACGGGAATATTGTAAAGTTTTGATCACTGTTCTTTCTCATCTGCTGCTTCCTGCAACTGTACTGAGTCCATGCATTTGCTGGCACACACATTGGCCACGAGTTCATCTGTACCTGCCCTCACGTTGCTGTGTACTGTGTTGTTGTTGTGGGTTGCACTTCCTGGTTGTTTTATTCAGTGCTGTCTTATTCCAGGGCAATGTTTGCCCTGCACTCCCAGCCCAGTTTGCATGGCCTCATTACCATGCTATATTCAGAAGCTGTTTGCCCTGGGCTATTCCATTTGAATATGGCTTGCTTTGTGCTCCGAGCTCAGTTTGCCCGCTGGGCAGTGCTAATTTTGGCCCTGGGCAAAGTTTTGAATATCTGGCCCATGGTCTGCTAAGGATGGCATGCAGGGCGGGGCACCGGGAGTCGGCTGATGAATATGCGCCCTGCCTCCCCCGGCTCTTGGCTGAGACACGAAGAGGCGTCGGCTCTGCATCACATGATTGCAGACTGGAGCAGTCACATGATGCAAAGCTGCTGAAGCGCACTGCACACTGGAAGAGAAAGAAAGATTCCCATGTGGAGGGCAGCATCAGGCGTCTAGGCTAGGCAGCTTAGAGTGGTGTGCGTCTGAATCAGGCGGATTGCTGGCTTATTCGGCGTGGCATCATGTTAAGGGAGATGGGGAACTCAGCAGGGTCTCAGGCAGGCTGCAGCATTAAAATCAGATAAGCCTGGGAAGAGGCTGACTAGTGAGGGGATGGGTGGCAAATTTAGAGAGGCCTTAGTGTCTAGTCAGACTGAGAAGGCAGACTCGAATGTGCACAGTGATCAGGGATTTTACAAGGTAGCGCTGCAGCACTGGCAAGGAATAGTAATGGAGCAAACATGATTTAAAAATGAAAGGGTGGGGTATTAAGGAAAAATTACCATGGGGGGGGGTCCTGGAATTTTGACAAACTAAGTGGCCTGGAGGTGGGGATTTCTGTCGAATTCTGTGCTGATTCACACACTGAATGGGGGCTGATGTGACCGGGGGACTAGGAAATGAAAGTGTGACTGGCTCAAATTAGGTGACTTATCTGGTCACATGAACAGCATAAAGAGGAGCTAAATAAAAATGATGATATGAGTGGGGGATGGAAAAATGACCATGGGGGGGGGTTCTCGACTTCTGGCTCAGTTTTAAGGTGAATCTTCTGCTCTCATCTCACACTGAAAGGGGCTGTGATGACATGAGGGACTGGGGGAATGCAAGTGTGGCTGGCTCAAATACAGCTTGCTAAATGGACACAATGCAGTGAAGTGACTTATCTGGTCACAAGTGAGACAAAAAACATAAGGGGCTGTCAAATAAAAAATGGTGGTGGAATTTTGATGCATGTTGTGACTTAACTGTTACTGGCTAAAATGCACAAAACCACCATTTAACTCCTAAATTTTCAAAGCTTCTGGGGGGACATGCCCCCAGATCCCCCTAGAAGTGTTTGGGAACCCCTCTCCCACCAAATCCTGGCTACGCCCCTGTCAGAGATTATTTTATCTCAATGGTGTCAAATGGTATTGGTCTGTGTGCTTTATGTATCATGATCATTTGTCATGTCTACATGATAATAAAAATAAAGTATTAAAAAAAAAAAAAAAGAGTTCAGGTTTGTGCCAGCATGTTTTTTATGAAAGATTTTGGATTTTCTCCTTCAGCGTTTTTCAAGTATACCCAGAATTCTAATATTTGAAGAATAAGCGGCATTCTCCAAATTTTCAAGCCACCTTCTTAACAAGCTGTTTTCCTTCGTGAGCCCCTTAGTAACATTCAATGCCCTTTCGGCTGTTTTTCTTTTTTGGCCCTTCAGTAACTTCTGTCAAGATGGCAGTCTTAAAGTGTAGATGCCTAATTTCAGAGCAAAAATCTTCCATATTTTTGTCCAAGCTTTGGATTGCTCTGAGTAGGGCTGCATTAGACGGCTGGGCCTCAGCGTGTTCCCCGCCACCGGGGTGATGATCTTTGCTGCCGCCCATTCCTGGATCCTTAGTGCAGACTCCGTCTGGGTTTGCTGCCGCCTTGTTTCCTCTCACCATATCTCCAGCTGTGAGTACTCCTTTTGGGAAATTCTTGTACCCTCAGATTCCGGAAGAAGAGATGTATTTATTGAGTGATGCAAAAAAAAATCAAATATTGATTTTAGAAAGCTGTTTATTTGCTTTGATTTGTAATGGCTGTAGAGCTGCACGGAGAGGATGTTCTCAGCTCGGCTGCTGGCCACCCCCCCCCCCCGCCAGCACTTTCAAGAAAGGCATGAAAGCAGATGGAAGCATTCTGCCAGTAAAACCACAAGGAAATCTCGGTCTTGCTGACAGCCTAGCCACCCACCATGGCAACTGTTTATAGAGACCAAAAAAATGGTTAAAAGAGGAAAGTCGGGGGACTTCCGGTGACGTCATGCACTGAGCAACAACTCGGGTTGCGAGGCTCCCTGCAAATACTACTAAACACTTCAATTAAAATCGCGATTTACAGCACCAGAGAGCACTCACAGCATACAAGAGGTGGTACAATGCCGAAGAAGAGAGGCGACTCCGTCCGTGGATCCCCCAAGCATCAGGATGGCAACAGATCGCTGGAGGAAGACTCGGAGGCGGCGACTCGCGTGGCCTCCTCGACCTCCGACACAGCAAAACGAGGCTGATCAGATCCCCATATCAGCCTTACAAAGGCAAATGACACAAATGCTGGCGAAATAAGGGACTTCAGAAAGGAGATGCAGTACGGTCACGGCTCTCGCACCGATGTTGGAAAAGAGAAGAAGCAGGAGGGCAGGAAGAGCAGCTGACAGCCACCGACAGGAGAGTAGGAAACCGGCCGCGATCGTGCAGCTGCATGGCCTGCTGAGAGGCCTTCAAGACCGAGCAGAAGACGCCGGAAGTAGGAGTCGCCAAATAATATCTGCCATCACGCCCTGAGGGCACAGAGGGTAATGAGGTTATCCCATTTTGCAGAAAATGCTCTGAGGGAGCTTTAAATTGCCAGCAGAGATTTCACTCGAGATGGAGAGGGCCCACAGGACTCTAGGCCCTAAACCAGCAGCGGGAGCCCGCCCACGTACCCTGCTAATCAAGTTTTTGAGGTACCAAGAGAGAGAAAAGGTCTTACATTCAGCATGGAAGCAAGAAGAGGTTTATTATGGTTCACACAGGCTCTTTTTTGAGAATGACTTCGCCCCAGAGGTTATGGCGCGACGGAAGGCCTATATTCCGGTAATGAGGTCTCTTAAAGCGGCAGGAGTGTGCTTTAGAACGCCATACCCAGCAAGAATGGTAATCCATTTTAAAGGGGCCCCACACATGTGAAAGCCAGGCGATATACTGGAACTTAAGAGAGAAAATTGAGTTGGTGCAGCAGCAGAGGAGATCCGAGCAACCCACCGCCAAGCTGGCCCAGAAGGTTTGGAGCGCAGGACAATGGGACGCTAGACGCTGCCAAGGCTTAGAAGCCATCCAGTCAATTGTTGAATCCCTGAGGGCAAGATCCAGTGCCATGGTAGCGGAGGACACTGAGGCACCTAAAACTTGACTTAACCGCAAGTACAATTCAAAACTGGACTTAATTATATGTGGACTGGATAAAATACTGTTTAAATAGAGTCCACAGTCATACTTGCCCTTCTGATGGGGCTTTGGCATGTCGCCAGGGGCTGGGGGGGGGGAGTGGGGGTATGATGGGTATGTGTTGGATTGATAATGTGAATTACGGGAGGGATGGCGGGAAAAGGGGGGGGTAGAGTGGGGGTTTTAGGATGTATTAAATGATGAGAACCACATGGGAAGCTCTGCGAAGCCATAATGAAATATGGGTGCAAGCCGGTGGCCACGGGAGCACTATCACAGAGCGGACTAGCGTTGCTCTGGAGAGAGTTAAGCGGGAAGGGGAAGATGGGGTGAGGTTAGCTGGGGCCTGGACACCAGTCCGCTTTTGGCTGGGTGGTTAGGCATGGGGAAGAATAGTGCGGAGGGTGCCCATCGGGGGGGGGACTTGGGGGAGGCATGGTATTAAAGGGGATATTTTGCTAAACCTACTGGCGAGTTAATTAGAATGATGGACCAGAGCTTGGACCAGAGGTGCCATATGTGGCGGCTGCTACGTGCATAATAACGAATATAGCAATAGGAAATACTCTGCAGCAGCTGTCTAGCAGCCAGGACTAGGTAGGGGCTAAGGGGGTTTGTACGGAGGTGTAAGGAGAGAGGGGAGGTAGGAAGGGGGGGTACTGATTTCTTCGGTAGACGTAAGAAGCACCTTGCAGCCAGTAGGGGCGAACTGGGGAAGCGGGTTAGGAGGGAATGGGAGACCGGGAGACCTTATGGTGAGCCAGGGGCTGCATCCCAATCTACCTAAACACCCGCCGGAGGGTTCAGATCCACAGGGCTGGTTGAGAAGCTACAGCTGGCCTGGTACAATGGGGAGGAGCCAGGCGGTGCCCTATACGGTAGGCAAGAGGGCTGAGGTGAAGGCCTGGAGAGAATCGACATAAGCTACCTCCCTGGCAGGCTTGGCCAGTTTCTCGCAATGTAACAAGGGAGGTGGGTGGGAAGGGGGGGAACGGTAAGAGGACGGGTAATAACGAATTAATTAACTGAGGGGTATAAAGAGCCACGGACATACGAAACACAACTATGGACTGGGGGCAAGAAGGTTGGGCCCTGGGGAGGAGCTCTCTGAGCGCTGTTGCAGTAGTGTAAACTTACTTCCACCTGAGGAGGGGGGATTGTCCCATGGGTCAGAACCATGAATGAATGCATTGCCTGCCCCGGTCGGACCTTGGCAGAAGGGGGGGGAGCACCTCCCCCTCTTCTCCTACCATGGATTGACTATCTGTATCCATGTGGGTGCTGGCGGAGGAGAGTGACCGCACAGGAACAAGTATAAGAGAGCGGGGCGCATCACGAGGACCGAGAGCAGGGCTCTCTTATCTGAACCCCAGGCTGGTCGGGGGGGCACTGTAACCAAGTGAGCGCCATGGGCCTGCGATCTGGGGCTCTCAATTGAACTGACGGGTGAAAGCCCTCACTCCAGATACACGGCGGTAGTCCCTCTAGCAGTAGTACAGCTCCCAAGGAAGCCTGCGACTCCTGCATGACGGACACTTTTCTTATTACTGTAGCCAGACAGGTACTTTGGTACCTGAAGCCCTGAAATAAGGGCGGTTAGGTTGGGTCATACACCCATCCTCAGGTCAGGGCTATGCCCAGGCCGGTGGAAGTGCCAGGAATGGTTGTCGGCCAAGTTGGCCAGAACTGGTAAGCTAGTTGCTGTGTTCACTGTTGTTCTTTGTTCATTGTCATGTTTGTATTATATTGTTTGTATTGGAGTCACCAAAACCACACTACATGGAATACAGTCACAAACTGGGTTTGACCATAGAGGGGACTCCTGCGGAGGACTGGGAAGGCCGGGTATAATAGATTACAATGGACATGCAAAATGCAGGCCCACACATTGAAGTTGCTGTCCCTTAACATCAAGGGCCTGGCTTCACCGATTAAGAGATCCAGGGCACTGACTTATATTAGAAGGGCGAAGGCAGACATTGCCTTCTTACAGGAAACACACATGAATCCGGCAGAGCATACCAAACTAGCCAAACTAAGCAGGGGACAGGTATTCCACTCATCCTGTAAGGACGGAATGAAACGTGGAGTGGCTATTATTGTGTCCCCGCACACCCCACTTCAGGTGGAATCCACTTGGTCAGACCCGGAGGGTCGACTGGTGATTGTTCAGGGGGAAATTAACGGGGTGGGGGTGACGTTAGCAAACGCCACCTACCACCAGATCGATCTCAGATTAAGACCCTTGCTGGATAGGGTGGTCCAGAAAACCAAAGGTATACTTATGCTAGCGGGGGATTTTAATCTGACTATGACCTCCCGGGTTGACTCGACCAGTCGAGGACCGCGAAGGTAAACACCCACCCAAAAGTTCTTTAGTAAGTTTGTATCTGAGGTGGGATGGTGCGATGTCTGGCGGAAACTACACCCCACTGCCCAAAACCTTTCCTATTACTCCCCGGTACATCACACGTATTCCCGTATAGACTATACATTCACCCAGATTGAAAATATAGGCATGGTGCGGGACGCCCAACTGGGAGATATCTCCATTTCGGATCATGCGCCCCTGACATCCTGCTGGGAATGGGGCCTTCAGCCGAGGAACACACAGTGGAGATTAAACCCTATCCACTTGCGATCGGAAAAATTTAGGGAGTTCCTCTCCGATAAAATTAAGGAAATAGTGTCAGATAATCCACGCAAGACTCCACACCTCAGAACACTGGGATACAATCAAAATGGTCCTTAGAGGACACATTATTAAGTATCTGTGGAACTAAGAGACAGCGACAAGAACGCAGGAGTAAGTTGGAGAAGCGCTTCACTTTCTCCAATTGGCACACCAACAGGGTGACAATCAGTTCTTCCCCAACTAAAACAGACTAGACGGGATCTGGACCAGATGGTTCAGCAGCAAACCGAATAGCTAACCTTTCTGAGACAAAGATTTTTACGAAATGGGACCAAGAGCAACAAGGTTGCTCGCTTACAAAATCTTGAAAACAAAAGAAGGGGGCAACTATTGCGTCTATTAGACACCCCAATGGAGGCCAGCAGGTGTCCCGTGTACGGGACATAGTAGACGCATTCGCAAAGTTCTACAAAACTCTTTACACCCCAGAGACCACAGTTTCAGCTGAGCAATTGGTGGAGCACCTGAACGCGGTCTCTCTTCCCGCTCTATCGGAGGCACACAGAGAAGACCTAATGAGGCCTGTCACTGACCTGGAGATAGGCCAAGCAATAGCTAAAGCCAAGTCCTTGAAGGCCCCGGGACCGGACGGGTACGGTTCAGAGTTCTATAAGGCGGTGAGAACCAAGATTGACCCCTTACTTCTTCGGGTCTTTAACTCGGTCTTGCAAGGAGAACCCCCCCCAGTAGTGGTCTTATGCCACTATATCGGTGATACCTAAGCCAGGTAAGAACCCACAAGAGTGTGCCTCATACAGACCGATATCTGTACTTAATCAGGACTATAAACTATTCATGAACATTGTAGCACACCGTCTAGATAGATTATTACCCTTACTAATACACAAAGATCAGACGGGGTTCGTCAGATCACACACTACTTCAGATAGTATTAAACGATCCCTATACGTGGTGCAACGGATGCAGGAGAGTGGTGAAGTGGTGGCTCTAATTAGTCTTGACGAGAGAAGGCCTTGATAGGGTCTCCTGGCCTTACCTGTACCACACCTAAGCAAATTCAGTTCCCTCCCTGTTGTCCAAATTCTTTAAAACATATACTCTGCCCCAAGGCATGTGTCAAGGTAAACAGGCACCACTCAGAGTTTTTTCAACTCGAGGGGGCACCCGCCAGGGTTGCCATTGTCTCCCTGTTGTTCACCTTGGTCATCGAACCACTGGCGCAACATATCAGGGAATCACCGCAAACTCCGGGGATCAAGATGGCGACACTGAACACCGTGTAGCTTTGTAGGATGATATACTTTTATATCTCGCGACATTCATTGTACAGTCCCAGTCGTGAGACAGATACTTGATGCATACGGCGCGGTATCCGGATATAGACTCAACTTCACCAAAACGGAGATCCTTACTTTTAACTACAACCCCGCACAGGACACCAGGGAGATTATCCCAGGAAGGTGGGACCTGCAAAAACTGAAATACCTTGGTATAAATATTCCAAAAGACCCCATGAAATATTACAAATATAACTATATACCATTTGTGTCCCAGCTAAAACAAGAATTACAAGCCTGGGCCACCCTGCCCCTCGGCCTTTCTAGGAGAATAGACCTGATCAGAATGACAGCTCTACTGAGGGCATTGTATTTATTTCAAAATATTCCCCTCAATGTTCCACTGAAAGCGTTTAAAGATATAAATAAGCTATCACGAAACTTCATTTGGGCTTCCCAGAAGTCCCGAATCCAACTGAGGGATACTCACTCTTCCCCGCCAGGAGGGGGGTCTCGCTCTCCCAGACTTGAGGCTCTACCAACAAGCAACCACTCTTACGCACATAATGACTAGACAGAGGGAACTCCCTGCACCGCATTGGCTGGAGATAGAAAGAACCCTTATCAGTGACCAGGCATACCTCGGGTCCTTATACGGGCAGGATAGGGGAGGGGATGGCGTCGGGAGTTCTGATCCCTGGCTTGGAGCGCAGTTTAGAAACTGGGCCGTAATAAAAAAGCGCAACAATTGGGGCCATATCAGATGCTCATTTGCCGATTACAAGCTAACAGATTTCACTAACAACTTGGATAACGGTTTCCTTCGCTGGGAGAAACAAGGTTAAAATATCTGGTGCAGATAATGACTCAGGGAAATACCTGGTCCTATGCGGAGATCCAGAGGAAATTCCACCTTCCACATGGGGACTTTTTCTGTTACCTCCAACTGCGACACTATATAGAGAGCCAACCGCGAATGATGTGGGACCCTGAAAGGTACCCGACACTGATCCACTGTCAGATACAACTAAATGCCACAAGGTGCCAAGAGCACCTTATCTCACGATACTATCAGGCACTCAATTCCCAAAGGAGCGCCAGACTGAGAGACGTCGCTCCAGCATGGTCGCAGAGCGGGACATAGATCACCTTGGAGGACTGGAGCGAGCTTGCATTTTGTCAGCACGAACAACTAGCGCTTCGCACCAGTGGCGAGAATTTGCCCTGGAAAGTCCTAGTTCAGCTATTTCCGACCCCAGTGGTCACTGGCACTACTTCCCAGCTACACGCGGAGTGCTGGAGGCAGTGTGGGGAAGGATGTGCCACCCTGACACACATATTATGGGCGTGCCCGGTCTTACGAGGTTTCCTGGTGCAGCTCGAGTCCCAGTTACAGGAACTGATAGATGCACAACCCGACTACCCTGGAGATATTTTTATTTCTGGACCTCCTAGAACATTAAGAGGCTCTAATACTAGATACTTGCTTGTTTTATTAATAGCATCAAGAAAGCAATCACTAGGCAGTGGTTAACTTAAAAATCCCACAGTCCAAGACTGGTGGGATATCACATTGCAGATATATAACATGGAAAAAATCACACACAACCTGAGCGAACAAGGGAAAATTTAAGGCTAGATGGACACGGTGGCAGATATATTACATGCAGAAGGACCCCACTTTCATACCCTAAGATATCAGTGAGAGGCGATGGGGGCGACACTTGGAGGGAGGCGGGGCGGATTACTGCAGGTGCTGGATTTGGCCTTCCGGTCCTCCAGTGGAACACCCATTTGGAAGAGCGCCTAGATGTCAGGATCTTGAGATGGGAGATGCAACTGGTTATTTAGTCATTATGAGTTAAGGCTGAAGCAGCAAACTAGAACTAGAACCACGCAAGGGTTAACCCTAATGAATGTCATAGCACTAGTAATATTTGACTGTAATATTTGTAATATCTGACGAATACATAGAAGTCAAAATGTTGGTGACTTATGTGTATATAAGTTGAAAACTCAATAAAAAGAAGAATTACAAAAAAAAAAAGAGGAAAGTCACCTGTATAAATGAATGCATGAAAGGGACTGGCAGGTGGGAGAGAAAACCTTTTGCAGAATAAATATACACTGCGAGACAAAACTCAGAAAGTTGTCTCACTTTCCAGTGCCTGTACCCCACATGATTTCAAAACGTACAATTTATCTGCACCAGCAAATCGAGCACTAGAAGTACTTTAATTCATACTTTGAAGTTGTAGGCGAAATCCCACGCATGCGCACTGACGGCACACTTGTGGGCATGCGCGGGATCTTTGAGCATGCAGTCTATGCAAATGCGTGGGATTTCACCCACGCCTTCAGAATATGAATTGAAGTACTTCCAGTGCTCGGTTTACAGGTGCTGATAAATGGAACATTTTGAAATCATGTGGGGTACAGGCACATTATGACTAAGTATGCTGTGTATGAAAAAACTGTTCTTCAGGACCGCGCTCGTGGCAGACGCGCGGTCCCGACGGGGGTCCTGTTCTGGATGTGCTTCCGGAATGGCGGGGCCTTACTTCAGGACGATTAATAAGGTATTTAAGTAAAACTTTGCCAAACTGTTAAAAAATACTTTCTTTTTCATATATGGGAATATGCTGCAGCATATCTTTAACAGGTTAGAGCCAAGAGGCACGCTGTGTGATTGTGGCCAAAAACGAAGGAGAAAAGCTGACAGTGTCCCTTTAAATTACACCCTGTAACAAATAGAACCATCCATCAACGTCTGTTCCCCCATCCGACTCTCCTACTCAACACCCACCATCCCACTCCACCCCCACAAACATAAAACCAATTCTGGGGGTGCTCAATCCCCAGTGTCACCACCTGAAATAAAGAAAACTGTCCCTTATAGTTTTTCTTATATACCTTCTAACAAAGAAAACCATCCATTGATGTCTGTTGCTACCCCTGCCATAACTGTCTCCTTACCCGACTCTCCCTCTCAGCATGCACCATTCCATCCCCCCACAGACATAACACCAACACTGGGGGTGCTCAATCCTCCAGTGTCACCACCTGAAATAAAGAAAACCGTCCTTATAAGTTTTTTGGTTTTATTAAATGTACCCTGTAAAAAAAAGAAAACATCCATCAATGCCTGTTATGCTGGCACCATTAGTCCCTCCACCCTCCCTCCCACCCACTGAGCACCCACCACCCCACGCCCCACAAACATAACACTGATACTGGGGGTGCCCAATCCCCCAGTGTTGCCCTAGTAGTTTTCCTTGTTAAACATACCCTGTAAAAAAGAAAAAAGTCCATTGATGTCTTTTGCAGCCTCTGCTGTTAGTTCTCCCACATGATCCTACCACTCAACACCCACCCACCACCCCCCAAGCCCTTACTTGCTCACTGGCGTCCAACGCCATAATTCTTTGTGGACCGCAGACACATCTTCACTCTTCAATGCCGGACTGTGCACTGAGGAAATCAGGTATGCGGTTCAATGTATTTCAGTGGGGTTTTGAACTTAGTGGCATAACTTGGTCATTTTTGAATATTTCTGCCCCAAATTTTCGACATGCCTATTTTGGGACCCCTCCTCATGAACAATGGCAGTGAAATTATGCAAATCTATCATGAAAGGTGATTTTGTGGTCTCTGCGCAAAATCAGCTTTCCAGCAGGAGTTGAAAATTTTCTCCACCTTTGTTTATGATGTGGGGTCATAAGAAGACTGTGTTGAGAATTTTGTGTAAAAATATTAAAAAACAATAAAGTTATGTGCCTACATTGAAATTTACAAATGCAGGCTCGTAACTTTGGTAATTTTTAATATTTTTGTTTTTTCCGTATAGGTATTTATCACTCCTTCGGCAGGCCGCAGCTGCTCGTCTGCCAGCCTACCAGACTCCGGGGTCGTGTGGGATCTTGAACACTATGCATTTTCCAGCAGGCCCTTGGAGCCAGCCCGGAGGCTTCATCCTGCCACAGCCCCTGATTTTTCCACTTTTTCTCCACAGTTACCTGGGGCCCCAGACAGAGAGGTGCATGTGCGTGGAGGCACGTATGTTCCTTCTTGCTCCGGTGACAGCCCCTTCTCCCACCCCATTGGCCTAGTGCCCTGGCTTCCATGGCTTGTGCTGCCCCTGGCCACCACCGTGAGGCAGTCAAGAGCCGAGGGAAGCAGAGATCCCTTCCCGGAGAGGAGAAGCAGCTCAATCCAGCATGGCTCCCCCCCCCCGGTGCCGACCTCCGACGGCCCTTGCTTATTCCCGAACACGGGTCGCTGGCATGGTGAGAGGTAAGGCATCCAGTGCCTTATCCCTCTACACCACCAGGCCAGCAATTTTCAATATTTTGACCCAAAATTTTCAACATAGCACCTCATGAATGTGACAGCTGTCATTTTTCAACTCCTGGCCAAAATGTGTTTTTTTATCCCGAAAGGTGATTTTGTGGTCATTGTACAAAATCAGCTTCTTGGCAGGAATTGAAAATGTTCTCCACCCTTGTTCATGAGGTGGGGTCATAAGAAAACTATGTTGAAAATTTGGTGTAAAACTATTAAACAACAATAAAGTTATGAGCCTACGTTGAAATTTATGAACACAGGTTCATAACTTTGGTAATTTTCAATATTTTGACCCCAAATTTCCAACACAGCCATTTCTTCACATCACCTCATCAATGAGACAGCTGTCATTTTTCAATCCTGGCCAAAATATGTTTTCACACTTGTGGCGCAAAATCACCTTTTTGGGCAGGATTTGAAAATGTTCTCTGCCCTTGTTCATGCCATGGGCTCATAAGAAGGCTATGTGGGGTCATAAGAAGGCTGTGTTAAACATTTGAGGTAAAAATGAGAACACAACAAAGTTATGAGTCTACGTTTCAATTTTTTAATGCACGCTTACAACTATGGTAATTTTCAGTATTTGACTCCAACGTTTCAACATAGCCATTTTTCACACCACCTCATGAATGTGACAGCTGTCATTTCTCACATCCTTTTAACACTTGTGACATAAAATGATGTTTCAGCCGTTGTTTTATAAATGACACCTGTCATGCGAAGAAGGCGTGGTCATAAAACGATTATGTTGAAAATTTGGGGTAAAAATGTTAAAAAAACAACTAAGTTATGCGTAAACTAATTTTCCAACATTTACTGATTATTTTTTGCAGATTTTGACCCCTAATGTTTGCCGTATCCCTTGTGTTACCCCACCTCCTGAACATGTTAGGTGTCGTTTTTCAAATCACCTCCAAAACTTGTTTTCACAGTCACAGCAAAATCACCTTTCGGATGGTATTTTAAAAATTCCACTTGTCTCAATCATAACTACAGGTCATAAAAAGACTTGACTATTTGGGTTCGAAATGTGGGAGCTCACCAAAAATAGATATTGCCTCTCAGCTGCCCAGTCCTGGGTAATTAAAATCTAACAATGTGTTAAAGGACAACTAAACAGCCTGAACAGCAGAAATCAAGACAGCAACATCCAAAAACATAGGGCTGTAGTGTAAGCCCTTACCTGTCATATGTTGTACTTCGTTTTGTTCCTAAAATCAGTATATCAGCATTTCATCATGTTTTAAAAATATAAACAAATCGCAGAGTCTTTCAAAATGCCCACTCTGGTAACAGCAAAAGATGGCCATGACATGCTTGCGTGATGATGTAACTGGAGCCACAGCACTCTGGAGTGATAATAGGATCTGTATAGGGACCTGTTAAATATATGTCTTTTAACACCTGTGGCTTGCATATACAGGTAAAATCCTTTACTGTGCATGTGTGAAGAGGGTATCACACAAGCACAGTAAAGGATTTTAACCATATTTGCAATCCAAGGGTGCTAAAAGACATATATTTCACAGGTCCCTACACAGCTCCTATTATTGCTCTGGACTGCTGTGGCTCCAATTATATCATCAGGCAAGCACGTTGTGACCATCTTAGGCTGTTACCGGAGTGGGCATGTTGAAAGACTCGGTGATTTGTTTATATTTTTAAAACGTGATGAAATTCTGATACACTGATTTTAGGGACAAAACCAAGTACAGCATATGACAGGTAACCATACGTTTTTGGATGTTGCTCCCTTTATTTCTGTTATCCAGGCTGTTTAGTTGTCCTTTAAAGCAGGACACCACTGAAAATTAGATATTGTATCTCATCTGCTCTACCCTGGGTAATTATATAGTAAACATGTGTACAAGCAAGACCCAGTACAACAGTAATACCGGTGGCGAACATTCGGCATTGACAAATGCTTGTTAACTTTGGGTTTTGCTCCCTGCTTTCCCCTTATTTATTTTTATGTTGCTTGCATGCATGTGCAAGAAACATAGTGCCATCATCGGAGATTTTGGAGGTGTGTCACCTCCTCCTCCAATTCAGTCAGTGTGCTGGCAGGCGCGGCCCCTGTAAGCCAATGCATTTTGGAGCTGTCTATGACATGCTCCAAAATGCAGTGGCATACAGTTGAAAGGGGGAGCTACGCTTGAGTGGGCACCGATAAGATATCGGCTGCTCACGCACAGCTCCCCCCCCACAAGCATGCGCGCCCCCGCTCGCACTGTATAGCGGCCAGGGTGCCCCAATCCCCGTCGGCTGAGCTACGTCCTCCCCAGTAGTAGGTGCCACGCTGGGGCCCACCCCATCGTGGCAAGCAGTCCTTTGGCCGACGGGTGCCCAATCCCCGTCCAGCTGAACGCCACCGATCCTTGTGCACGCTGGGAGCCCACCCCAGTGTGGCAGCAATCACCATGGCGTGAGGGGTGCCCAATCCCCGTCGGCTGAGCAGCCCCTCCAACATCCTTGTGCCACGCTGGGAGCCACCCCAGCGTGGCAAGCTCCCATGGCGTCTTTTTTTTAAACCTGCAAAATAAGCGGTCCCGCGGCGCGTCTCCCAGCCCCACACAACCGCACCCACCACTCGCGCAGCCATCCTCCACACCCCTCCTCACCCCATACTTACCTCTGGACTCTGGCGCGACGATCTTCGGTGGACCGGGAACACGTCTGCACTCTTCAAAGCCGACCGCGAACTGAGGAAATGCCGGTAAGCTGTTTAATGGGCTAGATAGGGGGTTTTCAACTTTGTTGCATATCTCAGGCATTTTTGGGAATTTTTGCACCAAATTTTCAACATGGGGTTTTTGGGACCCCTTCTCATGAGTGATGTCACTGTCATGGCGTTATTCAGGCCCGAAGGGTGATTTCGCACAGTGACTGCGCAGTGACTTTGAAATCACCCTTCAGGCCTGAATACCACCACAACAGTGACATCATTCATAAGAAGGGGTCCCAAAAACCCCATGTTGAAAATTTGGTGCCAAAATTCCAAAAAATGACTGTTTTACGAGCGTGCGTTGCGCAGTTCCTACGCAAGCTCGTAAGTTCGCGAAATTTCAATATTTTCACTCCAGATTTTCAACATTGCCATTTTACCACACCTTCTTATGAGTAGTACAGCTGTCATTTTTCCCATCTCACCCAAAATGTGTTTCCGCCCATGTAGCGCAGAATGGCGCAGTCGGTGTGCGAAATCAATGTACGGGACAAATTAAGAAAATCACAGTGACACTGTTCATGAGCAGAGGTCTTAAAATGGCTATGTTGAAAATTTGGTGAAAAAATTCCTAAAAATGACTGTTTTACGAGCATGCGTTGCGCAGTTCCTACGCAGGCTCGTAAGTTCGCGAATTTTCAATATTTTCACTCCAGATTTTCAACATTGCCATTTTAACACACTCCTTATGAGCAGTACAGCTGTCATTTTTCACATCCTGCCCAAAACGTGTTTCCACCCATGTAGCACACAATGGCGCAGTCGGTGTGCGAAATCAATGTATGGGACACATTAAGAAAATCACCATGACACCATTCATTAGCAGAGGTCTTAAAATGGCTATGTTGAAAATTTGGTGAAAAAATTCATAAAAATGACTGTTTTACGAGCGTGCGTTGCGCAGTTCCTATGCACGCTTGTAGGTTTGCGAATTTTCAATATTTCACTCCAGATTTTCAACATTGCCATTTTACACACCTCCTCATGAGCAGTACAGCTGTCATTTTTTACATCCTGCCCAAAACATGTTTCGCCTTATGCGCACAATGGCGCAGTCGGTGTCGTGAACTCAGTGTATGGGACACATTAAGAAAATCACAGTGTCACTGTTCATGAGCAGAGATCTTAAAATGGCAATGTTGAAAATTTGGTGAAAGAATTCCTAAAAATGACTGTTTTACGAGTGTATGTTGCACAGTTCTCATGCACGCTCGTAGGTTTGCGAATTTTCAATATTTCCACTCCAGATTTTCAACATTGCCATTTTACCACACCTCCTTATGAGCAGTACAGCTGTCATTTTTCACATCCTGCCCAAAACGTGTTTCCGCCCATGTAGCGCACAATGGCGTAGTCGGTGTGCAAACTCAATGTATGGGACACATTAACAAAATCACAGTGACACTTTTCATGAGCAGAGGTCTTAAAATGGCTATGTCAAAAATTTGGTGAAAAATTTCCTCAAAATGACTGTTTTACGAGCGTGCGTTGCGCAGTTCCTACACACGCTTGTAAGTTCGCAAATTTTCAATATTTGCACTCCAATGACTTCCAAATACCTAAACAGCACATAGAAGCAAGCAACATTTGGCATTGACAAATGCTTGTTTATTTCATTCTGTGGTAACTGGGTAAGGCCCACCAGGCACAAGTGCATGTTTTCAGGGACGACCTGGGAGCACTGTTGAGGTTAAGTGACTTGTTCAGTCACACAGTATGCAGGTGGAGGCTGTGAGAATCAAACTCAGGTCTTCTTGATGTACAAAGCTCATTCACAGCTCACTACTCTAACCTGTAGGCTATACTGCCATATTTGTACTGTATACAGCCTCTTCCCCTTTGATTCTGTTTGATTATGCCCACTTTTTACATCTGTTTTGTATTGTAGTTTATTCTTATGCAGATTTTGCTTATGCCTTTTTTTGCACAACCTCTTTTGCATGGGATATATAATTTTATTCAGTTTTCACTGATCTCCTGTTTTGCACTGTTTTGCACATGTAATCCTCATGTTACACCCCTTACATCCTCCCTTTGTATATCGTTTTTGCATTTTCACTGCATTGACAGTGATTTATTTTTGCACCTATCTTGTTTATATGTATCCCCCCCGGCCCCAACACACACACACATCTCCATTCCACCAGTATACATCTGGAAATGAGCTGCTTGCCAATCAGTGTGCTCTTCTGGTGACATAAATTAATATAAAGTGTATTTCACTTGTATGGATATCAGATGTATGCACAGGTACTTCTGGATGCATTCCAGGATAGCCATCTGGTGCAGACAGTTGATGAACCAACTCGGCTAGGTAATACATTGGACCTGGTATTATCAAATGGGGAGACGGTGAGGGAGCTACAGGTGGAGGACCCACTAGCTGGGAGTGACCACCTTTCAGTGTGGTTCACACTCAGCATGAGTAGGGAGGCGGTGGGGTAAGCAACAAGGGTAGTGGACTTCAGAAGGGTGGACTTTGGGAGGATGAGGGAAATACTGAGGGGGCGTCTTGAGGGGATTAGGTCGGAGATGGATTCACAACAGAAGTGGGATGTCATAAATTCTGGGCTGAGGAAGGCTACTGAAGCGTGTATCAGGACTCTGAGCAAGAAGACCAGGGTTAAGGTGCCATGCTGGATGACCAGAAATGTGTTGGAGGGGGTGAGGGCCAAGAGAGCAGCTTTTAGGACACTGAAAAGAACCGGGAGGGAGGAGGACAGGGAGATGTATGTAATGAGGTCCAAGAAAGTAACCAAGTAAGTAAGAGAGGCCAAGGCCTCCAAGGAACTGAGGCTGGCTCGGGGCATAAGGGACAGTTCAGGTTTATTGTCTGGCTAGACAGCCTTTACAAAGGTTTGTAACAAAAGTACACATAGACAACCTTCACAGTACTACATAAATTAACATTCAATCATTCATTACTACAGAATAAATACATTTATAATAATTGTACATCATTAATGCTAACAAATAACTCTTCATGGCAATTACGGTTAATAGCCTATCCTTAAACAATCTTAATTCGTTTTTTAATCTGCCTAATAGTAGAAAAATACTTTGCGAGCCTTAACGGTGACCATGAATCTGCTGTGTGCATTAAAATATTTGTTAATAAAACCCTATCTATGTTGTAAAGTGCAGACAGAAATGGACTCAACCAATATGTCTTTTGTGTCTCGTACCATTTACAATACCATAAAACATGAAGTAAGTCTTCCCTTTGACCAGTCCCACAATCACATTCTTCTGATTGAATTCCTTGCTTCTTGTACCTCAGATCCAAAACGTTACTATTGAACTGCTCAAATTTATATCTCATAAAGTTCAGTCTCAGTTTTGGATCTGTAAGTACATCCAAGTAAGATTTATATCCATGGTAAAAATTATTGGCAGCAAACCAACGTGAATAGTGAGAAGCCGAGATAATTTTCATATCAGTCTCATCCCAGTACCTATTTATTCGTTTTGAGATGTAATTTTTATATTTGAAGCTAATCATAATTCCTTGCTCCACAATCCGTCCGAAATAAGATAATTTATGTTTTTCCAACAATTTCTGTATGCCATTATACCAGTACCCATTGCAATACTCCAAACTATGCCATACTTCCTTTTCTTTTAAACAGAGATGTATCAGTCTGCTTTTCTCACTTCTTGTTAATTTAATCCAATAATTTAACATTTTTTGTTCCATTGAGGCATGTATATCTGAGATACCAAATTCTGACCTCAGATAAGCCGCAGGGCAGGAGTTCCCCATTTTAAACAGATAGCGGAGGACTTTAAACAATGGTACCATCAAGCTATTCAGATATTTAATCCCCCAGATTTCAGTACCATAAAGAAGTTGAGTTTGATACTTCATCTTAATGGTTTGGATCAAAGGCCTGGTGCTCATACCTCCATAATTACGATAAAACCTTCTCAGACCATGTATATATAGTATTTTTTAGTTTAAGTTTGAGCGACTCTGCTTGTCTAGTTCAGGCCTGATTTGCCTGTACCATTAAACCCAGATACATATAGGATGATACTATCTCAGCTTCCTCTTTACCAATAAACCATTTGCCTTTTGGAGCATTCTGGCCGAAAACCAGAACTTCTGATTTATTCATATTTAAATTCAAAAGTTCCAAATTTTTAAATAAAAACGTCAGTTTAGACTGTAACCCCTTTTTTGTTAATGAAAACATAACAATGTCGTCCGCATAGGCCAACCATGGACAAGGGATGTCCCGGATTTTTGGGGAATCAGCGTAAGGGAGAGGGAGAAAGAATTCTATAGATATGTAAGGGAGAAAAGGAACTGCAAGGACCGGATAGTCCAGATCAAGGATGAGGGGTGGGTGGAGAAGGAGGAGGAACAGACAGAAGTATTGAATGAATACTTCAGCTCTGTGTTCATGAGGGAGGCAGGAGGTCTGCTACCTCTGTGGAATGGGAGGGTGGGGATGAGGGGGGAGGAGTTGACTGATGGGGTGATTCTGGAAAGCAAGGTATTGGAAGGTCTGAAGGCACTTAGGGTGGATAAGGCACCAAGTCCAGATGGCATTCACCTTAGGGTGTTGTGGGAGATGGCTGAGGTGTTGGTTGGGCCCTTGGCTGACCTGTTCAACACCTCCTTGGACACGGGGTGCATGCCGCAGGACTGGAGGGTGGCTCATGTGGTGCCTATCCACAAGAGTGGCCCAAAGGATGAGCCGAGTAATTACAGACCTGTCAGTCTCACTTCCAAAGTGAGTAAACTTATGGAAGCGATCTTGAAGGAGAGACTGGTAACCTTCCTGGAGGTCAAGTGAGCTCCAGGATGGGCAGCACCATGGGTTCGTCTCTGGGAGATCATGCCAGACCACCCTAATAAAGTACTATGACTGGGTCACAAGGGAGTTGGACAAGGGCCATGCAGTGGATGTCCTATATTTGGATTTCAGCAAGGCCTTTGATTTGGTCCCTCATGGGCAACTGGGGGCAAAGCTGAAATGCGTAGGGGTGGGGGCTAAGATAGCTAACTGGATCAAGAATTGGCTGGAAGATAGAGTGCGGTGGGTGATTGTGGGGGGGGGGGCACTCTCATCTCCTAGGCCAGTGACCAGCAGTGTGCCCCGCAGGGGTGTGTGCTGGGACCAGTGTTGTTTGGTCTGTTCATATTAGATATTGCACACGGGGTTGGGAGCAAGATCATCTTATTTGCTGATGACACCAAGATGGGGGCTGTTGTGGATGATGGGAAGCTTTTAAACTAGCCATGGGGGGAGGTGCTAATAAGAGGCAGGAAATTTCAAGCCTCCCCCCACAAAACATGACGGGTAGTAAGGTAAACACTGAAGTACAGTGCTCAACAGAGAGCAGGACAGGGGTACATGGAGAAATAGACAAGGGCAAAAAGAGCAGGCATGGGGGGAAAAAAGGATAAAGCCAACATTAAATGGAAGGCAATGAGTACCAATGCCCGTAGTCTGGGAAACAAGCTTCCTGAGCTAGTAGCCTTAATGGAAGATGAAAAATTGGATATTGTGGCAGTCACAGAAACATGGTACACGGGGAACCATGACTGGGATGTCAACATACCAGGGTACACAGTCTACAGAAGGGACAGGGAGGGGAAAAGAGGAGGTGGAGTAGCTCTATACATAAGGGAAGGGATCAAAGCTACAGAACTAAAAAGTAAAGGGGGAGGACAAGAGGCACTCTGGGTCACCTTGGAGACAGGGAATGGCATCACAATCCACGCAGGGGTTGTATACAGACCCCCATCTCAAGGGGAAGAAATGGACAAGAAAATGATAGAGGACATTCTCAAAATGGCTGAAAAAGGGGAGATACTGTTGATGGGGGACCTGACTATGCCAGATGTTAATTAGATGACATGTACTGCAGCCACATCCAAGAGCAGGGTCATTCTCGATGCCCTGCAGGGGGTAGACCTTAGCCAGCTAGTGTTGGAACCCACTCGGGAGGGAGCAATACTAGACCTGGTACTCTCAAATGGAGAGAGGATCACAAATTTAGAAGTCAGTAGACATCTGGGAACAAGCAACCACTGCACAGTGTGCTTCACAGTAAGTAGAACCATGGAGACAAGCCATAAAAAAACAAGCATACTGGACTTTAGAAGGGCTGACTTTGACAAAATGGGTGAATACCTGAGGAATACACTAGCAAATGGCCAAAAAGGAGGGGTGGAAGAACAATGGAGAAAAATCAAAACTGCCATCATAGAGCCAACAAGCCTTTGTGTGAAACAAATAAAGAAAACAAAGCGGAGTTAAAAAACACTATGGTTCTCTAAAGAGGTGTCAGGGAAGGTTAAGGAGAAAAAGGCTGCATTCAAAAAGTATAAGGCATCACAGAAAGAGCACAACAGGGAACTGTATCAATTAAAGCAGAAAGAAGTGGGGAAGGCAGTCAGAATAGCAAAAGCCCAAACTGAGGAAAAAATAGCCAATTCAGTTAAGAAGGGGATAACACCTTTTATAGGTACATTAGGGAGCATAGAGAGGTTAAGGGAGGAATAGTGAAGATTAATAAGGGAGAGGGGAGGTGGGTAGTGGCTCAGTATTCAAAAAAGAAGATAAGGAGGAGTTACCTAAACCAGACAATAGAAGCACTCTGGGTAGGGGGGTTGACACCAGTCCATTTACAGAAGAAAGAGTCCTGAAAGAACTCCTAAAACTCAAGGTGGACAAAGCATTGGGGCCTGATGGGATTCACCCCAGAATCCTAAAAGAACTAAGGGAGGACCTAGTGACACCACTGACCACACTTTTTAACAAATCATGGGAGGATGGAGTGGTACCTGAGGACTGGAGGAGGGTAGATGTGATTCCCCTTTACAAAAGTGGGAGCAAGGCAGAAGCAGGAAACTACAGACCTGTAAGTTTGACCTCTGTGGTAGGGAAAATGATGGAATCACTTCTGAAAGAAAGAATTGTTGAGTACCTAGAGGCTAGCGGGGCACAGGACCCAAAGCAGCATGGATTTACAGCAGGAAGGTCATGTCAGACAAATCTAATAGATTTCTTTGACTGGGTGACCAAAGTAATAGACCAGGGAGGGGCTGTGGATATGGCCTACCTAGACTTTAGCAAGGCATTTGACACAGTCCCGCACAAAAGATTAATAATCAAGTTAGCCAGCCTGGGAGTGGGTCCCAGGGTGGTAGCCTGAGTTGCAAACTGGCTGTACAACAGGACACAGAAGGTAATAGTGAGTGGAACACATTCCGAAGAAAGGGGGTCACTAGTGGAGTACCTCAGGGCTCAGTACTGGGTCCAGTCCTCTTTAACATCTTTATAGGTGACATTGCAGAGGGTCTGGAGGGAAAGGTATGCCTCTTTGCAGATGATACAAAGATCTGTAACAGAGTTGATACACAGGGGGTAGAAAGGATGAGAAGGGACTTGGCAAGGTTGGAGGAATGGTCAGACATATGGCAACTTAGATTCAATGCAAAGAAGTGCAAAGTAATGCACCTGTGAAACAAAAACCCAGGAGAAGAGTACACAATAGCAGGGGAGGTACTAACAACAACAAAAATGGAATGGGACTTGGGGTAGTCATATCAGATGATCTAAAGGTTGGTAAGCAATGTGAGAAGTCAGTAAGGAGAGCCAGGGGGATACTGGGATGCATAGGAAGGGGCATCATAAGTAGAAAAAGGGAAGTGGTTATCTCTCTGTACAGACAATTGGTGAGACCCTATCTGGAGTACTGTGTGCAGTTTTGGAGACCTCATCTACGGGAGGACATAGACAGGATGGAAGCAGTCCAGAGGAGGGCAACTAAAATGGTGCAGGGTCTGCATCAGAAATCATATCAAGAGAGACTGAGAGAGCTTAATATGTATACTCTTGATGAAAGGAGGGACAGGGGGGACATGATAGAAATGTTCAAGTACCTCAAGGGAATCAACAAAGTCCAGGAGGGTAGCATCTTTCAGAAAAAGAGATGCATAAGAACAAGGGGGCACAATTTAAAGATAGAGGGGGGACGGCTCAGGGGTAATGTGAGGAATTTTTTTTTTCACAAAGAGAGTGGTGGATACGTGGACCTGCCTTCCTGGGGAGGTTGTTGGGGCTAAAACAGTGGGTGAATTCAACCATGCATGGGACAGACACAAGGCAATTGTAGTGGGGGGTGGCAGGAAGTAGGCTGCTGGTTAACTAGAATCTGCAGCTTTTCCAGTAGGTAGGGAAATGGGCAGACTGGGTGGGCCAAGTGGTCCTTATCTGCTGTCAAAGTCTATGTTTCTGTGTTGTGGAGTGGTTGGCAAGGTGGAAATTGGGTTTTAATGCAAGAAAGTGAAAAGTTATCCACTTCGGGGTGAAGAACCTGAAGAGGGACTATTGGTTGGGTGGGGTACAGTTGGGTGTCACTGAGGAGGAGATGGATCTAGGGGTCATAGTAACGGGAGCATGAACAACTCTGCTCAGTGCAGGAAGGCTGCAACTAAGGCCAATAGGATGCTGGGGTGCATTGCGTGGGGGTTTTCGTCCAGACACAAGGATGTGATCCTGCCCCTGTACAGGTCCTTGGTCAGGCCGCATTTGGAGTACTACATGCAGTACTGGCATCTGTATCTGATGAAGAATATCAGGCTGCTTGAGGCGGTGCAGCGTAGGGCAACAAAAATAATACAGGGGATGGAAGGCAAAACCTATGAAGAAAGGCTGAAACACTTGAGTTTGTACACCCTGGAGGAGAGAAGGGATCGGGATATGACTGAAACTTTCAATTACTTGAGGGGGATCAAGAAATGTGGCACAGAGGGGCTGTTTAAGCTGAGGAAGTGAACAGACACGAGGGGGCAAGGGCTGAGACTGGAGGGTAGCAGCTTCAAGAGGGAGACGAGGAGGCATCATTTCACTGAGAGGGTGGTGTCGAAATGAACGTTGTACCAGAGGAGGTGGTGGCATGCAGGACGTGGGCAGTTGCAAAAGAGCATGGGACAAGGCAAGGGGGGATGGGTGAACAACACTGAGCAGTTTTCGAGAGTTAAGAGGGAGGATGTGAGGGTAGGGTAGCTGCAGTATAGGGGTGCTAGCTGCGCATTCGTGCAGACTTCATAGACTGTGAGGCCTGTTTCTGCTGGCAAGTTTCATATGTTTGTATTTCAGTTATATACACAAACATGGCATACCCCATTCCCAGTCCTATGTCCTTAATCATAAAACATTTGCTTGTATGTACACCACATTTTGGTTGTATGCACAATTTCTGCTCCAGACAGGGTCTCTGCCAACATTAATACTGTCAATCACATCAGTTAAACTTGTGCTAACTGTGCAGCCAGTGATTAAATATGGATAATTTTTAGTCAGTTTCAACAGACCTTGGACCACACTTGGTAGGATTAATGGTCAAACCTGCATTTCAAACAACATGAAGTCTTGCTGTATTCTGACAATAGCAGTGAGTCCCAACCTTCGAACTGCCCCGGAGATGAAAGAGTTAACTTTCCATGCCAGGCATGGAATGCTGAGCTCGAGCTCGGTTGAGACTCTGTCTGTTGCTGTTTAAACTCAAACCGTCAGATTCTTTACTCCACCTCACTGAACAGTCTCTCCGGAGATTTCTCCTTCTGCTTGGTTCAATTTGTCAGAGTACCGCTTTTCTCTGTTTTCTACCGAATTTAAACCGTAACCTGTCAGTTCAGTCTCTGTCCGTGGTATTTGTGAGTACTAGATAGGTTATATTTATTTCTATTCTGTGTGGAACTTGTAAACGGTTCATCGGTTCGGTTTGAACCGATCAAGCTGTTAAAAAATCTTTATTTGTACTTTTAATGTGTGGTTACGGTTCTTATGGTTCTAAAGGCCAGGATTTATTACGTTTTCCATTGACCCAGTGACACGGTCAGGAACCGATAAGAGGGTCTTGCCTGGTGGATTGCCATTAAAAGGGTAAGTTTGGTTAGGACTGGCACTATGTCTGAGAAACCCAAAGAAAAACCGGCCCACTGGGTTTCAACACTGAGTGTGTGGGGAAGTTCCTTGCTAAGGCTGACCCCACACCACCTGTGTTTATTGTCTGGGATTAACCACCCCAATGCAGACTGTCAGATTTGTAAAAATTTCCTGCAGCTACCCTAGAAAAGAGAGTTAGTAGGCTCAGGGAAAGGGAGGCCAAAAAGTCAGCTGAACTGGATGGCCAGCCCGGTTTGGTTCAAACCAAACCAGAAGGAGTGCCCTCTGACCAGGGCGAGACTTCTTCAAGCAAAAGGAGAGCTGATTCTGAGGAGTCAGTTCGCTAAGAGAACTAGAAAGGAAAAATCAGCTGGTGTGGAGCCAAGCTTTCCTCTCCAACTGCTGAAGAAATAGCCAAAGCTGATAAATATTGTGACAGTCGCTTTCCCGGTTCCGACGAACCCGTCACCATCAGGAGGTGCTCGGTTGGCTGGTTCCCGGTTCAAGATTATGATTTAGAGAATATTATGAACGGAGGAGGAGGAAGAGTATGAGGAAAGTGAATGTGGTTTGAAAGTCTGGATGTGCTCATTGACCGGACATCTCCCCAGACAGACCTTCAGGAGTGTCTCCTCCTAGGCTTTCTGAGTCCCCCTCCCATTTCATGTTTTATAAAAAAGTGTGTGAAACCCTCCAGCTTCCTATGGAAGAAGCTGTGGATGACCAGGAGGAGCCTGACTATGTGGAAATGATGGATATCCCAGAGTCTAGGAGGCTGTCTGTTCTCTTACACAAATCTTTTGGGAAACAGACATTTAAGATTTTAAAGACTCCTAATACTATACCTCCTGTGGATAAGAGAATGGACAAGAGGTATATATTGTCAGGCTCAGATATGGAGTTCCTTACACAACAATGCAGCCATGTTGGGGTAGTGCAGGCTGCAGCCTGTGATAAGGCAAATATTCCTTTTGGCTTCACACCCCCCAGACAAGGACTCCAGGAGGATTGATGCCATGGCTAAGAAACAGTACATGGCAGCATCCTTGGGACTCAGACAGGCCAACTATATGGCCTATACTCCTAGGTATCAGAAATCCAGATGGGACACTGTCATGGCTTTAGCAAAACAGGCCCCTGGCCAGCTTGCCCAAGGAGCTGGAGCAGGTGGCTGCTGATGGTACTGAGGCATCCAAGGTGCAATTCCACGCTGCAGTGGACTCCAATGATGCATCATCTAGAGTCATGGCTACATCTGTGGCACTTCGTAGAATGGCTTGGCTCAGATGTACAAGCCTGTCACAGGATACCCAGACTAAGGCCATGGATTTTCCTGTTGTGGGTAATTCTCTGTTTGGGGAGCAGACAGAGAATTACACGAAGAAAATGGACGAATATGGACCACCTATAGGAGTGCACAGGCTAAGGAAAGGCAGGCCACCTCAGAGGCAGCACCCAGGGCAGGGCAGGCCTTTTCATAGGCCTTTCTACCAAGCCCAGGCCTCCTCTTCTGCCTATGCTCAGAAGGAGTTCTTTAGAGGGAGAGGCAGAAGGGGTACAAGCAGACCTGTTTCCACCCCTCAGCCAAAACCCCGTGCCAAACAGGCACCCTGATGGGTTGGCCAGGGCCGATTCTCCACTACCTGTAGGGGGCAGGCTGGCTTACTTTGTCCAGGACTGGGAGTCTCTAACATCAGACAAGTGGGTCCTGGAAGTATAAGCCAGGGACTGGTTCTCAGCTTCAAAAAATTTCCAAAGCTAAGAACCAGATCCTTCACCTGCAAATCCCTCAGAGCACTGCCCTAGAGGCAGAGGTCTCTTCCTCCAGCTCTCAGAGCTGTAGAAAGGTTCCACCCCTACACCAGGGCAAGGATTGTACTCAGGTACTTCCTTACCTAAAAGACTGGAGAATGGCGGCCCATCCTGGACTCAGATACTTAAACAAGCACCTTTAAAACCAAAATTCAGAATGGTGACTCTGGGAATTATTCTACCCTCTCTAAGGCCAGGGACTGGCTAGTGTCCCTGGACCTCAAGGATGCCTACTTCCATATTCTCATCAGAGCTCCCATCAAGTACCTCAGGTTCGAGGCTGCCCTCAGGCCATTACCAGTTCAGAGCAATGCCCTTGACCTAACCTCTCCTCCAAGGGTGTTCACAAAATGCCTGGCAGTAGTAATTGCTTCTCTAAGAAGGCAAAGGATTGCCATCTTCCCATACCTGGATGACTGGCTCATAGTAGGCCAGTCCCCAGACCAAGTCAAGTTACACCTACAGGTAACTCAGCAACTGCTCACCTCCTTGGGTTTCCTTCTGAATCTTTCAAAGTCAGTTCTAGAGCCTGTTCAGCTCCTCACCTTCATAGGCGCAGAGACAGGACAAGGACCCTTATCTCACTGGCCTCCTCATTCACCCTGCAGGTGTCTCGACCAGCAAGGCATTTTCTACAGCTTCTGGGGCACATGGCTGCTTCCACAGCAGTGGTGCAGGGAGCAAGATTTCAGATGAGAGACATTCAATTCCATTTGAGAGCCTTTTGGTCTCAAAAGAAGGACCCTCTGACCAAATTGATCCCAGTGACTCGAACCCTGATCCAGGCCTTACAGTGGTGGCAGAATCAGAACAATCTAAGGCAGGGAGTTCCCTTTGTCACTCAGTCCCACTCTTTAATCCTTACTACAGATGCCTTCCTCTTGGGGTAGGGGGCTCACTTGGGCGACCTGATCACCCAGGGGTTGTGGTCCCCTCAGGAATCTCTGCTTCACATCAATCTATTGGAACTCAGAGCAGTATTTCTAGCACTTCAAGCTTTTTCCAAATCTATTCAGAACAAAGTTATCCAGGTCAGAACAGACAATACCACCACAATGTGGTACATCACAAGCAAGGAGGCACTGGTCTCGGCCTTGTGCTGAGAAGCAATGAAGTTGTGGTCTCTGGCTTATTCCTGAACACCTCCCTCACAACAGTACACCTCCCAGGCAAGGACAATGTCCTGGCAGATGCTCTCAGCAGGATATCTCAGGGCCATCACAAGTGGTCACTGGATCCCCTGGTCTTGGAGGTGATATTCTCCAGATGGGGCACCCCACAGATAGATCTTTTTGCAGCCCCAGACAATCACCAACTTCCCATTTTTTGCTGCAGGACCCCAGTGTTGGGCTCAGTCCCCCTGAATGCCTTGGTTCTCAGTTGGGAAGGGAAGTTTCTGTATGCTTTTCCCCCCTTCCCTCTCCTGTTCAAAGTGCTAGTCAAAATCAGATCTCAACCCTGCAAGGTGATCCTGATTGCTCCAGACTGGGCCAGACAGCCCTGGTATCCACTTCTGTTGTCCTTAGCAGTCCAACTTCCCCTGTCTCTTCCTAGGAATTACAACCTGTTAACCTGTGCTCAGGGGAGGGTTTGGTACCCGAATCTCAAATCTCTCAATCTCAAGGCCTGGCTCTTGAAGAGTTAGAGTTTGCTGATTTACACCTCTCCCAAGATGTAATGGATATTCTGAAGGCTTCTAGGAAACCTTCCACCAGGACTACTTATAATTCCAAGTGGAAAAGATTTTCCATCTGGTGCTCTGGAAGGCATATTTCCCCAGAGTCTGCTGATCTGCCCACAGTCCTTGATTATATGGTCCATTTGAATAGCTTGGGGCTTAGACCAGCTACACTAAAGGTGCATCTGGCAGCTGTTTCTGCTTTCATTTTAGCAGGTAAGCCCTCTTCTCTTTCAGCTCACCCTGTATTCTCTAAGTTTTTAAGGGATTGCTTCATACCAACCTTCCTTTCAGGGATCCTGCCCCTGCTTGGGACCTTAATGTTTGCATTGCTCAGCTTATGCAACCCCCTTTTGAGCCTTTGTCTTCAGCAGAGCTTAAGTACTTGACTTGGAAAACTGTGTTTCTGGTAGCCATCACTTCTGCCAGATGCATAAGTGAGTTACAAGCCTTGTCAGTGGAGCCTGATTTTATCTCCTTCCATAGAGATAAGGTGGTCCTCAGGACTAACAGGAAGTTTTGCCTAAGGTGGTTTCAGATTTCCACCTTAACCAATCTATGTCTCTTCCTGTGTACTTCACTGACCATTCCTCCTCTGGTGAGAGGAGGCTGCACAGTTTAGATGTGAAAAGAGCCCTTAGCTACTACATAGAACGTGCCAAGGGTCACAGGTTTGACTCCCTCTAACTGTTCCTCACTTATGGTGAGGTTGGTAAAGGGAAACCTGCCACTAAAAGATCCATTGCCAGGTGGATTGTCTCTTGTATCCAATTTTGTTATGAAAAACTGGGTAAGGTTCCACCCTCAGGCCTGAGGGCTCACTCTACCAGAGGTACAGCTGCTTCCCTGGCTGCTGCCAGGGATAGCCCTATTCTAGAGATATGTCAAGCAGCTACCTGGAAAACAGTTCACACTTTTACCAAGCATTACTCCCTGGATATCCAGGCTAGGAGTGGTGCTCGGTCTGACACAGCTGTGCTTCAGAGCCTATTTCCTAAGTAGGTTCTGTCCCTCCTCCGTGGAGGTACTGCTTGGTAGTCTGCTATTGTCAGAATACAGCAAGACTTCATGTTGTTTGAGAAAAATTACTCACCTTAGTAATGTTGTTTCTTCTAATGGAGTCTTGCTGTATTCTGACTTCCTCTCCCTCTCAGAACCTCTGCTTTTGGGATGTGGGTGGGCAGTGGCTGTGTTTGGCCTCAGTAGGTGCCCCACCTTGTTGTTTTCACCCCTTGTTTCTTGGGTGAGTGGGTGTTGTGTTTTTCATTTTTTGGGTCTCCTGACTTGAGTCTTTGCTTTGGGACCAAAAAATAAGTTTTTATGTTTAGTAGCCAGTTGGCTAGTGTAGGTTTACAGCTTCCACACAGTACCTTAGTGAGTTTAGCTCGTAAAGATCTGACGGTCTGAGTTTAAACAGCAACAGACAGAGTCTCAACCGAGCTCAAGCTCAGCGTTCCATGCCTGGCATGGAAAGTTAACTCTTTCATCTCCGGGGCAGTTCGAAGGTTGGGACTCACTGCTATTGTCAGAATACAGCAAGACTCCATTAGAAGAAACAACATTACTAAGGTGAGTAATTTTTTCTTTTGATATATTGGATAACTGCTCATAGGTGTTCCAGGTGGCTTTTCCAGTTTGCACTGTATACCATGACATCATCCAGGTAAGTAGCACAAATACCAGTGTGAGGGGCTAGAATTACATCTATGTACTGCTGGTATGTAGCGGGTTCGCCATGTAAAGCAAACGACATGGTGATGAATTGACAGAATCTAACTGGAGTGGAAAATGCAGTTTTGTCTCTGGATTCTTTAGCTAGGGGAATTTGCCAGTAACCCTTGGTGAGATCGAGGGTACTAATGTACTTGGCACTTCCCAGTCTGTCTACCAAATCATCTATCCTTAGCATAGGATAGCTGTCAAATATGGACACTTGATTAAGTTTGCTAAAATCAAGGCAGATTCTTGCAACCCCTCCTTTTTTGTTTACAATCACCATTGGTGATGATCAAGCATTTCTCTATTCTTCTGATACCCAGCTCTTTCATTTTTATGTTTGCTTGCACACATGTGCAAGAAACATAGTGCCACCATATGAGAATTCGTAGGTGTGCCTCCCTATTTCCAATGCCCTGCTGCCTTTTGCAGGCGCGGCCCCACTGCGCCAATAAATGTAAGAGCTGTCAATGACAGCATTTGCAAATGCAGCGGCATACACTTGAAAGAACGAGCTGTGTGTAGGCAACTGAAAGAACGAGCCATGTGTAGGCAATTTGCATACTGCCGCCGTTGGCAGTATGCAAAGTGCCTCCGCGTCGGCACTGCAGTGCAAGAGCTGTCATAGACAGCTCCCCCCGCAACAAGTAGCACGCTGGGAGCCCACCCCAGCATGCTCATGTGCTCTCCCCCACACACACAGTATGGCCGACGGGGGTGCCCAATCCCCCGTCAGCTCCAGTGCCCCCCTCCAAAACAGCCTTGCAGGTGCCACGCTGGGAGCCCACCCAGCGTGGCAATATCGCCCCCAAACACACTTCCAGGTGCCATGCTGAGCCCACCCCAGCGTGGCAAAGCTCTCTATGGCCGACGGAGGTGCTCAATCCCCCATCAGCTCCGCGCCCCCAAGAACTTCCAGCTGCCACGCAGAGCCCACCAACGTGGCAAACATCCCGTGTCATCTTCCTACAAGAAAATAAACCTACAAAGAAAGAACGGTCCCACGCTGACTGTCTTGATCCCCCCTCTCCCACCCGCGCCCACCCTCTAGCACCCTTGCTCCCCACTCCCCCCATACTTACCTCTGGAGTCCGGTAGCAGCGATCTTGATTGGACCGGGGAACACGTCTCGAACTAAGAGTGCCAGTAAGCTGTATAATGGAATAAATAAGGGTTTCAACTTTGCTGCATATCTCAGGCATTTTTGGAATTTTTCACCAAATTTTCAACATGGGGTTTTTGGGACCCCACCTCATGAATTATGTCACTGTCATTTTGTTAATCTGCCCCGAAAGGTGATTTCGCGGTCACTGCGCGAAACCACCTTTCGGGACCAATGTATAAAACGACAGTGTCACAGTTCATGAGGTAGGCTCAAACCCTATGTTGGAAAATTTGGGGAAAATTCAAAAATGACTGTTTTATTTAGCATGCTATGTAGTTCCTATGCACGCTTGTAAGTTTGCAAATTTTAATATTTGAACTCCAGATTTTCAACATTGTCATTTTACCACACCTCCTTATGAGCAGTACAACTGTCATTTTCACATCTCCTCAAAATGTGTTTCTGTGCATGTAGTGCACAATGGCGCCGTCGGTGTGCGAAATCAATGTTTGGGACAAATTAAGAAAATCACAGTGACACTGTTCATGAGCAGAGGTCTTAAAATAGCTATGTTGAAAATTTGGTGGCAAAAGTTCAAAAATGACTGTGTTACAAGCGAGCATTGCGCTGTTTCCACGCACCCTTGTAAGTTCATGAATTTGTAATATTTTCAGTCCAGATTTTCACCACTGGCATTTTTCCCCACTTCCTTATGAACAGTACTGCTGTAATGTTTCACAACATGGCCAAAATGTGTTTTCACACTTTCTGCGCAGAAATGCGTGGTCGCTGTGGGAAATCACTGTTCGGGACAGATTAAGAAAATCACAGTGACACTGTTCATGATCGGAGGTCCCAATATGCCTGTGTTGACAATCTGCTGTAAAAAATTCCCAAACTAATTACATTAAGGATGTGCGTTACGCAGTTTCTACGCACCCTTGTGGCGTCACCAGTTTTTTTACTATTTTCACTGTAGATTTTCAACACTGCCATTTTTTACACCTCCCCATGAACAGTACAGCTGTCATTTTTCACATCCTGTTCAAAATGTGTTTTCACACCTGTGGTACCAAATGCTGTAGTCACTTTGCAAAATCAGCTTTCGGCTAACAAACTGATATTGCCACTGTTCATAAAGTGGGGGTCACAAAAAACCCATGTTGAAAATTTGAGTGAAAAATACTAACGATCGCTGAGGCGTTAGGGTTTCCATCCAACGCCCCACCTTGTAGAGACTGACAGGCATCATGGTGACTTGGGATTGTTGCCTGTAATGTTCATACCATTCCACCCCCACCCACATCCTGCAGCCAGTAAGAGGCATCGAGGTATGCCATGGACTCTTTGGACCCAAAGTTCACCCCATTCTCCTATACTGCACCCATCTCACTGTATTTCCTGATGGAATGGGGTGAGCATAAGGGCCAAACAACCAAGGCACACCATGACGCTTGTCGGTGTCTGCAGGGATAGGGTATGGTGAAATGGCGTGGCCGTTATGCCTGACGACCCAAAGGCACACCCCGCCAATGCCAGCAAGCAAACATTCGGCATTGACAAATGCTTGTTTGTATTTCCTTAACCACATCTGCTCTTAACCAGTCTGTAATCTGTATGTCTTTTGTCTGATAGAGCGAGCATTCTCTGTCACTATTACGTGCTCATCCTCTTTTGCTTGGCCTAGCAGCATGGTAAAAGTACTTCTCAATGTCTTTATCAAGTTATGAATTTCTGCTGTTTATTCTGTGGATACAGAAACAGTCACCTTTACAGCATCAGAAGTTAGTTTGTTGCAGTCTGTCAGAAGCTATATTAATATCTTCTTTAGAAGTTTCTGGTAAGACTACAAAACAACCTTTGGTGTTTTTTCAACCCATTTCTTCAGGAGGTTAGCATGGTATATCTTGGTAGGATTTTTCCTATCAGGGGTCTCAATCTCATAGTTAACTGTATCAGTATGTCTAACCACTTTCTTTGACACTTCAATATCAATTTTTTTTCTGTAGTTTGTAACAGTAACAACACCTTTTCACCTGGCTCAAACATTTTTTCTTTTACCCCATGGTCAAAATACATTTCTGCTGTTTTTGTGCCTCTTCCTTTTTACTTTGGGTAATTTCAACTTATTTTGCCAGTTTCTTTCTTAGTACACACATATAAGATGTAACAGATTCTTTCTGAGTGGTGTTATCTTCCCATGTTTTTATTATATCAAGTGGCCCTCTAGGTTGTCTAACATACAACATTTCAAATGGAAAAACCTGTTGATGCCTGTGGCACTTCTCTGTAAGCAAAAAGCAGGTAAGGTAAGTATTGATCTCAATCTTTCCCTTCCCCTTTCACAAACCTTTTTAACATGCTTTTTAGGGTTCGATTAAAATGTTCAACAAAACCGTCTGAGGATGATAGAGGAGGTTCTTATGTCAGTGGTACCTAGAAGTTGGTACAGCTTCTTCAGTAATGCAGCACCAAAATTACTACCCTGATCACTAATAATCTCCTTAGGTATGCCCACCCTGCTGAACATTTAGGCAAGCTCTGCTGCCACTTTTGGGGTTGTGACCGTATACATTGGAATTGTTTCTGGGTATCAAGTAGGATAGTCACATACTACCAAAATGAACTGTAGAAGACAAGAAACCCAGAACAAATGCCCTGAGGCAAAGGTTACCCTGGAAGAGTATTAGCCATACAGCCACATTTTAAAGAAAAGCACAATTGCACATACCCCAACAATGCAAAGCATCATGGGAAACATATGTAAATTCCCATGAAGGAATTTGAAGTGGCTCAACTTTAAGCAGAATTGCATGGTGTTGAAAGGCCTCATAGTGCAACCAACAATGGCTGAGAACAGCCGACACAGACACGTGTTTCGTCCTTGTTAGTACTTATCAGTGTGGCACATCTGTATTTCAGCCCAGAGAAAGGGAGTCAGCCAGCTTAGGAAGGTCTTACTTGTTTGGGTCTTGAGAGCCAACAGCATGGCAAGTTTAAAGGGAAATGCCAGCTAACACTGTGTAGCTAAAGTGCACTGACTGCCGGTCAGGTGGAAGATTGCCTTCAAGATGAGCTTGCTCACCTATAAGGCCCTATATGGTTCGGGTCCTGGTTATCTGTCTGACCACCTGACACCTGTCTGCCCAATGCACTCACTCTGGTCTTCCATGGAGGGCCTCCTTGCAGTCCCAAGGGCACAGTTGAAGACCTCCGGGGACCACGTCTTTGAAGTTGCGGGACCAGTGTTATGGAATTCTTTGCCGAGAAGTGAAAGGGAGGTTTCCTCCATGGAGGCGTTTAAGCAGGGCCTTAAAGCTCATTTTTATGTTGATTGTGCGCATGTGCAAGAAACATATTGTGGCAGCTTGCTGCAGAAGCAGGTTGTCGAGGCAAGGCACTGTTGTGGCCAATGCCCACACTGCCTTTTGAGGCTTGGCCCGCTTTCTCCAATGGGGTGGCACGCTGCTGCTGACACTAGTTCAGCCAGCATGCCACAACCTTGAAACATTTCAGCCACTGCAATCAGGGGCTGCCTCGTCATTGCAGCATCAGCCATTCCACTGTAATAAGGGAGCGACCTGTCATTGCTGGGCGGAACGTTGGTACTGTAATATTGTTTGTGAACATGGCAGTGGCTTGCCGCCGTGTTTACAAACAGTATGACTGAGCTCCCAGTGCCGAGGGGGTGCCCAATCCCCCTTGGCAGCATGTGCCCCCCCAACAGAGTTTGTTTGCTGACGGGGGGCTCAATCCCCGTCGGCTTCAGTCCCTGCGTGAGTTCAGGTTGCCGATAGGGGAGCCCACTCCCTGTTGGCATAATGGTTCCCCCCTGCCAAAAGTTAGGTTTATGCTGAGGGGGTGCCCAATCCCCAATCCCCCTCGGCTCTTGTCCCCCCCCAGCACTCCATATGTGCCGACAGGGGTGCCCAATCCCCCGTCAGCTACAGCCCCCCAAAACATTTAGGTGGCACACTGGAAGCCCACCCCAGTGTGCCCAGTGCCTCTGTAAAGAAAAAAAGTCCCACAATGGTTTTGTTTTTTAAACCTGTAAAAAAGAAAACAGTCCCTCATGGTCTCCCTGTCCCCTTCCACAACCTGCGCCCACCCACTGCGCACCCTGCCTCCCCACACCCCCCTCATCCAATACTTACCTCTGGAGTCTGGCACAACAATCTTCGGTGGACCGGGAACATGTCTGCACTCTTCAAAGCTGACCACGAACTGAGGAAATGCCGGTAAGCCGTATAATGGCATAAATAGGGCTTTTTCAACTTTTTTGCATCTCAGGCATTTTTTGGAATTTTGCCACCAAATTTTCAACATGGGGTTATTGGGCCCCCTCCTCATGAATTCAGCCACTGTCATGGCTTTAATCGGTCCCGAAATGTGATTTGCGGTCACTCAGTGGAATCACCTTCGGGTTCCGATCATAGCTGTTACGGTGCCAGTGTTCATGAGGTGGGCTCTCAAAAGTCTATGTTGCAAATTTGGTGGAAAAATCCAAAATGACATTTTAATGAGTGTCGCTTGTGCAGTTGCTATGCACGCTCATAACTTCGCCAATCTGCAATATTTTCACTCCAGATTTTCAACATTGCCATTTTACACACCTCCTTATGAACAGTACAGCTGTCATTTTTGACATCCTGGCCGAAATGTGTTTTCGCAGTTTTGATGCAGAATAGCGCGGTTGCTGTGGGAAATCAATGTTCAGAACACATTAAGAAAATCACAGTGACACTGTTCATGAGCAGAGGTCCTAAAATGCCTATGTTGAAAATTCTGCGATGAATGTCCATAAAATGAGTGTGTTATGAGCGTGCGTTGCGCAGGTTCCATGTACACTTGTAACTCCGCAAATTTGCAATATTTTCACTCCAGATTTTCAACGTTGCCATTTTTCCACACCTCCTTATGAACGGTACAGCTGTCATTTTTCACATCCTGGCCGAAATGTGTTTTTGCACTTCCAGCACAGATTAGCACGGTCGCTGTGGGAAATCAGTGTTTGGGACGCATTAAGAAAATCACAGTGACACTGTTCATGAGCAGAGGTCCTAAAATGCCTATGTTGAAAATTTTCTGATGAAACTCCATAAAATAACTGTGTTACAAGCGTGTGTTGTGCAGTTTCCACGCACCCTTGTAACTTTGCAAATTAGTAATATTTTCACACCAGATTTTTTTTTTTTTTTTAACTCTGTTTTTTGCCTCCAGCTTGTGGAACTCTCTCAGGCATCCTGCATTTCCCCCGACTCTACTTCCATGCCTGAGAGGCCAACTGAATCCTGGCACCAGCCAGGCTATCCCCCTGGCTCTGACCCCCCCACCGAGATAGGGCCACCCTATCCACCCAGGGCGCTCTATCTGTAAATTTGGGCCGGGCTGGGCTCGGCCCAGGTAAGAAGTGCCACCGCGGTGGAGTGTGGTCGGGTGGATGCAGGTGCCGTCCCCTATCCACAAGCCGGGTATTTTCTTGGTTCCCCCGCTCGTTACGCCCTCCCTCTCTCTGGCGGAGTCCCACGTGCAGTAACTCCAGGGAACGTTTGCCGTGACTCTGCAACCCTCCATTTTGGCCCTGAAGTGTTGTGGTACCTCCGGTCTCCACCAGAGGTCACCACGGTGCCGGGCATAGTCCCTGACCCCCCCGAGGAAGGAAAGCTGTCCTCCGGATGCTCAATCCTTCCTCTCCCCTGCCAATCTCCGGCGATCCAGGCTCATTCCCGAACCCGGGTCACTGGTGTGGCACGAGCTGTGGCGTCCAGTGCCTCAACCTTCAGCGCCACCGGGCTAGCCCATGCCAGATTTTTAACACTGGCATTTTTTCACACCTCCTTATGAACAGTACAGCTGTCATTTTTCACATCCTGGCTGAAATGCGTTTTCATGCTTATGGCACAGAATAGTGCAGTCGCTTTCAGAAATTAGTGTTTGGGACAGATTATGATCGAGCGAGTGAGAGAGGGGGAGCGACCGAGCTCAACTGAGCTCCATCGGGATTGCTGCGGATTTCTTTGTGGGCAGAAAAAAGGCACCAATGCCGTCAGGAGCCCAGTACAAAAGGGCAGCCTGCAGCAGTGAGAGAAACAGAATGAGCAAGTGAGAAAGGGGGAGTGAGCGAGCTCAACGGAGCTATATCATGACTGCCGCGGATTTCTTTCTGGGCAGAAAAAGGTGCCAATGCAGGCAGGAGCCCAGTACAGAAGGGCAGCCTGCAGGGCCGGGAGAAACAGAATGAGCGAGTGAGAGGGGGGAGTGAGCGACCTCAATGGAGCTCTGCCAGGACAGCTGCAGATTTCTTTGTGGGCAGAAAAAGTTGCCAACACTGGCAGGAGCCCAGTACAAAAGGACAGCCTGCAGCACTGGGAGAAACAGAATGAGCGAGTGAGAGAGGGGAAGTGAGCGAGCTCAACGGAGCTGTGTCGTGACTGCTGCGGATTTCTTTGTGGGCAGAAAAAGACACCAGTGCAAGCAGGACCCCAGTACAAAAGGGCAGTCTGCAGCGTCGGGAGAAATAGAACGAGTGAGTGAGAGAGGGAGAGTGTGCGAGCTCAGTGGAGCTCTCTGGGGGACTTACAGTTGCCCACCCTCCCTCCCATGGTCCTCTGTGGTCCCATATTACAGCAGGGTCTCTGGAGTGGAGACAAAGCAATGATTGGATACTTTAGGATTGCTGTAATAATACAGATTTAGTTGTTCTGTTTCTTTCTCTAACTGACCTAAGTACTGAGCTATACTGTTGTGATTGCTGTAATAATACATATTTATTTGTTCTGTTTATTTTTCTAACTGAGCTGAGTAATACTTGGAGTGCAATAGGATTTCTAACTAGGCTAAGTGAAACTATAGGAGAGCTGAGAACAAAAAGTATAGTACCTGAGGGGTGAAAAACAGACAAGGAGGCTTTAGGATTGCTACAGTAATACAGTATCTAATGGATGAGATTTCAGACTGAATTACCACGGTTGGCAAGGGGTCAGTAGGGGGACTACTGTGGGGGGGCAGGAATTTGAGTAAATAGGGGCCTTACAGTTGTAGTAGGGTACAGAACCTGGGAGTAAGAGCCCGTAACATAACATGGGGGCCAAAATGGGGCAGGTGCCACATGTCAATAGGGCGGGCATCTTTGGATGGGTGGAGGGGTGTACGGGGTGTGGGTCTGCCATGATCCTGGACTGGGCTTGGAGGATGGGGGGGGGGATATATGGTCTGTAGATGACTGGCTAGTTTGAGGGAGGAACTGTGGAGGTTAGGGAGACATCTAAGTGGCAGGGCAGATGAGTATGGTAGGCATCCTGAGGGGGGAATAGGGGATGGCAAAGGGTGACAGAGGAAGAATAACTAGGGACTGAAACCGACCCCAGTATCAGAGGCACTAGCAGAAAAGAGAGGAAAAGGAAGGGGTACCTGAGGCAGGGGGGGCCTCCTGATGGGGAGGAAGAGACCACGAGGAGTACCGGGGGGAGAGAGCAGATGGCTGCAGGTAGGGAGGGACCAGGGGTGGCATGGAGGGGAACAACTAGGAGGGGGGAACTGATAGGGAGAAGAGATGTAGGACAGGTATCGACTAGGAATAGATTCGAAACTCTGTTATCGGACAGAGAGGGGGAGCAGGAACATACTGAAGGGGGAGGACAAGCAGGGCATGAGAGGGATGGCAACAGGTAGGGGAACAGGTAGTGAGGACAAAAGGGTAGAAGGGGGCTAGTAAGGAAGGCGGGAGTGGTGACTGAAGAAGACAAGGCTACAGGAAGGGGAAGGATGGGAGGGGTGTCACTATCGGGGTAGAAGGGAATGGGGGCTCTAAATTGACAACAGTGGGATAGGAGAGGGGTTGGAAATCAGCTGGGGAGGAGGGGAGGTCGACATGGGAAGCCCAGAAGGAAGTAGTCAGGCTGGGAAGAGGTTCAAGGGGGATGGGAGAAATAAGGCAGAGAAAAGGTGTGAGGCAGAAATAGGGGATACAAATACAGAAGTCACAGAGGGTGCAGTTGGTAGAGGTAAGGGACAGGAAAGAACGAATACTGAGGTGGTGGAAGGGGCATTAGAAAGGGGGAGGGTAGGGGAGTACTCATCCTGGGGGATTCTATACTGAAATGGGTGAGATGGGGGCGGAAAGGGGGAAAGGCACAGCCATATTTGGGTTGAAGCTGTCCCCAGGTTAACTGCAGGAGGGGCAGGGCAGGCACTGCTCAAGCGTGCAGCAAATGGGAGGAAGAAACCTCATTTACTGTTGCATGTGGGTACAAATGACTTGGCAGGGGACACTGGAAGCAGTGAGGGGGTGGGGCAGTCGGTAGCATTCTTGGAGGTACTGCTGGTACCATGTGCAAACATGGAGAGGAAGGGTAGGCTTGAGGAGTTTGAGTGGCAAAGGGATTGGTGCCACATGAAACATTATGGGTTAGTGACTAACTGGGGCAGGGTCTCGGGGGAGAGGAATAATGACTTGTACGCGGGGGACAGGGTACACTGGAGCAGGAAGGGAAGGGGAGGGGAGTATTAAAGGCAGCATTGCTGCTGGGCCACTGGCACTGAGGGTTGAGGCACTAGACAACACACCTCACGCCATGTTGGCGATCCGGTTCGGACGCAAGCCTGGGCCGCCAGGGGTTGGCAAGGGAGGGATAGGATTGAGCATCCGGAGGACTGCTCTCCTATCCTGGGGTGGGATCCAGGGACCCACCGCTCTGTTGTGGCCCCTGGCGACGACCGCGGATGTTACTACAGCAGTGTAGTAAAAGGTGGCAGAGTGTGGCGGACATTGGCATGCTGTGCCTAAGCGTCATTGCAAGCCCGCACTCCGCAAAGGGAGAAAAGTGGAAAATGGGCTATGGTCAGGCAGCATGAACTTCCGACCCCCGCCGCCCTGAATGGTGCCTCCTCAACCGGATCCTGCTGTGGTGGGTCAACCTGGGAAGCTCCCCAGCACGTGGGTAATCCGTGGAGGTGAGCAGGTCGGCCTGATGTCGGGGGCAGGGCTAGGGGTGTCGGTCGGGATGACCAAGCTGACCGTAGCCCTGTGAGAAAATATGTAAAAAAAAAAAAAGCCAGGATTAGAGGGGTATATCTCTACTAAGGTGGATTGAAACAAATGGGGGGTCAAAAGACTGAGGTTGGTAGAAAGGTCCGGACAGGGGAGACTGATGAGCTCACCGCCCTAGATATAGGTAAAGGCGGAGGCGTAGTAACCCTGGAAGGGGGCAGGCAGAGTGGTCTGAGTGTAATACAGAAGGCACCACCACCCGGTAAGAATAAAGAGGAGAAAGGGTGCAGACTACTGGGAGGAGGGACACAGGCCAAGGAGGAGAAGAGTGAGGAGAAGGAGGGGTATGGGTGGAAAGTGGTCTGACTAAATGGATAGAGAACTGGTTACAGGGGAAGGTGCAGAGGGTGGTGGTGGTGGGGTAGCTTTCGGCATCCAGAGCAGTGACAAGCAGGGTGCTGCAGGGCTCAATGCTTGGCCCAATGCTATTTGGGCTCTTTATCTCCAATATAGCACATGGAGTGGGGAGCAGGGTTAGTCTGTTTGCACATTATACCAAATCAAAAACAAATACTTATAGTAGCAGAGCCCCCCACACACACACACATACACACTTCCTGAAAAGCTGCTTAAAAGCCTACAATTCATTCAGATCAATTCCATTTTCTTACGTACTTGGGGTTCAATGCCAAGTATAAAATCATGTACCTAGGGCATAGGAACCCGATGCTGGGTATGGGATGGGGGAGGTACTGATACTAGACATGAAAGGGTCCTTGAAGTTATTATATCAGAGGACCTCAAGATGGCAGTACAGTGTCACAATGCTGTGGTCAGGGCAAATTGGATTCTGGGGTGCATAAGCAGTGGCATCTCCAGTAGGAGGAGGAGGAGGAGGGATATTGTCCTGCCATTGTCCAAGGTATATTAGAAAAAGGGGAAGGAGGTGGGTCAACGGAGATCAATAGGGCTATGGAAGTGGAGTAGGTTCAAGTTCATCGCAGGAAAAATCCATTAAGCAAGCTCATTCACAAGGAGGTCCTGATGGACGCAGGCAGAATAAGACATGCAGTAACATATACAGGCAGGAGTTACAAGTAGGCAGAGAACACTTGGGCAGACTGGATGGGCTGAGCGGTCCTTTTCTGCTGACAAATTCTGTTTCTGTGGCATCATGTGTTAATTCAGGTGCAGTGTTTATTTAAAGTTGGTCCTACCATACATCCAGATGTAAGGTTCAGTAAATTACTGAATTAGATGCAGCCCACTTACAGCACAATAAACACAACCCCAGTGCTTCAAGAAGCCTTTACTCTTCATAAGGCTGCCTAAAGAGCTGGGGTTCTATTTGCAGTGTCCACACCAGTATGCTGATCTTAAACTTGCCGCCGGATCTGAATGAGTACTTCAGTCTTGCTCACTCCATTTCTTCCCCACTTTGAAACCTGCTTGTCCTGAGTTATTTTTCAGCTGGCAGTGCCTCACCTGTGTTGGAAGATGACCAATAAGCGGCACTGAAAGACGTCAGACTTCACAGACACTGAAGGCAGCTGCTCATGGACAGACATAAGGCAATTCTGCTGGGGGATAGGACGCAGTAAGCTGTTTAACTAGAATCTGCAGCTTATCCATCAGGTAGGGAAATAGGCAGACTAGGTGGGCCAAGCGGTCCTTATGTGCCGTCAAATTCTATGTTTCTCACCCACCATCTTGGCAAGAAGAAGGTTGCAGCTGTGGCCACTGATGACTGTTGGGGTGTGGGGATGGGGGGACCAAAGGGGACAGACATAAGGAGATACAAGCATAATAAAACTTGTGAGACCTTCACCAGCTTTCCAAAATGCTTACCAGTAAAAGAACACTCTATGAAGTTGTTCAAATGGCAACACAATCTGGTGAGCCCTCTGTCTGCCATCTGACACCAGGCATCAACCAGCATAAAATTGCCTACAGAAGGCAGTGTGGTCATGTGGTTACTGAAATACTGGAGATTACAGATTTATAAGAACAAAAGAATATCACACAGAAGCTGGCACATGTGCCTACAGCAGTTGTCTCCTGCTTCTCAGTAGTCATATTTATACCCTTTAGGTACTTGAATGTTTCTATCCTATCCCCTCTTTCCCTCCTGTCTTCCACTCAGTGCATATTGAGGTCCCTTAATTTCTCCTCATAAGTCTTGTGTTGCAAACTCTGTACCATCTCATTCGCCCTTCTCTGAACCATCTCCAGCCTGTTAATATCCTACCGAAGGTGCGACCTCCAGAACTGCACACAGTATTCCATGTGAAACCTGACCATGGTTTTATATAATGGCATCACTACCTTCCTCCTTATGCTGGTGATACCCCTGCCTATGTACTCCCGCATGTCACTGGCCCTCCCAGCTGCCTTACCACTTTGACATTTTCAGGTCATCTGAAATAACAACCCCCCAGGTTCCTTTCCTTCTTTGTGACTGTCAGCAACTCCCTCCCCCACCCCATCCTGTACCTTTCCCCAGGGTTTCTGTGTCCCAGGTGCATCATTTTGTACTTTTTTGAATTAAACGTCAGTTGCCAGTCCTCAGACCATTTCTCAAGCTTCCGCAGGTCCCTCCTCATTTTCTCCACCCCCACTGGGGTATCCACTGTCTTACAGATCTTGGTGTCATCTGCAAACAGGCAGACCTTTCCCTTCAGCCCTTCTGCAATGTCACTAATGAAAACACTGAACAGGACTGGCCCCAGGACCAATCCCTGCGGCACCCCACTGGTCACCCCCTCTCCCCAGACTGCGCCCCATTTACCACCACTCCCTGCCTCCTGTCTGTTACCCAGTTTCTAACCCAGTTTACCATCCTTTCCTCATGTCCAGCCTACTCAGCTAGTTTATTACCCTTCTATGTCGGACGGTGTCAAAGCCTTTGCTTACATCAAGGTAAGCATTGTCCACTGCCCCACCTTGATTTACTTCCTTTGTCACCCAGTCAAAGAGATTAACCAGATTTGTCTGACATGACCTCCCCACTGTGAATCCATGTTGTCTATGGTCCTGGGCTCCGATGGCTTCTACAGCCGCACTGTCCTTTTTTTAACCAATGTCTCCATGATCTTCCCCACTATTAAAGTGAGGCTGACCAGCCTATAGCCTTTGCAACTGCTGTGGCCCTTGCCCCTCCCCCTCTCCTGTGAATACTGGATAGAAAGACACAGGGGATGTCTTGGGGGAAGGCACATGACAGTTCTTAGGCATGGTACTTTCACTTCCAAATACCTAAACAGCACATATAAGTAGTCAACAATCGGCATTGACAAATGCTTGTTTTAATCTGGCGTTCGACATCCACTAGTTTTAACTTAAGTAGAAGAGGTCTGAAGACTTAATTTCAATGGTTTTAATTATTATGTCTGATGATTGACTGATCCTGATTTGAAACTGTTGAATTATGTGTGTTTCTTGTTTCACCTCTATGTAAAGTGCCCAGAGCCCCTGGGAATGGGCGCTAAAGAAATAAAGTTTGCCTTGCCTTGACTTGACATTCCTCGCAGTTTATTCAGAATTATTTGCAGTTGCTGAATCTTGGTCATACGTTGTCTGGCAGTGCAGGCTTTAAAACTAGCACCAGCTCACCGGCCAAATGCTAATAAATGTTGTATTGGGATACTAGACATTTCTTTTAATTAGCCCTGCTGACTAGTACTCCAGTTAATATTTTAATAAGCATAACAGTTTTGCCAATGGAATGCAAGTATGACCAGCAGCTTTTCTCGGTCACTAACTACTGGCTAGTTGCTGCAAAACTTATTTTTTATGGCTGCATAGCTATGCTGACATATAGCGAAAAGGAGCATAGAGAGTAAAGGGGGTTTGAGGGCATGATCAGATACCGAATGCATAGCAGTTTGTGTGCTCTGCATGCCACCCAGTGAGTGGAGATCAAGCACATCGATATAAATCAGTGCATCTGTTCCCTGCCCCCGCTGCAGCTCTCCGATCAAGTGCTTCCTCTCTCTCTCTCTCTCACACTCTTGTTCTGTTCTCCACCACCTCTGAAGCACTCCAGTTGGGCACTTCCTCTGTCTCCCTGGCCATTGTCTTCCCGTGCCAGTGACCTGAGTTCAGGTGCAAGCTCAGTGAGCCAGCTAAATGAGCCAAGGTTGGGGGAAGGCGCTGCAGCATGTGGCACCAGCCCCAGCCAGGGGAGGGGCAGATCAGTGTTCTGGTGTACAGACAATGCCTTGTGATGGACTGGGGAGCCTTCCCTCACAAGTGGTTGATGCCCGTGTTGAGGCCTGATGGGCCATGCCCTGTGTCGGATATCACTTATCAGGTTAAAGCAATAGCAGCCGTTTTGACTCTGACCAGAGTTTATTTTCTCGATCCTAACCCTTATCAGGTTTACAGTGATATTTCTTTTTTTTTATTTTTATTCTGTTTGTTGAACATTTTCCATAAAAGAAACATGTAACAACACAACACCATATCACCACAGTATTATTAACAATCAGAGTCAGTATTGCCCACCCCTTCGTCTTGAAGACAAAAAAGTCTAGATCTTACTTCGAGAGGGCTCTTGCAGTAGGTATTCACAAATAGGACTAAGCAGCCAGGCATCTGGACCCCACGGAAAAATCTCTAGCTAGCAGTCTCTGGCAGAGGACCGCCCCCACGTCAGGTGACTGGTGTCAGATGACATCTGTATAAAGGAGCGGTCTCCTATGCCCACCTTCCAGTTCTTTCCTGCTGTCGGCTTGAGAAAGTTCCTCGTGATTGAACAGCGCTTGTCAGTACCTTCGTTGGTTTAAAGTTTTTGACTTTCCGGCTCATTTTCTCGATTTTCTTCTAAATTTCTTCAGACCATCTGCTGTGTATGTTGTCCCCGACTCCCTCCGAATCACATAAAAACAAGTGCGACTCGTGTGGTTCTCAGCTTCCACACAAGGACGGCCACTCCTTGTGCCTCTTCTGCCTAGACCTGGACCACCGTATGGAGACGTGCCAGCATGGCCAAACATTTAAGTCAGCTACCTGCAAGCAAAGGCAGCAGTCCCTGGAGGCCTGTCTTCTAAAAAGAAAATGGCATCCATGGAGAAGGAGCTGAAGAAGCTTAGGCAGGTGTCAACCTCCCCAGAAGGCCATAAAAAGAAGCACGAGAAGGAGAAGCACCGGAACCAGGATTCCTCATCCACAGCAGCTGCGACTTCGGCTGGAGTCACGGCCCTACAGTTATCTTCCCCTCTGGGGGATCGCTCCTCGATGGCTATCTTGATGGCTACCAAGAAGGCATCACCCCTCCTGTTGGGCTCGCGCTTGGGCCCCTCAGGAACCTCTGGGGTAATGGAGGCTCCTGCCAAGGCTGCTCTTCCAACACGGCCTTCCGGTCTGAGCGGGTCCGATAAGTCAGACGCCAGTACCACTGATCCCTGCATGGACAGGGCTAATGAGCTGCTCACCTCCTCTGGTGATCGCCCAGCCCACCACCCTTCCGGCAAGGCCGCCCCTCCTTCACAGCCTTCCACGGATAGGGAGTCCGATAAGTCAGACGCCGGCTCATCTGACGTCCACCTGAATGCTGCTGATAAGACAGCCATCTGCCCCTCCAGCGACCACCCAGCAGACTTGCCTGCACCATACTCAGTCATCATGTCTGACGTCCCAGGCTCTCCGCAACAGATCCACCTGTTGCCCTCTGAGGTCCCTGCGTCCCTTGGGTCCACCCGGGGATTTTAGCCCTCCTTCCCCGGCTGAGACTGAGGACATAGGGACGCTGCCAACAGGGGTCCACCCCCCCAACACTGCGCTCTGGCATTCCTTTGCCTGATGGAGGATCTGACCCTCCATCAGGACGTCGGACCCGTTCGGTGGTCTCCTACACTGGGCCCGACGCCCTCTGGACCAACTATCCCACTGTCTGGTCCACCAGTAGGGCCTTCGCCAGGACTTTCTGCTCCATCACAGCCCCTGGTGCCAGGGTACCCGATGCTGCAATACCTGGTGCTGCAGTACCCAGCTCCACAGTATCTGCTGCCGCAATCCCCGGCTGCACAGTATCTGCTGCCGCAGTACCCGATGCCACATTACCCGGCGCCGCAGTACCCGGTGCCTCAGTACTCGACGCACGGTTTCCCGCCGTCGGGTTATGGATACTGTCTTTACGGGTACCCTCACTACCCGTATCTGAGCCCCCCTCTCCTCCTTTGCCACCACCCCCTCTACAGCCACTTGTGGACTTGAAGGAGACCTTGGCGTCGTGGTGGACTGAGGCCAAGGCTCAGCTCACCGAGGAAGTAGAGAGTCGTCTTCCGACACCGTTCCCTATGCTGGACCCCCTATGTCGGAGACGGGAGACCTCCTCCCCTTTACCCGATGCCAGATGAGATGCTTCTGGTTCCCAGGGTGGGGAGGACATGCTCCCCCGGGGACTCCCCAGAGGGGTCTTTCCTCCCCCTCCCAGGGAGGGGTCTTCTTCATCTTCCTCAGAACCATCCGACTCAGATACTGAGTCAGATCACTCTGATCATGGAGACAAGCCTCATACTCTAGAACGCCCAGGGCCAAGAGACCCTCCAAAGTCTCCTCCAGAGGAGTCTTCCTTTCTGGAGCTCTTGAGAAAAATCCAGGAGACAAGTCAGTGGCAATCTGTGGAGCCAGATCCACAGCGTAAAAAGCTTGCTGCTCATCTGGATCTGCCCGAGACCACTCCCACACTGATTCCACCCTGGATAGAACCTCATGCCGATCTTATTTCCACTATTTGGAAACAACCATCCATGCTAGCCCCCCTTCCAAGGAAGGCAGATAGGCTATATCAGGCTCCGGAGGGTAAAGACTTTCTCAGTCTTCACCCCAAGGGGGACTCGGTTGTGATCACCGCCACCCAAGGTCGCTCTGCCAACCCAAAACACCTAAGCTCATCCCAGCCTGACAAAGAATCACGACTTCTGGATCAGTACAGGAAGAAGATTTACTCCTCTTCAACCCTAGGTATCAGGGCCTTCAGCTACTTTGGCCACATGGGGGATTTCCAGAAGTCCGTTCTCAGCCAGGTGGAATCCAAACTAGACTCCCTTCCTGATTCCCAAACTAAACAGGAACTGGGAGACCTGGTCCACTTCGTTCATTCAGCCTGTAGGCACATGCTTTGTGCCACCTACGATGCGGTGGACACAGCTGGCAGGAGTTCGGATTTCGCCGTAGGCTTACGGCATCATGCCTGGCTCCATGTGTCAGGATTGGTCCTTGAAGTACAGTCCACTATCCAGGATGCTCCCTTCAGGGGTTCGGTGCTGTTCGGGGGTGATGTCAAGGACATCATAACAGAACTGCAGGAGAAGGGCACTGCACTTAAGTCAGTCCAGACTTTGTACAAGCCTCATCAAGGGCAGTGACATTCTTTTCGTTGCCAAAACTGACAAAAACAAAAGCCCAATCAAGGAAAGCGCACAAACAAACGTCGGGCCCCACCAGCAACCAAGACTCCCCCCAGCAAAAACTCCATGGAAGCCTCAGCTGCTGCACTGCCACACTACTCCTGACTTCCTGCATCTGCCTCTGGCCATTCCAGAGGAACCGGTGGGGGGAGATTCTTCTTCCATCTACCAGGTTGGGAGAGGATAACATCGGACGCTGGGGTGCTCCAGCTAATATCTGCCGGACACGCAATAGTGTTTCATCAGAAACCTCCTCAAACCCCACCCCCCCAGTCGTCCTACTCCCCTCAACATCTTCCTCTGGTTCTAGAAGAAAATCTATCCCTTCAGTTGAAGGCGGCAATAGAGCCAGTCCCCACTCATCTTTGGGGGACGAGTTACTATTCCCATTTCTTTCTAGTTCCAAAGAAGACAGGAGACTTGAGGCCAGTCCTAGACCTCAGCTCCCTGAATATGTTCGTGGAGTACAAATGCTTCAGAATGCTCTCCTAGCAGAGTCTTCTACCCTTACTTCGGCTGGGACAGTGGCTTTGCACTCTAGACATGCAGGATGCTTACCTGCATATCTCCATATACCCTTCCCACCACAAATACCTCCGTGTTTGCTTTCAGGGGGTCCACTACCAGTTCAATGCCCTCCCATGTGGTCTTTCTCAGCCCCCCCGAATATTTACCGTATGCCTGTCAGTGGTAGCGGCCCACCCTGTATACTCAGGGTGTGCAGGTCTTCCCGTACCTGGATGATTAGCTCCTGGCGAGCCCTTCCAGGGAAGAACTTCTGCACTCCCTTTCCCTTACCCTGCAGGTTTTTACCAGCCTGGGTATTACCATCAACCAGGTCAAGTTCCACTTGGTCCCTTGCCAACGCCTTCAGTTTATAGGGGCGATACTGGACACGACCCTAGGCAAAGCGTTTTTGCCTCCAGACAGGGTCGAGACCCTTTAGAATCAGACTCGTCTCCTGTCCGGTCGCAGACTGGTCGGAGCCAGGTCAGTCCTCCGCCTCCTCGGGCTTATGGCGACTGTCATTCCGACAGTTCCATTCACTCGGCTCCATATGAGGATCTCTCAATGGACGCTTCGGTAGCAGAGGGACCAAACCATGGGCGATCTAGACCAAGAGGTGCTAGTGTCGGATCCCATGAGCAGGGACTTGCACTGGTGGATGGTTCAGGAGAACCTGTGTCTGGGAGTTCAATTCTGCATCGCTCCTCCTTCCCTCCCATTCCCTTGATTCCAAGGGTCTTGAACAAACTCAGAACAGAAGGGGCTTGAATGATCCTCATTGCTCCCTTCTGGCCCAGGCAAGTTTGGTTCTCTCTTCTGCAACAGTTTTCTGAGGAACCTCCTCTTCCTCTTCCTCTGTCGCAGCACTTGTTGACCCAGGATCAGGGGACCCTAGTTCACCCAGGCCTCAAATCCTTTCATCTTCATGCGTGGCTCCTTCAGATGTAGCCAAGGCCTGCTTTGGAGTCTCTCCTTTAGTAGTGGATATTTTGGTGGAGGCGAGAAAGGCTTCCACCAGGTCCACCTACGCTATGAAGTAGAAACGGTTTTCCATCTGGGTGAGCTCTAAAGACTTAGAGCCTTTCTTGTGCCCAGCTAACAAAGTCCTGGATTACATGCATCACCTCTTTGACCTGGGTCTCAACCATTCCTCTTTAAAAGTCCATATGGCAGCTATTTCAGCCTAGCACATTCCCTTTGGAGACAGGACCTTTGCTCAATTGGAAGTCTCTAAGACTTTTCTTAAAGGGGTTCTCCACCTGAGACCCGCCATCCGCAATCCTAACCCCCCCATGGGACTTGAATTTCATCCTGGAAAAGCTCACACTGCCTCCCTTTGAACTGGCAACAGGTGCAGACTTAAAAGTTCCTTTCTTGGAAGACTCTCTTCCTGATGGCTATCACCTCGGCTTGACACATTTCAAAGCTCCAAGCCTTGATGTGCAAAATCCCGTATTTGATTTTCCACAAGGAACGTGTGGCCTTGTGCACCAACCCTAAGTTTCTTCCTAAGGTGGTGGCTGAATCTACGCTGAATTAATCCATTGAGTTACCAGCTTTCTTTACACAACACTCCAGTAAAGGGGAGTACCTCTTTCATACTCTGGATGTTCACAGAATCCTGAGATACTACACTAACCGGACTAAGGATCTACCGATCAGCTTTTTGTTTCTTTCACTCATAAACGGGAAGGCAATGCTGTCTCCAAGCAATGCCTTTCCAAGTGGTTGGCCAATTGTATCACTTTCTGTTACAACAAGTACAACAAGACCCTTCTGAGTCAAGTCAGAGGTCACTCCACTAGAGGAGTAGCTTCCTCTGCTGCTTGTTTTAAGAATGTGTCAGCAGCAGACATCTGTGCAGCCGCAACTTGGACTTCCATCCATACTTTCACAAACAACTACAGTTTGGACATTGCCTCTCACTGTAGAGCAGACTTTGGGGTGGCTGTTCTGCAGGGTCTCCTTTCATGAGACCTGCTCAGCCCTGAGGTTTTATGTTGTGGATGACAATCCTCCTCCCGGGTTTCTCTTTGTTCCAGACTGCTTAGGACTCAGTCCTGTTTGTGAATACCTACTGCAAGAGCCCTCTCGAAGTAAAATAGTACAGTTACGTAAGAACTTACCGTAACAGTAGATCTTCAAGAGAGGCTTTTCCAGTAGGTATTATCTTCCCGCCCTCCATCCCTCTAGGTATCTTTTCTCCTTTTCCATGGGGGCATATCCTCTTCTCTCTCATCTTGCCTCTTCAGGCCTTTGGTGGGAAAGAACTGGAAGGCGGGTGTAGGGCACCGCCCTTTTATACGGACGTCATCTGACACTGGTCACCTGACGTGGGGGCAGTCCCCCGTCAGAGACTGCTAGCTAGAGATTTTTCTGCAGGGTCCTGATGCCTGGTGTCTTAGTCCTATTTGTAAATACCTTTTGCAAGAGCTTCTCTCGAAGATCTACTGTTACAGTAAGTTCTTACGTAACTGTACTTTACTAGTTATTCTTAAACAAAGGAGCATCTCTGCACTGATACTTATAATAAAACAAACCAAACAAACATCCAACATCAACTATCAAATACCTGACACAGATGGGCAACCAAAATATTGCACCTACTGTATGCAACTTACAGGTGCCAGGCACTAGAACAGCATATGGAAACTTTTGCAAGCAGTCATCCAGGGGCCACCCATGACGACATCAGATGTCAGTCTTCATGTAAAACGTGGGTGGCCCCTCCTCTCCTCAGTTCTTTTCCCACCATTGCTCAGACTCACCAGACCACTGTGGAAATGTTGCTGCGATAGCCACCATTTATTTCTTTTGCATCTATTAAGTAATCACTTTTGCAGTGATTTTTGGTGACCTGCATGTCGTCGAAAGAACTGTCTAAACTTTTATGGTACTGTGAGTGCGGGGAAAAGAGTTACTGTGGAGACTCCCACATCTGTATCTGCTGCCTAGGCCTAAGCCAAATGTGAAAGCCTATGAAATCTGCCAGAGGTTTAGTTCTGTAACCAGGAGATGCTGAAAAGGGGCTTTGGAGAAGATTTTTTGCTCCAAAAGACTATGGAAAGGATTGAGAAGGAGTTCCAGCAAAAATCTGTGCTGCCGTCTCAGTTGACCAAATCATGGATGTCTAAATCCCCGGGAATAAAATGTCAGGGAGTCACAAGCACAAGCAATGGGATAAGGAAAAGACTTCCCCGGTGTGTTCCAGGATGTCACTGAGCCCAACAGATACGACCTCAACTTCGATGCCATCTGCTTCAGCAGCAGCATTGACTGTCCCTTCCCTGACCATCGAAATAACACAAAGGTTGGCGCTTGGCATCAGCACTACTGGACCTGCTACATCCAGTACACTGCCGACAACATCGGGGACTCAGCTTCCCCCATTGACTCCTCCTGTTATGCCCAGATCAAACATAGAAACATAGAAGATGATGGCAGATAAGGGCTGCAAGGCCCATCCAGTCTGCCCATTTCTTTTTCTACCTCATGACTGTGCCATCGGCATTTGCTCTGTCAATGGCCTATCTGTTCATACTCATTTGTATTGCTCCCTTATGCTTATCCCATGCCTGTTTGAAGCCCTGCACTGTATTCATATCCAACACTTCCTGAGGTAGGCCGTTCCATGCATCCACCACCCTTTCTGTGAAAAAGAACTTCCTCACGTTACCCCTTAATCGACCTCCCTCTAATCTCACGCTGTGTCCTCTTGTCCTGCTATATTTCTTATATTGAAACATGTTAGACTCTTTCACCTTGTTAATGCCCTTAAGGTGTTTGAATGTTTCAATCATATCACCCTCTCTCCCTCCTTTGTTCTAGGGTATACATATTGAGCTCCGTTAATCTGTCCTCATATGTTTTCTGATGCAGTCCCTGCACCATTTTGGTTGCCTTTCTCTGGACTGCCTCAATTTGGTTAATGTCCTTGTGAAGGTGTGGCCTCCAGTACTGCACGCTGTACTCCAGATGGGGCCTAACCAGTGTCTTGTAAAGAGGGATTATTACCTCTCTCTTCTGACTTGTGATACCCCTACTAATACACCCCAGAATCCCTCTAGCCTTACCTACTGCTTTAGTGGTCTGCTTGAATGATTTCAGGTCATCGGTGATGATGACGCCCAAGTCTCTTTCTTCCCTTGTGACTGCCAGCAACTCCCCCCTCCTAGCCTATAGGTGGCTTCAGGGTTTCTCTTCCCTATGTGCATGATCTTGCACTTCTTTGCGTTAAACCCCAGTTGCCACTCTTCCGACCATTTTGCTAGTTTATCCAGATCTCTTCTCATTCTGCCCACCCCATCTGGATCATCTACTCTGTTGCAGATCTTGGTGTCATCTGCAAGCAGACAAACCTTACCCTCCAGTCCATCTGCAATGTCACTGATGAAGATATTGAAAAGGACTGGCCCCAGGACTGATCCCTGATGCTCAGGCAGTCCTCATGTCTTTTTCAGACATGATCAGATGTCTACTGCCTAACATTCCTGTTCCAGGAGACCCATCAGTAGGAACTACTATTCCTCCCCCATCGACACCATGAGGAACTCCCTTGCCACAGCCACCTCCTATGCTGCCGTCGGCGCAGTCTTGCATTCCCATCAACCCAATTGATGATGAATATGAGTACAACTCTGATTTAATAATGCAGGAAGAGGAGGATGAAGCTGAAGACTATGCTGAGAGCCACTATGAAATGTGGCACCAGCTCTTCAGTCTCCACATGCAGTGAGGACTCTGTGGTGAACACATCAAGGTCCCTTCCCGAAGATCCTACATTTTTCAACATGATGCAGCAGATGCAAGCTGCCATGGGGTTTGCACTAAAAGAGCAGGATACCACTAAAAAGAACCTGATGGAATTCCTGGAGCTGCCAGAGTCACCTGCCATTGTGGTGCCTTCTGTGCTCCCAGCCTTAGAGAATGCCACCTATGCAGCTTGATACAGACCAAACAATATAACAGTTGTCCCCAGAAAGGCAGACAAAATGTATTCAGCCCCTGCTGGGAAACCTTTATATGCCACACAACCTGAGTCTTGGCTCAGTGGTGATTAATTCCCTCCCTACTGATGAGGATTCTAGTAGATTGGATGTCGCACGTTGGCCCGGTGGTGCAGAGGGCTGAGGCATCTCTGCCTTACCTCGTGCAAATGCCGGCGACCTGGGTTCGGGAATGACCTTGGGCCATTGGGGAGCCAGCATGGGAGGGTGGGAGCAGGATTGAGCTGCCTAACGGCGGCTTTCCTCTCCCGAGGGGGTGTCACCCTTCTGTAGTCCCGCTGCCTCCAGTTGGAGGTCCAATGGCGGTGCAGGCGGGTAATGAGCGACCAGTAGAGTGGGGCGTCCTGCAGTACATGATGCATGCATGCCTCTGCATGCATGTGCTCATGCCAAGGATGTGAGGGTGGGGAAAAATGGGGGGGAAATGACTAAAATAATAGATTGGATGTCCTAGGTAAGAGGACATATGCCTCGGCATCATTGAGCCTTCATATTGCTAACTACAAGGCCCACATGATGAAGTATCAGAATGCCCTCTGGAGGAAGGACAAGGCAACTGCACAGGCCTTACCTGATGGCACCCCAAAACAAGAGCTAATGAAAGCTTTGACAGCTGGGGCTATGATGTCCCTGATGCTTCTGCAGGGCTGTGGCCTCAGGCATCTGTCTCAGGAGATATTTGTGGCTCAGAGTAGCAGAGTTTGCTACAGATGTGCAACAAACCATTCTTAATGCCCAATTTAGAGGGCAAACATTGTTGGTCATGAGGTCCAAAAAGTTCTTAAAGCTCTCCAGGCCTCAGGCAGGATTTTGAAGTCTGTGCACTTCCTCTACCGTACCCAACCAAAAGGTAGAAGCAGGAGTGCCTTTTGTCCAGCTGATGTTAGGTGCCAGTGCACAGTCCCCAGACAGCAGGGCAAGGGAAAAGGAGAAGGGGCCTTGTTAGTCCTTACCTTTATCCCAGGTGCCCATTCAAAGGCCCCTAGCACTGGTGGAGTTGGTGGAGCCACCCCCACTGACTCAGGCTGACTCTTTGTACACGCCCAACCACCTTTACCTCTGGTGTGGTTGTCGGGGATCACCTCTCCCTCCACTTAGATCAGTGGAGAGAGGTGACTGCAGATGCATGGGTTCTAGAGATCATAGAAAAGGGTCATTCTCTGGAATGTATAGACAACCCTTCAGATCATCCCCCACATGTGACTACATATCCTCCAGGGCATCTGCCCCTGCTACTGGAGGAAGTATAGACTCTGCTTTAAAAAACAGGCCATCAAACCTGTGCCTCTAGAACAGAGGATCACCGTTTTTAGTCGTGGTACATCCTTGTCCCAAAGTGGATAGGAGACCTGAGGCCTGTTCTGGATCTGAAAGATCTAAACTTCTTCTTCGAATACAAGACATTCAGAATGGTCACTTTGCAGGGTCTCCTTCCATTACTGCAAACGGGATTGGATATGCTCCCTGGATATGAGAGATACATACCTCCATATTTATTTGTTTCAAAAGTTTCACCAGGAAAGACATACTGAACTGATAACAGCTCATTTCCAGATGTGTCCTGAGGAAAGGGGATGTGGAAAATCATATACAATACAGTACATTAAAACAGGAGCACAATCAGCAGTCTAAAAGATATTCACGTACGGTACAAATTGAGACCTGGTGACGAGTGTAATACATTTCAGGTAAAGAGCAGTGTAATGGAACAAGGCAAACTTTTTGGGGGAGTACAATGTGTGATTTAGAGTAAGAGGGTCATAGACAGTTGTAGGAGGGAGAAAAAAAGTAATGAAGAAGAGACTTTAAGGAGAAAGCAGAAGAAGCAGAGACAGGAAGAGAGGACCAAAGCTTAGGGAACCAATAAGAGAAAGCAGATTGACCTGCAGTACGTTTTCTAGAAGGAATAAAGATGGAATGAGAAGTACTACTGCGGAGAGGGCAGCTGGAGTCAGAGGGAGAGGATAAGAGGGATGTAAGATAGGAGGGAAGAGCACCAAACCAGAATTTAGAAATAAAGGAAATATAATGGAAAAGGCACCTGGCATCAGGAGAGGGGAGAGAAAGGGCAGTGTAGAACTAACAGTGGTGGTACAATGCGAACAGTCTAAAGCAAAATGACAGAAAGAGTGAAAGAGGGGGGTCCAGTCTGGCAAGGGAGGATTTAGGTGCACCACTATAGACCTTGTCACCATAATCAAAGGTAGGAAGAATCATGTTTGTGTCAGTGGCTCAGTAGGTAGCACACTCGCCTCTGAGATCGGGAGATGAGAGGGCTGTAGGTTCAGTTCCCACATCTGGCACTTGGGTTAATATCCCAGTACTGACACTGTAGTGCAGCATGAGAGGGGTGCTGCACTTCTGAGGTGCCGTCTTTCGGATGAGTCGTTAAACCGAGGTCCCATCTGCCTGGATTGGTGGTAGTTCAGGTGGATGTTAAAGATCCCATGGCACTTATTGAAAAAGAGTAGGGAAGACTTTATTAAAGAAATCATACAACACAAAACTCAAAATCACACATGTCAACAAAAATTACAAGCTGTTCCTGTAGTAACCAAAAGAAACAGATACAATGAAAAGAAAAGGACAAGCCATCATGAGAGTCATCAAGTAATTGGAAAGTCATTGTCAGTAATCCAGGGCAAATTCCGCCAGATGGCCCGTAAACGGATCCTACTGAGACTTGTAGATTCAGAAAATACACATCCTGTAGGGATTTGAAAATATTGCCATACAAATCATAATAAGAAAATTCATGCTGTTGAAGAGTGAACAAACATCGAGAATGCCAGATAAACCATTTTATAACAGCAAAAATGACAGTCAATGTGCTTGTGTCCCAAATATCCCAGTTGCTAGGATAACTACCATACATAAGTGCAGGATATGTAAGTTGTAGAAAAAAAGAAAGACTGGACTTGTCATATAAGAATTTCCAAAAATCGCCAATATAAGTACAAGTAAAATACAAATGCAACAGAGTTTCTGGTTGATTAATACATCGAGATCTAGAACAAATACGTTCCTCCACCCGTTTATGTTTTTGATTAGCCTTTACATTCAATTTTTCGTGGCAATTAAGCCAGTGATGATCTTTAAATTTGTTAGGAATTCTTTTTTCATTCAGAAAAATTATTAAAGCCCCTTTATGTATTTCTGGACATTTCGGAAAGATGTCCAACTCACTAAAATGATTCTCCATAACAAATGCATATAACTGTTTTTTTGATTTGGAGATCACATGTCTACTAGTGATCCCCCATGACCTAAGTTTGACAAAATCCTCACGCAAATACAATGGAGAAGTGACTACCTGCTTAATATGATGTAAATGACCCAAATCCCAAGCTACAAACCAGGGTGATATAGTTTGAAAAAGAAGACCACACTAATATTTATCAGGAGAAATAAACAAAGGTTTCAAATTAGCAGACAAAAACTGACAGAAAAAAAATAACACCGGATTAACCATTTGCTGTCCACCTTGATTGCAAGGTAAATATAATACATTTCTTTTGATGGGATTCAGACGGCTGTCCCAGAAGGACTGAAAAAATAGGCTATACAACTTAACCTCCCTTGACTTGGGCACAGGAAAAACTGAACTAAGAAACAAAAAAAGAGGCACCAGGTAAGTCCTTATTAAATAAACACGTTTACCATAACTCATTTTGGTCCTATTCCAATTCTGAACCATTTGTGATCCAATCAATAATTTTTTATCCCAGTTTGCTGTATCCATTTGGGACGACCCATACTCAATGCCTAGGATTTTCAAAGGACCTAACGTATAAGGGAGACCAGCTATGTGATCAATAAGAACAATCTGACCACCCAGGGGTTTCCCAACACTTTTTGATAGGTTCAGACTGGTGCCTGAGAATGTACCATAATTGGTACAGATAGTCAGTGCCATTTCAACAGACTGGGTATTCCCAACCAAAAGAACCACATCATCCGCATAGGCCAAGGCAGTATAAGGAACCATAAAATTTGATATCTGTATTGGAGCTATACCGGGTGTGGAATTGAGAAGCCTTAATAAAAGATCTGTACTAAATACATATAAAGGAGACTGATCAGACACCCTTGTTGAACACCTTTCTTAATAGAAACATGAGGGCCTAAAAAAACATTAATACAGGGACGAACAGTGGCAGTACGATAAAGGGCCTGTAGCCATGCTATAAAAGTGGCAGGAATACCATAATGGCTTCTTACATGCCATAAGAAGACATGCGCCACATTATCAAAGGCTTGCCGCTGGTCTAGGGAAAGCACATAACCATCCAACAGTGAAACAGAATCATGAAAAAATATATCCCATAATAAAAGTAGTTGATCTGTTATTGAGTTCCCAGGCACAGTACAAGATTGCACTGGAGAAATCAAGAACTTTGCCACTGTTAACAGTCTTGTGTTCAAAAGTTTGGAAAGAATTTTAAAATCAGTATTCAAGAGGCTAATAGCCCTCCAATTAGATAGATCCAATTTATCACCTTTATTCTTAAAGATAAAGATGAGAATTCCCGTAGTCATATCAAAAGGGACATTTTGAGTCAGCACCATAGAATTATAAACAGAGGTTAGTTCTTCCAAAAGTTCACCATGTAAAAATTGGTAAAGGTCAGAGGTGAGACCATCCAGACCAGGGGCTTTACCTTTAGATAAGGATTGAATGGCAGCAGCAACTTCCTGGGCCTGAAAAGGAGCCATTAGGCCTAAAAGCTGATCCGGTGGTGCCTGGGGAACCTGAATTTTATCAAAAAAAGAAACAAAATCTAATGACTGAACTGGTGGGACAGTGAATAAAGAAAGCATAGGCTGATGCAATGCATAAAACACTACTCTGCTCCAGTGTGGACCACCCCTGTTGGTCATAAAAGAAGTAGGAAATAGAATTTAGCCTGTACCTTCTCCTGGTGGCTAAGTAAGGGACAAGTGGTAGCAAATGGTCCCTGTGTACCATGTTGCTGCCGTGACTGAAGATCTACTGTTAAATTTAAATGATATTGCATCATCTTCTTCTGAAAATGAGCAATCTGAGCCGAAAAATCATGTCGGGTAAGTTGTGAGAGGGAATACAAGTGTTGTAGCTGTTTTCTGTCCTGTAAATACAAAAAATAAGTCCCCTTCCTTAAGTATCTGCTGTGGGAAACAAGTAGAGAGCGCAGGTCCGATTTAGTTTCCATCCACCAAACCACGGGATCATCATATAAGGAATACAAGGATTTCCTACAGGCCAGAAAAGTAGAGATGAGCCGTAGAAAAGCAGCTTGCTGCAAAAGACTAGAATTTAACCTCCAGTATCCAGGTCCCATAGGAGCAACTGCTGTACCCAAAGAAACCTTCAAAAGCCTATGGTCAGAATAAGCAGCTGGTTCCACAGAGACAGTCTGGAGTAACAAAGAAAGACAGAAACAAAAATCAATACGGGTAGATAATGCCCTTTAAAAGTTCGTTCCCACTCCTGTATGGAAAAAGCAGCATCCTTGAGACAAGCATCTACATAGCCTTATTCAGTGCAGCCATATCACCAAATATTTTTCCGTCGGTGGTGGAATCCCTATCCCATTTACTCAATCCACAATTAAAATCACCCCCAATGACATAATGGAGCTATGTAGAAAGGCCTAATTTGTTGAAAAGAAGTGTACGCTCTGCTTTGGTCTGGGGTGCATAAGTGTTTTAATTACTCAAAAAAAAAACTGAGTCCAAAATGAAATCAAGTAATAATACTCTACCAGGGATGAGGTCCAACACCCGAACCACAGTAGGTTGAATATGGTGAAAAAGGATACCAACCCCCATGCAACGTTCTGGGCCAATTGACCAAAAAGAAATCCCCAAGTGCCATGCTTTAGTGGAAAGAGTGAGTTCTAAAGTAGTGTGTAGCCTAGTATCTTGTAAAAGAAAGACTCCAGGAGGGAAAGTCCGTAAAAAGGAAAATACCGCACTCTGTTTAACTGCATTCTTAATACTATTGACGTTAGACGTCAGAATTAAGAATGGAGGGGAAAAAAGCATTTTGGAAAAACGGGAGACTAAATCAACGCCTTTTCTTCCTAGGCTTCCCTTTTCGATGTGGGGGTTGTGAGGGGTTTTCGCCCTCATCAGGTATCAAAGAATCAGAAGCATCTTTGGGTAGAATAGAATCCGCTGAGGAACAGACTGAATCAGTGTCGGAGTGATCAGCATCCAAAACTGAATATCTATTAGAGGAATCATGCAGTGAAGTTTTAGGCATTTTAGGAGTAGGCAAGGCTCCAGTAGACCTTTTCCTGGTCGACATTCTCCTCTCAGGAGGTCCCTCAACATCATGGGGGGCATGGAGCCAGGTAGAACCTCAGTAACAGTGGTGGGTATTGAGGCAGCTTGCAAAACGGGAGTGGTCAGGAGGTTCTACAACTAAAGGAGGAGAAGTCTTCCGCAAAACTGGAACAGAACAAGTGACAGACACATTAGGGGTTGGAGGGCCCGGGGTAGTAGAAACAGGTAATGTAGAAGGAGGAACATCCTCAGCTAACCGTGGTAGGTACTTTATTAAATTTCCTCTGGGCTAAAGTAACCAAGAGAGCCTGCTCCTCCCATCAGCAGAAGAGGATTTCCTATCGCTGCCTCAGGACAGGCCATAAAACATGTCCTTCTTTTCCACAAAGGTTACAACGGACTGAATTCAAACATTGACCACTAAGATGACCAGTCTTATGACAAAGGGAACATTTCATCTGGTCACAGGCACTACTAATGTGACCTGAGAGCCCACATTTATAACAAGTCCTGGGTTGACCAGGATAAACAGAACATCTCTATCCTCCCTAGAAAAAACTATTAGGAGGTGGCGGAGACCCCACCCTCCAGTGTAAAATCACCTAATTCTCCATCCTCTAGTCCAGATTCCCTCAGAGTCAAATATAGCCTCAGGATGACCCGTTAGTGCAGCATTGCTTAAGCCAAAACAGCAAGTCAGTAACACTGACCCCTTCATTTCGAAAGAGTACTGAAATGGTTTGTGAGCAGGCCTGCAAGAGGAAAACTCAAAAGGAGCCCACAAAGGGTGGCCTTTACCTGGTGATAACGTGCTCCAGAACTTGTCAAGGCTACTCCCCAGTTTGAAGCTGATATCAAATACATTCTCACCAGACACATGAATTAGGGCATATAATTCAGAAACATGAAAATTTAAACTGTTTTTCAACAATAAACGCCACATAAACCCTATCAGGAAAGGTATCTAGACCCCTTTATATGATGCGTACAGCATTATGTCTTTTAGGCGAAGGAGCAGGATTATGAGAAAGGGAGGTAAAAGGCCGAGGGGTTTTAGGAGGGGCAGAAGGAGGGGGCTGCTCCCCCTCACCTGGAGAGGCCTGTGGAAAATTCCTAACATCAGCTGGAATATTTCTAGGTATATCCGAAAAGTCAGAAATGTCACTTAGTTCAGCTGCCTCCACCTCATGTAATGGAGAACTAGCCCTAGTTGTATTAAGCTGCTGAAAACTGGGGTTTGAAAGTTCCAAATCCGAAGGCAAGTGGAGAGGAGAATGCTGTAAAGTGTCTTTAGTTGGTGAAGATTCTTGCACTGGAGTGGGCTTAGGGAAAGCAGGTAAAGAAACCCCCACAGTTAATGCAGTAGCCACAGTGTCAGGATTAGTACTTACAGTCTCTGAGTTAGTACGAGTAGTAGGAGGAGGTGATAGTGTGATTCCCTGAATTTTAATGGGCGCAAAGCCCGAGATCCACGACCCAGTATTAGGGGAGCGCACCCAGCCAGCAGCCTTCAATGAGTCCTCCACGGTCCAGGGATCTCCTTCCACAACAGGAGCATCAGCCCAACTAAGTTTGCTGGGGCACCCCTTACGAGTAACTCGCTCCATGCAAGGGTCGTCTGGTGCAGCGTTGAAAGAAAAAACAGTTGCAGCAGCTTGGTCCTGTCCTGAGTGGTGAAAGACTACGCTCGGTTCAGTCCTAACCTCCTTTTGATCCGTAACCATGGAAACCGGCCACTGAGCATCAACAACAAAACCAGGAGCCCCAGACCTAGGCACTGAACATTTCGACTGAAAACGCTCCAAAAGTTCCTTTTTCTTGAGAAAAAACTGACGTTCTTCTAACTGCAACAGCTTTTGAAGCTCCACTTCAAGAGACTCCACAGTAGGTAATACTGACTCAACCAAGCCATCCAAAACAGGCAAAGCTGCCGAACAGACAGCCTCCAAAAGTTGCTCAGACCCATTAGCTTCAGCAGGAGCATCCATAGCAAGCAGCGCTGTAGTCGAGTTGGAGACGGGCTCCTCATCCTGCCGCACGTCCATCTCCTCAAGCAGCTGCACAACAACTGACTCAGCCATCCTTCGACGGCCAGAGGTTCCCCCTACTGACGAGTTGGGGAATTTCCATGGTGTCCTGGCCAAATTTCCCTTATTCACTGAAAATACCACCAACAGCTTAATCTGGTTCAAGGTCAGTTGGCATTCATCTGTATCCCCCTTCCCCAGGTTGTGCCTGAAAATAGGCAGGATTTGTCTAGCGCACTTATCCGGTCAACAAAAACGAAATTAAAATCTCACTGCGGTCAGGAAGCGGGATACTCACTTTGCTCTTGTACAGTGCACCAAACCTGGGGTGAAGCTTTTGGTGGATGGCATCAATATGAACTGAGAAATCAAGATGGCAGTAAACCCAGATTCCAAGGTACTTAAAAGAGGATACATCCTTAATCATAGCCCCATCCAGGGTGTGAAATACAGGGAGAGGGGTGAGTCAGAAAGCCTCTGATGGGTGCCAAAAGTCATAGAAACTTTCTTTTTGGCATCGAGGGTTAACTGGTTAGACTGGAACCAGTGCTGAATACTGTCAAAATCCAGTTGCAATTGTGAGTTAAGATCACAGAAGGAACAGTCAGATGCAAAAAGTGCTGTATCATCAGTGTACATATGAATGAATGCTGAAGAACAGACAGAGGGGAGGTCATTTAAGAATATAGAAAAGAGAATAGGACCCAGGACAGACCCTTCAGAGGCACCCGAGCAGATAGGGAGCAGAGATGAAAGTGAGCTACCTATATGGACAGCTTGAGACCTACCCTCCAGGGGAGAGGGGGAGGGGGCGGCGCTATGAAGCCCGAGCAAAATGGCTGTTTCAGTTTTGAGCTCTCTATAATTTTCTCTAAAAAGGTGCTTTAATTAATAATTTGTGTCAGCATCATCAGAACACAAGTACTTCAATAGATATTAGATATATCCAGCTACAAAATGGAAAAGTCTCAAGTCAGACTGGTGGCGCTGAGGGCTGAGGCGTTGGACACCTTACCTCACATCTCATCGGTGACTCGGGTTTGGGAATGAGCCTGGGTTGTTGTGAGTCAACCGGGGGGGGGGGACAGGATTGAGCAGCCAAAATGCAGCTCCCCTCTCCCGGGAAGGATCCTGTTGCCCATCGTAGTTCCACTGCCCCCGGGTGGAGGTCCAAGGGCAGTGCAGGTGGGCGGCAAGTAGAGGGAGGGCGTCTTGGAACCATGGCATGTGCATGCCTTCATATAGGCACAGCTGAGACACAGGGATGGGGACAAAAACTGGGGGACAAATCAGGGCATAAAAAAAAGGGGGGGAAAGTCTCAGAAAGAAAAATAACTTCCAGAGGGAGTAGTTGACAAAACAACTTCGGTACCTCTGAACATGCAGTTGTCTCCAGCTGAAGGGACTACTGCTGCGGTAGAATCGGAAATCGAGACCCTACGAACTGTGGGTGCTAAACTCAACACCCTCATAAAATCGATAATAGGACTGTCTGACAGAATCGACACACTTGCCAATCGTGTGTCCACCTTGGAAACGAATATGGAGACTTTGCAAATTGCTGCAGTGGAGGCTACTAAAAAAATCTGACTCGGCCATCGAAGCTGTAGCCAACATGTTAAAGGAGAATCACCACCTTCGCACCCAACTGGAAAATCTAGAAAATCTAGCCAGATCAGCTAACTTGAGGATTACCAGAATGCCAGGAAGGTGTGAGGATGACCATTTGATTTTGTTCCTCTGAAAATGGCTTCAGCAGCAATTTGGCCGTAAGCTGATCACCCATCCAATTGCAATGTAGAAGGCCTGTCGGGTGGCATCGAGGGGAAGACCTGATAATCCAGATGCCCCTTGTGCAACTGTAGTGGTCACTAACAGTGTCAGAACAAGAGAGAGAGAGTACTGGCTGTGGCACGGTGAAAGAAAACGTTGCTCCAATTCGGATTCTTCCTGACCCCAGCTATGCAACCAGGCAAAATAAGAAAAGGTTTGATGGTGTACGGGCCATGCTGCAGGTGTATCTCATGGGATGGTGTTCCCAGCCCGACTTAAGATTTTCTTATTTACTGACCCCGCGGAAGCAATGAGATGGACTCATGTGATCCAACATAATCATACATGGTCATTTACATCTGCTTAACTACATTTTCTACTATCATTCTGTTCAGGATTGAAATAAATTATTACCAAGTGCCTGTCCCCAACTTTGAAACAGTGTGTTTAACTCTTCAAACTTCAAAAAGTTGAAAATTATCTCCAGGTGTATTACCCAGAATGCTTCAGTGAAATTTCTATATTTTACTCAGTTAATAACTGATCCAGAACAGGAGTGCCCTCCAGTTCCTCTGTGAGGTGGTAGAACAGGAGCCATCTAGAACTGAATCTTTCTACCTTTAAATGTACTCTGGCTGAGATTTCCTCCATTGTTTTGATTTTGAGACAATTTTGAAGCCAGTCCTGCCTACTGGGGGTAGTGACCTGCAACCACCTTTGAGTAATGGCTTTCAGGGCCGCTGTGATAAGGATGTTATATAGGTATTTTTTACCTGGGCCTCTGATTCCTTTATGCAACAGCCCTAGTACCATATTTGGGAGGCAGTATAGCGCAGTGGTCTAAGGCTCTGAGCTACAAATTTGGTGATATCCAGCAGACCAGACCTGGGTTTGAATCCCACAGCTTGCATACTGTGTGACCCTGAGTAAGTCACTTAACCTCCTTGTGCTCCCAGGTCGCTCCTGTAAAAAAGCTTTCAGCTTAGTGTGCTATACCTGGTTAAACAACTAAATAAAAAAAATATATATTTACACCTTCTAGGGGAGAAGTTATCTCTAAACAATTTTCCACCCATTTGGCTATGTCTGTCCAGAAGCTTTCTAAATGCTGACATTGCCAGAAAATATGTGTGGGTGTCCCTTTTACCTGACATCCTCTCCAGCACTTCTCTGATCTTGTCTGATTGTAGTGGCATGTTCTGTCTGGGGTCAGGAAAAATCTAGCTTCCACCTAAACTCTCTCCAGCTCCCTGATAATGTGGTTTTATGCACTGATCTCCAAATTTGTAACCATTACCTAGGGGATAAGTTGTGGCCTATCTTTTCCTCCCATTTTGCCTGGATCACTTCTACCTCCCGTACTCCTGTGTTTGAGTTAAGTGTGGTATATAGGTTAGAGACTATATGCTTCTTATCTTTCAATTGCGTTAGTGTGTGCAGTTTCTCTACCAGTGGGTGCTGCGTTGCCCATATGCTTTCTGCAATGTCCCTGTCTTGAAGGAAATTTCTAATCTGAAAAAATCAAAACGTCAGATTGTTATAGACCAAATTCTTGTTGCAGCTGCTGGAAGGATTTTCGTGTTTTGCTCATGGTACATCTGGGGCATATACACCAAACTCTTCTTTGCCCATCTCCCAAAGGTGGCATCTAGTGCAGTTGGGACAAATCTTTTGATTTTCCATATAGGGATCCATTGGTATTGAACTTCCGTAATTGCTCATTTCTGTTTAGTCTGCAGCCATGTCTTAAAGGTATGTTTTGTCCACTTATTTGACAGTAGGCTTAAATCCTGAATTTTACTTGTGGCCCAAATTAAGCTATCTTACCATCTTTCCTTCTTATCTACCTCCTCCATTTGTTTCCAGCTGGGTTCCGAATATCTGTTGCTAATATCTAGAAGGTCTCCAAGTTGAACAACTGCGTAGTATTCTTTAAAACTGGGTATCCCATATCCCCCACCCTCCTTGCTCCTCATCAGGGTCACCCATTTCATTCTTGGTTTATGCCTTGACCAAATAAACCTCCTAAGGACCCCTGTCAGTTCTTTCCATTCACTTCTTGCAATGGGGATTGGTAGTGCTTGATATAAATATAGGAATCGAGGCTGCACATTCATTCTTATTGTTTCCACCCTGTTCCTGAAGGATAATGGCAGAGCTTCCCAACTTTTGATATCTGCAAACACCTCGGCCTTCAATTTCCGATAATTTTTTTTATAGAGATCTTTTAGGTGTTTGGGTATATGCACCCCTAGGTTTCTGACTGTGTTCGTTTGCCATTTCCCAGGAAGAAGCTCCCTTAACTTGTTTGAAACCCTGCTCCCATTGTGATAATTTCAGTTTTGGACATGTTTATTTTGAATCCTGCTAGATTGCTGCATACAGTCAGGATGTTCAGCAATGGACACAGGGAATGATGTGGATCTTCCAGGTATATTACCGTGTCATCAGCATACATTGACATTTTATTTTCTACCCCCCCCCCCCATTTTTATCCCCGGAATCTCCACACTCTCTCTAATCAGCTCTGCTAAGGGTTCCATACTAATAGCAAAGAGTAGCAGGGACAGAGGGCATCCCTGCCTGGTGCCTCTCTGTGTAGTTACTTTACCTGACAGCGTACCATTCACTCTGACCCGTGCCCATTGCGAACCAAACATTGTCCCTATTGACTTGACAAAGTTCTCTGAAAACCCCATCTGCGTCATTGTTTGTTTCAGAAACAACCAGTTCAGTCTGTCAGAGGCTTTTTCTGCATCAATTAGGATGGCTAACTGTGTTTCTTTGTTTCCCCCTGCCTGCTTCAAGTATATTTAACATTCTTCTTATGTTATCTTTTAAATGTCTATATGGGATTAAGCCAGTCTGGTGTGGGTGAATAAGGGTGGATATTATATTTTGAATTCCATTGGCCAATATCTTAAGAGTATATTTTAAAATCTTGGTTCAGCAATGAAATAGGTCAGTATGATTCGCAGATTATTGGGTCTTTTCCAGGTTTATGTATATAGAAATAACAGCTTCATGTCTGGGGAATTTTCTTCTCTTCCTGACAAAATCGGAAATTGTTGCCTAGCATGGGGGTCAGAGAGCCACTAAGTGCTTTATAAAAGTCTGAATTGAAGCCATCCGGACCCGGGGCCTCATTGGAGGGCAGGCCCTTAATTGTATTCATTGTCTCTATTGTACTTATTGGGGCATCTAGTTGTTCTGCCTTCTCCAATGGTGTTGGGAGGCGTAACTGCCTCAACCACGCTACTGTATCAAATGTAACTTTTTGGGGATCTTAGTTCAAAAACTTTTACTCCTCACTATACACCGAGAACAGTTTTTCTATCTCATTAGGGTCAGTCACTGTTTCTCTGTCACAATTTAATTTTTTAATGCGCAAGAGTGTTCTGTCTGCTATTGTTTTTTTAAGTCTGAATGCTAACAATGCAGCCACCTTGCCCCCTACCTCATAGTAATAATGTGTGGTATATCTAATTTGGCCCTCTATTTTATAATTCAGCAAGTCCTGTATTTCCTAACTTTTTATGTTTGCTTGCACGCATGTGCAAGAAACATAGTGCCATGATCCGAAAATGCAGTGCCGTACAGTTGAAAGGGAGAGCTACGCATCAGTGAGCAACGATAAGATATCACCTGCCCGCGCGTGCTCCCCACACACATGCACGCACTACCGCGTGCTCGTGCCCCACGACATACTGTATAGTCAAGGGAGTGCCCAACCTTGTCGCCTGCAGCGCGCCTCAACTAGAGTTCCAGATGCCACACTGGTGCCCACCCCAGCATGCTCATCAGCCGACGGTGCCTAATCCCCCGCCGGCTCCACTGCCCCCCAGAGACTACAGTGCCACACTGGGAGCCCACCCCAGCGTGGCAACAGATCATGGCAGTATGGCCGATGGGGGTGCCCAATCCCCCGTCGGCTCCACAGACCCCCCCAAATAGCCTTCCTTGTGCCACACTGGGAGCCCACCCCAGCGTGGCAAATGTTCCGTGTTGTCTATGTTTTAAAATAAAAAAAGAAACCTGTAAGAAAAAAACCTTCCCTCACTGAGTGACCTGACCCAATCTCCCCCCACCCTCTGCGCACCCTACCTCCCCACACCCCCACCTCACCCCATACTTCCCTCCGGAGCTCGGCACGATGATCTTCAGTGGACTGGGACCACGTCTGCACTCTTCAAAGCCGACCGCGAACTGAGCAAATGCCGCTAAGCTGTATAATGCAATAAATAGGTTTTTTTCAACTTTAATGCATATCTCAGGCATTTTTTTGAAGTTTAGCACCAAATTTTCAACATGGGGTTTTTGGGACCCCTTCTCATGAATTCTCTCACTGTCAGGACGTTAATCGGGCCCGAAGGGTGATTTCACAGTCACTAAGCGAAATCACCTTTCGGAACTGATTAACGAAATGACAGTGTCACAGTTCATGAGGTAGGCTCCAAAAACCCTATGTTGAAAATTTGGTTAAAAAATTCCCAAAAATTACTGTTTTACGAGCATGCGTTGCGCTGTTCCTACGCACGCTCGTAAGTTCGCGAATTTTCAATATGTTCACTCCAGATTTTCAACATTGCCATTTTACCACACCTCCTTATGAGCAGTATAGCTGTCATTTCTCACATCTCAACCAAAATGTGTTTTCGCACATGTAGTGCACAATGGCGCAGCCGGTGTGCGAAATCAATGTTCGGGACAGATTAAGAAAATCACAGTGACACTGTTCATGAGCAGAGGTGTTAAAATGGCTATGTTAAAAATTTGGTGAAAAAATTCCCAAAATTGACTGTTTTACGAGCATGCGTTGTGCTGTTCCTACACATGCTCGTAAGTTGGTGAATTTTCAATATTTTCACTCCAGATTTTCAACATTACCATTTTACCACTCCTCCTTATGAGCAGTATAGCTGTCATTTTTCACATCTTGCCCAAAATGTGTTTCCGCCCATGTAGCGCACAATGACGCAGTCGGAGTGCGAAATCAATGTTCGGGACAGATTAAGAAAATCACAGTGACACTGCTTATGAGCAGAGGTGTTAAAATGGTTATGTTAAAAATTTGGTGAAAAAAGTCAATAAAATGACTGTTATGAGTGACCATTGCGCAGCTTCCACGCAGCCTCGTAACTTCATAGATTTCTAATATTTTCAGTTCAGATTTTCACACTTCCTTATGAACAGTACAGCTGTCATTTTTCACAACATGGCCGAAATGTGTTTTCGGACTTCCAGCGCAGAAATGCGTGGTCGCTGTGGGAAATCACTGTTCGGGATAGATTAAGAAAATCACAGTGACACTGTTCATGAGCGGAGGTTCCAAAATTCCTGTGTTGACAATCTGCTGTAAAGAATCCCCAAACTAATTGCATTAGGGGGGTGTGCGATGCGCATTTTCTGTGCACGCTCATGACTTCACCAGTTTTTTTAATATTTTCACTGCAGAATTTCACATTGCCATTTTTTTGTACCTCCCCATGAACAGTACAGCTATCATTTTTCACATCCTGTTTGGAATGTGTTTTCGCACCTGTGGTGCCAAATGGCATAGTTGCTGTGCGAAATCAGCTTTCGGCTAACAAACTGATATTGCCACTCTTCATAAGGTGGGGTTACAGAAAACCCATGTTGAAAATTTGGAGTGAAAATGCCAACGAACGCCTGAGGCATTGGGGTTTCCGACCATAACGCCACAGCCTGTAGAGATTGACAGGCATCAGGAGTGTGACTTGAGATTCTCGCCTGTAATGCTCATACCATTCCACACCCTTCAGCCGGTGAGAGGCATCGAGGTGTGCCTTGGACTCTTCGGCCCCAAACTTCACCCCGTTCTCCTATACAGGACCCATCTCACCGTATTTTCTGATAGAATGGGGTGAGCATAAGGGCCAAAGCCCCAAGGCACACCATGGCACTTGTCAGTGTCTATAGAGTAGGGTGTGGTGAAATAGCGTGGCCGTTATGCCTGACAACCCAAAGGCACACCCCAATGCCTGTCAGTCTCTGCAGGGTGGTGGTGGGGTTGGCTTCAGTTCAATACTTCACTGCCATTCCTATTATGCAGCTCTGTAACTCCTACACTACCAGTGTCTGTGCCAGCAAGCAAACATTTGGCATTGATAAATGCTTGTTTTTATTTGAATTAGGATGGTTTTCTTAAGGTTTTGTTGATGCATGTCTTCTAGTTGCTTTAATTGGTGTTCTAGTGCCTTATGTTTTTCCTGTCTTTGTTTTTTTTTTTTCTTCCCCAGGAAGCCCAGCTAATGATGATGCCTCTCAATACCGCCTTCAGTGCATCCCATACTGCTAATATCTCTACTTCCCCATTTTCATTATGCTTTCTAAATTGGCTAATCTCTTCTGCTATGGTTTGTTTGAATGTTTTGTTGTTCAGTAAAGATGTATTAAAATGCAGTTGTGTCTGTTTTTTTGTCTGATTTATTATTATGTCTACTGTCACTTGGGCATAGTCCGATAAGCTGATTGTGTGTATTTTGCTATTATGTATTCTGTGTAATTCCTCATTATATCCTAGGAACATGTCAATACATGCATATCCTTGCTGGGGGTTTGAATAAAAAGTATAATTCTAGGGATATGGATATGTTGTTCAATCCACACTTACTGGCAGGTTCCTTGCCGCTTTAAATCTTGCCGGAAGGTCTTCAAGCTGGCTCCTCCCACCCACTCAGGTGGTAAAACTCTCAGCTCTGCCCCATGACGCCAGATCTTCCTTACTGCTTGGAAGCTCAGGTTCCCTCCTTTGCGCTCTGCATTTTAGGCCTGGATCCAAACTCGTCGGTTAAACTGAAACTCTTACTTAAATTTACTAGACTTTGGTCTTTTTCTTCCTTCAAGGCTGCGATGGACAAATCGACTCCCGGATTTCGGCGGTGCCCTTGTGGGCAGAAGATGTCTCGGACCGATCTGCACTCCACATGCGTTTACTGCCTTGGGCTGTCACGATCCGCGGGCCTGCAGGTGTGCAAGTCCTTCTCGGTCAACGTTCTTGAAGACTGTCAGCGCAGATCAACTTGGGCGCCCCGCGAGACGTATTCCTCTGGTAAAGTCGAAGGAGGCCCATTGGGCGGTGTCTGTGGCAGCGGGCTTGGCTGAGCAACTTGAGCAAATGATCGCCCTCGAGGAGGAGGCGGCCCAGGCTGCATCTTCTTCTTCCTCGGTCGTGGCATTTATCCCGCTCTCCTTGGGCTCCTCCTACTCGGCTTCTTTCAAGGAGCTTTGTCAATCCCTCTCTACTAAGGGAGAGGGGCCATCGGGACATTCCTCTCAGTCCAAGAAAAAGGACTCAAAGGGTAAGTCCCAATGTCGACTTTTGTGGGAGCTGGAGAGGTCCCCTTCACCGGAGAGTCGACACTCGACTTTGGTCGAGGTTGCTGGCTAAGGCCGCGGCTTCCTGATGTCCCCTTCAGGTCAGCCCGGCAGAGACACCCGTCGATGCAGTCGAGATTTTTCTCGACCCGTTGGATGGGCTGTCGACTGGAGAAGCGACAACCCTTCTTCACCGGTTCCCCCGGTGGAAACCGAGGACTTGCTTGTGCCTCCTGTGCCAGAGTCCCTAGTTAAGGTTCCAGAGCCGATGGAGGAATGGGTTTCCCCCCCCGCTTACCTGTTCCTAATTATGTGATGTGTAATCTTACCTTGTAGTCTCATGATGTGTGACCTGTTCTTAATTATGTACCATGTTGTCCCAAGTGTGTAAGTATGTAATTTCCTGTACTCTCCCGGGTCGTACCTGAAAATAGGCAAATTGCTTGTCTAGTGTACTTACCTGGTTAACAAAAGCTAAATAAATAAATAAATAATAAATCCTCCCAGACCCACCCTCAGAAACACCGAAGGTCTCGGTCTCGGACATCTTCTTGGTCCAGCCGATCCCGCCTACATCGAGGGTCTCGGTCTCGGCACCGAGGTAAGCAGCAGCGCCGCTCATCCTTGTCATCGTCCTCCTCGGAGGATAGGCTCCAGTGCAAGTTGCGTCGGCGCTACGAGGATCTGTTGTGGCAGCAGCTCCTTTTGACCAGGAACAAGTCGACTCTGTCGCCTTCCCCGGCCATTAAGTGGCTGTCACCTGAGCGGCTAAAACAACCCCTCGTGGTCATCGAGAAGCTGAAGCCGGCACCGGTTGTTCGGCCAAAACCAGCTGCACCACCCATTGTGGTGGAACCCCCACCTCCACAACCAAAAACTGGGGCTCCAACCAAGGATTTTTGGTCGGGTCAGGGGTTGCCCCATCGGTTGTCAGTCACCCTCACTCCCGATCGTCCTCGGCAGGTGGAGGGTGGCTCAGGTGCTCGGCAGCTGTTTGCAGACTCCTTGGAGTCTGACGATGACTCTTCCCTGTTCTCCAGGCCTCTCGACCTGGAGTCCACTGGGGGACAGTCGGTGGACGGAGAGCCCATCCTCGTTCATGGGATTGCTTTGGCTCATCTCATAATCTACTGGGATGAAGCTCAAACCTGTGTCAAAGCAGGCCAAGTATCCCCTCATGGAGATACTGGACCGAGGGGATTCTCCTACGGAGGCCTTTCCTGTGGCCGAAGCCATTGTGGGCCCGGCCCTGGAGCTGTGGCAGTGGACGGCCTCTCTCCAGCTCCCAGGGTCTTCACCAAATGCATGGCAGTGGTGACAGCATTCCTGCGGTGCCGAAGGGTCCGGGTGTACCCTTACCTGGACGACTGGCTGATTGCAGCCCCCTTCAGACCGGAGGTGCAGCGGTCCAGGGATCTGGCCCTCCAGGTCTGCTCTCAGATTGGCCTCCTCATCAATGAGGCCAAGTCAGAACTCGTGCCAACGTAGGTGATTCAATTCATCAGGGCAGAGCTCGACTCTCTTCGAGCCAGAGCATGGCTCCAGGCGGTCAGGGCCGAGGTTCTTTCCTCCTTTACTGAATCATTTCTGGTTGGGCAATTGTGCCCTGCCCGGGACTTCCTGTGCCTCCTGGGCCTCATGGCGGCCTGCACCAGTGTGGTCCGTTGGGCCCGTTGGGACATACGTCCCCTACAATGGGACTGGCCTGCCAGTGGTCACATCGCTCCGGTCCTCTGGACCGGCCAGTGGTGGTGACCCAGGAGATGTGGAATGCTCTCCAGTGGTGGATCATTCCAGCTCATCTGCAGGAGGGCATCCCATTTGTCCGCCTCGAGCCGATGGCCACTGTAACGACCGACGCCTGTCTGATGGGTTGGGGTGCCCATCTGGGGGATCACAGAGCACAGGCCTCTGGTTCCCTCAGGAGTCTCAATGCCACATCAACCTGCTGGAGCTTCGAGCGGTCCGACTAGCTCTCACCACCTTCGCTCCGTTTGTACGGGGTCAAGTGTTCCAGGTCCAGACGGACAATACTATGGCCATGTACTACCTAAACCGCCAGGGTGGGTCGCGCTCCTTGGCCCTGTGCAAGGAAGCTCTCCGCACTTGGTTCCTCGTGAGCAGACTGGAGGTGGATCTCCTAGCCATCCACATGGTGGGAGCCTCCAACACTCTGGCCGATGCCCTAAGCTGGATAGGTGCTGCATCTCACAAATGGTCTCTCCTGCTGGAGGTAGTACACGATCTGTTCTCCCACTGGGGCACACCTCAGGTGGACCTGTTTGCCTCCAAGGAGAATGCGAAGCTGAGGCTGTTTCATGCCCGCCCCCCTCAGCAGGGCTCACTGCAGGGGTATGCCTTCTCGAGGCCGTGGACCCCGGGCCTCTTCTGCTGCGTTTCCCCCATTTCCCTTGATCCACAAGGTGCTTCTCAAGGCGAGGAGGGACAAGGCACAGGTGATTCTGGTAGCCCCAGACTGGCCCTGCCAGTTCTGGTATCCAGATCTGCTCAGCCTCAGCTCCAGGCTCCCGAGGCAGCTTCCAGCCCCCGGACCTGATCTCAGTCAACCAGGGGAAGGAACTCCACCCGGACCTTCAATTCCTGCACCTGACGGCCTGGTTCCTGAGCGGCTAGAGTTCCAGGCCTTGGGTCTTTCCGTTGAGGTCCTCGACATTGTTGAGGCATCCCGTAAGGAGGCGACCAGAAAATGCTACGCCTTCAAATGAAAGAGATTCTCCATTTGGTGTCAGGATAAAGGGCTGGACCCTTCCTCCTGTTCCTTGGCCAGCATTTTGGACTATGTGTGGTCCCTTTCTCAGCTAGGGCTTCGGTCAATGACCCTTAAGGTGCACCTGGCAGCCATCTGCTTACCGGGCGCAGGCCGGGAAGCAGTCATGGTGCAGGAGAAGGTGGTCGGGCGCTTTTTCAAAGGCCTTGATCATGTATCCCCTTCGGTGTGAGAACCTCCACCTCCGTGGGATCTACTGCTGGTATTGGCTAAGCTCATGGGCAAGCCATTCGAGCTGATGCACAAGTGTGACATCTCTCACCTGTCGTGGAAGACTGCCTTCTTGGTGGCTATCACGTCAGCCAGAAGGATGGGAGAGCTCCAGGCGCTTTCCATCGAGTCTCCTTATCTGGTCTTCCACAGGGACAAGGTTGTCCTGCACCCCCACCTGAAATTCCTTCCGAAGGTGGTGTCGGAGTTTCACCTTAACCAGGTGTTGACTGTGCCAGTGCTCTACCCCAATCACACCTCGGAAGCCGAATATAGGCTCCATACTTTGGACCCTAGAAGAGCGCTGTCTTATTACAAGGAGCGGATGGCTGAAGTTCAGGGAGAGGTTCGCCAGCTGTTTGTCACCTACGCTGAAGCTGCTCCTGGCAGATCTGCAGCCAAGCAGACGATAGGCAGGTGGGTCACCTCCTGCATAGATCTCTGTTATAGGTTGGCGGGTATGGAGCCTCCCAAAGGGATAAGAGCTCATTCTACCCGCCATACCACTGCTTCGGTGGCTGCGTCCCTATCCAGGAAATCTGCAGGGCTGCTACCTGGAAGTCAGCACACACCTTCATTACCCACTACCACATTGACCTAGAGTACGCCGAGATGCTGGTTTTGGGACCTTGGTTCTCCAGTCCTTATTTCCCAAGTAGGGGGGTGCGCAACTTGCCTCCCTCCTCCCGGAGAACTGCTAGAAGTCTGCCAGTAAGTGTGGATTGAACAACATATCCATGTTCCTAAAAATACAGGTTACTCACCTGCAACAGGAGTTCTAGGAATGGTATATGTTGTTCATCTACACAACCTACCCGACCTCCCCGGCTTCGACACGCAACCTGGCTTCCAGTGGGCTAGATCTGGCATCATGGGGCGGAGCTGAGAGTTTTACCACCCGGGTGGGTGGGAGGAGACAGCTTGAAGACCTTCCGACAAGATTTAAAGTGGCAAGAAACCTGCCAGTAAGTGTGGATGAACAACATATACCATTCCTAGAACTCCTGTTACAGGTGAGTAACCTGTATTTTTGTTCTCCCTTATTCATCTCCCCTCCAGATGTCCACCATCTCATATTCCTACATCATGGCTTTAAGTGTTTGTGTGGCTTTCCTATTTGTGTATTGATTTCTCAAAGTCCTGTCTTTTAGGGGGTTGATCACACAGTTAAAAGCTCCACCAACAAATATTCAGCCAGGGGAAAGACTGTAAGTGTAGTGGCAAGCATTTGTGACAGGACCCAGTACTGCATGTGAAAACATCTCCACAGGGAGAGGCTGTGAGGTAGAGACTGTGTAAGCCCAGCCACCCTGTAGGAAGTCTTTCCTTCTAGTTCTATAACCTGTGCCTTACTGTCTTGTCACAAAATAAGGGAAGATATAGAGACAGTAGCTAGTGGATGAGATGCAGTGTTGACTGGTGCGACAGAAGTAGCAGGAGAGACTGCTGTCTGATGTAATGCAGACTTTGCCATGTGCATGGCACTATGGCATGTGTCAAGTTTTTTTTTTCTTTTTTAACTGTTTTCCTCCGGTCACTGGCACCTGCGATCTCCCTCAGGTGTAGCCCACTGGGGCAGCTTGTTCCACCCTGCCTGAGACCCCCCCCCGACTCGGATCCCCCTCCGGAGCTGCTGTCCCACTCTTAGACTCCCTGGCATCAACCCCCCCCCCTCGGCTTGCACCACCACTTACAGGAGCTCTTCCAAATCCGGCTGCCAGGCTGAGAGGAGGAGGAATCGGGGATCCTTTACGGGCTGAGTCTGGCATTGGGTATGAGGTGGCCTGAAGTCCCACCGTTGTCCTCACAGTTGCCAGGGCTTTTCCTTGTTCTGGCTCCCCCCCCCCGAGACATGGACATGCAATGGCATTCAGCGCGCAGCAGGTGCGCCCGCAGGACGTTCGCCAACATCTTTCCCCCAATCTTGCGTTCCCGACTGCAGTGCATCCAGTCTCCACTAGGAGCCACTAGCGCTGTGGAACCAGGTCCCCCCTCCCTCCCAGGAGAGGAGAGCAGTCCATTGCATGCTCAATCTTCTACTCCCCTGTCTGACTCCCAGCTCCCCAAACTCGCTCCAACCCAGGTCGCCGGCATGGTGTGAGGTGAGGTTGATGCCTCAACCCTCAGTGCCACAAGGCTGGTGGCATGTATCATGTTGAATGGCATATTGTGTTTGTTTGCATTTGACTCCGACTTTTTCACCCCCCTCCATACCACATCTTAATAAAAGTGGCTTTCATACATGAAGGAATCACAACTTGTGTAATTATGCAAGTAAATATAAAACACTTTCATCTGCTAAAATACCAGGCAAAAATGCAGCCCTGAAAAGCTTGTGTACTGCGGTATCTGTGAACTGTATCTGTTGGTTCAATATAAGGAGTGTAGCATAACCGTGAGGATAACTTGAGTCACTAAACAAAGTGCAAGTCGATGCCCCTGCCCACGTCAGCATTGATCCATCCAGGTAACAGCAAGTTGTTCTTTTTTAGCTCTTTTTCCTTGCCTTCCCAACCGGAACTCTCTTGGGCTGCCTCTTTTACCATGACCGCTCTACCGACTGCTGTGTTCCCCACCATCTTCAAGTTAGTTACGACCCCCCCGGAGGCTCGGGAGGGGCTACAACCCCTAGGGAGATAGAGGTGGCAGTGGTGAGGAACCAGCGTTGGTGGTGTGGTGGCATTGGCACTGGAGGAGCCGTCGCCTATCCAGTGGGAGGGGTGTTTTTCTTCCCCTAGTTACCCCCCAGACATAGGACATGCAATGCTGTTCAGCCCACGACGTGGGTGCTCCCACTCACGTCCGGAAGACAGCCACCTATGTCTTCTCCATTTTCCAAGCCCCTGTGCATCGCAGTGCTGCCGGTCTCCACTGGTGGCCGCTGCTGTGCCTGGCTACCCCTGGATCTCTCCCCAAGAGAGGAGTGCAGTCCTTCGGACGCTCGAGCCTCTCTCTCACCTGCCGACCCTCGGCGCTCCGGGCTCGTTCCCGAACCCGGGTCGCTGGCATGGCGCGAGGTGTGGCGTCCAGCACCTCGACCCTCAGCGCCACTGGGCCTAGGTAACAGCAAGTTAAACAAGGCCTTGGCTTGTCTACACATTTTACAAAGTAGAGATGAAATATAAGAATTTGAGTTTTTACAAAGTGCAGTGTTGTACTCGAGTTTTGGCTAATCTTACTGCTTACGACCGAGCAGAATAAGGAGCTGCATTTAATGATAATTTTCTCAGCACCTTCTGAATCTGGATCCCTGCACCCCAACCCCAGGGTATGAGTTCCTCCCTTCCTTAAGCTTGAGCCATGAGGAGTTTTAAAGACTAACTGTAAGCTTAAATATATAACCATCATTTCAAATTTAAATACTGTTCTCTCCCTGTGCTGTGCCATAGGGAAAGAGACTAACATATACAAACGTTGCTTGAGCTGGCCGCTTTATGTACTTATATTCAGGCCTGTGTGCATAGCCTGTACTCTGTATTACTGCAGAACTGTGAACAATGCTGTACCTTGAAAAGATCAATAAAAATGATATTAACAAAAGAATAAGGAGCTGCAGCTCGAGTCAGCAACTGACTCACACAGAGGTGCCAGACTGCAGCGCCAGTCAGTTTCCCCTGGTTGACCTAATTTACGAGTGTCTCCATCAGCAACAGCACAATGGAAAACTAAGCTGTGCATTCTGGCGTGGTTAGTAAAAATGAAATTAAAACCGTCACTTTTTTTTTTTTGCAAAGTCAGCAATTCAGTTATTGCAAGGGTCTTGGAGCTGGGGAAAACTAAGGATTCAGGTACAGAGATGATGTCAGCTGCTCTTCAACCACATAGCCTGGTGCTGAATTTTTTGCTTGTTGTGCTTTGATGGTTATCCATGGCACAGGAATTCTGAGGAGCTGCCCTTTGTGTTTTGATTTGCTGTGCCATTTCCCCTAGTAGGGGTGCACATTACCCATTTGTTAGGAATCCCCACTGGCAATGTTGGAGCTAACAGAAAAGAAATTACAATAAGTATGAAGAAATTTCTTCTTTCTTCCACATGACCGGGAATGTACCATGGCCATGCTTTGCCCTCTTGCAATTTTGGGACTTCACTGTTGGATTTGTGAGCCTTTGCTACGCTGCTTCTGTGCCAGTGAATAATGTTCTCCACTGTCCAGATAGGCTTCAAGGTCCAGTACTCATAACCATAATATTTGTGCAGGGTTGCACCCTCCTTTGCCATACAGTCATACTTTTACTTTTTAGCACATGCCAAAACAGCTGTTAGGCACATGACCCTCCAACTAGTATGGCTTTGCCCCTGTGCTATGCCACCCTCTGGGCTTTTTTCTGTCTCCAGGCCCTATCCTTATGGGCTTGGCTTCAGCGATTCTACATATTGGCCACTGCATATTGGAGCAGGGTGGCAATGATTCAGATTCCTCCTCCTCAGTAATAAATATCATCTTTAATCCTCGATAGAGTTTGAGCATGGAGAAATGGCGACCTAAAGCTGGCCTATGGCTCAGCGTGCTGCTAAGTGAATGACCTAATTTTGGAAGTGATCCTGGGAAGTTCCATTGGGAGGCAGGCCAAAGGCGAGACAGCTGCTGCTTGGCAGTGCGTCTTAGCAGGTGAGGGTTGGTGGCAGGTTCCATCACCAAAGCGACCCCTTCTCTTGGGCCAGGGAACTTGCTCCTGCCACATGGCGAGCTATGGCTGTCTGAGGCCAACAGAGACACCACCCGTGACAGGAGATGTGAAGGAGAAAAACTCGGTAGTCATCAGAATGATGGTTGGATTTGGCCTGATCAGAGTATATTACTGCAAACAGGGTATATCCCTGAGACGGACTATTGGCTTGGAGAAAAACCTTTATGGAAAACATATATAGCGACCTAAGGCCTTGGAGCCATAGGGATTTCCTCCGAAAGGAATTTTTTTCTCTCTTCTATGCTAAAGGCCATAAAATAAATATAAGTAACAACAGGATAAATTTCATTGTTGTGTAATCCCCCCCATCCGATGTCTAGGGGTATCCGGATGGTAAAAATGGTGGGAGGGGGGCACTGTACAACCTAAGCAACCACAGTCCAAGGAATTAGAAACTGAAATAGCTTGTTACCTGGTTCATTGTTGGTAGTGACTGGGAATCACTGGAACAGGGGAGTAGGCACCATCTTACTGAAGATTTTACCAACTTGTACGGGCAGTGTTCATTGGCAGGGAATCTGGCACATTTCATTAAGTTCATTGTCCACTCCAGAATCAAAAGTGCAAAATGATTTAATTAACTTGGAACAATAACAACTACTCCATGGAGCGTGGGGGCATTTCATTCGGTAGGTTTCCTTTACAGACGTAGCTGGAAAATCTACCACAGCAGTCTCTTGTGCTAACAGACTTGTTCGTTTCAAGCAGCTCTCCCTTAAGCCATGAGGGCTACATTCTTGGCAGCACTTTGGGGTTGAATTAGGCCACCCCAGATGTAGCTTAGTGCCAGTCCACTGTATCATCTCATATCTTATTCCTCAACTTTATTTTCCCCGTAGTTACAATTTCTCAATCAAGCTCTCTTCCTGTAATTCCATTCCTATTCATTTACTTAGTGCTCACAACAGCATGAGATGTTTCTACTGCCCCAAACCCCTTCACTCTCTTTTGTTTCCTACCCATCTACCTGGTCACACACTTCTCCACTGGGGCTGACAGCATATGGAGCATACCATTCTTCTCTAAATGGTCTTAACTCTGTACTTTTCATTTGATGTTTCCCTAGCAAGGACCAAACCACCAGAACCCTTTCAGACATCCAGTCGCTCATGCCAATGCTCGGCAGTCGGGCCTTATTCCGGGCGGTTGTTGGTACCACCGGCCTTGATCCCAGTAACTCCAAGCATTTTCTGCTCATGCAGTGATTCCATCCTCTGAACTGACTTGTCAGGGAGAATCTCTGCCAGTGCCACACCGGAGCACCCACTGGGCTGCCACCCCACCGGGGTCCCAAACATCACTCCCCCAGATGGGCTTTCCCCGACTCCACAGGCTGCTCAACTAGGGAGTTCCAACTCTGTAGTGGCCACCAGCTTGGGGAATAGGGGTAGCGCTGCCACTGCTACACCCTCAACTGCTCAGGCTGCCACTTCCGAGCCATGCCCCCAGGCCCCATTGCCATAGCGGGCCCACTCACAGGAAACCATCTGACCCACTGCTTAACTAACCCATAGGCACAATTTCTTTGAGCCACAGGCCCCATCAGTGCTTACCCTACCAAGGTGCTGAAGTTCACTTGGTGGGCCTCCATTTTTTTTCCTGTCCCCGGGCCCCAGCTCCCAGTGCACTTACAGGCCCCTCAGTTTGCTCCAATGCTCCCCTTGCTTCACACCCAAACTGTTGCTTTCTGCCTCACGGGTTTTCAAGGCTGGAGCTCTGGGGTAGCAAGTGGCCCACCCCGGCCCCACCATGGCCCTCCAGCCAAACTTACTGGTCGACTCCCCAATGCCCCTCTTTGGGTCTTTTCCCCGGGCCTCTCTCCAATCACACCAAAACCGTTCTGTTTTATACACCAATCGAGGGGCCCCCTGCAAACAGCAAGCAGGCCCTACCTTGCAAACTCGCAGGCACCAACAGTTCCCAATTCCTCCCTAACTGCAAAGCCCTCAGAAATTTAACTAGTAAGTACCCAAGGGGTGCTTACAGTTGGAATGGGAAACCAGATGCTGGGGTATAGTGTATTCTAATGTAATCTGCTTTGTTGTACATTCAGCTCCAGCCGCCTTTCCCTCGTTCCTTATGGGAAGTCACGTATTCCACCGGTACTGGCATTTTTCTGTGGTATCTCCAGGGGTATAACCCTCCTCAAGAGGTCTGCTGTTTCTTTATAGTCTCCCAAAGAGGGTGTTGGACGGGGGGGAGGGCAGAGTGAGCTACTGATATTATATGACTATCAACAGTACGTATCTTTGTGTCACAGCGGTTTGTGCTGCACAAGCACAATACTTAGTTGCTATTGAACCAATGAAACCGGAGAAAGAAAGCAAGGTGGGGGTGGAGCAACAATCTAATCTAAACAAATAAACTATGTTGTGATTGTGGAGAATAAAAACATAATGCAGTACAAGAGTCATTGTTGAACAAACCATGACCTTAAGCAGTATGAGTCCCAGTCATTCTTCCTGTAAATGCACACAGCATGCAGTGAAAAATTAAAGTATCTCAAGAAATAAGTGAAATTTTTTTTTTAATTCATTTATTTAGGTTATAGGCATACATACAGAATTTATTTTCTCAGACGCTTTTACATTTCTCTTCCTTCAAATGACAGGCTCATTTCAGTTGGTACATAGCATTTTAGTTAGTCTATGCTTTAATCTAATTTCTTACAAATTCTTCATTAAATATGAGGAGTCCTTGGGCACAGTCCCCTTTCTATCCTTCTAATTTCATATGGGTACAGGTCAGTAAGTTAAGTTCATTAGAAGTTATATTAGGAGATTCCCCTAAGTCAGGCTGTCCCTGCCCCTCCCCTGTCTCAGTGGGCCCTCCCATTCCCGTGGTATCCCTTTCAGTGCCTCCTGTTACATTATCCATCTCGTCCATCTATTTAGAAAGACTGAGGATCTAGAATTTATTTTGTGGGTCAATTCCTCCATATCCTGGATCTCTACGACCACCTCACTCCAGTACTCTAGTAGAGGTGGGGCTGGTTGTAGCCGTTTTCTTGTGATAGCTTTGTGGGCGGTGGTCACCAGGACATTCCACAAATATATCTGAACTTTACTCTTCGCTCCTTTGGGAACCAGCCCCAGAACCAGATGTTTGGTATTAAGAGGCTCTTCAACAGGAAATATATTTTCTAGGGCCCCAGTCACTTCTCTCCAGAATTGGGTCAGCTTCGGGCAGAGCCCCAGAATGTGCAGGTGGTTAGCTGTCTCCTCCCCACAGTTTCTCCAGCAAGCTGGGTTGTGTCCCGTCCAATTTATTCTTCATCACTGGAGTGATGAAGAAGCGTGATCTGATTTTCCATGCAAACTCTTTCCATCTCTGGAAATAGGTAGTGTGGTGTGCCTGGGTGAAATTGGTGTCTCACTCTAGCAGTTGCTCCCCTAGTTCCATCTCCTACCAACTCTTGAGACAGGCCGAGTGTCCCCCGCCTTTATTTGTGAGTGCCTCATAGATAGCAGAGATGTGACCTTTACTTTTTTGTGAGCGCATGGTCTCATTCATGATGACCTGCAGTCCCTGTTGTTCCACTATAGGGCCATGTTTCTTTTGAAGGTTCTGAATGTGGGTCCTGAGCTGAAGGTACCTGAAATGGTCTGAATTCCTCAGCTGGAACTGCATTTTAATATCTGAAATTCCCTGATTGTGTTACCATCCAAAAATTGCCCAAGGGAGTTCAGGCCTAGCCTACTCCATCTCCTAAAGGTAAGGTCCTGTCTCGCCAGCTTGAAATCTCCATCCCACACAAATCTTCTCAGTGGCCGCAGTTCCCCAGCGCATTTATGTTTTACCCAAAGTCTGTGCATTGCTACCAGGGTATTCCTGACTGAGTATAATGAGGGGCATGTGTCCTGTATCAATAGTTTGGGAGTGAATATTCTCACTTCTAGAGGGGTACCCTCTGTAACTTCCCTTTCCATAGTCTTCCAGAGTGCCTGGTAACCTGGTGTTGACCAGAGGAGGGCGCACCGGAGGTGGGAGGCAGAAAGTATTCTTCTAGGTTGGGGATTGCCCTTCCCCCATCTTTCTTGTTAGATTGAAGTAGTTGGGTTTTTATTCTTGTTTTTTGTTAGCCCAGATGAATACCGTAATTGTTCTTTGCTAAATCTTAAATTGTACCAGAGAGATCCTGACCAGGAGACACTGAAAGAGGTATAAGAACCTAGGTAAGATGTTCATAGATATTATTTCGATTCGGGAGTATAAGGGCAGGTTTAGTAGTTCCCAATTTTTTTATGTCTTGCTTGATCTGTGTGAAGAGGGGTTCAAAATGACTAATAAAGAGTTGAGTTAAATTCTTAGGGATATAGGCACCCACATATTTAATTTTGGGGGAGCTTCACCGAAGTGGGAGGAGATTGTTTATTTCAGGGGAGGGGGTGTAATAAAATTTTAAGATTTCAGTTTTATTTTTATTTAGGGCATAGCCTGGGAGTGTACCAAACTTATTCAGTATGTCCCAGACCTTAGGCAAGGACTCTTCTGGATTCGTTATGTAGAGCAGCACATCGTCCACGTATAGTGAGATTTTGTGCTCTCTATCCACCACGAGAAATCCCCTTATGTTTGGGTCTTCCCTAATTGCCTGTGCCGGGGTTCAATGTAAACAGCAAACAGTAGTGGGGACATCGGGCAACCTTGATGGGTACCTCTACCCAGGGTGAATCTTTGCAGGATGCCCCTACTGACTCTTACACAGGCATGTGGGGAAGCATAGAGGGACTTCACCACAGCTAGAAAAGACCTAGGAAAGCCCAGCCTCTCCAGGACTGCGAACAGAAAGTTCCAATCCACCCGGTCGAATACCTTCTCGGCATCTAGTCCGAGGAGGCAAGCGGGGGTGCGGTGTTTGTTTATCAGGTCTACAACATTGATTGTTCTCCTGACCCCCTCTTGGGCCTGTCTCCCGTCAATAAACCCAGTCTGATCAGGTTTTATGAGTTGTGTCAGGAGTGGGTTTATTCTGTTTGCCAAAATGGCTGTAAAGATGTTATAGTCTACATTTAGGAGGGAGATAGGCCAATAGGAACTAAATTCTTTAAGATCCTTTCCCTCTTTGTGGATCACTGTGATGGTGGTGTAATTCCAGGATGGTGGGACTGTTTCTCCCGCCAGCCAAATCAAGTTATAGACCCTTTTTAAGAAGGATGTGATCTCCAGGGCAAAGACTTTGTAAAACTCACTACTGTAACCGTCCAGACCTGGACATTTGCCTGGTTTCTGTGTTTTGATTATGGCAGCAATCTCGACTGTAGATATTGGGGCCATCAAAGACCATGCCTGCGTCTCATTCAGTTTGGGTAACCCCAAACCTCTTAGGAAGTTAGCTGTATCTTCTACCGGTGTCACCTTCTCTGCCCTATACAGGGTCTTATAATATGATACGAAGGAGTCTGTTATCTGCTCCCCTTTATGCCTTAATATTCTGGAAGTTTGGGTCTCTTATTCCAGTTATGGTGGCCTTGGTTGCCCTCTGACGTAAGTGGAAGGCTAATTGTTTTGCCGCTTTGGACCCCCCTCATAATATGTCTGCTTTAGATAGTGTAGTGCCCATTCTGTTTCTAATTTATTTAGCCCCTGTATTTTACTTTTGATTACTTCGATTTCAGCGTCCCTCTCATTAGTCCAGTGTTGCTTTTGTTGTGTTTTTAAGGACCTTAACTGTGCCGTAAGACTGCATTTGCTGGAGCCTTTCTTTTTTTTTTTTTAAAAGAGGCAAGGGAAATTAACTTCCCTCTCACCATGGTCTTAACTGTATCCCATAGTATTTGAGCTGTAGTGCCCGGCATGTCATTGGTTTCAACTGTCTGTATAATTACCTGCTTTATTTCTTTTTTAATGTCTTCTTCCCTTAGTAAAGTTATATTTAGTCTCCAGTGTGTAGGCTTTTCAGGGAGCTGTAGGTCCAGTTCCAAAAAGATGGGCTGGTGGTCTGACAGTGTGACTGTGCCCACCCACATAACCTGACAGAGGGAAATGTCCCTATCAAAGACAAAAAAACCTGTCCAATCTAGAGTATATCGTCTGCCTAGGTGAATAGTAGGTGAAATTTTTGGCCGGGGGTATTTTTCTCTCCAGATGTCTACTATTCTTGAATTCTTCAGGAGTCTGGAAACCTGGGTTGCAACTCTCCTCTCTAGAGTGGGGATACTAGAAGTAGAATCCCATCTTCTATTTAAGATTGAATTCCAATCTCCCCCAGCTATCACTACTCCCTTTGCTTTCTGTGTCACCAGCTGCAGTAGGTCTGCATAAAAAGTAACTGGAGACCCCAGGGGGGCATATACATTAACAAGTGTTACCCACAAGTCTTGTACTTTTCCCACCAGGATTAGATAACGTGCCTTGTGTTAGTCACCACCTCCACCTCTTTAAACGGGAGATTCTCAGACAATATTATAGCTACTCCTCTCTTCCTGTATTTTTTTTTCATTACCAGAAAAGCCTGTGGCAGTAAACATTTGCAACTGCATGTCATGCCAGAATTTCTCTACTGTACTCAAAAGATCTGGTTTTCTTGGAATTATTAAAATATGTTAACGTGTCATGATGCTGGCTGAATAATATGGTACAGAGGTAGTTATATCTGTAGCACTCAATCAAACCCAGCTGCCTTTAAATTACTGTGTTAAGCCAACTGGAATGTGTCCCACCACTTTTTAAAAATAAGATTTTTTTTTCTTAATTTCTTTATAGTACCTCCTCGGCTGGGGGTGGTCCCATGGTTCCTCCTATCCAGCTTGGCCCTCTCGGCCCACACAATGGCTGCAGTCAGAGCTCTACCCTCTTGCCCTCCCCTTCCCAGGTTGCTTCACAGCAGGTATGTACCCTGCACACTGCGGAAGATCTGGAGACCAGGCTTGGGGGGAGCTAACTTGAGTCTGTCCGCTCACGGCATTGTTGGGGCCAGCCTTCATGCACACCAGAGGATTGGTGTTTGTCCCATGGCACGGGCATGCAGTGACATCAGGGATGCTGCCGTGCATGCTTCCACGTGTTGCACATCTGATGTCGCCCGCACCGACCCATACTATGACCCCCGAGGGGGCTTTGTGCACCAGCCCCCGACCACCACCAAGAGCTAGTACCTCAGCGGTGGTCCCCTCCTTCCCCGGAGGAGGAGAGCAGTCCCTGAGATGCTCGATCCTCCTCCCCCCTGCCGACCCTTCGACACCCGAGGTCGCTCCTCAGCCCCTACACACCGGGTTGGCTTGTATAAAAATAAGATTTTGACATTTTTATTGATATTTTGTATTGATGCTCCTGGCAGAATCCTCCATTTGTGAACTTGGGACAGGGCTCATATGTTGCTCATGATATTACAGTCTCAGTATAACATTATAAATATGTGGTGCTGGAGATGTAGTGCAATCAAGTGGTTAGAGTATAGAAAAGTGGGCAAAAGTGGAGGACTAAAGACCCTGCCATAAGTGGTCCGTCAATACCAAAAGCCCTAAACCCCTCAATGTTACAGTTAGGGCAGCACTGACAGAGGAGCTGAGCTTATGGAATAACAAAAGCATGAGGGATATGGGGATTTACTGAGAAAGAGCTGAAAAGCACTGAAACATCAAATTAATTGGGGTAACATATACAAGCAAATGATTGGCTATGTGGTTAAAGGGGGGGGAAACAGAAGCTTGTTCTGGCACAAGTTTACGAAGGAAAGATGTTATTTTTCGTTTTATTAAAGCGCTCTGTAAAAAAATACAGTGCCACATCTTTAAACTGTAACTTATAGTGGTGACAGATTGTACACAAGAATGACTTAAGTTGCTCCTTGTCCATGTCTTAAAGATAAACTTACTGTGTCCCTCAAAGGTTCTGGTCCCTCCATCCGAAGAGCTATGGTGGTTCACCAAGCTGTAGATACCCAAAGAGGTAGCTAATGGAGATATGACTTTCTTCAGAGACATAAGTGATAAGATGAAAGCAAGGTGAGGGATAGTGAGGATTAGGAGGGTAGCAGGAGGAGACTGCACAGAAGAGGTCCAAGAAAAAGCTGCCATCCTGAACAGGTACTGCTGCTCAGTCTTCAAAGTGTGTGTGTGTGTGTGTGTGTGTGTGTGTGGTGGGGGGGGGGTAGACCAGCAGGGAGTTTCAGGAATGGGGGGGGGTTGACACAAGTCTATTTTCTTAGGAAAGGGCAGTGAAGGGACTTGCAGGTCTGAAAGTGGAGAAGGCTACATGGGATATACCCAAAGGTACTAAAGGAATGCAGGGAGGTGCTAGCTGCCCCACTGATGGCCTTATTCAACAGTTTACTGGAAACTTGGGCTACAAGACCACAGGCAGTATGGATTTACAGGAAGGGTCATGCAGACAAATACAATTGATTTCTTTGATTAAGTGACCAGTGAAATAGATCAGGGAGGGCAGTGGATGTGGCGTATCTGGACTTCAGCATGGTCTTCAACACTGTGCTGTACAGGAGACTGATATACAGATTGAGAAGTTGGGCTGGGAAATGCTCGAAGATTCGTTTCTGCACCTTGATGCTACCAAAGGCATGTGGTGGATTCACTTTACCCAACTTGAGGTCATACTAGTAGGCCTCCCAATTGTGGGTCATGTTCCAGTGGCACACGGGGGGCCCAGGCACACACAGTGGCTGGCTTTGGAGAGAGACTTGCTCACCTTCTGGGATAGGGCAGAATATCTATATGGACCTCAACCGTGGGAACTGGAACAGTGGTTTCAGAACCCATGGATAGCAGAGGTCAGCAGGGAATGGTGAGAAACTGTGGGTTCCCTGGATCTCTCACCCACACTTATCTGGATTTGCCCATTGTGCCAGCTAAGTGATCTCCCCCGGCTGTTCAGAACCCCACATTCTATAGGTGGCAGAGACTGAATCTAGTCTACTTGTCACAGTTTTGCACCGGATGGACAACAGAGTAAGTCATTTGCAGAAATGCAGACACAGGCTGGAGCGCAGAGACTTTTTTTGGTACCTGCAGGTGCGGCACTTTACTGAGGCCCTACCTAGTGCCATGTAGGACATTATGAAGTGACCAACCACTGGTTACAACACTGGCAGCACACATTGTCTCCCCAGACATTTATCACCTTATGTCGATTATATACTGAGCTATCCAAGGCACCCAGTCTTATTCCATGCTTTATATGGCAGTCAGATGGAACAGGGAACTAGCTTGGGACATAGAGCTCAAAGTGTGGGAAAGAGGCTGCTTTGAGGTGGGACGGATGACCTCATCCCACGTCTGGCAAGTCAGATGTGTCTAATGCCCACAAAACAGCATCTGGACTAGAATGTACAAAGTTCCTAAGCAATTAAAGGCATAAGACACAAAATGGACCCTGGCCTGATGACAGCAGCAGTCATAACAGTCTGCACCACAATAAGGGTGAGGGTGAGCAAAGAGTAAAACTAGGACTGCATGTCGGAATGGAGGGGGTGGCCTCAAAATGCTGATAAATAACCGTGATTTCATGACATGTCAGGATGATTCAAGTGGGGGTTATCATGGCACCCTAAGGGACTCTCTGCAAATGAGAGGAGGTACGAAGTAGATGTGGGATTAAAGGGGGGGGGGGGTTGATGAGAGCACTCAGTCAACTCATATGCTGGATGCTGTGCATTCAGGTCCACACACTGGTCATACAGAAAGGAGATCTCACTCTTGCAGACCTTTCATGGACCACAGCCTTGGGTTTGACCTTTGCTCCCTGCCAGCGCACCTGTAGTGTTGGGAACCAGGGTGCATCCATTTTCCCGGCCTAAATTCTGTATAACAGTTCAGAATTACAGACTTTTTTTTTTTATTTTATGTTTATTAGTTTTACAACAAACATACAGTTACAGTTACTAACATTCAATATAATATTAGTATATCGCAGTAAACTTGAGGGCACCACTCCTCTTAATATACTTAATATTCGACTAAATCCATTAAATGTTGAAAGATACGTCATCTGGGGGTCCCATCTGATTAATATTTAACAAATACAGTTAAAATAAAGAATGCTGATATGGAGTCCATGAGCTGCATGGTGATATATTTCGTGAAAGTTATTACAAAGTCTCCAGTTCTTAACCCTACAGGAGGGTGAAATAATATAGACACCATGCCCCACTTAAGTAAGTGCACCTGAACGGTGCATTAACCATTGAGCAAATGCTCTGAGAAACACAGTCCGCAGATATTTTTGAGTATCAATTTCGATTTATAACTCTAAAACATAGAATTAGGTGTGAAAATAATTCCAATACACAGGAACCCTAAACAGAACAAGGCGCTTAAACAAGAGAGCATAATACAACCTGCCTAAAAAACAAAAGTATGATGTATTTCCTTATGCAACTGCTCTACCTGCATTACTTAGAGAAACTGAGCTCTAATATTCAGGGAAGGGAAACAAAATTTAAATTACTGGCAGTCCATATGAAATACTGTATAGTCCAGTGTAATAAGCATCACAGAGAACTTAGGAATATCACCCTCACTGGGCAAAATGTCCCCTTACCCCTTGTACATAATAAAGCCATATAACTTTTCTGGATCAATCATTCCTTAATTAGGTTCTTCCTCCAATGCTGAATCCTTGTCATGACGGGCCCTTATTTGACACTGTGCATGCTTCTGGCACCACCGCATAGCATCTGCTGGATCCGTATAATTGTAGATTTCGACCTGATGGGTAACCTGAGGGCACGCAGGAAAGACGAGGCCATGAGGAATACCTGCTTCACGAAGCAGTGCCCTGGACCCATCAATATTTTTCCCTTTTTTGCCATGTGGCATAACCCAGATCAGGAAACATTTGAATCTGCTGGGCATCTTATAACAGCAATTTCCTCTGCCTCGCTAACGATAAGAGACTATCTCTCGAGCTCACACCCTCAGTTATGACCACCACCATTCTAGGAACCTCTGGATTGTCATTCCAGCCTCTGGGGGTGATGCGATAAGCCTTCTGGACGTGTTGTACAACGGGGGCCACCTCCTCCCCTAACTGCTGCACAAACCAATCCTGCATGAACATTAAAATGTGATCACCCTTGCATCCTCCGGTAGCCCCAGGAGATGCAAAATTGGAGACCTGGCTTGATTCTCTAAGGTCTCTAATCTAGACCTTAAATGAGTGTTTTCTTTTATTACATTAGCCACTGCTCCTATCGCTGCCTCTGCGGTTTTATTTGCTTCTACAGAGGTAAGGGTGACCGATTCCAGTTTGGTTTCAGTTGCAGCAACCCAGTTCGACGGAGTCTCCAGTTTGTTAGAGAGACCAGTTACAGAGTTTATTAGGAGGTTCAACTTTGCCCCTAATGTTTGCAGTGTTTCCACTGAGGATCCCCCTACTTGCTCAGAGTCACGGGCCTGTGCTGCCCGTGTGATCAAGCTCCCGAGATGTCTTTTGCTCCAGTTTCTTCTCCTGAGTGTTTTTCCTTATGGGAATGTGTCATCTTGCTCGGTACAGATTCCAGTATCGAATTTGATCGACTAAAAGTAAAAGTTTCCCAGGTTAATCCAGAAAAAGAAAACAAAATGATATTCAATTTACAGAGCTCTAAGGGTTTAAGTGCCATTTTGCTCGAGCTCCACAGTACCCCCACAGACTGTTTTTGTTAGTTTTGTTTGTTAGGATTTAATACCGGCTGGGAGATGTGCACGTTACCAGGTCAAAAGAGGAGACAGACTTGGGTGTGATCAGCACGAGTGACCTAAAGCACTCAGCACACTGTAGGAGAGCAGCAACCAAAGCAACTCGGATGCTGGGCTGTATAGTCAGGGTATAACCAGCTGGAAAGGGGAGGTCATTTTGCCACTGTACAGATCCCTAATTCATCCACATCTTGAGTACAGTGTGCAGTATCAGTGCCATTATCTAAAGAAAGGCATCAACCTGCTGGAAGTGATCCAGAGAAGGGCAACCAAGATGATCCAGGGACAGCAAGGCAGATCATATGAGGAGAGACTCAGAAATCTCAAGGAGTACTCCCTAGAGGAGTGGGGGGGGATAACATAATCAAAACCTTCAAGTACCTTAAAGGTTTCAACAGAGTGAGCTCTGAAGATCTCTTTAGCCATAGTGGAGCAGGACCACTAGGGGCACTGCTTCAGGCTGTAGGAGGGAAGACTCAAGAGGGAGATGAGACACTTTTTCACAGAGAGGGTGGTAGCTAAGTGGAATGAGTTGCTAGAGGAAATTGTCTCCCTGAAGAGTGGACAGTTTCAAGAGAGGTTGGAACAGAGTAAAGGGGAAAAGGAAGGAGGGACAGTGGCGAGGAGGGACGCGTGGATAACAGGGACAGACAGACGGACAGATCCCTCAGTCACAAGGGGTTCTGCAAACTCGTACAGACATGATAGACCACAAAGCCTTTTTCTGCTGGTGCAATTAAATGTTCCTATGGCAGGAGTATGAGTGGAAACACCTGGTTCGATGTTTTCACACCATGATGACAGCCAGGTATGGGACAATCACCAGCTCAGCTTGCTGGAGACACTGTGGTGAAGTCCGAGTGACACACATGCACATAATGTGGGCTTGCCCCTCCTCACAGTCTTCTTTCAGAGCCTTGAAAAGGCAATTTCAGAGGTTCTACGGGTAAGGTTCACATTAAACCCAGAACTATATTTATATATTGCAGACAATTAAAAGGACCTCCTAGGCATAATGTTGTTGGCTGCACAGAAATTTTTCACTAGGAAGTGACTGACGGCCTAAGTTCCAGAACTTCACCACTGGTGGGATTCTGTAAATAGTCTATACATGATGGAGAGGATTACATTTGGTCTTAGTGATAAAACAGAGATATTCACGAATAGATGGCCAGCTTGGATCATGTATGTCGCAGCATGTTCCCACCTGTGTGTCCTAGTCCCAGAGTTTTGGTCCAGGGCAAGGAGAAGTTGGGAGGGATAGCCACAATAGGCTAGGAGTGGAGGTGAAACAAATGGAGATGCTAGATAATACCCCATATCAGGACCCCTTTTTAGTAACTACCGGCGAGGGTGGGACTTTTACAGGTTATTATGTACTACATATACTGCTGGTTGCTTGTGTACCAATATCAAATCTTCACTGTGGTGTACCGCTTGATTAAATGCACTGAGCTGCATTGTATTTATTAAAAAGTTTATTTATTTTGAAAAGTTTCACCAGAAAGGGCACACTGAACTACAATAGCTCATTTCCAGATGTGTCCTGGGGAAGGGAAGGAGGAGGAACAATATTGATTTGAATATAAAAACAGATTAAAAAAGTATATTTGCAAAAAAAGAAATTGAGCAGCTTAGGGTGGTATCCAAAATGGTGAACTGGGTTAGAAACTTCTTAATGGATAGGTGACAGAGGGTGGTGCTAAATGGCACTTACTCAAGTGAGGACAGTGACCATCTGGGCGCTGCAAGGCTCAGTACTGGGATGGATCCTCTTCAGTGTCTTCATAAGTGACATTGCAGATGAACTAGAAGGGAAGGTATGCCTTTTTCCGGATGATGCCAAAATCCATAATTAAGTGGATACTCGAGAGGGGGTGGAGAAAATGTGCATGGATCCTGAGAAGCTGGAGGAGCGGTCAGGAGCACAGCAGTTAGAGTTCAGTGCCAAAAACTGAAAAAATGTACACCTAGGGTATAGGAACCCAGGATCTGAGTATAGGATTGTGTGTGTGTGTGTGGGGGGGTTATTGACAGTCACTAAGCAGGGAATACATTGTGGGGTTATCATAACTAACAGCTTAAAAGTGGCAGGGCAGTGTGACAAAGAAGTAGGTAGGGTTAGTGCGATGCTGGGGTGCATAGGGAGGGAGTCTCCAGCAGAAAGAGGGAGCTGGTGTTACCACTGTATCATTCACTGGTGAGACCCCACTCAGAGTACTTTGTCCAGTTTTGGAGGCCACATCTCGGAGGGATATAGACAAGGTGGAGGCAGTCCAGAATAGGGCAACTAAAATGGTGCAGAGGTCACACGAGAAGCCCCATGAGGAGAGACTGAGGGATCTTAACATGTACACCCTGGAAGAGAGGCGAGCAAGAGGTGACATGGCAGAGACATACAGGTACCTTACAGGTGTGAACAGGGTACAGTGCGCAGTCTCTTTCAAATGAGAAAGAGCACTAGGACCAGGGGGCATGCAGTGAAGCTGGGGGAGAGGTTATAAGGGATGTGAAGAAGTACTGCTTCACTGAAAATGAATTGCCAGTGGAAGTGGTGGAGGCAAAAACAGTGAAGAGCTTCAAGTATGTATAGAATAGACATAAGGGAATATTAGTAAATAGGCAGGGAGGAGGAAGGGTCACCAGAGACCAGTCAGGGTCTGCAGAGACAGATGAAGGGAACATCTTGACAGACTGGGTGGTCCAAGTAGTCCTTTTCTGCCAACAAATTCTATGTTTCTATGCTGATTGATACCCCTCCCACAAGCAACAGTTGAGGGCTGCATTTTCCTGCGCACTGTCCTGATCACAGTGCAAAGTATCTCATGGTTAAATTAAAAATACACCTAAAATTCATAACTCCTGAAAGATTCTAATTCTTCTTATTTACAGTATGCATAATCTCCAAAGCTCATGGAGTCCCCACCCCGACACACACACCACAAAAACAGAGTCCTGTACAGTTTCCCAATCTTCAGGTTCATCCCTTTTAACACACAAAATATGCTTAACATACTGACCCCGGAGGATCCAGGGCCTTCAAAGAATCTGTGAAACTTTAGGAAACCATCCTCTCTGTGAATGGTAATCACTGACTGCCATTATTATAGCACTTGGTGGTAGTTATCATTCCGATAGAGGTTGGTGTCTGTGTGCTTCACTCAGTGCTTACAATTTACAGAGAAGTTGGTTTCTGTGTCTTCCACACTTAGATTCTTTGAATTGTACAAAGATATTCAAGAGATTGATGTTAAGCATATTTTTTGTGTAAGAAAAGACGAACTAGAGGATCAAAAGACTGTACAAGAGTCAGTGTTTGCATCGGCAGGTGGGGTTGTCCATGAGCCCACAATATTGTTTTTTTATTGTTTTTTTTAATCTGTTTTTTCCATATATGTGTGTGTGTGTAAGGGGGTATTGGTGCATATATGTATGTGAAAAAGGATGTGCCAATGTGTGTGTGTGTGTGTGTGCATGTATCTGTCTTGAGGGGCATGCTGCCACCTGTGGACTGTGCACGTGTCTGTGTATAAGGGGGTGTGTATCTATCTATGACTATTTATTTATTGAATTTTGATGACCAGGTGGGCCCACTGAGCCCCGAAGGTCCCTTTTTCAGGGGTGACCCGGGATACAGTACAGTATCAGACAGTGAGGTACAACCAGTTACAGAGAGAATACAGATGATAGCGGGGTTACAATATAAGCAATAATTCAATAATTCAGGTACAATTAGACATACAGATAATAGCAGGGTTACAAAATAAGCAATTATTCAATAATTCAGGTACAATTAGACATAAGTGCAATGGTTGAATGAGTCAAGCAATGACCTTAAGGTCTGTTTGGGTGAGAGAGGAGAGGGTTGGTATAGTTAGTTGGGCAGGAGGAGACTATCCTATACCCTGACAGTGACAAGAGCTTGAGTCTAACATGTGGGTCTTGAGCCTTGTATGAAAATTTAGAAGAGATGTGGCTTCCTGTACTGAAGGTGGGAGATTGTTCCACAAGTAGGGAGCAGTATAAGAGAAGCATTTGCCACCCACGTTTGTCCTGACTCTAGGGATTGCAAGTAGAGTCCGACCTGAGGTCCTAAGCATACAAGAGTTGTGCTTAGGAGTGATAGTCCCTTTTAGGCTGGGAGGGGCAGCTGGGCACTGTAATTTGTATGCCAGGCAGAGCAGGGGGTACTGAAGACGAGACGTAAAAGAAGGCCACTGAAGCTGGGCAAGCGTATCGCAGGCTTCTTGAGGGACTCTGGGTTGCAAACTGCGCAACCTTGCTGTACAAGACCTGTAGCCAGTTGCTCTCTTGCTTAGACATTCCCTGAATTACAGGGGCAGCATACGTTAGAGTTGGGAGGACACTGGAGACTATAGCTAACCTAGCCTCCGGGATAAGCTGGTCTTTGAACCGGTATAGAGTGTCAAGTTTAGCACGGATTGTCCTAGTTACTTGGTCTACATGGGAGTCAAAGGTGAGACCTTAGTCAATATTTAGCCCCAGGTATTTTATGTTATCTACCATGTCAATCCTTTTTCCTGCAAGGAAATAAATCTGTATGGATGTGGTCTTGTCCTGACCAAGGGATCTAGGACCAAACAGCATGGCCTTTGTTTTGCCTATGTTGAGGACCATTCTATTTGAAGTAAGCCAGGCCTCGAGCACTAGTATCTCAGTGGGGACTAAGTAGAGGGGTGATGACCATATATATGTACATACAACTGTGTGCCTGTGAGTGCGTTTGCATGTGTGCGTCCGTGCATGTGGGTCAAGTGCCTACAACTGCTTCTGTATTAGTTTGCTTTGTAAGATTTTATTTCATTGTTCTGTTACTCTGATGTAAGTGCAGGATTATTACACCACAGTATGACAACAGTTACATTACAATCCAAGCCGCATGTTAGTTCTGTATCCTTTATTGAATTATTGCATTGGCAGCCATTTTGACCAGATCTTGTTTCTTTTACAGCTATGGACAGTAATATGATGCTCTATATCCTGGACATCTTCTGCCTGGCATCAGGGCTCCAGATACATTTTTTTGGATGAATACTGTACTCCTCATTTTGAAAGTGAGGCGAGTAAAACTTAATTCAGATGCGCACAAATGTCTGGACGGAGTGGCGTGAGGAGTACATTTTTAAAAACGATGTATTTTTATTTCTAGATTAGAACTGATCAGGTGCCAACAATGCTGCAGGTAACGTTGGCAGGCAGGAGTAATTTACTCACCAGTTCTAAAATATAGTGAGTGAAACAAAACTGGGATGGGTGCAAGTGCTGTAAATCTGGAAAAAAATGCTCTTTTTGAATCACCAGTGATGTTATGAAGCACTATTCTTTGGAGTATGGAGTATTTACAAATGTGGAGTGAGTATCGGTACTCGTTAAAAAAAATTTCTGACGAGTATTTCCTAAAATGAGATGAGTAAAATAGGTTGGTACTCCCCTTATCTGGAGCCATGCCTGGCATCATAATCCTTTGTCACTAACATCATAATTGATTCCGGGGCTACCACCTGTGATATCGCAAGCAGGGGATTTTGGTGTGAGGCAGCCAGAGACGCTAAAGTCTAAAGGACAGTGATCCTATTTACAATTTATTAATTGTTCCTGCTGACAAATACAGTTATAGTTTCATAGATGTGCCACAGTGTGGTTTTTGTTAACCTAAATTTTATACACATTTGGTAGATAATGTTTCTCATATGGGGCCCCCTTTTCTTGAAACAATTTGTCCCCTTGGCATAGAAATTCCTCTACTCTTGGCACTTTTAAATTAGCAACTGTTTTACTAGTTGATTTGTGTATGTTTATTAGACTTATATTTATTGTCTTGTAATTTGTTATAATTACGACTGGGACGTTCTGTAAACAAGACTTGCTTCTCATTGAACTTATCTGTATTTCTGCAACTTTTAAATAAAAAAAATATTTACATACTGTACTAATGGACGTAGTTTTTTTGTCTGTTTTACTGTGCATTATTCTTTTTTGTTTTAATTTATTATTTTTATTTATTTAAAATTGGTACCTGGGAAAGGCAAACTGAGCCAAGACTTGTTTTCAGATGTATGGGGGGAGGGGGATACAGGGAGACAAATACATGCAGTGTAAAGTGCATTCAGTGTAAACAAAGTGGTAGACAGGTGGGTATGAGTTACCAAGGAGCAGACAGTATTTTAGTAAAATTAAGAAGTCGGCAATAATTACAGTCCTTGGCAATACATACAGTGAATAATGTCCCAACCAGAAATGTAGGCGAGAAGTACTGGAAGCAAAATAAAATATAACTGACCCAGTGGCAGTGAGGGCTCAGGCGCTGGATGCCTTACCTCGCACCACGCCAGTGACCCAGGTTCAGGAAAAGACTCAGGTCATCGGGGAGCTGGCACGGGGGGTCGGGTCCGAGCAGGATTGAGTAGCCGGAAGGCAGCTCTCCTCTCCGGGTGGGGGTGGACACCACCCCCACCCACCCCCGTAGTCCTACTACCACTGGTTGGAGGCCTGGTGGTCAGCATAGGAGGCGGAGGTGATACATAGTGGGTAAGAACCTCAAGATGCGGCATGCACATGCCTCCACTTGCGTGCGCATGTCTGGGGTAGGGGGCTGGGTTATGGGGAGAAAATGGAAAAATACCATTAAAACTACATATCGAAAAAAATATATATATAACCAGCAGTTATTGTGCATAGTTTTGTTTGTTTTTTATTTCTTTTATTCATGCTTTATTATATACCCTCAGTGGCTGTCTTTTTTGCCACACACTGTTCTAGCCACTTGTATAACGACCACATTGCACCTTGTGAAACTGTGTTGTATATGTACTATACACACTGCCTCATGCACAGCTGTACTTTATGTAATATGTTGTGGTTATAGTTACAGAGTGTGTCTCTCCTTGTTTTCCAATGTTTTATTTATCATACTGTTTCATTATGTGCAATAGCACCGTGTATACTATTTCCTGTTATTATAGATGATTGCTGTTGTAACTTTCCCTGTTCCTTCTCCCCTGTGATGCACCTTGAACTAGATTTTGGCTCAGTGTGCCTTTCCTGGTTGCCAAATTTTAGATAACTAAAACAAGATTGTAGCACCAACTGCTCTGTACTGACAACTTGCTCTGTCTGGCCACTCCAGCCCTCGTATCTGCATATGAGTCCCCTATCTGTACCACTTCCCTACCAGTCCAGATCTCCATCATTCCAGCACCAAAACCTCACAAGCCAAGCTTGCTCCCTCATGCTGTGGCTCAACATGGCCTGTCATCTCCAGCCCAGGAGAAAGCATCTTCTTATATGTTGGGCACCAAGGGGGGAGTTGTGGGCAGGAATCAGGGCAGCGATGTGGAGCGAGGGGATGGACATTATTGCATGCAAGTTTGGGTGGGCTTACCATTTATTTCCCCAGTGTTCTCTCCCACCCACCTCTTCTTATGGAGTTGCATTTATTGCTAGCTGCTGTCCCCACTAATGGAGGGGGGGTTGGGGACCAACACTATATGGTCACCTACAACTTCAGGGCTATACTGCAGACCACAGGGGGCCCTACTTCAGTGGGAGGGATCTTCTTCCACTACCAGAACCTGAAAGCATTGCCTCTTCAGCAGTCCCATGCCTTCTGCGACCTGGGTCAGGTGGGCACAAACCCAGGTCACCTACATGGGAGCGTGTTGTGCTCCTCTGGCATCAGTAGGACAGGCACTAATGTTCCCAGTTAATATGAAAAACAGGAAGCCAAATACAGAGATTATGTGAGATGTGCAGTAATCTGACATGCCTAAATGTTATCTTTTTCAGTCTGAGTGTACGGTAAGCTGGTATGCCTAAATGTTTTATTTTTCAGTCTCCTCTGAGACTGAACAACAAGAGAACCTTGGCAAGATAAAATCTGCAATCAGACAAGGAGACACACGCACATGCCCCCCCACAACAAAGGTCATGGGTTTGTAGGTCAGAAGGAAACCAATGCTGTTTCAAGTCTGACCATGGCTATTCAGAACCCGTCACCTTCAGTTCCCATTTTGCTCATATGTACATCTAAACGTGCTTAAAATTGACTGAGACTGTCACTGGTGACTATATAATTAGGTAGGCTGTTCCATGTTTTAATTATCCTCTGAGTAAAGAAATAATGTTTTTTTTCAGAACTGAAATGTTCTCCTGCCAACTGAAAGCCTGGTTAAATAAAGTGATTGATTGATTGAGAAGGGGAAGGAAACATATTCATATCAGTGCTTTACAGTAACTGGTAATTACTATTTTTGTTATTAAACTTAGATTGTGGGCTTTTAGTGACACTGTAATTTCTTTGCTGTCTTTACTTAGAATTGTTTTTGGGCTGTTTAAAATTTAAAACATAGTGGTGGTGTATTTCTTTGCTGTCTTTAATTGCTGCAAATTTAGTCTTGGCTTGTCTGACTAGCCCTGTAGTCTGGGTGAGGTGGTGCTAATTGTCTGGCCTCTGACCTCAGCTACGTGATAACTGGAGGTGGAGCTTAGTCAGAGTTGAGGTAGCAAGTGATTTTTGTTTTCTCAGAAGAAGCAAGAAGGGGAAGGAAACATATTCATATCAATGCTTTACAGTAACTGGTAATTGCTATTTTTGTTATTAAACTTAGATTGTGGGCTTTTAATGACACTGTAATTTCTTTGCTGTCTTTACTTAGAATTGTTTTTGGGCTGTTGAAAATTTAAAATGTAGCAGTGGTGTATTTCTTTGCTGTCTTTAATTGCTGCAAATGTTCACACCCCCTCCCCTTCCCCCAACTCTTAATTATATGCCCTGTTAAATCTGATTGACAGGAGCCAAACACAGGGGATAGTAGGGGATGTGGAGTAGGAGGGGCATAAGGGGAAGAAGCCCACCCTCAGCACAAGTGTTTTGACTTCTTTATTTATTTTATTTTTTTAAAAGAAAAGTATCTGAGGATCAGTGGCAGGATTTTTAGGACAGTAAATTAATAAAAGGGGAACTAGGAGAGCTTCAGTAACAGACAAGTAGTGGAATAGCAGTATAATTGCAGTATAATGTGGGTAGTGGTGCAATGCAGTAGCTGCAGGGTAGCCATATTCAGGCAGACCTTCTGGACACTGAGGTGCTGCCCTATCTGCATGCATCTCTCTGGACTTCGGGATGAGGTAGCCAGACTCAGAGCGGAAGTAAACTGGGTCAGGAGTACCATCACCCCTATCCAGAGACCATCAGTCCAATGCCGCTGCCTCAAAGGATGCCAAGAACGAGGAGCACTTGGATGACAGTGGGCTCAGGGTGGGTTAAGACGGTAAGGCAGAGGCACATCCCAGATCCTATTCCACTCAAGAATTCATATGCCACACTGGCAAATGGGGGCAACCAAATAGAGGTACCCAGAGAAGTGGAAGGAAAGAATGTGGAGGTTAGCCAAGGAGGTGACCTCAGCGGGAGAGCAGGGACCTCGGATGAGGAGGAAGCAACTCTGGTGGGGACTCCATCTCACGAGGGATCCAGCTAGGAACACAGGAGGGGGAGGGGGAGGGGAGGACCAGGAGGTGAGGTGCTACCAGGTGCCACGCACGGAGGGATGGAAGGAAGATCCTGAGGATCGCTGGGAAGGCAAGGCGGAGGGTGAGCTGGATGTCATTATCCACCTAGGTACTAATGATCTGGCAAATGGGGAGCCTAAGGAAGTTCAGGAAGAGTTTAGGAAATTGGGGAGGGGTCTCAAGCAAGTAGCTACTTCTGTCACCTTCTCAGAAGTACTACCTGCAAGAGGCATGGGAGAGAATAGGGGTGCATGCGCCAGGAACTTTAACTCATGGTTGAAGAACTGGTGCTGTGAGGAAGGGTTTGGATTCATTGGTGACTGGGGACCCACCTGGAGGGATGGAGGTTTATTCAAGCCTGATGGCCTGCATCCATCCTGGAGGAGAATCCAAGCACTCAATGATAAGTTTAAATGCTACATTGACAAGCATTTACACTAGCCAAGGGGGGTGGCAGGCCAGCAAGAAGGGTACCTACTTGCTCACCCCCCACAGCTAGCAGTGGAACCAGTGAACCAGAGGAGTGGATATCTCAACAAAGCAGTGTGCAAAAGATGGAGATTAGCGCCTAAGAGGTGGATAGATAGAAAAGGGGTAAAAATTTGCAGAAGGGCAGACAGCAAGGAGAACCAGGGATAAAGGACAACCAGGGAAGGGGCTGGAGTAGAACAGCTAAACAGTCTGGGGAGGTAAAATCATGGAAAGCCATGTGTGCCAATGCCAGGAGCCTTAGCAACAAGATGGAATATCTGGAGGCTGTCATGGTGCAGTCAGACCTGGACATTGTGGCCATCACAGAAACCTGGTATAATGATAACCATGACTGGGAGATGACCATTACTGGCTACAACATATTCAGAAGAGACCGGGCAGGTAGGAAGGGAGGAGGAGTGGCACTGTATGTGAAAAATGACATAAGGGCCACAGAGATCCAGGAGGAATAAAATGGGGGCTAGATACTGTGGGTTAAGCTGGAAAGGAAAATGTGGACAGGCATCCGCACAGGTGTGGTCTATAGACCCCCAGCCCAGGAGGAAGAAACAGATAGGAAGCTGATGCTAGCCATCCAAAGGACGGCAGACAAGGGTGAGGTAGTACTGGTTGGAGACTTCAGTATTCCAGACGTGGACTGCAGCATCCCAGCAGCAGCATCAACTAGGAGCAGATTTATCCTGGACTCCCGTCAGGGTGCCTAACTCAAGCAGCTGGTCATGGAACCAACTCGGCAGAAGGCAATACTGGACCTTGTGCTCACAAACAGGGACAGTGTGATGGGGTAACAGTGGGGAAGCACCTGGGGAACAGTGACCACCAGTCATTGTGGTTTGAAATCACAGAAGGAGCAGAACCAAACCACACAAAAACACGTATCCTGGATTTTAGGGGGGCAGACTTTGGGAAAATGGGGAGATACTTGAAAGAGGTGTAACCCCTAGATGGCGCTATCCCAGGGGCTACTACCCCTGCCTGATTTGCCACTAACAGGTTGAGGGGCCTGGATCCAATGGCGGGTGCCTTCACCCAGAGGTCAGGGTTTGCAATAGTTAAACTTACTTGGTCACAGCCCTCTGGGACACTGCAACCCCCCTTTCTTCCCACTAGTGGCCCACACAATATATCAGAATTACCTTCACAGTATACACTTACCCCCAGGGCTGGTTCAGGCACTGGGACCTCCTGTAAAATAAGATACAGTGCAACAATCACAGTACAATACTTTAACATAGACAAATACCTCAGGCAGTATAACTTTGCTGAAACAAGCAGCTCGGATTTATTTAGGGGAATATAACAAGGACAGGGGAAATCAGGCTAATTAGCTTATACTTTACTCATCTATTTATGGCTCTGTGCACAGGGCCTATCCTCACCAGTTACTGTCCCTGGGTACCCAAGCCCTAGTGGCTAGTCCAAACCGTGGCAGCTGGTAGGGGCCCTTTCACACAGAGAAAAGAAAAATTAGTTAAACAGTCAGCAGTACAGTAATTTTATTTGGATTCAATGTGGCAATTCAACAGGGAGCGACCCTGAATTAGTACTCACGACCTCCAAACAAGATAGGGTCCTTCAATGTCAGCAGGGCTACTCTTGAGCTCCACGAGACTTCTCACATTTATATGGCAAAAAGAAAGTACTATACCAGGCAGGCTGCTTCTCATCCCGATCGCAATTACTGCACAATACCCGGAGAACACACAGCAGATTCAGTTCCTGACAGACCGAGTGCAATTCAGCATTCTCCAGTCTTCTACAGGGTGAGCCTGGTTTCTACTCTTCAGATATCCTTTGATTCTCTTCACAGGATGGATTCAGTCCTAACAAGCAGTTACACAAGCTGCAGACCGAACTCTGGGCCTTCACACGTTTCCGACTAAAACTGCACACTGAAAAAGCACAGAGGCTCCTTCCTTCTTCACTGCCAGAGCTCAACTGAAACTCCAACAGACAAAACCGGCACTTCCTTTGAGTTCCTCCCAGTTCTTGACTGGATTGGCTGTCACTCACAATAGACTGCTCCTGTTGGTCCAAAAGGCCACTGTCTAAACTACATCTCCCAGAGTCACTGCCCATACAATCCTCTTGTGGCTGGCTCAGATTATGAGTCCAAGTTCTGATTCGTCCAAGGCACCATTTTAGAGAGCTAACTATCTACACTGATTGGTCCAGTTCAGCAGTTCAAAACCAGAATGGGAACTAGGCAGACACAGTTCTGACTGCAAAGAAAGCAGTTAGACAAACTGTAATTTCATTATTACTCTAAATGGTTTCTGGCAAACAGTTACATCTTTCAGATAGGTTCCTTGCACTCTAGTGATTGCAAAATGGAGTGAATTGGCAGCTCGAGTGGTACTCTATCAAAGAAACACACAGTCCCCCATACAAACTAATTATGTCTGCAAGCAGACAGCTCTTAAAGAGACAGTACCAGAGGTTCTAAAACACTTCACTGATAAATGGCTAAACGCCAAACACCATTCAGGCTTGGAGCATTCAACAAGCTCCTGAAGTCTTTCGAACCCCCATTTGCAGGGGTTACACCTTCCTGGTTTCCTGGGAAAGCTTGACGTCAGCTGCAAGGCAAGTACCCCCATAAGTTTCAACTGCAACCATATATATTTGCATTAGGCTCGACATGTAATCATCAGTCAATATATCATTTACCAAGAACACATTTCTGAAACATTGCAGTACGTCACTCTTTACACAGTATTACATACACATTGTACCATATAACTCAAGTTATTACCTCTTGTACATGAAACCTGAAGAGAGGGGGCCCTTCCCTATCAGTTACCTTGGGGCTGGATGGGGCAAGGGCACCATACTTAGAGGGCAACACAAGTAACATGGAGTTAGCACTGACGCTCAGTTTGGGCAATGAGCTCGGGGACACATACACTCCTTTATGGACAACATTGAGAGGCAGATCCACTGGTCGGCCCAGGGAATCATAACTGAGGTGCACCACAGGCTTTATAGCTCGACCAGTCTTTCTAGGGGGAACTGTTACAGTCTCTGCACTCTGAGCCTCATTTTCAGCATTGTCCTCACTTGTCAGGGGAGTCTCCATGGGGTAGAGAGGCTTAGAACTTGGGGCACTTTCAGCTCCAGGAGTTCAGTTTCTGAGTCCACAACATTTGGCTGCATGGAGAGCCGGGACACTGGCAGTGGACTGTCAGGGCACTCAAAAACTCTTTCTTGTTCTGGTGTATCACCAGTCTGACCAATCCATCATTTTCCTCCTGAAAGCTCAAACAGTTCAACCATGCACAATGATTCCATTTCATCTGATCTGATGCTTGCACTTCACTTTCTGGGAGCATTGGCTCCAGGAGAGGCTGGGGCTTGGACAGTCCAGAAGGCCCAGCTTCATCTCCAGTATTGACTAGGGATTGCCCGAAACAATTGACTCAGTTCGTAAGAAGGATAGTATTCAAAGTCACCTCACTTTCTTCCGATATGGACTGACAGTCATGCTCAACTGGGACTTGTGGAGGGAACACTTTAACTTTGCTTCTGTAGGTGCAGACTTTCGATCTTTCAGCAGCAGCTCTAGTCACTGGTCCAGAGGCATCTTCTAGGGGCTCAGACTCAATTAAGATTTGTCCAATGGGCAGTAAATGATTTCTATGCATTGTTTTTACATCTTTTGAATTATTCTCAGGCCTTACTTTGTACACTGGCAGATCATCTAGTTTGCCCACTACAATGTGAGGGAGATGGTACCATCTGTCAGCAATCTTGTGCTTGCCATGCAGTCCCAGATTTCTTAGCACATCGATCTCCTCCTGGAGTTCCTGTGCTTTCACCTTTTATCATACCTTTCTTTTGTTGGCCAGATTTCTTTTGGCAGCCATGGTTTGAGCCAGTTGGTATGCATGAGTTAGCTGGGCCTTTAACTTTTGCACATACTGTAAATAGTTGTCAGCTTGAACCCCATCAGAGAGACCCCAAAACACACATCTACCGTAGTCGAGCTTCTTCCAAACATCAGGCGGTAGGGGAGAACCCAGTGGCATCACTTTTGGTGCAGTTATAAGCATGTACCAGGGTGCTAATTTGTTGGCTCCATCTAGGCTTGTCCTTTGGGTGCAGGGGTGCCTAGCATATCTAGCAAAGTGCGGTTGAAACGCTCAGGCTGAGGGTCCCCCTGGGGGTGGTAAGGAGTGGTTCTGGACTTTCGCACTCCCCACAGAGAAAGCATCTCTTTGATCAGATGACTCTCAAAGTCTCTCCCTTGATCAGAACGGATTCTTTGTGGAGCCCCATAGTGAACAAAAAGGTTTTCTACAAGTACTTTGGCCACAGTGGATGCTTTCTGGTCTTTGGTGGGGAAAGCTTGGGCATATCTCGTGAAATGGTCAGTGACCACCAGCACATTACTGATATTTCTTTGATCTGACTCCAAACTCAGAAAATCAATACAGACCAGCTCCATGGGTGCACTGGTGGTGAGTTAACAAGGGGCAGCCCTGGGGCAAAGCTTTCCTCCGTAAGCTGCGACTACAAGTTTGAATGTGTTGCTCCACATCAGCCCCCATCTTAGGCCAATAGAGTCTGGATCTCACCAAGTCAAGTGTTCTGTCTATACCAAGGTGCCCCATGTGGTCTGTGCAAGGACATCAGTACTGAGTCTCGAAAGGCAGTGGGCAGCACTAGTTGTTGTTTGTCTACTTGTCCCCCTCTGTCTACTGTTTCTCTGTATAACAGTTTATTGATCAGTTTCAACTTAGGACCTTCTTTGTATAATAGTGCAGTTCTCAAATCCATGGAGCGTAATTTGGACACATCTTTTCCTGCATAGAGGGCTTCTAAAGCTGCTTTGATCATGGGATCGCGGGATTGAGCCCGCCGAATACTGTCATTGTCCAGCTGAGGCAGTGCACCAATGTCTATTGCAGAAAAGTGGCAATAAGCAACAGGCATGCAATTCTCAGAGGGTCCCAAGCAATCCACCATGCAGTCCACTGCGTCCGTGACATTTGTTCCTCCTGTCAAACTTCCGGCAGAGTGCCGAATGTCAGGTTTCTGCCAATCGGACCCAATCATTCTGGGGAACAGGCCTCCGAGAGAGGCATCAGCATCTATGTGGTTCAGACCTGCTCGGTATTCGAGAGCATAGTCATATGTAGATAATGCAGAAAGCCACCTATGGCCAGTGGCATCCAACTTAGCTGAGGTCTGCACATAGGTCAAAGGATTATTGTCAGTTTTACTAGTATTTTAGCCCCATACAAGTACTCATGGAATTGGTCACAATACACTTCAAAGCTAGGAACTCTAACTTATGTACAGGATAGTTCTTTCGGATGGGGTCAGGCTTCACTGGCAAAAAGGCCACTGGTCTCAGGGCCATTCTCGTGCTCTTGGTACAACACAGCCCCCAACCCTTGCAAGCTAGCATCAGTGTGCAGGACGTAAGGTTTTCTTGGATCGACATAGGCCAGCACTGGAGCATGGGTAAGTTGATATATGATCTCATGAAAAGCAGTCTCACAATCAGAGTCCAGCGGGCCCCAAATACTTCACTCGGATGAAAATACACTCTTTCAATCTTGAGGGACGCTGACTTTTGGTATTTTTGTGGGTTGGGGATACCCTTGAGTGAGGTTAAGTAAAGGCGGATCACTCTTGAATAGTCCTTGATGAAGTCTTGATAATAACCACAGAATCCCAGGAATCTTTGCAGTTCTTTTAGATTTTTGGGCTGTGGCCAGGTGGTCAAGGCCTCAACTTTACTTGGGTCGGTCTCTATTCCTCGGTGCGATTATATGTCCACATTTACTGATGTTTGAAGAATTGACACTTATCAATGGACAGTTTAAGGCCAAAGTCCTCCAGTCGGTCCAATACCTTAAATAATCTGCTCTCATGTTCCTCCAGTGAGCTGCCAAACACAATAACATCATCTAGGTATACCAGGCACTCTAGTAAGTTCATGTCCCCACTGCACGCTCCATCAATCGTTGAAAAGTGGTTGAGACACCTGAAATCCCTGAGGCATCCTCATGAATTCATAGAAGCCAAGCGACAGATAAAGGCTGTCTTCTCACGGTCCTCTGGGCCATCGGATCTGGTAGTACCCCTGCGGAGATCCAGCACAGAGAACCACTTGCTCCCGTTTAGGCAGTCAAAGCATCCTGAATGCGGGCATTGTGTACTGATCGAGGATAGTCCGCGGTTTAAGGTGCGATAATCCACACATCCTTACTGTTCCATTCTTTTCCTCACTACCACAATGGGGAAGCATAAGGGTTCTGGATTCTTGTATTACACCAGCAGCTAACATCTTGCAGATGCCGTCTCACATCATCTATGTCAGCAGGTGCCAGGCGTCGAGACCTCTCACGAAATGGTCTTTCGTCATGCAGCCGGATATTGTGCTCAGCTCCTTGCACGCATCCTACATCCCATTCCTTTAAAGAAAACACCTGGTCTCTCTGGGCAAGCTTCTCACTGATCCTCACTTTCCATTCAGCTGGCAGCGGGGTCGCGAAATCAAACAAGTCAGGCGTTACTCTGTCATTCTTCCTTGAACTCTTGCTGCTGGTGCAGCACTGTAGTGTCTACAATGCACATTAGCCAGGATGCAACCTCTATTTACTCGAATGTCTCTTTCAGACACATTATGAACTTGGACCATTACCTTCTGGCATAAGCATGGGCTCTAGCGGGCAAAATACTAGGCTTGACCAGCAGTCCCTCTGGCAATTTTCCATCGCCTGTGCATCCAACATTAATATTTTATTCTTAACATCCTTTCTGATACGGACCTCTCCCTGTAAGGTACACTGGGCATTTGACGCCAGGATCAGAGACTCAGGATCCTTCTTCCATACAATTCCGACGGGTTCCTCTGGTTCTATTTTTTCAGCATCTCTCTGTGCCTCATAGGCCTTCTTAATTAAAGCCGAACTCTTAAAGCTCTACTAGTCTTTGACCCCTGTTTTTCATAACACAACTGTGCCAGCCTTCCAACATATGAGCATTTGTTCCAATCAACAAAGGGACACCATCATACAGTCCAGTGGGGACACACTAAGGCTAGGGTCTCTACTTGTTCGGCCACTCCAACGACGGAGGTGGGAAAGACAGCCAAATTCGGATACCCGGAATAGGGGTAGGCCTTCTCCCTAACCCCATACATGCAGTCCTTCTAATGGTTGTAAGGGTACATCTGACAAATGCTTCTGATACCAATCCTGGAACATAATTGTCACTTGGGAGCCATTGTCTAATACAGCTCTTGTAGACACTCCATTCACCTTTACAGTGGTCTCCATGGAGGGACCCACTATTCTGGACTAGTCTGGAGAGGCGGTAGTGGGGGCCTGGGCAACTGACCTTGCCACAAAAGGACGTGAGTTAGCATTTTTGGTGCCCTCACTGGGATCATTTTGTGCACCTCTTAACCACTGATTTGTTCTCCAAGCTCTCCTTGTAGCCTATATGCAACTTTGTTGCAGTGTCTTTTGGGACCGCATTCCCTTTCATGTGCCCATCTTTCCACAATTATAGCAAAACATACTTTCTGGAGTTTGAGCTGGCTGAGGCACCACACTGGGAGCCAGGCGGGGGTATTACTAACTGGAAACCTTGGTGCCATCTCTGTCTGGGCGTGATAAGCATTTGGAGACATCTCGCAGTTTCTCCACTTCCATGGTCAAGGAATCGAGTTCGGAGCTGTTATCAGCAGGAGATACATGGGTGGGTACCTCCACCCCATAGCAGATGCAGTCGGATATAGGTCAGGGTCTGTACTTGCAGGCGTGGCCTCATAAAGGGACTGTTTTTGAATTCCGGATCTCTCTCTCAACAGTTCGCCTCCATTGTGGCATATCTTTTCCTTGTCGAGCACTCATTTACTGCCAACCTCTGCCCTGAACTTCACTTGATGGGTCACCCTCAGTCACTGGTCGAGCCGCAGCTGTTGGCGCAGGTCCCTCCCGAGGTCGCCTTTTCTCAACTCCTCGACTTTCTCTCATTAACTCATCAGGAGGGTGGGGATTCCAGTCGATTGCCAGGCGAATTGAAGCAACAGCAGTTCTGAGAAGGGGCAGACTTAAGGATCCTGTCCAGCCTGGTTCGGTCCAGTTCAATCGCTGGCAAACTACCCTTTCTGAGGCATTCTTGCAACAATTTTTCCAGCCGAGATACATACACAGACAACAACTCCCCTTGGTACTGTTGTGCATCTCTTACTCTCCACCATAGGTCTTCATCAGAATCTGGGCTCCCATACACATTCTCCAGGGCCTCAAGATAGGCCTGTGCAGTCACTTCAGGGTTACTGGCCCGTTTAGCACAGATGGTAGCCAGGGCAGGACCTCGGAGGCTCTCACTAACCCTCTTTCGCTTTTCGGCTTCCGAGCATTGCCATTCTAGCACTTGGGGGGCAACATAGTCTATCCAGGTCTCCCAGTCATCCTCCCCTTGGGGGGTGGGGAGGGTGCTGAGAAGATCCTCAACCTGGTAAGAGTCGTGACTAATGGCAGGTGCAGAAATAGGAGTCTGCATTGGTTCACCCACCATTACGGTACTGGAGCGGGAGAGGGTGTTGGGGAGGAACACCCCAGGTGGCAAGAATAGTTTCTTCAAGTCCTCCACAGTTTTCCTTCCCCAGCAACCATTTAGCAAATTTCTCCTCAAAGTTTCAGATAGTGGTGGGGGCCTCATTTCCCGGTCTTTACTGTCCTTAGTTATCACCTCCAAGCAGTGAGGGCTCCTCTGGGGTAATGGTCTGTGGCACTTGGTGCTATCTATGGGATCCTTAAACTCTACGAGGGCCAGGAAAGTGTGGGTGAGCAGATTAGCATGTCGACCCACCACCACAGGGTTTTTTTAAACCTTCCACCTTGGAAAGTACTCCCTGCACAGTGTTCGTATTGATACCCAGTGGGATGTCCAGGATAAGCATAGCATTTTGGGGGTCGATCTCCTCCCCAGTACACCACTCCACCAGCTGGTGCACAGCCACTTCTGTCGGGGTACCCATTTATTTATTTATTTATTTTTTCTTAACAGTGGTTTGTAAATATGGCCACTAGAGGACACACAATCCCAGCGGTGAGCCTCCAAGATGTAACCCCTAGATGGCGCTATCCCAGGGGCTACTACCCCTGCCTGATTTGCCACTAACAGGTTGAGCGGCCTGGATCCAATGGCGGGTGCCTCCACCCAGAGGTCAGGATTTGTAATAGTTAAACTTACTTGGTCACAGCCCTCTGGGACACTGCAACCCCCCTTTCTTCCCACTAGTGGCCCACACAATATATCAGAATTACCTTCACAGTATACACTTACCCCCAGGGCTGGTTCAGGCACTGGGACCTCCTGTAAAATAAGATACAGTGCAACAATCACAGTACAATACTTTAACATAGACAAATACCTCAGGCAGTATAACTTTACTGAAACAAGCAGCTCGGATTTATTTAGGGAGAATATAACAAGGACGGAAATCAGGTTAATTAGCTTATACTTTACTCATCTACTTATGGCTCTGTGCACAGGCCTATCCCTACCAGTTACTGTCCCTGGGTACCCAAGCCCTAGTGGCTAGTCCAAACCGTGGCAGCTGGTAGGGGCCCTTTCACACAGAGAAAAGAAAATTAGTTAAACAGTCAGCAGTACAGTAATTCTATTTGGATTCAATGTGGCAATTCAACAGGGAGCGACCCTGAATTAGTACTCACGACCTCCAAACAAGATAGGGTCCTTCAATGTCAGCAGGGCTACTCTTGAGCTCCACGAGACTCCTCACACATTTATATGGCAAAAAGAAAGTACTATACCAGGCAGGCTGCTTCTCTATCCTGATCGCAATTACTGCACAATACCCGGGAGAACACACAGCAGATTCAGTTCCTGACAGACCGAGTGCAATTCAGCAATTTCTCCAGTCTTCTACAGGGTGAGCCTGGTTTCTACTCTTCAGATATCCTTTGATTCTCTTCACAGGACGCATTCAGTCCTAACAAGCAGTTACACAAGCTGCAGACTGGAACTCTGGGCCTTACACACGTTTCCCGACTAAAACTGCACACTGAAAAAGCACAGGGCTCCTTCCTTCTTCACTGCCAGAGCTCAACTGAAACTCCAACAGACAAAACCGAGCACTTCCTTTGAGTTCCTCCAGTTCTTGACTGGATTGGTTGTCACTCACAATAGACTGCTCCTGTTGGTCCAAAAAGCGCCAAGTCTAAACTACATCTCCAGAGTCACTGCCCATACAATCCTCTTGTGGCTGGCTCAGATTATGAGTCCAAGTTCTGATTCGTCCAAGGCACCATTTTAGAGCTAGCTTACCCCACACTGATTGGTCCAGTTCAGCAGTTCAAAACCAGAATGGGGAACTAGGCAGACACAGTTCTGACTGCAAAGAAAGCAGGTTAGACAAACTGTAATTTCATTATTACTCTAAATGGTTTCTGGCAAACAGTTACATCTTTCAGATAGGTTCCCTTTGCACTCCTAGTGACTGCAAAAATGGAGTGAATTGGCAGCAGCTCGAGTGGTACTCAATCAAAGAAACACACAGTCCCCATATACAACTAATTATGTCTGCAAGCAGACAGCTCTTAAAGAGACAGTACCAGAGGTTCTAAAAACACTCACTGATAAATGGCTTAAACGCCAAACACCATTCAGGCTTGGAGCATTCAAGCAAGCTCCTGGAAGTCTTTTGGGAACCCCCATTTGCAGGGGGGTTACAGAGGCATTAAGGGGAATGGGGCAGGAATCAGGGGTTGAGGAACAGTGGGCAGTATTTAAAACGGGGATTACAAGAGCAACAGAATTATGCATTAAGCAAGTTAGCAAGAGGAAAAGGAAGAGGAGGCCATTATGGTTTTCCAAAGAGGCAGCAAAGAAAGTGAAAGCCAAAAAGATTGCATTCAGGCAATACAAAAAGACACAGGCAGAAGGGGATAGAGAGAAGTACCAGGAGAAGCAAAGGGAGGCAGGGAGGTTAGTAAGGGAAGCCAAAGCTCAGACAGAAGAGCACATTGCAAAATCAATGGGTAGAGGGGACAAAACCTTTTACAGGTACATAAGTGAAAAAAGAAAGGCAAAGGGAGGGATAGTGAGACTGAAGGGGGAGGATGGGGGCCGTGTGGAGGATGACAACAGTAAAGCTGACATACTGAACAGGTATTTCTGCTCAGTCTTTACTGAGGAAGAAGAGGGTAATGGGTCTGAAGGGAGTACAAGGGGTATGAATGGTGCAGAAATGGACACAAGTCCCTTTATATGAGAAAGGGTCCTGAAGGAACTGGAAGTAATAAGAGTTGATAAAGCAATGGGGCCAGATGGGGTGCACCCCAAGGTCCTTAAAGAACTTAGAGAGGTGGTAGCTGAACCTCTGGCTATCCTGTTTAGCTGATCACTGGAAACAGGGGAGGTACCCAAAGACTGGAGGACAGCAGATGTAGTCCCCTTATACAAAAGTGGGAACAAAGAGGAAGTGGGGAACTACAGACCAGTCAGTCTCACCTCGGTAGCGGGGAAGATCATGGAAGCATTACTGAAGGAGAGATTGGTGGAACATCTGGTTGTCAATGGACTGCAGGATCCAAGGCAGCATGGTTTCACCAGGGGGAGGTCATGTCAGACCAACCTCACTGAATTTTTTGACTGGGTGACTAGGGAGGTGGATCAGGGGAGGGCAGTGGACATGGCCTATCTGGACTTCAACAAGGCCTTTGACACTGCGCCACATAGAAGACTATTACACAAACTAGGGAATATGGGTGTGGGCAGGACAGTAGTGTGGTGGGTAAGTAACTGGCTTGGCGGCAGGACACAGAAGGTGGTGGTAAATGGCTGTCACTCCAGAGAGGGAAGAGTGACCAGTGGGGGTACCACAGGGATCAGTGCTGGGACTGGTCCTATTCAACATCTTCATCAGTGACATTGTGCAGGACCTAGAAGGCAGAATTTCACTGTTAGCTGATGGCACAAAGCTCTATAACAGAGTAGATACACCAGAGGGTGTAGACAGAATGAGAAGGGACCTGCAGAAACTTGAAGAATGGTCAGGGGTTTGGCAGTTGAAATTCAATGCAAAGAAGTGCAAGATAATGCATATGGGGCACAAAAACCCTGGCATAATATATCAGTTGGGGGTGAGGATATAGCATGCACCAAGCAGGAAATGGATGTCGGGGTCATCATCTCTGATGACCTCAAGGTAGGGAAACAGTGTGACAAGGCAGCAGGTAAAGCAAGTAGAATGCTGGGATGCATAGGCAGGGGCATCACCAGCAGAAAAAGGGAGGTCATGGTTCCACTATACAAGACACTAGTGAGGCCCCACCTGGAGTACAGTGTACAGTTCTGGAGACCTTACCTACATAAGGACATAGACAGGGTAGAGAAGGTTCAGAGGAGGGCAACAAAGATGGTACATGAATTGCATCACAAGTCCTATGAAGACAGGTTAAAGGAATTGAATATGTACTCCCTGGAGGAGAGGAGGGAGAGAGGGGACATGATAGAGACATACAAGTATCTTACAGGGAGGAACAGGGTGCAAGAATACACTATTTTTTAAGTGAAAAAGATGTTCCAGGACTAGAGGACATGGGATGAAGTTGGAGGGAGGCCGATTCAGAGGAAATGTGAGGAAGAATTTCTTCACAGAACGGGTGGTGGACAAGTGGAACACCCCGCCTGAGGAAGTGGTGGGGGCTGTAAGAATCATGGGATTCAAGAATACATGGGATAGACATAAAGAAATTCTGGAAGTCAGGGGTAAGGGGCAACAGAGTTCTAGGAAGCCATAAACTAAAGTTACAAACTCAAATGGGCAGACTAGGTGGGCCATAGGCCCTTATCTGCCGACACTGTCTATGTATCTATAAAAGCATTGACTGTGTGTTGATGGTAATCCTTCCTTAATTTTCAAATACAGAGTATTTAATAATTCAATGTCACTTAGAGTTTTTTTTTTCTTTAAACTAAGCTTTATTGGCGGCATCTAAGGTGTAAATAATATTACAGGTAGCATGAATTTTGATGCAGCATACTGATTCACAGAACTGAGTAGTCCTCATGAATTTAATGAAGTCCCTTGTTTTGTAGGTCAGTATCATCTTCAGGGTCACTGAGAGATTTAAACACTAGAATTAAGTCTCCTCTAAGGTGCCTCCTCTCCAGAGAAAAAAAGGTTTAGTTTTCTTGTTACTCTGGCCATAATTCAAAACATTAAGGCCATTTATCATTCAGTTCATTCACCTCTGCACCCCCCCCCCAACTCTAGCAATATCCCTTTCCAGGTGACATGACCAGAAATAGGTCACTCTTGGTTTTCCTGCCTTGTGAGGTTGGGACAATTAAGAGGTCCACTTTAAGAGTCCTGTCATATTAGCCAAGCAAAGCAAAATAAGTAAAGGGCTTCATTCATGTGCGATAATTTCCATTCCAGGACATTTTGTATGTAGCACCACCCAGGCAAAATGCATCTTTAATAGGCACTTGAATCTGTGGCTTTTCTGGAGGAAAATAAAGTGCATGAGTTGGTGTTTGAAGTTTTTTTTGTTGCCTTTCCTAACTTGTGTTGAGAAATGCCAACGTATTTTTCAATGCCATTTCATCAGACCTCAGGGGAGTTAAATGTGTTGTGCAAGTGGAGTTTCTCTGCATCCTGCATAGTACATGAGAACACTGCACCCATACTTTTTGTGGAAATGATATCTCAAGGGCTGCATCACACTAGTGTCCCGTAACACTTCTCTCCCATGCAGTCTGGGAAGGGGAACGTATCTGGAATGATGTGCACTTCCGATGTAAATTGCAGCACCGATTTCATTGGTCCAGGATAGGTTACCTTTAAAAAAAAAAGAAATAGCTAAAACAAAAAACAGGCAGAACTAATGGCACTAAAATTACAACAGTTAAAGGCAAGTCTGATCCCCACCCCAAGGAATTAACACTTGAATGATTATCTTGTGACTTTTGCATTTAAATTGTTATGAACTCTGGTGACCAGGTTTACGCTGCAAGCTCAGAGTGTCAGGAGCAGAGGATGGCAGGGAAGGCGCAGACCATCCCTTGGATGCTCCCCTCTCAGTGGGTGGGTTCTTACTGCGTCACTCTGTAGCGGCTCCTGGTGGTGTCTGGTGGAGGTGCCAGTGATGGCATGCAAGACTGGGTGGGCAGGACCATAAAAGGCAGAAATTCCACACCGGTGTGCTGGATGGTGGCCTCTATGCCCCTCCCCGCACCACAGACCCACCAGTGTGCCAGACACAAGAGCACTGAGCTGCAAACCTGGGGAACTGGGTTTGAATCCCATTGCCACCACTTGCATGCTATGTGACCATAAACAAGTCACTTAACTTCCCTGTGCTCCCAGGATGCACCTGGAAACAAGCCTTGGCTTAGTGTGTCTTTCCTGGCTAAAAAATGTAAAAATAAAAATAAATAAATAAAATAAATTAAAAAAAGACACAGGACCCCTCCAGCCTCCATCAACATAGTGTATGCTTGGTCTCCGGGCCATGGTGCGGCCCCCAGCGGGGACAAGCTGGCAACAGGGGATGGGTAACATGAGGAGCCTCCAAGAGAAGAGCTACAAAAATGGCCAGAGGGGGGCCCTGGCAGAGACACTGGCCCTAGATGGATGGTGGAAGGTCTGGATAACATCCTGAGGATGGAAAGACAAGTGTTGTCTGGTGGGTAGAGGGGGGTGTTAGAGGCTGAAGAAGGGGGAGGTCAATGGGCAAGGAGGAGGATGAAAAAAGACAAAAAAAAAAGTTCTGAACGGTGTCAACTAAAGAAAGAAAATCACTGTTTTATTTTTAGTTTCTACTGACCCTGTAGTGCCAGTATTGTTTAGCCATTCCACAGAAACATTTCCCATTGCCTAGTATGGTAGGTACATTAGTGTCTAGGTGTACTCCCCTTATCTTTCACAGGCTTGACGCTGAAGCCTGGCTGTGATCTTACTCCCTTGGACTATCTTCCCATAGATAGCAAAGGGAAAACCCAGAGCCAACCATTTCAGCCAGATCATCACTGTTGACCAGGCCCAAACTTATAGAGACCTCCCAAAGTTGTTATGTCTATCTACCGCTACCCACAATGCCTTGCGGTGGGGATATGTAAAATTCTATCCTGACCATTTGTTATTACAGGGTGCGGTAAAACACTGGTGCAGCAATGCAGTCTCAGCTCGTTAAAATAACACCCAGCAACACGAACTCACCCTCTGTCTGTTGGAAAACACAGGGCAAACATGATCACCCCAAGCTACTGACCTGCAGACAGGTCTGAAATGTACGTAGCCTTTGTCTTCACTGTATTGTAGTTGTTATGGTAGACATGCATAAAGCTTGAATGTTTTGGTCCAGGGCAAGGCCATCTAAACTGCCAAGCTACAGTCTAGAAGAGTGACTGCTGGACAGGCCAAAAGATTATTATTATTTTTTTATTATTATTTAGTTTTTGTTGACCGGGTAAGTGCACTAGACAAATTCTGCCTATTTTCAGGCACGACTTGCTCGGAAGGGGATACAGATGAATGCTTACTGACCTTGAACCAGATTAAGTTGTTGGTGGTATTTTTAGTGAATGCATAGTGGAAATCCTGGCAAGGAAAATGTCTGCAATGGACACCTGCCCCCCACGCCCCATTTTCTCTCACTGATTGTGACAATCCAGTGGTCCAGAACAGGGTCATGAGGTTTGGGATCTTTTTACAAGTGAAAAATAGATAATAGATTTACTGAATCACCATGGTCCCTTTTAGCTTTATATTACACTCTCATTATATATTGGACACTGCCTCCGAGGACATGGTCCACTGGATAAGCGCCTACCGTCTTGTCAGGTAATATTTACCAGACTTACAGAGCTGCTAAATTTGAGTGAAACAGTTCACTTAATTTTCATTCTGGTGCGGGGACTCTAGGCGCCAAAGCAAGATCCGGCCCCATGAGTGCGGCAGTTTGCATTGCAGTCTGGGTGGATGTTTCAAGTCTACTTCAATCGGCAGCAGTTTTCTTGTTTTGTGACTGCTCGCAGGAAAATTTCTATCTGTGATCTGTTCAGATCTACTGGTGAGGAAGTGCAAAAGAAACATACTATAGTTTCTCCACTTCTATGGAAAAATCTAGCTTTTGGAACTTTCAGGGGGCTTGTATCTCAGAAAATGTGACCCTTTATTCATCCCAACTTAAAGTCAGCAGCACTTAAGCAGCACTGTACAACCCAGCCCCTCTAAGCAAAGGTGCAACTATTATAGCATGCCCCCCACCCAACCAGAGAACAATGTCACAGTCACACTCATTCTTCCCTCTGTTTACTCAATACCTGAAAAATAAGTGCAGGATTACCTGGATAAAGAAGGCCAGCCATCCATCTTTGGGTTTTTCAAATTCTTTCTTGTAGATACCAGAACACTGTTACATTTGGTGGGGGTGTGGTGGTTGGCAGGGAGAGAAACACAAGAATGTATAAGTGAAAGACAGAAGCATTCCTATTCACTTTTTTTTCTCTTTATGCTTCCCCCTACCTGCAGCACTCCACCCCCTTCAGGAGACACCTATGGCCTTCTTAGTCTCTGCCCTCTTACCTGGAGCCCAGAGCGGTCCATCCCTCATGTAACCGTGGCTATACCCCCCAGATGGGTACGAGGTGGGGGCCCTTACACCCCGAAATCTTCTGGTTTCGTCGGAATGCCATCACCAGGGCAGGTAGGGGTGTTGGAGATCGGGGCCTGGTGCTCCGTCTGCCCGGGAGTGCTGCAGGCAATCTTCCGATGTTCCAGGCATGATGTGCTCCCTGACATCAAGGCGTTGAGTGCCAACATAACATCCACCACGCCACCCACTTGGTAGTGGCTTGGGCTTGCTGTACCTTGGATCTCCACCCAAGGTCAGACAAGCGCCGAGCCCTGGTTCCCCCTCCCCTCCCCTCCCGGAGAAGATGAGCTGTCCCTGGGACGCTCAAGCCCCCCCCCCCGGCCAGCCCTCCAGCTCCCAGGCTCGTTCCCAAACCCGGATCACTGGCGTCGCAAGCAGAAATTCAACCGCTGTGCCTGGCAGGCCGACTCCTGTTCACTTTTAGAATATATATAAAAGCTGGCCCACCGTGCAGTGGTAGTGCTACCGCTATGACGCTGAGACCTGTTCGAGCGAGCCCGTAAGCTGGAGGGTCAGTCGAGGAGGAGGATTGAGAACCCAAGGGGTGCTCTCCTCCGGGGACGCCGCCTCCATCTGCAATACTGCCACCTGGGGTGCACACTGGGTGGAGGTGCAGTGGGGTGCTACAAGAGGGGCTGACGCTGGCTAGGATCCAGAGCAGTGTCACATCTTAGCATGTGCCTGTCTCCACTGATCCTCTCGTACAACGTCCTGTGGTGTGGGGAGGAAAGTAGAAATGGCCCGCGGGTCCATTGGACAACAGGGCTAGCAGGTCCGTCTCTTCTCCCCCCCCGCCTCACCCGGGGGGAAAAACCAAGGTAGGATGGGGGCCAAGGTCCGGACCTGGAGTTCGTGCCCCCCTGCCAGTACAGGATAAGGAGGCATGAGCATAAACAAAAAATAAATAAAGAAATGAATAAATAAATAATATATACAGTATATAGTTCCCCCACAGCATCAGTGCGTCTACTGTATATGGTATCATAATATGTTATGCATTATTGTATGGAATGAATAAACGCATCTGTTTCTTCTGGGAACAGAAATATTTTTTGGATTATGTTGACTTTGTTTCTCTGTATTTACCACATTACGTGTAATGATGCCAACCTTATGAAAGCCCAAAGAATTATGTGTGGTTAATTAAACATTCTATATAGCAAGTTAGATGGAGAACATCTCCAAAAACAACACTGCTCCCAGACAGAAGGATCCGCCAGTCATGAAAGAAAGCCTACGTCAGCCTTCTCTTCAGGTTAAGCAAGAACATCAACAACTGTAAGATTACTATATTTTTCATCAGCTGCTCCTTCAATGCTTCGGTCACCCCAGTGAGCTCCCTTCATCCCAGAGATGTACTGCCTGCCCACCATAGGTCTAAAACATCCCAACAACAGTATGTGTGTGCTGCCAAGAAAAACTTGTGAGTTGCTGTCCAATAATCTACTGTGTGACCCTGAGCAAGTTACTTATTTATTTATTTTTTGTTGACCGGGTAAGGTGCACTAGCCATAGCAATGAGTATTTTCAGGCACAACCCGGGAGGTTACAGAAAAAACACATCGATGAACAATGACATTACTATAATTAAACAATACATGATTTGACAATAGAAATACTATGCAGGTAAGAGAAAAACAATAGGTAAGGTTTGATACAATTAAATGTTAAAACAACAGATTTGAGAAAGCAGCACAATAAGCAGTACAGGCAACATTCAAGGGATTAACTGGGTAGGCTAATACAGTGATGACTGTAATGTTAAAATATTCATATGAGATATGCATAGGAGAGTTAGGAATTTATAGGAGTGGGGAAGCAAGATAAAGGAGGGAAGGGTAGAAAGGAAAATTGTGGCAAGGAAAGAAAGGTGGACCAAAGGACACTAAAGTAGGCAAATAAGGTGACAGGAAGAAAGTGCTGAGCATAATATGTTGGGGACAAATTCTAAAAGGTATTTAGGGGGTAAAGAGGTCAGAGGTATAAGGGCTAGGGAAGTCTGAAACAGGAGCAGATGCAGGAGTTAGCAAGATGGACATGTAACAATTTTTTGAAGGAGGCATGGGATGATGCTTGGCATATGGTTAGAGGGAGTAAGTTCCAGTGTTGTTAACTTCCTTGTGCTCCCAGGTGGCACCTATAAACAAGCTTTCAGCTTAGTGTGCCACTCCTGGTTAAACAATTGGAAAGAAATCTAGTGATAACTCATTGGTTCAACTTTCATACTGTGGGATAAACATCCTGCCACAATGAAATGCTGAGGCAAACTGGAGCCAGTTTACTGCTTATTTATTTATTTTTATTTATAACTTTGTTAACTGGGTAGGTGCACTAATCCCAGGGACCATTTTCAGGCATGACCTGGGCCACGTAAGGTGGCACAGAGTAGAAGCATCAGAATAACATGAACATAACAAGTGCAAGCCTTGACCGCCAGCGCAGCGGAACTGGATTCCGCTTGTGGCGCCAGCTGACCGGGTTGAAGCGAGCCCAGGAGCTGGAGGCTGGCCGGGAGGAAGGACTTGAGCCCCAAGGACTGCTCTGCCCTCTGGGGGAAGGGGGGTACCTATGCCTGGTGTTTGTCTGACCCCAGGTGGAGACCTGAGGTACAGCAAGCCTGATGCTCCAACAGAGGGGGAGCGACGTGCCAGACGTCGGCGCTTCGGTGCCTTGACATCATCGGACCTGGCACATTGAGAAACACCAGGAAAAAAACCCTTGCAGCCTCCTAGTAGACGGAGCACCAGGGGCCCGACCTTCAATGCCCCTACCTGCCCGGGGACAGCATGCCAACGAAGATTAGCGGAACGTCGGAGTGGAAGGGGGTCCCACCCCGTACCCGCCTGTGGGGTATAGCCACGGCTCCATGGGGCATGGACTGCACTGGCTACAGGTAGGTGAGCGAAGGTTGATAAGCCCATAGGTGTCTCCAGAAGAGGAGGGGGCTGCAAGTAGGGAGGAGGATAAAGAGAAAAATTAAAAAAAAACAAAAAAAAACATAACAAGAGCAGCTAATACATTTATTTATTTATTTAGGCGTTTAACCAGGAAAGCATGCTGAGCAGGCTACTGCTTGTTTCCAGATGCGTCCTGGGGAGAGGGGGTTCAATTACATAGTTGAACAGACAAATACATATAGGATACAAAGTATAGAGATAAACATCAGATACAGGCATGGCATCAATACATTACCATAAAATATATACAGGTGGAACATACAGTGTAGTAAATTACAGCTTGGATGCGCAGCCCAGCTATTCAGTGATCTGCAAACTGTCTAGACACATGAGCAGACAGAAGAGAAGTGAGAATGGAGCATGGCGTTTAGAAGCAGGGAGGAAGAGCAGTGACAAATGTTTGTTAGGAGGGAATTCCACAACGTTGGTAAGCGGTAGCTAAAAGCCGCCTGGCCAGCAACAGTGGCCCTGTGTGGGACTGCAAAGGACCTGGAGTCTATGTTTCTGAGGGAGTAAACTGGGGTGCTGGGGTTGACAAGGGCAGAGGCAAGGTAAGAGGGGAGTAGCTGGGACCAGTACCTGGCTGTGAACTTAGCACACTGGGACAGTCTTGAATTGTCTAGAGAGGGGAGGTTTGTTGATTGGTAAAGGGTACAGTGGTGAGTGGAGTCAGGACAGTTCAGGATAAAGCGACAGAAAGAATGGAAAAGAGGGTCCAGTCTGGCTAGGGTGGACTTAGGACCTGCACTGTATGCTACGTCCCCATAGTTGAAGACAGGGAGGATCATTTTCTGCACAATGGCCCTGCAGGCAGCAGCTGGGATGCAGTCCCGGTTCTGGTAAAGTGCCCCAAGCCTGGGGTGCAGCTTCTTAATTATAGAGTCAACATGGGCTGAAAAATTGAGGTGCTGGTCCAGCATTGAGGTGCTGGTCCTGCCAGACCCTGAGGTACCTGAAGGAGGTGCAGGCCTCCAAGGGCATACCTCTCAACTGTACCACATTACGAGGAATGTTCCTCATTTTACTTCAAAAAAGCTCCCTGTTCCACATTGTGAGGACTTGTTCTGCATTCAAAGGCAACATTTTAAAACAAAAATCCATAGTAAATGATGGAAAAAATAAATTGTTGAATTAATATCAGACTTTCTGAACATAAATGCAACATTTTAACAGTGTTTTGAGCTTCTTAGGTAAAGATTTGACTAAGCGGTCCACATTTTGCCCATTTATTCCACATTTTGACAGGCAGTGTTCCACATTTGTGGGACAAAAGGTTGAGAGGTATGTTCAGGGGCGACCCCTCAAGGGTGTGGAACGTAATTGGGCAGGGGAGCCGCGAGAGTCTCTGCCTTGTGCCAAAGGTTACTGAGACTGTTTTCTTGGCATTGAGGAGTAGTTGACTGGTGTGAAGTCAGCGCTGAACTGAATCAAAGTCACGCTGCAATCTAGTCGAGACCACTGCGGCCGAGGGGCCAGATGTATATAGTACGGTGTCATCCACATACATATGTATTGAAGTGTGAGGACAGGCAGAAGGCAGGTAATTCAGAAAAATGGAAAACAGGAGCGGGCCAAGGACAGAGCCTTGTGGAACCCCTGTGTGGACTGGGAGGGGGGCCAAGATGGAGGAGCTGAGTCGGACGGATTGGGACCTGCCTGCAAGGTACGATACATAGTGAAAGGTTACAGTTGTTACATTTGGCAATACATGGTGGCAGTAGTTGAGGGACAACAAATAAAGTAAAGTAAGGTGCAAGACGGTACAGTTTCCGTAAATAAGAGAACCTATTTGGTAAGTAGATGCCAAGATGTTTCTTTTCTTTTTTGTTATTGTTTAATAACGTTCATTAAATTGTCATTAAATCACAAACAGACACAAGAACAATACAAGGGAATAGCAACTTGGACATGAAGACCTGTAACACAACACAGTCAATAAAAATAGAATAATAGATAAGTGTGTATTACAAGGCAGTAATACCATCGAAAGGTTTTGGGGACATGGAAGCTCAAGAGCAAAGCTCAAGAGGTCCTAAAGTCCCCAAAACCTCAAGGTGCTATTACTGCCTTGTAAAACACTTATCTTTCTGTTATTTTTTATAATATATGGATCCACTGATAATACTACAGTTGGAGATGACCTTTGAATTGTAGTATTATCAGCAAAAATTATAGTATTATCACTTTTCAGGATAGTATTATTGAGAGTAATGATGTATATTACTGGGAAATTTTTGTATAACTTAGTATAGTATTATTGAGGCTTATCCATCTATTACAACTAACTAAAGCACAGTTCAACAAGGTTACAGTTACATACAGAAAACAGTGCCATATCCTGACAATAAATCCTACAGCTCAACAGTAACTTGTGGAATCTTAAAATTGATGTACAACAAATATCCCAGAAATTCTAAGACAGAAATGCATAAATAACATCACTTCCAGGAGATACATATTAAAAATGAAAAATATAAACAGAAAAACAATAATGAATAAAAAAAAATAATACAGTAATTACTAGTGCACATAGTGGAAAACAAAAGCCCTAACAGTCCCCCACAAAAGGGGGATTTTTTTTTCTAAATTGGTCCAGGATTTGCACATTCACCATAGACCCTCAGATATCCTAGCAACAAGCCACACTCTTTTGGTTATGTCTTCTATTGTAAACAAGCATTTGTCAATGCCGAATGTTTACTTGCAGGCATTAGCATTGGAAGTGCAGGAGTTAGACAGATAAAGAATAGGAATAGCAGTAAAGTACTGAATTGACGCTAGCCCCACCCCCACCCGAAAGAGATGTACAGGCATTGAGGTGTGACTTTGGGTCATCGTCCATAACGCTCATGTCATTTCACCTCACCCTACCCGGCAGATACTGACAAGTGTTGAGGTGTGCCTTGGGGTGTTCAGGCTTTACACTCACACCACTCCATAAGGAAATACGCTGAAATGGGTGCAGTATTGGAGAATGGGGTGAACTTTCGGGCCGAAGAGTCCAAGGCACACCTCGATGCCTGTCACTGGCTACAGGGTGGGGGGGGAATGGCGTGAGCATTACTGTCGACAATCCCAAGTCACACCCCTGACGCCTGTTAGTCCCTACAGGGTAGGGCGTTATGGTGGGAAACCCTAACACCCTGGGTGTTTCTTGGTATTTTCACTCCAAGTTTTCAACATGGGCTTTTTGTGATCCCACCACATGAACAGTGACACTATCAGTTCGTTAGCCGAAAGGTGATTTTGCACAGCAACTTCGCCATTTGGTGCCACAGGTGTGAAAACACATTTCAGGCAGGAGGAGGAGGTGTAAAAAAAATGATAATGTTGAAAATCTGGAGTGAGAATATAAAAAAATTTGTTAAGTCACAAGCATGCATAGAAACTGCGCAACACACACCTGTAATGCAATTATTTTGGGGATTTTTTTACACGCATTTTCAACATAAACATTTTGGGACCTCTGCTCATGCACAGTGGCACTGTGATTTTCTTAATCTGTCCCGAACGTTGATTTCGCACAGCGACTGCGCCCATTGTGTGCCACAGGTGCGAAAACATGTTTTGGGCAGGATGTGAAAAATGACAGCTGTACTGTTCATAAGGTGGTGTGCAAAAATGACAATGTTGAATATCTGGAGTAAAAATATAAAAAATTGGTGAAGTTACGAGCATGCGTAGAAACTGCGCAATGCACACTGGTAACGCAGTCATTTTTTGGAATTTGTTCATCAGATTTGCAACATGGTCTTTTTGGGACCTCCCCTTATGAACACTGTCACTGTGATTTTTTTAATCTGTTCCGAATGTTGATTTCGCACAGCGACCATGCCATTGTGTGCCACATGTGTGAAAATACATTTTGGGCAGGATGTGAAAAATGACAGCTGTATTGTTCATAAGGAGGTGTGGAAAAATGGCAATGTTGAAAATCTGGAATGAAAATATTAAAAATTCTTGCAGTTATGCGTGTGCGTGGGAACTGCACAACGCACGCTCATGACACAGTCATTTTTTTGGAATTTTTTCACTAAAATTTCAACAAAGGATTTTTGGGAGCCCACCTCATGGACTGTGACACTGTCATTTCGTTACTCATTCCTGGAAGGTGATTCCACGCAGTGACCGCAAAATCACCTTTCGGAACTGAATAACGACATAACAGTGACTGAGCTGATGAGGTGGGGTCCCAAGAATCCCATGTTGAAAATTTGGGGCCAAAAGCCACAAAAATGGCCGAGATATCCACCTAAGTTGAAAACCTCCCATTTATGCCATAATACAGTTTACCGGCATTTCTTCAGTCCATGGTTGGCTTTGAAGAGTGCAGACGTGTTCCCGCTCCACCGAAGATCGTCGTGCCGGACTCCGGAGGTGAGTATGAGGTGAGTGAGGGTGCAGGGAAGTGCGGTATGCAGAGGGTGGGTGCTGGTTGGGGGAGGGGGATCCAATGGCAAGGGACTGTTTTCTGTGTTTCAGGTTATAAAAAAATAAATAAAAAACCACCGTGGACCATTTTTTGTTTTTTACAGGTGTAAGAGTTTGGGGGTTCATGTTAGCCACATTGGGGTGGGCTCCCACTGTGGCACACAATGGGAGTGGGGCAGGGGCAGGAAAATGCTGGCATGATGGAGGGGGGTTAAACATGCTGACAGGGGGATTGGGCACCCCGTTGGCAAGCGTGCCTGTGTTTGGGGGGATGATGCCGAGGTGGACTGGACACCCCACTCAGCAGACAAAACACAGCAAAGGAGCACATATGCTGATGGGGATTGGGCTTCCCCACTGGCAAAAGAACTGGGGAGGGGGCATGTTGTCGGGATTGGGCACCCCCAAAGTCGGCTTGCTGGGGACTGTGAGAGGTGGATGGTGACAGCTGCTGCCATGTTTATTGAAATGTTACACCAGGCAAGGTACGCTCTGCAATGAGGGGGCACTCCCTCACTGCAGTGGCAAAATCGTTTCAAGTTGGTGGCACACTTGCAGACTACTGTTATAGTCAATGTGCTCCTTCATTGGTAACACACAGATGAGCCCCAAAAAGCAGTGGCAGCATTGGCCACAACACTGCCGCACCTCCACAACCTGCTTCTCCAGCAATCTACCACAACATGTCACACACGCACACACTCTTACACTCTCTATCTTGGAAGACAATTGAAGACTTGAAGCAGACTGACATTAGTGCTGAAATCTACAGGTCACAAGATAGCATAAGTTGCCTTCCTCAGACGGAGCGTGCCTTCTCACAACTGTGTACTCCTCCTACTTCAAAGGAAAAACACACAAAAGAAACACCCAGAAGTCTGTCTATGGGTGTCGTCTCACACACCAGGCAAAACCAGTCAGTGACACACAAAACACAAATGGTAAAATGTACACCAGTCCATAACCACCGCTGATACCATTGTACAAAACACCGAATTAGAAGGTGCTGTATGAAAAGAAAAATTCTTTATACAGTGAGTGTGATGAAAAATTCAGTCACATAAAAGCTCTATCCTGCCTGCTGACATACCTGATTTATAGATAAAAAAATGTATCTTATGAATCAGGTACGTCACGCCTGTTATCTCCGCTATCCGGAACATCACAATGACACCATGCGGATGCCTACTCGCTCTACAGCAGACACGCACCTTCAGATGCAATGGTAAAATTATTAAAAAATAGATGCAGGCAATTTTAAATCTATTGCTTATAGCATAAAGCAGACATGACACGGGTTAGCGTGCCATACGCTTTTTAATCTTCACTTTAGGTCTGTGCCCTCTTGCTCCCTTATTCATGGCTACGCCACTGGTGAGGGATCAAGAGGTCACAGACCTCTCATGAAGATAAAAAGCGTATGACACGCTAACCTATGCTATATCCCCTATTTATTGTAGCAACCGAGTGAAAAAATTGCTTTTAAGGAGGCACACATCCATTGTTCAGGACTGATGTACTTCTTGCCATTTGTGTTTTGTCAGTCAAAAGTCTGATGACCTTAATTTAGGAAAGAAAGGGGAAATTGTTTAACCAGGAAAGGCACACTAAGCCAAAGCTTGTTTCCAGGTGTGACCTGGGAGCACCATGAAGTTAAGTAATTTACTCAGGGTCACACAGTATGCAATTGGGGGCTGTGGGATTCAAACCCAAACCACTGCGCTATACTGAATTACATAGATCTGCCAGGTAGTGGTAGTGCAACACAGCGATCCACTGTCTGATCAGAACAACTCCGAAAATATGTCCTTCAGGGAGTTGTGTTCTGGTCCCCTTAAAGTATACAGCTAACAAGGCAGTTCTTGAGATCCGACTGCTGGAGCCATAACATAGAAGCACCAACTAAAACCAAAAGTCAGGCTCAGAATCAGCTCACCTGCACAAACAGACCAGAGTTTGATTGCAGGATTTCTTAGCTATGTTTACTGTAGTATATCCATTGCAGCAGCACTGGTGCAGAAGGATGGACTGCTGCAGAGGATTTCACAACAATAAAAACAGCCAAGTAGTCCTGTGACCAGACTTTGGTCTTTCTGTGCAGGTGACCTGTTTCTGAGCCTGACTTTTTTGTTTTTCTAGTTCCTTTATCACCTCTCATTACTCGGGATCTGACATGGCATCACTTTTACTGTGGTGGGAGGTTTAAGTGGGTAAGCAGCTGTTTTCACAAATGAGGTTTAAGTGCTACTCTGTGATAGGTTGCCAAGGAGCATTTGAGCACAGAGTTGCCCATGCCCACCCCGGAGGTTGAGGGTTTCTAGACCATGGTACACACTGACCATAGACTGGTCCAGGTGTGAGAAGTTGTCAGCATTTGAACGCAGGTCTGAAAGGTGGCAGCACAAGGAGAGCTCAGCCCTTTCCCTAAGGTTTGCAGTAGCATGGAATGTATTACTCCCTCTCATTTTCCCACCTATTGTATTAACAGTTATTCCAACTGGAAAGCAAGGCCAGGTGTCGGTGGCATGACCTCGGGAACAAACAAGATCTAGCCAGTGCAGCAACTAGGACTAAATACTGCTGCGGGGCTGTACATTCAAATCCAAGAGCTGCAAACTGAGCTGCCATTTACACTTGCTGTATTACAATCTCTTACTTCGAGAGGGTTCCTGCAGTAGGTCTTCACATATAGGACTGCACCCCCTGGTGTCAGGTTCCAATGGCAAGCTTGTAGCTAGCAATCATCAATGGGGACTGCCCCCGGCATCAGGTAACACGACATCAGCCCGACTATAAAAGGGGTGATCCCACACTCGCCCTCCAGTTCTTTCCCACCATCGCCGCAGTTCGTTCAGCAGACATGTTAGAACAGCGATCAGTCACCCACTTTATAGTCGTCGTTTTAGTAATTTTCCTCATCACTTTTTCCGCAATTTTCGAACGAGTGTATGTCAGCTCATCAAAAAAAGAAGTGCACCAAGTGTGGAGCCCAAATCCCACATGGGGACGACCACTTCCGTTGCCTCCTTTGCCTGGGGCCCAAGCACAACTCGGTAAAGTGTGCCATCTCCCAGGGATTCGACTAGGCCACCCGGACCCGACACAAGTGGACCCTCGAGGCCCACCTTCTCACCTGTCAGCTAGCTTCTATAGGAAAGGAGCTCCAGGAGCTTAGGAAGAGGTCATTGTCACCGGGCCCCAAGGAAGAAAAAGAAGGACAAGGAGAAGTGCCGGGAGAGGAGCCCGTCGCCATGAGGAAGGCCTTCCACCTCCAAGACCATAAGTACCACTCTTCCGGGCTCTCCGTCTGCTTCTGTGGGCCGGGCGCCTTCTTCCCCTCCTGCCGAGGTGAGTGGGCAGACGGGATAGCCTCTCTTGAGGTCTCTGTTACTGCTCCTTCATGGAGCACTGCTGCTAAGTCACCCTCTGGCTCTACCACCGGGTGCCCGGCCCAGACCAATCAGCCTGTCCGCAGTTCTTCTGCTGCAGACAGCCGCGTCATGACTGAGAAGTCGGACGATGGACCAATTGACAACCACACAGCCATTCCTACTTGCCCGTTGGGCTCCCTCGAGGACCCTGATGATGGTACGAGTGTGCTCACTGGAGACCCTTCATCCCTGCTGATTTCTTCTCCAAGGGATTCACCACCCGGTCATGACTTGTCTCTTCCTTCAGGATTGTTACCCAACCTGTCGTTGGGGTCTCTCCCAAAGCTTCCCCCTTCACGAGGCTTCACTCCGACCCTGGACCGCCCTCCTCCAAGAGGTCCGTTGCCGGACTGGGATCTGTTAGGCATGGAGCCCCCTACTTTGGGACCCTCAGGTGCCACTCCTGATCCCCTGCCACTTCCCAGTGGACCTGTGGCACCCCCACTGGCCGGTCCTGCGGGCCCTCGGGCAGTTTTCCAGGGCCTGACACCCACATTCCACTGCCGGGCAGCCCTCCGATGGATCCTTCATATCCGATGCCAGGCTATGTGCTGCCAATGCTTGCAAACGTGACGCCGGGATACCCAATGCCAGGATACCCGACGCTGAGATATCACACGCTGGGATACCCCATGCTGGGGTATCCAACACCTGGATATCTGACGCCGGGGTATCCGACACCCAATATCCACCTTTAGGCTATCTGCCGGGGCTGCCCGGGTATCAATGCCCTTACTGGCACCACCTGACTTACCAAAGGTATTCGGGGTACCAGCCTCCTCCACCTCCTCCTCCACCGCCGCTGCCTGATCGAGAGTCAGTTCCAACGTGGTGGCAGGATGCCAGGACCCAGCTCATCACTGAAATCAGACAGTCCCAAGCATTGGGGACTATTCCTTTACCCAGAGACCCCTCCTCCGGTCCCTCTGGGCCGAGCTGAGGGTTCACTTCCAGTGGGTGGTGCTGGGCAGGACCCTTCATTTCCTAGTGACTCCGAGCCCTCTGATTCGGACATAGATTTGAACATCGACCATTCTGATCCTCGATCACCTGTCGAAGTTCCTCCAAAAGAATCACCTAAATCCCCTCCAGAGGCCACTTCATTTGAGGATTTGTTGAGAACTATCCAGGCAGTGGGAGGCTGGCCTTGTAAGGAGATTGATCCTCAGTGCAAAAGATTGGCTGAGCATCTGGATCTAGCGACTACAGATCCTCTACCCATCCCCCCTTGGATGGGCCCCCATGAGGACCTGGTCACTACCATTTGGCAACAGCCCTCCTCCATCCTGACTGTTTCCAGGAAAGTAGATAGAACTTACTTCCCCCCCCCCCGAAGGAATTTCTCATTTGACGTCATACTTGAAAGCCGACTCAATGGTCATCACGGCCTTGCATGATCGGTCAGCTCAACCCAAGCACCTGAGTTTGTCCCCACCAGACAAGGACTCACGGCAACTGGACCAATTTGGTAGAAAGATCTGCTCATCCACTTCTTGTGCCATACGGTCACTAAATTATGTGTCCCATATGGTGGCCTTCCAGAAGGCATCCCTTGCTGAGCTGGAGAGGGACCTTCAGGCTATCCCTGATGAAAACCTCAGGGTCAAATTGTTGGACAAAGTCCATATGAACAAGTCCTCTTACCGTCATGCTCTCTGAGCCATGTATGATTCCGTGGACTCAGTGACTTGGGCTGCGGCAATGGAGATCTGCCTTTGTCGCCTGTCATGGCTCCGTATTGCAGGTCTGGCACAGGACGTCCAGTCATCCTTTTTGGATGCACCCTTCAGGGGTTCTGTCCTTTTTGGCGGCGATTCGAAGGATATTATAACAGGGCTGCAGGAGAGCGGACGATCTCGAGACGTATGCTCGATATATCGGACGGGTCAAAAGAAGCAGCCATTTCGTTGCCAGAGACGATGGAATAAGACCCAGAATAAGCGTCAAGGCAAAAGACGCGCCACTGGCTCTGGTGCTCAAAACCCTCAGGCAAAGTTTGCCAAACCAGCTTCAGGGGCCAAAGTTCCCCTTCCCTTGGCATTCTGACTCGCTCCCCCTCCTTCTGCTACCTCCATTCCCCTCGGAGGAAGCAGTAGGAGGGAGGTTCAGCCTCCACCTGGAAGGGTGGAAGTCTGTCACCGCAGACGTATGGGTTCTTCAGCTAATACAATGAGGTTGCTCTATCGAGTTCCTGAAGATTCCACCTCCACACCCTCCAGGAAGGTCCTCTTACCTGCTGGGTCAGATCCCCATCATCCACCAGGAAATCCAGGCCTTGCTGCAAAAAGTGGCTATAGAACCCGTCCCTCCAGACCAACTAGGAAGGGGATTCTACTCCCATTTCTTCCTCATAGCAAAGAAGATGGGGGATCTGCGAACTATCCTGGATCTCAGCACGCTCAACCTCTTCGTGGAATACAAGAGATTCTGCATGCTGATGCTTCAGGGACTCCTACCCCTGCTCCAGTCAAACACATGGCTGTGCTCCCAGGATATGCAGGATGCTTACATACATATCCCCATCCTCCCGGCCCACCGCCGCTTCCTCCGGTTCTCCTTTCAGGAGAACAATTTCCAATTCAGGGCACTTCCTTTTGGCCTGTCCTCAGTGCCCCGGGGTTTTCACCAAGTGCCTAGTGGTTATAGCGGCATTTCTCCGCCACATGGGCATATACGTGTTCCCATACCTAGATGACTGGCTTTTTTCGGCCCACTCCCCAGACAGTCTGGAAGAGTCTCTCTCTTTCATTCTGGACTTGTTTGTCAAGCTGGGCATCTCGGTCAACCTCCCCAAGTCCCAGTTAGTACCCTCTCAGCACCTCCAATTTATTGGGGCGGTACTGGACACAGTCCAGAGCAAAGCCTTTTTGCCATTGGATCAGGCCGAGACCTTAGCTTTCCAGGCCACTTTGGTGGCCAAGGCTCGATGGACCCCAGCACACTCGGTGCTATGTCACAGCAGCGGCCATTCCTACTGTCCCCATTGCCAGACTGCACATGAGGGTCACCCAGTGGTTTCTTCAAGTCCAGTGGGACCAACGGTTGGACGACATGAACCAACTGGTCATGATGTCCAACAGCCTGAAGAAGGATCTTCTTTGGTGGCAGGATCTCACCAACCTGCTAGTGGGAGCTCCTTTCCACTCTTGGGGCCCCTACCCAGACCCTCACATCGGATGCCTCTGATATGGGTTGGGAAGCCCATCTGGGGGACCACAAAACCCAAGGTTCGTGGACCCCCAGAAGCAGCAGCTCCATATCAATGTCCTGGAGACCGGAGCAGTACTCTATGCTCTCCAGGCCTTCCAGTCATTACTCCTCCCAGGAACACTTCTGATCCAGACAGACAACATGGTGACTGTTAGTTATCTCAACAAACAGGGAGGAACCCAGTCGTACCCTCTTTGCAGGGAAGCAATGAGAGTATGGTGCTGGGTGATTCAGCACGGTCTGTTTCTGACAGCAGTCCACATCCCAGGCGTGCACAGTGTTCTGGCAGACAGTCTCGGCCAATCAGTAACCAGGACTCATGAGTGGAAATTAAAGCAAGATGTAGTTGAAGACCTGTTTCTTTGATGGGGCCGGCCAGACCTAGATCTGTTCACCTCCCCATTCAACGCAAATCTACCCAGCTTTTGCTCGCTCGTTCGCAGGCATGGTGCTTTTTGGTGTGACGCACTGTCTCTGTCTTGGGCAGGGAGGTTTCTATATGCATTTCCTCCCTTTCCTCTTATTCAGAAGGTTCTGTTGAAACTTCAGGCGGAAGGGGCCCACTTAATCCTGATTGCCCCTCTGTGGTCTCAGCAGATTTGGTTCCTGCTGTTGCAACAGCTGGCTCTAGAACCACCTGTCCTTCTACCACTGTCTCACGACCTTCTGTCTCTGGAGCAGGCCATCCTGCTACATCCGAGTCTTCAGTCTCTCCACCTCCATGCGTGGCACCTGTGGACATAGCAGTTTCCCACTATGGAGTTTCTTCCCAGGTCGCTCGGGTCCTGGTTGAAGCCAGAAAACCTTCTACCAGATCTACCTATACCATGAAGTGGAAGAGATTTTCCATCTGGGCCACAGCTAAACACTTGGACCCCTTTTCTTGCTCGGCCTCCAAGGTGTTAGAGTACCTCGTACATCTTTCTGAGTTGGGCCTTGTTACTCCTCCATTAAAGTCCATCTTTCTGCGGTGTCGGCCTACCACCTCCCAGTGGAGGGCAAAACCATAGTGCAGCCAGAGGTTTCAAAAACTTTCTTGAAGGGCATCCTTCATATTGAACCTCCAGTCCAGAACCCCTGTACTCCCTGGGATCTTAATTTTATGTTGGAGAAACTTACGTTACCCCCTTTTGAACTGGCAGCAAGTTGTGATATGCGCTTCCTATCATGGAAGACTTTATTTTTAGTTGCGGTTACTTCAGCTTGAAGAGTTTCAGAGCTTCAGGCCGTTGCATGCAGAGAGACTTATTTGATTTTTCACAAGGACCAGGTGGTCCTTAGGACTAATCCTTCCTTTCTTCCCAAAGTGGTTTCGGAGACAACTCTCAACTAGTGTCGAACTGCTGGTCTGTTATCCTCAGCATTCCAACAGGGGGGAATATCTGTTGTACACCTTGGATGTGCACCGGATCCTGTGGTACTATACCTCCTGGACTAAGGAGGTTCGTAAAGCGAACCAACTTGTTGTGGCTTTTGCCCCCAGTGCCAGGGCAAGGCCATTTTGAAGCAGACTATCTCTAGGTGGCTGGCTAACTGTATTCACTACACTTACCAGAAACATGGAAAGATCCTTCCGGGGGCCATTAAAGGCCACTCCACCAGAAGAATGGCCACTTCTACAGCTTTTTTCAGGAATGTGTCGACTGCAGAGATATGGGCCTCTAGGCGTAGAACTGGTTTTGTCCTTGCTGTTTTGCAAGGTCTTCTATCCTAAGGCAAAACCTCAGTTGGTGGACATTTTCCTCCTCCTGGAACCTTGTCTGTGACTTATTCTCTTTAGGCTGCTTGGTGTTCAGTCCTATATGTGAAGACCTACTGCCGGAACCCTCCCGAAGTAAGATATAGCAGTTAAGTAAGAACTTACCGTAATAGTAGATCTTCAAGAGAGGTTCCTGCAGTAGGTGTAGTTTACCACCCACCTTCTCCCAACTCCTGGAACTCTTTCCTTTCCTTCCCTTCCTGTCTAGCCCATATGTCTAAATAGGGCACAAGGTCCCAGGAGTTGTTACTCCTTCCTTTCTACTTACCTTTCTTTAGGTCTCCAGTGGAAAAGAACTGGAGGGTGGGCGTGGGACTGTCCCTTTTATAGTCGGGCTGACGTTGCGTCACCTGAAGCCAAGGGCGGTCCCCGCTGATGATTGCTAGCTATAAGTTTGCCATTGGAAACTGACACCAGGGGGCACAGTCCTATATGTCTATATGTGAAGACCTACTGCAGGAACCTCTCTCGAAGATCTACTGTTACAGTAAGTTCTTACGTAACTGCTATTTCTTTGATCTCAGCATACCAGACTTCAGTCTGCTGCTAATATCAAGACTCCTTTCAGACTGAGCCACCTGAAGAAAAACCTTGGTCTCCACGGTGCTGGGGAAAACACTCATAGTATGCGGGTCCAGCTGTCTCAGGAACTTAGGGACTGCTGATGCCAATCAAAGTGGGGGCCTGGTGCATTCATCCTACACAGCACATTTCAAGTTGCCATGCCAGGCACCACAGTCTGGTGGTGGGACAAGCAGAAACTTGCTACTGAACTCGTCCATAGTATACAGTACTGAAAAATTTCCATCCAAGCTGCTGCTGACTTGATTATCATTCTCTCACAAACAGAAGGTTTGATTAATCATTTGAATTCAACAAATTATAACAAACAACACTGTTGACTTGTGCAGTTGTCATCTTTTTTATGATTTGATGTCTGTGTAGCCACATGGCTTGTACTCATTGTGTTACTTGTCACTACCTCTGTAACTGCCGCCTATGTGGCCTGGGTCGTGCCTGAAAACGGTCCCCTGGATCAGTGCACTTACCCGGTTACCAAAGATTTAAATAAATAAATTCATCAAAATGTTTCTTGTTTTTTTCTTGTTTTAGGTTTTGACAACATAATTAGGTTTGCGGGAACTGAGACCCTGATGGAGCTGGATATACGATGCATGTGCCTGCGTTTGCATCATTCAGCTCATGACCAGTTGGTGTCTCGAGGATCAATGGGGACAGCCAGAAAATCCCCCAGACACAATGGCATGATGTCACTTCCATCCCACTGGCCCTGCACTGTCGACCTTGGCATCCACCTCCGGACCAATCATGGACCTTTAGTGAGGTATGGCCCACTCCATTGACCTACCCTGGGGGGTGAACCAAGGGGAGCAAGGAGATGAGGGACAAGTCTGGGAGAAGGCGGGTGATGGGGCTGGGAGCAGAAAGGCAGCCGATGAGGGCAGTTTGGGAGTGGGGAGGGAAAAATGTTTATTGGGAACCTACTGATTATTAAATTAACACACTGTATGCATGGTTACAGTTTGAGAACACAGTTTTCTTTGTTATAATTTTTCTGTGCAAATAATTCAGTATAATCAACATTTAGTTGAAGGAAAAGATTAATACACAGTGTCCCTGATAGTGTGAAAGAAAATGATAAGCTCTTTTAAACAAGGTATTGGCCTTACCTGTAGATGTCAGCCAGTGTTGGGTAAGTTACTTTTTCTATTACTTTCTATTACTTTTGGAAACTTGTTCCAGAAAGCTCTGTGCAGTCACTAGCAAGGATGGAGAAGTACTGGAAAAAGTAATACACCTTACAGTTACAATTACTTATGTCTTTTTGTGCAAAAGAAATACGTAAATGTAACTGATTACATTTATTTGAAAGTAAATAGTAACTAACCTAGTACTTTCAAAAAATTGAATTGGTATAGTTATTTATTTTTGTATTGTTTTTGTATAAAAAGAAATAAGTAACTATAATTGTAAGGTGTACTACTTTTTCTAGTACTTCTTCATCCTTGCTAGTGACTGCACAGAGCTTCCTGGAACAAGTTTTCAAATGTAATAGAAAAGTAATAGAAAAAGTAACTTATCTAATACTGATGTCAGCAGTACAGAGCTCACCATTGCTCAAGTAAGTCTACCCTATACTGATTCAAGGCAGCAGCCATTTCATGGACTCTTGAGACAAGTGGTGATGTGACTTGAGAACTGTACATCTAATAACACATAGTAGTCCCCTCCTCCCCTCTACCATATATACTTACCACTTCCTGCACGGCAGAGGGCAGCCAGATTACAGGGTGAATCAGAGGTTTACTGGGGTTGTCTGGGTTTCCTACCAGTAATCTGAAGTCCCGTCTAATTGTGAAAATAAGAAACAAGAAATTAGAAAAGGAAAACACTTGGCAAAACTCCCAAGAAAAAGATGCACAATCTGCTACGTAACATACATTAATCTTCATGTTCGTGCAGGGAGAGCCCCTGCCTTAAATCTTGGACACTGAGAGCAGATGCCAGCAGAGGAGGATCAAGCATTTGAGTGGATGCTTTGGGAGAGGGGGATTGTTGGGTCTGCAGCTTACCTATCCCCAGCACTAGGCAAGAGGCTGCTGGTGTAAACCAACTTAGCTATGTGGGTGGGGGTCGGGCAGGGCTGTGTAGGGATGTCTCATGCTCAGAGGAGCATTTGACGTCATTCCTTCATGTCACAGGAGTGGGTCTGAACTGGGAAAACAAACCCTCTGGTTGGATAAGGGACACCTTTTCTTGCCCTTGCCAATATGGTCTGCGCCCAGTAGGGTCCTCCTCCCTTGACATCCGAAGTTGTTCCCAGATCTTACTTCAAGAGGGCTCTTAAAGTAGGTAATTACCTTGAGGACTGTGCCTCCTGGCATCAGGACCACATGGAAACTTTAGCTAGCAGTGTCTGATGGGTGACCACCCACTGACGTCACATGACCGACATCAACGTGACACAATATAGTGGGAAGTCTTCATGCTAACCTTCCAGTTCTTTCCTGCCATTGACCGGAGCAGGTCGGACCTCACGGAGATTGTTGCTGCAGTTCAACCACCTTCTCTGCAGATGAGTATCCATTTTTTTCTTTCTTTGGTGCAAAATCTTATTTTGTGTGTGACTGCACCATCTTCCACCAAGTTGCATAAAAATAAGTGTGGTTTGTGTGGCATGCAGCCACCGCACAAAGACTCTCACTCCCTCTACCTTTTCTGCTTAGACCTGAAGCACAAGATCAAGGATTATGAGGCCTGTTCTAGCTTCAACCAGGCCACACGGAAGCATCACCAGCAGGCCCTCGAGGCCCATTTACTGAAGCAAAAAATAGCCACAATGGAAAAAGAGCTCCAGAAACTCAGAAGCGCTTCCTCCTCTCCCACCGACTCCCACAAGCACAAGAAAAAGGGATAAAGAGAAGCACCAGGACCAGGACAGGTCTCCCTCTCACCTGTGACTGCCCTCAGGCCTCTCGAGTTATCAGTGGCCCTCTTCCTTTAGGAAGTCTGCTGCTGCTTCCAAGCCTGCCCCACCTTCCCAGGAGCAGCCCTTTGACACCCTGCCGACACTAGTTACAGTGACAGCGGGTGCCTCGGCAGAGTCTGATGCTTCATCTGCTCTTAGGCCTCCTTTCTACAGGAGGGTTTAAGCAGTCTGGCAGGGCCAATAAGCTGCTCGTCGGGCCCTCCAACGAGCGCCTGGTCCACGCTGTGAAGTCGGGATCCAGAGTTTCCAGCACCCACCTGGCCAAGGTCGATAAGCCGGTTGTTGGTCCACCTGACGTCCGCCCGACCAATCAGCTCACATCAAGGTTCGGCGGGGGCCCTGACAATGAACAGTTGCCGGATGTATGACAGCTTTTTCAGGTTGGTTCTCCCCCACTGGGTCACCCCCTCCTCTCCTCTCCTCTCCTCTGGAAGAGCCTCTTCTGCCCTCCCCAGATCTTCAGGGTGCAGAGGATGGGGGTCGTCTATCAGGTGACATCTTCCCTAGTTTACCTCCGGACCTGATGTCATATCTCCCAGGTAATCCTCTGGGCCCATCCCCACTGGATCCTCTGGCGGGGATGGCAGCACCGACGCCGGGCTTGCCTCCTGCTGGTCCATCTTCTGACCCAAATTTCCTGGGACCCTTGGGGCCAGGTTTCAGGCCTCCTCGGGGTCTTCCTTTGGGTCCCACAGCACCGCCGTCGGGTCCGCTGTATGGTTACCCTCTGTCAGGTCTCCTGACGCCACCTTATCCTCTGGCCTACTTTCCTCCAGGCTACCCACCGTCAGGCTGTCAGATGTGGGGGTATTCACCCACTTACTCTTTACTGGGTTGCCCAGCGCATATGTACCATATGCCGGGCTACCCGACGACTGGGTTCTCTTTGGGTGTCTACTGGCCTACCAGCCCCTTCCACCTACTTCTCAGCCTCAGGTGGACTTCCGGGTTATCCTGCAGTCCTGGTGGTTGGAGACCAAGGCTCAGCTCATTTCGGAGCTGGATAGCTGCCGCCCCGAGAGATGTTCTCCGAATTCCGACAGACCAGACGCCTAGGTCCACCCCTACTCTGGACACTTGTCTGCTGATGTCGGGCTTGACCAAAGAGCCTTCAGCTGGGCTGGCATCAGATAAAGCCCACAGCTCTCAGGAAGCTTCTTGTCCTGACGTCCGGTCTTTGGAGTCCTCGGATCCAGGCTCAGATTCTGACTCCTCTTCCTCTGCGGTATCAGGGTTTCAAACCCCTCCCACAGAAGAGCATTAGCCTAAGAAATCCCCTAAATCCCCACCTGAGGACCCTTCTTTCGCAGACCTCCTTAAAAAGATTGTGGAGGTCTACGAATGGAAGTCCGATGCTCAGGATCCTAAGTGTCAGAGACTGGCTGAGTGCTTGGACATCCAAGAGGCAACACTCATCCTCACACCCCCATGGTTAGAACTGCACGAAGACTTGGCCTCTATCATCTGGATGATGCCTTCTTCAATACCAGCGGTATCCAAAAAGGCTGACTGGACATACAGAACACCAGAGGGTAAAGACCACCTTAGTGTTCACCCCAAGGCGGATTCTGTAGTCATTATGGCAGCTCATGACAGATCCACTAAGTTGAGACACATGACCACCTCTCCTCCCGATAAGGAGTAGAGGCAGCTGGATCAGATTGGGAGGAAATTCTATTTTTCCTCCACTTTGGCCAAGCGCACCTTAAACTATGTGGACCACATGCTGGTTTACCAGGTGTTTCTTTTCAGTCAGCTGGAACCTGTCATTGACACTACGCCAGACTCAGAGTCCAAAACTATCTTAGTGGACACCATTAGGTCTGCCAATGTCACCTGGCAGCATTTGCTAAGGGCCTCGTATGACGCTGTGAACTCCTTGGCCAGAGGCACCTTCATGGCAGTTAGCCTTAGGAGGTATTCCTGGCTAAGGGTGTCTGGTTTGGCACCTGATGTTCAGGTGGCCATCCAGGATGCTCCCTTTAGGGGCTCTGTCCTCTTTGGAGGTGATGCCCAAGACATTATAACCAGCCTTCAGGACAAGGGCAAGGCCTTACGGTTGGACCATACCATGTACCACCCTAGATTTAAGGTCAAGCAGCCATTTCATCACTAGGCTAAGCAGATGCAACAGCCAGACATCAGCCAAAACATTGGGCTCCATCAGCAATGACTGCCCCTTCCACCAAAGCTGAAAGGGCCTCCGGTGTGGCTCTCCCCAATCCTCCCTCCGTCTATTGACTCATGGTCTACCCCCCTTCCCTTGGAGGAGCTGGTGGGCGGAAGGTTCACCTGTCACTTGCTGGGGTGGGAGGCAGTCACCACAGATGCGTGGGTCCTGCACCTGGTGAGCCAAGACCACACATTAGAGCTTCTAGAGACACCTCCAAAAAGGCCCCCAGGGGTGTCCCATTACCCAAAGGCACACAATCCCCCTCATAAGGGAGGAAATCAAGGCTCTTCTATGAAAACAAGCCATATAGCCCCTCCCCGTAGACCAGGAAGGGAAGGGATATTATTCTCACTTCTTTCTGGTTCCAAAGAAAACGGGATCTGCATCCAGTTCTGGACCTCAGCACTCTAAACAGTACATTCGGTACAATTGGTTTTGAATGCTGACCCTCCCAGGTCTGCTGCCCCTCCTGCACAAGGGACAGCGGCTCTGTGCTCTGGACATGCAGGATGCCTGCCTGCATATCCTGGTGTTTCCTGCCCACCACCACTACCTCAGGTTCTCCTTCCAGTGGGAGCATTACCAATTCAGGGCTCTCCCCTTTGGACTGTCCTTGGCCCTTGGGTTTTCACTAAATGCTTGACAGTGGTGGCGGCAGCCCTGAGACGCCAAGGCCACTATGTGTTCCTGTACCTTGATGACTGGCTTTTGTCAGCCCTGTTGAAGGATCAACTGGAACTCTCCCTTTTGGCTACCCTGGCCCTCTTTTCACAAGTGGGGATTATGGTCAACCATACCAAGTCCCACCTTGCCCCTTCCCATTGTTCCAGTTATTGGGGCAGTGCTGGATACGGCCCAGGGCATGACTTTCCTCCCTCAGGACAGGGCAGAAACCTTACAGAGGCAGGCTTATCTAATAGCCTCCAACAGGTGGGTTTCAGCCAGGTTGGTTCTCCGCTTCCTTGTCCTTATGGCAGCAGCCATCCCCACTGTCCCTCTGGCTAGGCTCCACGTGCATATTTCACAGTGGACATTCAGGGTGCAGTGGAATCAGAGGTCAGACAGCCTAGATCACATGGTCATGGTCTCCAATTCGATGCAGCAGGATCTCCTGTCGTGGTGGGATCTCACCAACCTTACCAGAGGAGTCCCTTTTCAACCCCCTTCCCCCATCCAGTTTCTGACTACAGATGCATCAGGGATGGGCTGGAGGGCTCATCTGTAGACCCACAGAACTCAAGGGCTGTGGTCCCAGTTGGAGCTCTCCATACACATAAACGTGTTGGAGATGAGGGCAGTGCTGTATGCTCTCCAAGTTTTTCAGTACTTGCTTTGCCAGGGCCCGCTATTAGTCCAGTCAGCCAATATGTGTGTAGTCTGGTACCTCAACAAACAAGGGGGAACTTGCTTGTATTCTCTCTGCAGGGAGGCAACGCAGGTGTGGAATTGGGCAGTTCTGCATTGAATACACCTCTTGGTGGGTCACGCTCTGGGCATGCAAAATGTACTAGCGGACAGTTTCAGCTGCACTAAAGTAAGTGCCCATGAGCGGGAGCTCAAGAAGTGGTGCTCGATCACATTTTCAACCTATGGGGATGTCCAGACCTGGATCTGTTCTCCTCCCCATACAACACAAAACTACCGAAGTTTTGCTCGCTCGCTCCTGGGCATGGTGTTTTCTGGCAAGACACGCTATTTCTGTGCTGGACAGAGAGGTTTTTGTACACCTTCCCTCCTTTCCAGTTCTGCAGAGGATGCTGCTCAAGTTCTAGGCAGAAGAAGCTCGCATGATTCTGATTGCCCCATACTGGCCCCATCAGGATTGGTTTCCGCTGCTTGAGCAGCTTGCAGCAGAGCCTCCGGTTCCCCTGCCTCTCTGCCACGATCTCCTGACACAGGAGAGGGGACACACTGGTCCATCCAGAGCTGAAGTCCCTTCACTTTCTCGCATGGCTCCTCATGACATAGCTGCTTCACGCTTTGGAGTTTCCTCCAGAGTGGCTCAGGTCCTTGTAGAGGCCAGAAAGCCTTCTACGAGGACTACATATGCCGTGAAGTGGAAGCGTTTCTTCATTTGGGCCACCTCAATGGGTTGGGACCCTTTTTCATGCCCCATTCCCCAGGTCATGGAGTATCTATTACACCTAACTGACCTGGGCCTGAGTTACTCTTCGCTGAAGGTTCTCCTGTCTGCTATTTCTGCCTACCACATCTTAATGGAGGGCAAAGCTGTGGCTCAACTGGAGGTTTCCAAAACCTTCCTAAAAGGGATCCTCCACCTGAAACCCACTGTGCGCAGTCCCGCGCCACCGTGGGATCCGAATTTTATTTGGGAAAAACTGACCTTGTCTCCCTTTGAACCAACCAGTAGTTGTGATGTGCACTATTTGTCTTGGAAAGCGCTCTTTTTAGTTGCTGTTGCTTCTGCACGAAGGATTTCCAAGCTTCAGGCCCTGATGTGTAAGGAGCCTTATTTAATTTTTCACAGAGACTGGGTGGCTCTGCGTGTACTCAGTTTTTAATGAAGGTGGTTTCTGATTTCATGTTAAACCAGTCTGTTCAACTTCCAAGATAATACCCTGAGCATTCCAATCAGGGGAGGCCATTCTGCATACCTTAGACATTCACAGAATCTTGCATTATTATACTAACCGAACCAAATTGGTTAGGAAAACGGACCAGCTTTATGTTTCTTTTGCACCCAACAGAGAGGATGCGGCAGTTTCCAAACAGTGTCTGTCCACATGGTTGGCAAACTGTATTGTTTTCTGTTACCAGAAGTATGGTAAAACTCTCCCAGGGGAGGTTAAGGGGCATTCTGCCGGAGGCATGGCTGCTTCTACTGCTTGCTTCAGGAATGTTTCAGCTGCTGACATATGTGCCACAGCTACTCAGAGCTCTGTCCACACCTTAGCTAAGCATTACAGTCTGGACGTTGCCTGTAGGTGCAGAGCTGGCTTTGGCCTAGCTGTCCTCCAAGGCCTTATGTCCTCAACTTTCTGCACTTCTGCAGACCCATTCCTGCCTCCCATGTTTTCAGTTCCTTCTGATTCTCACTGCTTGGGTCTCAGTCTTCAAGGTAATTACCTACTGCAAGTTGCTCTTGAAATAAGATAGTGCAGTTATGTAAGAACTTACCATAACAGTAGATCTTTGACAGAGGCTCTTGCAGTAGGTAACCTTTTCCCCTCCTTCCTTCTCCTGTCTTCTGCTGCTCTTTTTTTATCACTTTATGTTGGTTCCAGGAGCTTCTTTTCCATTCTCCTGTTGCTCCCTTGGGAGGTCTCCGGCGGGAGAACTGGAAGGCAGGTGTGGGGACTGCCCATTATATAGTGTCATACTGACGTTGGTCACGTGACATCAGTGGATGGTCCCCCATCAGACAGTGCTAGCTGAAGTTTCTGTGTGGTCCTGATGCCAGGAGGTGCAGTCCTCAAGGCAATTACCTACTTGCAAGCCTCTCTCGAACATCTACTATTACGGTAAGTTCTTACGTAACTGTACTTTATTGTATCCACTCTCTCCCTCTTCCTCCTCCTTTTTGCTCTACAGACGGCCACCCAGGAGGGCATTTTTGGGGGTAGAAATGGACTAAGGCAGAGTATAAACCTTTTGAGAACCCTTGGAAGGATAGCCGGGGATGCAGTACCCCAGCAGAAGTCAGGGAAGTGGCTGGGCCTGAAGGAGTTAGCAGAGGGGCCAGGTTGGGGCAACAACAAAAATCCTACAATTTGTCAGAGGAACTTAAAAAAAGAACATTTTGGTCTCTATTTCATATATTTTCTGCATGTATCTAGCTACTGTATGTTATGACTGTGCAACAATATAAAATTAAGAGCACTGCCCCTGCTGCTTGTCTACAGCTGGCACGACAGTACCCTGCTTGTGATAGCGTAATTAGGCACTGTAGAAACGATTATGCCAGCAAATGCAGAGGATTTTGATATCAGGTGTAAATAAGCAACCAGGAAGGAGGGAGATTAAATGGACAGTGATCAGAATTTAAGCAGTGAGGCACCTTGAGTGGGTGGGTGGGTGGGGGTTATCATAAGGAGACCCCAACCAACATGAAACACTATCTCACTGTTAGTTATCAATGTATATGCTTCTCTGGATAGACATATTTGACTGCATACTCATATATTTATGGTTGTATTACTTGTCACATGTATGTTCTGTGCTCTTGCTATATGTTCTGTGCCCTTGTAAACAGGCCCTTGGCTCAAGGTCTTACCAGATTTTAAATAGATGAAATAAATAAAAATAACCTCTGCATGTCAGATTGCCAGAGGAACAAGCAAAAGTTGTTCATCATGGGGTTGGGATTAGCAGTTGGTAACTGACCTTTGAAATGCCTTATTGCAGTTATACTCTATGAAAGGCTCTTTAGGTATAACATTAAAAAAATATATATATAAATGGTGCTCCTTGAACGCATCTCTGGTTTACAGGGTGGCTAGGCATTCACCTGACTAAGAGAGAATTGGAGCCTAATCCAGCAAGCTGCTTTGTAAAGATGCCGGCATCTCAGCATGCCCCTTACTGACATCCTGAGGTTCCAGCATGCCTAGAAAGGGGGGAGGAGGTCAGCCCAGTGGTGCTGGAGGTTAAGGTGCTGGTCGCTACACCTCACACCGTGCTGATTACCCAGGTTCGGGAATGATCCCGGACCACCGGGGGTCGGCAGGGGTGAAAGAGGATTGAGTGTCCGAAGGACTGCTTCCCCCTCTTGGGTGGGGAGGGGGAGGCCTGTCATTTCGCTCGCTGACTACCCTCTGGCGGTAGTGGGAGGGCAGTATGGGTCAGGAGACACATACCGACATCCCTACGTTGTAGGGGAGGATGGATGGGAGAAAAAGGGAGCTGGCGGGCTCCATGATGGCCCCACGTCCCTGTGCCACCTCCAGCTTCTGGATTTGTGTTCTTGGGAAGGGGTGGGGAGAAAGCTGGCACTCTCCTCCCTGGCCCAGCCGTGAGGAGTAGGCCGCGTGGGAACTACCGGGGGTTGGTTGAGGGGGAGGCGTGGGGCCAGAGGATGAGTCCCTCCAAGGGAGGACCATAGCTGCCCACCAGGCTCTGGCAAAAACAGATAATAGAAGGAAAAAAAAAGGGGGAGAGGAACCACAGGACACCAATAGTAGTTGAGACATGAGGCGAGGGATTGGGTGGGTGGAGGGACCACTGGATACCAGGAAATAGTATTAGTACATCGGGCATGGGTGCAGGTGGGGGGAGAGAAACTGGACACCAGGGAAAATTCTGTTTCATACACGGGACGGCGATCACAGAGGGGGGGTGACCACTAGCACCAGGACCCCTTTTTTTTTTTTTACTTGGGCCGGCGATTGGCAATCATGGGGGTGGGCACTAGCACCAGGGAGACTTTTTTTTTTTACTCAGGCCAGTGATCGGTGATTACGTAGGGGGAACCACTAGACACCATGGAAATGTATATTTTTGCACTTAGGCTGGTGATCGCGACGGTGGCGGGGGGGTGACCACAGTACCTCTGCCAGCCACTAGGGTTGTGCAGGATAAGGCAAGATCTCAGTCGGTGGTATTTGCTCCATGCAAGGGAACCATGCAGGAGGCCCTTGCGCAGAGCAAATGCTTTGTGAATTGGACAGAGCCAATATTCACGTCCCCTTCCCCTCATTTACACTGCGGCTCCCTCCACACTTTGCCCCAGCACAAACCTGGTTTGAGTGTGCAAACTGGGCTTTTGTGAATACCAACTTGGCGCAAAACTGGGTTTGTGCCAGGGCAAAGTTTTGTGAATCCTGGCCCAGATATTCAAATAAATGAGCAAGCGCAGCACAGATGTTTGCACTGCGCTTATGTTCAACCCTACTGCTGCTTTATTCAGTCGGATAGTGAACTACACTATCTGGCTGAATATCAGGCCATGTTGGCACAGCATGAAGTGGAACTGCATTTCCTCAACATGGACCTGCGCTGTATATAGCCTACAGGGAATAGTGCTGCCTGAAATGGGATAGTACTTAGATCCCTGTGAGCTATATTCAGCCACAACATGCATATGAGTCCAATAGGCATGCAAGGTGCTAAGGGGCCATTTGTATGCCCATTATAAGCTCATTTGTGTGGCGCAAAGCAGCCCCTTAGCCTTGGTGCAAGTAGTACCTGACACCCACTTGATTTCTCATTCTCATATCTAGCACCATTCCCTGGTGGTCTAGTGTAACCCGTCCACCCCTGATCACTCCTCTGAGCATCTTGTATACAACCCTGTTGCTCTAGTGTGTACCTACACCCCGACCTCTCCTCTGCATGTTTATAGACTACCTTGGTGGTCTAGTGTGACCCCACTTCCCACCCAGATCGCCATTTTTAAACTAGTAACTGTCCTGGTGTCCAGTGGTCCCTGCTGCTACCCTGGTTGCCCTATTTACAACTGTAACTATGCCCTGGTGTCCAGTGGTTCTCCCTGCCCCCCTGATCACCCATTTACGAAAGTACAGTGAAACACTGGTGGTCCAGTGTCCCCCCCGACCCACTTACTCACATCTCACCTCCCTGCAACCTCCCCTTAGCCGGGTGGCCAAGAATCCTACAATCTCAATATGGCAACCAGCACAGCCCTCCTCTCACCTCTGTGGCTGGCCGCTGTATGAGATGTCAGTGAGGGCATGTACAGTATAAGTACTGCACACACACTCACTGATGGCTCATACGGTGACTGGCCACAGAGTTGAGAGGTGGTCTGTGTCAGGCACTGTATCGAGCTTGGAGGATCACCGGTCACCCAGGAAAGGGTGGGATGCAGGGAACAAGTGATTGGGGGGGCAGAGGTAACCACAGGACACTGGGGAATAGTTACAATTGTGAAACGGGCGTTCGGAGAGCAGGCAGAACGACTGAACATCAGGGTATAGTTACTACTGTGAAACAGGCCATCGGGGGGCAGGAGGAACAACCAGGCAGCAGGGCAGAGTTACTACTGTGAAACCAGTGATCGGGGGGGGGGGCAGAGGGAACCACAGGACACCAGGGCATAGTTACTGTTGTGATGCAGGTGATCAGGGGTCAGGGGAATCACTGGACACCAGAGCATAGTTACTATTGTTAAACAAGATCAGAGGAGGGGTGCTACGATTCACTGGACATTAGGGCATAGTTACTATTTTGAAACAGGCTACTGGGGAGGGGTCACACTAGGCCACTAGGGTAGTTAGTGTATAAGATGCTCAGAGGAGCCAGTCCGGTGGCACTGAGGGTTGAGGTGCTGGACGCCACACCTCGAACCATGCCGGCGGCCTGGGTTCGGGAGCTGGCTCAGGCTGCCGGGGGTTGGCCTGGGGGAGAAGACTGGAGTGTCCAATGACAGCTCGCCTTCTCCAGGGGGAGGATGGGGATGTAGCCCGTCATGTGCTGACTCCTGGTGGAAGCCGGGAGTACAGCTGCACGTCAGCACCCTGGGCTTGACTGTCCTTGGATGTAGCTCGGAGGTTCGGTAAGTTCCAGGGCAGACACGGAGGGAGGATGTTGCGGACATTGGCATTCAAGTCTGACGTCGGGGCAATCACAACGCCCACCAGGAAAAAATGGAAAATGCCTTCCAGAGTCGAGAAGATGATGTGCCGAGCCGGGTCCCGATCTGCCGCTGCCTGCCCAATAGTCTTGGGGACCCGACGGGATTTAAGGTTCGGGGTCACCCTGACCCTGTGTGGGGGGCAATCCTCAGTGTGATGGGGAACCCTGAGTAGTCAGGTAAGGCAGTGGTAGGGACAGGCTCAATTGGCACCTTCGGATGATGCGACTCTGGGGGAGAATAAAAAAGTGCTCAGAGGAGCAATGAGGAAATGGGGAGTCATGCTTGATCACCATGGAATGAATACATATGCTCAGAGAAGTGGGGGGGGGTCACACTAGACAACCAGGGAATGAATACATATGCTCAGATGAGTAAGGGGGGTCCTACTACACCACCAGGGATAGTTACAGTGCTCAAAAGGGAGTTTGGAGATGGGTGGCTGCAGTACAACTGCCGTGTCTGCAGTGGGGTGGGGGCACGGGTTTGCTCCCAGTTAAGAGTTGGTTTGCAGCTGTGGTAAAAAATACTGCTGGGGGGCACTAATGAGCATGATTGCGTAAGGATGCTTTCTTTCCTCGCTCCACAAACTGCCAAGAATATTAATTCTAAATATACTTTTATTTTGCTTCAAAGTACAGAAGAAGTGACTCTACCTGTTTGTAAGACATCATGCATGAGTATCTGATGCCCGGACCGAGTAAAAACTCTAACACTGGAGGTAAAAATCAGTGAAAGCAACCACCAGTGACACAAGTTGAAAACGCAGGGCCGGTCTTGCTTTCTGCAGCTGAGGTGTGCACTGTAGGCCGAGAGGTTACGCAGCAGGTGTTTGCAGCTCTGGAACCCCAACTCACAAGCCTGGCATCTAATTTTGACCACAAGCTCCAAGAACTTGTAGATCTGCACACTTCGCATGCAACAAGGCTAACAGAGATGGAGCAATGAATTTCGGATGTCGAGGATGCCAAGGCCCCAGTCCCTGAACAGATCGCTGCCCTACAAAGAGAGTTGGCAGACTTTAAGGATCAGTTTGACTACCAAGAGAATTACCAACGGCGTTTAAACCTGCACCTTCAGGGTTTGCCAGAAGGACTGGAGGGCAATGATAACCTGGAATTTTGTGCAAGGACTCTGCCTGAGATTCTGGGGCTATCTCCCAAAAATGGTAAAACGAAGCTAGAGAGAGCCCACAGAGCAGTAATCCCCAGACCCCCACTAGACCAGCTGCCACGACAGATAATTATGCGGTTCCATCGATTTCAAGATAGGGAGATAGTGCTGAAGGCCTACAGAACCACGTCTGATTTACAATATAAGGGACACAAGCTCAACATATTCCAGGACTACTCTGCTAGATTATTGAAGAAACGCTGTGCTTTTAATTCAGTGATGGCACAACTGTGAGAGGCCCAGGTTGAATGCTTTATGCTGTACCCTGCCACCCTCAAAATCAAACACGAAGGGGCCACTTACTCCTTTTGGGAATTGCAGAAAGCGGAGATTTTCAACAAGGATTTAAAGAAGAAAATGGGGTGAAGCGATTGGCGTTATGGCAGAATGTAGGCTTTGTTGCTCACTTTAGCTTTTATCTGAAAACGAGCTCCATGTGGCATCGGGTTCCAAGGTACTGATTTTGATTTTACTTGATGGGTTTATAACCTGTTGACATAACCAGGAATGCCATCATTAGTCTGTAAGTAAAGATTGTATTTTTTTTTTTTTGGTGTTGTTGCCTTGGGATAAGGAACTGATCTGTATTCTGGTTTAATTTGACTGTTTGCACGTGGCCTGGATTTCCTAACGGCTGTGCTGGAAAGATGGCGTCTGAATACTTTCTTCCACTGCTGAACAGACCTCGGTGCACCGGACCTGGGGGATATTTTAAATATTTGTTGTTTATGAATAACTGAGTATTACCACAACATATGAACCGGTTTTGTTAGAATAAGAGCTTCTAGGGGGTATCAATGTAATGGGGATCCCTGAACCTAGGGATATCCGGGACTATGTGAAGTTTGCAAACAGGAGATCGCAGGGATAAGTGGGAGGAAAGACACCAGATTAAGGGGAGTAGGTCCATATAGATGCCTGGTTGGGAGAAATAAGAAATGTGAAATAGAGGGAGCTATGTCAATCACAGTACCTTTGCATGAAGTAAAGCGGAACATGTGGTGTTGTTCTTGGCGGGAGGGAGGGCAAGCATTCTTACTACATGTGGGAGGGTGTAAAATTTTTGCTGCAAGCAATTTTGGTTACAAAAGGGAGAGATACTTAATGTAACAAGGTTTAAAAAAGGATGGGGGGTTGAAATGTATATAGTTGATATATATTGTTTGTTATATTGTTATATGTTAAGTTTGAGATCCAAACATGAGTGTAGAATGCTAAATACATCTGTTAATATGCTGCAAGGGACTTGGAAGTGGGGTGAGCGACTGCTGGAGGGAGGATGGCACAAGCACCATGGTTAATCCCACTGGATTAACTATAGCATCATGGAATGTTAGGAGAATTTCTTCCCCTGTTAAACGCACCATGCTGCTGACTGCTCTTAAGCGCCAGAATGTGAATGTTGCACTGCTACAGGAGACTCACCTCACCAATAAGGAGCATGCAAAATTAAAAAAAGAGTTGGGTTGGGGAATGTTTTGCTGCATTTTTTTCTTCTCATAAACGTGGAGTGGTGGTCCTCCTCCATAAACGCTTACCATTTAAGGCGAACAGGGTAGTGGCTGATCCTGAGAATGGCCGATATGTATTTGTAGTAGGGGAATTACTGGGAGAAAAATTAACATTTAGGAATGTATATGCCCATGCAATACATGACCCCATGTTCTATAAGTCCCTCGTGACACTGCTAATGGCAGAACAGTTCCCAGGGCTGATTCTTGGTGGGGACTTAAATTGTTTGATGAATCCTACACTGGATCACTCAGAGGGGAAAGGAACCCGCGGGGGGGGGGGCTGTACAGGCTTGGGGGGCCGGCATGGCTGATCTAGACCTCATTGACGTGTGGAGAACGGCCAGTCCCATTTCAAGGGAATACACTTTTTTCTCCCATCCCCTTAAAACATGGTCGAGACGGGACTATATTTACATTCCAAAGACCTGGTATTTTAGGCTTCTCCAGACAGGACATGTCCCTATTCATATTTCTGATCATGCCATGGTGCTTGTGTCACTGACAGGGTGGGAAGTGGAACCCATCTCTCCGGCATGGCATTTTCCCAATTATCTATTAGGGAGTAAGAAGTTTAGGGAATACCTGCAGGACCAGTGGAAGCAATATGTACAGAACAATATTGAGAAGGTTCCCACAACAGCTGTGTTTTGGAATGTTGGGAAGGCGTATATGAGAGGCTCAGTTATCAGTTATGTGGCACATCACAAACGAAAGATACGGGAGAGGCGGGAAAATCTGGAACAGTGCCTCGGAGTGCTGGAGAGGCGGGTGGCACTAAGAGAGGGAGGGGAGGCGGCCCCCAGACTATTGACAGTCACAAGAGAAGCCTTAAATAACTTGCTATTAGGGGAAGCATGGAAAACAGGTTTATTCGTGCGCAAACACTTTTATGAGTGGGGGAATAAGCCTAGCACTATGCTGGTGAATCTCATTAGGGGTAAACGGAGTGTACACTTGGTTGCGGCCATTAGAGGCCCAGACGGACAGCTTGGAAAGGACAAGAAGTTTATCAGGGATAGATTTAAACATTTTTATGAGGAGCTCTATCAGTCGGGGACGGGGGACATGTGGGCCAGTATGCCCTCTTTCTTAGATGGAGTGAAGCTGCCTAAATTATCCGCCTCACAGCAAAAATGGCTTAATGCTAAAATTACAGAAGAAGAGATAGCTCAAGCCATTACTGGGTTAAAGAGGGGGTTAAGCCAATGGCCCAGATGGCTTCTCATCAGAATATTATAAGGCTATGAAGCTGCATCTGGTTAAGCATTTAGGGGCGGTGCTTGATGAGGATAGAGAGGGGGAAGGTTCACTACCTCAAACATGGCAAGATGCAGTTTTCTGCTTGATACCAAAGGAAGGAAAAGATGTACTTGACTGTGCATCATTTAGTTTGGTATCCTTATTAAACTGTGATTCTAAGATTGCCATTAAGGTACTGGCCAACTGCCTAGATAAGCTTTTACTGGAGCTGATTGATTCACCCAGACCAAACCGGGTTCATACGGAACAGATACTCTTGCCATAACATGAGAACCCTCCTAAATGTAATTTGGGGAGCCTCGAATGGGTATGAACCAGTACATATACTATCTATGGATGCTGAAAAAGCATTTGATCGGATTGAGTGGCCATATCTAATGGAGGTTCTAACCCGATTTGGTCTGGGTGATGAATTTGTGGGGCTGATTCATTTAATATATAGTGCTCCCACAGCTCGAGTACTAACTAATGGAACTCTCACAGACAGATATGAGCGTCGAATGGGAACCAGACAGGGATGCCCCTTATCGCCCCTTCTTTTTGCAATGGCCATGGAGCCCCATTGCAATAAGAGAGCATCCCGGGATATATGGAGTGGTGGGTCAATCGGGAAGAGCATACAAATTATCTTTGTATGCTGATGACATGCTCCTGTATGTTACTAAACCGGATCAATCCATGCCACCGCTTCTTCACCTTATAGATCACTTTTCTAAGTTCTCGGGATACAAACTAAATTTAACTAAGTCAGAGGAACTTAGAATAGGAGATAAAAGATCTGAGGAGGGAGAAAAGATCAAAGGCTGGGGATTCCATCAGGTCTGCACATCATTTGTTTACCTGGGTATTAGAGTCGGGAAAAATGTAAAATCTCTATATGACTTAAACTATACCCCCTTACTACGTGCAATTATAACCGACCTTGAGAGGTGGGCTAAACTGCCGTTAACATGGCTAGGTAGGATTAACCTACTTAAGATGAATGCCCTGCCTCGGCTACTGTATGACATGCAGATGCTCCATGTGGGACTTACCTGAGCTGATATAAAGCGGTTAGAGAAAGCATTCTCAGACTTTTATGGCAGGGAAAATGGCCATGTATGAGCCTTGCTCATTTAAAATCTTTAGTGGACAGTAGAGGCCTATAGTTTCCGGATCTTAAAAATTATTATCTTGCCATACAGTGTCGTTACTTACAGGACTGGGTAGGTAGACCAAGGGAGGCAAACTGGCTGGACTTGGAGGAAAGGGGATGACCTGGTCGTGTGACTGCATATTTGTCCGGAAAAGGTCATAAGGCGTATATGAACCTGCCTAGGCCAAACCCATTGGTGAGATTGGTCTTAGAGGGGTGAGGTCACCTCATTAGACGTGGAGGGATAGAACGGGGGGAGACCCTGCTTCTCCCAGTTGTTGGGAATCCTTTTTTTGTCCCAGGGTGGGCAAACTTGGGCTTTAAAGAATGGGAGCAGAAAGGAATATTGTGTATTTAGACCTATACACCAAAGAAGGGTTAGATACATTTGACCATATAAGAGACAAAACTGGGCTGGCGCATAAGCATTTCTATCGATACCTCCAACTACGAGCATACTGTAACTCCTTGGGGAGAAGGCAGGGTAGAGATAATGCATAGGAGCCACTGGAACAATTAATACAGGAGGGGAGGCATAATCCAAAAGGTGCCATACATAGAATAGCTAAAGTGGGTAGATAGTTGCTGCCGGATATGACGCAGAAAACCAAGCAACTATGGGAAAGGGATATGGGGGTTCTCATTGCAGAGGACACATGGAAGATGATGACCCAGCTGCACCAGGGTATTTTAATTTGTAACAAATATAAAGAATCTTTTTACAAATTTTGCCATAGATTGTATCACCCACCCCTGAGCGTTAGTAAGTTTAACCCCTCAGTCTCTCCAGTGTGCCCTCATTGAAATGTGGGTTTGGTCTCCTACTATCATTACTTTTGGGCCTGCCCTATCCTGCAGGACTTTCGGAGAGATGTGGTGATGGAGGCTAAGACCTTAGCAGGTAGAAACCTTTTACACTTACCCCTAGTAATGCTGTTTGGTGGGTGAGGAAGACTGGGCCCCCCCTTCCTAGATGGCTTAGGGTTATACTGGTGATGGCCAGACACTGTATTTTGAATACATGGGTATCTGCCAATAAACCCACCATACAACAGTGGAAAACACTAGTACTACAGGCCCTTACCTTGGAAAGACTCACCCTTGTGATGCAAGATAAGGGGGAACAGTTTTATAATACTTGGCAACCATACCCCAATGCTCTGACACCAGCAGAGAGCTCGATATTGGGGGAACGCTAGGTATAGGGGAAAGGAGAGGGGAATAATGGTTGGTGATAAATTGAACGGAATTGGAATGAGATAATGTAAAGACAAGTCACCCTATTAATTAGTGTATTATATTATTTTAATAAATTGATTCTTTGTTATGAAATTGGATCTCCATGTATATAAGTTAAGTACTGGATGTACATGTTTGTTTGTGTTGTTACTGTCTTGACGGGCTTGTTGGGCCTGTTTGTCTGTTTATTGAAAATCTGAATAAACATATGATGCAAAAAAAAAAAAAAACACTGCTTTGGTGGTGATTGTGCCAATATGCATGAGGGACCACCTGATTTGCACAGGCGCAGCAGTACGTTAGCAGTTTGTTGCTGCTGGGTTTGTGGGGTTCTCCGGGGCTACTGAACATGGACCAACTGGGAGCATTCGTCCAAACCTGGGTCTGCACACACTCTAACCATGTTAGTGGGTGCGCTAACCTTTGAATATTGGGCTCCAAGTCTATTTCTTTATTAGATTCTGAGAAAAAAAAGCTGTTTGCAATTTATAGGTGTAGAAAACTATGCTCTACTGGAAGTTATCTTAAAAATCTATTGCTTTGCAGTTACTCAGTAATAATTTCTTGGTGGTTGCAGGCAATTCCTTTGGTGGGCCCACAACAACACATATAATGAATGCTTTTTAGAAGCTTGTATACCTCTATTATTTCCATCACTTATACACCAAAAAATATTCAAATGAGTGTATAACACAAATAAAAGTGTAAAGCATGTATGAGAAGAGTCAGACCAATTACCTACAGACACACAACCTACTCTCCCCTGCACAGCACGGGTTCAGAAAAGGGCACAGCACCTCCACTGCCCTAGCAGTTCTTACCTCTGCTATCAGGTCTGCTGCTGACCAAGGCAAACTGACCAGGGCCATCTTCGTGGATCTCTTGAAAGCCTTCCACCAGGTTGACCACGCATTACTGTGCTCCTCTCTCCTGTCCCTTGGCTTCTCCACCCTGCCCTTGCCTGGATCAGTAATTACCTCTCGGGCAGGCAGCAGTACATCAAGTGCAGCAAGGCCCTGTCTGAGCCTGCCCAGGTAAACTGCAGAGTCCCCCAGGGCTCTGTCCTGCGGCCTCTCTTGTTCTCCCTCTTCGTAAATGAGCTACCCTCGGCCCCAGCTCATGGGAGCTCAGTGCTGTATGCAGATGACCTAGTCATCATGACCAGCTCCCGGGACATCTCTACCATCTACGCCAAACTAAACTCAGACTTCGACCAAATCCAAACCTGGCTACAGGACCATAAGCTTATGATTAACCTGCAGAAGATGCAGGCCATGCTCTTTGGCTCAACAGCCCAGACAAAAGCTGTCCTGGACCCACTACAGATCTTAGGGGCTGATGGGTCTCCACTGCTAGTTGCAGATTCTGTCAAGTACCTGGGGGTGACTCTTGACCCACAACTGGATCTGAACCTGCATATACGCAATACATGTAGGGCCTCAAACTGTAAGTTGGGCCTTGCATACAGAGCAAAAAGCTGTCTCACCCCAGCTGCCCGTCTCGCCTTAGCCAGGGGAGTCCTCCTACCTACGCTCTGCTATGGACTAGTCACCTTCGCCCACATTGCAAAAAGAAGTCTAGCAAAATGGGACTCAGTGTACAACAGCATATGTCGCTTTGCGCGCTCAGCCCCCCGCCTCACCCACCGCTGTGAGCTCTGCTCCTGGCTTGAATGGCTCCCACCAGAAATGCACCGCTCCTATGTCTTGGGCAACTTTATAGACAGTGGTGTCAGATCTGTCACCCCCTAATCCTCGCTGAATCCCTCGTTCCGGCTACTTCCTCCTACCATCTTAGATCCAGTGACTCTCATGCCCTCCTGGTTCCAAAGACTCGCACCAAAATGGGAGACCGGGTCTTTGCTGCGTACGCGCCCAGGTTGTGGAACTCCCTTCGATCAAGCACTCGATCCTCTCCCTCCCACCAGTGCTTTAAAGCCTCCCTCTGGGGCTTTCTCAAAATGGCCTCCATCTGCTTCTGCACTAGACAAATCCCCTCGACCTATGCCGCTCCAACTGACTGAGACACTACTTAAATAATCTGTCAAAGGCAATGACCCTCTGCACTTTATCCACTACCTGTGCACGCAGCTTACTAGAAGGATTAGACCACTTAGGCCCACCTGACCAACAGGGAGAGCATTGTTACTGTACAATTTCCTTATTTTGCTCTGGGCCCCCTCGATCACAGTTTGTTTCCTCTCTGTCTACCTGCAATCTTCGGAGCATTGCTGCCCGGCATGATGATCACTGCCTTTCATAAGAGTACCATACTGTTATTCTACCTGCTGCCGGCATTGTAAACCCCTGTTGTTACTTGTATTGACCCTGTGTGCTTATGCTCTTAAATGTAACCATTACTTGTTTTGCCTGATGTTCATATATGTACCTTGTAATCTCCTGGGTCACACCTGAAAATAGGCACTTGGTTGTCTAGTGTGCTTACTCGGTTAATAAAAGCAAATAAATAAATAAGTTAGTGGTGTTCTGTGAAAGAGAATCATACTCTATTTCTATTTTGTTTGTTAATTTTACAACTGAGTGTACACAGGATAGCCCAGCTATGATGCAGCATCTCATTTTCAGTGGGGTCCTGTTTTTACCCCATTTCACACTGGGAAGCTTTCGACCCCCCCCAATACATCTGGGGCTATGTATGTTACAAGACACTCCACATGATTCTGAGTAAACTGCTGGGGTTTCCAGTACCTTTTCCCATCCAGGGTCTTGGCATAGTAAGCTTGGATTGTCAGCGGCTTTGTATCTGTGTGAAAGTAGATGGCTCCTGTGTTGTGAGACTAGGGAGAGAAAGCTGTAGGTCAGAACAAGCAATAGTGCTCACAGAGTGACTGACATAACCCATTAATATTAAGACACAAAAACATCACAACAGAAGTTAGGATTTAAAGAGCTACTGATGCCTCAAAGAAAACTTTAAAAAACATAATAATTAGGTACAATTCTGCTTGCATTCCATTTATGTTTGATATATATATGCTCTTCCTTCTCTATAGAACAGGCTCCAAAAAACATTGAATATGGTATTAGCCATAAAACTGTCCACCTTCAAAACACTATTTATACGCTCCTTCAAAGAAACCTGCAGTTGTTATCCCTGATTCTCAGGATACCTCAGAAAATGGGTCCCTTCCCTAACTGTGACCTCTGTCTGTCCCTTAAGCCCCCACTCCCTCTTTCCTTCACTCCTGTTTCCCCTCATTTCCCCTCACCTCTCCGTATTTTGCACATGTATATATTGTATTTCATATATAACTGCAGTATGTATCAGTGCTACCTCATACCAGCTGCATTCCTTTTTTCATTGTATTTTTTGTTCATTTATTATGTTGCTTGCACGCATGTGCAAGAAACATAGTGCCATCATCTGAGTTTTCGGAGGTGTGGCACCCGTCTTCCAATTCAGTCAATGTGTTTGCAGGCGCGGCCCCAGTTCCCCAATCACTGCTGCAGCTGTCTATGACAGCAGCTGAAAATGCAGTGGTCATACGGTTGAAAAGGAGAGCTCCGCTTCAGTGAGCAGAGCCCCCCACACACACACACAGCAGCACGATACTGCATGCTGATGTGTGCCCCCACGCACACTGTTGTGGCTGGCCAGTGCCCAATCCCCGTCGGCTCACGCCCCCACAAAAGCTGTCCAGGTGCCATGCTGAGGCCTACAGCGTGGCAAAACTCATTATGTAGCCGGCGGTGCCCAATCCCCTCAGCTGCACGCCCCAAAAGCTTTCCAGGTGCCAGATGGGAGCCCACCCCAGCATGGAAGCTTGTTATGGCTGAGGAGGGTGCCCAATCCCCGTTGGCTCCAGCCCTCCCCAAACAGCCTTTCCAGCTGCCACGCTGGAGCCCACTCAGCGTGGTAAGCGATCGGCGTCGTCTTAATAAAAAACAACCTGTAAACAAAAGCGGTCCTCGTAGTCTCCCTGCCCCTACAACCCGCACCCACACACTGTGCACCCTGCCTCCCCACACCCCTCACCCCATACTTACCTCCGGGCTGGCGTGATGATCTTGGTGGACCGGATCACGTCTGCACTCTTCAAAGCCGACGCGAACTGAGGAAATGCGGTAAGCTGTATAATGGAATAAATAGGGTTTTTCAACTTTGTTGCATATCTCAGGCATTTTGAGAATTTTGGGCCAAATTTTCAAAATGGGGTTTAGGACCCCTCCTCATGAATTCTTACTGTCATGACGTTAATCAGGCTCGACGGGTGATTTCACGGTCACTGCATGAAATCACCTTCGGGACCAATTAATGAAATGACACTGCCAATGTTCATAAGGTGGGCTCTCAAAAAGGATCTATGTTGAAAATTTGATGACAAAATTCCTAAAATGACTGTTTTTTGAGATGCTGCTATGCTATCCTACACACTGTGTAGGTTCGAATTTTCAATATTTTCACTCCAGATTTTCAACATTGCCATTTTACACACTCCCTTTTGAGCAGTACAGCTGTCATTTTTCACATCTCACCCAAAATGTGTTTCCGCCCATGTAGCGCACAATGGCACAGTCGGTGTGCAAAATCAATGTATGGGACACATTAAGAAAATCACAGTGACACTGTTCATTAGCAGAGATCTTAAAATGGCTATGTTGAAAATTTGGTGAAAAAATTCCTAAAAATGACTGTTTTACGAGCATGCGTTGCGCAGTTCCTTCCCACACTTGTAAGTTCGCAAATTTTTAGTATTTGCACTCTAGATTTTCAACATTGCCATTTTACCATACTTCCTTATGAGCAGTACAGCTGTCATTTTTCACATGTCACCCAAAATGTGTTTCTGTGCATGTAGCGCACAATGCCGCAGTCAGTGTGCGCTTCAATGTTTGGGACAGATTAAGAAAATCACAGTGACACTGTTCATGAGCAGAGGTCTTAAAATGGCTATGTTGAAAATTTGGCGAAAAAATTCCCTTCAGCCGTTCTACAATGTTACTAATGAAGACCCTGCAGCACCCCACTGGTCACCCCCTCTCCCTAGACTGCACCCCATTTACCACCAATCTCTGCCTCCTGTCTGTTAGCCAGTTTCTAACCCAGTTTACCACCCTTCCCCATGCCCAGCCTACCCAACTAGTTTATCAGCCTCCTATGTGGATGGTGTCAAAGGCTTTGCTGAAATCAAGGTAAGTGTTGTCCACTGCCCCACCCTGATTCATTTCCTTTGTCACCCAGTCAAAGAAATCAACCAGATTTGTCTGACATGATGTCCCCACTGTGAATCCATGTTGTCTATGGTCCTGGGCTCGATGGCTTCTAGATGCCCCACTATCCTTTCTTTAAGCAATGCCTCCATGATCTTCCTCACTACTGAGGTGAGGCTGAACGGCCTATTGTTCCCTGCCTCCTCCCTGCTGCCGGACTTGTGTAGAGGGACCACATGTGCCCTTCTCCAATTCACTCGTGTTGAATGACTCAGTGAACATGGCTGCCAGAGGTACTGCTATCTCCCTTCGCAGTTCTCTTAAATATCCTTGGGCCTATGTCATCTGGTTCCATCGCTTTGTCCACCTTCAATTTAGTGAGCTCCTGCAGGACTCTTTTGCCTTTGAATGGACTATTGTTCACCTCTTCACCCCCTTGGCAACTGCTCTACTGCTGTGGCCCTTGGCCCTCCCACTCTTCTGTGAATACTGAGCGGAAAGACACAGTTGATGACTTGGGAGGTAGGCATGGAATTATCACTTCCAAATACCTAAACAGCACATACAAGCAAGCAACATTCGGCATTGACAAATGCTTGTTGTTATCTATCTTGTATGTAGTTTTACTTCCTTGGTTACTGTATTCATAACCTATCTTGGTTACTGTTGCCATGACCGAAGTCCAGGTCCACCTTGCAAATGAGTTTCCTCAGTGGTGTTTTACCTGGTTAAAAAAAGATTGATTTCTCCGCCCCATAATGTATTAGTAAAGAAATGTGTATGAATATATGACTGTCATCCCTTAGAGTTCACTCTGAGTTAATCTGCCTCTATAGCTTACTTCCTACTTCAGGTCATAATCGTCTATTGTGACATCACAGTCTGTCGCCATGGGAATAACTATGATGTCGCAAGCAGTGCTGTATAACTTCAGGTAAGGAGAAAGAAAGCAGCAGAAATAGATGAACTCTTCAGGAGCAAAGATCCTGTTTTCATGCAAATAACCTCACTACTAAATAATGGCGAGGAATAATACAGAACTAATATGAAATACAAGCTGGACAATGTCTAAATATTATGTTTTGTTAAAGTTCTCTTGAATGGGTCACCAGCTCTTTAAGCAGTACAGCATCACTGAGTGATGTGTGTGTATGTGTGTACATGCAAGCATGCGCTAAGGGTGGGCAGATACCTTATTTCGAATATCTGGCCGAATATTCATATTTGGGGCGCCAGATATTCAGAATTCAGTATTCGTATTTGTTACTCATGTTCCTTTGGGGGGAAAAGTAAAAAAAAAAAACAGCCACCCACCCTCCTCCCCAGCCTGACTGTTTTAAAGAGCTACAACCTCTGGCCCCTCCCCCCCCAGCACCTGCAATTTAATGTTTAACAAGGATCCCATAATGGATGTCCGGCACTACTCACCCGCCTCCATGGCCAGTTGATGTTTCTTGTAGCACTTTTGCACTGTTTTTTAATCTAGGTTCTAGCCGGAGAAAAATAATCCTCCTACACCCCCATCCCAGCACAGCACCCAACTCCCAACCTCATCCCCCCCAGCACTCACATTTTCTTTTTTAGAAGCCCCCCAAGTGCGGGAAAGTGATCGACACAACCTTCCTCCATGACGGGCCACCTTCTTGTGAATTAAAGCACTCCCTGTGCTTGCTTGCATAGTAAAGCAGCTGACTAATCTCACAGTACTGTCTCCACCCTAAAGTCCCTCAATTTTATTTTTTAAATTAAAAGTTTATTTAGACATCAATTTCACTGACAGTGTAAACATAAAACATGACAAGTGGTACAGATTTCCTTGTGAAATCAATAGATCTTAAATGGCTGGAAGAAGGATGACAAGACTGTAATAAATTATACTGAAGTCTTCCGATGATGCTGAGAAACATGGGTTACCTGCAACTGTAACCATATTTAACTAAGTGGGGGACAAGGCAGGAGGGGTGGCATGGAGGGCTGGGGGAAGCACCCCCTGCAATTAACATATGTTATAATAAAGCAGTGGTGGGATGAACTGAGTCATGAAGGGTTCCCAGGACATAAATAAGCTTGGCTTGTCACCTGTTACTCCAGCCTCCTACAATGGCAAATAGAGGTCATAAGATGCTAAATAAAGTTGCCGTCTCTGCCATTGGGTGGCAAACTGTGGGAGTCAGTTTTGGAGAGTAGCAGTAATGCACTCCATATGGTAAATATGCGCGACAATTTCCTGCCACTCCAGGATAGCTGGAGCTCTGGGTTGCACCCATAAGTGAGTTATTGCCTTCTTGGCAGCCAGGATATAAAGAAGTATCAAGGCTCCAATAAAGAGGTGAATAGTGGGAGGCAGAACAGAGAGAAGCACCATTGTCAGATTTAATAGTTCCGCTGGGACAGAGAGCTCTTCGAAATGGATTGCCAGAGACTGCCAAGATGGGGAAAGGATTGGACAATTCCAAAAAACGTACATGTGGTCTGCATAAAAATGCCCACAGTTCTTCCAACAGCTGCCATAAACCATAGTAAGAAATATAGACAATACAGTAGGTATGCAGAAGTGACAATAATGACACTTCCATGCAAATTCTCTTCATTGGGTGGATAATGTTATTTTTAAAGCAGGTAGGACAAATTTCAACCAAGATATGAATGAAATTGCTGAATCAAGGTCCTGATTCCAAGAATCAAGTATACCCTGAGTAGAGTCCCTGAGGAGATCCTGTAAACCATAACAGAAATTTCCAATGAGATCAGTTAGTGTAGTCCCCTGTAGTGCCCCTAGAACAACCACAGTAGTAAAGGAGCTGGGTCATGCATCCAATTTCTGTTGGCAGATTTATGCAGCAAATGCATGCATATTTGAAGATAATGGAAAAGTTCCCATCCAGTCAGACCATAATGGCACTGTAGCTCCTCAAAAGGGATCACACCTAGCCAGCCCGGTGGTGCTGAGGCACTGGATGCCTTACCTTATGCTACGCCAGCGACCTGAGTTCAGGAATGACCTCAGGTCATTGGGGAGCCAGCATGGGGGAAGGGACGGATTGGGATCGAGCAGCCACAAGGCAACTCTCGCCTCCCAGGGGTGGTTGCCCACACCCCCCCCCCGTAGTTCCGCTCCCACCAGGTGGAGGTTCAGTGGGGGTGGCAGCAACAGCAAGGAGTGGGGCAGAAGGGGCCAAGCCGGTACCCAGTGTGCACGTGCGCCTCCACGTATGCGTATGTACGTGTCTGCCTGGGTCCAGGAGAAAAGCGGGGTAAAACACCAAAAAATATATATAGAAAAAAAAAAGGGATCATACCTTGGGGTGTCGAAAAATGGAAAATTAAAATAAGTCCGAGCTGTCGCAACCTTTGGAAGGTAATAGTGATGCGGGTCAGCAGGAAATCCTGGTCAGCTGAAAGCAACTTAATAAATAAAAAAATGGTTCTAATTGTGAGAGTCATCAAAGTTTGAACGAGATTTTTAAAGTCTGAGCCGTCCTTTTCTTAAACTCTGCTAGCTGGAATGTCCCCTATTACCAGAAAACAGAATATGACCAATATCAAAAAGATAACTGAGGACAAATTCTATGGGTTTCCATAGCAGATGAAGCTGAGTATTTAACCATAGATAAATAGTACAGAGGTGACATGCCCGGGTATAGTTATTTATTTATTTATTGAAATGTTTCACCAGGAAGGCACACTGAGCAACAGGTTGCTTGTCTCCTGGTGTGACCTGGGAAGGGGTACAATAGGGATGAGACATTTTACATTCAAGTTACAAAGATCAACAAAGCATACAATTAATTAAGGCAGTTGTTACAAACAGTGTTGCATACATATATAATTTGTGAGAACAATTTAATAAGTGCAGTGATAATAAGTGAACAAGTGCTATCGTGAAATAAGGGGTGAAGGAGAGAGAGGATGAGATGACAGATAGTGCAGAGTCGGGTCCCAGAGACACCCCTTCAGGATGTGGGGAACCCTGCAAGGGGACAGGGGACGGGAGTAGGGATTAGAAAGGGAGAGAGAGAGGGAGAGAGAGAGGGAGTAAGTGAGATTAACACCTAGGAGGGGAAATAAAGCCTGACCCAAAAGAGAACCCTTCAGGATGCGATGAACCCTGCAAGGGCAAGGATGTTCAGAATGAAATCCTCCTGTGTTAGGGTGTTGTAGTTATAGAGGACAGTGGGGAGATGTGAAATAACACCGGGGGGGGATGAGGCCTGATCCAAGGAACCTTCCAAGATGTTATGTTATGTGCATATGTGAACAAGTTGGGAAGATTTATCCCTTCCTGAGCTCTGAGTAGCTGAAGAATTGACCAGCAAATTCTAAGGGGATGATCATTCCAAATAAAGCGAGAGAGGAGTTTTTTTCCAAGATGAGAAGTAATAAGAAGCAGGGAATAGTGGGAGAGTCTGTAGTAAGCACAGCAGGCAGGGCAAAACATTTATGCGAATAGCGTCCACTCTAAAGAACAGAGAAAGTGGCAAGTGTGTCTGCCTAGAACGGTCACTGGTAAGAGTGACCGTGAGGAGTCCAAAATTCAAGAGCTCTAAATTGTCCTTGTCTTTCAGTATATGTATACCAAGATACTTGAATATGGTACCTGTCCATTGGAGAGTCACAAAACACAAAGGATCCAAAGGAGCCACACCTAGCTCATTGAGCAACACAATTCGAACAACAAACAAATTCGCCCCACTAGCATCCGTGTCATTAAATGAAACTAGCATGAATTCAGGGAGTAACACTTCACAATCTGGAAATGCACCCCCCACCCCAACAATCACAAAGCAGAAAAAAATCCATACCTATACTAGGTGACTCAGTGATATGAAGAGTGGAGTTACACATCCATCATCAGGATCACGCTATGGTTACGGTCAGGTGCCTCCCTGGGGTGTCGGCATGGAGGGACATGAACTGTATAGAAAAGCTTGTATGCAAGGCACCACAGAACACACATGTTCTCATCCCTGTGGGCGCAAATGACCTGGTCAGTTGATCTGTAGAACAGACAAAGTTAAACCTGTCCAAGCTAGGTGAAAAACTGTTTTCCATTTCGTCCGGCATCTCATTCTCTGAGATCCTGCCTGTGTGGGAAAAAAGGGGCAGCAGGTGGAAAATCAGAGAAAGGGATATTACCAAACTAAACAGCTGACTAAAACAGTGGTGACAAGAGAAAGGCCGCCGCTTCATTGGCAATTGGCAGAACTTCTGGGACAGAGAGTTCTTCAGATTCGATGGGCTACACCTTACAAGACAAGGAACTAGGGCACTAGGCTAGAAGTTTGACGTCCATCTCGGTCAGTTAAACTAAAGGGCAGAGAGGATGCACAGGCACCCAACACATCACATGGGTTGCCATCTGCCCCTTCCCCATCAGTTCCTTACAGCAATTCATCGGATGAACAATATAAGCATACCGTCATTAGCAACACTCATCATATTTCCATCCCCCAGGTTCTTACACGCGCAAAGTATCGCATTTCCATCCAGCAGGTCCCTACACCAGCATCACCTCCTGATAACCACTCAGATGAAAGAGCATGCCAGCATTCGGACATTAGCACCAAGGAACATATTTTCATCTGACAACATCACAAGCCGCAAAACCTTACTGAACCTAAAAAGTGCAAAGCCTCTGGGGGACAACCACAACAAAAACCAAGTAGCCATTCAGCTGGATCAATTGTTCAAGAGTGGACGGCAATGTGCATCAATGCCCGTAGCCTTTCGAACAAAATCCCTGAATTGGGTGTGGCTTGAGCAATAGAAAAGCAGCTGTCTCCAATTACAGTGTCCTGCTGCTAGTTTCTGGCAGAGGGAATCTTGCTTTCAGAGCAAGCAGCTGGCTAAAAAAGCTACAGATTTTCTTACTGATAAATCACTTCTAGCTCAGCAGGAGTCAGTGCCTGTTGGGATTAAGCAAAAGATACTTTATTAGAAGCAGGGGGTCTCATTTAAGTAAAAAAAAAAAAGAAAGTCACTGTGTGTTTCTCTGTTTGGGGAAGGCAGCTGTATCAACTTAGTTTGCTAAATCAGGAGTAGAGGAGTTATTTGGGTGTGTGGCTTGAGCAGTAGAAAAGCAGCTCTCTCCAATTACAGCTTCCTGCTGCTAGTTTCTGGCAGAGGAAATCTTGCTTTCAGAGCAAGCAGCTGACTAAAAAAGCTACAGATTTTCTTACCAATTGCCCTCCTTCCCACCTCTCCACCCTCCCGCTTTAAGCCAGTTCTATTTTTATGGACACTGGATTTGACTGACAACAGGAACTTCCTGTTTGGCAGTAGGAAGGGAGGGATCACTGAGACACATTAGTTTCATCAACCTTGAAGGAAAAAAAATAGCTCCCCCCCCAGCTGCTGGAGGTCTGAGTCCAAGTAAGGAGGAAGGAGACTACTGAAGACTACAGGAAGTTCCTGTCCCAGAACAGGAAGGGCAAGAGTTGTAAAGGTACACAGGCAGTAGGAAAGTAGGTGGAAAAATACATAGAGGGAGGAGAGAGAGTAAGCAAACGAAGCAACAGGAGATGGGACACAAAATAAGTCATGATGGGAGTGGTGCAGTGCAATGGCTGTGGGGCGGCAGTGTTCCGGGAGACATTCTGGAGGCTGCGATGCTGCCCTATTTGCAGGCACCTCTCTGGTCTGAGGGAGGAGGTTGCCCATCTCCAGGCTGACCTGACTAGGATTCGTGAAACCTCTTTCCCCACCAGGGCCACCACCGCTTCCTCAGAGGTTGCCAAGAAAGAGGAGTGGTTGGACCAAGGTGGGCTTAGGGAGGGAGAGGGTGGTGGAACAGAGGTGCATCCCTCCAGCTGTACCTCTCCACAATTCATATGCTGTTCTGGTGAAGAGTGGTTCCTCTATGGAGGCACCTGCAGTGGAGACCAAGGAGGATGCTGGGAACCTCCACAAAGGAGACCCACAGGAGGGTGACACGAGACCCCACAGGGGAAGGAAATAACTCCTGGTGGGGGACTCAATCATTAAGGGGGTAGAAGTAGGGGAGGAAGGGGAAAGGGAGGTAAGGTGCCTGCCTGGCACCACGGCTCAGAGGGACAGGAAGCAAATCCTCAGGATCGCGGGAACAGCTGCATGAGGGAGGGAGCTGGATGTCATTGACCACCTAGGGACAAATGACCTGGCTGGGAATGGGATCAGAGCAGTGCAAGAGGAATTTGTAGAGTTGGGGAAGGGCCTTAGACAAGTAGCACTATGGTAACCTTCTCAGAGGTGCTGCCTGTCTATGGCAAGGATGATGCTAGGGTGCTCTGCACCATGGAATTCAATGAATGGTTAAAAAAGTGGTGTGGAGCTCAGAGTTTTGGCTTCATTGGGGACTGGGGAGCCACCTGGAGGGATGCAGGCCTATACTGGTGCGATGGTCTACTTCTGTCCAGAGAGGGAACCAGGATCCTAGGTGATAGGTTTAAATGCTTCACTGGCAAGCATTTAAACTAGCCAAGGGGGGAGGCACTGAAAAGGAGCAGGAAAATCCCAGCCTTCCCCCACAAAACACAGTAATTAGCGAGGTAAACACCAAGGTAGAGAAGTCATTCGGGAGCAGGACAGGGGTAAATGTGAAAAAGGCAAAGGGAGTAAGGACTGGGATGGGGCTAAAAGGGGTAAGGCCATCAAAAAATGGAGGGTGATGAGTACAAATGCCCGTAGTCTATGTAACAAGCTCCCTGAACTAGTGGCCTTGATGGAAGAGGGATGCCTGGATATTGTGGCAGTCACTGAAACATGGTATACAGAGAACCATGACTGGGATGTCAACATACCAGGATATACGACCTACAGGAGGGACAGGAAGGGAAAAAGAGGAGGAGGAGTAGCTCATTTTGTTATGGAAGGGATTAAAGCAACAGAACTAAAGAGTAAACATGAAGTAGATGAGTCACTATGGGTCACCCTGGAGACAGGAAATGGCACTACAATCCGCATGGGAGTTGTGTACAGACCTCCATCTCAAGGGGAGGGAATGGATAAGGAAATGATAGAAGGCATCTTTAAAATGGCAGAAAAAGGGGAGATATTGTTGATGGGGACCTGAATATGCCAGATGTTAACTGGAGCACCTTTGCTGCAGGCACGTCCAGGAGCGGGGTCATTCTTGATGCCCTACAAGGGGCATGCCTCAGACAGCTAGTGTTTGAACCCACTCTGGAGGGAGCAATCTTAGACCTGGTACTCTCAAATGGGGATGGAGAAAGGATCTCGGATTCAGAAGTGGGTAGCCATCTGGGAACAAGCAACCACCAAACAGTGTGGTTTACAATAAACACAGCCATAGAGTCAAGCCATACAAAAGCAAGAGTATTGGATTTTAGGAGGGCTGACTTTGGGAAAATGAGAGAGTGCCTCAGAAAAGCACCAGCAAATGGGCAAAAAGGAGAGGTGGAGGAACAATGGGGAATAATCAAAACAACCATCACAGAGGCAACAAGCCTTTGTGTGAAGTGAATCAATAAAACAAAATGAAGGAAAAAAACACTATGGTTCTCAAAAGAGGTGGCAGGAAAGGTTAAGAAGAAAAGGATAGCATTCAGGAAATATAAGGAAACACAGAAGGAGCAGGACAGAGAACTTTATCAGTTAAAGCAGAAGGAGGCAGGGAAGGCAGTCAGAATAGCAAAGGCCCAAGCCGAGGAAAAGATAGCCAATCCTGTTACGAAGGGGGATAAAACCTTTTATAGGTACATTAGGGAGTGAAGAAATACCAAGGGAGGGATACAGAGACTTAATAAAGGGGAGGGAACGTGGGCAGAGGGTGATAGTGAAAAAGCAGGGATACCAAACAAATATTTCTACTCAGTATTCACAACAGAAGAGGATGGGGAGGTACCTAAACCAAACAAGAGAAACACTCTGGATAGCAGGGTCAATACCAGTCCATTTACAGAAGAAAGGGTTTTGAAAGAACTCTTGAAACTGAGGGTGGACAAAGCAATGGGGCCTGATGGGATTCACCCCAGAATTCTAAAAGAACTAAGGGTAGAACTAGTGACACCACTGACTATTCTCTTTAACAAATCATGGGAGGATGTGGTGGTACCTGAGGACTGGAGGAGGGCGGATGTGATTCCACTTCACAAAAGTGGGAGCAGGGCAGAGGCAGGAAACTACAGATCTTTTAGTTTGACCTCAGTGGTAGGGAAAATGATGGAATCACTTCTGAAGGAAAGAATTGTTGAGTACCTAGAGGCCAGTGGGGCACAGGACCCAAGGCAGCATGGATTCACAGCAGGAAGGTCGTGTCAGATCAATCTAGTAGATTTCTTTGACTGGGTGACCAAAGTTGTAGACCAGGGAGGGGCTGTGGATATGGCCTACCTAGATTTTAGCAAGGCATTTGACACAGTCCCACACAAAGATTAATATACATGTTAGCCAGCCTTGGAGTGGGTCCCAAGGTGGTAGCCTGGATAAAAATTGGCTGGACAACAGGACGCAAATGGTATATAATGTGAGTCCACAGTGAAGAAAGGCGGTAACTAGCGGGTACCGCAGGGTTTAGTATCTGGGACTGGTCCTCTTTAATGTCTTTGTAAGTGACATTGGAGAGCACCTGGAAGGAAAAATATGTCTCTTTGCAGATGACACAAACATCTGCAACAGGGTTGATACACAAGGTGGGGTGGAAAGGATGAAAAGGGACTTGGCAAGGTTGGAGGAATGGTCAAATGTATGGCAGCTCAGATTCAGTGCAAAGAAGTGCAAGGTAATGCACCTGGGAAACAAAAACCCAGGGGAAGAGGACATAATGGGGGGTGAGTTACTAACAACAACAAAAATCGAAAGGGACCTGGGAGTAATTATATCAGATGACCTAAAGGTGGGCAAGCAATGTGAGAAGGAAGTAAGGATGGCTGGGGGGATACTGGGATACAGAGGGAGAGGCATCAACAGTAGACAACAGGAAGTTGTTATCCCTCTGTACCGACAGTTGGTGACACCCCGTCTGGAGTACTGCGTGCAGTTCTGGAGACCCCATCTCCGCAACAACATAGAGTGGAGGCTGTTCAGAGGAGGGCAACCAAAATGGTGCAGGGTCTACACCAGAAGACATATGAAGAGACTAAAGCAGCTTAATATGTATACCCTTGAGGAAAGGAGGGAGAGGGTGGGACATGATAGAAACTTTCAGGTACCTTAAGGGAATTAACAAAGTCCAAGAGGGTAGCATTTTTCAGAAAAAGAGATGTGCAAGAACAAGGGGGCACAATTTGAAGATGGGGGGGCGGCTTAGAGGTAATATTAGAAAGTATTTTTTCAAGGAGAGGGTTGTGGATGCATGGAACAGCCTTCCTGAGGAGGTTGTGGAGTCAAGAACAGTGGGAGAATTCAAGAATGCATGGGACAGACATAAATCAATTCTAGTGGGGGTATGGGGAAGTAAGCTGCTGGTTAACTAGAATCTGCAGCTTATCCATCAGGTAGGGAAATGGGCAGACTGGGTGGGCCAAGCGGTCCTTATCTGCCGTCACATTCTATGTTTCTGTGTAACTCTCAGCTGTTATGGCAGAGGCACAAGTAGACTGGGTAGCATCACAGAAACCTGGTTCCCTGAAGACCACACATGGGATGTTAGCATACCTGGTTACTCACTTTTTCGAAAGGACCAGAAAACAAAGAGGGGAGTGGGAGTTGTGTTATATGTCAAGGAAGGAATTAAGGCTACAGACGTTCAGGAGGAACATAGCAAAGCAGAAGCCCTATGGGTCACACTGGGAGCAGGGCTCCTATCTGCCTGGGTGTCGTATACAGACCCCACAGACCAGGACATTGGTGTGGACAAGGAGCGCTTTGAGACCATTCACACAATGGCTGACAAAGGGGAGCTGCTTTTGGTTGGGGACTTCAATCTACCAGATATAGATTGGTCCACTTGCACAGCTTCCACAGAAAGAGCAGATAATTTCTTATCACTCTAAAGGAAGCAGGGATGAAAAAACTAGTGGACTCACCCACCAGAGATAAAGCAACACTGGATCTGGTTCTCACTAACAGTCCCAGAATATCCAACGTCCATGTTAGCATCAATCTGGGAACCAGTGATCACAGGTCTGTCTGGCTACAAATTAATAATATGGAGGTTTCAGGCCACACCAGACAAAAAGTGACTGACTTCAAAAAAAGCAGATTTCCATAAAATGAGATCCAGTATTAAAGTTTTGTTAGGAAACAGCACCATAGGGGATGTAGAAGGTCGCTGGAAGTCTATAAAAGACTCATTGAACACAGTAACTGTAGACTATACACGGCTAATAGCTAAATCAAAAAGGAAGAGGAACCCTCTCTGGTTTTCTAGAGAGGTAGCACTAAAGATTGGGGAAAAGAAAAAAGCCTTTAGGCGGTTCAAGGAGACACAGAGGGAAGTTTATCGGGCGCTCTACAGGGAAAAGCTTAAGGAGGCTGGAAAAGATATCAGACTGGCAAAAGCTCAAACAGAGGAAAGAATAGCAATCGGAGTCGAGGAGGGGGACAAAACCTTTTTCAGATATAGCAGTGAAAAAAGGAAGAACAAAGGAGGGATAGTTAGAATAGTAACAAGCAAGAGTCAGATAGTGGAAAAAGACGAGAAGAAAGCTGAAGCACTCAATGCATTCTGTTGTTCAGTCTTAGACATAGATACATAGACAGTGTCGGCAGATAAGGGCCTATGGCCCACCCAGTCTGCCCATTTGAGCTTGTAAGTTTAGTTTGTTTTCCTAGAAGTCTGTTGCACCTTACCCCTGACCTCCAGAGTTCCTTTATGTCTATCCCATGCATTCTTAAATCCTGTGATTGTTTCAGCCCCCACCACTTCCTCTGGCAGGGTGTTCCACTTGTCCACCACCCGTTCTGTGAAGAAATTCTTCACAAATGAGCTAAATGTTAGTGTGTCAACACTAAACATAACAGAGTACCTTACAGAGGGTGCAGACACAAGTCCCTTCACAAGGGAAAGGGTGCTGAAAGAACTGGAGAAATTGAAGACAGACAAAGCTATAGGACTGGACAGAATTCACCCAAGAATATTGAGAGAGCTTTGAGAGGAATTAGCCACACCATTAGCAGAATTATATAATGAATGTCTGGAAAGTGGTAGGGTGCCACAAGATTGGAAGAGGGCAACAGTGGTGCCCTTGCACAAGAGTGGCAGCAGAGAGGAGGCAGGTAACTACCACCCGGTCAGCTTGACCTCGGTAGTGGATAAAATCATGGAGACACTCCTTAAAAAGCGGACAGTAAACTTCCTAAAGAGGGCAGGAAAACTCGACGCCAGACAAAACGGGTTCACCGCAGGCAGATCATGCCAGACCAACCTGATCGAGTTCTTCGATTGGGTAACCAGGACAGTGGACCAGGGTGGGGTGGTGGACGTGGTATACCTGAACTTCAGCAAAGCCTCTGACACTGCTCTACACAGGAGTCTAATCAAAAAACTTGAACACACAGGCGTCGGTCATAAGAGAGTAAGCTGGACTGCACACTGGCTGCAAGATAGGACTCAAAAGGTCATTGTAAATGGTGCCATGTCCAAAAAAGGTTATGTGACCAGCAGAGTGCCTCAAGGGTCAGTGCTTGGTCCAATCCTCTTCAACATATTCATCAGTGACACTGCTGACGGTCCAGAGGGTAAAGTCTGCCTGTTCGCAGACGATACAAAACTCTGTAATAGGGTGGATACTCTAGAGGGAGCTTCTAGTATGACAGAAAATCTTAAAAGACTTAAACAGTGGTCCAAAGACTGGCAACTTAGATTCAATGCTAAAAAATGCAAAGTGATGCATCTGGGTAAACAGAACCCAAGAATACAGTATATCCTAGATGGGCATACACTAGAGGTGACCAAGACTGAAAGGGACTTAAGCATAATTATAGCACACGATCTAAAAGTAGGGAACCAATGCAAAAAAGCAGCACAAAAGGCAAGAAGTATCCTTGGATACATAGGCAGGGGAATTATGCGCAGGAAACAAGTAATCATCCCACTCTATAGCTCCTTGGTGAGGCCACACCTGGAATACTGTGCCCAGTTCTGGAGGCCCCACCTAAAGAAGGACAAGGAGCGCTTGGAGACTATTCAGAGAAGGGTCACTAAGATGGTGCAGGGCCGTCATCACAAGCCATCTGAATCTAGACTCAGGTACTTGAAGTTATACTCCCTGGAACAGAGATGGGACAGGGGGACATGATAGAAATATTCAAATTCATCAAAGGTATAAACACAGTTTAGGCAGACAACCTCTTCCAGGCCAACAAAGAGGCACATACTAGAGGGCACAATCTATGCCTGAGAGGGGGAAGGCTATGAAATAATGTCAGGAAGTACTTTTTCATGGAGAGGGTAATAGACCCATGGAATAGCCTTCCCCCAGAAGTGGTTTCAGCAAAGACAGTGAATGAATTTAAACATGCATAGGACCAACACTACAGTAAAAGGAAAACAAGCAGCCTATAGGAGCGGGGGTAGGATTCACAGGCAGACTAGATGGATCACAAGGTCCCCATCTACCATCATCTTATGTTTTTATGGAGTGAGCTTTGTTGTTGAAGGGCAGGGAAAAGAGCATAATGTAACAGAAGAACCTTTGTCTTCTGGACATTAAGAGAGAAGCAAGACAAGGAGCTAAAAATGGTTAAAATCAACCAAGCTGCTGCTTTTGAGAGATCCAGATTAAAAAGGGTTTATTTATTTATTTATTTTTAACCTTGTGTGTATGCTCCTTGTCTGCCTCCTCCCTCTACTCTCTCTGACATCCTCCTCTGGACCCCCCCCAGACCCCCGTCATGATCTGCCCCTAGAGTGCCCCGTCCACACTCCCTGAATACCCCAGTATACCCCCTGGTAAGGGGTGAGGGCGGCCCGATGCTACCACTCTCCAAACCTAGTGCTTTGTTCGTGTGGATCTGGCACAGAGGGGTCTGTCCTACGGACCCTGGAGAAGTTCCACAGAGGTGTCATCGCCTAGGGAGGGCGAGTGTTTTCCCATATTCCATTCCCCGGCGTTGGCGTGCGTGAGGGAGGAGCTATGAGCCTCGGAGGCATGCTGAGGCGTGCCTCCTGCTCCGCCCCTCTGCCAACCATCACCCAATCTGCTGGCTGCTGCTCCGTTCACCGCTCTATCCACCCGGCTTCCCTAGGTGGCAACATTGCGGCGAGGAGCCTGCAGTACCCTCCCGGAGGGAGGAGAGCTGCCGTCGGTGCTCTATCCTTCTCCGCCCCAGCCGACCCCGATGACCAGTGTGCTTGTCCCAACCCGGTCAGCCAGGCAGGGAGGTGGCATCTAGTGCCTCAACCCTCAGCGCCACCGGCCGCTTATTTATTTGTTTTTGTTGACTGGGAAAGGAGGACTAGGCAATTCTGCCTATTTACAGCCTCGTCGAGGGGGAAGGGGGATACAGATGGATGCCAACTGACATTAAACAAAATTATGGTGAGCTGTTGGTGGTATTTTTTTTAGTTAGCAGTATATTGTCCACAAATAGGGTTGCCTTGAATTTTGTTTCCCCATTTGTTTTCCCTCTATCTCTTTACACTGGCACAGTGCCGCTGGTAGTGACTCAACATAAAGAGCAAAGAGAAGGAGGAACTGGGGCAGCCCTGTCACATTCCCCTTTGGAAAGGAATGCGATTGTCATAAGAGATATTAACCCTGATTTAGGCCCAGGGGTCAGCATAGATATTTTGAAGCCAGGTAATAAACTTGTCCAGAAATCCAAAGGTGAATAGGGTGCCCCAGAGGAAACTCCAGGATACCCTTTCAAAAGCCTTCTCGGCATCCAGGCTAAGCAGGGCAGCAGTAATCGCACATTGAGAGACATACTCAAGCAGAGTAAATGTATACCAGATATTGTCTGTAGTTTGGTGGCAGTGAATAAAGCTGGCTTGATTGTCAGGGATTATGGTCAGAAGAATGGTTTTCAAATGGGAAACCCACACCCTCATATAAAGCTTATAAATCCATATTCAGAATGGATATGGGGCAGTACAAGGTTTCATTTATTTATTTATTAAATTTTGTTAACCAGGTAAGCCCACTGGGCCCCGGAGGTCCCTTTTTCAGGGGCGACCCGGAGTTAGTTACATAGAGTTGAACAAGTACAGTTAATAGATACAGAGTAGTACATTGCATACAAGTGTACAATGTTTTGTAACACCACACAGCATCCGTAGCAGCTATTAGGTTGAGGGCAGGTAGTACTTTAAAAATATACAAGCAAAGCGGTATATGTCTTTAAAAGGTGCAGTGATTACAATTGGAGTTGCTAGCTTTATATAGGAGAGGGCAACTATTTACAGGGGGAGTACCCTAGGTCAGCTGTGGTAATTAGATGCTGGGGGTGTGATTTAGCTAGCCTTCCGGCCATACGCAGGAGCTGAGATTTTGGAGGTGAGCATGTAACCTCGTCTGAAAAATAGCTGGGGAAGGTGCTTCTTGTAGTTGACAGGGGAGCTTGTTCCATAGTGTGGGTGCTATATGGGCGAAGGTCTTACTACCTGCTGCATAAACTAATAAACAGGATCTTTACTAGATTTGGGAAGGGCAGAGAGAGAGATGCATACTGCCATGAAAGAGGAGGAAGATTACCTGAGGTGACCGACAAGAAAGCCCGGTGCAAAGAAAAGGGAAGAATAGAAGAAGTCTTATACCACTCCTCCAGAAACCAGTCTGGGCTCAGGCACTTTCGAGTTTTTGCCATTGACAAAACTGCTAGGACCTCTTCCTGACGGATTGGAGCAGTAAGCTGTTCCTGCTGAGTTTCAACAAGTACTGGAAGTACAAGGTTTGTTAGATATTCTGATAAATGAGAGGGGTCAGAGGATGTGCAGGCTGCATATAGCAAACAATATTCATGAAAGATCCTATGAATCAGGCCAGTCCGGTGGTGCAGAGGGCTGAGGCGCCATGTGTGCACCATACTTCTCACCATGCCGGCACCCCGAGTTCGGGAACAAGCTTGAGTCACCGGGGGAGAGAGGACTGAGCATCCAACAGAATGTCTCCTCTCCCAGGGGAGGGAGGGATGTGGCACCAGTTTTCAGCTACACCCAGTGGAGGCTGAGTGTGCAGCAAGATCGGGCCACCATGGAATGGGTTGGAGGCGATGGCAGATGTCGGCAAGCTGGGTGCAGGAATGTGCTCAACCTGCACTGGACATCATTGCATGTCCACGTCTCTGGGGAATGGGGAAAATGCAGAAACCCCCTTCATCAGCATGCATAGTGATGCCCAGGCACCTCCCCAAATGATGCCCCAGGCCAGCCAAGGGCTGGTGAACTGTGGATCTCAGTCTCTCTCCCTAGCCCTCGAGAAGAGTCCCGCCACAGGAGGCAAGCTGCAGGTATCACTAAAAATGGAAGGCCTGGTGGGGAATGCCAGCAGGAGGTTGCCTGGTGCAGAGTGGGGGTAGCTCCCCCAAGCTGCCCTGGAGGAGCAGAAACAGAGTTGAAAAAAAAGATCCTTTGAACTGGTGAGGATTCATGAAGTATCTGTCCAGAAGCAGGATCTCACATGTGTAAGTTGCATGCCACCTGTTTTTGAGCCCAGAGCTGACTGGCTAGCATGCAGACCCTACGAGCACCACCCTTATAGTGGGAGTGCCTCAGACAGATCAGCGCAAATTGTACCTGTTGATCAGAAATAGTCTAGAGGTTCTACTTAATGGCGTGAATTCTGTCCACAACCACCTGGTCCCCAGGGGTATACGAATGCTGTAGCGTGGTTTGCTCTTGGTTTACTCAGTGAAATTAGACATAAGTAGGCTTGCGCCCATCTGGAATGTCTCCCATGCCCTGGTGAGTATATTAGGTATCCCTAGTGGTCCATCCAAGATGTATATCTAGCCTGCATTTAAACATGTTGAAGGTAGTTGCATCGACTACATGCTGTGGGAATCTGTTCCAAGCCTTTGCTGCTCTAACTGTGTAGTAATCACATTTACAAGTGTTGGCTTTAGGAACAATCAGTTGTCGATTGTGACTTCTTAAATTTGGTAAGTGGCTGCTGAACTGGAATCCACATTGAGCTTTCAGCTCAGTGCACTACAGGAAGTTATATAATTGTAAGAGATTGCCCCTTTTTCTCCTGTCCTCAAGGCTAACCAGGGCAGTGCTATTAAGTCTTTCCAGGTAACTTAAGTTTTTTAATTTGGGTATTGTTTTTGTGGTTCTTCGCTGAACCCTTTTCAATAAATCTATGTCCTGCTTTAAAAATGGACTCAAAAATGGTGACCCTGTATCCAGATGTGGACAGATATAAGTCCTGTATAGGGGCAAAATACAAGACTCACTACTATTTATGAATGTGCGCTTAATGCAATTCACTATTCTATTTGGCATTAAGGAGATTTTTTACTGTGGTCTGCAGCCATTAATCTGTTGTTAACTATGTGTAACCTCCCCCCCCCACCAATGGGGGTTCCCAAATAATCTTCCTTGAACTTGCCTAAATGTTCACTGCCAGGCTGGTGTCCTGCGTTTTAGCAGTTTAAATGTGATTACCAGAGCCTGTATAGTCTCTGTGTACTGCCTCTTTAAGAGCTGCCAGATTGCAGCTCTTGTAATTTGAGAGGGAGCTCTGTTGAAAGATGTAACTATTTGCTGAAAATCATTTAGAGTGGTAATGATAGTGTAATTTGTCTAACCTGCTTTCTTTGTAGCAAGGACTGTTTTGTTTGTCTCCACTATCTTGGTCCTGGACTGCAAATTGGATTAAACAGTACTGGTGGGACCTAAAATGTAGCCGGACTACAGAAGCTGTCTGAAGTCAAAATCTGTAGGAATTGTAGCTTTGAACTTTTTGCACCTTTTTTGCAACTGAAGGGGGAGCTCTTGCCTTGACTGACAACCAAATCAGCCAACCAAACCTTTTGGATCTTGGGGAAGTCCCAGGCTGCTTGCAGTTTTCAGTTAGATCCAAGCTGGAAACTGAAGAGCAAGGAGCTGAACTGATTCTGAGCAGCAATCCTGAGTGGATTTGCATGGGAAAACTGGGAAAACGCTGAGTTTTTGGCTTGCATGTCTGCTGCTGCTCCTGAGAGGGAGAGAAGAAAATTATTTTGGACTAAATCCAAGTTTGTGTGACTAAAGTAAGCTATTGAAGTGGGCCAGGCTCAACCTGAAGAAGACCGAAGGTGTTTGCTGAATGCGATCGGCCTGTTACGAGTTCCAGCTACCCCTAAGCTCCCGGTGTGTGCAGAGATTTTGCGATTGTGACCGGGTAGCGGTTTGCCTGGTACAGTAGAATTCCCTTACATGTAAATGTGCTATGAGCTGCTAGTGGGTTGTGAGTTAGTTCCCCACTGTGTGAACTTTGTTCTGCTTGCTGGAAGCTGTATCCAGCCCAAAACGGACTGCATCTGAATTTGTCTCTGTGTGGTCTGGGCCTTGCTAGACTGGCCCAGCCAGACTACCCACTGCACAGAGAAGCCATCGACGAGAGACCTGCCTGGGGATTAGCCCCCTGCTTCATGCTTGAACAGGAATGACGCCTCTGCGACTCATGTGGGCCCTGCTTCTCCTGGCATTCCAGATCAACCACCTGCAATCTTGATTTTCATCCAGCCTGTGTCCAGTCTTGGGTATCGTGAGTAAATACCAGCATAGCTCTCTGCAACAACAGCTTAATCTGAGTGTGTCATCTGATTGTCTTGTTGTTTTGTTTCCTTTACAAACTGAGCCCTCTAGCTCCGGATTACAAATATTGTGCACTGGGCATGTTGTGTTTTCTATCACAGGGCCCCAACCAGCTGTGATGCCAGCCAACCCTGGGCATCAGCCCTGGCTAGCCCATCTCTTCTCCACCTGGGTACCCAGAGGTGTGACTGTGTGGGGGACTCAAAGTGCATGCACAACTGCTTGATTGATATAACCTTAAAGTTAATTAACCTGATTTTACCCCTCCCTTGTTCAAGTCCCCTGAATAAATCAGATCTAACTTTTTCTGCATGTAATCTGACTGTGGTTCCTGTTTGTGCTCAAAGTACTGTACTGTTACTATTTGCTGTGCATAACCTTGTTTTACAGGGGGTCCCCAGGGTCAAGTCAGAGGAACCAGCCCTGGTGGTAAATGCAAACAGTGTGGGTACTTGTGTGGTGTACCAGGGGTATTGTGAAAGTGATTATTGTACAGTGTTCAGGCCACTAGAGGGGAAAGAGGGGGGTTACAGTGTCCTGGAGGGCTGTGCCCAGGTTAGCTTGACCTCTACTAGCCATGACCTCTGGGTGGAGGCACCCGTTTCAGAACTCAGGCCCCTTAACCTGCTACTAGCCAAGCAGGCAGGGGTAGTAGCCCTTGGGATAGCGCTACCTAGAGGTTACATCTTAGAGGCTCACCGCTGGGATTAGTGTCTACTAGTGGCCAAATTTGCAAATTGCTGTTAAAAATAAATGGTTACCCCAACAGAAGTGGCTGTACACCAGTTGGTGGGGTGGTGTACTGGGCAGGGGATCGACCCCCAAAATGCTTTACTTATCCTGGATATTCCCCTGGGCACCAATAAGGACACTGTAGAGGGAGTACTTTCCAAGGTTGAATGTTTACAAAACCCTGTGATGGTGGGTTGACAGGCTAATCTGCTCGCCCAAAGTTTCATGGCATTAGTAGAGTGTAAGGACCCAGTAGACAGTTCCAAAGTGCCATGGACTATCACCCCTGAAGGAGCCCTCACTGCCTGGAGAGTAATAACTCACAGTAAAGACCCCGGGGAAAATGACCCCCCCACTATCTGAGACTTTTGAGGAGAAATTTGCTAAGTTGTTGCTGGAGGAAGGGAAAACTGTGGAGGACTTAAAGAAAATATTCCTGCCGCCTGGGGGTGTTCCTCCCCCAACACCCCCTCCCACTCCAGCACCCGTTATTGCTTCTCCTTCTGTGCCCATGACAATGCTGGCTCCTATGTCTGTACCTGCCACTAGTCATGACTCTTACCGAAGGTTGAGAATCTTCTCCGGCACCCTCCCCACCCCCCAAGGGGAGGATGATTGGGAGACCTGGATAGATTGTGTTGCCCCTTTGGTACCTGAATGTCAGTGTGCGGAGGCTGAGAAATGGAAAAGGATCATAGAAAGTTTGAGGGGTCCTGCCCTAGAGGCCATTAAATTTCTGAGGTCCACAAACCCTGATGCATCTGCCCAGAGGTACCTATCTGCACTCAAAGGCAATTTTGGGAGCATTGAGTCAGGGGCGAACTTGATGTGGAAATTTCAAGGTACAAAACAATGGTCAGGGGAAAGTTTGTCTGCATATGTTACTCGTCTGGAAAGAGCACTGCAGAAGGCTTACCGAAAAGGTGGGGTAGCCGCCAGTAACTTAAACCATGTAAGGTTAGGGCACATACTGCAACATGCAAAGCATTCTAAATTGCAGCTCCTTCAATTAAGGCTCCCAGATAGAAGGGGTAACCCACCAGACTATTGTGACTTGATAAAAGAACTCCGGGAGGTTGAAGATGAAGAGGGGGATTGTAATTCTAGGGTGAGCACAACCCAAGTGATCACAGCATCGGAAGACCCTTCCGAAGTGGGGACCAATGAGGGTGTGCTGTCATGGGATGAACTGCTGAGCGAGTTCAGGGAAACAAAAAACAGTCTCTTTATGAAGGCCACTCCTGCAAGTACAGGCACCAACCCTTATCCAACTGCATCTGCTATGGGGGTGGGGTGTCCACCCAGGCATCTCCTGCTCACAGCAGCTCGAAACTTGATGTTTTGACTATGGAAGTAAGAGATTTGATGAGATGTCTCCAAATGCTCACCACACAGCAGACAGAGATGGCACCAAGGTTTTCAGTTGGTAGTACCACCGCTCCAGCTCCCAATGTGATGCCTCGGTCACCCCAAATCCCAGAAAACATGTTTTGCCATAATTGTGGGAAGGATGGGCACATGAAAAGAGAATGCCGGTCCACAAAAGACCTAGATAAAGTTGTATGTAGGCTTCAAGGTGAGCTTCGGAGAATGAATCAGCGGTCGAGGAGTGCCCAAAATGACCGCAGTGAGGGTTCAAGAAGTAGTAACTCAAATCCCTATGTGGCTAAATCATCTGTCCAGGCCCCTGCTGCTGTCCCTCCAGACTGGTCCAAAATAGTGGGCCCTTCAATGGAGACTACCATGGCTGTGAATGGTATTCTACTCGGGCTGTGCTGGACAGTGGGTCTCAAAAGACCACTGTATTTAAGGACTGGTATGACAAACACTTATCTGCTGTGCCCTTACAATCCCTGGAAGGCCTACATGTGTGGGGGCTGAGCGACAAGTCTTATCCCTACCTAGGATATGTCCACCTCTGGTTATCATTTCCTGCAGCTGTAACTGATGTGGAGGAGCAAGTCGAGACACTGGCCTTAGTGTGTCCCCCTACTGGACTGTATGATGAGGTTCCCCTGTTAATTGGGACCAACGCCCATATGTTTGGGAGACTGGCACAACTCTGTCACGAGAAACAAGGGCGACGGACTGGGAGGGGCCCTAAGAATTCCCGCTTTGATCAAGAGGGCCTATGATTTGCAACAGAACCCCAAGGGAGTGGACCAGGATGAACTGGAAGGGGTTGTGTGGAAGAAGGATCCCGATTCAATGGTACTGGCCCCTAACGCCCAGTGTACCGTTCAAGGGGAGGTCCGCCTCTGCAAAGATGTCAAGAACAAAATACTGATGTTGGATGTGCCAGGCAATGGAAAATTGCCAGAAGGATTATTGGTTAGGCCAGCATCTTGCCAGCTCGTGCTCATGCCTATGCATGATGAGTGATGGTCCAGATTCATAATGTGTCAGATCGGGAGATCTGGGTGAACAGAGGATGCACCTTAGCTGTGGTACACCGTGCAGACACTGCAGTGTTGCCCAGCAACAAGCACCCTGGCAAGACAGATAGAGTGACTCCTAACTTGTTTGATTTCGGTGACTCCCCTTAGACAGCTTAATGGAAAACTAGAATTAGCCAGAAACTTGCCCAGAGAGATCAAGTGTTTTCGTTGAAGGAATGGGACGTGGGATGTGTCCAGGGTGCGGAGCATCACATACACCTGCACGATGAACGGCCATTTTGAGAGAGGTCTCAACACCTAGCCCCTGCAGACGTAGACGATGTGAGAAGACACCTGCAGGAAATGCTCGCGGCTGGTGTGATACAAGAATCCAGGAGCCCATATGCTTTTCCCATTGTGGTTGTGCGTAAGAAGAATGGATCTGTGAGAATGTGTGTTGATTATCGGACCGTCAACAGGCGGACCATCCCTGATCAATACACCATGCCCCGTATACAAGATGCTCTGGATTGTTTGAATGGGAGCAAATGGTTCTCGGTGTTGGATCTTCGCAGTAGATATTACCAGATTCCGATGGCTCCGGAGGACTGTGAGAAGACAGACTTCATCTGTCCTTTGGGGTTCCATGAATTCTTGAGAATGCCACAGGGGATATCGGGCACCCCAGCCACCTTCCAGCGACTGATAGAACGAGCGGTGGGAGACATAAATTTGCTGGAATGCCTGGTGTACTTGGACAATGTCATTGTGTTTGGGAGCTTCCTGGAGGAACATGAGAGTCGACTGTTCAAAGTACTAGACTGACTGGAAGATTTCGGCCTCAGGCTGTCCATTGACAAGTGCCAGTTTTTCCAAACCTCTGTGAAGTATGTGGGACACATAGTGTCTACAGAGGGGATAGAGACTGATCCTACTAAAGTTGAAGCCTTGACTACTTGGCCCCAGCCCCACAATTTGAAAGAACTACAACATTTCCTGGGATTCTGTGGCTACTACCGCCGGTTCATAAAGGACTATTCCAAAATGATTTGGCCGCTCTTGAATCTTACCCAGGGTTACCTTCCTACCAATCGAAAATACAAAAAAGGGTCTGTCAAAGAACCAGACAAAGCATATTTCTGCCCAGGTGAACTTTTCGGGACCTGTTGGATGCCTGACTGTGAAGCAGCTTTCCACGAAGTCATATGCCAGCTCACCCATGCCCCCATCCTCGCTTATGCTGATCCCACCAAATCCTATGTGCTGCATACTGACACCAGTCTGCAGGGTCTAGGAGCTATACTGTATCAAGACCATGAGGATGGTTTGAGACCAGTGGCATTCGCCAGTAGGAGCTTGACCCCGTCAGAGCGAAACTACCCTGTGCACAAGTTGGAGTTCCTTGCATTAAAATGGGCCATTGTCGACCAGTTTCATGATTACCTCTATGGGGCGAAAATATTGGTGAGGACTGACAATAACCCATTGACCTATGTACAGACTTCAGCTAAGTTAGACACCACGGGGCATTGGTGGCTTTCTGCATTGTCAACATATGACTATGCTGTTGAATACAGACCGGGCCTGAATCATATTGATGCTAACGCCCTATCCCGGAGGCCCATTTCCAAGAGCAACTGGGTCATGCTGTCTGAACCTGACATCCGAGCATTGTGTCAAAAGTTTGATAGAAATGAACAGATGTCTACGGGCACAGCGGACTGCTTAGCAGATTGCTTGTTCCCCTCTGACACCTGCATACCGGCTGCATATTGCCATTTTTCTGCTCTAGATATTAGTGCACTACCTCAGTTTGACAATGACAGCATTCAGTGGGCTCAATCCCGAGATCCTATGATTCAGCCAGCACTTGACGCCCTTTGTGCAGGAAAAGATGTGTCCAAGTTGCGTTCCTCTGATCTGCGAACCACTTAATTGTTTAAAGAAGGCCCCAGGTTGAAGCTGCTTAATCAGTTGTTGTATACAGAGACAGTAGATCGGGGTGTCCAACTAGACAAGCAACAACTGGTCCTGCCCACAGCCTTCAAAGATTTGGTACTGAGGTTCCACCACAATCATATGGGCCACCTCGGTATCGACCGGACCCTTGACCTAGTATGATCTCGATTCTACTGGCCCAAGATGGGGGCCAATGTTGAGCACCATGTAAGGAATTGTAGTCACTGCCTGCAGAGAAAAGCCCTGCCACAGAGGGCTGCCTCCCTTGTCAACATTACTACCAGCACCCCAAAGGAACTAGTCTGCATAGACTTCTTGAGGTAAGAGCGTGATCAGCGAAACACTGGCAATGTGTTAGTGGTTACAGACCATTTCACATGGTATGCACAAGCTTTTCCCACCAAAGATCAAAAGCATCTACCGTGGCCAAGGTGCTAGTGGAAAATGTCTTCGTTCACTATGGTGCCCCCCAGCGAATTCACTCTGATCAGGGCTGGGACTTTAAGACTTTAAGAGTCGGCTAATCAAAGAAATGCTCTCTCTATGGGGGATGCAAAAGTCAAGAACCACCCCTTATCATCCACAGGGGGATCCTCAACCAGAACGCTTTAACTGCACCCTGCTAGACATGCTAGGTACCCTCCACCCAAAAGATAAGCATAAATGGAGCCAGCAGATTAGCACCTTGGTACATGCATACAATTGCACAAAGAATGATGCTACCGGGTTCTCTCCCTACTGCCTCATGTTCAGGAGAGAGGCCTGGCTGCCTGTTGATGTCTGTTTTGGGGTTTCTCCCCGATGGGGTCCGAGACGAAGATTACCTGCAATATGTACAAAAACTAAAAGCTCAGTTGAATCTTGCCTATCAACTGGCCCAGACAATGGCTGCAAAAAGAAATCTAGCCAACAAAGAGAGACATGATAGAAAAGTAAAGGCTCAAGAGCTTAGGCCTGGAGACCGTGTGTTGTTGGCGAAATTTAGGATTGCATGGTAAACACAAAATTGCTGATCGATGGCACCATCTTCCCCATGTAGTAGTTGGAAAGTTGGATGATTTGCCAGTGTACAAAGTGCGCCCAGAGAATAACTCCAAAGCTGTCAAGACCATGCACCGTAACCACTTGCTACCTACTGGTCAAGTTATAATTGAGGCTGAACCCGCTGAGGTTGATTCCCCTTGACCAGTGACTCGTGCTGCTGCAAGAAAGAAACAGAGTCAGCCTGCCCCCGTGGTTGTCGATTTAAGACTTCCCCCGCAGCAGGCCCAGAATGATAGTGACTGCCTGTCTAACTCGGATGATAGTTAGTGTGATAATGCCTATTACCCCTCATATGAACTGAGTCAGTTGTTTTGTGGAAATCCTGTGTTGAATTGTGGGGATGAAACTGGGCCTTCTGGACTGCCTAACGCCCCGGCATCATCCTTGGAGCCAATGCTCCCTGAAGGTGAAGTGCAAAGTATCACGTCTGAGGATGCTGAGTCTTTGTGTATTGTGGAACTGTATGATTTGCCTGAAGGAGAGGCTGATGGTATGAGTCTTTTTGGTGACATGCCAGAACTTGAGGAACACTATGAGAGTGCTGCCAACCCCCCTTCAGTGCCAGAGTGTCTTCAAAATGAGCCAAGTGTTGTAGAAACAGAGACTACAGAGCAAGGGGCTGACAGTACTCCCAGCTTGGACATTCCCCTTCATGCAGAGGCACCCCTCACAAGTGACGAAAGCTCCAAGACCATTGCTGAAAGTACAGAGACTATGGTTGTTCACCCCAGAAAGACTGGCCGAGCTGTCAAGCCAGTGGTGCGCTTCAGTTACGATTTGCCCGGGAGACCAGTGGATTTGCCTCTCAATGTAGTCCACAAAGGTGTTTATGTCTCTCAGAGCTCACTGCCCAAATTGAGCTTGACGGCCCATTCCAGGTTACTTGTTTTACCCTCTCACCATGGTGCCCCTGCCCCATTCAGCCCCAAGTTAGCTGATAGGGAAGGGCCCCCTCTTGCATTGTTGTATACATGATTCTGTATAGTAATGTTCAAGTTACCTGTGTGAAATATGCATAATGTAGTGTCAGAATGGAAATGATATAGTGGAATACTTTGAAATGTATAGTAAAGTGACAAGTTATGCCAACTGATGAATCAGATAATACTTGTATAGCATGCTAATGGTATAAATATCTTGTATATGTTGCAATCTCAATGTTATGATGGTACAGACTTGACGCGGATGCCAAGTTTTCCCAGGCAGTGAAGGGTGTAACCCTCCTACAAATGGGGGTTCCCAAAAAGTCTTCCTTGAGCTTACCTAAATGCTCACTGCCAGGCTGGTGACCTGCGTTTTAGCAGTTTAAATGTGATTATCAGAGCCTGTATAGCCTCTGTGTACTGCCTCTTTAAGAGCAGCCTGATTGCAGCTCCTGTAATCTGAGAGGGAGCTCTGTTGAAAGATGTAATGATTTGCTGAAAATCATTTAAAGTGATAATGATAGTGTAGTTTGTATAACCTGCTTTCTTTGTAGCAATGGCTGTTTTGTTTGTCTCCACTATCTTGGTCCTGGACTGCAAATTGGACTAAACAGTACTGGTGGGACCTAAAATGTAACCGGACTACAGGAGCTGTCTGAAGTCAAAATCTGTAGGAATTGTAGCTTTGAACTTTTTGCACCTTTTTTGCAACTGAAGGGGGAGCTCTTGCCTTGACTGACAACCAAATCAGCCAACCAAACCTTTTGGATCTTGGGGAAGTCCCAGGCTGCTTGCAGTTTTCAGTTAGATCTAAGCTGGAAACTGAAGAGCAAGGAGCTGAACTGATTGTGAGCAGCAATCCTGAGTGGATTCGCATGGGAAAACTGTGAAAAGGCTGAGTTTTTGGCTTTCATGTCTTCTGCTGCTCCTGAGAGGGAGAGAAGAGGATTATTTTGGACTAAATCCAAGTTTGTGTGACTAAAGTAAGCTACTGAAGTGGGCCAGGCTTAACCTGAAGAAGACCGAAGATTTTTGCTGAATGCGATCGGCCTGTCAGGAGTTCCAGTTACCCCTAAGCTCCCGGTGTGTGCAGAGACTTTGCGATTGTGACCGGGGAGCGCTTTGCCTGGTACAGTAGAATTCCTTTACATGTAAATGTGCTATGAGCTGCTAGTGGGTTGTGAGTTAGTTCCCCACTGTGTGAACTGTGTTCTGCTTGCTGGAAGCTGTATCCAGCCCAAAATGGACTGCACCTGAATTAGTCTCCATGTGGTCTGGGCCTTGCCAGACTGGCCCAGCCAGACTACCCACTGCACAGAGAAGCCATCGACGAGAGACCTGCCTGGGGATCAGCCCTCTGCTCCACGCTTGAACAGGAACAACCCCTCTGCGACTCATGTGGGCCCTGCTTCTCCTGGCATTCCAGATCAACCACCTGCAGTCTCGATTTTCATCCATCCTGTGTCCAGTCTTGGGTATCATGAGTAAATACCAGGGTAGCTCCCTGCAACAACAGCTCAATCTGAGTGTGTCATCTGATTGTCTTGTTGTTTCATTTCCTTTACGAACTGAGCCCTCTGGCTCCGGATTACAAATATTGTGTACTGTGCATGTTGTGTTTTCCATCACAGGGCCCCAACCAGCTGCAACGCCGGCCAACCCTAGGCATCAGTCCTGGCTAGCCCATCTCTTCTCCACCTGGGTACCCAGAGGTGTGACTGTGTGGGGACTCAAAGCGCATGCATAACTGCTTGACTGATATAACCTTTAAGCTAATTAACCTGATTTTGCCCCTTCCTTGTTCAAGTCCCCTGAATAAATCAGATCTAACTTTTTCTGCATGTAATCTGACTGTGGTTCCTGTTTGTGCTCAAAGTACTGTACTGTTGCTATTTGCTGTGCATAACCTTGTTTTACAGGGGGTCCCCAGGGTCGAGCCAGAAGAACCAGCCCTCGTGGTAAGTGCAAACAGTGTGGGTACTTGTGTGGTGTACCAGGGGTATTGTGAAAGTGATTTTTGTACAGTGTTCAGGCCACTAGAGGGGAAATAGGGGGGTTACAGTGTCCCGGAGGGCTGTGCCCAGGTTAGCTTGACCACTACCAACCCTGACCTCTGGGTGGAGGCACCCATTTCAGAACTCAGGCCCCTTAACCTGCTACTAGCCAAGCAGGCAGGGGTAGTAGCCCTTGGAATAGTGCCACCTAGGGGTTACATATGATTCCTAGATCACATTCTTTTTTGACCGAGTTCAGGATTTTATTGTTCATTAAGTATTACTATAGGGGACTGTTTCTCCCAAAGTGCAACACAACACATTTGTCTTGGTTAAAATTAATTTTTATTTGATTTTTGTCCAGAATTCTATATGCCTAAAGTCCTCTACCGTAGTCATGTATTTAATGTGGGTAGTGACTTCTCCCCTCAGTTTGGTATTGTCAGCAAATTGGGTGAGGGAATTACTAATATTGTTGTTAATATCAGCTATCAATAAATTAAAAAGGATCGGTCCAGGACTGATCCCTGGGGGACTCTGCTGTTAAGAGGGCAAGGGTTGGATAGTTTCCTATTGATATGACCCTCTGTGTTTGATCCTTTAGCCAGTTGTTTATCCATCTAATTAGGTGGTGGTTGAGTTCCATACATGTTAGTTTTGATACAAGCTCATGGTGAGAGCCCTTGTCAAAAGCATTTGCAAGGTCTAGCAGAATGACATCAACTGGGATATTATTATCTAGACTGGCACATACTTTGTTATAGAAGGTGACTAAGTTTGTAGTACAAGAGCATCCTGTTGTAAACCCTTGTTGATTATTATCAGTTAACTCTTTAGAGTAGATTTCTGACTCTACTCTGTCTTTTATAAGCCTTTCCATCACCTTACAACAAAGAGAAGTTAGGCTAATGAGTCTATAGTTGTTTGCTAACACTTTGTTTCCCTTTTATGTTTTGGAATGACAATGGCGATTCTCCAATCCTGAGGCACCTCTCCACTTTCCATGGATTCATTAAAAAGTATTGACAGTGGTAATTATAGGGCTGTGGATATCTCTTGTAGGAACCTCGAGTGGATGTTATCAGATCCCCGGGACGTGTTTGGCTTTAGTTTATTGATTTCTATGTCAATTTCCTTTCTTAAGAAGTGAATATTGTTACTACCCATATTAAATATTTGCATCGGAACCAGTACTTTGTCATTAAACACCGAATAAAAGAATTCATTTAAAACATTTGCTGTAGTTTTGTTGTCCTCTGTTATTCATGTTCAAGGTCAAGTTTATTGCAGGAAAACTCCATTGAGCAAGCTCATTCACAAGGGGGTCCTGAGGCACGTATACAGACAAATACACGATACATTTAGTGAATAACATAACAGTACATTAAGTGCAGACTCGATCCATAAGGTACATAGTTCTACAATTAGCAGATAATGATATTTAAACTCAAATTAGAAAGTGGCAGTGTAATTATAGGAAGTGTAAGCCTGGGGAGAAACATCTGGAATGGAAACAATGAAGACAAACGGAGAGAAATGAAACTGAAGAATTTAGGGACGGGGGGGTAGGAAGGGTGCTGGAGGGCTAGGGAATTAAAAGGAGAGTGGGTGGGAGGAGCGAGGCTATACGAAGAAAGGAAAGATAATAGGTCAGTCAACAGATTAGAGGAAGTGAGGGCCAGGGGAAAGAGTGGGGGGGATAGATTATAGGGGAGGAGAGATAAAGGCAGAGTGGAGACAAGAGATCGGCTGTAGGGATTATTTGGTTTAGGCCAGCAGAAGTAAAAGACTGGTTCTAGTACTAGATGAGAATCAAATGGACTAAAACTGACATCAGTGGGATGTGAGGGAGGGGTGTGAAATAATGATGGAGAAGGAGATTAAAAACTGCTACAGGTGTCTTTTATTTTGGAAGCAAATAGCCTTTTGAAGAAGTTCACGGAGACAACGCTGGATAGTTTCAGAGCGATTGTAACCGATTCCAGATGGTTGTGAGGGCACTTGAGATGGTTCCTCTACCAAAGGAAGTGCGAGTCCTGGGCACGTTGAAGAGGATAAAATCTGAATTCCTGAGTGAATATAGACTGTGGGAGATATGGTTGAGAGATGTTAGGTAGCTCAGAAGTTTGTTCAGGAGGAGCTTTAGGGTCCAGGTACCAGCATGGAGCATGCATCTAATGGTAAGTGACGTCCAGCCAACAGCTGCGTACAGATCACAGTGATGGGTTCGGTGTGGGTAGTTTGTAATGAAGCGCAGAGCACGGTGATACAGGATGACCAGTTTGTTTAGGTTAGTAATTGCAGAGGAGGTATAGATTATGTCCCCATAATCAAGTTGAGGGAGGAAAGTGGCCTGAACAAGCCTGATTTTGGTCTCCAGAGGAAAGAAGGACTTGTTGTGGAAGAAGAAGCCTAGCCTAGCTTTTGATGTCCTGGTCAGGTCATCAAGGTGATAATTAAAGGAGATCTTATTGTCTAACCAAATACCGAGATATTTAAATTTAGAGATGACTTCCAGCGGTTCTCCTAGGGAGGTGACAATAAAGTCTTTGGGTGGGTCAAAAGGGGTGACGAAGGAAATATTAGGGGAGAGGATCATGGCCTTGGTTTTCTTGGCATTTAGGAGAAGTTTAGCATTAATAAGATTTGTTTCTAGCTGTGTAAAGTCGGCTTGGAGTATGTCCCTGACTTCAGGCAATGTAGAACCAAATGTGTACAAAACTGTATCATCTGCAAAGAAATGCAAGGTGGACTTAGTTATTTGTGTATCAAGGTCGTTGATGTATAGGGAGAAAAGAACAGAACCTAAGATAGAGCCTTGCGGGACTCCCCTAACAATTGGCAAGAAGGCAGAGAACAGGCCACCTGCTTTGATTTTCTGCATCCTTCCTGATAGATAACTGGTAAACCACTGGAAAGTGGATGGGGTGGCACCTATTTTGGTGAGGCTGTTCACAATTAGGTTGTGGTCAACGGTGTCAAATGCTTTACTTACTGTAGGTCTAAGAATACTGCTCCCGTGATTTTCTTAGAGTCCTTAGCAGAGACCCAGTGATTGGTGACTTTTGCCAACGCTGTGACGGTGCTATGAATAGGGCCAAAGCCAGATTGTGCTGGGTTGAGGAGAGAATACATTTCGAGGTGTTTTTTTAACTGTGTATAAATCAAATTTTCAAAGACTTTTGAAAGGATAGGCAGGATTGAAATGGGTCTGTAGTTATTTAAGTCATGTAGGTCCCCTGATTTAAATAAGGGTAGGATGTGAGCGGATTTCCAGCATGATGGAACTGTGGCGGTTGAAATAGAGAGGTTGAATATATGGAGAATGGGGCAGTAAGACAGGGGTAAGCAAGTTTAAGGAAAAATGGTTCGAGTCTGTCATCTCCGTCACTTTTCATGGTATGTAGATTGATGAGTGAATCTTCAGCTTCTTTGAAGCTGAGATGGAGCAGCTGGAAAGGGTAGACTGCAGATTGGGCTGGCATTGTTGATGGTACGAGTTGCGTACGGTGAGGTGTCGAAGGCTAGGCCAGCTGTGACAAAGTGGGAATTAAATTCTTCAAGGATTTGGTGATTACTTTCAACAACTGTGCCATTGATGTGAATCTTAGATGGGATGGAGGGAGCAGCTGGCTGTCCTTTGATAGACTTACTGGTCCTCCAGATTTTCTGTGAGTTCCCTTTAGCTTGTTCCAAAGCAGAAACATAGAGATTTGCTTTGGCAGAACAAATGCATTTTACGCAGGCATTCCTAGCTGCTCTAAATGCCTGCCAATCTACCGGATTCTTGGTGCACCTGGAGCCCAGATTTTATCACGGTTGTAAGTGCGACCTAAAGCTCCGGTGTAAATCAGGGGTGGGAGATATTGTGTGTTTGAACCTTGATAAAGGGAGCATGATTGTTAGCCAAGGTGATGAGGTTATCGTTCAGGGCAGAGACAGCCTCATCTGTAGTAGTTTTTTTGAGCCAGGACTCAGTAATAATGATGAGATCGGGCTCAGTGTGTATAGCCCGTGCTTGTAATTGGTCACATTTTTTGGATAAGCTTAAAATATTGACCAGCATTATTAGGCCATTTATAGTGAAAGGGCCTATCTGTTTGGGCCTGTTCTCATGGCTATTAACATAGGAATAAAATATTTTGTTTTTGCTCTTGTTATGGGCAATTTTGAATTCTATCCTATGCTTCTCTTTCTTGATCATCTGTTTTAAGTTTTTTTAGTTCTGTGTTATAATGACTAGTGGCAACTGGAGTATTAGTTTTTTTTTTAACTCTGTTTATTGGTTTATCAATTAACACACAGTTATTTTCCTGATACAGTACATACAATAAGTACTATTTATAACCAATGCAGGCACCGGCCCTCTTAATACATGCAGGTATAAAGATTATGCTGTGTCTTAAAGATACATCATGGGGGGGTATCCCAACACAAGTCATACTAACATACTAAGATGCCAGCAGAGTAGGCCATATGGTCTATCAAGTCTGCTCAAGGGTCAGCACCCGAGCAGAGTACTGCTGCCACCTGACCTCCGACTGAACTACACCTCTACTTTTTGTGTTACTCAATTTCAACCTTCCCGCTATATCGGTCCCATCCCCTCTTAAGCTCCTCCACCATTTCTACAGCCACCAGTTCCACAGGCAGTGCATTTCAAGGTTCCACCACCCTCTCAGTAAAGTATCTTTTCCTTGTCTCCCCCTTAGCTTCCCACCCACCAGCCTCATTGCGTGCCCTCTGGTAACCCCCTCCTCCTCCTCCTCCTCAGTTTGAACACCCTGCCTAGGCTTAACCTATTCACCCCTTAAGATAATTAAAGACCTCAATCATATCCCCTCTGTCCCTCCTAACCTACAGGGAATACAAGTTTAGCTCCTCCAGTCTCTCCCCATAGGACCTATCCCTCTGTCCTGTATCATCCTGGTCGCCCTCCTCTGGACCCTCTCTAGAAGAACGATGTCCTTTTTCAAGTATGGGTGCCAAAACTGCATGCAGTATTCGAGGTGCGGTCTAACCAGGCAGTTACAGAGAGGGAGAAGCACCTCTCTCCTTCTCAAGGTTATCCCTCTGGCTATGCACCCCAGCATTTTATTGGCTTTGGCTGCAGCCCTTCTACACTGTTCAGAGTTGTTCATTCTGGTATCCACAACCATGCCAAGGTCCTTTTCTCCATCCGAAAACCTGCAGTATCTCACCCCCAAGAGGTATTTATACCTTGGATTTCTAAGCCCTAGGTGTAGTACCCTGCATTTTTTGCATTAAACTTCAGTTTCCAGGTGCGTGCCCACCTCTCGAGGGTCTCCAGGTCCCCCTGTAGGGCTCTACTACTCTCCACGCCGTCCACCGTGCCCAGTTTTGAGTCATCAGCAAAGAGGCTCATCTCGCTCGTGATACTGTTTTTGATGTTTGAAATGTGAGCATTGAACAGTAGTGGGCCCAGCACTGACCCTTGGGGGACCCCACTGATGACCCTCCTAGGAGATGAAACCTCCCCGACTACCACCTTCTGATTATAATAATCTCAGTTTAAAACCTCAAAGAAAATACTGTATTAATGAGCCAATGAGCTGCATGGAAATGTAAAGGAAAAATCAGAACACAAACTATCCAGTCTCTGCTTCCTACAATAGGAAAATGAGTGTGTCCATGCATTATTCACATTTGAATAACCTATCAAGGTATTTCTCCAGAATTACTGCTGCACTACATCTCTTCAGCAATAATAAGAAAGGCACTTGAACAGAACTGTACATTCCTATATATTTAAACTTGAATTTTAACTAGAACTAACGACAGCCCCAACAACTCTCTACTCAACAGAGTATATTGACAAGAAAAACAGTAGGGTAGTTTACTCCATCCCCCGCCGTTAACCTTCTAACTTTTCGAACATAGGAGGGAGTTTAAACACCATACAGTTAAAGAATTTTTAATCCAAGTACTAGTAAAGTCTTAGGAAGAGGGTGAATTTAGCTGATTAGAGTCCAAAGGACTCAGGGCAAACCTGCACATTCGGTTAGTCCCATCAGGTGTCTGTGGCGTCTTCATCCTCTGACTCCGGCTGGGGTGATTCTTCTCTCCATCTGGAGGTAGGTACATGCCACTGGACCTATTTCAGGGCTTCATTAGGGTCAGAAAGCAAGAAAACCCAACCCTGATGGATGGTTCTTAGCCTGGCAGGGAACAACATTCCATGAGCGACTTCCATTTCCCTCAGGATCGCCCAAACCCCATTGAACCTTTTTCTCCTCTGGTGCATGGCACAGCTGAGATCGTGGAATAAGCGAACTTGTTGACTATTGTGCAATAATGTACGTCTCTGTCTCTCTAGTGCTAGGATGACGTCCCTGGTTCCCACTCCGTTGAAGACCACATCAGTTGCTCTAGGGGCTTCAGGATTGTCCTGTCTTCCTCTGTAGACCACCCTGTAAGCTTTCTGAATAAGGATGTTCTGGTCTTGCAGGGGTTGCCCCAACTGTTCCTCAAGCCAGTCTTTAATAAAGAGTATCAGATGATCCTCTTCGCTTCTTTCAGGCATCCCCACCAGCTGCAGGTTCACCAATTGAGCCTGATTCTTTAGGGTCTCAAGTCGGGACCTCAAATGAGTGTTCTCCTTAATCAAGTTGCTTGTGGCTCCCAAGGCTGCTACCGCTTGTTTCTTGGTCTCCGTCGAGTCTGTTTGCAATAGTGTGGTCAGGGTATCAAATTTTTCTGAGAGGCCAGCTACCAACGAGATGTTTGTTTATTTTAATTCTGATGCTTTGTAGCATTTCAACACCTGTTTCCTCAGCTGTCAGCTCCGTGTGGCCCTGTGCAGACCTCATAGCCGGGGGACCAGGAATATTTTTGCTTTTCATTCCATCCTGCTGCATCTTGTCATTCTTAGGATTACCCATTTTGCTTCCGCAGACTTTCTGACGTCTGCTGAGTACTTTAGTTCTGTGCCAAATGCCAAAAAAATAACTTTAATAAAACTTAATTGCTAACTATGATGCAGTGCTTCAGTTCTGAGCCGCCATCTTGCTTGGCCCACAGTGCCTCCGTATTAGTTGTTTTGAGTTCTTGTATGCTTTTGCCTTTTGTTTATCTGCAGCCATATTGGGACCCTGCCCTTTTTGTTATATTTCCTTTGTTTAGGGGTGAATATATGTTCCAGGTTCAGTACTGCATTTTTTTAAAGTATCCAGGATTCCTCTATGGATAGATTTGACATTGTGGTTTCCCAGTCAGTAACTATAATAGTATCCCTAATATTTTTAAAGTCCGCCTTGTTATAGTTGGTAATAAGCTGGGTACCGGTCGGTATAATTCTGCATGATGTTGAACTAAAATAGATAGTACTATGATCACTGCTACCTAAGGGACAGCTTATGTTAACATCTGCTATGACATCATTTATATTAGTTAGAATTAGGTCCAAGATATTGTTCCCTCTTGCTGGAGTAGTAACCATTTGTTGTAGACCCAGGCTAGCAAGTAAGTTCAGGAAGTCACATTCCTGATTGGTAGTCCCTGATAAATGTTCCCAGTTAATCCCAGGGAAATTGAAGTTCCTTACTCAAACTGTATTCCCAACATTGGAAGCTGACATAATGTCCTTAATAAGTTTGTTGTTATATTCACTTCCTGAATTTGGTAGGCTGTAAAAATTTCCGAACAAGATTTGGGGCCTACTTTTGAATTGTATTTGTAACCAGACACTTTCAGCACTGTTCTCCTCATCCCCAGAAGGAAATATCTTATGGCAAGTAATATTATTGCCTTATTGCCTATATAGGTACAGCCCATCCCCCCCCCCGTTTGTTGTTTCTGTTGTTATAAAAAAAGTTTATAGCCCCTTATTTCCCTGCTGTAGTCATTGGAATCATCCCACCATGTCTCTGACACAGCCACCACATCCAGATGGTCTCTTAACATGATGGCTTCCAGTTTGGATTTTTTTTTACTTTTAGCTTTGGCTACCATCATATGTGTTCAGCCAATCCTATATCCCTTATCTCACTTAGTTTAAAAATTTAGTAATGAAGGATTTGATTTTTTCTCCCAAGTGCAGGTTCCCCCTTTTGCTGAGGTGCAGCCCATCTCAGCTGTATAAACTGTGGTTGTTGATGAAGGTTCCCAGTTAGTTAGACACGTATACCCATTTTGGAGTGTTATTTTCCTTAGCCACTCGTTGACTTGTTTTATTTTGCTGTTTTTTTTTACTTTTGTATTTTCTTACGCCTTACTACCCCTTTCCTCCACTCATTCAGACTTCCCTTACACACACCTCGCCACTGTCGAAGTCTGCCCCTAGAGTACCTGGTCACACTGCCCTGGACCCGTAATGCCAGGTTAACCCCCCAGTGGGGTGAGGAGGAACTCTCCCCGTGATGGGATTCACCCAAGAATTCTAAAAGAACTAAGGGTAGAACTAATGACACCGCTGACTACTCTCTTTAACAAATCATGGGAGGATGGGGTGGTACCTGAGGACTGGAGGAGGGCAGATGTGATTCCTCTTCACAAAAGTGGGAGCAGGACAGAGGCAGGAAACTACAGACCAGTTAGTTTGACCTCAGTGGTAGGTAAAATGATGGAATCACTTCTGAAGGAAAGAATTGTTGAGTACCTAGAGGCCAGTGGGGCACAGGACTCAAGGCAGCATGGATTCACGATGGGAAGGTCGTGTCAGACAAATCTAATAGATTTCTTTGACTGGGTGACCAAAGTAGTAAACCAGGGAGGGGCTGTGGACATGGCTACCCTAGATTTTAGCAAGGCATTTGATACAGTCCCACACAAAAGATTAATGCACAAGTTAGCCAGCCTTGGAGTGGGTCCCAAGGTGGTAACCTGGATAAAAAATTGGCTAGACAACAGGACGCAAAGGGTAGTAGTAAATGGAGTCCACAGTGAAGAAAGGAGGGTTACTAGCGGGATACCACAGGATTCAGTACTGGGACCGGTCCTTTTTAATGTCTTTATAAGCGACATTGCAGAGGAACTGGAAGGAAAAGTATGTTTCTTTGCAGATGACACAAAGATCTGCAACAGGGTTGATACACCAGATGGAGTGGAATGGATGAGAAGGGACTTGGCAAGGTTGGAGGAATGGTCAAATGTATGGCAGCTCAGATTCAATGCAAAGAAGTGCAAGGTAATGCACCTGGGAAACAAAAACCCAGGGCAAGAGTACACAATGCGGGGTGAGATACTGACAACAGTAAAAATGGAACGGGACCTGGGAGTAATTATATCAGATGACCTAAAGGTGGGCAAGCAATGTGAGAAGGCAGTAAGGAAGGCTGGGGGGATATTGGGATGCATAGGGAGGCATCAATAGTAGAAAACAGGAAGTTGTTATCCCTCTGTACAGACAGTTGGTGAGACCCCATCTGAGTGCTGTGTGCAGTTCTGGAGACCCCATCTCCGCAAAGACATAGACAGAGTGGAGGCTGTCCAGAGGAGGGCAACCAAAATGGTGCAGGGTCTGCACCAGAAGACATACGAAGAAAGACTAAAGGAGCTTAATATGTATACCCTTGAGGAAAGGAGGGAGAGAGGAGACATGATAGAAACTTTCAAGTACCTCAAGGGAATCAACAAAGTCCAAGAAGGTGGCATCTTTCAGAAAAAGAGATGTGCAAGAACAAGGGGGCACAATTTGAAGATAGAGGGGGGATGGCTCAGAGGTAATGTGAGGAAGTATTTTTTCACAGAGAGGGTTGTGGATGCATGGAACAGCCTCCCTGAGGAGGTCGTGGAGTCAAGAACAGTGGGGGAATTCAAGAATGCATGGGACAGACATAAGGCAGTCCTAGTGGGGGGTAGGAGGAAGTAAGCTGTTGGTTAATTAGGATCTGCTAGGTAGGAAAATGGGCAAACTGGGTGGGCCAAGCGGTCCTTATCTGCCATCAAATTCTATGTTTCTATGTTTGAACCTCCCCAGCAACTGTACTGCAGTGGACCCTGCACAATGGAGTCTGCCCCGACCAACCGTGAGTTTGTGCAGCGAGGAGTCGTCACCTAGGAGTGAAGGGGGTTGTTTTCCTTTGTTCATCCTCTGACGTTGATGTGTAATGAGGGGCTAGGAGTGAGGAGACGCGCTGAGATGTGCCTCCTACTCCGCCCCTCTGCCGACGTCTGCCCGTCCCCTTCTACTACTGCTATCTCCACGCACCGCACCTTCCACTAAGCACCCCCAGGTAGCGCATCGCAGTGGAGTTTGCAGGTGGCCCCCAGAGAAGGAGAGCAGCTGCTAGGGTGCTCCATCCTTCTCTCCTGGCCGACTTTGGCGCATCCGCAGCTCGCTCCCCAAACGCGGGTCACCAGCAAGGTATGAGGTAAGGTGTCCAGTGTCTCAGCCCTCAGCACCACCGGGCTGGCTATTTTGCTGTTTTTCAGATAACCTGCCCTGGGTACTAGCAAAATCTCTGAGAAGCAAATGTTGCATCCTTTTTCTTTTAATTTGTTACTGAGATTGATATATTCCCTCTTAATGTCTTCCACTCCTTTCCTGTTTATGTTATTTGTGCTCACATGGGCAATCATGAGTGGATTGGAGCCTGCATTGCTTAATATATTGTTAATCATTCCTGTAATGCATAGGTGCTGGAAAGGTGGGGGCACTAGGGCCATTGCCCTACCACTTTCATAAGTGGCCCTATCACTTTTTGCTATCATGGTAATATATTTAATAGGGGAAAATTTACCCCCATGTCCTTGGCCCTACCACTTTTCAAACCGTTCCAGCACCACTGCTGTAATGTCAGCTATCTGGGTCCCACAGAAGCTGCTGCAGGTGTGGTTTGCTTTGTCAGATCTGCAGACTATTTTATCAACATATTTAATAACTGAATCACCCAGAACAAATATCTGCCTTGGGGAGTGCCGTCGAGGCACAGGTTAGGAAGCATAGGATGACTAGGAGCAGTTGTAAAATTCGCAATGAGTGTTTTATTATTAGTAATAACAACAAAATGAAAAATAAAACCGTGTTCAGTATAACTATTTACAAAGGCAGTACAAACAGAGAAAACAAAGTCCTACTTCTGAGTGTTTCTTCTCAATGTCAGATCTCAGTCTCTCAGTCTCCTTGACTCTCTAGCAAAAGCATTGCTGCTCTTTTATAAGTCTTTCTTTGGGAACTCGTCAATTCAGTTCTTTATTTTACCAAGGGAAAAACGCCATTGAGAGGACTCATTTACAAGGTGGTCCTGGGACTACATAGATACACAGGAGTACATGAAGGCAACACAAATAGAGTAGACAATCAGCGGTGCACAGGAGCAAGACTCGGTAATACAGTATATGCAAAAAACATAAAGAACAGTGTAAAAAGGAGGCTTAACACTGGTTGTAGATATGCATATACTCAGATGTGAAAAACAATCTAGTAGAAAAATCAGCTACTGTCTATGACCAGCTGGTCTGTTAAAGTAAGTGCTGAGGATAATCATGATACAACAGTGATTTTTTTGCAGTCATACAGGAGCAACTCTAGCCTGGGTGGGGGGGGTAAGTAGATTAGGTGAAGGCAGGGGGAAAGCAAGGAGGGAAGGGGTTAGGGAGCACATGCGAAGAGGGTGAGGGGCGTGATAAAGGAGAGGAGGTGCGGTAGATGTCTGATTGTAGAGTGGAGAAAAGAAGTAGTGATGGGACTATGAAGGAGTGGGCAACAAGGGTTAAGAGCGCATGCTTCTCACAGAATGTTCTTGTAAGTTTACAGAATGTTCTTGTCAGTTTTGATGCAGGTACAGCAAAAAGAACATAGTGACCAAGAACTGACCTCTCGTTTACATTTCTGCAAAAGACTTAAAAACTGCATTTCAGGTTAACCCCTTGAGTTCCAAATAGCTTTTTGCAATCAATTCAACAGTATAATTATATGCAGTTTTAAACAAAGGGATCCCAGTTTCACATACAGTTTTACACAGAGATTTCCACATAAAGATTCACATACTGTATATTTTTATACCCACAAATATGCAAGGGAGAAGAAAAGACAGAAATAGCAAGGGAAGGCAGAGAGATAGCGGGAGATGGAGAATTGTGACTTCGTTGGAGTGATCAGTTCATAGGTCTCACAAGAACATTTGGTTGCGCAACCAGACAGAGAAGAGAGAAAAGAAGAGGACAAAACAGACCCTTGCATTTAAACTCTTGCTGCAGAACAAATGGAGCAGGCAGGGCCTTATTCAACCCAGTCACAGGGAGGTGATACATGAAGTAGCATTCATTGCTGAGGGGACATTATAGTGGTGAGTTCATGTTGCAGAGCATTTTGTCATTCAAATTGAGCCCAGCATTTAGCCAACACATATTAGATGATATCCTCCCCTGTAGGACTGCTTTAGCCATGTCCCATAACATGGGTGTAGAAATGTCTTCAGAAGCATTCTCCACTATGATTTGTGGGACCTGGTCCTTTACCAGCTCGTAAAAGGACTGATCACAAAGGAGGTCTGTATTCAGACTCGAGAATGTCATCCTACATTCCTTGCCTAAATCCAGCTTAAGGGTTAGCAAATTATGATCAGATAGAAACTATATACAAGTGTACTTCTATTGGAGGGGTGGGACTTATGACCCACCCTAAACACCACAGGGAACCAATAGATGGAATAAGTGTGGCCCCTGGGTAGGAGGAAGAATCGGATGTGGACAGTAACTGAGCCTTCAACAGGACTGTGACATCTCAAAAACAGAGAGGGAGTTGTAACAGGAGGGGGAAAACGAACAAGAAAAAGAATAAGGTGAAGAGTAAGGGAATTCAGCATCACTGACATCCAGTTTTGGTCACTCAGGCTCACCCTAGGGCCCTGAAAAAAAAACTACTTCTTAAGGAGTATAGATGAAAGATACCTGTGAGCTGCTTTAGATGAGAACAAACATCTGAGGCTGCACAACGGAAATAAGTGGGAAGTGGGATTCCCCCCACACAACCTACAAGTCATATATCTTTACACAGGTCATCAGTCTTAGTCCCTCCCCTTAAAGTAAAGGTCCCCTCAACTTATTGTCTATCTGCCTGTGTAGTTTGTAGGCATGAACAATGATTCCCTCTCTTGAATCCCCCTAATGTCATCCTAATGTAAATATAAATGAGGTTATATCACTCTGTTCTGCCCCGGTGTGAAAACCTGATTGACTCCATTGTAAAGATATCACACCAATGACATCTTTCTGTCCTGATGTCTGTGGTCATGTTAGGTGCCAGGAAAGTGGGTGCTTTGATAAAACAGCTGAACAGACTCATCCTAACAACACAATGAAAATGGATTTTATTCTGAAATAACAACATTAAACTTTCTTTTAAGGTAATCGCACAAAGTGATTGCCTAAATTGCCACAGAATCATGTTCTTGATTTATAATCAAGTTTTATAGCTACAGTATCCTTTAATATAGCTGCCAACTGTCCAGTGTGTGAGTGCCCCCGCTGGGAATTCTGACTGGGGGGGTTAAATAAAGGATGTTGGATGTTGATTGTACTGGACGTGCTTTTAATTTGTGTGGAAACCCCCTGATGATTCTTTGGGACCATGTGTATGTGGGGAGAGGGATACAAACAAACTGAGAAAAATGCAGTAGGTTTTTTTAAGGACATAATGCATTCTGCCAAAAATACAGACAGCTTAGCTTTATTGTGCTTTCTATTGGAGTACCACATTTTGTGAAACTTTGGAGGTCTGTCAGAAAAATGTTTTGCAGTCACAACTCACCCTCCACCCCTACCTCATAGGTATGCTGTGTTATTCTGTCAAAAAAAGTGGATATATTCTGGCTATACTTTACATGGAAAAATAATCAACAAATGGGTATACTGGTGCTGCTACAAAAAAGTGAGTCACTCTGTATCTCCTAATATACCCTCCAGTACATCACTGCCCCCTGCCCCACACACACACTTCTGTTACTGGTAAGCAGTGAGATCCTTTTTGTATGAAGTAAGAATGCAGTCATTAGGGGGCATGACTGGACACTGGTGGGGGGGGTATAGTCAGGATGAATGAGGAAGTTCTGCTTCAGCGAGTGGTGGTGAACCCATGGAACTGACTGCTGGCAGAAGTGGTGAGGGCAGGTACCCTTCACGGGGTTAAACACGGTTGGGACAGGGCAAGGGGACTCGTCCCAAAGGGAAGGCAGCAAGGGTTTAAGGGGTTGGGTAGCGGGGGGAGGGATGCAGCCCGCCAGGGTATTAGTTCGGTGTGGTGGGATAGTATAGCAAGGGCAGACTTGATGGACCTTCTATCTCCTTTTGCCATTAAATTCTATGTTTCAGTGTCTTCTCCTTCTCTGATTCATCTGGTTTCATAGTATTGGAGCATGTAAAAAATTGGTTCGTGACCGACTTAGAAGGATACTTAAAACAAAATGCTGAAGATTTTTGTTCCCAACAAATGGCAGGATGTGCACTGAAAATTAAAAGGAAATCATTCTTCTGAACTGACCTGCCTGTTGAGTATTCACTTGTCATGTGAGAGACCCATAATCAGTTCCTGACCCCGCGACTCAGCCAGGCTGCTGAAAAAGGAAGGCACAGTACTAGGGGAAGGCTCAGTGACACACTGCACGAGATGTGTCTACCTCCTAGTGGCCCAGTGGGATGGGTCAGTCATATTCACAGAATTCTGAATCTTTCCTCTAACATTCCTTAAGTCATTTCAACATTGCAAAGATTGTCTCCTATCACTGGGGGGTGGTTCATGGTAGGCTACTGAGTGAGGAGTACTGTTGAGTCTGCTATGATTGGGACTGGCAGCCCTCTTTGGGGCCTCTGTGATATGTCCTTGCAGGTGACAGGAGTTGGAGGAACAGGGAAAGTTGGAGGGAGTCACAGCAAGAGGTTGAGAGTTTTATGCTACAAAGGAAAAAATGGGTAAAAAATAAAATTGGAAAAAAAATAAATACCTCAGTCCTGTTCCAGGAAAACACGGGTCTGCACTGGCCTAGAGCGGTGCTCAGGAAGAAGGCCCTGAGAGAGAAGAACAAGCTGACCCAGTGCCCTCGGCATGAATGCTCTGCATTGGGGATGATTCTGAAAGTAGATAATAGCAGAGTTTCAGTTCCTGAGCACCACCTTCAAAGCACATGTTCTTGTTTTTTTTATAGAATTGTCGGGTAGTGTGATACCTTTAACTGAATTAACATACAATAGATACAGTATTGTACATCAGTGTTACAGTACACAAGTTTTTGAGGCAACGCAGGTCCCTTTGTCAGGTAACAGGCAGTTTAGATAACATAATACCATTTATTGGCCCAACATACAGTAAATATTGTACACCCATGTTGCAGGACACAAGCTTTCAGGGTCACACTGGTCCCTTTGTGTCTCCCTCCACAAGTAATGACATTAGTGCTCTATGGCTGGCCCTCTGAGGGTGCACGAATGCTGAGACACCCCTCTTTCCAGACTTCTTTCCTTTCTGCAGCATTAACACTTGAGTATCAGAAAGCCAATACTGTATTTTCAGTGTGATGTTGAAAACTTCTCCTCTCCCCTGGACAAAGAAATTCTTAATAGAATTAATTCCGATTCATCCTTATTACAGAGAAACATAGATTTTGATGGCAGATAAGGACCGCCTGGCCCACCTTGTCTGCTCATTTCCCTACCTACTGAAACTCCAGATCCTAAATGATAAGCAGCTACCCTCTCTTTCCTATCACTAGGGTTGCCTTTTGTCTATCCCATGAATTCTTGAACTCACCAGTCATTATAGCCTATATGACCTCTGCTGGGAGGCTGTTCCATGCATCCACCACCCTTTCTGTGAAAAACTACTTCCTCACATTACTTCTGAGCCCCCCCCCCAAGCCTCATATTGTGACCCCTTGTTCTTGCAGATCTCTTTTTTTGAAAGATGCTGCCCTCCTGGTCCTTGTTGATTCCTCTGAGGTACTTGAATGTCTCTGTCATAGCCCCCCTCTCCCTCTCCTTTCCTCCAGGGTATACATATTGAGGTCTTTCAGTTTTTTCTCATATGTTTTCTGGTGCATTCTTTTCACCGTTTTTGTTACCCTTCACTGGACTGCCTCCATTCTGTCAATGTCCTTCTGGAAATGTGGTCTCCAGAACTGAACACAGTATTCCAGATGTGGCCTGACTAATTGTCTGTACAGTGGCATCACCACCTCCTGTTTTCTACTGGTGATGCCCCTCTCTGTGCACACCAGCATCCCTCACATTGCCTGGCCAACTTCAGGTCATCCATTATGTTTACTCCAGGTCCCTTTCCAGTTTTGTTGTTGTTAGTATCCCCCCAATATTGTATTCCTGTCCAGGATTCCTGTGGGCCAAGTGCATGACTTTGCATTTTTTTGTATTGAATTTAAGCTGCCACACTCTTTACCACTCCTCCAATTTGCCTAGGTCTCTTCTCATTTTCTCCACCCCGTCTGGAATGTCTACTCTATTGCAGATCTTGGTGTCATCTGCAAAGAGGCTTACCTTCCCTTCCAGCCCCTCCGTAGTGTCACTAATGAAGACATTGAAGAGGACCAGCCCCAGAACCGAGCCCTGTGGCACCCCACTTGTCACCCCCCTCTCCTGGGATTGAATTGCTCAGCCAATTTCGAACACATTGTACGACCTTGGGACCTACTCCCAGACTGTGCAACTTGTTTACTAGCCTCCTGTGTGGGACAGTGTCAAATGCCTTGCTAAAATCTAGATAGGCCACGTTCAACGCCCCTTCCTGATCCACCACCCTGGTTACCCAGTCAAAGAAATCTATCAGATTTGTTTGACAAGATCTCCCAGCTGTGAATCCATGTTGCCTCGGGTCTTGTGCCCCACTAACCTCCAGGTATACCACAATAATTTCCTTTAGGGAGTGAAGAAAGACCAAGGGAGGGATACAGAGACTTAATAAAGGGGAGGGAATGTGGGCAGAGGGTGACAGTGAAAAAGCAGGGATACTGAATGAATATTTCTGCTCAGTATTCACAACAGAAGAGGAAGGGGAGGGGGAGGTACCTAAACCAAACAAGAGAAACTGAATGGGGGGGGCATGGCTGGATTAACCATAGGGCAGAAGGGGCCATTGCCCTGGGCCCCCTAGTTTGAGGGGCCACTGATTTCATTTTCTTTTCTTTTTTTCTTGTATTTTTTCTTCTTCCCTGACCACTATACTGAAACCTCGGGGTGTCAATCGTCCATGGCTGCCGGCACTGCCAACCATTTGCCCCGCCGCCTCCCTCGACCATCCAAACAGCTCAGGCACTGTTGTTTCCCCACGGACTTCTCTCTGGCTCTGGGGCAATGCTAGCCAATGAAATGGCTCCAAATGAAGTCCGTTGATGATTTGCACCCCTCCCCACACCCGGACCAGAACTTTTCTGCCCCCCCACCCCAAGGTGGTCCGTGCATCACTGCGTGGTGGTACCATCACATCCCACTCACTTGAAGTCCCTCCTGGATAATAGAAAAAGGTGCCACGCACCACCACAGACTCATTCTCTCAGACAGCTGCGAATCCATCCTGCTGTCGGCAACGATATTAGAGAGTGCGCCTGCAGCCTGTCACAAGGCCCGCTGTCTGGCCTGGCCGTGATCATTGCGTCGACTCAGTCTAGTCCAGTGGTGACTCGGGTCTCGAGGTCCTGTTGAAAATATTTAATTTAATAACCCCCCAAAAAAAAATAAACATAAGTGGCAACGGCACAGTAGCTGAATTATCATCAGCCAGATCCAAGGTAGTGCAGAACGAACAGACTGAGACAGCCGGTTGTTGAGTAGTACCAGTAGGAGCTGCTGACAAGGAGCACAAGCAGTAGTTCCCTAGTCCTTCTGTCAGGTAAAAAAATAATAATAATGCTGCTGATGAACAACTCTGACTGCAAGTGATTACGTGAATGTGACTATTCCTGCTTGTGTTAGTAACACAAGTGTGCTAGTTATTTAAAAAAATTCTAAATAAAATGATGCGAGGTTAAGAGGATCATACTATATGACATACAGTATCCTCTTCTCAAGTGTATGATCCTCTTCTCACTTCATTTTATTTAAAATACTAATAATAAGAGGGAGTGGGAGAAATTCAGGCTCTCTAATTGCTCCAGCCAGCTTCTCTCACTTCTTCTCCCAGTGCTTTGTTTGTGATCATGCCACCAGTCTGTGACGTTTTGTAAGGCAGGCAGCCAAAGTTACTCTGTTGGTCTATTGCTGTGGTCACTGGTCAGTTGTGTGACCCCAGCAAACATTCACAGTAGCTGCAGCAAGTTTGTAGCTGGGTTACCTCTCTTGTCCCGCACAGCACCCACTACTGCTTGCTGCCTGACACAACATCGGGTACACTAGCCCACTGATCAAAGGATGGCTAACACATTTAAATGGCATTGGCAGGCTGTCCAGAGTGCGCAAGAGGGAGAGCAGTAGGGGCTTATTCAGCAACATTTCAACAGCAAACTGCAGTCCTTGGTAACTGGTAGACAGGAGTAGTGAAAAGCTGGTGGAAGCTAAATCAGATGTATTGGAAGCACCAAACTGGTCCTGGGTTGGAAGTAGATCTGGTACTGCCAGAAACTTTCAAGAATAGTGACCCATTACTTCTTAAGCAGTATGTGAAGTATTTAGTCTTTTCCCTTTTCCTAATCAGAAGATCCGTACCTGATATTTTTGGGTGCTGTGAGGAGCAAGGTTTGTCTCTGAACAGTATGCATCTACAATATTTGATAACTTCTTTGACCTAAATCATTGATATGTGATAGGGTCCTGGGAATATGGATTATCTGTCAGGTATGAGCTCCCCCCCCACAGGTTGGAAACTTTGAGGGTCATGATTGTCCACCACACACTCACAGGGCAGGCTACTATCTATTCGGGCTGCAGCAGTGAGATGTTGGTGTGGAGGGGCCAATGACACATGGTTTTGCTTGGGTGCTGACACTCAGAGCGAATGTACTCCAGCCATCCAACATCAAACAATGACCTTCTATTTCCACCCCAAGAATGGCATTCAGAGTAGCTGGGAACCCCTCCAAATGCATTTTAAGGCAATGAAAATTGTTCAGCTTTAGGGGCCTAGGTGGCCCACAAATCCCCGGCCTATTGGTTAAGTCACAGGGGGCCCCACAATTCCAAATTGCCCAGGGCACCACAACTTGTTAATCCAGCCCTGGGGGGGGTCTATACCAGTCCATTCACTGAAGAAAGGGTCTTGAAAGAACTCTTGAAACTGAGAGCGGACAAAGCAATGGGGCCTGATGGGATTCAACACAGAATTCTAAAAGAACTAAGGGTAGAACTAGTCTGACTACTCCCAGGATGGAGTGGTACCTGAGGACTGGAGGAGGGTAGATGTGATTCCACTACATAAAAGTGGGAGCAGGGCAGAGGCAGGAAACTACAGACCAGTTAGTCTGACCTCAGGGGTAGGGAATTTCTTTGACTGGGTGACCAAAGTTGTAGACCAGGGAGGGGCTGTGGATATGGGCTATCTAGATTTTAGCAAGGCATTTGACACAGTCTCACACAAAAGATTAATATACAAGTTAGCCAGCCTTGGATTGGGTCCTAAGGTGGTAGCCTGGATAAAAAACTGGCTGAACAACAGGACGCAAAGGATAATAGTAAACGGAGTCCACAGTAAAGAAAGGAGGGTAACTAGCAGGGTACCGCAGGGTTTGCTACTGGGACCGGTCCTCTTTAATGTCTTTATAGGTGACATTGGAGAGCACCTGGAAGGAAAATTGTATGTCTCTTTGCAGATGACACAAAGATCTGCAACAGGGTTGATACACAAGGTGGGGTGGAAAGGATGAAACGGGACTTGGCAAGGTTGGAGGAATGGTCAACTATATGGCAGCTCAGATTCAATGCAAAGAAGTGCAAGGTAATGCATCTGGGAAACAAAAACCCAGGGGAAGAGTACACAATGGGGGGTGAGATAATAACAACAACAAAAATCAAAAAAAGACCTAGGAGTAATTATATCAGATGACCTAAAGGTGGGCAAGCAATGTGAGAAGGCAATAAGGAAGGCTGGGGGATACTGGGATGCATAGGGAGAGGCATGAACAGTAGAAAGCAAGAAGTTGTTATCCCTCTGTACAGACAGTTGGTGAGACCCCATCTAGAGTACTGCATGCAATTCTGGAGACCCCATCTCCGCAAAGACATAGACAGAGTAGAGGCTGTTCAGAGGAGGGCAACCAAAATGGTGCAGGGTCTGCACCAGAAGACACACGAGGAGAAACTAAAGCAGCTTAATATATATACCCTTGAGGAAAGGAGGGAGAGGGGAGACACGATAGAAACTTTCAAGTATCTCAAGGGAATTAACAAAATACAAGAGGGTAGTATCTTTCAGAAAAAGAGATGTGCAAGAACAATTTGCACAATTTGAAGATAGAGGGGGGACGGCTCAGAGGTAATGTTAGAAAGTATTTTTTTCACAGAAAGGGTTGTGGATGCATGGAACAGCCTTCCTGAGGAGGTTGTGGAGTCAAGAACAGTGGGAGAATTCAAGAATGCATGGGACAGACATAAGGCAATTCTAGTGGGGGGTAGGAGGAAGTAAGCTGTTGATTAACTAGAATCTGCAGCTTATCCATCAGGTAGGGAAATGGGCAGACTGGGTGGGCCAAGTGGTCCTTATCTGCCACCAAATTCTATGTTTAACATGGATTCCATGATTTTCCCCACCACTGAGCTCAAGCTGACTGGCCTGTAATTTCTGGCCTCCACCTTTCTCCCACTTTTGTGTAGTGGTACCACATTCGCCCTCCTCCAGTCCTTTGGTACCACTCCCTCCTCTAATGATTTGTTAAATAGGGCTGTCAGTGGTGCCCCTAGTACAACCCTGAATTCTTTCAGTATTCTGGGATGCATCCCATCCTTTCCCATTGCCTTGTCCACTTTAAGTTTTGAAAGTTCCTTTAGGACTCTCTCCTCCGTGAATGGACTGATGTCCACGGTCCCCCCATATGTGTTTCTACCCCTAATTTTGGTCCCTCCTTCCTTCTTTGTAAATACTGAACAAAAGTATTTATTTAGAAGTTCTGCTTTTTCTAGGTCCCCCTCTGAATACTCCTCCCCCCCCTTATTCAACCTCACAATCCCTTCATTGGTCTTTTTCCTTTCCCTGATATACCTGAAGAAGGTTTTTTCACCTTATCTTACTGATTTTACTATCCTTTCTTCAGTCTGTGCCTTTGCACACCTGACTGCCTTCCCCACCTCCTTCTGCTTTGCCTGGTACATTTCCCTGTCTCTCTCCCTTTGTGTTTCCTTGTACTTTTGAAATGCCCTTTTTTCCCTAACCTTCCCTGCCACTTTTTTCTTTCTTTTTGCTTTGTTTACTGGCTTTACACAGAGGCCCGTTGTCTCTGCTGTGGCTCCTTTAAATTTCTCCCACTGTTCCTCCACTCTCCCCTCCCTCCCCCTTTGCCAGGATTCTCTGGAGGTGTTCCCCCAATTTTGCAGAGTCTGCTCTCTTGAAGTCCAGGACCTTTACTTTTGAGTGGCTTGACTCTACTACTGTCTTCACCTTAAACCACACTGTATAGTGATCACTGGACCCTAGATGACTGCCCACTGATAGATCTGTTATTCAGCCACCATTTGCGAGAACCAGGTCTAGTACTGTTCCCTCCTGTGTGGGCTCCTTCACCAACTGTCTGAGGCACGCTCCTTCCAGGGCATCCAAGATGTCTCTGCTCCTGCTGGTGGCTGCTGCATGTGTGTTCCAGTTAAGATCTGGCATGTTTAAGTCCCCCACCAGCAACATCTCTGCTTTCTCTACCATTTTGTATATGGTTGCCACTAATACCCTGTCTATGTCTTCCCCCTGTGCTGGAGGTCTATAGACAACTCCAGTGCAGATAGTGGTGCCACGTCCCATCTTTAATGTGACCCATAGTGCCTCTTCCCCTTCTTGTCTCCCTTCTAACTTCATTGCCTTGATCTTCTCTCTGATGTACATAGCCACCCCTTCCCCCTTTTTGCCCTCCCTGTCTCTCCTGAAGATTGTGTACACTGGTATGGTAACATCCCAGTCATGTTTTCCTGTGCACCATATTTCAGTGACTGCGACAATGTCTTGGTCTTCCTCCACCATCAAGGATGCAAGATCTGGGATCTTGTTTCCCAGGCTCCAGGCATCTGTACACATGACTTTCCATGTTTTGATGCTCCCACCTGTACCAGCTCCTCCATGTCCCGATTCCCATGCCTTCCCTCCATACCTTCCCCACTATTACCTCCCTTTGTGTTTCCTCTTGTTGCTTCCACGGCCATAATATCAGCCTGTTTGCCTACCTTTCTCTGTGGGGGGGGGGAGTAGTTATTTTTTTCCTGCTTAATTCCGCCACACACCTTGGCTAGTTTAAATGTTCCTTTCTCAGCTCTAGTATCTGTCCGTTTTTCTGTCTTAACCTGTGGGGGGCAGCTGATTCTTTCTTGCTTAATTCTACCCCCCCCTTGGCTAGTTTAAATGTTTGCCAGTAAAACATTTAAACCCCCCACTAAGGGTCTCAGTTCCCCCCAGATAGATGCAGGCTGTCCCTCCCGTACAAGCCTGCATCTCTCCAGGTGGTCCTCCGGTCCCCAATGAAGCCAAATCCCTCTGCTCTGCACCAGCCCTTCAGCCATTCATTGACTCCCCTGGTATGGATTATCCTGGCCTCCACCATGCCGTAGACAGGTAGCACTTCCGAGAAAGTTACCGTGCATGCCACCTGCATAAGACCCCAACTCTGCAGACTCCCTCTGCACTGCCCTCACCTCATCCCCAGCCAGGTCATTTGTCCCCAGGTGGACAATGACATCTAGATCACCTTCCCGCCTTGCTGCCACAGTAATCCTTTGGATTCGCTTCTGATCCCTCCAAGCGGTGGCACCAGGTAGGCACCTGACCTCCCTCTTTCCTGCCCCCAGGACTATCCCCCTAATAATAGAGTCTCCCACTAGGAGTTGCTTCCTTCTCCTTTGGTGTTCCGTGCCATCCCCCAAGAGGTCTGCACTGTGAGAATTTCTTTGGTCAGGGTGGGTGAGAAAGGATACAACCTGATAGAATTTGTTGATAAAGGACTTCGGCTTCAGCCCTTTTTGCTCAGTTGTCCATAATTCACGTTTCTGACAGAAAACTGATTCGCTAATCTGGGTAATTCTCAGTGATAACTCTGATCCATAGCTAATCAGCAATACATTTTATTTATTTATTTATTGAATTTTGTTGACCGGGTAGGCCCACTGGGCCCCGGAGGTCCCTTTTTCAGGGGCGACCCGGGGGTAAAAAATAACATACAGGTAAACAGAACAGTAAAAGCAGGTAAGCAGAGCTGTAAAAATAACATACAGGTAAACAGACAGTACAAGTAGGTAAGCAGAGCTGTAAACTTGCGTAAATACCAAATGGTTTAACAGTGATAACACACATAAGGCAAATTCCATACTGTATAACTGTGAAAGACTTAATGGCATTTACAATACGGAAGGTGGAGAGGGAGGAGGGGCCGTGGCATAAGGTCAGTTCCTTATGCATTGGCAAGTGCTCCTGGCGAGCAGGTGTGCTTTGAGCTTAGACCGGAAGCAGGGCTCGAACCCTGCCTCCGTACCTCAGTGGGAGTTTGTTCCAGTGGGAAGGTGCAGTAAAGCAAAGGACCTGGACCCAGCTTTAGTCTTTGTTTTGGGGACCACAAGGAGGTTTTGTCCTGAGGAACGGAGACTCCTCAGGTTGGTTTTGACACTAACTAGTCCTTTGAGACTAGGGGGAGGTAAGAGCCCCAGAAGCTTAAAAGCGAGACATAGTGTGGGGTAGATTTTACTTATTTTTTACTTATTTCATTTTACATATAGTACATATAGTACATTTTACTTATCTCAATTAAAGCAGCAGTGAAACGAAATGTCTTTTTTTTCCAAAAAGCTAATTTCAGCAACAGTTGATATCAGTATGTCTTTCAAAGCTACTTTTCTAGGTACCTCTTACGTTGTGTACCATGAGTTTTTTTTATGTTTTTTCTCAGTCCTAATACTTTCCAGGTGTGCAGTGCTATTTTTGAGCCAAATGTGGTGGCCATCTTTTTTTTTTCTTGAGAAAAAAACTAAATTAAAATATCTACAAAATATTCAAATTTTGGTGAAACTAGAAAATTTCACCACCAGACAAAACTGGAAGAGGCCTGGAATCTTTTATAATGAAAAAAGGCAGGGTCATAATTTTTGCCCAGTTTTGTTTCACTGCTGCTTTAAACAAAACAGACTAATGAGTGCAATGCCAAGCTGCCCGAGGGCCTAATGGTATGCAGTGTGACTTACTATGAGGCTGACCCAGGCTGAAGGCCCCAACTGTTACACAGTGAGTAGCAAAGGAAATGCCAAACATCCAACTTTGACACCTCCTACCTCAGGGAGGGTTGGTGGGTCTTTTCATTACATAACTGCTCTCAGTGGTCCAGGCAGAGAGAGAATCATATGGAAAGGACATCATGGCTCTAGAAGGGGTAAAATCTTGCCACTGGTGTGATGTTGCAGTGCTGTATAGCCAGTCCTGTGCCAATGAGTGTCATTTGGGATATGGTGAGTGAGTGGGTGGGGCTGGTTCCACCCCTCATGTGACTGACTGAAGGATTTCCTATCTTGGGCCATGCCTCAGTGAAGTAGGAATGTTACTTTGGAGGGTGAAATAGGGCTGCCACACAGTTCTGACAACAGGAAAAGAGAGAGGCAGGAACATAAAGGGGTTAAAAGACAAAGAACCACAGCGCGCAAGCACTGAGGCAATGGTTACCCCGAAGGGCATTGGCCGGGAAGCCAAGTTTCAAAGAAGTACATAATCACACCTGCCCCCATGCCAGGTAGGCACAACAACAGATAAGTAAATATGCAGAAACACAACAGGAGGTAACAAATGGGCACAGCAACAGAAACAGGGGCATGCAGGAACATAATGGAGTATCAGACAGTTCCAACAACAGAAAAGGAGGAGGGACATAGGAACAGTATAAGGTATCAGATAGGCACGACAACAGAAAAGGAGAGATGCAGGAGCATAACAGGGGTAAAAGCAGCAGTATTTGTTAGCAAAAACATTTCTTTTTTTCCGTTAATTTCTTTCTCCTTCATCCCCTACGGAGCTCCCTCTTTCCAGGACGCCCAGCTCCGTCTCCCGCTCGCAGCATTGTCCCCTCACTTTCCCCCACAGCTTGCCCCCCATGGCAGGGCAGCGGGGATCCCTCAACCCATCGGTTCGGATCTGGTGCGAGAGAGCTGCTGCTATCGCTGAGTGGGCCTCCATGTAAATCTGGCAGCCCTCCGAGGGGCCATTTTCTATTTTTCTCCCCCCCCCGAGCGGCACAGTGAGCTGCAGTGCCGCCAATGACTGACCCACGTGTGCTCCCACACAGAACACGTCGAGCGACTGCCCTGTAACCACCCCCTACGTGTGAGCCACTGGTGTCGACCCTCAGCCTCCGCTATGGGTCAGGCATGCAGCAGACTCTGTCCCAACCCCTCCCCGGGAGAGGAGAGCTGTCTTCCAGATGTTCAATCCTCTCCCTCCCCAGTTGACCCCCAACGGCCTGCTCGCACCGTGAACATGGGTCGCCGGCATGGTAGGAGGTAAGGCATGCTGCCTTAGCCCTTTACGCCACTGGGCTGGCATAGTAAAAACATTTCATCGTAATGTTTTAGCAAAAATGTATTTCTGACACCCTTAGATTCATCCTTGGTGCATTTGTAGTTTTCTCAGATATTTTTAAAGCAGCTTTTTGGGCTTATTTCGTAATTAATGATACACGTCATTAAAGATGGCCACCACTAGCAATTTTTAACAGTCTCTTCTCTTGAGGTTATCTGTTGAATATGCATACAAGAGTCTTGCTGTGGATGTATTAGAATGGTGCTAGCTTGTTTGAACAGCACAGCACTGTACCAAGATATTTAATTTTTTCATGGTGGGCATGGCACGGGAATGGGAATACTTAAAAACTTCAAAATCCCATATCTTAGTTTAGGAATGAAAGAAAACAAAAAAAAGAAAATGGGTATATTGATATTTAACCCAGAAAAACATTACAGTTAAAAAACACTATGAGGTAGCTAACAAATTCTGCTGCTTTAACAAACATGCACAGCAGCAAACAGACATTTGTCAATGGCAAATGTTCACCGCTTGCATTGCTGTTGTGCCGGGTCTAGCTTGTACACATTTTTACTGTATATTTTCCCAGGATAGACCAGATGAAATGCAGTATCTCATTTTCAGAGGTGTCCTGCTCTTACACATTTTTAGATTGTATTTACCCAGGATAGGTCAGCTGAGAGGAGATATCTCACTTTCAGTGAGCTCTAACATTTTGGCCTCAAACTTTTAACAGTCTTTTTATGACCTGACATTATGATAAAGACAGGTGGAATTTTTAAGAACCCATCTAAAAGATGATTGTGCAGTGTGACTGTGAAAACAAGTTTCAGAGGGGAGTTGAAAAATGACACCTGTCATGTTCAAGTGGTGGGGTAACACAAGGGCTATGTTGCACATTAGGGGCCAAAATCTGCAAAAACCAAATTGATTAAAGGTTGAAACAATTCAATGTTTCTTCATAACTTAGTTGCTTTTTTCACATTTGACCCCAAATTTTCTTACTGTGTTTTTTTCTACCCCCCCCAGCAGCCCACGTTCAGGCAGGCACTCCAACCCCATCCCCCGATGTCTGCCAGCACCAGCTTCTGCCCCCAGGGCTTATTCCCTTGGCGGGGGGCGCTCACCCCCACTGCTGTCAGGATTCAGTTCTGCTAGTCTGACTGGCCAGGGGCGGGGCCTAAAGGTGCCCACCATCATCCAACTGCCAGCAGTTTTCCCTTTTTCTTCCCTCAGAGGGGGGGCATGCTGGGATCCCAATGGCAGTGCCGTGCACGCTCCTGCACACAGCACACTAGGCATCTGCCACACCTCTGCCCCTCAATCTGGCAGCATTGGTGTGCCAGCCCCTAGCCTCCACTAGGGGCCAGGCTAACACTGACTGCTGCACCCCCCCCCTTCCCAGAGAAGGAGAGCTGGAGACACTCAATCCTCCTCCCCGGCTGGCCCCCAGCGACCTGCTCACACCATGAACATGGGCCGCCGGCATGGCAGGAAGAAGGGCATGGATGCCTCAGCCCTCCACACCACTGGGCTGGCTTGACCCCAGATTTTCAAAATAGTCTTTTTATGACCACTCCTGAACATGACAGGTTCATTTATAAAATAGTGGCCAAAATGTGCCACAAGTGCGAAAACACTTTTTGGTCAGGATTTGAAAAATGACAGCTGGCACATTCACGAGGTGGTGTGAAAAAATGGCTATGTTGAATATTTGGGTCAAAATATTGAAAATTACCAAAGTTAGGAACGTGCATTGAAACATTTCAATGTACTCTCATAACTTTGTTGTTTTAAAATATTTTTACCCCACATTTTCACCATAGCCTTCTTATGACCCCACCCCATGAACAAGGGTGAGGAACATTTTCAAATCCTGCCTGAAAGGTGATTTCACACAGAAACTGTGAAATCATCTTTTGGGATGGATTTGCATAATTTCACCACCCCTGTTCATCATGTGAGGTCCCAAAAAGGCCAAGTTGAAAATTTTTGGGGGAAATATTTAAAAATGACCAAGTTATGATGTCAAGTTCAAAACCCATTGAAATACACTGAACCGCATACCTGATTTCTTCACTTCCCAGTCCAGTGCTGAAGAGTGAAGATGTGTCTCTGGTTCAGAAAGGATTATGGCGTTGGACCCCCAGTAGGTAAGTAAGGGGTAGGGGAGTGTGGGGTGGTGGGTGCTGAGTGGGAGAGTTGGGTGGAGTGAGGATAATGGCGGTGGACTGAAGGTGGCAATAGATATCAATGGACGGTTTTCTTTCTTACAGGGTGTATAAAAAAATAAAAAAAGACTATGAGGGACAGTTTTATTTATTTCAGGTACTGACACTGGGGATTGGGCACACCGGTACTAGTGTTTAGTGGCAGCTGGGGTGAGCTCCCTGGTGTTGCACAGTGAAAATGGGTGGGGGTGGTACTAGCCAACACAGGGGATTGGACACCCTGGTGTTGGAAAATTAAGAAGGAAGGCAGTTTTCTTTATTTCAGGTACTGGCACTGGGGACTGGGCACCCCAGTGTCAGTGTTATGTTTGGTGGCACCGAGGGTGGGCTCCCTGGTGTCTTACAGTAAAAACGGGTAGGGTAGGTGGTTCTAGCCAGTGCCAGGGATCGGGGACCCCAATGTCAGAAAATTAAGAAGGAAGGGGTGGGAGGGATTGAGGGACAATTTTCTTTATCTCAGGTACCAACACTGGGGATTGGGCACCCCAATGTCATTGTCAAGTTTGGCGGCACTGGGGGTGGACTCCCAGGTGTCGCACAGAGAAAATAGGTGGGATGGGGGGTACTAGCCAGCCCAGGGCATTGGGTATCCCAGTGTTGGAAAATTAAGAAGGAAGGGGTGGGAAGGATTGTTTCTATGTTGGGGGGGGCCACAGCAGGCCTTGCTGGGCTGTGTTACCTAGATCAAAGGAAAGAGACACCCTATGATTTGGGCGACTCTTTTCTTTGAGTTACACAAAGTTTTCACCCAGAAAGACCAGAAGACTGTCACGATCAGTCTGGCTGATGATGTTGAGCACCTTGCAGACTGCCCTGCTTTGGACCGACAGTGACACACTTCTGAGAATCCACTGTCATACCAATATGTTCACTAAGTGCAAGCGTAAGGGCGAACATAAAAAGGAGACAAAGGTGCAGCAAAAACAAAGCCACTACCAGGGGCCTGGTGCCTGAGGCAAGGCAGTCACAACAGGAAAATAAGCAAGGAAACCTTGGCATTCACCATCCACAAAAATAACTCCACTGAGACATCTAGTTTTTTAGTGAGGAGAGCAAACAGATAAACAGGAACAAAAACCCCTAGTGTTTTGTTCTCCCCTGAGCTTTATCAAGGGAATGGTGCACCCTTTAATTCTTGTAGCTGATATACAGCCATCAATCATGTGCAAAAACATATTTAAGGAAAAGGAAACCCGCAGAAACATAATAGAAGGTGATAAACAGGCACAGCAACAGAAAATCAGAGACACATGAAAATTATGGGGTACCAAATAGGCATAACAACAGAAAAGGAGGGAAACAGGAACATTATGTGGTATCAACTAGACATGACAACAGAAAACGAGATATGCAGGAACATAAGAGTGGGTACTAAACAAGCACAAGAATAGAAACAGAGATGCAGGATCATAACGGGGGTAGCAAATAATTCTGATAGCAGAAAAGGAGAGATGCAGGAACACATCAGTTGGCACCAATTATCCAGCACAACAGAAAGAGACATGGGAGAACCTAACAGGGTACCAGCATTGCACTGCAGCAGAAAATGGTGAGAAGCAGCAGAACTGGGTCACCAAGTAGACAGGACAGTGGAAAAGAAGAGATGCAGGACTGTAACAGAGTCTGGGGTAGTGCCAGGGACTGTACATCTGCAGATATAGTCCCATACCACAAGGGGGGGGGCAGGGAAGACCTGGCTAACTACAGGCCAGTCAGGCTTACCTCCATTGTAGGTGAGCTAATAGACACTATAGATAGGTAAAGTCTGATGGCCTACTTTGATGACAATGATAAAATACAAAGTATGGTGAAAATACCAAAGATACTCACCAGGTACACTTATTAAGCTCCAACTGCAAAAAAATCTCTGGCACTTTAAGGTGCACTACCCCTTCTTCATGGAATCAAACTGGCTCCCTGAAGAAAGGGGATGACTCCCTGAAGAAGCGTGTGCCTCCCTGAAGAAGGGGTAGTGGCGTGCATCCTGAAATGCCAGAACTTTTTTTTTGCACTTTGAGCCTAATAAATGTACCAGGTGAATATATTTGGTATCTGCACCATAGTTTTTGTTTTGTTGTGCTTATTATCTATATAGACAGCATATGGTGGCATTACCGTTCCTAGAACAGTGCTGTCCTTTTCCACTGTCTTGGATGACAGCGAAATGCAGGATGACAAGCAGCATAGGTTTGTGTCAGGGGTCATGCCAAACCAACCTGATACAGCAGTCCCTCGCTGTAACGAATGAGTTGGCAGCCATAGTGTCTGGTTGTTTGGTATATTGAGAGATGTTAAAAGACAAGGCAGAGCACTGAGCACTATGAAATTAACTCTCCTTCTCTGGATACAGGCATCAGAGAAATCATCTGTCTCAGTCATTAAATTAAAATGTATTGGAATTAAATATCTGCTTTCCATTTAAGAGAAATTAGAGGAGTTAAATGCCTCCCAAGTCCTACTCTCCCACCCGCTCAACACCCCTCCCCCTGATTAAATGCTTGGTTGATTGTCATTGCACAGAGTAGCTAGCATTTTGAATCCAATGTCTCCAGTGGAAGTGGTACTGCGACTGCAGCAGTGCAGGCTGGTGCAAACAGATGAAGGTGGCCAGCCCCAAATGAAACCCAGAAGCAAAGTCTGTTGAACTCATGAACAAAGAAAACACATCAGTTTTCTGTATGCTTGTAAGCAAATCCTTTCAGTGGCTCAGTGCAGTCATGTGGATCAAACAGCCAGCATGTACAGCATACACAGGACACAAAGTAAATCCAAACTGGAATTAAGAAAGCTGACTAGCTACCTGAACTGCTGCCACAGAGCCTTTGCTTCTGGGCTTCACTAAGAAGGTGGTGAAGCCATGGAACAAATTGCTAGCAGAAGTGGTGGTGGCAGGTACTCTAAATGGGTTCAGACATGGCAGGGACAGAGCAAGTGGGCTCACAGACCCACTGGGGGGAGGGGTTTTAGGGGACGGTAGAGGGGGACAAGCCCCCAGAACACTAGGTCCAGAGGGTGAGGTAGTATAATATGAGCAGACTTGATGGACCATCTGTCTCTTTCTCTCAACAGATTCAGTGTTTCTAATAGGAATCGTGCATAGGAACATTTCCAGTCTTGTTGCTTAGGTGGGGGTTCACTTACCTAAGGTACTTCTCCCCTTTCAGATCACTGAAGAAGTAATGGGAGTTGTCGACAAGGAAGAACTCATCCCCTCCCGCTGAGATTATGTACTTGGGTTTATTCACATACCTCTCATTAAAAGCTGTAAAGCATGTTAAAAACAAATTTCAGTTTCAGTTTATTGATTATACTTGAAAAGGCATTGTGAGCAAAAGCTGCCCGTTTTCACATGTGTCCACTTTTCAGAAAAGATGCAAAGAGATTTAATAAATCAGAACAGAAAGACATTCGAGAATACACAGTATGGTACAAACAGTAGCACAATTTACAAGATAAGAACAATGAGTTAGTTTCTAAACAATTTCATAATCAGACACTGTAGGAATTAATGTAGTAAACTGAGCCATTCATGTTGGAGTACACGTTTAGGGAATATGTAATTGTCTGACTAAAATATGCATTTTATCCTTAAAGGTGACAGGAAACAATTTGTGCACCTCTAGATGCCCTCCTAGATGCAGCGCAGGGTAACAAAAATGATTCAGGGCAAAATGGGCAGGTCCTATGAGGAGCGCCTCAAGGCACTGAACATGTACTTGCTGGAGACCAGAGGGGAGAGGTGAGGGGAGCTATGATAAAGACCTTCAGGTTCCAAAAAATAATTAATAAGGTGAACTGTGGGGAAGTATTAAGCCTGAACACTAGTTCACGGACACATGAACACAAGTGGAAACTGACAGGAGGGAGGTTCAGAAGGGACATGAGTAAGTTTTATTTTACAGAGCTGGAGCCATGGAACAGTCTACCTACAGAAATGGTGGGTGCTAAAACTGTTGGTGGGTTTAAAAACAGTTGGAATGGAATGAAGGGTATAGTGGTTGCTCGGGGTGGCAAAAGTTAGGTGGGGAATGGGGGAAGAATGTGGAGGGCTAAGACCCTGGTGGGACACTAGGTCCCAGGGCTAAATAGGGAACTTGGGCAGATTGGATGGACAGTTGTTTTTTTCCGCTGTCATTGTCTATGTTTCCTGTTTTCCTTCTAGTGTCTGTCGATTATTCTGATATGTTTTGACCGTTTTTCTTAAATTAATAATCTAATTTTTCCCATTATAAACTACCCTGAAGAACCCTTTTCTCTTCAGTGGTTGCTGTTCTCTCTTTTCATACTGTCTGAACATTCTATGACATTAGGGTTACCACCTTTCAAGAAGTCCAAAGTGGGACATTTCTTACTGAAACATGATTTTTCACAGGACGGTACCTAACCTTGACCAATGCAACAGACTTGTTTTCACTATATAATCAGAATTAAGGCTAAGTATTGTAGTTTCTTAGTTGATTCAATTGTTTCTTATCATTTTAAGGTATTTTAGTTCAGGTATTACAGTTTTCTGCAACATTTAGTGGAAAGTTAGAAAATATAGGGAGACTAAACAAGAAATACAGAAAATCATGGACTTAAAGGTAATACAGACCTTGGCATACCTTAAACTAACAAACCATGAGGGAGGGGCTAGGGGCTCTCGCCTACTCACCCGGAAACTTAGAGCTAGGAAACAAACAGCAACTATGCTCAAAATCAAACACCCGGTCACAAAAAAACTCGCACATACAGACAACCATATTGGTTTGTAATTCTTCTGTTACTACTAGTCCCTTTACACTGCTCCCATTGACTTAGCACATTCTGAAGAAAGGAAATCTTTTCTTTCACAGCTCTCTCTCTTCCTAAACTGTCAGATTCACAGAAACAATCTCTGGAGGTCCCTATTGGCCCAGATGAAATCCTGATTCATTTTAAGGCTTTTAAACCTGGCAAATGCCCCGGCACAGATGGCTATACAGCCGAATGGTACCAAAAATTATCGGGATCCCTTCTTCCCTCTCTTCTACTGACATATAGAGCTATAGCAGAAGGCATGTCACCCCCTTCCTCCTGGAACTATGCAATCTTGACCCCCATCCCCAAACCAAATAAAGATACAACAGAAACATCTTCATATCGTCCTATTTCCATTTTAAATGTCGATTATAAAGTATATATGGCAATTTGGGCACCGAGGTTAGAAAAAATCCTCCAAAATATTATACATCCAGATCAATCAGGTTTCATTAAAAAATAAAATACTACAGACAATATCAGATGTACCATGTTCATTTTAGAGCATGTACACTCAATACAAATCCCTCTTGCCCTCATCAGTTTGGATGCCAAAAAGGCATTTGATTGGGTTGCCTGGGACTTTCTTTGGGATACTTTGGAGGCTTCTCTTTTCCAGAATCCTTTATTTCTGGACTTCAGAATTTATATTCGCAACCCAGGGCATATATTAGAGTTAATGGAACTTTCTCTTCTCCTATTTCATTACAACAAGGCACTAGACAGCGATGCCCTCTCTCTCCTTCCCTGTTTGCGTTGTATATAGAACCTTTAGCTGCAGCCTTGCGATTAGACCCCCTAGTGGAGGGGCTGCCCCGGGACAAAGAATATATAAAACCTCCCTATTCATGGATGATGCTCTTCTCACCCTTCTCTCCCCGGAAACTTCTATACCTGCGACCTGGAAAATCCTTAAAAAATATGAAAGACTAGCTAACTTTAAAATAAACACCTCTAAAATGGAAGTACTTATGCTTTATTACAAGCCCTCTGACATTTTAAGAAGCTCCCTTCCTTTGAAATGGCATAGCACTAAAATTAAATATTTGGAAATAACTGTCCCCATTAATATGGTACATCTAGAGTTAGCCAACTACAAACCAATATCCATTTAAATTCAGGAAGACCTGAGGAGATGGGGGTGCCTAAAACTTACCTTCTTTCAGTGTATTGAAACAATACGTATGAATATCCTCCCCAGATTGTTATACTTTTTTCAAAATGTTCCTGTCTTCCCAGTGGACTACTGCTTTAAGTCTTGAAATAAGGAGATTTCTTCTTTTCTCTGGGATGGTCAAAGACCGAGAGTACGGTTCTCTCTATTGAGTCTTTCATTGCACCAGGGTGGGGTTAACTTGCCCAATCTGAAATTTTATGCGATGTCTGCCTTTCTAAAAATGTTGTAAATGTGGCTATCTATGACAACTCATCGGGCTTGGAAGGATATTCAATTCTTAATTAATGATCTTTATGACACTGAAAAAATAATCTTTGCTACTACAACATTCACTCCTCCTTTGAGGAGTCTCACTAAATTTACTTCCCAAGTCATGAGGATATGGCAGAAGGTTAAACAAAAAAAAAACTTCCAGGCATATAATTTTTCCTTTCACACTTATATTGGCTGATAAAAAATTATTTCCAGCCCGTTTCAAAGTTACCTTTAATTTATGGAGAAGACTGGGCCTTAGTTACTACTACCAATTTCTTATTGACTCTGGAATTTCTCCTTTTCCAGTATTACAAAATAACTACTCCCTCCCAGAAAGAGATGTGTTCCGATATACCCAGGTGAGAAATTACATATTAAGATAATGGGAGGTCACAGCTAGAGTGCCTTCCCCTCTTCCAATGTTCTGGAAATTGTTAAAGGACACTTTGGATGGAAACATATGGGGAGACTAATCGGCCATATATATAGAACATTAAGAGAATTTTTGGGCGATACCTCACTCTCCATATTAGAGGCCTGGAACAAGGATCTGGACTTGGAGATTCCATTTTTATTATGGAAGGAGACTACTTTGAAAGCTATTAAACTTACTTCTTCTAACATATGGAGGGAATTTGCTTGGAAGTCCAGATCCAGATATTTCTGTTCTCCAGCTGTACTTGCCAGGTATCTTCTCCCGTTGTACGTGGTATGTTGGAGGGGGTGTAATTGTGCTATGGCCGACTTGGGCCATATATTTTGGTTTTGTCCCAGGTTAACACCCTTTTGGAGTAGCTTGCAAATTGAATTGGGGAAATGTTTAGCTGAGAATATTGAACTTACAGCAGAAATGGTGATTCTGCCCATTTACCCGCTCATAGACCAGGCTGGCATAATACATTGCTTCCTTTGTATATTCTGGCAGTCAGAAAGGCAGTAACTAGGTGGTGGATGACTAACCTAAAACCAACTATAGAAGAATGGCGACGAATAATAATAGACATATACCAACTGGAACATCTGATTGCCAGGTTACACAACAAGCTACCCTCCTTTGAGATAAAATGGCGCAAATAGGTGCTCCATATATCTTCGAACGATCCGGATTTTGTATCCTAGTTGAGTAACCTTACACGGAGTGACCTTGAATAGGTAGTTCTATACCTTGCCCTTTGGATTGAATTACACAAGGGTGGGGAGTTGGGATGGGGGGCCCTTATAAAACAAACTGGGTATGGGAGGAAGGTGAGGTTGGCCACCTGCCTGGGGAGAAGGGAAATGAAAAGTGTGAAAAGAATTAGTGGGAGGCATGAGGGCAGAGAAGAGTGATAGACAAGAATGTGGAGTAAATATGAATGTTATGGATGGACCAGTTTTGAATATAGCAATACTAAAAAATGTAATTGTAAGAAAATTACATGAAAAATGTGAAAATCCTCAGCGGGGAAAGCAGTGGACCCCAGAAGAGGAGGAGGAAGTGAATCCTGGTGGGGGACTCCATCATAAGAGGGATCCAGCTAGGAACACAGGAGGGGGAGGACAGGGAGGTGAGGTGCCTACCAGGTGCCACGGCATGGAGGGATGGAAGGAAGATCCTGGGGATCACTGGGAAGGCAAGACGGGAGGGTGAGCTGGATATCATTATCCACCTAGGTACTAATGACCTGGCAAATGGGGAACCAAAGGAAGTTCAGGAAGAGTTTAGGAAATTGGGGAGGGGTCTCAAGCAAATAGCTACTTCTGTCACTTTCTCAGAAGTACTACTCGTAGAGGCAAGGAGAGCATAGGAGTGCATGCACAAGGAACTTTAACTCATGGTTGAAGAACTGGTGCTGTGAGGAAGGGTTTGATTCATTGGTGACTGGGGACCCACCTGAGGGATGGAGGTTTGTTCAAGCCTGACGGCCTGCATCCATCCTGGAGGAATCCAAGACTCAATGATAAGTTTAAATGCTACATTGACAAGCTTTAAACCAGAAAGGGGGTGGCAGGCCAGAAAGGAGGGTACCCACTTGCTCACCCCCACAGCTAGCAGTGGAACCAGTGAACCAGAGGAGTGGCTATCTCTGCAAAGCAGTGCAAAAGATGGAGATTAGTGCCCAAGAGGTGGATAGGCAGAAAAGGGCAAAATTCAGCAGAAGGGCAGACAGCAAGGAGAACCAGGGATAAAGGACAACCAAGGAAGGGGCTGGAGTAGAACAGTGAAACAGTCTAGGGAGGTCAAATCATGGAAAGCCATGTGTGCAAATGCCAGGAGCCTTAGCAACAAGATGGAAGATCTGGAGGCTGTCATGGTGCAGTCAGACCTGGACATTGTGGCCATCACTGAAACCTGGTGTAATGATAATCACGACTGGAAGATGGCCATACCTGGCTACAGCATATTCAGAAGAGACAGAGCAGGCAGGAAGGGAGGAGGAGTGGCACTGTATGTGAAAAATGACATAAGGGCCACAGAGATCCAGGAGGAACAAAATAGGGGAGAGATACTGTGGTTAGCTGGAAAGGAAAATGGAACAGCTATCTCGACAGGTGTGGTCTATAGACCACCAGCCCAGGAGGAAGAAACAGATAGAGTTGATGCTAGCCATCCAAAGGATGGCAGACAAGGTGAGGTAGTACTGGTTGGAGACTTCAGTATTCCAGACGTGGACTGGAGCATCCCAGCAGCAGCATCAACTAGGAGCAGATTTATCCTGACTCTTCAGGGTGCCTTCCTCAAGCAACTGGTCATGGAACCAACTCGGCAGAAGGCAATATTGGACCTTAGCTCACAAACAGGGCAGTGTGATGGGGTAACAGTGGGGAGCACCTGGGGAACAGTGACCACCAGTCACTGTGGTTTGAAATCACAGAAAGAGCAGAACCAAACCACACAAAAACATGTATCCTGGATTTTAGGGGGGCAGACTTTGGGAAAATGGGGAGATACTTGAAAGAGGCATTAAGGGGAATGGACAGGAATCAGGGGTTGAGGAACAGTGGGCAGTATTTAAAATGGGGATTACAAGAACAACAGAATTATGCATTAAGCAGGTTAGCAAAAGGAAAAGGAAGAGGAGATCATTATGGTTTTCCAAAGAGGTAGCAAAGAAAGTGAAAGCCAAAAAGATTGCATTCAGGCAATACAAAAAGACACAGGCAGAAGGGATAGGGAGAAGTACCAGGAGAAGCAAAGGGAGGCAGGAGGTCAGTAAGGAAAGCGAAAGCTCAGACAGAAGAACACATTGCAAAATCAGTGGGTAGAGGGACAAAACCTTTACAGGTACATAAGGAAAAAGAAAGACAAAGGGAGGGATAGTGAGACTGAAGGGGAGGATGAAATATGGAGGATGACAACAGTAAAGCTGACATATTGAACAGGTATTTCTGCTCAGTCTTACTGAGGAAGAGGAGGGTACTGGGTCTGAAGGGAGTACAAGGGTGAGAATGGTGCAGAAATGGACACAAGTCCCTTTACACGAGAAAGGGTCCTGAAGGAACTGGAAGTAATAAGAGTTGATAAAGCAATGGGGCCAGATGGGTGCACCCCAGGTCCTAAGAACTAAGAGAGGTGGTGGCTGAACCTCTGGCTATCCTGTTTAGCCGATCACTGGAAACAGGAGAGGTACCCAAACACTGGAGGACTAGCAGATGTAGTCCCTTATACAAAAGCGGAACAAAGAGGAAGCAGAGAACTACAGACTAGTCAGCCTCACCTCAGTAGTGGGAAGATCATGGAAGCACAACTGAAGGAGAGATTGGTGGAACATCTGGTTGTCAATGGACTACAGGACCCAAGGCAGCATGGTTTCACCAGGGGAGGTCATGTCAGACCAACCTCGCTGGAATTTTGACTGGGTGACTAGGGAGGTGGATCAGGAGAGCAGTGGACATGGCCTATCTGGACTTCAGCAAGGCCTTTGACACTGTGCCACATAGAAGACTATTACACAAACTGGGAATATGGGCGGGCAGGACAGTAGTGTGGTGGTAGGTAACTGGCTGGGTGGCAGGACACAGAGGGTGGTGGTAAATGGCTGTCACCCACAGAGGGAAGAGTGACCAGTGGTGTACCACAGGGATCAGTGCTGGGACCGGTTCCATTCAACATCTTCATCAGTGACATTGCACAGGACCCAGAAGGCAGAATTTCACTGTTCGCTGATGACACAAAGCTCTGTAATAGAGTAGACACACCAGAGGTGTAGACAGAATGAGAAGGGACCTGCAGAAACTTGAAGAATGGTCAGGGGTTTGGCAGTTGAAATTCAATGCAAAGAAGTGCAAGATAATGCATATGGGGCACAAAATCCTGGCACAATATATCAGTTGGGGGTGAGGATATAGCATGCACCAAGCAGGAAAGGGATCTTGGGGTTATCATCTCTGATGACCTCAAGGTAGAAACAGTGTGACAAGGCAGCAGGTAAAGCAAATAGGATGCTTGAATGTATAGGCAGGGCATCACCAGCAGGAAAAGGAGGTCATAATTCCGCTATACAAGACACTAGTGAGGCCCCATCTGGAGTACAGTGTACAGTTCTGGAGACCATACCTACGTAAGGACATAGACAGGGTAGAGAAGGTTCAGAGGAGGGCAACAAAGATGGTGCATGGATTGCATCACAAGTCCTATGAAGACAGGTTGAAGGAACTGAACATGTACTCCTGGAGGAGAGGAGGGAGAGGGATATGATAGAGACATACAATTATCTCACAGGGAGGAACAGGGCAGGAATACACTATTTTTAATCGAAAAAGATGGTCCAGGACTAGAGGGCATGGGATGAAGTTGGAGGGAGGACGATTCAGAGGAAACATGAGGAAGAATTTCTTCACAGAACGGGTGGTGGACAAGTGGAACACCCTGCCAGAGGAATTGGTGGGGGCTGAAACAATCACGGGATTTAAGAATGCATGGGATAGACATAAAGGAATTCTGGAGGTCAGGGGTAAGGGGCAACAGACTTCTAGGAAAACATAAACTGAACTTACAAGCTCAAATGGGCAGACTGGGTGGGCCATAGGCCCTTATCTGCCGACACTGTCTATGTATCTATGTAAAAATCTTGTAATTGTATATCTCTTTAATAAAAAGAATAAAAAAAAAAGAAAGTTAGAAAATATTAGTTCTTCTATAAAGTCGGGACATGTAGTATTTTTCATGTTTTTTGCAGGACACAGCTGCCCAAATTAGGACTGTCCTGCGAAAATCAGGACAGGTGGTAGCCCCATATGACATTAGTATCACCATTCTAGGCCATTCAGATGAATAGTATGGCATGGTGTAACTGATGTCATGGAATGCTTTAGGAATATGAAAAGAAAGAGCATTAATTGGAGACGAGAGTGGAATTCTGTGTAGACCTCAGGGCACTCCAAAGCTACATTATTTATCAAAAACTGGGCAAAGCATATCAGAACACATAACTGGCATGGACAGGAAAATGTGCAGGCAGCCAACTGTGTAAAATAATTTCCTATCACCTTTAAGTGTGAGGGAGTTGTGTGGCCACAAGTGACTTATGAAAGCCCTGCTCCCTCACAAGTGATGATAAATTGTGTATTTTGAGTAAGGCTTATGAGTATTTGGTTTATACAATATCAGTTTACTAGTTGTCACTTTTTAATCAGCTATTTGTGTGAAGCTGTAACCATTTCTTCTTGATTTGAAGTACAGTACTGTACTGGCTTCAGTGCTGCACAGGGCTATTATGATGTCATTGGAAGTGTGACAGCTGCTCTCTGATTGGTTAAGTAGTTCTTTGTGATGTTTCCAACCTTCAAGATAGTGACTGTGACATACCCAACTTGTAAGATAATATGTCACCTTGTACATTTGGTGCAAAGATAACATGTTTTTACATAGTAACAACACAAAAAAGTGCAAGACAGCCATGTTATCTCACTTCTCTCTACTTCACGCCATCTGGACTTAAACCTGAAGGGGGGAATGCCCCATCTCAAACTCCCCACCATCAGGAGCAGACTGTTAAAGTTGCAAGAGTAAGGTGCACTGGGAATTGGCAGGACAGTCACTAGTGGCAGCTGGAGAGCTGGAATGGTGTGGTGTAGTGTGTAATAAATAGCTTGATTTAAAAGAAAAATGCTTCCCACGTCCAAAATGTAGAAGTCAGTATGCCAAAAGAACCATTTCTGTAAGTTAATTAAAACATCCCAGGTACACTAGCGACCCACGTTCGAGAACAAGAGTGGATTACTGTGGGTTGGCTGGAGAGGAAGGATTGAGTGTCCCATAGACTGCTCTCCTTCCTCCGAGAGGGGGAGACAAGTCTACTGCTGTGGGAGTGCCCCCAGATTGAGATCAGGTAGCAGCACAGATAGGGCCATACATGAGGGGTGGGACTGCCACTGGATGTCTGGTATGTATATGCGCCATAGGATGCATGCACACTTGTGCTACTGCATGCAGCATCCCAGGGGAGAAAATGGAAAAAGCAGGGCTGCTTTATGCCAGGATCCCCCCCACCCCTGCAGGCCCTTGCATGACTGACACAGCTGGACACTCACCACAGTGTAGTCCTGGGTAAGTGGTGGTTAAGTGGTAAGTCCATGAGAAGGCTGATGGAGTTGGGGAGTTCGTCGGTACACCCGCTGTGGAAACAAAAATTGGCCAGAGCCAATAGGCTGCAGCCAAGGAATTTGGGGTAAAAAGTTGGTAAGTGGTGGATAAGTGGTAAGTCCATTAGAAGATCATTGATGGAGCTGGGGGTGCTGTTGGGTGCACCCAGCTGTGGAAACAAACTCTGGCCAGAGCCGATAGGGCTGCAGCCAAGAATTTGGTGAAAATATTTTGAAAATGTGTTTTTTAATATTTTTACACCAAATTTTCAACATAGCCTTGTTATGACCCTACCTCAAGAAAAAGGGCAGAGAAAATGTTCAACTCCTGTCCTAAAGAGAGTTTTCGCAGGTACTACTAAATCGATTTTCCGGACGCTAAACACATTTTGCGCAGGAAAGTTGAAAAATGGCAGCTGTCACATTCATGAGGTGCTGTAAAGAAATGGCTATATTGAAAATTTGGGGTAAAAATATTGAATGTGGACTTCCGGTGACGTCGCTGACTGCATGGCTGTGTAGCCCGAGTGCTTCGGGAATCACCGTGGTATTAACTGCATAAAAACGCTGGCAAAAGCTTGTAATTTTACTTCAAACTGCAGAATTGCTGAAACAAAAGATGGCATTGAGTAAATTACGGAACAAAAACTCACAAGCGACAAAGATCAAAGCCCTGATGGAGTGAAATAGGGGAACCGGCCTGCTGAATGATTCCCGGCCCGGATCCCCAGTCGCTAGTATTGTAGACTCAGAAGATGAGTTTGAGCCACTGGATCAACAAGCCGTCATGTCGAAATTGAATGGGATTATTAAATCTCTTCACAGAATGGAATCTTCAGTGGTGGACGTATGGGCAGATTTCAAGCAAATTCATAAACGCACAGCAGCAGTGGAGCAGGTGGTGGGGGGGTCCTATCAGACTCAACGGGCCAGTATGATACAGCAATACTATATATTTTAACCAGGGAGAAGGAACTGCAGGCCAAACTGGACGATCAGGAAAACCCGTTCCAGGAGGAATAATTTCCGTATATACAGAGTCCCAGAAGGAATGGAAAATTCGCATCCCTGTATGGAAGACTTTATTCTACAGATCCTGCACTCAGTTTTGAAACTTCCTAAAGACAGACGCCTTCCAGTTAAAAGGACCCACCGGTCACTACTTCCAAGGCCTAAAGAGCAAAACGCATGCTCACGCTCCATAACTGTATGAATGTTGGATTATAGAGTTAGACAGCTGATCCTACAAACTGCATGGAAACATAGCGACCTCACGCTGGCTGGCCAATGAATCTCCTTCGACCAAGACTTTTCAGATCTTCTAAATACCCGGAGGAAACAGGTCAGAGAAGTAATCAAACTAGCAAAAGAAAAAATGTTATACTGCAAATCTTGTACCCTGCACGATTGCGTCTGCATACAGACAAAGGGACTCAGATATTTGACTCTCTGCTAGATGCGGCTCCTACACTGAGAAAAATAGGGATCCGCATTCCAGAATTCCATTCAGTCACACTAGAAAATGAAATTGTGAAGGTAGCATGATGTAGAGTGGGGAAATCGTGATGAGGCCAGGCCATAGCTGTATCCTGGCCCTCACATCTTAGTTCAGATCTTAAAGAGCTTCTAGCAAGAGAAACCAAGGCTACACCGATAGAAAATAAAATGGAACTAACCTCAAAAGTGGGTCCATCAACCTGAGCCATGTACTTTGGGAGGTAAAGTTCTCATTTCAGTGTTTTTGTGGCGAATTATTGTGGAAGATCTTGGCTCTAGTCCCTTCCCAAACACACCCGGAAGTTTGTTATTGTTAGCAAGGACAAGACTCCAAACTGCCTACTTGCTTTATATCAGAACGATCCCTCCCAAATAGACAAGCTTAAGTGAAAACCAACTAAATAAAACTGAGCCTAAATTAAGGTGGGACTGGCTAACAGCTCACAGATGGAACACATTGATCGCAGGTTCTCTAAATCCTGAACCCTCATAAACCATTAGAGACTGGATCAGATGTAGTTCTCCTACCCCTCCACAAAGCATAAAAGGGATTAAATCCCTGATAGGGTAATTTGCCTGGGATTACTCGGGCACAAGGTTATTCACCTTACCCAACACAAAACCTTTGAATTTGGGGTTTGGAGAAGTCTGGTGGGAAGGGGGGGAGTAACCTGATGTCTGAGAGAGGGGTCGGGAGATCTCATAAATGAGTTGCCAAAATGTGGGTGGCGGAAGAATCTCCACAGAATTTGACATGCAAGTGTGTGTGTGTGGGGGGGTGCACAGGCACTACAGTGGAGATATGTGGGCACTGTGTGATATTCTTACTTTTCCTGCTTCATGCTCCCACCTCTGGTTTCTTTGGAATCTGGCGCTGTGCATGTGCATCCTCCAACACCACTGATCATACCAATCCTGGCTGGGGGGGAGAGGGGTGTCAGGATAATATTTTCCTGTGCCAGCTAATTAAGTGGGGAATCATCAGTTCTTCTTCTGCCGTGGCGTTCCTGGTTTATCAATTACAAACTGGTAGTAACTTGGGCCACAGACAGCTGACTTAAGCTGTGACACACGGCCCTCAGGCAGTGCCATTTTCACCACTGACCTTGAAGGTGAGGCTTGTTTGTAAACAAGCACTACTGCACTAGTTGCAGAAACACCTTTTCTTCTTCATACCTTGGAAGCCTAGTTAAAATAACCCCTTTTTTTCTTTTTTTTTTTCTCTCTTACATATGACTAAAGGAAAAATCTGCTGTACATTTCAGTACATGTTTAATTATTTTTTAATTGTTCATGGTTATTGTGTTATTGTTTGCTATTACCAGGCACCAGAATGGTCACTTTATAGGCTGGCAAATTATCGAGTTGCACCGACTGTCAAGCTGCTTTGGTGGGATTGGGAGGGGGGATTTGAGAACCATATAATGAAGCAGTAAGGCTGGATGAAGCCATGCATGTCAGCTGAAAGACCACCAAAAGAGGCAAATGGGTACATTAACAGCAATCTCCTTAAATGTTCAAGGTATTAATTCACCTGTCAAGAGAACAAAAATCTTACATTATTGCAAGAAATTGAATGCAGATGTATGTTTCCTTCAAGAAACTAAGCTTACAGCCTCAGAACATTTAAAGTTGAGGAGGTCCTGGGTTAGTAGAGTTGTGAGCTCCTCTCACTCAATGGCCAAAAAAGCAGGGGTGGCCTTACTCTTTAAAAAAAATCTTCCCCTAGAGATTGAGTCAAAGACCATTCTGGGAGAAGGTAGGGAGGTGATGGTCTCTGGGCACATATACTCACAAAAAATACATTCTGTTAATGTGTACGCCTCAAATGTAGATAACCCCCACTTCTATAAAGAACTATTTGGGAAGATCTCAGAGTTGGGAGAGGGGCTGCCGATCTAGGGTGGAGATGTCAACTGTGTGTTGAACCCATTTCTCGACCACTCCTCACAAAATGTAGCCACTAATAAGAAAATGAGGGGGACAGTAAGGGGCGGGATGCAGAAACTAGCTCTGCTGGATGTCTGGAGGGAAATGAATCCCTCCATGAGGGACTACATGTTTTTCTCACACCCAAATAATTCCCACTCCAGAAGTGATTTCTTTCTGTGCAGTCAACTAGACATGCACAGAATAAAAGATTGTAAAATACACCCCAGACTGGTCTCAGACCACTGAGCAGTATCACTAGAAATTCAGCTGGGAAACTGGGAAAGGACCACCACATGGAAATTGAATGTCTCCGTCCCTGAAAGAGAAGGAACTCCAAACTCTAATAAAAGATGAAATTAGAGAATGTACAAGTCACAATAGGGTAAAGGACATGGGTTGGAAGTGGTTTGGGGATGGGCTTAAGGCAGTTCTGAGGGGGTAATTATCACCTAATCAAAGTTGAAAAACAAAAGAAAAGGAGAACAAACAAACCTAGAACTTAAGTTACAGAAACTGGAACAAGAGCACAAAAATTCAGGCTCGAGGAAGATATGTGGTGAATTACAGAAAGTCAGAACTGAGCTCCAGAATATGCTAGATAGGCAAATAGAAGGAAAACGTAGATACACAAACCAGGAATATTATGAGCAGGGTAATAGGGCAAGTAGGTTACTGGCCTTTAGACTAAGAAAAGCACAGGCAGACAGAAACATTAAAAAAATTACAAAACCTCGACAGGGCACCCCAGCATCAGTGTTTACCCCCAAGGGAAATAGCTGAGGCCTTCAAGGAATATTACTCAGCACCTTACCGGTCAGAAACCGTGAGCCCTGAGAACCAGAAAGACATGAAGGACTTTTTGGAAGGGATTACTTTACCCGGGTTGACAGATGAATGGAGGGCAGCGCTGGACTCCCCTTTTACTGTCCCAGAAATTGCACAAGTTATACAAGATATGAAAACAGGGAAATCCCAAGGGCCAGATGGCTTTAATGTTGAATTTTACCTTCAGTTCACCCCCGTTATTAGGACTTTTTAACTCATGTGAGCAAAGTGAGGACATGCCGCACACCTGGAAGGAAGTTTTTATCACTGTCCTCCCGGAGGAGGGAAAACCCCCTGATCATTGTGCCTTATGTAGGCCAATATCCCTCCTTAATGTAGATTCAAAAATATTTATCAAAATATTAGTCTCCAGACTGAACAGAACCTTGCCTAATCCATTCCATCCAGATCAAGCAGGTTTTATACCTGGTAGGCATCTCCAAGATAATATAATATTATAATAATAATATTTTTTATTTGTGTAGCGCAATTCAAATATCAAAGCACTTTACATACATAAATGTCATTAAACAATTCCGTAAAATCATAAATACATCAACTTCAATAAAAGTTCTCTCAGTTCATAAAACACCAAATGTTAAAAGCATGTTTAAATAGATGTGTTTTTAAACTGGACTTAAAGCCCTCTATGGTCCTGCACTCTCTAATCTGATGAGGTAGAAAATTCCACAGGTATGGTGCCACGAACATAAAAGCCCGGGTGCCAGATGTCTTAAGCTGCACTCTCGGAACCTCTAACAACCCCTCATCAGTTGAGCGGAGAGGCCGTCCGGGGTTGTAGTGAACCAGGAGCTCTTGCAGGCAACTCGGTCCCAATCCATGTAGGGCTCTGTAGGTCAAAAGACCGACCTTAAAGGTGGTCCGCCACTTTATAGGCAGCCAGTGCAGTTTGCACAGCACAGGAGTAATATGACTAGTACGTGAAGTCCCTGTCAATAATCGTGTCGCAGCATTCTGCACCAGCTGCAAGCGACAGACATCAACCCCCGGAATCTCCAGGTGAAGGGAGTTGCAGTAGTCAAGGCATGAGGTCACAAAGGCTTGGATCAACATGGGCAAATCATCGGATGGAACAAGCTGCTTAATTCTGATGATGTTCCTAAGATGGTAAAAGGAAGACTTGAGGACTGCCAACACCTGCGCATGCAGAGTCAACCTATCATCAAGAACCACCCCCAGACTGCCCACCCGTTTAGAGATAGGCAGTTGTACACCATCAAGCCAAAGCCTGGAATGTAACCCCACCATCGGCCTCTCTATCTGGCACCCTGGATTCACAACCAACACCTCAGTCTTCCCAGAATTTAAATTCAACCAGCTGGACTTCATCCCCAGTCATGGATCTCTGCCAGACAGCTGTTAAACATTGAGACTGCACTATCCTGGTCAGGTGCAAAAAGACAGATAGAGCTGTGTATCATCAGCATAGCAATGAAACCTCAGCCCATATCATCTTACAATGTCTCCGAGGGACAGCAAGTATACTGCGAACAACATGGGGGACAGCAGCGAGCCCTGAGAGACCCCATACGGCAGAGAGAATGGCTCAGAGGAAAAAATCCCCAACACCACCCTCTGAAACCTGCCGGCTAAGAAAGAATGGAACCATCTGAGAACTGGACCATCCAGGCCACAGATTGCCCTCAGGTGCTCGAGCAGAACCCCATGGTCCACAGTGTCAAAAAGCTGAAGAGAGATCCAGAAGCACCAAGATGGAACAGCACTTCTGGTCTCTCGCCATCAGGAGATAGTTGAGCACCCAACCCAGAGTGGTCTTGGTACTATGTCTCTTCCAGAAATCTGACTGGAGAGGATCAAAGACATTGTGGGTGGTAAGGTGGTTCTCCAGTTGCAGCACAACCACTTTCTCAATCACCTTCCCAACAAAGGGAAGGTTAGAGATGGGTCTGTAGTTTGCACAGCTGTTTGGGTCCAAAGAAGCTTTCTTAAGAAGTGGTGTCACCACTGCCTCTTTCAGGGAGCTAAGGAACTCTCCCGAGTCTAAGGAGCACCAAACAATCTCTGCAAGGACCAGGCCAATGATCTCCATACACCCTAATAGTAGGCGTGTAGGGCCCGGGTCCAAACTACAGCATGTTGGCTGCAAATTCTGGACAATCCGCACAATGTCTCCTATCTCCAGTCGATCAAAAGATATCCAAGCAGAGCGAGGGGAGGTGACCAGACACTGACCACCATCAACCCCCATAGAGGGCGCTGAACAGATTTTGGTCCTGATGTCAGCCACCTTATCCGCAAAGAATCGAGAAAACTCATCACATTTATCTTGTGAAAATGCTCCTCGAACCTGTAGACAGGTTGGGTTGCACAACCTGTCCACAGTTCGAAAGAGCTGAGCCAGCTGATTTTGAGCAGCAGCAATTTCACCGGGACAGGAACTCTGCCTTCTTATGTGTGATTGTTGATTGACAGCTATGATAATGATCTGTCAATCTAAGGTGGTCAGCATCAAGGGCCATTCTCCGCCAGTGGCACTCTAACCTTCGTCCTACACGTCTCAACTCCCTCAAGGCCCATCAAACCAGGAGGACAGAGGGTGGGGAGAGCGAGAGAGAGGATAAACACGGATTGGGGTGATGACATCCAGGGCCTCAGTAATAGCCTTATTATAAGCCAGAACTAGGTTCTCTGGATCCTCGCCTGCCCTCAAAACACCCAATAGGTCCAACACTGCTGAAAGACCTGGGCGGTATCTGACCATCTGTACATGGGCAGGCCTATGGGAGGGTGGATCAGATGTTGTTTGAACGTCATACAGATGGGGAGTAAGGCCAGGGATCAGCAGGTGGCGATTGCAGCGGACGCTGAAAAAGTGTTTGACCGCCTTCACTGGGATTACCTTTGTGAAGTATTAAATAAGTTTGGGTTTCGGGGCTCAATTCACTACATGGATAAAGGCCATTTACAACAAACCCACAGCGAAAATAAAGCTGAATGGGACTCTATCAATAAAGCTTGAAATACAGTGGGGTACAAAACAGGGATGCCCGCTCTCGCCATTGTTATTTGCATTAAGCATGGAGCCACTGGCAGAACACATTAGAACACATCCTCAAATAGAAGATATCAAAGTAGTTGGGGAAGAAAATCGCATTTCATTATATGCTGATGATACCATGTTATATTTAAACGACCCATTGTCCCTTATCCCATTCTAAAAGGAATTCTCCACAAATATAGCCAAATATCAGGCTTTGAATTTAACCAAGGAAAAAACTGAAATGTTACTGATTAGTGGTGGATGCACCCCGAGCCTGAAACAGGTGCTTCCTTTTCAGTGGGCAGTTACTTCCATTAGATACCTGGGGGTGTTCCTCCCCTTAGACCTAAAACATCTATATCAAGTAAATTATGGAAGATTAATAACAGAAATTTTTTTCAGATTTAAAACGTTGGGACCTGTTACCTTTGTCTCTACTGAGCAGGACAGAGTCCATTCACATGAATGTTATCCTCTGCTTTTTGATTCTATTTAGCTCCCTTCCCCTGCGTATCCCAAAGTCAGAATGGCAGAAGCTAGACAGGGCTCTACAATGGTTTGTGTGGAATGGAAAGAGAGCCAGAATAGCATGGACTACACTCTTAAAACCAAAAACCAGGGGAGGACTAGGTATGCCCAATTTAAAAACATACTGTCTCATGGCTCAGATAACCCCGTGGGTCAACTATAACAGAAGAGACTCCAAAAATGTGTGGGTGGGTATGGAAGAAGGCAGTAGCCCAGAGACTAGGCCCACCCTAGATTTCACGGCTCCCCAAGATGCTCCTTAGAAACAAGTCATTCAACCAGAGGCAAGAACAGTTAGATACAGTGGCGTGAAAAAGTATTTGCCCCCTTCCTGATTTTCTCTATTATTGCATATTTGTCACACTGGATGTTTTCAGGTCTTTAGAGAAAATGTAATATTAGATAAAGGGAACCTGAGTGAACAAATAACACTTGTTTTTTTTTTAATTTCACTTATTTAATGAAAAAAAGTTAACCAACACCAACTGGCACTGTGTGAAAAGTAATTGCCCCTTACACTTAATAACTGGTTATGCCACATTTAGCTGCAATGACTGCAACCAAACACTTCCTATAATTCAATATCAGTCTTTCACATCGCTGTGGAGGAATTTTAACCCACTCTTCCTCGCAGAACTGCTTTAATTCAGTAACATTTGGTAGGTTTTGGTACGAACTGCTCGTTTCAGGTCCTCCACAGCATCTCTATTAGGTTTCAGTCTGGACTTTGACTAGGCCACTCCAAAACTTTAATTTTACTTCTTTTTAGCCATTCTGATGTGGACTTGCTTTTGTGTTTTGGATCATTGTCTTGCTGCATGACCCAACTATGCTTCAGCTTCAGCTGACGGAAGGATGACTGGACATTCTCCTTAAGAATTTTCTGGTACAGAGCAGAATTCATGGTTCCTTTAATTATGGCAAGTCATCCAGGTCCTTAGGGCAGCAAAGCATCCCACACCATCACACTACCACCACCATGTTTGACTGTTGGTATGGTGTTCTTACTGTGGAATGCTGTGTTTGCTTTACGCAAGACATTATGGGATCCATGTTGTCCAAAAGTTCCACTTTGGACTCATCTGTCCATAGAACATTTTCCCAAAAGGCTTGTGGATCATCCAGGTGCTTCTTGCAAATGAGAGATGAGCATTTATGTTCTTCTTGGTTAGCAGTGGTTTCCCTTGCTACTCTCACATGAAGCCCATTTTGCTCAGTCTCTTTCTGATTGTGGAGTCATGAACACTGACCTTAGCTGAGGCAAGAGTAGCCTGCAGTTCTTTGGATGTTGTTTTAGGATCCTTTGAGACTTCTTGGATGATTTTACACTGTGCCCTTGGAGTAATTTTGGCACGCCCACTCCTGGGAAGGTTCACTACTGTTCCAAGTGTTCTCCATTTGGAGATTATGGCTCTCACTGTGGTTCGATGGAGTCCCAGAGCCTTAGAAATAGCTTTGTAACCCTTTCCAGACTGACAGAGGGCAACAAATTTTTTCTGATCTTTTCAGGAACTTCCTTTGATCATGGCATAATGTGCTTGTTGAATCTTTGTGCTGGCACGTGACTCTGATGGTAAGGGCCAAAATAAGTGAGGTTTATATTGAGCAGGGCTGGCTGTAATCAAGCCTGGCTGTGTTCAATCAGCTGACTCTAATTATCCCTTTAATTGGGTTGATTTAACTAGGGCAATTACTTTTCACACAGTGCCAGTTGGTGTTGGTTAACTTTTTTCATTAAATAAATGAAATAAGTAAAAAAAAAAAGTGTTATTTGTTCACTCAGGTTCCCTTTATCTAATATTATATTTTGTCTAAAGACCTGAAAACATCCAGTGTGACAAATATGCAATAATAGAGAAAATCAGGAAGGGGGCAAATACTTTTTCACGCCACTGTAATACATGGGGAGGAGTAAAGAGACAAGTGCAACTGAAAAATTCTCTCTCGAACATAACCCACATAACAAACTGTTCTTGCTTCTCACCACCTAGATTGGACAATTTTTATGACAGGTTGCAGCGATATGGTCTTTGCTACTTCAGTCAGTTAGTGCCCCAGACCCATATCAAAGCCTTCCCTACCATACGAAAGGAATTTGGAACCCTGTCATCTCATTTTTTTTTAGATATTTACAGGTTGTATCCTTTCTTAGTAAGGGAACTAACTTGCAAAAGGTTCAACAAGACCCTCACCCATTGAAAGCTCTCCCCTCGGCAACGGATGCCCGAGGGAGAGAGATACCTGATTTCCAAATTATTTAAAACCTACACAGAACTCATAGACAACACTATTCCTAAATCCCAACAGGTGTGGGAAAAGGAATCAGGTCTGCAATTGGATACTCGGGGGTTGGCAACAGATTTGGGAAGGGGTTTTCCGCACTTCTGCCTCTCTTAACTGGAAGGAGTTTCGATGGAAACTGGTCAGCAGATTTTTCAACACTCCAACCAGAACCAAATATTATAGCCCATCCCACTCCAAGCTTTGTTGGAGGAATTGCGTACTGATCGGCTCACACTTTTATATTTTTTTGAGAGTGTCCTGTGCTAAAGCCCTTCTGGACAGAGGTTGCAGAGACCTATCAGCAGCTAGTGGGTATTTGGGAGCCACCACTATTTCTGCATATGATTCTAGGAACTCCACCTAATGGTAAGATGACCAATATACAAAAATCATTTTCTGGGATCCTGCTGGTGGCAGTGGGCAAGGCTATCACCAGGAGGTGGCTCTCCCTGGTTGCCCCAACCTCCTAGGAGTAGTTGGACATTATTAAAAGTATACAGAGGGTGGAGAGGGTCACGGCAGAGTTACACTTTCAAAAAGATAAATTTAATGGGACCTTGATCCCCTTCATAACCCTCCTAGAGGAGAGGGAGGGAGTCTCAGTGCTCTCCCAGCAAGTCTTTGGGTACTGAATCCCTTACATGGGCAAACATCATACGGCTGACAGAAGTGTAAACCTCAAACAATATGGTAACAACTTCATAAAAGAAATTAGAGACCAGCTTAATATTGTTGTTATAGAATAACTTTTAATTTTATTGAAAACATGTTTATGAACTGTTTTTTGGAAACCATAATTAGAACAGTTGGCACCGGCTTTTACTTTAAGTAAAGACATTGAGAAGACCAGATTACAACGATTCCATCAGCAATTTGAAATGGCAAATGGACTTATTGTGAACATGATTTTCCATACTGATAACATAATAAGCTACTGTCATTACGAATGAGCTTCTATCTGTATTTGTCAGGTCTGTAACATTTTGGTGCTGAAACTTAATAAACTTGAAGTTTAAAAAAAAAAAATTTAATATATCACCAAAGTTATGAGCCTGTATTTGCAAAATTCAACATAGCCTCATTTTTTTTTATTTTTTAAATATTTTTACACCAAATTTAAAACATAGCCTTCTTATGACCCCACCTCATGAACAAGGTCAGAGAAGATTTTCAACTCCTGCCTGAAAGGTGATTTCGCACAGGAACTGCAAAATCACCTTTTGGGATGTGAAAAAAACATGTTCTCTAGGATTTAAAAAATGACAGCTGTTACATTCATGGGGTGTTGTAAATATATGACTATGTTGTACATTTGGGGTAAAAATATTGAAAATTAAAGTTACAAGCCTGCGTTTGCAAAATTCAATGTAGGCTCATAACTTTATTGTTTTTTAATATTTGTACACCAAATTTTTTCAACATAGCCTTCTTATGACCCCATCTCATGAACAAAAGCAGAGAAAATGTTCAATTCCTGCCCGAAAGGTGATTTAGTGCAGGGACCGCAAAATCCCCTTTCGGACAGATTGCCTAATGTCAGTGCAATTGTTCATGAGGTGGGGTCCCAAAAAAGGCATGTTGAAAATTTGGGCCAAAAATATGCAAAAATGCCCAAGTTATGCCACTAAGTTCAAAACCCCATTGAAATACATTGATCCGCATACCTGTTTCTTCAGTTTGGGTTTGAAGAGTGAAAATGTGTCTGCGGTCCAGAGAGGATTACAATGCTAGACTCCCGATTGGTAAGTAAGAGTTTGGGGGGTGAGGTTTTGGGTGCTGAGTGGGAGGGTTGGGTGGGGGAGTCTAAAGGCTGCAAAGACATCTATGCAGGTTTCTTTTACAGGTATAAAAAAATCACTACTGAGGATCTCTGATTGCGACACTGGGGGATTAGGCATCCCCAGTGTCACTGTTATGTTTCGGGAAGGGGGTGCTGAGAGGAAGGAAAAAAACATTTAAAAAAAAAAAGGTCACGGCAGAAGACGATCTCGACACTGGGGGAATTGAGCACCCCCAGTGTCATTGTTATACAGTTGCAACACTGGGGGATTGGACACTCCCAATGTCATGGTTATGTTTTTTGGGGGGTGCTGAGAGGGAGACTTGGGTGGGGGGATATGCATAATAAAAAATAAATAAAATTGGTGGTCACGGTGGACCACGGCACACTCTGCCGTGTCCAAGATGGCCACCACTTTCTACTGTGCATGAGCTACTGGTTGTGCATGCACAGAACAGTTTGGTGGCCATCTTGGACACAGTGGAGTGTGCCGTGTTCCATCGTGACCACCAGCAAAAAAATAGTGCAGTGCGACTTCCAAAGGAAACAACAAGCGGAGTGTTTCACGGATGTGGAGGTGACTGTGTTGCAACTACAACATGTTGTTCGGCTGGAAGGAATGCACTGAGTCCTTTTCTGATAGCAAGAGATCTGCAGGGCTACACCCACTGCAGCCCTAAAAAGCATGATTGAAAAATGAAAATATCCTAGGGAAAATCCTTTTGTTAAGAAATATCAATAATTCTTGACTTCCACGCCTCCAAAACTGGATGTTTCTTTGATTTTTTTCTTTCCCTTATTGATGTCCAATATTTCCTTCCTCCTTTTTTAGACGTTTTGCCATTTTTTGGGGAAGTCCAGGTCATCCAAAATGTATAAAAGTGAAGCCCTGATTGCACTGTTTAGAAATCATTCGTGCAAGCATCCAGATGCGTGCTCACTTGTGTCTTCTCACTCCCACTCCATATATTCAGATAAAAACTAACAAGGGTAAGTCTCAATACAAAAATGGTTATGCAAATGTATGCTACTTGCTCACTACACATTTCTCCCAAGGGTTTGTTTTAGCACTGGCTTCCCACATTCTCTGTATTTTGCAGTTCTTCTGGAACATAATTTTGTATTAGGCACATCTGGACCATGCTGCATGACTCCTACCCTGTTTTGTACTGTTCCTCATTTTGCACATCTGTCCTGTTTTGTGCTGTTTAACTTTACTGCCTAATTGAAATTTACTTAAGCAAGAATGCCCGACAGGGTGTGTGTCGTGCTGGGATAACGTCAGGCCTCAGGTGGTTGGGCAAGAGGCCGCAGGCTGAGTGCGTCCAACAACTGAGGCATGACGTTATCCCAAATGACACACCCTGGAGGGCATTATTGCTATTATACAATGGCTCGTTGTTATACAGAATAAAAAAAATAATTTTAAAGATGTTTTTGTGTGGAAAAATATTTTTGTTTTTTAATAGAAGATGAAACAATGCAGAAAATGCTCCATAAAATGCTCATCTACAGGTTCATAGTGAGGCTGAGACTAGACCTGTGATGTTGTGCTGGGATAACATCACAGGTCCAGCCCAAGACTGACCAATCAGAGTCCAGGATTTTTTCTTGCCATTGTATAATATAGCATATTGTTATGTTTTGTTGCATTTTCTTCTGTACCACTTTTCCCATAATACCTCTGTAAACAAGCTGTTCGCTGCTTAGTAAGACTTTCCTGGTAAAACAAGTAACTACATAAAATACAATGACAGACAAACAAACAGACAGACAGGCAATCACAACAAAATACAGACAGAGATGCCTATGGAGTAAGGCTATGATTTTTCTCCACACGTTACTCACAGAATGGGTCGACCTGATCTGTTAACTGCTGCAGCTGTGGCGAGTCTAGGTTTCTGGTGATGTTCATGCGATAGTAGTCGTCAAAGGCATAGGTCCACCCTCCATACGCTTTATAATGGTGGTGCAGATTCTGTAGGTACATATAGAAATAACTATATCTGCAACTCTGTAATGCACACACAGCAAATATTTACATTACATTGTTGACTCCTATCACCCACTGATTTCAGTGAAGCAAGAAATGTTTTTCACAGTTGGCACTTTGTTATTCACTGGTGTGATGTCACCACACATGGACACGGAGTGTCATCTGCTGATAAAAAAGTGGGGACTCTTAATAACTCACAACTGCATCCAGTACTACACCATATGGAACAATTTATAGAGGTTGTGTAGTTTGCAAGGTCATGAGAAACCAAGAGTGTGTAATACAAACAGGTGGACACTGCTTGTATATTTTATTTGATATAATAACAGTTTTTTTCAGTGTTTGGCATTACAAAAATCAAATACTGACTGAAATGGGTCTGGGATACACAACTGAGTGGGTGAATTTGGTAAGGGTGCATTTAATGTTGAATATATTTGAGGGAAAGAGACTTGAAAAAGTAAATGCAAACAGGCATGTTCATCTTTTTAAAACCTGATTTTTTAAGTTCAGCATGCAACATCATATTTGCAGTATACATGACCATCGGCATTTCATGTGGACAGTTCAGTGTAAAGCTTTTGCCAATAATCAAGCATGTTGGCTCTGTCACTACAGTTCGCAAAGAGTTTGCTCGATTCTTCTTGGACAGGGTGTCTTCTATTCAAGCTGGGATTTCCCTGACAGCCTTGTTTCAACTCAGCAAGGTTGAAACGAAACTTCACAGATGCATTTAGCCATTGTGGGGACAGTTTAGACCAGTTACAATGGAGGAAGTGATGAGGTTGATTTTGGAGCTATGACCAGTTTGCTGCGAACTGGACCTGGGCCCGACCTGATTACTGGTGGGTTGTGTCGGACATCTGGGCCCGGAGTTCACTGGGATAGTCCAGTGCTCCTTGATGGAGATTTTTTCCCCAGCTGCACTGAAGGATGCACTGGTGAGGTCTCTCCTGAAAAAGTCATCTTTGAACCCAGATAACCTGGCAAATTAGTGATCGATCTCTAACCTGTTGTTTTTAGGTAAGGTTATTGAGAAGGTGGTTGCGTTGCAGCTTGAAGCACACCTCATGCCCTTTGACATCTATCAGCCGCTGCAGTCTGAATTTAGGTTTAAACATAGCACCAAGACTGCATTTGTCAGGGTGCATAATGACTTTCTCAGGGTGAGAGAAAGAGGGGAATGGTCAGTTATTCTCCTCAACCTTTGACACTGTAGCCCATAGGCTGTTGGTATCATGTGATATGAGTAAGTATTATTGAACGGCTGAACATGAGCGACTCAGTAATAACACTCATACTCACAGTGAGTGGAGAAAGATAGCACTATATCCTGCAGAGCAAGTGTAGTACGAAGATACACTCGCTAAAGCAGGATATGGGATGTTGTTTGGACAAGCCCTGCTCAGCTGGCCGTTTAGCGCAGGGGTGTAAGCTACCATCCCTGAAGCCAGCAGACCCGGGTTCGGGTCTAGCACTAGGAAACAACATTTTGTGTTTTTTTGTTGCTTCTATCCCCTAAGTCCGCGCCCATGGAGTTGATTATATTTAGTTTGGGAGGTGCTGGAGGCTTGCTCTCCCATAAAGTGTGGGGTAGTAGCCCCCTACATAAAAAATACAGATTGTGGCTGTTTTATTTTTTTACCGATTAGCGAAGCCGCCATTTCATGACGGTTGCATTATTAGCTGCCCTTTTGACATGGAACGGTTTTATTGTCGGTCTTTGTGGTTGGTGAGTAAAAGTACTCACCGTTATCACATAAATCCATCTGAGGGAATATGTATGCCTTACTGGCTAAATCATCTGCTGATCTGAGTCCTACCTCAGGAGCTGGAAAGAAGGGGTTGTGTTGGGGAATTTCTCTTTGCTCTCAGTGTCATTGCCTTGTGGTGTTTCCCAGGGTTCGGCCGGCTCGCTTATGTGGTTTGTAGTGCATGTACTTCCCCTGGGAGGGATCATTAGATGGTATGGACTGGGAACCACTTTTATGTGGATGATACCCAGCTATGCCTATCATTTGCACCCAGGACACCAAGTGCAGTTGACGTGTTAAATAAGTGTTTAGCCAAGATCCAGGAGTGGATCTCATCAGCTGGTTGAGGCTCAAACCTGACAAAATTGAGGCGTTGGTGGTCGAACCAAGTCGAAGGGGGAGAGTGGTGGTGTGCTGAGACTGAAACTGCATTTCAACTCAGTTTGTCTATGATTGTGGCTGCCACAAAGATAAGAAATATGGAGTTCATTCTGGACGAAGGGCTGACATTTTTATTTTATTTATTTTATTAAAATGTAGGAATTGCAATACCTTTGAGCCGGAAGCTGTTTTACAAAGGTTCCATGTCAGCAATAACAACAGGACATAGGAGACATTTATTTATTTGAAAAGGTTTCACCAGGAGAGACAACATGAGCTGTGAACAGCTCGTTTCCAGAAGCATGCTGGGGGGAAGGGTTACAAAATGCAGGGGAACAGCAAAAACATAATAAAATACAATACAATACATACAGTGCAATTCAGTTACATAAACAGCGGCACTAATACAATGCATATCAATCCTAGACAACAGATAGCATCATGTAAAAAGTGTCACATAACAAAGTAATAATCAGAAACAAAGGGTGAGACATACCGGGGTAAACAGAACTATATGCAGATATAACATATATTGTATCAATCCAGGAAAAGGTAACCCATAAGATATAGGCCAGATGGAGAGCTAAAAGGGGCAGGCTGAGCACAGGGATTAATAAGTGCTAATTAGCTCAAAAAGGTTGCAAAGTGCTATATGGATTTAGAGGAAGGGGGAATGTAACACAAGTAGTGGAGGCGTGGGGGTGGAACAGGGGAGGGAGTAAGGGTTGGAGGAAGAGAGGAGGGGCATGCCAGGAATTATGCACCTTCAGGATGCTGAGAACCCTGCAAGGGATAGGACCTGGCAGAACAGGAGAAGAGAGGGGAGAGAGTGTGTGGGGGGGGGGTAGGAGGGGGAAGGTGGGCAAGCCAAGAACGAAACCCCTTCAGGATGCTGGGAACCTTGCAAGGGGACAGGACCCTGTAGCGAGGGAGACGAGAGAAGAGGGACAAGCCAAGAGGAGGAGAGGAAGGGCGAGCCAAGAACTATACTCCTTCAGGATGCTGAGAACCCTGCAAGGGGACAGGACCCAGCAGAGAAGGAGAAGAGGGAGGGGGGCAAGCCAAGAGGAGGAGGGAGAGATGAGGGACAAGCCAAGAACTATACACCTTCAGGATACTGAGAACCCAGCAAGGGGACAGGACCCAGTAGAGGGGGAGAAGAGAGAGGAGGGGCAAGCCGAGGGAAAGAGGAGGGGCAAGTCAAAAACTATACTCCTTCAGGGTGCTGAGTACTCTGCAACAGGACAGGACTCAGCAAAGAAGGAGAGGAGGGGGTAGGAAGGGGGGAGGAGAGAGAATCCAAGAACTAATTCCTTCGAAGTTGAGAACCCCAAAAGAGACAGGACCCAGCAGAAAAAGGAGGGAGGGAGGGGATGGGATGAGCCAAGAACTATTCCTCTTCAGGATGCTGAGAACCCTGCAAGGCCATTATGACCCAGCAGAAAAGGAGAAGAGGAGAAAAGAGAGAGGGGAGGAGGGGAGTAGAGGGGGCAGGGGAGAGTGGGTGGCAGGAGACCCCAGCTAGAGGTATCCTAGAGATGAAGAAGGTGGACATGGGGAGGGTGAATGGGGGAGGCAATGGAAGTTGATTAGAGAGAAAGGTATTAGGTGCAGTTACAGACATGAACAATGTGCTTTCGGAGGAGGGGGAGGAGGAGAGAAACTGAGTGGTGGGATTGTACAGAGCAAATTTGTAGCTGGAGGGAGTTCCAGATATTGGGAAATCTAGATGAGAAGGGGAAGTGGCCCGATGAGGTGCAACAGGGTGGGAGGACGAGGGTTCTGTGGGTGGAGGTGCGGAGGGTATAGCTGGACAGGAAGGGTGATGTTGAGCGGGATAAGACATAGATTATACAATTGATGACACATTTTGTAAAGGTATACAGAGTCAAATTAGAATACAGTGATTACAGCAGTATACAAGGACCACAGTATGTAATACAACATACAACTGAACCAAAAAATTTACAATAAACACAGGTTAAATATGAAGCAAGGTAACTTAACATGATTATGAGCTTAGAGAGTGGGTAGGACAGTGTGGGAATTAGCCAGAGGAGGCATTGTCGAAGAGTGGGGGGAGGGGGGTGGAAGGCTTAGAGGAGAAATGGACATCAAGAGAATCAGTCAGAGTGGGCTTAGTCAATGGCAGGGGGAAAGCACAATGGAGAAGGGGGTGAGGCAGCAGGGGAAGATAATAGGAAGTTTGGGCAGTTACAAGAGAGGGAGGAGGTGACCAAGGTTGGGTGACCAAGGGTGACAGAGATTAGGTAGGAGAAGGGGTAGGAGTAGTTAGAGCTGGATAGTGCTGACATAATGTCAGTGGCTAGTGCCAAAATAGTCTAAGTGCTAGAAGGGAGTTCCAGAGTTCCATGCTGCACCCATCAAGGTCCAGCTAAGAAAAGCAATCACAACTACTTTGTGCTATAAGTAACTGGTGGAGCTTATGTTTAAATGGACCCACATTTGAGGCTCAAGTGTGGGCAGTCATCTGGAGGGGCCTTTACCATCTCAGGAATATTGGCCGCAATAAATCCCTTATCTCTCCTGGGGACTTGGCAACATTGATACATGTGTTTGTGACATTGCAGCTTGATTACGGTAACATTCTGTACTTCAGGGACTTCAGGGTCAATGGTGGTACACTGCAGCACTGGCAGTTGGTACAGAATGCAGCTACTAGGTTGCTGACCAGCCTTTTGAGGTTGAGCCATGTCTCACTAGTGCTGTGAAAACCACACTGGCTACCAGTTAAGTGATGTATTTCCTTTAAAGTTGGTTTACTGATTTATAGGACCCTGCATGGGCTGGGTCCTGGATACCTGTTAGCTCTCCTGCATCCATACGTGTCCTCTCACTTGCTTTACTCTACCAAGGTGCGCCTCTTAGCTGTACTGAGGGACATGCTAAAAATCTAGGGTGACCTGCCTTCGAGGTGGCTGGCACAGTCTTATGGAATGTGCACCCAAGGGCCCTAAGAGAGAGGCTCCCACGGTAGAGGCCTATAAGAGGATTGTGAAAACCTCTTGTTCAGTCAAGCTTTTAAGGATTGATCCATCTTCCCCATTAGTTTCCATCCCTGCTGAGTTTTATGGGTTTCACATGTTAATTAACAGTAATATTTATGTGACGATGTATCTGTATTTATGTTTTGGACCGTTTTATTCCTGCACTTTATTGTAAGGTGCCCTGGCCTCTGAGGAAAGGTACCACTATAATTAAAATCTACAATACTACTACTGAGCAATACAATTTTTATGGATTGATAGTATTCTGTATATAACAGTATTATTTAAAACTGCTGTTTGAGTATATTATCAGGCTCCTTACATTGGAATACATAGGCAGGATAGGGGAATGTTTACTAGGGCTTAATATGATTGGAATGTTGCTGGGAAGCTAATGATTGGTAAGGGAAGCATAGGACCTGAGATAGTCTGAAGGCAGGTAGTAAGTAGATGGCTGTGCATCATGACTGTAACTTTAGCATACATTCTTTCAGTCCCTTGTACAGAGACTGCCACCCTTTTGGGGTGCTGTGTAGATACAGGAACCCTCTTGAGGAGGGTTCACCCCTAGAGGGGCCACAGGGACAAGGTCCCCTTGGACCTAAGGTACCTTTGAGAGTACGATCCATAATATTTAATAAATGAAACAAACACAATATTTGCTTCCCTTAAGGAAAGAAGAAATTTGCCAGCCCATCAGCACAGCAGTTGGATTTCTGCTCGCGATGCCGGCAACCCGGGTTCGGGAGTGGACTCTGGTCACTGGAGGGCTGGAGGGGCGAGAAGGCTTGAGCATCTCAGGGACTGCTTGCCTTCTCTGGGGGGAGGGAGGGGATCAAGACCCATAGCTTGCCTGACCCTGGGCGGAGGCCCGAGGTACAGCAAGTCCTGCAGCTAGCGGGGGAGGGGGGACTGGGGGAGCTGTGTGGTGGATGTCAGTGCCTAGCACCTTGACGTCAGGGTGCAACACCATGCAGGAAGAAAAACAGAGGAAAAAAAACACTGCCGGAGCAATGGGTAGACGGAGCACCAGTGCTGACCTTGATTGGGACTGCCTGCCTGACCACTGGGGGACCCGACAAAATCCAGAGACATCGGGGTGTAAGGTACCCACCCTGTACCCACCTGGGGGGTATAATCCGGCTCCATGGAGAAACCTCCGGGAATTCAGGTAAGGCACAGTCACAGGGTAGAACCAGGTGTCTCCTAAAGAAGCGGAGCTCCGGCATGGGAGAGGGACAAATAGAAAGTAAAAAAAAAAAAAGACAGAAGAAATTCAAACAGGGAAGACGACACAGGTATCAAAGATATAAGGCCACTATCCAGCTCCAACTTTCGGTATAATAATAATTTATTATTATTTTTTGAAGCTCCTTTACTTAATACCATGCATGCGTAAAACTCCATCTGCTATCAGAGTGTGAAACTTTACAACAACCTACCCTCCTGGCACCCAGTCCTGTGGCTCTATCCCCTTATTTATTGCTTCCGCAAAAAATGTGCTCCTGGAGAGTTACTCTTGTAAGTGCCCCCTGTTGAAAGTTTCATACAGCAGTTGTGAGGTTCTGCTCCTCTCCCTTAAGGGCATCCCTCATGTTGCCTCCTTTTTCTCCATCCACACCTCCCCCCAGCTCTATGTTTACTGTCTCATCCTTATCTCCTCCTCCCACTGTCTACCTCCCTCATCCTCACCGATATTTATGACTGTCTTCACTTTTATTTAAATTTGTTGTAAATATGGTTATTTCTGCTCTTGTATTTTTCTTTTGCTGTATATGTTGTGATACTCTGTAACCTGCACGACTGTGAAAATGGGCATGTTTGCTTACACTCTTTCCAATATAAAATAAACTTGATTGATTGAATGATTGATATTGTTATAATTATGACCTTTGGCATGAAAGATGGGAAAAAAAACTCTGGGGAACCAAGGCTTTGGTTGGCATCCCTTCAGGCAGCAGATTACCAAATATATCCTGCATAAGACCTCCCACCTGCTGCTTCAGTTAACAGGATGAAGAGTCTCTCTTTCCAAAGACTTTTGCTCTCCCGAAGGAGTTGCAGAGCTGGCTGTGTAACAGAAGGAATCCCTACGTGGAAGGATTCTACTGACGAAGTGCTGAAGGCTGACACCAAAATCAGTGTAATGATGGGATTAGTGAGTGCACCCTGAGAAGAAGGAAGATGCCCAACTGCTTTAGGTTGGGCTGCCCAGGTACTCTCCTCTGAGAACAAGGCTCATGTTGGATGCTGTAACTAAGCCCTTGATGGCCTAAGCCTTCGGGAGAATGTTGGAGCAAAGCCCTTAAACGGCAAGGCCTACAGTAGCTGGCACCTAAAGGGCAGGAGTTGAGTAACGTATGATGCTGACTATAGAAGGAATGCAAGAGAGGGTGAAGCTTGCAGAGGTATGATGATGATGAGGAGGAGGAGGGTGAATTCCCAGGTAGGAAGTATGATGAGCATGATGCTGAGGGTGATGGCCCAAGAAGGAGCATGAGGAGGGTGTAGTACGAGTGTTGAGCCTCAGACAGAGGGCCTGAACAACCACCTGGGCAGACAGGTGGATGTATTAGAAGGGCCAAGCAACGGTCACCATGACGGCAGCACGTTGTGCTGCCATGCAGATGGACAGATTTCAGGAGTGGACTCCGGTTACAGTGCTGGGGGCCAGGCCAGTCTGCAGGTAGCTACTGGAGGGCAGTGTGCCTCTGCTGAAGATGGTTGGTGGTGGGTTTCAGCACATGGCAACTCCTGTAGGTGGACCGGGGCTTTACTCCTTCTGCAGGGATACAGTATATTTTTTTTGCTGAGGCTCTGGGGTGTGTCCAGTGCCAAAATGGGAGGGAAGAGGATGAGGGAGAAACGAGTGCAGAAAATCCTCTGTTGTCCATATGATGGCAATCACCTGAGCAGGGTATTTATTTATTTAGTTGATATTACTCCAACTGGGATAGCCTTGTGAGAGGCAGCATCTCATGTTCATAGGGGTCCCAGGGAGAACAGCACCAGACAACAGGTTAACAAAGACCAGCAGGAATAGTTACATAAAGGCTAAAATATGCACAGAAAAAAACTTAAGATAAAGAGATGCAGACAGTAATCAAAGGGTTAGGCAAAATGACATGAGATGCAAGGGGCAGCAGGCAGGCAGGAGAGCAACACTAGGCAGGAACACCATGGCAGAAGGTCCATCAGGTTCAGAGCACGGACAGCAGACTGTGCTAGGATCCAAAGCATGGTGCCCAGATCAGAAGCAAGAAAGGCAGCAGGAAGAGTGAAGCAAGTTGTCAAGCAGCAAGCATGAGGATTGTGGGACCGACTATTGAACCACAGTCAGTCAGGGAGCAGGAAGGAGGCAGCTGCAAGAGCGACCACAGAGCACAGAGGAAACATGTTTATGTTGGTGGTAATGATGAAATACAGAATAATGGACTTACCCACTAACCCTTCCCCACCAACCTCCCAGCCACCACCAGACACACAGACATCTAGAATATGCCCAAATACTTAAAAAAAAAATCTTTAAAATGCAGAATCTCACCTTCACAAAATTCAATTCATCCATCACAATCGGAGCTAGGGAAATGACCCTGTTATCAACTGCTGCCACAGTCCAGGTCGTCCACCCTCGCTGCAAAGGAAAGTAAAGAGATCAGGAAGTTGCCACTCCCAGCCTTCCTCCATCAAAGCTAGAAAGAGTGGTTCAGTTTTCTTTGTTTGCAGGCCCTTGTCTTGCATGTTTCTTTTTGCCACAAATGGTCTAAGGTTTCTAAGCAGGGGATTGTTTGGCTGGAATTCATGTACAGCATCATGTTTTACAGCTGCAGCACTGACCACCCTCCTGGATATTTAGGAACTCTGCAATAGGCCCGTTTTGTGCAGTTAAAGGGGAACATGTAGTACACTCGCAGCAAAAGACAATGTCTGATGTTTCACAATATGTTCAAAGAGATTCTATATTGTGGCCCTACACTGGTACTGCATGCAGAGAGAAAAATCACAGAAATGCCAGCAAATATCTGACCATGTCAGTTGCTGCAGCTGTAACCGTGCTGGGCATGGGTGTAGGTATACATACTCCATAAAAGCCACGGCTTACAAGTTGATTGTACAGAGAGTGGTATTCTGAGCCATGACCATTGATTGTGGTTGCTCTTCTGCCTGATAGCCACCTCTACTGGCGTTATAATGTGATTGCTGAGCTGTTTGAATTAAACATATAGTTCAGAGCATTAAACTAAGTACTGCTTTCTTTCTTATAGTTTTTGAAGTACAATATAGGATGTACAAATTTTTTTTTTACTTTGTGGTGCTTGCACACCTACTTTATCCGCCTACACTACCCCCTTGGTCCACTCCTTCGGACCACTGATCAACCCCCACCGGAACACCAACTCTGAATCTGCCCCTAGAATGCTCTCTTGTTCTCCCCTGTATTACCTTGATTCCCAGCAATCCCCCCCTGGGTGGGGTGAAGATGAACCTTCCTCAACCTTACTGGAGGAGAACTTGGCACAGTGAGGTCTGACCGTAATCCGGTAGATCCTGGGAGGCATTGATCGGTCTTCATCTAGGACCGAGAGGGCTTTTTTCCTGATTTTCTTGTTTCCCCACCCAACCCCTAGAGGTGCCGGAGCGAGGACTGACGTCCGGAGAGTGACGTGCTGACGCACGTCTACCTTCCAAGCGCCCAACAGCATCTCCCCCTCCCCGACTCCACTGTACTGAGCCGCCAGAGCTCTTTGAGAGCCCATGCTTTCACTGGCTCTCTTCGTGATGTTGGGTACCTCCTGGTACCCCTGGCATCCCTCCCCGAGGAAGGAGAGCATCCGCTGGGACGCTCAATCCTCCCTCTCCCCGCCGAACCCCGTTGACCTGAGTCCATTCCCGAACCCGGGTTGCCGGCGCAGAGGATGTACAAATTTTGATTCAATTTGATTTTATTGTTTGACATAAATCTTTACAATATAAAATGGTACAGTAGCATACAGAAAAAAACAATAAATACATTTAACATAGGCATCTGTTTCATACGAACATATGAAAACTGCCAGCAGAAAAGGCCAATCGGTCTATTGAGTCTGCTCAATTCTGCAGCTAGCAACCCTATTTTGCAGCTGTCCCTCCCTCCCTAACCCCCTCTCTTGAACCTCCTTTTTGCCCTATTCCAGCCCCTCTTGAAGCACCCCACTGTTTGACAGGCCACTACCTCTGATAGGCCACCACCTCTGCTGGTAGCGCATTCCACTCTGCCACCACCCTCTCTGTAAAAAAGTGCCTTCTCATTTCCTTCCTAAACCTAAACCTTCCACCCTCCAATCTCATATCATGACCATGAGCGCCCCTCCATGTCTGTTCTGTTTATTCCTCTCATGTACTTGAAGGTCTCGATCATATTCCCCCTGTCCCTCCTCTCCTCTAGTGAGTACATGTTCAACTCTCTCTCAGTCTATGTTCATATGGCAATTCCCCAGACCCTGGATTGTCTTTGCTGCCCTGCATTGCATCCCTTCCAGTAGTCTAATGTCCCTTTTTATGTATGGGCGCCAGTACTCCACAGTACTCTAGGTGGGGCCTGACCAGCGATCTGTACAGTGGGAGAATCACCTCTCTCCTCCTTGAGGTTATACCCTTTACTGTACAGCCCAGCATTTTGTTGGCCATTGCTACTGCCTTTATTTGTTTATTTTAGTCTTTGGTAACCGGGTTAGGCCCACTAGGCACAAGTGCCTGTTTTCAGGGGCGACCTGGGAGCACTGGGCAGTTAAGTGACTTGCTCAGAGTCACACAGTATGCAAGTGGAGATTGTGAGACTCAAACCCAGGTCTGGTCTGCTGGATATACCAAGCTTGTTCACAGCTCATTACTCTAACTTCGAGGCTATACTGCCAGCCCTAGAGCCTATAGCCCTATAGGCTATAGCCTTCCTACACTGTGCAGAGTTGTTCATTGCTCCCATAATGAACACCCCAGATCTTTCTTCTCCTCAGTCTCAGCTAGCTGTACCCCCCACCCCAGATGGTAGTTTCTTCTTGGAATTTTTACCCTGAAATGCAGCACCTTGCATTTCTTTGCATGGAATCCAATAACAAATAGAATACATATGGTATGCCTGTTAAAATTCTACAGTCATTCAACCTTCATAGCATTTATTATTTATATTCCTTCTTATTGCATCTTATAACTAAATATACAGTACTATCAAGTCTAATCCCAAAATTATGTATATTTGTTTTAATCCGACTGTAACTCATTATGTTAGGTTTCCTTTATAGTTCCAACAATTTCTCTTAAAGTGATATTCCTTGAATGAATTTAACTAAACAGTGTAGAACTGTTTTATCAGTGGAATTAAACAAATAGGCCCAGATATTCAAACTGCGCCCAAAAAAGTGCGCAACAGCAGGAGCAAGCACAAGTCCACTACGCCTATGCACAAGAAGCGCGATATTCAAAAACTGCGCAGGTCAACTTGCGCCTGCGGCACTCGACTGAATATCGTGCCACCTGTGCCATAGTGCAACCAGGGATGTGCAATTGCGCAGTCCAGATGCGCCATAGCGCAACCAGGGATGCTCAGTGGAGCAGGGCAGCAGTGCAACAGCACAACCAGGGATGCGCAGGGACAGGATGCAGGGGCCCACCACCCATGCCACAGATGGGCAGAGGAGCACACACAGCAGAACAGACATCGCACCTCACACCCCATGCACTGCACAACTGGTGGAGAGCCGGAATAACCACCGACCCATGGATACCAGCAACAAACCCACAGTCGGGGCATGATGCCCCAGCACACCCCCTGGCAAGCTGTGACCGGCACACAAGGAGGGCCGACCACCCCATGCCACACCATCCCACCAATGCAGAGCACACCCTGCACCGTGATCCCCAGACACCCTGCCCAGGAGCAGCGTCCACCAGTGCAGGACACCCCATGCATGCCACCACCCCCACTGTGACAATGCAGCCCTGTGCACCACAGAACCATGCAAGGCAGCCCCACCACGAGCACCCGTCAGCGGGTGGCAACACACAGCGATGCAACGACTGCATACACAGTGCCACCATGCACGTCCCCCCCGAGGTACAGCTGAGAGACCAACCATGCGTCAGCACACGAGATGCCCCACACATGGCAGGGCATGGCCCGTACACCACCACCAGTGGTACAGCACCCTGCACACCCTCCCAAGGACACACCCCGACCCAGCACTGGCCAACAGCCAGCGCAGATACCCACAGTGGTGCATGGAAGCATGCACCACACAGGATGCAACACAGTGTATGGACAAACACCCACCCATACCCAAGGGCACACCAACACAGGGACACAGTAGCGGGGCAACCAAGCCCCCAGCGTGTGGCCACGGAAACCGTGTACACATGGCCAGCACCCCTCCATGGCACAGGAGTGCCAGCCACCCTGCGCAGGCACCGTGGAGCTGTACACCACCAGCATGCGCCTGGAGCACAAATGACAGACAGTGGTGCACATCCCCTGCGACACACACAAGCGACAGCATGGAAGTGGGACAACAGCAGCGGAGGTCACAGTGTCACCCGAGGCAGACATGCACCACACCAGTGACAGGAGGCAACCCGGCATTGTGCTGGGTACAGTGGCTGTCCAGCATGGACAGCCACCACTGACATGCCAGTGGACCGTGCAGGTCACAGACATGCAAGGGTGTCAGCTGCACAGGCCACGGACGGTCTGACAGGTGTGCCATGGACACAGAGCATGCACTGTGGACCACTGCACACAGTCACCCAGTGCACAGGGAACAACAAACACACCACAGACAGTGACTGATAGCCACTCCCACACCATACTCACTTCCCCACGGACACACACACACACACACGCACATGACTGCACCACCCCTGACGCCATGCACACCACTGCAGCTGAGCACCTATAGCCCGCTGCAAATCAGAGACCACCACAGTAGGCATATCAAAGGAAATGTATTTAAAAACAGCAAACAAAACTATATACAACTATTTACAAAGGTTTGGGGGGAGGGCCACAAACAAGGTGGGGGTGGGTAAGGGGCAGGGGTGAACAAACGGTAGAGGGAAGGAGGGGTGTGAGGGTGTGTCCAGGGGGTAGAGGAAATCAGGGGCATCACTAAGCTCAGCGGGAGCCCCCCTCCCCACTCCAGCTTATCCTTCTGCCATGACGCCGTTGTACTCCCAGCCTGTTGATACGTTCTAATATCTCCACTGACGCCCTGGCAACCTGGAGGATCTCCCGCAGTGCCACTCTGATGTCGTGTAGCTGCCATCCACCTAGGACAAGGGAACAGAGTCAATAGGTGTGAATGCACAGCCCCATGCAGCCCACCCACTGTGCATGGCATACAGCCATGGGACATGCCTCTGTGATGGTGTGTGACCACCCACAGTGATCGCGTCCAGAAGACCTGCCCACCCAGGCGCACACAGCCAAGCAGACCGCTGCACACACCCACCAGCCAAGTCCTACACAACACCACCGTGGCTATTCAGTGACATGGCTATGCGGTGCGAAGGCAGTGGCACAGCCATGTACCCGGTGCATGCATGGACCACCATTGACGCACTCCCAGACATGCAGTGCCACTGGACAGTGCTGACTGTACCCAGTTGCGTGCATGGCAGTGGTGTCAATGGATGGTAGCCATGCCCCGCTGCCCGCCCTGTTACACAGCTTGCAACAGTAATCATGGATGTAAGGCACTCACCATCATCAGGCTGGTCCCTGCGTCTGTCTTGTCCGGCCACCCTCTCGGCCTGCTGTTCATCACGGCGCAGCCTCCCTTCCCTCACCCGCTGGTGCTCCTCTGGGCCTAGGGTGCAAACATGGAGAGAGGAACATCAGTACAATCCGGTAGCAAAGTCCCCCCCGCCCCCATGTGTGTGCAATCCCACACAGCCATACCCATCCTCCCCCCACCCCGATACCACCACCATCACCAACACTGGATGGCCCCCCCATGTGCTGGACACATGCCACCGTGATACCCGTATGGACATTAACAGTGTATGGATGGGGCACCTACCTGGCCGTGGCACCGTGCCCCTCCTGGCACGTGCCCGCAGGCGGGCAAGTCTTTCTGGGTCCCGGCGCTGCAGGTCACCATAGGGGTGCCTGCACTGCTCTGTGGTCCTCTCCATGCCAGTGGCCTCCTCCAGGGCCACTGCCACCTCCTCCCACACCGCACTCCTGGCCCTGTCCAGGGGTGCCTCCCCAAATAGGGCAGTGGCATGGGGCTTCACTAACTGGACCAGATTGGCCAGTTCCAGTTGGCTCCAGATGGGCGCCCGGCTCCATGCCATCCTGTACTTTTTTGGTGTCAAAATGGTACTCTGTAGCGTACATTCGCCACGTGCAGATACTGCATGGTACTGCACTGTCATTCCCCATCGTGCTGTCACCGAACAGTGTGATAGATGTGCACCCATGCGGATGCATGGCGCCTAGGGGGCAAAGGTTGGCACAGGGTCAGGGGGTCTCTTGCGCATGGACCGCCACAGTGCGATTGGTACTCACCGCTTGTAGCACAGTAGGGCACCTGTGTGCCACTTCCTGTAGCTGCCTACCGTGCTGTGGCCCCAGTGCACCTACGCCGCCCCAGTGCCAGAATGCCATACATGTGAACAGCGCAGTAGCACCACTGGCACAATGGTGGCCATGCGCTGCATTGCCTCCCACGCACAGCACATCAGCAGCGCGGCAGGCATCAGCGTCAGCACCCCAGGCATGCACTGTTTGGTGTCCACTGCGTATGTCACAGAACTGCGCCCTTGCCTGAGCATGTTCAACACAATTGCGCAAAGCGCAACAGCGCGATATTCAGCCGGCATATGCAAATCAGTTAATCAGCCATTCAATGGCGCAGATATCGCATTAGCATCCACTTAAAATTGAGCCTCACCTCATTTACATGCGTTGTGCTATAAAAATGTGACATTGGGCTGCAGTGGCCATAGTCTGTTATTGCAGTCTATTGTGGTGAGTTGCATGCTGTTTGGGAGTGTGGACTGTGGTGTGTGGGACATGCATGGGACTGCACAGTCACAGGTAACACCTGTCATTCCCACAGGATAAAGAATGAGCGATCGTGAGGTGGAGGACGAGGAACAGAGACATGGGAGGAAGAGGAGGCCTAACTTCACCAAGGCAGAAACAGATACCCTGTTTGAGGCCTACCTTGACCAGGAGCCGCTGCTGCAGGGAACACCACAGGCCTGTGCTGCTGCATGGGAAGAGGTGACGCGTGCCGTCAACCTGCATGGCAGCCACCAGTGGTCCATGCAGGAGTGCAAAAAGAAGATGGGCACGGACAGGCGGAGGATTAAGGACAAGGTGGCTGCGACCGGTAGGGGACAGCCAGCTATGCAACGCCTGACCCCACAAGAAGAGCGAGTTGCTGGCAGCATGCGGCGTTGTCCCATCGAGGGTGTTCCAGGTGGTGGATTCCAGATGGGTGGTAGCCCATCACTGCATGGTAGGTCCTGGTCTGTCAATGGGGGGAGACAGGGTAGGGCAGATACATTAATGCTACTGTGTTCCCTTACAGCTCCTGAGCGTCTACATGGGTCAGTGGTGGTGGGCTTGTCCACTGAGGGTGATACCATGGACATAGAGGAGGGCCTGTCCACTTCCACAGGTGTCCGAGGGTCAGGGTGATAGTGGGCCCACCTGGCTGTCCGGACTGATGTTGGTGGATCAGGTGCGGAGGAGGCCCTGCCCGTGTCCCAGCATGCCACCATCCATGGATGCCATCATGCTGAGACTCGGGCTGGTGCCGGATCCATCACTGATGATTATGGAGCTCACTTCATGGACAGTGATACGTGTGGGCCGCAGGATGGCCACACAGCCGGTGACAGCACGGTCATGGCCATGGGTGGTGCCGCCGTGGAGGCCTGCGTGACATCACAGTCCCAGCCTGTGCCTGTCTGCACCAGTGGGGCAGCACTGGTATGTGTCCAGGACAGTGGGGCTGTTGCGGCCGCTGCGGCGGCACTGTTGAGCCCTGGAGAGCGGCAGCCGGAGGGGCAGAGTCAGCAGTTGGCCAATGGCCATGGGGGTACAGTGTCAGGGGAAGGCATCAGTGCACCGCCTGTGGACATGCTCAGGCCTGACCCTGGTGTGCAGCGCCCACCCTCAAGGGGTGCTGCCTGTCAGGGCCACAAACACCGTGAGGGACAGCATGCCGATCAGGCAGATGACCTCATAGAAGAGCACACCCGCATACTCCAAGCATCAGTCGATCAGCAGTTGCGGCTTGTGACGGCGGTGGATGCACTCAGTGCGGCTCTGTGCCAGTCAGAGGAGCAGCGCAGCAGGGACACCAGTCTGCTCCTGGCAGGGATGGACCGGATGCAGGAGGATGTGACCGCTGCCATTGACAGGCTGACACAATCACAGCTGCCATGGCCACAGTGGGCACACAGTTATTTGCCCATGGTCGCAGACACTGCGCAGTGCAATGTCCACCCCCTGTTCCCAGCATCGTGCGACACCCTCCTTGTCGACACCGGGTTCAGCTGTGGGCATCCCGAGCATGCCTGGCGCAGGCATGTTCAGGTGCTGCAGACCCCTGCGCGAGCACGGTCACGTTCACGAAACGGAACCCCTGGGGGACCGTCAGTGCCACCCCATGAGGCCATTGGTCAGCTTGTCACTGCTGTCGGGTCTTGGTGGGGCCACCCATGCATCTGTGGTGGCCGTGTCACTGTGGCACATGACTGACCTGTCGCCCACCATGGCTACTGTCTGATGCTGCCCTGTGTGCATTGTGTTGTTAAACGTGCAATGCCCAGGTGGGATACCCGGCCCTGCACACACACACACACTCGTTCCATCTGCATACCCTCCCAGCTGCTGTCCGCTGTGGCGTGTGCATGATGATGCCTGTGTTGCGCTGTCCGCCACTGTGCAATGGTGCCCAGCATCTGACACACGCACAATGACAGGCACTGGGCGTGGTGGTCTGTGGACGTGTGTGTGTGGCTAGGTGGCGTGTTGGGGTCATGCATTCTACCCTTTTGCATGTCATGTGGGGTGTGTGTGTGTGAGTGTGTGTGTGTGTGTGTGTGTGTGTGTGACCACGCGTGCGTGTAGACCTTGCCCATCCCTGATGGCGTGTGTGGTTCCATGCTCGGCCAATTCCCTTAACGACATGCACCCCTGGGGTTTGTCCATGCGTGTTTGTGGGTTGTGCCCTTGCCACTGGTGGTTGCACATGGCCCCATGACTTACCTGGGTTGGTTGAAGTGCTCCTCTGTGATGGTGTCCCGGTGCAGTTGTGCCATCCGGATCAGTCGGGGGTCCCTTCGACCAAGGGGGTGCTGCCCATCACCATCTTCACCAGCGTCCCTCATCGTCCCCTATCGCTGTCCTCTCTTGACCTGTACGGCTATCCTGACAGTCGTTGGCCATGTTATGCAGGATGCAACAGGCCAGGAATAGCCCACAGGCCTTTGAGGGGCTGTACTGTAGGGCACCGCCAGACGTGTCCAGGCAACGGAAACATGCCTTCAGCATCCTGAACACCCGCTCGATGACATTGCATGTGGTGGCATGTGCCTCATTGTAGCGTTGCTGTGATGGGGTCATGGGCCGCCAGTATGGTGTGAGCAGCCAGGGACGGAGTGGGTATCCACTGTCACCTGTGTGTAGAGGATGGACATTAGTTTGGTGATCAGCGTCGCCCTGCCATGGGCCATCTAGGCCAGTAACCATGTCACCTCTGACTATGCCCCTCCCAAGCTCCATGTCTTTCTGCGTGATTTGCATACTCACCCACTAGGTGGCCAGTGGGGATGTCCCCACTCTTGAACCTGTGGCACAGTGCGGACTGGTGCCAGATGAAGGCATCATGTGCTCCCCCAGGGTGCGTGGCACAGACATTGATTATGCACCCCCTGGCATCGCACACCACCTGGCAGTTGATGCTTGCATACCCCTTCCGATTCATTTATGCGGCCCCTTCGGGGCCAGGTGGCGTGAGGATGGCCACATAGGTGCAGTCTATTGCCCCGAGCATGCCAGGCATACACGCTGCCCTGTGGAACTCCTGTATGTTTGCTGTGCACTCTGCCAGTGTGCTGGGGAAATGGATGTACTCTGCAGCATGTGGCAGCAGTATGCTGAGGAATTGGGTGAGAAGGCGTGACGCAGCCGACTGGGTTATGCCTGTCATGTCCCCTGTTGGTCTCTGGAAGGTACCCGTGGTGAGCAGGCACATGACAGCTGTCACTTTGATCTCCACTGACAGAGCATGGCTCCGTCGTGTGGGTGCCTGCATCACATCACTGCACAGCTCACAGAGCCACCTCAGGATCGCCCGGTTCAGGCGGTACCGGCCCACAATCTCAGTATCAGTGTACAGCTTGAAGCTGGTGTGGGCACGGTACTGCCTGTTGGGGCATACCACCAACAGGCTTCTTCCATGGCCGCACCCCTGCTGCCTGCCTTTTCACCCCCTCATAACTGCTCTCCATCTGGATGGTGAATTGGCCATGTCCCTGGCTTGTGTTACCTCCGCAGCTGTTTTACTGTTCCCCACTGTCCTTACTGCTACTCCCCCTGCACCAGGAGCACCTCCCTGTAGTGGCTGTACTGCCCACTGTCTGTGCCCTCAGTGCTGTGTGGCACTTCCAAATGTTGTCCTGTGCTGTGGCACAGGCTCCCCACACTTTCCCTGTTCCTGGTGGTTCCAGGTGCTCTGTTCTACTCCCAGTTTCTGTGTGCCCGTGTGGCTGCCTGCAGTTCATCAACATGTGGCTTCCCCTGTAGCGTTCTTGTGCCTCTCTCTTGTTCCTTTTTATTTTGGATCATTTCCGCTATCGCGCAACTTCCATTTGCTCCCCTATTGCGCATGGCGCATGTTGTTGAATATCGCACTGCGCCATTTATGCATGGTTCCTCCCCCTTCAGTTGAGCATGCATTCATTACCATTGCGATTTGGGGGGGTGCATCTGCCTCCTGCTGAATATCGCAAAATGGCGCATTTTCGAACTTGCGCCGGCGCATCCCTGTTGCGCATGGCACAACCCTTTTGAATATCTGTGCCATAGTGTGTAGTCTCATGGGGAGATAGCTCTAATGAAGAAAATATTGATCTTAAACAACTCTTCCTAATTTTTCTATACTTTGGACAATGGAGAGTAATATGCTTTAAATCATCCTCTATACTTAGTCAACAGCTGCAGTATCTTGTTATAACTCCCTCTCTCCTTTGGTCGTAATGTATATAATTCTTTTTTTTTTAAATATATTTTTATTGAAACAAAAAGAACAGAGTTTTTCTTTTTTTTTTTACACATTCAGACAGTCATTACATTATATGCAGTGTTCTAATTCTGTGAGTCCAGAAACATGTTTACATACAGAGGTTCAGTGCCCTGTTGAGGCTCCAAACAGTCATTCCCTTCAGGAGCTTCCAATCTGTACAATTCCCTGGGTGTCATAGTATGATGATAAATTCTCGTCCCAGCCCCCCACCGGGTCAGAATAGATGGGCCAGGGCGGCAATGCAATGTGGGGTGTCAGAGTGACTTTGGATACCTGTATTGCAATGTTGTTAGGCCAGAACCCATCTCAGCCAAGGTGAGGTGGTCAGCCTCCCTGGATCAAGATCCTGCTCCATCTAGTTGCTTTATCCCTGTATTTGCCTCCCTCCCACTCTTGACCCAGCCTGCACGGATCAGGGCACAAAGGAAGCATCTTTAGGCATTACATTCAATATCCATCTGGTCCACCTAGAGGTACACTTTTCCTTTTGATCATTTCTAGTGTGGGTGAGCACCTCCATGTGGTAAATCTGGTTTATTACTGCCCTCCACTCCTGCAGAGTAGGGGTTCTGAGGGTGAGCTATGCTTTGGTTATCGCATTTTTGGCTCCTGTGATCAGGATACCCAAGAGATATTTAATGTCAGGGTCTCTGAACCCTATAGGGTAGCGTAAGAGGAAGTATAGCCTGTCTGTGAGTTCTATATCCTTGCCTAGTATCTCTCTCAACTCTCCCTGTATTAATTTTAAAAAGTCCTGTATAATAGGGCATGACCACATCACATGCATGTGACGTGCCACCTCCTCCTTGCAGTGGCGCCAGCACTTGGCTTCTCCCTGAGGATTGTAGTGTTTGGTTATCACCGGGGTGCGGAAGTAGCACACCAGTTGTTTTCATGAGTACTCCCTCCATTGGTGGGAGCTGGTTACTCTGGCAGAGTTCTGGCATGCCATCATCCAACCCTCCTCATTGATCTCAAATCCCAGTTCCTCCTGCCATGCCTTCAAGTTATTCTCTGTGTGGCTTTTCAGGCTAACAATAAGGGGCTTCTGGAGTCTAGAAATTAAGTGTCCACCACCTGGATGTAATATGTTGGTGAGGGCGATAATGATTGTGGGGAGAAGACCCTGGTTCTGAATTCCTCCAGGGCAGGAATTATAATAATGGCAAATTTGTAGATACCTGTAAAAAATCTTGTTGTTGGAGTCCAAATTGTCTCCGTATCTCTTCAAAGGTTCTAAATTTACCTCCTATGCAAAGCTGGGGGGGATATCGCAGTGAATATAGCTCCCATTCTTTAAATTTATGGTCCATGGATGCTGGATGAAACCCCGGGAGGTGTGCCAAGGGACTCAGAGGTGGCATAAACTGGGGGCTGCATATAATTCTAAATGAAACCTGGTTGTTAATCTCCTCACTTGTGGCATATCTAATATGTTTAAATATGGTGCAAGGAAATAATCCAATTCAATACTTTTAAACCATTTGTAATGCCTAAGTTGCATAATTCGTGCTTGATCTTTTAACTAAGCAGTATCTCTCATTCTTATTTCAACTGCGTCTTAATTTCCTGATATGGCCTAAAATGAATCTCATACAATAAATGACCCAGTCCCAGGGGGAAAATGTAATTCTTAATTTCATTGATTATTGGAAAAGGATGTATAGTGGTCTGAGTAACAAATTTGGGCATGTCCACAATGGGGGCAACAAAGGGTTCTGGCTTACAAATGTTATTTTCCTAGTTACACCACTGATGCTGGGTCCCACTTTGTCTGAAACCAGTGAAGGGCTCTTTTAAACAAGGTCCTGGGCTTACGTATAAGTGTCAGTAGTCTGCAGATATCTCGAAGTCTTTCCGGTCTTAACCCATTACCTTCAGTAGCTCTGTTTGAAGTCTGAATCATCCGTTGCTTTATCCGATACAAAATGGCCTCCCAGGAGAATTAAGGCAACAGATGCTTTATAGGACCCTCTCTGAGGCAGAAAGTGATGTTACATTTGGGTAAGCTGTATGGTACGGCTGTGTGCATAGTTGAGAGGTATGGACAGAGGGTAATGAGGGGCATCCTTCCTAATGTGAAACAGCTTAGGAGTATAGACAGAGGAGTTCTGAGGGGTAAAATGAAGGACATCTAATGTGGACAGTTAGTTGAGAGGTATGAACAGAAGGGTACTAAGGGTTAAAAGGAGGGTCATCCCTCCTAATGTTAGACAGCTGAGAGGTGTGCACAAAAGGTTTCTGAGGGTTTTCCTTTGTAATGTGGTCAGTTGTGTCCCTCGTAAAATTTGTGTTTTTGTGACTGAACAGTGGGGACTGTAAGCACAAAATAATGTCAAACATTAAAGTTGCAGACTTGTTCTCCTTCCGAAAGTGCATCTTATGCTAATCTCATTATTCTGTCAGCTTTCTGAATTTAAGATGTGTCCCTGATTTGGGGTCTTTGTCCCTTATTTTGTTAAGCCTTGTCCCTGATTCATGAGATAAGAGGTTGAGAGGTATGCCCCCCTTCCCTCCAATTGGGGGCTTACCTTATTGCCCATTTTTGCTGCCGCTGCATCCTGGAAGCACCTCCTATCTGCATCAGACACCTGCGGGTGTCCCCGAATGTTGTCTCCTGAATTTCCAACTGGCCCTAGTCCTTTATGGTGCCCCAGGTTCCCCAATCAGCCCCAGTGTTCCACTTCAGCCCTTTTAGGCTTAGGTCTAATCCGCAAGTCACCGGCATTTCTCTGGTGCCGCCGGCGCTCGTGTATGTGAAGTGAGTGCTTTTGATTTTACTTACTGCCACTTTGCAGTCAATCGGCACAATAAATATGGGTGCTAGCGGCAGTCAAAAAATTGTAACTAAATGTATATAAATATTTGAATGTTAAGAGGGTAGCACTGAAAAAAGACACTAAAGGGGCTAATGTTAGTGGGACAATAATGTAAATACAATAAATATACTGGCTGCCCCAGAATGTTTAGAGTTGGGACTTTCATGAGTTGCCTGTCTGCTGCCTAGGGGCACTACATTTCGGCAGCAGCGACAGGCGATAGACTGCAGCAACAGGTTTAAGAGATGCAGCATTGAAAAGGGCACAGAAACAGCTATTGAACAATGGGGCACAGAATTAAAATGACTGCTCTACCTGGCTGCACCAGGACTTTATATTCATAGACAGCTGAGAGGTAAGGACAGAGGGTTTCTGAGGGGGTAAACTGAAGGACATCCCTCCTGTGGGACCCTTAAGAGGGATGGACAGAGGATTTCTGAGGGTTTGAATGACAAGTGTCCCTCCAAATGTAGGACAGATGAAAGGTATGGACAGAGGGTCTCCGAGTGGTAAAATGAGGGTCATCCAGCCTAATGTGGGATAGTTGAGAGGCTTGTGGCAGACTACTTCAAAAGGGTAAAATTAGGGCATTCTTCCTAATTATTTGTTTAAAACCTGGGAACCAGAAAAGGCACACTACGTGTGCCTTTTCTGTGTGCCAGAATGAAACTTCTATCACAGCCGTGAAATGCAGGCATGGGTCATTGTCCCCTTGATATTACACTCCTGCCAGCTTGTTGGATCAGCGGTAGGGCTACCTCTTGCTACATCAATGACCCAGATTCGGGAGCGAGCCTGGATCATCAGAGGACGGCCAGGGAGAGGAGGCTTGAGAGTCCCAGAGGATACTTGCCTCCTCTGGGGAGGGTAGGTCACTGCCTCTGCTACAGTGCTGCCACCTAGGGGACCATGGATATCAGCGCAGTAATAACTAGGCAGGGAAGGGAGGTCATGAGCTGGGCACATGGGTAAACATAGAAACACAGAAGTTAGTGGCAGATAAAGGCCTCCAGGCCCACCCAGTCTGACCTGATTTCCCTACCTATATGACACTGCAGGCCCTAAATGGCCAAGTACTGCATCATTATGCCTGCCTCTGCTTGTGCCCCCCCAGCATGCTGACAGCCTACATAGAAACATAGACGCTGTTGGCAGAAAAGGACCACCTGGTCCATCTAGTCTGCCCTAAAGTCCCTACCAACTGTGCTACCATCGATCCTACTTGAGCCTGTGGGAGAAATGGAAGATAAAGGGCCCCAATGTTTGAGGTGAAGGACCCTGGTACTGTACATCAGGCCCGTGTGTGTGTGTCATACTGCTGCCTGATGAAGTCTGGGATGTTCGGAGGTATATCCCCTGTCTGCCCTTGACCCCATCAATAGAGGTATGCCACATTTCCATGGAGGAGCAACGGTGGCATGGAGAAGTGGCTGAGTCAGTCTGTGCCGTTGGGCTCCAGAGAGAACAAGCACTGGAGACTAAATGGGGCATGAAAAATGTATGTAAAAAAAAAAATTACTCCTTGCGAAATGTGAAAGTATGATGTTTGAGAAAGGGGTTTTCCCCCATAATATAAGTCACAGAAAACTGGATCTGGTAGGGCCTTAGAAAACAGCACCCCACTACACACACACAAACACAAACTGGAGTATGTGTATTGAAGTTCAAAATAGCCACTCAGGGTTACGTACCTTGGATGCTCCAGCCACCATAAACCTTTCAATGCTTCGGCTTCCGCTAGAGATTTTGCGGACAAAATCAGCAATGGTATCCAGTCCCCGTACGCTGGCCTGACAAGACAAATATGTTATAGAATAGAGGGTACCTCCCTGCATTTGACTATGAATGTGCTGTTTCATGTATTTCAAGTGTTAGACATGGACACAACAATCAAAAGTGTTTCACAGTCTTGCCAATTTCACATTACTTTAGCTGACAAGTGCTAGTGTCATTTACTGATGACAAGTAATTACTAGATTTAGGGTCCTATTTACTACTGGGGCCAGTATATGCACCATTTGTATGCTGCTGGCCTGCAAAGCTCTGAACCCTAAAGCTCTGTAAATGATAAAGGCAATTTCTTCTTTTTTCATCTACTACTGCTTTTTATATAATGGGTTGGACATTTTCTGCTTTCTGATTGGCTAAACAAGTTCTGAGACCCATATCTTAATTCTCTACAACTGAACAGGTTCAGGCAGTGGGATATGGAATTTGGGCAGCTCACATACAGAATTTTTGAGCCACTTTGTTCATTCCTGATTGGCATCACAAACATGGCTGCCACCTTTACTAGTGTATAAAAACGTCAACTAAGCATTACAAAGAAAATTTCCTTAAAATAAATAATTAAATGTTCTTTTCATTCAATAGCATCTCCTTACATAAGCAAATTTTAAAACTCAAGTATTGTTCAGAGTTTCCCTTTCTTGTGTTTCTTTGATAATCATAAAAAATCCTCCTCCAATCCTTACTAGTTTGCTGGAGAACTCCCTGCTCCTTACCATTCAACAAATGAAACTGAGGTTCTGGTTCCACTTGAGGCCTGTGTATGTTTTTGTGTCACAGAATTAACAGAAGTGAAATACAAACCTCCTGTTATTTCAGTGGACTGACGTGAGTGTAGTTTCAATATCAGCGGGTATCTGAATAGCCTGGCAGACGTATTTCCACATTCATTGCCTCACACAGTCAGGAACCTTGCATGCCAGGGTAGCATAAGCCATGGCTGTGAGTGTACGCAGCAGCCAAACTTCCATTCTACTCCTATTAATTCTGTAGCGTGTGTGTGTGTGTATCAGTGAAATTCTGCAGAATTTTGACTTTATTCCGTACTACCATTCTATGTATGTATGTTGGGGGAGGGACATTCTACTAGTGGAATACTGCAGAATTTTGAATTCTTTTATTAAATAGGTAGGTTTAAATACTGCATATTGATTGGCTCAGAGATGTGGGTTATTGTGGGAGCATAACGCACAGGTAAAACAAGTCCCACCAGCAAGGGAACAGTGCATCTAGAATATCACTAAACAGCTTCTGAACTTTGGCATTTCAAACAAGCCATTTTTTCTCACTCACTAACTGCAGCTAGAGACAATGGCAGAACTACCAGCTTATTTTTGCTTCACCCCCTCCAAGTCTGAGTCTACATTCCCACATTCATGTAAATGAATATTTATTATTGTTTACAAATCACATCTGTTCAAGTGTCATATTTGCCTACCACCCCTAGTGTCATATTTGTAAGAGGTGAAGTACGTATTTTTGGACTGTTTCATAAGAGCATTCCAAGGTTTGTGTGTTGTGCTGTAACGACACACACCCAGGGCAGAAGGCACTCCCACCACTCTGCCTGCGGCTTTGTGCCTAACAATGCCTCTGGGTGTGCACTGTGACAGCACAATGCACACCTCATCATGTCATATTGCTTATGTATCCCGTGATAAACATTATGTAGAAAGACAGATAACTGCCAGGTGAAAACCATCTGTGGCGGGACTATTTTACATTTCTTAATAATATTTTATTATATATTTTGTCTTTTAAAAATTTCTAGAGTGAGAGAACCAGGATAAGACCCAGTTTAATTTTTATATACATTCTGAGGGATATGTACAACCCTCGAGGCGGGTCTACAGCATAAGGCAAATAGCCCAAACCAGAAGGATTATTCTGTCCTTGTCAGGGAAAATCTGACATAGGACGTCTCTATGTATATAGTTAATACACAGAGGGAAGGAGACAATCAGGTGGGGGGGATGGAAAAAAGGAGAAAGTACAGAATCATAGGAAAGCAAAAATGGTTGAGAAGTTGGTCAGAAAAAAGGAAACCAGAAACGAAAATACTCAGGAGTATAAGCACTACAGAAGCAATGCAATGTAATAGATACCAGAGAATGCTAATAGAGATCTTGTTTCTAATGAATGTCAATGTCTCAAACTAAGAAAACCCTGAAAGTGGTGTTCCAGAATGTCCGTGGGCTAAGTAACCCTATAAAGAGATCCAAAATAATTTCTCACATTAAAAAAATGCATCCCCAAATTATTCTTTTGCAAGAGGCACATTTATTAAAAGAAGAACACAAGAAATTACTTAAATATGGAATGACGGGAGGAGTGGCCAGTACATATACAAGAGTGCACAGGAGGGGAATAGCTATACTTATTCCACGAATGTTGACATTTCAAATACTCGAATCATATCAAGATGGAGAGGGAAGGCTATCCTTGGTGAAGGGATATTGGAAGGGCCAAACATACACAGTGGGAAGTATATATGTATCTCCAGGATCAGAGAATATAGTATACTAGAAAGTCTTTGATAGGGAAACTAATATTAGGAGGGGACTTAAATCTTCTAATGAAACCAGCAAAGGATAGTTCAAGCCCTAATACCCTCGAAGTGACTAAGGGACAGAAACAGGACAAGAGATTAATAAAGGACCTAGCTTTAATCGATACCTGGAGACATGGTCACCCAACAGAACGGGGATATACACACTTTTCAGGGGTCTGCAATACCTATTCTTGTATAGGTTACTTTTTGGTGGAAGCAGAATCTTTGGACATAAAACATAAGACAAAGATTTCCTCAATTTACCTATCAGATCATGCAATTATCACTACAGGACTAGAAGCAGAACAGGAAGTAATGATGAAACAATGGAGATTTAATAATATGTTAATTAGGGACAAACAATTTAAAGAAAAAATACAACAGTGGATTCCCAGAATAATACAGGAGGAATACAATAGAAGAGGTCCAAGAGGGAACATTATGGGGCACAATAAAATCAGTATTAAGGGGAGAAATTATAGCATATGCAACTCATCAAAAGAAAAAGAAAGACAGAAAACAAAAAGAGTTGGAAAAGGAATTAGAAAGGTTACAACAGGATCATGCAGAGGGGAGGAGAGGGAAGATAAGACTAAACAGCTTAATCAGATTAATCAGGTAAAGACAAAATTACAAGATATATTAAACCAGAAAACTGAACAAGCCCTGATGTATGTGAAGCAAAGATATTATGAAGGGGGAAACAGAGCAGCTAAACTGCTTGCTTATAGATTAAGAAAACAACAGGCACTAACAACAATTTCCAAATTAAAACATCCGACACAAGGCAAAATGCTTACTAAAACAAAAGAAATACTAGAAGGCTTTAGATCATATTATTCAAAACTATATCATCAACAACAAGAACCAGAAGAGGAAGAATACAAAAAGTTTTTCACAAAAATGCAATTACCTCAAATAACAGAGGAACAAAGTAAGTTATTAACTTGTTCAATTACCCCTCAAGAGATAAATGATGTTTTTAAAAACTCTAAATAGAACAAAAGCCTAGGCCCAGATGGATATACAGCAGAATTTTATAAAACATTTAAGAAAATTTTATTCCCACCACTAACTAAGTTATTTAATGCTATACAAGATAAGGATTCCCCTATGCCAAACAGCTGGCAATATGCTAATATATCGACAATACTTAAACCAGATAAAGACCCTATGAATTGTGAATCTTATAGGCCCATTTCAGTTTTAAACCAGGACTACACATTTTTTACAGCCATTATGGCTAAAAGATTAGAAAGCATACTCCCCCATATTATAAATAAAGACCAAGCAGGTTTTATTATAAAATGTCAGACAGCAGACAATATTAAAAGAACAGTATACCTACTAGAAGAAATACAAAAGGACAAAAAAACTTTTATACTGCTGAGTATGGATGCCCAGAAAGCATTTGACGGAGTTTCCTGGAGATTCCTAAGATACATGATGGAGAAATTCAATTTCCCAGTAGACTTCTTAAATATAATACAAAACATATATACATCCCCACAAGCCATAATAAAGGTAAATTGATCATTTTCAGCCTGCTTCTCCCTAAATAGAGGTATTAGACGAGGCTGCCCCCCCATTCCCCTCACTATTTGCCATATATGCAGGACCACTAACGCAAACGATTAGAGAAAATGAAAGAATTGCAGGGATAAAATATCTCAGTACCACCCACAAAACAGCATTTTTTGCCGATGACCTACTGATATACTTAACTGAGCCGGAAACCTCTATACCGAAACTATTCTCCCCTTCTTGGAGAGATTGAGTCCATCTCAGAGTACAAATTAAATACAAGTAAAACAGAAGTATTATGTTTAAATTACCAACCAAGCAAATCAGTTCAGGCAAGATATCCATTGAGGTGGAAAAGCAATAAATTTAGATATTTGGGGATAATTTTAACAAAAGAAACACAGGATTTATATGCAGCCAATTATGACCCATTATTACAATCTATAAAGGAAGATTTTCTGAGAAGGGACCCCTTACCTCTCTCGTTGAACCAGAGAATAGAAGTTATTAGAATGAATATACTTCCAAGGTTCCTATACTTCTTTCAGACTCTCCCGATATATCCGCAGCAGACAGATTTAAAAAAATGGAATAGTATGATATCCCATTTTATACAGCAAGGGAAAAAAATGAGAATAAAATAAAAAACCCTCCAGATGCCAAAAACAAAGGAAGAACTAGCCCTTCCTAATTTAGAACAATATGCACAGGCAACAGTAATTGCACACATATTACAATGGCTTGATGACAGGGCAGACCCACATTGGAAAGAAATAGAGAGAGGACTTCAACCAGAGGGGATAGAGAAATACTTATTTGGACAAACTATACCAAATTCAGTTATGCAAAAGGAGACCAGAATTAAACAAACCAGACAATTATTGAACGCATGGAGATCAATAATAAAAACAATTAATGATCCCCAAATTAATCTAATACAAAAAATAATGGCTGATCCTAGGTTTGAACCCACCAGACAGGATTATAATTTCACTAGGTGGCACCACCAAGGCCTAACCAGATTCTACCAATTATATGAACAGGGAGTTTTTTTGTCAATTTCAGACATTACAAGAAAAGTACCAACTAGGAAAACAATATTTTTTTAGATTCCTACAGATAAGGCATTTCTACAGGAGCCAGCTAGGAAAAGATTGGGATCCAAGAGAGATACACCCCTTTAAGAAACTAATAATTAACACAATAGAGATAGCAATACCAGAACATGTAATATCCAAAACATACCAAGCTCTAACAAGCAACCAGAAAAAGATCAAGATACATTCCCAGCAACGATGGCAAGAAGAACTGGGCACCAATTTAGAGGAAGAGAATTGGAAAGAGATATACACAACAGTACATAAAATTACAAGATCCTCAACTTGGAGAGAATTTGGGTGGAAATGTTTGATAAGATTTTTTAGAACCCCACAAATAGTGGGAAAATATAATCCACAACTAGGTATGACATGATGGAGATGGTGGGGAGAACAAATAGCCAACCATTTACACATATTTTGGAGCTGTCCTAGATTGGAATTATTTTGGAGATGGGTGGGAGAAGCATTAGGAGAACTATTTCCAGAAATAGGGACCCTGACACCAGAATAAGCCCTTATACTAAACTTTACAAATGAACTAGCAAGAGGTAATACAAGGCTCCTACTGGCCATATTAATCTTGGCAGTTAATAAAGCTGTCATGAGGAAGTGGCTACTTAGTGAGCCACCTACTTCTAGAGAACGGGAAGATATAGTATACCAAATATATAGAATGGAACTCATGACAGCTCAGATCAATTTAAAAACACAGAAAGTTCTAAATTTCTGGGCTAAATGGTGGCTCTGGATCTCAGACCATAGAGCAGACCTGATTCCATGAGGGTAAGCTATCCATAGGCAGGACGGGGACTACCACAAGGGACAAAATATAAGAAATACCATGTGCACTACTGAGTAATGATATTATGAGATTAACTCATAAGACCAATATGAATGATCAATCTATAAACATGAAATGTTATACAAGATTGTATAAAAATGTACTCTGCACTTCTGGAAAATCTAAGATAATAAAAAAATATTTAAAAAAAACAAACTTCTAGAGGGTTTGCTTTTTAAAAGTTGCCTATGGGTCCCTTTCCTAAGCACAATAAGACACTTTTCAGTGTTGGTTGTGCTAGTCTTGCCACACTTCCAAGGGCTGAAGACACTCTTCCTGCAGCCTCATGCCTTATCATGCCCCTGAGCATGGCGTAAACCCAGCACGACCAATGCCTCATTGTGTCTTATTCCTTACATATCCTCTGCTGCATAACCTCTCAGTCTTCTTGTTGGGGTATTTGACCCTGATGACATCCCAGTTCCATCTGCCATTGTCCCACTGTCCCCTTCAGCAGTTGCCCCCTGCAGTGCAGCACCTGAGGGGTTCCTCTCAGTCATCATTAAGATGGTACTGGGGTGTTGGCCCATCAACACAGTGTTGGGGCTACTGTTTATGACATTCACAGTCCTGGTTCAGGAATCAGTGTAGGGTGTGTGTGTGTGTGTGTGTGTGTGTGTGTGTGTGTGTGTGTGTGTTGGGGGGGGGTGGCTAGCCAGGGGAGAAGGACTGAGCATCCTAGAGGATGTAGTCCTTCTCCAGGGAGGGAGGGTTCCTTCCTCCACCACAGTACTGGCACCTGGGTGATCACATGTGGTACTGCAGTTGGAGGGCCAGTGGGAAGGTCAGGATAATATTAATGACAGGCATAGCAATGGATTATGTGTGTGTGCCCCTTGACAACCTTGTCATATCATCCTGTGGGTCCAGAGAAACCATGAAAATGGCTCCAGGTCAGCCTTACCATCACATTGCACCTCCTGACATCACACAGAAGACTTGGGGTTGAGGTAAATCCCCTCCACCCATCCTTGCTTGGGGCAAGCCATAACTAGATGGAGGATGGCAGATGGAGGTAGGTGGGGCTGATTTGGTTGTGCCTTGGGAGCTCCAGATGGAGTCAAGCACTGGAGACAGAAAGGGGGCCAAAAAGTAAAGAAAAGATGGTACTGGGATTTTTCTTGTTTTCCCCCTGACCTTTGACCCTCCCACCACCCTGCGGTGCATGAAGATCCAAGGATTAGCTGGACAAACACAGTGGAACCCCACTGGAGGAGCAAGATCCCTGGCTCAACATCAGGGGTTATTGCCGCAGGGGAATACATCATAGATCTCTTCTGCTGGGACAAGCTGCCTTGAGCAGTCTTCTTCCAGCCTGGACATCTGAGTGCCTGCTTCCCGACTCCACTCATGAATATTGACTGCCAGGATGGCAACGTGGGCCACTGGGCACCCTCCTGTGAAGCCTCCACTTTCAGGGATAATAGTGATAGTAGTTTATTTTGATAATAAAACTTAAATTGTTCTCACTTCTCAGATGATACAGCACTAATAGCAACTGGGAAGAGTCAGCTGGACTTAGAAAGTAACTTACAAGTAGACTTTGACAGGATAAGGGAGTGGTTCACCAGGTCAAGGCTCCAGATGAACATAAAGAAAATGAAGGCGCTATACTTTGGAGCAAAAAACAAACCTAAACTAAACATTCAAATAAATAAGTTGGAACAGATTGAACATGTAACTGAATATTGTTATCTGGGTATTGTTTTTGATGCTGAGCTAACATTTACTGAACATATTACCACATTGATTTCAAAGACAAGCAGAAAGATAGGAGCTCTTAGGTGAACCACTAAATGCCCAAATAAACAGGCAAGAAAACCAATAATGAAAAAATGATTTTGCCAACAGTAGAATATGGAAATCTAATATAAAGAGTGGCAAATAAGAGGATGTTGGATAAACTGGACAAGATACAGTACAAAATTGCAAGATTTGTACTTAGATGTAGTTTCAAAACTCATCACTGTGAAATGTTAGATTAGGATGGCAATCACTTGAAATGAGAAACAACATAACTTGGACAAAGCAAGCTCCTTCATAAATTTTTAGTACAACATACGGAACGTTATATTTCAAGAGTTGATTTTGGTAAAGATTTACCAACCATATGTATATTAACTAGATCTGTTCACATCAACAAAATATGCCCAGATAAACATAAGACTAAATAGGGAACCAAAACCTGACACTTTCAGGCAGCTTCATCATGGAACAATCTCCCCTTTAACATGCATACAGCTACTTGTCACAAAAACGTTGTTACTGACTTGAAAAATTGCTGCCAAATGGTATGTAATTGTTCAACTAAATTTTTGTCAATGACCTATCTATTCATACTCATCTGTGTTGCTCCCTTATGCCTATCCCATGCCTGTCTGAAGCCCTGCACTGTATTCATATCCACCACTTCCTGAGGTAGGCTGTTCCATGCATCCACTGCCCTTTCTGTGAAAAAGAACTTCCTCACATTACCCCTTAATCGGCCTCCCTCTAATGTCATGCTGTGTTCTCTTGTCCTGCTATTTTTCTTATATTGAAACATGTTAGACTCTTTCACCTTGTTAATGTTCTTAAGATGTTTGAATGTTTTGATCATATCACCTCTCCCTCCTTTGCTCAAGGGTATACATATTGAGCTCCATTAATCTGTCCTCATATGCTTTCTGATGCAGTGCCTGCACCATTTTGGTTGCCCTTCTCTGGACTGCCTCAATTTTGTTAATATCCTTGTGCAGGTGCAGCCTCCAGTACTGCGCACAGTACTCCAGATGGGGCCTAACCAGTGTCTTGTAAAGAAGGATTATTACCTCCCTCTTACAACTTGTGATACCCCTACTAATGTACCCCAACATCCCTCTAGCCTTACTTACTGCTTTAGTGGTCTGCTTGGATGATTTCAGGTCATCTATGATGATGCCCAAGTCTCTTTCTTCCCTTGTGATTGCCAGCAACTCTCTTCCCAACCTATAGGTAGCTTCAGGGTTTCTCTTCCCTATGTGCCTGATCTTGCACTTTTTTTGTGTTAAACCCCAGTTGCCACTCTTCCGACCATTTTGCCAGTTTTTCCAGATCTCTTCTCATTCTGCCCACCCCATCTGGATCATCTATTCTGTTGTACATCTTGGTGTCATCTGCAAACAGGCAAACCTTACCCTCCAGTTCATCTGCAATGTCACTGATGAAGATATTGAAGAGGACTGGTCCCAGGACTGATCCCTGAGGTACCCCACTTGTGACTTGCATCTCTTCTGACTGTATACTGTTTACCACCACTCTCTGTTTTCTGCCCGCCAACCAGTTTGCCACCCAGTTGACCAACTTCTGACCAACCCCGAGCCTACCCAGCTTATTGATCAATCTACTGTGTGGAACAGTATCGAAAGCTTTGTTAAAGTCAAGGTAGGCGACATCAACTGCACCCCCTTGGTCCACCACTCTGCTTACACAGTCAAACAAATCTATGAAATTAGTCTGACAGGACCTTCCTGTTGTAAACCCATGCTGTCTTGGATCCTGTGCTCCTATGGAGTCCAGGTGTTGCATTATCCTTTCCTTAAGGAGTGCGTCCATAATCTTGCCCACTACTGAGGTATGACTGACTGGTCTGTAGTTCTCTGCCTCCTCCCTGCTGCCACTCTTGTGGAGTGAGATCACATGAGCCCTTCTCCAGTCTTCTGCTGTGCCCCCTTTAGCTCGACACTGCAACAGCTACACTCGAAAATGGACCATTACAGCGACAGTCGTTGTAATGGTCTGATTTTGAGTGTAGCCATTCCCCAGTGTTCTGCCCCCTTCCCGGAACAACTCTGACCTGGAGTTGATAATATTAAAGTCCAGGGATGTGGGGGGGGCACAGCCCCCCACAGAAAATACTCATCATTCTGACGGCACAATACCTGTGTCAGTATTGTGCCGTCGCTATGCGGGAGGTCAGCATTTTCACTGTCGACCTCCCTTGGTGCTTCCATCTTCTGGGACCTCTCCTGTGCTCAGAGACTTACTAAACAGTTCTGCTAATGGCTCTGTTAGTTCCACCCTTAGCTCCTTTAGTACCCTGGGATGTATGCCATCAGGTCCCATTGCCTTGCCCACCCTGAGCTTAGCAAGCTCTTGTAGGACCCTTTCTTTTGTGAAGGGACTTGTGCACACCTCCCTCCCCCCTGTATCCATGGTGCTGAGCTGTGGGCCCTGCCCTACCTTCTTGTCATCAGTAAATACTGAGCAGAAGTATCTATTTAGGATAGATGCTTTTCCTTGGTCCTCCTCCACACATTGCCCCTTATCCCCTTTGATCTTAGCAATACCTCTTCTGGACATTCTCCTTTCACTAGTGTATCTATAGAAAGTCTTGTCACCTTCTTTTACTATTCGTGCTAGTGTTTCCTTGGTGTGGGCCTTTGACTGCCTTGCCCTTACTGCCTTCCCTGCTTCCCTTTGGGAAGTTTGGTATGCCTCCCTATCTTCATTCCACCACGTTCCCTTATATTTCCTGAAGGCCAACCTTTTGGCTCTGATCTTTTCTGCTACTGTTTTTGAGAACCAAAGTGGTTTCCTCCTTTTTTTGCTCTTGCTTTTCTCCCTAACACAATGGAATGTAGCTTCAGGTATTGCATCCTTAATGCTTACCCACTTTGCCTGTACCCCCTCACCTGTATTTCATCTTGCCAGGGCTAGCTTAACTCTGTTGGCCATCTTATCAAAGTCAGCTCTTCTGAAGTCCCATATTTTTGCCTTGGAATGGGATGATTTAGTTCTAGTGGCCATATTGAACCATACTATGTGATGGTCACTGGCCCCCAGGTGACCTTCTACCTGAAGATCTGTGATTATTTCCCCATTAGTCAGTACTAGATCCAGGATAGCCCTGTCTCTTGTGGTTTGTTGTACCAATTGTTTGAGGCCCTCCCCCTGCAGGGAATCTACTATATGTCTAGTTCTGGCAGATGTTCCTGCTGGTATTGATCAATCTGTATCTGGCATGTTGAAGTCTCCCAGTAGCAGAACCTCCCCTTTAGCTGTCATGTTTTGTATATCTTCTAACAGTAATATGCCTATGTCCTCCCCCTGGTCTGGAGGCCTGTAGACAACCCCAGTTCATATGGTTGTTCCATTTCCTGTTTCCAAGGTGACCCACAGTTCTTCTGGCTCCTTATGTGTATTCTGAATTTCTGTAGCTTTGTTATTTTCATTGACATAAAGGGCCACTCCCCCCCCCCTTTTTTGCACCTCTGTCTCTTCTGAACAGTACATAGCCGGGTAATGAAGTCTCCCAAGTGTGGTTACTGGTGAACCATGTCTCTCTAATGGCTACTATGTCCAGTTTAACCTCTGTCATTGTTGCCTCCAGGTCTGGGATCTTGTTTCCCAGACTGCGGGCATTTGTGACAATGGCCTTGGCATCTTGTAAGGAAATGCCTGCTGCTTATGACTGGTTATTTGGCTTATTTTATTCAACAAAAGAAATGTCTCTTTTTTGACTGATTTAGGTCGATGGCATGACTAGACAAAAGTCATTGTACTGAGTGGCACCAACCAGTAACCCAGCAGCCAGCAGGACTGTAAACCAGAAAGACAGACAGCAGCAGTTAGGGGACTAACAGCCTGCAAAGGTATGTACATTTTCATTTCAAACAATTCAATACACACCCTCGCTGTGTGATGCTTGAATAAACCCCTCAAGTTTTGCTCTTAGGGTTTATGTAGCATCACACACTTGGTGCCCAATACTGGAAAAGGGGCAAAACAGAGCATGTAGGTTTGTGCTGCACTTGCCCATTGCCCACAACCCCAAGGATGCTATGTTCAGTTGGATAGCACACCAGTGCTATCAGAATGACTATAAGGGCATGTCAGTGCACTGCTAAGTTAAGCAGCATTGCCCCAACATGGATCCTGAAAGTGCAGGGAACAGTGCCCCTGGACCCGATAGTGCTGGTAGCCCCCAGCACAATAGTCACCCGGCACCATGCAGATGAGCCCATTGGACATGCAGGGTGCTAAGGGGCCATTTGCATTCCAACTGTGGGCCTATGTGCATGGGAAGCAGCGGCAGGTTTGCATCCCTCCTGTGGCTGGCCCCACCCACCCCGATCGCCCATCCACATTAAAATGAATACTTCCCTGGTGTCCAGTGGTCCCCTCCACTCTCTGATCTGCCACCCAGTGAAAATAAAAGCCTTTCTTGGTGTACAGTTTCCCCCACCCTCCAACCCCAACCCTATGAAAATAAAAGTCTTCCTTTGGTTCCACTGTTCCCCCACCTCCAATCCCTGGCGAGTGAAAAATACATCTCCCTGGTGTCTATTGGTCCCCTGCCTTCCGATCATCATCCCCAGTACAAGTAATATATTCTATGGTGTCCAGTGGTACCACCTACCCTATGATCCCCATCCCTGTAGGTTTCCAGATAGTCCCTGGTGTCTAGTGGCACCAGCCACACTCTGAAAGCTCACTGCAGTGTCATAAAGGATGTACCTGACATCTAGTGGTCCTACCCCCGCACCGCCCACACAGGGTACACCACCCTGCCATCCCCCCACTTATCCAATCGCCAGAGTCACAGACAGCCCATATGATGACTGGCACAGCCCTTCTCTCACCACCTCAGCCAGTCACTGTATCCAATGACAGGGAGTGTGTGCCCTGCATACTGTAAAGGAAACACGCGTACTGTAGACAGTGTGTGCATGTTTATTGTGGACAATGGCAGGGAGCATGCATCCAGCATACTGTAAAGCGAGCACACATACTGTAGACACCAATAAGGGGCAACGGCAGGGTGGTGTACCCCGTGTGGGTGGTGCGGGGGGCTGCTAGACACCAGAGACATCCTTTACGAAACTGCAGCAAGTTTTCAGAGGGTGGGGGAGGGTGCCACTAGACTATCTGGAAACCTATGGGGATTGGAGTGTGGGGGGGGGTACCACTGGACACCAGGGAATATATTACTTGTACCAGGGACGGTGATCAGAGGGAGGATCACTGGACACCAAGGAATATATTATTTGTACCATGGATGGCGACCGGAAGGGTAAAGGAACCACTAGACACCAAGGAAGACTTTTATTTTCACAGGGCCAGGGATCAGAGGGTGGGAGGAACCACTGGACACCAAAGAATATATTACTTGTATCAGGGATGAGGATCAGTGGATGGGGGCCACTGGCACCAGGGACTGTGTTATTTGTAACAGGGATGGCAGTCGAAGGGTGGGGGATGCCACTGTACACCAGGGAGCTGGTGCGCTCCCCCAACAACCAACTTAGTTGTTGGCTGCAGTGGCTCCGTTGGCAGCTAGGGTTGCCCGGTATAAGTCAGGCTTTTTCCTGGTAGTAATTGCACTGTGCAAGGTATCCAGTGTTAACCCTGTTGGGGAGCACAAAGGCACTGAATATAGCGCTGTTCCTGAATTCATGTCCCTGACCCTTCCTTTGCCCACCGCATACATTATTTTTTAGCACACGTACTAATCCTTTTAGTGTACGCAACTGCCCCCTTTGAATATTGTGCTTGAGCGTAAATCCTGGGCAAACAGGGTGCTATCGCTTTGCCCACTAAGCAAAGTTTTGAATATCTGGCCCCTGGTGTGTGTATTAAATTCCCATAATGCACACCATCCCATGTATTATTCTATATTTAAAACATCACCCCATGAAGTAATGCAATGCACGGTAATTGACTCAAACAGTGTGAGTAGGCTAGTAAATGACCAACTGATGGTGCCAGTAGCCATGAAAATGAAATTGTGCTAAACTGCTGACTCAACCTACAGCACAAAATAAACCTAACCCAGAAATGAACAGTTATATAGTATTTCAACAAATCGGGCCAGCAACCAAAAAAGCTTGAATGCACACTAATGTCAAAGACACTCTGGCTGGAAACAATATCAAGCATTGGCCAGTGTCAGTCATGTTTGCTTGCTTGCATGTGCTGTGCAGTAGTTGGACCTAGACAGCATAGCAGTTAGAACAAAGTAAAAGTCATGACACCCACAGTGTCTTTTTAAAAATACCGTCTAACCGTAAAAACGTAGTCCATTTAGGACCATATACTATAAAAAATAAAATATAGAAAGCCATACAAAACTTGCCGTATGTTCCATCTTGGAGTTGAGATAACAGCATGAACCTCCAAACTTCACTCTTGATTTCCATATGCCATTATCTCAACCCCTCGATAGAAATACAGTCACAGTATGTCACATTGTTTATGATTGCCCATACATTATTCTATATGTGTCAGATACCTTTGTCATCGGGAATCGAAGGAGCCACCTGGGATCATCTGTGTGGTTAACAAAGTGCCACCAGGTGTAAGCAATGAGTTTATCTTCGCTTCGGGCTTGCTTACCTAATGGGTCATTCTGTCGGGAGTAAAAATTGAAGAAACACATAAAAACTCACCAGTTTAACTGTACATCACAATAAATTGGGCTTTGTGCAATTGTTTTGGTTATACTGCTTGCTCTTGTATTTCCATGACATATTTCACCAGTACAGAAACTGTCAATGTTATGCCCAGGAACACTTTAGGTACTCCTTTAATGTTGGATCATTACTGAAATATATAAGAACCTGGCAATAAACATGAACCATTGATGGGCCAGGCCCTTAAATGTTTACCTTTTATCGCCATTATTTCAAAATCATATTAGATGTTGGATGCAAGAACTGGTTCAGAGGGTGACTGAGTCAGTGCACTGGTGAGTCAGCACTACCACTGATTGAGGCTGAGAGTTCCAAGGAGTCCTAACACACTGAGGTAACAATTCTACTGCCCACAGAGGCTGTGAGTTCTAATCACTGTGTCCTAACTAGGACTATGCAAAACAAACACTGTTCAGGACAAATACACACAAATACTGTACTTCTGAAAATGTAAATATCACTTTTTTTGTAGTTTCTTTTTCTATCCCTGCCCCTGAATCAGCCCTAAACTTCCACTAGTCCCTAAAGGCTGACCCCACATCCTTACCATACCTGAGCTCTCTCTCCTAAGGTACGATCATCCATTGAGCCTCGGCATGCCCCCCACGTGGAGATGGGGTGGAAGGGATATACCTCCTAACGCTTCTTTATTGTTTCATCAGGAGGCACCTCATCCTGGCCAGGTAGGAGGAAATGTTGGTGCCGGGAGCCCTTCTTCATCAGGCACAGGGCATTGGTTTTTCCATTGTTCTTGTCCCCAGCCCACAGCACACCTGCAAGGGCTGCAAGGGCTTATATACACACACATGATATCGGCAGCAGCCAACTTGGCTCCTCTCACCCCTAGTCACACCACTCCCCACTGTCCTCTGCATCCAAGGGGCAGCATGGCAGTGGCAGATGGGACCCTCCCTCCCCGGAGGTGGAGAGTATCCTCTGGGACGCTCAGTCCTCCACCCCTGCCCATCACAGATGACCAGAACTTGTTCCAGAACCCTAGTCACTGCTGTCACGAGCAGTAGCGCTACCTCTGCGTTGATGGGCTGGCTCAAATATCACTTGAAACTATTTGTGTTAGACAATATAAAGTAGAATCAGACCTGAGCTGAGGTTCAGTGACACACACACACACACACACACACACACACACATATGACTACTACTGTTTATTGCAGGAATGCATATTTTATTGATAAATTTACATAAATTATTGAAACCTCTCAATCCCTTGGCCTTGTGCCACCAATAACAACAGAAACAGGTCTGAAATGTAAAATAAAATATGTTGCAAACAAGTACAAATACCAGACACAACTATGGATACAAATATAAAAAATTGTCCTCTGTACAGCCCTAATTCCAATACATTAGTGTATTGATCCTACTGCACACAGAGACTCAGCCTTAATCTTGGGGTAAATTGTCAGGCGAGGTTTGAATGAAGTCAGACCACACCAGTGAATTTGCAAATCATAACATGCCTGGTAAAGCTACTGCTCCCTGAAGCACTAATGCTGAGGGTATGGTAATAGGCTGAGAAACAGCATAAAAAATGTGTCAGTACCTAGTAATCACCCCCACAGCTGGAGTCACATCGAGGAGAATGCTGTGAGAAAGTGAGCAGAAGTGTCACAGCCATGTCCACCATCAGTGTTTGTCTGAACTAGCCACATTCTGGTCTCTGAACCACAAGGTTGTGGGTTTGAGGTCCTGACCTGCGACTCAGGCTTATAGCTGGTGTCAGTACTGTACTAGCAGAGTGCTTCACTGCTGGAGATGCCATTGTTTGGCTAAGATGCTGCACCGAGTTCCCTTTTGTTTGTCTCTGGCAGTTGTCCAGGTGGAAGTTAAAGCAGCAGTGCAACGAAATTGAGAAAAAAGAAATTGACGCTACATTCTTTTCCTTCTAAAAGATTCCAGGCATCCTCCAGTTTTATTTTGTGGTAACATTTTCTAGTTCCATCAAAATATTAATATTTTATAAATGTTTTAATTGATTTTTTCTCAAGAAAAAAGATGGCCACAGTGTTATTGGAGGAGAGACTAAAGGACCTAAATATGTACACCTTGGAGGAATGGGGAGGAATATGACAGAGACGTTCAAATACCTCACTGGTATAAATAGGGTACAAGAGGGAAGAACTTTTCAGAAAAAAAGATGTTTAAAAACAAGGGGTCATGCTATGAAGCTGGAGGGGAATAGATTCAGGGAAAATGTGAGGAAGTACTTCTTCACAGAAACAGTAATAGATGCCTGGAACAGCCTCCCAGTGGAAGTGGCCGAGGCAAAAACTCTAATGGGAATCTAATGGGATTCAAGAATGCATGGGATAGGCATAAGGGAACCTTAGTGGTTAGGAAAGGGAGGGTAAAGTCAAAGACCAAGTAGGGCCTGCAGTATTTCAGTAGGCAGGGGAATTGGGCAGACTGGGTGGGCCAAGTGATCCTTATCTGCCTAATCAGCAAGGGGCTCTTGCAGTAGGTAATAACCTTGAGGACTGCACACCCTGGCATCAGTAACACATGGAAACTTTAGCTAGTAGTGTCTAATGGGGGACCGCCCACCCGACGTCACGTGATCATCGTCAAAGTGACACTATATCGTGGGTGGTCCCCACACCCACCTTCCAGTTCTTTCCTGCCGTTGATCTGTACACGTCAGACCTTGCAGAGATCATCACTACAGTTCAACTGCCATTTTTCGGATGAGTATCCGTTTTTCTTCCTTTATTGTTTAAAACTTAATTTTGTGCATGTCTTCTCCGTCTTCCGTTGAGTTGCATAAGAATAAGTGCAATTCTTGCAGTACGCAGCTCCCACACAAGGATTCTCACTCCCTTTGTCTCTTCTGCTTGGGCCTGTAGAACAAGACATGGACTGTGAGACCTGCCTGAGCTTCAACTAGGTCACACGGAAGCACCGCCAGCAGGCCCTGGAGGCACACCTGTTTTAAAAAGAAGATGGCCACGATGGAAAAAGAGCTGCAGAAGTTGAGAAGCGCTTCATCCTCTCCTACAAGCATAAGAAGAAGAGGTACAAAGAGAAGAACCGGGAACAGGATAGGTCTCCCTCTCACCCGTGGCCACCCTCAGGCCTCTCAGGTGACCAGTGGCCCTCTTCCTCCAGGAAGACTGCTGCTGTCTCCAAGTCTGTCCCACCTTCCTAGGAGAAGCCCTTGGTTCCCCGTTGCCACTAGTCACAGTGGCCATGGGCACCTTGGCCAAGTTCAAGGCCTCCACCACTCTTAGACCCATTTCTGCCATGAGGTCTAAGCAGTCAGGTGGGGCCGATAAGTTGCTTGTCAGACTCCCTGATGAACGCCAGGCCCGGGCTGATAAGTTGGACACCAGCAACTCTGGTGTCCACATGGCCAAGTTCAATAAGCCAGTTGTCAGACCCTCTGATGACTGCCCAGCTGACACACTCACGTCGGGTTCCAGCGCGGGACCCGACAACATCCAGCTGGACAAGAGTAAGCTGCCGATCTTAATACAGCCTTCACCGGTTGGGTCTCCCTACCGAGATACCCTCCCCTCTCCCTTCATGGAGCTTCCTCTGCCCTCCCCAGATCAGTGGGGGACGGGGGTCGTCTGTCAGGTGACGTTGCTGAATCACCTCCAGACCTCATGTCGGACCTCCTGGGCAACCTTCCGGACCCCTCTTCACCGGTTCTTCCAGTGGAGCCAGCAGCGCTCATGCCAGGTTTGCCACCGGTTGGTCCTGCGCCTGACCCTGCTCTTCCAGGTCCTTCTGGGTGAGTTTCAAGCCCCCTCAGGGTTCTGTGTTGGGTCCCATGGCACCACCATTGGGGCCTCCATCAGGCTACCCTCTGCCCTGTTACCCGGCACCACATTATACACCAGGTTACCCTGTGTCAGGCTACCTGATGTCAGGCTTTACAATGCTGAGGTATGCACCTACCTACTCTTTGTTGGGTTACCTGACACTCGGGTACCATACATTGGGATACCCTATGCCAGGGTTCTCTTCAGGGTTTCAGCCTGTCTGCCAACCCCCTCTGCCCCCTCTTTCTCCTCCTCCTCAGCCTCAGGTGGATTTCCATGCCATCCTCCAGTCCTGGTGGTTGGAGACCAAGTCACAGCTCATTTTGGAGCAGGACAAATGGCACCCTGCGAGAGCCTACACCCCGGTTCACCCAGATCAGACTCCCAGGCCCACCCCTCCGCTGAACCCATGCCAGTCTATGCCAGGCCTGATGAAAGGTCCTTCGACTGGACCGACGATGGACAGTATCCCTCCTAGGTCTCAGAAGGTTTCTCATCCTAACGTCAGGTCTTCAGAGTTCTCAGATTCAGAATCTGAGTCCAGGTCCTCCTCCTCTGTTTCGGGTTTTGAGACTCCCCCTCCAGAGAAGCCCAAGCCCAAGGAGTCTTCCAAAGGGCTGGCAGTGTAGCCTAGAGGTTAGAGGAATGAGGTGTGAATGAGCTTGATACATCCAGCAGAACAGACCTGAGTTTTATTTTTTATTTAGTTTTTGTTGACCGGGTAAGTGCACTACATAAATTCTGCCTATTTTCAGGCATGACCCGGGGGAGGGGGATACAGGTGAATGCCAACTGACCTTGAACCAGATTAAGCTGTTGGTGGTATTGTTTTATTGAATGAGGGAAATTTGGCCAGGACACCGGGGAAATTCCCCTACTCTTTTCGATAAGTGCCATGGGATCTTTAACATCCACCTGAACTACCACCAATCCAGGCAGATGGGACCTCGGTTTAACATCTCATCCGAAAGATGGCACCTCAGAAGTGCAGAACCCCTCTCATGCTGCACTACAGTATCAGTACTGGGATATTAACCCAAGCACCAGTTTTTGATTCTCACAGCCTCCACTTGCATACTGTGTGACTCTGAGCAAGTCACTTAACAGCCCAATGCTCCCAGGTCACCCCCGAAAACAGGCACTTGTGCCTAGTGGGCCTTATCCAGTTACCAAAGACTAAAATAAAATAAACAAATTGCCTCTGGAGGACCCTTTGTTCACAGATCTTCTGAAAAAGATGGCAGAGGTCTACGAGTGGAAGACCGATGCACAGGATCCCAAAGCGTCAGAGACTAGCTGAGCAGCTGGATATACTGGAGACATCACCCACCCTTACACCCCTATGGTTAAAGTGCCATGAAGATCTGGCTTGTACCATTTGGATGATGTCTTCCTCTAGCCCGACGATGGCAAAAAAGGCCAACAGGGGACTTCCAGTGATGTGCTGAAAGCAAATGGCTGCCTAGAACTGAGCTCTGGTCCTTGAGCACAAAATCCATTTTCATCGTACGCCTGAAAAGCAGCATTTTGCGAAGGTCACTACAGCTACAGAAACTAGAGATTGTGGAGAAATGGGACGTACCAGAAGAAAAGAGCAGCCGAGCTTGCAGCAGCAGAATCCTGGTGCGAAAGCTACACTGTTGGCAGGCCTTAGTCCAGCACCCTCATGGTCCTCTTTTATCTCGGGATCGGCCAACAAAGATTCAGGCTCTGACTCAGGGTCCACCACTACCAGAGTTGAAGACCACAAGATTCTCAAACTATTACACAGAATCGATGGCAAGATGACAGATATACAGAAAGATTTTAAAAAGCCTGAGTCACATACCTCAGCTATGGAAAGCCATTTAGAGATTCTGCAAAATGAGCACAAGGTCTTTAGTAGGTCTTTCGCTTACCTTCACAAGCGAGAACATGCACTAACCTCCCGTGCTGAAGATGCCGAGGCCAGGTCAGGGAGGAGCGACATTAGAGTTTTTGGCATTCCTGAGGGGGTGGAACAGGAGGATATGGTGGGCTTCATGGACTGTTGGCTCAAAACTGAATTGGGGCGGCGAGATGACCTCGACCCAGATAGTGAGAGAGAGCCCACCCGCACTGTTGCTCCCAAGACAAAACTGGGAGCGCCACTCTGAGCAATATTAATTAAGTTTCTGAATCACCTAGTAAAGGAAAAAATTCTGCATCTAGCATGGGCAAAGAAAGATTTAAACCTTGATGGCTCACGTGTGCATGTAGATCAGGACATTCCGCCCACATTAATGGCCAAGAGGAAAAAAAGTATTATTTGTTGTGAAGCAACTATGGGAGAAAGGAATCAAGGCACAGCTTCGTTACCCCGCCAGGCTGCGGATGGAATCCAAAGATGGCCCGAAGGTATTTGAGAACTTAATGCAAGCCAGTTTGTTCTTAGAATCAGAGGGTATAACACTCCCCGACCTCAAAGAAGAGAAAGCCGAGGCTGAAGATGAGGAATTGCTGTGGTCCGTGGCTCCTGGGAAGCGTCTGGAGATGAGATCGAGAACAGACGCCCTGCTTCCACTCCACTCTGCCATGGCAAGATGGATTTTGCCACGGAAGGACTCTTGAACTGGCTTGTGTTTGACTTGTTTGCTTGTTCCCCCCCTTTAAGCAGGGGCATAGTTTGGACTTTTAATGTTAGAGCCATCTCCATCCCCCCCCCCATTATTGCTGTGAGAATGATAGATCAAGGGGTTTGAGTGGGCGAGTCGCAATGATGGGCTGATAATTTGTATCGCACACCACTTCTGATAGCCCTACGGGCTTGGATTCTTCCCTCCTCCTCTTACCAGTTTAGTTAGTCAGCGGGCCATGGCCAAGTCACTGCAGCATAGTGATAGGAGAGGTCAGAAACCTTCGCGTTGGGCTCCTTAGCACCTGTCTGACTTCCTCTCTAGTCGGACCAAGTTGGTGCCTCGGCGAATTGGTCCCCCCTCCGTATTGAACTCCATGGTCCCATGCTCGGGCCTGGTGGCAGATTCCTCTAGAAGTTCCAGTCTTGTATATGGTGCCCGGCTCTTCCCTAATCTATGAGCATTTGGATGTGGTCAAGTAAGGCAAAGGGGTTTTCTTTTTCTTGCTTGCTGTGCATATTTTGAAGTGGGCGGGTGAAGGTCTCTTGCGCATTGCAGGGGCATTCGATGAGGAGTAAATCAGCAAGGGGTATGTCGGTGGGGGTGGGGGTGGGAGGTGCAGTGAGTTTTCCTGGAGACTACCCCCTAGTTCTGTCACTCAGTAGTCCTTCTCCAGGTAACGGCAAGAATTCTGGATGGATCTGGAAGAGGGAAAACTGTTATGATGGCTAACAGATAGGGGTTATCCTCTCTGCTTGCTGTTGCTGTGGGGAAGGCGGGAGTAAATGGGTTCAGGCCAGTGATTATGGTTATTTTTTTTTTTTGCAACAATGGTCACATTTTCACATTTGTAGGCTCATGGTGGTGCCAGCTTGGATCGGAGTTAGACTAAGGAGCGCCCCCCCCCCCCCGGGGTGACTGCGTAGGGAGGAGTTCAGATTATTTACACGAGTACACTAACTGCATAAGCTGCCAGTTGTGATCCTGCTTATGATTATTAAGTTGCTCATTTATGTAACATGCTTTATCTCGAGTGTTAAACTATGAAGTGCTCTGGGCCTACAGTCTGGGCCTAGCCTTCACTGGATTTCCATAACGAGGGCACTGGTTATAGGGCTCCTGTGATAACGGGGGCTCTAAACCTATTTTCCTTTAGTCAAAGGAATAGTTCTCTCCAGGGTGGATTCCTCCTTCCAATTCGCTTGCTGAGTGGGATCCTCAGCCCCTCTAGCAGGTGTATTTGGTGGTACTTTTTAGCACGACCCTCACATTGAGAAAACCTTTCTTATTCAAACATCAAGGGGTTTAGTTTGGTTTGTTCTTTTGCTGTTTGTGTCTATACAGTGTTGCACTATGTTGAGCCTTTCTCTTTTTTCTGCTCTTTTCTTTCTCCCTTTCTTTCCTTAAGGGGTGTGAGTTGCAAATGGGGGTATTGAACAGATGGGGGATTAAAAAGGTTATTTCCCTAATATTCTTTCCATGGCTGACTTAAGGATTTGCTCCCTGAATGTCAAAGGTATCAATAATGTTATCAAAAGGACTAAAATACTGTCTGAGCTGAAACGGGCTAAATGTGACATTGCCTGCTTGGGAGAGACTAGGCTTTCTGCCCTTGAGTACCTTAAGCTTCGCAGGATCTGGGTGGGGGCCATTTACTCTGACGAGCACCCGCACAGTAAGAAAGCGGGAGTGGCGATACTTTTTCGCCGAGGCCTCCCTTTTCAGGTTCAGGGGGTGCTCAGGGGTGGAGATGGCAGGACTGTGATTCTCTTGGGAATTTACAGTGGGCGCCCTATTCATATTGTAGGAGTGTATGTTCCTACTTCTCTGACAGGGAAATTCTTCTGTTCCTTTTTTCATATGCTAGCCGGTCTCCCCATGGGTCAAATCATCTGTGTGGGAGACTGGAATTGAGTAGAAGATGCTGCTTTAGACAGGAATCCCCCCAAAGGTTCCTCTGACAAGGCATGCTCCCGATTACTCAGAAACCTGTGCACTGAATCTGGGCTGGCTGACCCCTGGCGTCATCTGAACCCTTTGACCAGGGATTATATGTTTTTTTCTAGTGCAAATAATTCTTATTCGAGGCTGGACAGGTTTTTCACCCAAAGGGAGCTTCTACACACATTTCTGGATGTCCAGATCCTGCCAGTCACAATCTCAGATCATGCAATGATGTGGGCTCACATTCAATGGGGACCCAGGGCTAGGGGTGGAGGATGGAGGTTTGATCCAGGGTTGGTTAATGACAAACAGTAAGTAGAATCCACGAAGCAGGTAATTCATAACTACCTGAAGGAAAATACCGAAAAGGACTCCCCACCCCCCACCCCTAAATTTATCTGGGATGCTCTCAATGCGGTGGTCCGTGGTCATACCATCTCATTTGCATCACACAGAAATAGACAGCACTTAAAGTGTCTGGCTGAGTTCTCTAATAAGATCGAGGAATTAGAAACAGAACATAAACAGACCAGATCAGCCTCTACTCTGGCCCTTTTAAAAGAAAAGCGTTCAGAGTATGATGCTCTTATGTTGAGGCAAACTGAGAACATGCTTAGATAGACCAGGCAGTGCTACTATGAGAGGGGAGAGTGGGCAGGCAAATTGCTAGTACTGAGACTGCGGGAACAGGAAGCGGATAGATATGTTCCCAATATTTGTCCTGTAAACTCAGATCTCCCGCTGTGGACCCAACCAGCAGAAATAGCTGAAGAGTTCCTTAACTTCTACAAACAGTTGTATTCAGAGGAACGAGGACCATGTCATGCCCAGAAGATTGAGGAATGCCTTGATCAGACCAACCTGCCATCACTCTCTGAGTCACAGAGGCAGGCGGTGGAATCCTCTTTTTCTGTAGCTGAAGTGGTCACGGTGATTAAATCTCTCAAATCGGGGTAGGCTCCCGGTCCAGATGGGTATACTGCCCAATTTTATAGATGTTTTGCAGAGGAGGTGGCCCTATTGCTTACCCAGACTTGCAACATAGCGTATGAGCCTAGAGCACTCCCTAACACTTGGGGTGAGGCCCCCATCTCGGTTCTGCCGAAGCCAGGGAAGGATCCGACTCTCTGTTCTAGTTACAGGCCTATTTCCTTACTGAACCAGGATGCAAAAATATTTGTAAAAGCCGTCAGTGTACAGTTACAAAAGATCATTCCTGGTTTGGTTCACTCGGAACAGACGGGCTTCATCCCAGGTAGACATATCCAGGACAATGTTCGTCTTCTCCTGAATGTCCTCTCCTCGGTTAAGTCTCCTGCAGGGGGTGCCCTTCAGGCCGTGGTCTCTCTTGATGCTGAAAAGGCCTTTGATCACCTGGATTGGGTATATCTTGATCTTACCCTCGGTAGATTTGGCTTTGGAGACAAGTTCAGGGGGTGGATCAGAAATATCTACAGTAATCCCACTGCGAGAGTTTGGATGGATGGGATCACCTCTGCCTTTGGGATCTGCAGGGGCACACAGCACGGTTGCCCTCTCTCCCCTCTCCTGTTTGCCCTCAGCCTGGAGCTGCTTGTGGATTGCATCAGGCGGATGGCAGAATTCCCAGGAATTTGGGTTCTGGACATGGAAGTGAAAATATCGCTATACGTGGACAACACACTCCTGTTTGTTAGGGACCCAGCAAAAACCCTCGCAAAAATCTTTAAATTTCTAGCAGAATTTGGTGAACTCTCTAGATATAAAGTTATTAAAGCTAAAACGGAGATACTCATGGTCAGAGTCCCCCAGGGTACACCAGTCCCTGACCTCAGGCAGCTCAGATGGTCTAAGGCCGGCTTCAGGTACCTGGGGATTTGGATCCCAAGGGGCCTGGGGAAGTTATTCCAGTTAAATTATCTTAAAATACTCCAGGAGGGAGTTGCCTCTGTCCCTTTCGGGCAGAGTAGAATTTGTACACATGAATGTTCGCTCCTAGATTCCTGTTTATTTTTACATCGCTCCTGCTCCATCTGCCCAGAGCTTTTTAGAAGAGTTTACAAACCACATTATCTAAGTTCATATGGTTAGGGAGGAGGCCACGTATTAAATGGAAGGTGCTAACAGCAGCGAAGGAGAGGGATGGCTTAGGATGTCCAGACCTTCAGAAATACTTTTTGGCGGCTCAGTTACAAGCTATGATCCCCCTGATGAGAGATCCTCATCCTCACTGGGTAGATATGGAAATGGACCTTCCCCCCTGTCATGTAAGAGTGACATACTCTTTGTGGACAAAGCCATACTTAAGTTAATAAGGTTCAATAATCCCTGGACACAGGCACTGATCCACTCTTGGAGGGAGGCTTGCTGTAAATTTCATCTGCCCCACAAGCTGAATCCTAAGACGGTGATTCTCAGCTGCCTAAACTTCCAGCCACTCAGATGGAATCTCTCCTTTTACAACTGGGCAAGGCTGGGCCTTCGGACAGTGGGGCAGTGCTACAATGGGGAACACTTGAAATCATTTCAACAATTGAGGGATGAGTTTGGTCTTCCTCAGACAGACTTTCGGTATTTGCAGTTGAGGCACTACCTACTGCCCGAGGTGAAAGGATCTCCTTCCCTGTCTCCTCCTAACCCATTACAAGAATGCATCTATGTGCTTGTCCTTTTAACAGAATCAAGGGGAAAGATCACCAAAGTTGTTCAATGTTTATCTCTGGCAGAACCAGATCACCTTTCTCATAAGATATCTAAACAAACATCCCTGGAGGAGAGGAGGGAGAGAGGGGATATGATAGAGACATACAAATATCTTACAGGGAGGAACAGGGTGCAGGAATGCACTATTTTTAAGTGAAAAAGATGTTCCAGGACTAGAGGGCATGGGATGAAGTTGGAGGGAGGATGATTCAGAGGAAACGTGAGGAAGAATTTCTTCACAGAACGGGTGGTGGACAAGAGGAACACCCTGCCAGAGGAAGTGGTGGGGGCTGAAACAATCACGGGATTTAAGAATGCATGGGATAGACATAAAGGAATTCTGGAGGTCAGGGGTAAGGGGCAACAGACTTCTTGAAAAACATAAACTGAACTTGCAGACTTAAATGGGCAGACTGGGTGGGCCATAGGCCCTTATCTGCCGACACTGTCTATGTATCTATGTATCTATGTTAAAGAACAATGGAGAGTGGAAGTTAACATTGTCCTGTCTGATCGGGTTTGGCAGGGGATTTGGAGGGGAATCCACACCACCACAGCATCATTATTTTGGAGGGAGTTCAGATGGCCACTGGCCATCAGATACTTCCACCCCCACAATGTTAACCAAGCATTATGGCGGGTACCCATCGAACCTCTGTTGGAGATGCAGTCAAGATAGAGGAACATATTTCCATATTTTTTGAGAGTGCAGGGATTTGATGGTATATTGGGATTCACTAAGAGAGGTGGTAGGAAGAGTGTTTGATCTAGCTCTACCTCAGGATGCCCCTTATTGGCTGTTTGGACATCCCCGGACCCCCTGAAATCAAGCTCTCTGTGCTATCTATTCCATATCTTAGTAGCTGCGGCTCTTAAGGCAATCGCACTATTCTGACTCTCCCCCAAAACACCCACACTATCCTCCTGGTATGAAATCCACCTAAGAATTCTAGAAATGGAATGTCTAATGTCCAGATTAAAACTCCAAATGGAAAAATTCAAAGGCAGATGGCTCCCTTTTTTCCACTATATAGCTTCTAGGGAACAGAGAGATGTTCTGGAGGTCCTGGCGGAGCAGGTTTAAAGGAAATATCCTAATCCCTTGCACTCTTATCCACTGCCTTCTCCAATATTCAGGACCCAGCACTTTTCCTGAGTAGGTTCATGTTCTTGGGTTAAGGAGAAGTGGAGGAAGGGCTTCATGATAAAATGACATTGCAACTCAGTACTTTCCAAGTTACAGACTCTGTCCTCCTTTTTGATGTTCCTACAAATACCATCCAGAGTCTAGAATAAAAAAAATATATATATATTTTTCTTTTGACCCCCTCACCCCCTTTGCACTCTCTTTCCTGTCTTTCTGTAGATGCTCTCTCTTCTTTTTATGTTGATTGAGCCCATGCGCAAGAAACCTATTGAGGCAGCTTTCTCTAGAAGCAGGTTGTGGAGGCGCGGCACTGTTGTGGCCATAGCTCCCATAGCCTTTAAAGGCTTGAGTCGCTTCCCCCAATGCCGTGGCATGCTGCTGCTGACACTAGTTCAGCCAGCGTGCCCCAACTTTGTAAAGTTTTAGCCACTGCAATCAGGGTCCACCTCGTCATTGCAGCATCAACCATTCGCTGCAATGAAGGAGTGACCCGTCATTGCAGGGCGTAACCTTGAAACACTGATATTGTTAGTCAACATGGCAGTGGCTTGCCACCGTGTTCACAAATAATATTAACCCCCACCCGCCGAGGCGGTGCCCAATCCCTGCCGGCTTCAGTGCCCCAAGGTTTATGTTGCCGACAGAGGAGCCCCTCCCTGTCAGCATTATGTAACCCCGCTTTTGTTGTCTGCCGGCGGGGTGCCCAATCCCTGTCGGCATAATGTCACCCTTTTGTTGTGTGCCAACAGAGGTGCCCAATCCTGTCGGCATAATGTAACCCCCTTTTGTTGTGAGCTGACGGGTGCCCAATCCCCGTCGGCTACAGCTGCCCAAAAAGACTTTGTTGGCATGCTGGAGTCCACCCCAGCGTGCCACATGTAATAAAATCAAAAGCGGTCCATGAATGTCTTTTTTTTTTTAACCTGTAAAAAGGAAGCGGTCCCCGGCAGTCTCCCTGCCCTCCCACAACCCGCCCCCCACCCATCACGCACCCTGCCTCCCCACCTTCCCTCACCCCCACGCACTCTCCAGAGTCTGCCGTGACAATCTTCTGTGGACCAGTAATATGTCTGCATTCTTCAAAGCAGACCGCAAACTGAGGAAATGCCGGTAAGCTGTATAATGGAATGAATAGGTTTTTTTTCATATCTGATGCATATCTCAGGCATTTTTTGGAATTTTGGCACCAACTTTTCAACATGGGGTTTTTGGGACCCCTCCTCATGAATTCTGTCACTGTCATGGCATTATTCAGTCCCGAAAGGTGATTTCGCGGTCATGCGTGGAATCACCTTTTGGGATTGATGTAACGACAGTGCCAGTGTTCATGAGATGAAGTCTCAAGAAAGCCTATACAGCAATTGGTGAGAAAATCAAAAAATGACTGTTTCCTGGCGTCGTTGTGCAGTTGCTATACTGCGGCTAATCTTTGCGATGTACAATATTTTCATGCCAGATTTTCAATACTGGCATTTTTCGAACCTCCTTGTGAACAGTACAGCTGTCATTTTCCACACCCTGGCCAAAATGTGTTTTCGCACTTCCGGCATAGAATAGTGCGGTTGCTGTGGGAAATCAGTGTTCAGGACAGATTAACAAAATGACAGAGGCACTGTTCATGAGCAGAGGTCCTAAAATGCCTATGTTAAAAATTTGGTGACGATACTCCATAAAATGACTGTGTTATGAGCGTGCGTTGCGCAGTTTGCACACATACTCGTAACTTCACAAATTAATAATATTTTCACTCCAGATTTTCAACATTGCCATTCTTCTGCACCTCCTTATGAACAGTACAACTGTCATTTTTCACATCCTGGACGAAATGTGTTTTCGCAGTTCCGATGCAGAATAGCATGGTTGCTGTGGGAATTCCATGTTCAGGACACATTATGAAAATGACAGTGACACTGTTCATTAGCAGATATCCTAAAATGCCTATGTTGAAAATTTGGTGATGAAAGTCCATAAAATGAGGGTGTTACGAATGTGCATTGTGCAGTTTCCACGCATGCTCGTACCTTCGCAACTTTGCAATATTTTCACTCAAGATTTTCAGCATTGTCACTTTGCCACACCTCCTTATGAACAGTGCAGCTGTCATTTTTCACATTCTGGCTGAAATGTGTTTTCACTGTTTCGGCACACAATAGCGCGGTCGCTGTGGGAAATCAGTGTTCAGGACATATTAAGAAAATCACACTGACACTGTTCATGAGCAGAGGTCCTAAAATGCCTATGTTGAAAATTTTGTGATGAAACTCCATAAAATGACTGTGTTACGAGTGTGTGTTGTGCAGTTTCCACGCACCCTTATAAGTTTGCAAATTAGTAATATTTTCACATGGATTTTCAACACTGGCATTTACTCACACATCATTATGAACAGTACAGCTGTCATTTTCACATCCTGGCCAAATGTGTTTCCACTTCGGCGCAGAATACGCAAACCACTGTCGAAATCAGTGTTTGGGACAGATTAAGATCGAGCTACTGAAAGGGGAGTGACGAGCTCAACTGAGCTCTGTCAGGACTGCTGCGGGCTCTATTTGTGGGCAGAAAGGCAACAAGCAGGTAGGGAGGCCCAGTACAAAGGGCAGCCTGCAGCGCCGGGCATAAAGCGACTGAGAGAGAGGGGTGGCGAGCTCAACAGACCTCTATCATGACTGCTGCGGATTGCTTTGTGGGCAGAAAAAGGTGACAACACAAGCAGGAACCTAGTACAAAAGGCCAGCCTGCAGCGCCGGCAGAAACCAGGGAGTGGGGGGGGGGAGTGAGCGAGCTCAACGGACCTCTGTCAGGACTGCTGCAGATTTCTTTGTGGGCAGAAAAAGCCACCAATAGAGGCGGCAGCCCAGTACAAAAGAGCAGCCTGCAGCGCCAACATAAACAGAATGAGCGAGTGACACAGGGGTAGTGAGCGAGCTCAACAGACCAACACAGTCAACATTCGGCATTGACAAATGCTTGTTTCTCTTTCTTACCATCTGGTTCTTTCTTTTCTATCATGCTTGGTCTCCCTTCCCACTTTTCATGGTGGTGCTATTGAGCACTGCTAGACAGAAGGTCAGCAAAGTTTTATTAGTTGCAAGTGTTGCTTCTTTTTTGTGTGTTATTACAGAACAAAAGGATAATATAGGTTAAGAAATAACACGTAAGTGTTGCTAACTATGTATTATTGATTTAAGGTTAGAGAGGTGAGCTGTATCTTACTGCTTTTTCTATGGTTATGTATGCTTATAGCTGGAAACATTTTGAATAAAATACTGTTTCCAAAAAAAAAAAAGGCAGACAGGACATACAGAACACCAGAGGGTAAGGATCACCTCAGTGTCCACCCAAAGGCAGACTCCGTGGTCATTACGGCAGCTCATGACAGATCCACCAAGCCGAGACACAAGAGCACCTCCCCTCCTGACAAGGAGTCAAGGCAGCTGGACCAGTTTGGGAGAAAATTCTACTCTTTCTCCACACTGGCCATGCGTGCCGTAAATTATGTGGCACACATGCCAGTATACCAGAAGTCTCTGTTTCAACAACTGGAGTCTGTCATTGACACCATGCCAGACTCCGAGTCCAAGTCCATTCTGGCGGACACTATTGGGTCTGCTAAGGTCACCTGTCACCACTCACTAAGGGCAATGTATGATGCAGTGCATTCCTTGGCCAGGGGCACCACTACAGCGGTTTGCCTCAGGAGATATTCCTGTCGGGCTTGGCATCTGATGTCCAGGCAGCCATTCAGGATGCCCCCTTCTGGGATTCCATCATCTTTGGGGGCGATGCCCAGAACATAATTGCCAGCCTTCAGGACAAGGACAAGGCCTTACGGTCAGTCCATACCATGTACCACCCCAGATTTAAGGCCAACCAGCCATTTAATCAGCAGACCAAGTGGCAAACGAAACAGCAGCAAACTGCCAGATGTCAGACCAAACATCGGGCACCTTCAGCCACGGCCACTCCTCTGGCCAAAGCTCAGAGAGCCTCAGGAGCAGCTCTTTCCAACCTTCCCTCCACCTCTTGACTCGTGGCCCACCCCCCCCTTCCATCAGGGGAGCTCTTGGGTGGAAAGTTCAGCAGTCACTTACTGGGGTGGGAGGCAGTCACCACAGATTAATGGGTCTTTCAGCTGGTGAGTCAAGCTCACACATTGAAACTTCTGGAGAGACCCCCAAACAAGCCTCTGAGGGTATCTCACTATCCAAAGGTGCACATCCTCCTCATAAGGGAGGAAATTGAGGCTCTTCTGCAAAAAGAAGCCATAGAGTCCGTTCCAGCAAACCAGGCAGGAAAGGGTACATAGAAACATAGAAACATAGAATGTGACGGCAGATAAGGACCGCTTGGCCCACCCAGTCTGCCCATTTCCCTACCTACTGGATAAGCTGCAGATCCTAGTTAACCAGCAGCCTACTTCTTCCTACCCCCAACCCCCAGAATTGCCTTATGACTATCCCATGCATGCTTGAATTCCACCACTGATTTTGACTCCACAACTTCCTCCGGAAGGCCATTCCATGCATCCACAACCCTCTCTGTGAAAAAATACTTCCTTAAATTACCTCTGAGCCGCCCCCTCTATCTTCAAATTGTGCCCTCTTGTTCTTGCACACCTCTTTTTTTGAAAGATGCTACCCTCTTGGACTTTGTTGATTCCCTTGAGGTACTTGAAAGTTTCTATCATGTCCCCCCTCTCCCTCCTTTCCTCGAGGCTATACATATTAAGCTCCTTAAGTCTCTCTTCATATGTCCTCCGGTGCAGACCCTGCACCATTTTAGGTGCCCTCCTCTGGACAGCTTCCATCCTGCCTATGTCTTTGCGGAGATTGGGTCTCCAGAACTACACACAGTACTCCAGATGGGGTCTCACCAGCTGTCTGTACAGAGGGATAATAACTTCCCCATAACTACTCCCACTTCTTCCTGGTTCCAAAGAAGATGGGAAATCTGCATCCAATTCTGGACCTCAGCACTCTAAACCTGTACATAAGAGTACAAACAGTTCCAGATGCTGACTCTCCCAGGTCTGCTGGCCCTCCTGCACAAGGGACAGTGGCTCTGTGCCCTGGACATGCAGGATGCCTACCTGCATATCCAGGTTTTTCCAGTCCATCGGTGCTACCTAAGGTTCTTCTTTCAAGGAGAGCATTGTAAGTTCAAGGCCCTCCCCTTTGGCCTGTCCTCGGCACCTTGGGGTTTTTACCAAGTGCCTTGAGGTAGTGGCGGCGCCCTGAGATGCCAGGGTCACTATGTATTCCCCTATCTTGATGACTGGCTTTGTCGTCTCCATCGAGGGAGCGGCTGGCTCTTTCCTTTTCCACTACCCTGAACCTCTTCATGCAAGTGGGGATTATGGTAAACTACCCCAAATCTCAACTTGCCCCCTCTCAGTGTCTCTACTTTATTGGAGCGGTGCTGGATACAGCCCAGGGTATGGCTTTCCTCCCTCAGGACAGGGTGGAAACCTTACAGAAGTAGGCTCGCCTGATAGCCTCCAGCAGTTGGGTTTCAGCCAGGTCGGTTCTCCGGCTCCTTGGCCTTATGGCAGCGGCCGTCCCCACTGTTCCTCTAGCCAGGTCCACATGCGTATTTCACAGTGCACGCTCAGGGTACAGTGGGTGAGGTTGGACAACCTGGACCACATGGTCATGGTCTCCAGTTCGATGCAACGTGATGTCCTGTGATGGCAGAATCTCAGCAACCTTGCCAAGGGGGTCCCTTTCCAGTCCCCCTCCCCCCCCATCCAGACCCTAAATACAGAGGCTTCAGGAATGGGCTGGGGGGGTTAATCTGGAGACCCATAGGACTCAAAGGCTGTGGTCTCAGTTGGAACTCTTTTTAAACATAAACATGTTGGAGATGAAGGCAGTGCTGTATGCTCTTCAGGCCTTCCAAAACTTACTCTGCCAGGGCCCACTATTAGTCTGGTTGGACAATATGTGTGTAGTCTGGTACCTCAACAAGCAAGGGGGCACGTGCTTACATCCCCTTTGCAGGGAGGTGATGTAGGTGTAGAATTGGGCAGTTCTGTATCAAATACACTTCACAGCGGTCTACGTTCTGGGTGTGCAAAACATCATAGCGGACAGTCTCAGCCATACTAGAGTAAGTGCTCACGAATGGGAGGTCAAGCAAGCGGTGGTCAAAGACATATTCAACCTATGAGGTCGTCCAGACCTGGATCTGTTCGCCTCTCAGTTCAACATAGAACTACCCAAGTTTTGCTCGCTCACTTCTGGGCATGGTGCTTTCTGGTGAGACATGCCATCTCTTTGCTGGACAGGGAGGTTTTTCTATGCTTTCCCTCCATTTCCAGTTCTGCAGAGGGTGTTGCTCAAGCTGCAAACAGAGAGGGCTCACGTGATTCTGATCACCCCATATTGGCCTTGCCAGATATGGTTTCTCCTTCTTCAGCAGCTTGCAGTGGAGCCTCCGATTCCCCTGCCCCTCTGCCACGATCTCATGACTCAGGAGAGGGGCACGCTGGTCCACCCAGGGCTTAAGTCCCTTCACCTTCACACGTGGCACCTTCTGACATAGTTGCCTCATGCTATGGAGTCTCCTCCAGAGTGACTTAAGTCCTTGTGGAGGCTAGAAAGCCTTCCACGAGGATGGCTTATTCTATGAAGTGGAATCGTTTCTACATTTGGGACACTTCAAAGGGTTGGGACCCTTTCTTGTGTCCTGTTCCTCAGGTCATGGAGTACTTACTGCATCTCTCCAACCAGGGCTTGAGTTTCCACTGAAGATCCACCTGTCTGCTATCTCTACCTATCACACCTTGGTGGAGGGCAAAGCTGTGGAGGTCTCCAAAAACTTTTCTGAAAGGGATCCTCCACCTGAAACTCCCAGTGAGCAATCCCGCACCTTCTTGGGATCTGAATTTTATTTTATTTTTTTAATTGGACCATTTTTCTGCACCTCCATGGATCTGACAGGGACTATGACCCCTCCCTTAGAGAGGTACATCCTCTGGCCCCAATGACATCTCCTGCGGTCCCCAGATTTCCCTCGTGACTCCCCACGGCAGGGGCCAGGGTGAGGAGTCCCCAGCTAACCCCTCCCCCCAGAATACAGCAATCCAGAATCGGGGAGTGGGGCAGCCATACAGGAGTGATCAGGGCCATCATGGGTCCGGCCAGGTCCCATTTTGTCCTCTATTTTTCTCCCGCACCCTACACCTAAGCAATGGGTGGAGTGACTGCCTCCACCCCCGCAAAGACAGCCAATCACCCTGGGCATGGGCCAGCCCCTTATGCTTGCATCTGCACTGACCCCCAACCACTGCTGGGCATCAGTCGATAGCGCACAGTGCCAACCCCCCTCACCCGAGGAAGGAGAGCAGTCCTTCAGACTCTCAATCCTTTTCTTCCCCTGCCGACCCCCAAACAACCTGAGTCCATTCCTGAACCCAGGTTGCTGGTGTGGCACGAGGTGTGGCAACCAGCGCCTCAAGCCTCAGCACCACTGGGCCGGCCTGAATTTTATTTTAGAGGAACTTACCCTGCCTCCTTTTGAACTGGCTGATAGTTGCGATATGTGCTATTTGTCTTGGAAAGTGGTAGTTTTAGTTGCAGTTACTCCTGCCTGAAGGATTTCTGAGTTTCAGACCCTGATGTGTAAGGAGCCTTGAGTTTCCACAGAGACTGGGTGGCTCTGCGTACCAATCCTCAGTTTTTACCAAAAGTGGTTTCTGAGTTCACGTTGAATCAGTCTAATCAACTACCAGTGTACTATCCAGAGTATTCCAATCAGGGGAGGCAATTCTGCATACTTTGGATGTTCACAGAATTTTGCGTTACTACACTAACTGTACAAAGTCTGTCCAGAAATCAGATCAGCTTTTTGTTTTTTTTGCACCCAAGAGAGAGGGTGCAGCAGTTTCCAAACAGTGTTTATCCAAGTGGTTGGCAAATGTCATTGTGTTCTGTTACCAGAAGTATGGTAAGTCCCTCCTGAGGGAGGTTAAGGTGCATTCTACTAGAAGCATGGCTGCTTCTACTGTTTCTTTCAGGAATGTGTCCGCTGTGGACATCTGTGCAGCGGCCACTTGGAGTTCCGTCCATACTTTCACCAAACATTACAGTCTGGACATAATGTCTAGGCACAGGGCTGGCTTTGGACTAACTGTCCTCCAAGGCCTTCTGTCCTAATCTCTCTGCTTCTCTGCAGGCCTTTCCTGCCACCCGTGTTTCAGTTCCTTCTGATTCACACTGCTTGGGACTCAGTCCTCAAGGTTATTACCTACTGCAAGAGCCCTCTCGAAGTAAGATAGTACAGTTACGTAAGAACTTACCATAACAGTAGATCTTCTAGAGAGATTCTTGCAGTAGGTAACCTTTTTCCCTCCCTCCTTCCCCCAATTTCTGCTGCTCTTCCTCTATGAGCTTATTTTGGCTCCAGGAGCCTCTTTTCCATTCTCCTGTTGCTTCTTTTCAGAAGTCTTTGGCGGAAGAACTGAAAGGCAGGCATGGGGACTGCCCACAATACAGTGTCACGCAGACGTCTGTCACGTGACATCGGGTGGGCAGTTCCCCATTAGACACTGCTAGTTAAAGTTTTCACGTGGTCCTGACACCAGGGGGTGCAGTCCCCAAGGTTATTATGTACTGCAAGAGTCTCTCTCAAAGATCTACTGTTCGGTAAGTTCTTACTTAACTACTTTTCTATGTTTCTATATTTGGCTTAGAAATACCCTACACATGGATTAGGACTAAGATGAGAAAAAAGAACTCATAGTGCATAGCACAGAAGGTACATAGAAAAGTAGATTTGACAGGGGTGCTAATATTTATATTAACTGCAGTTGAAGGTAGCTTTTTGGAAAAACAGTTTTTGTTGCACTGCTGCTTTAAAGACCCTGTGGTACTTTTCGGAAAAAGATGGGAATAACTCATGCCTTGACCTGCATTTTCTTATTGATAAACAGTAACACAATACTTTTCTGGTTTTTCCACTGTTTCCCACAGACCTAGCCCAGGACCTTCTCCTATCTGTGCCATTCCTGTCATGTCTAGGAAATGGGGTCCTTCTCTCTTCAATGTCCACCCCCCATCTTTCATTCCACCACAAAACAGGGTCTCAGATGGGAGGAGTAAGTGTCTGTAGGGGAACAACCCAATCCTGGCTTCCAGCAGGTGGTGTGGGAGGTGATTTCACAAAAGAGATCACCAGCTGGTCCTCATTAACATGGTTGGCAGGCCAGGTCTTCACCCCCTGGATCACTCAGTAATGTTCCACCCTAAAATCCTCAACCTCCCATTATAAGACACATCCTGTGACACACCCTTCTGTTTGCTAAAACTAGAACCACCCACCTTTCTCAGCTACAACAATTACTGGTTCCAGACAGAATGTTGATATGTCTCTATCTTGACATCAGGCACCCAGGTCTCCAAAAGCAGCAGGGCAGCATCACTGAGCATACAAACCTGTCAGGATGACTTCATCCCCCTGGGCCACCGAGGGGCAGCCATACAGTAACAGGAGCCACCCTCCTTGAGACAGAAAGCATTCACATCAAATACCCTAGCAGACCTTTGCTGTGCCATCTGACTGTTGGCAAGCTGAGCTGTGGAGCAGATCTGGAGCGCTGGAATGGTAAGTGCAAACTCAAATTGCTAGGCCATAAGATGGCCCCAGATTCAGTTCAATTCTATTCTATCATTGGTTTCTAATGTGAGCAATGCAATGTAACTTATAGTAGCTGTACTATACAAGAGGACATAATTGGGGGATCTAGAAATGAGGGTGAAGCATCACCATGATAAAATCCCAGTGTACTTACGGAAAATGTAAGAGGTTCATTCGGAATCTGATTAATACAAGCTGCAACTCTGAAAAAAAAAATAGAATATGTATTATCATTTTTGATTCATATAAACATACAAACATACAAAAAAGCCAGCAGCAGAAGAAGGCCATTTGGTCTATCAAGCCTGCTGATATTGCAGGGTCCATAGCTTGAGCTAATGTCCCTGCCATCCCTCCCCACTCCTTCCATCCTCCCTACCCATGATCCTTACCTTCCCCTATGCCTGTCCAAGCCTCTCTTAAAGCTGCTCATTGTCTTCAACGAGATGACCTCTTCCGGCAGCACATTCCAAGTGTCCACCACCCTCTCTGTGAAGAAGTGCTTCCTGACCTGTCTCCTAAACCTCTCACCTTCCAGCTTAAGACTGTTCCCCCTTGTGTTATGGTTGCCACTCAGCTTAAAGAGACTCTCCTTATCAACTTTATTTATCCCTTTCAAGTACTTGAAGGTCCCAATCATGTCCCCTCTCTCTTTCCTGTCTTCCAGGGATTACATGTTCAGTGCCCTCAATCTCTCCTTGTATGCCTTATCCTGCTGACCAGCTATGATCTATGTAGCCCTTCAGCTACTAATAGTCCTCTGTGTTTGTGTATGTGTTTGTAGTGCTGTACATGTGTGTGCATCTGTGTGCATTGCTGGTGTGTATGTGTGTGTGTGTGTGTGTACACTCATGTGCATGTGTATGGCTGGCTATCAATGATCACTCACTGAAGTATTGTTTTGGGGATGCCATTTTCTCAACTATTTTATTCCCTTTATTCTCTGTTGTATTAGCTTGACATAATTCATTGCTTCTGCTTTTACTGTATTACCCTTGGCAAGGCAGCTTGTTTGTTGTATCTATTGTTTAATTTTGTAGGGTTACTACTGGTGTGGCTGTCACCAGTCTTGCGAACATCAAGGTGGGAGGCCACCTGGGGACCGGTGATCACTGTACAGTTTGGTTCAATATGAGTATGGTTGCGGAATTGAGCCTCACAAGGGCAAGGGTCCTGGACTTTAGGAGAGCAGATTTGATAAAGATAGGTGAATGCTTCAGGGATGACCTAGCAGGGGGGCATGGCCTGGGAGGGGTAGAGGAACAATGGGAAAAGCTAAAAGGCAACAAACCTCTGCATCAAAGAAGTGAGCAAAAGCAAGAGGAAAAAGAGACCGCTACGTTTCTCGAAAGAGGTAGCTGAAAAGGTAAAGGCTAACAGGTTAGCATTCAGAAGGTATAAGGAGATGCAGGGGGAGGACGATAGGGATATGTATCAGGGGAAACAGAGGGAAGCAGGGAAAGCAGTAGGAAGCACGAAGGCACAAACTGAAGAGAGAATAGCCCAGGAGGTAACAAAAGAGGACAAGACATTTTTAAGGTATATAAGTGAAAAGGGAAAGATCGGGGTGGGATTGTAAGGTTAAAATGGGAGGGACTGTGCAGAGGGGGATCTGGAAAAGGAAGTCATTCTGAACAAATACTTCTGTTCAGTTTTCACAGAGAAAGGAGAAGGGGGAGGGCCACAAAAAAGTAATAGAAGCTTTGGAGAGAGGGAGGTGGACACTAGTCCTTCTTTTAGAGGAGAGAGTCCTGAAGGAACTTGCTAATTTGAAGGTGGACAAAGCAATGGAACCAGATGGGCTGCATCCAAGAATAGTGAGGGAGCTTAGGGAAATACTAGCTGCACCTGTGGTAGTCCTGTTTAACAGCTCATTGGAAACAGGAGCGGTTCTGGTTCCGGAGGATGGGAGAAGGACGAATGTTGTCCCACTACACAAAAGTGGTAGCAGAGAGGAGGTTGGCAATTATAGGCCAGTCAGCCTGACATCAGTGGTGGGAAAATTAATGTAACCCACTGGTTACAAGACCTGAGAAAGCATGGCTTCACAAGAGGGAGGCCATGTCAAATGAATCTGATAGATTTCTTTGACTGGGTGACAAAGTAGTTAGATCAGGGTGGTTGTGGCCTACTTAGCTTTTAGTAAGGCTTTCAACACCGTTCCACATAGGAGACTAGTGAGCAAGCTGGGTAGCTTAGGAGTGGGTCCAAAGGTGATAAACTGTGTAAGAAATTGGTTAGGGGATAGGCAACAGAGGATGGTGGTAAATGGAGTTCACTCCAAGGAAGGGAGCATGACCAGCGAGGTGCCTCAGGGATCAGTGCTGGGACCAGTTCTCTTTAATGTCTTTATAAGTGACTTTGCAGTGGAGCTGGAAGGGAAAGTCTGCCTCATTGTGGATGACACCAAAATCTGCAAGAGGGTGGACACTCCAGGGGGAGTGGAAAAGATGAGCAGGGACCTGAGAAAACTAGAGGAGTGGTCTAGGGTATGGTAGATAGGTTTCAATGCGAAAAACTGCAAAATAATACACTTAGAGCACAGAAACCCAGAAGCAGAGTACAAAATGGGTGGAGTGGTATTGACGACCACTAAGCAGAAAACAGACCTGAGAGTAATCATATCGGATTACCTAAAGGTGGCCAGGCAGTGCAACAAGGCAGTTGGGAGAGCTAGTGGGATGCTGGGGTGCATAGGGAAGGGTATCATCAGCAGAAAGAGGAAGGTGGTGTTACCCTGTATAGATCTCTGGTAAGACCCCACCTAGAGTACTGTGTCCAATTCTGGAGACCACATCTCCAGAAGGACATAGACAGAGTGGAGGTGGTCCAGAGGAAAGCAACTAAAATGGTGTAGGATTTTCATCAAAAGCCCTATGAGGAGAGACTAAAGGACCTCAATATGTGCACCTTGGAACAGAGGAGGGAGAGACCTTTAAATACCTAAACAAACGAACCATGCACTCAGAACCTGTGGTGCTTTCAGCCAAATCTGTAGCAATGTCTCTAAAGAGCTGATGCACTCACATACCCAAAAGTGGCCAGACACAGAGCTTCTCTTTAAAAATTATTTATTGCACCCAGATACATTTGATGCATTTCGGACAATGGTCCTTTATCAAAAGCAAAAAACATCACAAAAACGTACAAGATTTAAATACTAAATCATGTCTGACATCATAATGACATAATACAAATTCATTGGTTCAACAATCAAACACCTCCACCAATCAATTACAAACATCTAAGCATTAGAATAAACCCTATCTATACACTTATATTATTATATCTAATTTATACATAATAAATATTTTATTCCCCTTATTAAAGAACGAAATCTAAAAATAAAACCATACATTCCTATTATAAATATTCATCTATGTTCTAAATAAGGTTTTAATTCCAAATGAGCATTCATGCCAGGTTTTTGGTGAGCTTTCAGTCGTAAAATCCATTCATTTTCTTTTTTCAGAATTTTATTCCGGTAATTACCTCCTCTCTGACCATGATAAACTTTTTCTATACCCAAACACTTAAATTCATGAATTTCTTGTTTATCTCGATTTTCCACTATATTTGCCGATGTGGCATATGTTAAATCCTGTTTGTTTATTGCACGAATATGTTCCAGTACTCTTATTTTAAACGCCCTTTCAGTCTTACCCACATAGAATGCCCCACAGCTACATCTCACTAAATAAATTACTCCTTGTGTATTACACGTAATAAGCTGTCTAATGTCAAATATTTTCTCTTTTTGATTAACAACACTAAACTCTTTTTCTTTTTGAATATACTGACAAGCACTACAATTTTTACATTGATTACACCCCACGGGTTCTCCAAATCAATTATTGGTGTGTCCCATCCGTGTCGTAAAATGGCTGTGAACCAAAGAATCTTTTAACGTTGGTGCATGTCTGTATGTCATAATGGGGGGACGAGAAGCTATTTCTCGTAACCCTGATTCACACGATAACACTTGCCAATGTTTCCTTATTACTTTACCAATCTCACAACTCTGTGCACTAAACGTGGTTACAAAGTGGAACCTTTTACCCCTTACATTTTCTTTATCTTTGTCGATAAGTAATTCATTTCTGCTAGTATTCACTGAGGCTCGATACCCCTCTTCTAACACTTTTTTTGAATATTCCCTATTATTCAAATGATTTTTAAGTACTGAAGCTTCCATTTCAAACCTTCTATTTTACTACAATTATGTTTGATCCTAAAAAACTGTCCTTTGGGAATATTTTCAACCATGTGTGTAGGATGACAACTTGTAGCAAAAAGCAAAGTATTCCCATCTGTGGTCTTTCTAAAAAGATTAGTACTAACCTGTCCTTCTTTCTCCCGATTAATCTGTAAATCCAAATAATTCACTGTATTTCCATTTGCACTAAACGTGAATCTCAAATTCTCATTTGTACCATGTAAGTAGTTAACAAATTCATCAAGCATAATTTCATTACCTTTCCAGATTAATAAAACATCGTCAATAAAGCACTTCCACAACAATACATTATAGAAAAAAGGGTTACTATGTGGGTTAAATATAGTTTCATCTTCCCATTGACCCACATATAAACTAGCTACTGATGGTGCGCATGTAGCCCCCATCGCTGTCCCCTTGATTTGTCTATATAAATCTCCATCAAAGATAAAGACGTTCCGACTCAGAACATGTTCAAGAAATTTTAAAATCACTACTATTTCTCCATCTGATCTATCCCCTGATTTATTCAAAAAATATGCTGCTGCATCCAATGCCCCTTCATGAGGGACATTGGTATAGAGAGCTTCTATATCTAATGTCACTAACATGCAATCTTCCCAATAACTATTTCATCTAACATCCTCTGGACGTCTTTAGTGTCTTTAATGTATGATTTCAGTTCTTTAACATAATTACCGAGGGCAGAATCAACAAATTGGGATAAAGGTTCTGTAAGACTACCTAAACCACTTACTATAGGGCGTCCTGGTGGGTTCTCACTATCTTTATGAACTTTAGGTAAAACATAAAATGTTGGTTTTACTGGGCATTCGACTTTCAAAAACTTTTTTGTCTGTTCTGTTATAACTGTTTGCTCAAAAGCCGCATCTATAGTTTCATCAATAGAGGATTTAAATTCCCAAGTCGGATCAGAATTCAACTTTTCATAGAACAGTTCATCATTTAATTGTCGCAACACTTCCTGTTTATATTTAATAACATTCCATAATACTATACAGCCGCCTTTATCTGCTTGCTTTACAACAATTTTCTGATTTTTTTCTAAAAGGTTTAATGCTTCTCGTTCACTCTGACTTAAATTATTAATCGTGGACATGGTAAATTCTCAAACAACCCTTCCAAGTCTCTTTCACAAAGGTCTCTAAACACACTAACTGCATGGCATAAAGGTGGATTAAATGTCGAATTTGGTTTAAAAGTGTTAATAGTAGCAGTAGGAATCACAGTGTGGTTCAAATTAAAGTCATTACCATTCCTTTTACTGAAAAAGGCTTTTAAATTGAGATTTTGGCACATCAAGTGAAGGTCTATAATAGTCTGGACCGGATTCAATGAAACCGTAGGTGAAAAACTTAGTCCTTTTTTAAGTAATCATTCTTCAGAGTCAGTTAACATATCTTCTGAGAGGTTAATGAGCTGTATATCTCGACTCACCTCCTCGTCGTTCTGGCGTTCCACCTGTTGCCATTGTTTCTCCAATTGAGTCGTCCTCTCAGCTCGCGATATATGGTGTTTTTTCTGTCCTCTCCTCGTCCGTCTCCTGTGCCGTAATTCACCAGCCTGGGGCTCCTGCGCAATTCTTGTTGTAGTGGCTGTTCGAATCCCTCCTGTTCTCTGTGAAAAAAATGACTTGGTACACAATTATTTTCATCACCTTCTGATCCACTTCCTTCTGTGCTATAACTGAAGGATACTCGTGCAGGTCATTTTAAAATCCCCCTTCCTTGTTTCTTTCTTCCAAGAATACACTCAATTATTTTCATAGTCCCCTTTGTCTCGAGGTAAATTTGACCTGTTTAGCACTTTTCAATTCTTTATCCAATCTATTGATGAATTCCTGTAGCCATTGATTACATGTATCGAAACCATCTGTACCTTTATATTTCAAAACTTCTCTTTCTCTACATTTTAAATCTTCTTTCAATGTGGCTTCTCTTTCTTTGCTGTATTTTACTATCAATTCCATTAATTTACCACTGGCTTCACTCAGTATGTTTTCCCAATCTCGCATGAAATTAACATTGTCTGTTCCAAATGCAGGATTCTTAATTAATCTTAAACCCCTTGGTATTCTTTTGAGTTGTAAGTAAGCTTCCAGGTTAGTCACATTCCAGAATATCTTTCTCAATTGTTGCATGGTCCTTTCTAACTCTCTGAATGCTCCCCTTAATGAAGATGACTCTGATGCAGGGGGTTCAGAATCACACACATCTACTAAAAATGGATTGACGGTGCTCACATTTTCATTTGGCATTATTTCAATCTGATCTATCGGTGCTGATTTCTTCGGATTCATTTTCTATAAAATTGCTCCCACAGTGTCCACACGGGTTTTACCCTAATAACTTAACTAAGGCTTATACCTTCTGAAGAAACCTGTGCAACAGTTCAAAACGATCCAAATCCTTAACAAACGAACCATGCACTCGGAACCTGTGGTGCTTTCAGCCAAATCTGTAACAATGTCTCTAAACAAGGAAGCGGATTTTAAAATGACCTGCACGAGTATCTTTCAGTTATAGCACAGAAGGAAGTGGATCAGAAGGTGATGAAAATAATTGTGTACCAAGTCATTTTTTTCACAGAGAACAGGAGGGATTCGAACAGCCACTACAACAAGAATTGTGCAGGAGCCCCAGGTTGGTGAATTACAGCACAGGAGACGGACAAGGAGAGGACAGAAAAAACACCATATATCGCGAGCAGAGAGGACGACTCAATTGGAGAAACAATGGCAACAGGTGGAACGCCAGAATGATGAGGAGGTGAGTCGAGATATACAGATCATTAACCTCTCAGAAGATATGTTAACTGACTCTGAAGAATGATTACTTAAAAAAGGACTAAGTTTTTCACCTACAGTTTCATTGAATCCGGTCCAGACTATTATAGACCTTCACCTGATGTGCCGAAATCTCAATTTAAAAGCCTTTTTCAGTAAAAGGAACGGTAATGACTTTAATTTGAACCACACTGTGATTCCTACTGCTACTATTAACACTTTTAAACCAAATTCAACATTTAATCCACCTTTATGCCATGCAGTTAGTGTGTTTAGAGACCTTTGTGAAAGAGACTTGGAAGGGTTGTTTGAGAATTTACCATGTCCACGATTTAATAATTTAAGTCGGAGTGAACGAGAAGCATTAAACCTTTTACAAAAAAATCAGAAAATTGTTGTAAAGCAAGCAGATAAAGGTGGCGGTATAGTATTATGGGATGTTATTAAATATAAACAGGAAGTGTTGCGACAATTAAATGATGAACTGTTCTATGAAAAGTTGAATTCTGATCCGACTTGAGAATTTAAATCCTCTATTGATGAAACTATAGATGTGGCTTTTGAGCAAACAGTTAAAACAGAACAGACAAAAAAGTTTTTGAAAGTCGAATACCCAGTAAAACCAACATTTTATGTTTTACCTAAAGTTCATAAAGATAGTGAGAACCCACCAGGACGTCCTATAGTAAGTGGTTTAGGTAGTCTTACAGAACCTTTTCCCAATTTGTTGATTCTGCCTCGGTAATTATGTTAAAGAACTGAAATCATACATTAAAGACACTAAAGACATCCTGAGGATGTTAAATGAAATAGTTATTGGGGAAGATTGCATGTTAGTGACATTAGATATAGAAGCCCTCTATACCAATGTCCCTCATGAAGGGGCATTGGATGCAGCAGCATATTTTTTGAATAAATCAGGGGATAGATCAGATGGAGAAATAGTAGTGATTTTAAAATTTCTTGAACATGTTCTGAGTCGGAACGTCTTTATCTTTGATGGAGATTTATATAGACAAATCAAGGGGACAGCGATGAGGGCTACATGCGCACCATCGGTAGCTTGTTTATATGTGGGTCAATGGGAAGATGAAACTATATTTAACCCACATAGTAACCCTTTTTTCTATAATGTGTTGTTGTGGAAGCGCTTTATTGACGATGTTTTATTAATCTGGAAAGGTAATGAAATTATGCTTGATGAATTTGTTAACTACTTACATGGTACAAATGAGAATTGGAGATTCACGTTTAGTGCAAATGGAAATACAGTGAATTATTTGGAATTACAGATTAATCGGGAGAAAGAAGGACAGGTTAGTACTAATCTTTTTAGAAAGACCACAGATGGGAATACTTTGCTTTTTGCTACAAGTTGTCATCCTACACACATGGTTGAAAATATTCCCAAAGGACAGTTTTTTAGGATCAAACGTAATTGTAGTAAAATAGAAGATTTTGAAATGGAAGCTTCAGTACTTAAAAATCGTTTGAATAATAGGGGATATTCAAAAAGTGATAGAAGAGGGGTATCGAGCTTCAGTGAATACTAGTAGAAATGAAATACTTATCGACAAAGATAAAGAAAATGTAAGGGGTTAAAGGTTTCACTTTGTAACCACGTTTAGTGCACAGAGTTGTGAGACTGGTAAAGTAATAAGGAAACATTGGCAAGTGTTATCGTGTGAATCAGGGTTACGTGAAATAGCTTCTCATACCCCCATTATGACATACAGACATGCACCAACGTTAAAAGATTCTTTGGTTCACAGCCATTTTACGACACGGATGGGACACACCAATAATTGATTTGGAGAACCCGTGGGGTGTAATCAATGTAAAAATTGTAGTGCTTGTCAGTATATTCAAAAAGAAAAAGAGTTTAGTGTTGTTAATCAAAAAGAGAAAATATTTGACATTAGACAGCTTATTACGTGTAATACACAAGGAGTAATTTATTTAGTGAGATGTAGCTGTGGGGCATTCTATGTGGGTAAGACTGAAAGGGCGTTTAAAATAAGAGTACTGGAACATATTCGTGCGGTAAACAAACAGGATTTAACATATGCCACATCGGCACATATAGTGGAAAATCGAGATAAACAAGAAATTCATGAATTTAAGTTTTTGGGTATAGAAAAAGTTTATCATGGTCAGAGAGGAGGTAATTACTGGAATAAAATTCTGAAAAAAGAAAATGAATGGATTTTATGACTGAAAGCTCACCAAAAACCTGGCATGAATGCTCATTTGGAATTAAAACCTTATTTAGAACATAGATGAATATTTATAATAGGAATGTATGGTTTTATTTTTAGATTTCGTTCTTTAATAAGGTGAATAAAATATTTATTATGTATAAATTAGATATAATAATATAAGTGTATAGATAGGGGTTATTCTAATGCTTAGATGTTTGTAATTGATTGGTGGAGGTGTTTGATTGTTGAACCAATGAATTTGTATTATGTCATTATGACGTCAGACATGATTTAATATTTAAATCTTGTATGTTTTTGTGATGTTTTTAGCTTTTGATAAAGGACCATTGTCCGAAATGCGTCAAGTGTATCTGGGTGCAATAAATAATTTTTAAAGAGAAGCTCTATGTCCGGCCACTTTTGGGTATGTGAGTGCGTCAGCTCTTTAGAGACACCTTTAAATACCTCACATAGGTAAATAACGTACAGGAGGGGAATATTTTTCAGAAGAAAAGGTGCTGAAGAGCAAGGGGACATGTTATGAAGCTGGAGGGGGGGGTAGACTCAGGAGAGATGTAAGGAAGTACTTCTTCACAGAAAGAGTGATGGATTCCTGGAACAGCCTTCCAGCGGAGGTGGTGAGGGCAAAAACAGTGGTGAGGTTCAAGAATGCATGGGATAGGCACATGGGAATCATAGTGGAAAAAAAGAGGGGGAGGGAGAAAGAGTGGTAGATCAAGTACGGTCTGCGGTAACAATGTAGGTAGAGAAAAAAGGACAAACTGTGTGGGTCAAACGGTCCTTATCTGCCATCAGATTCTGTGTTTTGATGGTGTACGGCCAGTTTCAGAAGCACACTATAACAGCCAGACCATCAGCACAATGACACAGCTGCCACTCGTGGTGCCAGCAACTCGGGTTGGGGAATGAGACTGGGACATTGAAGGGATGGCAGAGGATGAGGATTGAGCATCCCAGAGGATGCCTTCCTCTCCTGGGGGAGGGAGGCCTGCAGAGTCCGCTTCACTACCGCCACCTGGGTGACCATGGGTGGTGGTGGTGCAGCTGGAGCTGGAGAATGTGGGAGGAACAAAAGGACCCCCTCCCCCAGACATGTGGGATGAAGCCCGCACTCTCAGGCCCCGAGGAACTGACTGTCCACTGCCTCCCAGAACTGTGCTGACTGGTGGGGAGTTTAGCAGCTAGCTCCCTATCCACCCTACCCCAGATGGGTAAGTCTGGTGTTAGAGGAGGTAGGTAGGTGGCAGAGAAGGAGAGGGTGGGGCCGAGAGATTACTTAGCAGAAGGGGGCTGCTGCAGTAAACAAGGAGGAGAAGCAAACATTTTAGAAACTTAAACACGATTTCTGTTCCAGGCCTTGCTGATCCACAATTAATTATGCACTCCCATCACTTTGGAACACTATGCAAAGCACATTCAAGCTTATCTCACTTCCGAGCCTCCTCTCCTTCAAAGCCCTACTAGTCGAGTATTTGCAGGAACCTTGTAGTTGCTATAGGTAATCTGTCCTTTATTTATTGATGTATCTGTTCTAATAATTGTTAGTATGTCGTCCTCCTTCTCCCCTAGGGACTCCGGTACACACACTCCCTCCCCCAATCCATGGCTATCACTTCCTTTTTCCGCTATCACATATCCACTTGTAGGCCCCTGTCTGTTTTTCAGTTTCTGCCTTCCTCTCCCTTTACCCATTTTGATATTGTTTTTTTGCATATGTCTAATTGTGAGTTCCTGTGACGGACTCTGGTATTTTTGCAGCCAACCTTGTACCGTATCTGCTGATGTTACATTCGTTGTATCACTTTGTCTATGTATTTGTATTGTTCCTTGTCCAGGACCACCTTAAAAATGAGCTTGCTCAATGGTGCTGATGCCTGGTTAAATAAAGTTTGATTGATTGATTGATTGATCAATGTCCCATACTCCTTCCTGAAACAGGTCAATTCCTCCTTGTTGGCATTTATATGGCAGAGGGGTAGAAGATGGATCCGTCGACTGCTTCTCTCCCAGCCAAGGGGTAGAGGGGGCCTGGCCATGCCAGACTTTAGACTGTACTACCTGGTGGCTCAGTTGGTCCCGGTAATCACTTGAGTCGAACAGAGGTGCGAGTCTGATTGGCAGGAACTAGAAGCCCAACAGACCCAGCTAGTCACCCTCGCCTCTCTACCTCATGCCCTGCTCACTCCAGAGGTCTGGCAGTCCTTGAAAAAACCCTGGAAGAAGAACACATTGAGTATACTGGTGAAGGCCAGGAAGCAGTTGCAGACCGTGGAGGGAGTAGGGCCACTTACCTTGATTATCAGGGACCCTGGCTTCACCCCCCCCCGTACAGACCCTCATTTTCGCAGTTGGAATGCGCAGGCTTTGGTCAGGTTCCAAAGCCTGGTAGAGGGGGATTCAGTGTGCTCCTTCACATCCTTACAAGGCAGGTATGCTTTAAAGGACAAGTAAACAAGCTTTTCACACATTTTTATGTTGATTGCGCGCATGCGCAAGAAACATATTGTGGAAGCTTTCTCCAGAAGCAGGTTGTGGAGGCACGGCACTGTTGTGGCCAATGACCCCACAGCCTTTAAAGGCCTGGCCCGCTTCCCCCAATGCCATGGCATGCTGCTGTGGACACTAGTTCAGCCAGTGTGACACAACCTTGTAAAAATGTAGTCGCTGCAATCAGGGGCCGCCTTGTCATTGAAGCGTCAGCCGATCGCTGCAATGAGGAGTGACCCATCATTGCAGGCAGAACCTGAAACACTGATGCTGTTTGTGAACATGGTGGCGTCTTGCCGCTGTGTTCCTAAGCAATGTCTTTCCCACGGTGCCAATCCTCGGCATTGGTACCCCCTGCTTTTGTTGTCTGCTGACAGGGTGCCCAGTCCCCATCAGCATAATGTCACCCTCTTTGTTGTGTGCCGTTAGAGTGCCCAATCCCTGTCAGCATAATATAAGCCCCTTTTTGTTGTGTACCGATGGGGTACCCAATCCCCTATTGTCTACAGCTGCCCCCCCCAAAAAAAAAACTCTGTTGGCATGCTGGGAGCCCACTCCAGCGTGCCACATGCCCCTGTAAAATCAAAAATGGTCCCGCGATGGACTTCCGGTTCCGGTAATGCCTGACAAATGACGTTGATTGGGAAGCTCCTGCCTAATTCTATATAAAAAGAGCACTCTAGATATCCTAAAAGCTTAAATCTGTTCCAGTTAAAAGACAAAACTGTGCTCTAAACCTCAAACGGCTCAGATGGCTAAACAATCTCGAAATCGTTTCCTACCTATAGCCGAGATGAATGATCCTGATGACCAGCAGTCGGACGACGACGGCGAGGCCCAGTCAAGGCCTACCCCGTGCTCGGAGAAAAAAAATCTGAAAAACAAGAGTCAAAAAAAGAATCCTGAGCTGAACGCTGAGACCATCTTGCAGGCAATCACGGAATTTCGTGGGGAGCTTCGCGAATCCCTGAAAGACCTCAGAAACGAGATAACTCACCTTCAGCCCAAAGCGACAGAGGCTGACCGGCAAATCTCCCTTAACTCTTCCAAAATAGAAGAAATCGAAGATATGGTCCGTGTCATAGCAACTGAGCAGCTAGTGATCTCGTCCCGACAGGAGGATGCAGAGAACAGAAGCAGAAGACGAAACCTTCGAATATTTGGTCTTCTGGAGGGCGAGGAGGGGAACGATCCCCGAGCTTTTGTGGATTACTTCCTCCACTTAACTTTATCATTAGATCCGGATTTTCAAATTGATGTGGAGTGGGCCCACCGAGCGTTAGGCCCCAAACCATCGCGTTTAGACGCTCGACCACGTTCCTTTCTAATTCACTTCCTCAGCTTTCAAACAAAGGAAACTATTTTGAGCAAAGCTTGACAGAAGGGGAAGGTGATGTGGGGCCAGTCCAGGCTGATTTTTGATAACAACTATGCGCCATATACACAGAGACTACGAAGAGACTATAGTCCACTATTCCCCTCCCTGCATTCTCAAAAAATCTGGTTCAAAACACCATATCCAGCCAAACTGATAATTCAATTGCCCTCCGGTTCCCAGAGTTATTCTATAGCATCGGAAGCAGCAACAGACCTCTTGGCTAGCAGTATTTTCACTGAAAAAACAAATAGAGGTATTCAGACAGTGTCACAAGCAGCGGGCCCAACAAGAACGTGGGAATACCTTTCAACAGTCGCTCCCAATCACAATGCTCCTTAAACATCTCCATCAATTTCGCAACCCATCGGTGGCAACTGAGATTTCATGAGGTAGGGTAACCATTTCAGAAGTTAGTTGAGTGAGTTGGGTGTGTGCCTGTGTGCTGGTGGAGTTTATAGCGGGGGGTTGGAGCATTCCCTTGGGTGGAACGAGTGCCTATAGACATAGGCTAGGTAACACTAAACCTCTTAATCTCCAATTCGACCCTGTTGCCATTTAGACTTATGCAGTCTTCCTGATGGTGGGGAAATTCCCTTACTAGGGAGTATTGCACCCTATATCACCAGGCTCTTTCTCGTTAGAATACTCGGTTTGGTGCTCCTCATTCTTCCTCCCACGACCCCCTGGCAACTTGGAATGACATCCCTGATGCTCACTGCCCTGATGGCGGCCCTGTCTCGGAGCCCTACTTTGCGGTAGCGATTTGCTACTTCCCCTTATAAAAGAAACTAGTTTTGATTAATTCAAGGACAAAATTGAAGAACTTTTTTGAACTATAAAGTACTATCTGCCTCACATGCTTCTTCGTTGGACTGGGGAGTATATACGCAGCTTGACGGGGATGGCGATGGGGGGGGGAAGCTGGCTATGCTTCTAGCCAAGGATCAATGTACTAACAGATTGAAACTAAGCCTGGGCCCTTTCTCCTTGTACAGCTTGACATGTTGGGGCTCTACGGCCCTATGGCTTTGCTTCCTCTTGACCCCCTTTTCCTCCTGATCCACCCAACTGGTCCATTACCTTTCTAGGATTGGGGCTAATTCCCCTTAAGAGGCACAATATCTAGAGGGGTCTCCCCAATTCATAAACCTCAGCAGGCCCCAGTTGATCCGGGGCATCACCTAACTCCTACCAGCTGACCCATATAAAATGATAATTTTATGGTTGGGGCCTCAAAAAGAGAAACGCTTTATTAACCTTCTATAGTTGTTGATTTCCTAATGCTTTTTCCCTTTAATCTATTCTACTGAGCCCATCAACCTAAGAATAGGGCAGAACGCTCCCAATACCACAGATTTAATCATCCACTCTGGTATCACTGGAACCACCCTGGAATGACACTGTAATCACTCCCTTAGGGGCTCTATTACTGACCCTGAGTATTTTCCTATTTGGGGTCAGGATAGGAACCACTTATCCATCTCCTTTTTCTTACGAAATGGGGGAAATGATGATTCAGGAGGAGCTCGTAGTGAGCACCTCCCTATTGGAGGTCAAAATGTACATAGGTTTCTTTGACTATCAAATGGTGGACTTAGGTCTCACCTTAGACGGTGTCAAAACACAGTTATTGTATATTGCTGTCTCCGTTCTATTTTGTTATAGACAGCTTAAGTTACTTGACCTGGTTTGCGGTCATAAAGTTTACCAAGTTTGTTTTGTTGTTAAATTACTTCAGATTGCATTATCTATATTAGATATTGTGGTGGGGGGATTAAAAAAACACATATGCAGGAAAAATTAATTATATCTGCAGACTTTATTTAGTCATTTATACAACAAAATTGAATTCATGGCTTCTTTTCAAAGATTCATCCTGATGAGCCGTGGAGCGTGGACTGGAGGAAACTCCTTAACTTCATACTGGAGGGAAAGAAAGAAAAAAAACTTATTAATAGACACAAAAAATGGGAGCTATAAACCCAATAAAAATCATATCCCATAACATCAATGGGCTACGTGACCCGATAAAAAGAGCAAGGCTCATGCAACATTTTTCTAGACACCCCTATGACTTAATCTTTTTGCAAGAAACCCACCTTTCAGATTCAGAACACATCAAATTAAACTGAGGGGGGGGAGATATCGGGTGGTGGCTTTCGCATCCCAGGGAAGAAAGAGGGCACTGCAATATTAATCCCAAGGAACACTCCTTTTGAGATTCAACAAACTCACATTGATGCTCAGGGTCGATACATAATCCTAAAAGGTTTATTATAGAAAACAGGTCACGCTAACCAGTGTTTACTTTCCCCCTCAGTCTAACTTCCCAATCTACAGGGGCTTCTTATCCAAGTTACTAGATATCCTTCAGGGCCAGTTGATCCTGGGAGGTGACCTGAACCTGACCCTGGCCCCACATATTGACACTTCAAACCCACAAAAACACAGGAACAACGCAACTACCAGACGATTTAAAAGTTCCTTAGAGCAATTGGGTTTCGTAGCTGTATGGAGGCGGTTATTCCCCACTAGCTCAGGATTCACTTACTATTCCCCAAGATTTAAATCCCATTCTAGATCACACTACATTGTCACAACATGCAAACACTTATCCACGATCCAAGATATTAGTATTGGCCCCAAGATACTCTCCGATCACCACCCATTGATACTAACCCTTGACATAGCAAGAAAGAGGAAGATCTCTCTCTGGAGACTCAACTTGTCAATTCTGACTGATAAGGAATTTCTAGAGAGCCTTCCCACCAGAATTTCCCTTTTCTTTTCAGAAAATTCAGATTCTGCCATTCCAATAGCTATGCAGTGGGATGCGATGAAGGCCACCATCCGTGGCAAAATAATAGCTTACTCTTCTAGAAAATTCACAGAAAGAGAACTTGAATATCAAAAACTTTCAACACAACTGGTAAACTATCAGCTGCTGTATAGAGAGAGGGATGCTGACCTTCAGAAATTGATTAACAACACCAAAGCAGCCTTACAAAAGACTATGGACAACAGGGTTCAGCAGTCCCTCTACTATTTACGGCAATCAGTTCATGAGGGGGGTCCCAGGGCCATCAAGAATCTAACCTGTAAATTAAGGGCTCATAAGGGATCATCTACAGTACTCAGACTTAGAAACCTAACATCTGGTAGAATACATCATTTGGAAGAACACATCCAACAGGCCTTTATTGAGTATTACTCCAGACTCTATTCCCCTCCTTCCTCATTTCCCCAAAGTGATTCAGCACAATTCTTAAAATGGGCTAACCTCCCTACATTTTCATCCCTTCAAATTAAAAAATTAGAATCTCCCATCTCAACACTTGAGATTGAGGAATCTATCAAAAAATTTAAATCAGGGCGTTGTCCTGGACCTGACGGATATACCGCGGAATGGTACAAAACATTTAACAAAGAATTAACCCCTAAATTGCAAATCTTATTCAATGATATTACCCTGGGTGGTCTGTCCCCCCCCCCATCCTGGGATTACACTACCATCGCTCCTATACTCAAGCCAAATAAAGACCCCTCAGATCCGGGGTCCTATCATCCAATTTCTATTCTTAATGTTGATTATAAAATCTATATGGCCATATTAGCCTCCAGACTGGAATCGATATTACCTCATATCATACACCCAGACCAATCAGGCTTTATTAAAAATAGGAACACTTCTGATGATATTCGTAGAGCTCTGATACTACATGAATACGTACAAACTAGACAAATCCTGTCCGTTTTTCTCAGCTTAGATGCTGAAAAAGCGTTTGATCGGGTTTCTTGGCCCCTTTTATGGGACACCCTTAGAAGTTTCTAATTTCCCCCCCAATTTATTACCTGTTTAATTAATCTATACAAATCCCCACATGCCTACATTCGAGTTAACGGTTCCTTGTCTTCCCCCCCTCCCAATGAGAAGAGGTACCAGATAGGGATGCTCCTTATCCCCATACCTCTTCGTCTTATTTCTAGAACCCCTGGCGTCCCTCCTCTGAAATTCTCCTTTGGTCGAGGGAATCCCAATAGACCAACAAGAACACAAAATCAGTCTGTTCGCCGACGATGTACTGTTGACCTTGTTATCCCCCTCTCAATGTATTCCAGAGGCCTGGAAGATCCTAACCCTTTTTAAAAAAATATCGGACTTTAAACTCAATGTCAGCAAAACTGAAATTCTATCATTTAAGTATTCCCCATCCCAGTCAATGAAAAAAACCTTTCCATTTAAGTGGCGTTCAATCAAGATAAAATATCTAGGCCTTTATCTCCCAACAGATCTTGGAGTCCTTGAACTGAGTAACTACGAACCCCTCACAACATAGATCCAGGCTGATCTGGATAAGTGGGACACAGCTTTCCTCCCCTTTCACCAATGAATTTCTATAGTACGCACTAACATCCTTCCCCGAATCTTATACTTGTTTCAAACCATTCCTTTCTTTCCCTTGAAATATTACTTTAAATCTTGGAATAGAATGATACTGCTCTTCCTATGGGGGAAAAATAGACCAAGAATTAGACTTTCCATCCTAAAACTTTCCCTATCCCGGGGGTTGAACCTTCCAGACTTAACCTTGTATGCCCAAGCTTCCTTTCTTAGAACATTGATATTGTGGCTGTCCAACTCCTATACTTCTCCCTGGAAAACATAGAGTTTCATTTAAATGATCTCTTCGATATAAAAAGAATGTTGTTTTCTTCTAAAGGGAGATTGCTTAACCCCTCAGCCTTAACAGGAATTACTTCACAAACATATAAGATATGGAAACGACTGAGGGGTTCTGGTATACTTTTGACAGTATATGAATACTATAAACTGATATCCCAGGACAAATTATTTGTTCCAATATTTATGGACCACAACTTCTCCCAGTGGAGATCTATAGGTCTTACCCATGTGTTTCAGTTTCTTTCCAATGAAGGTATCACTCCATTTGACAAGCTCCAGAACCAATACCCCCTTAGCATCTCTGATAGATTCTGTTACTTCCAAGTACGAAATCACATACTTTGAAACAAAAATATCCAGCCAGCCCTTCCATCCCCAATGCCAAACCCCTTAAAACTTTTTATTGAGGCCATAAAGGGCAATTTGGGATCCCACATAATAGGCCTTATATACAGAGACCTGAGAAACGGACTCTCAATCTCTATGGCTTCCATTCTGGATGGATGGAATAGAGATTTAGAAACAGAAACTACCATGACAGCTTGGTCTCAATTTTCTTTGACTGAATTAAAATCTGTTACATCCCCCCACTGGAGGGATTTTGCATGAAAATGTCGCTCCCGATTTTTTCGGGCCCCAGCAGTCTTACAAAAATACCTCCCAGAAGAGTACGGAAAGTGTTGGAGAAATTGTGGTTGTACTGGGGCCACATTGGGCCATATTTTTGGCAATGTCCCTGACTCATGCCATTCTGGATCTCATTTCAAAATGAGCTTTCAAGATTATTTTCAGAGTCAATTGAAATCACAGCTGAACAGTTTCTAATGGGGATTTTTCCGGATCATGCTCCCCAATGGGGTCGTACAATTTTACCAATCTGCTTTATTGCTGCTAAGAAAACAATTACTAGACATTGGATGACGTCACTAATTCCAACAATAAAAGATTGGAAACAAATAATGTATGACATATATAAAGCTGAGACCTTCAACATGGAACAGTGTGGGAGGGGGGTTAGCTCTTACTATGAAATGGCAGAAGTGGATACAATATATAGTATTATCTGAATCAGACTTTTGTCCATGAAAGCTGTTCTCAGAAGCGATGTTTAGATTTGTCTGCTATCATCCTGATGTTACCTTGGTGACAAATCCACTGGGGAAACGATCAATCCATCTCTAGATTGACACTTATATCACCTTTATTGTAAAAAATGGTTCTAATAACATATTATTAACTCTATTATTTAACAACAATGGAAACAGAAGCCTTTTTAGACCTATGTTTTCTGTGCATCTTAATATGTTATAATCTATATACTCTCCTGTATGTACGTGTTTAAAAAAGTATAATAAAAAGAAATAAAAAAAAGGTCCTCGATGTCTTTTTTTTTTTTTACCTGTAAAAGGAAAAGGTCTCGGCGGTCTCTACTCCCTCCCACAACCCGCACTCCACCCACTGGGCACCCTGCCTCCCCACACCCTCACCCCATTCAGACTCGAGTCCGTGCAACAATTCGTGGACCGGGAACACGCCTGCACTCTTCAAAGCCGACCACGAACTGAGGAAATGCCGGTAAGCTGTATAATGGAATAAATAGGGTTTTTTCAACTTTGATGCATATCTCAAGCATTTTTTTGAATTTTGGCACCAAATTTTCAACATGGGGTTTTTGGGACCCCTCCTCATGTGTTCTGGCACTGTCATGGCATTATTAGGCACCAAAAGGTGATTTCGCGGTCACTGCACAGAATCCCCTTTTGGGACCAATTAACAAAATGACAGTGCCAGTGCTCATGAGGTGGGCTCCCAAAAAGCCTATTCTGCAAATTTGGTGGGAAAAATCCCAAAAATGACTGTTTTACAAGCGTGCTTTGCGCAGTTGCTACACAGGCTCGTAACTTTGCGAATTTGCAATATTTTCACACCAGATTTTCAACACTGGCATTTCTTCAGACCTCCTTGTGATGAGTACAGCTGTCATGTTCCACATCCTGGCCAAAATGTGTTTTCACACTTCTGGCCAGAATAGCGCAGTCGGTGCGGGAAATCAGTGTTCAGGACAGAGTAAGAAATGACAGTGGTACTGTTCATGAGCAGAGGTCCTAAAATGCCTATGTTGAAAATTTGGTGACGATACTCCATAAAGTAACTGCGTTACGGGCGTGCATTGTGCAGTTTGCCGCATACCTTTCGTAACTACAATTAAACTCATCTTCACTCCAGATTTTCAACATTTCCATTCTTTTGCACCTCCTTATGAACAGTATAACTATCATTTTTCACATCCTGGCTGAAATGTGTTTTCGCAGTTCCGGTGCAGAATAGTGTGGTCGCCATGGGAAATCCGTGTTGAGGACACATTATGAAAATGACAGTGACACTGTTCATTAGCAGAGGTTCTAAAATGCCTATGTTGAAAATTTGGTGACAAAAGTCCTTAAAATGAGTAACATGCATGTGCATTACAAGAGCCCACACACGCCGCATCTTCGCGAACTTGCAACATTTTCAATTCAGATTTTCAGCATTGTCATTTGCCACACCTCCTGATGAACAGTGCAGCTATCGTTTTTCACTCCTGGCCAAAATGTGTTTTCGCCTTCTGGTGCACAATAGCTGGGTCGCTGTGGGAAATCAGTGTTCAGGACATATTAAGAAAATCACACTGACACTGTTCATGAGCAGAGGTCGAAATGCCTATGTTGAAAATTTTGTGATGAAACCCATAAAATGACTGTGTTACTTAGGCGTAAGTTGTGCAGTTTCACGCACTCTTGTAAGTTTGCAAATTAGTAATATTTTCACGCCAGATTTTCAACACTGGCATTTGTTCACAGCTCCTTATGAACAGTACAGCTGTCATTTTTCACATCCTGGCCGAAATGTGTTTCCATGCTTCCAGCGCAGAATACCGCAGTCGCTGTCGGAAATCAGTGTTTGGGACAGATTAGGATCGAGCAACTGGGGGGGGAGTGACCGAGCTCAACTGAGCTCTGTCAGGACTGCTGCAGATTTCTTTGTGGGCAGGAAAAGGTGACACACGAGGCAGGAGCCCAGTACAAAACAGCAGCCTGCAGCACCAGGAGAAACAGAATGAGTGAGTGAGACAGGGGGAGTGAGCAACCTCAACAGAGCTCTGTTGGGACAGCTGCGGATTTCTTTGTGTGGAGGGAAAAAGCTGGCAACGCAGGCAGGAGCCCAGTACAAAAGGCCAGCCTGCAGCCCTGGCAGAAACGGAATGAGCGAGTGAGAGAGGGGGAGTGAGCGACCTCAACGGAGCTGTGTCAGGACTGCTGCACATGTCTTTGTGGGCCGACAAAGCCGGCAATGCAGGCAGGAACCCAGTACAAAAGGGCAGCCTGCAGCAGTGGGAGACAGAACGAGCAAGTGAGGGTGGGGGAGTGAGTGAGTGAGCTCAACGGAGCTCTGTTGGGATTGTTGCAGATTTCTCTGTGGGCAGTAAAAGGCAGCAATGCATGCAGGGGCCCAGTACAAAAGGGCAGCCTGCAGTGGTGGGAGAAACAGAACGAACGAGTGAGAGAGGGGGAGTGAGTGAGCGAGCTCAACGGAGCTGTATCATGACTGCTGCAGATTCTTTGTGGCCAGAAGTAGGCGGCAACGCAGGCAGGAGCCCAGTACAAAAGGGCAGCCTGAGGTGCCAACAGAAATGGAATAAGCGAGTGAGAGAGGGGGAGTAAGCGAGCTCGACGGAGCTCTGTCAGGATTGCTGCAGATTTCTTTGTGGGCAGAAAAAGGCGCCAACAGAGGCAAGAGACCACTACAAAACGGCAGCCTGCAGCACCAGGAGAAACAGAATGAGCGAGTGAGACAGGCGGAGTGAGCGACCTCAACAGAGCTCTGTCGGTACAGCTGCGGATTTCTTTGTGGGCAGAAAAAGGTACCAACGCAGGCAGAAGCCCAGTACAAAAGGGCAGCCTGCAGCGCCGGGAGAAACACAATGGAGCGAGTGAGACAGGGCGGAGTGAGCGACCTCAACAGAGCTCTGTCGGTACAGCTGCGGATTTCTTTGTGGGCAGAAAAAGGTACCAACGCAGGCAGAAGCCCAGTACAAAAGGGCAGCCTGCAGCGCCGGGAGAAACACAATGAGCGAGTGACACAGGGGCAGTGAGCAAGCTCAACGGACCAATGCAATCAACATTCGGCATTGACAAATGCTCGTCTTTTTAATGACTCCATAGGCATATAAAGGAGAGGCAGTTGTTTACATTTATACTGAAACTGCATTTATTTAAAGCAGGAGAAATGCAGTTTCATTGCATCTGAAAATTTTAAACACAGTCTCTCCTGATTCAAAAATCCTGCTCTGAGAATCCTAAAATAACTGCCTTGATGATGTCAATGAAGTGAGAGATACCAGCTGTGTAGATGTATTCTAGCTCCACTAACTGTATTTAAATGCGAATAACTTTAAAATTAAAAATGATAGCATGGTACTTTGAGCATGAAAGTTGTTAAGCACAAATATATCTACAAAATGAGAGGTGTTTCATGTATAAACACCTTTTTGATTTTTTTTAAATTAGCAAAAAAAGCAGCAGAAAATTCAGTTTTTTGTCATTTTGGCAACAAACTGATGCAAATAACTTTAAAACAAAAAATGATAGCACAGTACTGTGAGCACAAAAGTTGTTCAGCACAAAAATATCTACAGAATGAGTGGTGTTTCATTTATAGATACCACTTAGTTTTTTTATAATTAGCAAAAACTGCAGAAAATTCCATTTTCTTTTTCACTTTTTGCAACAAACAAATGCAAGTAGCTTTAAAACAAAATATGATAGCATGATACTTTGAGCGGAAAAGTTGTTCTCAAAAATAGCTGCCACATGAGTGGTGTTTCATTTATAAATACCTTTTAGATTTTTTTATAATCAGCAAAAAATGACCGGAAATTCAATTGGTTCATCACTTTTTTGGAGGTATGCCATAAATGAATTATGCTACCTCCCTACTGGAAATATTGTTCAAAATCTGGCCCATTAAGCGTACAATAGTTTTGTGCACACACACACACACACACACACACACACACACTTTCATACACCCTGTTCAAAAGGCAGTGGTGGGAGCTATTTGAAAAGCAAATTGCAGTTTGATTAATTGGGAAAGGCACAAGAACAAAAAATATCAACAGTATTTCCAATAGGGAGATAACATATTCCATTTATGACATTCCTCCAAAAAAGGGAACAATTGATTTTCTTGCCATTTTTGCTGATTATAAATAAATCTAAAATGTATCTATAAATTAAACATTATTCATTTGGCAGATATTTTTGTGCTGCACAACTATTATGCTCAAAATACCATGCTACCATATTTTGTTTTAAAGCTATTTGCATTTGCTTGTTGCAAAAAGTAAAAAAGAAAACTGATTTTTTCTGCTGTTTTTTTTGATAATTGTAAAATAACTAAAAGGTATCTATAAATGAAACATTGCTCACTTTGTAGAAATGTTTGTGCTGAACAACGTTTGTGCTCACAGTACCATGCTATCATTTTTTTGTTTTAAAGTTATTTGCATTTGTTTGTTGAAAAAGTGAAAAATAAAATTAAATTTTCTGTTGCTTTTTGCTAATTATAACAAAACTAAAAGGTATATATAAATAAAACACTAGTGTTGCTCAAATGGATCAGGCCAAATCCGGATCCACAGGTATCTGCCTGTTGCGGCAGGATAGTGGATCTGCCAGATACTTCCACTTTCTGCCTGTGGATCTGACCATCGGATCCCGCATTATCTGATGGCTGGATCCAGGGATCCGGTGCTAGATCCAGGGATCCTGCCCCAGATAACGCGGGATCTGACCCGGGATCCGACCTCCATATTCGGCTGGATACCGGGACAGATCCAACTCAAGTAGTGACGCCATCCGCCGGCTCACTGGTGGATCCACAGCGGCACTGTCTGAGCAACACTATGAAACACCACTCATTTCATAGATATGTTTGTGCTGAACAACTTTCGTGCTCACAGTATCATACTATAATTTTTTTTTTTAATTATTTTTCCCTCTGGTCACTGCTCCATCAGGACTCTCTCAAGCATCCTGGCTTTTTCCTGCCCACCTGAGACCCCTCTAGCCCGAGTCTCCCCCGCTGTACCCCAACCCTTGCACCTACCTTGCAGCTGGAAACACTTGGCTTGTACCTCCCAAGGTGGGACCACCACTCCTTCTTTAATGCTCCTTTGAAGTCTAGATTCTACTGCAGACAAGGCTTGGGAGGAGGGAATTACGAGACCAGGTGGGCAGGATCTGGCAGTGGGCATGGGGGCCATGTGCCATCACCAACCCGACAGTGCAGAGTTTTTCCTTTGTCGTGCTCATTGCCCCCCCCACCGAGGTGTGGATGTGCAATGATGTCCAGTGCAGGCAGGCACGCTCCCGCACCTGCCTGCAGGATGTTCACCGATGCCTTGTCCCATCTTGAAAGTGGTCCCAGGCTGCAGTACACCCAGCCTCCACTGAGCATCACTAGCACCAGAAAAACACACCCCACTCACCCCCCAGGAGAGGAGAACTGTCATTGGACGCTCAATCCTCTCCTCCCCAGCCAATCTTCAGGTGACCTGAGCTCGCTCCCGGACCAGGGTCACCAGCGTGGTGCGAGGTGTGGCATCCAGATCCTCAACCCTCAGCGCCACCGGGCCGGACCTCATTTTTTGTTTTAAAGCTATTTGCATTTGTTTGTTGCAAAAGAGACAAAAATTTGCATTTTCTGCTGCTTTTTTTGCTAATTAAAAAAAACTAAACTAAAAGGTATCTATAAATGAAACACCTCTCATTTTGTAGATATATTTGTGCTGAACAACTTTCATGCTCAAAGTACCATGCTATCATTTTTCATTTATTGTTCACATTTGACATTTAACATACAGTTAGTGGAGCAAGAATACATCTACACAACTGGCATCTCTCACTTCATTGATATCATCAAAGCAGCAACTTTGAGATTCTCGGAGCAGGATTTTTGAACCAGGAGAGGCAGTATTTAAAATGTTCTAATTCTATGAAACTACATTTCTCCTACTTTAATAAATGCTGTATCAGTATTAATGTAGACAACAGCCTCTCCTTTACAAGCCCATGGAATAATTGTTTTTTTAAAAAAGCTTGTTTACTTGTCCTTTAACCAGGGCTGACTTCCATAGATTTTTACAGGTCAGGCACTACCTAATATCCAATCACTTGCTCTCAAAGATTAATAGAGATTTTACAGCTACTCTAGAAAACTTTCTGTACTGGTCAGTCCGATTGCCCGGGAGGAGTAAATTGATCTTGGGGGCATATAAGGTCCTCCAAGGAACTTGTTGCACCCAGTTCGAGAGTCTCAGAAAGAGATGGGAGTGTGACAGGGAGCTTCTGCCACTCTTGAGGACTGACCTTATCTTAAATCTGTTGCAACAGTTCTTCTATTTCTAAGCCTAATCTATCCTTTACAATTTCTAGTCCATAAGGTTGGCCACCTATGGGCACCCCCTTCCCTTTCTTGACTATGCTATAGTGTCCTCTTTAATTTTCCTTTTCCCTCTCAGGTCCTTGTACAGGGAGGTTATTGTTGTGACCTCCAAGTGTATGTAAAACAGGTTGTTTTTATTGTTGTTGGATTTAGAATGTAATAGCACTATGTCATAAAATACCTTATGTTTGTGAAACCTGTAAATGCTGAAAATATTGTGGCACTAAGTGTTTTTGATAGTAAAAAGTACTAGGTGACTATTATAGAAATTAAGTTAGTTGTGCTATTTAAAATGCATATAAATTGCTGTAAACTAAACAAGTCTGAAATGTCATGGTGATTTGTACATATCCCATGATGCTTTGCATTATGGAAGTATGTATGATGTTGTATTTCTTTGAAACTTGATGTGTTGCCCATGCCCTTTGGGGTAACCCTTTTTTCAGTGTTTCTGCACTGAGGTTCTTTGTTTTTGGCTTGTTTTGTTTTTTTTTTCTTTTTGAGCCCCCACTACCCAAGCAAACAGGGCCCACATAGGGATGAAGGGTTTTCACTGAAAAGTGGTTAGATCAGAGATCAGTGTCAGCAGGTGTGGGCTAAGTGCAGAGAAAGGACATACATAGTCTCTTGCTGCAAACTGATGTACTGAAGAAGGAATATGACATTGCTGAAGCTAATTTCTTGTATTTTCAGTAAACATCACACAGAGATTGTGTGCTGAACCTGAAGTTCGGTGTCTGGTCCATCTGTTATCCCACAATCCCTCCACAGGGAGAGGGAGGCAGGGGCTCCAGTCCCAGAGGAGAGCTAGAAGCTGGCTTGGGAGCGGGGATGGAGAACCATGGCATCCCTGGGGTGGCAGGAGTTCCACTGGAAATGTCTGACCAGGTTCTTCCACCACGATCCATCAGACACTTCCAAGGGGAGCTGAGTTAAATGCTGGGGCTGTGGGACAGGTGGGAAACACATTTTCGTTACATATTCTGGTCCTGCCCTGTACTGGTGCCATTTTGAACTGCCATACACCAGGCCCTGAACAATTTGTGGATACACAAATACCTTTTAACTTCAACACAATGATCCTGGGCTTTAAACTCCCAGAAGTTGGTAATAGTAGGCAACAAGCCCTTCTCAGGATTCTGTGCTTGGCAGCACAGAAAGAAATAATGGCCGGTTGGCTAAGAGCCCCCCCCTCCCTCAGTAGACTCTTGGAGGAGCAGAGTGTAGAGCATAAAACAGATGGTAGACCTGACTGCGAAGCTTAGGCTCACCACTGACAAACTAGAGGAGCAATGGAGTGGGTGGGTGAGGTCTGGAAGCCTGACATCAGGGGCTGAATCAGCTGATAACTCAATTGAGCAATAGAGTAAAGAGAACAGGGATTAGGGCATGGTGCAGAGGCCAACAGCAGTACCTTTTCCTTCATGGAGTGTAATTGAGATAATCCCCCCTCATCTTGATCAAAGAGATACCCTCCCCAATAAGGGGCTGGGTGCACTGGCTAGAAGCACGGTCTCCTCGATCCGACTCAGTTGACTACAGTTGAGTCACTTTTAAGGTTATAAGTTCTTGAAAAGTTAAATATTCAGAAAGAAGGGAGTAAGTTTGGAATTACCAGCCGCCCCTGGCTATAGGTGGGGCATGATGAACGTCAGTATGTCTAGGGTAAATAAAAGAGAGGGCTGATAAAGATAAGGGCGCAGTATGATATACTAAAGAGTACACTGTTGGCTTTATTCATTACAAAGTATGTAATACTGGTCTTTCTACCTGCCTAAATTGTCTGCTTATGTGCTCATAATGCTGTATCTCTCTTTTATTCCATTGATAACCTGAGTTTTAAAAAATTAAAAATATAAACAATCAACAAGTTCAACCCTTCCCCTCCCAAAATGTTGCTCCAAGGAGCTGGCAAATAAAGTTAAAGGGTTTCAGTTCTCTTAATCAGTTGGGGGGGGGGTCACCTTGTCATTGGCAGTCAGGCTTAATCAAAACTCAGATCATCAAATCAAGAACTCCTTTCAAAATCATGGAGTGAAGAAAGAAAGCAAGTAAGAAATTAGGAAAACTTTAAAATGAGTTACAGGCTCCTTTGAGCAGCATTGGTTGGAGAGGACATTAGGCAAGGAATCCACTTGTGATGGGGCAGTACCTGACCTGGTGCATAGGAACAGGGACAGTGTTGGTATCCGTGATATGGGTGAATCAATTTAAGCGAGGCAATATGGGCTGACGTAAAAATAGCGAGGGTAAAATGGGCTATGTGCACTGAATAGCACATAGTAAATTCAGTGATATTGTGTCCATAGGGAGTAGATGTTTTATGCAGAATATAGGGCTGTATTCATTGGGCCAGCCCTGAGCTGGCTGGCTTGGTGTAGTGGCTAGAGTCACTGCCTCTGTGTCTGGAGGACCCGAGTTCGGTACTGGCTGGAGTTTTTTTTTGGGGGGTTGATTTGGTGTTGGTTGTTGGGTTGAAGTCCCATTCCCCCACCCTCCCAACTGTCCCCGCCTCCCAGGTTGCCCCCCAACATTTTCCGCCTGCCAGCGCTGTCCCCTGTAATGTGGCCCCTCCTGAGTTTCCCTCTCAATATCATCCCCCGAATTGATTATAATAAATTTGGGGGGTGCTGGGACATAGGCCCCTGCATAAAAAGTTTGTTTACATCGGCCCTCGCACATAAAGTGAGTGCCCGACACTGTTTGTGGTGAGCAATCTAGTGCTCATTGCTGTTTTCATTTTCGGCGTGTTGCACTTGCTGTTGTCGTCCGTGCTCTTTTTGAGTTTCGATTATCACATAGAACCACAGTGTTCTGGACATTAGGGAGGATGCCACCTGAGGACCAGTGGTCACCAGACAATGTGGTTTAGCAGAAGGATGGCAGTGGAGGCAAACCACACAAGGACAAAGGTCCTGGACTTTAGGAGGGCAGATTTAAAAAAAAAAATGGGTGAATGCCTTAGAGACAGTCTGGTAGGTGGGTATTACCACAATGGGGTGGAGAAACAGTGGGCCAGATTAAGGGATGGAATAGTGAAGTCAACAAACCTCTGCGAAAGAGGTGAGCAAAAGCAGGAGGAAAAAGAAACCAATATGGTTATCAAGGGAAGTGGCGGCAAGGATAAGGGCTAAAAGGGCAGCATTCAGGAGATAATGAGAGATGCAGAGGGAAGAGGATAGAGAGGTGTACCAGCAAAAGCAGGGAAGACCGTGTGGTGTACTAAGACACAAACTGAGGAAAGACTATCAAGAGGGCATAACAAAGGAGGACAAGAAAGATTTTTAGGTATATAAGTTAAAAAGAAAGACAAGAGAGAAGGAACTGTGAGGCTGAGGAGAGCATGATTAATAATAAGCAAATATCCTGAACAAATACTTCTGTTCTGTCTTCACAGTGGAAGGGGAAGGGGATGGGCCACATTTAGGTTACAGGACCACTGGAGGGAGGGCAGTATACACAAGGGCATTTAAAAAGGAAGGAGTTGACAAGGTTATGGGTCTGGATGTGGTTCATCCAAGGGTATTGAAGGAGCTCTGGATGTACTGGCTGCACCTCTGACAGCCCAGTTCAATAGCTCATTAGATAGAGGGGTGGTCCCAGAGGACATGGGAAGGGCAGATGTAGTCCCATTCCATAAGAGCAGCTGCAGAGAAGAATCTGGCAACTACAGGCTGGTCAGTCTGACATCAGTGGTGGCTGTGGGGTAACTAATGGAGTCACTTCTAAAGGAAAGACTAGTAGATGACCTTGCATCCAGCAGGTTACAGGCACCAAGGCAGCACAGATTCACTGGAGGCAGATCATGTCAGACAAACCTGATAGATTTCTTTGACTGGCTGACCCAAAAAATAGATTGGGGGGGGAGCAGTGGATGACTTCAGCAAGGCCTCCAACACCATGCCACATAGGAGGCGCATACAAACTGGGATGCTTGGGGGTGGGAACCAAGGTGGTACACTCAGTAGGTAATTGGCTGACAGATAGGTGACAGCGAGTGGTGGTAAATGACACTCACTCAGGGGAAGGGAGAGTGACCAGCAGGGTTCCTCAGGGCTCAGTACTGAGTCCAGTCCTCATTAATGTCTTTATAAGTGACATTGCAAAAGAACTAAACTGGAGGAGGAGGAGGTGTGTGCCTCTTTGCAGATAATACCAAGATCTGCAACAGGGTTGACACATTGGAGAGGGTGGAGAAAATTAATAGAAACCAAAAAGCTTGAGGAATGATCAAGGGTTGGGCAGATGGTTTTTAATGCAAAAAAGTGCAAAATGATGCACCTTGCATGCAGAGAACCAGAGGCAGAGTATAGCGGGGCGGGGTGTGTGTGTGTGGGGGGGGGTTGCGGCCACTAAACAGGAAAGGGACCTAGGGATAATGATAGGATAATGGATGACCTTAATGTGACAAGGCAATATGACAGAGTAGCAGGGAAAGCCAGTGGGATGCTGGAGTGCATTGGAAGGGGTATCACCAGCAGAAAGAGGGAGGTGGTGTTGCTACAGCAGTATTGGTAACTGGTGAGACAACATCTGGAGTACTATGGCCATTTCTGGAGACCACACCTCAGAAAGGACATAGACTGGGTAGAGACCATCTGGAGAAGGGCAACAAGAATGGTGCAGGGGCTGCACTAGATGTCCTATGAGGAGAGACTAAGGGATCTAAACTTGAACACTGTGGAAGAGAGGGGGGAGAGGACATGGTAGAGACCTTTAAAGACCTCACAGGGATGAATAAAGTAAAGGAAGGAAGAATTTGTCAGAAAAGAAGGTGTACAAGAACTCAGAAGCATGCAGTGAAGCTGGAGGGGGGAACTTGGGAGGGATGTGAGGAAATATTTCCTCACAGAAAGGATGGTGGATGCCTGCAACACTCTTCCAGTGGGAGTGGTGGGGGTGAAAACAATGGTGGGCTTCAAGCATACGTGGGATAGTTATAAAGGAAAACTGGTATCAAAGCGGGGGGCGGGGAGGAGAAGGTGGCCAGAGACCAGGTAGGATCTGCAGTGGCAGACTAGGCAGAGAAAAGATGGGCAGACTAGATGGGTTATGTGGTCCTTATCTGCTGACAAATTCTATGTTTCTGTGTTGAACTGGATTCTGTTTGTATGTGATACTACCCCACCAGTAGCACCATTACAAAATTAACAAATGTATAAAACATGTGGATGAGCCAGGGTTAAGACTGCTCTATACCTGAGATACCAGAGAAGGGGGCAGCCATGATAATCGGGGAGGGGGGGCACAGTGGTGGAAAACGTGCACTGAGCCAAAGCCCATTTCTAAGCTGGACTGGGTGGGGGGGGGGCAATGACAAGAGAAAGTGACAGGTACAAGCAGGTAGGGATGAGAATTCTAGGCATTGCAGTGACTAGTGCAATCAAGTATCCTTACAGTATTGGCATGGAATAGTGCAAAAAATGAGTACAGTTCCAACAGAACAATAATAAACACCACCAGGATATAGCCCCATGAATAGGGAAAACTGTAAATAAATACATTGAAACAGTTTAATAAGTTCAGATCTGTGACTAGAACAAAGTAAACTGCAGTGGAAGAAGTGAACAAAGGCAAAACAAAATCGGGGACATTTTTTTTCTTTTTCTTTTTCCATATGTAATTTTATGTTTTTTTTCCCTTCTTTGCGCCCCAGACCCAGGACCCTGACAGACACATACGTGCACATGAGTGGAGGCACACACGCACGCTGGGTATTGGCTCAGCCCCTTCCGCCCCACCCCTGGCATGCTCCACCACCACCTCCCTCGCCTATGCTTCCCCCCAGACCTCCACCTGGTGGGAGCAGAACTATGGGGGAGTAGACAACCACCCTCGGGAAGGGAGAAGCTGCCTATGGCAGCTCAATCATGCTCCGAACCCCCCATGCTGGCCCCCGACGACCCGAGGTTGTTCCCGAACCCAGGTCACCAGCATAGCGCGAGGTAAGGTATCCAGAGCCTCAGCCCTCAGCGCCACCGGTGCGGCCTACAGTTTTTTTTTTTTTTTATTAAATATGCTGTATTTACAATTTGCAAATGCAGACAGAATGAAACAAATACAAAACAACAAAAACAAAGCTCATGTTGCATTACAAAAGTATCTAAGTGCCTAGTGGTGTAGAGGGTTGAGGTGCTGGTGCCTTACCTCTCACCTCGATGACCCAGGGTCGGAGCGACCTCAGGTGTCAGAGGGTCGGCCATCGGGAGGAGGATCGAACATCCCATGGACTGCTGTCCTCCTCCTCCGGGGAGGGTGGGAGGGGATGACTGATGAGGTACTGGCTCCTGGCGGTGGCCGGGGGCTACTACAGGATTGGGGGTCACAGTGTGGCTTGGCATGGGCCAACATCAGATGTGCAGCATATGGAAGCATGTGTGGCAGCGTGCCTGATGTCACTGCACACCTGCACTGTTGGGGGGTAGTCATGGGGTCAAAAGAATCCTCCAGTGCACACATGAAGGACAGTCCCAATGGTGCTGCAGCAGATGCACTCAAGTCAGCTCCCCCCCAAGCCCAGCCTCCAGTTCTCTCACAGTGTGTGAGGTAAGTACCCACTGTGAAGCCACCTGGAGAGGGTAGGGCAAGGGGGTTAGAGTTCTGACTGCAGCCAGTGCAGGGGCCAAGGAGACAGTGCTGGACAGGGGTACCATAGGAAAAGGTAACATAAAGAAATAAAGAAAAAAGGTATCTAAGACACACTAGAAATACAAATAAGGAGATATACAGCTCCTTAAAACCAAATATAGGTGAATCCAATGAAACTGAATGAGGTAGTGAACATACGTAACTCTTCAGATTGGAATTGACCAGATAAATAGGAACAAAGCTCAACATATCAGGGTTATTCCAAAATACAAAAAGAAGAAAGCTTCACACATTGAAGAATGGAAAAACAGATAAACATTAAACTGTTAATAAGGTTAGCAACCCTCCCCATCTTTTTTTTTTTAAATTACTATTTTTCCATGCCCCCTGCCCCCGCAGGCATCACATCATCAGGAGCATCAATGAGGCCGGTCCCCCACCTCTGCCACCTCACCGTACTTCTCGGTCGACCCCATGGAGCCTTGGTTCTACCCCAGGTGGGGACAAGGAAGGGCGAGTTACACCCCGGACAATCTGGTTTCATCAGGGACCATGGAGTCAGGCAGGTGGGGGCAATGAGAGGACTACCTTGACGTTCCGTCTCCCCGGAGCCTGTGGGGCATTTTCCCTGTTTGTGGGAGAGTGGCACGCACCCAGATGCCAAGACATCACCGCCTACATCACCACTCCCCATCCCTCGACATCAGTTCACCACTTACTGTGCCGCCGACTTCCGCCAGGGGCCAGTTAACGCCTAACCATGACCCTCCCGAGAGGAGAGCTGTCCTCCGGATGCTTGATCCTCTCTCCTGCTGACCCCGGGATGGCCCAAGCTCATCCCCAAACCCAAGTCGCCGGCGTGGCGGGAGGTGTGGCATCCATTGCCTCAACCCTCAGCGCCACCGGGCTGGCCACCCTTCCCATCTTTTATGGAGGAGGAATACCTATGGTGTAAAAGCCTTGTAGAGCACTCTACATTTAGAGCAAGCAAAATTTCTTGGTGCCATTCTGCGTAAGTCGAAGTAACATCATCGGTCCAATGATGCAGAATAATAATAATAAGTTTTGCAACCGAGGCTGTCAAAGGTATATGTCATTTCCGGGGTCCAAACATGGTATCATCATAAAGACTGAGCAAACAACCCTTAGGGGTAAAGGCATCATGGAGGCCCAGCATGGGATCTAATCTGTTCTGAAACTCAGACCACAGGGGTTGAGCCCTTTCACATGTCCACAAAATATGGTATAGCGTGTCAACCTCGCATCCACATCTAATACAAAGATCCAAATCGGTATCCAGTGAATATGACGTTCGTAATTGAGCGCCTACAAAAATGGCGACTCATTTACGGTGCCTGTATTCAGGGCTACCTGGCAGGGTAGCGCCTGGATACCGGAGTGGGCGAGGTGGGGCAACAGGAACCTCACACATGTGCACATGCTGGGGAGAGGAAGGGAAGGAATGTATGTGAGAGGGTGCAGGCAGCTGCCGTCGAGCTGGTCTGCCATTGCCAGGAGGTTGTTGGTTAGAGGCAGGTTCGGGTCTGGCGCGATGTTTTTTTTGCCGCTGGTCAGTTTTGCATTTACAAGTATTGCACCCTCAAAATGCACCCCTGGAACTGAAAATCCTTTAGTAGTGGGGTGCAGGGGTGAAGCAAAAAATCGAGCTGTGGATCTTGGGCATCCTATTGCCAGCTCCAGCGAGTATGCATCACGAATTCATTTTGGCGATGTATACCGCTGTGAACGGTGATCGCTAATTCTGCGATCGCCGTTGTCACACAGAACCATTAGAATCCAATCTACACATCTGGAGAAGTTTTTGTGGCGTATAATACAGGTTATGTAGTAGTTTAAACTGTTGTAATCTGAAGCGTTCCTGCGCAGTATACAGTACTTGTACAAGTCAGTCCATAACTACTGCCATTGCTCCTGGCTCATATCTAGCTCCATAATGTGAGACCAAAAGCAGCAGTTAGGTGACAGCCTGGATAGGTCCACTTCCTGAAATGCAGTGTACAGGTCAGAAATAGGATGCGGTTGGATTGAAATCAATACAAGGTGATTAAGAACCAAGCCCACTGAGTCCGGCCAAGGAGGAGGAGGAGGAGTACCCATAAACTGAAGTATACAATGTCTCAATTGCAAAAACTTAAATGCACAAGGGGTTGAAATCTGCCATTGGTTTATAAATGATTGATAAGTGATAAAGGAACCCTGGACCACAAACTGACCTACAGAGGAGATGACAAATGTTATGCCAGTGTTTGGGGTCCAGACCTTTACCACCCACCTTGAAGTCAGGATTAAAAAACAGGTTGACAGCTATCTTTTGACAATTGCAGTCTCATACACCTGCACATTTGGTTATGCGCTTTCAGGGACCACATTATTGGGGCAGATCGGAGCACCGCAGGCACTTTTGCAAGAGGGGCAAACAGAAGTGAGCTAAGCTGCATTCCACAGTTTCGGGGTAAATGTTCCTCCACATATAACCATAGAGGTTTGTAAGATTCCAGTTCCTGGGTTTAAGAACTACACCATCTGACTTCCGGTGACGTCATCGAGCTAATGGCTGACTAGTCGTAAAGCTCCCTCTCCACCCACACCGTAAATCTCCTCCACACAGCACAAATCGCATAAAATCGGCAGAGGAATGGCATCAAAGAACAGTGGAGTAAGTTGGCTGGCAGTATAGCCACATCCAAGAGCAGGGCCATTCTCGATGCCGTACAGGTGGCATGCCTCAGACAGCCAGTTTCGGAACCCACTCGTGAGGGAGCAATCCCGGACCTTGTACTCTCAAATGGGGACAGTGAGAGGATCTCAGATCTAGAAGTGGGTTGCCATCTGGGAACAAGTGACCATCAAACAGTGTGGTTCATGATAAACTCAGCGACAGAAACAAGCCATACAAAAGTGAAGGTACTGGACTTCAGGAGGGCTGACATTGACAAGATGGGAGAGTGCCTTAGAAAAGCACTAGCAAACAGGCTAGAAGGAGGGGTGGAGCAACAATGGGGAAACATCAAAACTGCCATCACAGAGGCAACAAGCCTTTGTGTCTAGCAAATAAATCAAAACGAAAGAGAAAGCCACTATGGTTCTCAAAAGAGGTGGCAGGGAAAGTCAGGGAGAAAAAGACAGCATTCAGGAAGAATAAGGAAACACAGAAGGAGCAGGATGGAGAGCTGTACCAGTTAAGGCAGAAGGAAACAGGGAGGGAAGTCAGAATAGCAAAGGTCCAAACTGAGGAAAAAATAGCCAACTCGGTTAAGAAGGGGGATAAAACCTTTTATGGGTACATCAGGGAGCATAGAAAGACAAAGGGAGGGATAGTGAGGCTGAATAGAATGGACAGTGGGTGGGCAGAGAGGGACAGTGAAAAACAGAGATACTGAATGAATATTTCTGCTCAGTATTCACAAAAGAGGAGGAGGGGGAGGTGCCTAATCCAATTAACAGAAACACTCTTGATAGGGGGTCGATCCCAGTCCTTTCACAGAAAGAAAGGGTTCTGAAAGAACCCTAAAACTGGAAGGTGAAAAGCTAATGGGCATGACGGAATTCACCCCAGAATTCTAAAATAATTAAGGGGAGAACTAGTGAAACCACTGACTACCCTTTTTAGCAAGTCGTGGGAGTATGGTGTGGTACCTGAGGACTGGAGGAAGGCAGATGTGAGTCCCCTTCACAAAAGTGGGACCAAGACAGAGGCAGGAAACTACAGACCTGTCAGTTTGACCTCTGTGGTAGGGGAAAGTGATGGAATCACTTCTGAAGGAAAGAATTGTTGAGCACTTAGAGGCCACTGGGGCACAGGACCCAAGGCAACATGGGTTCACAGCAGGAAGGACATGTTAGATGAATCTAATTGATTTCTTTGACTGGGTGACCAAAGTAGTAGACCAGGGAGGGGCTGTGGACATGGCCTACCTAGACTTTAGCAAGGCATTTGACACAGTCCCACATAAAAGATTAATAGTCAAATTAACCAGCCTGGGAGTGGGTCCCAGGGTGGTAGCCTGGGTAAAACATTGGCTGGACAACAGGACACAGAAGGTGGTTGTAAATGGAGTCCACTCTGAAGAAAGAGGGGTTACTAGTGGGGTACAGCAGGGTTCAGTACTGGGTCCAGTCCTTTTTAATGTCTTTATAAGTGACATTGCAGAGGGACTGGAAGGAAAAGTATGCCTCTTTGCAGATGACACAAAGATCTGCAACAGGGTTGATACACAAGGAGGCATGGAAAGGATGAAGCGACTTGGCAAGGTTGAGGAATAGCCAGAAGTATGGCAGCTTGGATTCAATGCAAAGAAATGCAAAATAATGCACCCGGGAAACAAAAACCCTGGGGAAGATTACACAATGGGGGTAGTAACAACAACAAAAATGGAAAGGGACCGTGGGTAATCATATCAGATGACCTTAAGGTTAGCAAGCAATGTGAGAAGGCAGTAGAGAGGGCTGGGGGTATACTGGGATGTATAGGGGGATGCATCACCAGCAGAAAACAGGAAGTTGTTATCCCTCTGTACAGACAGTTGGTGAGACCCCATCTGGAGTACTGCATCAAGTTCTGGAGACTCCATCTCCGCAAGGACATAGACAGGATAGAAGTAGTCCAGAGGAGGGCAACTAAAATGGTTCAGGGTCTGCAAGAGAAGCCATACGAGGAAAGACTAAAGGAGCTTAATATGTATACCCTTGAGGAAATGAGGAGAGGGACATGATAGAAACTTTAAGCACCTCAGTGGAATCAACAAAGTCCAAGAGGGTAGCATCTTTCAGAAAAGAGATGTGCAAGAACAAGGGACACAATTTAAAGATGAGGGGGCGGTTCAGGGGCAATGTGAGGAAGTGTTTTTTCACAGAGAGGGTGGTGGACGTATGGAACAGCCTTCCTGAGGAGGTTGTGGGGTCTAAAACTGTGGGAGAATTCAAGAATGCATGGGACAGACATAAGGCAATTCTTGTGGGGGGTAAGAAGAAATGGCTGTTGGTTAACTAGGATCTGCAGCTTATCCTGTAGGTAGTTAAATGGGCAGACTAGGTGGGCCAAGCGGTCCTTATCTGCCATCAAAGTCTATGTTGCTATGAGGTTAGAGGAAAGAGGTGTGAACGAGCTTGTTACATCCAGCAGACCAGACCTGAATTTGATTCTCACAACCTCCACTTGCATACTGTGTGACTCTGAGCAAGTCACTTAACCGCCCAGTGCTCCCAGGTCGCCCCTGAAAACAGGCACTTGTGCCTAGTGGGCCTTACTTGGTTACCAAAGACTAAAATAAAAATAAAAATAAATTAAAAAGTTCTACTAAAAGATCTCGATCCAAATAGAGCAGAAATAAGAAGGATGAGTGAGGATTGAGCCCCTCAAGCTCAGTGACCAGCAGTGGAGACTCCCCGTTTAGCATGGCGGATAGAGACACTGAAGTAGAGCTGGAGTCTCTGTCTCATTCGCGCTTCAAGACTCTCCTAGCCGAAATCAAGCAATTCAGGATGGAGACCAAACAGGAGTTTAGCAGGCTGCATACTGACCTCACAACCATAGAAAAAAAGAGTCAGCACCGCTGAAGAAAGAATCTGAACCACTGAGGATGACTTCCAGCACCTCTCCCAAGCAGTTAATTTCCTGGTGCAACAGCAAGAGCATACAACAGCAAAATATCTTGACTTTGAAGCACGCTCTCACTGAGAGAACTTGAGAATTTATGGCTTACCTGAGGATGCAGAGACAGGAGACATGTCGGAATTCCTCTCTGACTTACTAAGGCACGTTCTTGACCCACTGCAAGCATTCACCTTCAAAACTGAGAGAGCACATTGGGCCCTCGGGCCTAAGCCGGCTGGCGCAAAAGCAAGACCTAGGTCGGTGGTGGCTAAATTCTCCAGCTTTAAGGACAAAGAGCACATTTTGAGAACGGTCTGGCAGCAGAAGAGAGTGGAGTACAATGGAGCGCAGCTCCCATTTGATCAAGATTACCCCCCAATCATACAGCAGCAACGACTGGCCTATGCTCCTCTTCTGCATGCTCTGTGGGCCTTAGGAGTGAAATTTTAGACCCCATATCCTTCCCGACTGCGGGTTTACTGGTGCACAGGCACAGACATATATTCTACAGTGGAAGAAACAGTCAGGGCCTTCGAGAAAAAAGGCCATAGCATGCCTAGCAATGAGATGCAAAATCTACAAGCCCTCAAACCATGATCCCCATGGCAGCCAGCAGTCCAACATAATGCCAGAATGGCAGGGAAACAATCAACCCCAACAACCCTGCAGGACATCAAAGACACGCTGAAAAACTTGAGCATACCAAGGACAGTGAAGAACAGGGGTCACCTGGAGTGGGGGACACCTGAAGAGAGCGGAGGGACAGTGAATAATATTTTTTCCTTTCTTCTTGGTCTCGCTCTCAGGGGAGGCCCTCCCATCCACTCTGGATGAAAACGTTGAGAGTGAACGAACTCCTCACTGAATGACTGAGAGCTCCTCGACTGCAAGGTGGGCAGATAAGGAGAGTCTGCTCCTTCTACCATCCTTGTCGGTTTAAGTATTTGATCCAGAGAGAGACTATGCAAGCAGAAAAGCTGAACTGCGACCAGACTTTATTTTAGGAGTATACAGAGACTCTCTTCTCTCTTTTTTGTGTTAAATAGTTGAAACAAGCAACTACGGACATATCTTACTTTAGAGGAACTCTCTACTTGTTTAAGCCACTGTGCATAGGCTCAAAAGAATGTTTATAAACGGTATTTTCCTTTTTACAAAGCATACGAAGGGGACTCGCCCCACAGGGGAAAATAATTGTGGGATCACAACTTAATTTTTTTTTTTGCTGTACTAATATGGTATGTGTGTGTGGGGGGGGGAAGTCCATATCGACTTTGCACTCTTTGTGGCTTATTCTACTACTATGGGTTGAGCTGGTTGACCAGCTAGTACATCAAGCTGGCAGAGGACGGGTTCCCCTCTCCAACCCTGGAGACAGAGAGGCAGAGCATTGCCGAAAGTCTCTAATATGGGCTCCCCAAACACGGGAGATGATGATTATATGCCATAACACCTGGCTAGGAGATGATTTTTTTAAGGGTCCAGGAGGACTGGGCCAGTGCTACGGCCACATCTCCTCCTACCCAAGTGGAGAATGTCATCCAAAAGTTCCCTCAGGCGTTAAGAAAACACACTGGAGTGTTTCTCTACCTTGGGGGTCACGTTGTATATAGTTCCATGTCACGGGTGGGGTCACCTTTCATTAGATCCCTCCTGGAGGGTGTTGTGTTTTTAATTAATTGTTTGCTGTTATACTTTTTGACTGATGTCATGTTCACTGCCACTTTAGCCTCACCGGATCAAGCTGGTTATGCCTTTCAGTACCAGGAGGATAGCAAGACCGGGGGTACACCTCATGGATGAGATGGGCATAGTTAAGCCTGGTCCACAAAACAGTGGTTCACTTGGAGGAGAAGGAGAATAATTAAGAGAAGCACTGAATGGTCATCTTAAAGCCCTATACACAGACCAAAATGGATGATAAGCAGAGTCTCAAAATTATATCACATAACGTCAGTGGGTTGAACAACCCCATTAAGAGGTACAGGGCACTCTCTTCCCTTAAAAAGAAGAAGCCCTCCTTTGTTTTATTGCAGCAGACCCACCTCAGCAGAGCAAAGCATTCAAAACTAGTTAAATGTGGATATGCTGAAGTAGTAGCATCTTCTCATGGGAAGGGGAAGAGGAGGGGAACTGTGGTCCTGATCCCATGTGGAACCCAATTCTAATCATCCACCACCTATTCAGACCCAGAGGGTCGGTTGGCGATAGTGACAGGTCAACTGGAGGCTCCCTGATCACACTAGCCTCCATATAGTCATCAATATATCATATAGTCATCATCAGTAGTTGTCCTCCACTCCAAGCTGCAGGCATCCTTCTACAAGTTGGAAGACTGGTTCTGTAGCCATAAACTTCTATTAAATTACAAAAAAACCAAGGTGATGCTCACAGCCAGCCCACAGCACAAAAAGAAGCTCCCTCCCCTCACCATCTCCAATAAAGTCAGTAAGCCGCTGGAACAAGTTCACTCCTTCAAGTACCTGGGGGTCACCATTGATGATTGCCTCACCTTCACCCAACACATCGACACAGTAGTAAAGGCAGTGAACACCAAGCTGGGTGTACTATATAGGCATAAAAAGTATCTCACTCCAGAGGCCCTCCGTCTCTCAGTCTCCAGCTCCATCCTTTCTACCATTGACTATGGATTGGTGGTCTATGGCACAGCAACAGACACTACACTAAAAAGGATTCACAGTGCCCTCAACAAGGCATATAGGCTCACAATGGCTGCAGATTGAAATACCCACACCTGCTCCTTATACGAGGAGACCAATTGGCTGCCACTAAAGAACAGGATTGTATTCCAAACATGTCTCCTTGGAAAAAAGGTGCTAATGGGTAAAACCACCCCATGCATTTCTAGCATCCTAACACCAAGTGCTACCAGCTATACCACCAGAGGCAGGATGAGGGGGGCCCTATCAACACCTTTCCATCGAACTGTGCAGGGACAGCATGCTTTCAGCTATAGGGCCCCCCAATGGCTCAATGAAATCCCAGTGCACATTCTAAACTCCCAATGCGTCTCGCAATTCAAAAATGGCCTAAGGCAACACCTTTTTACTAGGACAGTTTGTGACTGCCACTAGGACTCTAACGCCCATAATGCCCATTCATCCACATTCTCCTTCTCCTTCTCCTCTCCTTCTCCTTCTCCTTCCCCTTCCTTTTTACCCCCACTCTTCCCTCTTGCCCTATCCCTCTGTCTTCCTCTCCCCCCTGTGCATTTTCTCCCACTGGATCAACCTTAAAACCAACCTACTACCACTACCTCCCAACCTCCTAGACAAAGCCACTTCTTTTGGCCGCCCACTCCCCCCAGTCTCCCCTTCCCCTCACCTTGACTCCTCCTTCTCACACTAGGTGTCACATCTCTTTATCTCCTTCGCTACATATAAACACTGTCCTTTACCCTAGCTGAATGCTCTTGATGCTGTACTATCACATTTGGTACTATGAATGACATTGTAACCTTATTGTATACTAGCTACCTACTATTCGAGAATTGTATGTAAACTGTTTGCTATTGTTGTCATTGTCACTGTTTGACGTGGAACCTTTGTAAAAGAGCTCTGAGCTCAAAGGTATGATCCGAATCCCTAAATAAATAAATAAAAAATAAATACACATCCCGCCGGGCTCCACAACCTCAGTAATTTGCTTCCTACGCCAAAAGATAACTGAGTATCAGACCAGAGCACTGGTGGTGGGGGGAGACCTCAACCAAGCCTTGGAACAACTTAATACCACTAATCCCAGACCCTTAAAAAGAACAGCGGTGCACAGGGCAACTCTGAACTACCTCCGGAGGGCATACTGGGTGGATACTTGGAGACTACTACACCCAGGGAGGAAGGAGTTTACTCACTTCTCTGCCCCACATGGCTCATGTGCCCATATTGATTATTTTCTAGTCTCCTAGTAGCATCAGCACCAGGTGGAGGACTGCTGCCACATTCCTTCAGTCCTCTCTGACCATTCCCAGCTTATGCTGTGGATGAACTGGAGAACAGACAGAGACCAGTCACTCTGGAAATTTAATAACTATCTACTGAATCTGGGGGCTTCACAGACATGATTAAGTCCAGAATACCTCAAATATTACAAGAGAATGATTCCCCGGAGGTGTCCAAGGTGACTTTATGGGATACCCTGAAAGTGGTGTTAAGGGGGATATTATTAAATATGCAGCCAATTACAAAAAGCAGCAGAGTATCCAACTAGAGAAACTGCAGCAGCAACTTTGAGAGTTTCAGATACAGCATGCAAACGGAGATGGGGCAGTTTACCCCTTGCTGCAGGCCACTAAACAACAAATCCAGACGCTCATAGACATAAAAACAGAGCAGTACCTTCATGAAAGGTATTAAGAGAGTAGGCCATGGGCCACCCATTTACTGGCTCACAGGCTAAGGCAGCAGACTTTACAATCCACCATCACCCAAATTAAAAACCCTAAGACAGGGCAGATAATAGGGACCCCCAAACAAATTATGAAAATTTTCCGGGAATTTTACCAGGACTTATACACCCTGGAGCAGGCACAGGAGGGACCCCGGGAGGAGGCTTACTTAGCTAAACTAAAACTGCCGAAGCTCACTCAGAAGTTTCAATGATCATAGACGGACCCATCTCCTCTGGCAAAATAGACTTGGCTATTTCGAACTTGAAAATTAATTAAAGTCCTGGGCCTGACGGTTACACTACAGATTTCTTTACATTTTCCAGGAAGGAGGTGAGTGGACCCCTCCTGACAGTGTGCAGGGCAGCGCAGGCAGGGGAATCAATACCTGACACCTGGAATTACACTGTCATTTCCAGTATTCCAAAACCAGGTAGGGACACCACTCAATGTGCAGCATACGTCCAATATCAGTGCTATCCTGGCAATTCCAATTACTCAGCTGTTCAACCTATCCATCTGTATGTCCACTGTGCCTCTAGCTTGGAAATCTGCTAAGACAATCCCTGTCTTCAAGAAAGGTGACCCCAAAATCCTACCGAATTATCGGCCCATCTCACTCCTCCCCACACTCAGGAAGATCCTGGAGAAACTAATCCACCGCCAGATCTCAACCCACTTACTCTAATTTAATCTCCAGTCTCCCATTCAGCGTGGTTTCAGGGCTGGGCACAGCACCACCATGGCTCTCACCCTTTTTACTAGTGAAGTAAAATCCAATGTGGATAAGGGCCTTCTTACTGGGGCTATGTTCATCGACCTCTCCAGAGTATTTGATCTGGTGAAGCACTCACTGCTCCTGCATAAACAAGTACCTTGGTGCCACTGGACCCACACTTTCCTGGTTCCAAAGCTATCTTGACAACAGGTCCCAATCTGTCTCCTTCGGCAAGGTTCTATCATCTCCTGCTTCCATCTCCTGTGGAGTCCCCCAAAGGTCTATTCTTGGGCCCTTACTATTCTCCATATTTGTTAATGATATTCCCACCTCTATCCCCCACTGCCGCTCCATTATATATGCTGATGATCTGGTCCTCTACTCTGCCTCAAGCTCAACTGATGATATCAATGATCATTTGACATCTGCATTCATCCAACTCCAATTCTGATTCTCCTCCAACTTCCTCATACTCAATCTACCTAAGACACAGGCCATGCTTTTTGGGTCCTCTAGGAAAGTCCCCACCATGTCCCTCAGGTTTTGTGTGCTCTTCTATAATGGGTCAACAGTCTCCATCACTGACTCCTTTAAATACCTGGGAGTGAGGTTAAATACCTCACTTGAATTCTCCCCTCATATAAATGACATATGCAAATCTGTAAATACAAGGACTGACGCTGCTTACCACATTTGTCACTCCTTAACCCTGATGCTAGGATATCTGTAGTGAGAGGGGTCTTGCTCCCAAGTTTGCTACACACTCTCCTTCTTCTTTCCCAGGCCAATGTCGGTGTTCTCCATAAGTGGGACATCACTTATAACAACGTTTGTAGATCTGCCCTCTCGGCCCCTCACCTTACGCACCATTGTTTACTCTATTCCGCCTTGCATTGACTGTCGCCTAGCTCCCGTCACTCATACTCTCTAGGATGTTTCATTGACTCCTTGACAAGGTATCCTCGGCCTGACTCTCTAGTGTCAATGCTTTCCCCTGTGTATCACCACTGCTCTCTGAGGTCCTCCAATGCTCAACTACTTTCTGTCCCTTTCTGTTTCACCAAAATGGGGGAGCAAGCTTTCTCTCACTTTGCTCCTAAATACTGGAATTCCCTGCCTCCCCACCTGAAGTGCTCATTATCTCACTCCTCCTTTAAACTGCACTTTTTTTCTCATCTCCATGCACTTGATACTTGTGACAGTACTATACCTGCCTGATGCACTTCTCTTGCTTTTCCTTACTGTACTTCTTTCTCTCTGTACTCCAGGGTTCTCAGTACACTACCCTCAATCAACTCCTCGTCCCTGAGAAACGGGTTGCATGCATGTATAATAACCTGGGCATGTTCTGTCAGTATGTATAATCTTTCAGCTTTCCCTGCATGGAAACTGTTTATTACTGTATTGTTTCTGATTTTATGTTACCTGACTGTTAATGCTTGTATTTGTACCCTCCCGGGTTGTTCCTGAAAATAGGCAGGGTTATTGCCTAATGTACTTACCTCGTCATCAAAAGCAAATAAATAAATAAATAAACATTGACTATAAACTCTACGCAACAATCCCAGCCAGGTGTCTGGAGTCAGCCCTGCCCAGATTAATTGATTTAGATCAGATGGGCTTTGTCCCAGGAAGACAGAATCAAGACAACATTAAAAGATCGCTGCACTTGCTGCATCATGCCACCCGGTCGGGGTTCCCCCTTCTTGTTTTTAAGCTTAGATGCAGAAAAGGCCTTTGACCAGATGGCATGGCACTTCCTAGGCTCTAAACTGAGCAGCTTCAGCTACTCAGAACCCTTTATCAAAATAATAAACAATATTTACACTAAGCCTAAGGCCTATGTTAAATAAATGGCAGGGTTTCTCCTCCGATAACTCTGCTATGTGGCACAAGCAGGGCTGCCCCCTGCCCCCCCTTCTTTTTGCCTTTTACTTTGAGCCTCTAGCACAGGCTGTGGGACAGGAGGAGGAAGAGGAGGAGGTAAGGGGCCTACTATTGGGTTGGGAGAGCCACAAACTTGCGTTGTATGCTGAAAACCTTTTAATATACCTTAAGGACCCAAAGCAGTTGCTGGGCCCTCTGTGGAAATGCCTTGAGGAATTTGGCTCCCTCGCAGGCTATAAAATAAACACGGCTAAAACGGAAGTTTTACAATTGCAGTATGAGCCATCAGAAAGAATAAGGAAAGACTTTCCCTTTAAATGGAATTTAAAATGCCTAAAATACCTTGGTGTCCATTTGGGCTTCGATAGTAATCAAATGTTCGCTCTTAATTACTTGCCAATTCTGGAGAAACGAACAATGGATTTGGAAAGGTGGGCACTGACCCCACTCCCTCTCATACAAAGAGTAGAGGCAGTCAGAATGGTACTGCTCCCTAGATTTTTATATTTATCCCAAACCATTGCTACTCCCATCCCAGAGACCTACTTTAATGTCCTAAGCAGGGGAATAGCAACATTTCTATGGGGGTACCCGAGACTAAGGGTAAGATTGTCAATCCTTCAGATGCCTAAGTGGGAGGGGGGGGCTAGCACTTCCCAACCTGAAGCTGTACCACCAAGCAGCTCAGCTGAGAACTGTTTTTTACTGACTGAGTAAGGACTACATAGCGAAGTGGAAAACCTTAGAGATAAAGGAGGAAGACCTTATACATAGAAATAAAATTCTCCTGACAAGGAGGGACACTTATCACCTCCAAGAAAGGGAAAACCCATATATAAACTCCACAATAGGGGCCTGGTATGGGATCTTAGATGATAAGGGGCTTAGGTGCTGGCGACCCCTCCTTTCCTCAGTCCCATACCTGGATTCATTCACTCCGGCAAGAATGGATTTGGGCTTCCAGAGGTGGGAGAGAAGGGGACTGCACTTGATATGGCACTTCTTTAATAATGATGATTTACATGCATTCCTAGACCTAGTGAATAAATTTGGGATCCCCTGGCAGGACAGATTTGGATACTTCCAAGTCAGAGATTGCATTAGGTCCCTCCCACTAAACTCTTGGAAGGATAGCCCTCCCGCCCCTGGTTGCTAACTTGTTGAAGACAGCCATAGAGGGCAGAGCATCCCTAGAGCACATAATTTCATATCTATATATGGCACTACTCTCTTGGAAGGGGGACACCCCCTCTAACAATTAGATCAGCCTGGACCCGAGACCTTGGAGTACAGATATCGGATGAGACCTGGTTGAGAGCCCTGGATAGGATTCACTGGGGCGTATCTGCAATAAGCTGAAAGGAATACTCCTGGAAATTGTTTGTCCATTACTTTAGAACACCAGCAATGCAGGCAAAATTTCAAGGGGGCAATCCCTGGTTTGCTGGCGGGGCTGCAGTCACTAACAGCAGCCTTAGTACATATAATGTGGGAGTGTCCGGCCCTATCCCCCCTACTTTCAAGGATTGCAGTTGGCCCTCCATTCAATCTTTGTACCCACCCTACTCCTGACTCCTACCCTACACTTTATTTTTTTCTAGACCTCCTGAGAGAGTTCAGGGACTCTCTTTCGTGTAAACTTCTTAAGATTGCTATCCTAGCGGCCCAGAAAGCAGTCACAAAAAACTGGCTTTCTAAGCAAAGAACCCACTTAGATCAATGGCATGAAATACTGATTGCAATTTACAGAATGGAGGCTCTGACAGCAGTCCTTAATAAGAGACAACCACAGTTTGAATTGCTGTGGAGGAGGTGGGTCACATGTAGCTCTGCGCTGAGGCCTGACTTTGTCCCATAGAGCCTTAGTATTGGGAATAATGAATTTGCTCATGCCCATGTCTCCTAGATCATGAATACAGTTGGTGTACCTCATACCATTTACTTCTGAAATATATAGCTGATAAATTACCGACCCTCCCCCCTCCAGTTTGTTCATTTATTTTTTGTCTCGGTTTCCTGATTTTACCTATACTTGCATAAAATGTCCTAACCAGCTAATTCCTTTTCTCTTTTACTGTAAAACAAATCAATTGTAACAGTGGCAAAGCTTGTTGTTATATGCCTGTCTTGTCGTATTGTTTAACAAGTAGTGTATGTTAAAATCACTTTAAATAAAGTTTAAAAAAAAAAGAACTACACCATCTAAGATATCTGCTGTCATGTCAAGTGAAATGATAAAACAAAAAATTAACCCTTATAAGACACATAGACCCTCCCTCCTGATTGTTTAGGTGCAGCCAGACGTTGATAGGTACAAAGTGACTTCTTAACCATGCCATAAGGAATGGACAATTAAGCAGTGTAGTTTAGTGAACTGCTGCAATGGGAGGGCCAAATTAAGTAAGCATTAAGCCACGACGGAGGTGGGCTCTAATGCTGGATTGATGCATGGGGGGGTGCCCGAGGCCCAGGGCGAGGGCCTACCCTCGCCCCAGCCATCAATCGCGTAGAGCCCGCATGGGTGGCTTAATGCGCTTGTTACATGGGCCGAGCGACGATGGAGTCACCAGGAGCCTGTCTGGTGTGCATCGAACAACATAACACAGGGAGTCAGAGCTGGGAGGAAACATTTTGACTGCACTTTGAAATCTTAGTAGATACCAACATTAACATACTGATGCGGCCAACATATTCAGTAGCTGGAACTAAAGAACATACTGCGGCTCACATCGCACTCTGGAAATTCTACCGATCTGCGCGGGTATTTGCTTCATACCCGGTGCTGGAGGTCTCCACTGCACTGTTCACTCGCCACGGTGTGCGACCCGAATGCAGATTTGCCTGGAGCCCCCGGTGACTTCCCTGTGCCTCTCGCTCAGTCCTCCGACGTTGGCATCTTGCTGGCTGCTGCTGCTGTCTCTTCCCTCTGTCGCTGGTCCGCTCGCCCCTCCTTCTCCCTCGGTGCTCGCGGCTCCTGCCGCCGCAAACTGCTCCTCGTCCCACTGCTGCATCAGAACGCCTCCTGTGCCCGAGAACCATACGCGACTTGCCTGCATGCTCTATGTGTCTTGCACTGTGCTATCTCTCCGTTCGGTGCCCCCTGGTTCTTGTCCCCCCTCCCCATTTCTGTCGGCGGGTAGCTGGTCTCCCTGTTGGTCTGCCACTCTTGCGCCTCTGACGCTCGCTCCCCACCTGTGCCCAGTGCTGCTAGGCTAGGGGTCTGGCTCACTTCAGTACTACCATTTTGAGGACGGCATCTATCGTGGGCTAATACCCACTCCAAGTTGGGCCCCGTGATGCCGTTTCACCAATCACAGGTGCCCATTCCAGCACTCTGATTATTGCCATGTAACAAGCATGCTTAATGGATTTAATACCCAGGGCAGTACATTCATTTTAATTACATTGATGCAACCTAGAAGGGAAATAGGGAGGGTTGCCTACAGAGCAAGGTCTTGTTCTATAAGTTTAAACAGAGGATCTAAACTTAGGGAAACCATTTCTGAACTGTTTCTATAAATGTTAATACCAAGTAAGTCAAGGATTTTGGTTCTGATTTAAAGACCAATTGAAGCATGGCTTGCTTGTCCACCAATTGTTAAGTGGCAAAACAGAGGTTTTGTGAACATTTATTTTATATGAAGAAAAGCCACTAAACTCTTCAGTAATGGTTAAGGCCTTGGGGCAGAAATATGAGGATTTGCAACGGTAAATATGAGGATTTGTGAGGTGTAGTAAAATATCGTCTGCAGGGGCGCTGTGGAGCCCAAGTTGAGAAGTCAATACTTGCGTCGGCTCCTCACATTAATTGAATTTAAACACTAAACTAAAGTATTCCTTCGAAAAAAAACTGAAATAACTTTACCTAGTTCAATAGTGGAAGGCCAGGAGAACAAGATGGGGAAGCAAAATAAAGGACAAGCAACAGGAAACGGCAAAAAAGACGGAGGGAAAGGTCAGCCCACAGGCCCAAGCATCTGCTCCACGCAGGCTGGCACTGTCGAAGGAGAAGAGGCAGAGGAGACTCCGTAGTCTTTAGGCCAAAAAATGAAATAACTTCTGCAATTCGTTGCATCCACAAATAAAAAACTTGACATACTAACAGGTAGAATTGCTACTGTGGAGAAAATGGTAGATACAATGCAGGGGACCTGGAGGACATTAAACACCAATCGGAAGCCTGTCAAAGCACCATGCAGCAACAGGCTAAAGAACAGCAGCATACCAACAGCAGGCTAGAGATCCTGGAAAACCAAGTGTGCAGCAAGAATATATGGCTGGTAGGCTTACCAGAGGGTGTAGAGGGAGGCTTGGCTTGTTTGTTTATAAAAGAATGGCTAGTGGAGCAGTTCCGATCCCATGTTACGGAGGAGAAATTTACTGCACCATTCCAAAACTCCTGCTGAACTCCCAAGAATATTGATGGTAGTACTCGACAGCATGGGCACAAGAGATAGGCTCCTGAGCTTGGCAAAACGATATGGGCCACTTAGCCAAGAAATCACAACTGTTCACATGTTTCCTGATATTTCTTATGCGACCCGACTCTGCCGCAAAAAATGTGATGGGGTACGTGCTACATTGAAAGAACTGAGTATGCTCCATACTATTCAATTCCCAGCAAAGCTAAGGGTCATCCAGGACAGTAAGTTTTACATATTTATGGACCCAACTGATGCCGGCAAATGGGCAGCAAAGATGGCAGCCACCAAGAAAGCCACGAGGGGCTCCGCAACTGATGACTCCGAAAATAATACTGTGGAGGGGTTGTGGGATAACAGAAGGACCAGACACCGAACTTCAAGTTCAACACACAATCTCTGTATGATGTTTATTCAAAATGCAGCAGATTACCTTCAGAAATGGTATATCCCTTCTTCAGTACATCACTTTGTAGTAACAAACTATGCAAGTCCTTCCTCTACACTTAGCAAGCACCTACTGATCTCTGATCTTATTAGTTGAGATTTAGCCTCCCCTATGCGGGCCTTGTTTGCTTGGGTGGTGGGGGCTCAAAAAAAAAAAGGCTAAAAACAAAGAACCTTAGTGCAGAAACACTGAAGCAAGGGTTACCCCAAAGGGCATTGCCAGTAAGCAAAGTTTCAAAGAAACACAACATCACACATACTTCCATAATGCAAAGCATAGATATATATTAGGTGTCAGCGTGGCTGAGTTGGTAGCACATCCGCCTCTGGACCAGAAGGTCGTGGGTTCTCGTCCCACACCGGGATTGGACTTGCACCTAAAAATTGCTGGCATCCGAGTGCAGTATTGGGGGGTGCTGTACTACTGGGGTGTGCCGTCCTTCGGATGAGACATTAAACCGAGGTCCCTTCTGCCCATCCTGGTGTTGTCCTGGTGGGTGTCCAGGTGGAAGTAAAAGAACCCAGGGCACTCTTCGCAAAGAGTAGGGAACATTCCCGGTGTCCTGGCCAACATTCCTCTTCCCATAAACCAGTTCTTGCAATTATCCAGGCTGTGTGTGGGTGATGATGTGCTATATGGCCGCCACCACACATTCAGTCACTTCACTACCAGTCTAGCATTGCTTGTAAAGCGCTTTGGATGTATGAAAAGTGCTATATAAATGCTGATTCTTCTTCTTCTTCTTCTATATGCAAATCACCATGACATTTCAGACTGGCTCAGTTTTATGGCAATTTACCGTTATCAAAAACATCTAGTGCCATGGTATTCTCAACATTTACTGGTTTCATAAACATAAGATATATACATCAAGGTATTTTGTGACATAGTGCTATTACATACTAAATCCAACAATGATAAACACAACCTATTTTACATATGCTTGGAGGTCACCACAATAACCTCCCTGTACGAGGACCTGGGGGAAAAGGAAAATTAAAGAGGACACTATGGCATAGTCAAGAAAGGGAAGGGGTGCCCATAGGCAACCAACCTTATGGACTAGAAATTGAAAAGGATAGATAGGCTAAGAAATAGAAGAACTGTTGCAACATATTTAAGAAAAGGTCGGTCCTCAAGAGTGGTAGGAGTTCCCTGTCACAGATACCTGAAAATTTCCCTGGTTGAGGTTATTCCTTAACTCACATTTTCTATACCGGGACTTTGGCCTAATGTACTTCGAAAAGTTTAATCTTTAAAAACTTCAGTATGTTTCAGAGTTGACACCAAGTTTAGTGTTTAAATTAAGAGTGTATGTGTCAGAGGGGTTAGTACTTATATATTTGACTTGAGCAGATGTAGTTTGGAGATCTACACTGTAAGGCTCGGTGATTTTTTAGTTCTCTATTCTTTTGTTCTTTAATCAGTAGCTGCTTGAATGGCCTCAGGTCTGAAGCGATGCTCCATTTAATTGATTATATATGGTTAAATACTCCCTCCAATAGAAACATTGGGCCCTATGCACCAATGGGCACAAGTTAGGTGCAAATTGCACGTAACCCACCCGCGCAGCTCTGCACCTGCGGACAGGTGCACACCTGGGGTATGCACAACAGATGCGCACCTGTCTGCGGCCCTTCTCTCTCAATGCGCAGGACTCCGCAGGGCAACTGAGGCAGAGCAGTGGGTCCAGCTGGGCATCCAAGCAGAATCCCATCCTGGACAGGGAGTCAATCCCTTGTGCGGAGAGGTGAGGGTCCGGGTGCATGAATGCACCCGCAGGCACCTGGACCCGCGCGCACCTGCCCCGATGTCTGGCCGTTGGTTGGCAGCTCCCACCCACCTGCCACACTGCAGGGCCACCACTCATACTGGCAACTCAACCCCCCCCCATGCCTTGGACTGTGGTGGCCCAGCACCAACCTGGGACCCCCCCGTTGGTGACCACAGCTGCCCACGGTTGCCCCGACTGGCGTGTTGACCAGCCATCATCCTCCCCTGGCACCACACACCCACCCCCCGTACATGTGTGTCAGTGCCCCCCGGGATGGCCAGTGGCACGGCCCTCCATACACCACCACGGCCACCGCCCGTCTGACATACGCGGGCATGCAATGACTGTGTGCAATAGTGTAAGTCAGATGGTTGGTGGCCATGGAGGTGTGTGGAAGGCTGTGCTGCTAGCCGTCCCAAAAGGCCCAGCATGCAGGTACGGAGCTGGGGGGTGGTGTTATGCTGTGGGGAAGGGCACATCACCGTTGGGGGGGCAGCAGGGCATGCAGTGGAGCAGGGGCAGCCACGCCAGTGGGGGGGTGGTACTGCCATGCCAGCCAGGACAGGGGCACTGTCAGGTAGGGGGCTGCTGTGATGCTGCCAAGGTGGGGGTGTTTTGGTATGTTGGGGGTGGGCAGCTCTCTTGCCGCTGAGGCTGGGGAGGACTCTGTGGATGTACGGGCTTGGCTGTGTACTGTGGTTATGGCAAGGTCCCCCATGGCATTGCCAACTGTCCACTGTGCCCCCCTGTGGATGCACTGTGCACCTTGGTGCATGGCATGTAGTGCCAGCCTTCCCCTCGCCCGCCCCTGGCGCGTTGCTCTTCACGCAGCCAGGGGACTGGGTGCATATGTGCTGCCCACTCCCCCCTTAGTGTAACCTAGTGGGTGCATAGGGTGCAGAATGGTTGCATGCCCCAGTTACACGCTCATAACCACTCCGCCTCATTAGTGCATCGGGCCCATTATACCTGTATAAGTTTCTAAGATCAACATGAAGTTGTTATTACTAATCCTAGTTAACAGGATTTGCTCACATAGAAAGGCTTATACCGTAATTGTTTTATAATAACTAGGGAGCATTTTTTCCTGTAGAGAAACCTGGTTATAATTCACCATTATAACCTGAGGGGGAACACCCACCATGTTCCTCTCGCTCCATGCGTGCGCCGCCCGGAGTCTTCCTATCCTTGCCTAAACCCGAGAACTGTGGCTGCACTTCCTGAACTGACTCCACAGCCAATAAGTTTTAAAGGCATCAAGTTAAAAAATCCTTTTCACTGTATTTATTTTCGTTTACTTGGGGAATCAGTCACAAAAAAGCCAAAAACTAAGAGTTTTTAATGAGCACAAACTGGGGCATGGATAGACAGCACTTCAACCCGCCACAACTAAACAGGAATGTATTTTTATTTTATATAGTTGCTGTGGAGAGAAAACACTTCCCAGCAATTATATAAAATAAAACATGGGGTGGTGTATATAACTCGGATTTTACACACGCCCTTCAGTGTTGGATGCTTAAATAAACCCCTAGAGTTTTGGTCTCAGGGTTTGTGTAGCATCTAATACCTTGGGGTGTGTGTAAAATCTTGTTAAACACGCCACCCCATGTATTATTCTATATGATCTTGGAGTCTTTAACTCAGCAAATAGCGACTGTTCTTTATATATATTAAAGATTTTGATACATGTGGGGAAAAGCATGGCATTAATAGCCCATTTGGCACTGGATAATTAGTTTCACATATTTGGTGTATTTTTATTTCCAGGAATATATGCCATGAACTCCTGGGCTGTTAACCCACAGCATTTAGGAATAATTTATATAAATGTATTCAGACATTTAGTAAGCTTCTCTATGCTGAAATAAGCAAGGGTTACTGCATCCTGTATAAATTAAGAGGTTCTTCTATATGCTGGTAAATCATTTGCTGTTCCTTGCATGGGACACGCGTATTTGTGCATTTTATTTTAAAATGAATAAAACCTAAATTAAAAAATATATATATATCATCTGCATATGCAGAAATTGAATACGTTTGCCAGCCGACAGTTAGGCTGGTTATTTCTGGTGCAGATTTAAGTTTATGAATAAAGGAGTCTTAGTACAGATTAAACAAAAAAGGTGAGAGAGGACAGCCCTGACGGGTGCCTCTCCCCAAAATGACCGGTGATGAGAGCGCTCCATTACAAATAATGCGGGTCAAAGGAGAGTGGTATAATAATTGAACCTGTTGAATAAATGTCTCTGGGATACTGAACCTCTGCATAACAGAAAAGAAATATTTTTAGGCCACCCAATTGAAGGCTTTCTTTGCATTCCAGGGAGACCAAGGCCATCACTGTGCCAGTCTCCCTAGATGTGGAGACAAGATAGAGCACCTTACAAAGATGGTCACTCGACAGGTGCCCAGCAATGAAGCCCACCTGTTCAGGGCCAATGAGGGACTGCCAAACTCTTCCCAGACAACGAGCTAAGACATTCTCCAGAATCATTCATGAGGGAAATGGGATGATAGTTTTCTGGGCAGGTGTCATCACGGTCAGGTTTTAGATTAAGGCCTACATAAGAGATGAGTCCAGGACCCCTTCCTCAAAAAAACGATTGAGAATTAAAGTTAAATATGGAGTAAGTTCAGTTGAAAATTTCTTACAGAAGTTAGATGGAAAGTTATCCAGGCATAGAGCCCTATCAAGTTGCAGGCTTCTGATAGCAGTCAGTACTTCATGCTGAATGGGACCTTCAAGGTGGGAGGATTGTTCGGGGGTAAGACGAGGCAAGTCAATGGTACCTAAAAAAGTACTGAGAGTTCCCTCAAGGTCCTTAGGCCCAGAGTCTGAAGTACATGATTCTTGATAGAACTCCCTGAAAATTCAGGCCATATCCCTGGCATCAACCTTCAAGGGTTGAGTGTGCCCTCATTAAATGCCCCTTATAAGCTTCGGCGAAACCTGATGCAGAAGTCTTAAGGCCAAGAGCTTTCCAGCCTTATCACACTGTTCGATTTTTTAGCCCTTCCCTTTTTTGCTCTGCAATCTGGTACACGTCTTAGTAGCCTCTAATATCCCCAATTTGATTTTTTCTCATTTCTGATTTGTAACCTAGTGTGGTTGTATTCCTTCCAGATGCCCCCTTAAGATTTTGCCCATCCTATCAAAGTCAGCCTGTCTGAAGTCCACCACTCTGGACCCTGTACCTGCTACTTCTCTGCTCATATTAAGCGCCTACAGACTCAAAACCCTTCTATTGGCTGAAGCATGCCTTGCCATCGCCCAAGGAAACCTACTGCCTGTTCTTGACTACTGTTCCCCCTTCTACTCCCTAGTATTCCCCACCTTGAAATCAAGACTAAACACTACCTATAACCCTATCTGTCGTTTCATCCTTCATGCTCCCCACTGGACCCACCACTGCACTCTTTACCAGTCACTGGGCTAGCTCTCTGTACAAGGTCGCTTTGACTATGCAATGGGCTGTCTAGTGGACAATGCACTAAGATACCGACACCTATCCCCTTACTCTCTCCTCTTGACAGACACAATGGCTCCTAGGACACTTAGGGCATCCTCAGTCCCCCCCCATTGGAGACACCCCACGTCTCCACGCCAATGGGAAGTAGAGCTTTCTCTGTCTCTGCACCCTCCCTATGGAACAAGCTCCCACAGTTTATCTGCACATTCCCCTCACACCTTGCCTTCAAACAGGCCATGAAAACTTGGCTCCTAGCAGCTGCTGACTGTCACTGCACCCAGTAAGTAACTCTAAGGCACCCTAATGTCCATGTCTCCTTTCCTCCCCTGCCCTCCTGTTCATCTCCTCCCTCATCACTGCAGTTCTCTATAACCCTCCTTCCCTCACTACCTCAAATCCCTGAACTGATGAGACTCTAACTATATGAACCTGCACAACTTTACTGATAACTGTACTAAACTGGTCTCATGTCATATTTGTAATGCTACATATGTTCTCCTGCAGCATGTAATGTGGATCCTGTATCTCATGTTATTTCTATTGCTATGTACGGCCCACTTTTCATACTATGTGTACCTGGCCATTGCCTTGTACTATTATGTTATTTGTATTTCTTTTTTCCACACCACTTCATGCCTGAGGTGTGAATTTACAGTATAGTTTTGAAGTTTCCCTGTATGTGTTGCTATGTTTTTCTCTGTTGCTTGCCACCCTAAGGCCTGGGTCATGACTGAAAACGGTCCTCTGGATCAGTGCGCTTACCCGGTAAACAAAGACATAAATAAATAAATAAAAAGTGTGAACCACACCGAGTGGTGGTCACTTCCAGTCAGCGGGTCCTCCACCCCAACCTCTCTTACAGCCTCCTCATTGTCCAGAACTAGATCCAGTGTATTCTCCAACCTAGTCGGCTCAGTGACCATCTGTGCCAGGAAACAGTCCTGGAAGGCATCCAGGAGTATTTTCTCCCTAGCACTCAAGGTGGCTGGGGTACCCCAATCCACTCCTGGTAGATTGAAGTCCCCCACGATCACTGTGTTACCTTTCCCACACACCTTCCTAATTTGCTCCGCCAGCTCCTTGTACATGTCTGCCCCTTGAGTGGGTGGCCTGTATACCACCCTATCCTGAGAGTCCTATTCCTCATGTCCTGGAATTGCATCCACAAGACCTCTGTGCTACCTTCCTCCCCTCTTCCCTTGCACACTTGATACCTTTCCTGACGTACATTGCTACCCCTCCCCCTTTCCCTTTGCTCCTATCCTTCCTGTAAATTATATACCCTGGGATCATCAGGTCCCAGTCTTGATATTAGTTGGCCCATGTTTCTGTGATGGCTGCTATGTCCACCATCCCCTCTGCCAATAGAGCTTGTAGTTCTGCAGTTTTGTTCCTCAGACTCCTTGCATTCAAGGAGACAACCCTTCAAGATGTTCCCTTACACTCCTTACCCAATTTCCCACCCTTCTCAGCTCCGCCCTTTGATCCCTTCCTGCTTCCAACCCAGTTGGTGGGGGGGGGGGGCTCATTTATCTCCCCTCTCTGGAAAGCCTTCCCTTCAGCAATCTACTTGCCACCCCCTACCTATTTTAAATTAACCTTTGCTTCTGTGTATTCTTCTAACCTCTGTTTTAGTATCCCCCTCCCCTGTGTCCAGATCCCTACTGTCCCAGACCCTGCCCCAGCCTCCCGCTAACCCATACCCTTTGGATCAACACCAATTTCCCAGTCAGCTGTTGAATTCATCTATTCTACCCTTCCTTGCTGTACCTGTGCTAGGGGCTGGAAGTACCTCAGAGAAGGCCACTGAGCTCCCTGCCTCCTCACTCAACTTAGCCAGTTCCATGAACCTCTCCCTAACCACACTACCATTTCCTCTGTCAAGTCATTTGTACCAATGTGCACCACCACATGTGGTTTATGCCTTCCTCTCTTTGCACACTTGAGAATAGCCTATCCTACTTTATCTGCCATCAACCCAGGTAAACTCTACCCATATGTGACTATGTCTTTCCCCTTTACTCCCCCATCTGACCCCTTTTAGTATGGAATCACCCATCACTAACATGTTCCCCCATTTCTCATCCCTTCCCCAAACTCTCTTTCTTTGTGCCTGCCCCAAGAGTCCACCCTCCCCTGCATATTTGCATCCCTATCTGTATCCTTAGCTCCACCCGCAGCCACCTCCCCAGTCCTACTCCTTCCCCTAACACTCTCTGTACCCGATTTGTCCCCTTCCCACCTGGAGCTTCCTCATCCTCAATGCCATCCGTACCCTTCACTCTGAACCCCCCTTTCATCCTCCCTGTACTGTAACCTCCACGTCCACAGCCACAGCTGGACCCTTTTTACCCTTAACCGGGATCTACTCCCTCTTCCTCAGAGCTGTGCCTCCTGGCAGACACATAACCTCTCTCTCCCTCCTGATGCCTGATCCTATCTCCATACCCCAAACTAGTGAGTCCCCCGCTAGGAGAAGCTTCCTTCTCCCCTGGGATTATGTGGCCCTATCCCATGTGCCCCCCTCCTGGTGGGTCCACCCTTTACCCCTGGTCACAACCTTGGGTTTCCTTTCAGGACTCTCCCTCTCCTTGAGAACATTATATTTGTTCTTTGTTGTACTGGGTGTGGTGGGTACTTGAGCTCCACCTTCCTCAACCTCCCTGAGCCTACTGCATTCCATCCAGACCTCTGACTGAGTATCCTCTGTGGCAGTGGCTAGCGGTATGGTGGTCCCTGGGTGGGAGCAAAGGTCCCCAGTACTCCTGAAAACTGTGTTCAAAGCCCAGCAACTTCCTCCCTCAGTCCAGAGAGGTGTCTGCAAATGGGGCAGCACCGCAGTTCCCAGAAAGTTCTTCTGAACACCGCTGCTCTGCACCTGCTGCACCACTCCTTGTGCCATCCTGCATACTCCTTAAGTATTCCTCTACCCTCTTTCAGTGTTCTCTTTACTGTCTCGCTCCCTTTTACAGAGTTTCTTTGTTTATGTCCCTTTCTGCTCTGTGCCCCCGTCAAACTTATCCTATTCCTAACAGAGTGAAATTGACAAGATCATGCAATTTAAATATACAGATGTCCTCTTACATGATATAATCAGCAGCTTCGCCTCCTCCTTTTGTTTTTATTTGCTCTTTCACTATCAGCCCAACCCTGGGCAGAGCCTCTATGCTCCTCCCAACTAACTAAGCATTTAATAATGTGTGGAGGTGGGGGCCAAAAAAACCTCAGAGACAAAATGCCTCCTGGACAGATTCAAACTTACTCTCTTATCTCTTCTCAGCAGCAAGCAGAATGAACAGTTAAAGAGATTCAAATGAGCGACTCCTGCTTGATTGTCTCTTCTGTTTCTGGGCAAAGAATCCCCTCCCCCAGCAGCCAGCAACAGTTAAACAGTTAAAGAAAGATAAAAAAGAAAGAAAAAAAAAACACAGAGACAAAATGCCTCCTGGATAGACTCAAACTTACACTCTTACCTCTCCCAGCAGCAAACAGAATGACATACTGTCAGCACAGCAAATTTAAGTGACACACCAAGTGGCTTCAGGCATGAACCAATAGAGGAAGGCTTCCAACTGTCTGATGTCCGCCAAAAGAGCACGGTTGCTTCATTTTGCTTTTTCTGTTTAGAAGCCAGCCTAATCAGCTCACCCCATCATACACTTTTAGCGGCATGCCATAATGTATCTGCTCTGGAAATGGAATCTAGATTAGTATCAGAAAATTGTTGAATTAAATTTTTGAAGAGCACTTATCTGATATCTGTCAGATTTCCTCCCAAGAAGCATAAAGAACCCTTACTTGCCTCAAATGTACAGTATATGCTGCAAATAATTCCATTTGAAATTGTCCCTATTTTGGAAGGGTAGGGATCGTATTTTGGCTCCATGGAGCCGAGCCATGCAATCCCCTTCCACTTCCTGGTACCTTCTGCTACAGCAATCCACTCCCGATCCACCCCCAATCGAGAACGTTTTGTGACGTCACTATATGGAGAGCTTAGGGGCACGCTCTATAGACATGAATGGGTCCATTTTTGAAAGTTAGTTTTTCGTAGTTTAGATGACCATTCGGAACAAATCATGGCCACCACTTTACTAACAAAGACCTTGTTAAGTGGTGGCCCTGATGTGTTCTGACTGGCCATCTAAACTACAAAAAATTAACTTTAAAAAATGGTCCCATTCATGTCTATGGAGCACTCCCTCTGTGCTCTCCATATTGTGACTTCACAAACAGTGCTAGTGCTAGTGCGAGGGCAGATCCCTGTAGAAGAAGGTACCAGGAAGAAGAATGGATTAGCACGGATCAGCAAGGCTCTGCTCCATGGAAACAAAATATGATCCCTTCCCTTCCAAAACAGAGGCAATTTCAAATGGAATTATTAGCAGCATATACATAGGGGGCAGGTAAGGGTTCTTTATGCTTCTTGTGGTGAGCACCTGTAAAGTTGCTCTTCAAGTATTTTGAGTACAAAGTGATCAGACAGCAATCTGATATTGAGTTTCCAAGTCTTGTCTTTAGTATCCCCGAGCCCTATGTCTACCTGAAGGGAAACAGCATGGTGGTCTCACAGGACCATCTCCTTGATCTCACAAGTCGCAGCAGCCAGGAGCTCATGACTAATCAAAAAGTAGTCAATACGAGAAAACATCTGGTGGGGTCTGGAATAAAAGGTATATGATTTATCATAAGGGTGCGTGACTCTCCACGGGTCAAGTAGGCCCAACATATCCATCAAGTCCCTAAGTGCCCATTGGTCTGGTGAGGGTCCCTGTCTATGGTGCTCCGATCTATCGAGATCTGGGGTCTGAACTATATTCCAATCACCTATGATAAGAAGTGGGAGTGGGACTTCCGGTGATGTCACCATTCTGAATGGCTGCATAGGAGAGGAGCTCCAGCATATCCCACCTGATAAATCTCCCTAATCCAGTGTAGTAGACTTGAAATATACTAGAAAAAGCAAAAACAATGCCTGGGAGTAAAGATGTGGTGAAGTTGCGCCCAGGGAGGCATAGGGACAGAGCTGATGCAAGCGGATCCGGAAGACGGCCTACCTCTAGTCGCAGCATATCCCCAGCAAGCAGCATGGCCAGAGAATAGGACCCTGATACAGACAGAGAAAGCGAAAGGCTTTCCAGGTCTCGATACGAGACGCTTCTGGCTGAAATAAGGGTGTTTCGGGCAGAGAATAAAATAGAATTCTCAGCATTGCAGAACAGGCTAACAGAGGTGGAGGAGAGATTGGAGCACTCAGAGGAGGCAGCGGGGGAGATGGCCGAAGAGACCCTATGCCTTCACCAAGCCGTCGATTTTTTAGTCGACCAGCATGAAGTATTACATGATAAGATTGTAGATCTAGAGGCGCCATCCAGAAGGGATAACCTCCACATATATGGTCTCCCAGAGGACTCTGAAACTGGCAAAATGGAGGATGTCCTGACAGATTTACTCAGAGGTGTATTAGATCTCCCCCCAACATTCCAATTTAAAATTGAGAGAGCACACAGAGCCTTGATACGCAAACCTACAGATCAAACAGCTAGGCCACGCTCAATTGTCCTAAAATTCTCCAGTTATAGAGACAAAGAATTGATCCTGAGAACAGCATGGTCCAAAAGAAATGTTTCATATAACTCATCCAGGCTGTTGTTTGATAATGATTACCCTACAAAAATCATGAAAGAAAGGGTAGCCTACGCACCGATTTTGAAGATCCTGAAAGAGAAAGGCATCCGCTTTCAAACACCTTACCCTGCTAAGTTACGGGTTTGTTGGGACACTGGCAATAAAATGTATACAAGCCCCAAAAAGATCATCCCGGAACTAAAGAAGAGAGGATGGAGTTTCCAGCCGACTGGTCCTGCTCCACAGGAAAAGCGTTCCTCCTGCTCGCAATGGCAGAGCCTCACAAACAAACAAGGAGGCGCAGGAAAATGGAGAGGATTTATTTCACTGCAGGAAGTCAGGGAATTCATTGGGAGAGCTCATAACCTTCCCAAAGAAGCAGATCTGGAGTATCAAATTCCGAATACCTGAACTGGTCAAACAAATGCCTAATTGCAGGTGACTGAATGTTTCTTTTACCCCAAAGTGAATGGAGTATGTGGTGGGGCAGAGAGACACCGAGATACTGATTTTTTATATATTTTCAGTTCGGAAGACAACAAAAGCAGCCCCGGTTTTCATGCAGGTGTTACTTTGCCCTTGATCACGCTGGTGGCTGCAGGCTACTTAAGTATATTTAATTCATTAGAGTGCTGAAGTGTTAAGTTACTTATGGTCCTCATGGCACAAGTATATTGACATGCAGAAGTGGGTTGTGCTGGGAAAATGTTTCTGCCTAACAACTGTCCTCCCTCGCAGCTTTTTCAGCCGCTGCCTTTTCAGGGTGATCTTTAGGGATCTTTTTTGGCTGATGTTTCCTTTAATCGACCTCAATGTTATGAGGAGTCGGGGAGGCCTGACCAAGTTGTGGGTCACAATTCCTCCCTTAGGGTCCCAGCCCAATTTTAGGTCTGTGGTCCCCTTACTCAGAGGGGAAAATTTCACACCCTCACTCTTTGGAAGTGCCAATGTAAATAGGTTTGAGATGTTGAAATTTATTATAGTTAACTATTATGTTAATTTATCAAATGTGCACACGCTGTTTTTCACCCTTTTAATTAGTTGCCTATGGAAGACAGATATACAGTATGAGACAGACTCAGAGTGCAATAAACCACAGAAACTTAAAGGGTTGAAGAAGGAAAGACTGCCCCCTGCCATGGTATTTATAGAATCAGTTTGGGCCCCCTTTACAGAGTTTCTATCTACCCATATCAGGTCAGCCCAGAGTATCAAACGCATGTTCGATGGCTAAGATCTCCACAGTTAGGGTATGTTCACACAATATTAATGGGTTAAATAACCCAATAAAGAGGTATAGAGTGGTTACCTCCCTCAAAAGGCTGAAACCCTCATTCCTCCTTCTACAGGAGATGCAGCTAAACAAACAAGAGCATCAAAAACTCTCTAAATTTGGGTTTTCCATAATAGTGGCCTCGGTATATGGAAAGAGGAAGAGAAGAGGAGTGGTGGTTATGGTCCCTTAAAATATTCCCTTCCACTTAGCGAATTCCTATGTGGATCCAGAGGAAAGGCTCGCAATTGTGGTGGGCCAGCTGGAGGGGCAGGACATTACTCTGGCCTCTATCTATATTCCCCCGGGGGAGGGGCCCAAAGTAAGACAGATGTTGTTTCAGAGGATCATGGAAAGGTGTAAGGGAGTATTACTAATAGGTGGAAATCATAACCTAACTACCTCACAACTAATACCTCTAGCATGAAACTTTTTAAAAAATCTCCAGCACAGCGGGCAATTCAGGCCTATCTCTCTGGAGCCCATTGGATGGATGTTTGGAGACATCTTCACCCTAACAAGAGAGAATATATGCATTTCTTGGCCCCCCATAAAGCGTACACTCGTATAGATTATATCCACATGTCTAAAGAACACTTACATAAAATGCAAAGCTGTACACAGACACCCACTCTATTATCTGATCATTCAATCCTAACACTCAATATGACCTGGGAAATGGAAAAAATCAATACCCTATGGAAATTTAATAATTTTCTGTTGAACGTAAAAGATTTTAGGGAACTAATACAGCACAAAATTAGATTATTTTGGACAATTAGAAGCAGGGGACAAAGGAAGGAACACTATGGGACACCCTTAAAGTAGTCCTTGGGGGCGAGATAATAAAATATGCAGCCCACTACAAAAAGAAGCAACAATTGCGCCTAGATAAGCTCTAGCAACAATTCCAAGATTTTCAGGCTCAGCATGCCGCGGGGAATGAAGGTTTTTTCCCCTCCTGCAAGTTACCAGAGAACAGATCCAAGGGATCTTGGATATTCATACGGAGCAAGCTCTACAATTCATTAAACAAAAATATTATGATGGGGGCCCTAGGGCTACTCGCTTATTAGCCCATAGACTCAGGCAACACAAGACTCGATCTAATATCACCCAGATAAGAGACCCGAATTCCAAGAGAGTAGTTACTCTCCCTAAGGAGGTAGAACATGCTTTCCAGACTTACTATAGTGCTCTATATAGAACAGAGAGGGGAGAGAGGCCTTCTTGGAGGATCTTAAGCTCCCAGGGATATCAGAAGAACAGAAACAATTACTGGAAAAGCCAGTCTCACCGGCAGAGTTGGGCCAAGCTATCCCTGGTCCCGATGGATATACAGGTGACTTCTATAAGACATTTAGAAAAGACCTGTCTCCCACCTTAATAGCGGCCTGTAGAAGTGTTCAAATAGGTGACTCAATCCCAGACTCCTGGCGGTACGCCTGTATATCTAGCATACCAAAACCGGACAAGGATATTACATCCTGCTCCTCGTACAGACCTATCTCTGTTCTCAATATAGATTACAAAATATTCACATCTATACTTTCAAAAAGGTTTGAAACTTTTTTGCTGGAGTTAATAGACTTGGATCAAGCTGTTTTTTTCCCAGGCCATCAAACACAGGATAATATAAAAAGAACGCTACATTTGTTGCAACAGATGAGGAGTAAGGGGTCTCTATTTCTTTTGCTTTCTCTGGACACAGAGAAGGCGTTCGATTGTGTCGAATGGCCTTTTCTGTGGGCAGTGATGGGGAGAATCGGAATTCCACAATGGGTTATTAAATTAATAAAATTAATGTATACAGACCCCAAAGCTTATATCTGGATAAATGGTTCCTTTTCCAGCCCTATTTCATTGTCTCGTGGCACTAGGCAGGGATGCCCCCTGTCCCCCTTATTATTCGCAATATATTTGGAACCCCTAGCCCAGGCCCTAAGGCAGGAAGTAAAATTAGCGGGGGTGGAGGTTGCATCAGTCACCCATAAACTGGCACTATATGCGGACGACCTTCTGATATACATGACCGACCTTGAGGCTTCTCTTCCCCCTCTCTGGGATAAATTATAAAGATTTGGAGAAATATCAGGATATAAAATTAATCTGGCCAAGACGGAAGTTTTGGCTTTGAATTTTAACCCATCAGTAAGACTAAGAAGTACTTACAGTTTTCAATGGGATCTGAAGAGTATTAAATATCTAGGAGTATGGATTGGCCTATCATATGATGACCTGTTCTCTTTGAATTATATCCCCTTTATGACTAAGACCTGTGCTGAATTAGGAAAATGGAGAACTCTCCCTTTGTCCCTATACCAGAGAATAGAATCTGTTAGGATGGTGGTCCTTCCACGCTTTTTCTACCTGGCTCAGACTCTCCCAACACAGATACCAGATATATTTTTTAGGACACTGCAGAGGAAAATATCAGCTTACATTTGGGTGAATCAGAAGCCAAGGATTAACCTTTCAGTTTTACAGCTCTCCAAACAACAAGGAGGTATGTCCCTACCTAATTTTAGGTTATACCATCTAGCTTCCCAGATCAGAATACCTCTGTATTGGTTCGATATGAACTATGTAGCTAGATGGAAGTCAGTAGAGAGTCAGGAAAGGGAACTCATGGATGTTTACCACACCTTGCTCTCCTTTCCCCTCAGGAATAAAAATAGAGAAAATAGACAATCCATATACCCAATCCACACTGAAGTGTTGGCAAAAGGTACTAACATTACAGGAATTCATAAACTAGAGACCTGCTATGCTCTCTTTGCCTCATACAGGTGCTTTTATTCCGGCCAAGATGGACAAGGGATATCTTAAATGGCAAAGAAGGGGTTTGCATTTGGTATATCATTTTATGCCCCAGGGGACAATTTTGTCATTAACGGACTTAGCCCAAAAATGTGCCATTCCGTACTCGGACAGGTTCAGGTACTTTCAGACCAGGGATTACCTCAGTTCCCTTGGGAGGGGTGAAATGGAGGGATTTTCCTCTCCCCAGACTTTTGGAGATTTTCATAGGGGCGATAGATGGGAGACCAGTCCCACCTCACATAATCTCAGCTCTTTACAAAGGTCTGCACTGCCTGAAAGAGAACCCCTTAGATAAAACCAGGCTAGCATGGGAAAAGGATTTGAAGGAATATCTTTACCCCAATGGGAAAGACATATAAAGACAATGCAGAAGGGCACCTGCTCTGGACATTGGAAGGAGTTCGCCTGGAAATTGTCTGTAAGGTATTTCAGGGCCCCTGCAGTGGTTCAGAAATACAGCACCCATGAGGGAGCAGAATGTTGGAGACAATGTGGATTTACCTCAGCCACTTTAGGCCATATTTTCTGGTCTTGCAAGGTACTTCAGCCTTTCCTTGCCCTCTTCCATGAAGCCCTTCAACAAATAATATCTCCAAACATGACCTTCGACCCTCACTTTTTCCTTTTTGGTGAGTGTCCACTGGAGCATATAGATGCTCCGACAAGGAAATTTATTAATCTGGCCTCCCTTGCTGCCAAAAAAGCTATTACTAAAAAATGGTTCTCCCCCTTGCCTCCCACTCTGGATCTATGGCATCAGGTAATGATAGATATTTACAAGGTGGAGAGAATTACAGCCATATTAAATAAATCTCAGACTGGCTTTGAGAGTATATGGAGAAAATGGGTAATATATATTGTACCTATCCGGGCTGATTTTGTACCCTGAGCTGAGCCCTTGGCTCCTCTGTAAATATGTAAGGGGGAATTAACTGAACCACCTCATATGTATTCAAGTACTGTTCTGGGCAACAAATGAAATCAGATGGAATATAGAATGTATGTGCACTTTATGTTTAATTCTTTTTGACTATTTAAGTTTTTTAATTTTTCCTTTTTTCCTGTAATGTTACTATATAATTTTGTTAATGTGTATGATTATTGCCATGAAAATAAAGATTGAAAGTTTAAAAAAAAAAAGAAGTGGGAGTGTCACAAAGGGAGCCAGGGCCACCGTTATAGACATACAAAATGCAGGGAAGTCTATTTTTGGCTCATAAACTGACCCTAGAACTGCCTCTGACTGAAATAATTCCCCTTGCAAAGTGAGAAATAGATTGCCCAGGTCATTAATTTCCTGTAGTAGGGTGAAGGGTACTTGACAGAAGGTTAATATAGCTACCCCCTTTGCTGAGGGCTATTGCCTGAACAAAATGCCTGGCCCACCCAGTCATGCCTAAACCTGTGCACTTGATACGTTGGAAGGTGGTTCTCCTGGAGACATGCATTTGTACAGCCTAATCTGTACAGGTGCTTCAGAACACAGCGCCTCCTCTCCCATGCTTGACCCCCTTTAATATTACAAGACATCATTTTAAGTATAGTTGTCATCCCAATAAACTGAAAGAGCAAGGGATAAATAACTTACTATTAGCAACTGCCCTCTGTTGCTGCATCTCAAGTGGCTTTTCCCCTGGCTAATTCTTCCTGATGCCACAGTTGCTCCTTCTACTTAAAACTACTGTTTTCTGTTTTCCATTAGCAGGTTATACAGATCTGCCACTAGAGGGATCTTGTTCTTTCATCTAAAAAAAGTCTACCCTCTTAAAGTCACAGTTGCTTTACATGCTATATACTTTCTTTGTACTGCCTCCCTACTGAATCCTATTTTACCTCACTTGGTTCCTCTCTTGTCCAATGGCATCACAAGGTGGGAACCTATTTCTGGTGCTTTTCTGCAACTTTGGGTCCCACTGTCATTATGGTGGCACCCCATAGCTCATACCCCTGGTCTCCCTACCACACAGCTTCCTCTTATCACACTTGGCATGGTCACCAGTGTCGATATAACATACTGCATCCCTTTCTTCCCATGGAAGCTGCACCACATTAGGCTGCACATGAAACATGGAAGTTGTCTGTCCTCTATTGACCCCACTGTTGTTGTGCTGCTTAAAAGTCTCTCTGTTCCTACGGGCCCTGTTAAAGTACGTCTTAAGAGGAAATCTCGTCCCTTTACACTCTATTTACTAAAACAACTCCTGAAACACCTCATTCTTCTTCTTCTTCTTCTCCTTATTTCTGGGAGTGCACACCCTAATACAGGCCCTCCTTCATGTGGAGTCAATGGCAACAAAAACAGGGTACCCTTGTCCTGGCCAGTATGAACATCTGTAGTCTGTTAAAAAAATTTGATGAACTCACTGCTTGGGTTGTAGTACATGATCTCGACATCCAAACATTGCTATCACCATCTAACCCTGACTCTGCCATCACCCTACCAGTCTACTCACTTTTCAGACAGGACAGACTATCTAGAAGAGGAGGTGGCTATGTCATATACCTAAAGGAGCCATTGTTGGCCTATCCACTTTCCCTCCCTGAACCAGCTAAGGATATTCAGATTCTTTCTATTAAGGTTATGCTGCACACAACAAGGTCCTCAGCACTGGCTCAGTCTATATTCCCCCAGACCTTGCCGAACAGGGCCTAAAACCCCTAATGAACTGCTTCATGAGTCTAAAACAAGACACAGAAACCATTCTGTTAGGTGACTTTAATGTCAACTGGCTCTCGTCAGGTGCCAGGAGGCACAGGGGTGAGTTAGCAGGCCTGAACTTTACCCAGTTAATAACAACTCCAACCAGGATAAACTATAAGACTGGGACTAGCACACTCCTGGACTGGGTCCTAACGAATCGTCCAACACATATCTCCCATTCTGAAATATTGCCCGACACTATCAGTGATCACTCTCCTACCAAATGTTATTGGTCTAACAAATTTATCAAGCCCCCTGTCAGAACAATCACAAGTAGAGTGCTCTTCCGTGGCCACCTGCAGCCACTAAAGTCTCTCCTCCGACAACAAGACTGGTCTTACATTGAAACTACACCCAATATTGACTCTGCTGTACAATACTTCATTGAACGTTTCAGTGAAGCCTGTGACATCCATGCCCCTTTTAGGACATGTAGGATCAGGGGACTTGATAATCCCTGGATCCCTTTTAGCCTTCTGGCTTAAATGAAAGATTGTGACCATCTCTGGCATAGGGCCAGGACCTCTGGCAGTCAACCTGGCATACAGGCCTATAAGATGGCCAGGAATGCATGTACTAAGGCTATCCGTGAGTACAAAGCGTGTTACTATAAGGACATCCTTGCCAAGACCTGGGCTGATAGGAAAAATTCTGGGAAAACCTCATGGAAATCACTGGGAAAGCATCCAAACAGGATCCAACTATGTTAAATGTTGATGGGTCTATCACCCATGAACCCATGTTAATTACCAGCACATTTCATTCATCCTTCACAGACCTTAGCCAAACTCTGTCCCCAAATTTCTTTGAACCACCCAGCACAGCTGCTACATCCACCAAATCAGAAGAAGCCTCTGCCCACCCATATTTCTACTTCAAAGCTATCTCAGAAAGGGAGACCAAGACCTGCCTATGTAAAGTTTTAGGAGGAACCAGGACAAGCAGTGATTCTCTTGACCTAAAACTTCTTACCCTAACTCTAGATGAAGTCCTATCCCTCCTCACCAAGCTTCTCAATCTCTCCCTCATACTTTCACAGTTCCCCCAGATCTGGAAATCTGCTCTGGTTACACCATTTTTTAAGAGTGGGGACAGATTACTACCTGGGAATTATAGGCCAATATATATTCTTCCCCTGCTGTCCAAAGCACTCAAAAGGATTGTTGCTGGTCAGTTTGTAGATTACCTGGAAAAATACAACCTACAATGTGTCCAACAACATGGTTTTCGGAAAGGGCACAGCACATCTACAGCCCTACTGGAATTCACAGGTTTCAGTCACCATACTCTTGATCAGGGTCAACTTGTTGGTGCAACCTTTATTGACCTGTCTAAAGCATTTGACATGGTCAATCACCATTTGCTGATACATCAACTTGCTGGGCTTGGTATACTTCAGAAGCCCTAAAGTGGTTTACCAGCTATCTAGCAAACTGCACAGCTGGTGAGAATAGGGTCTGCCCTTTCTGCTAAACTGCCTGTCTGGTCTGGGGTTCCTCAAGGATCGATACTGGGACCCCTCCTGTTTAGCACCTTCCTCAATAATTTTCCATCATCCCATTCCAAACCAGTACTCCTCTACGTGGATGATGCGGTAATTTTCTCAAAGACTGCAGACCCTACCCTCCTTCAGGCCCAACTTCAGAAAAGTTTTACTGAAGCTGAGTCCTGGTTCACCTCTCATAAGTTGGTGCTTAACTGCAAAAAAACTAAGGTCATGCTCTTCCATGGTACCCACAGCAAACACAAAGCCAAACAATTGGTGATTAAAAACAGTGCGGGTGTTATCCTTGATCAGACTCAGTCTTTTAAATACCTAGGAGTTACTCTGGATAGTACGCTGTCCTACTCCAACCATGTTGAGAATGTTGCCAAGGTAGGTAACATTCGCCTAGGCCTTCTACACAGGCATAAATGCTGCCTAACTACCGAAGCCCTCAGATTGGCTATCCAAAGTTCAATTGTGTCTATTATTGACTATGGTTTGGTCATTTATAGTTCCGCCACAGACACAGCCCTACATTTGCTCACCACAGCTCTGAATAAGGCATGCCATCTACTAACTGGTGCAGCATATCGTACTCACACTTGTGACCTTTACGAACAAACAAACTGGCTTCAACTCCAGGCTCGCATTGAATATTAAGCCTGCCTTCTGACTAAGAAGGCAGATCTTTGTGTCCTACCACCAGGTTCCCTTCAGCTTTTTAGTCCCTCCCGGGGCACTCGGAGCACACGAAGTTCTGTGAGCCAAGCCTTTACTGTGCCTTGCTGTTGAACCTCGCTCCGACAGCGATCCATTGCAGTTAGAGCTGCTAATTTATTTAATTCCCTTCCTCCTGAGATTGCGATGACTGCAACCTTGGGACCATTTAAGCGGAAGCTGTATCAGTTCCTAGTTTTCAGAGCTTCTTGTGACTGCTATACCTAATCTCTGCTGACAGCTAAATGCACTGGGACCTCCCTCTTTTACCATTTGCCTCTGTATAGCCCTATGCTGCAGCTGTGCTATTCCACTTACAGCACTTCCTTCCTTATCCCTTTCTCATTCCTGCCCTCTTTTCATTCTACCTCATCCCCCCTTCCCTTACCCCTCCACTCCCACTTCCCTCCTCTCTCCTCTGTCTCCTCACCTTGTTCTCTCCCTCTACCCCCACCCTGTGGGTCTTTCCTGCTTAAACTTCATTGTGGCATCTCCCTCCTTGCTCTTATTTTGCTCCTTCCACCCCCAATTCGCTCCCTGTACTTCTCTACTTGTAAGCCCTTTCACCCCTCTTCAGACAAGGCCACTGGCTGCACTTTACACAATATTTATCTTGCCATATTGTTCTTTTGTTTATGTAATTACTTTCCTCATGTTGTACTACTTATTAAAACCATTGTAATTTGCTATTCTTGTGACTTGACATGGAACCTCTGTAAAACAGCCCTTGGCTCAAAGGTCTTTCTGATTTGTTAAATAAATAAATAAAATAAATAAATAAATTACCACCCAATGTAGAACCCTCAGATAGGCGCAGGTCAAAAAACCTCCCCCATCCACATCCCATATGAATACCCAAAACAAAGAAACAGTGAATAAGATTAACAAATAACAAATCTAACTCTCGAAATAGAAAACCTAGATATCTCACCATGGTACACTGGTCCAAATGACCGAACACCATCCCAAGTGATCCACGATGTGGTCGTAGCAGGGTGTGTAGGTCTACAGCCAACTCAGCCACTCAGACTCACGACCTTCCTCACTGACAATATGGGAAGCAATATTTAAGCCCCAAGGTGTGTTACTGAAAAAAAGAGTAAGCTGCAAAAATAACAAAGGCAGCTTCTGAATAATTTAACTTAGGTAAAATACTGTGTATTAAAGGGAAGGTGGGCCACAAGCAGCTCCTCATAAGAAAAAAGAGAGAGAGGAAAGACAAAACGGTCCCCCATCCAAGGTCCATTGTAAAGTCTGCATGATAAATACTAGGGCTCCCCAAGAATTTACATGGGTAGCAACTCAAAACAATGCTACGGTCATGCACCAGAACCTCTGGAACAGCAAGAGAGAACTATAATTGCCACCTCACCATCAACAAAGATAACAAAAATAAACTCATGTACTTAAAAAGAGGATGGGGCATGAGCCATCAGTGAGGAAGGGAGAGCTGTAAGGCACTGCAGTAATAAAGCAAATCAAAAGAGAAACCACCATTGCTAGTCTAGCAAAAGCAGACTATAGCACAAATAAAGGAGCGCTTATTAGACGCCTAGTTTCCATATAGACAGTTCTCAACTAGTTGGGGCAAGGGATGCGAGTGGTAAGACTTGTTAGACAACATTCTCAAACGACCAAAACCTTCAAACAAGTAGCTTCATACAAACAAAGCTCCTGTATGACATGGGAAATATTCATCTACAAGAGACAGCCAAGTGTTTGAAATCACAGCTTCAGTATATCTTACTCCCCCCCCCCGCCGATTTTACTAATTCCCAAGAAAGAGGAAAAAAATGGCTGTCAGCTCATCAGAATATATCAATAGAACAACTTAAGCAATGTACAGTCTAAACAGGGAAACAAACCAGATCAAAAAACTAGGAGACTAACAGTGCCTCAACAACAACAACTCTTAGACAAAGTCTGTATTGTCGAAGAAAGGCAGTAAGTAACTCAAAGCGGAGGCTCGAGGCAAAAGTCATTATGGTGATGCTCCACTGGTATCCATGTTCAAAGCCTGGCCACCTCCTCCTTTTTGCCCATTATTAAACAAGTAGAGAAGCAATTCCTGAAGCTCCTTTTTAGCTTGTTCTGCTGCAGTAAACACTTTCTGACCATCATGTAGTGTGGCTGAAGGTCTAGCAGGGTACAGGAGCCAGTGCCAAAGTTGGGCAGCTTGTAGCTTCTGGAATAATTCTCTGTAGTCCCGTCTTTTGGTCCTAATTGTTGGACAGAGATCCTAAAAAATAATAATTTGGCGTCTCTACCATTGGATCTCTTGAAGCAATCTCACCTGCTGCCAAATATGCTGTTTCTCCGAATAGTTAAGTAGATGGAGGATAATGGGTTGAGGCTTCTCATCCTCCAAAGGTTTCGGCCACAGGGAGCAGTGAGCCCATTCAGAGATATAAAATGACCCATGTGGGGAAGGACCAGCAACTTTCTGGAGCAGTTTCTGAATAAAGAGATGTCAAGCCCCTCAGAATTCTCTGGGATGCCTACTATGACTAAGTTGTTGAGCCTATTACATCCTTCTAAATCTTCTAGGTGCTCCTCGAGTTTACAAACTTGATGCTTCAATGAAACAACCTCCAGCTCCATTTTTTCCTGAGCCCACTTGACCAAGACAATATGACCTTCGGCATCCCCCACCCGCCAGGTCAAATCCTCCAAAGCCGGTTGAAAGGTACGAACCTCTAGGGCTCTTTCCATGATTACTTCTTTTAGGCTTCTGAGTTTCAGGAGGAAATGATCAACCGTAAGGAGCTCAGAGGTGTTGGAAACTGGAGGGCTGTAGGCCATCTTAGAGTGTAGGTGTTAAGGCCCAGGCTGCCGGTCCTCGAGAGCTTATGGCGTAGTATGTATAGTGCCAGATTCCAGATCGGATGAGACTCCAGGCACCATTTTAACACCAATGCAGTGCCACAGTAGATTGAGCTACAGCTATATGTAGTAAAAACCATGAGACAGTCACAATATCCAGAAAATAAAAATAATTAACTGCTGGGTTTAGAGGAGACTCACAGATCTGCTGCTACTCACAAACCTGCATCATGTGACTCCCGAGATCAGGGGACAGTTAAGTGAATGCAGGTACAAGAGGCAGCAAAATGTGATTGCAGGAGTGCTTTGAGAGAAAGTTAAGAGAGGGCTAGATGGAAAAAGAGTGGAAGAGAGTTCCAGAATGAAGGCAGGTGACCCGAGAGAAACTGCCTAGTAGATGCAGAGAAACGGGAGACAGTAAAAGAATGAGTGTTGGAGGAACAAAGAGAATAAGAAGAGGAAACAGAGTGGGAGAGTAAGTTGGAGAAGTAGGAGGGAAGGGATGTGAACAAGAATTCAGAAATGAAGGAAGCCCCATGGGAGAGACACCAACAGGATAGAGAGGGGATAGAGAAGTTGGTAAAGGGTGCAGTAGTGAATAAGGGGTGGGGAGTCTGTGGCAAAGTCACAGAAGACGTGAAAGAAGGGGTCCAGTCTGGGAAAAGTTGATTTGGGGGCACCTCCATAGTCCACATGCACCTGGTGAAACAGCAGTAGGATCATTTTGACCACAAAATCACATAGCACCAATAGTGGAAGGCAGGATGGGGATAATGAAATTAATGAAAACAAAGGATAATCACAAAACTACTACAACCAGTAAATTGGGAAACAGTGGACTGTGTCTGATTAAAAATACATTGTACTTCATGTGGCATTACTTACGTTCCCATGCTGACTGCAAGCAAGCTTGTAATAACAACAAAGTGGTTAGAGGGGGTAGGTGGAGCCTGTTCATTATGTCCCCCATCGATGAACATAAATGCCACGTCCTCCAGCCCAGGTGTCACTTTGTCAGGGACTGTGATTGACATGTAGTGCCACCAAATTGGTCTGTCCACATGAGACTCTGAAAAGCAAAACAAGAGAAGAGAAGCTAAAAGATTCCTGTTCATTTGTCTTGCCATCCCCTGCTTTGCATAAATCCACACGGCACAGTATATTAATGAAGGGTGATGGAGCTGATTGGTTGTTTTAATGTACCTGTACTAGGATGAATGGCAAGTGGACAGTAGGCAACATATGTTGGTTAGACAAGAATTAGAATCCAGTACTGGGCAGAAGCCCCACTCACAGTGCACAGGAAGACTGATTTTGATCATTTTACCCGCTGGTGTGGGCACAAGCCAAGCTCAGTGCACCAGCATACCCAGTAGTGACAGCTCAAGAGTCACGCTCAGGACACTAGTGTACCTGCTAATGACAATTCACAAGCTGTGCTAAGTACACAACAATACCCGCTAATGACGGTTCACAAGCCATGCTCAACACAGTGTGGTACCCTCTAACGGCAGTTCACAAGTCGTGCTCCAAAAACCAATGGTACCTGCTAATGATGGCTTACAATCTGTGTCCAGTACACTACAGCACCCACTAATGATGGCTTACATGCTCTGCACACTGATACCCAATAATAACAGTTCACATGCCATACTCTGTACACAACAGTACCAACTAATGACAGTTCATATGCTATGCTCTGTACACTACAGTACCAGCTAATGGCAGTTCACATGCCATGCTCTGTCCAATACAGCATCCACTAATGACAGTTCATATGCTATGCTGTGTACACTACAGTACCAACTAATGACAGTTCACATGTCATGCTCTGTACACTGATACCAACTAATGACGGTTCACAAGCTGAGCTCAGTACACAATGATACCCACTAATGATGGGTCACAGGTCATGCTTTGTACACTGTGATACCCACTAATGATGGTTCACAAGCTGTGCTCATTATGCTATAATACCCACTAATGATGGTTCACAAGCCATGCTCAGTATACTATAATACCCACTAATGATGGTTCACAAGCCATGCTTAGTACACTATCATACCCAGTAATGACGGTTCACAAGTTGTGCTCTGTACACTATGATACCCACTAATGACGGTTCACAAGCCATGCTCAGTACACTATCGTACCCACGAATGATGGTTCACAAGTTGTGCTCAGTACACTATCATACCCACTAATGATGGTTCACAAGCTGTGCTTAGTACACTATCATACCCACTAATGATGGTTCACAAGTTGTGCTCTGTATACTATGATACCCACTAATGACAGTTCACAAGCCATGCTCAGTAAACTATCATACCCTCTAATGATGGTTCACAAGCCAAGCTTAGTACACTATCATATCCACTAATGATGGTTCACATGCGGTGCTCAGTACGCTATGTTACCCACTAATGATGGTTCACAAGCTGTGTTCAGTACACTATCATACCCACTAATGACAGTTCACATGCCATGCCCAGTACATTATCATACCCACTAATGATGATTCACAAGCCTTGCTCTGTACACTACCCACTAATAATGGTTCACGAGCCATGCTTAGTACACTATCATACCCACTAATGATGGTTCACATGCTGCGCTCATTACACTATAATACCCACTAATGACGGTTCACAAACTGTGCTCATTACGCTATAATACCTACTAATAATGGTTCACAAGCCATGCTCAGTACACTATAATACCCACTAATGATGGTTCACAAGTTGAGCTCAGTACACTGTCATACCAACTAATGATGGTTCACATGCCATGCTCAGTTCACTATCATACCCACTAATGATGGTTCACAGGCTGTGCTTAGCACACTATCATACCCACTAATGATGGTTCACAAGTTGTGCACAGTACGCTATGTTACCCACTAGTGATGGTTCACAAGTCGTGCTCAGTACACTATCATACCCACTAATGACAGTTCACATGCCATGCCCAGTACATTATCATACCCACTAATGACGACTCACAAGCCATGCTCTGTACACTACCCACTAATAATGGTTCACAAGCCATGCTTAGTACACTATCATACCCACTAATGATGGCTCATGAGCCATGCTTAGTAGACTATCATACCAACCAAAGATGGTTCACAAGCCATGCTCTGTACACTATCCACTAATGACGGTTCACAAGCCATGCTTAGTACTCTATCATACCCACTAATGCTGGCTCACATGCCGTGCACAATACACTATGATATGCACTAATGATGGTACACAAGCCATGCTCAGTACACTATCATACCCACTAATGATGGTTCACAAACCATGCTCTGTACACAGCCCACTAATAATGGTTCACAAGCCATGCTTAGTACACTGTCATACCCACTAATGATGGTTCACAAGTCATGCTTGTTAGACTGATATCCACTGAAGATGGTTCACAAGCCATGTTCTGTATACTACCCACTAATGATGGTTCACAAGCCATGCTTAGAACTCTGTGATACCCACTAATGATGGTTCACAAGCTGTGCTTAGTACAGTATCATACCCACTAATGACAGTTCACAAGCCATGCTCAGTACACTATCATACCCACTAATGATAGTTCACAAACCAAGCAAAGTACACTATCATACCCACTAATGATGGTTCACAAGCCGTGTTCAGTACTCTATGATACCCACTAATGACGGTTCACAAGCCATGCTCAGTACCTTATCATACCCACTAATGACGGTTCACATGCTGTGTTCAGTACATTATCATACCCATTAATGATGGTTCGAATGCCATGCTCAGTACACTATCATACCCACTAATGACTGTTCACAAGTTGTGCTCAATACTCTGTGATACCCACTAATGACGGTTTACATGCCAAGCTCAGTACACTGTCATACCCACTAATGATGGTTTGCAAGCCATGCTCAGTATCTTATTATACCCACTAATGACAGTTCAAATGCCATGCTCAGTACACTGTCATACCCACTAATGATGATTTGCAAGCCATGCTCAGTACCTTATCATACCCACTAATGACGGTTTACATGCCGTACTCAGTACTCCATGATACCCACTAATGGTGGTTCAAATGCCATGCTCAGTACACTATCATACTCACTAATTACAGTTCACAAGCCATGCTCAGTACACTATCATATCCACTAATGATGGTTCACATGCCGTGCTCAGTACACTATGATACCCACTAATGACAGTTCACATGCCATGCTCAGTACACTATCATACTCACTAAAGATGGTTCACAAGCCATGCTCAGTACACTATCATACCCACTAATGATGGTTCATATGCCTTTCTCAGTACACTGATATTTATTAATAACGGTTCACATGCTGTCCTCAGTGCTCTATGATACCCACTAATGATGGTTCACAAGTCACGCTGAGTACATTACATTCCCACTAATGACAATTCATAAGTCATGCTCTGTACACTACGTACTTACTAAAGAAGGTTCAAAAGCCAAGCTCAGTGTGTTATGAGTCTCTGTTGGCTGATAAACATAAGGCTTTGGAATGTTGTCCACCAATCGGGATTCAGGGTTTTGATAATCCAGTTTCCAAGCAATATCAGTTTCATTGAGTCCTGCTTTCTTTCCCATTTTTATGTTTGCTTGCAGGCACGTGCACAGTGAACATATTGTTACTGTAGTGTTGGGGCTGTGCAGGTGTATACTGATAAGCCAATGGATGCAGAAATGCAGGAGGCTTGCCTCTCCAAAGCCAATGCTGAGAAGACTGATGATAACATTGTTCATCTGTCTGATGGGCATAAACTTGTAGTTCAGAGCAGAAAAGCCCCACAATTCACATTGGTTTTCTGCCCATTAGCCAGCTAGCAAACATCATCAGGCTTTGAAGATAAGCATCAAGCCTCACTGTGGAGCTTGCCCAGTGGCATGGAGGGCTGAGTCAAAATGCTTTACCTTCTGCAATGCCGGTGACCCATGTTCGCAGTGCAAGCGGATCATCGGGGATTGGCCGGGGAGGGAGAGAAGAGAGCGTCCGGAGGATAGCTCTCCTATCCCAGGGAGGGTTGGGGATCAGAGACCAGCGCCAGCTTAACACCTAGCAGTGGCTGGGTGTTGGCATGCTAGTTTCCGCACAATATGGGGTGGAGGCGAAATACCTGACTGGCATGCTGCGTGCGGAAGTGCGCAGCTTGGCCATTGTTGATATTGCATGCTCCCTCTCCAGCAAAAATGAGGAAAAAGTCCTAGGTGCGTTGAATGACTGCCATCCTCTGCATGCTTCGCTTCCAACAGCAGGCACCTCCCTGAACTGGATCTGAATCTGGTCTCAGTGGGTTGAGGGGAACTCCCTGCCATTCTGCCATGGATGGCGAGCCATGGAGGAAGAAGGGAGGTAAGTACTGTGGGTCAGGGGACAGAGCTGGGAGGACAGGAACAAATGTGAGCCAACTGAGACTGCGGGGAGAAAAATAGAAGGAAAAAAATCTCACAGTGTGTGTGTGTGTGTGTGTGTGTGTGTGTGTGTGTGTGCGCGAGCGCGCGTGCGCACGCATGTGTTTCCCCGAGTTACAGACAGGAAAAACTTATCTGAAAGCACTAAACAGAGCTGGGGAAAAACAGCATGCAGAATGCAAATATGATAGCATCAAATATGTTAACAACATGTGAGTCTTAAGCAGAATACACCAACAATACTTGATTTACATTCTTATGCTGGCTTGTGCATACGCGCAAGCAACATCTTGTGGTAGTAGTACATTTCAGGGGTGTGCCAGTGTTGTGGCAAATGCATGGGATGCTTTAGTGGGTGCATCCCTTAGCTGCCAATCAGTGAGCATGCTGGCGAAGACAGAAAATGTCAAAGAGAATGCCAAAAACTTGTAAGAAATCTGCTGCTGCAATCAGGTGCAGTTTCTTCATTGCAGCATCAGATGACAAGACTCTGGCCACGTGCATTACAGTACACAGTAAAGCACATGGCCAGAGTTACGAGCAACATTTTTGCTCAGTGTGCCTTTCCTGGTGAAACAGTTCAATAAATAATGTAGCCGCAGAGCAGCTTCCCACAATGGCGACTCCTACCGCCTGCCAAACAGTCCCGTAAAGCCGACACCGGGGGTGCTCAATCCCTGTGTTGTCATGTATCCCCACACATTAAATGTGACACTCTGGGAGCTGATCCCAGTGTGCTGAAACATGATGGCTCTGCTGCTCGCCACACACTCCCAAAATGCTGGCAACAGGGTGCCCAATCCCCATGTCGGCATTTATCCCCCCATTAATGTGGCTCGCTGGGAGCCCTCCCCAGTGTGCCAAAATTGTTTTTATTTTCTCCCAACACTGGGATGCCCACTCCCAGTGTCGGATGGGCTCCCTCCCCCTCAAACCCCTCTACATGATTTGCCAACATCGTGGTGCCCAATCCCCATTTCATCATGCCCCCTCACTGTTATGGCACACTAGAAGCCCACCCCAGTGTGCCCACATTAATAAAAATAAATTTTCCCTGTGAAAGAAGAAAACAGTCCTTCACTGTTTTTTTTTTGTACTTGTAAAAAAGGAAATGGTCCATTGTTGTGTCACCATCCTCCTCCCCCATCCCAACCCTCCCTCTGAGCACCCACCTCCCCGCACCCCTCCTCACCCCATACTTACCTTTGGAGGTCGGGCGCTGTCATCTTTTGTGGACTGTGACATGTCTTAACTCTGCAAAGCCGAACCACAAAATGAAGAATCGAATGTGAGCCGTATAATGGGAGTCAATGGGGGGGGGGGACTTAGGTTGATATCTTAGTCATTTTTTGAAATTTTGGCCCCAAATTTTCAATATGGGGTTCTTGGGACTCCACCTCATGAACACTGGCACTGTCATTTTGTTTCATGGACCTGAAAGGTGATTTCACGGATGCTGCATGGAATCACCTTTTGGGACTTATTAAAGAAACAACAGTGCCACTGTTCATGAGGGGAGGTCCCAAAATGCCCATATTGCAAATTTGGTAAAAAAATTCCAAACAATGACTGCATTATGAGTATGCATTGTGCAGTTTCTTTGCATGCCATAACTTCGTCAGTTTTTCATTATTTTCACTCCAAATTTTCAACAGTGCCATTTTTTCACACCTCCTTATGAACAGTAGAGCTGTCATTTTTCATATCCTTCACAAAACATGGTTTCACACCTGTGGTGCAGAGTGGCACGGGCACTGTGGGAAATTAACTTTTGGGACAGATTAACACAATCACAGTGTCACAGTTCATGACGGGAAGTCCCAAAATGCCCATGTTGAATGGTTGGTGGAAAAATTCCAAAACATGTTTGCATTAGGGGCATGCATTGTGCATTTTCTATGCATGCTCTTAACTTCACCAATTTTTCATATTTTCACTCCAGATTTTCAACATTGCCATTTTTCACACCTTATAAACGGTACAGCTGTCATTTTTCACATCCTGCCTGAAATGTGTTTCTGCACCTGTGGCACCGAATGGCGCAGTCGCTGTATGAAATCACCTTTCAGGATTGAGTAACGAAATGATAGTGACACTGTTCATGAGGTGGGGTCCCAAAAAGTCCATGTTGAAAATTTGGAGTGAAAATACCAACAAACACCCAGGGCGTTAGGGTTTCCAACTGTAATATCCCACCCTGTAGAGACTGACAGGCGTCAGGGGTGTGACTTGGGTTCATCGGACATAATGCTCATGGCATTCCACCTCCACCCTGCAGCCATTGACAGGAATCGAAGTGTGCCTTGGGGTCTTCAGCCCTAATGTTCACCCCATTCTCCTATACTGCACCCATCTCAGCTTATTTCCTTATGGAATGGGGGGAGTGTAAGGGCCGAAGACCCCAAGGCACACCACAACACCTGTTACTGTCTGCAGGGTGGGAAGAGGTGAAATGGAGTAAGCACTATGGCCAATGGCCCAAAGGCACCCCCCAACACCTTTTAGTCTGTGCAGGGTGGAAGCAGGGGTTAGCGTTAGTTCAATACTTCACTGCCATTCCTATTATACATCTCTCTAACTCCTGCACTACCAATGCCAATGCCAGCAAACCAATATTCGGCATTGACAAATGCTTGTATATTGTTTATGTTCCCTTTAAAGAGCCCCTGATAGCAGCTAGTTAACTTTGAAAAATGTGAGTTAGACACAGTTCATGGTGGATGGGGAGGAGGGTAGAAGAGCCCTACAGGGGGACCTGAAGACTCTGGAAAGGTGGTCACACAGCTGAAAACAGAGGTGTAATGCCAACAAATGCAGTGCTCTCCACTTGGGGCACAGGAACCCAGCTCATGAGTACTTTTTGGATGGGGAGAAACTGCAGGTTTCGGGAGAAGAAAAGGATCTTGGGGTAGTTGTGGATACCAAAATGAATAACTCTGAGCACTGTAGGAGGGCTGCAGCTAAAGCAAATAAAATGCTTGGGTGCATCACCGGGGGATAACCTCAAGGAGACAGGAGGTGCTTTTCCCTCTGTATAACTGCCTGGTTAGATCACACCTAGAGTACTGCATGCAGTTTTGGTGCCCGTACTTGAAAAAGGACTTCTCGAGAGGGTCCAGGCATTGTACTTCTCGAGAGGGTCCAGAGGAGGGTCACCAGGATGATACAGGGTCTTGGGGAAAGATCCTATGAGTAGAGACTTGAGGAGCTCAAGTTGTACTCCCTGAAGGAGAGCAGGGACAGAGGGGATATGAGTGAGGTCTTTAAATAGCTAAAGGGAGTGAATAGGGTCAGCCTAAATAGGGTGTTTCAGCTAAGGGAGGAGGGGGCCACCAGGGGGCACTCCATGAGGCTGGTTGGCATGAGGCTTGGGGGGGAGACTAGGAAACGCTACATCACAGAGAGGGTGGTGGACCCCTGGAACGCACTGCCTGTGGAACTAGTGGCTGTTAATACAGTGGAGTGATTCAAGAGGGGCTGGGACAGGTATAAGGGGAAGGTAAAACTAAGTAATGTCATACCTGGAAGTGTAACTCTGATGGGGAATGGGATCAGGGGGATTTACGGGGGAGGCGGGGAGGGCAGCAATGGTGTCCTGACCGGGTGCTGATTTTTGAGCAGACTTGGTAGACCATTAGACCTACTCCGCTGGCATCTTAGTATGTTAGTATGTATTTTAGCAATCCTCTCTTTTTCATTTGGACTTCCTCCTCTTATCCCATTGGCTCCCTTCTGCAGTTGACCCTCAGCCCCTGTGCCCCACCTCCGAGACTTACCCCATCAACTTCTTACCTCACTATTTGAGTGGGTGCCATAGATGATAGCGGTATGGTGTCTTCAGAGTCACACCATCATCCTGCAGACAGGAGTTCTTTTCCACCCATTACTCCCCTTCATTCACAGCCAGCAGCATACAATGGTGCACATGCAGACCATGAAGACAGTGCACGCTTTCAGCTCCTGCCTCCAACTTTCAATTCTGGTGACCATTGCTATGCCATCTAGTCTCCATTAGGTGGCCCAAGCAGCAGCACACAGGGTCCACCCACCGTGAAGGAAGAGATCCATTGATGGACGTAAATCCTCCTTCCCCCACCAATCCCTGAGCAACCCTGGTCCATTCTCAAACCCAGGTCGCTGGTGTGACGGAAGTTGAGGCATCCAGCGTTTCAGCCCTCCATGCCACTGGCCCAGGTGCATGTTTACTGTCGTGCTAATTTCCTTAGACAGTCTTGTTTGTAGTCCTAAGGGGGTGGTTGAACCTGTAATGCACTGTTTTACAGTTCTATGCTTTTACTCTCTGTACCATTCAGCCAGAAATAATATTGTTGCAGTGCTTGACCTTTTTCTTTATTGCTGAATGAAGTGACATAAAAATAAGATTATTGTCCTTTGGACTTAGTGCCCTGTTTATGGCATCATAATTATCTAGACTCCACAGCAACAGACCGGGATGTCAGAAACAGAACTGTGACTGCAGAAATAGACAAGCAAAGCAAATAGGGCAGAGATCCTGTTCCCATGCGGACGTCCTTAGTAATGAAAAAATAAGGGTGACAGTTACAAACAAATATTTGTCAATGCTGAATGTTTGCTTGCTGGCATTATAACTCTGATCATCCAGAGTTGGGACCCCACTTTCCCTGGTAACTACCGACCCATTTCTATCCTCCCCTCCCAAAAGCTCTCGAGAAAATTGTATTGGACCAGCTCGCCAATTACCTGGCCAAACACAATCTGCTCTGCCACGAGCAACATGGCTTTAGGAAGGGACACAGCACAACCACAGTCTTACTCGAATTTACATCATACATACACAAGGCACTGGAACAGGGGTCAACAGCTGGAGCAATATATGTCGATCTGACCAAAGCGTTCGACACCGTCAGTCACGCACTTCTTCTCCACTCTCTCCCCTCCTACCATTTCACCACTGAGGCTATATCCTGGTTCAAAGACTATCTCTCTGGCCAGATGCAACAAGTCAAAATTAACTCCACACTCTCCTCCATGCGACCTGTCCTAACGTGTGTCCCTCAAGAGTCTATTCTAGGGCCCCTACTTTTCACTGTCTTCCTAAACTCCCTCCCTCCCTCCCTCAGTCCTGCAGCAGTAAGCTCTTGCTCTATGCAGGTGACGCCGTAGTTTTCTGGAAACATTCCAATCCTAACTCCCTCCAAAGTGCCCTACAAGGTTTTTTAGAGAATTAGAAACCTGGTCCACTGACCATCGCTTAATACTAAACTACAACAAAACAAAATCAATGATCTTTGCCCACCGACAAAGCCCATAGAGTAATGCCCCTCTAACCATCTCAAACTTACAGGGCCTCCACATTGAACAGGTCTCAAACTTTAAATATCTGGGTGTCGGCTTGGACACATCCCTCACCTACCATACACACATTAAACACCTCTCCTCCTCTGTTAATACCCGGATAGGGATTCTCTACAGACATAAGCACTGCCTACCTCCCCAGGCCTTACGTCTTGCTGTAACCTGCTCAGTCCTTTCACTGGTCAACTATGGTATTGTAATTTATGGCACTGCAGACCAAACAGCCCTACACTGCATTAGCCTAGCTCTCAACAAAGCTTGCCGTCTGGTCACAGGCTGTGATAGACTAACCCACACATGTGAGCTCTACAAGCTTGCAGACTGGCTGACCTTCGAAGGGAGAGTTAAGTACCATACTTGCCTCCAAGTCAAAAAAATACTTATGAATCTTACACCCAAGGGCCTACACCCCTCATCCAGCCAGCCACTCACAGGAGGGACCCTAGATGCCCTACAAGCACCTCCCTAATAGTCCCCTACTGTAGGACCTCTTTAGGGCAAAGGTCCTTCCGTTATCGTGCTCCCCTTTGGCTTAACAACCTACCTCCCTCGATCTCCCTGGCCACTAGTCTTGGCCAATTCAAAACAGGTATCAAGAGCCTCCTTCTTAACTCAGAAGCCTGTGACTGTTCCCAACATTCCTCTCGGCCAAATATACCCAGTGACTAGTCTATCTCCTGACAACATCCCCAGGTCCTACAATCTAGCTGCATATAAACCTCGACTCAGGGTTCTGTAAACGACCCCTCGAATGTGTAACCTGTCTCGTCTCGCTACAATGACCCAGGGTCCTATATGATCCTAGCAGTGGTAACCAACTAATGTAAATACACTTTTCTGTGTGACCAATGTATATAATGTTTAGTTTAATACTGTATGATCAATGTATATATAAAATGTTTGTGTGTTCTTTGTACTGACGAGGAACCTTTGCAAAGGAGTCTATGACTCAAAGGATTGTAATTCTGATTCTCATCAAATAAATAAAATAAAGTGCAGGAGTTAGACAGATGCAGTATAGGAATGGCAGTGGTGTATTGAACTGACTCCAACTCCACCCCCACCCTGCAGAGATGGACAGGCATTGGGGTGTGCCTTTGGGTCGTCACCCATAACGGTCCCAGAATGGTTTTGTTCTTGTTGTTACATCTATGTTGGTCCATTAAAAGGTATCAAATCATTTGCTTCTGGATCCATAACGGTCACGACATTTCACCTCACTCTACCCTGCAGACACTGACAAGTGTCAAGGTGTGCCTTCGGGTGTTTGGGATTTATACTCACCTCATTTCATAAGGAAATACGCTGAAATGGGTGCAGTATAGGAGAATGGTGTGAACTCTGGGGCCAAAGAGTCCAATGTGCACCTCGATGCCTGTCACTGGCTGCGGGGGTGGGGGTGGAATGGCATGAGCATTACTGTTGACAGTCCCAAGTTACACCCCTGACGCCTGTCAGACCCTACAGGGTAGGGCGTTATGGTCAGAAACCCTAAGACCCTGGGCATGTCTTGGTATTTTTACTCTAAGTTTTCAACATGGTCTTTTTGTGACCCCACCGCATGAACAGTGACACTATCAGTTTGTTAGCCGAAAGGTGATTTTGCACAGTGACTGTGCCATTAATGCCACAGGTGTGAAAACACATTTCCAACATGATGTGAAAAATGACAGCTGCACTGTTCATGAGGAGGTGTAAAAAAATGGTAATGTTGAAAATCTGGAGCAAAAATATAAAAAAACTGGTGAAGTCATGAGCGTCCACAGAAACTGCGCAACGCACACCCGTAATGCAATTATTTGGGGGATATTTTTCACCAGATTTTCTATATTGGCATTTTGGGACCTCCACTCATGAACAGTGTTACTGTGACTTTCTTAATCTGCCCTGAACACTGATTTCACCACAGTGACTGTGCTATTCTGCACCAGAAGTGCGAAAACACATTTCTGCCAGGATGTGAAAAATGAAAGCTATACTGTTCATAAGGAGGTGTGAAAAAATGGCAATGTTGAAAATCTGGAGTGAAAATATTACAGTCACGAATTTGCGAACATGTGTGGAAACTGCACAACGCGCATTCATAACACCGTAATTTTTGGAAATTTTTTCACCAAATTTGCAACATAGGCTTTTTGAGAGCCCACCTCAAGAACAGTGACACTGTCGTTTCATTTCTCGGTCCCGAAAGGTGATTCCGCGCAGTGACCTCTGAAATCACGTTTTGGGACTGAATAACCAAATAACAGTCACTGAATTCATGAGATGGGGTCCCAAGAATCCCATGTTGAAAATTTGGTGCAAAAATTCAAAAATATTACCGAGATATGCACCAAAGTTGAAAAAAAACTATTTATGCCATAATACAGCTTACCGGCATTTCTTCAGTTCGCAATTGACTTTGAAGAGTGCAGACGTGTTCCCGCTCCACCAAAGATCATCATGCCGGCCTCTGGAGGTAAGTATGGGATGAGGGTTGGGTGGGGTGTGGAGAGGTGGGGTGGGCACGGGTTGAGGGGGGGCAAGAGAGTCAACGAGAGACTGTTTTCTTTTGTTACAGGTTTTTTTAATTTTTTATTTTACATGGACAACATGGGACTTTTGCCACACTGGGGTGGGCTCCCAGCATGGCACCTGGAAGTTTTTTTGGGGGACAGTGGAGCCAACGGGGGATTGGGCACCCCCATTGGCCATACAGTGTGTGGGGGGGGAGACACATGAGGATGCTGGACTTCTGCCACGCTGGGGTGGGCTCCCAGCTTGGCACCTGGAAGTTTGTTTTTTGGGAGGGGTCACTGCAGCCAACTGGGATTGGGCACCCCTGTCGGACATACAGGGTGCTTGGGGGGAGTGTGCATGAGCCGAGGAGAATTGGGCACCCCCTTGACACACAACAAAGGGGGAGGTGCACCCATACAACCACCGCTACAATTAGTGGTGGTGACGTGGAGGCAGTTTGCATACTGCTGACGGCAGGGCATTATACAAATTGCCTACATGCTACCACTGTTGATTGTAGTGATTGTTTGCTTTCAGCTGTACACCACTGCAATCTGAACTTCTGTCATAGACAGCTGGGACATTCATTGGTGCAGTGCGGCCGTGCCTGCAAAGACGCTGAGGGCATTGGAAGCAGGGGTGGCACACCTACGAAAACTCTTATGATGGCACTATGTTTGTTGCACATGCATGCAAGCAAACATAAAAAGGGTGAAATTTAGGCTGAATTGTGTCTAGATATTGCGATTTTCAGCTTTGTCCTGACACTGCAAACAAGCATTCAGCATTAACAAATGCTGTTGTAACTGGCCTGACTGACGCACTGAGGAGTTAAATAACACCCTCGAGGTCACACTGTGGGTAAGTGGCCCTGATGAGGTTTAACTCTGTAGCTGGTTCCCAAGCCTTGCTCTAACCACAGATCCTGCTGCTTCCAGTTTGACTTATCTGACATTTCGAACATTTTTAAGTGGTAACTGTGGTGCATAATGTCTCTCCTTGTTTTCGCCAATGTATATGCTATTTATTTCATCAATAAACAACCACCCTCTGCCAGCTTCACAGCTTCTTCGAGATTGTGCTTCCGAGTACACTGGCAGAATCCTAATTTGATAAAAGATCGGTTTCAATCCTTAATTCACCCTCTAATACAATTCCTATGTCATTCAACTTACAATCTACAGTACCTTCAATATTTCTTGTATATATTTTAAAGCAGATGCTCAAACTCCACTCCCATTGCCAGGATGCAGAGTGAGGTATCAGTTTATCCAGATGGATGAACAGTACCGAGCAACAGCACATAATAGTGTGACATTAATAATGCACAGTCATGTAAGTAACATAGAATCTGATGGCAGATAAGGACCGCTTGGCCCACCTAGTCTGCCCATTTCCCTACCTAATGGATGAGCTGCAGATCCTAGTTAACCAACAGCCTACTTCCTCCTACCCCCCACTAGAATTGCCTTATGGCTGTCCCATGCATTCCTGAATTCCCCCACTGTTTTTGACTCTACAACCTCCTCGGGAAGGCTGTTCCATACATCTACAACCCTCTCTGTGAGAAAATACTTCCTCACATTATCTCGGAGCCTTCCCCCCTCTATCTTCAGATTGTGCCCCCTTGTTCTTGCATATCTCTTTTTCTGAAACATGCTACCCTCTTGGGCTTTGTTGATTCCCTTCACGTATTTGAAAGTTTCTATCATGTCCCCCCTCTCCCTCCTCTCCTCGAGGCTATACATCTTAAGCTCCTTTAGTCTTTCTTCATATGTCTTCTGGTGCAGACCCTGCACCATTTTGGCTGCCCTCCTATGGACTGCCTCCATCTTGTCTATGTCCTTGCAGAGATGGGGTCTCCAGAACTGTACACAGTACTCCAGTTGTGGTCTTACCAACTGTCTGTAGAGGACAACAACTTCCTGTTTTCTACTGGTGATGCCTCTCCCTATGCACCCCAGTATCCCACAGCCCTCCTTACTGCCTTCTCACATTGCTGGCCCACCTTTAGGTCATCTGATATGACTACCCCAAGGTCCATTTCCATTTTTGTTGTTGTCAGAATTTCACCCCCCATTGTGTACTCTTCCCCAGGGTTTTTGTTTCCAGGTGCATTACTTTGCACTTCTTTGTGTTGTGATTATATATTGAAAAGCAGTAGAGCACAAGTTTTGTCATGTACTTTCTTTTTTACTTCTCTATCCTTTGTCACCTCTGACCCTGCCTCTGTCCATGCAGCTTGCCTGGGAATTGTGCTGTGGGATCCTCCCCTCTGGGTCCCCAGAATGTCAACACCACCCCTTAGTTCTAATCTATCCTATCATGGGTGGACCCTGATGCCACAGTCATTACCACAGCACTCGTGGCAGAAGCTTTACTGGCTCTGGGAGTGTGGGGTGGGTCATCCAGGGAGGAGGTACCCTCAGTATCACCCCAATGGAATCCATCTCTACCCAAAGAGGGAGAGCATGCTCTGGCATGTTATTCTACCTGAGACTGTCCCTGAGTGGCACTCCAGTATCAAGACATAGTCCAACAGTGTGCTTCTGAGCCACTTTGAAGATCTCAGTTTTGAGTCCCACCACAGCCACTGACTCACTGTGTGATCTTGAGCAAGTCACTTGCCCCTCCCTGTTCTTTACTTTCTTTCAGCAGTAAAACTGGGTAGAAGTACCAGCCTGTTGGTGCAGTAGTAGTGCTACCACTTGCAGCACCAACAACCTGAGTTCAAGAATGAGCTTGAGTAGTCGGAGGATCAGCCGGAGGAGGAGAATCAAGCAACCAAGGGACTACTCTCCTCCTCTGGGGAGGGAGTGGCATGGCACTTTGAGTAGCACTGTTCCCTAGGAGAGGCTGGGGGCCAAGTGTATTGAGCAGTGGAGGAGTGACACGTGCCTGGCGGACCACACACAGGAGCATGTGTGATGCCATCACTGAATGCCGCTCCTCATGCCACAAGGGGACGGGGGGGTATGAGAAACAAGGAAAGAAAACCTCCTGGCTGACAGCATGATCTCTGCCCCATACAGGCCCCACATCCAGCAACTCAGGCTAGCTACAGATCTTTGACCCGTCAGGTTGAGGGTGTTCCCCGCCAAACCACCACAAGGGATAAGCCATGGGGACAAAATCCAGTAAGTTCCAAGGGAAGCCGGGCTGAAGGGACTGGGGGTGGCATGAGGAGGGACATGCCAATAAGGGAGAAAAAGTACCAACTAAAAAAAAAAATTGGGTAGACGCAGGGCCCCAGTGTAAATGAGATGTTGCATTGCAGTGGGACTAATCTGGGTAACAAAGTTATAAAACAGACTCCTTCACAGCACTCAGGAGTCATGACAACCACAGGTGCTGAGGGAACATAATGTCGCAGCACTCTCCCCTGCAGCCATTGCAGGCTGTGACTCCACTGCCAGTGCATTTTGGTACAGTAGCTCTGTGATGGAACATCTCTTGGAACCCCTTCTTCTGTAGCCCCCCTCTTTACAAGGAACAGCAGATTTAAAGAATAGCCCCCTTTGCCAGGTAAACTCTCTTCTACCACAGCCACAGTTCTGATCCCAACAGCTTAGTGCTGGAAACCACACAGAAGTCTCTCATCAGTGCTCCTCTAAAGCTACAGACATCTTCAGTGGGGGGGGGGGGTCAAAAACAAAATTGGAGGAGCATAAGTCAGCTCACTTCTGATAAAATCAGCATATATCTTGTCAGTATGCTGGTTTTATTCTGGTCTTAAAGAATCTTGAAATTGGGGGGGTGCATCAATCAATTGCAACAAGGGCATTCAGGATTAAAAAAAGCAGCAACCAGTAATCTTCTGTGATTGGTTAGTTTGGAACAGCTGTTTAGAATGGTTTTATTATCTTTTTTGTTGTTGTCGCTCAGAGCTCTTACCATTCAGCCATTTCTGTGAAGTCATGTTGATGAAGAACACTGTGTAGGTATCCGTCCGATACGTGAGGTGGTCCCAGGAGAGTGTAGGAATAGTGCGGGTCAAAACTATAGACGTAGTCATCCAGGGCTTTCTGTACATTGTACGAGGCAGACAAAGTCAAGGCTACCAAAGCCAATAACAGTAAGCTACTCGGGGCCCCCCACCAAGGGGTCCTACCCCTAGCAGCTGACACCATGTTAATCAGGCTGCTTATCTGACACCCAATAACACAGCTGCTCCCAATCTATCAAACCTGCCACCACTGGGGACCAGATCTTCTGGTTTAATTCCTGTGTGTTCCGGTCCTGTAGAGCTGTTGCCGTGCTCCCAACTGCAAAATCAGGACTTTTTTGTTACCTCTTTATATATGTATCTGTAGACACACGCCTTGCTTTGTGTCAGAGGAGCTCATTCGCATCATGTGTCAGCTACCGTTTAGATGTCCCAATATGTAGTTCCCCATTTTATTTCTCATAAATATGAGCAGGTAATTTTGAAACACGAGCACATGCTATAAAATGCACAGGTTGTTCCTGAATATGTCAAAATATAGCAAATCAAAACAAAAGTCAGCTGTTTGCTTTCAGTATTTTTATCCTGTTTATTGCAAGTTTTTACCCTTCCTTATGGGGGATTCCCCATCCAATTGTCAGTATCTGTGACAGGCTGAGTCATGCAGCTAGGCAGTCGAATATGTGATTTCCCACTTCTTCACTGCTTTTGTGTGTGTGTGACTGTGTGTGTGTGTGAGTGGGGGTGGGGTGGGGCAGGAGTAGTTACAGGAACAAGGAAGCAGATCAAAGCAATATCGTAGTTCATACTACTAAGGTGGAAGAAGAGCAAGCAGGCTATGGGCCCAAATGTGCTCTTATACTTTAGTTATAATAGTAGGCTAATTTGTACCCTGATAATAAAAGTTTATCAAGTTTATTTTTAAATTCATTTTTTGTTTTGCTAATGATTAAGATTAAAGGTAAATTGTTCCATGGATTAATAACTCTCAATGTAAAAAAATACTTTCTGCTGAGAAGATTGAACCTTTTGCCTATTAATTGTAGCGGGTGTCCACGAGTGTTATGGCTGGAGTCCTTACATTCCAAACCTAGTTCTGCCATTAAATATGGATCCTGGATAATATTGAAAAGGAAGAGCAGGTCACCTCTTAACCTTCTGGTCTTGAGTGTCATAAGGTTTTTTATTTTATTTGAATCTAGGATTACAAGTACCTTTGAGCCAAGGCTCTTGTATAAAGGTTCCACATCAGTTGAGGTACAATTCAAACAAGACATTGAGTAACAGTATAACAGTGGGTTACAGGCAGTAACATACAGTTTCATACATTCAATACAGTGGCAAAAACGCCAGAAGGAGATCTGGTAACAGGGTTGACACGGTATGGAGGAGAGACACACTATTGGGATGCAGTGTAGGCACTTGTCAAATATCAATTAAAGTGCTACAATGGGGTAGGGAAGGTGGGTGGGAGGAGGGGAGGATGAGTGGGTGTATGAGAGAGGGAGTTGAGGGGAGAGAGTGTTAAGTGCTGGGTGGAAAGAGCAAAGAGGAAGGAGAGGGGAGAACAATTAGGAAGGACAGTCACAGGAGCTAGATGCAGACAGGATGTTACAGAGACTGGATTTGAACAGACCAAGCTTTGGCATTGAGGCAATGTCAATGTTGAGATCATTGAACCAGCTGGGAGTTCTGTGCACAAACGATCTCTGCCCTTGTGTGGTGTGGAAACGCGGGATATGCAGAAGCTGGGATTCAGAGAACCTGGTGATGAGAGTAGTCTGCACTGGGCAGAGGAGAGCTTAGACACCTGGGGGAGCAAGGCCTAATGTTATTTTCTTTGTCATAAGGCAAGTTTGGTACTTCATCTGGTTTGAAAGTTGAAGCCACGCAGTCTGTGCGTAGAGATCACACGTGTGGGTGAGGCGATGGGAGCCAGTTATGAGATGGCAAGCTTTGTTTAGTGCAATGGATATGCACCTGAGGGTGGTGGCAGAAGCAGAGCCATAGATGATCAGGCTGTAGTCGATTATTGAGATTACTGAACTCTGTACTGCAATCCTTAAAACATCTGAGGTAAGGCAGTGCCTGTGCCTGAAGAGTAGGCCAATGTGAGTGTTGGCAGCCTTGGCAATGTTGTCAGTGTGCATAGCACATGATAGGTTACAATTGATGGTAATACCTAGATATTTAAAGAATTGAACCTGTTCGAGGGTTGCACTAAGGCAGTTTTTGATCGTGATAGGATTGAGTCTGTGTTTGTTATGCGGGCTGCAGAAGAGCATGGACTTGGTTTTTTTGTAGTTGAGAACCAATTTATGTATACTAAACCAAGTTGCAATCGAGGTGAAGGCAAGCTGTAGATTCTTTTAAAGGTGGCCCGGATCCTTGTGAGTGGAGAGGATGACGGCGGCGTCAGCATAGAGGAGGATCTGTGCTGGACACGATTGTGGAAGATCATTCAGAAAGAGGCTAAAAAGAAGTGGCCCAAGAATGGAGCCTTGAGGAACTCCTGAGTGAACAGGACGTGCATCTGAGAGAATATCAGCTATTTTTACTCTCTGGGAGCGGTTCTTTAAGAAGCTCTAGAACCAGTTAGTGGACTCAGGTGAGAGCCAAGCAGGTTCTGAGTGTTTAATCTATACCCATACGAGAATATTACAGTATGTACTGCCTAAGACAAGTAAAGGGAAAGGGGAAATTGTTTAACCAGGAAAGGCACACTAAGCCAGAGCTAATTTCCAGGTGCAACCTGGGAGCACAAGGAAGTAAAGTGACTTGCTCAGGGCCACACAGTATGCAAGTGGAGGCTGATGGGATTCAAACCCAGGTCTCCAAGTTTGCAGCTTAGTGCCCTAAACCACAGTGCTATACTGCCTGCCAAGTAAATCTCCCTGCACTGATACCAGTTGCTATTGACCTGCTTAGGACAGAGTTACTGTGCAGGCAGAAAGAGGCAAAGTGTTGTCCAGTGTTTAGAGCACCAGTGCTCCCAGATCAGGCAAAGCATTTTCCTGTAGTGCACCCTAATTTTCCTTGTATTTTCACCGTAAAACTGGGATGAAATTCCTGTAGATTTTCCTGTATGCACAAATCAATGTAAGTACGCAATTGGTGTCATTGTGCCAGTCAATAAAATCTCTAAAACAAATGTTCAGGCTGTTTTATGTGTTCTTATTTATTTTAAATATAAAAAATCACCTACAACGTATCACATAACTACTCTACAACTATAAGAACTTTATATGTAACAATATAATACCATCTTGAGGTTCTGGGGAAATGCTGGAACCTATAAAGCTAAGTTCTCAAGGTTCACATGTCTCCAGAACCTCCTGAAGGTATTATAACTTTGTAATAATACAGTCCCTTATACAGTATTCTGTTTTTTAGTATGAAATGCCTCAACTTCAGATTTATCCCTTAATCACAGACTGATACATTTTGTGTTCTGCTCACAATGCATGAAAGGTGCATAGGGATGCACAAGAAGTGCATACCCAACCCTCGTCCCTGCAGCCTACGGACAGGTGCGCCCATACTGACATTCAACAATGCCGAGCACCTATCCATGGCTCCTCCCTCAATGCGCAAGACTCTGCAGGGTGGCCGGGGGAGGAGTCATCCCAGGCAGACATCCAATGGTATGCCCCTCAGGACCCATAGTGGATCCCACACGTAGGGTGGCATGGGTCTGGGGCTGTGCATGCTGATATTACACACCCTGACCAGTGCTGCACCCTCCAGTCCCAGTGCTGCCTCACATAAACTTTCTGGGTGCTTGCCCATCCAGCTGCCCCTGCCACCTCCTGCTGCCCAGGAGTCGGGAGCAGCACAGTGTGCCCTATCCTGGTCCCCCAATGACCAAATGCCTGTGTTCATGGGGGCATGCTGTGGATTATGGCAGGGTCTTCCCTAGTGTATCCTGCACCACCGCTGCACCCATGTGGCCAGCACTCTGGCAGGTTAGTGAATACATGTAGTGCTGTACGCCCTGAACGTCCCCATCAGGCTGTCTGCAGACATGGGGGATCGGGTGCAGTGGGTCTGCATATACCCCCTTCGTGCATGCCATTCATGGGGCGCAAGGGCTGTGCAGTAGCTGCTCACCGCAGATATGCATGCATAGCCACTCCGCACCAGTCGTGCATTGGGCCTACAGCTCTGTGCACCTTTAGTGCTTCATTAATAAACATTGTTTCATTGTATTGTTGTGTTTTTTTCATTAGCACGCTTAAGCTTCCCCCTTCACATACACACACACACACATACACGCACAAAGCTTTGTGCACCAAACTCTGAGGTTAAAACAAATATTCCCTTTTTTTCATTTATTTTATTAAACTTAGGCCAGACCAGGGTCTATGGGTCCCTTCTGATCTCACACATATAATTCATAACTCCTGCTTATCTTGACGAAGACACCCCCATACCTTTCATAGGCTCACAATTAAACAGAAACATTGTCTAATTTTTTTTCAAATAACCTCAACCTCTAGGCTGGTCAGAAGAAGTGCTGCCTTAGTGATCTTTTAAAAACACAACTCTGCTCTGTGCACCAAACAAGCCAAGTAGCACTTACCTGTGTCCCGGCCCTCACACCCCTTTAAAGCCCACCATCATGTAGCCTCTTTTGTCTGGCTCGCTTTTGCACTTCACGTATTTAACACAGACAAATTTGCAAAACAGAAAGTTTGTTTGCCTTGGTGGTTCAGGCGCTGCTTCCTCAAGCAACACTTAAGCACTCTTTCTTGCACCCCCACCCCCAAAAGCATAACACCATCAAGTGGTCAGTCTTTGGTCTGACTCATTTTGCACTTAAAATGAGTTTAAAACAGACTAACCTGAGGCTGCAAACAAGAAGGCTTGTTTACCTTCAGGGGCTTAGGCTCTGCTAGTCCAGAACAGTGGCATTTGAGATGCAGCTCGGCTGACTCAACAGTGTTGCTGTTTTGAGTGGGGCTACATGGCAGGTGTTTGGATCATGCAGCAGCTCACTAGTTCCTGATCAGAAGATCTGAATTCATCCTCAAAAAGATGCACTGCCAGCATATTACCTTACTACCCCAGAGAAACACAGGCTGCAAATGGACCAACAGAATTGCTTAGTGTAGCAAAGTCAGCAAACTGAGCACCAATTGGAGGGCTCTGTCTAGATCTTGGCAGCCATGAGATTTATAGTGGGCATTTTCCCATAGTGTTTGTCCATTTCCCCTGATATTTTAAAAATTAAAGATTTCCTTCCCGTATCCCATTTTTGTAGTAAAAATCCCTTAAAATACAGGAATCCCTGTAGATCTGGGAGCACTGGAGCACAGAAGTGAAAACCACCAAAATCCCAGATCTGAATCCAGAATTCATATGGATATCAAGAAAACATTTGGATTTGAGAAATGTCTAAAGATTCTCAAAAACCTCAACATTAGAATTCCTGCAGCTAGGTGACAGATGTAAGTCACTGAGGCTGCAGTTATTACTGTGCACTACTTTCAGTTGGGCTGCCAGCGTTGCAGAGTTCACCTTCCTTGGCTTCCCTGACATCTTTTCTGGCTGGTGGGTATGTTTCGACTCTGACTACTTTGCTGACTTGGATGGGTTTAGATTTAGAACGAGGTCACAAAGCTCTGAAAAAGCCCTGCTGTTCAGCTTATGACATCACTGGAAGTCTCAGGTTTGTGAAATGTCTAAAAATTCTCAAAAATTCCCAAGATCAAAAATCCTGTAGCTAGATTGCAAATGTAAGTCATTGAGGCAGCAGTTATTATTGTACACTAGGCATAAGGAAGTTTATTTCACATGACAAAGGACTCCGTCACTGTAACTCTGGAGATATTGAGGACTTGCAACACTACATACTCTTCCCCCATCTGAAAGTAAAATGGACACTCCTCCTTGGTACATCAAGAGAAGCACTTATATTGTTACCCTTACAAAATACTGATACAATAAAAGGAATAATGTATGGGTGACCATACACAACAAGCCTTTGTTTCCACATATGGACCTTGAGAGCGAAGCTCAAGAGGTCCATGCTATTATCTCAACCCCAAGATGCGAACACAAGGCGAGTTGTGTGGTCCCTCATATTTTTTTTTTTTTTTTTTTGATAGTATAGGATTTTTTTTCCCCATATGTATTTTAAGGAGGTTTTTTCCCTTTTCTCCCTGACCCAGGACGCTGGCAGACACATATGTGCACGTGTGTGGAGGTGCGCACCAGGTACCGGCTCTGACCCTTCCGCCCCACCCCTGGCTATCGCCACTGCCCCCTCTCACCTACGGTGACCTCCACCTGGTGGAGCAGAACTATGGAAGTCTTTGAGCATTCACCCCAGAAGGGAGAGCTGCCTTGTGACTACTCAATCCGCCCCCACGCCAGCTCCCACTAACCTGGGGTCATATTCCGAACCGGGTCACCAGCGTAAGCACGAGGGAAGGTCGGGCTGGCGGTCTGAGTATAGGATTTTAAGTGTTAGCGTGGCGCTGTTATGACCCTGCGGCCTCGGATGATGCTTTGTGTGGTACGGGAAAATACTTTTTGTTTCTTTTTTTAAACAATCAGGTGGTCAGCACTTAATGGTGCTGTCATGACTCACAGCCCTGATTGGGTAGTTTCCACCAACTGCTGAGGATGGCTGTCTCAGTGGGTGATCTACTGGACCCAGCTAACCCAATGATCTTGTTAGCTCTGCACTGACTCCGCCTTTTCTCATGACTACAGCATCTGAGGGAAATTCGGCATGAGCAAGACCACAGGTACACTTAATGACAGAATGTGCACAACAGCATTTTTAGAACATGCACAACAACTCAATGTGCGCAACAGCATTTTTTGAAGGGTTGGTTTACACGCACAATAAACCCCAACCATATATTATAGAAGGTTTAAGTGCATTTGCTATCAAGCTGAAGTTCTGAGGAAGAAATTATATTTACACACCTGGTAAAGGTGATTATTTGAGTACCCTTTATAGTACTCCGCAGTCAAAACCAGTGGGTATTCCTCATCCATCCTATAGGTTGATGCACGATCCAATCAAAATCAGACTGGGCGAGGACATCCCCCTTGTCTCATCTGAGGATCTCCAGTGTGAATCTTCCTTAGCAATAAAAATGAAAAGACATACAAGCCAAAAACAAGAAATAGAGAAGGAGACAAAACAGTAGCATCGCACTTTGTGCAATGTTCCCTCTTGAGTAGTGCCTGGTAGCCTTTACTATGCTGTAGGTTATAACAGAGCATCTCTCCAGACATTGTTCCTTATTCCTTACTCGTTACTGCATGATAAGAAAGCCAGACTTGAAACACTTATATGCCAGCCCCCCCCCCCTTTTTTTCCTGAAAATACTATCTCTGAACACGTATATTATAGTACTAATCACATTCGGTAACCCAGCATGTGTAGTTATCTGCCGTCCCAGGAGGGGCTGCGGAGTACTATGAAGGGTACTCAAATAATCACCTTTACCAGGTGACTAAATATGATTATATCTCATACCCTTTATTGTACTCCACAGTCAAAACCAGTGGCACTTAGTAGCAGTGTAGTTAGAGAAAAGATTATTCTTGCGTGAGTGAAAGAAGGCAGATCAGGTTGTTTCTAGGTAGTCTGAGTTCCCCCCCTTAGTACTTAGCTCTAGCAAATGCGTTCCTTTTGGCAGATGCCACGTCTAGCTGATAATGCCTGGTAAAGATATGAACTGAGGACCGTGTTGCAGCTGAGCAAATGTTTGGTACTGATACCGCCCCTCTCTCTGCCCAGGATGTTGCTACTGCCCAGGTAGAGTGTGCCTTGATCCCTTCTGGTGGCTCTTGACCTGCTGCTATGTAAGCCTTGAGTAATGGTCTGCCTAATCCATCTAGTAATGGTGTCCTTTGAGGCTGCCTGCCCCACCTCTGTCCTGTGGTCAGTATGAAGAGCCTATCTGTCTTACGTATGCTGCTTGTCATAGTGCTATACGTCCTCAGTTGATGTCCTATGCCCAAAGAGTGAAACTCCTCTGTGTCTGGTGACTTCCTGATCCATATGATATGGAGTGGTCACTTTAGGAAGGAATGAAAGGACCGTTCTGAGTATGACCCTATCACTGTGAAAGGTTATGAAGGGTTCCCAGCATGATAGAGCTTGTATTTACCCTATCCTCCTAGCGGAGCAGATTGCCACCAGGAAAACTGTTTTTAGAGTACATCAGTGGAATGTATCTTGTTGAAAGGTGATAGATTGTAGTGTGTCTAGCACTGTATTTAGTTGCCAAGGTGCACACCTTGGTCTGACTCTTGGAGATGCTAAGGCGACTGTCTTAAGTAGCCTGACTGTGTCTGGATGTGAACCTATGTGGCCTACCCCTGGTAGAGGACCCCTTATGGAGGAAATGGGTTTGAGCCAGTGGATGTCCTCGCAGTATGTTCTTTTTTAAGGTCCACCATCTCAGGCTGGATAGTATCTGTATGGGGGGCGTTATTCGGAATCTGAAGTTTTGTGTTGTTTGGTCCCATGACTCTATTAGGTATCTCTGTAGGATTCGCATGTGGAGCCTGGCCCACGGCACCATATCTATTAGTGCTGCCATGACCCCCAACACCTGGAGGTAGTTCCATACAGCTCTGTTGGGTCTGCTGATGAGGCCAGTCACCAGTGTGCGAATGCTGCGTACTTTCTCCTTTGTTTGGGTCACCCTGTTGTGTTGCATGTCGATTACTGTGCCTGAGTGTGTGAGGGATTGTGAGGGGGTTAACTGGCTCTTCATTGTGTTGATTATCCAGCCGTGTTGTTGGAGACAATGTATGGCCAGGTGGGTGCTGTACTGTGCCTGTTCTGCTGTTCTTGCCCTTATTAGCCAGTTGTCCAGAAAGGGGATGACATGCACCCCCTGCTTTCTCAGGTGTGCAGCTAAGACCACCAGAGTCTTGGTGAATACATGGGGTTCTGATGCCAGGCCGAACAGCAAGCAGGTGTATTGATAATGTTTCCCCTGTATGTTGAACTGGTGGTACCTGTGATGCAATCTCCAGATTGGAATCTGGAGGTAGGCATCCTGCGGATCTATTGAGGTCAGGTAATCCCCTGGTTGTATGGGCAACAAGGTTGACTGCAGTGTTTCCATCTTGAACCTTTTATATGCTACAAATTTGTTTAGGTATTTGAGGTCTAGTACGTGTTGCATTCCCCCTGTTTTCTTTGAGATGACAAAGAATAACGAGTAGACCTCGGTGTCTTTGTCCTCTGCAGGGATTGGCGTGATAGCCCCATTTTTCAATAGGTCATGTATTGCTTCGTTTATTGCTTGGGCTTTTTTTGGCGCTTCGGTAGAGGGGAAACAAAGGGCCTATGTTGAGTTGGTTTACTCTTGAATTCGATTGCGTAACCCCTGGTTACCACCGCTAGTACCCACTTGTCTGACAATGTTTGGGCCCATTGTTGTGCAAACCACTGCAGTCTTTCTGCCAATGGTGGGTTTGCCTGGGCCCACGTGCCTTCATTTTTTGTCCCCTTGGGCTTTGAAATTTGGTTTGCGACCCCCATTTCCATACTGCCCGCCTGTGTTGTTCTTTGATTTGTTGCCATAAGACCTGTATTGAAATTTAGGCCTCTGGTTCCACTGTTTGGATCCCTGAGGGTTGTAGGTCTGTGACTTTGGCTTGAAAAATGTACTATTGGGGTGAAAGGACCTGTCCGAAGGCAAGTAGAGGTCCTTATCTCTCTGCGCTTGCTTTCCCCATCTGTTTTTGAGATAGGGTGTTAAGCCGCATCCCCAAATAGTGTTCCCTCTCTGAATGGGAGTTTCATTAGGGTATTCCTGGATTTGTTGTCCGCTTGCCATAGCTTAAGCCACAATGCCCTCCTGGCTCTGTTCGCTAGGACAGTTGTTCAGGAGCCGAATCTGAGGATGTCCGAGGAGGCATCCATTATATAGTTCACTGCTTGTATTGTGCACTCTGTTATGTCAGCCTGGAGGGAATGCTCCGGGATGTTTTCAGTGAGGGTGTCTAGCCACCTGTGGAGAGCTCTGCACGCGAACCACACGGCTGTATCTGCTGACCGTAACATGCCTGAGACCTCATGTATTTTTCTGAGGTGCTCTTCAATTTTTTCATCCATAGGGTCTTTAAGGGTTGCTGCGCTCTCGATCGGTATAGTCGTGTGTTTAGAGAGTTCGGAGATGAGCTGGTCAACTATGGGTGCTTTTCCCCAGTGTTCGGCCCTTGTCTGGGACAGAGGGTACCATTTATTCAGCATGTTCCTTTCGGGTAACCTGGTGGGGTTGGGCACATCGTATTCTTTGTTAAGGAGGGTCTCGATGGTTTTACAGGTTGGGAAGTGGACTTTCTCCTCTGGTTCCCCCATGGGTAGTAGGGAGTCCTCGGATATGGATGGTCGTTCAGGTTGCTGCGCTATTTTGAGAGCCGATCCGACCATTGTTATGAGCTCATCAATATTGTCACCATGGCACATCCTGTTGGACTTGTCTGCAGTGCCCGCCTCTGGATCTCTTGGTGTTTCAGTTGTGGTGCTATCCGTCTCTAGTTTGGGTCACTTCCTGGTGGAATTGTCCCCTAGGTCTTTTGGTGCATGTGGCACTAAAATGGGGTTGCATGCCTTCAGGGATTCCAGAAGTTGGAACAGCAGCTGTGCCTGGCTCGCATCCAATGCTATCAGTACAGTTGGTGGTGGCTGGGATTCGCTGTCTGATCCCCCTTCTTCCACCCCCTCGGAGCCTCCGTTTGGCGTAAGGGTGCATACAGCACAAGTCGTGTTCTTTTCATCGACTGCTGGGAAAAAGATTCTGCATTCCTTGCACTTCCTCATGATGCTGGCCTGAACATTAGATCTGTTGGGTTGAAGAAAGAGTTGCATCAGATATAGGCTCTTTGTACTGGTTGGCCACATATTTCAAAGCAACTGCAGCTGGTTTACTGCAACGTGGTGTATTTGTACTCTGTCCCTTTAAAGGGATGACTGCCGGACGAACAGGAATAGTGTGGTCCCAGGCAATATGACAGCCACCAGCTCTCACAGGATTCAGCGGGATTTGGGAGCACTGTATACCCTATGTGGGACCCATCCAAGATAGCGCCGTAATTTTCCGGGATTATGTGCACGTTCTGCAAGTGCTCCCAGGTTATTGTGGTTTCTAGGCTCACGGGAACCACAGAGCATCATGGGGCTGCCAGGAGAGAGCAAGGGGACAGATCATGGCTGCCAGTCATCTCAGTGGGTAGAGTACAGGTTTATTTATTGCCCACCGAGACAAAGAAATCATAAAATGGCTTGACAGGGCGCAGTCTTTTCCCTGGACATAGAGGGTGCTGTCGGAGGGACTTTTTATTGAATCTGCCCCACTGCTGTGACGGAGGTCGCTGGAGACAGAGATACCAGCCCTCAGGTACCTGAACATACTGCTGCAGTATCTGTTTTTACTTTAAATTTCCAGCGCCTGGCTGAGGAGCTACAGGAGATCCTCATCCGTGATTTGCTCTTCTAGGGTGCCTGGAGCTTGGACCATGGATTATATGTGAGGCATACATGCTAAGAGGTTGGAGAGGTTGCTGCAGGAGGGACCGCGGCCAAAAATAAGCTCTGTGGTTAGAGCAGGGTTCAGTGTCTAAGCAGTGGTTGCTGCAGGAGGGACCTTAACCCAGATGCTGCCTAGGGGGTAAATTATGGGGTGCCCCCAAGGTCCATAATGGATGCCTAAATTGTAATGGAATAAATGGGGTTCAAGATCTGCTACAGGAGGGAGTTCTGACCCATGTCCTGCCTTATTGCCAGCTTCCCTAATTTTTTTATGCACAAAAGTACCCGAACCAAATATAGACGCTCATTCTGTCTCTTTTTTTTTCTTTTGTAGACTTCATTTATCTCCCGGCCCTTGAAAGTCTCTCTAGCTACCACCAACGCTGACCTTTGGCTCCCAGTCTGAAACTCCTCTTCCGGCCTCTCCGCTCCGGGGGACCCCCCGGCTCTGAGCCCCCCGAGGTAGGGCCGCCCACCCTAGCACTCTATCTACAATCTAATGCCCCGGAGTTAGGAGAGGAGGGGCACTGGAGGGGAGTCCGACGGCGGGAGTGTGGGTCAGACGTGGAGGCACCTTCGCCTATCCACGGTTGTTTTTTTTTCATTGTTGTATGCTTGCCCCAGTGCGCCCGTGCAATGATGTCAGCATGGAAATGTCCGTTGACGTCAGCCACGTGCATCCCCAATTTGATCCCAGCATCGGTAGTTCCTCCGGTCTCCACCAGAGGTCACTATTGCACCAGGATGCACCTGGATCCCACCCCAGGGAGAGGAGAGCTGTCCTCCGGATGCTCAATCCTACTCCCTCCCTGCCAACCCCAGCACCCGGGCTTGTTCCCAAACCCAGGTTGCTGGCGTGGCGTGAGGTGTGGCGTCCAGCACCTCAACCCTCAGTGCCACTGGGCCGGCCCATTCTGTCTTTTTGTTCAAATTCTGTACTGCAAGGGATCCAGCGTGCCTTGACCAGGCCACGGACCCCTCAATTTCTGGAACCTAAACAGTTTTTCAGAAATCCTCTGTACTGCAAGGGATCCAGCGTGCCTAGACCAGGCCACGGACCCCTCAATTTCTGGAACCTAAACAGTTTTTCAGAAATCCTCTGTACTGCAAGGGATCCAGCGTGCCTTGATCAGGCCACGGACCCCTCAATTTCTGGAACCTAAACAGTTTTTCAGAAATCCTCTGTACTGCAAGGGATCCAGCGTGCCTTGACCAGGCCATGGACCCCTCAATTTCTGGAACCTAAACAGTTTTTCAGAAATCCTCTGTACTGCAAGGTACTAGCCCTGACTTTGGATTTGAGTACCAGTGGAAGCTGATTTCCAAGTGGGCCCACTATCTCCTGCTGAACACACCTCTAACTACTGTATCTCCCTCTGTGTCTCTAGTTGAGTTTATGTGCAACGGTTTAATAATTTGTTTAATCCTTACAGTCATTTTAAGTTCTGAGTTGATATTAGAAGTGAATTTAGAGCTTTTGACTTTTCCATTAGCAGATTATTTCCTCTCACCACTAGAGGGATATATCTCTATCTCTATCTCTTTATCTAGTACGTAAGCCATGTGGGCTCTCTCTGCCTTTCTCTCGCCTCTCCTCCTCCTCCTCCTCCTCCTTGCCCTGGCCCCCCTCTTCTCTCTCCCTGGTCCTAGCACCCCACCCCACCCCACCCCACCCCCTACTCTGGTTTCCACTGCTACTCCAAGGAACTCTCCACTTCCACTCGAGTCTTGTGCTTGGCGCACCGATTGGATATTCCTGGTTACTTAACCCGACCACTATCTCTCAATAAGTGTGGCCACCTCTCTACACTGTACCACCTTGCAGTCCATATGAGACACCGCCTGGAACCTTGCAACTTCTACTCCAGGAAACAACAATCAAAACTATCTCTCAAAGAGCTGCGACTCTGCTCCTTAAAACTCCTACTCCTCCTCCTTCTCATCTCAGGCAGCGTCCATCCCAATTCTGGCCCTAGAAGCTCAGGCCACACACAAACTCCAGGTGCCCTTATCCTTGCAACTATTAATATCTGCAGCCTACTACCAAAGCTGGATGCACTCCAAGCCTTCATATGCCAACACAACCCTGACATCCTTGCAGTGGTGGAAACTTGGCTGACACCTAAAGTTCCTGACTCAGCAGTAACAATACAGGGCTACAATGTCCACAGGCTGGACCGGATATCCAAAAAAGGCGGTGGTTGTGCAATCTATATCAAAGACTCCCTGTCTTGGCACCCTGTAGCAACTCCATCACTTTCTGCCTCAGCCCAGATTCTGCCAATAAAAATCGTCCTAGGTTCCAACCATAAAGCCCTGACTATTGTCTCCGTATACATCCTGCCCAGGGACCCTAAACATGGATTCAATGACGTCCTAAACTTTATCAACTCTCATCCTTCTGAAGCTGAACTTATTCTACTAGGGGATTTCAACATAAACTGGTTAGCATCGAGAGCCAGTGCCTATAAAGACTCCATCTCAGCTGCTAACCTCACGCAAATGGTAAACTCCCCTACTAGGATTAACTACAAGACTGGCACCAGTATCCTCTTGGATTGGGTCCTCACCACTCACCCACAAAGGATTTCTCGTCGACCATTCTCCCAGACTCACTCAGTGACCACTCTCCAGTCATGTGTGCATGGTCTAACAAATTCCTTAAGCCCTCCCAAAATTATCGCTAGCAGAGTCCTTCCTCGTGGAAAACTTACATCTCAAACAACACCTGCTTCTACAGACTGGCTGCCATCTATGAAGCAACAGATGTTAACTTGGCTCTTGATCACTTCATCTCAATTTTCAACAAAGCCTGCGACCTCTTTGCCCCTGCTAAAAGGCGCAAAACAAAATCTCTCTCTAACCCATGGGTCATCGCAGCTCTTCTCTCACAGCTGAAACTAAGGGATCACTTCTGGGCAGTTGCCAGAGCCACTGGCAAACAACTGGACATCCAAAATTACAAACAAGCACGAAATGCCTGCACAAAAGCCATACGGCTAATGAAATCCACCTATTACAAAGACGCTCTCACCAATACATGGGGAAATGGTCGTGCTTTCTGGGACAGTATCAAGGATGTCACAGGGAAGCAGCCAAAAACCTCACCGGCCATGTTAATGGTTGATGGATCCTCAACCCTTGGCCCCAAGGTGATCGCAAACATCTTTAACACGGCTTTTTCAGACCTTAGTGCTGTTCTACACCATGACTTTTTCGAAAACAGGGCCTACTCCCCAAACACTTCAGCCCCTCAGTCTAACCATCCCCTCTTCTACTTCAAGAAGGTAAGGCTGAAGGAAGCTCGCCACTATCTTACTGCAGCTATCTCTAAATCTAGATCTAGTAGCGACACCTGGACCTTAAGCTTCTTTTGCTCACCCTTGATGAGGTAATTCATCCATTAACAAAAATCCTAAACCTCTCTCTCAGCTGTGGAAAATTCCCAGACCTATGAAAAAACAGCCACCTGACACCTGTCCATAAAAGTGGGGACAAGATGATTCCTCAAATTATTGCCCTATCTCCATACTGCCCCCACTCCTCTAAGGCACTTAGGCGCGTTGGCTGATCAACTTACCGACCACTTGGATAAATACAATATACCTTGTCCACAACAACACGGCTTCCGGAAGGTCACAGCACCACCACAGCCCTTCTTGAGTTCACTGGAGCTTTGCACAAATCCTTGACACCGCCTTCTCACAGGGCCGTTTGGTATTCCTCTCAAGGCCTTGATACAGTACACCATGGACTACTAATACACCAACTACTGAATGCCGGGCTATCACTGACTCTTCTCTCTGGTTTAAAAGCTACTTAGAAAACCCGGTCACAGAGGAAGTAAAATCGAGGACGCTCTTTCTAACACCCTGCCTGTTAACAACGAGTGTCCCACAGGGATCCATACTGGGACCCCTCCTTTTTAGCCTTTTCTTAAACTCCCTCCCTTACCACTGCTCTGGGCAGATCATACTATATGCGATGATGCTGTTGTATTCTTCACTCACAAAGATCCTGCAACTCTTCAACACAACCTTCAACTTGGTTTCAGTTCTGTAGAGACATGGTTTCTTAATCATAAACTGGTCCTCAATGACAAGAAACCAAATATATGCTCTTCTGCAGCTCTTATAACCCACACAAGCTACACCACTTGGCTATCTCCACCACCCAGGGCAACACTCTAGATCAGGTGGTGTCCTTCAAAATACTTAGGATTCAGCTTGACCCTAATCTCTCCTATGGACTTCATGTAGATAATGTAGCTAGAGCTGCTAATACACGGCTTGGTCTCTCTACAAACACAGACCACACCTCACGCCAGAAGCTTTGAAGGTTGCAGTCCTGAGCTCTGTGATCTCTGTAATAGACTATGGTCTCATCATTTGTAGGCTCGCTACAACCACAACCCTTAAACGCCTCTCAACTGTCTTAAATAAAGCATGTCGGCTCATCACTGGTGCTCACCGTCTCACCCCACACATGTGACCTGTACACTCAGACCGGCTGGTTCCAACTATCAAACTGCAAAAGTTTCACCTGCTCCATGGTCAAAAAATCTACCTTGGCCTTGCACCTTCTGGGGTCTCAACTCTGTTACAACACCGAATTAACAAATGGTGCCTTAGGAGATTGACGCTACAGCTACTGAAATCCCCACTGTCACACTTCACAGGGACAACGCTTTTTGCTTATCGAGCGCCACTCTGGTTCAATGGCCTCAGCCCAACCATCTCCTCTGCCCCAACTATTGGTATGTTTAAAACTAGGCTCCGGGACTATCTCACTACCAACAGCTCCTGTGACTGCCCAACTTAACCCTGTTTCTCCACTTCCCTTCTGCTCTAGTTGTGCCCCACCTTCTCCCCTCCTCATTGGATTCTACCCTCACATCTTGGTATACCCAATGCTGCACTTTTCACCCTCTTGCCACCCTTCCTACATTCCTTCTCCCCCCCTACCCTCTTCCTTCTCCCTATGACTCTGGCACTTCTTATCTGTTGTCTATTTTCTCTGACAAATGCCGCTGGCTGCCTTGTTACAATGCTACCCTTGAACTGTATTAATCTGTACTCTGTTTGCAATGTCCACATTGTTGTAATGCCTGTGTTGATGTTCCCCATAATTTGTATTTCTCTGACATGGAACCTTTGTAAAAGAGCCATGGCTCAAAGGTATTTGTAATCCTAGACTTGATAAAAAAACAAAAAAAATTCTAATGCATGCAGTTAGCTACTAATTGCTGGCTACCTGACTGCTTCACAAAATTGATAAATAGTTTAAATAAAAGTGTACCTTGTAGAAGAAATAAGAGTTGTTGGGAGCAGCTGTGGGACATGATCAACCTATCTTGATGCACGAAGTAAACTGGAGATCCTCAGATGAGACATGGGGGATGTCCTCACAAAGTTTGATTTTGATTAGATCGTGCATCAACCTATAGGATGGATGAGGAATACCCACTGGTTTTGACTGCAGAGTACTATAAAGAGTACGAGATATAATGTGTAGTACGTTAGCTAATGTAAGGTCCTTAACATACCACACAAATGTTGGTAGATTTTGTACTGGGCTGCTAACATTTCTGTAGTTCTAAGGCCATGTATTAGAGGAGAAAACCTTTTAATAAGTATACCAGTTGGACCAGTGAAATGTCTGTTGAGCCAGTGGTATTTCTCAGTCACTGGCCCTGCTGTCTAGTGGTTTTAAAAGTTAAAGCAGCAGTGCAACAAAAAGATGTAACTTTTGAGTCATCTGTAATTTAAGTTTAGTAACATGCTGATTCATGTCTGTTTTATGTTACTGTAAGAGTTTACCTTTGGTTCTTTAGTGTTTGTAATTAGTTCTATAAAAAACTGTAATTAATTCACATGAATTAATGCACTGCTCGGCAAGTCACATGAAGAGAATGAACATGCCGCATGAATTAATTACAAAATAATAAAGAGCCGAAAGAAACCCTTTGAGTAACTTAAAATGGACATCAAGCAGCATGTTATTAAATTAAAATTACAGATGCAAAAATTACAACTTTTTGTTACACTGCTGCTTTAATTTCCTCTTTTTAATGTATTTTTATTCATTATATCAAAGACTGACGTAAACAGACACATAGTTCCAAGGCATATGAAGTAATAGAGGAACTGGTATATAGAGAATCAGGATACATTTCTTATCTCCTTTTACTATATCGGGGAAGGGAAGTTCAACTGAGGAAACAGTTTGAGTACAAAAATAATAATACATGCCAGTACAGTCGTGACCATGGACTATGTACCAGAAAGAATAAATGTCCAAAACGTCCCGGGGTACACAACCCTATCAGTCAATAAATGACTTATATAAAGTCCATGAATAAGCTAGTAAAACAAAAAGGAAGCCGTTGAGAGAGGAAAACCATTGAGGATTCCCTCCACCTATAAACAGCCTAAGAGAAACATTTAGTGTCAGTGAATAAGCATATGCGTTAAACTTTTAAACAGAGTAAATCAGAACAACTAAGCAGTTATTATGGCTCCAGAAAAAAGTAAAATAGTGAGCCCGATTGTTATACAAGCTGAACCCGGGGAAAGGTGTAGTTCAGCCCTTGGCAGTTCCCTTGTGCACCGCCACGCCACTCAAAAAATCTTCTTTAATTTTAGTGTAACCCCCCTACAAATGGGGGCTCCCAAAAAGTCTTCCTTGAGCTTGTCTAAATGCTCACTGCCAGGCTGGTGTTCTGCATTTTTGCAGTTTAAATGTGATTTCCAGAGAGTGCTTATATAGCCTTTGTGTACTGTCTCTTTAAGAGCTGCCTGGCTTGCAGTCATAATTAATCTAAAAGGGAGCTCTGGTAGAAGATGTGCTTGTTTACAGATCATTTGTTAGAGTACTAATAATATTGCAGTTTGTTCTAACCTGCCTTCTTTGCAGTATGGACAGTTCGGTTTGTTTCCATCATCTTGGTCCTGGACTGCTGAAATGGGCCAATCAGTACATTTGGGACTCTAAAATGGAGCCTGCCTACAGGGGCTTGGTGGGGTCAAAACTTGTAGAAATTGTAGTTTTAGAATTTTGGCACCTAAAATAACCTGGAGGGGGAGCTCTTGTTGTGACTGACAGACAGATTAGCCAACCGAACCTTTTGAATCTTGGGGAAATTCCCACGCTGCTTGCAGCTAGTTTCAGTTCTGAGTTGGGAAGTGAAGAGATAACAGCTTGAATGATTCAAGCAGCAGCCCTGGCGTAGATTCGCATGGGAGAATTGTGGAAAGGCCTGACTTTTGGCCTGCATGCCTGCCTGTTGTCCCTGAGAGGGAACTTGTGCCTTTTTCGGACTGAATCTAAACTTGGAGAATGAAGTAAACCACTGAATTGTGACCGGGCTCCTACCTGAAGAAGACCAAAGATTTGCTGAATGTGATCGGCTTGTCTGGACTTCCAGCCACCTCTGAACTCCTGGATTGTGCAGAGACTCTGTAATTGCGACCGGAGAGACTTTTGCCTGGTACGGAGGAATTTCCTTACATGTGAATGTGTTGTGTGCTTATAGTGCGTCGTGATTTGGTTCCCCACTGTGGTTTGAATTGTATTCTGCTTGGTGGAAGCTGAATTATAATTTCCTTACGTGTAAATGTGCTGTGTGCTGCTAGTGGGTCATGATTTGGTTCCCCACTGTGGTTTGAACTGTATTCTGCTTGCTGGAAGCTGCATCTGGCCTCACGGACTGAATTCAAAATCATCTCCTTTGGGCCTGGGCCTTGCCACACTGGCCCAGTCCGAATACCCGCTGCACAGAGAAAGCCATCAATGACAAATCTGCCTGGGGATCAGCTCCCTGCTCAACACTTGAACAGGAATGATGCCTTGGTGATTCGTGTGGGCCCCACTTCTCCGGGCATTCCAGCTCAGCAACCTGCAGTCTTGATTTCGTCCTGCCTGTGTTCAGTATTGGGTATCATGAGTAAACATTAGGGTAGTTCCCTACAACAACAGCTAAATCTAAAGTGTTGTTATCTGATTGTCTTGCTGCTTTTTCTTTCACGAACTGAACCCTCCGGCTCTGGATTACAAGTAGTATGTGTTGTACATGTTGCTTTATTCCATCACAGGGCCCCAACCAGCTGCAACGTTCCTGGCTAGCCCACCATTTTCCTACCTGGGTATCCAGAGTGTGTGACTGCGTGGGGACTTAGAGTGCATGCATAACAGTTTGATTAATATAGCTTTTAAGCCAATCAACCTGATTACGCCCCTTCCTCGTTCAAGTCCCCTGAATAAATCAGATCTGACTTTTTTGCTGCATTTAACCTGACTGTGGTTCCAGTTTGTGACAAGAGTACTGTACTGTTGCTATTTACTGTGCATAACCTTGTTTTACAGGGGGTCCCCAGGGTCAAGCTAGAGGAACCAGCCCTGGTGGTAAGTGCAAACAGTGTGGGTACTGGTATGGTGTACAAGGGGTACTGTGAAAGTGATTATAGTATATTGCTCAGGCCACTAGAAGGGAAAGAGGGGGGTTACAGTGTCCCGGAAGGCTGTGCCCAGGTTAGTTTGACCACTACCAACCCTGACCTCCAGGTGGAGGCACCCGTTTCAGAACTCAGGCCCCTTAACCTGCTACTAATCATGCAGGCAGGGGTAGTACCCCTTGGGATAGCGCCACCAAGGGGTTACATCTTGGAGGCTCACCGCTGGGATTTTGTGCCTTCTAGTGGACAAAAATTATGAATTATTGTTAAAGATAAATGGCTACCCCAGTAGAAATGGTTGTACGCCAGTCGGTGGGGTGGTGTACTGGGCAGGGGATCGGCCCCCAAAATACTCTGCTTATACTGGATATTCCCCTTGGTACCAGTAAGGACAATGTAGAGGGAGCACTGTCCAAAGTTGCATGTTTAAAAAACCCTGAGGTGGTAGGTCGACAGGCTGATTTGATCGCCCAAACTTTCATAGCCTTGGTAGAGTGTAGTGACCTCGTGGACAGCTCTAAAGTGCCACAGACTGTTGCCTTAGAAGGGGTCCTAGCCGCCTAGAGAGTGATAACAAAAGACAACAAAGACCCTGGGGAGGATGAGCTCCCACCATTATCTGAGACTTTTGAGGAGAAATTTGCTAAGCTGTTGTTGAAGGAAGGGAAAACCGTAGAGGACTTTAAGAAACTATTCCTGCCACCTGGGGGTGTTCCTTCCCTAACACCCTCTCCAGCACCTGTTACTGCCCCGCCTTCTATGCCCATGCCAATGCTGACCCCTATATCTGTATTCTCCATTAGTCACTATTCGTATCGCCGGCTGAGGGTGTTTTCAGGCACACTCCCCACACCCCAGGGGAAGGACAATTGGGAGACTTGGATAGACTATGTTGCCTCTCAATGCCCCGAACCAGAAAAGAGGGGAAGGGTGGTTGAAAGCCTCAGAGGCCCCACCCAACTTACTATCCATGCTACACAGGCTAGTAATCCAGAAGCAACTGCTCAAGATTTTTTGAATGCATTGGAAAATGTGTATGGGAGTCCCGATTCAGATGAGGACCTGTGGGGTAGGGTCAAAAACACTCAGCAGTACCTAGGGGAGCCCTTATCCGTGTATGTGCCTCGACTCAAAGCAGTGCTACAGGAATGCCTGAAGAAACGTGGCATGACCTCAGCTAAGTTAGATCAGAACAGGTTGGGCCAACTTCTCAAGTCAGCCCCATTCTCTGAATTATTGCTGCTCCAACTACGCCTTGCTGCTCAGTTGGATGTGCCTCCTACCTATGACAGACTGATGAAGGAAATTCAGAGGATTGAGAGGAGGCAGCCATGTGGGGGAACCCTCCTGTATCTGCCGTTGCTTCTGCCCAGATGACCGAGGATGCACATGTGAGTGATGCTCAGGGGTGAAATACAGTGCCAGTTGAACATTGGAAGGCTAGCAAGGACGCTCCACCCTGGGCGAGATACTGTGAGAGGTCTGAGAAATGAGGGCTACCATTTTCCTACCAGCCCATTCCAGAGATACAATGGGCCCAAACCCCTCTCAGAGTGTGTCCACTATGAGGGTGGGGGTGCACTCCCAGGCATCCCCTGTTGACGGCAGTTCAAAGATTGATGAATTGACTATGGAAGTGAGGGAATTACTGAGGCATCTCCCTATGCTCACCACACACCAGACAGAGGTTGAATCATGATTTTCTGTTGGTGGAACCCCCACCTCAGCCCCCAATATGATGCCTCGGCCACGCCAGACTCTAGAAAGCACAGTCTGTCATAATCGTGGGAAGAAGGGGCATATGAATAAAGAATGTCGGTCCCCAAAAGACTTAGATAAGGTTGTATACAGACTTCAAGGGGAGCTCCGGAAAGTGAAACCGTGGCCGAGGGGTGCTGAAAACAACTGCAGTGAAGGCTCAGAAAAATCCCAACTCCAACTTCTTTGTGGCTAAGTCGTCTGTACTGGCCCCTGCTACTGTCCCTCCTAACTGGTCCAAGATAGTGGGCCCTTCAATGGAGACTAATGTGGCTGTGAATGGTATTTCTACATAGGCTGTGCTTGACAGTGGGTCGCAAGTGACCATTATGTTTCAGGACTGGTATGAAAAACACTTATCTGATGTGCTCTTACAATCCCTAGAAGGCCTACATGTGTGAGGGCTGAGCGACAAGTCTTATCCATATCTAGGATATGCCCGCCTCTGGTTGTCTTTTCCTGCAACTGTCACTGGCGTAGAGGAGCAAGTAGAGGCACAGACCATAGTGTGTCCCCCCACCGGACTGTATGATGGGGTTCCCCTGTTAACTGGAACAAACGCCCACATGTTTGGGAGACTAGCACAACTCTGCCATGAGAAACAAGTGCAGCTGACTGGATGGGCCCTAAGAATTCCAGCCTTAGTAAAAAGGGCTTATGACTGACAACAGAGACCCGATGAAGTGGACCCAGATGAGCCAGTGGGGATAGTGTGGAAAAAGGAACCTGACTCCTTGGCATTGGCCCCCAACACCCAGTGCACAATCCATGGAGAAGTCCACCTAAAGAGAAACATAAAGAACAAAATATTAATGTTGGATGCACCAGGAGATGGAAAGTTGCCAGAGGGATTATTGGTCAAACCCAGCATTTTGCCTGCTCATGCCCATGCCTATGTACGATGAGTGATGGTCCAGATTCAGAATATGTCAGATTGGGAGATGTAGGTGAACAGAGGGTGCACCCTAGCTACAGTACACTGAGCCAACATTGCCGTATTGCCCAGCAACAAATGCTCTGGTGAGAAGGAGAGAGAGTGACCTTGGACTTATTTGACTTTGGTGACTTCCCGTTGCCAGCTGAATGGAAGGATAGAATCAGCAAGAAACTCGCTCAGAGGGACCAAGTGTTTTCATTAAAACAATGGGACGTGGGCTATGTCCAGGGTGCAGAGCATCACATACGCTTGCATGTTGACTGGCCATTTCGAGAGAGACCCCGACGTCTCGCCCCAGCAGACATAGATGATGTGATGAGACATCTGCAGGAAATGCTTGCTGCTGGTGTGATACAAGAATCAAGAAGCCCATATGCCTCGCCCATTGTGGTTGTGCGTAAGAAGAATGGGCCGATAAAGATATGTGTTGATTATTGAACCCTGAACCAGCATACCATCCCTGATCAATATACCACGCCCGTATACAAGATGCCCTGGATTGTTTGAATGGGAGCTAATGATTTTCGGTATTGGATCTTCACAGCGGATACTACCAGATCCCAATGGCCCCGGAGGACCGTGAGAAAACAGACTTCCTCTGTCCTTTGGGGTTCTATGAATTCCTGAGAATGTCACAGGGGATTTCAGGCACCCCGGCCACCTTTCAGTGACTGATGGAACGTGCGGTGGAAGATATGAACTTGCTGGAATGTCTAGTGTACCTAGATGATGTCATTGTGTTTGGGAGCACATTAGAGGAGCACGAGACCCGACTGTTTAAAGTCCTAGACTGACTGGAAGACTTCGGCCTCAGGCTGTCCATTGACAAGTGCCGTTTTTTTCAAACCTCTGTGAAGTATGTAGGGCACCTAGTACCTGCAGAATGGATAGAGACTGATCCCAGTAAGGTTGAATCACTGACTACTTGGCCCCAGCTCCATAATCTGAAAGAACTACAATGTTTTCTGGGGTTCTGTGGCTATTACCGCAGGTTCATAAAAGACTATTCAAAGGTGATTCACCCGCTGTTGAATCTTAACCAGGGTTACCCTCCTACCAACCATAAATATAAAAAAGGGTCCGTCAAAGAGCCAGAGAAAGTGTACTTCCACACAGGTGAACTTTTTGGGCCCCGCTGGACACCCGAATGTGAAGTAGCCTTTCATGAAGTCATATACCAGCTCACCCATACCCCCATCCTCGCCTATGCTGACCCCACCAAGCCCTATTTGCTGCATACGGATGCCAGTCTGCAGGGTCTATGAGCTGTGCTGTATTAAGACCATGAGGATGGTTTGATACCAGTGGCCTTTGCCAGTAGGAGCTTGACCCCGTCGGAGCGAAACTACCCTGTGCACAAGCTGGAGTTTCTTGCGCTAAAATGGGCCATCGTCGACCAGTTTCATGAATACCTCTATGGGGCAAAGATATTGGTGAAGACCAACAATGTCCCATTAACCTATGTACAGCCTTCAGCTAAGTTTAATGCCTCTGGGCACCGGTGGCTTTCCGCCTTATCAACCTATGATTATGCTGTTGCATACAGGACAGGACTGAACCATATTGATGCTGACGCCTTGTCATGAAGGCCAGTTTCCAAGAGTGATTGGGTCAGGCTGTCTGAACCTGACATCCGAGTCTTGTGCCAAAAATTTGACCGAGATGAACTGATGTCTGCAGACACAGTGGACTGTTTAGTATATTGCTTGGGCCCTCCTGATACCTGCATACCGGCTGCCTATTCCCACTTTTCTGCTCTAGATATTAGTGCACTACCTCAATTTGACAATGACAGCATTTAGTGGGCTCAATCCCAAGATCCTATGATTCAGCCTGCACTTGATGCCCTGCATGAAGGGAAGGATGTGTCCAAGTTGGGTTCCCCAGACTTGTGAACTGCTCTATTGTTTAAAGAAGGCCCCAGGTTGAAGCTACTCAATCAGTTGTTGTACAAAGAGGCAGTGGATCGTGGTGGTCAAGTAGACAGGCAGCAACTGGTCCTGCCCATGGCCTTTAAAGATTTGGTACTGAGGTCCCTCCACAATCACATGGGGTACCTTGTTATTGACAGAACTCTCTACTTGGTACGATCTCAATTCTACTGGCCCAAGATGGGGGCCGATGTTGAGTACCATGTAAAGACCTGCAGTCATTGCCTGCAAAGGAAAGCCCTGCCTCAGAGAGCTGCCCCCCCATGTCAGTATTACTACCAGCACCCCCATGGAACTGGTCTGCATAGACTTTTTGTGTTTAGAACCTGATCAGCGGAATATTGGCAATGTGTTAGTGGTTACGGATCATTTCACACGGTATGTGCAAGCTTTTCCAACTAAAGATCGAAAGGCCTCTACCGTGGCCAAGGTGCTAGTGAACATTTCTTTGTACATTATGGTGCCCCTCAGCGGATCCACTCTGACCAAGGCAGAGATTTTTAAAGTTGGCTAATCAAAGAAATTCTCTCTCTATTGAGGTGCGGAAGTCAAGAACCACCCCTTATCACCCACAGGTGGACCCTAAACCAGAATGTTTTAACTGCACCCTTCTAGACATGCTGGGCATCCTCCAACCCAAAGACAAGCCTAAGTGGAGCCAGCAGATTAGCACCTTGGTCCACACATACAATTGCACAAAAAATGATGCTACTGAGTTCTCCCCCTACCGCCTCGTGTTCGGGAGGGAGGCCTGACTGCATGTTGATGTCTACATTGTGGTCTCTCCAGATGGGGTCTGAGCTGATAATTACCTACAGTATGTACAGAAACTGAAAGCTCAATTGAACCATGCCTATCAACTGTACCAGACAATGGCCGCCAAAAGAAATCTCACCAACAAAGAGAGGCATGATAAAAAAGTAAAGGCTCAAGAGCTTCGGCCTGGAGACCGTGTGTTGTTACGCAATTTTGGACTGCATGGCAAACACAAAATTGCTGATAGGTGGCACCATCTTCCCCATGTAGTAGTTGGAAAGTTGAAGATTTACCGGTGTACAAGGTGTGCCTAAAGAATAACTCCAAAGTTGTCAAGACCATGCACCGTAACCACTTGATACCTATCAGCCAAGTCATAACTGAGGCTGAACCATCAGAGATTGAGTCCCCTGGGCCAGTGACTCATGCTGCTGCAAAAAAGAGACAGAGTCAACCTACCCCAATAGTTACAGATCTAAGGTTTCCCCCGCAGCAGGCCCAGAATGATAGTGACTGTCAGTCAAACTCTGATGAAAGTGAGTGTGACAATGCCTATTACCCCTCCTATGAATTGAGTCAGCTGTCTCAAGGTAACCCTATGACTAACTGTGGGGATGAAGCTGGGCCTTCTGGACTGCCTAACCCTCCCCAGCTTCGTCCTTGGAGCCAATGTTCCCTGAAAGTTAAGTGCAAAGTATTACGTCTGAGGTTGCAAACTCTCTGTGTTTTGTGGAACTGTGTGAATTGCCCGCAGAAGGGGCTGACGGTCTGAGTCTCTCTGGTAACACACCAGAACTTGAAGAACAATGTGATAGTGCTTGACAGCCCCCCTTCAGTGCCGCAAAGCCTAATTGTGCCAGAGCTTCCTCAAAATGAGGAAGATAATGAGCAAAGTGTTGTGGAAACAGAGCCTATAGAGCAAGGAGCTGACAGTGCTCCAAGTTTGGACATTCCCATCCATGCAGAGGCACCCCTCACAAGTGAGGAAAGCTCCAAAGTCAGTGCTGAAAGTACATAGACTGTGGCTGCTCCCCCCAGAAAGACTGGCTGAGCTGTCAAGCCAGTGCTATGCTTTAGTTATGATTCCCCTGGGAGGCCAGTGGATTTGCCTCTCAATGTGGTTCACAGAGGGGTTTATGTTTCGCCAAGCTTACGGCCCAGATTGAGCTTGACTGCCAACTCCAGGTTACTTGTTTTTCCCTCTCATCTTGGTGCCCTTTCCCCATCCAACCCCAAGTTAACTGATAGGGAAGAGCCCCCTCTTACATTGTTTAATGTACAAGAAGTTATTATATGAATCAATATTACTTGTATGAAACATGCATAAGTATTGTCAATATAGATATAGTAATATGAAGTATATTGAAAGGTATAGTAATGTAACAAGCTAATGATATATATATATATATATATATATATATATATACATATATATATATATATATATGTCTTGTTTATATTACATTTTTGATATTGTGATTGTACAGACTTGACGTGGATGCCAAGTTTTCTCCAGGCAGGGAAGGGTGTAACCCCCTACAAATGTGGGTTCTCGAAAAGTCTTCCTTAAGCTTGTCTAAATGCTCACTGCCAGGCTGGTGTCCTGCGTTTTTGCAGTTTAAATGTGATTGCCAGAGAGTACCTATATAGCCTCTGTGTACTGTCTCTTTAAGAGCTGCTTGGATTGCAATCATAATTAATCTAAAAGGGAGCTCTGGTAGAAGATGCGCTTGTTTGCTGATCATTTGTTAGAGTAGTAATAATATTGCAGTTTGTTCTAACCTGCCTTCTTTGCAGTATGGACAATTCTGTTTGTTTCCATCATCTTGGTCCTGGACTGCAGAATGGGCCAATCAGTACATTTGGGACTCTAAAATGGAGCCTGCCTACAGGGGCTTGGTAGGGCCAAAACTTGTAGGAATTGTAGTTTTTGCATTTTGGTGCCTAAAATAACCTGAAAGGGGAGCCCTTGTTGTGACTGACAAACAGATCAGCCAACCGAACCTTTTGGATCGGTGTAGATTCACATGGGAGAACTGTGGAAAGGCCTGACTTTTGGCCTGCATGCCTGCCTGCTGTCCCTGAGAGGGAACTTGTGCCTTTTTCAGACTGAGTCCGAACTTGGAGAGCAAAGTAAGCAACTGGATTGTGACCAGGCTGCTACCTGAAGAAGACCGAAGATTTGCTGAATGTGATCGGCCTGTCTGGACTTCCAGCCACCTCTGAACTCCCAGATGGTGCAGAGACTCTGTAATTGCGACCGGAGAGCCTTTTGCCTGGTACAGTGGAATTTTCTTACATGTGAATGCGTTGTGTGCTTATAGTGGGTCGTGATTTGGTTCCCCACTGTGGTTTGAATTGTATTCTGCTTGATGGAAGCTGCAATATAATTACCTTATGTGTAAATGTGCTGTGTGCTGCTAATGGGTCGCAATTTGGTTCCCCACTGTGGTTGGAACTGTATTCTGCTTGCCGCAAGCTGCATCCAGCCCCAGGGACTGAATCCAAAATCATCTCCATTGGGCCTGGGCCTTGCCACACTGACCCAGCCTGACTACCCGCTGCACAGAGAAAGCCATCGACAAGAGATCTGCCTGGGGATCAACCCCCTGCTCAACACTTGAACAGGAATGATGCCTCGGTGATTCGCATGGGCCCCGCTTCTCCGGGCACTCAAGCTCAACAACCTGCAGTCTCAGTTTCGTCCTGCCTGTGTTCAGTATTGGGTATCATGAGTAAACATCAGGGTAGCTCCCTGCAACAACAGCTAAATCTAAAGTGTTGTCATCTGATTGTCTTGTTGCTTTTTCTTTCACGAACTGAGCCCTCTGGCTCTGGATTACAAGTAGTGTGTGTTGTGCATGTTGCTTTCTTCCATCACAGGTCCCCAACCAGCTGCAACGTTCCTGGCTAGTCCACCATTTTTCTACCTGGGTACCCTGAGTGTGTGACTGTGTGGGGGCTTAAAGTACATGCGTAATTGTTTGATTAATATAGCCTTAAGCCAATCAACCTGATTATGCCCCTTCCTTGTTCAAGTCCCCTGAATAAATCAGATCTGACTTTTTTGCTGCATTTAACCTGACTGTGGTTCCAGTTTGTGCCAAGAGTACTGTACTGTTGCTATTTACTGTGCATAACCTTGTTTTACAGGGGTCCCCAGGGTCGAGCCAGAGGAACCAGCCCTGGTGGTAAGTGCAAACAGTGTGGGTACTGGTAGGCCACTAGAAGGGAAAGGGGGGTTACAGTGTTCTGGAAGGCTATGCCCAGGTTACTTTGACCACTACCAACCCTGACCTCTGCGTGGAGGCACCTGTTTCAGAACTCAGGCCCCTTAACCTGCTACTAGCCGCGCAGGCAGGGGTAGTAGCCCTTGGGATAGCGCCACCAAGGGGTTACATTAATCAGTCTTCTTCCTGCCTCAGTAAGATCTGTAAATATTAAAGTTTTACCTGCATAAGATACTTTCTGTTTCGCAGGTACCAAAAGCGATTGGCTGACACCCAAAGATTCCAATTCACAGCTAACAGCATTAAAAGGCTTCCAGCGCTGGTGGGTACAGAAACTGAGATCTGAGGGAATAAAAACATGTACCATCTAGCCGTTGTAGTGGGCCTTTGTTTTTCACCAGCTGAAGGATCCAGTCCCTGATGCATTGTCCCGCAGTGGTTATCAGGATGGTGCAGGGTAGATCTTGATCCGGTGCTCTTTTCCTGTGCGTTATTTGGTAAGCCTTGTGTATGGGCTCTGGGAGATTAAAATCCAGTGTGCTTTGCAATAATTTATTTATTTTTTTTTTTTATTTAGACTTTTGGTGACCAGGAAAGGCACACTGAGGCAGGGCTCGTCTCCAGGTACGAACCAGGGGAAGTGTACAAGGAAAAACTGGGGTATACAAGGCAAAAACCTCAAACAGAAAATGTATTTACAATATAGGTAATGTATACAAATATACAATATATACCATTTATATGGAATAAACACTATCTACAACAGATTTCAGTGTATACAATGGAGACACGTACAGAAAAAGCTGCATATACAAGAGTGCAGTGAGCTGTGCTCAACACATTTTAGAACTTATATGACTAGTTCAGCTGGGATACTTGGAGTACAGGCAATAACTCATCATGAGAGACAAGGGAGACACATCAGTCCTAAGGAGGTTTATGGGAGCAGATTGGGTAGGGAAGGAGGTGGAATAGCAATTTGACAGAGGGACGAGGGATATGTTACGCAGGAGAAGGGACTGGGAGTTCCATAAGTAGGGGAGATGATAGTAGAATGCTGATTTGCCCATGTTAGATGAAGGGGTATAGAGAGAAAAAGAGCATGTGTCCCTGGAGTGCAGAGAGTGTGACAAGGCTGGGGCAGGAGAGAGGAGGGAAGAAATAAACGAGGGGAATAGATTGAACCAGTATTTGGAAATAAAGAATAGGGAGTGAACATAATGTCCGTAAGCAAGTGGGGGGAGGTTTAAGAAGGATAAAAGGGAGCAGTGCTGAGTTTGGTAAGGAGAGTTTGCGGTAAAACAACAGAAGGCATAACAGATAGGGTCAATCCGAGAGAGGGCGGTGGAGGAGGCAGTGCTGCAGACAACATCGGCATAATCAATGACAGGTAGGATCATTTTGGTTAGACGTTCCCTGAGGACATGGGGATGGAGCATGTCTTTATTATGGTATAGTATACCGAGCTTGTAGCGGAGTTAGGAGATCAGGTAGTCGATGTGCATGGTGAAACTTAACTATGGATCAAGCCAGACCCCTAGGTATTTATACGAGAGGACAGTCTTTAAGGGGGAACCATCGAGGGAAATTATCCGAGAGGTATTTATAGCTTTGGCTAGCCTTTGTGTGGTCCCAAAGATCATTGAGACAGTTTTAGAGGTATTCAGCTTTAATTGTTTTGTCTGAAACCGTGATTGAATGGAGTTGAAATCATGTTGTAACACTGAATGTATGGTGGCAGGGTCAGGGCCGGAAGCTTATAAAATGGTGTTGTCCACTTATATATGCAATAGTGATGCAGAACAGGTGGACAGGAGTTTGTTTATAAAGACAGAAAACAGGATGGGGCCAATAATAGAGCCTTGGGGGACACCAGAAGTGATGGGGAGAGGGGAGGAGGTGAAGTTAGCAATTTTAACAGACTGGAATCTGTCAGTAAGGTAGAATTTAAACCACTGAATGTGGGCGGGGCAAGCCCAGCGTTCTCAAGAGTGTCCAGGAGGAGAAGGTGGGATACAGAATCAAATGCCTTCGCCAGGTCGATGAAGACTGCAGCAGTGAGATGCCCTTTATCTGCCACAGACTGAATATGGCCTGTGACCCAGAGAAGGGAGGGAGGGAGGGAGGAGAATAATGTGGAATGGTTCTTCCTAAAACCAGGTTGGTACTGGGAGAGGAAATTTGTGGTGTGTAGGAATTTAGTCAGCCTAGTTTTCACCAGCCATTCCTGGAGTTTGGGTAGAGTAGGGAGGAGGGAGATTTGGCAACAGATCCCAGGAGACGTAGGGTTACCTCCTTTGTGGAGAGGTATGATGCATGCAGATTTCCAAGCTTTCAGGACAACTCCCGAGGAGAAGGACTAGTTTATAATGTGAGCGAAAGGAAGAGCTATGGCAGGGGCAGAAAGGCATAGGTGGCTTGTATGTAGGCCATCTGGGCTAGATTTGGTTGTATTAAGGGATAGAAAGCACATAGTACCTAGTTGGTGGAGGCAGGGGCTGAAAAGAAGTTATTTTTCCCCGGCATAAGCTCAGATGAGGGGTAAGGGGCAGAAGTTGAAGTAGGTGAGGTATGAGTGGGTGTGGCACAGGTGGTGAAGAAAGAATTTTGGGCATCCGCAACCTGAGTGGGTTCCTTGAGTTCAATGTTACGTATTAGGGTGGGGTGCTTGATTGTTGGGGTGGACTGACAATAGAGCGAATGATGTTCCATAAGGAGGATGTGTGCAGTACTTAGCCGGTTTTTAAAACAGTCTGCCTTAGCTTGCTGGATAGCCTTTACACAGGCATTTCTAGCTGTGTTATATAATTGCCTTGAGTGAGGGGACTGAAAGGACTTGAAAGCAGATCAAGCTCTGTCTCGGCCCTTGCACATAGCGATTATTGGGGCAGTGATCCAAGGATGATGTCTCTTCCAGACCATGGCTCTTTTGATGGGGCATGGTAGTCCCAGACACCCTTGAAGATTGCGGTGAAATGTACCAAGGCATTATCAACCGAGGACGTGGAGAAGAAAGGTGCCCAGTTAGCACTGTGTAGGTCTGATAGGAGGGAGTTAATGTTGATAGCGGAGAGAGGATGGGTTTCAATATATTTAGGGGCCGATTTGGGAAGATGTACTTTCCTTATGCAGTAGGTGATGCAATAATCACTTAGGGCTGTGTCGAGGACGCCTGCCGTGGACAAATGGTGAGGCTGGGAAGAGAGGACCCAGTCTAAGAGTGAATGGTTTGCAGAGCGGGTATTGTATCTAGTGGGTTCAGAAATCAGCTGAGAAAGATTTAGTGATTTAATTTTGGAACTCGCTGATTTGGATGAGGGTGCCAGCCAATCAAGGTTGTAACCCCTAGTAGGATTAATTCACCTGATTGTGCGAGTGGAGGGATGGCCAAGATGCAAGAAGTTAATATCTCATGGTTTAGTCGGGGGGGGGGGTGTAGACAGCCCCAATGAAGATTGGGAGGGTATGGGGAAGAGAGAATGTGGGATTTTAGACATGATTCCTGATGGCAGACTGAGAAGGACAGGCCTTGTCTGATAACCATGGCTACACCAACTGCTCTCTTGCTACGATCTTGCCTTATGATTTGAGAACCTGGAATATGAATAGATGAGCTAGGTGTCTTGGCAGAGAGCAAGGTTTAGGTTAGGCATAGGATATCTGGGGAGGTTTGTGTTAACCAACAATTTAGAGTGTCCAGTTTGGGGAGGAGGCTCCTAATGTTCATGTGAATTTTTTTTAGACCTTTGGATGAGGGTTGGTACTTTGGGGGCACTGGGGGGGCCAGGGTTCACCTCAATATCTCTGGCCATTAATAGAAGGAAGAAGAGCACGGAGTAAGTGGCTGGCAGCTTACAGCCTCTTATGGTGTTAAGGGTGAAGTGTGAGTGTCTGGAGCAGCGGATTAGGGTGAGGACACTACACATGTGGGCAGGCAAGAAACTTGATGAAATTAAATGATAGGAGGATGCTTGGGTGGGAAACGGAGTAGGTAAGGAAGGGTAGGGGGACATGTCAGGAGCGGGGTACAGTGCATCGGGGGAGGGGCGAGTGTAAGCCCTATACTTGGTGCCTTTAATTTGTAACCACTACCTGGTCTAGCCTAGGTTTGGGGAGAAAACATTTGCTTAGCATTTTGGCTAGGTTTGTACTTTTGGTTAGGGGCATCCAAGTAATTTTGGACACAGGAAGCAATAACTGAAAATGTTTAAACCAGGAATGGGATTTTAGAGTGTGGCTTTTATTTACATTAACACAGGAATAACAAAGCAAAGATGGACCCCCACTGGGCTACACTTACTGGCAATGCAGATTTACAGAGAACAGAGCACATTTTTTTTACTATTATGAAAACCCTTAGGTTTTGAACACATTTGGGCTTGCTAGCCTGAACTGGTACTTTACTCTTGGATTTTTTGGCATGGCACCCTGGCCAGCACTAGGACACTTTTTTATGTGGCATAGAGTTTGGTGGTGGCTCCCTAAACCACCCATGGGCACTTTTTAGCATTAAAGGCAAAACATTTTTAATTTTACGGCTTGGTACTTTTTGCAAACGCTGGCCAAGTGACTGGGAGAAAGCTATAGGTGCCTGAAGTGAACCCAGAGAGGTAAACCTGGTTACTTTAGATGGGGGTCTTTTACCTTTTCCTCCCAAATTTATACTTGCCCATTTATTTGGACTAACACCTTTTTTTTAACTCTCTGGTTGTAGATGCTATCTCGAAATGTATATTAGATTTAACATTTTACTTTGTATTTAGCTGGTGTCCTGGCTTGAAAAGTTTTATAAGGGGCTGTGTCCGTCTTTTTAGACCCTCACTGTTTTAGATGCTTACAAGCCATACACAAAATTAAAAGTACTGTACTTGGCTAGTCTTTTTCTGACCCCACAGTAGGCAGTTATTTTTACACAACTTTGTCTTGGTGAAACATAGGCTCTATTTTGGAGCAGACTTACCAAGGTATGCAGGTGCCCCAGGGCTTTTTCCCACAAAACACAGATTTTTTGGTACCTTAGTACAAACTTTTTTGTTAGGCAGCTTTTTTTTTAAGCAGAGCCAGGGGATTGCCCCTGGAATGCTGGCCCCCCCATCCCTCTTGGGATGGGGCACTGGAACAACACAGGGAGCGGTCTCTACCACTTTTTGCTGGTCTTTTTTGTGTTCTATTTTAGGGTGAGAACACACTATTTACTTTTTGGTGTAGCTCTATAATAGAGCTAGGTTCTGAGGGGCAGCCAACTGCAGCACACCTTTTTCTTTTTTTGGAGTCTCCCTCTAGACTCTACAGACTGCTACCGACTGACTTGAATTTCCCAATGTTCTACAGCTAACCCCCTGCTGCAGCATTCCAGTGTGGCTTATGCTGCTGCGAGAATTTTATGGTGATGTCATCCCTCCAGCTCAGTTGAGACTGAGGACAGAGTGAGACAGTGTGAAACCCATTTAACTGATGTCTTACAGACTGCCTTTTTCTGCCTGCCACTAGTTCTAAGTGGGATTCTAGTAACCCTGGGTGACAAGGGGGTTACATCCATTTTTGGTTAGGGAAATGACTGTCCACAGTCATTAGTTATTTGGCCCAGACCATTTTATTTTATGTGCTACCTACGAAGAGGGGTAATCATGCCTCTCCCATCATGTGCTAGGCACAGGCAGGTAACACTAAGGGCCCAGAGGCCATTGGCTGATGCATCAGCTTTTACTTTATGAACTTTCTATGGTTAACTAGTGACCCTGGGAGAATTGTCCAGAGCATAGCCCTAATAGACCAGTACTGTGGCCCCTACTGCAGGTCAGGACCACAGCCTGCCTATTTATTTAGCCCTCTAAGGAAAACCTATTTGACTTGAACTCAAATTACCCAAAACAGGGGAACCTCCCCCCATCCCTGGACACCTACAACCAAAATATAAGGAGCTAACACTACCCTTTAAGCATTACTTTTACGCGCTCTCACAACCATACCTGTGGAAGGAAAAGTTAGCACAGTTAACAACACTATTGTACTTTAAACACAACTACTTTAAAGCACACAAGGGACTCCGATGAGTCCCTCTTTTTTTGTTGTCTTTTTAAGGATTACCTGTAAGAGAAAAGACAAAACAACTTTGAATTTGTAAACACATTAACTAATTAACCCCTACCATCAAAACACTGGAGAATTTTAAAAATATATTTTTTAGAAAAGTAGAAAAACAGTATAAACTGTAGAAACAGTAGAAAAAAATCAACATTGTTTACAATACACATTTTGGGGATGGAAGGCCCTAAAAGTCTTATTTAGTGACAACAGTGCCTGAAGGCAAGTTTAAAAAAAAGAGTCTCTCCTGGGCCAGAGCCCGGTGAGGTACAGTTTTGGTAGGACTGTAATTTTGAAGGGGAGAGTCTTTGAGGACAGTTTAAACAGTCTGAAGTCTGCTGGGTGTAGGGTGTGTACTGCAATGTCATTAAGATAAAAAGTTTGGACTTACCAGTCCCTTGAAGAATGGAAATGATACGGCATCTAAACAGAAGACTCTCCCTGGCAGCATTTTTTGGTTACAGCTGGGTGGACATTTTCCAGAAAACAGCAGGATGGCACATTTGGAAACTGCTGGGATGATGTCATCAGAAGATAGAACCTTGGAACAGGAAAGAAAACAGGTGGTCTGAAGTCATTTGCAATTTTAGGTGATGAATTAGGATACAGCTGAGCTGGTGTCCTCTCTGGATATGATGTCATCTGGAAGACCAGGCGATGTAATTTGGAAAGCCAGTACACTGCAAGGCTGATGAATCTGGAGCACCTGGTTTCTGGAATACCAGTCTGACGGAACAACATAGGTACAGCAACAGCTGGATGGCAGCACTGGCTACTACTGCTCTGCTCTCCACTTGGTAGGCATGGGCATATTTGCAGGAAGTTGGTTGCGTTGAGGAAAGTACCACAATGGGTCAGGTGCAAGGATTATTACCCCCTGTGGGCACTCATAATTGACATTGTAGAAGGTTTTATGGCCTTTTTTATCCATGATCCGAACAGTGTCTATGAACAGTGTCCTGCCCACTTTTTAATATTTGAATTTTTTTGAAATTGCTTTGTTTCTGACAAATCGATTTGCACCAGGATGCACATATTTTGTTGCCTCTTTTACTAGCCAGGATTTTTTGTTTTTCCCCAGACCTTTTGAGGAAAGGTAGGGAAGGATATTTTATAGATCTTATATGCCTTTTTACAAACCAGTCTTTTCTTTTTACTACACTTGGTTAACTTTAGACCTCTGGCCTGGCTTGGGGGTGCCCAGTCTTGGTTCTGCCAGCTACGCATACTCAATGCAATGTAAAATGGATCTTGGAGTCCTTGTGGGGACAGAGCTGTGGAGTCACCAATCTTTTCTTTTTTGTTTCTCTGAGGCAAGAGCCCAAGGCTGTGGACCAGCACCTTTATCATAAGGCCACATAGGTTCCCCCTCCTCCTCTTCCTTGCTGAAGATTTGAGCCTAGGAGTGAGCAGTCGTCCTCACTCCTGAGACTGTTTATTTTTTGCTGGGCACGGAGGTCGACACCTCCCATTCAAGAGTCTCTCTCATCTCATCTTCTCCTGTGAGACTTGGGCTTGGCCCCTCTCTCCACGGATCTGCTAATGCTCTCTCCGCACTGTCTCTCTGTGACCCAGACTCAGATACATCAGCACTTTGCTCTGCCTGTAGATCTACACCCTCTGCCTTTGTGTCACACTCTGCTGGGCTTTTTTTAACGGGCCCCACCTGGTGCTGTATGCTGTCAGCTGCAGATTTTTGAAGCTTTGTCCACGTGGGAGCCAAATTAATTTTGGGTGCTTTAGTCGGACCATGTTTCTCTAGGCACCCAAAACAGTGAGGAACCATGAAGATGTCCCTCCCAGCCTTTAAGCACATTATGCACACTCTAACTGGATATTTAGGAATAGCCACATGAGGAGGCAAATGTTTTTTGTAGTAACATATTTTAATGTCTTTTAACTTGTTGACTTTTTTTTTTATATTTTATTTTTTATGCCCCCTTCTCTCTCCATGGTGCTTCCTTACCTTCAGGAGTCTCCTATGGCCTGTATGCATCCCTGCTCATCTGCCAATTTCAGGTGCAGTCATCCCCCCATGCTGCCTTGGTTTAACCCCCAGGCGGGTATGAGGCGAGGCTCCCCTTCCACCACCCCGAGCATCTGTGTTTCATTAGGGATCCGTTACCTGCACTGACAGGGGCCCTGAAGCTCCGTCTACAGGGAGCACCGCTGGGTCTTTTTCCTGTTTCGCCCAGCCCGCAGGACATCCGCACGCATGGAGAGCCTAGGAGCAACACACATCGCAATGTGCAAATGCTCCAACTCCTGGCAGACGTCCTCCCTCCCTCCCTACTACATGCTGTCCTTTTAGTGGCACCTCCACCCGTGGTCACCCAGGTGGCGGTATCGCAGCGGGACCAGCATCCCACCCCACCCAGAGGAGGAGAGCAGCCTCTGGGTGCTCGATCCTCCTCCCCCCAGCCAGCCCTCCAGCCGCCCGAGTCTGTTCCCGAACCCGAGTTGCTGGTGCCATGAGTGGTAGCCATACCACTGCACCGGCGGGCCGGTCTAACTTGTTAACTTTTTTTACTATCATTGCCTGGGCATGATCTGGGTGGCGGGCTGATCCCGAATCTATGACTGCAGAGAAGAAAACAAAACTCACTGTTATCTCAATTCCCACTTTGTTGGAAAACTTTTACAAAATGGCTCTCCCCTGCTGCTGTGTTTACTTTACTACCCTACCTTGTAATGGTGGTGGAAGCACTCCTGGCGTATTAACGTTTTTTTTTTTACTTAAGCCACTGTGCATTTGATTTACACGCTTTACTAATAAAGTTTACTCCAATTGCTTAACTGCACTGTTTGATCTCTCAGCACATTTATATGATTTTTTACAGGACTTTTTATTTGCTTTAAATCACTGTTTTTGCTTAAAGTCCCTAAAGGCACAGTATTTTATTGCATAGGATTGCCTGTTTTTTTCGTTGCATCTATTATACAACCCACAGTCTCTCACTTTGCTTTGAAAATTATACTGTTGCTGAACCCATAATTATGCACACAGTCTGAGCTATTTTTTTGGATGGTACTTACTTAATTAATAGCTTGCTGTTGTGATGGAAAATTTGGCCTACAGCCGGTCTTGGAGGCCTCTGGATTGAAGCGGACTGGCAGTCCTGCTGATTGTCCCTCCAAACACCATGTTTTTTTTTCAGACGATCGAAATGTGGGTTGAGCCTGATTTTAAACAGAAAAGTCTGATTTTATTACTTTTACGTTTGTAGTCACCGCAATGCTCCTCCTGGCAAGCCAGTTCACACACTCTCTCTCTCTCTCTCTCCCTCTCAAACACTGTGCAGTCACTCTAGAGCTGGCTTGGGTGTGGGACTCTCTGCAGTCTCACCAATCACTCGACGCCATGCAAATGAGCCTCTTTCTTCTCGTGCTCTTCTCCTCCACGGCGATCATCGAGCAGGCAAAATTTAAACTGCAAACCACACTTTTTTTTTTCAACTGTGACTCCTCAGCGGGAGCACCATTTTGACCATTTTTTATGGCATTTTACTCAGCGACTCCCCCAGTCTACACAACAAGCACTTTAAACTTTTAGGGCACAACTCTCTTTTTGTCTCCCACAGTTTTTTATACTTTTTTTTGTCACACATAAACTTTAAAAGCTAGCAAACGTTGTAATTTCAGTGCAGGACAAGGGGCATACTCAGTCTGGCTTTACTGCTTCTTGGTAAACAGGTGGCACAATTACAGCAGCACATGAACAGCAGCACATAGCGGCACATTTAGGTGGCAATGGTTCTGACTTTTGGGCTACCTACTGCCAGACAGCCAAAACTCTAGCCATAATCCGAGCAAACCTTTCTGGTTTTCTCCCAAAAATTCCAAACCAAACTCCAGCCGTGCCTCCATTTTGTAAGCCCTATACTTGGTGCCTTTAATTTGTAACCACTACCTGGGCTAGCCTAGGTTTGGGGAGAAATCATTTGCTTAGCATTTTGGCTAGGTTTGTACTTTTGGTTAGGGGCACCCAAGTAATTTTGGACACAGGAAGCAATAACTGAAAATGCCTAAACCAGGAATGGGATTTTAGAGTGTGGCTTTTATTTACATTAACACAGGAATAACAAAGCAAAGATGGACCCCCACAGGGCTACACTCACTGGCAATGCAGATTTACATAGGACAGAGCACATCTTTTTACTACACGAAAACCCTTAGGTTTTGAACACATTTGGGCTTACTAGCCTGAACTGGTACTTTACTCTTGGATTTTTTGGCATGGCACACTGGCCAGCACTAGGATACTTTTTATATGGCATGGAGTTTGGTGGTGGCTCCCTAAACCACCCATGAGCACTTTTTAGCTTTAAAGGGAAAACATTTTTAATTTTACATCTGGGTACTTTTTGTAGACACTGGTCAAGTGCCAGGGAGAAAGCTATAGGTGCCCAAAGTGAACCCGGAGAGGTAAACCTGGTTACTTTAGATGGGGGTCTTTCACCTTTTCCTCCCAAATTTATGCTTGCCCATTTATTTGGACTAACACCTTTTTTTGAACTGTCTGGTTGTAGATGCTATCTCGAAATGTATATTAGATTTAACATTTTACTTTCTATTTAGCTGGTGTCCTGACTTGAAAAGTTTTGTAAGTGGCTATGTCCATCTTTTTAGACCCTCACTGTTTTAGATGCTTACAAGCCATACACAAAATTAAAAGTACTGTACTTGGTTAGTCTTTTTCTGACCCCACAGTAGGCTTTTATTTTTACACAACTTTGTCTTGGTGAAACATAGGCTCTATTTTGGAGCAGACTTACCAAGGTATGCAGGTGCCCCAGGGCTTTTTCCCACAAAACAAAGATTTTTTGGTACCTTAGTACAAACTTTTTTGTTAGGCAGCTTTTTGTTTTAAGCAGAGCCAGGGGATTGCCCCTGGAATGCTAGCTCCCCCATCCCTCTGGGGATGGGGCACTGGAGCAACACAGGGAGCGGTCTCTACCACTTTTTGCTGGTCTTTTTTGTTTTCTTTTTTAGGGTGAGAACACACTATTTACTTTTTGGTGTAGCTGTATAACAGAGCTAGGCTCTAAGGGTCTGCCAACTGCAGCACACCTTTTTTTTTTTTTGGAGTCTCCCTCTAGACTCTGCAGACTGCTGCCGATGGACTTGAATTTCCCAATGTTCTACAGCTAACCCCCTGCTGCAGCATTCCATTGTGGCTTATGCTGCTGCGAGAATTTTATGGTGATGTCATCCCTCCAGCTCAGCTGGGACTGAGGACAGAGTGAGACAGTGTGAAACCCATTTAACTGGTGTCTTACAGGCTGCCTTTTTCTGCCTGCCACTAGTTCTAAGTGGGATTCTAGTAACACCGGGTGACAAGGGGGTTACACGAGCACCCGTATAGTGGGCTGGGAGCAAGGGAGGGGTGATGGGAGGTTGGTGATGGCGTCCAGGAAGAGGAGGAATGAGGCATGGATCATGTTAGTGCTCACTAGGGTTGGGCACAACGCTGGATCAGGATCACTGTTGCTTGAGGACTATTAGTTGGTTATGTAACTAATTGCCCCTTTAAGGAACAGCCCAACCAGGGTCTGCCAATTGAATGGCAATTGAATAGCAGCACAGTAGGGATCTCGGGGGGGGGGGGAGAAACTGTATTTAAAGAGTGTTGGTGGCTGGGGTGGGGCGGCTGAAAATTTCACCACAAGGAAGCCTCCCCAGGGGACTTCTGAGATCCCCTGAGAGGCAGGGCAGGAGCAGCTGACCAGCAAGGCAGGGCCACCACAGCAAGCCTAGCTAGACAGCCTCTAGGGCTGGGACTCAGAGCCCGCCGTCTGATTGGCCAAATACTTGGCAACGAGCCAATCAGATGCGGAACCCAGCCTAGCAACAACCAGTCAGGGTCTCAGCAGCAGAAAGTGCCCTAACAAAAAAAAAACAAAGTTAGAGGACGTTGGGTATAGTGCAACAGATCATCCCCTTCCAACAGTATTGTAGCTAGGAATATCAAATTTGTAAGCCAGAACCCTTTGGTGCCTCTTTGCCACTCCCAGCCTTCCCACATTTCAGATGTGCTTTTATTTGTTGCTCATCCTCCGTGTACACCCCATACCATACTTCAGGAACTGCATAATAAGAGCAATAATTGTGACTTCTGGTGACATCATGACAATGGTAGCTGACTGATCTCTGCTGCTCCCTGAACCAACCCGATAATCCAACAAAATCCTCCATCAAAATGCTGTTGTTTCCATGCTGCAAGGCCAACTCAAGTCAGGTACATGTCTGGGAATCCTCCCCGATCAAAAGGGAGCAAAAACTCCTCTAAACCAAGCACTATGAAGCAGCTGTCAATAAATGCAGGCCTCGAGGGATATGCAGCCTCGACACTGCGGGGCTGAACTCCATCTGAATCATCCTAGGACCCTGAGCCTGACGAAGATGAACCCCTGAGTAAGACTGACAAAGCACTGCAAAAAATATTAAGATCAGTAAACAAAATTGAAACCTCAATAGCAGACCTCCAAATGGACATAAAAACATAAATAGCAGGGTGAATTCTTTTTTTTTTAACTTTTTATTTATATATTTTATGGCAATAAGTGTCGTAACATACACCGAGTAAAGCAGTACCGCATTAATTGCCCCATACAGTGTGATATATAGATACATAAATCTTTAACCACATTCGTTACATGATAAGGGCAGAAATCCTATAGGTTTTAAAGTCCATAAGTCTTTTCACTTAAAGCAGTGCTGTCAATGCCCAAATATAATCTAACAATAATTTGCTAAATAAATGATTACCAGCCACCAGGCCTTTGTGTTATATACTTCACACAGAATAAGCTCCATATTCCCTCAACTGCCCCCCACCAACATCCCCTTGTAACAATCATAAGTATTTATAACTCTAAACTCTTAACTCAGATATCCACCTCTCTAATAGATCAACCTAAAACTTTTGCAGTCTGTGCCAAACCAATTAGTAGAGGTGCACAGTTGATTAACATGTATTCTTGCCTCTTTTATCCCACAGTCAAAACCTGACTAGGTGGTATGCAGATATTTTATCTAATAGGTATTATGTCTTTAAACATTTGGTATATCATTTTTATGAAACAGCACATAGATCCCTCAATAGAAAAGTGAGGGGTCTCCAGAATCAGAGTCCGAGGAAGGATTTCCATCTCTAACAGCCCTCTCTGTCTCCAGCTTTTCTTACAGTTTGGATGCCTCTTTCGGATAGCTGTAAATGTAGACCTTCAGACCTACCATTACCTGCAACCCAGCTGGCATCAGGATACTGTTGGGCACTTCTAAGTTCCTCAGCCTTCGGCAGATTTCATCAAAACTTTTCCTTTTCATGCGAGTCGCATAAGAGAGATCTGGGAACATTAACACTCTGCTACCCTCCACCTCGACGCCTCTTCTCCTCTGTGCCACCTGGAGTAAGCGATCCCTAGTCACCATTGAGGCAGTCACCAGCATTATGGTGCGTGGTCCATCTTCACGATCTGTAGCTCTTCTCAGGTTAATTCTGTAGGCACGCACTAATTGACCCTGGAAATCAAGCTCATAATGTTTGGATATCCACTCTGAGAGATTAGCCAGGAGATCTTCCCCTTCTACCTCCTCCGGCATGCCAATAATGCGAACATTTGCAGCTCGGGTCACATTTTCCAAATGTTCAATTAGGGACTTCAGGAGTGATTGCTCTTTGATGGCAGATGCCGCTGTGGCATGGGCCCTCTCTGCCTTACGCTCAGCACCTTTTGCTATATCCATGACTCCACCCAGTTTCTGCTCCACTACTACCATCCTATCATTATAGCCATCCATTTTTTTATCCATCTGCTGCACAGTTCTCGTTAATGCAGTCATTACCGCTTGCAGCGAGTCAAGAGTCGCTGGCCCAGCGCTCTCCGGGCATGCTCAGTAGTGGTAGTCGAGGTTTTGCAGGCCCCACCACGCGGCATAAAAAAATTTGCTTTCTGATCTATCATTTTCCACCCCATTATCAAGATCCCCGCTAGAACTGGTCTCTGCACCTCCAGTAATCAAAGCAGGTAATCGCAGGTCTCTAGCAGCCAGCAGAAAGGGATAATTTATTGCAATTTGGGATGTTTCGGTAGGGGGCTCGCTGAAAGTTCATTCTCACAGCTAGACAGGAAGCCATGCCCCCTGAGCAGGGTGAATTCTAATGCAAACAAAAGATCTCCGAAGTAGCCGATGCCCAGGAAAGCAATGATAGAATATTGCTTTATTTACTTCAATGAGACAGACAAACACATGCTAGATTAGAAGATGCTGAAAATCAGGCATGACAGAATAACTTCTGAAGCCATGGTGTTCAGGAAGGAGCCGAGGAGGGTTACCCTACTGCTACAGACTTCATCACACATCTACCAAAATCAACATTGTCTCTGCCTTCCAATCTGGCCCTGGGAATCGAAAGGGCCCACCACTCCCTAGTCTGTCACCTGACAGACACTAAAGCTAGACCCAGGTTATGGATTGTTCATATGCTCCATTATCAATCAAAAGAATACATCCTTCTCAAGGCTTGGAGACACAGAGATCTAAAGTTTGCTGGGCTAAACATCTATTTCGACCATGACTTTTCAGCTGAACTTCAAGCCAAACGCCTCCAAGTTCGACTTGTAATCAAAAAGCTATAGGAGAAAAATAATTTTCCAGCTAAGTTAAAGGTGTACCTAGAAGGAGGACCAAAGGTGTTCAGCAGCTTGACTGAAGCAGCTCCATTCCTTCAGGAACTGAAGTTAACTATCCCTAATCAGGAACTAGAAATTCTAGAGCAGAAATTGCTGGATAGTTCCTGGGGAACAATTTCAAAGGGGCACAAGAGGAGTCCGCTGTGACTTCTCTCGCAACACATGGCTCCAGAAATCACCAAGCTGATGAAAAAAACAGAGGCTGCGAGAAGACCACGCTCGATGGAGATAACAGAACACAGCAACATACCCAGGTGACTTTTCCATATCTTTCCCAGTGCGGACAATGAAGTCCTGTATCTGTTTTTGTGTGGACTCTCAGTTTGAGAGAAATCCAGCATGTGTGTGAGAAGCACGATTGAGATTTCAGGAATGACGACCTGAAGACAAAAAAACGAAGGATTGTATTTGAAATGATTGGATGTTAGATTTACGAGGGAGGACTTTTGATTTTTGAGTATGACTTAAGGGCATTTGAAGAACCCTGCATTTCATAAGTTTGAAGGGATCCTACAAAGGAAAAGCTACTATGCTGGGGAGGGAGAACAAGACAAGAAAACAAAATAACTTGCAGACCAAATGGTGGGGATGGGGGAAATGACTCCTAAGGCTTAAATATGGAAATCAGGCTCTGACATTTACAACTGAAGGTTTCAGAGGAACAACATCATGGTTATATATGATGTTAATGCTGTAGTCCTCATTTTTGTGTTGGAACATAACATAAAGGCACAAATCATAAATGGAGTGATATTTAAATTTGGGGATGGCGGGGATTCCCTGGATGAGGAAAATATAAAAATAACAGAAGTGGCAAGGATATCAACATGTGTTTATCTACCTAACCAGATAAGGAGGGTAAATGATCTTGCTTAAGGTGCAGATTGGGTTAGGGGGGGGGGGGTTGGCACAGGCCATCTTGCATCTAAAGACAGAGGTTGGATGGGTCAGAACAGCAATTATGTTGTGGCCTTACTGTTTAGTGTGCTGTTACCAGCACTATTGTGGTTCAGTGAGCTCTGGCATCACACACTATGCCATAAGGATGTTATTTTGTCCTGTAATTTACCAGTGGTGATTTGCAGAAATGCATAGCTTCACCGCTAGACGTTATATTCCCTTTCTGCATTGCATTTACAAACAGCAATGCAACTGTTTTCAAGTTCTTGATATATGAATGTTAACAAAGTTTACTGTTTTGTTGAAAGTTGAACACTTAAAATCTTTTTACTGTAGCTTAGACTTCTGGATTTACCATTGGTTGTTTAAATGTCTGTCACGACTAAGGTTCAGAATGAAGAGGGAGAGAGCGACAGGGGAGCTTAGGTATATACCACTGGGGTCGATACTGTCCTTGTTAAGACATGGAGAGGGTTACAGTCCAAGCCAAGTACAAACGAAACAATGGGTGACCTAAAGATAATTTCATATAACGTAAAGGGGATACATTCCCCGATCATAGGAGAACTAAATAGATTAAACTGTGCAATTGCGTTTCTGCAGGAAACACATTTGCCAATGTTAGAACACCTGAACTTAAGGAGAGGATGGGTAGGAAGGGTTGAGGCAGCCTCCTTCTCAAATAGTCAACATGCAGGAGTTGCAATCTCATTCAGAAGGGGGAGCCCTTTGGAGATCGAAATGGTTGAGGAGTGGTTTGAGGGTAGTTTCCTATGAGTCACGGGCAAAATATATGGAGAAACAATCCACTTAATTAATATCTATGCACCAAATATTAAAACCTAGACATTTTTGAAATAAGTCCTCTAGAAGATAGCTACTCTGCCACAAGGACAAATGATTATTGGTGGGGATTTCAATACAACATTACACCCTAATATAGGTAACTCATCAGGCCCTTAAAACTATAACAAAAAAACATCGAAACTTTTAGCATCCACAGTTGAAGAGATGGGATTGTGTGACATATGGAGGGTACAACACAAGGGAAACAAGGATTGTACTTTTTATTCAGTGGCCAATAAAACATACTCTAGAATAGACCTTTGTCTTGTGCAAAAGAAATACACGCATTGTATTATTAGCTCAGAAATACAAAATATTTCACTCTTAGACCATGCTCCAGTCTCGATCACAAGGCATAAACCAATGCGGAACAAACAATCGGTATGGAGACTAAACATATCTTTATTAAATGCTAAAAATCGAAATAAAAAACTTGCTGATACAATTAAAGAAATCATCAAGATCAGTGTCAGTCAGAACTGTTCAACATTGTCAACATGGGAAGCACTTAAGATGGTCATGAGAGGGGAATTAATTAGTGTCGCAGCAGCCAAGAAAAAAATAAAGAGCATAAACAAGATCCCACCCAAACATCTATTTTGAAAAATATAACAACAGTAAGGGAAGAACTACACAGATTAGAAAATCAAAAAGCTGAAGGCCAGCTTATATTCTTAATCCAAAATTATCATGACACCGGTAGCCAAGCCACCAAATTATTAGTATTCCACTTGAGAAAGACCCAAGCAGATAGAACAGTCCCCCATATCACCAATAAAACCAATAAATCAACTCCCTGGACCAATCCCACAGACATAGCCGAGCAATTTAAGCAATTTCACCAACAATTATATACAGAAAAAGACCAGACTCCAGATATATCAAAGAAAACTGAAGAATTCTTGCATGGTTTAAATCTACCCAAGCTGTCGGCAGAAGCTCAAAAAGAGATAGATGCCCCAATTTCGGTACAAGAAATCAAACAAATAATAAAGTCTCTCCCATCAGGTAAAATCCCAGGCCCAGACAGTTTCAGTGCAGAATTTTACAAAAAGTTTATACGTGTCCTGGCCCCTATTTTAACAAACGTTTTCAATGACTGCATACAGGAAGACCACATTCCTAACACATGGAAAGAAGCAATTATCAGTGTTATTTCAAAACCAGGGAAACTGAGAGACCTATATGAAGCCTAAAGGCCAATTTCATTATTAAACCAGGATGTTAGAATACTGTCCTTCAATAAGACTACAAAAATATATGGAATATTTAATACACCCAGACCAAACAAGCTTTATTCCCAACAGGCACCTAGCTGATAATATTTGGAAATTGTTAGACATGCTATCTTACAGTACCCATACCTCTACAGCCCAAATAGCCCTTTTTTTTTATGCCTAAAAGGTCCTTGATCGTTTGAATTTGGCATACTTGAAAACAGTGATGGCGCACTTAGGAATAGGCCCCAAATTCCTACAATGGGTATTCTTATGCTACACAAACCCAACAGCCAAAGTAAGAGTGAATGGCACTCTGTCAGCAAGCTTTATGATAGAAAGAGGAACCAAACAAGGGTGCCCCCTCTCCCCACTACTCTACGCAGAGTCTTGAACCACTAGCAGCGGCTGTCAGGGAATCCCAAGAAATTCAAGGCATCAAAATAGTACAACAGTGTTGTAAATGTTCCATGTATGCCGATGACACATTGGTGTTTGTGGAAAACCCAGTTGTTTCAATCTCTAACCTATTGAAACTATTAGGAAAATACAGTTCAATATCAGCATTAAAAATCAATATGGATAAATCTGAAGTGCTAATGATAAAAGGAAGGGTAAGTGTAGACTTTAAAGCACTGATGCCATTTAAATGGGTAAGAGAGAATGTCCAATACTTAGGAACATGGATACCGAAACATCTCTCTAAATTACATTTATGGAACTATGGCACACTAACAAACCAGATTTTTACAGACCTTAAAAGATGGTCAACACTTCCCCTATCCCTATCAAACAGATTAGAAACAATTAAGATGGGTATATTATGCAGACTCTTGTTTCTCTTTTCTACGCTTCCATTGGCTGTTCTCGGATCAGACATGATCAAAATACAACAGAAACTGTCAACATTTATCTGGGCAGGTAGGAAGCCCAGGATCCGGAAAATGGTTTTACAAGAGGTCAAGGGAAAAGGAGGATGGGGACTACCCGACCTACAAAAATATTACTGGGTCGCACAACTAGTCCCATTAGTCAAGATACTGACACCCACAAAGCAAACACAATGGTGCAGTCTAGAAGAAAAAGCACATGCATAGCCCTACTGTCCATACTCCCCTGGTTTTTACCCAAAACATTAAAAACAGTGGAAAACAAGTGGACAAAACACACCTTATCTGTTTGGATATGGATCAGATCATTGTGGAGAATACCCGGATATGTGCCTTTATGTTCGCTACCCCAGCCATCTGGAATTCTCTGCCCTGTCAGCTTCGGGAGTGCAGGACTATGGGGAGCTTTAAGCAGGCACTGAAAATGTTTTTGTGGACTAAGGCATTTCCTGATCTGTTCTGATTTTAACAATGTTTTAATGTGCTGTTTGTAATTGTGTGCAGCGCCTTGACAATTGGAAAGGCACTCAACAAATAAAGATATTATTATTATTATTATTTATATGTCTGGTCATGTATCCCTCTGACCCACCTGTTACAAATGCACTCCTCAGGTCAGGCGCTCTGCTCCCACAGTGCCAACCTCAGAGTACAATAGTGTGAACAGGTAACAGACAGGGTAACCCTTCTGTCTGCTTTTGGGTCAGAATCACCTTTAGTCTCAAGTTCTGGGGCGGGATTCAAACTGTGAACCTTATGCTAGCGTTCCCAATTACAGGCTCAGATATGTACCCTCTTCGGGACTGCAGTACAATCTTTCACCAGGGGCACCAAGCCAGGTCTCCAAAATGAACCCTTGAAACTCTATGAGACCTTAGGTATAGTCTTACCTTTTTACTCAAGCTCAGTAACACCATCAGGCTGTTGAACAGTTGTCAGACTTAACCACCTATACGTCATATGCAAAAAGGAACTGACAGACACACAGGCAGTCTTTCAAAGAAAAGGTTCTTTACTAAAAGATGATACAAATATGAAAAATGTAAACACAGAACAATATATCAGAGTTCACAATCATATGAAAGAACAAGGGGAAAAGTACAAAACAAAAACTCCTACCACAATACATTTAGATCTTTGCTGTCTAAGTATTACCTCTGTAAGTGCTTAAGTTAGATCAGAGAACTGTTTTCTCTCGGAGTCCCAAAATAATATCACCTACATTTCAGACACAAGTATCAGTTTAAACTCTGTGTCTCCACACCCCTTCTGTGAGTCATCTAGCACCTCCTTTTAGAATATAAATTACAAACATGATTTCCTACTAGGAGGTATGTTAAATAATGTGAACATCAGCAAAAACCCATTTCCCAAATTACGAGTCTTTGATCAACCAGTTCCTTTGAGGTTTACCCAGGTGTGAGATGGCCAACAGGAATCAGCTAAATGACATCCTTTCCTGATATAATACAATTTGTATTTAAGTTCTAACTTCAAAAGCAGCAGCAGGTGATAAGGTCCATAAACTGTTTCTCTCTAGAAGGATGTTCCAATTAACTTTTTCCTTCTGGTCTGTTTAATTACATCCTGGTTTTCAGCTGCTGACACCTTGTAATTTAAAAGGCCAAATCTCACAGACTGACATTTCGTACACTGACCATTTATTTATAATACCAATATCATACAATAATCATAACCAGCTGGCCAAGCGTTACAAATACCAAACTTCTCTTTAACACATAGGGACACCTGTTTGACTGAATGGGATAGACGGGACTTAACATTCTTAACTCAGTTCATATCTGGGGAAATTATAAAGGGCTATAATTCAGTGCAACAGGAATTTAATTTAACAAACAAGGACTTCTATAAATACCTGCAATGCAGACATTATATTCAAACAAAGGTGGGGGTCACTACATTGACCTCACAGGTACCAGAAGGGATGTTGATAATAAATAACAAAGCTAGATCCTACGACCTAAAACATCTGACTTCACAATTTTATAAAATTCTACAGGATGATTCAGCAAAGCTAGCTTTTCAAATCATCCAGGAGAAATGGAAGGAGTGAGCAGGGGGAGAAGATACCAGAACAAAACTGGATACAAATCTAGTCTCATGTCCACAGAACTACAAACTCCTTAATTTAGTGGGAGTTCAGATGGAAAGTCTCAACTAGATTTTTCATCACCCCAACTGTGTCAAAGCACTATGTGCATATACGCACAGCTGTATGTTGGAGAAAATGTAGAGGAATAGGCTCTCACTTCCATGTCTTTTGGGAATGCCCCAAGATTCAAAGGTACTGGTCACAGGTGGGAGAAACTATAAAAAATATTCTGGAACTGGAACAAAACTTTCTTTTGGTGCATCTGGTACTGGGCTGCACTCCACAAGAAATCAAAACAACGGGGCAGGAATATTTGTTTTTAATTCTGACAATTACTGCTCTTAAAATGATCACACAGAATTGGATATCCCCTAAAAAACTAACATTAACAAAGTGGATTTCTAATGTGAAACATACTGTATTAGGCAAATGGAAGCAACTACAGCGAAACTTAAATTCCAAATTGGAAAATACAGTAGTCACTGGCTCCCATTTTTTACATACATAGAAGCCTCTGAAGGAACACCAATACTTGAGCAATTGTTGGTTTAACATAATATGAAAAGCTCTCTCATGAACCTGTCCTCTCTGAATCCTCCTGAATGTCACACTGTTATGGAAGCTTATATTATGGGCAGTTAACCAGATGTATCAAGATACCATATTGACAACAATGACAGACAAATCTTTGATTGTAGACTTTATTGCTGTTTTTTTATTCTTATTTTTTTCCTTTCTTTTTCTCCTCCTCCCTTTTTTTCTCTTTTTCTTTTCTTTCCATAAATTTGATTAAAAGAAGGGGGGAGTTGATAATAGATATAAAGAAGGTTAAAACACAAGGTTATAAGTATGAACAATGTAGTTGTAATTCTCATTACCATGATGTTACAAGAGAAATTTGAAGTATCCGTATGCACCTATGTGGTGTATTACCTTGTACAAATCAAATCAATGCTCTCAGTAAAGTATAAGTTCAATAAAAAAAAAAGAGCAAACATTGCAGCCGTGCTTGGTTTATACATTACACATCATGTTTAATTCAATGAGACCAAAGAAATTGCAACACCTGTAGTGTTGGATATCAACCATTAGAACCAAAATTAATGGCCAGGACACATAATGCTGCTCCCTCTCCAATCAACCTGTAAGCCATGGCTTACTTGGCATATGCCTTCCTACACCTTGCCTTCCAAGCTCTCGGGAACTCCCAGGAACCAAACATGTTGCAGTCAAAATGGAAGTCATTTGTTTTCAGAAACCAACCCAGAGGTCATTGCCAACGTTTTATCTGCAGATTCCTTTACCAGCCAGCCTTCTGTAGACATGACTTCCACCTTTTTCTCAAGAAATATGATCCATTTGTCAAACTGATAAATCTTTGCATCTATGGCTTTTAACGACTTATCAAGTGCTTGTACAGCTTGTAAAATGCACTGTTAGAAGGTTCAGGGCCTCCGGTAGCTCCAGTTTCAAGGCCACTTTGAATTGGGCCAACATGTTATTTACCCTACTTCCCCTTACTGGAGTCTGCCTGCCTGGTCTTTCAAGGGTTCCCCATGACACCAGCTGCTGAATGTGAAACAGCAGGTTCCCAGTATTGTATGCTCAGTTGCTCTGTTATTGGATGAAGTGTTAACACAATATAAATATAAGTGTAGCCACCCCTTCCCCAAACTGTCTAGGGGCATGAAGGATTCGCTGATGGACCGGGGGGAAAGGCCTGCAGCATAGCGAAACATCTCCGACACTGCACAGCAGAGTAAAGTAGGGAAACTTAGCTTACCTCTTGATGGCTTCAACTCTTCAGTGCACCCTTGATCTCTCTTCAATGAACTGACTTTTCCCCAAACCACCACCACCAGAACCAGGTACCTCTGTTGATTTGTAGCCTCCAGATCCCCTTGACTCCTGAACCCCTTGATCCCAGCGCAAATTGCTGGAAACCTTCTGGAAATACAAACTCATGGCACAAATAAATATGAGGGCTAGTATTTCATTTACCCACCCATGAATTAAATAGACAATTACCACGCCATTCCTTTCCCAGAACAGCTCTTTATTTTCACCTCTACACCAAATCATTTCAGAGAACACAGGGGCCATCTTACACCAAGAAATAAAACAGCTCCATGGGGCCATAAAAACTTTATACAAGCTCACCCAGCTGGAACTCTTGAGCAGTCATAAGGTGATGAAACAGGCAGTACACGCAAGGCTATCATTTGCTTTGGAAACTCAGCTGATTTATCTAAGCAGATCCTTCGTCTTGGAAGAAGCATACAGGCTCCTTTCCCACTGGCACTGGTAAGCCACTCTTTTAGCGGGTTACCTTTTCCCCTCTCTCTTTTTCTCTGCACTGGTCAGCATGCCCTGTCTCCACTCAGAGAAGTGAGCAGCTTCTCCTACCTAGCCCCTGGATTCAGCCTGAACCCTACAGGGGTCCCAGGATTTCTCTTCCCGAACCAGGCCCTGTAACTCTCCATTTAGCATGCACTCAGACTGCTTTAGAGCGACACCCACCAGCTCTGCAACCCCACCAGTTCTCTTTCTCCTGCTCCCATTGGTGCTGCAACCCTTTGTGGGCCTGAAAGTACAGATCATAAATGGTGGCCATGGGGCCAACGCAAACCTTAATACCCTACCAGCCCACAGTGTACCCAGGCCACAGCCCCCAATGCCCACTGCCATCACCTGAACTGCCTTGCCATGAGAGGAACCTGGGTCCTTCCATCACCTAGGCCCTTTGAGCAGCTCAAATCCTTTCTGGCATTCATAGCATCCACTCCACTCTTGCAGTGCCCCTGATGGCCATCTGGGGATGGCTCCAGCCTCCTCTCTGCATCCCTGACAAACATATCCTGGGCTTGAATTAAGCTTCCACCCAGGAGCTGCCCTCCAAGGCCTGTCCAAAGACCTGTGGCCCGCCTAGCCCTTAAAATGCCAGCGCCCCTGGACCTGCCCCTCAAATCAAGCCCGGTGAGTGGGTGAAGGACACTCCCGGGCCCCCTCTATGCCTAAGCCAACTTGCCATATCGGGAAATGGGAGAGGACCTCTTCCACCAGGCCCTCCCCTGTGAGAACCCTGCCACAGTTCTCACAGCCCTGGCAGCCCAAGCCACACCTGCACGGGATCTGAAAAGGGGTTCCTCTATGCCCTACCAACTCCCTACTTTCCATGCCTCCCCCGTCCCAATGATGCAGGCTAGCTGGCCATCCTCCCTCAGAGCTCCCATCCTTGCTACTTGATGTCATGCTGCTGCATAAAAGCCATCCCTAACTACTCACTTTGGGGGGGGAGTCCCCCTGAGGCCCATCCCGGATCGTCGAGCTCCCTCCTTGCCTACCTTCCCTGCTCTTCCAGCCACCCCTCCAGCCTCAGACCTACCACCCAAGGCTGGAAAAGCCTAGAACTTACTGTTCCAACCCGATTTATATCCCTTCAATGTGCTTTCTGCTGCCACCTTCAGACGTCCAGTAGGAATGAAACCCCCAGAGCACTGGTGGTAGAAGGTAGATGGGGTCTCTAATGGGAGTATAAGCCCCTCTCAAAAGAGTGGGGGCTTACACAAGTTTTGCTATTTATTTTAAGCAGCATTGAAGGAGCTCTCAGGAATGTGTCCGATGCAGTTGGCTTCTGGCCATGCCCTCCTCAAAAGTTAATTTCAATATCCTGCCACTCAGTCACTCAGAGTTGGCTATTTTATGTCAAGGTCAACTAATGGAATGTTTGGACTTCTAAAAGCCTGGCAGAATGCATTTTTAAGCAGCAGCTGACACCTTTGGGAAAACTTTGGGAACCATAATATTCGGGCACAATTGAATGATTGGATGAGCAGCAGTGCAGGACGAGTAATCAGCTGTTTGCGATATGGGTTAGATGGCTACTGGACGAAGAGGTGGGTGGAGGGTTGTGCCAGTTGCTGGAGGGGGGAAGGGACAGGATGGAACAGGGGTGCATGACAAAATTGGGATGGATGCTTGCCAGGGATAGGTGAAGAGGGGAGTCAGTCATGATGATAATGGTAAGGCTGAAACAACAAAACTTTCACAGCTTTATTTTTGATCTGAGTTCACTCCAGCAACAGCAGTCAGCGAAGGCTGACTCTTGTAAAAGGAACTGTAACATTGTTGGGGAGACCTGAGCTCTCCTTATATTATTTTTGTACAGACCGGGAATAGATGAGGAACAGATTCTCAGGGACTCGGATTAAATAGAGGAGGAAGGAGGTGAGTGTGGAAGGATTTGAGCAGAGGGAGGGAGTGGTGAGAAGCATTAACAGCCCTTTGAACTCTACCTTGAGTTGAATAACTGTCAGTCTCTGTTGTCTGGTAAAATTTATCAAAAAACAAGTTCTTTGCCCTAAAACCTGCTCCTGTGCTGAAACTGACCGCCTGATGTGTTGTGCCTTTATGAATTACTAGTCTTGCTTTGTACCTTGTGCTTCATTATTTTAGAAGGACTTGGCAAAATTCAGACTGCCAAACCTAGACAAGACTAAAACAGTAATAGCCAGACTGGCTGGTCTGGCTGGACCAACCAGAATGGGCACAACGTGCGCTGTCCGACTGTTTTAGCCAAGCCTGTCAGTCTAGTATTTACCGTTTTAGTTCATCCATTCCTGCTGGTCCAGATTTTATCTAGGTGAGGCTATGGGTGAAATCCAAAGTGCCAGTCTCGGAGCACACCAAAGCATTATAAACCACAGACTGGTCTGCCTGGAACAACCATGCCGCAAAAGTTGCACCCAGTCTGGTTAGTCCGGCTGGACAAGCTGGTCCATTTTTTACCATTTTGGTCGAGCCCAGGCCCAGCAATCTGGACTTTACACATATCCTATTTTAGATGTGTTCTCTGTTACATTGTGTAGTTTTTAATCTGCACACCAGAGAACTAGAAGTTAGGCAAGGTAGCAAAATATTTTTTTTGTTGTTTTTTTTAATTACTGTAATTTTCAAAGGGACAGAAAAAGAAGGGTGTCACTGGACACCAGGAAATTTCCAGATGGGTCCAAACTGTGCTGGAGCAGTGGGATTGGATCTGGATATCTATGATCAAAAATCTGATCCATCTGGGATCTGATTTCGGGTCAGATTTCCTGACTGTCCGACACAGACAAGTCAGAGCAGATTTCGTGCTATCAGAGCAGCTTTAGTTTTTTCCCATTTCTCAGTGTTTTATGCTATGGACTCAGACAGAAAGATGGACTGAGGGGGCCTGATTCTAAAATGGGTTACACATGTTGCGCCAAACCCAATGGCACAAGTTGTACCTTGCGACATCCGTTACACTGGTCGGGATTCCAAGAGGTGGCCTGCGCCATGGCACGGGCGGCCTGCACGAGTTGTGACATGCATCTTGGAATTGGGCCCAGGGATTCTGGGAGGGGGCATGTCCTAAGCTTCTCTCGGACTGTTTCATTTTCTCCTAGTTATCAGGGGAAGGACTGCCCATACCTTCTGACTGCCTATGGACAGAGCCTACACACAACTGAAATTACTGGTAAGGAAGTATAATTCCCCTTTAGCATCCTTTATTAATTAATTATGATGCTCTAAATATAGCCTGTCCACCGGTGTAGTAGTAGTGCTACCGCTTGCGGCGCTGATGACCTGTGTTCAGAAATTAACTCGCCATTAGAGGATTGGTCGGGGAAGGGAGGAGAGGGTTTGCAGAGCCTGATGTTTATCTGACCCCAGTGGAACCTGGAGTAAAGGCAGTTGGGGACTGCCTAACTGCAAGGGGGGGACAGCAGACATCAGTCTACATGGTGTGGGAGCATATGGTATGCGTCATGACAACGTCAAATGACACATCCCCTTCGGTGAACAAAACCCGAGGAGAAGATGCCAGTGGCAGGATGATGCCAGACACCTGCAGGCTCTGCACTCAACCAGTTGGGCCCACCGGTCGAAAGTGATCTGATTCAATGGTGGAGGTTGGGGTACACTGCTTACCTCATGGTGGGGGGGAGCCCTGGAGGAAGACAGCTGGTAATAAGTCTCTGTGGATATCGGGTAGCAGGGATGGGGGCCAATCGGTGGGAGAAAAAGATAAAGAAAAAAGGAAGGCTCTAAATATCAATTTATTTATTGCAGAGTTTTCACATTTGTGATATACTGTAGTACGATCCCTTCCCTTCCAAAATGGAGGAAAACACATAAGAAGTTAAATTTGGAGCCGGCCTGCTGGCACAGCGGTGGGATTTCCGCTTGCGACACTGGCGACCGGGTTAGAGGACCCCGGATAAATCAGAGCCCGGCCAGAGGGAGAAGGATGGGCGTCCTATGGACTGCTCTCCTTCTCTAGGGGGAGGGTGAGGGAAGCGATCGGCGCACTGAGGACTCCTGGTGGAGGCCAGGGGATCTCAGACGTCCAATGAGTACAGTTCTGGGAGGCGGGGCGGATGCCGGCATCATTGCACGCCCCCACCTCCGTAACAAAAATGGAGGAAAATCGAGGCGGGCAAGGACCACTGTGCACATGAAGCCCTCCCCGGAGGACCTCACTGCACCACCGTCGCTGCGGGTCCCTGACCAGACATTAGTTCCATGGTCACCGTAGAAGGTGGCCACGGCCCCGCCCTCCGGGTGGGTAAGCCGGGGGTGACTGAGGGACCTCAGCAGCCATAGACGGCGGTGGAGGTCTCCGGGGGCCATGACCAGGGCTGATGGTAAAAACCGGGTCCTGCCAGGGGGAAAAAGATGAAATAAAAAAAAGAAAAAAAAAGAAGTTAAATTTGGGCCCCAGACAATTCGGGGGCAGGTAAGGGTTCTTATTATTGTTTGGTGTGAGCACCAGGAAAGATGCTTTTTAAATTCACACCTCTTATATTTAGAGCTCCAAGCACACCAGACATGTTCGCACCATGTTATTTTCACTGGTGGGACACTAGTGCTGCTACTGTAATGTGATTCACCTAATATTCACAGTCTTTTTCTTTTCACGCTAATATGAAACCAGCAAAAATAGTGAAAATAAAAAGACAGGCCCACGTTTTCAAAGGAGATGCGCGGCCTAAAATAGAGATGCGCCGCACATCCTTAAAAATGTGCCGAAGCGTGATATTCAACCGGTTGAGATGCGCCACCGAAATCCAAATGCACGATCACACAGAAAAAAATGTAAGCGGTACAAGAACAGGGGCGTGCCTATGAATATGCCGTGCATCCGCATATTCAGCCAAAATGAGTGGTGCGAGTGCTGCAGCCGAAAAATAGGTAGAAAAGGAGATGGTCTAACTTGACAAGCCACCCATAGGTTGTGTGCAGAACTGCAACTATGGATGGGTCAGCCTTCCTCATGGCAGCAGTCATTGCAGATGTGAGGAGATGAGCAGAACAGCAGCGTGGCTGCAGAAGGGCCCATAGGTGGTATGCCCACCAGAGACGGTACTGGAACCATGTCACATTCGAATAGCTGAGTGATATGGAAATCATGGGCCAGTACTGTCTCAACAGGGCAATACTGAGACAGCTCCATGAGCTGCCCCATGATGAGCTGCAGGCACCAACACACAGAAGTGACGCCATGATGGTGGAGACAAATGTGACAGCAGCACAGTGCCTGCTCGCCATGGGCACCTTCCAGATACCAGTGGGTGACACCACTGGTATCACCCAATCTGCCATGTCCCATCTCCTCACACAGTTCCTCACTGCTCTGCTGTCCCATGCTACGGAGTTCATCACATTCCCTAGCACAGCAGCAGAGCAGAAAGAAACAATGCAGCACTTCCACAGGGTTGCATGCATGCCAGGTGTGCTAGGGGCCATTCACTGCACCCATGTGGCAATCAGAGCACCACCTCGTGGTGGTAAGGACACCTATATAAACAGGAAGGGGTACTACTCCATTAACTGCCAGGTGGTGTGCAATGCCACAGGGTGGCATCAGCAATGTCTGTGCCAGCTACTCCGGGAGTGCACATGATGCCTACATCTGACATCAGTCAGCCCTATGCCACCGGTTTGAGTCTGGAGAGATACCCAGTGGCTATCTAGTGGGTGAGTGGTACAGAACCCCATGGTCATGGTGCCCACACATCTGCAGAAACCACTGTCAGTGGCCATGCAGGGGGTGGATAAGTGTGACAGAGCCGATGCAATGGGCAACAGACATATGGCAAACTGGATGGGGTGTGGCTGCCAGAGTGGGGCCCACAAACAGACAGAAAGTAGATAGACAGTGGGTGCAATGAGTGTGGCAGGAAATGTGATGGTCCACATCAGGCACAGGCAACAGGGGGTGCAGCCACACACACCCTGACAGTGCCACTGTGTGTGTGGCAGGGTAATGTGACACTGTAGGAAAAACAGCACCATGGGGTAGCAACTGTACAGAGGAAGTATGACCTCTCGCTTCCTACTTGTAATGCCCCTGCCAATACATGCGTGGATGCTACTAGCTTTCTGCGCCGCCTTTTCACGTTGTCTACCCGCCTTTAAATCATCAGAAATAAACATTACACAGTCCCATTTTGAGTTTTGTTTCTGTTAATTGTTCATCATCGAGTGTGTATGTTTTCCTTGGGTTTCCTTTACCTACTGTAGGTACATGACCTTGCACTTTTTGGCATTGAATTTCAACTGCCAGTCCCTAGACCTTGCTTATTTATTTATTGAATTTTGTTGACCGGGTGAGCCCGCTGGGCCCCGGAGGTCCCTTTTTCAGGGGCGACCTGGAGGAAAGTTACATACAAGTCAATGGAACAGTACAAGTTATAAAGTGACAAGATTTTATACAAATAAATATCCATAAGGTTACAATCGGGTAGGAGGTGAGGGAACATAAAGAACGTAGGAACATGTGGAATTAGATATTTACCAACATTGTACATGCATCAATCTTGTGGACCCTGAAAGAGCTCGAGGTACTGGCTAGTTTGCCTAGAGTCAGGGTGCCATCCCAAGGAATCAAAGTAGATGGGGGTAAGGGTGACCATAAGGCATGCCTTCAAAGTTAGGGGAGGCAGTGACGAATGGTCAGGTCCTAAGGCATTGGCAGGTACTCTATCGAGCAAGTGTGCTTTAAGTTTAGAGCGGAAGCTAGGGCCTGTTCCTGCCTCTTGTACACCTAGTGGGAGGTTGTTCCAGGTGGAAGGGGCTGTAAACGCGAAGGACCGGGACCCGGCTTTGGTCCTAGTTTTGGGAACCTCGAGGAGAGTTTGTCCTGAGGTGCGGAGACACCTCAGACTGGTTTTAGCCCTGACTAGCCCTTTGAGGCTCGGGGGAGGAGGGGAGGGGCCCAGTAGCTTAAATGTCAGGCAGAGAGTTGGGTAGATGAGGCGGGCTTCCAGTGATGGCCACCTGAGCCTTGCTTGGGCCTCGCAGTGGTGGGTTCTAGGGTGGGACATGGTAGCAAACCGGGCAATCTTGTTGTATAAGGTCTTTAGCCTGTCAGGTTCTGTAGCGGCCACACCTTGGAGAACCAGGGCTGTAGGGTGAGCTTAGGGGAGTAGGACGCTTAGTGGCGTATGGCTACCCTGGCTTCAGGGATAATCTGTCCTTATTCTATAGAGGATGCTGAGTTTCACATGAATGGCTTAGGTTAGTTGGTCGACATGATTTTTTAGAGTAAAGCTTTGGTCTAGTGTTAGACCGAGGTACTTAGTTGAGGTAACCACTTCAAGTTTGACTCCCCCTCTGGACTGCAGTTGAAGGAGCGTCGACCTCTCAGATCCCAGGGATCTTGGTCCAAACAGCATCGCCTTGGTTTTGCTGGTGTTTAGTACCATTTTGTTCAAAGTGAGCCAATCCTCCATCTGGAGGATGTCATCTTGAAGGGCTCTCTCCAGTTCTTTTACATTAGGGGAGGCCTGGTAGATGACCGCATCATCAGCATATTGGATGACTCTGCTGCTCCCACAGTGTAAGTGCAGGTCATTTATGAACAGAGTGAAGAGAAGGGGGCCAAGTATAGACCCCTGTGGTACCCCTTCTTTAAGCGGTGCAGTCTGGGAGATATTGTCCAACCACCTGACCCTCTGGGTATGGCCAGAGAGGTAGCTCGCAAACCAACCTAGTGCGTGGGTGTCCAGGCCAAGAGAGCACATTTTGTGCAAAAGGAGGCTGTGGTTGACCAAGTCAAAAGCTTTAGAGAGGTCGATGAAGACCGCGCCTGTGCTGACCCCCGAGTCATTGTCGTACAGGACATCTGCCGAGAATTTGGTTAGTACCGTATCTGTCCCATGGTTGGCTCTGAAGCCATGCTGGGACGAGGAGATTACCTGGTGAGTTTCCAGGTATTCACGAAGTTGGGAGTAGACTAGCTTCTCTTGTATTTTCGCTATTGAGCACAGCAGGGAGATAGGCCTGTAGTTCACTATTTGTTCAGTGGTGCCTCCCTTGTGAATGGGAATCACCAGGGCCTCCTTCCATGGCTCAGGGACCGTCCCCTCCAACAAGGACCGGTTAATCAGCCAGGCTATTGGCTTAGCTAGAGCAGGGGCGCCCTCCTTGAGAATTCTTGGCTGGATCCCGTCAGGGCCACCAGTGCCTCTCGGCTGCAGGGATTTAAGGATGAGCAGAACTTCCTTTACCTTTACCAGCTGCAGATGAAATTGAGAGCGGTCAAGTTCGTGGGGCTGATGCTCGTGGGCCATTTTTCCGTCAGCAGTGTGTCCCACCTTGTATGCATCCAGGTATGTGAAGTAGCCGTTTAGGGCCTCGGCGATGCAAGGCCCCTCATCCAGTACATGCCCGTTCACCTGGATAGGGCCGGTAGTGGATTTTTTATGCCTTTTTAGGAGTTTGTTAATATGTGACCAGAAGAGCCTGGGGTTACCCAGGTCAGTTTTTTGGAGATTGGAGATGTACTCTTTCTTGGCTTTCTTTATGTTCTGTTTGCAGAGGTTTCTGAGGGCCCTGTAGCTGGCTAAGTCCACCGGGAGTTTGGTTTTCGTGAACTTTTTCCATGCTTTGTCCCGCGGGTGGACATCTGGGCTTTTAGGTGGGGTGAGATCCACTTATAGCAGTTCCCCTTTACCCTGTGGGTTTTCATAGGGGCAACCAGGTTAGTGATACAAGATAGGGTGGTTTGGAAGAATTTTACAGCCTCCTCCAGGTTAGGTAGATGTCTTATGGGGTTCCAGTCAGTGCTGTTTAGGTAGCCTATGAACTGGTCAGGATGGAAGTTGGAGAAGTCCCTAGAACTGATCGTTCGGGGCGGGACATTTATCCTGTTATTCTTCCATATGGCAAATATCGGCGAGTCGTCGCTTAGAGCATCTGCCAGGGTCCCGGCCAACTTTACATTAATTGGGGATGAGGTCAGGACCCAATCTATAGTAGAGTGTCTGCCTGATTTGTGGTTCATTCTGGTCGGTAGGGAGATTAATTGAGCAAGGTGGGAGTCCTGTAGAACTCCAGATATTGCCGACTTCGACTCTTGTGCCCAGTTTAGGTTGAAGTCACCCAATAGGACAATTTCAGCAGCTGAGTCCACCACGGAGCTCTTCAGGAGCGTTTCCAGAGAGCCGAGGGCATTGGTTGGGGGGCTGTATACACAGCCAATTGTGAGGTGTTTTGCCCCACCTAATGTGAGCTTTAGGAAGACTGCTTCTGAGTCCAGGGCTGAGTCCAGGGGTAGCCTGACTATGGAGGATGTGATGTTGTCTTTAACATAAATTAGCACTCCGCCCCCTCTTTTCGAGGGTCTGTCCTTTCTGAAAAAGGCATAGCCGGAGATAGCAACCTCATGGTCCAGAATGTGGGGTTTAAGCCAGGTCTCAGAGACCCCCTAGTATGTCGGGTTTGTAGACAGCCAGCCAAGCTTGTACCTCCTGGATCTTAGGTCTCAGGCTGCAGATGTTCATGTGAACCAGCCTCAGGCCCTTGGCTCCATCCCAGGCCTTATCCGTAGGGGAGGAGATAGAGACATTATTAGTCCCTGGGCCAGGGTTAGGTTGAATGTCCCCCGCCAGTAGGAGTAGGGCAGCGAGTGAGCTCAGGAGAGAGAGGGTTGGAGGAGGTAGTGCCAGCTGGACCTGACATTGTGTCGGGCTCATAGTGCAGAGAAGGACTTTGTAGAGGACCCCCTTCCTAGAGAATTCATGGGCCACGAGGAGAAGGGTGTTAATCCGTGGCGAAGAGCATAAGAAGTGCCTTTTTATATGCTCTCCCGACCCCCCTGAGGTATCGTGGGAACGGTAGGCATTGCTGACTAAGGTATCAGTCACAAGTTGGGCCAGAATGTAAATTATAGCCAGGAAAATACCGTTGTTCCAGATACCGGGGTGCATGATGGCTCCCTGCCTGTAACTGGCCAGGAGGCGTAGGTACCAGCAAGGTAGCCGGAGATCCTACAGCTACGGCTAGCTTAGGGCCAGTGAGACAAAAAGGCCAATTGTTGTGTATCCGGCAGTAACATGGGGAAACAGTTAATGCTCGAGATAACAGAATCCTAAGTTCTATGCAGCAGTAGTCAAACGTTAAAAATCAGAGTGTCTTACAAACGTTAAAAGTCAGAGTCACTCGTTTTTAAGTCCTTTGGCTGGAGGCATTAAAGACCTAAGGCACAAGATACATTAGATTGCGCTGAGACAGAGCAAACAAAAGGCTAGCACATAAGTTAGGATAAAACACAGGATTAAATATGATGCGCTGAAGCTAAACAAGCAGATGGCTAGCAAATGAATTTGCACCTAATTGGCTGTGGCAAATAGGAGAACAGATAAGGTCAGAGTTAGTGCAGCCATACAGCGTGCTGTGCAGGATACAGGATTTATGGAGCAAAGATGGGCAATAGTGTCCTAAGATAAGGCAAGGCGTTTCACCAGGATGAATGGAATCGGACCCTCAGGAAGAAGATGATAAGGGACTCCCACCTACAACCTAGGCAGCATCAGGGTAGGAGAGCTGTTATCGTGGCCGTAAAGCTCCTCCTAGCGAAGGGAGATCAGGATCTGATAGGGTAGAGTCACAGCCTGGGCTGGGTTACATCCGACTACAGCCTATTTAACATCCAACTGACACAGGGAGGCTGGGCGGGAATTTCAAAAATCAGCAGAGGGGCAAAACCTTCCCTCCGCTAGCAGTCTTAGGGCTCTGATTCCGGCAGAAGGTCCAGGGGAGGTCCACCCGGCTTTGTTGATCTGCCGGCGCCTCTACCCCGGGAAGTCCAGCTACTTTCTTTCGTGGGGGGGGGGCCCGAGGAAGCCAGTCGCCCTCCCACCCCAGTCCGAATTTTGAGTTGTGCAGAGGGAGAGGAGAGTGCAGCCTTTTAACCCCTCCAAGTCGCCGCCGCCGATCTAGTAGCCAATTGTAGAGTGTCCTCAGCTGCGCGCCAAAACGAACAACGGGAAATCAGCAGAGGGGCAAAACCTTCCCTCCGCTAGCAGTCTTAGAGCTCTGATTCCGGCAGAAGGTCCAGGGGAGGTCCACCCGGCTTTGTTGATCTGCCGGCGCCTCTACCCCGGGAAGTCCAGCTACTTTCTTTCGCGGGGACCCGAGGAAGCCAGTCGCCCTTCCGCCCCTGTCTGAATTTCAAGTTGTGCCTCTAGGCTCTTTAGGTCTGTTTCCATTGCTGCCATTCCTTCAATTGTATCTACCCTGTTGCAGAGCTTTGTGTCATCTGCGAGCAGGCACACCTTACCCTACAGACCATCAGCAATGTCACTGATGAATATACTGAAGAGGATTGGGCCAAGTACAGATCGTTGAGGCACACCACTGATCACCCTCCCTCACTAGACAATGTTCCATTGACTATGACCCTCTGCATTCTATTGTGGAGCCAGTGCTGAACCCACTTGACTAGTTTGTGCCCTGACCTGGAGTGCTCTAGCTTATTGACCAATCTTTTATAGGGGACAGAGTCAAAAGCCTTGCTGAAATCTAGATAGACTATGTCTGCTACCCCTTCCTGGTCCACTATTATGGAGACCCAGTCAAAGAATTCGATCATATTCGTTTGACATGACCATCCTGCTGTAAATCCATGCTGCTTAGTATCTAGCTGCCCTGTTTCCGTAAGAAGCTTCACTACTCTTTCCTTAAGCAGGGACTCCATAAATTTCCCCACTACTGAGGTCAAGCTCACTGGCCGGTAGTTTACGGCCTCCTCCCTACTTCCACTTTTGTGCAATGGTACCACTGTGGCCCTTCTCCAGTCCTGAGGTATGTCCCTGCTCTCTAGAGACTGTGTGAATAATTCTGCCAGTGGGCCTGCAATTTCCTGTGCCAGCTCCTTCAGAATTCTAGGGTGGATTTCATCTGGGCCAATTGCTTTATTTGCTTTTAATTTGAGAAGCTTTGTTAGGATGCTGTCTCTTGTAAATGGTCCAGCATCTGCTTCTGTGGCGAGTCTGCCTGTGTTCTGCATTTTGGGTCCATTGCCATCGTTGTCTTCTTTTGTGAAGACTGAGCAGAAGAAACTGTTTAGAATCTCTGCTTTTTCGTTACATTTTCTGCCTGTTTGCCATCCTTGGTTGCTATTCTTATAGTGCCTCCTTTTGTTTTCCTTTTTTCTCTGATGTATCTATAAAAAGTTTTGTTGCCCCTCTTTACTCCTCGTGCAATTCTGTCTTCTGTCTGGGCTTTGGCTGCCCTTACTGTCTTCCCTGCTTCTTTTAGCTGACAGTTGGCAATCAACGGCTGGGAAGGTGCTACAGGGGTGTGTGAGGTTGCATGCATGTGGGAACCATAGACAGGTGAACAGTACGGACAGACACAACCAGCATACACAGGGCACATTGGGGTGCGCTGGTGGGACTTGAATGGATATCTACTGTAGACTAACACATTACCTTTCCCCACACAGGTGACAGTGCCTACCCCTCCGGCTATGACTGCTCACCTCCATACTGCAGACCTCATCTGAAGCAGAGGAGAGGTATACTGAGGCACACACCACAAACAAGGAACATCATTTAGTGTGTGTTCAGCATGCTAAAGATGCGTTTTAGATGCCTGGACAAGTCCGATGGTGCCACAGTATAGCCCAAACAAGGCCTGTGGCATATTCCTGGCCTGTTGCATGCTATACAACATGGCCATGGACAGTGGAATAGTTGTCCAGGTACCTGAGGGCGACAGTGCAGAGGATGAGGAGTCACAGGACTAGGGTAAGTGTAGTGCCCCAGGGAAATTGGGGGCACCACAGAAAATAGTGGAATTTGGGGCATCACAGAAAATAGGGGATCCTCAGAGACATGAGGGGTCAGACATTTATGGGGACCCTGGCAGCTTAATGGGAAACCCTTGAAAAACTTAGGGGACCCTCTGAAACACAGAACAGGCCTCTCTCCAGCAGACAGTTCTAGCAGTCTAAATTCAGGATTTTAAAAGAAAACCATTTTTTTTTCTCCTTTGTTCTTCCTTCCTCCCCCCTTCCCTGCTCAAGACCGACACCTAGTCAGCCAAAGCCAAACCAGTTGGGCCACATTCCTGTCCCACAGGAGAGAAAGAAGCCAGGCTGAGCCCTCTCAGCCAATCCCTGTGGCCAGAGTAGATTCAAATTTGGTGACTTTTTTTTTAAGCCACTGACCCAGCCTCAGGAGGCTGACCTCTGGATGAAGGAGCTAATCCCCTGGCAGGTAGCCAGGACTGCTCCAGCCTAGAGGAGGCTCTGCACAGGTTGGAGAGAGGAGAAAGAGTTTGACCAGGGAGGGTGAAGGACAGTAAGGCAATGAATGTCGGCTTCCCTGTTAGGAGGTTGAAGCAAATCTCCTGGGTCCCTTCAGTGTAACTCCCTCCAGAAGATCCCCAGTAGCAGCCTCTGTCATTTTTTTTGCAGAAATCTGCCGTCTAGTCGGGTCCCCCAGTGCGTTGAGTCAGTCCATTTGGCCTGGAAACAGGCCCAGTGAACCTTTCATGCAGCAGTCTCCAGGAGAAGAGGCCTTATCACTCCTTTGTGGTTGTGCATTTCCCAGAATACAGAAATCCTTGTTGAACTCCAGGGGCTGCTGCACACACCTCATCTAGAATTCCTCCGGTGCCTCTTTTTCAACCCAGGGAGGGTCCCCGGGAAGCCCAGCATCACCTGCACCCACTTCCAATGACCTCCACCAACTCCAAGTGTTCACCACAACGCCCCAGGTTTGAGTTGCCGGTCATAAGTGGTAGCCAGCTGGTAGCTAGGGCCCACCAAAGTGAGTCTGGTTAGGGGCCGCCCCAGCTCTAGCTTGAGGGACTTAAGTTGTCCACCAAACTCGGAGTTACATTGCCCATTCTCCCACATGGACATTGTCCCAAGGTGGCAGTAATATCGGTGGCCTATACCAAGGCCTTGCCGAGGATTGCCAGGCTCTGTGCCTCATTCCCTGAGGTGGCATAAGTACCGGTGGCCCATGCAAGAGGCCATACCAAGGGTCACCACACTCTTGATTTTACTGCCCATAGGTGGCTCATGTTCCAGTGATGCATCAAGAGGTCACACCGAAGACTGTTGGACTCTGAAGCTGCAGGTGTGAGGTGGTAAGGGTTCCAAGGACCTGCCCAGAGGTCGTCCAGTGAATCATCACACCCAGCATCCTTTCCTCGACTGGAGATCACCTGCCTGAGGTCACTGCAGCTGACAACCCCAGATAAGGGTTCTCTTCCCCTACAACCCAGCGTCAACACCCATCCTCAAGCAGATGCTTCCCTTTCGACATTGCCTCAGTGACACCGGGAGTCACCTTCTTCTCAGGGCCAGGAGGCCTACAGTGTTTTACTTGGTTTCTGGTTCACTGGGGGATGCCCCATTTTATGGTCTGTATAGGAAATGCTTCCTTAGGTTCACCCTCAGCAGTCGGACGACCAAAATACTAGTAACCCAAGCTTGGTGCATCAGATTGCTACATCCTTAGGACTTGAATAACCTGGACTTTCGTAGGACATTTGTGGGGCCAGGTTGTGGTCCCAGTAATCTTATTCACTCTTTCTCATGTGTGATAGTGTTAGTGAATGCTAAGTCTTTGTTGTGTGCTCCAACTGTTGCTAATAAACCTTGCATCTTGGCTCTAGAGTACGCCTCCAGCCTCTCCTTCCAGATTTATCTGGCATCACCCTAAACTATAGGGGTACAAACCACCACAGCTCATCCACCACATAAGCAGACACCACTGCAATGGGGGGACCCAAGACAGGCTCTGAGGCCACAGCGGCACAGGGATGCCATCGTGCAGGAGCATTTTGGACCCTGAAGGTGATTGCTGGAGGCAGTTGTGACAGTGCAGGCATACACACAGGCACAGGTAAGTCTGACTGATGGTGCCCCTCATTGCGAGGCAGCAAGGCACAGTCATGGCAGAGGGATATGCACACATGTGTGCACAGTGGACATACGCACAGCAGGGGCAACAATACCAGGGATTAACACAGGTGGATATGGAGCAATGGCATGGGTCAGAGACAGACCACTGGCACAGATGCACAGCAGTAGGCCACAACCGCACTTATCATTCCCATGCCACCCACCACGACACCACAGCCCACATCCATGGCCCAGATGACACAAACACGCCACAGGCCTGTGTGTTTGGTACACCAACAGCACACAGCCCTGAGCAGACCCGGAATGATATTAAACCAGCAACGGCCATGGAGCAACATGGGCAGGCCAACTATGGCCAGGACACCTCAGTGTCTGCCTGTGCAGCCACCATGGACACGAGTGCAGCCACGTACAACAGGCACATGTGACTCACATGGGAGACCATGTGCTACAAGGGGTGAATCCTCCACCTCTGAGGGGGTTGAACCACATGACATTGCCTGGCTGCATGCGGAAGAAGGTGTCCTGAAAAACACACTGGTGCCAGGGATTTTAGGGATACCAATGTCAGGAGACGGCATCTGGAACACAGTGACCACATGCCGTCTTGGCGTGGGGGTGCTAGGGTTGCTGCATGCCATGTAGCAGGTGCTCCTATGGGAACAGGTGGCCATGGCTGCACAACACCCCTCAGTGGCCTGTGCAGTATGATTGAGACCTATGGTCATGTCCGCCCGCAGTAGGCAAAACTCACCTAGTGCCTCATGCCAAATAGCTGCCTGCTCATCAAGGACACCACCTGCACACACAACCCCTGCACAGCCTCCCTGAGCACCACCTGGCTCTCTATAGAGAACCGCAGGAGCCGTGTGTGCTCATTGGGCTCGACAGCAGAGGACATGTGTTGAGGTGGTGGCTGACAAGTTGGGGGGGTGCCGGCCTGCTGTGTTGCATCCACCACCTGTAGCTGCCACACAGCAGAGCATTGTTGGGCTGGGGACTGTGTGCGTGCAGACACACTGAGTGCTGGGTCAGCTTGACCACATGCTTGTGTAGGCTGTTGCTGGCCAACAATACCAAGGTGGATGGTGTCGCTGCATCCGGGCAGCACAGCAGCGCCCTGACTCTGGCCAACCATAGCTGGCACAGTGGCATCCGGCATGTGCTGTGGTAGGGGCTGTGCACGTGATGGTCTGGCATGGCTGCTGCTGTTGGCAGCTGCATGTGTGGCATCCGGTATGCCAAGGATGTACATGATATTGGGGATGATGCTGTCCAATTGGGTGACTTCATCATCATGATCATCATCATCCATGGCCAGGACAAGCACCGGAAGGCTGTCCAAGAGGTCAGTCCCAGGCAGGGGGTCGAGATCAGCAATGCAAAGATTATCCCCCATCTTCTGTGAGTTTGCCTCCACAGCAGTGGCCACACCAGCCGTCAATGTACTAGCGATGAGTACATCTGGCTGCTGTCCCTCAGGTCATACCCGGGACACTGCAGCACCCCTGAGATGTGATTGAGCTGTGGAAGCAGAATAGGAGAGCATTGCCAGGGCTGCATGTCTGTGTTGAAGAAACAGGGGCATTCACATGGAGGTGCTCATGCGTGTCACAGGTGTGCAGGTGGTGACACACATGCCCAGGATTACTATTGAGGGGCACATGGCACACATGCCATACTGACAGGAGGGGTTGTCGTGTAGTATGTGTGTGGCCACACAATGAACCATGTGAGGTAAGCCAAAATGACAGCCACCAGCCCCCCCCACAGCATGGCCCGCACTCCCGCACAGCAGTCAGCATGTGGCACACCAGTCCACTAAGCATGCCTGATGCACACCAATCAATCAATGATATGTTTATAAAAAAGCACTATTTACAAAGCATCAAAGCACCTGCACAATAAAATATCAAATCAAAAATAAAAATCAATAAATCTTAAAATACACATCTAAAATCTCAGGAAACATCAATGCTCAGGAAAGGCAAGATTAAAAAGACGTGTCATTAATACAGATTTGAAGCTCTCCACAGTCAGGTAGTCTCTTATCCAATGAGGTAGAGAATTCCACAGGGTAGGGGCCACAAGCGCAAATGCCCGGGCACCTGAGGTCATCAAGCAAACACTGGGAGCCATCTGCAATCCCTCATCAGCAGAGTGGAGTGAGTGGCTCGGACCGTAGGGTAAAGAATATCTTGCACATAACATGGTCCCTGTCCATGTAGGGTCTTATAGGTCAGCAAGCCAACCTTGAAGGTGATCCGCCACTGAATAGGCAGCCAGGTGCAGGCCATGGAGCACAGGTGTGACATGGCATGATTGAGATAAACCAGCCTGGCAGCTGCATTCTGCACCAGCTGCAAGCTGCGGCTATCCACCCCTGGTAGCCCTAGGTACAGGGAGTTACAGTAGTCAGTGCGGCAGATCACAAAGGCATGGACCAACGTTGGAAGGTGCAACAAGATGCTTGATCCGGGCGATATTCCTCAGATGGTAAAATGAGGTCTTGACAATGGATGACACCTGAGATCTCAGCATCAGCCCCTCGTTAAAAATGATGCCCAGATTTCTCACCCATTCAGAGGCCACCAGATGGCTGCCACCGAGCCATAGCCCGGATGGTCGCCCAGTTGAAGGTCCCTCTACCCGACAACCTAGGTCCACTACCAACACCTCAGTCTTGTCAGGGTTCAACCTCAGCTATTTGGCACTCGTCCAGTCCTGGATCTTGGCGAGACAGTTCGAAACAGCTCCATCCTGATCGGGCACAAAAGACATGTATAACTGAGTATCATCTGCATAGCAGTGAAAACTCACTTTTTATAATTTTGTTAGTAGTAAATTGGATAAAGGTATACCAGTGGACGTGATTTTTTTGGATCTGGGAAAGGCTTTCGATTCCGTACCCCATGACAAATTTAATATCAAATTACAAATTTTGGGATTAAATGGTTATGTTTTGAGATGGATTAATAACTGGTTAAGTAATAGAAAACAAAAAGTAAGAATAAATTCAAGACTATCTAGTGAGGGAAGTGTTACCAGTGGAGTTCCCCAGGGATCTGTGTTGGGCCCTGCATTGTTTGGATTATACATGAGTGACATGGGGAGAGGCTTAAGTAGTAAAGTAACTAAATTTGCTGATGACACAAAAATTGGTGGGGGTGTTTGTTCCCCTGTTGAATATCAACAATTATGTAAAGACCTTCATTCTATTGAATTATGGGGAATTGAAAATAATATGAAATTTAATGAGGACAAATGTTCGGTGTTGCATTTTGGCAATAGAAACCCTAAATATCAATATTTTTTAAATAATAAGGTACTTAAGGTTAATCCGTGTAAAAAAAGATCTAGGAGTATGGATGGATTCAAATTTTTCTTCCTCAACACATATTAAAAAACTTTTTGTTAAATGTAACCGAATAATACATTCTATAAGAAGAACTTTCATATCGAGAGATAGATTAAGTATTTTGAAATTGTACAAAACTTATGTTTAGCCACATCTTGATTATGGAAGTCCAGTCTGGAGCCCTTATCTTCGAAAGGATATTAAATTGGTGGAAAAAATCCAGAGAAGAATTACTAAATCAGTTTATGGGTTAAAGAACTATGAATATAGTAATAGATTAAAGATACTAAATTTGTATTCTTTGGAGACAAGAAGAAGTAGGGGTGACTTGTTGTTATTATATAAAATTATAAATGACCCCTTGTTGAGAGAAAATTGTGGTTTTAAATTAATTGAGAGGGAGGTTAATCTTAGGTCACATAACATGCATATCAAAGTCCCTAATGTATTAACAGTCAGACGACTGAATTTTTATAATGTGCGTACTGCTAGATTGTGGAATTCATTAGCAAATTATGTTGTAGAAACATCAACATTCGATCAATTTAAAATAAAATTGGATGATTATTTGTTGAAGTTACAATAACCCCACTATGTAGTGGGAGACAATTAAATGGGCATTTTTTGCCTACTTTGTCTAATTAAACCAAGTTAAACCAAGTTAAACTCCCAACAGCAGCATTTATAACGTGAACAACATTGGTGATAAAATGGAACTCTGTGGCACCCCACAAGACAGGGAGACCGGGTCCAAGGAATTAATACCTGACTCCACTCTCTGTGACCTGCCCATGAGGAAAGAGTGAAACCATCTGAGGACTGTACCAGACAGTCCACAGGTCAGCTGCAGGTGTTCCAATAACACCTCATAGTCCACGATGTCAAACACTGCTGAGAGATCAAGGAGAACCAAAATGGAACAGCTCATCCGATCTCTTGCTATCAGGAGATCACTGAGTACTTGAATTAGAGCCATCTCAGTACTATGCCTCTAGACTAGAGAGGATCATAGACATTGTGGATGGTAAGATAATGATCCAGCTGTAGCGCAACCACCTTCTCAGTAATCTTACCCACAAAAGGTAGGTTTGAGACAGGTCTGTAGTTTGTGAGACTGTCTGGGTCAAGAGCGGGTTTCTTAAGGAAGGGAATTACCACCACCTCATTCAGGGTGTCAGGAAACACACCTGTCTCTAACGAACACCAGACTATCTCAGCCAGGACCAGGCCGATAACATCAACGCACCCCACAAGGAGGTGAGTCAGGCCCAGATCCAAACTACAGCAGGTCAGCTGTATACTCTGGATGATCCTCACGATATCCATGATTGCCAACCAGTCAAAGTCAGACCAAAGAAACTGAGGGTCTGACAACTCTCACCGACCATCGCCGCACCCATTGGAACAAGCTGAACAGATCCCAGACCTAATGTCAGCAACCTTATCTGCAAAGAATCGAGCAAACTCATCACACTTACCTTGTGACAGCACTCTCCGAGACTGCAGACAGGCTGGATTGCACAGTCTGTCGACAGTTCGGAAGAGCTGAGCTGGTCGATTCTGTGCAGCGGGAATTTCCCTGGACAGGAACTCTGCCTTCTTCTAACCCCAGGAATCGCTCATTATGATTAAACTGATGCAGTCAGCCTCCTGTATTACACTGCCCAGAGTGATGGAATGCTATGCAAATGATAGAACTTCTAATTGGCATGTGCCAGTTTCAAACTGCTGCACTCTGAGTGCTTCAGATTCTTTACTCCGCCTGCCAGTGAAGACGTCCTAGAGAGCTCTCCTTCAACTGTCTTCAAAACCTTTAATTTGGTCGATAAGTACCATTTTAAGTCATTCATATTAGATTGCTGCCCCTATAAGTTAGTTTGGTATAGTTTATTAGTGATTTATTGTTTTTTATCATTTTTTTGCAGTTCCCTCATGGTTCTGTGGAACTGAGGGATCTGCAGTTCTCCGTGAGGCTTTTTACCTCAAATTAAGCTTTAATTTTCACTTACTAGATGGTTCCATCTCGGATCCATCGTCTGGTTGTGTTTTTATTTAAATTTAGTTTTTTTTCAGTTCCCTTTCCAGTCAGGGAACTGATTAGCGCTTGGTTCCGGGACCCGCTAGCGGCTGTTTATATTTGAATTTGTCAGTTCCAGAGAACCGATTATTTATCGCTAACGTTTAATTACTGCACTTTGCTCAATATCAGAGGTCCCTAGTGATAAACCTAAAAAACTCACAGGACCCACTGGGTTTAAATATTGTGAGTCTTGTGGTCAGGTTATAGCAAAAGCAGATGAGCATTCCCTCTGTGTGTTTTGTTTGGGAACTAGCCATATCTTTTCAAATTGTGAAATTTGTAAAACTTTCTGTCCCAAGACTTTGAAAAAGAGATAAAAAAAATTAGAGGAAATGGCTTTTACCTCTGCTAGTGCTGCAGAAGAAAACCCATCTGCCTCTGTCCCTAATAAGGACAACAATAGGTCCAAGGCTGACAAGGGGTCAGATAAGACTGAGCAAGGTAAATCAAAAAGGGCTGTGGAGACAGGAGCTGAAGCTGTCCCACTTAAAAAAACATGTAAAGAAAAACATGTCACTGCGCCTCTGACCGAGAAGGCTAAGGAACTGCCAGCAGACAAACAAAATATGCCCTCAGCTGAGGACATTGTAAAAGCTTTACAGATCTTGCAAGCCTTACAGGCTGTGGTACCGGTTCCCACACTGGCTACATCGGTTCCTGCTCAAGCTCCAGCAGCTCAGAACCCCCAACTTTTGTGTGATAATCCTGAAAAGGAGTTTGAAGGGGAAACTATAGAACCAGAGGTCTCCCCAGAGCAGAATTTTGGCTCCCCTCCCAGGGGTACCAGAAAACTATACCTCGCACTATGCCTTTGTAAAGAACATGGTGGATGCACTCAATCTCCCCCTCCAGGAGATGGAGGAAGATGTGGAGGAAGCTGATTTCCTTGATATGATGGGGTTAGCCCCCACAGAACGCCTTCTGTTGCCTGTGGCAGAGATAAGCTCCACCCTCAGGTTCCTGACTATCGGACTACTTTCCTATCTCCTTGATTTCTTCACTACCAGAAACGTCTGTTGTGCAACAGTGCCCCTAATGCTATACTTTTATTCTGTTCCACTACCCTAGGTAGGCCACCTAGTATGGTACTATCCTATCTTCTTTATTTTCCTACTATTTCTTAAATTTTTACTTATTCATATTCCGTCCATTGAGTCCTCGAGTAAAAACGTGTAAACACCTTGAAAGATGTATAATGGTTTCAACTGGTATGATGTAAATTATACCTTCGGGCATAACAATAATTGAAACATGAAAAGAATGTTATGTGATGCTTCTATGAAAATTGGGGTTGGAAATCAATCACTAGAGATGTGTTTGTATAAGGATCTTTAATGTTTTCTTATTCTCTTTGTCAATAGAAAATGGCTATTTTGCAATGCCCAGTATTGTGGAATAATCTAAAATAAGTATTGCTTGTGTTTATTGGTAATACAGCATTAAGCTGTATATATTGACCCTTCGTCTAGTAACTGTGAGAAAGGGCCATTAATAGAATAGAATGCCTCCTGTTTGGTGTTCACTTGAGGAGTGAACTCATGATTATAAATAAAGAAATATTCCTCTTATGAGTTATTTCCCCTGTCTGCGCTGGGGTTCTCCTTAAAAAAGCCCAGCCAGCAGAGAGGGAGAAAACATGGATTGCACCAGTCTGTGCGAGGCGGCACTTGTAAATTTCAGCCACCCACCCAAGACGAAAAGGGAAAGGAAAGTGGTTTCCTTTTGCGGTTCATGTGAACTGAGCAGGAATAGGAAAGATTTGTTTGTTTCTTTGCTTTTTTTTTAAAAGAAAGGTGCTTTACCTTAAAAGGGGAGAAAGGTTTCTAATTTGCGGCAGTACCTCTCAGGGCGAGGTGGCACTAGTGAATTTCAGCTGCCCACCTGAGACCAAAAAGAAAAAGTGAAAGTGTTTTAATTTTCTGCTCGGTTCATGCTGCAAGTGAACCGAGCAGTGAGAAGAAAAGGCACTTTGCCTTGCCAAGCAGGGAGACTGTATTGTAAAATGTTTAAAGGAGCATATTAGCGCCTTACTAACCTTAGGGCTACGCTGACTCAGAGCAGAAGGGAGCAGGCGGCTGAACAGTAAAATTGATAAATTTCAGCCACCGCTCCAAGTGCTCTGAGCCCTATAAAGGTGTTCCCCTTTCTAAACAGATGTAAGGACAGAGGTACTATCCAAATAAAACAGGCAGAAAAGGGGAAAGCTGTTCAGATATATTCTTTAAGATATAAAAGGCTAAACTTTACAGCTGAAAGGGTTTAAAAGAAAGCCCAGTCTAAAACCTTGTTGTCTTCTGTTATATAGTATAGAGATGCCATACAATATTTTAATGAACTGTAACCCTTAATACTAAAATGATATGATTTTTCATGCAAACAGTGGGGAAAATGATAGTAAAATGTATGGTGGGTCACTGTTGGATGTATAGTTTAACCAAGATAGTTTTTCTTTTGTAAAAGAGTTAAGGGGCTGGTCAAGTGACCCCACCAAAGAGTATAAAGCTTCTCTCCTGACAGCAAAGAGCAGTTCAGCCTTGGGAGAGGACCTGTGAGTACCTGTGCCAGATACTGGTCTGAAAAGAAGCACAGTGTGAGGTGGACCTAGAAGGCACTAGGGACCCACTCTCTGTGCAGTACTAAAGAAACAAGTACTGTTGTGTAAGAATTGTCCATTTATTATTTTAGTTTATTATTTTTGTTCTGAACATTTTATGAAAGAAATCAAATGATAAAAGCTTCCAGCTTTTTTTATGCACTAAAGTGAATGGTCTGCCTGTTTTGTTATCCTGATTAGCCACACCCTATGACATTACTTATGCACAAATCTGTGAAAAAGGCAGTGCTGCAAATATTAAAGACTCCAACTTCAATACCTGGAGTGGACAAGAAAATAGATAAGAAATATCAACTGGACAGAACCACTGCTGATTTTTTTTTTAGTCACCCTAATCCCAAAGGGGTGGTCCAGGTGGTTGACTTTGATAAGCACAGGATCCCCCTTAACAACTCATCTTCCTGAGAAGGACTCAAGAAAGATGGATGCCATGGGTAAGAAGGGGTATATGGCTGCCTCACTCATCGTTAGACAGGCAAATTGTATGGCCTATGCGGTGTAGTATCAGAAGGCACTATGGAATTCTGTCCTTGCTCTGTCTGACAAAGTTCAAGGCGAAGTGGCAGTCGACTTGCAAAAAACTGCAAGGACTGCCCTTGATGCCACCAAATATCAATTCCACATGACTGTGGACGCTAACAACACTGCAGCCAGACTGATGGCTCTCTCTGTTTCTCTCTCAGGAGATTTGCTTCGCTAAGGGCTACCAACTTAACCTTGGACACCCAAGCCAAGGCTTTGGACTTTCCCTGTGAGAAAAAGTCCTTATTTGGTGACAAAACAGAGGCCTGTATCAAAAAGGTGGAAGAATACAAGGCCACCTATAGAAGTAACTCTAAAGAAAGGCCTTCCACCTCTTATAGGGCCCAATATAGAGGAGGCAGGGGTAGGGGATCCTACCCCAAATCTTTTTACTAAGCTCAAGATTCACAGGTCTATCAGCAGCCGAGAGGTTATTTCAGAGGGAGAGGTAGAAGGGCCATGAGACGGTCTTCCCTTTCTCCATAAACCCTGGCTCAGCCCATACAGAATCTGTGACAGGCTGGTACAGGTTGCCCCCCCCCACTACCATTACCACCTCCGGTGGGTGGCAGACTGGCTCATTACCTCCAGGCTTGGCTTGCCATCACCACAGACAAGTGGGTCATGGAGGTAGTGAGCCAGGGTCTGTCACTCAGTTTCAAATCACTTCCCAAACTGAGAGCAAGAACCTTTGCCCCAGTCATCTCTGCAGACAAAATCCTCTTGGAGGCAGAGGTAAGGCACCTCCTTTCAATCAAGGCAGTTGAAACAGTGCCCCTAAACCAAAGAGGCAAAGGCTTCTGTTCCAGATACTTCCTTACCAAAAGAAAAATAGGGAATGGCGACCTATTCTGGATCTAAGGCTTCTAAACAAGCACATTCTGAAGCCAAAGTTCAAAATGGTGACTCTCTCAATAATCATCCCCACACTGCAAAAAGGGGATTGGTTAGCATCCCTGGATTTAAGGGATGTCTATTTTCATATTCCTGTCAGACCAACTCACAGATGGTATCTGAGGTTCAGACTAGCCTCAGGTCACTACCGGTTCACAGCACTCCCATTCAGTCTGACTTCTGCACCAAGGGCATTTACAAAATGCCTAGCAGTGGTAGTCAAACACCTGAGAAAACAAGGGGTGATAGTGTTCCCCTGCCTGGATGACTGGTTAGTCGTAGGCCAGTCCCTGCAACAAGCAAGGCAGTCACTGGCACTCACAAAATCTATGCTGGAATTCCTAGGTTTCCTCATAAACAAGGAGAAATCACAGCAACAGCCAATACAAGTACTGGACTTCATCGAAGCAGAGCTGGACTCCAGCCTGGGCAGAGCTTTCCTGCCCTAGGACAGCGTGGACAGCATCTGTCTGGATGCAAGCTCCTTCGTGCTGGGCAAACCCAAACCAGCCAGGGAATTCTTCAGACTACCAGGACATATGGCAGCTGCCACAGTAGTGGTACCAGGTTCCAGATTTCAGATGGGGACATCCAGTTCCACTTAAGACAGTACTGGTCACAAAAGACAGACCCACTGTCCAAACTGGTTCCAGTCAGCCACAGCCTACTGCAGGCACTTCAGTAGTGGCTGGACAGACACAACCTCAGGGTAGGCATACCCTTGCTAAGAGAGCAGCCCTCCCTGATTCTCACAACAGATGCTTCCCTTCTGGGTTGGGGGACACACTTGCTGGATCACACAGCAAGTGGCATATGGTCCCCTCAAGAGCACCTGATGCAGGCTGGCCCAGTGGCACTGAGGGTTGAGGCGCTGGATGCCACACCTTGCGCCATGCCAGTGACCCAAGTTCAGGAGCGAGCTCGGGTGCCGAGGGTCAACAGGGACGGGAGAGGATTGAGCGCCCACTGTGCTGCTCTCCTCCTCCAGGAGGGAGGGTGGGGGATGATAGCTTGGTGCACCAGTGGCTCCTGGTGGAGACTGGGGGTGCTGCAGCGTGTCGGCTATACGTCATACCACGTGGATGATGCTGGCAGGGTTGCCTTGTGCCAGAGTGTCATGGGTGCACCACGCGGGGGAGGGGCACTCAGAACCTGCGGAAAAGCCCAGCCCCGAGGGGCTGACAGCACCTGACCCCATGCCCACCGCCCAGTCCACCCTGCCTGGCCTTCCAGGTCTTCCTTCAGGCCACTCCCACAGCAGAAGTCACAAAGTAAGAGCGCCCACAAGGAGGGTGGCCCCACCCCAGAGGGGTTAAGCTGGGGGTACTGGCTGTGGGAGGGGTTGGGGAAAGAGGAGGTACAGGTTCAGGGGGATCTCAGGTGGGCAGGAATAGGCAGGATGCCTGAGAGATGCCTCCTCAGGCTGTGACCGGAAGGAAATAGAATAAAAAAAAAAAGGAGTCCCTGATGCGTATAAATCTGCTAGAGCTCAGGGCAGTGTACCTGGCTGTGTCAGATTTTGCTCCGCATCTGCAGAACAAAGTGGTGCAAGTCAGGACAGGCAACACCACAACCATGTACTACATCCTGCAGTGGCTGTGTGGCTGGGTGTTTGTGTTTGTCTCTGTCAATAGTTTAGTTTTGTGGATTTTCATGTGTTCTGGCTTGGAGGAACTAGACCATTCTTGGATATATGATCTATGAAAGTTTTCTGGACTAAGAAACTGGAAAACATCACCAGCAGATATTGGGATTCTCATTATAAATCAACTTTTTTGGAAGTCATCACAATCAAAGTAAGTACAGCTAAGAAATTCTGCAAGCTCTGACCTGGGAAGTGCAAACTGAATCCACACTTTTTGCTAAAGGGAACTGCATGTCTTTGAGAACCATTCACAACTATTTAAACAAAGGGAAGACACTGACAAAAGGTTTTAACTTCCTGCATATGCCCCAGGCCAGTGTTCCAAGAATTTAACACATCCTTTGTCTTGTTACCTAGATCAAACAGTTTACTGGTCATTTTCCTGTGGATCTGATTATTTTACATTTTATTTTTTTTTATTTTATTGAAATCTAGGATTACAAATATCTTTGAGCAGGAATTGCTCGTTTACAAAGGTTCCATGTCAAAGGAATGGGGGGTATACATATATACAAAGGTCAACATAATAATACATAGTTATACAATAACAAGAAGTAAGAGATTGAGGCTTAGGAAATTCCAGTAATTCAAAATGTGCCAAATGTTAGGTAGCATGACATACCAGCCAAGGGCAAACTTGGAAATAAACACTGCAGGTGAGAGGGAAGGGGGTATGCAGGCAGGAAGGCCATTGTTGGAGGGTAGAGGGTGAGGGTAAGAGCTCTAAAGGGGAGAGAGAGGAGGGATAAAAGTCAGGAAATGCCCCAGGAGAGGAAAGGGAGAGGGGGCAAGGGGGTAGGCAGGTAGAAGGGGACAAGGCGGGGAGAGATAGCTGTCAACACTGAAGTGGAGGGCAGTGAACGGTGGGCCCCTGATTAGGTGAGGCAGTCACAATGACTAGTCGAAATGAGATGAAGTCGGAGTTGTCTCTTAAAAGGGCCAAGAGCAGCAGTAGTAAGAGTTTCTTTGTTGAGAGTATTGTACCACTGTGGTGCTCTGTGGGCAAAGGTCCTCTGGCCCATGGTAGTCCGGCATCTGGGGACAAGGAAGGTTAGATGTTGTGAACTTCTAGTTCTCTGGGTGTGTGTGGTCAATGAGTAGCTTTTCAATGTCCGGGGTATGACCTGAGAGGGACTTTTGGCTAAGAGGCAGGTTTGATACTGTATCCGGCTGATGAGAGGTAGCCATCCTGCCCGAGTGTACAGGTCACAAGTGTGTGTAAGTCGATCAGCCCCAGTTAGCAGCCTGCATGCTTTGTTGAGTGCAACTGTAATTCTGCGGAGGGCAGAGGCGGAGGCAGAACCATATATTGCTAGCCCGTAATCGATGATGGAGGTGACAGAGCTGTTGATAGCCAACCGGAGAGTGTCAGGAGTCATGCAGTGTTTGTGCCTGTAGAGCAGGCCTATACGGATGTTGGTGGCTTTGGCGACAGAATCTATGTGCCGATGGTAGGACAGTGAGCTGTCCAATGTGACACCTAGGTATTTAAAATCAGGAACGTGTTCAAGTAAGGTCCCTGTTTGGTTTAGGATGGTGAGGTCACGGGATTTGTACTTGCTCCTGGCATTGTAGAAGGTCATAACTTTTGTTTTGCTGTAGTTCATGACCAGTTTGTGTGACTTGAACCATTATTCGATGTGCATGAATTCATGCTGTAATTGTTTCTCGAGGAGCTCTGTGTTTTGGTGGTTGGTGAACATGACTGCATTGTCGGCATAGAGCAGTAATTTCTTGTGGCAGACACTGGGAAGGTCGTTGAGGAAGAGGCTGAAGAGTAGTGGCCCCAGGATGGACCCCTGTGGGACCCCTGAAAGGACTGGCTTTTCTTCCGAGGTGACACCAGCAATCCTAACCTGCTGGACCCTCTCCCCAAGGTAGCCTGGCAATTGACAATGGGGCAAATCCTCCCCCTGGAGGCACACCACTGAAATTGATCTGTCCCTGCTCATGTGTGAGCCTTGGATTTACCCATGTAAACCTCCTCCTGTCTTTTCTATCTCTCTCCATTTGTTATCCACTGTGTCAACTTCCTCTCTCCTTCTACCCCACGCAACCCCCCACTGTAAGCATCTTGACATTCTACCTTCATTATGGAACCATGGCAAATTCCCTTTATTTCTATCTGAGGCACCCCATTACTAAGGACTGGGTGCAAATGACTGTCCTAGCTGGAAAAATCATGTCTGAGCAACTGTCATTAGCAACCCTCCTTTCTTGGGACCCTAGACGACTGCACTTTATCCAAACCTGCAGCATGCAGAGGAAAGACGTTACATGGTATGAGCTATGGGAGATATCCCTCAAACTGTTGCTCCTCCTACTTCTCATGGCTGGTGAGATCCACCCAAACCCTGGCCCTGGCTCAAACATTAAGATAAAGCCTGCAAAAACTGAAAACGGGCTATCTATTGTTACCCTAAATATCTGCAGCCTCCTTCCTAAGCTGGCATCTCTTCAAGCCTTTATTGGACAACATAATCCTGACATACTTGTAATTGTTGAGACCTGGCTAACACATAGCACTCCAGATCATGCAATCTCGCTCCAAGGCTACAACCTCTTCAGACTTGACGGGTAAAAGAAAGGGGGGCGGATGTGTTATCTATATAAAGGACTACATCTCGTGCCACCTTGCCAGTTTCTCCCCAGAAAACACCCTAGTACAACTTCTCCCTGTCAAGCTTCTCCTTGGTGCCCATAACAGAGTGCTTACTGTGGCTGCAGTCTATATCCCCCCTAAAGACCCACGAGCCGGGCTCCAGGCTATCCTTGAATTTGCAAGATTACAACCTCCTGACTCTGAGTTCCTCCTTCTCAGTGATTTCAATATAAATTGGCCTGCCTCAGATATCGGACCCAGCAGGGATACTATCCTAGCAACCAACCTAACACAGATGGTCAACTCCCCTACTAGAAAAAACTACAAGACTGTAACCAGTATTCTCATTGACTGGATTCTTACTAATCGCCCAGACCGGATAAAAAACACCACCGTTCTCTCCGACTCCCTCAGTGACCACTCCCCTGTGATCTGTATCTGGACAAATAAATTCCACAAACCACCTCCTAAAACCATCCTAAGTCGAATGCTACCACACGGAAACCTTGCTAAGCTAAAGACCTGCCTCCTACAACAAGACTGGTCCCTTATCTACAATACGCTGGATGTGGACGCTGCCCTAGACTTCTTCATTAAAACTTTCAACACTGCCTGTGACACCTACGCACCTTTCAAAAAACATAAAATCAAAGCCCTCTCTAATCCCTGGCTAACAGCCAAACTACTGGCTCAGCTTAAAGCACGTGACCATCTTTGGGCTATAGCCAGGGCCACAGGCTCCATAACAGACTCACTTAACTATAAACAGGCGCACAACCTATGCACTTCACAAATCAGGCAAATAAAGAGCTCCTATTTCAAGAATGCTCTAGAAACCACCTGGGGTGACGGGAGATCCTTCTGGGACAATATACGTAATATTACGGGCAAACAGTCTAAATCCTCTCCCACGGCAATGAACATTGATGGCTCCACTACCCATGACTCTAAGACTATGGCCGATGCCCTAAATAAAACCTTCACTGACCTCAGTGGTGTCCTCTCACCAGACTTCTTCCAGAACTTGTCAGTTCCAAAACTCGTATCCCAAACCACCTCGCCAGACAAACCGCTATTTCACTTTAAAATAGTTAAGACATATGAAGCCTACAGATACATAAAAAAGGCCTGCTCTAAATCTAGAAATAGCAGTGAGACCATTGATCTAAAACTTCTGTCCCTCACCATGGAAGAAGTGATCCACCCCCCTCACCAAAATTCTCAACCTCTCCCTGCGCCAAAGTCAATTCCCCAACACATGGAAGGCCGCTATAGTCACACCAGTGCATAAAGGGGGCAACAAATCCACACCAGAGAACTATTGGCCCATATCTATACTTCCACCCCTCTCCAAAGCTCTTGAACGGATCATGGCTGATCAACTATCAGACTACCTGCAAAAGTACAATCTACTCTGCATTCAGCAACACGGATTTAGGAAAGGACATAGTACATCGACGGCCCTACTTGATTTCTCTAGTGAAGCTCAGAAAGCCTTGGATAAGGGTTATTTAACTGGAGCTGTTTTCATAGACCTCACAAAGGCCTTTGACACTGTTCACCATAGCCATCTAATCTCTCTTCTGCTCAACATTGGGCTAGCCAAGGGACCTGGAGCCTGGGTAAAAAGTTACCTGGCACAACGTTCTCAAACAGTAAAAAATCTCTGAGGTTCTCTCTGACTCCAAACCGGTCCTCTCTGGTGTCCCCCAGGGCTCAATTTTAGGTCCTCTCCTCTTCAGCCTATTTCTAAACTTGCTTCTCAAGTCCTGCCCTGAAAAATTAATACTCTATGCCGATGACGCTGTAATTCTCTCCTCCCATAAGGATCCAAATCCACTACGACAGAGCTTGCAGCTTGCTTTCTCATGTGTTGAAAAGTGGTTCCTTGAGCACAAACTGGTCCTAAATCAAAAAAAAAACCAAAAGTCATGCTTTTCGCCAGTCATCAAAACAGAAATAGGCATACTCCACTCGTCATAAAAACTTCTCTTGGAAATACACTAGAGCAAGTGAACACCCTCAAATACCTTGGTATCACTTTTGTGAATGTCTTACTTTATGCCCATATCGATAACACTGCAAAACAATGCACCAACACATTGGAATTTTGTAGCGGAACCGTCAATTTTTCAACCAAGCTACCTTGAGGATTGCTGTCCAAAGCTCCATCATCTCAATCATAGACTATGGTCTAATTGTCTATGGCTCAGCTACTACCACTGCACTAAAACGCATCTCAACAGCACTAGACAAAACCTGTCAATTCCTCACTGGAGCACAGAGACAGACCCACACTTGTGACCTCTACACGGAAACCGGTTGGTTGCATCTTTCCAATCGCCTCATGTATCTCACCTGCGTGATGGCAAAAAAATCAATCTTGGGACTCACTCCTCCATGTATCCAGGACCTGCTCTTCCTGAACAATGGCACTCGTACCACCAGAAGATCTGACCACCAACCTTTCCTTGTCCCTAGATGCCGGACTGCTCAGGGACAAAGATCTTTACATACCGTGCCCCTACCTGGTACAATGCCCTTAACCTGCCCTCCCTATCCTCCACGAAATTGGGAGCTTTCAAATCCATACTTCGCTCACCTCACAGCCTCAGTTCCTGTGACTGCTTTGACTAAAGTCTCATCCCACTGAGTGCACTTACATTTGTTTCACTCAACCACCATGGTCTCCTCTTTGACAAAGACAACCTGAGTACCACTAACCTGGTTCTGTCTGCTCTAAACTTCTTATTTCTCCCTCTTCCCTCTCAAGCTCTCCAATCCTTATTCCTTGCCCTTGACACTGCCTCTCAGTTCCTTTTTTTTCTGTACATAAATGTTACTGTTTAAGTTGTGGCCTTGTTAAACGGCTTACTGATTGTTTGTAACACTGTCTACTATGTTTTTGAACTTAATGACGTAGAACCTTTGTAAAAGAGCCTTGGCTCAAAGGTATTAATTCCTAGAACAATAAACTTCAAACTTCAAACTTCACATCAACAAACAAGGAGGAACCAGGTCCATCCCGCTTTGCACAGAGGCAATGAAGCTGTGGTCCTTGGCATACTCCATGCAGGTATCTCTATCAGCCATAAACCTCCAGGGAAGGATAATGTACTGGCAGATTCTCTCAGCAGGATCAGTCAGGACCACCATGAGTGGTCACTGAACCCTCAGATCCTCAGTGCAGTTTCAGAAGATGGAGCACTCCAGAGGGGGATCTTTTTGCATCTGCAGAGAATCACCAGTTGCCCCTGTACTGTTGCAGGCCCCCTTACAGGGGTACAGTTCCCCTGGACATGATGGCCCTGGATTGGACAGGGAAGTTCGTGTATGCCTCCCCCCTCTTCCAAATGATACTCAGGACCCTGGTGAAATTAAGGTCCCAATCAGCCACAATGATACTGGTGGCACCAGACTGGGTGAGGCAGCTCTGGTACTCGCTTCTGCTGACCCTTTCAGTGGCCCCTCCAATCCATCAGTCCACTTGCCCAGGAGGCACAACCTGCTGACCGCCTTCCAGGCAGGATTCTGTATCTCAGCCTCAAGTCACTGAGGCTCAAGGCCTGGTTCTTGAGGACTTTGAGTTTGCTTGTCTAAAGCTGTGAGAGGAAGTCATGACAGTGCTTAGAGGTTCCAGAAAGCTTTCTACTAGGAAAACATATTCCTCTAAGTGGAAGAGGTTCTCCATTTGGTGCTCGGGTAAGGGTACTGATCCCTCTAGGGCTGACCTTGCTGTTCTGCTGGATTACCTGACACACCTGCACACACTAGGACTGAGGCCCTCGACCCTTAAAGTCCACCTGGCTTCAGTCTCAGCTTACCTGTCAGCTGGTAACGAGTGGTCCATGGCCTCTCATCCAGTTTTCGGGAAATATTTCAAGGGGCTCAACCTCCTTTACCCTCCACGGAGGGAACTAGTCCCGGCCTGGAATCTAAATATCTGCATTGCCAAGCTGATGGAACTACCATTCGAACCCATGGCAACTGCAGATGTGAAGTATGTTACATGGAAAACTATGTTCCTAGTGGCTATCACCTCTGCCAGGAGGATCAGTGAGCAGCAAGCCCTGTGTACAGATGTGAACTACATCTCATGCCACAGGGATAAGGTGGTCCTCAGGACCAATAGGAAATTTCTTCCTAAAGTGGTATCTGATTTTCACTTGAATCAGACTATTACTCTACCTGTTTTCTTTACAGAGAATTCCAGATCTTAATTCAAGAAACAGCTCTTGCAGCAGGTTACACCATTAGGACTGAAGCCGGCAGGCACCAGGACCCCACGGAAATTTTCTAGCTAGCAGTATTCAGCGGGGACCGCCTCCGACATCGGTCCCGGCCCCGACATCAGGCATAGGACATAAGGAGGTGGTCCCCTAGAATCCTCAGTTCTTTTCCTGCCGTCGATTCGCCAGCATCAGCCTCTTGGTCTCTACCTAGCGCATGACAAATTAGAACTTAAAGAGTTTCTCCAAACTAATGTCTTCTTCAACTCCTTCACTTGAGGGACACCTTTCCAAGTGTGCCTGCGGAAAACAGATCTCTTTTAAGGATCTTCATTCCTCATGTGTGCGGTGCTTAGGCCTGGACCACGACACCAAGGCCTGCACCTTCTGCCAAGGGTTCAACAGCCGCACCAGGATCCACCATCAGAAGGCACTTCAGACTTATCTGCTGGAAGAAAAACTTAGTAGGATGGACCAAGAACCTTCCTCCGGGGTGATTTTTCTTCCAAGGCCGATAAACACCAGGACAAACACCGGGAGAAAGCAAGGTCCAGATTTCCGAACCAGGCCTCGGACTCCCATAGCTCAGGCTCCACCAGGTCGGACCGCTCTCCCTCCAGGGCTCATTCTCAGCCTCAGGTGGCTCTTCAACTCTCCAGCCCATCAAGACTTCAAGGCCCTCGGCTTCCTCCACTCCCTCTTGGGCCTCTTCCAAGTCTTCCAAACACCACAAGTCTTCCTCATCGTCCCGATGTCGGGATCCCAACTCCAGGTCATTCTCCCAGCCTCCCAGAGGTTCGGATCCGCCACCCAGGAAGACTAAAGACCTGACATCCCTAAAGCAGACATCGGACCCGATGTCGGCCAAGCACCTGATGTTGGCCAAGCATACAAAGTCGGCCAGGCGTTTTCCGGAGCTGCGGACACCAGCCAGGCACCAGACACCAGCCGGGCATTCGCCGGACCTGAAGGCGTCAGCCAAGCAACCGACGTTGGCCTCGCATTCACCGGAGCCGAAGACCGCCCCCCCAATCACCAGTGGACATCGGTCACAGGGATTCAATGGAGGAGGACACGATGCTGCCCGAAGACCAGACAGACTGGCATCACTAAGGATGCCAGGCTCCCAAGGGAACCTTCACCCACCCTGGAGACACCCGCGGACCCGCAGACCCGACGCCCGACCCCGGCGACAGACCACTGGTGCCAGGCCCGTCGTCGGGCATGAACCTGTAAGAAGTAAAGGACTTCTTAACTTTCTGGTGGTACACCATCCGAAAGGATGTGGTCCCTGTACAACCTCCTCCTCCTCCTCCTACTCCTTCACCTCCTATGCCCCCTCCTCCACCAAAGGGGCCAGCAGGATGACCACCAACCCCTAAGGAGCAGACTCCACCTCCTAGGGGTAGATCCAAGGACCGGAGAAAGCCTCCCCCAAGATCTCCATCAGGGTCCCTCAGCCCCAAGCGACCCAGATGTCGTCAGTATACTCCATCAGGGGAGGACTCCAGATCGGATACCTTGGATTATTCCAAATCTCCTTCTCCACTCAGCATTCCATCACCTGACCCACATGACCTTCCAGGTCTCCTCCAGATGATCCCTCTTTCTCTGAGATCATGAGGCACATCCAGGACAACATGGGGTGGGATGCTGAAGACCTCGACCCTGAAAGGCAGTGCCTTGCCCGTTATCTTCAGCAGAAAGAGCCAAAGCCTGTGGTACTGCCACCCTTGGTGGACAACTCCGCGTACATCACCAAGGCTGCGTGGAAGCGTCCACACTCCACTCCCGCTGTGCCAAAGAAAGCTGACCGCCTGTACAAGGCCCCAAGAGAGAACCAGTACTTGGCTCAACAACCTCTGGCAGACTCCCTGGTCATTACAGCCTCACGTGACCGGTCCCAAAGACCACAACACATGAGCACACAGCCACCGGACCAGGAATACAAGCAATTGGATGCCCTGGGGAGACAGATGTATGCGGTTGCTACATGCTCCATCAGGTCCCTGAACTACCTAACCCACATGGTACAATTTCAGAATGCCCTGTGGGAACAGGGCCAGGACCTGGTCGATTAACTTCCAGATGGCAATCAGAAGGCGGAGCTCCTAAACCTTCTCCACACAGGGTCTGATGTGGGTACCCAAGTACTACGAGCAGCATATGATTCTGTGGACTCATCTGCCCAGAACTGTAGCTTCAGGCGTCTGCCTCCGGCGACACTCTTGGCTCCATTTCTCCGGCTTCACCCCGGACGTACAGAAGAACATTCTTGACATCCCCTACAATGGCGAAGTACTTTTTGGTGAACCCTCAGAGAAGGTTATCACCAAACTCCAGGATGCTGGGAAGGCAGTCAGGTCTGTGCAGGCCATGTACAGATCCAGGCCTGGTTCCGTTCGTAGAAACCAGAGCTGTTTTTGCAGCCAGCAACAAAGGCAGCAGCCACGTTCCAGCCAGCAACAAAGGGGCACTTTTCAGCGGAAAACCCAGGCTAAGTTGTCCCCAGGCAGAGCCTAATGCTACACTAAACCAGCCCAGCTTGCAGGGACCAGTGCTGCCACAGCATGACTCCTTCCCGGCTCCCGCCCCTCCTCTGGATCAACGGGCACAAAAGGTTGGGGGTCGCATCACTCACCACTTTTTAGGGTGGCAGTTGATTACCACTGACCAGTGGGTTCTCCAATTGGTCAAGAAAGGTCACTTCATAGAATTTCTCGACCACCCACCAGCAAGACCTCCCCTGCTTTCCCGTTACTCAGGTCAGCATGCCCTGCTCATACAGGAGGAGGTGCTCGCGCTTCTGGGAAAAGAAGCGCTAGAGCATGTACCATGGAACCAGGGGAGTGCAGGATTTTATTCTCACTTCTTTCTGGTTCCCAAGAAAACAGGGGACCTCCATCTGATACTGGACCTCAGTGACGCAACGAGTTGGTCCTGTACCCTCCAAGGTCTGATTCCCGTGCTCAAGCAGGGCGCCTTTCTAGCGTCCTTGGATATGCAGGATGCTTACCTGCATATACCCATTGCTCAAGTGCACAGGAAGTTTCTGCACTTTGAGTTTCAGGGCCACCATTATCAGTTCTGAGCCCTCCCCTTCGGACTGTCATCGGCACCTCAAGTATTCACGAAGTGCATGGCGGTCATAGCGGCGACTCTGAGGAGACAAGGGCCACTATGTGTTCCCCTACCTGGACGACTGGGTTCTCATGGCGCCCTCTTGGGAGGCCCTGATGTCCACCATTCATTATACTCAGTCTCTGTTCGAGACGATGGGCATCATTATCAATCAAGAGAAGTCACGCCTGGTTCCATCATAGACTCTGCAGTTCATAGGCACAGTTCTGGATGCCATCCAGGGAAAAGCTTTTCTTCCCCAGGACAGAGTGGAACACATCAGATCCCTCATCAGAGATATTTTGGCAAAGAAGACCGTTCCTGCCAGATTGGTCCCTTGCCTGCTCGGACACATGGCTGCGGCCATTGCAACAGTCCCGCTTGCTCGTCTCCACTTGCGGGTGACCCAGTAGATGTTATGAGTAGATGTTATGTGTCCAATGGGATCAAAAGTAAGACCATCTGCAGCTCCCAATCCAGATCACGAAGGCCGTAATCCAGGATTGGCAATGGTGGTTAGATCCGAAGAATCTATTGGCGGGAGTCCCCTTCATTGCGCCGTCTCCGATTGTGACAATCTCCACAGATGCCTCAGGGCTTGGATGGGGTGCACACCTTGACGGTGTCTGGTCTCAGGGCCTGTGGACAGCCCAAGAGACTCATCTCCACATAAATATCCTAGAAATGAGAACAGTTCTTTACGCCCTGCAGGCCTTCCAGTCGGAGATTTCACTGGGTACTCTTCTGTTACAAACAGACAATTCCGAGGTGATGTATTACCTCTACAAACAAGGAGGAACCCATTCCTACTCACTTTGCAGGGAGGCCATGAGGGTGTGGGATTGGGTTTCACAACACGGCGCAAACCTCATTGCTGTTCATGTCCCAGGAGTGGACAATGTCATCGCAGACGGCCTGAGCCGCTCTCAGGCCAGAGTTCACGAGTGGTAACTACTCCAGGAGGTAGTAGAGGATCTGTTTCACAGATGGGGTACACCAGAGTTAGACCTTTTCCCGTCCCCATCCAATGCAAAACTGCCCAATTTTCACTTGCTAGATCCAGGGCCTAGTGTTTTCTGGCGAGAAGCGTTATCCCTCTCCTGGGCGGGCAGATTCCTCTATGTCTTCCCCCCTTTCTATTGATCCAGAGGGTCCTTCTGAAACTTTGCAGAGAGCAAGTGATGCTGATACTTATCACACCATTCTGGCCCAGGCATATTTGGTTCCCTCTACTACATCAGCTATCCCGGGAACCTCTGGTGCCTCTGCTAATCAGCTCTCACTTGTTGTCTCAGGGGGCGGGCTCCCTTGGTCCATCCGGACCACCGTTACGCTGAGCCTGCACGCTTGGCTCCTAGAGACATAGCCATTTCACAACACAGGGTCTCGCAAGCAGTAACTGACGTTCTGGTGGCCATGAGAAAACTGGCCACTCAGGCTACTTACGCCATGAAATGGCGCAGTTTTGCCTATGGGCTCAAGTGCAGGGGTTTTCACCTTTAGACTGTCCAGAAAAGTTGGTCTTGGACTACCTCCCGTCTCTTTTTCAGACAGGCTTGGCCTACTCCTCGATCAAAGTACACCTCTGTGCCATCTCAGCCTATCACTTTCCTATAGGCCAATGCACCATATCTCAGATGGACACAGCACGAGCCTTCCTGACAGGTGTTCTCCACCTTAGACCTCCAATTAAGGATCCGATTCCACCATGGGATCTTCCCTTTGTCCTGGAGCAGCTTATGCTGCCACCCTTTGAGCCAGCCATGGATTGCGATCTACATCTTCTTATTTGGAAGACGTTGTTTTTAGTTGCCGTTACCTCGGCCAGAAGAATTTCTGAACTTCATGCACTCATGTGCAAAGAGCCTTATTTGGTTTTTCACCAAGACAGGGTATCCCTACGGACTAATCTTCAGTTTCTGCCTAAGGTGGTCTCAGCTCTCACCCTTAATCAGGACATCGATCTACCAGTGTACTTCCCCAAGTATTCTAATCGAGGAGAAAGCCCTGTTGCACACCTTAGATGTGCATAGGTGTCTCAGATACTACCTGACCAGAACCAAACACCACCGAAAATCAGACCAGCTTTTTGTCTCCTTTGCCCACAGGATGATGGGAGCTCCTGTTTCCAAGCAGTCACTGGCCAGGTGGCTCATTCAATGTATCATGTTTTGTTACCAGAAGTGCAACAAACCCTTACCGTGCGCAGTCAAGGGTCATTCCACAAGGGGGGGTGGCTACCTCCTTTGTGGCCCTCAAGAATGTGTCCACCTCGGCCATATGTGCTGCAGCTACTTGGAGCTCTGTGCACACTTTCTTCAGGCATTATAGCCTAGATAGTGCATCGAGGCAAAGAACAGGTTTTGGTCTAGCAGTCCTTCAAAGACTTCCGTCCTAGGTTCAGGTTCAATTAAGGATTTCTACCTTCCCTCCTCCCAATGGTGTGGGATTTCCATTATTGCTTGGGAATCAGTCCTAATGGTGTAACCTGCTGCAAGAGCTGTTTCTCAAAGTAAGATAGTACAGTTACGTAAGAACTTACCGTAACTGTAGATCTTCAAGAACAGCTCTTGCAGCAGGTACTTTCCCCCCCCACCATCCCCACTGGAGGTAGATTCTCATTCTAACATCCTTCTCCTAGGATCAGGTGTTCTCAGCATCTCTGATTGCCATTTGATGGCGGATCCTCAGTCTCCTCTTCTGATGTCATCCAGCGGCCAGGAGTCTCCGGCGGGAGAACTGGGGATTCTGGGGGACCACCTCCTTATGTACTGTGCCTGACTTCGGGGGCGGGACCGACGTTGGAGGCGGTCCCTGCTGAATACTGCTAGCTAGAAAATGTCCATGGGGTTCTGGCGCCTGACGGCTTCAGTCCTAATGTTGTAACCTGCTGCAAGAGCTGTTCTCGAAGATCTACTGTTACGGTAAGTTCTTACGTAATTGTACTTTCTCCTGGAAGAAAACTTCGCTGCCTACATGTCAAGAGGTCAGTTAGCCATTACATTGACAGAATCAAGGCGTACATACCAGAACAAGTACTGCTCTTCCTTCCTTACTTATGGAGAAGTGGGTAAGGGTAGAGCTGCCACAAAATATAGAGTTGCTCACTGGATAGTGGCATGTATACAGTTTTGTTACAGTAACCTGGGTAAACAGCTACCCCTGGACCTGAGGGCACATTCCACCAGAGATACAGCTGTGTCAGTGGCAGCCTTGAGGGATATCCCACTGCTGGAAATCTGCAAAGCAGCTACATGGAAAACAGCGCACACTTTCACAAAGCACTACAGTCTGGCTCTACAATCCAGAAGCGGTGCCAGGTTTGGCACAGCAGTTCTGCAGAGCCTGTTCTCCAAATAGGTTCTCTGTCCAACCTCCAAAGGTACTGCTTGGTAGTCTGCATCAGTTTAATCATAATGAGTGATTCCTGGGGTTAGAAGAAAAAAATACTCACCATAGTAATCTTGTTTCTTCAAAGGGATTACTCATTATGATTAAAGCACCCACCCTGCCTCTCCTACTAGAACCATAAAAAAAAAAAAAAAAAAGGAAAATAGAGGGAACTTTGTTCTGCATCTCTGCTTTAATGTTATGTAACCCCTAGGTGGCACTATCCCAAGGGCTACTACCCCTGCCTGCTTAACTTCTAACAGATTGAGGGGCCTAGGTCCAATGGCGGGTGCCTCCACTCAGAGGTCAGGGTTTGCAGTAGTTAAACTAACATGGTCACAGCTCTCTGGGACACTGTAACCCCCCTTTCTTCCCACTAGTGACCCACACAATGTATTAGGAATATATTCACAATGTACACTTACCCCCAAGACTGGCTCTGTCGACTGGACTCTGGGGACCCCCTGTAAAACAAGATGATACAGTGCAAAAACCACAGTACAGTACTTTGGCATAAACAAATACCTCCGCCAATGTAACCTTGCTGAAACCAACAGATCTGATTTATTTAAGGAGCTGTAACAAGGAAGGGGGAAATCAGGTTAATTAGGCTAAACACATTAATAATCACAGTACTGTGTGCATATTCAGAGTCCCAAATTGTCACTTTCACTGGGTACCCAGGATGGGGGCTAGCCAGGATCGGCGCAGCTGGTTGGGGCCCTGTGATGGAAAAAACACTTGCACAATACCCAATTGTAATCCGGAGCCAGGTGGCTCAGTTCGTAAAGAAATGAAAAAAGCAACAATTAGATGACACACTTGCAGTTCGGTACACAGATGGCAGGGAGCTACCCTGCTTTGTACTCACAGACTCAATGCTGGGAACTGGATGGAAGGCAGATTGTCCTGGATTGCCAGGAGGAGCAGACCGTGTGGACAAGGTCCTTGTGACTGGACCCCACTGCAGTTTAGAGCAAATAGATGTAGTTTGGATTAAGCTGGGGTTTACTTCCAGCTTCATGCACTCAATTCACTGTACTGGGGATTTGAAACGTGATTCCCCACAAGCACTGCACACATCTATATGTAAAAGGAAAGTACTATACCAGGTAGGCTGCTTCTCAATCCCGACCGCAATTACTGCACGATACCCAGGAGAACACACAGCAAATTCAGTTCCTGACAGACTGAGCGCGATTCAGCAATTTCTTCAGTCCTCTACAGGGTGAGCCTGGTTTCTACTCTTCAGATCTCCTTTCTTCTCCTACAGGTCAGATTCAGTCCGAATGGGTGCTTGCACAGGCTGCAGACCGAAAACTCTTACACGCACTTCCCGCGCTAAAACTTTACACCGAAGAAGCACAGGGCTCCTTGTCTCTTCACTGCCAAAACTGATCTGATCTTTCCAGTAGACAGAGCCGGGCATTTCCTTTGAGTTCCTCCAAGTTCAGTTGGCTGGTTTGGCTGTTACTCACAGTAAACTCCACCTGTTGGTGGAAAAAAGGCGCCGAAGTCAAAACAACATTTCCCAGAGTCACTGCCCTTACAATCCCCTTACAGCAGGCTCCAGAGGAGAGTCCAAGTTCTGATTCGCCCAGAGCAGGTTCCATTTTAAAGGATCCCCACCTTGATTGGTCCAATTCAGCAGCTCAGAACCAACATGAGGGAGCTACTCTGCACTGTCCTTGCTACAAGGAAGCAGGTTAAATCAAACTGCATTTTCATTATTACTCTAACAGGTTACAAGCAAACAATTACATCTTTGAAGAGTGCTCCTTCTGCCCACTTAGCGATGGCAGAAATGGAGCAATTTGGCAGTAGCTCGAGCGGAACTCAAGCAGGAAAACACACAGTCCCTCCATACAAACTAATTATGTCTGTAAGCAGACAGCTCTTAAAGAGACAGTACCAGAGGCTCTAAAAGTACTCACAGATAAACGGCTTAAACACCAAACACCATTCAGGCTTGGAGCATTCAAACAAGCTCCTGGAAGACTTTTGGGAACTCCCATTTGCAGGGGGGTTACAGATATATATAGGCCAGGTTAGAGACTCACTGTTTAAACCAGTTTATTTCCTTGTGGTTTCAGTTTGGGCTTGTCTCTTGGGGATTTGTGATTTCAGGGGGATAGTTTTCTTTCTTTATGATGCAAAAATTAACTAGGGGGTCTTATACCCAGTTAGGCTCCGTAAGAATCTGAAGCACTCAGAGTGCAGCAGTTGACAGGGCAGCAGTTTGAAATTGGCACGTGCCAATTAGAAGTTATATCATTTGCATAGCATTCCATCTCTACGGGCAGTTCAACACAGGAGGCTAACTGCATCAGTTTAATCATAATGAGTGATCCCTTTGAAGAAACAACATTACTATGGTGAGTAATTGTTTCTTATGGGAGATGGCCAATTGATAGTCCATGTAATGGGCCATCAATCTAAGTCTGTCGGCCTCAAGGCCCAATTTCTGCCAACACCATTCCATCTTTCGCCCCACATGCCTCAGCTCCCTCAAAGTCCCATCAGACTAGGGGGATCCAAGGCGAAAGGTGAGGGGGCAAATGCGGATAGGAGCTGTGGAATCCAGAGCCATGGTCACAGCCTTATTATAGGCCAATAACAGATTGTTTGGGCCCAAGCTTGCATTCAGAAGACTCAATAGGTCCAGCACTGCCTCCAGGCCATCTGGAGTCAAACCCCTTAAAGGGCAGTACTGGATCATCTCCATAGGGGCAGGCCTATAGGGGGAGCCTGGAAATTGAACCTTATAGTGTGATGGTCAGACCAGATGACCAGTCCTCCACCAAGTCAGAGGTCTCCATACCCAGTAGTTAGACCAAGTCCAATGAGTGACCATCACTGTGGGTCACAGAGGTAATAACCTGTGTGAAGCCCAAGTTCATAAGTTAGAGGCAGTCCTGACCAAATTGTGAAAGTTCATCATCGATCCAGGCATTGAAGTCCCCCAGAACTATCCATCTGGGGAACTCCAACACCATACCATAGACCACAGGGCTGTACTCCCACACAACACTCATGGCCCAGTGGTATGGTCCACTGACAGGCAAAAGTAACTGCAGACATGTGTGCCGATGCATGTAACTGTCCCACAACAAGGGCAGAGCCACCCATGTATGGAAGCACTGCCGGCCTCCCCAAGAGGTATGCACAGGCGACATGCAGCTACAACCCTGTGGTTACACAGTGCTACAATGACTATATGACATGCCATATACCACCTGTGAACACCACATGCCAGCCTCCACAATTACAGTGCTGCAACGGTACACTTCCAGTGTCAAACCCACCACCAGGAGGCCTGGTGGTGCAGAGGGTTGAGGCATTGGACACCACACCTCGCGCCTCGCCGGTGACCCGAGTTTGGGAACGAGCCTGGGTCGTCGGAAGTCAGCCGGGGTGGGGGAGAGGATGTGAGTGGCTGCCGACTGGTGGCCCTCTGCCTCAGGAGGGAGGAACAGGTTGCCTCAGAGCTTGGCCGGCCCCTGGTGGAGGCCGGAGTGGCTGCGTCACTCCAAGGACTGCCAGCGCTAGGCCGAGGGAGAGTTGAAGAGACTTGATACTGGAGCTGTGGTGTGCATATGCACCTCTACACACATAGGTTACCACTTCTGGGGTCTCGGGAGTAGGACTTGATGGGTTGGAAAATGGAGGAGAAATTGGGGGCCACCAAGGATGAAGCCTCCGGACTGGCTATGGGGATCTGCAGGGGTGCGCATTGCGCCATAAGATCCCAAAGGACATCAAGACCGGTAGGGTTGGCAGACCTAGACGGTGGTCTGCCTAAGGAGGATAAACAGACTTGTAAAAAAAATGTTTTAAAATTAAAAAAAACACCACCAGGGATGCTCTCAACAGATGCATAGCTCAGTGTGGTGGCAATGAGATCCTCCTGTGCCACCATGGTGGACACAGTTGAGAACCACCCAGAAGCACTGTGGGATGTCTGGAACTGGGCAAGGCATTCCTTGGCTCATATGCGCTCACTGTTGATGCACTTGATGCACTCCTGGAGTGTACAGTTATACTCCCCATGGGCATTTATGGCCCCAGTCACCTCTGACCAACCCTTAGCCCTTTCCTGCTGGGTCCATGTCTTCCTAGTCAGGAGGTCCTCTGTCAAAATGTAGACCTCAGTGAGGGCCAATAACTTGTCCTTGGTGAAATTCAGATGTCTGCGCTTCTTTCCCTCCTCAGAATCCATACTAGTGCCTGTGGAAAAAACAGGCAATCACAGGGACAACATCAGTGACATGTACTTTGAGACATGCAGGGTTCAGAAAACCAAAATTAAGTCACAGTGCAAACACACCTCCAAGTCTGCAGTACCTCTTGGTCACCTGTGTGGTGGGGTGGTGCATGCTGGCTCATTTACAACTCAGCACGTGCAAATGAGGGGAAGAGCACCCTGTAATGAGATGCAAATGTCTGGAATGGGCCAGGAATGAGCAATGAGTACATTTGCATATCCTGGCTGAATATTGCAAAATTGTGCCTGGCGCATCTCAATGCGCATTGTGCATTTATTTGTGCATCTTGGAAAACATCACGCATTTCTGAGACATGTACGATAGGTGGACACGTCACTGCATTGTGCAGTCATGGACAACTGATGTCCTTACTGGTGCATCGTGCGGAAGCCACCGCATGATGTGAATGCACATTGGGCATGTATGGTACATAACCACAGACATGCACCATATGGATGGCTGTGGTCATCGCATCGGGTGACCTTCCCTATATGGCATCATTGTGCATACGTGTTGGTAGGGGGCACAACCTCTCCTTCCCGCATGGCCCATCACTACTGCACATGTGCTAATGTGCCATGGTACTACTATCGTACATTCCAATGGCACACATGCCAGCCACGAGGGACTGACCATGTGTAGTCTATAGCACAACTGGCACAGCCCAGACATCTTGCAGAAAATGCCACAGCAGGTTTCCACTGCACCAGGAGAAAAGAAATGGCATGTGATTCAGCCAGAGCTGGCAACAGCCCTCACTCCCAGAGGTGGGGGGAGACTGAACTGGCAAACCTAGTGTACCTGGTGGTCCCCCAAGAGGGCAGGCTTGTTGGCCAGTAGGAGCTACAGGAGCCAAGGTCACATGTGTGGGCCACCATTACCAGGTATCTCACCAGGTGTATTGGCATACCCAGAATGGCTGAAGAGTGCTGGCACCATTTTGGGGACCTCGGCTGCAAGGATAGGGCCAGGCTGCAGTGGCTGCGTAATATGGTGCGGAGGGGAGCAGTGCCATGCCCAGGTATGTATACAGTGTGACTGTGTGACATTCATGGTATTTGACACCGACAGGTGTGTGGCTGTGGCAGGCAGTTTCCATTGTGGAGTTTGGCATGTCACCATTAGTGTATGGCAGATGTGGACTGGTGTGATATTGTGCTGTATGCTGTGTGCTCTACTGTCTGGCTTCAGTGCCCCTACAAGGCACGTGGGCCCCATTGCGGGTCCAGGGCCATGACATGGTGTGTGATCCCATGTGGCAGTGAGGGCCATGGCAACCCACAGTGGTGATACATCATCCGTTGTGGGCCGCACATGTGTGGCACCTCGTCGGCTTGTGGTTCTTCTGTATGCTGTGCCTTGATGCAGGACAGGTACCATGTCCAGCCCTCTTGTGTGGTGTCCACAGTGCTAAATGAAGTTGTATCACAGTCATAGTGGATGCAACACGTGTTACCCATTCCCATGTGCCATTGTCCAGGGTACAGGTACCATGTGCAAGTCACATGTGGCATGTGCCTGTTGGCACAACTCAGTGTCATATGGGTCACCATGGTGCACCACCATCATATGTTCACTGTCACGTGATAATGTACTGTGTGGGCAATGGTGATGGGTGAGTGATTGTACAGCCCTATATCATGCAACAGTGCCTGTACTCTGTAAAGCGGGTGACTGCAAGGATGCAGTGTGGCACGTGTATTTGTTGGGGCTTCACATGCCTGCCTTGTACATCGGTGTTGGGGGGGAAACAGTGTGCTACAGCATGATGCTAATTGTGCCCTTCTCATTTTGTTACCATTGCAGGCAGGGAGAAGGTCCAGCAGGCCCAGAGGGACACCTGCAGCCAAGGCATTGAGGACAGGAGGTCGACAGGGCAGGATAGCAAGAGTGGCATGACATGACGTTGCATAGGTACATGAGGGGTATGCATTGCCCATTGTGATGCATGGCATGGGGGTTGGGCATGCACATAGGATGCTGGATATGCACACATGTGGTGGCAGTGTTATGGTGTGTGACAGCTATGTATTGCTCTTAGCCCCTGTGTACCTTGCACTGTCCAGTGTGTCTGAACATAACCGTGGTCACTCACCATTGACCCCACAGGGTTCAGCACTGGGCTGTCAGTCATGGTGCACACACTGCTCAGTTTCACACATTGTGTGGTACATGGCATGTGTGGTTCCTGCACCACACGCTACTCACCCCACACTGTGTGAAATGGTGTGCCATTGTACAACAGTCGTCCATAACCCCACATCCCCCCACAGCACATTGCATACTGCCTGGCACACATATCCCCATTGCTGTGGATCACGCCACTGCCACTGTGGCCCATTACATGTCCAGTATGGCAGTATGTACTGGCAGCAACCACCACAGCAGTCCCTTGGTGTTGCCATGGCCATGCTCTGTGTGTGGCACCCGCATGATGCAGGCAGTGGCACACTACAGGTGATGTGGGTCAGCCCTACTGTTCCCGGTATGGGTGACATTTGCAGTCCTGCCCCATCACATGACACTAGACCTGTGTCATGTCCACCACTGTCCATGGCTGTAAGTTGCCACTGAGCACTGTTCACATTTGGCTCTTGTCCATCATCCAGTCATACCGGTCAACACCACCATGTCACAGTGCACCATGTGTGTGCCGTACAGCTGTGGGTATTTACTCCATGGCCTTTCACAGTGACATGGCACATGGGGCCATCTGTGTTGGTGCCATCAGCTATTGTGCAGTGTGTAGCCAGTGTCATCTGTGCCTGCCATGTCACTACACCATGTGCATGTGCGTCTCCTCCACCTCCACAGAGCACTTGGACGGTGTGACTGTCATCCTGTACGATACCTGTGCCATGCATCCTATTTCATCTGTGTGTCCCTGGTCATTGCTGTGTGCTGCCGGGGGGTGTGATAGGTTGTTCTAGTGATGGTGCACATAGGTCTGTGTGTGGTGCCCTGTGCCATCTGACTATGTGTTACATTGTGGTTACCTCTGCCACCAGTGCATGTGTGCCCCATGTGCACTGATAAGGCCCAGGGTGTTGTCCCACCATGCAGACATGGCCCCTACCATTGACTGTGCCCCTTGCAGTGGCCACCTCCACCCACAGTGTGTGGCCGAGTGTACCAGGCCTGTTGTGCGTGTGGTGGGCAGTGATGACTGACAGCCAGTTTGCGCACCCTCTGTGGCAGGGTCCTAGTCATGGTCCTGGCTCACCTATGGGACACTCTGCCCCATTTGGGCTGTGCATGTGTGTGCCATGGGTTGCCGCAAGGCATTGTCTTTGTGGGAAGACTCTGGTTGGGGCATGGCTTATTGGCACGTCAGGGACAGTGTTTGGAGACATGCCTGTGTACACGCCCTATGGCGTGAACCTGCCAGTGTGCCCCAAGGGTGTTCCCTTGGCACCTGCATGTCCAGTGGTCCTATGTGTGTCCTCCCCATGGCATTGTGACCCCATGGCATTGCAACAGTCACCTGTTGGCTGCTGGCATGCTGTTGCCATAGCCTTCTCCTGTGTGGCCACTCACATGGCTGTGCATGGACTGGCTTCTCTCTGTATATTCACCAGGTGTGTGGCACCTGTGGTTGGGCCAGGCATGTGTGCACACAGCATGCCATCCATACATGCCTGCATGTGTGGCTTTCAGTGGACAGTTGCCTACATCTACGGTCTTGCCTCTGATACACCTGTGGCAGGGGTTACCCAACCATTGTCATCACATACATGTACCTCTGTGTGTGGCCAGTGTGCTTTTGTAGGGCCCACTGTACCTCTGCCACACATCCATGTGGAACACGTCCACATGTCCCTTTGCCATGTCATCTCCATGTCCTGCCCTGTCATTATCTGTTTCCGTGCCCTCATCCCATGCAGTGCGCTATGTCTGGCACACTTCCACGGCATATCACCTGTCAGTAGTGGCTTTGGCAGTGTGGCAGCTCTGTGCACTGCCCCGCACATCTGCATGCCTGCACTTCAACATCATTGCATGGGAGGGGAGATTCTGTCCATGCATGGCTGACCTTTAGCACTGAGGCAGTATTTTGTTTCTTTTTCCTCCCATAAGACATCTTGCCACCACAGGAACCAGTACCACCAGCAGGAGGATCCAGGGACGTCTGCTGTTGAGGGGGAGACCGGTCACGTTGAAGGAGATCCTCCTGGCCATTTATCTGAGGCTGGGTCTCAGTGTGGGCCATATGGACTCTCTCAAGGATATTGGCAGCTGGCAGGCTGCGGCAGGGCACACCATGCCCGTGGCATTAGCAGCTCTGGGCCACTTTGGCCCCATAATTGTATATAGCCTCTGTTGACCCCACACCCACACCCTCGACCCATATCTTGCACATAGTTACCCTCCTGCATCCCATGTTCACCTCTTCCCCCCAGACCCCCATTGTTTATCTGTATATAGTTTGTTTTTTTACTGGTACCTTTGTATTGTTGCATTTTAACCATTGCGTTTTTCTGTACTTGTTTCATACTGTTGTTGTTGCTGTTCCCATTGCTGTTGATGTTATTGTTTTGTTGCAGTAAAACATTTCTTTGTTTTGGTCATGGCTGTATGTTTCTTTCTTTCTTCCATTGTTACTGTTGTCTGCTGTGTTTCACATGTGGCCCACATACCTGTGGACACTGCTGCACAGGTGTGTGCTGCTGTCGCCTCACCCAACTCACCCTATTCCCATGGTGTGGCCCCGCTGTGTCTGACTCAGATGTCCCTGCACTGGTTGCATGGGGTTCTTGTCAGTGGTCCTTGTGTCCCTTCCCACTGGCTCCCTGTGTTGGCCCTGTGCCCCTCTCTGTTGTTGTCCTTGGCCATGATGTTGTATGCTGCACTGTCAGTGGCCATGTCTCACTGTCAGTGTGTACCCCCATGTGGGCACCTGCCCCTGGCCATTCTGGTGCTGTGCCAGTGGTGCACTGTGCTGTGGTTCTGTCTGGCGCATCTGCACTATTGTCACTCTGCTTGGGCATTTGAGCCTATCCATTCACATGGCCGTTGCTGTGGAACCAGTCCATGCCCGTGCGTGTATACACTGGCCGGTGTGCATGGCATTCCCCATGGTGACATTTGTGTGGTGCATTGTATTGGGCACTCAGTGGTTCTGCTTTGGGGTGTTTTGGCCACTGTGGTGTGCCACTGTCCTCTCCTGTCCCCAGGGGTGCTGCCCTGTTGCACCACCACCCATCCAGCTTGAAGCAGTGCATTGGGCTACTTTCATTGTTTGTGCACCCCAGTCCCTGCCTCTATTGTGTGGTTTCCAATACTCAAAAGTGTATTACTGTGTCGCACATTTCTTGTTGCGCGATCGCACAAGTTCAGGATATTCAGCCGGACATGCGTGGTCGCATCTTATGGCACATTTTCTGAATATTGCATTATTTTGTGCCGGCACATTTCAGATGCGTGGCGCAGGCATTTGCATGATTCAGCCAGCCACTTTTGAATATGGGGCCCACAGTGAATATTTCCTTATACAGTATACGTCAGTTGTACTGTGAATGGAGGGAAAAAATTATTAATAAAAAGTAAACAACAACAAAAAAACAGTTCCCTAACTACTGGTACCTACCCTGATTCAGTCAAGGCAGCTTGAATACCCCAAGGCAGAGGAAGAGTGCAGCCACAGAAGCAGCAATCACTGAGGGGATGGGGAACCAGAGGAATCTAAGGAGAGAAGAAGAATGAAAGCTCCTGTGGTGTAACAAAGTACACCTAGATGTAAGAGACAGGGTGCTCAGCTGCCAGTGACAAAGTGACAGCAAGGAGTAGGGAGTACATTTGTTCTGGTTACTCACAAGATCACTTTGGGAATTTCCCAGTGTTTTGATGACAAATATTTTCCTGAAAGTCTTGAGAAATTCAGTATGAGAGCAGCAGAGCCCCATCACATGTGCCCCAGAGACACTTACAAAGTGTTGTGGTTCTGGAGCAAAGTTCTCACATGACACTTGCCTCACTGGTCAGGCCTGCAGTCTACGAATAAAGAGAAACCCACAGACCAGGCACTAGAAGGTCAGCAGCTAACCTGTTTACAGACATTTGGATTCAAAAACCCATGCCCCACAACAGTGCAAGGTCTCATCTGCAGTGCCAGTTTGCTGTTAGATTCTGAACTATTTGGTGGTGGTGGGGTTCCCACTCCTGTTCAAGCTTATAGTACCTGACTTCCTTCATACAAGTCTTTCTTGTGGTACCTTTGACCAACTTTCCAGATCAAGAGTGTCACAACAATGGGAGTGCTCTTGAAGGAAGGCTCGTCCAGACCTACCTCCTTTGCTGGTTTGAAAGAGGAAGCAGAGTTATTTGCATTCGCTACCAGTAGTGATTTGCAGATAATTCTGCTTTTTCAAAAAAGAGCTGTAAAGTGCATATACCAGAGGCTTGTTTACATGGCTCGAAGCATTGTCCATCATAGGAGGGCACATCTGATGATGCAGCATCGTCCCTGTCTCCCTATGTGTTGAACAGCGAGAAATTAGCTAAGTTTCAGCACAAAAGCATATTTTTCTGCTTTTAGACATGGAAGAGTCTTTTCAAAGTACTTGAAAGCAACATCAGGTACCAGTATACCTGTTACACCGATGCACACACTTTCCTACACAGCGCAGTGTCCAAGCTCTCATCTGCACCTCCTCCTGTTACCAGTCGGGTGGTGGTAGAGCAGTGAGCCATGCTATCCTCCAGTGAGCCACGCTATCCTCCAGTGAGCCACACTATCCTTCAGTGAATCACGCTATCCAGTGAGCCAAACTATCCTCCAGTGAGCCACGATATCCTCCAGTGAGATACGCTATCCTCCAGTGAGCCACACTATCCTCCAGCAAGTCACAATATCCTTCAGTGAGCCATGCTATCCTCCAGCAAGCCACACTATCCTTCAGTGAGCCACACTGTTGCCCAGTGAACCTCATTACCCTCCAGCGAGCCACGCTATCCTCCAGTGAGCCATGTTATCCTCCAGTGAGCCACACTATCCTTCAATGAACCATGCTATACTCCAGTGAGCCACACATTCCTCCAGTGAGCCACACTATCCTCCAGCAAGCCACAATATCCTCCAGTGAGCCGTGCTATCCTCCAGTGAGCCACACTATCATCCAGCTAGCCACACTATCCTTCAGTGAGCCACGCAATTCTCCAGTGAACCACGTTGTCATCCAGCGAGCCTTGCTATCCTCTAGTGAGCCATGCTATCCTCCAGTGAGCCACACTATCCTCCCTTCCTCCAGAAGAGAGCATTCTGTTGGCATGTGAGCAGCCTCCTCTCCCGGTCATCTGTCAAACAATCCAGGCTCAGGGCAGGAACCCGGGTCACCAGCATCACAAGCTGCCGCCTTGTGGCTGCACCAACGGTCCAGCCAAATGTGTCTTTTTGGTGCACTACATCTTTAGCTCTGCTTTTCAGTATGTTGCATAAATGTCCGCCTGCTCATGCACAGTCTAATTAGAAAGCTATTAGGATCATACATGAGCGGATTGAACGTCACAGGATCAATGACGAGTGCCATATTTGTCACTTGCAAGGGAAGGTCATTTTCAATTGATCCATATTTTTTTGCAGTTCAGGCCCTATGAAGAGTATATTTCAGTAATTCTTGACAGATGCAGCAAGAAGTCAGTAGGTAAAAATCCTTCCCTGTTCATTGCACTGTTGTTTGAAACTGAATAGCCTTTGATATCTGTCTACACAAGAAAACTATGGCAACCTTAAATGACTGCACTGGGGCTAAATTCACCAATTCCTCAGGCAGACTTGCTTTTTAATGTTCCCTTTCATCCCAACATAAAATAAATGTGGCAGTCACAAACAAAATCCTCGCTTGATTTACCTTGAATACTGTCCTCCAGGTTGGTGCTCCCTGGCTTACATTATCAAACAGTGACAAATTGGAAAACTGCTATTTTCACAGTACTACACTGAGTGAGCCGAACCGTTTCTTCTTCTTCAAGTGAATGTAGGTAGTTTTAGAAGATTTAGGCTGCTCTGCAGGCATGGGCAGGCATACTTAATGTACTCTGCTGAGTACAGTAAAATCTGGAAAATTCAGGGGCAACTTGAGCCTCAGACCAGGGCAACAAACACAAACGGAGTCTGATGTACCCAAAGAGCTGTGTTTACCCCTCCTTTGATGCTCTACTATGAGTTTGTGTATGATCTTGGAAGATGTGTGGCTGCTAAACTTAGAGGCCATGATTATATGAGTGACCTGATCTAGGATGTATGCATCAATGCTTCTGTCAATTGTCTTCTGTAAGGCTGGCTACCTTGATGTGGCACAGAGGCTTTTAATGTATCCTAAACATTGTAACTAAAAGACAGTCAACTTCTGTCTGATTGGTAGTGTGTGTGTTAGATAAAATAAAATGTGAATCTATTAGGATCATTGGCTTACTACACATTGTTGACTGAAATGGGAGTAGGGCATTGTTTCTGTGGTGGGGCAGCACTACTTTTAGCTTGTGTTTATGGGGGGACAACAGTTCCGTCAGCTGTCAAGTACAAATTTAAAATTCCTGGCTACACTCCTGTCTGCAGGGGCAGGGTAACAGATTTTGATAGAGGGGGTTTTGAATATTCCTTGTAAGAACCACCGGAGCATCAACTTGGAGGGCCAAACTTGAGGTGAATAAAGAGGGAGGGAGTTCTCTGCATCATCCATTTTTCTTTCAAATGTTATAAAATTATTTCCTTATGCAGGATTGCCCAACTGAGTAGATGCAGCATTTTGTTTACGGTGGGGTCCCCTAGTACCTTTACCTATTTTATAGCTGGACAGACTGAAGCACAGGAAGGGGAGTTGACCTGCTCAAGGTCACACAGCAAGTGATTTGACTGGGATTCAGCTCCGTGTGTCCTGCTTCCTCAGCCTGTACTCTGACTACAGGACCATGCTGTCTCCTAACGTATTTCGAATCAGCATAGACAATGCATTATTCTTCTGTGATACCTGTCAGTCTCACCTCTATTGTAGGGAAGCTAATGGAGTCACTGGTCAAAGAGGACCTCATGGACTACTTAGACAGCAACGGGTTCCAGGACAGTAAACAGCATGGATTTGTAGCAGAGAGGTCTTATGAAACTAACCTGATAGTTTCCTTTGACCTGGTGATGGAGGAATTGGATAGGGGCCACATTGTGGATTTGTTCTACTTTGACTTTAGCAATTTGACTTGGTGCCTCACAAATGCTTGCTGAAGAAGATATAGGATCTGGGTGCAGCTAAGGTCATACTAAACTGGATAGGTAACTAGCTAAAGGGGAGGCAGCAGAGGGTTGTAGTCAGTGGGGTCAAGTCAGCAGAGAGGGAGGTCATGGGCAGGGTACCACAGGGATCTGTTCTGGGACCAGTCCTCTTCAATATGTTCATTAGCAACATTGGTAAGAGTATCCAGGACAGGCTGTGTCTCTTTGCAGATGATACTAAGCTATTTGGAAGGGTGGATAGTGACAAGGAAATCGTGGAAATGCAGAGTGACGTAGGAAAGCTAGAGGGGTGATCTAAGGTTTGACAGTTGAAATTCAATGCCAAAAAATGCAAGGTAATACATCTAGGAAACAAGAACCCCAGGACAGAGTACTGGATGGATGGGGTGAGACTTACCACTGTGGCTGAGGAATGGGACCTTGGAGTTATCATCAGTGAATCCCTCAACCAATCGAGCCAGTGCAACAAGACATATAGCAAAGTGAGCAGGATGCTGGGATGTATTGGGAGGGGTACTGACAGCAGAAGGGAAGAAGTAGTACTTCCCCTATATAGAGCCTAAGTAAGGTCACACCAGGAGTACTGTCACCAGTTCTGGAATCCTCACCTGAGAAAGGATAGAGGAAGGCTGGAGACGGTGCAGTACCGGGTAACAAAAATGATTCAGTGCCAACAAGGCGTGTCCTGTGAGGAGCACCTCAAGGCACTGAACATGTACTTGCTGGTAACCAGAAAGGAGAGGGGAGATATGATATAGACCTTCAAGTTCCTATAAGGAATTAATGAGGTGAACTGTGGGAAAATATTTAGCTTTTTTTTGTATTTTATATTTGTTGGTTTTTCAGTAAAACATGCCATACAGCAGAATATGTCTGTAAATACAACACATTACCATAATACAATAATAGGTAGTAAGCCACTCATTTTAATATCAGGATCAGAGGATTTACATATTTGATACCACATATGGGGGGAATCTGTAGTTTGCTAAACAGGAATAAATCCCCAGAAGTTAAAAACACATAAGCTGAGCCTCACAAGATATGTGGCACTATGGCTACATATGACATATAAGGGATACTTCATGTAACATAAAGGGTTACTGTGTCCACAACCTATTTAGAGGACAGAAAACATACACAAGATCTGATGGGCTTCGCAACTATAAACCACCCTCGCCACTCACCTATATGAATAAGCTAACTTTAACTTCAAGTATAAAGAGTTAATATATATCCAAAAACTAGTGCTGACTCTACTAAACATAATAGGAAACTCATGCAGGCTTAGAAAGTAGGTCATGCTATAAAACAGTACCTTAGTATAGGACTCAGAGCCGTCATAAGACAGCGACTCCTCTTCTGAGTTAAAGGATATCAACTGCATGACTTCTATCCACACTGCTCAGGCTACCAAACATGTGGTGGCTGCCATCTTTTTTTTTTCCATATAGTTTTACCTCGTTGCTGCAGACCCAACAAGGCTATGACCCCCTCCCTCAGAGGGGTACATCCTCTGGCCACGATCCCCCAGTCTATCCATCCCCCAGAGTTTCCCTGCGGTATCCCACTCCAAAGAAAAAACTTGCAGTTAGAAATCACAAACAATTCCTAGGACAATAAAGATAAAGAACTGAGATACTGTCAGCATAACACACATTGACTTGTAAACGAACATTAAGTCAGCAATAAACTAGTGCCGGCCCGTCAGCGTGGCAGTAGCACAGCCACTCCCGACACTGGCAACTAGGGTTCAGATGTGAGCCCTGGGTCATCAGGGGCCGGCCAGGAGAAGGAGGACTGCACATCCCATCGGACACTGTCCTCCTCTGGGGTGGAAGGACAGCTCCCCCAACTGCTATGCTGCCACCTGGGTGCACACAGGTGGCAGTGCAGATGTGGTGTGGTCAGGGTAGGGACAGATATCAGCTGGATCTGGGGCAGAGCCACACCTCTGCATGAGCATGCCCTTTGGATCCCCTCTGTGTGCTGATGTCCATGGGGCAACGGGAGAAAAACTGATGAAAAATGGCCCCTGTACATGAGGATGATGGACTGCCTGGCACCATCCTGGATCTCCCCTGCCTGTCTTGCAGCGATGGCTTCCCAACAACATGGCAAAGTTCAAGGGGATCATCCCCCACCTCATCCCCACACCAGGCACTTGAGTTAAATTCCAATATTGACACTGTAGTGCAGCATGAGGGGGGTGCTGCACTCCTGAGGTGCCGTCTTTTGGATGAGACGTTAAACCGAGGTCCCATCTACCTGTTCTGGTGGTAGTTCAGGTAAATGTTAAAGATCCCATGGCACTTCTCGAAAAGAGTAGGGGAATTTTTTATTTGAAGAATATAAGAAAGTAAGCATAATACATATATTTTTTATCCATCACACAGTGCAAACATTTCATTAGTCAACAGTTTGCCTATATGAAAAGAGTAGGGGAATTTCTCCGGTGCCCTGGCCAAATTTCCCCCATTCACTAAAAAAAATACCACCAACAGCTTAATCTGGTTCAAGGTCAGTTGGCATTCATCTGTATCACCCCCCCCCTTCCCGGGTCATGCCTGAAAATAGGCAGAATTTGTCTAGTGTACTTACTCAGTCAACAAAAATTAAATATGGGGATATTTGCAAAGTATTTTAACCAAATATAACTTAGGGGATTGGTTCTGTGGATGGGTGAACATTTTATATAATAAAATTTTGGCTAAAATTAAAGTTCATTTTTTTTCAGATAGCTTTGCTATTCATAGAGGGACAAGACAAGGATACCCCCTCTCGCCGCTATTGTTTATATTGGCCTTAGAACCTCTACTATTCAAAATTAGGTCCACAAAGGAGATTACAGGCATTGGAAATGGTAAACATAATAAACATTTGGCCTATGCAGATGATCTATTACTTACTTTTACAAATCCGAGAAGTACAATAAGACCACTTTTGGAAATCATTCATTCCTTTTCTTTACTCTCAGATTTTAAAGTAAACTTTAAAAAATAAGAAATTCTTCCAATTTAGAAAGATTTTTGTACTACAGACCTCAGTCAACATAAGTTTAAAATTTCTAAATCTACAATTAAATTCCTAGGTCTTGAAATATGTGGAAACATAAAAAAAAATTGTCATGATGATGTTAACAACTTGTTGAATTCAAAGAAATGGGATGCACAGAAGTAGCGACCAATGCTTATATCTTTTTTGGGGAAAATTCAGGCAATAAACATGATTCTGGCTCCTATAGTTTTTTATTTGTTGCATCACATTCCATTACACCTGCCAGAGAAACATTATAAATTGTTGGATTCAGCTCTTTTACAATTTCTTTGGGAAGATAAGCCTGCCAGAATTTCAAAATCCAAACTACAGTGACCCAGATACAAGGGTGGTTTTAATTATCCAGATTTTAAAACAAGACATGACACTTTTATTGTTTCTTAGAGCATTCAATCTCTATGGCTTCAAGATTCAAACCTGATCCCAGGTTAGGTGGATATTGAAAGCGTTTATTGAAAGGAGCCAATCCTAGGGTGTCTTTTTTTTCAGCCCTCCCAAAAGAAGTTAAATATCACACCATTTTAAGTGTAACTTCAAAAGCCTGGTCTAAGACCATAAATTACCTAGCATGGAATCCAGCTACATCTCCACACTGTCCCATTTGGAATAATAAAATATTCCAAATAGAAAGGAAAACCTAGAATTGGCAGATTTGGAAAGAAAAGGGCATTTTATACCTAAATGATTTGTTAGATCAGAGTACAGCCATGTTGATGTCTTTCACAGATTTGTCTGGTAAATATAAGTTGCCAAGGACAGATTTTTTAAAATATTTACAGCTTAGGCAAATCTTAAAAGAAACAGTCAATGATTCTGTCACATTGTCCACTACCCACTTATTGGATAAGATATTCACTACAAATAAGGGTTGTAAAAATATTTACAAAATAATTTTAGACTCTAGAGAAGATCCACTCCATCCCTTAATTACAAAGTGGGAGTTGGAATTAAGTATTAACCACTCCTGATGAATGGGACTTCATTTGGACAAATATCCTCAAGGCTTGTAAAGAAGCTAAAGTAGACTAACACATTACAAAACAGTTCATAGGCGGCACCACACACCAGATAAACTGTTCAAATTGGGATTACTAGCTAATAATACATGATGGAGGTGCCTTAATGATGCTGGTACTATTTCACATATTATTTGGTCATGTCCGTTAATAATTAACTTCTGGGATGAGGTTTTCTGAGCATGTGAAAAAATTCTGAATAAAAAGATTAAAGCTTCTGAAAAATTGGTAATGTTAGACATTACATCTGATTGTGCAGGGTGGTCTCAAGCCAATGTCCTATGGTTAATAGTTGCCTTGAATTCAGCTAAGAATTTAATCCTTAGACATTGGAAGCACAATACTCCTCCTACATTAATGGAATGGGTAGAGGGCATTGCTATTAGAGTCAGCTTGGAAAGATTAGCGTTTGTCTGTAGTGATCATATAGAGACATTTTTAGACATATGGAACCCCTTTTCTACATTCTGGTTTTTTTTGTCTTTGGTAACCGAATAAGGCTCACTAGGCACAACTGCCTGTTTTCAGGGGTGACCTGGGAGCACTGGGCAGTTAAGTGACTTGCTCAGAGTCACACAGTATGCAAGTGGAGGTTGTGAGAATCAAACCCAGGTCTGGTCTGCTGGATGTACCAAGCTCATTCACAGCTCGTTACTCTAACCTCTAGGCTATACTGCCAGCCCAAAAGTTTTGTAAAAAGATTTGAACCAATAGTTCTGTTTAATGCTGGACATGATTACATTTTTTTATGTAGTAATATTTAGTTAATTATTACATTAGTTCTCTGGCTTGATATTTGGATACATTGATATGTTTGTAATACCATGTTTGGTTGTACTTACTTGTATATTTCTGTTTATTGAACTCTCAATAAAATCTGAATTACAAAAAAACTAAATAAATCAGTCCCTGCCTAGGGGGAACCAAGGCTCCATGGGGGAAGGCCCAAGCACCAGAGCGCAGGTAAGGGGGGGGGGGGCAGTAGCTGTCTGGGTTGCTTTGGTGAGTCCCAAAGGAGTTTGTGTGTGGGGGCTGGGGATAAAACATTGGGGGAACAGCAATAAACTGCTCAGGTCTAAAAGTGAAACATTCAATCTGTTGGTAAAGTAGTGTTCATGTCAACACTGCTGGATACTAATAAAATTCTGCTCACAGTCCCTCAATTCACGTTTCTGAATCCTGAGATTCTTGGTGGTCTGAGGTACACCGAAACTTGGCCGCTATCTTTAAAGTCCATTCATTGACATCCTTGGAGTCCCCAGACTGGTAGGTCTTCCATTTGTATTGGACTTGCAGCCTTGCTGGTGCAGCATGGAATGCACAACTCCCAAGCCTCTCAGCTGTTGCCAAACTCCATCAAATTGTTTCCTCCTATTTTGGGTCATAAATTCCCCTTCCAAGAACATACAGACCAGTGGCGGAGCTGGGGGGGTCAGTTGCCCCTCCTGGCTGCCCCAGTGTGAGTAGTGGCACCCCACCACCATCTTTATTCACTGTTTAGTGCCCATTGTGGAGCCTGTGATTGACTGAATGCCCCCCCCACCCGGCTCCCAAATGCTCCCAAACCTGGCTTCGCCACTGATACAGATGTCCTGGCCCTTAGCGGGTGGAGTGCCCTGGCTGCAGCAAGAAGAGAATCCTGAACCTCCAGCCTAGCAGTAATCAGCCTGATTGTACAAGATTGTGGGTGATTACTCTGCAGGTTATGCAGGTTTAGGCAGTAAGCTCGATAGAGGTCTGAGCCATCCCAGGAATCCTGTAGTTGAAGAATGTTTTTTTTTTTAACTTTATTTATATTGTTTTCATGTATAGTCATACATTCAAATACCTTATACAGGGTAGTAAGCATAGTAACAAATACAGTTGATAAACATAAAATTACCCCCTGCAAGCTGTTACAATAGGAGGGGGGAGGGGTATCCAGCATTGTTCTTAGCAAAAAGTCCCAGAAATGCCAGCCATCTCAACGGCCTTGGAGTGTCCATAAAAGGTAGAATTTATGAAGGTATTTAGACACAGTCTAGATGACTGCTATTAATCCTGATAACATGAAGTGGTGAAAAAGGGAAAGTCTGCTTTTTCTCACATAACTCTACAATCAACTGCAAAATTAGTACAATTATAGCTTTCAAACATCTAGATTCAATACAGTTAATACCTGAACAGTATTACAGAAATGCAGCTTATTAAATGCATAGAGCTTCCTACTCACAAATTGTAAAAAAACTCAAGTCCACATAGCTAAGGTATATCTGGGAAGATAAAAAGAATTACATAGGGTGGATTAATCCACCGTTGGGAATAAAATGACCAGCATCGAACTCCCATCCCAAAAAATAGTGTAGAGATCTCCCCAACTAACCCAACAGCCATGAGTCCCAGTCCAAAAAGTTCTTGAGAAGTATTTCAAGTAGCCCTCATAACTTTCCCCGTAACTTTATAGAACAATATGTACTTAAACTTGCTGCAGATACATTCAGTCCTTCCAATGCACAAGAAGACTCTCCTTGTCATCCGCCATCTTCGATTGATCGAAAACCAAACAGCCTATCTGCAGAGCACTGGGTTTCAGCATTTGCCATCGGGACCTCTGGAGACTAAACCAAAAGAGGCATCCACTTGCATGCAGCAAAAATTGTAATGCTCCCAATGTAAGAGGAAGGGATTCCGAATCCACTACATTGATCGATTGAACCTGTCTCTGTGATAGGGCTTCGATATGAGCCCCATTTCTGAGAGCTGCGACATGGACTTAGTGTTGCGTCTCTTCACTACTCAGTCCTGCAGCAGTCCACTGTGTAGCTGTAGCTCACACATCGTGGAGTTGCACCGCTTCCATTAGAGCCATAGGTGCTTCAAAAAACATCTCCAGCCTCAATAATGTAGTCTCCAGTTTAAAATCCATGCCATTCATTATTGAGAGTAGTTGCTCCCAAGGGGGATCTGCGAGGATGTCATCTTGAATAGGCGCTGAAATTGTAGACTCCGCGGCCTTGCAAGTACTCTCAGCGTCAGAGTTAAGAGTTGCAGAATCGAGATTCCCTTGACACACCCTCAGGTGTTTGGTATCAATCGAGTGTTTGAGAGTTCACAAAATCGAATCTAGGTGTAGTTCAGAAGTGCAGTCAGTATAAATTGGTAGTTTTAATGGAATTCAACAGCTGAAATGTAGAGCTTGTGGAAAAAGCGTCCTGCCTGGAGACTGGCTCTCTGGCGCCCCATTGAAGAATGTTTTTAACCAGGTATGCATAAAATAAAGAGCATCTTCTCCCTCGACTCCTTCAGGGAGACCAATGAGCAGCACATTCATTGCTCTGGCCCCATTTTCTAGTGATTCCAAACAGGCCTGGAGATGGGAATTCTTTTGAAGAGCAGTCAACAAGCTGCTTTAGCTGAGGTTGTTAATGGTTCTATTTTGGCATTCTGGGTGGACATCCTTTCTAGGGTGTGTTCAGTCTTCCGGTCCATTTCTCAAACTGCTTTAAGGACTGAGTCCCAAGGGGGGGACTGGCCCACCAGCTGTGGGTGAATGGTCGGAGAAGTGCTCAGTGCTTCAGCTGAAGCCTGCTGCAAGTGTGCTCTGGATTTTTGACTCACTCCTCCTGAATCTTTACAACGGCCCATGTTGCCAAAAGTTGACCCAGGGGTACCTGAGACTGTTCTCCATCATAATAGATGCCTGTAAGTTTAAAAACCTATACAAATTGAAACAAATTAGTCTGTAGAAGCTGTAAGGTGGTTAAAGCGGGTGTGAAACACGTTCATTATATAGCGTGCTCTCTAGCACCCCCTGAAATTTTAGCTTGAATGCTACTTCACAGTCACATGGACATGAGTGGAAATTGACAAGAAGGAGGCTCGCAAGGTACATGAGGAAGTATTATTTTACAGAAAGGGTGGTGGAGCTATGGAACAATCTTTCTGCAGAAGTGGTGGGTGCTAAAACTGTTGGAGGGTTTGAACACGGTTGGGATAGAATGAAGGGTATAGTGGTTGCTCAGGGCAGCAGAAGCTGGGAGAGGAATGGCGAGGATAGAGAGGGCTAAGACCCTGGAGGAACAGTAGGTTCCAGGGCTAAATAAGGAACTTGGGCAGACTGGATGGACTGTTGGTCTTCTTCTGCTGACATTGCCTACATTTCTATAATAAAATAAACTCTAATTGTTAATTGGAGGCTCAGGGTCTCCCTTGATTGGTTCCAAGCAGCAAAATCAGAGCAGAACTAGCAAGCACTTTGGCTGACATTCCACGTAAAAGTGCCTTTGATTGAACCCAGGGAGTGGATTTATTTTGAAGAAACTTGTGCCCTGTTGGGGTTGTTGTATTTTAAAAAAGGAAAAGTTTTTATTTTATTGGAAAATGATTTTATTTTTATTTAGTCAGGCTGTTAGTAAGCTAATCGAGTACTACGATTGGGTTACCAGGGAACTGGACAGGGGCCATGCAGTGGACATCCTATATTTGGACTTCAGCAAGGTCTTTGACTAGGTGCCACAATGGAGGCTGGGGGGAAAACTGGAATACATTGGGGTCGGGACAAAAATGGTCAGCTGAATCACCAACTAGCTGAGGGATAAGCAGCAAAGGGTGGTAGTGGGGGGAACTCTCAGCACTAAGGGGCATTATGAGCGTGATGCCCTAGGGTTCAGTACTGGGACTGGTGTTGTTTGGGATATTCATAGCCAATATCTCAAACAGGATCTGGAGTAGGATCAGTCTGTTCACAGATGATACTAAGACTGGTGCAGTGGTAGATGACATAGAGGGGGTGGAGGGTGCTGCAGGAATACCTGACCAAACTACAGAATTGGTCAGAGACATGGCAGTTGGGGTTCAACGCCAAGAAGTGCAAGGTACTGCCTTTCGGAGCAAGGAACCAGGGGAGGAAATATCAGTTGGGAGGGGTACAGTTGGAAAGCACAGTGGAGGAAAAGGATCTAGGGGTACTAATAATGGGGAGTATGAACCACTCAGTTCAGTGCAGGAAGGTGGCTGCAAAGGCAAACAAGATGCTGGGGTGCATAGCGAGGGGAATCTCTTCCATGCACAGAGGAGTGGCCCTACCCCTGTACAGGTCTCTAGTCAGGCCACCCCTTGAATACTGCGTGCAGTACTGGCATCCATTCCTGAAGAGGGACATCAGATTGCTGGAGGGGTGCAGCGCAGGGCAATGAAGATGATACAGGGACTTGAGGGAAAATCCTACAAGGAGAGGCTGGGAGAGCTGCAAATGTATTCCCTGGAAGAGAGGAGGGATGGAGGGATATGATCAAAACATTTAAGTACCTAAAGGGTATTAACAGGATTAATACAGAAGGGATTCTTCAGATCAGAAGGGGGAGGGACAAGAGAGGGCATTGGCTGAGATTGCAGGGGGGGGATTCAGAAGGGAAATCAGGAGACACTTTTTCACAGAAAGGGTGGTAGGTAAGTGGAACACTCTTCCCAAGGAGGTGGTATCTTGTAGAATGGTGGGAGGATTTAAGAGAAGGTGGGACAGAGTGGGGGGGTTATGAGGAGGGTAGGGTAGGGCAGCTGCAAGTTGAGGGGCTAGCTGTACAATCGAGCAGACTCGATAGACCGTGAGTCCTGTTTCTGCTGGCATTTCGTATGATTATATGTTAGGTAGATTAAGACAGATTAGTTACAAATTGATCCTATACCAGAGATTAATGAATGGTCAGGCAATGTGTTTAGACCAATATAGTTGATAGGATTCTGAAATTCATTTTATAAAAATAGATGATGTATAACAACCCCTTACACTACAGTAGGTGGCAGTGTTGTTACTGTAGTGCCCAGCACAGGGAAGTGGTGTCTTAGTATCACCCTCTGAGATCTGGTAGGTGAGATGAGCTTATGTGGTAGTGTATTTAAGGGCCATTTAGGTGGCAAGTTTGAGGTTCCCAGGGCTCGTGGGTTCTTTGTAAGGAGGAGTGATTGGACATGCAGGTCCCCTTGGTTGTGTAGGGGCATCCTGTTTTCAAGTGTTCTTTGACTAGGGATTCCACATGGCGCTGTGGGGGTGTGCACACAAGTTATTCACCAGGAAGCTGTCTAAGGACAGGCCAGGGTTTGAATCATGTTGCAGACCCCCTGCCTGGTGACACAAGAGGTTGCCACCCTATTTGGATGGCAATGATGGGTGGCGGAGGTCAGACACCTCGCTTGCGAGGGGTTTTACATCATACAGTGCCAAGCCTCAGCATTTGGAATGTGCCCCTTGATATGGAGGTTAAAGTAAATGTTTGATTTATTCAAATCACACTTTGGGCTTCATAGCCTGCTACCCTGGGGCGGCGATAGCCCCGCTGTGTAAAAATAATTTTTTTTTACTCGCTGGTGAAACTTTGGGAAGGGATCATAATTTGTGCAAACCACAAGGCAGCCAATCCCTTCCCACTTCCTGAACTGCCTGCTCCGCCCCCACGCTCCCCCGTTTTGTGACGTGGTACCAGGGAGAGCACGGGGACGTGCCCCGTGCAAGCCTATGGGGCTTATTTTCAAAACCTTTTTTTAATACTTTAAACTACCTTTGATAAAAAGAAGATACTGCTCAACTAATAGTGTGCCTATTGGTTGGCGGTGTTCTATTTTATCAAAAGGTAATTAATAAGTAAAAGGTTTTAATAAACCCATAAACTGCATGAACATGTCCTACATTCTCACTGGTACCACGTCACAAAAATGAGGGAGCAAGGCGAGCAACAATCCAGAAGTGGGAAGCAATCAGTTACCTTGGTTTGCGTCGATCCTCCCAAGATTCCTGCAATAAATTTATTTTACAGTGAGGACCTTCGAGGGTAGTGTGAAGCCCTGCATGTCAGATCACGCGAGTTCCTTTAAGGGAGTTGAATGTGTACTTGGACCCTAGATGTTGGACAGTTGAGAGGTTTTTCTGAAGGAAGGAGGAGTCCTGGAGGAGATACTCCCTCAAAGAGTATCACCTAATGGCACTCTTGCCTGAGGAGGAATCCCCTAAGAGGATCTGGAATAATATGTAGGTGTGGGGGGGGCATTTTAGAGAGGACCATCACTCAAGAGAGAATGCATAGTGAGAGGATGAGAGATGAGGCTGCACCTATTTATTTATTTATTTAGTTTTTGTTGACTGGGTAAGTGCACTAGACAAATCCTGCCTATTTTCAGGCACGACCCAGGGAAGGGGGATACAGATGAATGCCAACTGACCTTGAACCAGATGAAACTGTTGGTGGTATTTTTTTTTTAGTGAGTGAGAGAAATTTGTCCAGGACACCAGGGAAATTCCCCTACTCTTTTCGATAAGTGGCATGGGATCTTTAACACCCACCTGAACTACCACCAATCCAGGCAGATGGGACCTTGGTTTAACATCTCATCCGAAAGACGGCACCTCAGAAGTGCAGCACCCCTCTCATGCTGCACTACAGTGTCAGTACTGGGATATTAACCCAAGTGCCAGATGTGGGAACTGGACCCAGAGCCCTCTGATCTCCCGGCCTCAGAGGTGAGTGTGCTACCTACTGAGCCACTGAATGGTTTGGTAAGGTAGAAGATGTCTCTGAGAACGTAATAAATGCGAGTTATCAATTATGACCTTTGGGCACAGGGTAGCCCAGTGGCTTGGTGACAGAGCTACCTTCTGCCGTGACAGTGACCCGGGCACAAGAGCAGACCCAAGTCATATGGGGGATCAGCTGGGGGAAAGGATGGAGCATTCAATGGCCTGCTGTCCTTTTTGAGGTGTGGGACATTAACCTGCTGGAGAAGGTCCAGAGGAGGGCTACAAAGCTGATAACCAGTCAGCAGGGTAAGGCATACGAGGAGAGACTGAGGGTGTCACAGATTCACTCAGCAGGTCAGCCCTCTACTCCCAAAGTGACAACCTCTGAGCGTAGAATTGTGAACAGCGAACAGTACAAGGTATCCCTCTTGTCTGTTTTGTGGGTTCAAGTCACCTTAGTCTCAAGTTCTGGAGGGATTCAAACTGATAACCTCTTGTTAGCATACCCAATTATCAGGCTCAAATAATTCTGTCTTCGGGGGGCCAGATATCTTTGCCTATGGGCACCTAATCAGGTATTACAAAATGAACCCTTAGAACTCTATGCAAGACCTAGAGAACTCTATCTGTTTTCCAGTTTGGCATCACAGTAAGCTCATACACAGTGTCAACTATAACTTTCAAAGCTTCACTTATACAAAAAAAATAAGTTTTAAGGCACACCAGGCAGTTTCTGTTTTTAAAATATATATCTTTACTTTAAAATAGGTAAATAGGAAAACAGTAAAATACAGAACAAGATATCCCAACAAATACAGCCTTAAAACAAACAGGTTTAAAAGTGCAGATTCCTACAAATAATAACACTCAGACTGGTTTTATCTAAGGTCTCCTTATTTCTTAATCTTTCAGTGCTTTGATGTTCCTCTTCTCTCAGTCAGGAATATGAATGTGTCCCCTCTAAGGTCTGCTCAGCAGTTTAAAAAAACAGTCTTGAGCTGGCCTTCTCTCTGAGGTCATCTAACTCCACCTTGGTGTATAAAAATGAGTATTTTATAACACAGGCTGTCCTACTAAGATATTTAAAAAAATAATAGATGACATAAGGAATCACCTGTCTTTATGTGACTGGTCCAAACCAGTCTGTGATCTGCTTTATCCTAGACATCAAAAGTCTCTTTGATGTAAGTCACTGTATATTCAAAGCAAATGTATATTGGACTCCTTAATTTAGTCTGGGACCTGGTATCCCCAGACATCAAAGGTCTCTTTGATGAAATGAGCTGGCTTCCTGAGAGGATACCCAAAACACTGGTCTATGTCCCTTTTCTCATAACACCTAGTGCAAATCAAAGGATTTACCTGAGGGCATTATAAAAATGGATATCTTGGTTCCTGCCTTCTAAGCAAACTAACAAGATAATTGCACCTCAGAAATCTGCAGTTTAAGCTACCTCCTGTCCTTTGAACTTGTCCCCGGGAGGATTTGATCTGTCAGTTTCAGCAAGACAGCATTTTCTCTTGACACAGTCCATCACACATTTTTTTATATTTACAAAAAATGATACAGGGCTCAGAACCAGCTGTCCAAGTGTGACAGAGGACACTGAACATGTACTCCCTGGAAGACAGGAGCAAGAGAGGGGACATGATTGGGATCTTCAAGTACTTGAAAGGGATAAATAATTTTGATAAGGAGAGTCTCTTAATGCTGAGTGGCAATCATAATACGAGGGCGCGCAGTCTTAAACTGGAGGGTGGGATGTTTAGGAGGGAGGTCAGGAAGCACTTCTTCACCAAGAGGGTGGTGAACACTTTGAAATACGCTGCCAGAAGAGGTCGTCTTGTTGAAGATAGTGGGTAATGTACTTGTTTTAGAAAATGGGTAGGGAGAATTCTTGATGCTGATTAGCTACAAGTGTTGCTGTGTAATTCTTGTTGAACATCCCCATTTGCTCCCCCCCAGCCCACACCCACTTTGTTTTCAGAAACTGTCTCTCATTATGGAATGGTTGTACTCATTTACAGAAGTGTCACCATGATAATAGGAGGTATGGTGGGGCAATTTTAAGGGAACAATAGACAGACCAGATAAGACAAACCATGTTTATCGCAGATGCTTGTCATTTATGCTGGTGTAACCCCTTGGTGGCGCTATCCCAAGGGCTACTACCCCTGCCTGCTTGGCTAGTAGCAGGTTAAGGGGCCTAAGTTCTGAAACGGGTGCCTCCACCCAGAAGTCAGGGTTGGTAGTGGTCAAACTAACCTGGGCACAGCCCTCTGGGACACTGTAACCCCCCTCTTTCCTTACTAGTGGCTGGAACAATACACAACAATCACTTTCACAATACCCCGATACACCACACAAGTACCCACACTGGTTGCACTTACCACCAGGGCTTTCCTCTGGCCCGGCCCTGGGGACCCCCTGTAAAACAAGGTTATACACAGCAAATAGCAGCAGTACAGTACTCTTGCACAAACTGGAACCACAGTCAGGGTAAATGCAAAAAAGAGTTAGATCTGATTTATTTAAGGGGCTTGAACAAGGGAAGGGCATAATCAGGTTACTTTGCGTAAAGGCTCTATCAACCAAACAGTTATGCATGCACTTCAGGGTCCATAAACAGTCACACACTCTGGGTACCCAGATGGAGAATGGTTGACTAGCCAGGAACATTGCAGCTGGTTGGGGCCCTGTGATGGAAAAAAACAACATCCACAACACACACTGTTTGTAATCCGGAGCCAGAGTGCTCAGTTCATGAAAAGAAAACAAGACAATCAGATGACACACTTTTAGATTAGGCTGTTGTTGAAGGGAGCTACCCTGATGATTACTCATGATACCCAAGACTGGACACAGGCTGGATGAAAATCGAGACAGCAGGTGGTTAATCTGGAGTGCCAGGAGAAGCAGGGCCCATACGATTTGCCGAGGCGTTGTTCCTGTTCAGGCGTGGAGCAGGGGGCTGATCCCCAGGCAGGTCTCTTGTCGGTGGCTTTCTCTGTGCAGTGGGGTAGTCTGGCAGGGCCAGCATGGCATGGCCCAGGCCGAATGGAGATGAACACGGATTCAGTCCGATTAGGCTGGATAAAACTTCCAGCAAGCAGAACACAGTTTACACAGTGGGGAACCAAATCGACCCACTTTCAATACACATCACATTTACATGTAAAGGATTCTATGGTACCAGAAAGTAGAACACAGTTCACACAGTGGGGAACCAAATCACGACCCACTTTCAATACACAGCACATTTACATATAAGGAAATTCTACTGTACCAGGCAAATCGTTCTCCAGTCACGATCGCAAAGTCTCTGCACAAACCGGGGATTCAAAAGCAGCTGGAAATCCTGACAGGCCGATCACATTCAGCAAATCTTCGGTTTTCTTCAGATTAAAGCCTGGTTACAGTCCAGTGGCTTAAATAGTCCTCACAACTCGGATTCAGTCCAAATAAACTCTATTTTCCCTCTCAGAGACAGCAGGCAGGCAGACAGGCAGGCCAAAACTTAGCCCTTTCACAGTTCTCCCATGCAAAACTACACAGAACTGCTCTTCAAAATCACTTGAGCTGTTACTTCTTCACTTCTCAGCTCAAAACTGAAACTAGCTGCAGCAGCCTGGGAAATTGCCCAAGATCCAAAAGGTTTGGTTGGCTGATCCTCCTGTCAGTCACAACAAAGGCTCCACCTTCAGGTGCAAAAAGGTGCCAAAAGCCCCAAACTACAATTCCTATAGATTTTGACTCCAGACAGCTCCTGTAGTCCAGTTCCATTTTAGGTCCCCCCAGAACTGATTGGTCCAATTCGCAGTCCAGGACCAAGATAGTGGAGATAAACAAAACAGTCATTGCTGCAAAGAAGTCAGGTTAGACAAACTACATTATCATTATCACTCTAAATGATATGACTGCAATCCAGGCAGCTCTTAAAGAGACAGTACACAGAGGCTATACAGGCACTCTCTGACAATCACATTTAAACTGCTAAAATGCAGGACACCAGCCTGGCAGTGAGCATTTAGGCAAGTTCAAGGAAGACTTTTCAGGAATCCCCATTTGTAGGGGGGGTTACAATGGTGTTTCTTTGATGACCATGAAAAATTCCCCTCCTATCCCCACCAGTTTGATAGAGAACTCCCTGCTCCTTATCAAGCAACTGATAAAATTAAGGTTGTGGCTCCACCTGAGGACTTTGTGTGTGTCTGTGTGTGTGTGTATATATGTCAGTGGAACTCTGAAGAATTTTAAATTAATGTATTCCATGTCACCATTCCGTGTGTGTGTGTGGGGGCATTCTACTACTGAAATAATGCAGAGCTTTGAATTCTTATATTCCATGGTGAACAATCACACAGTGTACTGAATATGAAGGAAGACAGGTGACTGACAAGTGAAAAACATCTGTGGAGGGACTATTTTGCATTATTTAGCAACATTTTATTATAATTTTTGTGGGTTTGAAAACTTTTAGAGTCTTTGTTTTTTAAAACTTGCCTCTGGGCCCATTTTACTTTGCAGTGTGCCTTACAACACCCCTGACCATGGGGTAAACGTAGTGTGACCAACGCCCTGTCGTGTCTTATTGCTTAACTATGATGAGAGCTGTAAAGAGAAAAGTACAGTTACATAAGAACTTACTGTAATAGTAGATTTCAAAAGAGGCACCTGCAGTAAGTCATAACATCTTGGACTAGAGCCCGCAGGCACTAGGACCACACAGAAACTTTAGCTAGCAGTGTCAGACGGTGACGTCAGCGTGACGCTATATAGGAGGTGATCCCCACGCCCGCCCTCCAGTTCTCCCGCCGGAGACCTAAGAAGGAGTGACAGGTGAAAGGAGTGGTTTCCTGGAGCCAAAGGAAGGCTTACAGGAAAAGAAGCAGCGGGGGGGGGGGGTGACCTACTGCAGGAGTCTCTCTCAAAGATCTGCTGTTACGGTAAGTTCTTACGTAATTGTTCTATCTTACTTCAAGAGGGCTCCTGCAGTAGGTCATAACATCTAGGACTGAGTCCCAAGCAGTGTCAGTCAGACAAGGACTAAACGCGGGAGGCAGAATAAAGGTCTGCAGAAGGAAGCAGGGAATTTAAGACGGAAGACCCTGTAGAACAGCTAGTCCAAAGCCAGCCCTGCACCTAGAGGCAATGTCCATACTGTAATGCTTAGTGAAGGTGTGGACAGAGTTCCAAGTAGCTGCCGCACAAATCTCAGCGGCAGAGACTTTCCTGAAACAAGCAGTGGATGCAGCCATGCCTTTGGTTGAATGCCCTTTAACTTCCCCTGTAAGAGGCTTGTTGTACTTCTGGTAACAGAACAGAATACAGGTTGCCAACCATTTGGACAAACATTGTTTGGAAATAGCAGTACCTTCTCTTTTGGGTGCAAAAGAAACAAAAAGTTGATCCATTTTACGGACTGACTTCGGTTAGTATGGTAGCGCAAAATTCTGTGAACATCTAAGGTATGCAGAATTGCCTCCCCCTGACTGGAATGCTCAGGGTTATACACTGGCAAGTATATGGTCTGATTCAAAGTAAACTCAGAAATCACTTTTGGCAAAACCTTAGGATTTGTACACAGAGCCACCCGGTCTCTGTGACAAATCAAATAAGGCTCCTTACACATCAGAACCTGAAGCTCGGAAATCCTTCAAGCAGAAATAGTAGCAACTAAAAAGAACACTTTCCAAGAAACGTAGTGCAGGTCAGAGCTCACGGACGGTTCAAAGGGAGACAAAGTGAGTTTGTCAAGAATGAAGTTCAGAGGGGGGGGCGCTGTGGAGCAGCAACATGGCGGCCGCCTTTTGAACTAGCTCTGCACCTTCTAAAATATAAAGTTTGAAATCTATATGTGAAAACATATTCCTTGACTTGAGATTGTTCTGGGGTATATCTGAAATCCTTTGCTACAACATGAGCCCGAAAAGAGACCCCAAACATGCATCTTTCACCATCGAGCTCCTCTTCAGGAACAGAGCCGATGGCCAGTGGTGGGGTGGTACAGCCTGAGTTACCCTCAGCACAGATCCTGGCTATGCTTACAAAATTACAAGTGACTGGGGCTGAAACTAATAACGACTGACGGCTGTGGAGGCTAAACTGACCAAAAATGAATCAAAAATTCTTGAGAACATTACCTTTATACAGGAGCTTAAGGAGGTAAATGATCACCAAACTGAATGCAACGCCATGTATGTCCTGGATTTTAATTACCTGAAGACCAAGGTGGAATCCCTGGAGAATGTGCAGCACCAAGCGAATGTAAGAATCATAGGTTTTCCTCCTCATTTTACGTCGAAAAATGAACTGTTTCAGTCGGTGTACAGATTGATTTTTAAAGACCTGCAGTTACTTCCTCCTGACTCAGAAGTCAGGTTGGTGAAGGTTTTTGTCATTCCTCAGAGGCCACACCAGTGAAGTGACTCCACGGGGAGTCCTTTAACTGCTATAGCCACACTATCCTCCACTGAGGCTCGGATTTCCGTTACAGGCAGCGAGGGCCAAATGAGACATACTGTGGGAAGGGAGCTGACTGGCATTTTTCCTGGACTTGGCTGCTCAGACACAGGCTAAAAAGAAAGTTCTGCAAGGTATAAAAAAAGAACTTCTCCAGTGCGGAGTTGCAGCCCAACTCAGTTACCCACTGAGACTACAAATTCGCCACAAAGCCAAAACCCATATTTCTGCGTATCCTGAGGCAGCTGCAGCCTTCGCAGAATAATAATTAAGGCTCTGCAGCCTGAAGAGGAATCAGAAGATGAAGGGTGACTTTTTCTTCTAGCCTGATTAGGTTTGAGATGGTTCCCGATTAACATTTGGATTTTTCCGTGAACGGACAGGACTGGTGGAGTTTCTCCATTCCTTTCCAGAGTTTCACTGATGGTTGCTTTTGGCTCTGGTGTGCAATCGTCTGTTATTTGATGCACCCTAGAATAATGTCTGAATATGTTAATAATTATATAAAGCTGTGTTTCTCTTTATAAAAGTTGTTTTTGTTCTATTTCTTTATGGCTTTGAGCCTAGATGCTGCTCCAAGTTAAATTCATAAATAATGTTCTGTTGATGCTGAAAATATGGTAACAGTAAAGATGGTATGCTAGACACCTTTCAATTGGTGAACGGTAACTATTTCCTTTATGTTGAATACCTGCAGGGAGCGTTGCCATGCCTTGCCTAATAATGCAGGTAAGCACAACAATTTAATTGAGAACAGGACATTGTGGTTTATATCTGCTCATATTTACTAGCATGTTTCATTCGCCCTTCACACATTTAGTTCTACTTGGGGCTTGATGCTCTGGGCTTAATCTTTTTCCTTTTTAAAAAGAATATTCTTCGTGAGAGTGTCACAGACCTACAGAACAATCAAGTTGGACTTAACTCCGGGGCCCGGATATTCAGAAGAGTTGCGCATGGCGCAAGTGTTGAACCATGCACAACCCACTGATACACCCCAGTGCGATATTCAAACAGGGATTGTGCCTGCTACAAATCCCAATGCACCAGAGCGCATCAGTAATGTATGCGGCGCAGGTGGGGGGGCGTGCCCATGCATACTCTGCACATCCCGATATTCAGCCCAGGATGTGCTGAGTCCATGCATGTGCAACCCCTACTTGCGCTGCACACAGGTGAGCCAAAAAAAAAAAAAGGAACAGCTGGCCACCCACAGGTGAGCTGCTGTATTGCAAGGCGCAACACAGCAGCTGCCACCTGTGGGTGGCCACCTGAGCTCCGGCTGCACCTTTGTGGCGGCTCCCCCATGCCCGATCGTGGGCATCTGTGTATAAATATAAGTCCAATATCCCTGGTGGTCCAGTGGACCGCTTGCAGCCCGATCGCGGGCATCCATGTAAAATGATATGTCCAATATCCCTGGTGGTCCAGTGGACCACTCGCAGCCCGATCATGAGCATATGTAATAATAAGGAGAGCTCCACGGTACCGCCCACTGAGCCCCTCACCCGCTCCCCGGTCAGGCGTGGCGGCAGCACCCACCTGCCTGCAGCCCGCGCCGCCAACTGACAGTGTACGGTAGGGCTGTATGCCCATTGGTCCACAGCATGAGTCAATGGGTGTGCAGCCCATACCACACAGTCCAGATATGTGAATGGATCCATTTATGTTTTGTTGGCTTTTCTATATATCAATTCACCATATCTTAATACTGGAATAATTAATTGTTCTGTTGAATATCGGCCAGTCAACGCCCCTTCGCAGCCAAGTTGTGCTGCACCCAGGATTGCACCACAGCCTGGCACAGTCTGAATATCCAGGCCCTGTAGTTTAATGCTGGTAGCTTTCCATTCTGTAAGGACAGATGTGTCTTAGATTCAGTATCCACCTGTTGATAATTTCATTCCTGTACATCCAGACTGGGGGTCTATGTACCTCATTTTAGTTATTTTATATAATATGGTTAATTACTATATGATCATAAAATTCATAAATAAAAAGTTAAAAAAAAACAATAATTAAAAAATAAAGAAAGAATGAAGTTCAGATCCCATGGAGGAACAGGGTTCCTAACCAGGGGTTTCATGTGGAGAATCCCTTTCAGAAAGGTTTTGGAACTCTCCAACTGAGCTACAGTTTTGTCATCCACTGGAATGTGGTGTAACGGGAATCACCATTTGCCAGTCATCTGTATATAATTTTGTTATAAATCTATGTTTTTGAATTTCTGCTTATGAAACATGGCAAGGACAACAGACCCATGGGAAAAACATGGTTGTTTAAAGGGGTTTGACCTCTGACCCAAAGGCCCTTGCTTTCTGGAACAGATGGCTGTAGTAAAACTGACACATAGCTGCAAAACATCCTGTGACTGTTATAAAAGCCCTGTTCTCAGAAAACCAAGTCTTTGATCACTGGATGCTGCTATGAATGCTGCATTTTATGATGTACCAAAGGGGAAGCTGTTCTTTTGGCAGAGCTATGTCAAGTTTTAACCAGCTATGTGAAATAGCTTATCAAGATGGTTTGCTGAAGATCAAAGGGGGAATGCTATTATAAACTATGCTCTGATGAGGAAATAGACTGTCTTGTTTATAATTAAAATATTGCTGTCTTTTGCAGTTTTCAACCAGGCAGTCAGCTGAGGCATTTGGTTATGCATTGTTCATGTTACAAATTAATTACAGGGCTAAGAGTGACCTCATGTGCTCTGACATCACAAGGAGGGTGGGACTTCATCTTTGATACTGGTGAAGCCTGCTGAAAGGACTGACACTTTTTGTTCTGGACTTCTGTGGGACACTTCTGCCAATATAGGTAACAGCCCAAATCATTTGCCAACTGATAACTTAGTTAGAACTAGTTAAATTCAGTTACAAGGTGCTTTGTTTTGTAATTTTCTATTTCTTTCTGACTGTAATCATTATGTATATATGTTTTGTTTTATGTACTGTATTTATGTACTATTTTTAATTTTAGTAAACATTTTTCCTTAAGCCTGCCTGAGACATTTTCTCATTTTGAGTGTGAATGGTGGAACAGTATTGATAATTCTGACATGACTGTTAAAGTGCTTAAAGTGTCACCGTATGCAGCCACGCTAACAAGGATCTGTGTAAAGATCCAGCAAGGTAAGAAAAATACCAGCATCTCAATTGAGTCAGAAGGGGGTTGTGAACCAGGTTGGTTGAATGCCCGCTGGGTCAAGTATATCGCACTGCTTTCCCTGAAGAGAGTGTGACATTTGGACCTGTTACCTGGGTGTGCCAGCTAAAAAGGGTTCATAATTGACCCCTGGACTCGAGACTAGTAGTTTGTTTGGACCTAAAACAAACAGGAGGGTGTTCCTGTTTGTCCCTTGCTCATGAATCACACTTAAAGGTTAGGCACTGTGGTATCAGAGGGCCTGACCACAGGAGCAGATTTGAGACATTTGGTAGGCAGAAATAGCAGACAAGTAGGTAGGTAGGTAAAAGTTTATTTTTATACAGGTAATATATGTCATTTGAACTGATGGTCCAGTTTACAAGACAGACCTGTGTAAACATATTTAAAAAAAATGCATACTATAGTTACCATATCTATCTAGGATAATACATACAAATATCCAATATGTCACAAAGAATAGACACTTACATAGAATCATAAATGTTACTAATATAGCAACAATATGAACAAGAATGTAAAAAGCAACGACAATCCTTCAATAAAAGGAAATTTCCCCTCCCTTGATTCTCCCCATCCTAAAGGTCCACACCCCCTTAGAGTTTATGTAAATTCCTGGGCGGTAAAGTGCAAACATTAATCAAATTATACAATGCATAAGAACAGCATTTAGCAATTACAAATGTGGGTCTTCAAATCTTTTATAATATAAACAAATGTAGAGTAATTTCCAATTTCTCTTACATTGGGGGGAAGTAAATTCCAAATGGTGGCAGCTTGGTGAATTAAAGTCCTATCCACATATTTATTTCGTGGCCCTTCTATAAAGATTTTATTTAGATGTACCGACCTCGTTAGTACCCTTTTTGTATATGAATTCTCTGGGAACAATAATTTTGATATTGGATGATTAAGACACAAATATTTCATTTTGTGAATTAATTTTAACCATTGACAATTATAATTTATATCCAGGGGCAACAAATTTAGTTTACTTAACAGTATACAATGGTCTGTATGATAACTCCCCTTAAGTACATATCTAGCCACTCTAAAATAAATGTTGTCCAGTCTAACAAGAAGTGTTTTGTTGGCTTTTCTATATATCAATTCACCATATCTTAATACTGGAATAATTAATTGTTCAGCTAATTTTTTTCTATCTGTTAATGTTAAACAATATGTGGTTCTCCTTAAGGCTCCCACTCTTTTCTTTATTCTTTTTGCTAAGACCATAATATGTTGAGAAAAGGACAACTGCTCATCAAAGGTTACTCCCAAGTAACTATAATCCGTTGCCTGTTCCAATTTGGTCAAATTAGTTGTATAAATTTGTAATTCAGGAGATACCCCTTTTTTTTTTTTTGTTTTTAGTAAAAATTTCAAACACTTCATTTTTTTTATATTCATAATCAGCCCTGACCTGGTGAACCACCCCTCAACTTTTAAGAAGTCAGACTGCAAATTTGCTTGCACTTCATAATCAGAATGACCCGATGCAACATTACTGTGTCATTGGCATATAGCCGAATTTCTGAATGCTCAGCCACTGATGGAAGGTCATTTATAAATATAAGGAACAGAAGGGGACCCAGGATCGATCCCTGAGGGACTCCTCTGGTGACCCCCTACTCTCAGATAGAAAACCCTGGACCTCCACCACCTGAGAATGATTACTTAAGTAAGATTTAAACCAATCAAGAGGGCCATCTCTAATACCTAACCCTTGCAGTCTCTCAGTCAATAAGGGGTGGTTCGCCAGGTCAAAGGCTTTCAAGAGATCCACAACAATTGCTGCTGTTTCCATATTGTTACCCAAAGATCCATTCACCAAATTATTAAACTCTAAAAGAGCTGTGGTGGTAGAATAATGCTTTCTAAAACCAGATTGATTTGGAGTTAGAAGATTATATTTATTTAGATAATCCGTGACCTGAACAGAAATTAGTTTCTCCAAACTTTAGGCTGCGGGCCTATAGTTATTAACTTCTCCTACATTTCCCCCCTTAAAAATTGGTTTTACCCTACTTTCTTTCCAAGATGATGGAAAATGACCAATTTGAAGGCTCCAGTTAAATAAATAAGTAATAACTGGTGCTATGTGATATGCTGCAATCTTCAGAAACCTACCTTCAAGACCATCCCTACCATAGGCTTTATAGATATTTATTTTTTGTAATACTTTATAAACACTAGAAATTGTTAGAATTTTAAATCTAAAAGGAGGCAGTTTGTTTTGCAAAGAAATAGTTTTTTGATGTACAATTTCTTGGTTAGATGGAATCTTACAGTTTGGGAGGTCAATGAAAAAATCATTTAATACATTGGTAATATCCTTTGGGTCTTTTATCAAAGTGTCTCCATTTTTTAACCTTATTATTTCTTCATGGGGTTTTCTCCCTGGTTTAGTTAATTGTTTAACTATTCTCCAGAAGTGTTTAGGGTCTGTAATCGAATCAATTTTATTTTTGTAATACAGTTTTTTGGAAATTTTAATTAACCTTTTGCATTTGTTTCTAATTTTCTTAAAAAGTACCCAATCCTTTTCTAACTTTGATTTCAATGCTTTCTTCCAAACTTGATTTTTAATCCTAATTTGTTATAATAGTCTATCATTAATCCAGGGTAATCTAGAAGGTTGTTTTAAAGTTTTAACTGTAACTTTAGGTGCATGCAGATCACAAATTTCTCCAAAAATTTGAGTAAAGTGATCAATCGCATCGTCAATATCTGGGATAAGCCTGCAACGGTCCCATTTCTCATTTTCTATACTGTCCAAAAATCGGATCTCAGAGAATTTTCTAAAATCTCTTGTCCAATTTTGACATTGGTGGGCATAGTTGTGTTGCCCATCTTGGAAATGGGACCATGGCAGAGTAACCCACACTGGATTATGATCACCTAGGCATGGAGATAAAGTACCCGAGGCTTCAATCTCAGTTTGAGTGGAGACCAAGATTAAATCCAAAAGTGACTCATTTGATTCGTTTGAAATAAATCTGGTTGGATTTTTTATAAGTTGTTTCAGTCCTAGTGTAGAGACTATATCTTTTAAGAATCTTTCCTGTGGGTTTTCCCAATCACAATTTAAATCACCCATCAGGAGTAATGCCTACTTCCCACTTTTCCACTATGTTTGTTAATATTGATTCTAAATGTGATAGAATTGTTTTTGGCAGTGAATAAACCACTGAAACAACTAATCCTATCTGTTCCAAATTTACTACCAAATATTCTATATTCTTATCACTACCCTGCAACAAGATTTCTGATTGACTGAGAACTCATTTTAAGAAGAGCATTATCCCTCCCCTTCTAGATTTCCTAGCTGATCTCCATACTTGATAATTATATGTACCAAATTCATGATCACAATATTTGTCAGAAAGCCATGTTTCACTCAGTCCTAGGACACATGGATCATGTTCAGCTAAAAGCGTTATCAAAATATCATTTTTGTCACCTATGCTTCTAGCATTGTTATGTAGGAACTTCGTGTTCAAACCATCAGGCCCAGGATTTATTTCAATGTCTCCTGCCAACATCAACAACATACAACAAACACCAGGAAAATTCTTAACAGAAGTACTAAATGTATAATAATTAAAAGATCTATAACAACCCCCTGAATTCAGTCTCCTCCATTGTGTCTGAAAAGAATTTCTCCTTGGTTTATTGCCATTTCTTTCCAATGGTTGATTAAAAATATCAACCAATGTATTAATGATTTATCTTTTAATAACTTATTAGTTATACTAAGATCATTTGAGGCAGCAACACTCAGGAGGAAGCACAGAATCAGACAACCCATGGACTTGGATAATGGCATTTTCAATGTAACAATAGTCTAGAATAAAACATTAGTACTATTATGGTTCTATCCTATAGCCTAGACAGTGTCAGTAACTTGTAAACTATTAATTACATATGCTAAGTGATAACACATAATAATTTTAAAACATAGAAAGAAACAATAGCCCTGAGTGCCCTGAAACGACGTTAAGTATTTCAAGCGTCTTTTACTCAGAGCTTAATAATAAACTATACTGATGTTTTCTACTTACTGAAGTGACAGGGCAAACCGGGATCAGTCTCTCGGTCTCTACCCTTTTCTGGTACTAGCAATTCTTCATAAAAGCCTTAAATTACAATAATAAAAAGCCCAATTTACAATATTATTTTCTTCTTAGGAGTGGCGCTCGCGCTGTGAGCTGTGCAAGGTTTTAATGTTGAACTGCCCCTCCTCCTCAATGATGCTGTTCACAGTTCTCCTCCCACATGCTTCGGCAAATTACTCTTTCTTTTCTCTGGTTACCAGGCAAAGACAAAGGCTGCAGGGATAGCGTTAGAGTGGTTTCTGAGGTAGGAGCACTGGCACACAACACACAATATCTGAACACAGTTCTGCTTTCAGAGTTTAAAAGTCCCGAGATATAGCACACAGATGGTAGAGCAGCAGCTGATGTTACAGCAGCTGAAGTGGCGATAATAATGCAGCGTACCTGACAATGAGCTGTGCGAGGCTTTAATGTTGAACTTTCCCTCCTCCTCAATGATGCTGTTCACAGTTCTCCTCCCACACGCTTCGGCAAATTATTCTTTCTTTTCTCCAGTTACCGGGCAAAGACAAAGGCTGTAGGGATAGCGTTAGAGTGGTTTCTGAGGTAAGAGCACTGGCAAACAACACACAATATCTGAACACAGTTCTGCTTTCAGAGTTTAAAAGTCCCGGGCTATAGCACACAGATGGTAGAGCAGCAGGTGATTTTACAGCAGCTGAAGTGGTGTACCTTCAGAGATGAGTAGCTAAGTCCAAGGCCTAACAGATGCAATAAGTACTCCAAGACCTGTTGAACAGGGTAAGAGAAGGGGGGCCCCAACCCTTGGAGGTTACACAAATGGAAAATCTCTTCCATTTCATGGCATATGTGGTCCTTGTGGAAGGCTTTCTGGCCTCCACAAGAACCTGAGCAACTCTGACAGAAACTCCAAAGCATGAAACAACTATGTCAGTAGGTGCCATGCATAAAGGTGAAGGGATCTGAGGCACGTGGAATCTCTTGTATTCGACATACAGATTTAGCATGCTTAAGTACAGGATCGGCCATAGGTTGCCTGTCTTTCTGGGCACCAGGAAGAGGGAGTAGTACCCCTTTCCTACCTGGGTCCAAGGAATGGGCTCTATGGCGGATTTTCTCAGCAGTGCCTCGATTTCCTTTCTGATGAGTGGAATGTGGTGCATTGGGTAGTGAGAGTGACCTAGAGGGTTGTCTGGAGGTTTCTCCACAAATTCTGTGGTGTAGCCTTGAGCTACAAGTTGTAGGACCCATGAGTCTGACGTGACTGCCTCCCACCCTGACAGGTGGAGGGTGAATCTGCTCCCTACTGGTTTCTCCTGAGTTGGCAGCAGAGTTGGGGGTCCAGGCTATGAGTCAGGAGGCGGTGGGGAGATTAGAAACTGCCCCTCCGGAGGATCTCTGAGACTTGGCTGAGGGTGGTGGTAGCTGCTGAAGTGGCCTGACATTTTTTTTTTATTGTTAATTCTATTTATTCACCCCCTGTGCCGGGCATCCTTCTGGGGTGCACACTTGGCTAGGACTGCTACTCCCAGCCTGAAACCCTAGACCCCAGTGACCTCCCCATTGACCAGGTGGACCCTAGTGCCTCGGCTCACTCTCCGGGCCGTGCCCGCTTCTCCCCTAGCGGCCTGTCTGAAATTAGAGAGAGCCCTACCTGAGTTGACAAGTTGGCCAGGAGATCACCGTGGAAACGGGCCTGCATCGGGATGTGTGTCCTGCCCCTGGAGCCCCCATCATCTCCACGAACACAGAGAGGGTATTTCCTTGTTGTTGTTCCCTCAGGGAGTGCAGCGTGCAATGACGTCTGCGCATGGCTGCCCTGCTGACGTCTGCTGCACTCCCTCCCCCACTTACGTAGAGCTGGCTTGCCTGTGATACCTCCGGTCTCCACCAGGGGTCACTAGGCAGCCGAGCTGACCCCAAAACCCTCCCCAGAGAGAGGAGAGCAGTCCTCCGGACACTCAATTCTCTCTCTCCCCTGCCAACCCCCAACATGTCGTGCTCGTTCCCAAACACGGGTCGCTGGCATGGCACGAGGTGTGGCATCCTGCACCTCAACCCTCAGCGCCACCGGGCCGGCCAAGTGGCCTGACATTTGATTTGACATCTGGCGGGCTGCTGCTTGGTTTGCCGTCTTTGCTGGTGCCAAAAGGGCTGCTTCGGTTTGTTGTAGGACTTGTACATATATTGGACAGAACATAAGGCTTTGCCATTGTCCTGTAACTCAGTGATAATGTCCTTGGCATCACCCCTGAAGAGGACTGAACCTCTGAAGATAGCATCCTGAATGGAAGACTGCACATCCTGAGTCAAACCCGAAATACGTAGCCAGGAATGCCCAAGTAAACAGACAGCGGTTGCCATGCTCCTAGCAGAGACATCTACAGCATCATATCTGGCCCAGAGAGCATGACGACAGGAGATGACAGTCTGGGAGATCTCCGACTTCAGGTCAGAGTCAGGCAAGGAGTTGAGCTTAGCCTCCAGTTGCCTCAGAATGGATTTCTGGAAGACAACCATGTGTGCCACATAGTTCAAAGCTCAAAGGCCCAGAGTAGGGGATGAATAAACCTTATGTCCGAACTGATCTAACTGCCTAGTCTCCTTATGAGGAAGAAAGGTGCTCATGTGCTTAGGTTTGGCAGTGTGATCGTGGGCCACATTGATGACAAGTGAATCAACTTTTGGGTGGACACTGAGGTAGTCTTTGCCATCAAGGGCACTATACAATCTGTCAGCCTTATTGGATATGGCTGCCACCAATGAACGCTGCTGCCGGACCATGGAAGTGAGGATTTCATGAGGCCCTGTCCAAGGTGGAATAAGAGAGGGGGACAATTCATATCCATCATCCAGCCCATGACGGAGGGACAAGAGTTCATCGGAGATAGAGATCTGGGCATTGGCTCTGGGAGGACCGGTGTAGAGGTGCCCACCAGCTGACAGCTGTCCAGTTCGGAGACAAATTGGGTCTTGGCTTCCTGCCACCAAGACCTCAGCATAGCCTGAAAATCCACCTGAGGCTGAGGAGGAGGAGGAAGTGAATAGAGAAGACTGATAGATTGGCAGGTAACCGGGTGCAGGGTAACCCAGCTTCAGGTAGCCTGGCGTCAGAAACCCCGGCATCGGGTAACTGGGAGTAGGATAGCCCGGTGGTGGGTAGCTGGGTGTACGATAACTGGGCATAGGGTACAAAGATGTCAGGTTCCCAGGCAAAGGATACCCAGAAGGGAAATGTGGCGCCTGGAAGTCCAGCATCAGGTAGCCTGGCGTGGGACCCGACGGAGGAGCAGAGGGACTTGGCGAAGGCTCTGCCAGAATGTTCAACAGGCCTGGTAAAGCTAGCTCTGCATTGGCCCCTCAGATCTGGTGTTGGCCCAGTAGGGCCAGCAGGTCCTACCAGAGGCTGGGGAAGAGCTGAAGGTCCAGCCGGGGGAAGCCCAGGCATAGGCGCCAGAGGTCCCGTGGGATGGGTAGGAAGAGCTGGTGTCAGCACAGGGTCTGCTGATCGCAGCTCATCACCATCCAGCCTCGGAGGGATCGGAGGGGTCTCCCCCAAAGGAGGGGGAGACAGAGGATCCTAAGGAGGACCCTCAGGAGCAGGCTGTGGCAAAAGCGGCAGCGGGTGCTAGTCCAAAGAACCATCGTTGGACCTGTTGTTGGGGTCCAACAGAAGCACCCTGGCTGGGCAGGTGTCGGCAGAGCAGACATCTGACTTATCAGCCGAGGCTGGGCGTTCACTGGTGGAGCAGGCATCTGACTTATCAGCCAAGACTGGACAGTCACCGGAGCCAGTGCTCTTAGACCCAGGGAGTTTGAGGGGTCTAAGGGTGGCAGAAGTCCCCAGAGATCCAGAGATGCCCGCCTGAACTATAGTTGGCTCAGACAGGGAGGCCAAAGGCTGCTCCATGGGGGAGGAAGCAGGCTTGGCTGGAGGTGTGCTCCCTTTAATGGAAGAAGGCTGCTCATCGTCCGAGGCCCCCGAGGGTGCCACAGGCAGGAAGCAAACCGATCCCGGTTCCGGTGTTTCTCCTTGTCCTGCTTCTTCTTCTTTTTGTGGGAATCTGAACCCGATAAGGAAGATCTACTCCTCAGCTTCTGCAGTTCTTTCTCCGTGGAAGCTACCCAAAGTTTAAGGATGTGGGCTTCTAAAGTCTGTTGGCACCGGCGACCTGAGTTCGAGAGCGAGCTCAGGCGTTGGGGGTCTGCAGGGGAGGGAGAGGATTGAGCATCCATCGGGCTGCTCTCCTGCCCTGGGGGGGGGACTCAGGGATGTCCAGCGCTCCAGTGACCCCCGGTGAAGATGAGTTGCTGCAGAAGCATAGGACCACATGTACTTTGCATGGCTGACACTGGGCAGGGTTGCCATGCATCGCAGCGTCAGAACGTGCACCACGCCTGGTGGGGGTGGGAGGGAGAAGGGCTTTCGGGGCTACAAGGGGAATAATCCCTCCCTGCCTGGATAGGCAATGGCACAGCCAGTGCCACCGCCACACACCCAATGCTGGTTTCCTGTCACTGCCCCTTCAGTCTCCCCAGGTTATCCCTACCCTGGACCCGCGGGGAGGTCCATGACGTCTCTGAAGATGGTAGGGGACACAGTGGGTGGTAGAGCGAGTCAGTGAGAGCTGAGGCCTGAGAGAGTTATGGGTTAGGGAGTGAAGAAACAGAATTGAAAAAGGAAAAAAAGTCTGTTTACTGCGTTACTGTGTGGTCTGGTTGAACCTCTGGTAGGCTGCACAGTCCTCGGTCTTGTGCTCAGGTCCCAGGCAGAGAAGACAGAGGGAATGGTCATCCTTGTGAGGAAGCTGACAGCTGCAGGAATCGCACTTGTTCTTATGTGAGTCGGAGGATGTCAGAGAAGACATACACAAGAAATTTTAATCACAAACAAAACAAGAAAAATAAAGAAAAGGAGAAGAAATACTCATCCAAAATGGCAGTTGACTGAAGCAAGGAACTCCATGAGGTCCAGTGTGCAAAGGTCGATGGCAGAAAAGAACTGGAGGGCGGGTGTGTGGACTGCCTCCTATATAGCATCACGCTGACATCGGTCATGTGATGTCGGATGGCGGTCCCTGCCTGACACTGATAGCTAAAGTTTCCATGTGGTCCTAGTGCCTAGTGACTCTACTCTGAGATGTTATGACCTACTGCAACAGCCCTCTCGAAGTAAGGTCACTGAAATGACAGTTCTGCTGCTGTGCTGTTTCACTGTTATTATTTAACACAGCTTGTTTCAGATAGCTGATGGTCACCAGAAGCTCTTTCAGTATAGCATAGCTTTTTTCTTGTGCCGTGCATGTATGCTACTGTAACAGGCCTGTTTAGTTCTGAACCTTGGCAGAAGAAGCTTGCTCCCAGAGTCCTTGTTGTGTTTTGTAACCGTTACTGTGCTGATTGATATGAGGTTATTCAGCCAGTACTACAGGACCTAACTGATTTTGCTCATATTGGAGCTCATCAGCGGTAGGCAACAGCATGAAGTACAGATCAGTGCAATAGTTTTAAAGTATATGCAGAAGGAATCACAGCTTGAACCAGTACAGCAGTACTTTAAAAAGTAAAACCAGGAGAAGATCCAGGATTGCAGTGAATCATTATTGAAAAGCATTTTTGACAGGGAGTCTTCAATTTCCCTGGATAGCTGCAATGCAGATACTCTGGGTCCTATTCTCAAAAGCTTGCACATGGCACAAAGTGACTTGTGTCCAACATGAATGATGCCAAGTAGCATATTGCGCCATTAGTTGCGCCAAGTGGGATGGTCAAATACAGTCTGCAACAACAAGCAGGCTGCTTGTGCCAAAGTGGATTTGTACCATGGTTGTGCCACAACCCCCCGATGTGACATGGCGCAAGGGGGTTTATGGCAGCAGCAGTGCCCTATTCACAAAGGGTGGCTGCCAGTCCCCTAATCTGGAATTCACAAACAACCCCCAAGGGACATCCATCAAAGTTCATTTGACATCTACTGGGGTTGTGCCAATGTGCCCCCAACCAATCCTTCATAGGTCAGGCTGCCACCACCAGCCCCGATCCCCAATAATAACTAATGTTAAAGCTCTGAAGGGCTGTCAGACCCCCCAGCCCCAATCCCAGATAGAATTATTGAAATCAGCCCTGGTGGGCTAGCACCCCCAACCCGATCCCCAAAATATTTAAGTTATTATTATAGGTCGATTACTTTCCTCTAAATGTAGCCCTGGTTGTCTAGTGGCCCCCCACCCCCCTACCTGACAGTGCCCTAGCAACCTGCTCCCCCTGACCCATACCCAGCTGGTGACTGGCACAGCCACCTCTCACTCACCGCGACCAGCCACCGACTGAGCTCTTGTATGCTCTGTATGAATGTGCACTGTAAATAGGACATGCTCAGTGAATGTGACAGCAGTCATTCACTGAGTGGGTACTATTAACAGTACACACTCATACAGAGCTCAGTCCATGACTGGCCGCGGTGGCGAGAGGTGGACTGTGCCAGTCGCCGGCTGGGTATGGGTCGGGGAGGGAGTGGGGTGGTAGGGCACTGCTGGGTGGGGGGGCCACTAGACCACCAGGGCTACCTTTAGAAGAAAGCAATCGATCTATAATACTAACATAAATATTTTGGTGATCAGGGCTGGAGGGGCCGCTAGAACACCAGAGCTATGTTCAATAATTCTATTGGGGATCAGGGCTGGGGAGGGTCCAGTAGTCCTGCAGGGCTTTAAAATTATTTATTATTGGGGATCAGGCCTTGGGAGATGATAGCTCTGTGGGGTTTTAACATTATTTATTATTGGGGATTAGGACTTGGGGGGGGATGATCGTCCTGCAGGGCTTTAACATTCTTTATTGCTGAGGATTGGGGCTTGGGGGGACGATAGCCCTCTGGGGCTCTAACATTATTGATTATTGGGAATTGGGGCTGAGGGCGCTTGTGCTCTTCTACTGCGCAATGCTGCAGGCTTGCGGCAACCTGTGCAGGTGTGCCCTCCATTTGGCACACCACTTGGGTTGGCGCAAGCCATGGGACTTAGCCATGGGAACCCTGCCCGATAAAGAATCAGGCGCAGGGTCCCCAGCGCATTGACATTTGGTGCAAGTCACCTTTGGTGTGACTTGCACCATCCCGTTGAGAATGGGCCCCTCTGTCTTTTCAGGTCTGTCAATGGAATCCACTTAATCATAAAATACACACATGTGATACAGGATCCAGCAAACATTTTTGGAAGTGTGCTTGAGACACTGTAGTTGTTTCATAGTATCTATAGATTCTCAGCCATATTTACTGTGAAAGGATCAAAAAAAAAAAAAACATATTAATGTGTGCTTGAAATAACTTGCAGCCTGCCATCTTTAGACTCCTGGTAATTTCCAGCATGGGCGCATCCACCAGGGGGGATGAGAGGGATGTGTCCCCCTCAATTTTTTAAGCCAGCCATCATGTCTCCCTTAACATTTTTGGCTTCAGTACATTCCCCCTAAGGTGTGTCCTTGTGCACTCACATGTTAACCACAAAGCAAATGTACATTGCCAAAGAATAGCACACAGAAACAGTTGATCTCTTAAAAGAAAGCACATAAGTGTGTATGATGGTGCTGCTATGTTAGACTTCTCAGTTCTTCACCCTGAAGGTGTGGATGTAACCATCTCATTAGCAATACCAGCATCACCCTCAACAGGTGTGATGGCGAAGGGACGCTGAAGGTCTGAATAGGTGTGGGTGGATGGAATGACCCAACAAGGAGAGGCAGAAGACATCCGATAAGGTTAATGCCCAATGGGCTTTATTCAAACAACAGGGGTAAGTTGACACAGTCACAAGGGAAGAGAAGGTAGTCAAAATGTTCAACAGGAAACATGAATTAAACACTACGCTCTAAATACTACACTCCTAAGAACTTAACCAAATTACTAAACCAGGATCCTGGAAGATCTATGAGGTGCACCTCGGCCTAGTGCCACTACATCTTAGTTCTACCCCCGGTGCTTCTATTATGGTACCATGGTACAGTTACTAGCTCTGAGAGGGCTCATACAGCATCAAATTGCACAGTACAATTTCAACAACATGAATTCATAAACACACATCAGAGTTTATTTTCATCAGATGCCTTGGTGCGCACAGATGATGTGGGATGAAGCAGAAGGAGGAGGAGAAGAAGAGGGGAAATTCTTGCTAGGCAAAGAACGGTTACCACAGTGCAGACCTATAAAAGGCCACTGGGGTCATGAAAGGTTTGTAAACAGACCATGTGTTCATCGGCATCAAAACCCACTCTCTCCTAGGCTGCCGGTATGACAAAGCAAGCTGAATATGCTCCTGGTAACAGCCCACTGGAGGACTGACAGGAAGAAATGAGCTGCAGGAAGGATACGGGCACAAAACCCTCGGAAGGGCTGCCAAAACAAAACAAAACAAGACACTGAAGGTTCCCCAGCTCAAAACTCATTTGGGGGCTGCCAAAGACAGAATGAAGCCACTGAAGATTCTCTGGTGCAGAGCCCACTGGAGGGATACCAAGAGCAGGATGCAGTGACTGAAGATTCTTGTGCAAGCAGAAACAAGGAGAAAACAGGATTAAGACAGAAGATCTTGAAGTGTCCAGAACTGGGAGCAGGAAAATAAGAAAATGGCGGCTGAGAATCACAGTGGGCTTCGACAACTATCTTGCTATAACAAGTTATACAGAATCAAACAAACAAAACACAAAATCAAACATTTTCTTTCATTTTCTTCCTTCTAATTACTCTGACCAGGTTATAAACCCAGCAACTTATCTGGAATGGATATCATTAACTGCAGGTACTGCGGAACACTTTTCAGAAGGGCAGTTTTACTGGATTTAGGACACTGTCCTACACACTGGGCCATTTGAGATCTTAGGGATCAGCTCCAGGCAGCATGGGCAGAGATTGAACGCCTCAAATTTCATATTCAAGAGCAAATATAAGAACCACCCGCCATTTCCCCAACATCCAACAGAAGCACCTCGACCATAGAGGGTAGTTGGTCCGGAAGGTTGGCAGGTGGTTAGGAGGGGTAAATCGGGTGCCCCGTCACTCGGTGCTCTCCAACATATTATCTCCACAAACCATATAAAAACTACAAACAGGTATCTGCCTCTGTCTCTGAAATCAAACAACGGGGCAGAGGACACTGCAGAGCAGGACACTGCAGCACAGGAGCTAGCTCAAGACAACTTGCCCAAAACAGGAACCAAAAAAAAAGCAAAAAGGAAATCCAGAAAACGTCTGATCATAGGAGAATCCATGATTCGGGGAGTTGATACCTATCTCCAGCCAGGGATAATGGTCAGATGTCTCCCAAGTACATCAGCGTGGAGAGACACTGACCACATTGCTAAAATTGTTCAGGAAGCAGGAGGAAACATTGATGTCCTGGTATACTTAGAGACTAATGATCTCTCAAACCAGTCAGTTGTGGAGACCAAGGAACACCAGACCAGGCTGGGTGACAAACTATCATCCATTTCATCTGGCATCTCCTTCTCTGAGATCCTGCCAGTCTGGGAGAGGGGGGCAGATGGACGGAAGATCAGAGAAAGGGAGATAGGGGAGCTAAACATGTAGCTCAAGGGCTGGTGCCAGGAAAAAGGACACAAATTTGTACGGAACTGGCAACAGTTTTGTGAGCGAAAGTTCTTTAAATTTGATGGACTGCATTTGACTAAGGAGGGAGTCAGTGCATTGGGGCAGACGTTTGATGTCTTTACAAAATATTTAAACTAGCAAATGGGGAGAGGGGTGCAGCACCCCATATATCAAATGGGAAGAACACCCCTCCCCCCTTAGCTAGTGGTCAAACAGGAGTTCAGCATGTTTGCAGTTCATTTGCATCACCAGGTAAGGAAAAAGGTCTGGCTCTCCATACGATGCACAGGAGAAACGCCAGACCTCACCCAACAACTAACACACTGAAATCTGGCCAATGGAAAATCATGTACACAAATGCTCGCAGTCTGTGAAACAATATCTCAGACCTGCAGGCAATAATGACAGAGGCTAAACTGGACATAGTAGCAATTAGCAAGACGTGGTTACCAGTAGCCACACTTGGGAGACTTCAGTACCTGGCAGTGTACTGTTCAGAAAAGACCAAGGTGCAAAGGGGTGAAGTGGCCCTGTATGTCAACGAAAATATCAAAGCTACAGAAATTCAGAATATACATAAGAAGACAGAAGAACTGTGGGTCACCCTGGAAACAGGAAATGTGACAGCCATAAGAATTGTGGTTGTCTATAGGCCCCCAGACCAGGGGGAGGACATAGACACATTACTGTTAGAAGATATACAAAACATAACAGCTAAAGGGGAGCTTCTAATAATGGGAGACTTCAACATGCCAGATACAGATTGGTCAATACCAGCAGGAACATCCACTAGAACTAGACACATGGTGGATTCCCTGCAGGGGGAAGGCCTCAAACAACTGGTACAACAACCTACAAGAGACAGGGCTATCCTAGATCTAGTACTGACTAACAGGGAAAGGATCACAGATCTCCAGGTAGAAGGTCACCTGGGGGCCAGTGACCATCACATGATATGGAACTAGCAGAGCCATTATCAGAACTGTTCAGTGAGTCTCTGAGCACAGGAGAGGTCTCATAAGACTGGAGAAGGGCTCATGTGATCCCGCTCCACAAGAGTGGTAGCAGGGAGGAGGCAGGGAACTACAGACCAGTCAGTCTTACCTCAGTAGTGGGCAAGATTATGAAGGCACTCCTTAAGGAAAGGATAGTGCAACACCTGGAATCTATAGGACCACAGGATCCAAGACAGCATGGGTTTACAAAAGAAAGGTCCTGTCAAACTAATCTCATAGATTTCTTTGACTGGGTAACCAGAGTGGTGGACCAAGGGGGAGCAGTTGATGTCACCTACCTTGATTTCAGCAAAGCTTTCGATGCTGTTCCACATAGAAGATTGATTAATAAGCTGGGTAGGCTTGGGGTGGGTGAGAAGTTGGCCAACTGGGTGGCAAACTGGTTGACAGGCAGAAAACAGAGAGTGGTGGTAAACGGTATACAGTCAGAAGAGATGCATGTCACAAGTGGGGTACCTCAGGGATCAGTCCTGAGGCCAGTCCTCTTCAATATTTTCATCACTGACATTGCAGATGGACTGGAGGGTAAGGTTTGTCTGTTTGCAGATGACACCAAGATCTGCAACAGAGTAGATGATCCAGATGGGGTGGGCAGAATGAGAAGAGATCTGGATAAACTAGCAAAATGGTCGGAAGAGTGGCAACTGGGGTTTAATGCAAAGAAATGAAAGATCATGCCTAGGGAAGAGAAATCCTGAAGCCACCTATAGGCTGGGAGGGGAGTTGCTAGCAGTCACAAGGGAAGAAAGAAACTTGGGTATCATCATAACCGATGACCTGAAATCATCCAAGCAGACCACTAAAGCAGTAGGTAAGGCTAAGGGGATGTTAAGAGTGTATTAGTAGGGGTATCACAAGTCAGAAGAGGGAGGTAATAATCCCTCTTTACAAGACACTGGTTAACCCCATCTGGAGTACTGCGTGCAGTACTGGAGGCCACACCTTCACAAGGACATTAACCAAATTGAGGCAGTCCAGAGAAGGGCAACCAAAATGGTGCAGGGACTGCATCAGAAAACATATGAGGACAGATTAACAGAGCTCGATATGTATACCCTAGAGCAAAGGAGGGAGAGAGGTGATATGATTGAAATATTCAAACACTTTAAGTGCATTAACAAGGTGAAAGAGTCTATCATGTTTCAATATAAGAAAAATAGCCGGACAAGAGGACACAGTATGAAATTAGAGGGAGGTCGATTAAGGGGGTAATGGGAGGAAGTTCTTTTTCACAGAAAGCATGGTGGATGCACGGAACGGCCTACCTCAGGAAGTGGTGGCTATGAATACAGTGCAGGGCTTCAAACAGGCATGGGATAGGCATAAGGGAGCAATACAGATGAGTATGAATAGATAGGTCATTGACAGAGCAAAGGTCAATGGCACATTCATAAGGTAGAAAAAAGAAATGGGCAGACTGGATGGGCCTTGCAGTCCTTATTTGCTGTCAACTTCTATGTTTCTATTATAGCTGCTTTGGACTGCAAGGGCACTTTGATACTAGCTGGCAGACTCACCAAACAGTCTACTAATGGCATAGTTGCTCTGGCCCCTCCCTCCTGATTACATGCACGCCCACCCCTCCGTTATAAATATAGAAACAAAGAACTTGTTGTCAGAAAAGGACTGCTTAGCCCATCGACTCTGCCCAGATGATCCCAGCCTAATCTGTCTACACAGCCCATAACTGGTCTCAGCAACCCATCCCCCACACTGCCTACTTACTAATATTCCCCTGTGTCTGTCCCCTACATGCTTGAAGTGCCCCACTGTTTTTGTCTCCACTACATCTGCTGCCAGTCTGTTCCAGGCATCTACCACCCCTTCAGTGGAGTAGCACCTCCTCACATCTCTTTCTGCCCCCCTACAGCTTCATCTGATGCCCCCGGTCCTAGTGCTCTTTCTCATTTGAAAGAGACTCCCCTCCTGCACCCTGTTCACCCTTATAAGGTACTTGTGGGTTTCAGTCATGCCCCTTCTCGCTCTCCTCTCTTCCAGGGTGCACATATTGAGATCCTTCACTCTCTCCTTGTAGGGCTTCTTGTACAACCCCCAAATCATTTTTGCAGCCCTCTTCTGGATTGCCTTCACTCTGTCTATGTCTGTTTCTTTCTGAGATGCAGTCTCCAAAACCAGACACAGTACTCCAGGTGGGATCTCACCAGCGAGCAATACAGTGGCAACATCACCTCTCTCTGCTTGCAGGAGTTACCCCTCCCTATGCACCTCAGCATCCCACTAGCCCTGCCCACTGCTTTGTCACACTACCCTGCCACTTTGAGGTAATCGGTTATGCTATTCCCAAGGTCCCTTTCCTGCTTACTGACTGTCAGTACCCCCCCTCCCCAAATCTGTACTCCATGTCAGGTTTCCATGCAATAGGGACATGATTTTGCATGTGTTGTCATTGAACCCCAGCTAACATGCTCTTGACCATTCCTCAAGTTTCCCAAGATCCTTGCGCATTCTCTCAACCCCATCCTGAGTGTCCACCCTATTACAGCATTTGGTGCCATCTACAAAAAGGTATGGTTTCCCTTCTAGTTCTTCTGCAGTCTCACTTATGAAGACTTTGAAGAGGATCAGTCCCAGTTCTGAGCCCTGCGACATCCCAGTGGTCACTGTCTCATCATTAGAGTAAGTAAGCAATAACCCACGACAGGGCATGGGGTTATGAAGATTTAATGCACACCCTGGGTGCATTGTGAGGCATGAGGCCACATGCTGAATACCCTCACAACACCCGGGAAGTCAGTAATTCCCCATAACCTCATGCCTTGGAGTGGGTTATTGTGTTTATAAAATGGGTTATTCATTATTCATTTCAAAAAATACAGAAAAGGGTTTTTTTCCTGTTTAAAGGGGGAAATTTTAAGAGTATTGTTCTGTTTTTAAAGTAGTCCGCAGCAACATGTGCATATTTAATTTCTTTTATAATAATACAAATGCCACAAACACAATATTAAAATCATTTATGACATTTTTTTTTTATTAAATACATTACAACAGTTGAGACGGCACTTTACTTTGTCATCCACTGTACTCCTCGGGGCCAACATCTGAAGTTTCATTGCAGTATGTAGTACTGCAAGCAGCAATATGCTTAAAAATACATCTTGAATTTCCTTAAGACTGCTAACTGGCCCTGTGCCTGACCGACTGTCGGCATACTTAACACTGTTAACTGTTCACTGCTCCCATCGTTGACCTACCGTCAGCATGCTTAACATTGTTAACTGGCCTTGTACCCGCCGACCGCTGCCATCACCATCACTCACCCTGCAGTCCTATGTTTTCTTTTTTTTCAACTCTCAGCTCCGGAGAACACTTTGTCTGATCCAACATCCATGCTGTGTGTGTGTCTCCCTCTCTCTCTCTGACATTGTCATTTGCCGGTACTTCCCGTCATTCTCTGGCTCTGTATGGAGGGATATTGGTTCTGGGTCTGCAAGGCATAGTTCAACAGCCTAACTGTTGATTAAATAGGAGATTTAATCAATGGGCAGGTGATGCTGTTAGACCAATCAGGTTTCTAGTTTTTCCAAACCCATTCTATAAGTGCCATTAATTACTATCCTCTGTTTCCTATCTGTTAACCAGTTTCTAACCCAGTTCACCCCTTTGGATCTCACCCCTAGGCTGCTTAATTTCTTTATCAGTCTACTGTGCAACACAGTGTTGAAAGCCTTGCTAAAGGCCAGATAGCCTACGTTCACTGCCTTCCCCTGGTCAAGCAGTCAAAGAAATCAAGTCAGATTAGTCTGTCATGACCTTCCCCCGTGAATCCATGCTGCTTGTGGTCTTGCAGCCCACTAGATTAGAGATACTCTACCAGCCTTTCCTTAAGCAGGGTTTCCATTAATTTCCTACCACTGCAGTGAGACTATAGTTGCTAGCCTCCTCCCTGCTGCTGCTCTTATGCAGTGGGACCATGTCTGCTCTTCTTCAATCCTCCAGAACTATGTCTGTTTCCAGTGAACTGTTGAATAAGGCTATCAATGGGGCAGCTACCAGCTCTCTGAGTTCCTGTAGTACCCTTGGGTGTATCCAGTCCAGCACCTTATCCTTTTCCAACTTCAGAGCTGCATGTCCTTTCAGGACTCTTTTCTCTGGAGGTGGACTCTCCTGTCCCTTTGCTCCACTTACTCCCTGGTGGTCTGTCCGCCCCTTCACCTTTCATCCACTGTGAAGACTGAGTAAAGGTACCTGTTCAGGATGGCATCTTTTTCTTGATCCTCTTTTGTGCAGTCTTCTCTGCTGCCCTCCTAATCCTTACTATCCCTCTCCTTGCTTTCCTCTTCTCACTTATGTATCTGTAGAAAATCTTACCCTCTTTAGCTACCCCTTTAGCTATCCTTTCCTCTGTCTGCACCTTTGCTCCCCCTCGCTGCCTTGCCCACTTCCCTCTGTTTTACTTGGCATGCCTCCCTAGCTTCTTTCCTCTGTTTTCTTATACCGCTTGAATGCCTCCCTTTTTTCCTTTACCACCTTGGCAAATTCCCTAGAGAACCATAATGGTCTCCTTTTCCTTCTGCTTTTACTCACTTCCTTTATGCAGAGATTGGTTACTTTAATTATGCCCTCCTTTATTGTTCCCCACTGTGCCTCTGCCTGGCAATTCCAACTGTGAACTAGTTTCTGAGGCATTCTCCCATTTCTTTAAAATCTGCCTTTCTAAAGTCCAGGACCCTCATCCTCATGTGGTTAGCCTCTATGTTAAACCTAGCTGCACAGTAATCACTGGTACCTAGGGGATTGGCCACTGTGACATATGTAATGCTGTCCCTGTTTTTAAGTACCGAGTCTCCCTTTCTCTACCCCTAATCTGCATTTGTTGACTCCCTCATTTGTTTCCTTCTCCACCTTACATTCAGGCCCTTTGAGAGGAATTCCGGGCCCCAGGTAAAGTTCAGACTCTGGGGCCCCCACCAGCTCTCAGTCCCTTTCCTGCATATAGTATGCTGGGTGGCCTGGGCCCCTCTTGGTGCAGGGCCCTGTGAATTATCCCCTGCTTCCCCACCCTCTCAAGGACCCTTCCTACACTACCCATAGTAAACTACTCCTTTGTTCCTCTACACCTTGAAATTTATTCCCTTGAAACCCAATGGGCAGGCCTTTTGCCCCGTCCTTGTATAAACTGCCTTTTGTTAACGCTTGATTTCTTTATACTCTATAATCTGTTGCTCTGACTGTTACATATAAATTATTGTTCTGTTTTTATTTATTTATTGAATTTTGATGACGGGATTGGCCCACTGGGCCCCAAGGGTCCCTTTTTCAGTTCTCATACTCCTCTTCCCCTTCCCCCCAGGATGCATCCAGAAACAAGCTTTTTATCAGCTCAATATGTCTTTCCTGGTGAAACTTTTGAAAATAAATAAATAACTAGCAGGTCCAGTACTGAGTACTGCCCTGTCTCTGGTGGGTTCTTTGACCAACTGACTGAGTAAAGTTCCTTGTATGGAGTCAATAATGGCCCTGCTCCTTGTCAAATCCCACAATCAGAAGACTCCACTCCACATCTGGCAGGTTGAAGTCTCCAACTAGCAGCACCTCTGCCATGATGGCCTAGCCTACATTGACAATGCAAGTCTGCTATGGAGTTGGCACACAGTAGGAGGGGGAACCAACTGGCTAGTCAGATTTTAATACTAGCCCCAAAAAACAAAAACAACTCATCGACTGGGGTCAAGAGAAGGAGCCTGAAGAATGTACAGCTATTTTGGGAACTGAGAGGTGTCTGGCTAGGGAAGGGGGTACCATGGAAATGATGCTGTCAGGTCCTGGCATAGTGCCAGAATGCAGCATGACTGCAACTTTTGAATTTTTTAGATGGGGTGACCAGAAGACTAGCCTTGGCCATCTGAAATAGGGGAAGGCATTTTATTTTAACCCTGCATAATACAGGCCCCAAATACTGAATACCCCAATGTTTGGTCCCAGAATATGGAATATTCAGCCAAAGGTTCAGGAATAAGTATTTGCACAGCCATACTTTAGAAGAAGGCAGACACTTGGTGTGTGGAGAGAACGGGGGTGAGTTGAGGACTTAAGGTGAAAGATACAGAAAGACAGTCTGCATATTGGCCCAGTGGCAATGCAGTATATTGGGTTTGTGAGTAAATCTGGGTGCTTGGCCAGGCAACTGCAGCTAAGGCTGTGCTTTCCAGCCTGAGGAGAGAGGGTGCCAGTCCAGCACTACAGCAACACCTGTGGTGGGCCATGGAGCTTGCCTTTCCCATTAGATGGTCACTGTGATGTGGAAGGCCACTAGGAAGGATGTGCCGCCCTCTACTGGGTGGAGGGTATAGGATGGGGATAAAATTACAGCTTGTCTCAATGGCAGCCAAAACATTCGGACCTCAAACTGGGGAGCCTGGTGCCAGTCAGCCAGCCAGATTCAGTGCTTCTCAGCTGAGTCCTGGAGAAGCCATCGGGGAAGATGGCGGCATGCAGCACCAAGGTAATGAGGGATGAGGCTGAGTGGTTGCCAGGGCCATGGAGCTGGAGGGAATACTGATCTCTATGAAACAAAAAGATACAGATTCAAATCTGTAGACAAGTTTGAAGCTGAGGAGGACAGTTTCTGTAGGAAACAGGAAGCCAATGAAGGTTCGGGGAGGGGGGGAGGTGGGAGTAATGTGGTCTTGTATTTTTTGCTGCAGGTGAAGGGAAAGCCAAGCCAGCCATCCTGGATGTACTGTAATCTGTCAAGGTGGAACTTAGGAAGGTCATTGTAAAGGCAGTTAGCCATGCTAAGAGGTGACAAAAGGGTGAACAAGGATTTCTCTGGGGGGTAAGGAAGTGGCAACCATGATGAACAGGTGGTAGGCAGGTGTACAGAGACTAGGAAATGACACTTGGTAGTTTTTTTCCCCTTCTTTTCCACCAGTTATCATCACCTGCTCACACCATACTCACTGAAGTCATTTGCTATTCAAAACACACTGCGCGCACACTTGCTAATGGAGGCATCCTGCAGAGCTCAGCATATCTGTTGTACTGCAACGCTATTTCTGGCTCTCTTACAAAACTCCCCAATTGTTTGTAAACTAATAAATAGTCCTAAACGGTATCTGTCAGATGACCCTGTAAAAAAAAGACAGGTGGCTGCCAAAGAGAACACCTGGTAATATCAGGCCCTGCACCCTGCTGACCATACTGGATGCAGACACTGGATGGGGAACACCACTGAAGTCCCCCGCCATGGGGGATGCTGGTCCAGTGGGTGTCAGGCTTGGAGGCTCACAGTGGGGCAAGATGTGAGGCAGCAGTTTATGGTTTAAGCAGCTATATAATAAAAAAACTGAAATGTGTAACTGCTAAACTGAGAGTGGTGTGTGCTGTGGTGCTGACCCTGTGATGTTGCAGCAGCACTGCTGTGCAGGAAAGTCTGGTTTCACACTTTAAGCCAGGCTTCCATCTCAGACCACTGGCAGCCAAACTGTATTACACTTAGACAGGTACAGTGTGCCCTAATGCATCGACTGATAGTGGTTCCTTTTTATTATGTTTGCTTGCACGCGTGTGCAAGAAACATAGTGCCATCATCCAAGTTTTTGGAGGTGTGGCAGCCCTTTTCCAATTTAGTCAGTGTGTTTGCAGGCACGGACGCAGTTCTTCAATGAATGCTGCAGCTGTCTATGTCAACAGTTGAAAATGCAGTGCTGTACAGTTGAAAGGGAGAGCTCCGCTTCAGTGAGCAGCGCTTCCCCCTCCACACGCAGCGCATGTACATTGCGTGCTCATGCGCTCCCCCCCAAGCACATACTGTATGGCTGAAGGGGGTGCCAAATCCCCGTCAGCTCCCGCCCCCAAAAGCTTTCCAGAGCCACGCTAAGAACCCACCCCAGCGTGGCAAAAAATATTATAATATGAGGGTGCCCAATCCCCGTTGGCTCCAGGCTCCAAACAGCCTTCCAGCTGCCACGCTGGGAGCCCACCTCAGCATGGCAAATGTCGCGTCGTCTCCTAAAAAAAAAAAACAAACAAACAAAAAAAAAACTGTAAACAAAAACATTCCCTCGGAGGTTTCCCTGCCCACCAGCCCACCCACTGCACACCCTGCTTCCCCACACCCCATCTCACTCCATACTTACCTCCAGAGCTCGGCAAGACGATCTTCGGTGGACCGGGAACACGTCTGCACTCTTCAAAGCCAACCGCAAACTGAGGAAATGCCGGTAAGCTGTATAATGCAATAAATAGGTTTTTTTCAACTGTAATGCATATCTCAGGCATTCTTGGAAATTTTGGCACCAAATTTTCAACATGGGGTTTTTGGGACCCCTCCTCATGAATTCTTGAACTGTCATGGCGTTAATCGGGCCCAAAGGGTGATTTCGCAGTCACTGCACGAAATCACCTTTCAGGACCGTTTAACAAAACGACAGTGCAGTGTTCATAAGCTGGACTCTCAAAAAGCCTATGCTGCAAATTTGGTGAACAAATTCCTAAAAATGACTGTTTTACGAGCGTGCGTTGAGCAGTTCCTACGCATGCTTGTAAGTTCGCAAATTTTTAATATTTGCACTCTGGATTTTCAACATTGCCATTTTCCACACCTTCTTATGAGCAGTACAGCTGTCATTTTTCACATCTCACTTGTAATGTGTTTCTGCTGCATGAAGGTGAATGGGTACAGCTGGTGTGAAATCAATGTATGGGACATTAAGGAAATCATAGTGACACTGTTCATGAGCAGAGGTCTTAAAATGGCTATGTTGAAAATTTGGTGACAAAAGTCCATAAAATAACTGTTACGAGTGAGCATTGCGCAGTTTCCACGCAACCTCATAAGTTCATGAATTTGTAATATTTTCAGTCCAGATTTTCACCAGTGGCATTTTTCCACACTTCCTTATGAACAGTACAGTTGTCATTTTTCACAACATGGCTGAAATGTGTTTTCACACTTTCAGCGCAGAAATGCATGGTCGCTGTGGGAAATCATTGTTCGGGACAGATAAAGAAAATCACAGTGACACTGTTCATGATCGGAGGTCCCAAAATGCCTGTGTTAACAATCTGCTGTAAAAAAATCACCAAACTAATTACATTACGTGTGTGCTTTGCATGGTTTCTACACACGCTCGTGACTTCACCAGTTTTTTTAATATTTTCATTGCAGATTTTCAGCATTGCCATTTTTTACACCTCCCCATGAACAGTACAGCTGTCATTTTTCACATCCTGTTCGGAATGTGTTTTTGCACCTGTGGTGCTAAATGCCGTAGTCGCTGTGCAAAAGTAGCTTTCGACTAAGAAACTGATATTGCCACTGTTCATGAGGTGGAGGTCACAAAAAAACATGCTGAAAATTTGGAGTGAAAATACCAATGAATGCCTGAGGTGTTAGGGTTACCGACCATAACACCCCACCCTGTAGAGAATGACAGGCATCGGGGTGTGACTTGGGATTCTCACCTGTAATGCTCATACCATTCCACACCCTGCTGTCAGTGAGAGGCATCGAGGTGTGCCTTGGACTCTTCGGCCCCAAACTTCACCCCATTCTCCTATACCACACCCATCTCACCATATTTCCTGATGGAATGGGGTGCGCATAAGAGCCAAAAACCCCAAGGCACACTGTGACACTTGTCGGTGTCAGCAGGGTAGGGTGTGTGAAATGGCGTGGCCATTATGCCTGATGACCCAAAGGCACACCTCAATGCCTGTCAGTCTCTGCAGGGTGGTGATGGGGTTGGCTTCAGTTCAATACTTCACTGCCATTCCTATTATATAGCTCAGTAACTCCTACACTACCATTGCCAATGCCAGCAAGCAAACATTCAGCATTGACAAATGCTTGTTTATTAAACAGCTGTGTACAACCCTCTTGAGTGCATCCAGTTTCTAAACTCCTGAGTTCCCTGCTTCCACCCACTCCTGGTGAGCTCTCCCAATGAAATATTTTATAGTAGCAATCCACAGCTACAATTTTGTTAATTTCAGATAGAAAGAGGCAGAAAATTAAATGCAGGGATGTGACACCAATACAGTATTTTAGCTGATGTTGGAGGTATGTGGGGGAACTGGCATTGTATGTTCTTTTCTTTTCACTGTTCTAAGCCTAAGGGCAAACATTCCTTTGAATTCAACAAAGAATGGAGTTCTATTCATCCTGAAAGTGGCTGTTTGTTTATGTCAACAAATGGCCAAGAGAGGTTAGATGTCCCCTACAGAGCACTGAACCATGTTTCATGTATTATGTTTGCTTGCACGCATGTGCAAGAAACATAGTGCCATCATTCGAGTTTTCGGAGGTGTGGCAGCCCTCTTCCAGTTCAGTCAGTGTGTTTGCAGGTGCTGCCGCAGTTCTCCAATGCCTGCTGGAGCTGTCTATGACAGCAGTCCAAAATGCAGTGGAGTACAGTTGAAAGGGGGAGCTGCGCTTCAGTGAGCAGCAATAAGATGTCGCCTGCTCATGCGCTCCCCCATACACACACACACACACACACTATGCCGCATACTGCATGCCGCCCCACCGCACACATGCTGTAGCCGACAGGGTGCCCAATCCCCATCAGCTGTGCTGCGCCCAAAGCAGAGTTACATATGCCACGCTGGGTGCCCACCCCAGCATGGCTGCACATTGTATAGCTGACGGGGGTGCCCAATCCCCAATCGGCTGCACTGGTTCCCCCCCAGTACAGGGTGCCACACTGGGAGCCCACCCCAGCGTGGCAACAGATGCTATTGCCGACGGGGGTGCCCAATCCCCAGTTGGCTCCACGCCCTCCCCATCAGCCGTCCTTGTGCCACGCTGGGAGCCCACCCCAGCATGGCAAATGTCCCGTGTCATCATTTAAAAAAAAACAAAAGCCTGAAACTTAAAAACGGTCCCTCGCTGTCTCTGCCCCCACCTGTGCCCACCCACTGCGCACCCCACCTCCCCACAACCCCCTCACCCCATACTTACCTCCGGACTCCGGCGTGATGATCTTCGGTGGACCGGAAACACGTCTGCACTCTTCAAAGCCGACCGCGAACTGAGGAAATGCCGGTAAGCTGTATAATGGGATAGATAGGGTTTTTTCAACTTTGCTGCATATCTCAGCCATTTTTTGGAATTTTTGCACCAAATTTTCAACATGGGGTTTTTGGGACCCCTTCTCATGAATGTTCTCACTGTCATGGCGTTACTCGAGCCTGAAGAGTGATTTCACAGTCACTGCACGAAATCACCTTTTAGGACCGAGTAACAAAACGACACTGCCACTGTTCATAAGGTGGGCACTCAAAAAGCCTATGTTGAAAATTTGGTGGAAAAATTCCTAAAAATGACTGTTTTACGAGCGTGCATTGCGCAGTTCCTACGCATGCTCGTAAGTTTGCGAAATTTCAATATTTTCACTCCAGATTTTCAACATTGCCATTTTATTACACTTCCTTATGAGCAGTACAGCTGTCATTTTTCACATCTTGCCCAAAATGTGTTTCCGCCCATGTAGCGCACAATGGCGCAGTCGGTGTGCGAAATCAATGTATGGGACACATTAAGAAAATCACAGTGACACTGTTCATGAGCAGAGGTCTTAATGTTGAAAATTTGATGAAAAAATTCCTAAAAATGACTGTTTTACGAGCGTGCGTTGCGAAGTTCCTATGCACGTTCGTATGTTTGCGAATTTTCTATATTTTCACTCCAGATATTCCACATTACCATTTTATTACACTTCCTTATGAAGAGCACAGCTGCTGTTTTTCACATGTCGCCCCAAATGTGTTTCCGCCCATGTAGCGCACAATGGTGCAGTCGGTGTGCGAAAGCAATGTTTGGGACAGATTAAGAAAATCACAGTTACACTGTTCATGAGCAGAGGTCTTGAAATGGCTATGTTGAAAATTTGGTGACAAAAGTCCATAAAATGACTGTGTTACGAGTGAGCATTGTGCAGCTTCCATGCACCCTCGTAAGTTCATGACTTTGTAATATTTTCAGTCCAGATTTTCACCAGTGGCATTTTTCCACACTTCCTTATGAACAGTACAGCTGCCATTTTTCACAACATGGCCAAAATGTGATTTCACACTTTCAGCGCAGAGATGCGTGGTCGCTGTGGGAAATCATTGTTCGGGACAGATAAAGAAAATCACAGTGACACTGTTCATGATCGGAGGTCCCAAAATGCCTGTGTTGACAAACTGCTGTAAAAAATCCCCAACCTAATTACATTATGGGTGTGCGTTGCACAGTTTCTATGTACGCTCGTGACTTCACCATTTTTTTTCATATTTTTACTGCAGATTTGCAACTTGTTGCCATTTTTTACCTCCCATGAACAGTACAGCTGTCACTTTCACATCCTGTTCGAATGTGTTTTTGCACTCTGGTGAAGCAATGTCGTAGTTGCTGTGCATAAGCAGCTTTCTGCCAATAAACTGATATTGCCACTGTTCATGAGGTGGGGGTCACAAAAAGCATGTTGAAAATTTGAGTGAAAATACCAATGAATGCCTGAGGTGTTAGGTTTCCAACCATAACGCCCCACCCTGTAAGGAATGACAGGCATCAGGGGTGTGACTTGGGATTCTTGCCTGTAATGCTCATACTATTCCACATCCTGCAGCCAGTGAGAGCATCAAGGTATGCCTTGGACTCTTCAGCCCAAAGTTCACCCCATTCTCCTATACGCACCCATCTCACCGTATTTCCTGATGGAATGGGAGTGCGCATGAGAGCCAAAGACCCCAAGGCACACCGTGACACTTGTCAGCGTCTGCAGGGTAGGGTGTGGTGAAATGGCATGGCCGTTATGCCTGACGACCCAAAGGCACACCCCAATGCCTGTCACTCTCTGCAGGGTGGTGGTGGGGTTGGCTTCAGTTCAATACTTCACTGCCATTTCTATTATGCAGCTCTGTAACTTCTACACTACCAATGCCAGCAAGCAAACATTTGGCATGGACAAATGCTTGTTTTATTTGTTGAAATCTTAGATTAATATGGGGCTTGTGCTACAGCCTCTGGCAACCAAGCAGACTTTCAGGCATACAGGGCCACCAGGAATGCCTATACCAGAGTTATCTGCACTGAAAAAGCCAGCTACTGCAGGAGCACCCTATCAAACTCATGGTCAGATGGAAGAAAATTCTGGCAAAGTCTCTGAAATTATAGGGAAAAAGTCCAAAGGAACTCTTAATATGCTAAAAGTTGATGTCCACAACATCCTGGACCCCACCACAATTGCCAATACTTTCAGTCTGGCATTCACTGACCTCAGCCATGTGCTTCCCTCTAACGTCTTTGACACCAACCAAACCACGGCCTCCCAATATCAACAGATTCAGGATACAAATCGTCCACATTTCTATTTCAAGGCAGTTACCGAAAGGGATGCCAAAAAATACCTCCTCAAGGTGCTTGGAAAATCCAGATCAAGTGGGGACACACTTGACTTGAAGCTCATCGCCCTCACGCTTGACGATGTCCTGCACCCTCTTACCATGATTATTAACTGGTCCCTCACACTCTCCCAGTTCCCGCTCAAGTGGAAGTCTGCCCTGGTGACCCCAATACACAAGTCTGGGGATAGGGCATTACACTGTAACTACAGGCCCATCTCCATCCTACCCCCTTTATCCAAAGCTCTTGAAAAAATAATTGCAAACCAGTTGGTGGAGTACTTGGAGAAATACAACTTCCAATGCTGACAGCAGCACGGCTTTCACAAAGGACATAGCACCACCTCTGCTCTCCTTGAATTTACAGGCCACATTCATCTAGCACTAGACCAAAGACAACTTGCCGGTGCCACCTTTATAGACCTCTCAAAGGCCTTTGATACTATCAACCATCCATTACTACTGAAACAACATGGCATGATACTCTACAATGGTTCAACAGTTATCTCTTCAACCAAACACAACAAGTTAAGATTGGTGACTCCCTCTACTCCAAACTACCTGTTTGGGCTGGTGTTCCCCAAGGGTCAATATTGGGACCCCTTCTTTTCAGCATCTTCCTGAACAATCTCCCTTCTGCCTGTGATGAAAACATTATTCTGTATGCTGATGACGCAGTGATTTTCTTTAAGAATTCTGACCCCTTCCTCTTGAAGAAACAACTGCAGGAAAGTTTCACGCAAGTTGAGGCCTGGTTTGTCTCACAGAAACTAGTGCTAAATTATAAAAAAACGAAGACTATGCTGTTCCACGGTACACATAACAAACATAAACACCAACAGTTGGCTATCAAAAACAGCTCAGGTGTGATCCTGGACCAGACGCAGACTTTCAAATACCTTGGTATAACCCTGGACCCTACTCTGTCCTTCTCCAGTCATATCGATTCAGTTGCAAAATCCGTAAATATTCATATAGGCCTTCTCTATAAACTTAGACCCTGCCTGACATCTGATGCCCTTAAGCTAGCAATACACAGCTATGTTGTCTCCGTCATTGATTATGGGCTTATTATCTACGGAGCAGCCACAGCTACAGCACTACAGCGAGTCATTACAGCGTTGAATAGGACCTACAGACTCCTTACTGGTGCTGCCCACCACACGCATACTTGCGACCTCTATGAACAGTCAAACTGGCTGCAACTTCAGGGAAGGATTACTTTCCAAACCTGCCTACTAGCAAAAAAGTCATTGATGGGACTCATGCTCCCTGAGGTTCAGTCTCTCTTAAGCCCAGTCAACCGCCACCATTACACAAGGAGCTCTGACAGCTATTCTCTATCTGTTCCCCTGCTGTCGCACCGCCCAAGGCCAGTGGTCTTTTGCAGGTGGAGCTCCCAAGATGTTTAACTCCCTGGGCAGTGAACTCACCAAGTTAGGCACCCTCTGCTCATTCAAACACAAGCTACATCAAACACTTGAGTCCAGAGCCACCTGTGACTGTTTCTCATAACCTCCCTGGCAGTCGCTCCTGTTCTTTGCATCTTTCTACTATCACCACCTCTGCTTGCCACCAACCTCCCCCTCCCCCATATATACCCCTGCCTCACTCCCTAGCCCTGGTCCACCACCTTCTTTTCTTACCCTCCTTCAACTCCCTTCCTCTCTCCCTTTTCTAATCTGCCCACCTACTGTTGGACTTGTTCCCTGATACTTGCCTCCTACCCACCTCTCCTTCTACCTCCCTCTCAGTTATCCCTCTACACCCACTCTCTCTTCCACTTTCCTACACTACCTGGCACAACTGGCAGCAACTCAGTTTTTCCGCTCCACCTTTCCCTTTGACAGTGCCCTTCTGGCAGCTTTAATTCATGTAAATATTGTTTGTTGTGACTCATCATTCTTAAATATATGCTTGATTGTACTGTTCTTTTTTTTTTTTAACTCTGTTTATTCACTGCTTATCGGAGAACTCTCTCAGGCACCCACCTTACCCCCAGCTCTACCTCCTTACCTGAAACTCCTCCTATGTCCTGGCACCAGCCTGGCTATCCACCCGGCTCTGAGCTCCCTGAGGAAGGGCCGCCGTATACGCCCAGGGCGCTCTATCTACTAATTCAGGCCAGGCTGGGCTTGGCCCAGGAGAGGAGGTAGTCTGGCTGATGGAGTGTGGCTGTTGGGAGGTGGTGCCATCGCCTGTCTCCTTAGGCAGGGTCTTTTCCGTTTTCTCCCCTTGAAGCATGGATATGCAATGACGTCCTGCTCGGCGAGATGCGTGCTTCCACGCACCTCCCCTGAAAGATGCCTGCCGTAGCTTCCAACCCCTGCATACTGCTGTCATGCACTGTGATGCCTCCAGTCTTCACCAGAGGTCATTCATACAGTGGTGAGTGGATTCCCTCCTCCCCAGGGAAGCAGAGCAGTCTCTAGGATGCTCGATCCTTCCCCGTCCCCCCGACCCCGACAACCCGGCTCGCTCCCGAACCTGGGTCGCAGGCGTGGCGCGAGGTGTGGCGTCCAGTGCCTCAACCTTCAGCGCCACTGGGCCAGCACAATCGTACTGTTCTAACTGTTATTTATATTACCTGTAGCAATTAGACCATGTATACCCTGTACTGAGTTTTGTATTCAAACTGCTTGCCTGCTAATCTCACACAAACTGTTCTTCTATTCTTTGTATACTGACGTGGAGCCTTTGTAAAAGAGCCATTGGCTCAAGGGTATTTATCTGAAATTCTAATAAATAGATAAATATAAATAAATAAGTATCAGGTTACATTTCAAGTGAGTACAGGCCGTTCACTATAAGTATGACAAAGCAGGGAACAAATACAAAAGAGGGAGCACAGTTAACCTAGGGAATATATGACATAATTGAGGACAGGAACTACAGCAAGAAATAAAGAAGGACACAAACAATTAGTTTGGCAATGAACAAGGTATGCCTGCATCATTTGGTTACAACACGACTACAATCAAGGGATAGCTGGAAGCCTGGGAAGGAGGAGATAGTAGCCTGGGCAAAGACAGATGGTAGAGAGAGGGAGGCAGATGGGGGAGGAGGGTAAAGTAATCAAGGAGGGGGGAGACAAGGAAGAGCCCTAGAGGTCTGGGATGAGGGATGGTTGGTAAGATGGCAGAGGAGGAAGAGGAGGATGGGGAGGGGGAGGAGGAGCTAGGGAGCATGGAGTATTTAAAGGTAAGGAGGGGAACAGCCCTAGAGGACTGGGGCGGAGTGTTCAGAGGCGAGATGGGGAAGAGCCCTTGTGGCCATGGAAAGGATAGAGGGGAGTGACTGGGCAGATGGGGGAGAAGAAAGGGTAGGATGAGTTGAGAGAAGAGGGAAAAAAGGGGCAGGGGAAGGAAAGGCTAGGGTGGAAGGGAAGGTGGGAGGGGCATTAGCGAGGAGTGCAAGTAAGTGCTGTACAGGGCAGAAATGTCTGGCTTAGGCTAAGAGGGTCTAGAGGGTCATGGAAAAAGGGACCTAATGAAAGCAATCGCAGGTGGCCAAGGAGACCAGATGTTGCCTGAGCAAGTGCTTAAAAGAGCCCAGTGTAGCTACATTGGATATTTCAGCTGGCAGGGAGTTGAACCAGAGAGGGGCTCTGTAGGCAAAGGCTCATTGCCCAAGGGAGGTATGGCACTGAAGGGGGAAATCTGGGTGCCAGAGCTTCTCGTACTACATGGTTCCAGGGAAGGAGAGAGAGGTCTCAGGACTCCAGGGGGCATGTAAACAAAAGTAGAGCAAACCAAATCCACATAAACAGCACAGACCAATTCTGTCTTGGAAGTGGGTTCACAGATCAAAGAAATGCCCAGGGTGTGATGTAAGAGAGGCAGGGCAGATGATGCAGGCACAGGGGGCTGGTCAGGCTTGGATATTTCTATATTCCCTTATAAAAGTCTGTCATAACTTAGGAAATGAAGCCACAATATCACTGTCAGTTTGGCTATGACTCAAGAGATACCGGTTGGGGATAAGCTTAAACTATCTACTCCGTATCTAGTAAGACCTTAGATAGGTTATTCTGTTTGCATTCTTCTTGTTAAAAAGTGTTCTTTTCCCTCTCTGTAGTGTGCTGTAGTCCCATAGACTTTAGCTTTAACTTTGTCATTGTCAATGGCTCAGTAGGTAGCAGACTCACCTCTGTGGCCAGAAGATCTGTTGTCATGTGTTCTAGTCCCACACCAGGTCCTTAGGGTAATATCTATAACTGACACTGTAGTGCTGTATGAGGGGGGTGCTGCACTGTTCAGGTTCTGTCACTCGGATGAGATGTTTAAGATTCAAGATTTTTATTTTAAACCAAGGTCCCTTCTGCCCATCTCTGGTCACTGACCAAGTGGAAGTAAAAGACCCCTTGGCACTTATCGCTGAAGAGTAATGGGTTTCCCCCAGTGTCATGACCAACAGTTCTTCATCAATTAAAAAAACAGGTCCATGCAACCCACCCTCCAGGGCGTATCTGGAAACAAGCTATCACAGCGTAGTGTGCCTTTTCTGGTCAATAAATTACAAATAAATAGAATTTAGCATGTATAATCTTGTACCATATGTAAATATCATGGAGTATTAAATATTTTTATACACTTCATAATCTCTGTGACTATATTGTTAAGGGTATAGATAACCTAGTGTAACTGGCAAGTCTGTGATTATTTCCAAAGACAGGCTATTAATCTGTGCAAAGTACACCTGCATCTAGACAAGGGTAGGTGAAAGAAAGTTCCCAGTTGTGACAGGGATGAGTCATTTGCCCTTTGGAAAATGCCATTAAACTGTGTGAGCAGCGGCTGGTAGTGGGGTTCTGACCTAAAGATATGCTGAGTGAGAGTCAAGCTGAGTGGTGGCAGCATATTGAGGTGACCATTCAAGCGTCTGAAGGGTCGTGAAAAGCCAGTAGCGCAGTGTGGGCTGTGTTCTAAGATGCCCAGTCTGTGACAATGAGAAAAGTGAAATAATGATTTTGTGGAAGACTGGTTTGTGTTAAGCAATCTGTCTGCAGTAATATTAGCTGTGCACACTGATTTAGCAGAGGCAGAGGATGGAGAAGGAAAACTTGGCAATACTCCCAGGCATCTTCTGACTTGGAGAACAGACACAATATTCTCAGGCTGCCTAGGCATTCCGCTTGAAAAAGAATTCAGGTTTTTCTGAGAGGATGCTGCGTGTGTTGCAGCTGAATGTGAAAGAGCCACTATGCCCCCCCCAATCACCAATCAGGCGCTGTCCTTTTTGTTCGAGCCATTCTATTGCAATGAGTAATTCTACTAACAGCAATCCACAATTAGTTTAACTGGTGTGTGTACTCAGAATGCAACTAATTAGCTACAAACAGCACATGGGAGCTTTAACGTGCAGCTTTTACTCAGAATTGGACAGGAACTGACTGGAGGGAGGGAGATAGCCAGACATTGGCCTGTGATATTAGGGGATGTTAGCTGAGAGCCTCCCAATTCCATTGACCATTGGCTTCAGGCTGCAGCAAACAAAATGCTTTGTCCAGGTGGATGGGCAGGCCAGTGGTTACCTTCACACTTGATGTCAATGCCACCCTATGCTGCTTACATACAAGGGCTAGAGAATCACATTTGAATGTGGTCCTGCAAATTTAAAAATACTTTTTTGGCAGACACTGTTCAGGGTCACCAGGAACATCACCAGAATCTGTAGCTGCTGCAAATTCTGTTGAGGTGCCTAGAAATTGTAGGCAAAGAGTTTTCTGCAAACAGGATGTTTTATAATATGCACGAGTAATCAAATTGCATATGCAAATATGTTGAATATCTCGCTCCAGATTTCAGTCCCCCCCCCCCCCACTACTTGTTCAGTCTCCGCTGCCTGGGAGTTTCACTGTATTTAATAAAGTCTCTGACTAGTTAATTTGTGCTTTCAGAAAGGGGACTTTTCTAAACATTGAAAGTCCAGGCTCAGAGGCCTAGCAAACAGAATAGGTTAATCAATCATTTTGCATGAGAACGATAATGAAAAGAAACAGGTACAAGAAACTAATATAGTTCTCTGGAAGGGTCAGGGAAGCAGTGAGAGCCTCCTTCACCAAGTACAAGGAAAAATAAGGGAAGGAAGAATGAGGAGAGTATGGCGGAGAGTAGCAAATGAGAACAAGGGAAACCAAGAGGGCAGTCAGAGAAGCAAAGGCAGACGGAGCTGTGTATTGCAAAGGGGGCAAAGGGAGGGAAAAAATAGTTCTTTATATGTATAATGACAAAAAGAAAGAAGGGAGGAAGAATTGTTAGGCCAACAGGGAGAGACAGGGCAATTGAGGAGGATGAGCAGAAAGCACCCATTGTTAGACTGTGTAAACTTTAAAGGAACGGTGGGCCCATCCGTATTTACCCTGCCTATCACTATATACTGGACCCTATTTGGTCACAGGTGTCCCTCCCTCCTTTCTTACCTTTACTTATTATGCCCCCTGTACCAATCCCACACGAGCTTGAAGCTCCCCACTGTCTTCACACCACCACCTCCTCTGGCAGCTGTTGCAGGTGTCCAGCACCCTTTCTGTGAAGAATTATTTCATCACATCCCTCTTAAACTCCCCCCCCCACCAAGCTTCATAATCTAATGTTCCTCCCCCTGTGAAAGAAACTACCCTCCTGCATTTTGTTCAACCCCATGAGGTACTTATAGGTCTCAATCATGTCCCCTCTCACTGTCCTTTCCTCCACGGAGTACACGTTGAGCTCCTGCAAACCCTCCTCATGCAATTTCTCGTTGCAACCCCTGCATCATTTTAGTAGCCCTCTTCTGAACCACTTCCACTCTGTCAGTATCCTTTTGAAGGTGCAGCATGCAGATTTAGACACAGTACTCCAGATGGGATATCACCAGTGAGCGGTACAGAGACAACACCACCTCCCTTCTCCTGCTAGAAATCCACCTCCCTATGCACATCAGCATCCAGCTAGCCATACCTACTGCCATGTCGCACTGCCCTGCCACCTAAAGGTCATCAGATATGATTACCCCAAGGTCTCTTTTTATGTTTGCTTGCACGCATGTGCAAGAAACATAGTGCCATCATCGGAGATTCCGGAGGTGTGTCACCTCCTCCTCCAATTCAGGCAGTGTGCTGGCAGGCGCGGCCCCTGTAAGCCAATGCATTTTGGAGCTGTCTGTGACGGCACAAAATGCAATGCTCTGATTAGAAGGGAACTATGCTTGAGTGAGCAGCGACAAAAGCTGCTCACGCGCCCCCCAGCCGCAAGCGTCGCCGCGCCCATGCAGTGTATAGCCGAGCGGGATGCCCTCCCGTCGGCTGAGCTGCATCATCTCCTCCCCAGTACTTGGTTGCCGCTGGCTGAGGCCCACCCCAGTGTGGCAATCAGTAATTGAGCCGGCGGTGCCAATCCCGTCGGCTGGATCCCTCCCCAAAGTCCTTGTGCCGCGCTGGGGCCCACAAGCGTGGCAAAGCAATCCAGCGAGTTTTTTATTTTTTCCCTTTTGCGGCAGAGGATGCCCAATCCCCGTCGGCTGGCTTCTCCCAAAGTCCTTGTGCCACACTGCCACCCCAGCGTGGCAAGTCCTGACGTCTTTTTAATTTGTTTTACTTGTAAAGACAAAAACTGTCAGCATGGGCGTCTCCGACCCCCTCCCACACCCGCACCCACCCCTTCCTTAACCTTCCCACCCCTCACCCCATACTTACCTCCAGACTCCAGCTTGACGATCTTGGTGGACCGGGAACCGTCTGCACTCTTCAAAGCCGACCATGCGAACTGAGAAATGCGGTAGCTGTATAATGGGCTAGATAGGGGTTTCAAGTTAGTGCATATCTCAGACATTTTGGAATTTTGCACCAAATTTTCAACATGGGGTTTTGGGACCCCTTCTCATGAATGATGTCACTGTCATGGCATTGGCGGGCCCGAAGTGATTTAAGCGCAGTGACTGCGCGTGACTCAATCACCCGCAGGGGCCTGACATCCCGACGGTGACATCGATATGAAAGAACCGCTCATGATGGTGATATGCATCAAAAAGCTTTATTTAACAACGTGCGTTAACGCAGTTCATGAGCACAAAGTAAGTTCCTTGAAATTTCAATATTTTCACTCCAGAGATTTCAATATTGCCATTTCACCACACCTTCTTATGAGTAGTACAGCTGTCATTTTTCACATCTCACCCAAAATGTGTTTCCGCCCATGTAGCGCACAATGGCGCAGTCGGTGTGCGAAATCAATGTACGGGACAAATTAAGAAAATCACAGTGACACTGTTCATGAGCAGAGGTCTTAAAATGGCTATGTTGAAAATTTGGTGAAAAAATTCCTAAAAAATGACTGTTTTACGGGCGTGCGTTGCGCAGTTCCTACGCATGCTCATAAGTTCGCGAATTTTAAATATTTCTACTCCAGATTTCCAACATTGCCATTTTTCCACACCTTATTATGAGTAGTACAGCTGTCATTTTTCACATCTCACCCAAAACGTGTTTCTGCCCATTTAGCGCACAATGGCGCAGTCATTGTGCGAACTCAGTGTATGGGACACATTAAGAAAATCACAGTGTCACTGTTCATGAGCAGAGATCTTAAAATGGCAATTTGAAAATTTGGTGAAAGAATTCCTAAAAATGACTGTTTTACGAGTGTGCGTTGCACAGGTCCACCTGCTTCTCGTAGGTTTGCGAATTTTCAATATTTCCACTCCAGATTTTCAACATTGCCATTTTCCACACCTCCTTATGAGCAGTACAGCTGTCATTTTCACATCCTGCTCAAAACGTGCTCTCCGCCCATGAAGCGTGACAATGGTACGCAGTCGGGTGCGCAAACTCAATGTATGGGACACACAACAAAACCACAGTGACACTGTTCATGAGCAGAGGCCTTAAAATGGCTATGTTGAAAATTTGGTGAAAAATTCCTAAAATGACTTTACGAGTTGCTGCACAGTTCCTATGCATGCTCGTAAGTTTGCAAATTTAATATTTTCACTCTAGATTTTCAACATGTCCTTTTATTAAATCTTCCTTATGAACAGTACAGCTGCAATTTTTCATATGTCACCCAAAATGTGTTATCGACATGTAGCGCACAATGGTGCTGTTGGTGTGCGAAAGCAATGTTTAGGACAGATTAAGAAAATCACAGTTACACTGTTCATGAGCAGAGGTCTTAAAATGGCTATGTTGAGAAATTTGGTGACAAAAGTCCATAACATGACTGTGTTACGGTGAGCATCTGCGCGGTTTCCACCCTAAATAGTAAGTTCATGACTTTGTCATATTTTCAGTCCAGATTTTCACTAGTGGCATTTTTCCACACTTCCTTATGAACAGTACAGCTGTCATTTTTCACAACATGGCTGAAGTGTGTTTTCACACTTTCAGCGCAGAGATGCGTGGTCGCTGTAGGAAATCATTGTTCGGCACAGGTAAAGAAAATCACAGTGACACTGTTCATGAGCGGAGGCACCAAAATGCCTGAGTTGACAATCTGCTGTAAAAAATCCCCAACCTAATTATATTACGGGTGTGCGTTGCACAGTTTCTATGTACGCTCGTGACTTCATCATTTTTTTTAATATTTTTACTGCAGATTTGCAACATTGCCATTTTACACCTCCCCATGAACAGTACAGCTTCATCTTTTTACATCCTGTTCGAATGTTTTGCACCTGTGGTGCAAATGCCGTAGTCGCTGTGCATAAGCAGCTTTTGGCTAACAAACTGATATTCCCCCATTCATGAGGTGGGGTCACAAAAAAACATGCTGAAAATCTGGAGTGAAAATACCAACGAATGCCTGAGGTATTAGGGTTTCCAACCATAACGCCCAACCCTGTAGAGAATGACAGGCATCAGGGGTGTGACTTGGGATTCTTGCCTGTAATGCTCATACCATTCCACACCCTGCAGCCAGTGAGAGGCATCAGGTATTCCTTGGACTCTTACCCTAAAGTTCACCCATTCTCCTATATCGCACTCATCTCACTGTATTTCCTAATGAAATGGGATCGCATAAGGGCCAAAGACCCCAAGGAACACCATGACCTTGTCCAGTGTCTGCAGGGGTGGGGTGTGAATTAATGGGCGTGGCCGTTATGCCTGACGACCCAAATGCACACCCCAATGCCTGTCACTCTCTGCAGGGTGGTGGTGGTGGGGTTGGCTTCAGTTCAATACTTCACTGCCATTCCTATTATGCAGCTCTGTAACTTCTACGCTACCACTGCCAATGCCAGCAAGCAAACATTCGGCATTGACAAATGCTTGTTTTAATATGTTTTAAATACATCAGACACACACATATCTTTACATTTGATTTGGTGCCAAAGCACCAGCCTATGAGTACATGTATCTTTGGAGGAACTTTATATTACATAAGATGTCAGAATAAATATCAGTTTGATGTACAAAAGCATGTAGACACTTTCACAGTTTTACACATCATGTTATAACATATTTCTCTTTTTTATTATTATCCCTGTTTTGGGCATGTTTTAATATCTGTTTTTTAACCCCTCCCCCCCATGGGAACAGCACCCCCCCGCCAACACTGGACTCCTAAGGGATGAAATGTATATCTCTTTTGGCCATATACCAAACCCATGTTTGCCATTTACAGCTAAATTGTGTTGTTTTGTGGTGTAAGGCAGCTGTCAATTTCTTTAACTGATAGATATTCATTACTATCGATCTCCAATCCTCTACATTAGGGATTATTTTAGACATCCATTTTCTAGTAACTGCCTTTTTAGCTGCTACCAAATATATTGACAGTAGGGTACATCCCCAGTTCGAGCTCTGTGTTGGCATCACTGACAATAAAACCATCAATGTTGTTAATTCTGTTCCCTCTCCCAAACATTCCTGAAGCTCAACCTGTAGATAGCACCAGTATGGTGTTAATAGAGGGCAGTTCCAAAAGATACAGCCCAAGTCAGATATCAAGCAATTACAACCCCTCCAGCAGTGTTCGTAGTTTGCTGGGAAGTACTTCACCAACACTGCTGGTGAGTGAAAGTACCTGCTACAGCACTTCCATGTGAATTCTCTCCATATCTGGGAGAGGGTAACTTTGACTGCCGGCAGGGCAATTTTACACCATTCCTCTGGCGTTATTTGGATCTCAAGGTCCTCGTTCCACTTACTAAGAATTGTTGGTGTGGTATCTCCTAGTGTCTCTCTCTTAATATTTTATATAAACAGTCTATAGTGTATCCCGTCAGGTTACCCTGGCTCTTTTCTAGTTATATTATTGATGTTGACATCAAACAAAAGTTAACTGTACAAGGCTACACCCAAGTACTTATATTGCTCAGTTACAACCAATTTCTGTCTTTCTGAAGTTAGGATGTTTATTTCTTTATTGCTTTTGTGCTTAGTGTGTTTGCTGTGGATGGACTTTACTTGAGTTTTTTTTTGGGGGGGTTGTGTTATTTCTTTATGCTCCTCCAAGCCCTTGACCAACTACTCCTTCAGGTGGCCTAGGGCCCACTACCAGTCCCCCGTCACCATCTGCTGCCCTCACTGCCATAGCCCCAGTTGACTCAACATATCACTTTGCCGGGGGAGGGCCCCTCCCGGGGCGGGGAACCAGGAGAGGAGATGTGCTCAAAGGCATCCTTCTATGCCAGGTGCACATGGCGAGGGTCGGCATGGACACTTCAGGGCTCCGTGGGGAACCGGGACTGACCGCCATCATTCAGTTGGCTGGGTGGCACCATTTTCCCATTTTCTCCTCAATCTACCCCCTTCCCATGCATTGGTCTGACTGTGGTGGCCTCCTGGAGAGGTGTTCAGCAAGATGTCGAGGCTTCATGCTGCCATGAATGCCAACCACAAGCCACTACCAGGTGCCACCATACATGTGGTCTAGGACCAGCCCATCCCCCTGGGAAGGAAGCATCTGAAGGATGCCTGTAACTCACTCCCTGCCAGACTCCGCTCCTGACACCTGGTCTTGGGGCACAAACCTGGGTCGCCAGCATGCCAAGGAAACACCCATTGCTCAGCACCATGGAGCCGGCCCACTTGAATTTTTTTAATACTCAAGGCTAATTCAGATTCACTAAACCAGTCTTGAAGAATTATAAAATCAATCTGGAGTCTAGCCTCCATTTCCAAATGGCTTTTTTGCAGTTGCCAAAATAATGGTATTGTCTGTATACAACCTAGTTGCTGTATGCATTATAAGCCGTGGCAGATCATTAACATTAATTAGGAACAACAGGGGTCCACGGATTGACCCCTGTAGTATATCTCTGTCTAAGTTGCCCGTCTTTGACAAATGTCCATCCATAGCAACACACCCCTTCCTATTGTTTAAGTGGGAGGAGAACCAGGTGATAGGACCAGCAGCCAGGCCATTTTCTTCAGGCCAGCTATTAAACTATCATGATTGACTATATCAAAGACATTGGACAGGTCAACGAACACCATGCCCATGGACTGTCTGCCATTCAGTGCCCTTGCCACAAAGCCAACGAGCATCGAAGGCTGCTCGATGAGTTTAGACAAAGTGGTGTCATTTGATAGCATACCTCACTCAACCCCCCCCCCTTAAAAATGGGCACGCTGCAGCACATTTCCAACTTTCTGAAAAAATGCCTTCTAGAATACTATGATTAAACAGTTTTATGATAACAGGAACAATTACATTTATTGCATTTTTTAGAAAGCTGATTTCCATATGGTCCAAGCCAAAAGATTTTTTAGCATTAAGTTTTTTAACTTCAAGATACACTTCTTTGGTTGTTCTAAAGTAAAAGCCGGGGATATTATTAGTATTGTCAATTACGTTAATTTTGACCTACACAAAAGTTTTGTTTTGATTAACTTTAGGATCCTAAATGTCCGGTAATGTGCAAAAATAATTATTGAAGGTGTCAGCAGCTATACTTGGGGACATAACCTCACCTTTATCGTTTGTCAGTTTAATTTGGGGCTGAGAGTTCCATGTTTTTTCTAAGTCGTGTATTACATTCTAAGAAACTTTGGGGTCTGTAGTATTAGTGATCTTATTTTTGTAGTACAGTAATTTTAACTTTTTAATAGTTTTTTTACATTGATTCCTTGCTTTTTTGAAAGATTCCCAGTCCTCTAGGTTTGCTGTTTTTTTGCCATATTATAGCTCTAATTCTTATCAATTTTTTCACTGACTCTCTCTCCCATGGGACATGTCTCTAATACATCTTACTTTCATCTGAGCGAGGCTATTACAGATTCTAGGAAGTGTATTGGTGAAAGACTGGAGGGTAGTGGATATAGTCCTGCTCCATAAAGGGGGAGGACAAGGACCAACCGCATACCTACAAACTTGTCAGTCTTACCTCGATTGTGGGTAAACTGATGGGAGACACTAGTCAAAGAAGGCCTCGTGGACTACCAGGAAAGCAGTGGACTCCAGGATAATGAACAGCATGGGTTCATGGCAGGGAAGTCTTGTCAGACCAACCTGATAGTATTCTTTGACAGGGTAATACAGGTAGTAAATAAGGACTAAGCTGTGGATTTACTCTACTTCAATTTCAGCATGGCTTTAGACTTGGTGCCTCACAGAAGGTTGGTGAAGAAGCTAGAGCATCTAGGTGCAGCGAAGGATATAGATGGGTTAAAAACTGGTTGGAAGGGAGATAGTAGAGGGTTGTGGTTAATGGAGTATTAGAAGAGAGAGTTGTCATCAGTGTGATGCCACATCAATTGGTGCTCGGGCCAGACCTTTTCAATCCATTCATCAGCGACATAGCAGAAGGAATTCAGGGCAAGATGTGTCTCTTTACAGAGGACACTAAGCTCTGTGGCAGGATAGACAGCAAGGAAGGGGTTAGGGAGATGCAGAGAGACTTGCAACGACTAAAGAGGTGGTCAAAGGTTTGGTAGTGAAATTTAGTGCCAGTGTAACAAGGCCTACAGTAAGGCAACAGGAGCTGAGGTGTATAGGAAGGGGTATTGACAGCAGAAGGAAGGTGGTATTACTGGTGAGGTCCCACCTGGAGTACTGTGCCCAATTCTAGAGATCTCACCTAAGGAAGGATAAGGACAGGATGGAGACAGTGCAATGTAGTATGACCAAAATGATTCAGGGCCAGCACGGAAGATCTTACGAGGATCAGCTCAAGGCACTGAACATGTACTCGATGAAAGCCAGATGAGAGAGGGGAGATATGATAGAGACCTTCAAGTTCCTGAAAGGAATGAACAAGGTAAACTGCAAGGAGCTATTTAGCATAAGTAGTGGATCAGGAACACGGGGGCCCTGGCACAGGTACAAGTGGAAACTGATGGGGTGGGGAGGTTCAGAAGGGAAGTGAGGAGGTTCATTTTACAGATGAGGTGGTGGAGCCATGGAACAATCTGTCAGCTGATGTGGTGGGCGCCAACACTATCAATGGTTTCAAACATGCCTGGAACATAGTGAAGGGCTTACTGGGTTGCTCAGAGTGGTAGTGGTAGGGCGGGATGGGTGTATAGTGTGGGTTAGAACCTGTATGGACAATAGGTCCTGGGTTTGTTAGGGTTTCATGGGCAGACTGGATGGACCATTGGCCTTTTTCTGCTATCATTGTCTTTGTTTCTGTTTATAAAACATAGACAGAAAGGCCTCCTTTGCAGCCCTGCATTTGCATTTCTTCTGTAGGCCACTAGATGGTGCAGTAATACCAGGGTTAGTGAAAGCATAGAATTGCAAGGGCTAAAGTGTCAATCCCATATTGCTGTGTATCTGATTGCCCTCATGATGTTAAGGTGGCATGTCTACTTCTGCCCTTAATGTAGCAACCATAGATCTCCTTAGGCAGACACAGGAACAGGAATTCCAACTGCCGCTGTGTTGGAGGCCTGACATACTGAAATACATTCACTAGGTAAACCCCTATAGTTCTAGTCCTTGAAATTCTGTGGCAGAAGGGAGGAAATACAACAATGTAAAATGAGCCAGGTGTGTGAGAGTTTGTCTCGCTGCATCAGGCTGTGTGACTTCATGATCTTGCTATGCCGCTCATGCAGAAAAATTGTTCCAACCATGCATGTTAAAATAACTTGGAAAAAATAATAAAAGCAAAAGAGCAGCTGCCTGCAGTGTGGCCTCAGCCCACCTGCCTCTGATAGGTACTGTATTCTACTGCATATAAATGTACGAAATGCCAGCAGAAACAAGCCTCACACTCTATCGAGTCTGCTTGTTTGTGCAGCTAGCCCAGCTTGCAGCTGCCCCACCCTCCCCTCCTCACAACAACAGTAGTTGACAAGCTGGCCTTTGGTAGCTTCAGCCCCTGCAGACACCCGTAGCCAGAGTTATTGCCAGTCAATCAGTACGCTTATTCATTCAGTGATAAAAAGGAAGAACCGCTGAGTTCTAGCTTATTTTATTTATTTATGTATTTGTTTATTTTTGTGTATTCATGCTCATAGTGTACAAAACACAATGGAAAAAAACATGTTGAGTCATATGGCATCTTACAAAAATATAGAAATATAGTGGCAGGATAATGTTCTTTACAAATTATGCTACAAAATAATGTGAGGTCAAGATCTGCAAGGTTGTCAGAAATTGTCCAAGACGGGGCCACTGCAGCATACTCATGGACTAGCATCGACCACAGCATTTTAAAATCCACCAGGTGCATAGCACCACCAGTGCTGTTTAATGAGTCCATGTATAGTGTGATAAGTGAGTCCAGTACATACTCAGATGTGCTACTAATGAGGAATCCACAGCCAGTCGGTAGAAGGACCGGCACTACAGCACTGAAAAGCATAACAGCACCTGAAAGCAAGAACCATTAAAACATTTTACAAACAGATTTAGTAAACCTGTTATCTTAGTGCCCAACAATCTTATTGGAAAGCCACAACAGTTTACCCTAGAAAGTTAATAAAACACTTATAGAACTTTCGGCAGCAAAATACTACCTGCGGGGCATGTCCCTGCATCCTGCTAGAGGGCACCAGATCAAACATCTCTGCCCGTCTTGTCTATACTCATGAGCATGTAGAAGGTCAAGGGCACGTCCCCTCTCAGGCTACCTGTGTCCAAGGTGAGCATATTAAGGACCATCAGCCTCTCGTTCTTGTCCCCCAAACCCTTTTATCATTTTGGTGCACTGCTCCCTGTCCACCACCTGTGACCTTGTTGTACTGAGGATCCCAGAATGGCACGTGTGTGATCAGAGCCTTGTAAAATGGCAGCATTCCTTCCATACGATTTTAGGAAAGAAAACCATTGATCCGCTGAGTTTTTTACCCCAGCAGCTCAGTGAGAATACCATCGCCTCATTTTCTACAAAATACCTATTGAATCTTATCATTCCTGGGCACCTCTCTGAAACCAGATAAGCCTTCAGCAAGTGGAGTCTTTTTTTTTTTTATATAATACATTTTTATTTATTTAAGACAATAATAAATATACAATCAATATTAAGAAATGAATAAAACAGTCAAATACAATTTAATGAAACTACTATACAGTAATAGAATTCATAAATTTGCATACCTCAAATAAGATTACTGGTAGCCATAACTTAAGAACTATACCATTTATAAAAAGAAATCAACACAGCAGAGTCACTCAGTAGCTCCGAGCAGGACCATGGCTTGATAGCTCAGTTGTATGCCACCCTGCTTTGCTACTCTAAAATTCCTAATACCCACAGGAGGAAGAAATGGCCACCTAGGCAGGATCAGCTTTTCAATGAGAAGGGCTAGGCAGAAATATTAGAAGAGGCACTCCACCTACCACTCAGTTGCACCTTAAAGAGGACCCAGTATTTTTATATTCAACAGGCATATTATACTCCCCACATAAACTTGTCTGTTGTTATCCAGGTACTGACGACTGTTGCCCACTATGCCAAACTTCAGAAGCTGAATCGCTTTATATGCACTGGGATTGTTTACAGTTGAGATCCCACTGGTCAGCAACATAATGTGAACTCACAAATATTTTAAGTCACCCAGGCAAGTAGATGCTAGAGCGGTTCTCTTGGAAGACTTGTATTCCACTGGAGAGTTTACCTGCAGGGATTGGCTGTTACACTGGCCAAACAGGTTATTCTTTCACACAAGAAAGATACTTCTGCTCTCATTGATAGACTGGCTTAGCAAACTCTCATTGGCCGCCCTGTTGATAGAATGGTCTATGCTAACTGGCTCGGCGTTTATGAGACTACCTGGATTCAACAGAAGGAGTATCTCTGTCAGAAGGGCCCCATGGTGTGATATCATCTCCTTAAATTTGGTTACTACCAAGCCAGCCTGTCAGTGCCGCGGTAGTAGTACCGCTGGCAATGCTGGAGACCCGGGTTCAAGAATGAGCCCAGGTTGATGGGAGATGGCCAGGGAGGGAGGGGGAATGATTCGGCATTTCAGAGGCCACTCTCCTTCCTCGGGGGGGGTCCCATCTGCCACTGCTATGCTGCTTCCTGGATTCAGGGAATGATGGGGAGCAGCATGGCTGAGGGGGGTTGCGCTGGCTGCAGATGATGTCACTGGTGTATTCCTACATCCTTGCAACCCTTGCACGTGCAGATCCTGTGGGTTGGGGACAAGAACAATAGGAAACCCAGTGCCCAACACCTGACGACAAATGGCATGCGGCGCCACAGTTTCCTCCTACTTATCCGGGATGAGGTGCCTCCTAATAAAACAAGAATGAAGCATTCGGGGGTATATCCCCTCCACTCTGTCCCCACCCCAGGGGAAAAGCCAAGGCTCAGTTTTAAGATAGCGCCTCAAGAGAGAGAATCAGGTAATGTACTGTAACAATCTGGGGTCAGCCTTGGGGGACTGGAGGGAGTTCAGGGGCAGAGTCAGAGGGAGCAGAAAAAGAAATTGCAAAAAAAAAATAATTTGTTACTGAGAGAGAGAGAGAGAGAGAGAGATTAGGAACTCGGCCAACAAGCTCATTAGAGGAATGGGTTCTTTCTTCTTTGGTCACTGACAGTTAAGGAATGAACTATTTAAAGGTCTTAAGGCTTTGCATATTCCTGCTGACAGTCATGTGATCTTTTTTTTTTTTGTACCAGCTTGCCCTTAGACTACTGTAATGTGTATCAATTTTACTTGATTTACATGTTTGCACTGCTCCTTTCCAGCACCCGTACAATTCCTTTGTAACCCATCCTTCATTAATTCTGCAGTTCCTTCCCTTTCCTGTTTATAAAACCAATAAAAATGTATTTTTAAAAAAAGTATCTATCGAGCCCAAGTTTAAAAGTAGTTACAGTATTGACTGATACCACCTACTCTGGGAGTCAGTTCTGTCTATTCACCATTCATTCAGTGAAGTAGTTCTTCCCAGAATTTCCCTTGAATTTCATCCTTTCACTGACAGTATACTCCCCCTTGTTCTCTCATCCTTGAATTCTTAGCAGAGCTGTATTTCATCTGTTGGCATGGTCTGTTTCAGGTATTTGAATATTGTGCTCAGGTCTCCTAAATCTTCAATTTCCAACGAGAAGAGCACTAGTCATGCAAATCAGTCCTCATGGCTCATGTACTCAAAGCCCTCAAGCAGCCTGGTAGCCTTCCTGTGAACTTTATTAATCATGTCAGTATGCTTTCTCATATATGGGGACCAGAACTGAACACTGTACTCAAATAGAAATAAAAAAGGACATGGCACTCACCCCCATATACTGTATGTCCTGACAATAAGTCATTGCAGTGATTTAATATAGTGACAAGATCTACGTACTGTTTTTAATGATCAGCACTTTGAAAATTGTTGTGGACAATTGCCTGTTTTCCTGATCTTGTTGTCCAGAGGGTGAGCTGCCACTTAAGCAATAAGGCATGACCAGGGGTTATGTTAATGGTCTGTTATTCACCCTCTAGGGGCGTAATGTTGCACGAGGTGTAGCTGAGTGCCACATGTCCCTTGCGGGTGATTAACTGACCATCAACATAACCCTTGGGACTGCTTTATTGCTATTATTATAAAAAAAAGTTTTGTTTTGCTTTTTAAAACAATGTTAAACTTTGTTCAGTATTAGATAAGGCTATATATGTATGTTAATAAAAGATAAACATTAGGCTGATAGATTGCTTGCAGCCAATCAGAAAGTTCTGTTTTTCTGGCACTTTTTATAATTTAAATTCATTAGCTATTTTGCACATGGTAGAGTATGAAAGTATTAAGACAGCAGGGGGCACCATTTCCCCTGAGAAGACTTACATTAGCAAAACACTGGGATGTGCTCTTGTAGCACCACTGTTGCTGTATTCTGTCTGTGAGTAGTTCACTATATTAAAGGGGAACAGTCAGCACAAAGGGCCCCACACTCAAGCGTGGGGTTGGTCTCAATGTGAACTTTGTGTGCAAAAACATTTTGGGTTACTTACTGTTTAGTGTAGTATAGTAGACAGTATCAGACTAATTTTGCTTACCCCTAGGTTGACATCTTCAGTAACTACAAATCCCAGAATGCCCTGCAGCTTACATCAGAACAGTACTAAAGCAATGGGAGAGTCAGTAGCCTGCAGTGCATGTTAGAACTTGTGTAATCTCCAGTCAAATGTATTATTAAAACATTGGCTTTTTTTCTTATGCTCCTCAAACTTCACCAGTTATTTAAAATTTAAAAGCTGGTGGCTTAGTAAAGTACAGTTACGTAAGAACTTATCATAAAAGTAGATCTTCGAGAGAAGCTCTTGCAGCAGGTAACACAAGTAGGATTGACGCCACCTGGTGGCGGTTCTCTGCAATTTTTTCTTCCAGCAGTACCAATGTGGGAACGCCCCCCCACCAACGTCAGCTCCACCCCCCGACGTCACCCTATATAAGGGAGGAGTTCCCCACGTGCTCCAATCCTTGCATGCCCCCCCCCTTACAGGCAAAGAGATCGCAAGAGGTGATAATCAGAAATTGTGACCCAAACTTTTTCCTCATAATGGAGGAATTGCCAACTTGGAAAAGGCCTGATCCCTGGGGGAAGAAGGGTGGGAAAGTACATCTGCTGCAAGAGCTTCTCTCGAAGATCTACCGTTATGGTAAGTTGTTATGTAACTGTACTATCTTACTTCGAGAGGAAGCTCTTGCAGCAGGTAACACAAGTAGGACTGATTCCCAAGCAGTATAAACTTATAACAACCCCTGGGAGGGGAAGCAATACAGGGAAAAACAGAAGGAACAGGAACATAGAGGGTCCCTCAGGAAACCAGGTCCTGCAAGACTGCAAGGCCAGAACCTGCCCTGCATCTGGAAATGATGTCAAGGCTGTAATGCCTGACAAAGGTATGAACAGAACTCCAGGTAGCAGCAGTGAAAATGTCAGCTGCAAAGAAATTGGTGACTGCTCTAGTAGAATGAGCCCTAACCAGCCCCGGAGTAGACCTGGTGTGCTTCTGATAACAAAAGATAATGCAATGAACCAACCAGCACGACAGCATCTGTTTGGTGATCGGGTGACCTAATGACCGTTGAGCAAATGATAAAAACAGCTGATCGGATTTCCTGTCCCACTTGGTCCTAGCCAGGTAACATCGGAGAGCCCTGTGGATGTCCAAAGAATGAAGCAGGGCCTCCCCCTATTCGAATGCTCTGGGTAGCACACCGGAAGCTGAGCGGATTGGTTAAGGGTGAGCTCTGAAACCACCTTCGGTAGAAACTTCGGGTTGGTGCGAAGGTCAACCCTATCCTTGTGGAAAACAAGATAGGGTTATTTACACACGAGAGCCTGAAGCTCTGAAATGCATCTTGCTGAAATAATGGCTACCAAAAGCAAAGTTTTCCAGGACAGGAAATGAAGCTCAGCCTCCATTGCCAGTTCGAAGGGGGAGGACAGTAAGCTTTTCTAGGACAAAGAGGAGATCCCAAGGAGGGATAGAATCCCAGATGGGAGGTCTGATATGAAGAATACTGTGAAGAAAAGCCTTGGAGACCTCCATCTGAGCCACCGTCTTATCCTGCACTGGGAAGTGATAAGCGGAGATGGCGGCCAGGTGTACCTTGATGGAGGAGTAACTGAGACCTGACTCTGAAAGGGAAAGCAGGTATACTAAAATGGAATTAACCAGACAGACCAGGGGTCCACCCTCTTGGCTGTGGCCCAGATACAGAAACATTTCCACTTCATAGCGTAAGTGGCCCTGGTGGCAGGCTTATGCACCTCAACCAAAACTTGTGCTACCTGATCGGAGACTCCAAACCTGGTTTTAGCTAGGTCCTGAGGAGCCAGGCATGTAGGTGAAGTGAGTGCAGATTCGGATGGATCAGTGACCCATTGTCCTGAGACAGAAGATGAGGGGAAACTGGACTAAACGCTGAAGCAAAGGAAACCAAATCTGACAAGGCCACAGTGGAGCTATCAGAATGAGGGCGGACGGTTCTGACAGCGCCTTGAGGAGAACCTTCTGCAAGAGCAGGAAGTGAGGGAATGCATAGAGAAACCTCCCCTTCCAGGAGAGGGACAATATGTCTTGCCAAAAAGCTCCAGGCTCTGGACCTAGTGAGCAGAAACTGGGCAGTTTTGTGTCGAATTGTGACACGAAGAGATCTAACTCTGGTGTCCCCCACCGGCAGAAGATTTGTTCTGTGACTTCTTGAAGCAGCTCCCATTCATGAGCCTGTGACCTGGTTCTATTGAGTGCATCGGCCAACACGTTCTGTTCTCCTGGAACAAGTACCACTGTCAATATGAGCTAATGTGCCAGAGCCCAATCCCACACCCGCATGTCTTCCCGGCAGAGGGGATACGAGTGTGTGCCACATTGTTTGTTGATGTAGAACATCGCCAAAGTGTTGTCCATCTGGACCAACAGGTGGTCCAGCACTAGGACCAAGAACAGGGTCTGAAGGGCATACAGGGCTGCTCTTATTTTCAGAACGTTGATATGCAGATCTTCCTCTATTGGGGACCAAGATCCCTGAGTGCGATGTGTTCCCTAGTGGGTACCCCATTCCAAGGACGATGTGCCCGTGGTCAGAATCTGGGTCAAGGCCCCTATGTGGAAGGGGGGGGACACCCCCTAGTAAGTTTTGTGATGACATCCACCAGCGTAATTCCTGGCGAATCAGCTCCGAGATCCAAATTGGGGCATCCAAATTGTCCTGTGTTTGATCCCGCCGAACCCTTAACGACCACTGAATGGTTTTCATGTGCAGTCGTGCCAGAGGGACAGAACCTATGGCGGCTGCCATGTGCCCTAGCAGCCTGAGGAGGAATCTTGCGGGGAACCTTGAAGCTGTAGAGACTTTGTACACCAGAACTTGAATCCGACCTGCTCTGTCGGAGAGAAGAAACACTTTCCCGAGGGTGGTATCCAGAAGAGCTCTGATGAACTGGAGGTTCTGGGATGGGAGAAGTTGAGACTTGTCCCTGTTGATCATGATCCCCATGCACTGAAACAGCAAGAGGGAGTCCCTGATGGTTTCCAACAGGCAGGACCTGGAGGGAGCCAGGAGGAGCCAGTTGTCCAGATAAGGGAACACGAAGTGGCCCAGTCTCCGCAGTGGTGCGGCTACCACTGCCAGGCACTTGGTGAAGACCCTGGGGGCTGAAGAGAGACCAAAGGGAAGGACTCTGAACTGATAGTCCTTGTCTTTGAATCTGAACCTCAGAAATCTTCAATGACCCTTGGCAATAGGGATATGCAAATAGGCATCCTGCATGTCCAGGGATGCCAGCCGGTCTCCCGCCGAAATGAGGGGTAGGAGAGTGGGGAAGGAGACCATATGGAATCTCCGGTAGGAGACCCACTGGTTTAGATCACTGAGGTCCAGAATAGGTCTGAGGTCTCCTGACTTCTTCGGGACCAGGAAGAAGTGGAAGAAGAACCCTATCTCTCACTTGGCTGAGGGTACCAGCTCGATGGCATTCTTGTCCAAAAGGGATATGATTTCCCTTCTGATAAGTGCCCGGCATTCCCTGGGATAATGGGATGGGGATGGGGATGGTGATCTGTCGGATGGAATGGCGTCAAACTCTATGGAGTGCCTGAACCCCACAAGCTCAAGAACCCACTGGTCGGAGGTCACTGGACTCTAGGCATCTGCTTAGAGAGAAAAGCGACCTCCAACTGGCTCCCCTAACGAGGCATCTGGGGGGGAGAAGAGGGTGGCCTGGATAGTCAGGCAGTGGGAGGGAGGGAGGGCAGCAGTAGCTGCTTTGGCCTGTCTAGAGGAGGACGAGGCCGAGGAGCCCCTGGTTCAACCCCTACAACTAAAGCCGCCTCACTGCGAGTGGGATTGGAAGCAAGGTTGCTGAGGCTGATATCCCCCACAGCCATGAAAACAGGGCTTCCGAGGTCACCCCTGCTTCGGGCGGTACATGGACTGCACAGTTTGGATGGCCTTACCAGAGTCCTGCAGCCTGGTGATGATCTTCTCCGTGTCCTCACCAAAGAGCATGGATCCCTTGAAGGGAGCATCCAGAATGTTTGTCTGCACATCTGGATCAAACCCAGAAACCTGAAGCCAGGAATGGCATCGGAGGCAAATGCCAGTGGCGGCCACCCTTGATGAGGTGTCCACAGAGTCATAGGTCAACCTCAGAATGTGAGTACCCACATCTGAGCCAGTCTGAAGCAGTTTCACAAGCTCTGCCCACTGAGGGCAATCAGGCATGCTTTGCACAGTGTCCAATCCCAGTTCCCAAAGAGCGTTCTGGAATTGGACCATGTAGGTCAGGAAGTTGACTCCTGATACTGCAGGTGGCAGCAGAGTACACCTTACACAACATTGAATCCAGGTGCTTCGACTCCCTGTCAGGTGTTTGGGCCTCTGCGAACGGTTGTGAGCTGCTGAAATCACCACTGAGTCTGCTGCAGGTAGTTCCGCCAAGAAGGGGTGATCCTGGGGACTTCCGGTTCCGGTATGGTAAGCTAGACATCGACCCACTGAAGCTCCCCGCTTAGCTCTCGTCAAACTGCTGCCCAAAGGTACTAAATAAAATACTTTTTACCAGAATTGTAGTGGGAGAGATTTGTTATGATCCCCCCTCATAGAAGATGGTGAAAACTCACCCTCACCGTAACTGCTTTCTCCCGATAGCAGACCTCGAGAAGCCAGAGAACCAGGGCCTATCGGATAACGAGCGGTCTGGGGGAACTAGGGGTTCCGAGGGGAGAAAATCTGCAATGCCAACTCCAGCCAGAACAGGGGGAAAGAGAAAGGGAATAGAACCTCAAGCAGAGGAAAATATCCTCCGTGCGATCTCCGACTTTCAAGGAGTAATGAGAGACTCTATAAAGGAGCTGCGCACAGACATCAGTACCTTGCAGACCCGCATTGAGGAGGCCGATCACCAGCTCTCCCTTTAGGCCACTAGAACAGAGGAGGTTGAAGGCACAGTTTAAAAACTCCTCTTGGAGCAATTATATCTAGCACTTCATCAGGAGAATGCTGCAAATAGGAGCAGGCACAAGAATATTAGAATATACGGCCTTCTAGAGGGGGAAGAGGGGGAGGATCCAGCAGCATATGCAGACCATCTTTTCTGCCAGCTCCTCGATTTAGAGCCATCCTACCAGATTGACATTGAAAGAGCCCACAGAGCTCTAGGCCCAAAGCCCATTTGCGCAGATGCCAGACCTAGATCATTTGTGGTCAAGTTTCAAAGTTATCAGACCAAAGACTACTTGTTAAAAAAGGCTTGGCAGAAGGGGCGACTGATGTTGGAAGCACATCACTTACTTATGGACAATGATTATGCACCCCGTACACAACAGCGGCGTAGAGATTATTCCCCATTGTTCCCGCTCCTTAGGGCGAAAAAATTAAAATTTCGGACCCCCTACCCTGCAAAGCTTTGGGTGCAATTACCCTCAGGTCCGGTGACTTACTTATCAGCTCTGGAAGTGACAGAGGATCTGAGTAAGAGGGGAATTCTTAAAGGGCCTATTCCAAACCCTTGATCGCTACAGCGGAACCACCAGCTACGATTGATGAGAGAGCCCTCGACCTTCCCCTCCAGGATCTGCTGGATAAACTACGCCAGTATCGGAACCCCACTCTCACTTTCTGAGTAACTGTGAGTAAGGTCTTGTGTTCCCCCTCCCCCTATCTGACCACCGCCTTCTCCTGCTCCGGGGTGGCCTCATGTGCTTTGGGGGAATGGGGTTGGGGAAGGGTCTTTGCCCTGATGGGATGCCCGGATTCCTTTTGGGCCCAGGCAGCTTTGATGAGGGAGACCTTGTGAAAAACTATGTAACACAGAAAGAAAAAGGGGAACTCAAAACTATATCCCCTCACTCACTGTGTCTGCTATACTGGGCCTAGATGGCCGGAGGACAGCTGGCCTTTGGACCGACTGCTGGCTTGGGGATCTTGGGCACTACAAAAAGGGCCTGACCCCTTCCCGCCACTTCATCCACTGATATATTCAGTAGGCACTTTAGGGTCTCCATTTATTGAGCCCTGAGGCTTTATGGCCCGGGAGAATGTCCTGGAGAGATTGTCAGGGTCGGGGTGAGGGTTGAGGGGCTCCAGACCAGCTCCATACAACTGAACCATGGCTCCTAAAAGACTCTTCTATGAGTGAGCAAGACACAAGGGAACTTTATTTACCTCAGACTTTATTCTCCTTCCTTCTTCTAGACAAATATGAACAGACTAATGAGGGAAAGGAAGAGGAAGAGACATCTTATATGGAGAATTCTTACCCCCCTTACCCCCTTCCCTTTGTGTTTTGATGTTTGTCGATGTTATTCATTTTTGGTTCCCCCCAACCCTTTACATATATATTTTTCCTCTTTTAATCACATAGACTATATTAACTAAAGAGGATTGATAGAACAACTTTAAAGTGATTGGGAACTACAGGTGTGGGGGGGGGGATTTAACACTTTTGGTCTTGACTGGGGTTCACGGCTTCCGCAGAGCCTTTGGACCCCCCCTTAACATCTTCCTAATTTGATTGGTCCCCACATTTTTTTTCCCTTTCCTCTCTCTTTCCCCTCCCTGTGTTCTCTAGGTTAACAACCAGATTCTCTAGTTGGAATCTTGAACCTCCATCCACATTGTAGAAAACAGAAATAATCCGCTAGGGCCCAATAAGAAACGATTTGGGAGCGGAAATCTTCTTTCGCGGGTGCTAAGGTGGTCTATCAATGTCCTGTCACTGAACCAAACTCAGGGCATCTCCCTCACTTGGGAGCTCGCCTTGTGCGGGATTTCTTGGATCTTAGGGTGGGTTTCCCCTTCTCCAAGACCCATGGGAGTCCTCAATCCCATAGTACCACCCAATGGGGGACTAGTTGGGAATTTCCAGGGGTATCACTTTATTGACACTTCACATTTGGAAGTCACAGAGTTTCAAGTTAAGGTTTTGACCTCAAGGGTTATTGAGGTCAATCAAAGTTTTAAATTTCTTCAGAGGTCGTGGTTATGGTTATTACTTTTCTTATTTTTACTTATGTGGCCAGGGTTAGGCCCGAAGTTAGGTTGTTAAAGTTTAAAAAATCTAGAAGTGAGACAATGAGACAACAAAACAAACCGCACAGAATAGTGTACCAAATGATTTATTATTACAGAAGAAGGACAGCTTCGAAGGTATGCAGGGTCAGCTCGAATTGCTGGGTGAGCGGCCAGCACCTGAATAGAGGTCCAACACCAGTTTTCTTCTTCTCTCCTTTAATGGGGGGAAGGAAGGGGGAAAGAAAAAACAAAACAAAATAAATATTTAAAAATAGTGGAAACCCCTGTTAAAATATATTCAAACAACATAAATGGTCTTTACAGCCCGATAAAGAGAGCACGCTTGATGCAGTCCCTTAGGAGGCAGGCAGCGGATGTTTACTATATACAGGAAAGTCACCTCTCTGAGGAGGAACATCAGAAACTACAATGGGGTAATAGATATAGGGTCTATGCCTCCTCCCACCCCAGTGGTCGCAAGAGAGGGGTGACAGTTCTTGTCCCCAACTCTACTCCCTGGGAGTTGAAGGAGAGTGTGGTGGACACTCAGGGATAATTCATAATCCTAACTGGCATATTATACTCACAGGAGGTCACCCTGGTGAATACCTACTTGCCCCCTCAATCATCTCGAACAGTGATTAGTTTTTTTCTCAACAAAGTAATAGCAAACCTACGTGGCACTTTAATTATGGGAGGGGATTTTAATCTAGCTATGTCCCCACATTCAGACTCTTCTTCCCCTAGAGTTTATTGGTCTAATAGTGCCTCAGAGTATTTTAAGGAAATACTGTCTCACCTGGGTAATCTGGATGTCTGGAGGAAATTACACACTACAGCTTCTGGTTTTACATATTTCTCCCCCCGGTTTTAAAACTTACTCCAGATTGGACTATTTCTTTATCTCCTGTGAACATTTTTCCAGAGTACAGGACCTTACACTAGGCCCTTGTATTCTATCAGATCACCACCCTTTGATCCTTAAGATTAATTTGGGAAAGGCTAAGCCTTCCAAACTATGGAGATTCCCCCTCTTCTTCTTAAGGACCCAGACTATGTGGAGTTAATGAAAATTAAAATTCCTCAAACACTTAGTGAAAATGCCTCAGAGGAAGTTACAGAGCCCATTTTATGGGACACCCTTAAAGCTGTCCTAAGGGGCGAAACTATTGCTTTTGCCATTAAAAAAAATGGAAGCTAGAAGCCTCGTATAATTATCTGTTGGAGCAATTGCAGTCATATCAGATGTTATATAGGGATGGAGATAGAGTACTACAGAGGAAGATTGCCTTAGTGAAGCAGGAGATTCAAAAAATCATGGACTTAAAGATCTTACATACACAACTTTATTAAAATTGACAGGTTACAAAGGGGGAGCATGGGGTAACTGGATGTTGGCTTGTAGACTTCAAATGCAGAAACGTGCGTCCACAGTTCTTAAAGTAAAACATCCTATTACCAAACAACTTTCTCATATGGATGAACATATACAAGCTTCTTTTCTGACCTATTACCAATCTCTCTATCGATCACCACTTGATCGCTCCTCTTCCGTGGAGGAGAGGACAGAGTTCTTCTCTCATCTATCCCTCCCAAAATTGACAATATCTCAACAAGCTACTCTGGAAGCACCAATTAGACTAGATGAGATCCTATCACACATTAAGGCCTTATAACCAACAAAATGTCCTGGACCTGACGGTTTAACAGCTGAATGGTATAAAAAATTCCTCGACCCCCTTCTCCCTTCCTTTCTAACCACCTTCCGGGCGGTAGTGGAGGGAAAGTCCCCCGTGGAATTATGCAACTTTGACCCCAATTCCAAAACCAAACAAGGATACAATAGATATTTCTTTTCACCACCAAATTACCATTTTAAATGTAGATTATAAAATTTATACAGCCATTTGGGTCTCCCAGTTAGAAACAATACTGCCAACCTTAATCCACCCAGATCAATCCGGATTTATAAAACGCTGTAGCACTACAGACAATATTTGACACACTATGCTACTTCTGGAACATATACATTCCAGACAGATTCTTTCGACACTATTAAGTTTCAACACAGAGAAAGCTTTTGATAGGGTATCATGTTTTTTTTTTTTTAATGGGACACCTTGAGGTCTTTTGGCTTTCCTGAATCTTTTCTAACTTGGCTACAACAAATTTATTTACAACCAAAGGCATATATCCAAATTAATGGGAATTTCTCTTCTCCTTTTTTACTGACGCAAGGAACCAGACAGGGTTGTCCTCTTTCCCCAACCCTATTTGCCATATATATTGAACCCTTGGCAGCGGCTTTTCGTCAAGACCTGAAGGTGGAAGGGATCCCCTTAGGACAAAAAAACTATAAAATCTCTCTATTCGCTGATGACATTCTTTTAACTTTGCTTTCTCCAGAGCTTTCTATCCCTGTGGCTTGGAATACTTTCCATCAATATGAACAATTAGCAAACTTTAAACTGAACATATCAAAAACAGAGGCATTAATGTTTTATTTTTCTCCATCCAACGCTCTTCAAGGCTCCCTCTCATTGAAATGGCACCGTACTAAAATCAAATATCTAGGAATTTATATTCCCATAAAATTAATGCACCTTGAATTAGTCAATTATGAACCTCTCTCAATACAAATTCAAGAGGATTTGAACAGATGGGGCGGTTGAGGTTTACCTTTTCTCAACGTATAGAGACTATACGTATGAATATTCTTCCAAGATTACTATATTTATTCCAGAGTATTCCTACTTTTCCATTGGATTTTTATTTTCGGTCCTGGAATAAGACCATTTCCTCTTTTATTTGGGAGGCTCAAAAACCAAGGATCCGATACCAATATTAACCCTAAGCTTGGATCGTGGGGGTGTCAGTCTTCCTAACCTAAAACTCTATGCACAAGCTGCCTTCTTAAAAATATTCTTTATTTGGCTCTCCCCGATGTATCAGTCAATATGGAAGGACATTGAATTTTCACTTAACGATATGTATGATATGGAAAAAATAGCTTTTTTATCTAGGGAACGCACCCCCCCCAAGAGATTTTTCGTACTTCACTGCTCAGACATTAAGGGTTTGGCAAAAGATAAAACGAATAACATCTTTAAAACAACAAATTTTCTCCTTTACTTTAATCTTAGCGGATGAGTCATTTTTACCAGCCAACTATGATTCTACATTTAAAACATGGAGGAGATTGGGTCTCAATTTGTATGAGCAATTTCTCAACTCCTCTGGGGTAGTTTCTTTCTCTGTTTTACAAACCCAATACTCCCTCCCAGACAGGGATAGGTTCAGATATACCCAGGTGAGAAATTTTATACTTAGACTAAGGGAAACCTCAGTTTGTTTACATTCACTCCTTCCAGCAATATGGAAACTAATGAGAGACACCTTACAGGGTAATTTATGGGATAAAATAATCAGCCATCTATATGGAATCCTACGGGAGACACTGGGAGATTCTTCCTTAACAATACTTGAAGACTGGAATAAAGATCTGCAAACAGATGTTTCTTTCGAAACATGGCGGGGACAACTTTAAAAGCTATCAAAATAACCGCCTCTAATGGGTGGCGGGAAATTGCATGGAAGTCCCGTTCCCGGTACTTCTGATCTCTGGCAAGACTTACTAAATATCTCCCAGCCTCCTATGGCTTCTGTTGGAGAGGCTGTAACTGTAGACTGGCAGATCTGGGTCACATTTTTTGGTTCTGCCCAAAGCTGACACCTTTTTGGTGTGCATTACAAGTAGAAATGACAGGATGTTTTGGAGAAGATATAGAACTAACATCGGAAACAGTACTTTTATCAATCTACCCCCTCCATAGTCCCCAATGGGACAGGACCCTATTTCCCCTATTCATACTGATAGCAAAGAACACAGTCACCCGACGGTGGATGACACCTCAGATACCCTCAATGAGTGATTGGCGAAAAATTACCAAGGAAATCTATCAAAATGAACAACTTATAGCTAAATTTAGGGAGAGACTCCCTCAATTCGAGGGGAAGTGGTGCAAGTGGATGTTCTGTTAGTCAGGTTTAGACCCAGACTTCGTCCCTTAGGAACTTGATTTCATTGGGAAGGCATTAACCCCAGCAGAAGAACAGAGGCAGGGAGGATGGGAAGAAAGGTAGACAAAGGAAAAGAAGTCTTGAAATTCGGGATGAGGAAGGAAAACAAATGAAACCTAAGGGTTAACATATGATGCTTGTGTGGATATTTGTATAACAAAGATAATTACCATGTAAACACTGTCTGATGATGACATCTGAGTATGTGAAAAGTTTGAAGGTAAATACTCTTATGTAACACCATATCTCACTTCTTAATAAAAATTATAAAAAAAAAAAAGAAGGGGTGATCCTTAGAGGGCCCAGTAGAGACAATAAGCCTTCTTGGGCACAACTGAGGAGTGAGGGCACTTCCAGGTAGCGAACATGGCATCCTTGAAGGTGTCAACCATGGGAGGGATGGCCACCTGCTTAGGGTCTTTTTGGCAGAGGTATTTAGCCAATCTCAGTTGCTCAGGATCCAGGGCCTTGGTGTCTTAACCCATGTTTGCCTGGATGTGCCTCATCATCTCCATGAAGCTGGGGTCATCCAGAGGGGTTCTTGGGTGTTCCACCATGTCCCCTAAATCCAGTTCGACATCCGAATCCACATGAGAGGTGTCGGAGTCTACAGAAGAGTTCGAGGCCAAAGAGGATGGGGACCTGTGTCGCCTCCTCTTGTGCCTCTTTTCTGGAGAGGGAGAGTGGGAGGAACTACTGGATCTGGTCCTCCTGTGCCTCTTATCAGTATGTTTCTTGGGTGGTGCTGGCTCTTTCCCTGCCTCTTGATCAGATAGTTCTGAGTCGTCAAGCACTGGAGCCGGAGTGGGCGTGGGAGGAGGAGGTGCACCCACTGGGAGATCACGTTTAACTGTGTCTCACCAGTGAGAGAAGAGCTTCTTAGCCTGCAAAAGGTTACATTTTGGGTAACCAGGCGCAGGAGGTGGTGCACTGGAGCCGGTACAGTTGCTGGCCCCGTTAATGGGAGGTGCCGGCATCAGATCCGAACCCTTGTCACTGGTGTTGGTAGACACCAGCGTTGGTCTATGGGGCGGCATTGGAGAAGCATCAGCTCCTCCATCGTCAGCCTCTGACATCAGGTGGACCGGCGTCTGTTGAGGAGAGGGGGTCTCAGAGCTGACATCAGGAGGCGTCAGGGTGACCAGCATCAGAAGAACTTTGACTGGCAGTGGGACAGCCTTCACTGGAGTGGAGGCTGGAGGAGCCTTGGGAGGGCACCGGTCTGACATCTGCTTGTCTTTGGAGTCAGGTGGGCATCCCTCGGTGGTGTGAGCCTTGAGACGGTCGGACTTGTGAGAGTCTGAAGACTTCTCGACCGAACATCAGTCAGCCGCTGGAGGGGGTGCCAGTCGGAGTCTTTAGATTTTGGCGTCAAGGACGAGGCCATGGTGCCGGAAGACCCAGAGACCTTGCTCGACTCTTGGGAGTCAGCCTTGGAAGTGGACGCCAAGTGGGAGGAGGAGGACTTACCTGTGCCCAGTGAGAAAGACTTCTCGGTGGGCAGACACACCTTCAATGGCTGGAGGATGGTCCCTGAGGGCTTGGCCGTGGCAGACCCAGTGGACGGTTTAAGGTCCATGAGGTGAGAATCATGCCTCAACGACCCCGACTTCAAGCCCGAGGACCTGGGCCTAGAATGGGACCCCTCTCTCTCTCTCTCTCTCTCTCTCTCTCTCGCTCTCTCTCCCGGTGCTCCCAATGTTTGTGGTGCTTCTTATGGGCAGGAGGGTGGTCAGATTCTCCCAAGGATGAAGCGCATTCCATCTCGGCCAGTTTAGACTCTGCTAAAAGGGCAGAAAGAGATTTCTGACACCTGATGCACGTTCGGGAGTTACAGGCCTGGCAATGGGGACATGTGCCGTGTCGTGGTCGGGCCCCAGGCAGACAAGACATGCAGAATGGCCATCCTTAGGGGTATCTGCCACCCACAGGAAGAAGAAGAAGAAGAATCAGCATTTATATAGCACTTTTCATACACAGTATCCCAAAGTGCTTTACAAGCAATGTTAGACTGGTAGCGAAGTGACTGAATGTGTGGTTGCGGCCATATCACACATCATCTCCCACACACAGCCTGGATAATTGCATGAACCGGTTTATGGGAAGGGGAATGTTGGCCAGGACACTGGGAATGCTCCCTGCTCTTTACGAAGAGTACCCTGGGTTCTTTTACTTCCACCTGGACACCCACCAGGACAACACCAGGATGGGCAGAAGGGACCTCGGTTTAACGTCTCATCCGAAGGAAGGCACACCCCAGCAGTACGGCACCCCCCAATACTGCACTCAGATGCCAGCGATTTTTAGGTACAGGTCCATCCCGGTGTGGGACAAGAACCCACGACATTCTGGTCCACAGGCGGACGTCCTACCAACTGAGCCACGCTGACACCCTTGTTGATGTGCCCCTTGGAGGAAGAGGTCATAGATGCGAAAAACAACTCTTCAAAAGTGGTGGATAAGGAAAAGAGCGATTGACACTGCAAGCGGTAAACTGTAAGCGAACTAACTCTGACCATGCGGCGGGAAAGAATTGGAGCACATGGGGAACTCCTCCCTTATATAGGGTGACGTCGGGGATGGAACCGACATCGGTGGGGGGCGTTCCCACGTCAGTACTGCTGGAAGAAAAACTTGCAGAGACCCGCCACCATATGGCGTCAGTTCTACTTGTGTTACCTGCTGCAAGAACTTCCTATCGAAGTAAGATCTAGGATATTTTGCAAACAATTTTTTTCTCTAAAGTAGTAACAACCTGTAGTTTTACATAACGTAACCTGAGGAACAGCGGGAGTAACCCTATTACTTAAAAGCAAGCAATAATGTATAGATCATACTAGACTTTAGAATTAGGATATGCTTTCAGTATCCAGCTGTTTAAAATTGCAGTCTTCATCTTTATAGCTGCATGCTGGAGATCCTGCTTGGCATGCATTTAATGCTACTCTCCACATCATGAGGTGGAAGCCATATTGAGACTCTTGGCGCCCCTAGTGTCCCTCCCAATTAGCTCCATGTAGAGGCTCACCACATTCAGTTTTATTATATTTAAGCAAACAGATCTCTGTATCTGAACCCAACAATACTACACATTTACGAATATGACATTGACTCTTAAAAGTAACGCTTAAACCGCAACATGAATATTTGTAAGAAAAATTCAGTTTGTACCTCACACGTCAGCAATTTATGGGAAATAATAAGCAGTTCATTTTACTGTTCTCCCTCGGAAGCTGCCTGCTGCTCCAGCTGGAGAAAGTCCTGCTTAATCAAGTCTACTCACTTACCTGCCGCCAAGGGATCTGATTATAGGTATACTTTCCTTGCATAGCTGGATGCTTGGTTACTGAACACCATGGGCCCGATTCTCAAACGCTGCACCAAGATGCAAGGTGCATGCAGCAAACAGCAGATCGCAAGCAGCAAGCTGCACCACGATGCAAGCAAGACAGGATTCACAAATGCACCATGCATGAAGGCAAAGACCTGCTGCGTCAAGTATTCCATGCGCCAGCACAGCACCAGAAGGCAGCTAGCGCCATGACGCATGGTGCGTTGCGACAGGGGTAAGACATGTAGGACGCAGGAGTGCAATTCACAAAGGAGCACCTAACAGCAGATATCAAACACCTGCTACGCCACACAGAGCTGATCCAAGGGGACTTAGAAAAAGGAAGGAAAGGGGCAGGGCAGTGATACAGGACTGAGACACAGGACTGCAGCAGGACAGAGACAGATGACTGCCAGGAGGATGTTAGCACCACAGGCCCTACTGGGCATACAGCTGGACAGGCAATGCCATAGGTGACATGCACACCAGGCTGCACAACAGGGTTGCGCTGCACAGCAGGTGCACAGACAGCAGCAACCCAGACACCAGAGACGTGTCAGACATGTGTACCAGCCACACACCGCCCACACGGACCTGAGCGAGGAGCAGTGCATCACATGATATCGACTTGGCAAGGCAGCCATAGCAGAGCTATGCCAGGAACTTGACACTGACCTCAGAAGCAGGACCCAAAGAGACCATGCCATACCAATAGAGGTGAAGGTATGTGCAACCCTATGGGTACTGGCCACTGGCAGATTCCAGACACAGAGTGGCGACACCATGGGCATCTCACAGCCCTCCATATCACAGTGCCTGAGGGTAGTCTTGGATGCCCTCATACACAGGTCACACCAATACATCCACCTACCCAGAGATGCCCAGGAGCAACTGGCAATCAAGCAGGGATTCTACAGCATGGCAGGATTCCCACATGTGCTTGGTGCAGTAGACTGCACACACATTGCCATAAGGGCACCACTGGACGGACCAGAGATCTATGTCAACCAGAAGGGCTACCATTCCATGAATGTACAGGTCATCTGTGACAGCAGGTGCAGGATCCTCGATGTTGTGGCGCAGTATCCAGGGTCCACACATGATGCGCATGTCTACAGGAACTGTGGAGTGTGAGGCCTTCCAGAGTGGGACACTCACGGATGGCTGGCTGATTGGTAAGGCACACACAGACACATGCAGAATGGGTGGGCATGGGACAAATGTGGGCACAACACTAACCAACACCTCCCCACAGGTGACAGCGGATACCCACAACAGCCCTGGCTGATGGCACTGGTGAGGCATCCACAGAGTGCGGCAGAGCAATGGTACAACAATGCCCACACAGCAACACACAGTGTGATAGAGCACACATTTGGCATCCTCAAGATGAGGTTCTGGTGCCTTGACAGATCAGGGGGTGCACTGCAGTATACACCGGCCATGGCATGCAAACTGTTCTTAGCATGCTGTGTGCTGCACAACTTAGCACTGGAACATGCACACCACTGGCAGAGGGTGAGGACGCACCCAGCGAGGATGGTGACACTGCAGGGGAGGAGGAGGAGGCTGTGGGGCCAGCCCATGACTGGTGACAGCAAGGCCAGGCACAACACACAATAGTAGGACAACGGATGTGAGTGCAGCTAATTGCGGCACACTTTGGATGAGCACACAATAGTATGCACAGTGTGCACGGCCACAGATATGACAACACCACCATGCTGCGTGCAGGCTCTGAACCACAGCCCTGGGACCATGGGAAGACCACATGCATGCAGCAGTGGCACACACAACAGGCACACTGGGCAGCAGTGCCATGCCAATGCAAGGAATGACAATGCAGTGCCAGGAACCCAGGGTCCACTGTGGAGAGCACACACAGCAGGCGAACTGGAACAGCTGTGGCGAGATGGAGGTGTTGCCACCTGGGCCACCACACAGGCAATGGCAGCACAGGTGACAGAGATGTGCCCACTGCCTGTGTGCCATCCCAGATGGTGCAGCACATGGTGACGCGGACAGCAGCAAGGGAGTTCGGGTGTCCAATGCTAGCAGGGGTGACATGTGCACGAGCAGCGTGATGTTGGGATGGGGACTGTGTGGGGCAGTCACACAGCGGCCATGGCACTAGGCAGCAGGACTGCACATGCTGGGGCTGGAGCCACATACAAGTGGCATGCAGCACACCATTGCTGGTGCCGACATGTAATGGCAGTGTACAGTGAGCACCAGAGGTAGGCAGAATGGGGACATGGGGGACTATGTGGGTTGGAGGCCGCACGCACCATGAAGCTGTGCCACAGGGAATGCACAAGGGTGGGTGCAGTGCACCACAGGCAGCAGGACAGGGGGGTGTCATGGCACACCCATAGGACGTCATGTGGACTGGCACAGTGCCACCGGAGGCATGCCCCCCCTACACAGCCGAGGTACCCTGCAGAAGCGCAGTGTGCGGTGACAGGGGGGTATGGCAGGCACAGCTCCGCATGGTGCACTGTGCAGTGGCAGCAGATAGCCGCAAGTCACACTGTGCAGCAGCCACAGCTACGCTACTTGTGTGCCAAGTTATCCTGTATACAACGCACAGTGCTTTGTGTGCTGTGTGCCGACGCAAGCTGCATAGCGTGTGCGATGCAGCATGTGACTTGCGGGGAAAGTGGGGAACACGTGGAACTGAGCCATCAGCCCGTGTAGGGCCTCAGTAGCGCATACTAGGCCACACAGGATGGTGTAGCACAGGCACAGCCCCAGCCACACTGCAGATTCACTTTTTAAAGATGGCGGCCACGCTGGGCTAGCCGCTTGCTGCTTGTGTTATCTGCGTTTCTTCATTTTATTTTTAAGCGCCTTTGCTGCCCTTGCTGTCTAATTTTGTTTAGTTCCTGTATTTTAAGTTTAACTCAAAGGGTGCCGCGTCTCGCCGACTTGTTTAAGTGACGCGGCTGTTGATTCTCGACAGATTTTTTGAACAGAGTCTCCGGACGAGTTTCTGTCGGTCGTCTGGACTGGGTTTTTGGATGGACTCTGACCACGTTGGATTGCTGGCACTAATTGTGGGCTGGAACTGGATGTGGCTTCTCCCAGAGGACTGCCGATATTTTGGATTGCTGGCACTAATCGTGGACTGGAACTGGATGCGGCTTCTCCCAGAGGATTGCCGGTATTTTGGCTGTGCTCTGTTCTGTTTCGCTGCTCCGGGTGTTCTTCGCGTTTCTTTATCTGCTGCCTGACTTGTTGAGACCTGGACGCTGGATATTTGACTTGGGGCTAACCTGGTGAGGCTGTACTGTTTCTATTATTTGTGGGTTGTGGGGTTTGTTGCCTTCATACCCCCCCACCTATTGAGACTTGCTTAGACCTGGATGCTGGATATTAGAATTGGGGCTCACCTGGTGAGGCTGTATTGCTTCTACTATTTGTGGGTTGTGGGGTTTGTTGCTTTTGTACCCCCCCACCTAGTGAGCCTGGTGACTGTTTTATATTTTCTGTCGTGCTGTGATAAACTGTGAAGCCCTTACTTCATTTGGCTGATCTTTGCCACTTAGAATCATGGTTTGTGAACTAATTTAACCCTGGATTATCCAACCGTGCTCGGAGATTTGTTATATTCCTGAGGATCAAGCTTTCTAAGGACCCTGCAATTTTCCTCTAATACATGGTGGTACAGGGTTTCTCTGCTATCACAGGAGTTGGTTTTAATTTGTAGGGAGTGTTGCCTACCTGGTGGTCTCCAGCCAGGCAGGAGTAGCCCTCGGTGCCTCCCAGGGAGCTGGGGGAGACCGGGGCCTCTTCTAGGTTGCCTTGGGGTCAGCTGTAGTGCTGACCTACGAGGCAACTTTAGCTGCTGGCTGCCGTCCGAGTGGGGGCAATACTCCCTGCAGGAACATATCTCCTGACTGTATTTTATTGGTTTTATAATTAATCACTGACATCTGAGGAGCAGTCGTTGGAAGATCTCAGGATTTTTATTATTTGACTTTCGAACTCTTTCGTAAAGACTATTTTATTTGTTGACGCTATTGATAGAACACTGAGTGAGTGGTTTAGTCTTTGGATTGTAGGTAGTAAGAGCGATTGTTATTTATTATTACAAATTTGAATTTAACTCCATGCCATGTGAGAGGTGGTGTTGGGAGTTTATTTATATTTTTAATATTTGCTGCATGTGAGAGGTGCTGCATTATTTTAAGATACAGAATTGTTTAAAATTTAAATTTGTTTAATATTTAATAAGTTATTTTACTACGTTTTAAATTTACTGTATTTTATTTTATTTTATTGTTTGTTATTTTTGAGTTGTTTTTGGTTTATGTTTGTTTATTTGGCTTGCTCTCCCTTCCTCTGTGAGAGAGTGGGGAAAGTGCGTTTATAATTGTGATATTTTTAGGTTTATTGTTAGTCTTATTTTTGTAATTTGTTTAATAATGACGGTTGGGCATTATTCCCCCCACCAGGCTCAGGGAACTTCGCCTTTGAGTGCCCTGTTATCATCTGACACCTATTTTAGGTGTCGGGCATTGGGCATTCTAAGAGGCGGGGCAGGTGGAAAGTTGGGCCTTGTGGGGGCCAGGCGGATTGGGGTTTTAGGGTCCAGAAGGCGTCCTGGGGTGAAATGGGGTCAAGATGAGAGTTGTTCCTATCTTGTCCCATACCAAGTCCCGAAAATATCGGACAGGTACCGAGGTCTTCCCGACATCTCATCCTGCCTTGGCGGTGTTGTGCAATGCCAGATCTATTAAAAACAAGACAGCTATTGTAGCTGATCTTGTTGGGTCAGCTGATCTGACTTGCATTACCGGACTTGGCTGGATGAAAATGCTGCCTTATATTGGCCTCGGCAACTCCAGCCGGGTTCTCGAATACACGCCCAAGCAGGATCAGAGGGGGCGGAGGTGTGGCCATTATGTTTAAATCTGAACTGGGCCTTGTGGATGTTCCATTGGGAACACCAGATCTTTTGAATATATCCTGGGTGAGGTGCAGGTTGTGGGATTCTCCTCGTCTACCGTCCACCAGGTGACGGCGGCGAATTCCTACAGGAGATTGCAGACTTCATTGTCGACCTTGTGTTGAGGTTTCCCAGATTAATTCTTCTGGGCGACTTCAACGCTTGGGTCGACGATGAACTCTCTCATTTTGGTCAAAGTCTCCTCCAGCTGATGAGTGCACTGGGCCTGACACAGGTTGTTACCACCTCTACCCATATTGGAGGTCATTCACTAGATCTGGTCTTTCTCTTGGGTATGGAGATCACTGACTTGGGGATGGAACCAGTCAGTTGGTGGACCATTACACCATAAGGTTCAGTTTCAGGGCCCCTCTAATAGGTCTGCCCCTCGAGATGGTCCAATACCCGCCCTTTAAGGGTGTTGGCCCCAATGATCTTATGGCAGTATTGGACCCATCGAGTTTGTCGGGTGAATGCATGAGTCCAGAGGATCTTGTACTTGCCTATAATAAGGCTGTGGGAGATGCACTGGACAAAATTGCTCTAATGCGTGTTCGGCCTCTCACTATCCGTCCAAGAGGTCCATGGTTTGATGGCTCCTTGAAGGAATTAAGCGAGTAGGCCGAAGGCTGGAGAGCCTGAGGGAAATCGGCCTTGATGTCGACAGGCTTAGATTGCTAGCCCATTATGATGGCTACCAATCAGAAATCACCTGAAGAAGGCAGAATTCCTGTCCAGAGAGATTTCTGCTGCAAAGAATCGACCGGCTCAGCTTTTCCGGACTGTGGACAGGCTGTGCAATCCAGTCTGTCTTCAGCCTAGAGAAGCTTTTTCTCAACTTAGATGTGAGGAGTTCGCTCGCTTCTTTGCAGATAAGGTTGCCGACATCAGGTCCGGCATCGGTCCGACCTCTCCTTTGGGGGGTCACGGTGGGCAACCGGTTGTACTTAATCCCCGGCCTGCCTGGTTGGAGTTTCACCACCCGGAATTCGTAGACATTGTGAAGATCATCCAATCAATGCGTCCAACTAGTTGTAGTTTGGATCCGGGTCCTACACCTCTGTTAGTAGGATGTGTTGAAGTCATCTACCCAATCTCGCTGACATTGTCTGAAATCCTTGGAGAGGGGTTTTCCTAATCCCTTAAGGAGGCAGTTGTTCATCACTCCTTAAAAATCCTCCTTGGATCCAGACTGTCTAGCTAACTACCGCCTATCTCTAACCTGCCATTTGTTGGTAAGGTTATTGAAAAGGCAGTTGCACTGCAATTGGATGAATATCTCACCTCTCATAATGTCTATGATACTCTCCAATCTGGCTTCAGAAAAGGCAAAGTACTGAGACTGCCCTTGTTCGGGTTTTGAGTGACCTCCTAATGGCCAGAGATCGAAAGGCTTATACCATTCTGGTCCTTCTTGATCTTTCTGCTGCATTCGACACTGTAGACCATGAGGTGCTATTGGAGCGGCTGCGGGTTTTTTGTGGACTGTCTGGTACAGTCCACGAATGGTTCCATTCTTACCTCACTGGTAGGTCTCAGAGAGTTGTCACTGGAATTTATTCCTCTGACACCTTCTCCCTACCTTGTGGGGTACCGCAGGGTTCCATTTTAGCTCCCATGTTGTTTGCAGTGTATATGCTGCCATTAGGAGAAATCATCAGGAGATACAGCTTGAGTTTTCACTGCTATGCGGATGATACTCAGCTGTATTTATTCTTTCTCCCCGATCAGAGTGATGCACTCTCTGTACTTAACAACTGTCTGGATGAAATCAGAATTTGGATGAGCTCGAGTTGGTTGAAGCTTAATCCGGATAAGACCGAGGTATTGGTTGTGGGCCCAGATCATCCTGGGAGGGGTTCGGGTGCGGCACATCCATCAGGCTTATCACTTGGTGGGGTGCCGCTCTCTAGCTCTCGACAGGTGCGAAATCTGGGCGTTATTTTTGACGACGGTCTGACCCTGAAATCTCAGGTGTCAGCTGTTGTCAAGACCTCTTTTTATCATCTGAGGAATATCGCCCGGGTGAAACACCTGATTCCCCAGGAGGATCTTCTGACTTTGGTTCACGCCTTTGTTACAACCCGTTTGGACTACTGTAATTCCCTATACCTAGGGCTCCAGGGATTGATATCCGCCGCCTGCAGCTGTGCAACGCTGCAGCCAGGCCTCGACTGGGACGAGAACCAGTCATATTACGCCTGGCCGCGAACTGCATTGGCTGCCTGTGCGGTGGCGTATCATCTTTAAGGTTGGTTTACTAACCTTTAAAGCCCTACACGATCAGGGACCCGGTTACCTGAAAGATCTTCTGATTCCCTATCGCCCCCTCCGCTCCACCAATGAGGGATTGCTAGAGATTCCCAGGGTTCGTTTGAAGTTATCAGGATCTCGTGCTTTTGCTTACTCAGCTCCTACCCTGTGGAATTCTCTACCTCATTGGTTGAGAGAATGCCCGACCGTCGATAGTTTTAAAACTGCTTTAAAAACTTATCTTTTTAACTTGGCTTTTTCTTTATAGTTTATTTGCTTATTGTTGATCTTTGTTTTATTATCATGTACAGTGCAATGATTTTGAAAGGCGCTTTATAAATAAACACAAATTGAATTGAATTGAAGGGAAATCAGCAGTTACAAGGGCAAGCTTCAGGTGGCAGTCCCAGTTGCCATGGCACGCTGGAGCAGGGCACCGAACTTCAGAGATGATGAGACTGTTCTTCTCATCAGCCTGGCTGAGCAGTGGAGCAGGGTGCTGTTCCCACAGGGGGCACAGCAGTCCAGCCCAGCAGACAGGGAGAGGATGTGGTCCAACATAGGCAGCAGGCTCCAGGCGGTGTCTGGAATAAGGAGGACCATGCGGCAGGCCAGGCACCATTGGAATGACCTGGCCTGGAGGGAAGGGCAGCTCCTTGGACACCTGATGTCCAGATGTGTGGTGGATGCACTCACCGGATAGGTATGTGGCACCAGTAACATGTCCAACACACAGCACATGACAGGGACCTCGACTGTACAGAGGGGTACTGATGTTGTCACACACCATTATGTCCCCGCAGGTGACGGCAGTGCGCTGAAGGCCAGAGCAGGCCCAGGGATGCCAGACTGGATGGACATGGCAGAGGACCCCACAGAGAGCAGCATCGGCAAGGTAGGTGTACAGTGGTCATGTCATGTATGCAGTTGTGCAGACGACTGTGTGGGGACCTGCAGGCAGGGGGGTACACACACACACACGTGCCAGCAGGCTGGCACTGGTTGCCGTGGCTGGCAATTGCTGGTGGGGCACAGGCACCATGGACACATGTGTGGGTGTGTGCCACACACATGGTCAATGCATGGCACAGTCCATACAACATGTGCCATGGCATGGTGGTGGCCTGGTGGGCCTGCATCAGTGGTGTGGGCAACATGCATGGAGGTAGCGCATGGGCCTGTGGCATACTCACTGGCTGTCACTTTGTGTTCCAGGTGCCCATGGAGGTTCGAGGAGTGAGCAGCAGGGCTGGGACGCACGGTGGCGTTCCCAGGAGCCAGCGATGTGATGCCTGAAGGGGAGCGACGCACGGGCGTGCACAGCCAGGATCCAGATGATGGCCCAGGGTGGGCAACAGGTGGCACTGCAGCAGGGTGCAGAGGAGGCAACAGTGGAGGAAGATGTGGAGGAGGGTATCCCAGATGCCCGACAGGGGCGTAGTCAAAGTGCAGGGCCATGTGACAGTGCTGTGGGACAGCGTGCAGGAGGGGACACAGCCACCACGGTGACAGGCATGGACACCCATGGCACAGCTGGCCAGGAGGCCACCAAACCCACCAGGGATGAGGCCGCCCCCATGCATGGCGGTGGTGATGCAACCCCCGACCAAGGTCCAGGGCAGCCCGGGAGTGGCAGTGACATGTTGCCAGACAGGGATGCGAGGGGTGCAGGTGACATGCAGCCCCAGCTGCATAACCTCCATGACTTTTCCCAGGGACTTGGCCTGCTCATCAGGCCCAGGGTGAGGCTGCTGACTGACCTACAGGTTGTGGTGCAGGACCTGCTGGACTACCTGCACTGTATTGGTGGACAGTGAGTGGCAGACATGTGCGTGCATCAAGTTCCTGGATCCACCCATGCTAGAGCGGACACACCCAGGATGGGGCACACTGGGTAGTATGGACACAGGACACTGGGACATCAGGGATAATGGAGCAGTGCATGCACTGCAGTTAAGTGCAGCATTGTAGTATGCCTATTGTTGATTGTGGGGCAGTGCCCATTGCACTGTGTACCTCTTGGTTCATCTTGACTGTTGCTGTTTTGTGATGTTTATGTTCCCCATTACAGTGTTGTTCAATGTGTAAGCTGTGTCTGTGTGTCTCTCTGTACTGCGCATGCTAGTTACCTGTCTATGTTGTACACCGGTCAGGGACAGCTATTGTGTGGGTAGCAGCCCACAAGGCCTCTGCAGGGCACCTAGTGGCGACAGGAACCGCCATCCAGCAACATGTGAACAGCACTGCAGTGTGTCACAGGGTGTGTTGCTGCTACACGCAGGGCACGGTGTTGGGACACTGTACCCTTGTGGGTCTCTGTCACCCAGTGTAGGGGTCCTCTTAGTTCCACAGTGGCATGCCACGGTGAGTAAGCCAAACCACCAGTCGACAAGGTAGGACCCCGCGGCTTGGGTCTGCATGTGTCGTGCATGTGTCGGTACCAGCCATGTGGGGCCGGGTGATGTGGCATGGTTTGTGGCATACCACAGGGCCCACCCAGTGCACTGCTGTGCACAGCGCTGTATGGTTGCCGTGGTGGAATGCCCCACGGTGGGTACTATGTGTGTGGGTTGGTGATGCGTGGACTGTGGTGCCCCTGTGTGGTGGGGAGGTGACAGTCCTGCAGGGGCCATGCACCTGGGTGCGGAGGCATGCATGGCAACATGGACAGGTATGGCGCTGTCTGTGCCAGGGACCATGCCTGTGCTGATGCTCCATGCCATAGTGTGTGCACCCACTGCTCACACCAGCCACATGGGGGGAGAACGTCTGGTTGGCAGTGGCAGGGGGGTGCACGGGTGTGTGAGTGCTGTGTGAGTGGGCTGTGGCATGCCATGGTGTATGCACCCGGGTGCATGCAACAGGTCCCAGGGCCAGCATTGGGGGCCATGCATTTGTCCGGTATGTGCCTGCAGGGGTGGTGGTGTGCTGCACGTTAGTGTGTGGGGGTGTGTGCCACTGTCAGGGGATGAGGGCTTGTGTGCGCGTCCCATGCTGCAGTGCCATGCGGGGAGCACTAAGGCCATGGGCACTGTACAGGGGATATGGGTTGCAGGTGCATGCAGCATGGGTATGCATGGCCCAGATGACTGCACATCCATGTGTGGTGTGTGTTGTTCTGTGGTCCCTGGCCATGGTCGGGTGGGTGCACTGGAACATTGCATTATGGTGGGCAGCACAGTGGGGTGACTCCCCCCAATGCGCATGTCTGGCATGCTGCATGCACCCTACCAATGGGTGTGTGCTGGCCTCCCCCTCCAGCCTACAGTGTCCGGTGGCTCACTCTGTGCAGTGCATGGTGGCTGTACCACCACATTGCCGCTCTGTGTAGCTTCCAGCTGTGGGGCATGCCCTGGCTGCACCCCCGCCACTGGTGGCACTGTGTTCACCCTGTGCCTTTGTGACTGGCGCCATGTCACTGGGAGTCTCTGTTGAGTTGCGGCGGTCCCTGGCGGCCTGCTGCTGTTGTCCCCTCACCTCCGGTCCTGCTGCCAGCAGCTGCCATCTATGCTATGGGTGTCACTGCTGGTGCGCCTTGGCTAACCATCCGCCCTTCACAGGCTATACCATTTGCCTCAGGGTGGGCCCTCTTGTGGCCTCAGGAATGGGCTGGAATGTGTTGTCCTAGCCTCCGTGCTGCACTGGGTGGCGGCATGGCCATGCTTTTGGCATTCACTGTGCCATCCTGTGTCTGTCCAGGCTGCTCCATGTCACCAACACGTGGGTGGGTGTCCAGCCCCCTGTGTCCATCATGGTCCAGTACCCCTGTGTGCAGGTGCACACCCTCTGCCATGTTACTGGGTGTTTCGCCATGGTTGACATCCATGCCCTGTGCAACTGTGTCCCCCTGCTGTGTATGCCCCACTGCACCATGGCCATCCTCCACACTAGCATCACTGTGTGACTCCAGCCCAACCCTGCTGTCTGTTTGGCCCACATGTCTGTCATCAGGGGCATCTGCTTCTGGTTGCTGTTCCCCTGTGGCTGTGTGTGTGCCTGCCGTGTCACCCACAGCCCTGTCCTTGGGCATGGCAATGCTTGACACGTGCTGTGTCGGCACTGTGTCTGGCTGTTGTCCCGTGGGCATCCCTAGCTGCCCTATGCCCTGTGTGCCCATGGCCCTGTCCCACATCCTGTCTGCTGGCTGAGTTCACCATGCTATGGTGGTCGTCTACTGCCTCTCTGTTGCGCCACCACACATTGCAGTCCGGGCATACCTATGGGACCAGTGCCACACCGGCTGCCTGCTGTTGCATGCATCTTGCAATCTGCTGCAGTGCAGTTGCCATTGCTGTTGTTGCCTCTGTCTGGGTGATATACTGCCCTATGCTGCGTTCCATGAGCATGGTCTGCCATTCTATGGTGTCCATTTGGTGTGTGATGCACAACCATATGTCCTGGAGTAGCCATGTTGTCTGTGTTGTTTGGCATGCCCCTTCCTGGATCCCACATATGATGGCTGCATGGATATCCACCACTGTCAGCTGCAGCTGTCCCATGTGTGCGCCCGTGGCAGTGGTGTGTTCCTGGATGCTGTCTTGCATCCCTGCCAGCTCCTGCTGTGCTGCCTCCTGGGTGAGCAGGACATCCTGGCAGTAACGTGACAGGTCATCCCCGAGGTCACCCTCCAATGGCAGTGGGGTTGCACCATGTTCATCTGTCCCACCTGCACCTCCATGGTCCGGTGTGGTGCTGCTGTGTGCCCGGCCACCACGGCCTACAGTGGTGGGTGCATTGCCCGCCTGTCCCGCCAGAGGGCCATCCCCTCTGTCCTCCTGCTGCTGTGTGTCCACTGTGGTTTGGCGCTGGTCAGATGTACTGGATGCGGGTGTGCTCCGCCCAGTGGTACTGCTGCTGCTGGAAGGTGTGGCATTGCTGTCGGTGTCACTTCCCTGTTAAGCCTCTGACTCACTATCTGTCACCCTCCTGTGGGCCTGGCTCACTGTGCTGTCACTGGTGGTTGCCTGCTGCTCTTCCTCCTCACCACTGCTGTGCTCTGATGCCTCACTGTCACTGTGGGTCTTGACATGGCATTGTGGTGGTGTTGACTGACTGATTGTGGCCTGTTGTCTGGTCACTGTGGTCCTGGCACCTGCTGGGTATACAGACAAATGTGCACAGTGCATTACCTCGGTTGCTCACATGCCGGTATGTGTCCAGTGCCATGGTGCATGTCCAGCCTGTGGCAACCAGTGGAGGGGTCACCCCCTGCATCACCCACATCTGCATGGGGGCCCAGACTGCTCTGTGTCCCTCTTCGTCTGCCCTCAGATCCCTGTCCAATGTGAGTCCCTGGTGTCCCTGTGGTGCATCAGCCTCCACTGGTGGTGCCACATTGGCTGTCTGCACGGTGGTGCCACCCACCCCATTCATGCCCAGTGCTTACTTTGTGCATGTTGCTACCGATACAGGTCTAACTCTGTGTCACCCTGTATGCCACGTGTGCTGATGTGTGCCAGTACATGTTCCTCGTGTCTGCTGAGGGGCCGTGGTTGTGTGGGTCCTCCTCCCGTTGTCATTGTGCAGCGCCTTTTGTGGGCTGCCTTCTCCTTGGCATGGCACCTGATGTCACAGTGCTGCTTCTACAGCTCCCTCACACTGCGCTTGCTGGGTGCCACTGCATTCACTAGTCTGGCTACCTCAACCCATGCCTCCTGCCACTTTGCCTGTAGCTTCTAGTCCCCTTCCCAGGATAGTAGCAAGTCCACCTGTTGGGTGTCACACACTGGTCAGGGCCTTGCACCATTGCCCCACATGCTCATGTCCTCCTGCCACACATCACACCTTCCTGGGCCTCTATTGCATCCAGGAGGATGTCTGTCTCCTGGTCTGTGAAATTCTTTTTCCTAGAGTGCCCAGTCTTCTTCCTCCACGTCCCTGGGGTTGGCTGCCCCCTCTCTCCTTGCTGCATCCTCTGTGGTTCGGCCATTCCTCCACCCCTTGCGTTTAGGCGCTGCCTGCACCTTGCATGTTGCCTACACTATTTATCTGATGCACTGTGCGTTCATACGCCATGTGCGCTATGTCTGGTGCATGGTGCATTCCTTACAGAATAGGGTGCATTGCTGATTGCGCAGGGGCTTTGACGCACCTTGCGCCGCTCTAAGGGCATTTTTGAGAATCGGGCCCAAGTGTCCACATGACTAAGGGTTTTGATGAGAACTTATATGGGCACTATGCCTCCAGTTCCCCAGTCAACCACAGTATGAGCAGCAGTATAGCTAATCCTTAGCCAAGTGGGAAATGAAAGAACATAGGAGAAACTGAGGGTTCTCAAGCTGGTGCAGCCGACATAGAACCTCTTTTGCCTTTGCCGTATGGCAAAGGTCAGGTCCAGAAAATAATGGATCTATGTGCCATCTTGAAGTAAAATCTGTCCTTTTTGTTTAGCTGCCACCAGGATTAAGCCCTTGATGTGGGGACCTATGGTGACTATTAGTATTGTCTTGTGCTGCTCCACATTGGCTGGTCTGTGCCAGGGGGTAATTCTGTAGGCTTTAATGATGCCTGAAGCTAATGATAGTCCCAAACTGTTGTTAATCATTTCTTTAACATACTGGAGTGGGTCAAAACCCTCCAATCCCTCAGGGGCTCCCAGAAATCGTATGTTCCCCATCCTCATATTTTGTTTTTTAACTTTAAAATACTTTTTTAAAACAATATAGAGTACATACAAAAGATTCTACATATGATAGGATGTTAAACTATCCCCCCACCCCCCAGATGTTACGTAATTCGTCATATTGCTTTCTAAATGCTCCAGCCTAAAACGTATCAATTTTTTTTTGGCTATTTTTCCTGTGACTGCTGTAACAGATTTCTGCACCAAATCTGTAGCCAATTCTGCTTTATCAGAAACTGTGGAGATCTTGTTTTCCAGCAGATTAGCCTTGCCATTGAGGGACTCTGCCCTTTTGTCGAGGTCCCTAATTGCAGTAAGTAGTGCTGCATTTATCTGCTCTCCTCCCTCTATGGCCTCATGGCTTGAACCCCTTCTAGCAGCAGTTCTCTTGTGGTTTGCCTGCTTTCCCTTTCACGCCTTCTTGTGGAGCATTTTGCCACGGTTTCACCATAGTAATTCCCATTTAGTATCAATCTACTCAGAACCCACTGTGCTATCAATCTATGTTGTTTTTATCTGGATTCGATTCTGTCTGAAGAGAAATTTTTATGAAAATCTGCTGCTGTGCAAGAGCTCCTTCAAAAGCGTTTTACTCCATTGACTGCTGGCCACATCCCATACTAAAAATAAAGATTTTTATGTAACCATAGAACATCTCTTAATCTGATCATGAAGTTTCTCTTGATGCATGTCATGATTCTGCTTGCCTTGCTACCTGTCACCCAAATGGTTGGTCCCATTTGAATGTGCTACCTATCATTACACTTGATCCTTTTCCAGTTGGCTTTTGGTAATCTCTGAACTGTTTAGGTAGCATTTTTCCTTTAAATTCATCTTCCTAAATTGTATGAATTGGCATTTCTTCACATTTGTAGCATAGAACAACAAAAATGATTCATGGCCTGCAGGGCAGATCCTACAAAAATTGGCTTTGGGCACTGAACATGCACTTGTTGGAGCCCAGAAAGTAGAGGAGTAAAATGATGAGACCTTCAAGTTTCCCTGAAAGGAACAAACAAAATAAACTGGGAGGAGCTACTCAACAGGAATAGTAAATCTAGGACACAGCGACATGAGTAGAAGCTGGCAGGAGGGGAATTCAGGGGAGAGAGAGAGAGAGAGCACAGCTGAACCATGGAATAGCTTGCTGCTTGAGGTGGTGGGTGCCAAGACCATTAATGTCTTCAAACATGGCTGGACAGAGCTAAGGGCTTAATAATCACCCGGGGGTAGCAGTAGGGCAGGAAACATGGGAGCCGGTAGCGTGGGCATGAACCCTGTAAAGACACTAAGTCGCAAGTTTAGAACAAATACTCTGTGAAGACAGGATGGACCAGTGGTCTTTCTCTGCCTTTAATGTCCATGTTTCTATGTTCACATTGAAGTTCTTCTGAAGGGGGTAGGTTCAGGAGAGATGTGAGGAAGTATCTCTTCACAGAAAGGGTGATGGATGCCTGGAACAGCCTTCCAGTGGAGGCAGTGGGGGTGAAAACTATGATGGGATTCAAAAAAGCCTGGGATAGGCACAAGGGAATCCTAGAGGAAAGGAAGAGGGAGGAAGAGATGGTGCCATAGACCAAGGAGGATATGCATCTTAAGTGCTCACAGTGAAAATGGGCAGACTGGATGGGCCAAGCAGCCCTTATTTGCTGTCAGTTTCTGTGTTTCTTGCTGTCATCTCTCTGCCATCTCCCCCAGCTTGTTTAGGTCTCTCTGCATCTCATTTATCTCTTCTCCTATGAGGTAAATTCTCTTCCTATTTTCATATAAGCACCAAAATTGGCAACCTAGCAACTGGTGCTCTCATCCAGGTCGCTTACAAGCATATTACAGTGCTGGTCCAATGTGAGACCCCTGTGAAACACCACTGGTAACGTATGTAGGCTGAAATCTTGCAAGTGATTATAACTCTATGCTTCCTATCCTGCAGTCAGTGTCTAACCCACTGTATTATTTAACCAGCTATGCCTGGGTTTTCCATCTTGTGAACAAGTTTCCTGTGTAGGGCAGTATCAAATACTTTGCTGAAATCTTCCAGGACACATCTGGAAATGGGCTGCTATCCAGCTCAGTGCAGTATGTCTATCCTGGTAAAAAAAAAAATCTAGGTATACAACTTCCACTGGTTTTCTACATGGAGGATAATGTATGGACCACTAGCCATAACAAGCATGTGTAGCCACTAAGAGATTGCCTTTGTGACCGTTTAAACCTTGAGAGTGAAGTGCAAGAGGTTTTGGTCACCATGGCAACCTTGAGATGGCTACTCATGCTTGTTGTGGATAGTGGACCATGCATTGTCTTTTATAGTGTATGGTCTCACACACACACACACACACACACACCTACCTGTGTAATTTAAAATGACACTCGGTTTTATTCATGCCATTCACAGCAGTTGGTGAAATGGAGCATTTACCATGCAGCAATACAAAGACAAAAAAAGAAAAGCAATCACACAAAGCAAACAAGTCATATTTTTTTTTATATATTGTTTTAGCTTATTTCTTTATTACTGCTCGGCTGGGGGGGTGTACCTATGGTCCCCCCATCCAAATGTGTCATCACTGGCTCTACCCCAACCGCAACCAGAGCTCTTCACCCCTGTGCCTCGCCCTGACCAACCACATCACAGTGGGGACTTACCCAGCCCACCGCAGAAGGCCAGGTGGCAGACATCAGAGGAGCTACCTGGGGTACATCCGGCGCGGCACCACAGATCAGCCATCATTGTGTTTATGGAGGATTTTTCCCAGCGTGACCTCCCCTACCCCTCAGCACGGGTGTGCAATGATGCCAATGATGCCTGCCATGTGCACATCCGCACCTGACGCATCCGACGCCATCCATGCCTCCTAGTTTTTGAACCCTGGCATGCACTCTCCCCAGCCACTGCCAGGAGCCAGTGTGACTGCTGTATTCCCTTCCCACCCACTCTGGAGGAGGAGAGCAGTTCTGGGTCGCTCGCTCTTTCTCCACCCAGCTGACCCTCTAGTGCCCAAAGTCACTCCTGATCCCGGGTCGCTGGTGTGGTGCAAAGTGTGGCGTCCAGCGCCTCAACCCTCAGTGCCACAGGGCCAGCTACAAGTCAAGTTTTTAAGAAAAAGAAATTCTATTTTTTTTAACATAGATTTTTATGGTGTTTTTGTAGGCTTTTCTCCCACTTCCCTGCCAGAGGCCCCGGCACATGGATGTGCATGCATGTGGAGGCATGCATGCACACCGTGGTGCCAGCTCAGCTCCTTCTGTCCAGCTGTAACAGTGCCACCCCCTCCCACCTAGGCTACCCACTGGACCTCCATCCAATGGGAGCGGAACTACTGGGGGGGGTGACAACCCGCCCCGGGAGAGGACAGCAGCCTGCCAGCTTGCTCAATCCTGATCCTTCCTCCCCCACCATGCACCGGCACCCCAACAACCCGAAGTCGTTCCTGAACCCGGGTCACCAGAGTAGTGCGAGGTAAGGTGTCCAGCACTTCAGCCCTCAGAGCCACCGGGCTGACAGAAAAAATAAATTCTTGACTGTGTCCTTACCATTGTGTTCTTGTTTTCAGCGCTGCTGTCTTCTGGTGCCAACTCTCACTGTTGTGGCCATTTCATGAGAAGCAGAGGTCTGTGGAATGCGTACGCATGAAGACGTTCCATGTTGTTGTGCTGCAGTAGCTACTTATCTAGTGCAGCACAACAAACAAAATGATGTAGCTACAGCAGTACAACAATGTTCTAAGTATGGATTTCTACCTTTTTTTTTTTTAGTTGTTTAACCAGGAGTGGCACACTAAGCTGAAAGCTTTTTTACAGGAGCGACCTGGGAACACAAGGAATTTAAGTTACTTGCTCAGGGTCACACAGTATGCAAGTGGAAGCTGTGGGATTCAAACCCAGGTCTAGTCTGCTGCCTGTCACCAGATTTGCAGCTCAGAGCCTTAAACCACTGCACTATACTGCCACCTAAAACAACGTTCTACAATGCACATTCTCAAAAACGGCAAACAGATTCATCTAGCATGATTTCATTTTTTGCAGAATTCATGCCAAGCAATTAATTCCAAAATGGCTTTCTGTAAATTTCTTATGCTAGTCTCCAGTAGTTTCCCTGCCACTGATGTCAAGCTTAATGGCCTATAATGGCACCAAGGGGAACAGGATGCTGGGATGTGTAACTAGGTGGTTCGCCAACAAAAGGAAAGAGGTCATTCTGCTGCTGTACAGATATGTGGTGCAGTGGCATCTGGAGTACTGTGTGCAATAAGGGTATCCCAACCATAAGAGGGCCATAAACCAGTTGGAGGTAATGCAGGAAAGAGTCATGAAGATGATCCAGGGTCAACAGGGAATCTCACATGAGCCAGCTCTGAAGAATCTAAACATGTACTCCGCTGAGGACAGAAGGGAGCAAGGGGACCTGATTTGGGCCTTTAAATACCTTAACGGTATTAACAAGGTTGATCTTGGAGATCGTTTCAGAAATGGTGAAAATAAAGGGAGCACAGCTGCAAATTGGTGGGTGAAAGGCTCAGGGAGGAGGCCAGGAGACACGTCCTCACAGAAAGAGTGGTGGCAAGGTGGGACAAGCTACCAGAGCGGGTTGTCAAGCAGACAACTGTTGGAAGATTTAAAACAGGGTGGGATAGAGTTATGGGGAGGGTAAAAGTACCATGGGGGGGGCAGAGCACCATGTAATATAAACTGCATAAATTCTGCAATAAGCAGAGTGGATAGACCATATGGCCATCTTCTGCTTGCAATTTCATATGTATAAGTGAATTCCGTGGTTTATCCTTGAAGCATTTTTGAATACTGGCACCTTGTGGACCACTCTGCAAGCCTCAGGAACATAAGCAGATCTCCGTGACTCACAGAACATAACTACCAGTGAGATGGACAGTTCTATAGCACAGTCCTTTTGGATTCTTTGGTGCATTTCATCTGGGTCCATTTCCTTGCTTGTGGTAACCATCATGAGTACTCTCTCAGCTCCTTTGGCTGTTTTGTATATGTCCTCATGTGAGTCCATGACCCTGGTCAGCTTAGTGCCATCAGCAAACTTAAGCCACCTGCTAGTGACCCCAGCTTTCAGATCACTGATGAAAATGCTGAAAAGCAGTACTCTTAGGACTGATTTCCGAGGGAGGCTACTGAGTACCCCTTTCTACTCAGAATGCCTGTGGACCACAACTCTCTGCTTCCTGCCCCCAAGCCAGTTAGCAGTTATGAATCAATTTTATTTAATACTGGAGAGTATGTGAGCAAAAATGCCCATTTTCACAAATGTCCAGTTGTACAGATATTTTTACAAAAAACTGGACAAAAAAGTACGGAACAAATAAGTTAAAACATCAAACAGTGAGATGAGGAATAATACAGTACATACACTTAGTTAATGCACTTAATTACAGCAGGTTTATAAACGGGAAACGTCATTCAGTGGCAGATTGTCAAATGGAAAAAGCTTGAGGAAAACATACAGAAAGGGTGTATTTCTGGCAGCTGTTGGGGGCTCAGGAAAACATGGGGTCAGAAACAGGGATGGGAGTGGGAGGAGTGGAAGGGGGAATAAGAAAGGAGGGAAAATAACACAAAATATTTGATGAGGGAAAATAAAGTACAGTTATGTAAGAACTTACCATAACAGTAGATCTTTGAGAGAGGCTCTTGCAGTAGGTAATAACCATTAGGACTAGAACTGCCAGACACTAGGACCACACGGAAAACTTTAGCTAGCAGTGTCTGGCAGGGGACCACCCACCCGATGTCACGTGATGGACATCAGCATGACACTATATAGTGGGCAGTCCCCTTGTCAGCCCTGCAGTTCTCCTGCCAGAGACCTAAGAAGGTGCGACAGGAGAAAGGAGTGGATTCCTGGAGCCAAAAGAAAGGCTAGAAAGAAGTAGCCACAGAAGCAGGGGGAAAGCGGGAGGTAAAAAGGGTATCTACTGCAAGACCCTCTCTCAAAGATCTACTATTATAGTAAGTTCTTGCGTAACTGTACTATCTTACTTCAAGAGGGCTCTAGCAATAGTTAATAACCATTAGGACTGAGTCCCAAGCAATGTAATTCAGAAAAAGGCTGAAGCACAGGAGGCAGGAAAGGTCTGCAGTAGGTACCAGACTATGACAGGAGGCCCTGAAGGACTGCTAGTCCAAAGCCTGCCCTGCACCTAGTGGCAATGTCCAGACTGTAGTGCTTGGTAAAGGTGTGGACAGAGCTCCAAGTGGCTGCTGCACAAATGTCTGTGGCAGAAACATTCCTGAAACAAGCAGTAGATGCAGCCATGCCTCTGGTTTGGTGCCCCTTGACTTCTCCTGGAAGGGGCTTGTTATACTTCTGATAAAACAAAATGCAGTTTGCTAGCCATTTGGACAAACATTGTTTGGTGTAACCCCCCCCCCCCTACAAATGGGGGTTCCCAAAAAGTCTTCCTTGAGCTTGCCTAAATGCTCACTGCCAGGCTGGGTGTCCTGCATTTTAGCAGTCTAAATGTGATTACCAGAGCCTGTATAGCCTCTGTGCACTGTCTCTTTAAGAGCTGCCTAATTGTAGCTTAAGTAATCTGAGAGGGAGCTCTGTTGAAAGATGTAACTATTTGCTGAAAATCATTTAGAGCGAAAATGATAATGCAGTTTGTCTTACCTGCTTTCTTTGTAGCAAGGACTGTTTTGTTTATCTCCACTATCTTGGTTCTGGACTGCAAATTGGACCAAACAGTACTGGTGGGACCTAAAATGTAGCTGGACTACAGGAGCTGTCTGAATTCAAAATCTGTAGGAACTGTAGTTTGGAGCTTTTTTGCTCCTTTTTTGCAACTGAAGGGGGAGCTCTTGCTTTGACTGACAGCCAAATCAGCCAACCAAACCTTTTGGACCTTGGGGAATTCCCAGGCTGCTTGCAGTTTTCAGTTAGATCTAAGCTGGAAGCTGAATAAGAAGGAGCCAAAGTGATTCTGAGCAGCAATCCTGAGTGGATTCGCATGGGAGAACTCTGAAAAGCCTAAGTTTTTGGCCTGCATGTCGGTGTGCTGCTCCTGAGAGGGAGAGAAGAGAATTATTTTGGACTAAATCCAAGTTTGTGTGACTAAAGTAAGCTACTGAAGTGGGCCAGGCTCAACCTGAAGATGACCAAAGATTTTGCTGAATGCGATCGGCCTGTCAAGAGTTCCAGCTACCCTTCAGCTCCCGGTGTGTGCAGAGACTTTGTGATTGTGACCGGGGAGCGCTTTGCCTGGTACAGTAGAATTCCCTTAGATGTAAATATGTTATAAGCTGCTAGTGGGTCGTGAGTTAGTCCCCCACTGTGTGAACTATGTTCTGCTTGCTGGAAGCTGTATCCAGCCCAAAACGGACTGCATCCGAATTTGTCTCCATGCGGTCTGGGCCTTGCCAGACTGGCCTAGCCAGACTACCCACTGCACAGAGAAGCCATCAAAGAGAGACCTGCCTGGGGATCAGCCCCCTGCTCCACACTTGAACAGGAATGACGCCTCTGAGACTCATGTGGGCCCTGCTTCTCCTGGCATTCCAGATCAACCACCTGCAGTCTCGATTTTCAACCAGCCTGTATCCAGTCTTGGGTATCGTGAGTAATTACCAGGGTAGCTCCCTGCAACAACAGCTTAATCTGAGTGTGTCATCTGATTGTCTTGTTGTTTCATTTCAGTTACGAATTGAGCCCTCTGGCTCCAGATTACAAATATTGTGTACTGTGTATGTTGTGTTTTCCATCACAGGTCCCCAACCAGCTGCACCCCAGACATCGGTCCTGGCTAGCCCATCTCTTCTCCACCTGGGTACCCAGAGGTGGACTGTGTGGGGGGACTCAAAGACCATGCATAACTGCTTGATTGATACAATCTTTAAGCTAATTAACCTGATTTTGCCCCTCCCTTGTTCAAGTCCCCTGAATAAATCAGATCTAACTTTTTCCACATGTAATGTGACAGTGGTTCCAGTTTGTGCTCAAAGTACTGTACTGTTGCTATTTGCTGTGCATAACCTTGTTTTACAGGGGGTCCCCAGGGTTGAGCCAGAGGAACCAGCCCTGGTGGTAAGTGCAAACAGTGTTGGTACTTGTGTGGTGTACCAGGGGTATTGTGAAAGAGATTATTGTACAGTGTTCAGGCCACTAGAGGGGAAAGAGGGGGTTACAGTGTCACGGAAGGCTGTGCCCAGGTTAGCGTGACCACTACCAACCCTGATCTCTGGGTGGAGGCACCCATTTCAGAACTCAGGCCCCTTAACCTGCTACTAGCCAAGCAGGCAGGGGAAGTAGCCCTTGGTATAGCACCACCTAGGGGTTACATCTTGGAGGCGCCGCTGGGATTTTGTGTCTTCTAGTGGCCAAATTTGTGAATTGCTGTTAAAAATAAATAGCTACCCCAACAGAAGTGGCTGTACACCAGTTGGTGGGGTGGTGTACTGGGCAGGAGATCGACCCCCAAAATGCTATACTTATCCTGGATACTCCCCTGGGTACCAATAAGGACACTGTAAAGGAAGTACTTTTCAAGGCTGAATGTTTACAAACCCTGTGGTGGTGGGTCGACAGGCTAATCTGCTCGCCCAAAGTTTCATGGCGTTAGTAGAGTGTAAGGACCCAGTAACAGTTCCAAAGTGCCATGGACTATCACCCCTGAAGGAGCCCTCACTACCTGGACAGTGATAACTAAAGACAATAAAGACCCCACGGAGAATGAGCCCCCCCCCCCACTATCTGAGACTTTTGAGAAGAAATTTGCTAAGTTGTTGCTGGAGGAAGGGAAAACTGTGGAGAACTTAAAGAAACTATTCCTGCCACATGGGGGTGTTCCTCCCCAAACACCCCCTCCCACTCCAGCACCCATTATTGCCCCTCCTTCTGTGTTCATGCCAATGCTGGCCCCTATGTCTGTACCTGCCATTAGTCACAACTCTTACCGAAGGTTGAGAATCTTCTCCAGCACCCTTTCTACCCCCCAAGGGGAGGATGATTGGGGACCTGGATAGATTGTGTTGCCTCTTTGGTACCTGAATGGCAGTGTGCAGAGGCTGAGAAATGGAAAACGATCATAGAAAGTTTGAGGGGTCCCGCCCTAGAGGCCATTAAATTTCTGAGGTCCACAAACCCTGATGCATCTTCCCAGAAGTACCTATCTGCACTCAAAGGCAATTTTGGGAGCATTGAGTCAGGGGAGAACTTGATGTGGAAATTTCAAGGTACAAAACAATGACCAGGGGAAAGTTTGTCTACATATGTTACTCATCTGGAAAGAGCATTGCAGAAGGCTTACCGAAAAGGTGGGATAGCCGCCAGTGACTTAAACCATGTGAGGTTGGGGCACATACTGCAACATGCAAAGCATTCTAAATTGCAGCTCCTTCAATTAAGGCTCCCAGACAGAAGGGGTAACCCACCGGACTATTGTGACTTGATGAAAGAACTCCGGGAGGTTGAAGATGAAGAGGGGGATTGTAATTCTAGGGTGAGTGCAGCCCAAGTGATCACGGCATCGGAAGGCCATTCCAAAGTGGGGGCCAATGAGGGTGTGCCGCCATGGGATGAACTGCTGATGGAGTTCAGGGAAACAAAAAACAGTCTCTTTATGCAGGCCACTCCTGCAAGTACAGGCACCGACCATTATCCAACTGCATCTGTTTTGGGGGTGGGGTGTCCACCCAGGCATCTCCTGCTTTCAGCAGCTTGAAACTCGATGTCTTGACTATGACAGTAAGAGAACTGAAGAGATGTCTCCAAATCTTCACCACACAGCAGACAGAGATGGCACCAAGGTTTTCAGTTGGTAGTACCACCGCCCCAGCTCCCAGTGTGATGCCTCAGCCACCCCAAATCCCAGAAAACATATTTTGCCATAATTGTGGGAAGGTTGGGCACATGAAGAGAGAATGCCAGTCCACAAAAGACCTAGATAAAGTTGTATACAGGCTTCAAGGAGAGCTTCAGAGAACGAATCAGTGGTTGAGGAGTGCCCAAAATGACAGCAGAGAGGGTTCAAGAAGTAATAACTCAAATCCCTATGTGGCTAAATCATCTGTCCAGGCTCCTGCTGCTGTCCCTCCAGATTGGTCCAAAATAGTGGGCCCTTCAATGGAGACTACCATGGCTGTGAATGGTATTCCTACTCGGGTTGTGTTGGACAGTGGGTCACAAGTGACCATTGTATTTAAGGACTGGTATGACAAACACTTATCTGCTGTGCCCTTTCAATCCCTGGAAGGCCTACATGTGTGGGGGCTGAGCGACAAGACTTATCCCTACCTAGGATATGTCCATCTCTGGTTATCATTTATTTCCTGAAGCTGTAAGTGGTGTAGAGGAACAAGTTGAGACACTGGCCTTAGTGTGTCCTCCTACTGGACTGTATGATGGGGTTCCCTTGTTAATTGGGACCAACGCCCATATGTTTGGGAGACTGGCACAACTCTGTCGCGAGAAACAAGGGCGATAGACTGGGAGAGCCCTAAGAATTACCACTCTGATCAAGCGGGCCTATGATTTGCAACAGAATGCAAAGGGAGTGGACCAGGATTAACTGGAAGGGGTCGTGTGGAAGAAGGACCCGGATTCAATGGTACTGGCCCCTAACGCCCAGTGTACCGTTCAAGGGGAGGTCCGCCTTCGCAAAGATGTCAAGAACAAAATACTGATGTTGGACGTGCCAGGAGATGGAAAATTGCTGGAAGGATTATTGGTTAAACCCAGCATCTTGCCAGTTTGTGCTCATGCCTATGCAAGACGAGTGATGGTCCAGATTCATAATGTGTCAGATCGGGAGATCCGGGTGAACAGAGGATGCTCCCTAGCTACGGCACACTGTGCAGACACTTTAGTGTTGCCCAGAAACAAGCCCCCTGGCAAGACAGATAGAGTGACTCCCAACTTGATTTTGGTGACTCCCCATTGCCAGCTGAATGGAAAACTAGAATTAGCCAGAAACTTGCCCAGAGAAACCAAGTGTTTTTGTTGAAGGAATGGGACATGGGATGTGTCCAGGGTGCGGAGCGTCACATACGCCTACATGATGAACGGCCATTTCGAGAGAGGTCTCGACTCCTAGCCCCTGCAGACATAGACGATGTGAGAAGACACATGCAGGAAATGCTCGCGGATGGTGTGATGCAAGAATCCAGGACCCCATATGCTTCTCCCATTGTGGTTGTGCGTAAGAAGAATGGAACAGTACAAATGTGTGCGGATTATCGGACCCTCAACAGGCAGACCATCCCTGATCAATACACCATGCCTAGTATACAAGATGCTCTGGATTGTTTAAATGGGAGCAAATGGTTCTCGGTGTTGGATCTTCGCAGTGGCTATTACCAGATTCCGATGGCTCTGGAGGACCATGAGAAGACAGCCTTCATCTGTCCTTTGGGGTTCTATGAATTCCTGAGAATGTCACACAGGATATCGGGTGCCACAGCCACCTACCAGTGACTGATGGAACGAGCGGTGGGAGACATGAATTTGCTAGAATGCCTGGTGTACTTGGATGATGTCATTGTGTTTGGGAGCTCCCTAGAGGAACATGAGAGTCGACTGTTCAAAGTACTAGACCGACTGGAAGATTTCGGCCTCAAGCTGTCCATTGACAAGTGGCAGTTTTCCCAAACCTCTGTGAAGTATGTGGGGCACATAGTGTCTACAGAGGGGATAGAGAATGATCCTAGTAAAGTTCAAGCCTTGACTACTTGGCCCCAGCCTCACAATTTGAAAGAACTACAACGTTTCCTGGGATTCTGTGGCTACTACCGCTGGTTCATAAAGGACTATTCCAAAGTGATTCAGCCACTCTTGAATCTTACCCAGGGTTACCCTCCTACCAAATTGGAAATATAAAAAAGGGTCCGTAAAAGAACCAGACAAAGCATATTTCCACCCAGATGAACTTTTCGGGTCCTGTTGGATGCCTGACTGTGAAGCAGCTTTCCATTAAGTCATATACCAGCTCACCCATGCCCCCATCCTCGCTTATGCTGATCCCACCTAACCCTATGTGCTGCATAATGACGCCAGTCTGTAGGGTCTAGGAGCTGTACTGTATCAAGTCCATGAGGATAGTTTGAGACCAGTGGCATTTGCCAGTAGGAGCTTGACCCTGTCAGAGTGAAACTACCCTGTGCACAAGTTGGAGTTCCTTGCATTAAAATGGGCCATTGTCGACCAGTTTCATGACTACTTCTTTGGAGTGAAAATATTGGTGAGGACTGACAATAACCCATTGACCTATGTACAGACTTCAGCTAAGTTAGACGCCACGGGGCACCGGTGGCTTTCTGCATTGTCAACATAGGATTATGCTGTCAAATACAGACCGGGCCTGAATCATATTGATGCTGACGCCCTATCCCGGAGGCCCATTTCCAAGAGTGACTGGGTCAGGCAGTCTGAACCTGACATCCGAGCATTGTGCCAAAAGTTTGATAGAAATGAACAGATGTCTACGGACACAGTGGACTGCTTAGCAGATTGCTTGGGCCCCTCTGACACCTGCATACCAGCTGCGTATTGCCACTTTTCTGCTCTAGATATTAGTGCACTACCACAGTTTGATAATGACAGCATGCAATGGGTTCAATCCCGAGATCCTATGATTCAGCCAGCACTTGACGCCCTCTGCGCAGGAAAAGATCTGTCCAAGTTGCGTTCCTCTGATCTGCAAACCACTTTATTGTTTAAAGAAGGCCCCAGGTTGAAGCTGCTTAATCAGTTGTTGTATAGAGAGACAGTAGAGTGGGGTGGTCAAATAGACAAGCAACAACTGGTCCTGCCCACAGCCTTCAAAGATTTGGTACTGTGGTCCCTACACAATCATATGGGCCACCTAGGTATCGACCGGAACACTGACCTAGTATGATCTCGATTCTACTGGCCCAAGATGGGGGCCAGTGTTGAGCACCATGTAAGGACTTGTAGTCACTGCCTGCATAGAAAAGCCCTGCCTCAGAGGGCTGCCAACCTTGTCAACATTACTACCAGCAGCCCAATGGAACTAGTCTGCATAGACTTCTTGAGTTTAGAGCCTGATCAGCGAAACATTGCCAATGTGTTAATGGTTACGGACCTTTTCACATGGTATGCACAAGCTTTTTCCACCAAAGATCAAAAAGCATCTACCGTGGCCAAAGTGCTAGTGGAAAATTTCTTTGTCCACTATGGTTACCCCCAGTGAATTCACTCTGATCAGGGCCAGGACTTTGAGAGTCGGCTAATCAAAGAAATGCTCTCTCTATGGGGGGTGCGAAAGTCAAGAACCACCCCTTATCACCAGCAGGGGGATCCTCAACCAGAACGCTTTAACCGCACCCTGCTAGGCATGCTAGGCACCCTCCACCCAAAGATAAGCATAAATGGAGCCAGCAGATTAGCACCTTGGTACATGCATACAATTGCACGAAGAATGATGCTACCGGGTTCTCCCCCTATCGCCGCATGTTCAGGACAGAGAGGCCCGGCTGCCTGTTGATGTCTGTTTTGGAGTTTCTCCCGATGGGATCCGAGCCGAAGATTACCTGCAATATGTTCAAAAACTTAAAGCTCAATTGAACCATGCCTATCAACTGGCCCAGACAATGGCCGCCAAAAGAAATCTAGCCAACAAAGAGAGACATGATAGAAAAGTAAAGGCTCAAGAACTTAGGCCTGGAGACCGTGTATTGTTGCAAAATTTAGGATTGCATGGTAAACACAAAATTGCTGATCGATGGCACCATCTTCCCCATGTCATAGTTGGAAAGCTGGATGATTTGCCAGTGTGCAAAGTGCGCCCAGAGAATAACTCCAAAGCTGTCAAGACCATGTACCGTAACCACTTTCTACCTATTGGTCAAGTTATAATTGAGGCTGAACCTGCCAAGGTTGATTCCCCTGGACCAGTGACTCATGCTGCTGCAAGAAAGAAACAGAGTCAGCCTGCCCCGGTGGTTGCCGATTTAAGACTTCCCCCGCAGCAGGCAGAGAATGATAGTGACTGCCTGTCTAAGTGACAGTGAGTGTGATAATGCCTATTACCCCTCATATGAACTGAGTCAGTTGTTTCGGGGGGAAATCCTATGTTGAATTATGGGGATGAAGCTGGGCCTTCTGGACTGCCTAATGCCCCAGCATCATCCTTGGAGCCAATGCTTCCTGAAGGTGAAGTGCAAAGTATCACATCTGAGGATGCTGAGTCTTTGTGTATTGTGGAACTGTATGATTTGCCTGATGGAGAGGCTGATGGTATGAGTCTTTCTGGTGACATGCCAGAACTTGAGGAACACTATGAAAGTGCTGACAATCCCTCTTCAGTGCCAGAGTGTCTTCAAAATGAGCCAAGTGTTGTAGAAACAGAGACTACAGATCAAGGGGCTGATAGTGCTCCCAGCTTGGGACATTCCCCTTCATGCAGAGGCATCCCTCACAAGTGAAGAAAGTTCCAAGACCATGCTGAAAGTACAGAAACTGTGGTTGTTCACCTCAGAAAGACTGGCCGGGCTGTCAAGTTAGTGGGTGCGCCTTAGTTACTATTCTCCCGGGAGGCCAGTGGATTTGCCTCTCAATGTAGTCCACAAAGGTGTTTATGTCTCTCAGAGCTCACTGCCCAAATTGAGCTTGATGGCCCAGTCCAGGTTACTTGTTCTGCCCTCTCACCATGGTGCCCCTGCCCCATCCAGCCCCAAGTTAGCTGATAGGGAAGGGCCCCCTCTTACATTGTTTAGAATATAAGAAGTTATTACATGATTCTGTATAGTAATGTTCAATTTACCTGTGTGAAATATGCATAATGTATTGTCAAAATGGAAATGATATAGTGGAGTACATTGAAATGTATAGTAAAGTGACAAGTTATGCCAATTGATGAATCAGATAGTACTTGTATAGCATCCTAATGGTATAAAAGTCTTGCATATGTTGCATTTTCAATGTTATGATGGTACAGACTTGACGTGGACGCCAAGTTTACCCAGGCAGGGAAGGGTGTAACCCTCCTACAAAGGGGGGTTCCCAAAAAGTCTTCCTTGAGCTTGCCTAAATGCTCACTGCCAGGCTGGTGTCCTGCGTTTTAGCAGTCTAAATGTGATTACCAGAGCCTGTATAGCCTCTGTGTACTGTCTCTTTCAGAGCTGCCTAATTGCAGTTTAAGTAATCTGAGAGGGAGCTCTGTTGAAAGATGTAACTATTTGCTGAAAATCATTTAGAGTGATAATGATAATGTAGTTTGTCTAACCTGCTTTCTTTGTAGCAAGGACTGTTTTGTCTCCACTATCTTGGTCCTGGACTGCACATTGGACCAAACAGTGCTGGTGGGACCTAAAATGTAGCTGGACTACAGGAGCTATCTGAATTCAAAATCTGTAGGAACTGTAGTTTGCAGCTTTTTTGTGCCTTTTTTGCAACTGAAGGGGGAGCTCTTGCTTTGACCGACAGCCAAATCAGCCAACCAAACCTTTTGGATCTTGGGGAAGTCCCAGGCTGCTTGCAGTTTTCAGTTAGATCTAAGCTGGAAGCTGAACAAGAAGGAGCCAAAGTGATTCTGAGCAGCAATCCTGAGTGGATTCACATGGGAGAACTCTGAAAAGGCTAAGTTTTTGGCCTGCATGTTGGTGTGCTGCTCCTGAGAGGGAGAGAAGAGAATTATTTTGGACTAAATCCAAGTTTGTGTGACTAAAGTAAGCTGCTGAAGTGGGCCAGGCTCAACCTGAAGAAGACAGAAGATTTTGCTGAATGCGATCAGCCTGTCAGGAGTTCCAGCTACTCCTAAGCTCCCGGTGTGTGCAGTGACTTTGTGATTGTGACCGGGGAGCGCGTTGCCTGGTACAGTAGAATTCCCTTACATGTAAATGTGCTATGAGTTGCTAGTGGGTCGTGAGTTAGTCCCTCACTGTGTTCTGCTTGCTGGAAGCTGTATCCAGCCCAAAACAGACTGCATCCGAATTTGTCTCCATGCGGTCTGGGTCTTGCCAGACTGGCCCAGCCAGACTACCCACTGCACAGAGAAGCCATTGACAAGAGACCTGCCTGGGGATCAGCCCTCTGCTCCATGCTTGAACAGGAATAATGCCTCTGCGACTCATGTGGGCCCTGCTTCTCCTGGCATTCCAGATCAACCACCTGCAGTCTCGATTTTAGTCCAGCCTGTGTCCAGTTTTGGGCATCGTGAGTAAATACCAGGGTAGCTCCCTGCAACAACAGCTTAATCTGAGTGTGCCATCTGATTGTCTTGTTTCATTTTCTTTATGAACTGAGCCCTCTGGCTCCAGATTACAAATATTGTGTACTGTGCATGTTGTGTTTTCCATCACAGGGCCCCAACCAGCTGCAACCCTGGGCATCAGTCCTGGCTAGCCCATCTCTTCTCCACCTGGGTACCCAGAGGTGGACTGTGTGGGAGGACTCAAAGCCCATGCATAACTGCTTGACTGATATAACCTTTAAGCTAATTAACCTGATTTTGCCCCTCCCTTGTTCAAGTCCCCTGAATAAATCAGATCTAACTTTTTCTGCATGTAATCTAACTGTAGTTCCAGTTTGTGCTCAAAGTACTGTACTGTTGCTATTTGCTGTATATAACCTTGTTTTACAGGGGGTCTCCAGGGTCGAGCCAGAGGAACCAGCCCTGGTGGTAAGTGCAAACAGTGTTGGTACTTGTGTGGTGTATCAGGGGTATTGTGAAATTGATTATTGTACAGTGTTCAGGCCACTAGAGGGGAAAGAGGGGCGTTACAGTGTCCCGGAGGGCTGTGCCCAGGTTAGCTTGACCACTACCAACCCTGATCTCCAGGTGGAGGCACACGTTTCAGAACTCAGGCCCCTTAATCTGCTACTAGCCAAGCAGGCAGGGGCAGTAGCCCTTGGGATAGCGCCACCTAGGGGTTACATTAGAAACTGCAGTGCCCTCTCTTTTGGGTGCAAAGAAAACGAAAAGCTGATCGATCTTACGGACTGATTTCGGCTGATTTGTGTAATAACGCAAAGTTCTGTGCACATCGAGCGTGCACAGAATGGTCTCCCTCTGATTAGAATGCTCAGGATAATACACTGACAAGAGTATGGTCTGAGTCAAAGTAAATTCAGAAACCATCTTTAGAAGAAACAGAGGATTTGTATGCAAAGCCACCCGGTCTCTGTGGAAAATAAAATAAGGCTCCTTACACGTCAGGGCCTGAAGCTCAGAAATCCTTTGAGCAGAAGTAATGGCAACTAAAAATGCTTTCCAGAAAAGGTAGTGCAGGTCGCAACTTACAGCCAGTTCAAAGGGAGGCAAAGTGAGTTTCTCAAGAATGAGGTTCAGATCCCATGGAGGAACTGGATTCCTGACCAGGGGTTTCAGATGGAGAATTCCTTTCAGAAAGGTTTTGGAAACCTCCAGCTGAGCCAAGGTTTTGCCATCCACTGGAGTGTGGTAGGCAGAAATGTCAGACAAGTGGACCTTCAGAGAAGAGTAACTATGGCCAAGGTCAGAGAGGTGCAGCAGGTAGTCCATGACCTGTGGGACAGGGCAAGAGAAAGGGTCCCAGTTCTTGGTGGATGCCCAAATGGGAGAACCTCTTCAATTTGATAGCATATCTGGTTCCTGTGGATGGCTTCCGGGCCCCTACAAGGACTTGTACCACTCTGGAAGAAACCCCAAAGCATGCAACAGCTTTGTCAGCAGGTGCTACACATGAAGGTGAAGGGACTTGAGGCCTGGATGGACCAGCTTGCCCTGGTCCTGAGTCAGCAGGTTTAGGCAGAGGGGAAGAGGAATCGGAGGCTCCACCCTCAGCTACTGAAGCAGAGGGAACCACACTTGGTGAAGCAAATAAGGGGCTATGAGAATCATGTGAGCCCCTTCTTGCTGTAGTTTCAGAAGCACCTTCTGCAGTGGCGTGAAGGGAGGGAAGGTGTACAAGAACATCCCTGTCCAGCAAAGAGACAGCATGTCTTGCCAGAAAACACCATGCCCGGGAATGAGTGAGCGTAAACTGGGTAGTTTAGTGTTGGATGGGGAGGCGAACAGATCAAGATCTGGGCAGCCTTACCGATAAAGGATGTCTTCAACTACTGACTGCCTCAGTTCCCACTCATGTGCCCTTGCCATCCTGAGTGTGACAGAGTGTCCACCAGAACATTTTTAATGCCTGGTGTGAAAGGGGCATGGTAGCCCCACCCCTTTCTATGTCTATGTACGTGTCCTGTGGGATGAATGCTGTCTGCGTGTGTGTTTATATATATTTGTCTCTTGTTTAAATGGTGAGTAATAGACTGGCCATCTATTACACACTAATTAGAACCCCACCCCCACATATGTTATTTTATGTAAGAAGCACATTTATGCCAGTCTGCAAAATGTACACTGAACTTCTACCCCCTGTAACAGTAGAACAGCTGCTACAGTTTTAAACTCCCTAAGTATTCCCTCCTTTAACGCTATCGAAAAGACGCTCCTGCAGCGCTATGTAGCGCTCGGTTGTTTTTTTTGTTAAGCCCCGATTCTAGCGTGGCAGTACAGTTGTTCCCTGCAGTCTGCAAGTCCTTGTAAGGATGAGATTCACCTACCTAGAGCCTGGGTAGGATGATTATTAGTTGAATTGCAAACGCAGTTCTGTTCTCCTGGTGCGATAGTTCTCCCTTCGCAATAGTGTGCACATTTGCGCAGCTGCTCTAGCCATATCGGGGATCAAATTAAAAAGAAGCCACATATAAGAGAATGGGCAGACAAAGCAGTGATTGCCTGATGTCTAGAAGACGTATATTATGTTATATTAAAAGGAACAAACAGAGTTTTAACCCTGTTTAAGTTGTTGCTTGTAAAATAAGTTTCAGCAACTTCAGAACCCCACAGACCCGCCCAGCTTTCCTTCTTCCTAAGAGCCGGCCGGCCCCTTTCATTCTCATTATGTGCAGGAAAGCTGGGGGCGGTGCTAGTCGGCATTTTAAAACTAGAATTTGGGCAGTAAATTAATCGTAGGGAGGATAGTTAACATTATAGATGATTGTACTAAAAATTAGGTAGTTTATTTTATTAGACATTGCACAGATTAACATTTTTTGTTTAAATCCATAAAGAAGGTATATGACTGAAGGCTGAGTGTCTTTTATACACCTTTTCCCGCCATTTCTCTAATCCACGCCCACAGCTAATTCTCTTCCTCTACTTTAATCCCTACCTTCCCTCCACAATGCTGCTTTGCTTCCTTTTGCTTCTGAGCCTCTCATCTCCTTCAATCCCAAATGACAATTATGATATACCCCATGCCATGGTCACTAAGACAGTGAATATGGCCTGCCCACCCCTGCCATCCCCAGTGGACACCCACCAATTCCTTATTTATATCCTGCCATTTTTGCACTGCAATCCCTGGGGTATCCACAAAAGGCTCTCTATCCTTAAAACATTCCTCAAGTGCCTGCATCCATTTTGGCATTACATTAACCCACTATGCCTGTCCATCAGATTATTACTTTGTGATAAATTCCACACCCATATAACAGGACCCTCACCCATTACACAGTGGTTCCCCAAAAAGATGAGGAAATGCTCTGATCACTCCCTATCCCTATCATTTGGTGCCCTTCTCAAACTAATCTTCTTCCTTCTGATCAGTATTGGTACTATTGAAATCAATCCTGGCCCCACTGAAAGTTTTTTATCCCCATCTGATCTAACCTCCATAAATGGCCTAAGTTTCCTTCACTTCAATGCCTGCAGCCTCCTAAAAAAGTTCTCCTTAATACAGGCCTGGGTTGCACATACCCTACCTGACTTCCTGGTTATCTCTGAAACTTGGCTCAGATCGACAACAAAAGACAGTGATATAAACCTTCCCAATTACCAGCTCTTCAGATCAGATCGCCCTTCCAGGGGTGGTGTGGTGGCCATCTACGTCAAGGAAACCATCTCTGCATCCTGCTTCATCAATACATCCGAACCAAAGGAATTTGAATGCTTGTCAATTAAAATATCCCTTCCTAACATGTCTTCCTTTAAATTGATTGGCTGCTATGGGCCCCCCTCTGCAGGCCTCAAACTCCTATCCCACCTAGGAACAATACTCAATCTAGGCCCTGAAGATACCATCATCCTTGGTGATTTGAATTTAAATTGGTTATCTAATGCATCTGCACCCCTAGTAACCTTCTGTGACACCTATGGATTCACTCAATTAATCAAAGATCCAACAAGGATGTACCTAAAAAATACTACCAACAGTTCACTCCTGGATATCATGATGGTAAACAAGCCTCACTTATATTCTCATGCTGGAGTGCTACCCAGTGACGTAAGTGATCATTGTCCTATAGCTGGCATAAGATCTACACTCAAGCCATCCAATCCTGCAAAATTTCTCCATAAAAGGTCAAAAAAGAATTTCAACATCTCAGGATATCTCCATGATTTGTGCAATACAACATATTGGCAAGATTTCTACCTTACAACCTCAGTTGAGACAGCTCTTCAGATCTTAAAGGATATTATCACTAATGCCCTCAATTTACATGCACCAATCACCAGTGTCAGAACCAAAGTAAAATCTTGTCGTTGGTTCACTGCTGACCTTAAATCAGCTTTGTTAGCCAGAGACAAACTCTGGAAAAAGGCAAGAAAAACAAAGGATACTAGAGACTGGCTTCAATTCAGAAAGGCAAGAAACTCATGCACAAAACAAATAAGAAATGCCAAAGCTGCCTTCTATAGAGCTGAATTGGATGCATCCTATACTAACCCATCCAGATTCTGGGGTACTATAAAGGGAATTCTAGGCCAAAATTCTACCCCTGCCTTACCCTCCAAACTGCTCCTAAGTGACATAGAAATCACTGGCAAGCAAGAAATCTTAAATACCTTCAATGACCATTTCACCACAGCTGGCCTAGCATTTGACTCTTCACCTGCAAATCTCTTGAGATCATCATTAAACCTTCAATCCACTGTGGGACAAAAGGCTGCTTCAACATTCTCCTTGAACCAATATCCTTAAAAAGAAGTAGAAGACCTCCTATCCAATTTAGATACATCTAAAGAGTGCAGGTGCAGACTCCTTGGATCCCTACTTTCTTAAAGTAGCACTGCACGCCTTATCTGCCCCTCACTCACCTCTTCAATCTTTCCCTAGCTACTGGTTCCATCCCTCCATATGGAAAACAGCTCAAGTAGTTCCACTACTTAAATCAGGTGATCCCATGGACCTTAACAATTACAGGCCCATTTCCATCCTACCGGTACTATCAAGATGCTTGAAAATTAGTAAATTCGCAGTTAAGGGCCTATCTGGACACCAACAACCTCCTAAATCCAACACAATCTGATTTAGATCATGCATAGCACCATCTCTGCCCTAGCGAAAGTCACTAACGATTGGCATACTGCCTTGGATAAAAGAATAGTACCTGTGCTGTGTTCCTGGATTTGAGTAAAGCATTTGATACAGTGGATCATGAATCATTAATCTCCTCTCTTAGCTCTGTAGGCCTTGATTCACTCTCTCAATTGGTTTAGGTGCTATCTCTCTGGAAGGTTACAATTGGTAAAAATGAAAATTACCTATCTACCTCTAAACCACTGCTAAGAGGTACCTCAAGCTCTATCCTAGGCCCCATCCTCTTTGCCATTTATATTAATAACATTGATGCCAACCTCTCTCAATCTAACATTCACCTGTTTGCTGATGATACTGTATTATATGTCAGCAATCCCTCACCATCAAAAGCCTGTGAACTGTTACAGTCAGAACTCTCCATCCTACAACACAACCTATTGGAAAAAAAATTACTTCTAAATGCCAAAAAAACAAAAGCTATGTTCTTTGCCACAAAGAATTGCTCTGCCACTACCCCATCATTCATCACTCCACAATTATCCACCTTATTTGGAGAAAAGCTGGAATTTGAGGATAAATTCAAATATCTTAGAGTCTGGATTGACAATAAGCTTGACTACTCTGTCCACATTGAAGGGCTATTAAAAAAGTTGAGACAAAGGCTTGGCCTATTTTACAGAATAAAACACTACCTTACCAGAGATTCCAAACAAAGATTAATCCAGGCATCATTCCTATCCCTTATTGACTATGCTGACTTTCTCGAGCATTGCTCACTCTCCTCTTAAATAAGCTGGACACCCTGTATCATAGAGCCATCAGATTTATTACAGACCTTCCTCCAGCACCCATCATTGCTCTCTTTACATGGCAGTCAATTGGACATCCCTACAGCACAGAAGAAAAGGAATGCTGCAATCTGGATCTTTAAAGCTTTATCAGGCAAACTCCTCCTATATCTCAGACTGTTTCACCCGAATCACATCTAGGCCATACACCTTAAGGATCAATAAGCTCATTATGCTAAAGATTCTCAATACCTGCACCCGTTTGGGAGGGCTGCTATCAGCTATTCCTAGCATTTGTCTGAACTCACTCCAAAAATCTATGAATCTGAATACCCTCTTACCCTGATCATCCTTCAAAAAATTATACACCACCCTATTTCCAGAGTTGTGCAACTGCTTCCATAAGGCCTAGTCTCCCATCCAACCTACATCCCTCCCTTCTGTAATCCACTATGTTTAGTTTCCTTTCTTCTACCCAGTCAGTTATCACATTTCATATAAAAGCCTACAAAAGCCCTATTATTTGATTATTATCCCTTCTATATCTATTATCCTCTTCATTTGTACAGGTTAAGTTATTTTACTGTGCCTTGTATATCTGTAAATTTTGTACATCTCTTATTTATTTGATTGTACTAATGTTATGCTATTCTCATGTCTTTGTAAAAAACTTGTATCCTTCTTTGTATGACCACTCAGGTCCATCTTGTAAATGAGCTACGCTCAATGATGTTCACCTGAATAAATAAAGATTTTGATTGATTGAGTGAAAAAATCCTGTTTCTTTACACCCTTTATATACCAGGCTATTGTATGGAGTAGATCAGATTTGAGTTGGGTGTTGTACTGTGAACACCTTGGAGTTGTAGAGAAGGAAGTGCTACTCCTGTATATGCTTTTGAATGATGGAATGAAGCCTGCTGATTTGTCCTGCATTTATTTTTATTATGTTATTTTGTGGATGTACAGTTCATTTTTATTATTGGTTCCTGCAAATAAAAGTCTTGCAAGATTCCTGCTCTACTTCAGAGCTTGTGCCAAGCATCCATCTGTTAACCATTAGCCTTCCACACCTGGGACGTGCACTGCTGTGAGCTGTAGGCTGTGCTTTATCGCTCATTGTCACAAACACATCACTTCCCTGCACAGAGGATACAACCATGTACCTCCCTGTTTCTTCCGGTATCAGACCACACACATGTTGTCTGTCTGTACCAGATGAGGTCCAGGAAGGAGAAGAGGCTGAAAAGTCCAAAGGGCATATAGGACAGTCTGCATCTTTTGCACACTGATGTGCAGAGATAGATCCTACTGAGACCAGGATCCCTGTGTCCTGTGGTCGCCCAAATGAGTGCCCCAGCCTTGACTGGAAGTGTCCTTTGTCAGGGTCTAAGCTGGAGGGGGCACCTGAAAAGGAACCCCTCTGGTAAGATTGGACAGATTCTGCCACCAAAGGTGGTCCCAATACATGGGGCTGGACACCAGGATCCTGTGATCCAGATCATCTGATTTCCAGTCCCACTGGACCCTTAGGGTCCACTGCACAATCTGCATGTGGAGCCTGGCCAGGGGAACAGTAGGAATAGCTGCTACCACAAGACCCAGAAGGTGTAAGATGGAACGGGCCATGGTCCATTGGCTGGTTGCCACTTGGATGGCCTGCTGATGGAAGGTTTCCACCCAGTCCAATAGGAGGAAGGCCTGACCCTGAACAGTATCCAGCATCGCCCCAATAAATTGGAAGCATTGGTACAGAACCAGGTGGGATTTGAGGTAATTCACTGTAATTCCCACTTGCCAAAAAAGGTCCAGGGTAGCAGTCAGGGAGGCCGCCAGGCTGTCCCTTGACAGTGCTGACAGGAGCCAGTCATCGAGGTATGGGAACATATATGTCCCCTGGCAGCATAAAGCCGCTGCCACTGCTGCTAGGCACTTGGTAAACACTCTGGGTACTGAGAAAAGGCCAAAGGGGAGCGCTTTGAACTGGAAGTGTTCTCCCAGGAAGGTAAAGTGGAGGAAGCGACGGTGGGTTGCAGGTTATGCATCTTGCATGTCAAGTACACAAAGCCAATGTCCCTGGTGAAGCAGTGGCAACAGGCCCAGCAGGGTCAGCATGCAAAATCTCTTGTACTCTATGTACAGATTTAGCGTGCCGAGGTCCAGAATCAGACAGAGGTCACCTGTCTTTTCGGGGGACAAGGAAGAAGTGGGAATAATATCCCTTTCCTTCCTGGGCCCGAGGAATGGGCTGTATGGCTGATTTTGTGAGAAGAGCCTGAATTTCCTCCCTTAGGAGAGGAATGTGGCCTTTTGGGTAGTGAGAGAGACCTGGAGGACTTCTTGGAGGTCTCTCTGTGAATTCGATGGTGTGGTCTTGAATGATTAGTTGAAGGACCCACGTATCTGTAGTGATCGCTTCCCACCTGGTCAGGAGGTTGGCCCCCTACCGGTTCCTCTGGAGCTGGTAGCAGAGGCTGGGGGCCCTGCCATGAGTCAGGAGGCAGAGGGGGTGCGGAGGACCGTCGATCCGGCAGCCCGCTGAAACCTGGCTGGAGAGGTGGCCATTGACAAAGGGGCCCAATGTTTGTTCTGATGTCTGATTGACTGTTGCCTATTCTGACACCTTGGCTGGTGATGAAAAGGCTGCTTTGGCTTGGTATTGGAGTGGTACATAGAATGGACAGAGCGCAGTGCCTTGTCACTGTCCTGTAGCTCAGTAATAATGTCTTTGACATCACCCCCAAAAAGGACAGGTCCTCTAAATGGGACAGCATGGATGGCTGTCTGGACATCTTGGGCCAATTCGGATACCCACATACAGGAGTACCTATGCATACTGACAGCCATGGCAGTACTCTGGGTAGAGGCGTCTACCGCATCGCATGTTGCCCTATGAGAATAGCGGCAGGAGATTTCTGCTGTCCTGACCATCTGGGCAATCTTAGTTCTAGCCTCAGAATCAGGCAAGGCCTCAAATTCCAACTTCAGCTGGCCCAGGATAGTTTTCTGGTACACAATCATGTGTGCCAGGTAATTCAGTGCTCTAAGGGCCAGTATGGAAGACGAATAAACTTTACACCCAAACTGGTCTATTTGCCTTGATTCCTTGTCTGGAGGGAGGTGGCTTATATGTTTAGGCATAGCCGTATGGTCAAGAGCTGTGTAAATAACCACCTAGTCCACTTTGGGATGGGAACTAAGGTGGCCTTTGGCCTCCGGGGTTCAATAAAGTCTGTCAGCCTTCTTGGCAACTGTGGCCACCAACAAAGGCTGCTGCCAGACCATGGAGGCCAGGTCCTCATGTAGTCCAATCCATGAAGGAATAAGCAGTGGGGACCCATTCCACCCATTTGACTCCTGAATCTTCCAGAGGATCTCTGTGAAAGAGGGGTCCTCTGGAGGGGACCTGGGAGAGTTTTTGGGCTTGGGATCATCTGGAGGAGGGGGTCTCAAAGCCCAAAGGAGAGGAGGAGTAGAAGTCAGAGTCTGATGATGAGCTTCTGGCCAGGGACAGAGCCTGTGGGACTGGGATCTCCTGGAATGAGATTGCGAGGCCCCTGTCATTACCAGCTACTGCGGTAGGGCGCGAAGCCTGTCCCAAGGTAGAGGGGCGAGACTCCACTGGTGAAAGGAACCTCAGCGTAGGGTCCATGAGGACCAGAGTGGAAGCCACGGCTGGCTGGCACCGGTCCAACTCGGAAACTAACTGTGACTTGGTCTCGGACCACCAAGACTGAAGTGCCGTACTAAAGTCCACCTGAGGTTGAGGCAGTGTAGGAGGCGGCAGGGGGGGTCGACAAATGGGTGGGTAGGCTTGAAAATGATAACCCGGCGTCGTATAGCACAGTGTCGGGTAATGATAGTTTGAGTAGCCTGGTGTCAGATACCCTGGTGGTAGATACCCTGGAGAAGGGTAGTGCGGTGCAGGGAAGTCTAGTGTCGGGAGGCCTGATGAAAGCCCCAATGGCAGAGCTGAGGGTCCTGATGCAGGTCCCAATGGCAGGTAACCAGGCAAAGGCCCAGAAGGAGGGGCTGCAGGACCTGATGGAGGGTGAGAAGGGCCCAGTAATGTCAGGTCAGATGCCAGACCCGCCAGAGGAAATTCTGGCATCAGGTCCCACCAGAATCTGGGTTAGGGAAACTGGCCCAGTTGGGGGAGCCAGCAGCATGCACTGATCCAAAGGATCAACATCAGGCCTGTTATTGGGGCCCGATGAAAGTGCAGTGGCTGGGTGGATGCCAGAGGAGCTGGCGTGCAGCTTATTAGCCTGGGCCAGGCAGTTGTCAGAAAAGGAGTGGACAATTGGCTTATCGGCGTGCCACCCGACTTAGGTCCTGGGGTTTTGAGGGGCCTAAGGGAGACTGAGCTCTCCGGAACATTGGAGGTGCCCACCAGAACTGTAACCAGCTCAGGTGGAGGAACCAAGGGCTGCTCCACAGAAGAGGAAGCAGGTTTGACCGGAGGAGTGGCACCCATGTCAACAGGAGGCCAGTCAGCACCTGAGGCCCCCCTGAAGGAGGGCATGGACAGGAAGGAGACCGATCATGGTCCCAGTGCTTCTTCTTGTTCTTTTTCTTCTTCTCGGTTTGAGAACGTGGGCTTCCAGGACCTGTTGGTGGCGTTTCTGTGTGGCCTGGTTGAAACTCTGGCAGGCCTCACAGTCCCCGGTCTTGTGCTTGGGTCCCAGTCAGAAAAGACAGAGGGAATGGCTGTCCCTGTGCAGGAGCTGAGTGCCACAGGAATCCCAATTGTTCTTATGTGACTCGGAAGGCGTTGGAGAAGACATGAATGAAAAAGGTATTACTTTCTATATTTTACAGAAATAAAGAAAAGAACATACTCATCCGAAAATGGTGGTCAACTGAAGCAGTACACTGGTTGACAGTGGCAAAGAACTGGAGGGCGGGCATGTGGATCGGCCACTATATAGTGTCATGCTGATGTCCGTCACGCGACATCGAGTGGGCAGTTCCCCACAAGACATTGCTAGCTAAAGTTTTCCGTATGGTCCTAGTGCCTGGCAGGTCTAGTCCTAATGGTTATTACCTACTGCATCCGTTCTCAGGCTTTGTCACAGTGAACCTCCCCCAAATATGAAAATAATCTTAGGCCTCCCATTAGAAAAAAATATCATACTTTGCATAGTACTCTGTTGGTTTCCTGCTATCTGGAACAACCTTCTTACCCACTTCTGCCTCTCCTCCACTTATCCTACTCTTAAACAACTTTTCAGGATTATTTTACTCCCTTCTTGTCCATTTTATTTCTCTGTTAAACCCTTGTATTCTGACAGCAGTCTAATTGGTCAGTTGCTACCTCTTCTAATTTGCACATTGTTGCTATTTGTTTGCACTATGTAGCATTTGGTTTTGCAGTTACCTCTGAACTGCATTGCCTTCCTATACCTTTTCCTGTGTTGCACTCTGTCTTTCCTGCTCACCAATTTATATGTAAATTAATTCAGCTGCCATTATCCACTATCTCCTCCCTGCACACAAAATGCTTCAAACTCAAAATTAAAAACATTTTCAGGCTTTCTTGAGCTTCCTCTGGAACCGACTGGGGCCTCCCCAGGGAGGCTGGCCCCACCATTTGAGAAAATGACCTACTGCAAAAGCCCTCTCGAAGTAAGAGCAAAATATTGTAGTATATTTATGGAGGATGTCCTGGGCACACACAGGTGATAGACTTTAGGAGGTGGTCCTTGAGGGTGCTGCAGAAGGAAATGACTGAGCTACAGGCAAGAATTTCAGGGGCCAAATTGTTGTAAACAGTTTGCTTTGTGTAACTGTGCATGCAACACCGGTGTACTTTGTCCAGAAATAGGGATGTGTGAATCTTCTAATATTTCAATTCAGACAATCTGATATTCGGAGAGTCATCTGTAAACTGTGTTTTACAGCAAATGTGCTGCAAAACAGATTTTGCAACTGAATACTGTTGTCCCCACTGGTCAGAAAGGCTGGCAAGAGGAGACAGACTGCACTCCTGCCAGCCTGCATACACTGTAACAAAAAAACAGTGACAGGCATCTCCTCCACCCCACAAGCAATCAGTATGTACAGTACCAGCTTCCTTTGACTGCCCTATTACTGCACCTCCCCAAGCCCCCAGAAGTATAACAGTGTAATCCCCTTCCTCCATCTTTGTAGACCCCATCTCTCATCCTCCTTCCCCTTCCCCAACCCAGCAGACAAATGAAAACATTTCCAGAAATCCTCCTTTTCCCTTAATATACTCGGCATCTATTCCATCTCCATCCCCACAGTAAAAGATGCAAGTATCTTCACACCAAACCTCTTGGAATCATCTGCCACCTGTTCCACCAGACGTACATTAGCACCTGACCCTGCATTTACCTGCACAGCCCTCGTCACATTACCTTGGTTGGCTGCCAGCAAGCTGAATGAATGAGAGTGTGTGCTTGCAGAACAATACAGCAATTTCAATGCATGTGCTCTCTCACTTACTCAGACAGTGGCCAGCCAAGGTGGAGTAAGGAGGAGGCCTGTGCCGATCCTAGTTGTGGGGTCTGATGCTTGTGCACTCCCAGGGGAGAGGATCCTAAGTGAGTTGGGCAAACAGGGATTCTTTCAACTTTTACTTTGGGAGGGGGTGTAGGGCGAGAGCTGGAAGCTGAGATGGTCATGGAAGATTTGGGTAAATGTTTTCATGTGTGTGCCGTACTGGTAGGAGGAGGTGATAGGAAGGAGGGTGGAAGGGAGGCACACTGTAGGATTGCCCATAGGAGGTGGGGGTGGATGCAAATGTGTTTTCTGTTACAACTGAGCACAGGCAGGAGGAATCTGTCTCCCCTCCTGCCTGCATGATAGTGAGTGCCAAACCAAACTAGGCTGAGATTTGGAGTTCAATGCTGGCAGATTTGGCTTCAGTGCACACCACTACCCAGAAGCTTGTCATGCGCTATTATGTCAAAAGACTTGCTGATGTATAGGTAAGACTACATTTATGGCACTGCACGTGTCCACCACCCTGGTCACTCCCTGAAGGTGATGAGGTTGTTTTGGCATTGTCTGACTTGACCCTCAGAATATCATGCTGTCAGGGGGCAAGAACTCTGGCAAAGTGCGCCATTCCATCCCTCATAATGACTTCCAGGGCCATGCCCAGCACTGGTGTCAGTCTGGCCCACCTGTAATTTCCTGGGTCCGACATGCCCCCATTTCAAAGATAGGGCTCACATAGGCAACCTTTCAGCCCTCCAGCACCACCCATGTCCAGACTCCTGAAAGATTAAGTGCCTCCCCAGCTCTTCCCTTAGCTCCATTATGATCCCGAAGTGCATTCTGTTTGCTTGTTGGGATGTACCTAGCTTGATATTAACCAGGATGGGTGTGATGTCTGTCGGCTGCGTCATGGCTACCCTGATGCTATTGGCCCTCCCAGTGAGCACTTTCCTACGTCCTGGAGACCTTTGGTGAAAAGTAAAAGCAAAGTATTCATTCAGCATCTCAGCCATCGCCACTGGCTCTCTCACATGTTCCAAACTCCATGCCACTGTTTTTATGGGCCCGATCTCCTCCTTTACCTCCCCCCTTCCATTTAATGTACTGGAAGAAGGCTTTGGTGTTGTCTGCAGCTCCTACTGCAATCTTGGCTTCCAGAACATTCTTGGCATTCTGAACTCTAGTATTGCAGTCCCCCAGTGCTGCTGTGTATTCTTCTCTGCCCTGCAAGCAACAAGTATCCTCCCAGTGTCAGTCTGTGAACAGGATCAGTAGCCTCAGGGTCCTGCTTGGGTGGGGGGGGTGAGCACTTCATTGCTCTTTTACCTTACTGCTTGCAGGGATGCAGACCTGTGATGTGTACCCTTTTTGAAGGAATTCCACATATGCTCTGCATTGCCAACTTCCTCCAGCTGCCCCAGACTCCTGGATAGTATATCCTTCATGTCGGCAAAGTCAGCCTTTCTAGTAGTAGACTCCTCCCTAGTACTTTCTTTTACTGTTCCTCAGAGCGCAGCCACATTATTTTCTTTCCTTGGTTGTCCAAGAGCAGACACCTCTCTATTACTGGTCATCAGAGCAGACTCCTCTGTTATTTGCCATCATAGGCTGTCCAAGAGCATACTCCTGTTTTGTTTTATTATCTGGGGCAGCCTGACAGTAGACTCCTCTGTTACTTTTTATCAAGGGTTGTCGAGGGCAGACTCCTCTTGTTACTTTTTATCAAGTGTTGTTGGAGGGCAAACTCCTCCGTTACTTTTTATCAACAGTTGTCTGAGGGCACATTCCTCTGTGTTACTTTTTATCAAGGGTCGTCTGAGGGCAGACTCCTCTGTGTTACTTTTTATCAAGGGTTGTCCGAGGACAGACTCCTCTATGTTACTTTTCATCAGGGGACGTCCAAGGGTAGACTCCTCTGTATTACTTTTTATCAAGGGTTGTCTGAGAGCAGACTCCTCTGCTACTTTTTATCAAGGGTTGTCCGAGGGTACAGGTTATCAAGAGTTGTCTGAGGGCAGACTCCTCTGTGTTACTTTATATCAAGGGTTGTCCAAGGGCAGACTCCTGTTACTTTTTATCAAGGGTTGTCCGAGGGCACAGGTTATCAAGGGTTGTCTGAGGGCAGACTCCTCTGTGTTACTTTATATCAAGGGTTGTCCAAGGGCAGACTCCTCTATTACGTTTTATCATGGGTTGTCCAAGGGCACAGGTTATCAAGGGTTGTCTGAGGGCAGACTCCTGTGTTACTTTTTATCAAGGGTTGTCCGAGGGCAGACTACTTTGTTACTTTTTATCAAGGGCTGTCTGAAAGCAGACTCCTTTGTTACTTTTTATCAAGGGTTGTCCGAGGGTACAGGTTATCAAGGGTTGTCTGAGGGCAGACTCCTCTGTGTTACTTTCTATCAAGGGTTGTCCGAGGGCAGACTCCTCTATTACTTTTTATCAAGGGTTGTCCGAGGGCACAGGTTATCAAGGGTTGTCTGAGGGCAGACTCCTCTGTGTTACTTTATATCAAGGGTTGTCCGAGGGCAGACTCCTCTATTACTTTTTATCAAGGGTTGTCTGAGGGCAGACTCTTGTGTTACTTTTTATCAAGGGTTGTCTGAGGGCAGACTCCTTTGTTACTTTTTATCAAGCGTTGTCCGAGGGCACAGGTTATCAAGGGTTGTCCAAGGGCAGACTTCTCTGTTACTTTTATCAAGGGTTGTCCGAGGGCAGACTCCTCTGTGCTACTTTTTATCATGGGTCGTCCAAGGGCAGACTCCTCTGTGTTACTTTTTATTAAGGGTTGTCTGAGGGCAGACTCCTCTGTGTCACTTTTCATCATGGGTCATCCGAGGGCAAACTCCTCTGTGTTACTTTTCATCAGGGGTCGTCCAAGGGCAGACTCCTCTGTTACTTTTTATCAAGGGTCATCCGAGGGCAGACTCCTCTGTTACTTTTTTATCAAGGGTTGTCCAAGGGCACAGGTTATCAAGGGTTGTCGGAGGGAAGACTCCTCTGTGTTATTTTTTATCAAGGGTTGTCTGAGGGCAGACTCCTCTATTACTTTTTATCAAGGGCTGTCCGAGGGCACAGGTTATCAAGGGTTGTCCAAGGGCAGACTCCTCTGTTACTTTTTATCAAGGGTTGTCTGAGGGCAGACTCTTCTGTTACTTTTTATCAAGGGTCGTCTGAGGGCAGACTCCTCTGTTACTTTTTATAATGGGTTGTCAGAGGCCACAGGTTATCACGGGTCATCTGAGAGCAGACTCCTCTGTTACTTTTTTATCAAGGGTTGTCCAAGGGCAGACTTCTCCGCGTTACTTTCATCAAAGGTTGGCTGAGGGCAGACTCCTCTGTGTTATTTTTTTATCAAGGGTTTTCTGAGGGCAGACTCCTGTCTTACTTTTTATCAAAGGCTGTCCGAAGGAAGACTCCTCTGTTACTTTTTATCAAGGGTTGTCCGAGGGCACAGGTTGTCTGAGGGCAGACTCCTCTGTGTTACTTTATATCAAGGGTTGTCCAAGGGCGGACTCCTGTGTTACTTTTTATCAAGGGTTGTCCGAGGGCAGACATCTCTCTGTTACTTTCTATCAGTTGATGTCCCTGAGCAGACTTCTCTCTGTTATTCTCTAGCATGGGTTGTCTGAGAGCAGACTCCTCTCTGTTACAGAGAAACAGAATTTGTTGGCAAAAACGGACCACTTGGCCCACCATGTCTGCTCAGATGTTCCCTGCCTAATCTGTCTCCACAGACCCCAACTGGTCTCTGGCTATCCTTCCTTCTCCCTGCCTGTTTTCTAATACACCCCTATGTCTATCCCACACATGCTAGAATCCCCCACTGCTTTTTCCTCTACCACTTCTGCTGGCAGTCAGTTCCAGGTGTCTATCACCCTTTGAGTGAAGAAATATTTCCTCATAGCTCTCAGCTTCTCTACCTCCAGCTTCATCGCATGCCCCCTGGTTTTGGTGCTCCTTCTCACTAAAGAAACTTCCCTCCTGCACCCTGCTCACCCCTATGAGGCTCTCCTCTCCTCCACGGTGTACATGTTGAGACTTTTCAGTCTCTCCCCATAGGGCTTCTTGTGCAGCCCCAGCACCATTTTAGTTGCTCTGCTCTTAACTACCTCTGTCCTATGTCTCTTCTGAAGTGCAGTATCCAAACCTGGAAATCATACTCCAGGTGGGGTCTCACCAGTAAGCATTACAGTGGCACCACCACCTCCCCTTCCTGTTGCGTATATCCCCATGAACCCCAGCATCCCACTAGCCCTACCCACTGCCCTGCCAGCTTGAGGTTGTCTGATGTGACAACCTCAAGGTTCCTTTCCTGTTTAGTGACTGTCAGTACCTCCCTCCCCATCTTATATTTGGCACCTGGATTCCTATGCCCTAGGTGTATGATTTTGCACTTTTTGGCATTAACCCCAACAGCCATGTTTTAGATCACTCCTCAGATTTCCCCAGCTCCCTGTTCATTCTCTCCACCTCTCCTAAGTGTCCACCGTATCGCAGATTTTGGTATCACCTGTGAAAAGGAACGCCATTCCTTCCTATTCCTCAGCAATGTCACTTATGAAGTCATTGAAGAGGACCAGTCCAAGTACTGAGCCCTACAGCACCCGGCTGGTCACTCTCCCATCATTACAGTGAGTGCTGTTTACCACCACCCCCCTCAATCTCCTACTTGTTAACCAGTTTCTAACCCAGTTAACCACTCTGGATTCCACCCCCAGGCTGCTCAGTTTCTTTATCAGTCTCCAGTGCCGCAGTGTCAGAGCCCTTGCTGAGATCCAGATAGGCCACATCCACTGCCTTCCCCTGATCCATTTCCCTGGTCACCTGAGTCAAAAGACGTCCATCAGATTAGTCTGGCATGCCCTCACTCCAGTGAAGCTATGCTGCCTGTCATCTTGCAACCCAACAGATTCAAGATATTTTACCAGTCTTTCTTTTAGCAGAGTTTCCTTTAATTTCCCCACCACTGAAGTAAGACTGATCGGCCTGTAGTATCTAGTCTCCTCCTTGCTGCGGCTCTTATACAGAGGGACCATGTCAGCTCTTTTCCAGTCCTCTGGAACCACCTGTTCTAGTGAGCTGTTGAACAAGGGTGTCTGGAGCAGCTAGCTCTCCCGAGTTCCTTTAGAGTCCTTGGATGTATCCCATCTGGTCCCATAGCTTTGCCCACCTTCAGTGCTACAAATCTCTTCTGGAGTCTTTTTTTCTGAAAATGAACTTATGCCCACCTCCCCTCCCCTGTGCCAATTTCCTTGTGGTCAGTCTTCCCTCCCTTCACTGTGAAGACTTGAGCAGAAATACCTGTTCAGGAAGTTTGCTTTTTCTAGGGACATGGATATGGTGCACTTATGCACACTATGGCAGTCTTCCTTTCCCCCTTAATTCAGCTGGAAGGTATTCAAGCTAAGCTCATCCCACCCACCCAGGTGGTATCCTCCTCGGCTCTGCCCCATGACATGAGAGCTTCCTTTCTGCTGAAAGAGTCAAGTCTCCTCCTTCGCAGCTCCTGTGCACAGTGTAGGCCCAAATCTACCCCTTCAGGCAAATTTTTTACAGTTCTTCCTTTATTTGCTCAGTCACAGAGCACAACGACTCAAAAACTGGGCCCAGGCTCAAGCGGTGTGCCACTTACAACCAGAAGATGTTGTGTACCGACCTGCATGCCTCATGTGTGTACTGCTGGGGAACACAGCACAATTCACAGGTCTGCAACCTTTGCCAATCCCTGCAGCCCTCGTCCCTTGAGGACAGTCATGCCTGTCTTTTACTAGGCTGTCTGAATGAATGGGACCTGCAGGTCTGGTCCAAGGATGCCTGCAGGGCCGTTTCGGGGGAGGCGAGCTCTGTGTCACAGATTGCCATGCTTGCAGAGATGCTGGCTCAGGCCGCAGCAGTCTCCTCCTCGGCTCCCACATTGCTCCCAGTGGGAGCCAGCATCAGGGCTAGCGACATGCTTGTCATCGGTTGAGCACCAAGTCGAAGACCAGGTCCAGCTCGAGATAGACATTTACTAGGAAGTGCCATCAACACTCCTCTTTCTCATCTTTGGATGATGAGAAGCTCCACTGCAAGTTGCAACAGTGCTACAAGGAGCTGATGTGGCAGCACTTGATCCTCTGCCATGGTTGCCCTATGCCCCAGACCCCAACAGACCCTTGGTCTTTGCCGGCATGGCCCACTCCAGTCTTGCCCCCGACCGGCTGAGCCTCTGCTAACCTCCCTGCTAATCTTGGTGGAACCCCCGCCTAAGCAGCCTTTGCATGGGGCCCCATCCACCCTGCCTCTGGTCTCCCCGGATGGCTGTCCATGCAGATCACTCACTCGGACGAGTCCCGAGTGGTCCACAGTGAATGAGGGTCGAAGGTGGTGTTTGATGAGTCATTGGATTCTGACGGGTCCTCCATGTATTTCTCTCAGACCCTGGGTTTTGATTGCAAGTCGACGAAAGAGCTCACCACCAAGCATGAGCTGGTCTCCATCAAACCTTGGTTCATCTCATCTCTGAATCCATGGAGATTCCCCTAGAGCCAGTCCAGAAGCGGGTCAAGTATCCCCTCATGGATAACTCCCCGGAGGTTGCAGAAGTCATTCTAGACCCCACCATGGAGCTTTAGCAGCATCCAGCTGTATGCCAGGCACCCTCCACCTGTATGGTCCGCAAGTACACGGCACCCACCAGATCTCCTCCCGGGTTCTTTGATCACCCCTCAGCTGAGGGGCTGGTAGCAGATTCAGCCTTCCACAGGATGAGCAATGTTGGGCATATTTACAAGCCTCCAACAAGCTGAACCATGCAGCTAAAAGGTTTACGTTGCTTCCTCCCAGAGTCTCTGGCAGGTGAGCTCTGCCACAATGATGGCCAGTTTTCGTCATGCCCTCATGGGGGCTCTGGACCATGTCCTTCCCCAGCTCTCTGCAGATTTACAGTTGGTAGTCAAGATGGTCCAGGACCAGGGACATTCTGTTGCCAAGCACCAGCTTCAGACGGCCTTGGACACTGGTGACACTTATGCCCAGTCAGTGGGTGCAGCATTTGCTATGTGACATAGGGTTCTGTTGAGAACTTCCATCTTTATGGTGGATACTCAACATAAGTGGGTGGATGTTCCCTTCTTAGGTACTGAACTGTTTGGGCCGGGGGTGGATGGACACCTCACCAGGACTGAGAAGTCCAGTGCTACCCTGGATTTCGTTACATCCTTTCAGAAGGACCTCATGGCCCAGAAGCCAAAGAAAATGCTGTTTCAGTTTCAGCCCTTTCTGCCCCAGTAGTCCAAGCCGCAGCAGCCCCCATCGGGGAAATCTCAGGTTTGGCAGCCTAAATCCATGCCCACCCACCTCAGGCTCCAAGAAGCCTGGAGACCAGGGTGGCGGCACTCCTCTGGTAGTGGGCACCAAAGCCTCTGCCACGCCTGCCCAGTGATGGGTCGGGGGTGTCTCCCTCCTGCCTGTTGTGTCCCTGCCTCAGCTTCCCATGAGGGGGGGTCAGCTTTGCCATTTCTAGCATGCCTGGTCTGTCATCACTATGGACAAATGGGTGCTAGATGCAGCAGGCCAGGGTCCACCTCTCAATTTCAAAGCTCTCCCACTCTACTGAGCCCATGGCTTACGAGAGTCCATGGTGTCTCAGGACATGCTGTCCACCATCTGGGAGGACATCGCTCAGCTCCTAGATTTGTAGCTCTTGTCCTGGACACCATGAACAGCCAGGGCTTTGTGTTTAGGTACTTCCTGGTTCCCAAATGGATTAGGCGGGGGTTGGCAACCCACATTGGATTTTCACAATCTGAATCAGTTCTTGAGGAGGCGCATGTTTTGGATGGTCACTCTAAATCAGATAATTCCATCTCTGGGACAGGACATGTGGTTCTGCTCTCTGGCCCTCTAGGATGGCTTCTTTCACATTCTAGTCTGTCCGTCCCACTGGTGGTCCCTTCAGTTCCACACAGATGGGGTGCTCTACACATTCTGTGTCATGCTTTTCAGTCTCTCCTCATACCCCAGGGTCTTCACCAAGTGCACTGCAATGGTGGCAGCATTCCTGAGGTGCCAAGGGGTCCAGGTGTACCAGTACCTGGACTGGTTGATTACCGGCTCATCCCGGGAGGCAGTGGAGTGGTCCAGGGACCTGGCCCTTCATACCTGCTTGGCCTTGGGTCTTATCAACCCAGCCAAGTCGGAACTCCACCCCTTGCAGGTCATCCATTTCATTGAAGCAGAGCTCAACTCCCTTCAGGCTATGGCCCGACTCTCAGCAGACTGGGCTGTGGATCTTACTTTCTTTGCCTGATCATTTCAGGTTGGGCACTCGTGCCCTGCCCGGGACTTCCTGTGGCTGCTGGGGTACATGGTATCCTGCACCAGTGTGGTTCAGTGGGCCCACTGGCAGATGTGCTGCCTACAGTTGGAGCTGGTCCACCAGTGGTCTGTCTCAGTGCCTCAGTCACCTGGACCAACCGGTCGAGACAGCCGATGTGGCATGCCATTCAGTGGTGGCTCATCCCCGAACATCTAGAGGAGGGAGTCCCATTCATCCACACAAAGCCCATGGTCACGCTTATGACCGACGCATCTCCAGTGGGATGGGGAGCCCACTTAGGGGGCCACAGGGCCCATTGACTCTGGACCTGTAAGGAGTCAACCTGCTAGAGGACTGTGCAGTGAGTCTTGCTCCGATTGCACTTGCTCCCTTAGGCTGGGGTCAGGTCATTCAGATCCAGATGGACAACATCACGACCATGTACCACCTCAACAAGCAGGGCGGTATGCATTCCCTTCTGCAGTGTCTGAAACCTCCAAACCTGGACCCTCGTGTGCAGCTTGGGTGCCAATTTCCTGGTGATTCATGGAGCTGGAGCCTCCAACCAGCTTACGGACTCCTTGGCTGAGTGGATGAGGCATCTCACGAGAAGTCTCTTCATCAGGAGGTGGTGTATCACTTGTTCTACCAGTGGGGCACCCCCTGGTCAACCAATTTACCTTCTGGGAGAACAGAAAGCTGAAACTGTTCTGTGCCCACCCCCCCACAGTACAGGACACTAATAGGGGATGCCTTCACGTGGTCCTGGACCCTGGACCTCCTTTATGCTTTCCCTTCTTTTTCTCTGATCCACAAGGTGTTGGTGAAGGTGCAGAGGGACAAAACGCGGATGATCCTGGTCACTCCAGACTGGCCATGTCAGTTTTGGTACCCAGATCCCCTCAGCCTCAGCAGCAGACCTCCGTGCCATTTGCATCTGTGCCCAGATCTGCTCTCTTGCCACTAGGGGAAGGTCATGCACCCAGACCTTCAATCCATGTATCAGACAGCCTAGTTCCTGAGTGGCTAGAATTCTAGGCTTTGGGTCTCTCCAAAGAGGTTCTTCATGTTGCAGAAGCCTCACAGAAGGAGTCAACCCACCAGTGGTATACCTTCAAATGGAAGCTATTTTCCATTTGGTGCAGGGCAGGGGGCTAGACCCCCTGTCCTGCCCCGTGGCTAGCATCCTGGACTACCTATAGTCCCATCAGTCTGGCTGGAGGTCGACACCCTCAAGGTGCACCTGGCAGCCATCTTGGAATACCAGGAGCGGGCTAATATGCCATGGTGCAGGAAAAGGAAGGTTGGGCACTTTTTTAGGGGCCTTGACCACCTGTCCCTGCCGGTGTGTGAACCACCACCTTGGGACTTGTTGCTGGTACTGGCAATACTCATGGGCAAACCATTTGAACCGATGCACAGGTGTGACATCTTTCACCTGTCATGGAGGGCTGCTTTGTTGGTGGCTATCACCTCCGCCAGAAGGATTTCACCCACGCTGAAGCCACACCCAACAGACCGGCAGCTAAGCGGACAGTTGGCAGGTGGATAATATCCGGCATCGACATCTGCTATAGGTTGGCTGGTAGGGAGCCTCCCGTAGGGCTTAGGGCTTATTCCATCAGACATATTGCTGCCTCAGTGGCTGCTTCCAGGAATATCCCTATCCAAAAAATCTGCAGAGCTGCTACCTGGAAGTCACATACAATTTCATTTCCCACCATCACATCAACCTTGAGTCACTCCCGGATGCTGGTTTTGGGGCCTCAGTTCTCTACTTCCGTTTCCAAAATTGGGGTGTGTGCCTTGCCCCCTCCTCTTGGAGAACTGCTAGGTGTTTCCCACACAGTGTGGATAAGTGTACCATATTATCCAAGTCCCTAGAAATGAGGGTTACTCATCTGTAACTGTAGTTCTAGGAGTGGTATACGGTGCACATCCACACAACCCACCCTGGCAAGTGGCACACAGATCCCTGCTTCCAGTGTGCAGATCTAACATCATGGGGTGGAGCCAAGGGGAATATGACCCAGGTGGGTGGGAGGAACTTAGCTTGAAGATGTTCCAGCTGGATTTAAAGGGGAAGGAAGACTGCTAACGTGTGGATGTGCACTATATACCACTCCTAGAACTACAGTTACAGGTGAGTAACCCTCATTTCTTGGTGTCTCTTGCACAGTTTATACTCTCTCTACCCTTCTAATCCTCACTGTCCCTCACCTTGCTTTCCTCTTCTCACTTATATATCTGAAGAAAATCTTACCACCCTTTAGGGATTCCTTTGGCGACTCTTTCCTCTGTCTGCTTTACTACGTATACCTCCCTGTCCTCCTCTGTGTTTCTTTATACCAACTGAATGTCAACCTATTTTCCTTCACTACCATTGCCACTTCCTAAGAGAACTATAGCGGTCTCTTTTACATCTGCTTTTACTCACTTCCTTCATGCAGAGGTTATCTGCTTTAGTTATATCCTCACTTATTTTTGCCCATCATGCCTCCACCACTCCCTGGCAATCCCCACTATAAGGCAGTTTCTGAGGCAGTCTCCCATTCCTTTAAAATCTGCTCTCCTAAAGTGCAAGACCCTCTTCCTTGTCCGTTTATTTATGTTTCTGTCTTACGTTAAACCACACTGTATGGTGGTCACTGGTACCCAAGAGACTTCCCACTGTGTCATCTGAAATGCTGCCCCTGTTTGTAAGCATCAGGTCCAGCACTGCCCCATCCCTAATGGGTTCTGTGACTAACCACCTGAGAACAGTTCCTAGGGAGTCCAGGATGGCCCTGCTCCTTGCAGAAACTGTCACTGGAAGGCTCCACTCCATGTCTGGCATACTGAAGTCACCAACAAGCAGCACCTTCCTGTTACTTGGCTTACCCAAGTACTTTATCCAACTCCTCCCCATGCAGGAGGCCTGTATGCTACCCTCTACGCCTCCAGCCCTTCTTCTTCCTCCTGGTGCCCCTGTATATCAATGGTCTTGAATCCATCCCTCACATATAAAACAACCCCTCCCCCATCCTGTCTCTCCTGAACATAGAGTGGCATGGTACTCAGTACACCACAACTCCATAATGGTCACTAAATCCAGGCCAGCCTATGCCAGAATGTCTTCCAGGACTGGAATTGTGTTACCAAGACTCCTTGCACTGGTGCACATGGCTCTCCACACCTTCCTTCCACCCTGCCCTGCTTCTCTCTCTCACTCCTGTGTTTTTCCTTGAAGCTTCTTTGACTTTCCTACCTTTTTAATTTCCCCATTCCTTGAGTCTTTCAATCCTTTACCCTCACTTACCTGGATTTTTCCCCTCTTTTCTTCTGTCTTGTCCCCATCTCAGCCTTTCAGCACCCCTGCCCTAGGGGAGTCTTCTCCCCCCATGTCCTCCCTCCCTAGTACTCTGTCATTTAGGGGCGGCCACTGTTGCCTCCTGTTATTTTACTGTCCCCTGGCTAGTTTAAATGCTCATCCTCCTACCAAGGACTGCTGTCCCCTTCCTGGAAGGATGCAGGCCATCTCCTTATAGAAGTCCATAATCCCCCATGCTGCCCCCCCAGTCCCCAGTGTAACCAAAGCCCTCCTCCATGTACCATGCCTTCAACCAGTCATTAAATGGCCAGGTGCGGAGTACTCTTCCATCTCCCCAGCTGTAGACAGGTAGCACCTCGGAAAACGCCACTGTGCATGCTATCTGCTTAAGGCCCCCCCTCCCAACTCCCTGAAGTTAACCTTCGCTATCTCTACCCTGTCCCTTGCCAGGTCATTTGTTCCCAGGTGGACATTGACATCTAGCTCCTTTCCTTCTCCTCCTCCCCCCCCCGCAATCCTCTTGATATGCTCTCCATTCCTCTAGACTAGAGCACCATGCAGACACTTCACCTCCCTCTCCCTCCCTCCCCAATGTAACGGGTGCACTTGGCCCCTGGGTGGAGCAGAAGGTCCTCTGTATCTGTCAGTTTGGTTTGGAGTCCAGCAAACTCTGGCTGCAACCCAGAGAGGTGAGTACAAATGGGGCAGCATCTCAATCTCCAGAAGGTGTCTCGGAAAACTGCAACCCTACACACCTTGCACTGCACCACTCCCATAATCTGTCCTTTCCCTTACCTACTGTCTGTTTAAACTTCTGTGTATCCTTCTGCCTCCTTCCTATTCCTCTTGAACTCCTATCTACCTCTCCCTTTTGCTTTCTTGAAACTAATTTGCTACCCTATCCTAGACAGGATATCTCTTGTGTTCTCTCTTTTTTTTAACCCTCCCACCTGCACCTACTTTATTCTGGTGTACTACTTATTTCCCACTTGTAGTGAGGTTTGCAGACTGCTGTTACCTTTCCCCTAGCAGCTGTAAACAGTAGCTAATAATGTGTTACCTCCTTATCGTGGCCTGGTGTCCCCCCCGCAGAGTCTCCTGTGGACTGCGGATGAATTGCAGATGTCTTCAAAGCAGATGCTCCAGCCCTGCTCTGTTCCACTCACGTGATGGGAAACTAGTGCGATGAGACATGCTGGTTGCTACTCCTTACATCTGCCCTTTCTACTTCCTGGTGTCCCCCAAACGCTTTTCCCCACTCAGCCTCTGGCAGCTGTCTGGTCCCCAAGTTTGATTCACGGGGTTCCTTAATCTACACACCACCAAGATTTATTTCCTGAGCTAGGTTCCCCAAAACACCTGCTACAAATGTTTTCTGCCTTCCCTCGATTGCTGCAGCCCCACTCCTTCAGGCTCTCAGGTTGAACCCTCGTCTGTCTGCCCAGATGGCTTCAGCTCTGCTGCATATTGTCCATCAGACCCCGCTCAGATCTGACCCATCAAGCACACCCAATGTGTCAGACTAATCCCCAGTGGAGGATGATCCTGGGACGGCGGTCAGGAGGGGCAGGAACGGTCTATGCTGCATGGCCTGGGGTGGCGTTAAGGAAGCCTATCCAGGGCTGTGGCAGTCATTTTCCTGTTTTTCTGGGGCCCCACCCACCTCCTCTAAGTGACCACAACAACGTCCTGGGGTGGGTGGTTTGGCGTGTGGTCTGCCATGCAAGAACACCTCCACAGTGCACCAGGAGCCACCATGGAAGCGGTGCATAGCAACCCACCCACCCAGGGAAGGAAGTGTCCAAAGGAACCTGTTACAAATTTAAAGAAAAATCTTAAAGTACCCTTGAACTCTGACTAAACATCTCCTTCACCTACCCACTTAAACGGCTATTTTTAGTATGAAGAGAAACTATAAATATATACCTCTAGGTTTAAGACAGATGTTTACTCTCCTGTCGGTCAGCAATTCTAGTCATTTTTTTCATTGGTTGCCCGACAGCAGACTCCTCTCTGGTATTTTCTGTCACTAGTTGTCCAAGAGCAGACCCCTCTCTGTTACTTTCTATCTTGGTTGTCCAAGAGCAGACTCTTCTTTGTTACTTTCTATAACTGGCTGAGAGCAGACTCTTCTCTGTTATTTTGTAACATCTGTCATTCGAATGCAGACTCCTCAGTGTTATTTTCTAGCATAGGTCATCAGAGAGCAGATTCCGGTCTGCTATTTTATATCACTGGTTGTCCCACAGCAGAGTGCTCTCTGTTAGTTTTTAGCATTGGTTGTCTGAGAGCAGCCCTCTCTCTGTTTTTTTTCTATCATTGGTCGTCCAAGTGGTTGCCTGAGAGCAGACTCCTCTTTGTTACTTCTATCATTGGTCACGCGAGAGCAGGCTCCTCTCTGTTACTTTCTATTATTGGTCACGCGGGAGCAGGCTCCTCTCTGTTACTTTCTATCATTGGTCATCCAAGAGCACATCTCTCTGTTATGTTCCATCATTCATTTTCACACAGCAGACTCCATCGTCCAAGAGCAGACCCCTCTCTGTTATTTTATATCATTGGCTGTCCGAAAGAAGACTCCTCTCTGTTACTTTCTTTAATTGGTTATCTGTGAGCAAACTCCTCTCTGTTAGTCTGTATCACTGGTTGTCAAAGAGCAGACCCCTGTTATTTTTTATCATGGATCATAAGAGAGCAGTTCCTCCCTGTTATTTTTCTATTATAGCGAGTGGAGATCCGATCAGATTGTGTATCCACAGGGCACTGTCTTGATACACAGAAGCACTAGATATGCTAATTTGGCAAAAACAATCCTCTGAATGTGTTAACGAACTTTCCAGCTAACATTCACTTCACAAACATGCTATCGGAAGCTCACATCAAAAGTTTAACAAGACTGTCTGTTCTCAGCTTTTACACCATTTCAAATAAAAGTTCTTTAAAATAAATGCTCAGATAACATAGAAACATAGACTTTGGCGGCAGATAAGGACCGCTAGGCCCATCTAGTCTGCCCATTTCCCTACCTACAGGATAGGCCGCAGATCCTAGCTAACCAACAGCCTATTTCTTCCTACCCCCCACAAGAATTACCTTATGTCTGTCCCATGCATTCTTGAATTCTCCCCCAGTTTTAGACCCCACAACCTCCTCAGGAAGGCTGTTCCATGCATCCACTACTCTTTCTGTGAAATAATACTTCCTCACATTGCCCCTGAATTGCCCTCCTTCTATCTTTTAATTGTGTCCCCTTGTTCTTGCAAGTCTCTTTTTCTGAAAGTGCTACCCCCTTGGACTTTGTTGATTCCACTGAGGTACTTAAAAGTTTCTATCATGTCCCCCCTCTCTCTTCTTTCCTCAAGGGTATACATATTAAGCTCCTTTAGTCTCTCCTCATACGGCTTCTCTTGCAGACCCTGCACCATTTTAGTTGCCTCCTCTGGACTGCCTCTATCCTGTCTATGTCCTCATGGAGATGGGGTCTCCAGAACTGGACACAGTACTCCAGATGGGGTCTCACCAACTGTCTGTAACGGAGGGATAACAACTTCCTGTTTTCTGCTGATGATGCCTCTCCTATACATCCCAGTATACCCCAGCCCTCCCTACTGCCTTCTCATTGCTTGCTAACCTTAAGGTCATCTGATATGATTACCCCAGGTCCCTTTCCTTTTCGTTGTTGTTACTACCTCCCACCCATTGTGTATTCTTCCCTGGGTTCTTGTTTCCAGGTGCATTATTTGCACTTCTTTGCATTGAATCCTAGCTGCCATACTTCTGACCATTCCTCCAACCTTGCCAAGTCCCTTTTCATCCTTTCCACGCCTCTGTGTATCAACCCTGTTGCAGATCTTTGTGTCATCTGCAAAAGGCATACTTTTCCTTCCAGTCCCTCTGCAATGTCACTGATGAAGACATTAAAAGGACTGGACCCAATACTGAACCCTGTGGTACCCCACTAGTAACCCCTTTTCTTCAGAGTGGACTCCATTTACAATTACCTTCTGTGTCCTGTTGTCCAGCCAATGTTTTACCCACGCTACCACCCTGGGTCCCACTCCCAGGCTGGTTAATTTGACTATTAATCTTTTGTGTGGGACTGTGTCAAATGCCTTGCTAAAGTCTAGGTAGGCCATGTCCACAGCCCCTCCCTGGTCTACTACTTTGGTCACCCAGTCAAAGAAATCTATTAGATTCGTCTGACATGACCTTCCCGCTGTGAACCCATGCTGCCTTGGGTCCTGGGCTCCACTGGCCTCTAGGTACTCAACTGTTCTTTCCTTCAGAAGTGACTCCATCACTTTCCCTATCACAGAGGTCAGACTGACAGGTCTGTAGTTTCCTGCCTCTGTCTTGGTCCCACTTTTGTGAAGGGGAATCACATCCGCCTTCCTCCAGTCCTCGGGTACCACACCATCCTCCCATGATTTATTAAAAGAGTAGCCAGTGGTTTCACTAGTTCCTCCCTTAATTCTTTTAGAATTCTGGGGTGAATTCCATCAGGACCCATTGCTTTGTCCACCTTCAGTTTTAGGAGTTCTTGCAGAACCCTTTCTTCTGTGAAAGGACTGGGATCGACCCCCTATCAAGAGTGCTTCTGTTAATTGGATTAGGCACATCCCCCTCCTCTTTTGTGAATACTGAGCAGAAATATTCATTCAATATTCCTGCTTTTTCACTGTCCCCCTCTGCCCACCCACCGTTCATTCTATTCAGCCTCACTATCCCTCCCTTTGTCTTTCTCGCTCGCTGATGTACCTATAAAGGTTTTATCCCTTCTTAACTGAGTTGGCTATCTTTTCCTCAGTTTGGGCCTTTGTTATTGACTTCCTCCTGCTTCCTTCTGCCTTAACTGGTACAGCTCTCTGTCCTGCTCCTTCTGTGTTTCCTTATACTTCCGGAATGCTATCATTTTCTTCCTGACTTTCACAGCCACCTCTTTTGAGAACCATACTGGCTTTTTCTTTCGTTTTGATTTGTTTATTTGCTTCACACAAAGGCTTGTTGCCTCTGTGATGGCAGTTTTGATAATTCCCCATTGTTGCTCCACACCTCTTTCTAGCCTGTTTGCTAGTGCTTTTCTGAGGCACTCTCCCATCTTGCCAAAGTCAGCCCTCCTAAAGTCCAGTACCCTCACTTTTGTATGGCTTTGTATGGATGTTTACTGGCACCTCTAGCATCTGCCTTTTTTTCTGCAAAATCCATTCACTATAATAGCTATAATGTCAGTGTGGATATCAGCACTCTGGTAAAATGACACTGGGTGTCAGTGACAAAGACTTCAACCTAAGGCCTTGGCCTTTATCTACTGTGTCCAGTGCCATCAATCTTTGTTGATTGTTTTTCCTTCACGTCACTGCTGGCTGGGGCCACATCGGTCGACCTGCCAGATCCCCTCCTGTCTGAGACCCTCCCAACTGTACCCCGATCCACCATCGCCCGCACTCACTCAAGAGCAACCCCCCGGAATCCACCACCCGAGGTGGGGCCGCCTTCTGCTCCACGGCTCTTCATCCGGTGCTGTTTGGGCAGAGGTGAATGGGGAGGCCAGGTCCCAGCGGGCAGAGTATGACGTTGGAGGTGGGGGCAGGCGATGTCTTCCTCCCAGCCAATGGGAGATTCCTGCGTTCTTGTGCGTCCCTCCTCCCCCACCGGAGCCCGGACGTGCAAGGATGTCCAGTGCGACCGGGTGTGCTCCCACACCCTTACCGCAGACATCCGCCGAGGCTCCTCCCTGCAATTGCATGACCCCTTGGCTGATGCGTTCCCAGCCTCCGCTGGGGGTCGCTCATTCCAGGGAGTCATTCACCCACCCTCTCCAGGAGAGGAGAGCAGTCCACCGGATGCTCCATCTCTCCTCCCCTGCCGACCCCTGACGACACAAGCTTGTTCCCGAACCTGGGTCGCTGGCATAGTGCAAGGTGTGGCATCCAGTGCCTCCACCCTCAGCACCACCAGGAAAGCCCATTATGAACTCTTAAAACATCCACACCACAGCATTACCGCTATGTCACTGACTGTCCAAGAGAAAAAATCTTCCTGTTATTATCGTTCACTGGTCATCAGAGAGTAGACTCTGCCCTTTTATTTTCTCTTTCTTTACAGGTCCTTTAGCTACAATTAAGTTCAAAGAAATCCCTTGGCAGACATAAAGAGATGATCGAGAAACTCAAAAGGTATAACTGCACGGACCATCTGGAAAAATGGCATCTGACGAATAGCAGGAGGCTTCCATGGAGCCAAAATGCAGGGTCGACGGCAGGAAAAGAACTGGTGGTGCCAGGGGACCATCTCCTTTATACAGTGGCTGACGTCAGTGAAGCCAACGTCAGGGGCAGTCCCCTGTCTTGGACAACTAGCTAGAAGTTTTCTGTGGGGTCATAGTGCCTGGCGGCATAGTTCTGCTGCAAGAGCTCTATCTCAAAGTGAGATCCCCTGGTACACAACCTCCTAAATCAAGCGGAATGTTTTAAGTTCAAGTTTTGCTGGGAAAGGAATAAACACAAACTGCCTCAGTGGTCCATATGTGAACGTTTGGGCTCTTGTTTGGGGAGGTATGCAAACCTGGGGTACAGTGAGAGAGAGATAATGTCTGACCGTGTCTCAGAGGGATACATAAAAATGCCCTTTAAAAGACCAATCAACTAGTTACTGACTGTGCAGGGACTATATGCAGGCAAGCCCAGCAACCACTACAAAGCTCAGCAACATACAAACACATGTCATTGACAACTGCGGGGGAGGGCGAATAGTGTAATTCCCAACTCTTCAAAAAATGCCCCATGGAATTTTTAACTTGGATAACCACCAGTGACAGGAGGGACCACAATTTAACTCCAACAAGGCAGTGCCCCTTGAACTACAATGCAGTATCAGCATCCGGTATGAGCTCAAGTGTCTGAACTGGGACTTGAACCCACAACCTTCTGGCCCAGAGGCAAGAGTGCTTTTGAGTAACAGTGACTACATATTTCTCTAGGACTGCCCAACTGAGATGCAATATCTTTTTCCAGTGGAGTCCTGCTTTTACCCAAATTTTACAGCTGGAAAGGTCTAAAGCATGGAAAGGACGAGACCTGCTCAAGGTCAAATGAAGCTACAGTGAGAGGAGGGACTGAAGCAGAGGACAGTGAAGCAACTAGCTGAAGGTCACAGAATGAGTCAGTAACTGCAGAGCTTTGACACAAGATCTCCTGGTGCGCAGTGCTTCACTCTGACCACTAGAGAGCAGTGGTGTCTGTCTGTGGGGGGGGGCATGCAGAGAGACAGACATTTCATAACAATGGCATCACCCTTCTCCAAAGTTAAAAGTGTATTATTTGTTAGATGAATAAAACAAGTGCCTGAGGTATCCAATGGGTTGTTTAAACAGCTTCCAATTTATTGAGCCCAGTTATTCAGTACTAGATTACACAGCAATGGTAAAGATTGAAACCATCAAAAGAACCAGTCCCACATCATAAGCCACGGGGTTCCAGCCACCCCCCAATAACAGGTGGCCTTATAACCACTTGTTTAAAGTCTTGCTAGGTCACTGATCACCAAGTGGACAGGGGAAGATGTGCTGAGAATGTGGGAAAAAAAACAGCGTAAATGGAAAGCCTCCACTAAAACCCTGGTTCGCCTTTATGAGGTGTTTTAGAAAACAGTGGTATTTCAAACCAAGTACTGAAGTTGGGGCCAGCTTTGCAAATTTAATGAGCCAACACAAATCAAAAAATGTGGGCACATCGATTTTCCTTTACTGTTACATAAACATTTTTTTAAACAAATACAAAAGAATCTAAAAGAAACAAAAATAATTATTTCACATTAAGTATATACATCTCTGATAAATAGACTAATACTGCTTAGTCAGCAAGGTTTAGTTTTTGCGTTTTTGTTGAGAACCCAGTGCATTGAAATGGAAAGAACTTGAAGACACACAAAACATGACACGAAAAAGAAACAATTTAAAAACAAAAACAGACAAAACAAATTAAAATCACTCTTGTCGTAATCTTGTTTTTCTCCTCCCATGGTAGATTTTACCCCGGAGAATAGTGCCTCACAGAACAGAAGATACAACCGCTGGGAACAACAGACACGTTTGTCCATTATGTGAAAAAAACAGTCACAGTCTCTGCTGGGAACTAGTAAGGCAGGATTGCTGTTACAAGCCCCCTTCCCCAAAGCCTTGCACCAGCTGAAAGAGATAATATTTGGCTTCAGAGCAAGGGAACATGAAATGTTTTGCTATTTTCTCTAAATTAATGATTAAAAAAAACACTCAAAACCTAGAATGTTGGCTAGTAAAACACCTAAAAAAAACCCTTCAAGAACCATGTGGATATTTGATTATATTGCCTAAAGAATTGTTTGTTGCTCCTCTGCAGTATTATGCAATATAGACTTTTACTGTATACAACCTCTTATGATCGAACTTTACGAAACATCAGTTTTCTTAATACATTACTTGGCTTTGACTTTGGCGTGTATGTACAATTTCTGTTTTTTATTACTTTTGTATTCCTCTGGTAAATGTTCATTATATAGAACCATACTGTCGGTTCTTCATTTATTTATTTATTTGATCATCAGTTTAACAACCTTTGAGCCAGAGGCTCATTACAACTGTGCCTTATGGTGAGCATTTCTGAATAAACTTGAAGCTTCAAAAATAAAAAAGAACCACGTGGATAAAATCAATTGGGTTCCCAAACAGAAACTGTGATCTGAGTGAGGGTGCAGACTGCAGGTGCATGTCCCAGAAATAACATACAGAACCCATCCCATTTATCAACCAGGACTGCCCCTGGCAGAACTACTAGAAGATGGCAATGGGGGAGGGGCCTCTAGTCTCCAGGTTTAAAGTAAATGCCTGGGGATTGGTGACCTTGAGACAAGAGTGCTTAACCTTCCCAGACACAAAACAAAGTGCGTCTCCGAAGCCTGAAGTATTGATCGTTGTTAAATGAAAACGTTATATGCAGCAACCTCTGCTAAAGGTGACTGCAGCACCTGGTCTAATGTAATACAGCAGGATGTCTGTGAACTTACAGGACTGATTCAAGACTGCATTACCTCTGCTGTATTTTGGCAGGGCAGACAGGAACATACAGCGTCAACAGACAGGACTGTGTTACTTCTGCTGTATTACAGTAGGGGCATCCTGGAAGTTACAGCACTGAAACACTACTGTTCTACCTCTGCCACATTACAGCGAGGCATCTGTGAGCCTACGGCACTATGACAGGATGTGTGTTACCTCTGCTACAGTATAGTATGGTGTTCAGAAACTTACTGCTAAGACAACTGCTTTATCTCTTCTGTATTTATAGCAGAGCATTCAGGAACTTAGAGTGCCAAGAGATATGGCTGCTTTACCTCTGCTATACATTACAGCAAGGCATCCCTGAACCTACAATGTCGAGACAGGACTGTGTTACCTCTGCTATATATTACAGCAAGGCATCCCTGAACCTACAATGTCGAGACAGAACTGCGTTACCTCTGCTATATATTACAGAAAGGCATCCCTGAACCTAAAGTGCCGAGACAGGCCTGTGCCTACATTCAGTATATTATAGTGGGGCATCTAGGAATTTACAGCACCGAGAGACACGGCTGCGTTACCTCTGCTATACAATACAGCAGGGCATCCCAGAACCTACAATGTTGAGACTGGACTGTGTTACCCCTGCTATATAACAGCAGGGCATTCCTGAACCTAAAGTGCCGAGAGAGGACTGTGCTACCTCTGGTATATTATAGTGGGGCATCCAGTAACTAACAACAGACATGGCTCCTCTGCTGTATATTACAACAGGGCATCCAGGAATCTACAGCACTGAGACAGGACTGCTTGGGAAAAGTCTACTACTCTCAAGATAGAACTGGCTGCAGGAACTCTCTCTGCAGCAACAGAGGTGATACAATTGTGGCTGGTAATGTGCAGTCTACCTAAACTTTAACCTAGTGATTCTGTGTGAGTGAATTTTAGTAAAGCTTCCGTTCACTTTAGTTGTCCTCATCTTCCGGACTTCTGAAAGGGAAAAGCACCATTTGCATCACAGGCACTAAGCAGCCAAAACAATAGGTGATTTGTAAGTAACTTCTAAACATTGAAGAATCCCCCAAAAAAAAAAAAGAACTGAACTCTAATGTGATATTCGGTCAGACTCAAATGTTTTGTTCTTTCAGATGCAAACTGCTGGTCTCTTGCTGACCACAAGTCAGGCCAATACCCATCCACTTTATCACAGTGCAGGTACAGGTGAGTGGCTGCCCTCAGGGCGAAAACCACAAATAAAAATCCCTTCAGGTAGCAGCCAGTTTCTTTTCCATGTTACAGTCATGTGAAATCAACTAGAGTTTCTGCAAGAATTTCTCTCTGTTGAACCAGGAACCAAAGCAGAGGTGCTTGTCCTTGGTTAAGAAAACCAATCTCCTCCAGGAGTGTCTGAGAGCCTCCTCAAAATGGAAAAAATATATAGATATACGTTTGTACGTATATATATTATATATATATATATATATATCACAGAAAATGAAAAATAAGATAGCTAAACATACTTGGCCTGGACTCCACAATCAGACCTGCTGAATTGAGAGGAATAGGAGGGACAAGCGGACACAGTTTTATGTGTTTGGTCTTTTGGGTTTCAGTCTCCTCAGGTCCTGAGGAAAAGGCCAGGCAGAAGGCCACAGAACAAAACAAAAGCCCTGATTAACTTTCAGATACTTTTCTGTCCAGTAAAAGTACAAAACCAGTCCCCTGGAAGTTCAGAAAGGGTTTGCTGTGTGACCCGCTAAGTGGACCATCTTTGTCTGCTTGCCTGGCAGGCATTCTTTCATGAAGTTAAGACTTTTTCCCCATCTAACTTGGGGAGTGACATCTGTCCCATTAATGCCGCTTGGTGGAGGAGACTTTCTTCTTTCTTGCTGCTAGCATTTCATAGAAAGGATCTCTGCTGATGGCGGCCCTAAAACAGACAGAAGACACATGAGAATAGCATCTATATTAGGAGGAACTGCCTACAGAGCTGGGTGCTAGCCAGACATTCAAGTTCAACATCAGTTTCAGTGAATCCAAATATGTTTCTCCTCGCGCAGAATGCCCTACCAGGTTATCAGTCATAGTGTCCCCCTCCTAAATTCCTGACCAATCTGACAGTCACAGTAAGGGCCACTATTTTTTCCCCCTAAACTCAAGAGTCAAACTGGCCCACCAGGATACCTGAACATTTCAAGAGAGCCCCCATCTGCTAGGTATCTGCCCACTTCCTGAACTCTGACAATCTTTGCATTTAACATCTTTTTTCTAATTAAATGGGGTATTTGGGCTCTCTTAGGTAAATTTAAGATGCAAGCACAAAGCTAGTGTATCAGATTTAAATGGAGTACTGATGAGTGTGCCCATCAGGGCCCTCCCCTATTGATTTTCCAGGTGGGCCCCTATATCCACTTTCCAGGTGGGCCCCCAGTATCCCAGTCCGACTGCCCAAACTGATTCAACTTCTATCAAATATCCCCCCCTTGTGGTTGGTTTCTATCTCAATAAACCCTTCAAGGTACCCCCCTCCATCTGGTATTAGCCTTAACAAACCTTGAAAGGCCCCCCCAGCCCATACTCACGATGAAGCCTACAAGGCCTCCTCCCAGTCAGCCTGACTCCAAACGGGCAGGTGCTCACATTATCTAGAACCACAAACCAAACTGGCACTCTTGTTAAGAGTCAGCCGAGGGACGCAGGACTGAATGGACATGGAGTCTGAACTGTGATGTACCCCTCTCACCCACTACAGGCGGCTCTTCCATGACAGAGTGGAGGCACACTGGCGAGGCAGTGAGAGGTAGCTTGCACTGCAGTCACCCATGCTGCACTTAGCATGTGGCAGACAGTATCAAATCTCCAGTACAGTCAGTATGGCACCTTTTAACAACAGAAAATGGCCGGCCTGGTGGCGTTGAGGGTTGAGGCGCTGGACGCCACACCTCGCGCTACGCCCGCGACCCAGGTTCGGGAGCTGAGCCTGGAGTCGTCAATCGGCTGGGGAAAGGAGGATCGGCGTCCCCACAGATGCTCCTCCTCCTTTGGGGAGATACTAGGGGGTGTTTAGCACCACTCGCCGAGCCGGTGCAGGAGCACCGACCCTTGGGCGGCGGCGACTCCTATAGAGTCGGGGAGGGAGGACGCCATTCGGCACTTGGCATGCGAAGCACGCCCGCCCGAGCCGCATCCCTAGTGGGAGGAGGGAGGGACAGAAAAACGGAAAACAACCCACGGCACTCTTGATGACGGCCGCCCAGCCACCCAGTCCGCAAATTATGGGCAGACCCCACTGTGCAAGGTGAAGGAGGCAGGTAGGGAGTCACCAGAAGGCACTCTAGGGGCAGACTCAGTAGGGACTGGAGGGCATTGAGCTAGCCCGAAGGAGTAGAGTGGCAAGGGCGACCAGGAGGAGAAAAAGAGAAAGTTCAAAAAAAAAAACCAACAGAAAATGAGGCAGCTACAGCCACCCAGCAGCACAGCCTGCTCATGGTTTTAAAGCTGGAGGGTTGAAACACAGAGGTTAAATGACGTGCTCAAGGTCACAGAAACAGAATTTATCAGTAGAAAAAGACCAACTGGCCCACCAGGCTGCCCAGACACTCCCTGCCTATTCTACCTCTGCAAACATTATCTGGTTGTTGGTGACCCTCCTGCCTCCCCACTTTTTTAGTCTTCATCACTCCCACTGGCGGTCTGTTCCAGGTGTCTACCACTCTTTTAGTGAAGAAATATATCCTGATATCTCTCATCTCTGAACTCCCCTCCAGCTTCATCGTATGACCCCTGGTTCTGATGCTCTTTTCCATTTGAAAGGGACTCCCCCATGCACCCTGTACTATCCTGTTAGGTACCTGTAGATCTCTAGCACATCACCCTCTCACTCTTCCCTTCCAGGGCATACATGACAAGAACCCTCCGTTTCTCCTCATAGGGATTCTCGTGCCAACCTTGCAGCATTTTAGCTGCCCTCCTCTGGATTGCTTCTACCCTGTTTATGTCCACACCATCACCACCCATCTTGGCTACTGCAATACCCTCTACCTAGGGCTGTCTAGAGTTGATATCCACTGCTTGCAGCTGGTGCAGAGTGCTGCAGCCAGGCTGCTGAGTGGTACTTTTAGGACCAGTCACATTACGCCTGCGCTGCGCGAACTGCACTGGCTGCCAGTTCAGTGGCAGATCACCTATAAGGTAGGCTTGCTTACCTTTAAAGCCCCAGAGACCCAACTACCTGAAAGATCTCCAGACTCCCTACTCCCCCAATTGCCTCTCTCCAACCTGCCGATGAGGGATTGCTAGAGATTCCCAGGGTTTGTCTTAAAACATCTGGAGTTTGTGCTTTTTCATTTACAGCACCAACCCTGTGGAATTCTCTACCTTGTCGGTTAAGAGAATGCCTGACCGTCAGTAGTTTTAAATCTATGTTGAAAATGTATTTATTTTCTTTGGCCTTCCCTGATAACTGATTATTGACTGTTTTAAATAATTTATAATATTATTTATTTATTTTTTTTTATGTAAAACACCTTGATTTCGAAAGGCACTATATAAATAACGTTTGCTTTTCTTTGCTTTCTGAGGTATAGTCTCCAAAACTGGACACAGTACCCAGGTGGCGTCTCACCAACAAGTGATAAAAGTGGCAACACTACCTCCCTCCTCCTGTTGAAGATACCCCTTCCCTATGCACCCCAGCATCCCACTAGCCCTACCCACTGCTTTGTTAAACTGTCCTGCCACATTGAGGTCCTCAGACAGATTTCCACAAGGTCCCTTTTCTGTCTAGTGACTGTCAGTACCTCCCCCCCATCCTACACTCAGTGCCTGACTTCCTATGCCCTAGGTGCATGATTTTGGTACTGTTTGGCACTGAGCCTCAACTGACATGGTTTGACCACTCCTCAAGTTTCCCAAGATCCCTGCAATTTGTCTGCACCCCCTCCTGAGTGTCCACCCTACTGAAGGTTTTGGTATCATTGCAAAAAAGTATACCTTCCTGTAATGTCTCCTATGAAGACACTGATGAGGACCAATCCCAGTACTGATCTCTGTGGTACCCGCTGATCACTTGTCCATCATTAGAGTGAGTACTGTTTACCACCACTCTCTGTCTCCTGTCCATTAACCGTTTTATTTTTATACGTAAGCTTTTATTTATAAACAGTTTTCATTCAGTTCGTACAATTATATAAGGTAAAACGTTTCAGACAGTCCTATCCGTTGACCAGTTTCTAACCCAGTTCACTATTTTGGATCCCACCCCAGGCTGTTCAATTTGTTTATCAGCTTCCTGTTGTGGTGCAGTTCTGAAGGCCTTACTGAAAACTAGCTAGTCCATGTCCACTGCCTTCCCTGATCCATTTCCCTGGTCACCCAGTCAAAGAAATCTATCAGATCTGTGTGGCATAACCTTCCCCCTGTGAATCCGTGCTGCCCACGGTGTCACAGCCCACTGGACTCAAGATACTCTACCAGTCTTTCTTTCAGCAGAGTTTTCATTAATTTCCCCCCCACTGAATTAAGACTGACTGGCCTATAGTTGCTAGTCTCCTCCCTCCTGCTACTCTTATGCAGCCTACAGTGTGGGCTCTTGCATTTCTTTGGGCTGTGACAACCATGATACAGCCTTCATCATTGCTTGTCACAGCCCACTGGACTCAAGATACTCTACCAGTCTTTCTTTCAGCAGAGTTTTCATTAATTTCCCCCCCACTGAATTAAGACTGACTGGCCTATAGTTGCTAGTCTCCTCCCTCCTGCTACTCTTATGCAGCCTACAGTGTGGGCTCTTGCATTTCTTCGGGCTGTGACAACCATGATACAGCCTTCATCATTGCTTGTCTGTGGCAGAGATCCCTTCCACAACACCAGTACCATCTACTAATGCCACCCAGCACTAAGTGGCAGTAACTCCTTCAAATGCCTTACATGCTCTGTGAGGCTCTCCTGACCCCAAATGGCCACATTCTTGAGACACCCACTCTACACCAACAGCTCCTGCTGGTCTTTGAAAAACAGAGCTGAAAATGTTTCAATTTAAATGTTAATAAAAAAAAAGGAAACACCATGTGTTCTGTGGCTCAAGTCCTCTCTCCTGGCTGCCACTTACTTGATGCACTTTATCCACTCCTCCTTCTCCTCCTGAGTAGGGGCAGATATCCGATACACCGTATGATTGCCCTCCACTACACGTCCGTCTGCCTCTGTTTTGCATGCTTTGATCACCTGGTCCTTGTTGTCGGGGATGTACAGCTCAAAGCAATTCTTGGGACACAAAACAAAAAAGACACTTAGATCCCAGATTTCCAGGGCAGTGCAGACACGCATACATACAGGCACTGCAGTCACACACCTACATACCTGCTAACTCACACAGATATCAGTTTACCTACTCTCTCTCTCATGCGCACATCCTTCATGATGCAGTGGGGGTGGGTTCCTACATTTCAGGAAGCATGAAAACAGAGTAGCTCACAGCCTATAAAACAGGCTTTGGTGTTGTTACACTAATATGGGGAACAGCTAGTATTGCATTTTTATTAAGAAACAGAAAATAGGTATGAAACAAACAGTGGCATCAGGAAGTTCTACAAAAGGTGAATTAATCAGGCATAGTAATTTACACATGGTATAGACTCTAGGGCCATCAGATTCCTCACCCCACCTCAAAGCTGGAACTAATCAGTATGTTGTGTAAACTAGTAGTAAAGTGATCCCCCCACACCCTACTACCCAGGGTATCCGCTGTTTCCCCCCTACCCTGGGTACCCGCTGATTTCTCCAGCCACCCTACCACCCCGGGTATCCGCCGATTCCCCCAATCACTCTACCACTCAGGGTACCCGCCGATTCCCCTACCCAGCCTGCCACCCAGGGTACCTGCCAATTCCCCCAGCCAGCCTGCCACCCAAGATACCCGATGATTCCACACGCCACCCTGCCACCCAGGGTACCCGCCGATTCCCCCCACTCACCCTGCCACCCAGGATACCCAATGATTCTCCCACTCACCCTGCCACCCAGGGTACCCACTGATTCCCCCACCCACCCTGCTACCCAGGGTACCCTGTAATTCCCCACCCATCTCAGGGTATGTAGTGATCTACCCACCCTACTACCCTGGGTACCCTGTAATTCCCCACCCATCCTACTACCCATGATACCCTGTGATTCACCATACACTCCACTACCCTGGGTACCCTGTAATTACCCACGCAACCTACTACCCAGGGTGCCCCGTGATCTCCCCACCCCACCACCCAGGGTACCACTGATTTCCCACAAACCCTACTACTCAAGGTACCCTGTGATTCCCCCACATACCCTACTATCCAGGGTACCCTGTGAATCCCCCACATACCCTACTATCCCCCAGGTACCCTGTGATTCCCCCACATAACAACCTATCCAGGGTACCCTGTGATTCCCCCACATACCCTATTATCCCCCAGGTACCCTGTGATTCCCCCACATACCCTACTACTCAGAGTATCCCACACCCTCGTACACAGGGTACCCTGTAATTCTCCACATAACCTACTCACCAGGGTACCCTGCGAGTGCCCCACACATCCTACTATGCAGGGCACCTTGCGATTCCCTTGGTACACAGAAACCTGTCCAGGCTTACCTTAACAGCCTACACTCTCTTCATATTTACTGTCCCATTAGTGGGCTGTTTCACAGGTCCGCCCCGCCCCCCGGTAGAAGAAGTGCCTCCTATTACCCCTAAACATTATCGCCACTGAGCTTCAGGGCCTGTCCTGCTCATGCACATTAGATCAAAGATCCCAGCTTTCAACTTTGTTGCTACTCATGACTACGCAGAGGACGGAGACCATGCCCCCCAACCTGCTTTTCTCCAGTATGAACATGTTAGGGGCTTCCAGTCCCTCAGAGCTTCTCATCCTCCATACTCTTCATCATGTTGGTGGCCCTGCGTTGCACCATCTCTACTGCCTTAATGTTCTCTCTGGAACAAGAAGCACAGAAATGCATCCAGTAGTTCAGGTGGGGCTGGCCACGGCCTTGTACAGAGGAAGAGTAACTTTCACTGCCCGGCTTGTCATCCCTTTCTATGAACCCTAGCATTTTTCCAGCCTTTTTCTTTTAATGCAGCTGTTTGGACCCTAGTCTGCTGCCTACACCATCCACTCGGGCAGTTCTCAGGTGACCTCCCAGTCCCATCTGCTACTTCCCTTGACGTCAAGGTTCACGGGGAATCACAGTGATCTGGATCTGAGAATGCTGGTGCCGGTATTCTGGTGAGTCGGAGCTCCTGGTATTTTCTGCTTAACTCACCTTTCCACAGACCCTCCTACTTCCCCTGGTGCCAGCTCAGTCTCTTGGTGGCTTTGCATGCTGCAGCGGACTCTGGGCGTGCACCACCCCGCATGGAGGAGCAGGCTCCCCGGCCCACTGTGAGGGGGCGCTGCCGCACTGCACGCTGGGCACCTCCCTCCTGGACTAGCCTGACTGCGCTTGGCAGCACTCCCCAGGCTCACTTACAAATCTGGGTCATTGGCACAAAGGTGCATTGCACTTGCACTGGGCAGTCAGTGGCCTTTTCCAGCCTCCCCCCCCCCCAATACAATTCTCCCTATCCCTGGTGTGTCTTAGGGGGATATACCCTGTTCAAACAAAGCCATTATGTAGACGGCAGGGATGTTTTTCTCCCCTTCCTCTCTCCTCTGCTTGGCGTGAATACTGTGAAGCCTCAGCAAGGCAGTATGCCCCTGTGGCAAAATAAGTTCCCTGCCCCACCAGCAGGGGTCACTACATGCCAGAACTGCTTGCTAACTCTCACTGGCCGAGGCAAGCTGCCCTCCAGCAGCTGCCTACTGCCTGGCCTGGCTCCCAACACGATGAACAGTGTCCGCTCTAGGCAGCCTCTCTTCCAGCCTTCTTAACAGTGGTCACATACCACTCATCATGCTTTAGGTGTTTGTCTATAATGATCTCTAATAAAATGGGTATTTTTTTTAACTCAGTATGCATCTTCCACTTCTGTGGTCAGCCAGCTCCCATCGGTCCAACCCACACGCCCAGCCCCCTCTCCCATCTTACCTTCTCCAGGACTTACCTCAGGCTTACCCCCAAAGGCAGACCCCTATCCCGAAAGAGACTGTGTAGAAGTTATCAGAGGACAGCGTGCTACAGTCAGCGATGGGGGGGGGGGGCTGTGATGAGAGCCAGACATCCTCTTGCAGCACTTGGACATTTTTTCCTGGCTTTCTGAGCCCAGCCTCCTATAGGGCGCCAAGAGTGCTCCCGACATGCGTGACACATTGCAGCACATCAGGCGCCTCCCTACATCAGTAGCTCTACTTGCACTGCCAACTGTGGTCACCCAGGTGGCTGTAGCACAATGGAGTCAGTCTACCCTCCCTCCCTCCCCATGGTGGACAGCGTGTTCTTTGAGACACTCAACTCACCTCCCCAGGCCAATTCTCTGATGACTCGGGCTTATTCCGAAACCCGGGCTGTTGGCATCATGTGCAGTAGCACTACCACTGTGCCAGTGTGCCAGCGTTAAAATATGTATTTTTAAACCAGGGATGATTTAAGGCTGGGGATTGACAGGATACTCTTAAGCTGGCTAAATGGAAGTTTAACTCGAGTTTGGCTACCATTTTGTTGAACATGAACAGCACTGGTTCAAAGCACCAACTTACAGGCTTTTTGGAGTCTTCAATCTCTCGAATACTGAGGTTTTCTAATGGGATGATGCCGCGGTGCTCTTTGTCCTTAAAAAACAAAATGCATATATCAAATGAAGTAGTTACCTGTTGCAGCAAGAGAAGCCAAAGACAAGTTTGTTTTTTTTTTAAATCAAGGTTGTTTACCTCTGTATATCGGCCTGCCAACTAATGCTTTACTCCTAGCTCTGAAACCCCTCTTACTAGGCTTGTCATCTCCATCGAAAGGCCTTCAAGGGGATCCCCCCAATCCCCTGCAGTGGGAAGGGCTCACTGATACCATTATTTTCTGGTTGCCATTCCTCTACTTTATTTTCACCACCACACACACACACACACACACACACACACACACACTCTCTCTCTCAAGGAGGTCAGCAGTGTGTGTTCCAAGCATGCAAATGCAATGGCATGCTGACCAGGAGCCAGCTAATGCCCCTTCCCACAATGAGGTACCATGCTTCCTTCATCGGTCAACAAATAAAGCACATTCAAAATAACTGTGGAAAAGCATTTAGGGAAATAAAAACAGGCAAGTACGCATTACAACTGCAAGTTTACAAGATGGCAGATTCCACAGAGAACCCCAGCACTTCAAGGCCAGCCGCCTCTTCCTCAGAGAGTGTGGCCAGCAGGCGACAGTCCTCCTTTTGCATCACCTCAAAAAGTAGGCCACTCCACGTGTCATCCTCCCTCTGTGTGAAATAATGCTCTCTAATGTTTCTCCTTATCATGCTCCTCCCCTCATTTTCTCATTCTGCATGCACTTGACCAGCTCCAACATCTGTATATACTACACCACTGTAACCATATCCCTTCTCAGCTCTCTCTTCTCTGTGCTGAATCACTGGAGTGGGTCTAATCTTCCCCTGTAGCTCTCACTCTCCAAGCTGCTAATCAGCTTGGTACCTCTGTGCTAGGCCCTCTAGATCTCTTCAATGGAGCAAAACCACAAAAGGTCTAACACTAGATATTAAAGCAATGTATTTGATGCAGGAGAGCAAAGACCAAATGTAACCCATACAGGATGACATACAAGGATGGTAACTACATCCCACAAGCTCAGCGATACTCACTGTTGTATATTCAAAGTAATAGAGGCAGTTGTCTGTCAGAATGAACCAGCGACGTTTCCATGTTTTCACCCTCCCACCTGTGAAGTAAAAAAATTAACAGCTATGTAAGAACTTACCGTAACAGTAGATACGCGAGAGAATCTCCTCTATTAGGCTACACCTTTGGAACTATAAGCCAGTATCAGGACCACATACAAACTTTTTGCTAGCTGGGGACTGCCCACAATGACATGCAGCATCTACACGTATGTAACGTGGGTGGCCCTATCACTCCTCAGTTCCCTGCTGGAGACAGCCTCAAAGGATCTCCAGCCATGAACAATCCAAATTACAGGAAACAGCCAACGAAGTGAAGCACTTCTATATAATGGAATAAGTATGTTTGGCAGAAGGCTTCCCAGCTGCAAGCAGGACATCAGTAACCTTAGGGGATAAATGTGCAATGGTTATGTCTTCGGAAGCCATGCATGTAGCTGCAGGGACTTCAGGTCTGGATGGACCATGGATCCTTAGTCCTGTGACACTAGACCCTGACAAAGAGGTGAGTGGACAGGAGGCTCGACTGCCAGATGTTAAAGGCATGCAAACCACATCTGGTGAGGCCAGAATGGAGCACTAAGGATGACAGTAGCACTCTATACCCTCAGCTTAAGGGGAACCCTCTGTGTTAGAGGAATGGGGGGAAATGCGTACAGGAATGTCCTTTTCCAGGAGAGAGACAACGCATCTTGCCAAAAAACTCCAAACCCTGGAGTGAGAGAACAGAGCAGTTTTGCACTGTGTGGGGATGCAAAAAGGTCCGGCTCTGGATGACCCTACCTTGTGAGGAAGTCATTTACCATGGAGGACATCCCACTTGTGAACCGCTGACTGGGACCTGCTTAAACTGTCTGTCAAGATGTTCTGAAGACCTGGGAGAAACATGGCTGATAGCTGAATGCTGTGAGACAGCGCCCAGTATCATACCCTCATTGCGATCTGCATCAGGGGTAGGAGTGAGTGCCCCCTTGTCTGTTGATGTACAGTAATGCATCACACTGATGACGTCCATTTAGATTAGCAGAGGACCGGGCAGAGATTATTCTGAAAGGCCTGGAGGCTGTACAGGACATCCCATATTTCCAGGACATTTATGTGCAGCTCGGCCTTCACCTTGGTCCATGACCCATGTCTGGTAAGGGCCGGGATGAGCACCACAGCTGGAACCCAAGGTACCTGTGATAAGGATTTGTACAGAAACTAGTATAATTCCATCACAACAACACTCTGCGAGGAGGAAATGTAACAAGAACCATTTGGTCCACGTTGTCTGTCAACTGATCCCACTGGATCCCAAGTATCCACTGAGGGATCCTCATAGGAAGACGTACCAGCAGCACAGTCACTATGACCGTGCCCAGGAGAAATAACATTGTTCTCGCTGAGACATAGTGGCTCCCATATACCAAGTATGCCTGAGCAACCAAAGTGTCTGCCCTGTCCTGTGGCAGGAGAGCACATCCCTTCGCTGTGTCCAAGACCACCCCTATGTACTACAGTCTTTGGCATAGATTCAACAGACTCAGAACATTCATTGTGATCCCCCAAGTCATCAAAAAACCGACGTGTCCGAGACAGGGTGTGTAGCAAAGCTTCCCTGAAGCTAGCCTTCAAGAGTTAGTCATCCAGATAGTGGAAAACATACAGGTCCTCCCTGCGAAGGGCTGCTGCAACTACTGCCAAGCAGCTGGTAAAGACCCGTGATGCAAAGGACAAGCCAAAGGGTAGTACTTTCAACTGACAGTGTTCTCCCTCCAGCATAAAGTGGCGATATTGTCGGTGGGCTTTCCTGATCTTTACATGAAGGTGTGCGTCCTTCACGTCCCGAGAACAGAGCCAATCCAATATTTGGAGAAAGGGAATCAGAGCTTGCAGGGATACCATTCAAAATATTCTGTATTTGATGTACAGGTTGAGATCTTGGAGAACCAACACAGGATGAAGATCCCCTGTCCATTTCAGGACTAGGAAGTATCTGGAATAGAACCTTTAGTTTCTCTCGTAAGGAGGAACCGGTTGTATGGCACATTTTTTGAATAAAGACTGAACTTCTTCCTTCAGAGGGGACAAATGGCCTGGAGGACACAAGGAAGGAGGTGGAGGATGATTTGGAGGGATTTGTAACAGCTCCATAGCAAGGGGCCCCTTGCAATTATCTCCAGAAACTACTCATCTGTAGTGATCTGCCAGTAGGTGGACCTCGACGGAGGCCTGTAGTAGTGGCCGCGGGCTTACAGTTCGACCTCTCAGTAGGATCTGTCGGGGCCCGCTCCAGCTCCAGAGAAATTTAAGATTTGTTATTTATATTGGACCTCCTTCTCTCACATACAGTCAGACCTTTTTATATTGTTTCATCTATAAGTCTGTTTTGAAGGCAGTGAGAGTGCCTTCTCTCTGTTTCCGGAACAGTGAGAGTGATCCGTGTTATCAAGAGTACTGGATATTTCCTCAGTAATTCCACCCACAGTAGTGAGTGTACTTTGGGGGGTTGTGGAAATTATTATGAGCATCTATTTACCAGTCTTCTGGGGTGGTGTGAGGACCACAGGAGGCTGGAAAAAATTCTAAGTACATCTGTGTATTGATTGGGTGTATGGATTTGGAGTTTTTTGCGGGGGGGGGGGTTACTTTGGGATTTGTTTGTGCTATTAATCTACTGTTATTTGGAGTCTTCTTGAAGCTGTGCGTTACACGCTATGTGACTATTACCTGGACTAAAGGTTGTTATTTATTAACAGCAGAGGATTTAGTAATAGTGGAGGATTTGTTTCTCCTTTTATAGAGTTTCATTGGATTTATGATTTTAAGTTATTGTGTGTCATTATTTTAGATTGTGGGTCAGCTAAGTATTGCGATGTGCTGGAGGCCTGCCCCCGTGGTCGTGCGCTATTCACCCTCTGCTCTTCATGCCTCCACCCGTTTTTTCCTCCCCAGCTGCAGTTTACAATTTACCAGCACTGTTGGGTATTGGGTACTGCCCACAGGGGGAGGAGTAGGGTGGGGGTGTAGAGCAGAGTGGAGTGTGAATCAGCGGGACCACCGCATCGGGGTCGTGAGATCCAGGATATGCCCTGGGGCGAAATGGAACTCAGAACATAGTTCGCAATGCCTGATTCCCATACCCAAGGGCACCACCAATATCGGTGGGCAGATGGCCCGGGCAGCTCTGGAGGTTTGTCCAACTCAGGCTGTGTTATGGAATGCCAGATCCATCAAAACAAGACTGCAATTAATGCAGATCTTGTAGAAGGGGTGGATCTGGCTTGCATTACAGAGACCTGGCTGGATGAGAATTTTGGCCCCATTTTGGAGGCTTCAATTACGGCCGGGTATTCGGCAATTCACCACCCAAGACTGGATCACGGGGGTGGGTGGGGTGGCGGTCTGTTTTAAGACCAAACTTAACCTCATGAATGTACCACTTGAGGAAGCAGAGTCATTTGAGTGTATCGTAGTAGCAGGTGTAGGCTGTAGGATTGCCCTCGTCTACCGTCCACCCAGAGACGAGAAGCAATTCCTTCAGGAAGTGGCAGACTTCATCATTGACATGGCTTCTGAATCACCCAGACTGATGGTTCTGGGTGATTTTAATGCCTGGGTCGATGATGAACTCTCACAGTTTGGACAGCACTTCCTCCAGTTGATGTCACCCCTAGGTCTTACACAGATAGTTACCACTGCTACTCACAAACATGGTCACTCTCTTGACCTAGTATTTCTCCTGGGGATCGAGGCCTCTGATTTGGGGGTGGAACCAATTGGGTGGTCCAATCACTACACCATGGGGTTTAGTTTTAGTGACCCCCTTCGTAGGCCTACCCCTGTGGAAATAGTCAGGTATCGCTCTTTACAAGATGTTAGTTTGGAAGGCCTGATGGTGGTACTTGACCTTTCATCCTTTCCAGTAGCAAACAATAACCCTGATGCCCTCATGGTAGCCTATAATATGGCTATCTCAGCAGCTCTGGATGTCATTGCTCCTGTCTGTGTTCGCCCTCTCCCCCATCGTCCTCGGTCCCCTTGGTTTGATGGGACTTTGAGGGAGATGTGGTGACTTGGGCGAAGGTTAGAGCACTGTTGGCCACCTTAGATTGATGGAGCATTATCAGGCCTAACAATCTGCAATCACCCGTAAGAAGGCAGAGTTCCTGTCCGGGGAGATTGCAGTTGCTCAGAATCGACAAGCTCAGCTTTTTCGTACTGTGGACAGGCTGTACAACCCAGCCTGTCTACAGTTGCGAAGGGCTTTTTCGCAAAAGGAGTGTGATGAACTTGCTCGATTCTTTGCTACTAAGGTGGCTGACATAAGGGAGGTGCTTCAACCGGCACACTCTGGCATTGCTTTGGATCAGTGTGAGGCTGCTGTCCCTCAGTTTTCCTGGAGTTCCTTCGACTGACCGGAACTCATGGATATCATTCGGACTGTCCGGAGTGCACACCCTACGTGCTGTAGTTTGGATCCAGGACCAACTTCCCTGATTTTGGGTTGTATTGATTCTATTGGTCTGGTCCTCACACAGATAGTCTGGTGCTCCTTGGAAACAGGTGAGTTTCCGAGCCTCCTGAAGGAGGTGGTGGTAACTCTCCTCCTGAAAAAAGCTTCTTTGGACCCCAACTGCCATGCAAACTACAGACCAATCTCTAACCTTCCCTTTTAGGGCAGGTCACTGAGAAGGTAGTGGCAGTACAACTGGAGAACCATTTAACCATCCATGATATCTATGAACCCCTCCAGTCCAGTTTTTGGAAAAGGCATAGTACTGAGACAGCGCTGGTTTGGGTGCTCAATGATCTCCTGATGGCTAGGGATTGGAGGAACCGTTCTATTTTGGTTCTTTTAGATCTCTCATCAGCCTTTGATACTGTGCACCATGGGGTTCTTCTTGAGCGTCTTAGGTTTTATCTGTGGACTACTGGATATAGTCCTTAGATGGTTTACATCTTACCTCATGGGAAGAACTCAGAGAGTGGTCTCTGGGGTTTACTCCTCTGACCCAATTTCTCTGTCAAGTGGGGTTCCTCAGAGCTCGGTGTTGTGCCCAGTGTATATGCTACCTCTTGGAGACATTGTAAGAAGGTATGGGCTGAGGTTTCACCGTTATGCTGATGATACCCAGCTCTACCTTTCTTTTGCACCCGATCAGGATGGAGCTCTCTCAGTCTTTAAAAACTGCCTTAGTGAAATCCAGGAGTGGATGGCTTCCAGTTGGTTGAAGTTGGACTCAGAAAAGACGGAGGTGTTAGTAGTGGATCCGGTTCGCCGGATGGGGGGCCGGGGGTTGGTTCACCCTCTGGACTTTATCTTGGGGGTGTTTCACTTCTGGCCTCTGAACAGGTGTGTAAACCTGGGGGTAATTCTTGATGACGGATTGACACTGCATTCGCAGGTGTCTGCCGTCGTCAAGTCCTCATTTTATCGTCTGAGGATTATCTCCAGGATTAGGCACTTTGTTCCATCTGGTGATCTTCTGACGCTGGTCCACACCTTTGTGTCCTCATGTCTTGATTACTGCAACTACCTTTATCTAGGGCTTCCTGGGGTTGAAATCCGCTGCTTGCAGCTGGTGCTGAATGCTGCGGCCCAGCTTTTGATTGGTACCACACAGTCCAGCCATATTACGCTGGTGTTGCGTGGACTGCACTGGCTGCCAGTAAAGTGGCGGATCACCTTTAAAGTCGGTCTTTTGACTTATAAAGCCCTAAACGGACTTGGCCTGGACTACCTGAAAGAGCTCCTGGTCCCTTACTGCCCTGAGCGATTACTCCGCTCAGCTGGCGAGGGGTTGTTAGAGATCCTGAGGGTGTCTTTGAAATCTTCTGGGGCTTGTACATATATGTATGCAGCCCCTACCCTCTGGAACTCTCTATCTTGCCAATTACAGGAGTGCGCGACCATGGAGGGATTTAGACAAGGCCTAAAATCGTATTTGTGGAAGGGCTTTTGGAGTCTGATTATATATTTTGGGTTGTTGTAATCTATGAAATTTTAAATTATTTTACTTTGTACGGCGCCTTGGTTTTAAGAAAGGCACCTTAAAAATAAAGTTTTATTATTTATTATCTCCCGCCATTGTTTCGGATGCAAGGAAATCCTGCCCTCACACTCACCCCTGGCAGTAACAGCTGAGGTGGGGGGAGAGACAGAAAACATTTAGGTGGAACTGAGGGAGGCAGGGCCACTGAAACGTATTCCTTTGTGTGCTTTTGCATGGGCACCAGAGGAAAGGGGACTTGGGCGGGGGGGGACACCACCTCTACCACGGCCTTTGCTGACAGTAGGCACAATTACTTTCAATGCCTGGGTCAACGACAGACTTCCCTCATTTGGATGCGACCTCCTTCAAAGTATGGAAGCTCTGGGTCTGTCGCAAGTTGTCACCTCAGTGACCCACTTGAACGGTCACACACTGCACCTATTCACTCTGGGTCTTGGGTTCGATGACCTCAAGACTGATATGGTCATTTGGTTGGATCATAGCACCATGAGGTTCACATTTGGTGCCCCCCGAGAGTCCATCCTCTGTGGCGACAGTCTGGTACCGCCATTTACAGGGACTGTCCTCAGCAGTACTCCAGACGGTGCTGGACTTATCGAGAGTGGAGTCTGCGTGTGTGATCGGGCTGGAGCAGGCAGTGACGGCCTATAATAGGACTGTCACTGTGGCCTTTGACTCGACTGCACCTATCCATGTCCAACCCTTGTCTACTCACCGGAAGCCCCCTTGGTTTGATGGGGAGCTCAGGGAGTTAAAGATAAAGGGTCGGAGGTTGGCGCAGTGTTAGAGGAGATTGAAACTGATGGAGGACAAACTGGCCTAGAAGTCACATTATGGTGATTATCAGGGGCAATCTCCTGAAAGAAGGCAGATTTATTTTATTTTTTTTAATCAAGGGAGATTGCTGTGGCAAGGAACAGACCAGTTCAGCTGTACTGCACAGTGGACGGGCTATTACATCAAGCCTGTCTCTGTGTGGGGGGAGCGGGTTCTAGCACAAGGTGTGAAGAGTTTGCTCTGTTCTTTGCCAACAAAGTGTCCTCTATCAGGACAGATTTCTTCCAGTGTTGCTCAAAGGGGTGCCGGTGTTCACCCTGAGATGTGCCGGGGTACTCCTCTTGTCTGGGCTAAGTTTGACCCAGCTGGAGTGGAAGTGGTGGGGAAAGATAGTCTCGAGGCTGTGACCAGCATATTGTGATCTTGAGCTGGGTCCAACCAGACTTCTGGTTGGATGTGTGGACCTGGTAGGATCTGTAGTTGCTGAGATTGTTTGGAGTTCTTTGGGGAGTAGGGTCTTTCCCAGGGCACTGAACGAGGCCTTGGTTAGACCCCTACTGAAAAAACCCTCATTGAACCCAGAGTGTCTCAGCAACTACAGACTGGTCTCAAACCTCCCATTTTTAGGGAAGGTTTTACAGAAAGTTGTGGCCATCTAGCTCGAGATGCAGCTTGCCTCCTCTGTTACTTATGAGTGCTTCCAGTCTGGTTTAAAATCCTGGCATAACACTGAGCCCACCCTGGTGAAGGTGCTAAATGATCTACTGGCGAGGGATAGGGGAGAGAGTACCATCTTGGTTCTCCTGGATCTCCTGGGGGCATCGGACACTGTGGACCACGAAGTGCTGCTGGACCGGCTGAGGAACTGGTATGGACTAACTGGTAATGTCATCAGCTGATTTAGGTCCTACCTCACAGGCAGAGTGCAAAGGGAGATGATGGGGTTATCCTCATCTAACCCGATGCCTCTGCACTGTGGAGTTCCGCAGGGGTCGGACTTGTCGCCCTTGTTATTCATGGTGTACATGCTGCCATTGGGAGACATTATCAGGCGGTTTGGGCTGGGTTTTCATTGTCATGCTGATGATACCCAGCTATACCGGTCCTGTGCACCTGGTAACCAGATGTCAGCCTCAGTGTTTAACATCTGCCTGGAGGAGATTCAGAATTGGACTCGTAACTGGCTACAACTTAACCCTGACAAGTCAGAGGTACTGGTGGTGGAGCCAGGCCCTCGCTGTGATGGAGAGGGATCTGGAGATTCCCCTGGTCTAGTACTAGGGGGTGTTCCCTTGGCCCCTTCCATTTGGGTCAAGGATCTGGGGATCTGGGCGTGATCCTCGACGATGGTCTGATGCTTGATGCACAGGTGCCAGAAGTCGTCAAAAGCATCTTTTACCATGTGAGGAACATTGCTCAGATCCAGACCCAGATACCAACAGAGGACCTGACCAACCTGGTGCATGCCTTTTTCATGTCCAGACTGGACTACTGCACTGCTCTATACCTGGGGCTATCTGGAGGCAATCTCCACCACTTGCAGATGGTGCAGAACATGCCGACAAGATTACTGACTGGCGCTTTGAGATCAGATCATATCATGCCTGTCTTCCGTGAAATGCACTGGCTGCCAGCAGGGTGGAGGAGTGCCTTCATGGTTGGATTACTGACCTATAAAGCCCTGGAAGGGGGGGGGGAGAGAGACACACTGGCCTACCTGCAATACCTCCTGGTTCCTCATCACCCATCTCAGGCTCTCTGTTTCTCTGAGGGTTGCCTCCTCAATGGTTCCCAGGGCTAGGCTGTGGCATTCTGGGTACTGTGCGTTCTCAGTTGTCGCACCAACCCTGTGAAATTCTTTACCAAGACAGCTAAGAGAGGCACCCTCGGTGGAAATCTTCAAAAAAGGACTGGAAACGTTCTTATTTAATCAGGCCTATGGCTCGTATGATCTTTCATGAATCTGAAGATCAGAGCAAACTCCTCTGTGGTGTTTTCTTTATTTTTAATTGTTGCCTCTTTCTTCAGTTCTCCCACACTCTTGTACTCGCTCTGCAGTCGCTGTGTGCTCGCTCCTGCTAGCCACGCGTCATGACATAAACTGAGGAAGTCATGTTTGCAAGTGGGAGCCAACTGTCATTCCTTGCCACGGTGTGTGTGTGTGTGTGTGTGTGTGTGTGTGTGTGAGATTAGTGCTACTGCTTCTCACTTGTTTATAAGTGTCGCAATGCATTCATACCATACAAATATCCCATAAATTAATAGCGGTGAGCTCTTAAATTTAACATTCAAAGGATGGTGCAGGAGATAGGGGTCGGCTTACCCCTTTTGTTTTTCTCATATAAAACTCCAACAAATAATTTCTGCACTAGATGGGATATTCTGCATACAAAATTCACAAATATGGGTCATGTGTCTTATATTGGGCAAATCCTTTATTTTCAGAATCACAAAACAGCAAGTTTGTTATATTATGGCTGTTCCAGTTTTCATGAATTTTAAACTTCGCTCCACTACATTATGCTCTGCATAAATCCCAAATTTAAGATGCAAAAGTACGTAAGAAAAGTGCTTCCCAAAGTTTGGGATGGAAGAGCTGGGGCAATAAGGGGCAGCGTGGCTGTTGTAAAGTAGGGATCTGTAACTTTGTTGTATTTATTTTGTAAGGAAGCACGTTTGCACTAATGCACTTTGCATCTGCAATTTGGAATTTATGCAGAGCATAATGCAGCGTAGCTAAGCTCCATATGTTTCTTGTTGAAAGAAGTTTTAAGGCTTAAAATGAATGAAGATGGGAAAAGTCATAACAGAACAAACTTGCTGTTTTACGATTCGGAAAATAAAGGATTTGCCCAATTTAAGATACATGACCCGTGTCTGTGAATTTATGGAGATTATTTGTTGGGAGTTTTTATAAATTATTTACCGACTTAAACGGAAGTGCTTGTGAAACTGTTTGTGACACAGTAGCTGCAGCGTACATTCTTACAGTCCCCTTTGAATCAGATTCCTATATTTGGTTTTCAGAAAAACAAATCGCAAACTATCACTGCCAGTAATAAATTACGGGCAGTCGCGCTCAGAGATTCCACACTTGACATCACCGAGACACGCAGCATCAGACGTGCAGCTTTTGGAGGAAATGGGAATGCGTGTTCACGTGCGGTCTAGTTTTTATCAAATAAAACATATTCCCCAACATCAAAAAGTTTAGTTTAAGTTGTGATTCTGCTACTTGGGATACTGGGATGCAACAACTGAAAGGAACAAAAGGTAGGATACAAGTGTCAGCAGCTGTTTTAAGGAACCGTTCAAAAACTGCCTGTTGCACATCATTGGCAAAGCTGGCTACTCTAAGCCAAGAATACCTCCTCACATACATGCCAGAAGCTGTAGCACTGGCAGAAGTATCCAAGCCATCATAAGCTGAGTGCAGCAAATGTTTGCCAACCTCAGCACCAGCATGCAATGTTTCAAGCAGATCAGGCTTGGCAGAGCCTAAGCAGCAGTACAAGCAGCTTTCCATGGCTGTTCTGATATTTGATCATGTGGGCCTAGTAGTTTGTAACCCTAAGGTCCAACAATGCAGAGGCGTTAAGTACAATTGCTCATCACATCCAGCCTTCTAGATTCCTCTCTGTGGCCATCATGGCTTCTTATGATAGGTCTAGAGCCCCTACACTCACATGTCTAGGTGCTCTAGACCCAGCATAAGCAACCATGAGGACCAGAGTCAGTTCCTGGCTGGTTAGCATAATAAGGCTTAGTAGGTGGTGCAGGATACTGCTTATCAGCCTTTTTTGGAACTGCAGGCAGGGAGTTTTGTCTGTACCATATAGACACCCACAATACCAAAATAAAGGCTTTTTCGACTCTGAAGGCAGAAAAAGGTTTTATTTATTTTATTGTAAGAACTAATCAGAATTACAACCCTTTGATTCAGGGACTCGTTTACAAAGGTTCCTCGTCAGGAAGACAAATACATTGATAACAAGCAACAGAAACCAAAGTAAATGAGCTCAAATAAAAGCAAACAGTCAAAATTAAGGGCTGGTTACAAAGGCCCCACATCAACGTAAATTAGCAATAATAAACAGACAAACAATAATGTGGGCTATAATGAGTCAAATGAAGGGCAGAGTCAAAAAACAGGCAGACAGAGGAGTAAAGGCAGGGGAAAGAGTAAAGATGACAAAAGAACAACAAGAAAAGTAAAACAGCAAACAACAATGGTTAAGACAACGGCATTTCCTTCAGCAGATCTGATGAAGATGATCAATGGCGGAAGAAAGAACGGAGAAATGATGGGGTTGCCACGTTATATATACATAGACGCTGTACCTCACTGTAGGTGGCTCCCAGCTAGCAAAAAGTTTCCAAGTGATCCTGACACTGATTGCTTTTAGTTCCAAGGGTGTGGCCTAGTGGAGGAGATAACTTCGAAGAAGACAATAATATTTGCACTGGCAAAGCAGAATCCAGAAAACAGCCTCAGAAAGATTCCATCTGTAGGTTTTTTGTTCTTCTCAACTCTGCTGCCTAGTGACACACTTAACTGCTGCCTGTAGCTATGACAACACAGGGTTGGAAGTGTTGGGCAGTGGAGAGTCTACAACTCAGAGTGGACTTTCTGGATCAGACAAGGACAGGATGCCAATAAACTCCCCAATTTGTTTCTTATAATGGAAAATTCTAGAGGTACAGTTTTATTCTAATACATTTTTTTTTTTTTTTTACTTGCTTTGTGGACCTGCACAGGGAACCTTCTTCCTTCTCCCTCAACGCCCCTTTTCCACTCTTTGGAGCTCAGTGGGGAGAGATACTTCCTACATACTCGACCTCACTCTTTTTTTTCTTTGTGTGTACTACAACTGTTTTTCCCTTGCCGGGTTCAGCTGCCACCTTCCATCCCCATCGTACACCTAATCTGGGGGTTGCCAGATTCCACAGTTATGCTCCTGTGGTTGGACGTCACGCAAGGCAAATGGAAGTCATGCATCTCACCACCAGACTTGCGATGACACAGAGCCCGAGAGTACTTTACGGAGTCGTGCTGCTAAGCTGCCCAGTATACTTTTGTTAATGGAGTCTAGTCTCTCTTCCCCTCAGGACTCTGGCGACTGGGCTCTGCGCATGTCAAAGCACAGTCATGCTAAGCTCCTCAACGTTATTCCCACCCTTAGAATCGTGCCATCTGTACTACCACCTAAGTAAACAAAGGTGGCAGTAGCAGAGCAACATCAGCAAACCTCCCACCCCAGAAAAGAACTGCGCCCTCTAGGACGCTCCATTCTTCTCCCCCCGGATGTCCATGGCTTGTGCCCGACCCAGAGTCACCAGTGTCATGCATAGTAGTCCAGCCTCTGTGCCACCAGGCCAGCGCCATCGCTCACTAACTCTGGCCCACAAACAAGTAACCTGTGGCTTGTCCCTCCATTAGAACTGTAAATGGGACACCAGGTCTCTGAGGGGATGATTCGCTTGACGATCTGGAAGAACAGAGGGAGAAGCCAGTCAGGAGGAGGCAAGCCAGGCAACCCAGAAGGACGTGGTGAGAAGAAGGATTTTGTCTGTTAAATGTCCCCCCCATTTTTCCACTCTTTTTTTCTCCAACACAGGGTGCTTCTGTGGAGAGACTCAATATTCAGCCTATCAGGGCTATCTAAAGGGCAGATAACCCCACTCCTCCTTTGGAACTCAACTCCTGGCCCATTCTCAGCATATGATGATTGTGCATCAGTTGCTAAGAGAACAGATACGCATCAATGCAAGGCTGAACTGCAGGGAGAGCTGCATTCCTTCCACTGGGCCACCAAGGAGTGGTTGTGCATCAGAAGACAGCCTCTCCAAGTCAGAAGATGTCCAATGCAGATTTCTAAGTCTAGCCTTGCCAGCTGGCACCAGACATCTGAAGCTTGGGGAGTGATCTCATATTGTCTGAATGGCAAGTGGTGGCATTACTGCTGTGCTAGCCAGCTGGCTTACTGATTAGTTTTTTACTCAGTGCCACCAACCACCCAGTTCTCAGGCCTGCACTTCCCCTCTCCTTGGTGACACTAGCCCCATTCTTCACTAGCCTCCACCTACCCAGATTACAGTGGGGGTTCCACTGCGCTCGGCCCAAAATGGTTGCCAGTTACCATCTTGAGAGTGGCAGCGTGTTTAACACTTCCTTTCTATGTCCTCCCTCCTCCCAAATGTTGGGTAATGCCTCTGTTAGCCTCACAAGTCGCAGCGCGTGCGCAAAGCACCACCCCTCATGAGGGAGCAGGCTTGTCGGTCGCCCATGAGTGGCCACTATGGCAACTGAACTCAGAGGTTTCCCACTCTGTGCTGACTCGTTCAGCCCTCTGCAACCCTGGCAGCCATGATCTCAGCTTCTTGAGTCTGCTCCTGCATCTGGGTTTTCAGCTCTGAAGTGAAATGCGCTTCCTCTGGGCCATCCCGACATCCCCTGACCAGTTGTGAACACAAGAATCTCAAATCTTACAGAGAAATATGACATGACAAACAACAGTCTTGAGGATGCACACCTAACATTCAACTATCTATAGGCTTGTTCACATGGCCAATTCTGCAGTGTTCTTGGAGGTGCACAGCAGCGAGATCATTGTCGCTGTGCACGTCTGAATGCCTGTTTGGCCGTTTCAGGTTCCGTTCTGTCGTGGCCACGATCCCCCTTTTCTTGGGTTTGCGTGGTGATGCGGGCGTGTTGTGGCATTTTACTTTGCCGTGTGAACATCCCACACCACCTACAATGTTGTGGCAGGCTTTTCCCAGCCTGAACTTGTGGCTGACAGTGGCCGCAATTTACTACCTTTTCCCACCAGAGTTTAGCTAAACATCCTTTTCTGGTTCTGTGAAGACAGTTGAACTTGGGGAAAGTGTTTTTTTATTGCAAACTGAGGGCTAAAAATTGAAGAAAACATGGGCTTAAAGTTGAGCCCCGACACTGGGCATGAGTACAAGCATAAGTGCATGCCCACATCACGGCTCAACTCTGAGACCGTTTTTCCTTCGATTTTCAATTTTTAGCCCTTAGTTTGAAATAAAAAACACCTTCCCGAATTCAGCTCTAGTCACAGAACCAGAAACAAGGTTTAGCTGCACTCTGGTCAGAAGACCCATCTGTGAGCTTTGGCACTACCACAGCAGAGCCCGACCCACACCCCCTTCCTGGCCGGAACCCTCCTCGAATCATCAAAACTTCGATGGGAGCATCTACAGTGCTCCCCTGGCCATGCCATCTGAACACCGATCCACAGCGTTTCGGCAAGCATGGCCACAGCAGTCAACATAGCGGCAATGCTGTGTGAACAAGCCTAATGAACAAGTTAAACCAAACTACACCCCTCCACATACACACTATCACTATGAAACTGATGAAGTGAGACCATAAAGATTTAGTCTCCCCTCCTCCAGCTGATATCAGTCATAGTGCCCTCCCAGATGACATCAAACATAGCCCCCTTCCCCTCTGGGCTGATGTCACTCACACTGCCCCCCACTATGTGCTTCCCTCCCTGCCTAATATCAGTCACATTAACCCTTCTGCTCTGCCTATCCCCCCAAGATGCTGACATAAACTGGACAACCTGAAAAGATCTGTGTTGGACATAGGTAATTTTGTTTACTTACACACACCCCCATGGCATCTGCCCTCATTTTTTTATTATACAACAGGGCTCCAAACTACAAAAGCGTAGTAACTTAAGACTAGCACAGCCTCCTCTACAGTATGGCAAGGTAACTCTCCCTTGTTGTAAAGTGAAGCTGTGGTTACCTGTAACTGATGTGTCTGTGTGACTCACACATCCCTCAAATAATGGTTTTACTGGAGGAGGGAATGCCAAGCAGCAGGGAAGTGCAGTCATTTAATATTTACTCATCCATCTCTCTTCCTAGATCCGATAAGCTCAAGACCAGCACTGCTAAAACAGCCCACAATCTGCTGGGATCTGAGTGGGCCCAGACGACTCAGTTAATAATGTTCTCCTGAAATTTGGCAGGCAGACACATGAGCTGGTGGTGCAAAGCAGGGGCACTGCAGAATGCAGTGCAGCTCACCCTGACCTGCATGGGCATTTTTAGCTGTGATGTTCTCTGTCCTGTGGTACCCCTGTAAAGGATTATTATTAAAGCAGCAGTGTAATGAAAAAAAAACAGGTTACTCAGCTGTAACAGTAGTTCTAGGAGTGGTATATGGTGTTAATCTACACTTCAGGCAGTGTTCCTTACCCCTTTAAGGCTTGCCAGAATGTTTTCAAGCTGGCTCTTCCCACCCACCCAGGTGGTAACTCCCTCGGCACTGCCCCGTGATGCCAGATCTTGCCCGCTGGAAGCAAGGCTAGTGTGCCACTTGCCAGGGGAGGTCGGGTGGGTCAGAGTGGATGACCACCATAAACCACTCCTAGAACTACTGTTACAGGTGACTAACCTGTTTTTCTAGGGACGTGAATACGGTGTTCTATCCACACTTCAGGCAGGCTCCTAGTGGTTCTCTGGGAGGAGGAAGGCAAGGCGCACACCCTCTACTTAGGGAATAAGATTGGAGAACTGAGGCCCCAAAACCAGCATCCCGGCATGACTCAAAGTAGATGTGGTAGTGGGAAATGAAGGTGTATGCTGACTTCCAGGAAGCAGCCGCCAACCTAAAGCAGAGGTCGATGCAGGATACAATCCACCTGACAATCGTCCACTTAGCTGCTGGTTTGCCTGGTGCGGCTTCAGCATAGGTGACAAATAGCTGGTGAACCTCTCCCCAAACTCCAGTCATGAGCTCCTTATTACAGGCGAGCACCCACCGCAGGTCCAAAGTATGGAGTCTGTGCTTGGCCTCTGAGGTGTGGCTGGTGAAGTACACTGGGAGATTAATCACCTGGTTAAGGTGAAAATCCAACACACCCTTTAGGAGGAACTTCAGGTTGGGGCAAAGGACAACCTTGTCCCTGTGGAAGACCAGGTAAGGAGACTCCACCCGGAGCACCTGGAGCTCGCAGATCCTTCTGGCTGATGTGATAGCCATCAGAAAGGCAGTCTTCCACAACAGATGTGACATCTCACATTTGTGCAATGGTTTGAATGGCTTGCCCATAAGCTTTGCCAACACCAACAACAAGTCCCAAGGTGGCGGTTCACGCACCGGAGGGTAAATGTGGTCAAGGCCCTTGATAAAGCGCCAGACCACCTTCTCCTGTGCCACTGACTGCATACCAGCCCATGCCCAGTATGCAGAGATGGCTGCCAGGTGCATCTTATGGGTTGTCGACCGAAGGCCCCCCTGAAAGAGGTATCAAAGGCAGTCGAGAATGCTAGCCACCGGACAAGATAAGGGGTCCAACTCCTTGATCTGGCACCAAATGGAGAATCTCTTCCATCTGAAGACATAGCATTTTTTTTTTTTTTTGAAATTACTATTTATTCCTCCTCCCCAGCCTGCCACCTCCGACCCTTCAGGGGGGACAACTGGACATCCCACTGCCCGGAACCCTACCCAAGCAGACCCCTAGGCCCCATGGAGCCACGGATTATCCCCCGGGCGGGGACGAGGCGGGGGGCTCAGAGCCCGTAACTTACATTTCGTCGGTTCTGAGGTCTGCTGGGCGGCACAGGTACTGCACGGCATGGTCCTCCCATCTTCCCGCTGCTGAGGCAGGCTTGTTTCCACGTTTTCTCCCTACCCGAGCAGGTAACCTCCCCCGACGTCATGACGCATGCGCCGACGTCCATGCTGCTCAATGGCCGCCCATCCCCAAGTGGAGCTTGCAGTTCCTCGAGCCTCCGCTCGGGGTCATGCAAGTGTCGGGCATCGGCCGAATCCCTTCCCGGAGAAGGCGAGCTGTCGTTGGACGCTCCAGCCTATCTCCCCCCAGCTGACTCACTGACGACCCGAGTCCGCTCCCGAACCCGGGTCGCCGGCGTGGTGCGAGGTGTGGCGTCCAGCGCCTCAACCTGCAGCACCACCGGGCCGGCTCGACATAGCATTTTTGGGTCAACTCCTTACGAGAAGCCTCAGCTATGCTGAGGAAATCTTTGGAGAGACTCAAAACCTGGAACTCTAGCTGTTCAGGAACCAGACTCGGGTGCAGGGACTGAAGGTCCGGATGGAGCATCTTCCCCGACTGAGAGCAGGTCCAGGCACAGCGGGAGGCACCGAGGGAACCTGCTGTTGAGGCTGAGGAGATTGGGGTACCAGAACTGGCATGGCTAGTCTGGAGCCACCAGGATCACCCATGCCTTGTCCCTCCTCATCTTGAGCAACACCTTGTGGATCAAGTGAAATGGAGGAAAGGCATAGAGAAGGCCCAGGGTCCAGGGCCTGGAGAAGGCATCCCCCTGCAGCGTTCCCTGCTGAGGGGAGCATGCACAGAACAGCCTCAGCTTTGTAGAGGCAAACAGGTCCATCAGAGGGGTGCCCCACTGGGAGAACAGGCTGTGAACTACCTCTGGGTGGAGAGACCACAAGTGAGTCACCTCACCCACACGGCTGAGAGTGTCTGCCAGCTGGTTGGAGACACTGGCCACATGGATGGCCAGATCATCAGCCTCCAGGCTGTGCACAAGGGTCCAAACATGGAGAGCTTTCCTGCACAAAAAAAGGGTGTGCATCCTACCCTGTTTGTTGAGGTAGTACATGGTCGTGGTACTGTCTGTCTGGACCTGAACGACCTGACCCTGAACATGCAGAGCAAGGGCCATCAGTGCCAGCCGAACCACCAGCAGTTCCAGCAGACTGATGTGGCATTGGGACTCCTCAGGGGTCCAGAGCCCACTGACTCTGTAGTCCCTGAGGTGGGCACCCCAGCCCATCAGGGAGGCATCGGTCATCAGGATGACAGTCAGCTCTGGGTGGACAAATAAGATACCTTCCTTCAGATGTTCTGTGACCAACCACCACTGGAGGGTGTCCCACATCAGCTGGGTCACAGTGACCAGCTGGTCGAAGTGACCCTTGCGCTGAGACCACTGGCAGGCCAGCTCCCACTGCAGACAGTGCATTCTCCAGCGGGCCCAATGGACCATGCTGGTGCAAGCTGCCATGTACCCCATGAGGTGCAGGAATTCCCGAGCAGGGTGCGACTGCCCAACCCGAAATGATCGGCAAAGAAGGACAGGGCTTCCACCCTGTCCGCCGGGAGATGAGCAATCGCTCTGCAAGAGTTGAGCTCCGCCCGATGAATTGGATCACCTGCAAGGACATGAGTTCCAACTTGGCCTCACTGACCAAGAGGCCAAGAGAAATGCAGGTCTGGAGGAGCAGGTCCCTGGACCTCTCCACTTTCTGCCTGGAGGGACCTGCATTAGCAAGTCATCCACGCAGAGGTAAACCAAGACCCCTTGGTGCCTCAGGTAAGCTGCCACTACTGCTATGCATTTGGTGAAGACCCTGGGAGCTGAGGAGAGGCTGAATAGCATGGCCTGGAACTCGTAGAGGATCCCCTCTGCACGGAATTAGAGGAACTGTCAATGGGACGGATGGATAGGGACATGAAAGAACGCATCCTGGAGATCCAGAGGGCAAAACCACATGTCTTGCTCAAGAGATGGTATGATCGTATGATCTGTTACAGTGACCATCCTGAAGGTGCGTGGCCTGAGAAACCTGTTCAGGGCGTGCACATCTAATATAAGGCACCAGCACCCCCCCCCAAAAAAAAATATATTTTTTTTTTTTTTAACCATTGTGTTTCTTCAAGGTGACCAGGGCATCTCCTCAAGCTGACTACCAACATCACCTCCAACCACTCAGCTGAACCACTCCCCAACCAAAGCTTCGGTATCAGGATCCCCTCCTCTTCCACCAGGCCCCATACAGGAGAAGGCCAAGGATCCCCAAGGGGTAAGGTCGGGTTCATGACCAGCACTGAGTGTGTGGGGTTCCATCCTGGAAGACCCACCGTTGCCTCACCCGGCTGTCAGGGGTTTTCCTCCTTGTTTCCTCCCCAGAAGTGTGGCATGCAAGGACGCCTGCACAAGGCTGCCCAGCTGGTGTCTGCTGCACTCTGCCCCTTACGTTGGTCGGTGAACCTGCAGTGCCCCCGATCTTTATCAGGGGCTGCCAGGACACTGAGCATCCCTGGATCCCACCCCAGGGAGAGGACAGCTGTCCTCCGGATGCTCCATCCTCTCCCTCCCCTGCCAATCCCCAGCTACCAGAGTCCATCACTGAACCCGGGTCGCAGGCTTGGTGTGAGGTTTGGCATCCAGCGCCTCAACCCTCAGTGCCACTGGGCCAACATCCCCATCTGTTTTGGCACCAGGAAGTACCTGGAGACAAACTCTGGCTGTTCTGGAGGGTCCAAGACAGGAGCCACGACCTTCTTGCAGAGGAGCTGGGTGATGTTGTCCCAAAGGGTCGACAGGATGTCCACAGACATGAAGTACTCCCATCGGGCGCAGGCTTGGCAAGCCGGGTAAAGCCTCGAATTCTAGAGGCAGATCTTGACTGACCATTTCATAACCCACCTGACCATGGTGACAGCAGACCAGACAGAAAGGAAGTGGTGAAGCCAGCCCCCTTCAGAAAGACCCCAGGGGAGATGCATCGGGGATGAGGGAGGCACCCCTCATCCCGTCACTGGGTAGGCTTGGAGGAGGCGGTGGAGGTCCCAGCTGAGGAACCGCTGGGGCATCTGCCTCCAGCCTTATGGATGTCTGTGACCACCGACTTCGGTCGAGGTCTCCAGGCCTGAGCCTGCTGTCTAGCCTGAGGCTGAGTCAGTTTGGCCGCAGGGGCCAGAAGGGTTTTTTCTTCTGCTGCTTGGAGCCCTTGGGATCCCTCTGGGTGGATGCCACAGAGTCCAAGGTGGCACTGGACTTCTCAATGTGGGTGGGGTGTCTCTCAACCCTGGGCCTGAACAAGTCAGTACCCTGGAAGGGGGGACATCCACCAACTTGTGCTGGGCATCTGCCGTGAAGTTTGAGATCCTCAGCAAGGCTCTGCAGTGCATAGCCACTGCGGCCATCACAGACCGAATGCAAGAATCACCAATGTCCATGGCAGTCTGGAGCTGTTGCTTGGCTATGGCATGGGGTCAAAACCCCACAAACAAAACAGCGCGGCATACAATGCTGCAAGCAAAATACCGTCCTCCCAAATAAGGCTGGTCAAAAACACTGACAGTTACTAAATGTGCACACACCATAGAAAGTAATGGGAAAAAATATACACCCCACAGACTTATTATAATCAACTCCAAGGGGGGGTGTACCTCAGGGATAGGGAGAAACTTGGGAGGGGGGAAATTTCTTTAAAAAAAATAAACAACAACAGGTCCAGTATCGGGAGATGGGGAACCAAACCCTGGTCTTCAACTCTCCTCCGCTCTAGGTGCTAGTGCCTTAGCCACTCCACCATGGGAGCGGCTCAACCAGGCACCACATCTGCAGCTACTTCAGCACTTCCCCATCTGAGTGTACAGCAACAGGGGTAGCGGTAATTCCCAAATGCTATAATATCCCTATTGCCATACACAGTTTAGCAATTTCTGCAGCGCTGTTTTGGCGCTGTTCAGGAAGTGACATACTGACCTGGTACCTTTGGCTACTGCTCGTCCTTGATCCCGGACCTGTTTGACTATGGTCTGCAGGTAAACTGGGAGATGAGGAAGCACCTCATCAAGCACGCCATCAAAAACGCCGAACTCACTTGCCTAAGGCCGAGGGAGGAGCAGCATACACTTTTTTGGCCATATGGTCCAATTTCTTGGACTCCTTATTGGGTGGCCTGTCAATGTCCCCCACATTTCCAGAGCTCTGAACACAGAGTCAGCCACCAGACCACTCAGCTGAGGGGTGCTCTGTGAATCCTGAAAGGGAACCGGTAGGGACCGCATACTTGCGGGCCATCTGGGCAGACGGCGCAGGGCAAGATGCTGGATGCTGCCACAACTCCAATGCAGGACCAAGAATGGTGTCTGCCACCAGGAAAGCTTCCCCAGAGGAGTCACCCCGGTGAAGGATCTTGGTGAGTGGGTACCGAGCCCGCTTCTGAATGAGCTTCAATGGGAGACCCGTGGATTCCAAGATGAGACAGAGAAGACCCATAAAGGAAGTGGGGCCCTGCTCCGTCGACAGAGCCTCGGCCGACTCCAAGTCCAACAGATGAGAGTGCAAGGAGAAACCCTCTGATTCTGAGGATTCATGGGAAAAGAGGTTGACCGCCAGAGTCCCCACTTACTGTCTGATGGTCCAGAGTAACAGTGACTGACAGCTGATGGGGAAAAGAGCCGGACTTTCACTGTCGGTGACGGCTCCACCAGAATCGGTGGATAGGCCAAGGGAGGCTGAGCTGAGACCTGACAGGTTGGCTCCTGCCGAGGCAGAGAACGCTGCAGCGTCTGTGGTGAAAGCCAAGTAATGTCCAGGTTCGAAACCAGGACTGGCTTCATCCCAGTGAAAATGAGCCGTTGCCACATCAAGTCCTCATAGCACTGACGCAGCTTGCACAACAGCCTCTCCTCACCCAAGAAGGACAAGGAGTAGCGCGTAGCGGCATCGCCATTTGCCCATGTGTCGAAAGCACGAGCATCTATGTCGATGTGGGCTGCTTAACTCAGGATTCCGAAAGCAGAACCGCGACCTTGCCCATCGGGACCACTGATGGCGGGTCTCAGAGGGGGCCGGTGACAGCTGGATCTCCTCCTGGTCCAGAAGCTCTTGGGTGAGAGATGGTGGATCAGCAGACTGGTCTATCCCTTGAGTGAGCAGTAGGACCGGGGTCCTAGAAAGGGAGGTGCTGGCCTCTTCTGGCAACAACGGGTCGACCGGCTTGGGAAATATCTCGGTCAGAAGATCGACCTGCATCTCAACCAACTGACCTGATGGGGAGACCATGGGGCTGGCGGCCTGGGCCAAGGAACCGACCAAAGTCAGAACCTCTGGAGAAGTGCGGGAATCGGAGGCCCGTGAGTGCTCCCAATCCCACGATTGATGGCAAGACAGTTTCTTGGTCTCTTTTTTTAGATTTTGACTTCGTGCCCGGGGTACCCTGCCCATGGTTGGGAAGGGCCTTGCACAATTCTTTGAATGCCCCTTTGAAGGAGGAGGCACCCAAGGAGAGCGGAAAAAAGACCAAAGCCGAGGAAGCTAGAGCTGTTCAGCAGACCCCACAGCTGCAGAGACCACCCGACGGGCATCCTTAGATTTGACGGGTGGATCTTGATCGTCCAGATGACCCAGAAACAGGCAGGCATGGTGATCCTCTAGTATGGATGGATGAAAAGTGTGGCACAGGCTGCATGCATGGGGATTGCCTGCAGGCACATTTTTGTCGTGTTATCCATATCAGAGACCAGAAGGAGTAACCTGAAGATAATTGTTTTTTGAAATATTCGAAGTTTTAATAAGCAAAGGGCCTTCTCAGCATGAGAGCGGTAAGGAGGGAACCTTCTTCCAGTGGAAAGGAAGATCTGACATCACGGAGTGGTGCTGAGGGAGTTACCACTTGGGTGGGTGGGATGAGCAAGCTTGAAGACGTTCCAGCAAGCCTTAAAGGGGAAAGGAACACTGCCTAAAGTGTGGATAGAACACCATATCCACGTCCCTAGAAAATGTTTACAAAAAGCTAGTTTCAGGTATAATTAAAAATATCAGCATACCTGTCACATATACCTTTCTAGGTACCTATTCTACTGCACACCACAAGGTTTTTTTTTTTGTTTCATTTTTTTTTATTTCTTGAGTTCATCCCTTGCCAGGTCGACAAGGCTATTTCTAAGCTACATGTATATCTTGTAAAACATTTATAAAATACTCCAATTTTCGTGGGACTAGAAAATGTAACCTCAAAATAAAACTGGAAGATGCCTGGGATTTTTATTTTATTTATTTTTTTACGGTAAGTTTTTGTCTCCTGCGCCAGTCCCTGGCACAGCCGAATGCACCCAGCTTTTCTCTGGGACTTACAATTGCAGTTGTGTGTGTGGTCTGGGTGCTCACCGGGTGCAGGGCCGGCAAAGTGGCCAGGGATGGCCAGCTGAACTGGGAACTGCCTGTTGTCCTCCGTTTTCTGCCCTTAAGGGAGCAGGCTTGCAATGCCATGCAAGACGGCCTGGCATATGCTCCTGTGCGCAGGACCTCAGCAGCTGACACTCCCTTTGTCCCCTGTGTAATGGTCCCTGGCTGCCTTACCCCCAGCGATCACTAGGGGACAGGCTTACACCATGTACCATATGCCTCCTCCTCATGAGAGGAGCGCTGTCCCCTGGATGCTCAATCCTCTCCTTCCCCAGCCAGCTCCCAGCAACCCTGGTCTGCTCCCACAGCAGGTGTGGCATCCAGCACCTCAACCCTCCGCACCAATGTGCCGGCCCACCTGGAATCTTTTATAGTGGAAAAAGGTAGGATTAGAATTTTTGCCCAGTTTCATTACACTGCTGCTTTAAATGGATGAAATCTTGTGCTGTCAACTATAAAATAAGCTATACCAAGCCATTACAGTGCATTCATCCGTTAAAGGCATTAAAACCATTGATAAACTGGGCATCACTCCAGTACTAGAAACAAAAAAGGAGGTGCGGCTCCCAGTCTCCTGGAGCTGACTGCAGGCTTTACTATGCGCTGGTGACACTGCCTGATAATTTAAAAGTCCCCCTGTTCCTTCCCCCAAAAGGTTAGTAGAATTCAGAAGTGTCAGCAACATGGAATTAGAACGTGTCATATGAACTCCCTTCCTGTCCGTTTCCTTATTGGTGGGATGGATGTGACTTCTATCATGGTGTTTAAGATTTAAGGAAATTCAGGACTGATGGATTTAGAGAGAGTACCGAGGGATTTCGTCATGGACTCTGCCCCCTTCTCTTCTGCTGGATGGACTTCACAGCAACAACTCTCCCACCAGTCAGGACAAGCACCTGGGAAAAATAAACGTTAACCCCCAAACAACAAATGGCCCAGTGTACCAAGGTGGCCAAACTGAAGCACTGCTGCTAATTCACTTGCCCCTGTTGGAACCCCAATTCCAGGCCATGAATCCAGTCCTAAACTGTACAATTCTAAAATGTGACAGGACTGTATGTAAGCAGTCTATTCCAAAGGACAATGCTGTACGATTCTTCAGTCTAACACTACTGTATGTAAATACTGTTGTTAATACCAGAGAACATACTAGGAAATAGGACAGTAGAAGGCATAGCCCTTCAGGACTGCCCCCCCACTACTCAGTGATGGTAACCTTTGAGATTTCCTTTAATGCCACCAGAGTCAGTTATTTCCACATCACAGCTAAAAATGGCATCCGTGAACCTCAGTTTTCAGATGGCCTAGAAATTATATCATCACCTTGGGATTAAACTAAGGAATGCCATAAGGCCTGGACCATCCCAAACCTTTCCCTCCTGGTAAACATAATGCCGAAGCCAGTTCTGGAAAGGAAGAGGTTAAGTGCAAGATCTGCGAAGGTCAGCTTTGGGAAGAAGTGCTGCGTTAACTGTTCTGAACTGGAATAGCCGGTTCAGTGGTGCTGGACGCCATATCTCACGCTACACCAGCGGCCAGGGTACGGCAGCGAGCTCGGGCAGACGGGGGTCGGCAGGGGAGGGAGAGGATTGAGCGTCCGACGGACTGCTCTCCTCTCCTGGGGGGAGGGCAACAGGGCTGTCCGGTGTCCCAGTGACTCCCGATGGAGACCGGGGGCACTGCAGGATCGTGGACCAAACGTGCATGGGAAGTGTGGCAGACGCCGGCAGGGCTGTCGTGCACCATGGCATCACTGCATGCCACGCTCAGGAGGGAGGGCTCTCACTGGGAACTATGCCGAAAAAAACCAACCTTCAGCCAGACAGGTGGCCCCACAGTGCCTCGCCACCACACGCCCAATACTGGACCTCCTCCTACGCCCCTTCAATCTCCTCGCGGACCTTGGGGGAGCGGATCCCACAGGGAGAAAGTAATGTCTCTGAGGAGGTAGAGGGTCACAGTGGGCAGTACAGTGGCAGATGAGTTGGGAGCCTGAGAGAGAGTTCCACCTCTGAAGGAGATAGATATGTAAAAAAAAATTATTGTTCTGAACTGAAAGAAGTTGGCAAACCATGACTGTGGTCTATCTTCAGTGTGCATAGGAACATTACTGCTTGGCTTTCCATTTGCAGAGGTTTCACCTAGGTCACAGCATCCCAACAGAATCATTTTAATAATTCATAACAAACAAAAAAGAGAAGACACTGAAAGACTTTTAAGTGTGGTTAATTACCAGATAGCATAGTACATTTTTGGTTCCATTTAGTAGCAACGAGGGAATGAATGTGTCCTGGGCTGGTACCATCAGCACAGCTACAGAACTTACAGTAGCTCACTGGTACCAAGCCAGGATTCCTTGCACAGTTACTGGATCCCAACAAAACAATAATGGCACCAGCATTGAGGGCAGCAAAGCTTCACCTGTTAAAAGGTTCATCTGATTTGTGCGTTTGCTTTGAATTTGAGGGGGTTGTTGGGCACCATAGTATCCCCTTTGAAAAGACAGCTCTCCATTGATGGGCTGCCTGACTTACCCTTTATCCCCAGCCCCCCAAAACTCAGGTGTCAATCACATGGCTGGATGGTAGGGCCAGTTTTCCTAACAACCTTTGCACATGCCCAGAACAGCACAATCTTGTGCCAATGAAAAAGCAAAACAGGTTCAACTGTTTATTGCTGAACATTCTAAGAAATCAATTTAAAAAAAATGAAATCAAACTTCTCTGACGTAATTTAAAAACATTATTCACATGTCCAAAATGTTTCAAATGGTTGTGATTAATTATTTTGGAACATTGGGGAGGTCTCTAAAATGGTGCATTTCAAAACTGAGTAGGCACATACTGGACTAACATTGGTGACCCTTCTTGGATTAAGGGCTGCTAGCTAGTTATCTTCAGCCCCGTGGCAATCTGGGCACCTGTTGACTGCTGTGATCTTCTGAAAGGGGACACTGCAGCTGCAGACAAGACGGCTACAAACAGTCTATCAAAGCAACACTGAGGACTACCGTCACGACGCCAACACGCAGCGAATGAACAAAGTAAAGCACAGGTAGATCACCGCGCACCGCTGAAGCAGCTGCAACAGTCCCTGTGGAATTTGACAGTCCTGGAGTAAATAAAAAAGCCCTAACACACCCCACCCCACTCCATCACCTGCGTGTTGCAAAAGGTTACAGGTCAGATTTCCAAAGCTTTTCCTTGTGTAATTTTGTTGCGTCAGAATACTTTACATCAATTTTTCCCCTTACAAAAAATCTTGCCCAGAATTTCCTAGGATGGCACCAGAATTTAGTAATTCTAGTGTGGTGCCCTGGAAGTTCTGAGGAGGAAGTTATAAAAACAAAGTTTTAAAATTTGCTGGAGCCCTTTGATCTTTGCATGTTTAACAACCAACAATGTGATCCTGCTGCAGAGAACATCCTTGTGACAAATCACCTCTCTTACGTCTCCTGTGGGGCTATCTCATATCATGTAAAATGAGTGGGAGCACTTCCCCAAGTGTGAGACATGCACATCCACGCACACGCAAACATGTGCACAGACATCAGACACTCGTGCATGCTGTGGAATATCTGGTACGAATACAGTTTGCAACAGAAACCAAAATGGCCGACGGGATTTGCTGATTTTGTTCAAATCTTGTTCTTGTTTTTTTCTTCTTGTTTTGGGTTTGTTTTTAAATTGGGGGAGAGGGGCACTTTTTTAAGACCCCTTTAAAATGAACGACTATTACAAAAAAAAAAAAAAGGAGAGACCAAAATTCAAGCACCTCATTCTCAAATCCTATCAGCCATATTGGTCTCAGTCTGTGTCATAAACTGCATTTTACCCAAATATTTAGCAGTTAAGTGCACAATGTCCACTTAGAAATCACTAGCAGCAACTGAGTTATACTTTAGTGGCCATATGTGTGTCTGCTCTACACAGCTGTATGAAATGACCAGCATTGCAGCAGCTTTGCCTACCAAGTATTTTAGTCTGGGAGCCCCCTATCACTGAACTTAAAGATATGTTACACCACATACTCTTGGAAAGCAAATGAACATCACAAAAGGCTTTCCTGGTCTGAATATCTATGACTCACTGTCCAGATTGGTTCCTTTTCTGTGTATAAATCTCTCCTGGACTTCAATTTCAAAATTCCGAAGGGACTGTGCAAACAATGAAAGCAGCACTTAAGACTACCACCAGCAAGTAACAAAAAAAAAAAAAAAGAAAGAAAGAAACGTATAAATGAAGCCGCAGACCACCAGAGCGCCCTGTGCACAGTGAGCTTTCAGACAGTGGGACTACGTACCTCCTGACGTTGTGGGTAAGTAAAAGAACAGCCAAAATCATGGAAACATACAAATAAGGAAGAAAAGAAAATTAAAAACCAAGAAACAAACATGCTGCAAATATTTTTTTGTTGTTAAAGATAGTGGTATGCAATGCTACGTGGCACCAGTCAATATTCATTTATTCAACTTGCGTTCAGTATTACAGTGTGCAACAACTGACAGACTGAAGGTCAGCAACTGCTACTACATCAAACTATTAACTATGACGTGTAACTCAATGCAGCTTGTATTGCCTCCATTTGCTGTAATAATTTTTCCTCCAGATTTTTATAAAGTCTGGATGGGTGTGTCTCATTTTAGATACAGGGAGTGCTCCCAACTAATCAGAGAGCTCCTTTCCCCTGTGGGTGAGACTCTTATCCTGTGAAGAGCGTCTCACGCGCAGATGCCCTGGAAACAGGCATGTTCCGGGAACAGTTAAAAAAAAAAAAAATTATATTATTGATTGCTCTCGATCAATAATATATTAATATGTCTCCTGTCACCACTTGTTCCTGTATTAGAGCGGTTTCAATTGCCTTTAGCTTGAGCCAGAACAGCTCAGCTTCGCTGTTCTCACTCCAGCCGAAGGCAAGAGAAACCACTCTTATACAGCACTGAGTGACTCTGGGGAATGTTTTAACATACAGACATCATCTGCTTCCTCCGTTTTTCCCTCTGACATCACACTCTGCTGCTATGAAACAATTATGCTGCCTCAGAGGATTCTGCCTTAGGCAGAGGGATGGGCCAGGGGATTATATGTCTGAGATTCACAGATTCTGTTTTCATGCAAATGTAGTCCAAAATAATGAAGGGAGAAAACCCCAGAAATATAAGTAGAATCATGTCATGATATCTGTTGTAGAAACATTTTATTGGCTACTGGACAGTTGATGTTACGTGTGCACAGATTTGATTCATTTAGCAACTGGTCGGCAGCCTAAATCAAAAAACCTTGTGCCAATATCTCACTTCTCAACTGCTCTTCTTCACCTTCTGTGCTGCCATGGTGACAGCCTTTGGGAAACAAAAACAGCTGACTAATCCTCCATCACTATTTTTCAAAAACATCCACCATCATGCCAGTACAGAACAGGAGAGGAGCAGTTAAGAGGAGTGGGGGCAACTGCCATTTTTGTTGGTGTGCATCACTTAATAGAAGGCCAGATAAACTCTGAGAACAGCTTAAAAGAAATCTAAGTCATTTTCAGCAAGAAAGCCTGCTCCCTAGATGTTACAGAGGTAAGAGACGGTAGGCCTTCCGTCCTCTTTGTAGCAATGCAGCGTTACAATTTACAACTGCTGCAGCCTGAAAGTTGCAGCTCCTAAAGCTGGTATCCAATAGATACAAGCAAATACTGACAGATGCTGTTTCTCCAAATCCATTTAGAAAATGCTTTCGTATAGCTCAGAAGTGTGTGTGCGTGTGTGTGCAGGTTGGGGGAAGGGCTTGCAGTACTGATCCCTGGGAGGCAGTGATGGTTCTGTTCTTTCCTGAATATACTCTGTCTGAACACACACATGCAGATGTGCGGTACAGATGCTGACACGATACATGTACTTTTCTTCAGCTTCTCATCGCAGTATATTCCAGCTATTTGGGGGATCATCCCAGTCCTTCCCCAGAATCTCTGGCCTACTGCTGGAGAAGCAACAAGCTACGAATGAGCTTGGTACATCCAGCAGACTTGTGTTTGATTCCCACAACCTCCACTTGCATATTGTGTGGCCCTTAGAAAGACACTTAACCTCCTTAGTACTCCTGGGTCATCCCCGTAAATGGACCTCGTGACAGTGGGCATTACCTGGTTACCAAAGAATTTAAATGAAAAATAAAAAATAAAAAAGGGACCGGGGAGGGGGTCAAGAAGCCTGATCTGCCCTATATAAAATTTCCAAACAAAGCACCATAGCCAGGAGAATAAGCTGATATGTAACATGCTGAAGACTCCAAAGTAAAGTCCCCATTCAGTCATTTTGTGCCAATTTTGTTTTTAAGAAAGTGTAATCACTGTTGGAAAACTTGCAGACCACTACTCTTGGACTCAGCAGAAAACAGTCCAGTCACCCCCTTATCCCACATTTATCCATGGCTAACAATGGAACAAAAGGTATACTGACCCAATGATTAAAGCACAGAACTATGAACCGTGGGATTTGCAGATTCAAATCCCACTGGTTGCTGGTTCAGGGTATGACCTTGGGAAAGATATTTAGCTGCCCCTTGGCTGCAGCCTAATACAGTGGTCTTACAAGGCTGAAGCAGGACTCCACTGGGAACAGGAAGTTGCCTACCAGTTGGGCTACCCAGGGTAAATAAAAGGTTGAATAGGCACTGCTTGACCCCCCCCCCCCCGTGGCAGGGTGAGACACTGCAGGGTTTGTGCTTAATTCCCGGAATCTCACAGGGCACAGCTGAGGGCAAGGCAGGTCACCCAGCAGGGGCATTCAGCACCTAGAGAAAGAGGGCACGAGCCACTCGCCTTCTGCTCACCCACTGTCTGACAACCAAACAGCGACACTGGCATTGGCAGTGCAGAAGGCCTCTCACCCACCACCGGGCTGGAGGAAAGGTGTGGCCACAGCTGTACCAATGCCAGGGAGGGAGGGGTACAGAGCAAAAAACAAAGAAAAAAGCACTCCCCACCTCCCTCCTGCCACCTAACCCCCCCCCTCCAAAATTAGCAGCAGGCAGGCACCTGGACCCCAATTCAGCTTTCCAGAGGATGTTTCCAAGATGAATCCCTCAAGGGAGACATGCAAGGTTCAGATTTTATATTTAAAAGGATTCTAGCAATGAAAACAGTCATCACCATGATACCAGCATGGCACCAGGACAAAGCCGGTCTTGCTAAAGCAATTTATAGGGTCAGGATCACTATAACATGTTGTGTTGTCAACAAATAGACACCAAAATGATTTTTTAAATACAAACAAATGCATAAAATCCAAATTCATGGGTGAAAATGATTGTGGTTATAAAGGGTGACACTGTCAACCCACAGCCACTACCACCACCACCAAGTGTAGATGCTTTTTTTTAGCAAGTCAGGAATTTAGGATCAGTAGACTCCTGCTAATGGATCAGGGATAAAGGTATGAACCCCAGCACCACCTGAAGCATTGGGACTTGAAGATGAAAGTCAGAAGTGGGGCACTTGTAAATGGAATTCCTACTATGAGGATGCTGGTGCTGGCAAGACTGTTGCTGAATGTTCGTACGTTCTTAAATGCAATTGTATGAGTATATGTCTGTATATTATGAAAAGGGTAGAAAGAATGCTGAATTCTGATTGGCCGAGAGCTGCTTTCAGCTGGGCCGTTATGTTTAAAAAATGCATAACATTTACTAAACATGACCCATTTCATTATCGCAGTAAGGCACTCAAGGGGTGTGTTATGGTAGGCTAACGGCCCTTCTCGGGTGGTGGAAGCCCTCGGCTACGCCTCATGCTTCAATCCACCCCAAGGTGGACCCTTATCCCACCATAACACACCCCCTGTCATGTCTTATTGCTTAATTAACGTGCATGGGTATGTAACTCTGTGTGTGTGTGTGTGTGTGTGTCACGTGTGTGTCTGCATGAATGTGGGTGTATGTGTATGTTAGCGTCTGTGTACATATGAGTATGTGTGTGTCTGGGAGTGGATGTACGAGCACAGGTGTGTTTATGAATATATATGTATGAACAAATAAAAGCCAGACATAATGTATGTGGAACTTGGGCGTCAACCTGTAAGAGTGAGTGTGCTTACAAGAGACGGTGGGGGGGGGGGGCGCCTATAAGGATGCGAGTGTGTGTAAACAGGAATATTTGTCTGTGTGTGCGTGAGTGTGTCTACAACAGCCTGGGTGGGTGTCATGTGTCTGTATGTGAGTGTGAGTATGTGCCTACAAGAACGCTGGTGTGTGTATGTGAATGTGGGTGTGCATATGTGACAGTGCATGCATCCATGTGTGAGCACATGGGTATGGAAACGTAGGGAAGTGTGTCTAAAAGCCTGGGTGGGTGTCATGTGTCAGTGTGGGCGAGTACTATATGTACCTATAGGAATGATGGTATGTATATGTGTACGTGAGCGTAGGTGTGCATATGTGAGTGTGTATGTGAGTATAGAAGCATGGGTGAGCATGTCTATAAGACTGCACGTTTATGTAGATGAAGGAAACTGTGAACCTTTAATGCTCTGTCAGTTGGTCCAAATTTGAGATAGAACAGGTCTTCTGTTTCACTCGACTGGGGACACTATTCTCAGAATATGATGGATCTCTCAGTAAAAATCAAGGCTACTGAAACTACTAAAAGCTTTCTTCATTGACGTGACCAAATTCAGTGCAGATGAATGGACAGGGACAGACAGCAATGGGGTCTAAAACTCTGTTTATTGACAGGTTCTGTTGCAGTGTGGGCAGGTACAATGCAGGTTTACCCACAATGCAGTGGAGATGATGCTGGCAGAAGTGGGAGACAGAGTACTGGAAATTCAAACCTCTTTGTCCACAGGACTAGATACAGGGACAGTGTATGCTCCTACCCCCCCCCGGACACCATGAAGAATTTAGTGTCTGTGAAATATGAAGGCCTGGCAACAGTGAAGCTGAAGCCCTCTGTGTTGTGTGTCGCGCGCGTGCGTGTGTGTGTGTGTGTGTGTGTGTCAGACAAGTTACCATTTAACTAGTGATCACATCCACCTGCTGCTCTGCTACATAAGCCCACAGTTGAAACCTACCTGCACAGGTGAACAAGGTTTTAAATAACAGAACAAGAAAGCACTCCCAATCAATCGGAGCGCTCATTTCCCCTGCGCATGAGACACTCTTATTCTGTTAACAGCGTCTTTCGTGCAGATGCCCTGGTAACGGGCACATTCCAGGACAGTTTAAAACATAAAATAATGACACAGATGGCTCGATCTATAATATATCAATATGTCCCCATCGCCACTCATTGCAGGATAAGAGTGGGTTCACTTGCATTCTGCTTGAGTCAGAACAGCTCAGCTTCGCTTCACTGTTCTCTCTCGGCCAGAACGTGCATGAAAGCACTCATATTGCAATGAGTGGCTCTGTGTGACATATTAATGTATAAAACAGAACTGTCGGAAAATGACCTGATCAGTCTCACAAAGTTTTTTTTTCCAAAAGGCTAACCCAAAAATTAGTCTTCTCACACAAAAACTTTTTTTGCTTACCTATTAGCCTTGTATTATAATTAAGCAATAAGGCATGGCAGGGTGTGCACTGTGCTGGGAATAACGACATGCCTCGGGTGGGCTGAAGCACGACACCGAAGGCGGAGTACTTCCACCAACCGAGAAGTGCCATTATTCCAGCACCACAGCACACACCCTTGAGTGCCATACTGCGATTAAGAAATGGGTCTACCATAAAATAAGAAAATAGTATTTTTACAGTAATTTTAAGCAATTATTATAATAAATAAATAAAAAAGTGGAACTATGAAAAAGTAGTCCAGTTGAGGACATGTAGTATTTATGGGCATCCAGAAGGTGGCAGTAGGAGGTTATTTTATTTTTCACTGTACTCATACATATAGATCTATTCACTGTATATGCTGTGCCATACAAACCATGTGCATCGAGGAGAGTGGGAGTTGAACTGAGCTGCGGCCAGTAGTGAAAGTGAGACACACAAGGGAGGCAGAACCGCAATCCATTACTCTGAATCAATGCCTGCAGTTATTGGCAGCTGACCGGCAGTGAGGGCAGGAGCTGTAAAGGAGGCAGCGTCAAAAGCCGTTACTTTGGAGCTGCAGTAGTGACAGCATGAAAGATGAGGGAGGCGGGGTCAAAAGACGCTTGCTGAAGCTGCAGTCTGCAGCTGAAGTTAAAACTTTGGACACAAGGTATTGAAATTGCGAAGTGGGGGGGGGTGCGTAGAGCCTGTTTTGTGTGTATCAAAACACAGCATTTTAACACAAATGAGCAGGCAGTCGGTGGCAATGGGGAGTGATATTCCAGAGGTTGATCGGGGGTAAAGAGGACTCGGAACTTCCTCCTGTGCTGGGATAATGGGACAGGGTTCCGAGGTCCTCAGCCAATCAGATTTCTAGATTTGCGTGACCCATTTCATAATTATGTTTGATGCCCTGATATGCAATCAATGCAATCAATGCAGGTAATGTGGTGCATCTCAGATTAAATGGTGTGGTTCTGCTGCTCACTCTGTTCATCCAAGCTATTGCAGAGATAGGACAGTGACGTCAGCAGCAGAACTGCACTATTTAATATGAGATGGTGGCACACTGCCTGCCTTATTTGTACTACGGAGCACCAAACATAATTATACTACAGGGCTAATAGGGAGCAAGAAAATACAGGTTACTCACCTGTAACAGGAGTTCTAGGAATGGTATATGTTGTTCATCCACACTCATTGGCAGTATCCTTGCCGCTTTAAATCTTGCCGGAAGGTCTTCAAGCTTGCTCCTCCCACCCACCCCGGTGGTATAACTCTCGGCTCCGCCCCATGACGCCAGATCTGGCCCGCTGGAAGCTCAGGTTGTGCCGTCGGGCCGGGAGGTGTGAGTCGTAGGATGAACAACATATACCATTCCTAGAACTCCTGTTACAGGTGAGTAACCTGTATTTCTAGGGACATGGATATGTTGTTCATCCACACTCATTGGCAGACTCCTAGCAGTTCTCCGGGAGGAGGGAGGCAAGACGACACCTCTACATACTTACTTGGGAAAGAGAGACTGGAGAACGAGGCCCCAAACCAGCATCCCGGGCGTGACCAAGGTCGATGTGGTAGTGGGTAATGAAGGTGTTTGCTGACTTCAGGTAGCAGCCCTGCAGATTTCCTGATAGGGACGTCCCTGGAAGCAGCCACCTGCAGCAGTATGGCTGGTAGAATGAGCTCTTATCCTCTGGGAGGCTCCATGCCCGCTAACTTATAGCAGAGATCTATGCAGGAGGTTACCCACCTGCTTATCGTCCGCTTGGCTGCAGGTCTGCCAGATGCGGCTTCAGCGTAGGTGACAAACAGCTGGCGAACCTCTCCCCGATTCAGCCGTGGCGCTCCTTATAATAAGCGAGCGCCTCTAGGATCCAGAGTATGGAGCCCATATTCGGCCTCCGAGGTGTGATTGGGGTAGAACACCGCAGAGTCAACACCTGGTTAAGGTGAAACTCCGACACCACCTTCGGAAGGAATTCGGTGAAGGCAGGACAACCTTGTCCCTGTGGAAGACCAGGTAAGGAGACTCGATGGAAAGCGCCTGGAGTCTCCCATCCTCTGGCTGACGTGATAGCCACCAAGAAGGCGGTCTTCCACGACACAGGTGAGAGAGAGCACACCTGTGCATAGGTTCGAATGGCTTGCCCATGAGCTTTGCCAGTACCAGCAGTAGATCCCACGGAGGTGGGGTTCCCGACTGGAGGGGAAATGTGATCAAGGCCTTGAAAAAGCGCCAGACCACCTCTCCTGCGCGATCGACTGCTTCCCGCCCGCTCCGTAAGCAGAGATGGCTGCCAGGTGCACCCTTAGGGTCGTCGACCTAAGCCCTTGACTAGAAAGGGACCATATAGTCCAAGATGCTTGCTAAGGAACAGGAGGAAGGGTCCAAGCCTCTTGTCTTGACACCAAATGGAAAACCTTTTCCATTTGAAGGCATAGCATTTTCTGGTCGACTTACGGGACGCCCAACTACATTGAGGACCTCGCCGGAAAGACCCAAAGCCTGGAACTCTAGCCGCCAGGAACCAGGCCGTCAGGTGCAGGGATTGAAGGTCCGGATGGAACACCTTCCTGATTGACTGAGAGCAGGTCCGGCGAGCTGGAAGCTGCCGCGGAGTCCTGGAGCTGAGACTGAGGAGATCTGGGTACCAGAACTGGCGAGGCCAGTCTGGGGCTATCAGAATCACCTGCGCCTTGTCCCTCCTCGCTTGAGAAGCACCTGTGGATCAAGGAAATGGGGAAAGGCGTAAAGAGGCCCGGGTCCATTGCCTCGAGAAGGCATCCCCTGCAGCGAGCCCTGCTGAGGGGGCGGGCATGGAACAGACTCAGCTTCGCTCTCCATGGAGGCAAACAGGTCCACCTGAGGGTGCCCCAAAGGGAGAACAGATGCTGTACTACCTCGCAGGAGAGACCACTGGGATGCAGCCCCTATCCGCCTCAGGGCATCGGCCAGGGTGTTGGAGGCTCCTCACGTGAATGGCTAGGAGATCCGCCTCCAGGCTGCGCGACGAGTGACCAAATGCGGAGAGCTTCCTTGCATAGAAGCATGGAGCGCGCCCGCCTGGCGGTTTAGATAGTACATGTGTCGTGGTATTGTCCGTCTGGACTCGACCACTTGACCCCGAGGAACGGAGCAAAGGCGGTGAGAGCTAGGCGGACCGCCGAGCTCCAGCAGGTTGATGGGCATCGGGACTCCCGGGGACCAGAGGCCATGAGCCCGTGTGTCCCCAGATGGGCACCCCAACCCATCAGAGAGGCATCGGTCGACAGAGAGACCGCCGGCTCGGGCGGACGAACGGATGCCCTCCTGCAAATGATCTGGAACGGTCCACCACTGGAGAGCATTCCACATCCCTGTGTCACCGACACAAGCTGGTCCAAGGGATCGCAGGCTGCCAGGACCACTGGCTGGCCAGTCCCCACTGAAGGGGACGATGTTCCAGCGGGCCCAACGGACCACGCTGGTACAGGCCGCCATGAGACCCAGGAGGCGAGGAAGTCCCGGCAGGGCAATTGCCCAACCAGAAATGATCGGGCAAAGGAGGAAAGAACCTCGGCCCTGTCCGCTGAGCCGCGCTTGGCTCAAGAGAGTCGAGCTGCCTCGATGAATAAAATCACCTGCTTCGCTCGAGTCTGACTTGGCTCGCTTGATAAGGAGGCCCAGTTGAGAGCAGACCTGGAGGGCCAGATCTCTGACCACCCGCCTCCTTCCTGGAGGGAGCTGCTATCAGCCAGTCGTCCAGGTAAGGGTACACCCGACCCCCGCGCCGCAGGGAATGCTGTCACCACTGCCATGCATTTGGTGAAGACCCTGGGAGCTGAGACAAGCCAAGGGCATGGCTTGAATCCTCAAGAGAGATCCTTCCGCCGGAAGCGAAGGAATCTCTGGTGAGACGGACGGATAGGGACGGAAAAACGCCCTCTGCAAGTCCAGAGAGCAGAACCACACGCCGCTGCCCAAGGATGGTATTATCTGAGCCAGAGTGACCATCCTGAAGGTTCGAGACCTTAGGAACTTGTTTAGGTCGTAGGTCGAGAATGGGGCGCCAGCCCCCGTCTGCTTCGGAACCAGGAAGTACCTGGACACAAACCCTGGGTCTGAAGGGGTCCACCACCTTCTCTACCACCTCCTTCTGGAGGGGAGAGGATGTCTGCCTCGACGAGCCGCCAGTGAGGCTGGGATCTCGGGCGCCCCGAGGGCGACTGGCCTGGAAGGGTGGTGCCTGCTCGATTCCAGAGGCAGGCTCTTCCCACCACCTCTAAGACCCACCTGTCCGTGGTAACAGCGGACCAGGCGGAACGGAAGTGCTGGAGCCGTCCTCCACGGGGACCCAGGGGTAAGGTGACGGGATGGGGCGACACCCCTCAGCCTGCCACTGGGCAGGCTTGGAGGAGGGACCGCCGAGGGACCTCCTGGGCCCTTTCCTCCCGCCTCCTGTTAGAGGAAGCCGCGCTTGGGTTTGGGATGCCAAGGCCGAGCCTGCTGGCCCTGACGTTGCTGGGCATGGCTGGGGCACAGAAGGACGAAGGGCTTAGGCTGTGGTTTGGCGGCCTTTGTCCTTCTGAGCGGAAGAGACCGAGTCCAAGGTGGCATTGGACTCTCGATCCTCTGCAGGTGACCTTCCACCCCAGGGTCAAGAGGTCAGTCCCCAAAAGGGAACATCCGCCAACTTGTGCTGGGTATCCGGGTAAAGGTGGATATCCTCAGCTGCCGCCGAGATAGACACCGCGGCCGCCACCGATCTGGCACATGAGTCCCCTACATCCAAAGCAGTCTGGAGCTGCTGTTTGCCACTGCTCTGCTCCTAGTCCCGCACCTGCTTAACCGTAGTCTGCAGATCGGGCGGAAGATGAGGGATGACCTCATCCAGGGAGCCCAACAGGGCATGAGAAAATGTGCCATGAGGACGGCCAACTGGCCTGACGAAGTCGAGAGAGGACGAGCGAGACTTTTCGCCGACATAGTCCAATTTCTTGGACCTTGTCAGGAGGTTTGTCCACATCCTGGCGCTAGCCGGCGCCCGGAAAACGCTGTCGGTAACCAACCCCCAGCAGAGGGTGTTCCAAAACCGACAAGGAACCGTAGGGACCGCATACTTCCTGGCCATCCTGGCCGAAGGCGAGGGCAGGAAGCAGGGCGCTGCCAAAGTTCCAGTGCTGGACCCACTATGGCCTCGCCACCGGAAAGGCTCTCCGGAGAATCCCTCGGTCCAGAATTCCGTGAGGGGATACCTGGTCTGCTTGGAACGGGTTCGAGCTCCATCCCGGTAGACTCCGAGATGAGCCAAGCAGTCCTAGGAAGGACGACGGCTATCGCCCATTGGCTGACCTTCCTGAAGACTCCAAGTCCAGTCGCTGGAGAAGAAGGAGGAATCATCTTCGGACTCGGAAGAGTCCTCAAGAGCTGCTCTGGCCTGAGCCACCCTTCACCTGCCGAGGTCGGTCGGGAGTGAGGGTAACTGACAGCCGGCGGGGTAAACCTCAGCCGACCGAGAATCCTGGGTCGGAGCCCCACTGGTGGCTGTGGAGGCGGAGGTTCCACCGAATCGTGAGCAGCTGGTTTTGGCCGAACAACCGCCTGGTATAGGCTCTCGACAAGTCGTGGGGTTGTGTCGGCTGCCCGTGACAGCTACTTAATGGCCGGGAAGGCGCCGAGTCGGCTTATTCCCCGCCAGGAGGAGTTGTTGCAACATAAGGTCTCGCACTGGCCGACGCATTTACGCCAAGCTTCCTCATCCGAGGAGGAGGACGAGGACGAGCGGCACGCCGCCATCGCTGGTGTCGAGACCGAGACCGCTTATGACGGTGGGAACGGCTGACCGCCGAAGAGGTCCGAGACCGAGACCGAGAGTCCCGAATTTCCGGGTCGGTGCGGGAGGTGTCGGCCGAACCGCACTCCTTCGCTCGAAGGTCCATCCGAGGGCTCCGAACCAGAGGCACAGGCGAGCCCATCGGGATCCTCAACCTCCCGGGAACCGGGGAGAGGGAATCTCGCTGCCAAAGGCGATAGCCCGTCTAATGGGTCGAAAATCTCGACTTTATCAGTGGAGTCTCGGTCAACTGACCTTGACGGGGACACCGTGAGGCCAGTGGTCAGCCGAGCGGTCGATCGGGCCGACGGTCGACGGCCCGGGAGAGGGACCTTCCGCCCCAAGAGCCGCCGACGGAGGGACTTACCTTGTCCCTCTTTTGACCGAGAAAAGGTCCAGCAGACGAGGCCCTTCTCCTTAGTGGAGAGGGACAGACAAAGCTCCTTAAAGGAAGCCGTAGAAGAACCCAGAGAGAGCGGATAAATGCCGCCGAGGAAGATACTGCCCGCGCCGCCTTCCTCTTCGAGGGCGACCATCCGCCGAGCTGATCCGCTGAAAGCCCGCCGCGATACCTCCCCGCCAACTGGCCTCCTTGGACTTACTGAGGGAAACGCTTCGGACGGCCAGTTGCATCGGGCAGCACGGTCTTCGAGGACGAGGGCCGAGAAAGATGAGCACAGGTCGCAAGCTCGCGGTCGCTCAAGGCCTAAGCAGTAGACACATGTGAGTGTGGATCCGTCGAGACATCTTCTGCCGCATGGGCATCTCCGAAACTGGAGTCGATTTATCCATCGCGAGTCGCGAGGATCAAGACTGAAGTCTTTTGCAAAATATTATTTCAAACCGCAAACGAAGAAATAGGAACTCAGTCGAAACGCAGAGCGTTAAGGAGGGAACCTGAGCTTCCAAGCGGTAAGGAAGATCTGGCGTCATGGGGCGGAGCCGAGAGTTATACCACCCGGGTGGGTGGGAGGAGCAAGCTTGAAGACCTTCCGGCAAGATTTAAAGCGGCAAGGATACTGCCAATGAGTGTGGATGAACAACATATCCATGTCCCTAGAATTACTCTTTGTGCAAAAAGGAGAACTGGGAGTTAGCCTTTTGGAAGGAGTCATCACATCAATAGGAGTTTTCCTTTAAAAGGATTTTGTCACTTTTGAGAAAACTTTGAAATAAATAATAATTAGATACAATTCAGGTTATGTTTTATAGATTGTCTGCCTTTCTCCTCTTTATTCTCTTTTTTCCAAGATAGTATACTTTTTCTGCTCTTGCCAGTCAGCCCCCATCTGTCCTACCCACTTACCCAGGACTTATCTCTCCTCCTATTTATACCCTACCCTGGCTTACCCGGGCAGGGCCATTGAGAGGGGGCTTCACCCCCGACAGAGACTTAGTTGGTGCTTCGGAGGGAGTGCCTCAGTCTGCAGTGGGGGTCCTGCAACAAGGGGTAGACGTCCTCCTGCAGCGTCTGGCATTTTCCATCCCAGCCCCTGTAGGACACCGAGAAGAGCCCTCCAGGTGCGTGCACACATGTGCGTGCGTTGTACATCAGAGCATGTCTCCCTAACTCCACGGCTCCACTTGTACTACCAGTTGTGGTCACCCAGGTGGCAGTAGCACAGCAGAGTCTGTCCACTCTCCCTCCCTGAAGTGGAGAGCATCCTCTGGGACACTAAACTCCCTTCCCAAAGCCAGCACTCCAACGACTTGGGTTCGTTCCTGAACACAGGTCATCAGCATCGCGAGACATAGCACTACCGCTGCGCTGGTGGGCCAGCCTCTCTTTACTGTTAATTACTAGTTAACTGGCATAAAAACAGGAACCTTGTCCCCTGGAGTTCATCTGCTTCAGCTGAAGTCATAATACAGAATCTATGATATCACAGGTCCTTGCTGGGTAATTTGATTATGATGTCACAAACAGAGGGTTGGGATTTCAGCAAAGGATTAAACTGTGGGAGCAGATCAACTATAAAGGACAAGGATCCGGCTTCCATCTGAAGGAATCTAGTGATAAAGAATCAAAGGAACAGAAAGAGACTCTCCAAAATATGAACAGAATTGTGTCTAACTATCATGTTTTTAAATGCTTTCCCAAATGTGACAAACTCTGAGTTGTCAGAAGTCTACTGCTTGAAATAAACCTTAAGTCATTCATGTCCGTCTGTCAAACTCTGTCCAGACAGCATTTTTCATTTCTGCTGTGTTTCTGTTTTACGTTTGAATAAGCACACTATATTCTGTTGAAATGTACAAGGATTGTAATAAAGCATTAAAAAATAAATGAAAAAAAAAAAAACAGCTGGGGTGGGGTTAATGATTTGTGAGTAAACAAAGGTTAAAGGTCGTGGGAGACAGAAGGCAGGTGCAGTGCAGGTTCTGTACAGCCACATGGGGTGAAATGTGCAGGCAGGAAGTCCGTGCATTAAAAACACATGAAGCCTGGCATGCTGCATGCCATAACAAACCCTTTCAACCCACATACCGTACATGGTTGTGTTTTTTTTGTTCTTGGAAATTCTAATTATAGGAAAAGCAGCAAAACCACCCCAATGTAACAGGAGTGCAGGGAGAACACCGTATCAGGCAAACACAAAAACTCCAGCACCACTATCCGCTAAATAAGCCAGTCAAACCAGAAAGTAAAGTTGCATATGGCCAAATGTATTTTCAATAGTGTGCTAACAAGACCTGTCACTGGGAGCAGAAGAGTAGCCCACATCTCCTATCAGTTTCACCGGAAGGCGTCTTCTGGTGAAAGCGGTAGGAGGTGTGGGCTGCTCCTCTGCCCCTGGTGAAAGATCTTGTTTGCACACTACTGGAAATAAATTTAGCTATCTGCAACTTTACTTTCTGGTTTGACTGGCGTAATTAGTGGTTGGTGGAGTTGGAGTTTTTGTGTTTGCCAAATCCAAATTATGACAACCAACTACAAAAAACAAATCTGTGAGATAAATACAAGCTACGAACTGCAAAACATTTCACTTAGATTCTACTCTTAGGATTTCTATCTATGACACACAATAATATTTATCAGTTTAGAACTGGAAATGGAATCAAGTTTGCGGTGGGGGGGGGGGTTGCTGATGTAAGTAGGAAATGAACATTTCAACATGACTAGCATTAATTTCTGACCCACCGAGTTTCAGAAGCCAGCCCTCACGATCGGGGTTGAAGAATGTGTGTGTGAGGTCATTCCCGTCATCCTCGGGGATTTTAAAGGGTTCATTTTTAATACTTTCATACAGATTCTGAAAAATCAAACAAAAAAGTCAGTTATGAAGCTTCATAAACATCTATGTTTCATTACAAAGAAAAGAACAGTTCCTCACCTTAACAGCAGGTCTTGCACGAGAATCTCCTCCACTGGGCCACGCCTTTGGAGCTGTAAGCTATCTGCATCAGGACCACTCAAAAACTTTTGCTAGCAGGGGGTCGCCCACAATGACATGCAACATCAAACCCTACATAATCATGGGCAACCCCACTGCTTCTGTTCTCTGCCAGAGATAAGGTCAGAGGGCCTCTTACTGTGTAGAGCCAGAAGACTAAACCTAGACCAGATGCACAAGGAGAGGCATGGCACTGCGTAAAAGCATACCTAAGCCACTTATGGACACTGCCTAACAAAGCAGTGGACACATGTGCCACCTGATACCGCAGAAAAGGGGGAAGGAAGGTGGGTGTGCTGTGGCCCAATGGAAGAGATTCTCTTGAAGATATGGTGAGTAGCTCTTCTATCTTCATCGAGGATATCTCCTCCGTTGGGCCACACTTTTGGAACAATTCCTAAGCAGTACACACGGTACCTAGGGAGGACTGCAAAGTCTGATATGTAATCAGGACAGAAGGCCTTGCATCACTGCAAGACCAACGCCAGTACATTTAGCTAGTTGCTAGCCTTGCTTGTAGAGCAGAGAGCAGCTAACTAAAAGAAGCTACATTTTCTTATTAATTTAAAACTTATATCTCAGCAGGAGTCAGTGTCTGTTAAGATTAAGTAGACAGATAACTTTATTAGAAGTAGAAGGGGTCTTATTTAGGGTTAAAGAAAAGAAAAAGTCAGTGTGTGTGTTCTGTGCAGGGAAGGGTACTGTATCAGCTGACTTTGCCAAACCAGTAGGAGGAAAGAGAGTTCCCTGGGGGTGTGGTTTAGACACTATAAGAGCAGGTGAGTCAAATTACAACTTCCTGTGGCTAGCCTTTTTTCTTACTAATTGCCCTCCATCCCACCCACCCAAAGCCAGTTCTACTTTTATAGCCACTGGATTTGACTGTCAACAGGAACTTCCTGTTTGGCAGTAGGAAGGAAAGGATCATAGAGAAAAATTGTTTTTGTCAACCCTAAAGGAAAAAAAGTAGCTCACCCCCCCCCCAGCTGCTGGTGGTCTGATATTGAGCAAGGAAGAAGGAGGCTACTGAAAAGATAGGAAGTTGCTGTCCCAGAACAGGAAGGGTGAGAGTTGTAAGGAGAGGAGAGAAGAGAATAAGCATCCAGAGAAACAGTAGAGAGGACACAAAATAAGACATGATAGGAGTGGTGCAGTGCAATCGCTGTGGGGCGGCAGTGTTCCGGGAGACATTCTGGAGGCTGCGATGCTGCCCTATTTGCAGGCACCTCTCTGGTCTGAGAGAGGAGGTTGCCCGTCTCCAGGATGACCTGGCTAGGATTCGTGAAACCTCCTCCCACTCCAGGGACCACCAGGGCCAATGCCACTCACCTCAGAGGTTGCCAAGAAAGAGGAGAGGCTGGACCAGGGTGGGCCAAGGAGGAGAGGGTGGTGGAACAGAGTTGCATCCTCCAGCTGTACCTCCACAATCTATCTGGCTCTGGGTGGATAGTGGTTCCTCCATGGAGGCACCTGCAGTGGAGACCAAGGAGGATGCTGGGAACCTTCACAAAGGAGACCCACAGGAGGGTGGCATGGGACCCCACAGGGAAGGAAACAACTCCTGGTGGGGACTCAATCATTAGGGGGTAGAAATGGGGAGGAAGGAGGTGGCGTGGTGCCTCTGGCGCCACGGCTTGAGGGACAGGAAGCTTAATCCCTCAGGATCGTGGGAGGAGCTGCACAAGGGAGGAGCTGGATGTCATTGTCCACCTAGGGACAAATGACCTGGCTAGGAATGGGACTCTAGAGCAGTGCAAGAGGAGTTTGTAGAGTTGGGAAGGGGCCTTAGACAATTAGCACACGGTAACCTTTCGGAGGGCTGCCTGTCTATGGCAAGGAGATGCTAGGGCACATTCTCACCAGGAATTCAATGAGTGGTTGAAAACTGGTGTGGAGCTCAGGGTTTTGGCTTCATTGGGGACTGGGGAGCCACCTGGAGGATGCAGACCTATACTGGTGCGATGGTCTGCATCTGTCCAGGGGGAACCAGGATCCTAGGTGAGAGGTTTAAATGCTTCATTGGCAAGCATTTAAACTAGCCAAGGGGGAGGCACTGAAAAGGAGCAGGGAAATCCGAGCCTCCCCCCACAAAACATGGTGATTAGTGAGGTAAACACCAAGGTACAGAAGTTATTAGGGAGCAGAACAGATTTAAATGTAAAAAAAGGCAAAGGCAGTAAGGACAGAAATGGGGCTAAAAGGGGTAAGGCTATCAAAAAGTGGAGGGTGATGAGTACCAATGCCCGTAGTCTGTGTAACAAGCTCCCTGAACTAGTGGCCTTGATGGAAGAGGGTTGTCTGGATATTGTGGCAGTCACAGAAACATGGTACACAGAGAACCATGACTGGGATGTCAACATACCAGGATACACAATCTACAGGAGGGACAGGGAGGGTAAAAGAGGAGGAGGAGTAGCTCTCTATGTAAAGGAAGGGATCAAAGCAACAGAACTAAAGAGTAAACAGGGAGCAGATGAGGCACTTTGGGTCACCCTGGAGACAGGAAATGGCACCACAATCCGCATGGGGGTTGTATACAGATCCCCATCTCAGGGGGAGGGAATGGAGAAGAAATGATGGAAGGCTTCTTAGAATGGCAGAAAAAGGGAGATATTGTTGATGGGGACCTGAATATGCCACATGTTAACTGGAGCACCTTTGCTGCAGGCACATCCAAGAGCAGGGTCATTCTTGATGCCCTACAGGGGGCATGCCTCAGACAGCTAGTATTGGAACCCACTCGGGAGGGAGCAATCTTTGACTTGGTACTCTCAAATGGGGATGGAGAAAGAATCTCAGATTTAGAAGTGGGTAGCCATCTGGGAACAAGCAACCACCAAACAGTGTGGTTCACAATAAACACAGCCATACAATCAAGCCATACAAAAGCAAGAGTACTGGACTTTAGGAGGGCTGACTTTGGGAAAATGAGAGAGTGCCTCAGAAAAGCACTAGCAAACAGGCAAGAAGGAGGGGTGGAGGAACAATGGGGAGTGATCAAAACAGCCATCACAGAGGCAACAAGCCTTGTGTAAAGCAAATCAATAAAAACACAATGAAGGAAAAATCTATGGTTCTCAAAAGAGGTGGCAGGGAAGGTTAAGGAGAAAAGGACAGCATTCAGGAAATATAAGGAAACACAGAAGGAGCAGGACAGAGAACTTTTACAGTTAAAGCAGAAAGAGGCTGGGAAGGCAGTCAGAATAGCAAAGGCCCAAACCGAGGAAAGGATAGCAATTCTGTTAAGAAGGGGATAAGACCTTTTATAGGTACATTAGGGAGCGAAGAAAGACCAAAGGAGGGATACTAAGGCTTAATAAAGGGGAGGGAATGTGGGTAGAGGGTGACAGTGAAAAAGCAGGGATACTGAACGAATATTTCTGCTTAGTATTCCAAAAGGAAGAGGAGGGGGAGTTACCTAAACCAAACAAGAGAAACACTGAAGACGGGGGTCGATACCAGTCCATTTACAGAAGAAAGGGTTCTGAAAGAACTAATAAAATTGAAGGTGGACAAAGCAATGGGGCCTGATGGGATTCACCCAAGAATTCTAAAAGAACTAAGGGTAGAACTAGTGACGCCGCTGACTACCCTCTTTAACAAATCATGGGAGGATGGGGTGGTACCCGAGGACTGGAGGAGGGCAGATGTGATTCCTCTTCACAAAAGTGGGAGCAGGACAGAGGCAGGAAACTACAGGCCAGTTAGTCTGACCTCAGTGGTAGGGAAAATGATGGAATCGCTTCTGAAGGAAAGAATTGTTGAGTACCTAGAGGCCAGTGGGGCACAGGATCCAAGGCAGCATGGATTCACAATGGGAAGGTCGTGTCAGACGAATCTAATAGATTTCTTTGACTGGGTGACCAACGTAGTAGACCAGGGAGGGGCTGTGGACATGGCCTACCTCGATTTTAGCAAGGCATTTGATACAGTCCCACACAAAAGATTAATACACAAGATAGCCAGCCTTGGAGTGGGTCCCAAGGTGGTAACCTGGATAAAAAATTGGCTAGACAACAGGACGCAAAGGGTAGTAGTAAATGGAGTACACAGTGAAGAAAGGAGGGTTACTAGCGGGGTACCGCAGGGTTCAGTACTGGGACTGGTCCTTTTTAATATCTTTATAAGTGACATTGCAGAGGAACTGAAAGGAAAAGTATGTCTCTTTGCAGATGACACAAAGATCTGCAACAGGGTTGATACACAAGATGGAGTGGAAAGGATGAGAAGGGACTTGGCAAGGTTGGATGAATGGTCAAATGTATGGCAGCTCAGATTCAATGCAAAGAAGTGCAAGGTAATGCACATGGGAAACAAAAGCCCAGGGGAAGCGTACACAATGGGGGATGAGATACTGACAACAGTAAAAATAGAAGGGGACCTGGGAGTAATTATATCAGATGACCTAAAGGTGGGCAAGCAATGTGAGAAGGCTGGGGGGGATACTGGGATGCATAGGAAGAGGCATCAATAGTAGAAAACAGGAAGTTGTTATCCCTCTGTACAGACAGTTGGTGAGACCCCATCTGGAGTACTGTGTGCAGTTCTGGAGACCCCATCTCCGCAAAGACATAGACAGAGTGGAGGCTGTCCAGAGGAGGTCAACCAAAATGGTGCAGGGTCTGCACCAGAAGACAAACGAAGAAAGACTAAAGGAGCTTAATATGTATACCCTTGAGGAAAGAAGGGAGAGAGGGGACATGATAGAAACTTTCAAGTACCTCAAGGGAATTAAAGTCCAAGAGGTAGCATCTTCCAGAAAAGAGATGTGCAAGAACAAGGGCACAATTTGAAGATTGAGGGGGACAGCTCAGAGGTAATGTGAGGAAGTATTTTTTCACTGAGAGGGTCTAGTGGCATGGAACAGCCTCCTGAGGAGGTCGTGGAGTCAAGAACAGTGGGGTACTTCAAGAATGCATGGGACAGGCATAAGGCAGTCCTAGTGAGGGGTAGGAGGAAGTAAGCTGTTGGTTAACTAGGATCTGCAGCTTATTTGTTAGGTAGAAAAATGGGCAGACTAGGTGGGCTAAGCGGTCCTTATCTGCCGTCAAATTCTATGTTTTTATGTAAGAGAGGATGTCTAGGGACTGTAGTGCTTTATGAAAGTATGCACAGTGCTCCATGTGTCAGCAACACACATCAGTTGCAGAAACATTCTGAAAGCAAGCAACAGAAATGGCCATACCAAGTGCGGAGTGGCTGAGCACAGCACCAGAAAGTGCCTTACCATACTTCCCATAACAAGATTCAGTATAGTAAGCCTGCCACCTGGACAGGTGCTGTTTAGACACAGGGGCATCCTCTTTGTCAAGGGTGAGCAAACAAAACAGAGAAGTAGAGAGGACTCTCTGCAGTCCTTAGTGCGATCAAGATAGAAACATATGTTCTGTGTACCTCAAGCTTATGGAGCAATGCCTCATCTTTTTTAGCATGCTCAGGATAATACATAAGGGAAGGTGTAGTGTCTAATTTAATGTCAAATCAGACACCACCTTAGGCAGAAAATAAGGATTGAGCAGCAAAGTATGAAATTCAGGTCCCAAGGAGGAACCAGCTTATGAATCAGGGATGCATGTGCACAATACCTTTAATAAAACATACAGGGCACTTCCAGTTGTGCCACCATGCACCCAGCAATAGGGGTATGGAAAGCCGAAACAGCAGCCAAGTGCAGCTTAATGGACAAGTACTGGAGACCGGAGTCAGATAGGGACAGGAAGTAGTTCAGTACAGTATTCACAGGACATGTAAATGGGTCCACTGAACGTGAAGCACACTATATGGTGAAGCACTTCCATTTCAAAGATTAGATGTCTTGTAACATAGAAACATAGACTTTGACGGCAGATAAGGACCACTTGGCCCACCCAGTCTGCCCATTTCCCTACCTACTGATAAACTGCAGATTCTAGTTAACCAACAGCCTACTTTCTACAACCCCCCACTATAATTGCCTTGTGTCTGTCCCATGCATGTTTGAATTCCCCCACTGTTTTAGACCCAACGACCTCCTCAGGAAGGCTTTAGTAGGACTCAATTCAATGTTTCTTGCTGGAGTTTTCCACCACTGCCTCAAATCCCATGACATCTGGATTTGCCCGAGTAAAGCCAGAAAAGAAAGATCTTCAGGAAGAGACCTGTAGATATACACCATAGAATCCTCACTGCATGAGGAGAGGGTACAGCTGGAAGGCAAACTCCCCTCATAGGGATGATTATCCCTGACATCATCCTCTAAATCCCCCTTCCATGTTACCAAAACCAGGATCATATTCAACCTCGTCATTTGGAATGACGAGGGGAGCAATCAATGGAGGTGGTGGTTGTGAGGGAGGAATGAAAGGTGTGCTTCTGGAGCCTGTTGATGAAGACGGTGCCAATGGGGGAGGCCCAGCTGACAGAACAGCCATTATCATAGGCAGGAGCGATTGCAGCAGGCATCTAAATAGTTCACAGAATGATGCAGGCATGACCTGAAGTTGACAGTACCCTGTAAAGTGCCCTGGACAACTAAGATCGAAGGGACAGAATCTGATGATGGGGGCTGCCTACAATCCACAGTAGGTATGGAAGCACCACAGCCCGACCCCGATCTTGGTATTTCATCGATGATCGGAGGGGGCTGTAGTTGTTGCCACTGGAGCTAGCAACAACTAGGACTTGCCCTATTTCAACTGAGACCTTGACCTCACCGGCAGAGCAGGAGCTTTACCTCTATGCTTGCAGTGATGGCTGGTAGAGGAGGACTTATTTTTTGCTCCTCCTTTACACACCCTGACCAGCCATTCCTTCTGGCTGCTCTTTGTTCCCTTCTGCCTGCCAGTCTCACCTTTCGCTGCCACTTCCTGCCACCTGGCTCCCCCCAGGCTATCTCTATATCTTGGAGGATCTGGCTTATCCCTGCTGGGAGGCCCCCATCCCCAAAGGGGAAGGGATGGGAGCAGCATTCCTGGGGGATTCTCTGAGGTGTGCAGGACTGGAGGGGCAGAAGTGGTACTCTAGGTGTACTGTGGCATGGGTACTAGGCTGCTGTCATCCAGAAGGCCGAGACAGGTGCGGTTTTCCATTTTTTCTGGGCCCCACCCCACATGCCAGTGGCGTGCACTGCAACAATGCCCTGGAAGCAGAGCCAGCTGACATGTGGTTACCCATGCTGGCAAGACAGCCGCACAACACCAGGTGCTGCTCTCCAAGCGGTGCTCAACAGCACCCTCCCCCAGAAGGAGAGCGTCTACATGGACACTATCACCCTCCCTGCCAGCCTCCACTCCTGATGTCCCAGGCTTGGAGCTACAACCTGGGTCGTCAGCATACCAAGTGGGTGCCCCAATGCTTGGCACCAAGGAGCTCAGACAGAAGAGGAGGACTTGACAATGAATTTTCCTTGTCTTTGTCCTGCACCCTGGAAGACCACATCGGTAACAGCATTGCTGAATGCTAGAAAGTTCCCTTCCCAGAGATGATCGAGCAAGAGGGAGAAACTGACTTGCAGTCTGATGCCTTGGATTGAGCTTCCATGGCCTTCAAAGTGATGAAGGTTTCTAGAGTCTTCTTTCAGCATCTCCTTGTGGCCTGGTTGAATCCCCTTACACATCTTGCAAGCCCTGATGTTGTGGGACAGGCCCAAACAGCAAATACAAACTGTGAGCATTGCCCTTGTAGATACTGAAACTGTAGGTACAGAACCTAAAAAATGTTCTTTTGATGGCGACATGAAAGGACAATGCCAGTAAAGTAAAATATTAGAAAATAATAAAGTCGAAGAAATGACAGCGTTGTTTCTCTGCAGGTCCAACAAGCAGTTGACGGTGGGAGAAAGAACTGAGGAATGATGGGGCCACCCATGATTATATAGGTGCTGAATCTGCATGGCATCGTAGGTGGCCCCGGCTAGCAAAGGTTTCTGAGCGGTCCTTTCACCGGAAGATTTACAGTTCCAAAGGTGTGGCCCAATGGAGGAGATATCCTCGATGAACATCTAGTGAGACTGTGGAACATAGCTGTTGAAAGTACATACATCACCCGATGACATCACCAAGGAGCTCAGCTGTGTATTCCTGTTATAAAAGCTCTTGTCTCACTGCACTGTCATCATTGGAGGGACTCCATGAAAACTGTATTTTATTTATCTTTCTTATATCTAATATAAGGAACATGAATGGGCTGACTCAAATATGGAATTTATCTTCAAAAGCGAGGGGGCAGGATTGTAACTAACGAATGGCAGAGCCACACACGAGCTATGAAAGTCCTGCCCACTCACAAGTGATGATTAATTGCCTATTTTGAGTCAGGCTATTGTATATTCAATATGTACATATTATTATATACATGTGTGTGTGTATATATTATATATATATATATATATATATATATATATATATATATATATATATGTGTGTGTGTGTGTGTGTGTGTGTGTGTATGTATGTATAAGTAGTTTACCAAGTTACAGCTTTTAAATCTGCAATTTGTTTAAAGATTTTGCTGTTTTTCCTTTGATTTTAACAGTGAGCTTCAGTGCTGCACTAGGTATTGTGATATCATCAGCACTGTGAAAGCTGTTCTCTAACTGGTTCAGAATTCCACTGTAATGATAGTAACCATAAAGATATCCACTGTGACAACATATACAATAACTAATGCCCTTTCGCTGAGAACGAGCAGATAGATTCTCAATACCGCGTTAGCTCAGTTACATCAGGGGCACGAGATCGAAGCTCAAATGCCCTTCTGATATCAACGAACTAATGAGACGTTGAGAATCTGGTGAGTTCTCAACGAAGGGGAAGGGGTTATGTTTTTTTGTTTGTTTGGTTTTTTTTTTAATATAGTTGGAGATGGTTTTTCAAAATGCCTTTCAAAATTTTTTATAAAATTAGTGCCTTTTTTAAATGTTGAACTATGCAACAGGTAGGTTATGACGGGAATGCATTAGAAAGGTTTAAACTGCCGATTCTGAACTGGCACGCACTGCTGTCTGCTGCCATGACAGCTCATCTCGCAGCGAGCAACCTGGCTCACACGTTCTACATTCTGAAATGTGAAGAACAAGGTTTTGAAAAACAGACCCAAAGGGTATTACATTTTTGATATGCTGCTGTTAATGATGTCACTAGTCAAGATATCCCTTTTATCTCATCATTTCAACCCCTGGTGCATGTGTGTGTATGTACTGTATGTATGCAGGTATGTATATGTGTGTGTGTGTACACATGTATATAAATCTAGAAAAATTACATATATATAGATATATATATAAAAAATACAGAGGGTACATTGAGTGGTATTTCTGGGGTACTCGGTCGGTCATTATATGCAAGTTGTTCCACACCACTAACATTAGAAAAATAACAAACAAGAAACACTGATGTTGTGTGTGTATACATACATATATATTCGGGAAATGTGGCGTTACGATTTCCAGCCCTAACACCCCAGCACCACCCACAACCTGTAATCACTAACAGGCATCGAGGGTCTGCCTTAGGCTCGTTAGCCCCACGCTCACCACCCTCCCCATCCTGCAGACACTGACAGGCATCAGAGGTGTCATTTGGGTTCATCAGCCCTAATGCTCACCCCATTCCATAAGTAAATAAGCTGGGATGGGCACCGTATAGGAGAATGGGGTTGAGCGTTAGGGCAGATAATCCCAAGGGACACCTCTGACGCTCGTCAGTGTCTGCAGGATGGGGACGGGTGAGCATTAGGGCCAACAAGCCCAAGGCAGACCCCCGATACCCATTAGTGTATGCAGGTTGTGGGTGGTGGTGGGGCGTTAGTGTTGGAAATCCTAACGCCACATTTCCCTACTTTTGTGGCTGCTGTTACAACTCTAACTGATGCATTAATTAAGTTTTTGCAATGAATTTCCTTACTTTTTGTGAAAGCATTACCGTATCTCAGGTAGCAGCACAGTATCTCACAGCCCTTGTGCTACAGTGTCTTTAGGGATGGGTGCGCAGGGTCCTTTGGACCTTGCGCTCCCACAGCATCTCAGGCACCAGCGCAGTGCCCCACAGAACCTGTGTTAACAGGTTACATTTAGAAAATGTTGCCAGTGCCATATGTCTTTGCGCAGTCTTTTCTCCAAGAGGACTGCGTTAAGCATCTGGTGAAAATAAAGAACATGGAAAACATCCCAACGGATTCCAAACACCTGACACACAAAAAGGACTGCATCTGTATCTTAATAACTTTGGAACCGTTCAATGGATTTTCATTTGGCATGCATACTGTCTAGTGGTAGGTCTCTTGACATGCCAAATGTCTTGCAAATTAGTTGTGTGGTTTTTGAGATACAGAGAGTTGAAAAAACAGAAAAATCTGTGTTTTTTGCCATTTCTTTGTCAACCTGGATCTCAGAGCCGGCCCAGTGGCGCTGAGGGTTGAGGTACTGGATGCCACACTTCGTGGCACACCGGTGACCCAGATGTGGTGACGGACTCGGGTCAGCAGGGGAGGGAGAGGATGGAGCGTCCCAAGGACAACTCTACTCTCCCTGGGGGAGGGATCCAGGGAAGCTTGGTGTCCTGACGATCCCTGTTGGAGATCCGGGGTATTGCAGGTACACCACCAAGGGGCCGAGTGTGGCAGACGCCAGCAGGGCAGCCATACGCAGGCATCACTGCACGCCGCACTCTGAGGGGGAACCGGAAAAACGAGAAAAAACCCTGGAAGCCAGGTGAGGTGACTGCTGGTCTCCAGGGGCAGACGTCCACATGCTGGGTGTCGCCCCCCTCCCACTCAGGGAGATCCGATCCGAAGCTTGGAGGAGGTTCAGGCAAGCAATTAGGGGTAGATGCTAGGCGAGCAAGTCCGAGAGATGCCCCCAGACTACCTGTGCAGAAACAAAGTGTTAAAAAAAAAAAAACCTGGATCTCAGAAATGGCTTTAGGTAGTGGTCTGAAATTTTCAGTGTAGAAAGCCTTTGCAACACGGATGTACCTTTTGAAGGTTTGGTGAAAAAATATTAATCCGTTCAAAAGCTATTACATTTTGAATTTCCCATCATTTCGTATGGGAAAATTTATGTCAGGCACAAAAATTTGGAATTTGCACAAATTACATTATTTGCACAAGATACTGTTGCATTTTGCACAAATTACATAATTTGCACAAAATACTATATTTTGTGCAAATTATGTAATTTGTGCAAACTACAACAGTATTTTGAGCAAATTCCAAACTGTCATGCCTGACATAAATTGTCCCATAGGAAATAATGGTAAATTAAAAGTTTAATAACTTTTGAACAAATTAATATTTTTTCACCAAACCTTCAAAAGGCACATCTGTGAGGCAAATGCTTTCTACCCTGAACATTTCAGACCACTATATAAAGCAGTTTCTAAGATCCAGGCTGACAAAAAATTGCAAACAAACAAAAAAAAAAAAGATTTTTCTGTTTTTTTGCAACAATCTGTATCTCAAAAAACACACAATGGATTTGCACTAAATTTGGCAAGGCACGTCCAAAGACCTACCCCCTGGCCATTATGCATGCCAAATTTCATGCACATCCATTGAACAGTTCCAAAGTTATAAAGGTTCAAAAATCTGGGTTTAACATAGAAGTTAGGTTTCACCCTAACTATACTGGCGCTACTGTGCCGGCATAGTATATATATATATATATATATATATATATATACACACACACACACACACACACACATTATATATATATATACACACACACACACACACACCCCTGGGGATCCTCGGCCTCCTCCTGTATGGGCTGGCAGGGGAGGAGGGGACCCTGATGTGTGATTTTGTATTTTCTTGAAACTTGGCTTCCCAGCCAAATGCCCTTTGGGGTAACCCTTGCCTCAGTGTTTGTGCACAGAGGTTCTTTGTCTATATATATATACATACATACATATATACACACATACATACACACATATACATACACACACACACACACGATCTCTAGAAGGGGCTCAGCTGTGTAACCATGTCACTTATAACTCTCTCTCTCACTGTGATGTCATCATAGGAGGGATTCTGCTGTAAAACTATTACAGCTCTCACTGCGACTTATCATGGGAGGAGGTTCAGCTATGTAACCCTGATACATCTCTCGCTCTGATGTCATCATGGAAGAGATTTAGCTGTATAACCCTGTCACAGCTGTCTGTCTCACTGCAATGTCATCCCTGGAGAGGCTCAGCTGTGTAATCCTGTCACAGCTCTTTCCTATTATGATGACATCATGGGAGGGGCTTGTCTCTGATCATTATCACAGCTGTTCCACTGTGATGTCATCTTGGTTCAAGGCAGTAACCCCTGTCCCTCCCCCAACTTCCACACCTACCCTGAGTAGATCTTCTGGCAAGTCTCCCCCGTCGTTTATTCCCCTGTTCATGGCAATGAACCTCTCCACACCGGGTTTGTCTCGCACATTAGGGTTATGGAGACTGGTATTCAACATGATAATGGCAAATGAAAGCACATAGCAGGTATCTAAAGAAAAGAAATGGAGAGGAGTTTACTGAGTGTAGCTGAACATGAGAAACATTATTATTCTATATTTTTTATTGATACACAGCTTGACATCCATCCATACGTACAGATAATATTGGGAGAAAAATAATAAACTTTTGATTTAAAAAAAAATATATATATATTTATACAACAAATGTTTGGGGATAAATATACAGATAAAAACTTGTATCTCAGGCACCCAGTGAAGATATCATTGATATCTCCATGTTCCTATACGTCATAGTGATATCTCCATGTTCCTATACGTCATGGAGATATCTCTATGTTCCTATACGTCATCCAAACAAAAGTGAAACCACACTTTTCATTGCAGTCCTACCTCTCTAGAGCCTAGCGCTGTTTCCCCACACACGCACACACCCCTGACATTTAGTTGACCCAGCAATTATTTTTTAACAAATAACTTTGTAACGCATATCTGGTTGATCCTGCCACTCTGTGTTTCGGTAATTGAAAATAACACTGTCACTTTCTCTCTTGAAATGTAGCGTGACCGAGCGTATACAGTAAGAAATAGAATGAACTCCCAGTGATTTACACAACACCAGCCAGTCTTTCAAACGTACTGAAAGTTGTTTTTTGGCCTATCATATCCTTCAGTCTTATGGAAGAAGCTGCCCGACAGTACTGTGGTGACGGGTCGGCGGCTTCAGGAACAGCAGAAAGAAGCGAGGCAGCGTTGCTGTATAGCGCTCACTCTCGTTCTTTCTGCTGTTCTGGCTGCCGACTCGCTCACTCTCTGCACACACAGTACTGTCGGCAGCTTCTTCCATAAGACTGAAGGAAATGATAAGGCAAAAAACAACTTTCAGTACGTTTGAAAGACTAACTGGTGTAGTGTAAATCACTGGGAGTTCATTCTATGTCTTACTTTATACGCTCGGTCATGCTACAGTAACGCTCGCTCTCGTTTCTTTCTGCTGTTCTGAAGCTTCTTCCATAAGACTTAAGGAAATGATAGGGCAAAAAACTATTTTCAGTACATTTGAAAGATTGACTGGTGTAGTGTAAATCACTGGGAGTTCATTCTACTTCTTACTTTCTATGTTCGGTCACGCTACATTTCAAGAGGGAAAGTGAAAGTGTTATTTACGATTACCGAAGCAGAGAGTGGCAGGATCAACCAGATATGCTTTAAAAATTTTATTTATTTAAAAATAATGGCAAGATCAACAACTTAAAAATAAAGATATATACAAAACTTTAAAATGGCAGGATCAACCACAGTTTTTTTCAAGTAACATCTCATATGTTAGGCATATACCATACATAGGACATTCTATTGTATGTGGCCCCAAACATTTGTTTGTATAAACAGAACATGACATGACCTGAGTGAAGATATCATATTTATCTTCACTCAGGTCATGTCATATCCCCTATATACACATACATACGCACACACACATATATATTCAGAGATATAGCTGTGGCTTACTAACACACTGATTAGTCAAGTGAGCCCATATATAGTAAAATCCAGTCCTTCACCAGTCCAGTGAGCTCGGGATTTACAGATATTTATCTGTGTCCATATCTATTGTTATTATGTCCAATTAAGGCCTGTCCTTGAGGACCTGCTGACTATGCATGCAGCTACCACCCTATCAGACTAGCTGCGCATCTTACCAAAGAGGAGCAATGAATGCACACCATCTGATAACTAACATGCACGTTAAGCAGAGTCTATTCTGTCCTAAACAGCGGGCCAGGCAACTCTGTACCGAACCATAAAAACAAAGGTGCAGAAATTCAGCAACAGAAAAATTCTAAACTCTATGGTGTGATCAGCAGGCAGAGGAACCCATCACCCCAGCACTCTACTACAAATCAAACAGGCAGTCCACCCAAACATGGAAACCGTGGCTCCTGTAACGGACAAGAACATGTGCTGCACTGTAACAATACTAGGAAGGTCTGCAGGCTGTATAGCCTTGTGGTTAGAGCACACAATGGTGAAGCTGGAGATCCAGGTTTGAATCCCTCAACAGCCATTTATTTGATGTGTTACCCTCAGCAAGTCACAATCTCTTTGTGCTGAATTCTCTCTCTTGCTCACTCTATCCTTAATCTCTAACACTTCCTTAACCTTTTGGGCCCACCCAGTGGTCACTGCCAACTCTTTATGAATTGTAATGCCTTTCAGGATAGTCTGTATGAAAGGCGCTATATAAAACCAACTTGCTTTCCTTCTAAGGGGAACTGAACCTAGCAGTAACATAGTGTTGTGTAGAATTTGCCCCTGCAGCTCTCTCATGCTTTCATGGGGTTTACAGTGGTATTTACTGATAAGTGATCGAGTGAGACATCACTGTACACCTACCTGGCTGACCAGAACCCTCAAGTGTTCTGGCTCAATACTGTATGGTCATTGGAAACTTCCCTCTAGATTTACCTCCACATGGGGGGGCGGGTACCTACTATGGACCCTTTGGTCTGCTGTCTTGTGCCTAGAAACTCACTCCTATACTGCATCTATGGCATACTGTGCCTCAACCAGTCATACTGAGAATCGAACAGGGGTCTCTCACTGCACACATGTTTAGGAAGACTGCTGCCAAGCTTGTAAAAATAGTTACGGGGTTTCTTACTGCAGTAGGCTTCAGCCACTAGCCACCCAGGAGACATAATCCTGTTTGTGAGATCACATTAACTTTCACAACAGAGAATTATCAGGCAACTCAACAGCCAAGCAGAGAACATTGTGCTTTGGTGCTGGTGACCCGGGTTCAAGAGCAGACTCTGGTTGCTGTAGTTGGGCAGTGGGACTGGGTGAAAGGCTACCCAAAGCAGCATGTCCTGGCCAGGGTGGGAACTCATCATACCCTGCCGCCACAGTGACTCTGCCATGGGCTGAGGAGCCGGTTCCCTTGATCTGAAATGCTGTGGTGTGCAAGGTCATTAGAAGCACTCTGGGGAAGAGGAGGGTCAAGGGTCACAAGGCAGTTACCCGAAGTGTATGTAACGAGTCTATGGGGATAAAAATTCCCCAACAATCCTTCAGATGATGGCTAACACTGGCATTCTGGCCCTGCACAACAATCTTCTCCCACCTGATGTGTCTGTCTGTCTGGAAGGGTGTGAGAAGCCCCTACATCCGAAGACCCTGCAATGGTGGGCAAACTTTAAATGATATGAGAAGGAGAGTCGTGATGAAGCTAGGAGGACACTGGGGACTGCTAGAGGGCTGGACAGCCTTTGGGCCATAAACAAATACCTCCCCCAGTGGTAGCTTAACTACACAGAACTTAGTCCTCTTTGCTGAATTTTTCATTTCTTTATTTTTGTAGGGAAAGGGATTATAAATTCTGCTCATCCACTCGATCCCTTCTCTGCCCTAGTTTCTATTCTTGAATGTGCCACCCCTGCGCTCTGATGTTTTGTAGAGTGCGGGGGCGTGCTCTCTTGATTTCAATGGGAGCGAGGTTTCAATTATATACTTTAGAGGTTCACAGGGGTTAAATCAAAGCCACAGCTCAACTGACAAGGCCCTTGTTAGATGAGCTGTGGCTTTCATTTGACCCCAGTGGCATGCTAAAATATAAAAATATATCACTGAAACCCTGCTCCTGCCGGGCCCAGTGGCACGGAGAACTAAGGCACCTAGTGCCTTACCTGCTGCACACCGGCACCCTGGGTTAGGGAGCGGACTCGGGTCGCTGGGGGTCAGCCAGGGTAGGAGAGGACTGAGCACCCCAGGGACGGCTCTCCTCTCCTATGGAGGGGTGGCCAGCCATCTCGGCCTTTGACTGCCACCAAGTGGAGGCTTGGTGGTAGTGCAGGACCAAAGAGCAGCTTCAGGGGAGAGGGGCACAACTCTGCAGTGCGTGAGCACCTCCATGTGCATGTCCTGATGTGTTGCTGTGGCAGGGGAGGGAAAGCATGGAAAATTGGAAAGGGGGCTTCATGAAGCCTTGCCTGCTCCCCCGCGGTCCACGTCACCACCTGCCCACAGAACCAATCTGGATAAAGTACTGCAGGAGGACAGCCCTCTCCGTTCTGGCCCCAACACGAGGGTAAAATCCATGGGGGACTTGGATCCTGTGGGTCAGGGGAGGTAGGTGCTGGCTGCACGGCAGGGGGACAGGGCTGAGAAGCCAGCCCACCCTCCCAGGGAGAAAAAGCAATATGGGTGAAAAAAAACACTGCTCCCACTGAAATCAATAGAGCACATCCCCACACTCTACAAAGTAATACATCACAATACGTCGGAGCGTAGGGGATGAAGCATTCAAAAATAGCAACCAGGAAGGGGAAGGGATCAGGTATATGAGCAGAATTTATGATCCCTTCCCACTGCAAAAATTCAGCAAAGTGGACTGTTTAAGTCCTGCACAGGTAAGCTACCATCAGAGGGTATGAGGGATTGTTTTTAACATGGACACAATTGTTGCTGTCTACTATTTTATTTTATAAACTCTTCCAATACACTGGAAGAAAGTTTTAAAGCCCAACTCTCTGGAAATCGAAGTAGGGCCCTTTCACTGCAGTCATCTCAATGGAAGCTAGCTGCCTGGCTCTTACAAACTCTATGCAGGGAACTGGGGTGTGGGGTCTCACACAGCAGTAAGCTCTCCGAAGCCAGCTACCCATCTTGCTGAAGCAAAGCACTAGAAATGGAGCCACAGCTTTTGAAGGCAGCAGTACCATAAGAAGCTTGCTGCCTGTTAGTTCCTTTCTGCTTTCAAACAAATATCACACTTGTGCTGGAATAGAAAACCTAGTTAAAGCAGTTGTGTATTTACGGACACTTCCACCCCCTCTCCACATAAATTTTCTTCCAGCCAGTTGCTCGCCTGCCTTCAGGGCTGTAACCTGCTTGCAGAAACATACTTTGATCAGCCTGAGGGGTCCCAACCATCATACAGGCAACTACTGGATTTTTCTTCCCATTTTCTCCCCCCATGGGCGATGCCTGTGTCAGCCTCACAAACACACAGCTACCCTCCGCAGCTGGAGAAAGCTTGCTGGCCCAGCCTCAGGGGTCGCTATGGTGGCAGAACCCACTGCCAACCCTCCCCAGCCGAGATGCACTGCCGGGTGGCAGCTGTCTTGACTGTGGCCTGTCTACCTACGTGACTCCCCAGGCTTACTTCCAACCCGAGCCATCTGCACAGCAGTGCAATGTGCTGCCACTGGACATTGGGGTGGCACCTACAATGAAATTTTGACCTAAACCTTTTTTATTCTACTTTAGCGTGCCCTTGTTTGACTATCTTTTCTCTCATGTTTTGCTTTAGTATTTGACATTTAAAAAAATTCATAAGAAGTGAGGCTTTTTTTTTTTTTTTTTAAACGTTATTCATTTTTCCCTCCTGGCTGGCTGCTCCTCTCTGACCCCCCAAGCCCCATCACCTGGCATCCCTGGACTTGCCAGCTCTGGCTCCCCCCCCCCCACGGCTCCCCCTCATGGCAGGGTGGTGGAGAGCTGAGCTCCTGGCCAGGCAGGATCCGGTTGAAGCCACGCCAGGTCACCAGTACATGGCCTGCAAGGGGTCAGAAAATTATCCTGCCAGTCAGGGTGATTTTTCCAGTTTTCTTCCTTCCCCCCATAGTGCAGAGGAGTTGTCGTGCAATGATGGCAACGGCGGTGTGGCAAATGCTTCTGTATGTAGTATGCCGACATCTGCAGCTGCTGCTTCCACCCTGGAGGAGGATGAGGAGGAGGAGAAGAAAGGACGCTCGATCCTCATACTCCCCCGATCAATCCTCCGACGACCCAGGCTTGGGGACAAACTCGAGGCGCTGACAGCAGTGCTTATTTTAATATGGCTATCCCCAGGTTTTCATCTGCATTCTCTATGGTTTCTGGGTTTTCAGTGTGCCATAAAGTTTAGTAAGCCATGACTGTAGTCACACAAAATGGGTGTTCAGAAAGAGCTGAGAATACCAAAGAAAACCTGGGGGACAGCCATATTAAAAAAAACCAAAAACACAATAGTTTTACATGCAAACAAAATGCTGAAGCAAACTCAAAACGGGGATGCATCTCACAAGACCGTTGAACAAGAGCACCCCAAAAAAAAAAAAAAAAAGAGTATAGGTCAAAAGGATTCACTGTAACACGCACTGCTGCTTTAGCAAGCCAGCATGATATATTCCATCATATATCACTGTTCACTTCTTTGTTAGGCCCCGCCCTCCCTCCCACCTTTGTCACCGCCTTCCAAAGTGCAGCTATCCCAGTGAAGGGACCGTAGGCGGGTACCTGTGGACTGAAAGACTCCAGAGTTGCATTGGCAGTATCTCTGAGCAAATGCTTCCATCATCCTGTCAATCTTCTGGGCTTCACCCGGCAGTCGGAAACTCCACAGGAACTGCCTGCATTGCAGAAAAGAAGTTGCAGTTAGCAAAGCTTTCAGGCTTTTTTGTGTTCTAGTTTATGGCTGAACCTAGGACAGATCTATAGTTGCAAGTCTCTCTACAAGGTACATGTTTCAAAGCTGGTACGTCACAGCCAGGCAGAACAGATCTTATGAGTAAGAGGTACGCAACTGGCTTAGCTGCTTAGTTCCCATATGCTAGTATGGATCCAGAGAGCTGTGGTTACAGACCCCTTCCATTCCAGGCACTTTAGTGGCAACCATCAACCTCACACCAAGAAACTTAGAAATACTGAAGGCGAGGGCTATGAGGTTCAGGGAGATTCTCTCAGCTCCCATTTTCATATCTTCCATCCAGTTTACAGTTACAGGGTTGGCAGCAGCCAAAACAAAACTAGCCCGCACCACATGTCAAAACTCATGTAATACTGCAGAGCCTTGGTACCACACTCTGAAGGGGGGATCTTTAAACAGATACTTTTTTTTTTGCATGTCTATATATTTTTCATTACTGACTTGCTCACTTATCAAAATTCTGAGGGCATTTAATTCCTCCTCAAAACTTTTGAAATTCCCTGCCATTTCACATCAACCCAATCCTTATACACACTGAGCACATTAAAACTTTATAGAAAAGCTTTTTTAAATAGACTTGTGCTCCATTTTGGTCCAATGTTAGACTGGACCAACACATGCAGGAAACTGTCTATCCACCCACCCCATCCATCCACACATCCACCCCATCATCCATCAGTTTCTGATTCATTCCATCCATCTGCCCTGCCCGTTCATCCATCCATTCATCTGTCCTATCCATCTATCTGTACATCCACTCACCCACTTATCCAAACACCCACTTATTCAAGTTTGTCCAGCCAGCCCTCCAGTGCCAATATAGATGAGCACTGTAGACTGCTTTTCAATGTCAGTTCTTTTTATTTTGTTTTTTTCTCTTTCTTTTACTGGTTCTTTGCCCCTATAATTGGGGCCACAACAGATGCAACTCCTCACCCCAAATGAGGACAGTAGATGCAGTCCTTGGGAAAGTAGGAGATGGGTGGGGCCAAGACAGACCCCCATTAAGAGCTACTCTCCATAATCATGAACAATAAACTGAGCAGCACATTTATTGAACTAAAAGAAATGGCTCAATTTTTTTTTTACTCGCCCAAGATAGCCCAGCTGAAACATAATATCTCATTTCCAGTGGGTTCTTATTTTTACCCATTCCTGCAACTGGGTGAACTGGAGCAATGAGAGGTTAAATTACATGCCTAGGGTCTCGCAGTGAGTATTTGGCTCTAAGCAGGTTGTGAACCCGTGATCTCCTGGTTCCCAAGTTGGTGCACTGACCACTGGAACACACCGCTTCTTTTCCACTCATTTCTTAATATTCAGCATGCACGCCACATGTGCACACGCATGAACCATCACACACACTTTTGAATCAATTTTTGTTGCACGTGTAATGCTAAATGATATCCACTCAGCCACATCCCTGCGGAAGGGTTTAAAAACATTCTAAAACAATGGCAGGAAGTGGAGCATTCTGATTGGCTGATATGCAGGGGGTCATGTGCAAGCTGGAGACCTTTATTTGTAGTAAAACAATTAGAATTCTAAAGACAGAAATTCTTTTTATATAAAAGCATTTTTAGTTTAATAATTACAAGGGGTTGAGTTACTGTCAATATATTCCCAAGAGCGTTAGCCACTTGGCTCCAGTTCATACCTCATGAACCTTGTGGTGTTAAGATTAACTGATAGTAACCCAGTCCCAGGTTGTACCTTAATGTTCAGTTCTTCTCTCTGTGAAAACTTACCTCAATGCTTGCACCAGGTTGAGATCTGTAAACTCGTGCAACTCCACAAAAGCATGAAGCACCTGGATATTGAACTCATCCCTAAACAATAAGAGTGTACATCAAATTAGCAAAACATTCCAGGTAGGAGACCCATTCTTCACAGCTGCTGGAGCTCACCATCCTTTGTTTGATATCAGCAGGCTACAGTGGTTCCACAATCTTCAACTAGTGCAAGGAGGTCCCTGTGTTTAGGCCAAGATCATTACATAGTTAACACCGTGCTGAGCAGGTAACAAAATGCTGGGAAGTTCTGAATGAGGTAATACTGTCTTCTGCAAATTGCGGTTGCTTAGCCTGTGCTAACACAGTCTTTATGTGGGGCAGACCAGGCCTTCCAAAAGCATCCCTTGCAGGTCAGTCCAGACTGGAACAATCATAGCCCTGGAGGGAATCTGATGGCCCATTCTCTCAGTCTAGGGGATACAGTAAGGAGGGGGTGGCTATCACAGTGGATAGTGAAGGAAGGGGGGTGAGTGTCACAGTAGTTTAACTGGCTAATCTGGGGATTAAAGAACTGGACATCCACCACTGGAACTCAAAATGCGACTCTCAACTTGGGACAGTGCACCATATGGTCTGGTTTGACACAATTCACCATATTCATTTTACAAGGGTCTCTGGACTGAATGAACATAACAGCATGAACTACGTCAAACCCAAAAGCAGTGGTCTGTCATGTGTGGGGGTGCACATGGCTTTGTATTTAAAGTTGACTTTAGTGTCGCTTCCACCAAGTCACATCGACAACAGAGTTGTCGAACGACTTTACAGCAACACCACTTTGCAGACAGTGATCGCATCATCGCGGTAAAGTGTCAACGGACTGCCGCAACGCCAGAGTCCTTTACTGTTTGCTCCTGCATCCCCAGAATTATAAGTTACCAACTGGGGCATTTCGGGAAGAGCAGCCAACACCAGGAGTCAGTGTATCGGCACATCTCTCTGACAACCCATTCGACACTGTGGATGTCGAATGGTTTGTGTCACTGTGATGGTTCCGCTGTCAGGGGTTCGCTCTCCTGATGTGATACTTCAGCATTCAGCACCAACAATCCCTTACATTCTATCAACTCTTCCCTGAACTGGAATAAGGTACAGGGATCCACGGTGAGGCTGGTTAGCCTCTGCCAGCGTAGCTAACAACCAAGCTCCTCAGGAAATCGAAAGGCTGTCTCAAAAAATGGAATGCCATTTCTGAAACTGTTCACGCCTATCTGGACTTTGCTAGGTTGATTCTAAAATCAGAGTGTCCTTGCCACTGTACTGATCACAGGGGAGTGTCCTTTCTTTTCAGCTTAAAAACAAACAACAAAAAAAACACAATTCTTTGGCCATCTACTACCAACCACCCTCTCCTCATGACCACACCCCTCTTTAACCGACCCAATGAATACAGCAGCTATTACTCCATTAAGTGGCATTTTCATCAATACCTTCCTCCAAAAAAACACAAACTCAATTTTTTTTTTTTTAGACAAAGTGTTGCATAGCATTCACCCTGCGACTCTGCACTCTCCCTTCCCTTGCACTTGTATTGGAATGATGCAGCTCATTCTGTGGGTGTGCAATATTGCCAAATACAGCCCCTCAGAGAACACTTTGTAATGTTTTATCCCTCCAGACACTCATGATTAGGTACCATAAACATATATTATTCATCGCTCAGGTCGCAATTAAACATTAATGGTAGCTTACTGATGCCAAAAGAACATTCTCTGCCTACACAGCCACCCCACCACTGCTACTCTGTACGAGGTAGGTGGGTGGCAAAGGAGGTCTAATGCACTGACTCCTACCCTCAGGGGGACCTGGCTATAACTGCTGGGAGGCCATTAGGAAAACAACTCATTTTGACCCTCAATCTCCAACAGCAGGGGTCAATAAAAAAAAGAGATAAATCTTCTCATTCTGTTGGGATTTCAGACTAAAATGTATCCCTTGGCTTTTTCAGACGTTGGTCATATCTCGGAGAGGTCATTTGCATTTCCGCACCATCAAAGAGCTCAATTCATGGGGGAAGGTAGAGCCCATAGCCATCAACAAAAAAACAGTTTCCTTTTTGGCTCTCCCACAGAAAGGTCTTTATTTCTTATTTTAAGCCTTTTGTGAGTACACAGACTTTTAAAACAGAGACGGACAGGTGTCTGCTGCTGCTATTTGTTACTATTAGGATTCTGGTAGCTGGCAGGTATAGCTGGTAGTTATGGGGAACCCAAAGAAGAATACAGCAGAAGGTGTCGGGGAAACAGGGACTGCAGTCCTCTGGGATGAGCGGTGGCTCGAGGTTGGCTGCAGTGGTAGATACTGGTGAGCCTGAAATGACCTTGCACGATGTGCTCCAGGCTACAAAAGCCCTCTACAAGATAGTAACCGCACTTGATCAGAGGATGTGGAGTTTCAGTCGTGCCTTCTGATGTGCAAATCCCCAATTCACAGAGGTGAAGGGGGCAGCAGGCGCAGGGGTGCAGTCAGCAACAACTTCAGTGGACCTTATCAAAGAAAATATGGCCTTCCACTACCGTCGAGAAATAGACCTGTGCTACTAACCCGAGAGTCTCAGGTTTGCCTGAGGCGCTGGAGGGAGAAGATTTGGTCCATTTTGCCAGTGCATGGCTCGGGGGCACCCTGGATTAAGACCCGACTCCGGTAGTGCATTATGCCTACTGAATCACCCCAAGGAAAAAAGCCAGGAATGCAGACATGGCTCATACTGAGGCATGCAAAAGAGACAGGGGAGTAAATTCTGTTCACCTCTAGGGATGTATAACAGCAGAAGATGGAGAGAAAATTTCCATTTACTTACACCTTAGCCTTGCTACACGGGACTGTCAGAAGGCCTCTGACACTCTTAGGGAAACACTGGGAGCATCTCACATGCTTCAATATCTGAAAAATTACCTATTTTGCAAAGATGTACTTATACTGGGACCTGCAAAATGCGTGCAAATTGTTCGCAAAGATTAAAACAGACACTGGCTCCCAGGACAACCAGAATGAGCAGGACGGCAACTCACACCACAGTGCTGTAGTGAAGGCAACAAACCTCTGCTTCAAGCAAGTGAGCAAAAGCAAGAGGAAAAAGAGAGACGGCTGTGGTTCTCGAAAGAGGTGGCGTAAAAGGTAAAGACTAAAAGGGTAGAATTAAGAAGTTTTAAGGAGATGCAGAGGGAGGAGGATAGGGAGGCGTATCAGGGGAAGCAGGGAGAGCAGTAAGTAGCACAGACTGAAGAGAGAACAGCCCAGGAGGTAACAAAAGGGGACAAGACATTCTTTTAGGTATGTAAGAAAGGATGAAGACCAGGGTGGGATTGTAAAGTTAAAAAGTAAGGGGGGAACTGTGCAGAGGGGGACCAGGAAAAGGCAGACATCCTGAACAAATACATTTGTTCAGTGTTCACAGAGGAAGGAGAGGGGAGGGGCCACAAAAAAGTAACAGGAGCATTCGAGGGAGGGAGGCGAACACTAGTCCATTTTCAGAGGAGAGAGTCCTGAAGGGACTTGCTAATCTGAAAGTGGAAAAAGCAATGGGGCCAGATGGGGTGCATCCTAGGGTACTGAGGAAGCTCAGAGAGGTATTGACTGCACCTCTGACACTCCTATTTCACAGCTCATTGGAAACAGGAGTGTTTGAAGTTTATAGATCAACCAGGGCAGACTGAACCGAGGTTATTACAATTATACAAAACAGGAATGGTTCCGGAGGACAGGAGAAAGGCAGATGCATTCCCACTACACAAAAGTGGTAGCAAGGAGGAAGCTGGCAATTATAGGCCAGTCTGCCTGACACAGGTGGTGGGAAACTTAGTGGAATCACTGCTAAAGGAAAGGATTGTGAAATATCTTGAATCCAATTAGTTACAAGACCCAAGACAGCATGGAAGGAGGTCATGTCAAATGAATCTGACAGATTTCTTTGACTGGGTGACAAAGGAATTAGATCAGGGTGGAGCGGTGGATGTGGCCTACCTAGATTTCAGTAATGCTTCTAACATCGTTCTATATAGGAGGCTAGGAAGCAAGCTGGGTAGCTTAGCAGATGGTCCAAATGTAGTAAACTGGGTAAGAAACTGGTTAGGGGATAGGCGACAGAGGGTGGTAGTACAGAGTTCACACCAAGGAAGGGAGGGAGGGTGACCAGTGGGGTGTCGCAGTGATCAGTGCTGGGACCGGTCCTCTTAAATATCATTATGAGTGACATTACAGAGGAGCTGGAAGGGAAGGTCTGCCTCTTTGCAGATGACACCAAAATCTGCAATAGGGTGGACACTGCACCGGGTGTTTGAGTGGTGGAAAGGATGACCACAGACATGAAAAAACTCGAGGAGTGGTCAAGGGTATGGCAGCTGGGTTTCAATGCAAAAAAGTGCAAAGTAATGCAGCTGGGGCACGGCAACCCAGGGGCAGAGTACAAAATGGGAGGAGTGGCACTCATGACCACCTAGCAGAAAAGAGACCTGGGGATATTCATACTGGATGACCTAAAAGGTGGCCAGACAGTGTGACAAGGCAGTTGGAAGGGCTAGTGGGATGCTGGGGTGCACATAGACACAGTGGAGGGGGTCCAGAGGAGGGCAACTAAAATGGTGCAGGGTCCACATCTGAAGCCCTATGAGGAGAGACTTGAGAACTTTAATATGTACACCCAGAGAGGAGGGAGAGGGGCGATATGATAAGAGACCTTTAAGTACCTGACGGGAGTAAATAAAGTACAGGAAGGGAGTATTTTTCAGAATAAAAGGTGCTCAAGAGCAAGAGGGCATGATAAGAAGCTGGAGGGGGTAGATTTAGGAGAGGTGTCAGGAAGTACTTCTTCACAGAAAGAGTGGTGGATTGCTGGCAAAGTCTTCCAGTGGAGGAGGCGGTGGAGGACGAAAACTGTAGTGAGGTTCAAGGATGCATTGGATAGGCATAAGGGAATCTTGGGGAAAGGGAAGGGCAGGGCAGGTGAGTGGGCCGAAGATCAAGCAGGATCTGCGGTGATAACGGTGGGCATCAACATTCTAATGGTATGCATAGAAGGCTAAGCAGGAAAGAGACAGAGTGGGGTGCCGGGGGACAGAATGAAAAGTGGGTAGTAGTATTAGATGGTAGGTATGAGGTAACAGCAAGTAGTGCATGGAGGGGGTTAGACAGAGGTGAAAAAATAGAGGAAAGCAAAAATAAAATCAAGATGGCAAAAGAGGCTTCTAAGGAGGCACAATAAATCTATGGCAAAGTGCAGGCAAAGGCTGCCGCTAAAGGGGTGCAGCTAAAGCAAAATCCAGATGCACAAACTCAAAAGTGCTAAAAATGGGGGAGATTGCATCAGAAAAGCCTGTAAAAGGGAGAAAGAGGTGAGAAAGGGGAAGGACGGGGAAAAGAAAAGAGAGGAGGGACGGGGAGCCTCTTCTGCCATCTTGGCTTTATGTCTGCTTTCTTCCTTTTTTCACCTTTTTCCAACCCCCCCCCATGCATTACTTTCTATTATCTCATACCTACTATCTATTACCACCACCCACTTTACATTTTCTGCCCCAACTCTGTCTCTTTCCCGCTTTGCCTTCTATGCATTCTATATATATTTTGTGTGCATTATTGGTAATGGACACATTGTATTTTATTCAATGCAGACATAGCTTCCGGTGCACCACTGAAATATTATGTCACATGACCGTATTACTTGTATAAATTCACCACCCCCACCCTCATAATACAGACTCTTGCTGGCCGCTCCGCAGTGTCAGACACATCCAGTGTCATAAGACAGTGAGAAGGCGGTGCACAATCGCGAGGGAGGGGGCAGGTCAACAGCATCACAGTGACACTTGACAGCCTCAGCCAATCAAGCAGACAAGCGTCACTATGACGCTACTGACCCGCCCCCTCCCTTGTGACTGCACGCCGTCTGTTGTCTTATGACACTGGTTGTGTCTCTACAGTGTAGGTGGCAATAATCTGCACTACAGGGATGGGGGGGGTCTGACTGAGCTAGCTGGGAACTAAAGGTAAGAGATCCTCCCACCCAAATTCATTAGTCTGGGCAAAGCGGGGGGCTTTCAGAATTATACTGTTTTTGGGGAACGTGAGGCTTTGGGCTAGGGTGGAGGAATTAGGTTGGAGACAGTTCAGTGTTGGCTCTCTGTGGAGCTGGCAATAATCCCTTTTTCCTTTTTTTGGATTTCAGAGACACACAGTAAGAAGGGGTTAGTGTTAAAGGAGCCAGGAGGGTGGCCAGGACACTAGCCCTGGACACATCCGTGGGGACAGACACTATTTTTTTTTTTTTGGTAAGTTTATTAAACAATTTTTATCAGATAAAATACAAAGATTCAAACATTATAAAGATACAGGAGAGATGTATCTGAATTCATAATACGTTATGTGTCAAGTTTAGAGTGTCACAGGTTGTATATGTCCAATACGGTGACAGAAGCAAAACTTCACAATGCCACCGAGTCCCAGGAGGTGGTCTCAGAGTGAATCAATTTTAAGTGGACATCAATTTTATGCAATAAGGTGGATCAGAATCTCTAAGGAACAAATTAATTATTCTGTGACATACAGAATAATATTCATGATTGCCATCTCAAATTCTGTCACTTTCCCCTTGAACTGGTATGTTAGTTTCTCTAAGGCACAGATGTGTGCCACAATCTGTTGCCAATGCATTATAGTGGGAGTGGTGGTGGTGGGGCTGCAACCAGAGCTGGGTTATGGCCTTCTTTGCTGCCAAGAGGAAAACATGAAGCAGGGAGTGAGAGCGGATTCTCTGTCCTGCCGCTGGGATGGCTAGGAAAAATGTGGCAGGCTGCAAAGCCTGAGGGTCTACAGAAAGAAGTGAAACATTACTCCTTAATTGGTGCCAGGAATCCTTTAACACAGGGCAGGGCCAGAACACATGGAACTGATCAGCTCCCGCCTCCCCACAGCCCCTCCAACATAGGCCAAACCGCTCTCCCATATATTTAGCCTGGATCCTAGTGGTAATGAAATAACGCTGCCTACATTTCCACACAAATGCTTGCCAGCTGACTTAAGCTGCGGCTCAAAGAAGCAAAACTGAGTATTTAACCCACTGGGCATGATACGTTTCTTTCTAAACATCCCCCCTCAGCTGAATTCCTGAATTTTTGGTTCCCAGGATATAATATTCGGCCGAATATTCAGGGAAAGGTTTTCGCTCACCCATAGCACATAGAACAAAGGTATTGTGCAACAGGTTACAGAATTCAGGCACAGTGGTTACACATAAGACACAAAGTATGACAGACAGAATGTAACCGTGATAAAAAGTGCAGAGGAGCCACGAGAAGATGAGCGGTGGCTGAAATGACAGACAAAAACATCTTTAGTGTCCTGCAGATTCAAAAACGGAACTTTAGTCACAGGGACCAAGATACATTTATGGAGGAACAGAGTTAGCAAGAGTGGGATGGGAACCAGCACAGAGAGCCGCAAGTTATCGTGATCAGAGACTTGACCGTCAATGGAATGGCCATCAAGCTGAGTCAGAAGTGTCAGGAAAACCCCATCATAATGTGCCTGCCTGTAGCCTGGGTAGTGAACGGCTGGGAGAGCATCACCCAGATACTGAGGAAGGCAGGGGACAGGCCAATCATGAATTATAATGTGGGGTGAGTGAATTCAAGCTGGCAAGGACAAAGAACAGCGGAATTGGATAAAACTAGTATGCTCAGTGACACATTACCAATATTTTCCTGTTTGATCATGGAGTGGCATTCAGGTCGACTGGAACAGCAGCTGCTTACCCACCCTCACAGTCAGAAAAGGTGCAGCCTTGTAAGGGGTGGGGATGGCAGAGGCAGATTAAACTTCTGTCAGTGACAAAAACCTTTTAAAACCAAGGTAGCAGAATCCAGACCACCAGCTTACTTGTATTTAGTTCTTTAACAAAAAAATAAATAAATAAAACAAAGGTTTTGGAGTTCATGTTTGAACCTGGGAATTCCACAGGGAGGATGACTGGGGGCCAAGTGTGTCGTGGAAATGAGGCGTTTAGCTCATGGCAAATGAAGGTACAGATGCCCGGCATTTGTGCACCTCCTACTGGCCAACCAGTAAGTGGCACTGGCAGTGGCACTGAACACAGCTGCTTGTCTGCCGTCCTGGCTACTGAAAGGGTGCAGCTGTGACGACCCTTATTTTTGTGTGTGTGGTGGTGGGGGAGACAAATGAGGAAAAATAACTTGTTTATTATTATGGAAGGCTGTCTGTCAACTGTCAAGGGGGTTAATGTCCATGGACATTTATTTGGGGGGGAGGCTCTGCCACTACCTGTCTTGACTAACTGCTTCCTTCAGTACTGCAAACAGGCCCGAACCGCAGCAAGAAGGAGCCTATCCCCCCCATCTCATGATTCAGTGCCCTTCCAATCAATTTGATTCGGAAGTGACCTTCAAACTCTCCTCTCTTTGCAATCCTTGTACATTAAGTTGATAATAAAGCTTGTGGTGTCTCTTGAGAAACAGGGAATGAAATCCCTCTACTGCTGACTGAGTACATGACTGCCGGGGGGGGAGGGGGGTCATTTTACTGCCAAATCTCTGAGGATTACAATAGTCATAACATTCTAATTGATTTAGCAAGTCCCCCCACTCCCACCCTCACACACATTCACTTTGACTAAACTGAAAGTATCTACAGAAGGACTGCATGCACTGTCGAGCAGAGACAGGAGCGTGGCTTTTGGAAACAGAATGCACTGTACTGCCATTCTCTTTTGTCCCGTGTATGAATGGGATCCTGATGTAACCAATAATAAGGGTGAACTTTAGTGTTCCCTAGTCTTCTCTTACTTTTGCCTGTTGCTGGTCAACGAATTATTCTCAGATAATGCGGCCCTTCTTTCATTGTCACTTTCAAAAAATCCTAATGTCGCCAACTGACCTCACAATTTTATGTATGTATGTCTGTCTGTCTGTCTTTATGTCTGTCTGTATTTATGTATGTCCGCATGTATTTATTTGTTTATTTGTTTGTTTTGTTTAGCTTTTGTTGACCGGGTAAATGCACTAGACAAATCCTGCCAATTTTCAGGCACGACCCGGGGGAGGGGGATACAGATGAATGCCAACTGACCTTGAACCAGATTAAGCTGTTGGTGGTATTTTTAGTGAATGAGGGAAATCTGGCCAGGACACCGGGGAACTTCCCCTACTCTTTTCGATAAGTGCCATGGGATCTTTAACATCCACCTGAACTACCACCAATCCAGGCAGATGGGACCTCGGTTTAACGTCTCATCCGAAAGACGGCACCTCAGAAATGCAGCACCCCTCTCATGCTGCATTACAGTGTCAGTACTGGGATATTAACCCAAGTGCCAGATGTGGGAACTGAACCCACAGCCCTCTGATCTCCCGGCCTCAGAGGCAAGTGTGCTACCTACTGAGCCACTGACACTGCTACATTTGTACATTTTGACCAGGAAAATCACACTAAGCTATTACAGCTTGTTTCCAGGTGTGTCCTGGGAGGTGATTTGCATGGACCTATTTTACTGGCACATGGAATGCTGGCTATGACACTGTGAAAACTCTTCTACTTTCTTTTGATAAGTGCCATGAGATCTTTTCTATCTGAACAGTGAACAGAGATGGATAGAAGGGACCTCAGTTTAACAGTGAAACATAGCTTGTAGGCCGAAAGGAACGCTTGGCCCGTCCAGTCTGCTCAACTGGTCTCTGGTGACCTCCCTCTTCTATTTACTAATATTTCCCTATGTCTATCCCACGCAAGCTTGAGCCCCCCCCCCACACTGTTTTTGCTTCCACCACTTCTGCTGGCAGTCTTTTCCAGGCATCCACAACTCTTTCAGTGAAGCAGTACTTCCTCACATCCCCTCCAGCTTCACTGCATGCCCTCTGGTCCTGCTGCTCTTTCTCATTTGAAAGAGACTCCTCTTCTGCACCGTTTACCCCTGTGAGGTACTTGTAGGTCTCTATCATGTCCCCTCTCGCTCTCCTCTTTTCCAGGGTGTACATGTTTAGATCCCTCAGTCTCTCCTCATACAGCTTTTGGTGCAACCCCTGCACCACTTTAGCTGCCCTACTCTGGACTGCCCCCCACTCCATGTCCTTTCTGAGGTGCAGCCTCCAGAAGTGGACACATTATCCCAGGTGGGATCTCACTAGTGAGTGATATGCAGTGGCAACAACACCTCCCTCTTCCTGCTGGAGGTAGCTCTCCCTGTGCATCGCAGCATCCCACTGGCCCGCCCCCCTGCTTTGTCACCCTGTTTTGCCAGTCTGAGGTCATCAGATATGATAACCCAAAGGTCCCTTTCCTGCTTAGTGACAGTCAGTACCACCCCTCCATCCTATACTCAGCTCCTGACTTTGCACTTTTTGGCACGGAAATCCAACTGCCATGCCCCTGACCACTCCTTGAGTTTCCCATGATCCCCCCTCCCCACCAAAGCATCCACCCCATTACAGATTTTGGTGTCATCTGCAAAAAGGCATACCCTCCTTTACAATTCTCTGCAATGTCACTTGTGAGGACTCTGAAGAGGACCGGTCCCAGTACTGAGGCCTGCGGCAACCCTGCTGGTCACTCTCCCATCATTAGAATGAGTGCCGTTAACACCACCCTTTGTCTCCTATCCATTAATAACCCAGTTCACCGCTTTGGATCTCACTCCTAGGCTGCTCAGTTTCTTTATAAGTCTCCTGTGAAGCAGTGTTGAAGGCCTTAACATCTCATCCAAAGGACGGCACCTCATCAGTGCAGCACCCACCTCGTACTGCACTACTGTCAGTTATGAGTATTACCCTAAGTGCCTAATGTGGGGCTAGAACCCACAACCTTCTGATCTTCCAGCCTCACTGAGTCACTGATGCAATTGTAGTTTGCACCATCACAGTCTTTTGTCATGGTGAGCCCTCTGATGTCATAAACGACATCTCTGTGAGGTCAGCTGGCGAGATTAAAATTCTCTACACAAACTTACATACGAACATACAAAGAAGCCAGCAGAAGAATGCCATTTGGTCTATCAAGTCTGCATGTATTGCAAGGCCCACACCTTGAGCTGATGTCCCTGCCCTCCCTCCCCACTCTTCCCATCTTCCCTACCCATGATCCTTACCTTCCCCCATGCATAACCCAGCCTCTCAAAGCTGTCCACTGTCTTCAACAAGATGACCTCTTCTGGCAGCACATGCCAAGTGTCCACCACCCTCTCTGTGAAGAAGTGCTTCCTGGCCTCCCTCCTAAACCTCCCAACCTCCAGCTTAAGACTGTGTCCCCTCGTGTTATGGTTGCCAATCAGTTTAAAGAGACTCTCCTTATCAACCTTATTTATCCCTTTCAAGTACTTGAAGGTCCCAATCATGTCCCCTCCCTCTCTCTCCTGTCTTCCAGGGAGTACATGTTCAGTGCCCTCAACCTCTCCTCGTATGCCTTACCCTGCTGACCCACTATCATCTTTGTAGCCGGCCTCTGGACCTTCTCCAGCAGGTTAATGTCCTTTTTGAGGTGTGGGCACCAGTACTGAACTCCATACTCTGGATGCAGCCTTACCAGTGACCTGTACAAGGGCAGTATAACCTCTTCTCTCCTACTACTGATCTCCCTAGATATGCATCCCAGCATCTTGTTTGCCTTTGCCGCTGCTTTCTTGCACTGCGTGGAGTGCTTCAGGGTACTAGGTCCTTTCTCCTCCTCTGATGCAGATACTCTGACTCCACCCAGGTAGTACTCTGTCCTGGGATTCTTGGCTCCAATATGCATAACTTTGCATTTCTTGGCATTGAAGCCACGCTGCCAGATCCTGGACCACCTCCCCAGCTTTTCCAGATCTTCCTGTATCCCTTCATCTGTGTCCACTCTCCCACACAGCCTGGTGTCAAACTTCTTGGACAGGTTACCAAGTGGTGCTATAAACCCTGGAAAGGATAACATTCTTTTTTAAAAAGCAACTGGCCCAATGGCACTGAGGGCTGAGGCACTGAACACCACACCTTGCACCATGCCGGTGACCTGAACTCGGGTTGCCAGGGGTTGGCCATGGGAAGAGGATCAAACATCCAAGGGACTGCTTGCCTGGCCTCTGACTGCCACCAAATGAAGTTCTGGTGGTAGTGCAGGCTAGGACAGCATGGAGGGGAGGGGCTGTGACCCAGTGAAGCACAGAAAAGGTTAGAAAGAGAGGTCCATAGAAAGGCCAGGAAAGGAGGCATGGCTTACATCTCAGCAAGTTTGGACGTGTGTGCCTGGTGCTCCGGGAGGGGGACAACACTATTTTCAACAGTTAAAGGTAATAAACATACTTTACTCAAAAAGGTTAAAGTTATTGCAGGCGTTGCCCAATTGATCCAACCCCGAATATAGGTCCACCAAAGGATGCTGTGCCTGGAGCAGAGTGCCAGAAGCAAAAGGACATCGTCAATAAGCAGGGCCCTCAGATCACTAGCATGGAAGAGAGCCCGAGCAGTGGTGGCGGCACAGAAATGAGTCTTGCAGGCTTGGGTCAGAAGATCCATCTACTCTGTAAATCAGTAGCTGTAATAGATAAAAAACTGGACACATTTACAGGACAACTAGCAATAATGAAGCAGAAGGTAGAGGCCATTCAGTACACCATAAACTATTCAACCTCTGTTGCCGGCCATGTTGGACAGGCCTCAAGACAGCTAATTAAAGAAAATGCCTGGCTCCATGGGCACTTGGAGGTGCTGGAAAACCAGGCATGAGCAGCAGACATGCAAGTGGTGCATCTCTCAGGAGGGGTCGAGGGGGACTCCCTTTACTTGTTCACGAGTGAATGGCTGATGGAGGCTCTGGGTGCCAACCCAGAAGGTGAAACTCTGCTAGCTGAAAAGACTTATAGGGTACCCTTAAGAAGGAGTATGGCGTGTATCACAGGGTTGCAAACTGTGCTGGCAGTGATGTCGGGCCCTGCATGCGAGATCATGTGTTATAGCTGGTGAAATGTAAAAGGGAACTAGAAATGGATGGGGCCAGAGTGCTGCTTTTTCCAGATCTGAGCTATACAACATGACAGAAGAGGAAGCAGTTTGATGGCATCTGTGCTGCGTTGCAGAGAAAGAGTGTGACTCACGCAATGTTGTTCCCTGCCTAACTTCGCATCGTGCATAACAAACAGGTGTACCGATTTAAAGACCCTATAAATGCAGGTTGGTGGGCAAAGAGGCTGGGTGAGACCCCTGTTCCCGTGCCAGAGGATGAAAGCTCAGAGAAAGAAATGGGTCAGGAAGGACAGTGAGCTCTCTCAAGTTGGTGATTATGTTCGAAGAAGGCATGAAGATAAGGTGAGGCAGGGGCCAACATGGGATTGGAATTATAATTAAATGCAGCTTGGGGGGGGCTTGAGAGCAATGTTCCAGGCAGGGAGCACCTTCCATAAGCTCTTCAACAGCATGCTGCTTAAACTTTCATAACCTGAACAAATTGTATACAGTACTTATTTGAAGGCGATAGTTAGACTCCTGAAGTTCCCTGGAGCAGAAATTTACCAAATTGAGATGGGTTGCCCCAAGAACCATCAAAACAGGCACAACTGAGCACAAGCAAGGCCGCAGGCAAAGAAGGTAGTACTGGAACCAGCAACCTGATGCTGACTACTGAACCACCACAACTGTTGCTGACTCTACCTGCTGGAGAGGAGGCATGGGTGAACTGTGCCTGGTGGCCCCCCCCCTCGCGCTCCGAGAACAGTCTGCCTGCCTGAGTTGAGGTGCCGGCTTGCTAGCTAAGCTCCGGCGGGCCTCCTTGGCACACTGCTGAACCACCAACGAAAGCTGCTCCTGCCGTTGCAGGCGCCCGACCCACCGAGACACTTTTGACCTTGCGTCAGAGGAAGCCAGTCTTGCCAATTCCCTTGCTGACTGAGCGTGAGCCCTGCTACAGACTTTTCTGCCACTGGAGACCAGACTGAAACTGAACTTTGGCGCCTTTCTGACCTTCCCCCATTGGTCCCTGCCGCAGTGACGCGCCAGCTCTCCGCTGTAAAGGAACAGTGTGACCTGCGGCCACGAACAACTGTTGCTGACTCTACCTGCTGGAGGGGAGGCGTGGGTAACCTGTGCCTGGCGGGTCCCTCCCCTCGCGCTCAGAGAACAGTCCGCCTGCCTGAGTTGAGGTGCCGGCCTGCTAGCTAAGCTCTGGGGTGGGGGGGGGCCTCCTCGGCACACTGCTGAACCACCAATGAAAGCTGCCCCTGCCGTTGCAGGCGACCGATCCACTGAGAGACTTTTTCAGCCCTCCAACCCACCCCGTTCCCTCCTCCTATTAAATGCTCACACGCCCCTCCTCCTGTATCCACAGCACCCTATCAGATTGTTGGGGGTGGTACTGTTAAGAGTATGACATAATACTACTAAGAGTGAAAAAAATGAGAACTTTACACACTGAGATTGTTTTGTGCTGCTTTGAACGGTCTTACCTGTCTGGGGCGTCCCTATTGCACTAGCCAATCCCTTCCGGGTGCGGACAACCTACTGAGGGCTACCATCCCTCTCCTCTCTTGATGAATACTGTATCAATGTGCTTTGCTAATTCATTGACATAAGTGTTGAGTCCTCTCTCCTTTATCGCTGAATATTGTCATACTGTGTTTTAGTTGCTGCTTATTGCTATAGTCCCTAGCTCTCCCCAGGTAACACGCAGTATACTGCCGATTGTGTTTTGCCCTTGTCCTCTCACTTCCCTAAGGGTATTCATCTTATACTGTCCTATGCACGCTGCATTCTCCTGTCTACTCTTCCAGGTGCTGTATTGTGTGACTGATAGATAACTTAAATATTAATATTAGCACTCCCTAGGTTCTGGCACCCTGATCTATAGCAGTCTGCACCACTCTTTTGAGTCAGCTCTGGTACCCATTCCTGAGCAGTTGACTGCAAGTCCAACAGTTCTTACCCAGGAGTAGCTTGTCCCACCTATCCTACTCACAAAATCGGTCACGCTGCCCTGTCCCCTCAAGGCCATTCCCTCTGTAGCTCCGCTGGCATTCCTGACGTGGTGTCCCAGGGAACTGCAAGGTTCTATTCCAAGAATGGAGTCTTCTAAGGCTACAAGGGGTGGCGTCCTGCCTCCCCCCACTTAGCTCCGTTATCCTCGCTGGCCTCTTTCTGGGACTAGTTCTCCTCCAAGTGGTCACTGCCCCCTCTCAGACAATGTGGGACAGCTGGGAAAAGTCCTCCCTTAGCAAGGTGCTTGACTTCACCTTCTCTAATCTCCTGGCACATAGTAGGATACCCTGCTGTCTCACATGCTGTCTGGACCTCAGATCCTACTGTACCACACCCGGGTTAGGCGACGCCTAGCCCACAAGCCTACGACCAGTAGTACCACCTCCAGATGGCACCTCCTTTGGCATTTCCTGGTGATCCTAGCCCTGGCCGGTGACACTGAACTCAATCCTGGCCCTACCTACCAGGCCTCCTCAATTCCTCCAGAATGGAGATTGGGTAAGGGGTTAAAAGTGGCTCATCTTAATATTCATAGTCTGCTTCCCAATCTGGACGAGCTTATCACATGGGTCGCACTCTATAAGCCTGATATTCTTGGTATTACAGAGACCTGGTTAAAGCCCTCGATCCCTGACTCAGTCTGTGTGCTCCCTGGCTATGAGCTCATACGACTGGATAGGTCTCGAAATAAGCAGGGTGGAGGCATCCCGATATACTTTAGGAGCCATCTTAAAGTATCTCTGGTGACACACCTGCCTTCCCCCCTGTCCCCTTGTGAGCTGCTCCATGTTATGCTCCTACTTGGGAACACTAAGAAACTACATGTTGTATGCACCTATAACCCCCCAAAGGGTGGGCTTCCTGGTCTTACCCAACTCCTGGACACTGTCGGTCCCAGTATTGGAGATAATGAACTCTTAATCCTGGGAGATGTGAACCTAAACTGGGCTGGTGGCAACGCAAAGCAGTTTGAGCCTTTACTTGCAAACCTAACCCTGACACAACTTGTACAGGAGCCAACCCGATGGTCGGCTAATGGATCCTTCAGCTCTCTACAGGACTGTATCCTGTCTAATCACCCAAAGAGGACCTCCTCTGCCGGAACCCTATCTGACTCCATCTCAGATCATTCCCCGGTTTTCTGCGTTTGGAAAATCACCTCCCCAAAAATTCCTCACAAAATCATCCACATCAGAAATTTCTCCAGGTTTGATCCAAATACATTCCAGGAGGATCTGAGGCTCACTGACTGGTCAGGGGTGTACAGTGCCCCGATCCCTCTACAGCCGTTACCCAGTTTCTCAGCACCTTTGGTGCCCTGCAAGACAAGCACGCCCCAACTATTAGGCGGAGGGTATGGGGGTCCGCCACAAAATGGCTGCATGGGAGTCTCCTTGCCCTAATGTAGGCTAGGGAGAAGTGCTGGGCCCACTTCAAATGCTCCCTTGATCAGACCATTTTTCAACAATATAGAAAACTTAGAAATGAGAATAAAAAAGCTATTAGGGTAGCAAAAAGTGACTTCTGCAAGTCCACCCTACTTAGCTCTGCCAATGATCCAAGAAAGTTCTGGAGAAACATAAAAACTCTTGCCAGTGGCTCTTCTAACTCAGAGGTATCCAACATGTTTATTGGTGGGGTCTCCTGCAATAATCCATATACGACTGCAAATGCTCTCAATTCCCACTTCACTGACCTATCAGCACTCTCCTCACTCTTCCCTCCTGATGAGAGTACTAGTGGCCCCTCACCCCCTGCCTGGCAGGAGTCTCACCCCTCCCGACCATCATTCTTTCTTAGGGCTGTGTCAGACAAGGAGATGCTGAGTCTCCTCTCCGGCCTCTCCCAGTACTGGCCCTGATAACCTGGAGCTGAAGCTCTGAAACCAGGAGCCCTTCACATCGCCTCCCCAGTGGCTCACATCCTCAACCTGTCCCTTGCCACGGGGGCTATTCCCAACATCTGGAAGGTGGCCAGGGTTGTCCCCGTACTGAAGCAGGGTAACCCCAAAGTTCTGGACAACTATCGGCCAATCGCCATCCTATCAGCTATTAGCAAGATCCTTGAAAAAGCTGTGGCTGAACAACTCTCTGAGTACATTCAGGCCCACGAGTTGCTGTCCCCAGCCCAGCATGGTTTTCGTAAAGGGCATAGCACGACCACGGCCCTGGTCTCTGTCTCATCTAACATCAGAGCAGCCATGGACCAGGGGAAACTCTCTGGAGCGGTATTCATTGACTTGTCCAAGGCCTTTGACCTTGTAGACCATGCACTGCTCTGTACTCAGATGCGGTCCCTTGGCCTGTCCCCACCTGCTCTGAATTGGTTAACTGGCTACCTGCACGGCACAGTACAGCTGACCAAATTCAATAAAGTCCTCTCAGATCCCTCATCGGTGACCTCAGGCGTTCCTCAGGGCTCGGTCTTGGGACCCCTTCTCTTCTCCCTCTTTGTTAACCATTTCCCAGCCACAGTAACAAACTGTAGTGTCACCCTTTATGCGGATGATCTGGCTATCCTGGCCCACTCCCGGGACATTGTGACTCTCAATCACCACCTGTCTGAGGACTTTAACAACATTCAGTCCTGGGTAACCAAACACAAGTTGGTCCTCAACCTACAAAAAACGCAGGCTATGTTATTTGGATCATCAGATAAAAGCCTCTCCAGACCCTTTGCGTATCAATTGTGCGGATGGAACTTCCCTCCTAACTGTGAACTCCATCAAATACTCTGGGGTGACACTTGACCCCCAAGTGGACCTAGGGAGTCATATCCTCAATGTCTGTAGAACTGTGAACTGTAAACTGGGTCTGGCCTATAAGGCCAAATATAACCTGACACCTACTGCTCGTCTGGCACTTGCTAAAGGTGTACTACTTCCCTCCCTTAGCTATGGTCTCCGCCAATTTGCTCGTACCTCCAAAGCTCTTCTTACTCGGTGGCACACAATGTACAACAATATCTGCCAGTTTGCACTGGCTGCCCCTCATCTCACCCACCATTGTGAGCTTTATGATAAACTAAGTTGGCTTTCCCTGACCAACCACCTGAACTTTGGGCTGGGATGCCTCGTGGGTAAAGTGATCCGTAACGGCACCCCCCCCCCAGGGCTGGCACAGCTTCTCTCTCCTCCTGACCTCCCCTCCTACCCTCTCAGGTCCCAGGGTCCTGGGATGCTAAAAGTACCCCTCACCCAAACCCTCATGGGGGACTGGGACTTTGCTGCATGTGCTCCTAGGCTCTGGAACTCCTTTCCTGAACAGGTCCACTCCGCCTCCTCCCATCAGTGCTTCCGGAAATCCCTATGGGGGTATCTGAAGTTGGCCTCAGCGTGCGAGTGTCCCAAGTCTCCCTAGCATAATGTCCCATGCACTGGACCCTCACGTTGGTCACTTACTCGGAATCCAACTGATCTGAGGACCTGTTAATGATCTATTGTTCGTTTCTAATGATCCAATTTCCCTCTAAGGCACTTGACTACGTTATGTTTGTTCAAGACTATATATTGTTGATTATATGTACTCTACCAATTTCTGTCATAGTAGCTCACTACTTGCCTTACTGTTTTGTGACTCAATGTATTATGTCAGTCAATGTACTTGCTTACCTGCTGTTCTGTTCCGATGTCTCTGTAATACCTGTTGTACTCTCCCGGGTCATTCCTGAAAATAGGCATATAACTTGTCTAGTGTACCTACCCGGTTAACAAAAGCTAAATAAATAAATAAATGGTACACAATGCTCAAATCCATGTGGGCTATGGATGCTAAAACTGAGAAAACTGCAAAATCTAGAGTTGCATGATTCTGCCGTAACTCAACTAACCACAACAGTAGCCGACTCAGATAAAAGATCAACATCAGCATTGACGGCTGCGGCCAATCCAACTAAAGAGAATTTGCAACTGTGTGGCCACATGGAGGTCCTAGAAAATGAATACAGAGGTGGGAACCTGCATACTGTCAGCCTCCCAGAGCTGGCCGAGGGCAGTAACTTGTTAGAATACCTCGTAAATTGGCTCCAACACATAATATCTGCAGAGGAGAATTTTAACTGGGTTGCATTTAAAAAAGCATACCGAGTCCCCAAGTTTGCCCTGCGACACCTACTCAGCCCCGGACAATTCTCTTTGTTGTAGTGAGGTCAGTGTGCCCAACAGACATCAAGGACTCGGATATTAAAATCTACCCTGACCTCTCATACCAGACTAGGGCCTGCAGGGAAAAGTTTGATGCTATCTGACAGCATCTATGGGCCCTGTTAGTAATTGTTTCCCATGACTAGCCAGGCTACGTATCTTTTCTAGGGGTAAGACCTGGCAGTTCAATAAATGACCCTCAGAACGCTGGCCCTTGGCTAGAGAGGACAAAGTGAGAGTTCGATACTCCATCGAAAGACTCTGAAGAGGAATGAATACTGTAAGAACTTTCCATGTTTCAACCATACGGACTGTGGAAAAACTGACTAATTTGGTTTCCCCTTCCTATTTTTAGGGTGAGGGATCATTTAACAAACTTTTCATGGTCTCTGAATGTAATAGTTGAAATATGCACATTGGGAGGAATGTTTCGGTATATCATTAGGAGAACAAAGGAAATACAGAGACAGCTGTATAAGCGAAGACTAGACTGAGAGGGATGTAATGTCAACAGGTGTAGGTGTCGACAGGTACTGCGGATAACTCGGTAACAGTCCTGTGCCATTGTTGGGGTTTTTTATCTGTGTGGCCGTAGGAACTGCCCTGTACTCCACTGTATGTGCGCTGTGGAGTTAGCTGTATTTAATATGGGGACTGCGCATGTATACTGTACAAGTATTGCAGTGTTTGTCGGTGTGTTGATCTGCCATTGTCTTTATGTGCTGTTACGGGGGTGTTGCTGTAAAGGATGTCAGCAAAATGCTTGTCAAACCAGCTTGGTGGAACTGAATGTTTTCGGGGTAGTCGACTGCATGGTCAAGGTGGGAGCGCCCACCATTACGAACTACACTATGCTCTACACAGTTGCGACCAGTCAGCGGTGGCATCCAAGTACACCTTTTTCCTTTACAATTGTCTTTAAATGATGTTATCTGACTGCATTTTTGGACTCTAACTATGCGCAACTGTAAGTCTGTTCAACTGTCCCAAACTCAGCTTCTACTAAATTTGCCTGTTGTTTAATGTGGCAACATTGGGGTGGGGGTGGGGGCTTTGACAAGGTCAGTTCTCCCTTGTAATTCTCCCTATACCTTTGATAAAGTTTAAACAGCAATGGACAGTAATGGTGTTAATTTCTAACACCTACAGAAATTGAAGAGGTTAGCAATTTCTTGGGAACCATTCTCCTGTTCTTTTTATTGGGACCTCCACATCCAATTGTAAATGAATAGAAGGGGATCAGTGACTGAATATCAACTTTGTGAGGATCACAGTGCCTCCTGTATGTATTGTGCATGTTTCTCTATGACCGTATGTGAGTGTATGGGTATTAATTGATCTCTAACAAAAATTAATAAACAAATAAAAAAACAAATTTAGCCCCCCAACCTTAAAGACAATTGTATGCCTTTTTTTTTTTTTTTAAATATATATATATATATAGCCTCTTGCCATATCGTCTCCCACTGTTTGCTCTAAGAAGCATGCCACAAGTTTGGCGCAGCATGCTTTTATGGGACACCGAGTTTTTCATGGATGCTCTGGGACAAAAATAGAATTCCTGTGCTCAACTTCATCGTTAGATACTTACAGGCATTTTACTTTCACCTCAGCCAAAACTATACTGCTTGCATAACCCTTTGGCTAGAATATGTTCTGTTTTACTGTTGAACAAATTTGCACTATTAACATTTTCGGTCTACAAAGTGTGTTAACCTGGGAGCTCACTAGACTAGTACTTAGTTCATTAATACATGATGACTCTGCTTAAATTATCTGTCCCTGCCATTAGGTGCGATAAGCTTGACTGTTTGGTACCCTCATATGCCATATTTCATGGGAAGAAGAAGGAATTATCCTAAATTAATGTTGCACAACTCTGAATCTTTGATCAAATTTTCTTCCAAGGGCTACACAATACATGTGTGTAGTATGGATGTATTCTATGAAATTACTTTTATTAAAACTCAAATTTAAAAAAAATGGAAAGGCCTAGAAAGAAAAGCACACAGAAAGTCTCAGAGAAAATTCAAGAAAGAAAGGTTTATAGAAAAGCCTAAAGAGAGAGACTTAATTAGAAAGCCTCAGAAAGGCAGAGAAGCCCAGAAAGTGAGACAGAAAGGCCCAGTAGAAAGAGGCCCAAAGGAGAGGCATACAGAGTTCCAAAGAGTAGTAGAGAAAGACATCGACAGAGAGGTACAGAGAGACTCAGAAAGGGAGGTAGTGAGATGACTAGAAAGAGAATCGGAGAAAGGCCAACAAAGAGAGGCCCAGAAATGAAAGTCATAGAAAGCAGTTCAGAAGAAAGGCACAGAGACCCGAGAGAGAACAAACCAGAACACAAGGTAGAGAGACAAAGAAAGAGGCTCAAACAGAAGCAGAGAGATTAAAAAGGAAAGGTTGAGAGGTCTAGAAAGACATCCAGAAAATAACCACATAGAGTGTGAGTGTGGTCCAGAAAGTGAGGCTTAGGCCTAGAAAAAAAAAATAAAAGGCACCGAGAGAAGCCCAAAAGGAGTCACAAACATCTGCACATTTAAAACTCTTCTCCCCTCAAACTTTTCTAGGAACCCTTGTCTATTCCAAACACTTGGTAACCAGTCAGTTGGGCAATGTGATGCTGTCACCTCTGCTTTTTAATTTATTACAGAACACCCAACAAACTAAGTACTGACCTCCATCTGCTTCCCCTCATTTCCCTCGCCATACCCAGCAGAAGCTCTTTTTTATTTATTGTTTTTTATTTCAGTTTTTAACCGCCTCTTAAGGCTGCCTGTTTTTAGCCTCTTTTTACTGTTCTGAGCCCCTTTGGGAATTGAGTTGGTCTTGCTACCTTTATGTAGCATACAGGATCGATTCCATGCCCCCAGATGACCTTCTCATGTTCCATCATGCTTGGAAGACAGCTAAATGGAACAGTGGCGGGAATCAAGGTGAGTCAGACCTTTCCAGCAAACCCGAGACCAAGGCTGGGTCAGGTCTCGCATTTTAATATGATCCTGGGATGGGGTGGGGGACTTTTTAGCAATCAACTGTTTTTTTCTTTGTGGAAGATGAGCAACAAACTGGAGACCACCATTTAGTTATCAGCCTGGCTCAGTGGGTAGCACATCTGCCTCTGGGCCAGAAGGCTATGGGTTCTAGTCCCACTCCAGAATTTAGATAATGCCATTAAAAATGCTGGTATCCAAGTGCAGCAGTAGGGAGATGCTGTACTGTCAGGTGTGCTGTCCTTGAGATGATACATTTAAACCGAGGTCCTCTCTGCCTGTTCTGGCGGTTGTTCTGGTGGATGTTAAAGATCCCATGACATTTCTCAAAAAGAGTAGTGGAATTTTATTAAAAGAATTTCCAAAAACAAGAAAACAAAACAGGAAAACAATATTCAAAAAGACAAAATCAAACACATACTACAGTCATTCCAGAGAAGCAACAGTAAATGTAAATAAATGAATTGGGGAATTTCCCAGGTGTCCTGGCAAAATGTCTCCCATTCACTAAAATAACACCAAGAGCTTACTCTAGATTAATTTCAGTTGGTTTACATTTGTATTCCCCCAACACACACACACACACACACACACACACACACACACCGGGGACGAGGCTGAAAAAAAAAGACACTAATGTCTAACCCTCCTTTCCTGGTCAACAAAAACTAAATAAATAACTAGACCACTCTTCTCAAACCCAATCCCACCTCACCCCATGTGTAGCAGTGTTTATCTTAGATAGAGTAATGATATCAGACACCACCTGGGTTTATAAGGACATAAAAGTACTGACCTGGCCAGTTCCAACCAGATTGATCCCTTCCAGGAACCCACTGCTATACGTACTAGGGCCCGATAAACATTCTGTGACAGTTATCGAGCACAGAGTTTGGGTTCTGTAATAGGACCCCACTGAGAATGAGATACTGCATCTCAGCTGGCCTATCCTGGGTAAACAAATTGTGAAAAAAACAAACGAACGATGGGGTGTGAACTACTTAGAGCCTGGCTCTGGGTGTCTGATCAGTGCCTGCCAAACCTTAAGCCATATACGTGGACAGATCCCTACTGGGCAGCAGGTACTACATAAGTTTGACGGAGTGTCTTAAGAAAGTAGAATGTCATTGGACCTCAGCCCCCAAATCAGTGGCATTATGTTCCACTGGGGAAACGCAATTAATTTAATTAACTATTGAACTGGCATTAAATCTTTGGGCCACAAAGGACACTCATCTAATGCTCTGATGAAATAACTCATCCAGCTGGTCTGTCGGCTACAATTTGCCAGCATTCAGTCGCCGCGAGGATCCGGCTGTCTAGGTAGAACAGAATTAACCATGAGGCAGACGAAGGGACAGAACAGTTAAAGGTCTGTCACATTTAATCGGTTTCAAAAAGAGCAAGGGAGAGAAAGAGACTAGGGAAGTTTTAACATGGTATCAATATTTCTTGTGTTTTGACAGAAGGCATTTAGTCAGAACTTGCTCCATGTGAGCCCCCTCCCCGGACTCTGTAAGATCATGCAAAGTTCATGAGACAGGAATCTAAACATGTGAATTCATCCCCACAAAGGTCGGCTCCTGTCTGATCAAATAAAATAAAACCAGACAGCCATCTGTGCAGACATTTCTGTATGCTAATAACATTTGCTACGTTGCACAAAGCGCTGTACAAGGTCTCGACTGACTCTGCCTGCCCAATTATCCATGCTGCAAACTGGAGTATTTTGTTAAAACTCCAAGAATTTTTATTTTTAACCCTGATTTCATTCAACAACTCATTTTTATAGGATGGTACGAATACAAGAGAAACACAAAAGCTTCCATTAGGGACTACCAGCCATCTCTGAACTGCTGGTAGTCCACAAACACTTTGGCAGCCATGTAATAGAGTATGAGTTTTAAACCCACTTCTCTTTATTATGCTACCGAGACTCTGCATTTACTGCTCTCTCCTGGAGGTTGCCGTTTCTTCCTAGCTGCACTGCCTCCAGCAGCAGTCCCAGTTTGAAGCTGAAATCTGTGACAGGTCTGTTTGTACTCTCACCTCTCTCCCAAGTAGTCGCCAATGGCTGTTTTGTTGAGGCCTTCACCTTTGTAGAGGAACTGAGCGATGTCTTCACAGGTGTTCTTTAGGAGGTCGTTCTCAATCAGGAACTGTATGCCCTGTATGTGGCAAGTACAGTGTTACTACTATTACTCTCATTTGTCCATGTCTGTCCCTCTGGTTCCCCCTTGCCCCCTTCCCCCAACCCACCACTAGGGTTGCCATGGCTGCACCTTTTCTCCAACCAGGGGAGGCAACCTGCCTTCACAGCGCAGACCAGTAATGCTGCATGATCGGTTGGCAGGGTGTGTTCAAAAGACAGCCCACCCTCATCAGGAGCCAAGCCACTAAGCTCCATGCTGTGCCAGGCCCCAACTAGATCCAATGTGGGTTGGCAAGTACGTAGTTACAGAATTCCCAAATTACACCATTACTTTCCCCACTGCTACAAAATTACCAGTTTACTGCATTAATTTTCCCACTATTAAAGAATTTCAAATGTGCAGCATTATTTCCCACCATTACAGAATTCCAGCTCTGCAGAGTTACTTCCCACCCACCATTACAGAATTCCAACTCTGCAGTGTCACTTCCCACCCTACAAGAATTCCAAATATGTAGTGTTACTTACCACTATTACAGAATTCCAAATCTTTATTGTTACTTCCCACCATTACAGAATTCCAAATCTGTAGTCATTACCCAACAACACAAAATTTCAAATCTGCAATGTTACTTTCCACCAGGGCTCGAATTTAGTGGTATTACATACATTTTGGATACCAAAATTCGAGTCCTGGTATTCCGCTGAAAATATCAGTCCCCCCCGCCCCATGTTAGCTGCATGCAGTACCAGCTCCCTACCATGTAGTGGCACTTCTTACTCCAGAAAATGTTCCTAAAACCTAGAGCTTCTGGTTCTGTGAATGCAGCCGTCGGAGAAAAACCACCATTGAAATGATGGGCCCCCATTCATTTCTTTCTTTTTTTTTTTTTTTTTGGCAGGACCCTGTCATTTTCCACCACCATCTATGGCTGCCGAGGTCCCCCAGTCACCCCCGGCTTGCCCCCCGGAGGACGGGGCTGCGGCCACATTCTTTCCGTGACCACGGAACCAGTATCTAGTCGGGGGACCTGCAGCGATGATGGTTGTTCGAGGTCTTCCGGGAGGGCTTCATTTAGACAGTAGTCCTCGCCCGCCTTGATTTTCTGCCTTTTCCTCATGGAGGCGGGGACGTGCAACGACGCCAGCATCCTTCCCACCTCCCAGAGATGTCAGCGTCGGCAGCGTGAGATCTTCTGGCCTCCGCCAGGAGTCCTCAGCGCGCCGATCACTTCCCTCACCCTCCCCCCGGAGAAAGAGAGCAGTCCATAGGACGCTCCATCCTTCTCCCGGTCGGCCTCCGACTCACCTGGGTCTGTCCTCAACCCGGGTCGCCACAAGCGGAAATCCCACCACTGCGCCAACGGGCCGGCCCCCATTCATTTCAATTGTGTTTTTTCTCCTGGGCATAACTTTTTCACCTTTTTATATTTTTTTAATGACACCTGTGTTTGTGAGAGGGGATCTAAATGACACCTCGACGGCAAAAAGTTGAAAAAAATATAAAAAGAAAGTTATGCATGTGAGAAAAAATGCCATTGAAATGAATGGGTCCCAAATGTTGTCACTAAAAAATGTCAAAAGGTGAGAAAGTTATGCCCAGGAGAAAAAAAAAAAAGCCACTGAAATGAATAGGGGCCCATTCATTTCAATGGTGTTTTTTTCTCGTAGTCATGGTATCCACATGGTACAGAGCACATCAGGGAAGGGGGCAGGGGGTCAGGTACTGTAGGACGTGAACAGGGAGTAGTACGTAGCCCGCTGGGAAGAGGGGAGAGAAGAGGACCTAGAGGTGAAGACTCACCTGGCAAGGGCTCGGGACTGGTGGGTAGGACAGCAGAACATCACTGGAGTTGGTTGTGGGCATTCTAGCAGACAGACTCAAATTTCTGAGGAAAGGACAGGTTGTGGGTGTTCAGTCAGTGCATCACTGATCACTTAGTCACTGACTGAGACAAGTTAGGTAAGGGGAGGTCTTGTCCGGATGGAAGCAGCACAGCAAGACTCAGAGCAAAGTGCTGCTGCAGCCTGCCTGGAGAGGGGGAGACAAGAAATTAGGGGTAGCATTTAAGGATAAAATGTGTTTATTTTTGGGTTTTAATAAATAAATTCAGTGTATTTTAAATGTTCTACCTTTAAAAATATGAAAATCTATGGAAACTGGGCAGAATACCAAATTTCATGGCGGAATACCAAAATTCTGACTCTGGTAATCTGCTAGGAATACCACTTTTTTCCCTTAAATTCTACCCCTGTTCACATTACAGAATTCCAAATATGTAGCATCACCTCACTTCCCACCATTACAGAATTCCAAATCTGTAGTACTACTTCCCACCATTACAGAATTCCAAATCTGCAGTGTCACTTCCCACCATTACAGAATTCCATATCTGCAGTGTTACTTCCCACCATTACAGAGTTACAAATATGTAGTGTCACTTCCACCATAAAAGAATTACAAATTGTCAGTGTTACTTCCCCATTACAGAATTCTAAAATTTTCAGTTACTTCTCACCATTACAGAATTCCATATCTGCAGTCACTTCCCACCATTACAGAATTCAAAATCTGTAGTGTCACTTACCACCGTTACAAAATTCCAAATCTATAGTCACTTCCACCATAAAAGAACTCCAAATCTTTAGTCACTTCCCACCAATACAAAATTCAGTATATGTAGTGTTACTTCGTACTATTACAAAACTCCTAATCTGTTGTCTTAACTTCCCATCATTACAGAATTCTAAATCTGCCATGTTACTACCCACATTACAGAATTTCAAAGTCTGTAGTGTCACTTCCCACCATTCAAGAATCCCAAATCTGCAGTGTTATTTCCCACTATTTCAGAATTCCAAATCTCTAATATTACTTCTCACAGTTAGAGAATCTCAAATCTGCACTGTTTCACTGTATTGGAGAATCTGAAATTTGCAGGGCTCCTTCTCACTATTACAGAAAACCAAAATCTGCAGTGTTACTTCCTGCCAATGTATAATTTCAAATCTGTAGCATTACTTCCTTCATAATTACAGAAAATCCAATCTACAGAGTTTCTTCTCCAATTACAAAATTCACAGTCTGAAGGATTACTTAACATGATTACAAAAATCCTAATCTGCAACATTACTACCCCAATTACTGAATTCCCAATCTGTAGCATTACTTCCACAATTACAAAATTTCCGATCTGCAGCATTATTTCCTGGATTACTAAATTCTGAATCCACAGCATTACTTCCCCAATTATAGAATTCCCAATCTGTAGCATTACATCCCTGATTACAGAATTCCCAATCACAGCATCACTTCTCCGATTACAGATCCAGAAACAGATGGTTTGATACAGAATTCCCAATCTACAGCATTACTTCCCTGATTACAGAATTCCCAATCTGCAGCAATACTTCCGATTACTAAATTCCCAATCCTCAGCATTACTTCCCTAATTACAGAATTTCCAATCTGTAGCATTATATCCCTGATTACAGAATTCCCAATCGCAGCATTACTTCCCCAATTACTGAATTCCCAATCTGCAGCATTACTTTCCCGATTACTACATTCCAAATCTTCAGCATTATTTCCCCAATTACTAAATTCCCAATCTACAGCATTACTTCCCTGATTACAGAATTCCCAATCTGCAACATTACTTCCCCGATTTCTAAATTCCCAATCTACAGCATTACTTCCCAGATTACTAAATTCTCAATCTGCAGCATTACTTCCCAGATAGAATTCCCACTCTGCCTTACTTCCCCAATTACAGAATTCCCAATCTGCAGCCTTACATCCCCGATTATAGAATTCCCAGTCGCATTACTTCCCCGATTACTACATTCCAAATCTGCAGCATTACTTCCCCAATAACAGATTTCCCAGTCTGCAGCATTACATCCCCAATTACAGAATTCCCAATCGCAGCATTACTTGCTCGATTACTAAATTCCCAATCTGTAGCATTACTTCCCGGGTTACAGAATTCCCAATCTGCAGCATTACTTCCTACATTCCTAAATTCCCAATCTACAGCATTGCTTCTCCGATTACTGAATTCTCAATCTGCAGCATTACTTCCCCGATTACAGAATTCCCAATCTGCAGCATGACCTCCCAGATTACCGAATTCCCAATCTGCTGCAAGACGTCCCCGATAACAAAATTCCCAATCTGCAGCATGACTTCCCAGATTACCGAATTCCCAATCTGCTGCAAGACTTCCCCGATAACAAAATTCCCAATCTGCAGCATTATTTCTCCAATTACTGAATTCCCAGTCAGCAACATTACTTCCCCTATTACCCAATTCCCAATCTGCAGCATTGCTTCCCCAATTACTGAGTTCCCAATCTGCAGCATTACTTCCCCGATTACTCAATTCCCAATCTGCAGCATTACTTCCCCAATTACATTCCAAATCTGCAGTACTATTTCCCCAATTACAGAACTCCCAATCTGCAGCATTACTTCCCCGATTACTGAATTTCCAATCTGCAGTATTACTTCCCCAATTACAGACTTCCTAATCTACTGCAAGCCTTCCCCGATAACAGAATTCCCAATCTGCAGCATTATTTCCCCGATTACTGAATTCCCAGTCAGCAACATTACTTCCCTGATCACCCAATTCCCAATCTGCAGCATTACTTCCCCAATTACATTCCAAATCTGCAGCACTATTTCCCCAATTACAGAACTCCCAATCTGCAGCATTACTTCCCCGATAACAGAATTCCCAATCTGCAGCATTATTTCCCCGATTACTGAATTCCCAGTCGGCAACATTACTTCCCGCTTACTGAATTCCCAATATGCAGCATTACTTCTCCAATTACTGAATTCCCAATCTGCAGCATTACTTCCCCGATTACATTCCAAATCTGCAGCACTACTTCCCCAATTACAGAACTCCCAATCTGTAGCATTACTTCCCTGATTACTGAATTCCCAATCTGCAGCATTACTTCCCCAATTACATTCCAAATCTGCAGCACTATTTCCCCAATTACAGAACTCCCAATCTGCAGCATTACTTCCCCGATTACAGAATTCCCAGTGAGCAGCACTACATCCTCGGTTACTGAATTTCCAATCTGCAGCATTACTTCCCAGATTACTGAACTTCCAATCTGCAGCATTACTTTCCCGATTACTGAATTCCCAATCTGCAGTATTACTTCCCCGATTACAGAATTCCCAGTGAGCAGTACTACATCCTCGGTTACTGAATTTCCAATCTGCAGCATTACTTCCCAGATTACTGAACTTCCAATCTGCAGCGTTACTTCCCCGATTACTGAATTCCCAATCTGCAGTATTACTTCCCCGATTATAGAATTCCCAATCTGCAGCATTACTTTTCCCCAATTACTGAACTCCCAATCTCCAGTGTTACTTCCCTCATCTGTACTGAATTCCTGAACAGTTTTAGTTAGCCCTGCAGGTGTCTAATGTCATTCATCTCTCTACGCGAGAAGGACTTTGTACAAGAGAACCTAAGATGCATCCTTTTGCCTTACCTTGTCTCTGCACATTGCATAACAGAGTGGCTTCACTTGGTTAGGGAGAGACAGAACTGGCTACTTACCTTTTTGGGGTCCATATTGAACTTCTTCCGACCCATAGCCACCTGTTTACTCCTCTGCATGTTTTTCCTGTGAAGACACAGAAGGAAATCACACATAAGCAGACACTTTGGAAGCTTGTTTTTCAGCCCTGGCTGTAGCATTCAGAGACATCTTTTATCCAACAAGGGAGTATCTTACAACTAGAGAGCTACTGACTGCTCCCAGGTACTGGGAAGGTGACTGAGGATAGTTTTTCCCACACTGTGATGATATCAATGTTAGTGAAAGGTGAGGAACGGACAGTAGTGGAGATTGAAACCTTCCGTTTATGCACCAGCTGAGTACAGTATAGGGAAGGTAAAGTGTAGGTCCCCCCACCCCACAGGGGGACGAATGTAGTGCAGGTAAATAATGACGGACTAACAGCAATGGAGACTGAAGTCTTCAGAGCTAAGGTACAGTGCAGGCTTCCCCACTTGGTTATGTATTTAGTGTCAATAAATGATGAGGTAGTCACAGCAGTGAAAATCAAAACCTTTTGTTTATCCACAGGGACAGATTTCACATGGCAGGTACAGTGCAGGCTTTCTCATACTCTGATTGATGTCCAGTGAGGGAGTGATAGCTCTGGAGACTGAAAACCTCTGTTTATGCACAGGAACAGTGGTTCAGATAATTTTTAGGACTGGGAAATATTTACTGCTTGCTTATTCAACCTGGTAGTAATTCCATCTAAATGGTAGTAATGCCATATGCAGACCCATTTCCCCCACCCCACCCTACACACATACCTGGAAACCAAGTCCATTATCCACTAAGCATCTGCAGCCACTGACTTTCTTTGCCAAACACTGGTGCCTAAGATACTTCCCTGCTGCTATTTAGTGCTACAACCTTATTTTTAACATTTTGCCAAGTTGTGACAGCCTTCTTGTCAGCCGAGTAACTTCTGGAACTGTTTTCACTATGCACTAGCGATATTGATTATCCCCCTCTGGTGCCATGGCTGCTAGCATCATACGATACTGCCAATTTTTGCGCATGTATACCAACATAATGTAAATTGTAGAGTGGGAAACAAATACATAAAATCAGAAAGTGGGAGTAAACCATGCAAAAATGGTAGTAAAATACTCCTTTAGTCCTCTACTCTGCTGGGGACAGGTGTCACATGAGCAGGTACAATGCAGGCTTCCTCACCATGTACTGTAGAATACAAAATATTTGCTGCTAAAAAATGTTGCTATATTCGCTGGAAATAAGAATTTCGTGCTGGTATAACGTGAGTGATTGACAGCACTGAAAACTAAAGCCCTCTGTTTATCCATATGGAGACGTACACATGGGCAGGTACAGTGCAGGCTTCCCCATACCATGATGGAATTAAAATTGACAAAATCTGAGGGACTGATGGCTCTGGAGACTGATGCCTTTGGTTGGTCCAAAAACCTTTATACCCCACCCCTTCAGCTGAAAACAACAAAGTCATATCGGTTGCTCTATCCTCTTGCATCGCCCCCGTTGTACTTCAGGAAATGCAAAGAAAGAACAAAACAATTACAGCAACGCCTAGTTTTTTTTGCATAAATCTTTATGTTTCTTTCAAAAAGAGCCCAACTACCCTAATATATCCTCAGTAGGGGTGGGGTTCACGCAGCGAGAGCAGCCAAAATTAATAGCCAGGGCCCAGAATAGAAACATAGAATTTGACAGCATATAAGGACCACTTGGCCCACCCAGTCTGCCCATTTCCCTACCTAATGGATAAGCTAAAGATCCTAGTTAACCAGCAGCCTACTTCTTTCTACCCCCACCCCCTAGAATTGCCTTATGACTGTCCCATGCATGCTTGAATTCCACCACTGTTTTTGACTCCAAAACCTCCTCCGGAAGGCTGTTCCATGCATCCACAACCCGCTCTGTGAAAAAATACTTCCTTATATTACCTCTGAGCCGCCCCCCCATCTTAAAATTGTGCCTCCTTGTTCTTGCACACCTCTTTTTTTGAAAGATGCTACCCTCTTGGACTTTGTTGATTCCCTTGAGGTACTTGAAAGTTTCTATCATGTCCCCCCCTCTCCCTCCTTTCCTCGAGGCTATACATATTAAGCTCCCCTCCCAAATCACCTTGTAAGCCATGGCCCACTGCATGCTTAGCAGATGCACTCCTACCCACATGCAGCACAGTAAGTATGGGACACAGCCCAATTTCGAAGAAGTTACAGCAGACACCCCCCCACCCCGTACTAGAGAGGAGGAGGAGAAGTACAGCTGGCCAAAACCTGACCCAGAACAAAAGGAGGTGCAGCGGTAGAATTACTGCGCATGACCGGGGTTTGGGAATGAGCCAGGATCATACAAGCTGGCAGGGTGGGGGGACAAGCATCTGACAGGACATGCCGACGGGAGGGTCCCTCTCTCTGCTGCAGTGCCGCCACCTGGGTGTCCACAGGTGGAAATGCAGAAGTGCGCTGGTCAGAGAACAGTCTGCCGGGCTTGCGATCGCGCTCCTACATCGAAACCATGACAAGTAGTCGCCCCAGAATCCAAGTGCAAGAAGGAAAAGCACCCCAGCTGTCACAGGATGATTTGTGGCTCTCTCCACAGGTACCACATTGCTGACTCCAGCCATCACAGGATGATTTGTGGCTCTCTCTGCTGGTGCCACACTTACTCCAGCCATCACAGGATGATTCATGGCTCTCTCTGCTGGCGCCACACTGCTGACCCCAGCCATCACAGGATGGTTCATGGGTCTCCCTACAGGCACCACACTGCTGACTGCTGCACCTCTCCTCTCAAACTGGCTGAACATGACCAGAGGGTCCTTCTGTCAGCCCTACTGGAAGAGCCTAGTGCCCGGGCGGGGGGTTAAGCCACAGGGGCAATAAAGAGAAGAGTTAAGTCCCAAGGAAGATGGGTGATGAGGTCGGGGGAGAGCAGGAGGATGGGGCGGGCCTGCAGAAACTGACTGAAATAGAATTTAAAAAAAAAGAAAAAACAAGAGAAAATATGTGGTCTGCAGAGAGAAACTCATTTTATACATTTTCTTCTCTTAGCTGTTGCCCTAACACAACTGTTTTTAAAATGAGTCAAACTAGGGGGCTAAATATACAACAGGTTTGTTCCAGGTTCTTCAACATTCCAGCCTCAGACGGCAAACAGCCCCAGGGCTCGGGTCCTCTTTCACAAACATGTTTGTGCTGTGTCTGGGCTGGGAGCTTTCCCTGAATCACTGTTGCACAACACATCCTGGTCACTGCTGACGCCTTTCACCATGGAATCATCTGCTTGCAAGATGTTTCAGCATTTCCTCTCTTACAGACAAGTGTGCTTAACTGCTTTTACCCATGTGGGTTTCTTTCTGATACTGATTTAATTACTTTTAGAATGTGAGAGAACTGGAACAAGAAACCCTTCTGTTCTTCCACAAACCCTGGAGGGGGTGGAGTGCACTCATGCCGGGGCATGCTTCCCCACACTGATCTGCTGGAAGGTACAGCACTGCCCTGACCTAGTGGGGTCACTTCTCCGCAGGGTAAGAGGGTAGGGATCAAGCTCTTCAGACATTCACATAACAACCTCCTCCCCCATGAACAGAGCAGGACCCTCACAACTGCCCCAAACCTAGCATATGGATCTAAATTCAATCAGGAAAGAAAAAAAAGCAATTCCATGACACAGAGGCAAATGCAAAGATTGTCTCACCTCTCTTCCGTGGATCCCAGATTCTCAAGTTCATTCGTGACCTCTGCTATCTCATCTTTAAGACGCTGAAAGAGAAAAAAAGACAGTCACCCCAACTCAAAAAAACAAGAACATGGTGGGGGGGGGGCGGCTCCCCCACACAGACTTAGTTTGGTAGGGGCACACATCTTTATCCCATTTAGGGAAAGGGGACCATACACAAAACTTCAATGTGGGAATGCAAGGTTTTCATTAACTCTCACTTTATTACTAATTAATCCTTCTGAACAAGCACCAGCTCACCACAAGGAAACCTGTGACCTCAGCAACAGAGAAGGGGACTCTTTTTTTTTTTTGTATGTTAACTTATAGTGAGGGGGTGGGTCAACATTTCTTTACTTTCATCCTCTGTTCATGCTTCTAGAGAAAGATGTCCCCATTCAGGCCAAAACCAGTGACCAACCTACTACTACCGCCCCAGAGGTCCTTCACGGCTTGTCCCCCATGACAGGGCTTGAGGAGAGGCAGGCCACTCCCCCGCCAAAGCACAATCAGGCAAGTGTGGGGCACCAGCGTGCTGGGGCAGTCATCCTGGCAGCTGTTCTAGCCTTGCCCTGTTTTTCCCCTGCCAATGAACACTGTTAGCCAGGTTTTCAAGCACACACGTGCCAAGGTGTACTAATGCAAGAGCGGCACCTTCTGTGCCAGTCTTTGTTATTCCCTATCATGCTGTCCCCCCATGGTTACTGGAGAACAGCAGTGGAGTGGAAAACAGAACTCCACCTCCCCGATGCTGGGGCCTCCATCATCATCAGCCTCTTGCCTGCAGTGATGATGGAGGCTCGAGGCACATACCAGGGTCCCTGCTGTAATTAGCCTCCTGCCTGCAGTGATAACTGAGGCTCAGGGCACATATCTCTGTCCCCAGAGTAATCAGCCTCCTGTCTGTATTGTTTACAGAGACTGGAGGCACATACTCGGGTCACTGCAGTTATCAGCCTCCTGCCTACCTGCAGTGATGACTGAGATTCGGTGCACATACCCAGGTCACCGGAGTAAGCAGCATCCTGCCTGCTTACAGCAATGACAGACGCTCGGGGGCACATAACCAAGTCACTGCTGTAATCAGCCTCCTGCCTGCCTGCAGTGATGATTAAGGCTCGGAGCACATACCCTCGTCACCACAGTAATCACCCTCCTGTCTGTATTGATGATGAAGACACGGGACAACCTGGGCCACCATAGTAATCAGCCTCCTGCTGGCCTGCCATGATGACTGAGGTTCAGGGCACACACCTGGGTCGCTGTAATAATCAGACTCCTGCCTGCCTCTAGTGATAACTGAGGTTTGGGGCACATACCTGGGTCACTGTAGTTATCAGCCTCCTACCGGCCTGCAATAATACTAAGGCTCATGGCACATATCTGGGTCACCGTAATCATCAGCCTCCTGTCTGCAGGCATGACGTGGGCTTGGTGCACATATCCCAAGTCACCACAGTAATGAGCCTCGTGCCTGCCTCCAGTGATCACCGAGACTCGGGGCACATATCTGGGTCACCGCAGCAATCAGCTTCCTGCCTGCCTGCAGCAATGAATGAAGCTTGGTGCACAAACACAGGCTGCCATAGTCAGCCTCCCTGCCTGCCTGCATGGATGGATGACTAAGACTCAGGGCACATACCCATGTCACCGCTGTAATCAGCCTCCTGCCTGCTAGCAGAGATGACTGAGGCTCAGGGCAAGTACCCAGGTCACCACTGTAATTAGCCTTATAACTTCCGACAGTGATGACTCAGGCTTGGGGCACATACCCTTGTCGCTGTAGTAATCAGCCTCCTGCCTGCAGTAGTGACTGAGGCTTGGGGCACATACCTGGGTCACTGTAGTAATCAGCCTCCTGCCCACCTGCAGCGATGATTGAGCCTTGGGGTATATACCCAGGCTGCCACCATAATCAGCTTCTTGCTTGCAGTAATGACTGAGGCTCAGGGCACATAACAGGGCCACCACCAGTCTCAGCCTCCTGCCTGCAGTGATGACTGAGGCTCGGTGCACGTGCCTGGGTCACAGTAGTTATCAGCCTCCTGCCTGCCCGCAGCGATGAATGAGGCTCAGTGAACAAACACAGGTCACCACAGTAATCCTCCTCCTGCCTGCAGGAATGACTGAGGCTCAGGGCACATACCCAGGTTGCCACTGTAATCAGCTTTCTAACTTCCTACAGTAATAACTCAGGCTCGGGACACATACCTTGGTCATCACAGTAATCAGCCTGCAGTGATGACTGAGGCTTGGGGCACATACCCTTGTCGCTGTAGTAATCAGCTTCCTGTCTGTAGTAATGACAGACTCAAGAAACATACCCAAGTCACCACAGTAATTGGCCTCCTGCTTGCCTACACTAATAACTGAAGCTCGGGCACATACCTAGGTCACCATAATAATCAGCCTCCTGCCTGCAGTGATTACTGAGGCTCCAGGCACATACCCAGCTCACCACTGTAATCAGCCTCCTGCCTGCTTGCAGTGATGACAGACAAGGGACACATACCTGGGTCACCGTAGTAATCAGCCTCCTGCCCACCTGCAGTGATAACTGAGGCTTGGGGCCCATAACCGGGTCACCACATCAGCTTCCTGCTTGTCTGCATGCAGTGGTGGTGGACTCGGTGCATACCTGAATCGCTGTAGTAATCAGTCTCCTGCTGCCTGCAGGGAAGACTGAGGCTCAGGGCCAGTACCCAGGTCACCTCTGTAATCAACCTCCTGCGTGCCTGCAGTAATGAGTGACTCAGGGCACATACCCCTGTCACGCTAGTAATTTACCACCTGCCTGTAGTAATGACAGAGGCTCAGGGCACATACCTGGGTCTCCGCAGTAATCATCTGCCTGTCTGTGGTGATGAGAGAGACTCTGAGCACACATCTGAGTCACTATAGTAATCAGCCTCCTGCCTGCTTGCAGTGATGACTGAGGCTTGGGGCACATACCCAGGTCGCTATAGTAATCAGCCTCCTGCCTGCCAGCAGTGATGACGGAGGGTCTGGGCACATACCTAGGTCACCACAGTAATCAGCCTTCTGACTGTAGGGATGACAGAGACTAGGGGCACATATGCAGGTCACTATAGTAATCAGCCTCCTGTATGCATGTAGTGATGCCTGAGGCTCTGAGAACAGAGGGCCACTGTTGTACTCAGCCTCCTGCCAGCCTGCAGTGATGACTGAGGCTCAGGGCACATACCCATGTCATTGCAGTGATCAGCCTCCTGCCCGTCTGCAGTGGTGACAGAGGTTTGGGATCACATACCCGGGTCACTGCTGTTATCAGCTTCTTGCCTACCTGCTGTGATGATAGACACTCAGGGCCACACACTAGGGCCCTGTTCTCACTACAGCACAGTTGCAAAATTCATTTTCAAAAACAGATTTGTGCTTACTGTACTGCTGCATTCACACTGAAACTCCGCTCTCTGATCCGTTTCAGGAGAAGCAGTCTCCGGCATTCACATTATGGCCATAATCTGAGTGCGGTGCAAGGCCAGTTCAGCAGCTGCTAAAAGCTGCTTACCATCACGCACCACGCGCTCCATCAGCCAACATGGATCAACACGGACTGAACTGTTCGCACTGTAAAGAAACCGATTCATTTTCAAAAACGATTTACGGAACCGTGCTCAAGCCCAGGTCTTATCAGGGTTTGAGCATGGTTCCTTAAATTGGATCTGGAAGTGGGTTAATTGTGAACACTATCCGAGCCAGCATGCATTTGAAACGGTTCAAGTGCCGAGAACCATTTCAAATGCCCCAGTGAGAATGGGGCCTAGGTCACCACTGTAATATCAGCCTCCTACCTGTCTGTAGTGATGACTGAGGCTCACAGCACATACTGGGTCACTTCTGGAATCAGCCTCCTGCCTGTCTACAGCGATGACTGAGGCTTGGCACACGTACTTGGGCCATAGCTGTAATTACTGGGGGCACATACCCAGGCTGCTATAGTAATCCAACACCTGCCTCCCTGCAGTGATGACTGAGGCTCGAGGCACATACCTGGGTCATTGTAGTAATCCGACACCTGCCTCCCTGCATTGATGACTGAGGCTCGGGACATACTCAGGTCACCATAGTAATCAGCGTCCTGCTGCAGTGACAACGAAGGTTGCTACAAGCAAATGTTCATTTTTGACTATACAGACTGGGTTCATGGTGGATAAATTAGGACGATGCTAGCACAGGTTTCTGTTTTTTTTTTTTTTGGTTAAGAATTTTTAATAAGCCATTTCTGGCCCCAGGTTGCCACCAGTGACCTCCCAGTTCTACCAAGATGACCCCCTCTTTTCCCTCTGTGACTTGCCCTCACAGCATGATCCCCAGTAGGGGCTATCTCTCCCCACCTTGACCTTACAGGATTTAGTGCAGGGGGTGGGGTCCTAGATGGACCACTCAATCTTGGAATCCTTGGGGTAGCTTCTGAACCCAGCCCCCTTGCACACATTCATTTCTTTTTGCCATAAAGCTCCCCCCCCCCCCGTGTGGCACAGGCTACCTCCTTAGCCTCAGCTCCAGCCTGGCTCCACAACCAGTGATTGCTTCCCCAAGGACATATAGCCAATCACGTTCCTCCATGGACTGCACCCCCCCGGGGCCGTGACAGGAGGGGAAGGACAATACCCCTCCTCTGAGTCCACATCCAGAATTCTGTCTTGCTTGAGTGGCAGCGTGGACCCAAGAGAAAGCTGGGCCATTATGCTATCCGCTACCTTTTTCCATTTTTCTGTCCTCAGGCAGCGTGCAAGTACACAGCTGAGTGTGTACACAGAGAAGTACACTCACCATGCGCCAGCTGCTGGCCATGTCCCACTTTGTCTGTCCCTCTGCTGTTTCACAATACTTCAAGTGCTGGCAGTGTATGAGCGGCTTGGCAAGTTCCCCCCCTTCCCGACAGAGTAGAGCAGCTGTCCGATGCTCAATCCTCCCCTGCTCAACCCAAGTCCACGCCCGAATCCGAATAGCACACATGCTGATGGTGAACAGCACAGCATTACCCCGAGATGTTTAATCTTTCATGGTAGGTGTGGCGAGAGAGCAGGAACTTTTGCTTTTATGTATGTATGTATTTATTTCTGCTCCTCCCTTGCACCCCCCCGACCTGCCATTCTTTCTGTCTGTTCATCATCCTGTTCTGCCTGCCCGTCTCACCTTTTCCTGCTACATCCTGCCACCTGGCTCCCCAGGTTATCCCTGCATCCTTGGAGGGTCCGGCTTATCCCTACGGGGGGCTCCCCTCCCAGAGGGGGGTAGCATTCCTGGGGGTCCTCCCAAGCATGCAGGGCAGGGGGGGCAGTGGTGGTGCACAAGGGGGGCCGTGGTGTGGGCAGACTAGGCAGCCATCATCCAACCAGTCAAGACGGGCGCTATTTCCATTTTCTAGGCCCCTCCCCACATCCCAACAGTGCACACTGCGGGAACGTCCTGGAGGTAGAACTCGACAACGTGTGGTCACCCATAGTGGCAAGGTTCCACCTACCACCAGGTACTGCTCTCAAAGCAGTGCTGTGCAGCACCCTTTCCTAGAGTACGCTCCATCACCCTCCCTGTCGACCAACACTCCTGATGTCCTGGGCTTAGGGCTCAAACCACGTCCTCAGTGTGCTAACCGGGTACCCCACCACTCAGCACCACACAGCCGGCACAGGAATCATTAAAATCTTCAAAACACCATATATAAATTCTGAAATAAAACAAAAAGAAAAATGGGTATACGGATGTTTTGGACAGAAATACATTGTTTGCTAACAAATACTGCTGCTTTAACCTCTTACTGACATCACCAAAACAGGATTATTATTTGAATGTTTTTCCTGTAATGAATTTTAATGCTTGTGAAAAGTGCTGGAATGACAGCACTAGAAACTGAAGCCCTCTGTTTTCCACATGACTGGCACTCAGAGGCGACCACAGTGATGGCTTCTCCATGCTGCCCTGCTAATGTGCCTCAGCCCTGTCATGGAGAAATCACTCTCATAGGTGAAAGGGTAGTTCGAACTCCATGCCCACTCAGTCCTTGTGTCACTCATGTGAGACTGGTGCCGATTGCAATGGTGGCTTTGTGGTGTGGACACCTGCCCACAAGAAACCAGACTGCAGAACCACCACAACTCATTTCCCAGAGATGACTGAACAGTCATTGGATGCCACTACTGACCTGAACCAGACTCAAACCAGTGACCTACAGCTGACAGGTTCTCAAAAAGGAGTTGTAATTACTCAGAAGCACAAAAAGCTGGGTTTCAGAATGGACTACATACAGTTTACTGAGAGACTGTACCACTGACATTACAAATGGCAGTGCTGGGTAACAACAGCGTGGAGACAACCCCCCCCCCCAAAAGATTTTTAAGTCTGGTTTTTCCCCTCCGATTTTTGGTGTTACTATTCTGTCACCCACAGATCTGGGTCACAACATGGCATGCTCTTGTCCAGGCTAGGCTCTTTTCAAGCTACTGCCCCAGGACTGTAACCCCTGTCCATGGCTAGCCTGAAACCTAACCACACCCCCTCTCCCATTTAGATGCAAAGGACCAACCCTTTTGGTGGGGGAGAGAGAGAGAGAGAGAGGGAGAGAGGAGGAGAAGACCAGGGAGGCAGAGACAGTGGGTGTGCCTAGGGGACAGCACAACATGCGTGGAGACGTCACCCAATCAGCCCACCCTGTTGTTATGATAGTCCAAAGTTTCTTAACTACCCACTCTCCAGATTTTGGAGTGAAGGGTTCAATGGACCCTCACGCTAGCAGCACTGAAGAAAGCTGCATAACACAGCTTTAGTTTGTCACTGCTGTATGATACTCCCCCACCCGACGAGGTTGACTAGTTATCCAAGAAAACCTAACCATAAAGATGATGAAATGTTACCTTCTGCTTGGGGGAAGCATGCTGCCTGTGTGGCTCAAAACCTGGCACGCGGACACCTCTATTCCATTTCAGGGATCTCCAAAGTTCTGCACGTCCCATTGTGAGAAGGCCCAAGTGGGTAAAGAAAGGAGACCCCAGTTTTGTAAAGGGGAAGGGAGAGAGTCAACTGTACTCAAGAGCATTTGATACAGTTCACACTGCCTTGGTTTCACAAGCTTCTTTAGACAGATGAGACTGCTGTCACTTCCTTGACGTCAATGGATGGGTCAAGATAAGAACCACTTCTATCTGCTAAAGATCTTTTTACATAAGTTTGTTCTCTAAATACTCTTTTTTTTTTAGAGAACTAATTTAAAGACGCAGCAGTCACTCTCTTAAAGGGGGGCTCTGATCAGCAGGGAGTCACAGCTGGTATCAGCTGACCGCAATTTCCTAGCATTCCAAACTTAAACTGAATGTCTAGTGATTGTACACATACCTATGGGAATGAAAACAACCCATCTCCCTCACAGTTCAGTCTGTCCTACTGTGGAACTGGGATCCTTATCCTCTGCTTGTGACATCACACTTGGTTGCTAGGGAACGGATTATGAAATCACAAGCTGAGGCTTATGCCTCAGCTCTTGAACAGCATCAGGGAAAATGAACTTTAAAAGGCCAAGGGTCTTTTTTTTTTTATATATATACCTGTAGCTGTTTGCTCCTCAGACCACCATCTCTGCCTATCTTCAGGCTGGTGTTAAATAACCTCCCAGCCCAGTCACCCCCCACCCTCCATGTTCAAGTCAGTGGGGATTCATGCAAGAGTACTGGTGGCCATCATGAGGGAGGCCCAGGAAACATAGGGAGTTTTTTTTTTTTTGCTTTAGTTTCCTAGTCTCTCCCACCTCCCTATGGGCAGTGCCTCACCAGGCCTTGCTCACAAACTGTGATTCACCTGTGGAGAAGGTGAGCATCTGCAGATCCACTGGGGACGCTGCAGTGGTGGAAACACAGTGTTGCCCCTTACCGGCTAGGACAACAATCACCTAGCAGTACCCCCCCCCCCAGCACCCTAGCCACTCAACTCAGCTCCCCAAGTTTGCTTCTGCATCCAGGTCGCAGGAGCACTGACACGTTACCCACTAGGTCATCGGGCAGCCTAAGGATCCGGTTTGGATGCACATGTCCTTATTTATAATGTACAGAATGGCCGGCATTTCTATGATGTCTGGGATTGTTAGGTATTTTGGATCTGCTGATGCCAACTGGGATGTTTTCGATTATACTGGTAACTGGTGCTCCCCCAATAGAAAAGACGACAGTGGCACAGCAGCATGACCAGGGCCTGCACGAGACCCAGAACCCTACAATGGGGTCAGCTGGAGACTATAGTGGCACAGCAGCATGAACAGGGCCCGCACGAGACCTGGAACCCTACAAAGGGGTCAGCTGGAGACTATAGTGGCACAGCAGCATGACCAGGGCCTGCACGAGACCTGGAACCCTACAAAGGGGTCAGCTGGAGACTATAGTGGCACAGCAGCATGAACAGGGCTAGCACGGGACCTGGAACCCTACAAAGGGGTCAGCTGGAGACTATAGTGGCAAAGCAGCATGAACAGGGCCCGCACGAGACCTGGAACCCTACAAAGGGGTCAGCTGGAGACTATAGTGGCACAGCAGCATGACCAGGGCCCGCACGAGACCTGGAACCCTACAATGGGGTCAGCTGGAGACTATAGTGGCACAGCAGCCTGAACAGGGCCCACACGAGACCTGAAACCCTACAGTGAGGTCAGCTGGAGACTATAGTGGCACAGCAGCATGACCAGGGCCTGCACGAGACCTGGAACCCTACAATGAGGTCAGTTGGAGACTATAGTGGCACAGCAGCATGACCAGGGCCCGCACGACACCTGGAACCCTACAATGGAGTCAGCTAGAGGCTATAGTGGCACAGCAGCATGAACAGGGCCCACACAAGACCTGAAACCCTACAATGAGATCAGCTGGAGGCACTGCACAAGTCACACAGGTCAGGTGATTACTTATGGAGAGGGTACAGTCATGGTGACCCTTGATCATTGGGTGGCCAGGGGGGTGATAAAAATATTTAAAAAAAAAAAGACCAACAACATACACAAATCATTCTACATTCAGACAATCCTGTCCCTAAGACACAGACAGCAATTTGTTCCCTAACACTCCCTTGTAAGCAGACCTTGCACTTAAAAATAAATTAGAATTTGTCCCCTAATGGAAAGAACAGAAAATCTAGAAATAAATGTGTGTGTGTGTGTGTGTGGGAGTCTGATAAGGACCAGCCCCTCCTCCTACAGAGTCATTACAAAGTGTCTGCCACAAACAGCAAGCAGAAAATCTAACAGCACACAGAGGCAGAAACCACTGTGCCCCACCGCTCTTTAGTGAAGTACAGGTTTCTGTAGCTTTACTGGCTCAAAAAATGGATACAAGCCCGTGCCTAGAGCCCACGCTGTCACAGTGTCTACAGACAGGTTTAGTGACAGTAGTTCTCTTTTGGACAATCTAGTTTATTTATCCATGCCGGTCCAGCACAATGCCTGATGAGAGAGATCGGACAGTCCATGGAAGGGAGAGCTGCACAACTTCAACAGTTCCCAACCCAAGCCAGCCATCTCTGTGCAGTTCGCATATCCCCCAAGCCAGCCACCTCTGCAGAGTCGCAGATTTCCCCAAGCCAGCCAAGTTCTGCGGAGTCGCACATCCCCCAAACCTGCCAAGCTCTGCGGAGCCACACATCCTCCAAACCTGCCAAGCTCTGTGGAGTTTCACACACCCTAAGCCAACCACCTCTGCAGACTCGCAGATTCCCCCAAGCCTGCCAAGCTCTGCGGAGTCACACATCCCCCAAGCCTGCCAACTCCGAGTAGTCACAGATCCCCCAAGCCTGCCAGATCTGCGGAGTCACAGAACTCCCAAACCTGCCAACAGTTTAATTCTGGTGGCCTGACTAGCTAATAGACCCGGGAGAAATTTGCTTTTAACACCAGGATAACACCATTGTAAGTACAAACCATACTCCCAAAAGAATCAACTATTTTTTCCCCTCTTTGTGCAAACGGCAAGTTCTTAGATCTGTGCTCCTGTTTCCCAGATTGTGTTAATCTAGTTTGATATGAACAAGGCTGAGCCTTTGGGGGAATGAAATATGGCTAACTGGACTGGCAGAGGATTACAAAACCTTTTACCCTCTAAGTCGCAGATTGGAATCTAGACCCATGCTGGGTTGAAAGCTGTCAGTATGTGGCCAGCACACAAGCACAGCATTAGCACTACCACTTGTGGCACCTTGATCGAGTTTGAAGCAGGCTTCAGCCATTGGAGGGTTAGCTGGGAAGGAGGACTGAGTGTCTAAGGGACTTCTCTACTCTCCTCCGGGGAGGGAAAAGCATGGCGCCCAGAGCTTGACTGTCCCCTAGCAGTGGCTGGGGGACAGTATACTGGGCAGTGGAGCAGTGGCAGGCATCTAGAGTGCCATGCATGGTAACACTATTAACACCATTACATGCCACTCCGTGCCACGGGAAGGGAACAAGAGATGAGGAAACATGCTGGATGGCAGGATGAGCACAGTCTCTTGTAGGCCCCGCACCTGGCAACTCAGGCACGGCTGGATGATCACTGTTCCTTGCAGGCCCTGCACCCAGCGACTCAGGCATGGCCATATGATTGCTGTTCCTTGCAGGCCCTGCACCCAGCGACTCAGGCACAGCAGGAAGATCTCTGATCCTTGCAGGCCCCACACCCAGTGACTCAGGCACGGCAGGATGATCACTGTTCCTTGCAGGCCCCACACCCAGCGACTCAGGCACAGCAGGATGATCACTGTTCCTTGCAGGCCCCACACCCAGCGACTCAGGCACGGCAGGATGATCGCTGTTCCTTACAGGCCCCACACCCAGCGACTCAGGCACGGCAGGATGATCACTGTTCCTTGCAGGCCCCACACCCAGCGACTCAGGCACGGCAGGATGATCGCTGTTCCCTGCAGACCCCACACCCAGCAACTCAGGTACGGCAGGATGATCGCTGTTCCTTGCAGGATCTGTAGCCAGCAACTCGGGCACGGCCGAATGATCGCTATTTCTTGCAGGCCCTGCACCTGGTGACTCAGGCACAGCAGGATGATTGCTGCTTCTTGCAGGCCTTGCACCTGGCAACTCAGGCACAGCCAATGGATCCTTGACCCAGCAGGTACAGTGGACTCTATGCCACCCCACCAAAGGGGTAATCCGTAGAAGCATGGTTTGGTAAGTCCTGAGGGAAACTGGGGTGACAGGGCTAGGGGGGCCAGCAGAACAGGGCGGGGGGGGGGAATGATTAACTGAAAAAGAAAGCTATCAGTACGTGATAGCTGTTTGGTGGCCTACAAGAAATGAACCTGGGAGAAGGTGGACTCAGAAAGAGATAGGAGAAATCACCATAGGACATCCAGATGAAACAATGGCAAACTGTAAGTAAGTAAAATAAGTCACAGTACAGAAGGGATTGGAACAAATGGACAAAATTTTTTTATTATTAACAGAAGCAAAGAATGAATATTGCTGGCGGTGAGCAAGAGGCCTACCCTACGTGGTGAGGGTCAGCAGGTGCCCATGCGACTGCAGAAGTAAAACTGATGCAGGCCTTCCGGTATGAACACAAAAGGACCTTTCTTTCCTACTCCCTGAGGAAGTGGTGATTAAGGGCTAATGACATTAACATATAAACCCAGTGTGCCTGGCAGCATATGGCAGTGATTATTTCTGCTAAGTGTTTGAGGGGAAGTGATAACAGCCTTGCATTTTTTTGGGGCAAAAGATTTTGTCCTGCCACAGCAACATTACTGAGAGCTCTGACAAACCCTTTCTGGGATTCTTCCTTAAACCTTGTATCCCACAAACAGTTCTGAAGCCCACAAATGTAATTTTTTTAAAATAATGCACCGTTGGCCTTTTTTACCTAGCACCTGTCTGCATCTTTATACATGGACTGATTCAATGCTTGAATTCAAGACGACATGTCAATATCTTATAGTGCAACCTGTGTTATAAAGGATTGAAACAGAGCTACAGTTTGAGACATTGGAAGGGACTGTTCCCAATCCTTGGTAACTGTTTATAATTCACTGTCCTTTTTCCACCTGATAATAAAGTGGAGTTAAAATAAATAAAACTTGCTAACTGTGACATCCAGCTTTTGCTCTAATGTGCTGGTCCCCCCCCCCCCCTTTCCGGATGCAGGCCATCTTCTGGGAACAGCCAGCTATAAAAACATAGAAAATATTTCTCAGTTATGTAAGATGTGGATGTATGCCAGGCTAACTAAAGAGTAACCAAGCCTAGCAAAGGACTGGTGAGGTGTGGAGCCCCTTCCTCTTGGCTCCTGTATAATCCAGATTAATGGTCAACGTCAAATTCCAGTCCCCTGCTAGACATATTGGCAGGTCTGTCCAGGAGCTAGAGTATGCAATAGGTTCATGAAGAAACGCCTGGGTTACCTTTATCAGGGCAGAGCATACTCTCTAGTACAATCCCTTTCTGTTGCAACATGCCTCTCAACAAAATATACCTGCCTCTCACAACCTTTATGTCCTGTATTAAATGGAATTGTGTATCCCTGGAAAAAGGAATACTAACTACTCAATTTCTGGTATCACCCCCTGTGCTGTCAGGCTGCACAACCCAATTCCTACAGAGTAGCAAAGATTGTTTTGGTTTCATGCGTCTCTCCTGTAAACATGCTATTTGCACTCTAAATTTCTTGAGTTGTCGGAGGACTTGGAACCTTGTTTCTTTGGTTTAAGTATGGATGCTGTGTAGGAAGGTGCTTTTGCATGGGAAGATGGGGGCAGAAGGAAATGTTAGAAATGACGACATGGCCAGCCCGCCAGTGCAGTGGAAGTGCTACTGCTTGCAACACCGACAACCAGGGTACTGGAACGAGACAGGGTTGTCGGAGGGCTGGCTGGGGGCATGGAAGGAGTATTGCATATCCCAATGGACATTCTTCTCCAGGGAGGGGAGAATCGCCGATTCGCTGCTCTGCCACCACCCTGTGTGACCACAGGTGGCAGTGCAGGGGAGCGCTTGTAGGGAGAGACTGGAGCGAGTGTCAGATCAGGTGGTTGTGCCAGCGTGGTGGCACCCAATGATGCGGCACACTCCTGAAGGGAGGGTGGGACTAACAGGAAAAATCAGGGCTGGACTTGGCAGATGAAGCTTCTGCTCACCCACCATGCTCAGTACTTGACTTCCACCACTACCATTCAGGGGATCTGTCAGGTCTTCACCTCTGCTATGGCTGCCAGATGGAAAGTGGGGTAGAAGTGCCAAAGTGGCTGAAGGCATACCTGTTCCTGGGGGAGGGCAGCAAAGCAGTTTGTCACAGGATGGTCTTGGGGGGACTGGACACATAGGTGGTAAAGTCTCAGTGAGCAGAAACCAGGACTTGGCAAGGGTGGAAGGAGGTCCCAGCCAGGACCCAGAGGGAAAAATATGTTCAGAAAAAAAAAAAGAAGAAGCTATAAAGTGAGGCCGGAGCGCTGTTGAGCACACCTACCGAACAGACACACTGAGGAAGAGTTCTATAACTTATAACTTCAAGCTTCAAAAAACTGGACTTTTAGTATTACTGCATGAATTTGAAAGGCACCGGCGAATTCTCTATAATTATTGCTGAATCTATACATACTAAATTTGCTAAAATGGGATGCACCAACAAAGCGGTGGTGGACAAAAACTTACCTCGACTAGAAACACACTAGCTCATGAATCTCAACGGTGACAGGGCCAGAGCCCTTCACTGGAGGGCTCCTATAAAATCAATGCTAATTGACTCTAAAGTCGAATTGATTCTGACACAGCTTACTGAACAAGACAGTAAAATCAAGACAGTCTCCAAAGTTGCCTCAACAGCTGAATCGACAGCTTCTAAAGCAATGGCGAGTACCAGTAAGCTGACGCAGGAGAGTGCACAACTTCAAAACAGTCTCGAGGCACTGGAAAACACGCAGAAGGCAGCCAATGTTCAAATTGTGGGCCTTTCAGAGAGCTGTGCAGGAGACAGTCTATTAGCCTTTTTAATAACCTGGCTGCCTCAAAATTTAGAGGGAGCACTGACAGCAGATAATTTCGTCAAGGCTTACTGCATTTCCCCAAGAACGGCAGCGGGTCAGGGCGATGCTCCTCGTACGATTTTGCTGGTAACCACCAGGGCCTCCATTAGGGATCTAATCCTGCAAGCGGCAAGAGGATTGGGACAACTACACTGGGAGGGAAGATCCATACATCTGTTCCCCGACCTTTCATCTGTCACAAGAGCCAGGAGAAAGAAGTTTGACGGGGTGAGAGCCAGACTGCGCAGTTTGGATAACGCCTATTCTTTAATGATGCCCATTAGTCTGCACATACAATATGGAGGGCACACATTCCAGTTTTCAGACCCAGAGGCGGCGGGAAGAAAGGTGGAGGCCAGAGGAAGAGAATTCGAGCAATTGGGGATGGAGGACTCATCTGATGCAGAATCAGCAACCAGAGAAAATGCTGGTGAAAAGATGGGACTCAATTGTCTGACTGTCAGGTTTTTACCTGTTTAAATCTTCTATTTCCTCAGCTAAATTCATGTTAGAGCAGTAGTAAGTCAATTAGTAAAGTAGATGGATCTGTAAGAACAGCTAAATTATTTCTGTGTTACAAATATTTTTTCTCATTCAGATGAATTATTGATCTGTATACGCAATTTGTAGAGACGGAGTCTCTTTCGTTAGTGTTACATATGTTTGATTTAAAATATTACAGATGGGGTCATATCAACACTGGTTTGTTGAATTAATGTAACTTGGATTAAACATTTTTTATTGGGGCTAGACCACCCATAGTCCTGTAGGGTTTGGCATATCAAGGACAATCTATCTGGACTGAATTATCTTGCAATACCCCCATATCCTTTTTACAAGATTGCATAGACTGGTGACTACTTATACATTGAATGTCTTGTGTATAAACGTGATCTCTTGCATGAGATAGTTATATAACATACTAACTGCCAGCAGATTAGGCCATGCGGTCTATCGAGACTGCTCCAAACCTCAGATCCCTAGCTGGGTACAGAGATCTTCCCCCCTCCCTTGTGTTCCGGAACGCCCATCATCCCCCCAGGCCAGGCCTTCCCTTGATTACTTTCCTTTCTGAATCTGTCCCACCCTCTCTTAAAACCTTCCACCGTGAAGCCTGAACCAGCCCTCCAGGCAGCGACTCCATGGTTCCACCACCCTCTCAGTGAAGAACCCCTCTTCTCCCCTCATCCTTCCACCTTCAGATCATGTCCTCTGGTGATACCTCCCTCCTTCAGTCTAAACATCCCCTCCATATTAGCCCCGCTTATTCCTTGAGGTACTTGAAGACCTCGATCATGTCACCCCCCCCCGTCTCGCCTCTCCTCCAGTGAAAACAGGTCGAGCTCCTCCAGTCTACCCTCATATGTCAGATCCCCTAGTCCTCATATCATCTTGGTAGCCCTCCTCTGGACTCTCTCCAGGAGCTGTATGTCCCTCTTTAGATGCAGCCTGCAGTACTACACACAATACTCCAGGTGCGGTTGATCCAGCCCATTATACAGCAGTAGGATCACTTCCCTGCTCGAGGTGATGCCCCTTGGGATGCATCCCAACATTCTGTTTGCTCTGGCAGCCACTCTCTTGCACTGCTCAGAGTTATTAATACTTGCATCCACCATGACCCCTAGGTCTTTTTCCCCCCAGAGGCCTCCAGTGTCCCCCCCCAGGGTATACACATGATTGGGGTTTCCCCTGCCCTAGATGTAATACCTTGCACTTGGAGGAATCGAAATTTAATCTCCGGGAGTGAGCCCAACTGACCAGGGTCTCTATATCCCCCTGCAGGGCCAATCTCCCCTCTTCCCCCTCAACTACTGCTCCCATCTTAGGGTCATCAGCGAAGAGACTCATTTACTCCCTATTCCTTCCCTAATGTCTGATATGTAAGCATTAAACAGGATTGGACCCAGGACCGAACCCTGTGGTACCCCGCTACTGACTCATCTAGAGTTCGAGAGCTCCCTGCCAACCACGACTCTCTAAGTGCGACCAGTTAGCCAGTTTCATAGCCATCTTACCATCAATGGGCCCACCCCCAACCCCATCAGTTTCCCCATCAGGCCATAGTGGGGGACTGAGTCAAACGCCTTCCTGAAGTCTGAAAATAGTACATCCACTGGCCTTCCCCTGTCCAGTTCAGATGTTACCCAGTCATAGAACTCCACAAGGTTAGTTTGACACGATCTGCCAGGCACAAAACCATGTTGCTTGCTATCCCTCCTTCTCCAGGAACACCTCCAATCTTTCCTTCAGTATACTCTCCATTAATTTCCCCACCACCGATGTCAAACTGATGGGTCTACAGTTTCCTGGCATTTCCCTCAACCCCCCTTTATGGTATTATATGATATTGTCTTTTATATGTAAAAGCAATAAAATCAAAAAAAATAAATAAATAAAGTGAGGCCAGTTCAATTGCATGAGCAGCAGATCACTGCTCTGGCAACCTGACAACTTAAGTTTGCACTCCAAGCCTGGAGTGCCGCTTGGTGCGTGACACCTGAGGGAGGTTAACAGTGTTGCCCTTGGCAGCATGGGTGACCAATGATCATCCTACAGGACCATCCCGGGTGTGATCATGAGAGGGATGTGGGTGGGATTCTAACTTTTTGAGAAAAAAATCTCCATAGTTGATGTCAGAATGAAGGTCAGGGAACTAACAGCTGCACACTCGCTCCAAGCACAGAGGAACAATTGCCTCCTGCCCCATTGTCTAGCTGAGGCAATCTGCGTCCTAGCCCCCTGGGCAAGAACAGGAAACCCCGCCTCAGGGAGAGGTGATAAGCTGGGGAGCAGTGGCCCTGAAAGAGCAGCGTTGTTTGCATCGGAAGGGACTCCAGCTCAGTACACAGGCTCTGGGTGAGATACAGTGAGGTGACCCCAGTACTTGAGCTGAGCATAAAGTGACTAACTAAAAAAAGAAGCTATGAAAGGGTGATGTGTACGTGTGCTCATGGGAGAACGGTTTGTGACATCTGCAGAACGATGAGCTATGGACCTCTAGTAGAACAACCTCTAGAAGAATGCCAAACTACAGCTCAGCTGTGGATGATTATTTTGCAGCTGTGTAATGATGAGCTGTAAATACCCATGTCTCATGTAACACAATTAAGCAGATGGCCAATGGGCCGTTCAGGCTCTGGGTGTTAATTTAGGATCTGCTCAATAATGGGGCAATAATGCTCATGGATCATTGTAAGGCAGTTTGGCAAAGGATGGTTCCAAAAGGGTCGAAGGGAAGGCAGCCAAGCCTGACACCAGGAACAGCAAAGGAGGCTCCACCTGTGTGACTCAAAGAACAGGTTCAACACAAGTTTTAAATCAGACAGCGCACTTACAAACAGCAATGCTTCCAACTTACAATGTTTGGAACACAGAAACGTAGAGAATGACTGCAGATAAATGCCTATCAGCCCATCTAGCCCACCCGAGCCTGTGTGCCCCTGTAAGGCCTCCCCCCTCTTCACACACTATTCCCATGTGCCCATCTCATCCCTATCTGAACCACCTCTCAACTGTTTCAGCCCCGATGAACCCCTCCAGAAATTTGTTCCAGTCCATTGCCACCCCTTCTGTGAAAATGTACTTTTTTTGCACCTCCCCCCCGCATGGCAGATGTACCATGTTCTGGTCAGGTGTACCAGCCATCATAGATACAAAGATACATAGACAGTGTCGGCAGATAAGGGCCTATGGCCCACCCAGTCTGCCCATTTAAGTTTGTAAGTTCAGTTTATGTTTTCCAGGAAGTCTGTTGCCCCTTACCCCTGACCTCCAGAATTCCTTTATGTCTATCCCATGCATTCTTAAATCCCGTGATTGTTTCAGCCCCCACCACTTCCTCTGGCAGGGTGTTCCACTTGTCCACCACCCGTTCTGTGAAGAAATTCTTCCTCACATTTCCTCTGAATCGTCCTCCTCCAACTTCATCCCATGCCCTCTAGTCCTGGAACATCTTTTTCGCTTAAAAATAGTGCATTCCTGCACCCTGTTCCTCCCTGTAAGATACTTGTATGTCTCTATCATATCCCCTCTCTCCCTCCTCTCCTCCAGGGAGTACATGTTCAGTGCCTTCAACCTGTCCTCATAGGACTTGTGATGCAATCCATGCACCATCTTTGTTGCCCTCCTCTGAACCTTCTCTACCCTGTCTATGTCCTTATGTAGGTAAGGTCTCCAGAACTGCACATGTACTCCAGGTGGGGCCTCACTAGTGTCTTGTATAGTGGAATTATGACCTCCCTTTTCCTGCTGGTGATGCCCCTGCCTATGCATCCCAGCATCCTATTTGCTTTACCTGCTGCCTTGTCACACTGTTTCCCTGCCTTGAGGTCATCAGAGATGATAACTCCAAGATCCCTTTCCTGCTTGGTGCATGCTATATCCTCACCCCCCCAATGATATATATATATATATATATATATATATCATGTAGCTACAGGCGGATGGGTATTTCCCTTGTTATGGTTGCCCCTTCGTTCTGTTCTTCCCAGTCCCCCTAGGGATACTGGATTAATGGTACCAAGGTCCCCGAGTCGAGTATGCTGATGCACATTCCACGATTTGTGGCGTAATATCCCTCCCTTCCTGTGTCCCAAGCGCATTTCCGCCTGTACATCTACAGGTGGCAGTAGCACTGCAGGATGCAGGTCCCTTCCCCTCTGGAGAAGAAGATCCTCCCTCCCCCAAGCCAACTCCCCTCTGACAATGATGACCCATGCTCATTCCTGAACCCAAGTCACCAGCGTCCCGAGCGAAAGCCCTATCTCTGTACCGATGGGATGACATAAACACACACTTTCTGAAATCCTTTCCATCCCCCACACCAGTTTCTGGGAGTTTCCCCTGGTATCCATGTTACCACTCATTGTAAACAGCTCTCTGTAGTCCAGCCTGTTTGTTCCGCAGAGGTTCTTGAACCTCTCGGTCATGTCACCCCTCTTTGTGAATCCGCACTTGGACACACAACAATCCGACTCTGGATCCAAAATCTGACTTTGGTGGGATTACTGTCAGATCTGGAGGCGGATACCCGCGCTATTCGATGGAGGGTGGTCAGATCCACAAAAGTACTATCCAAGCACCATTAAAACAAACCAATACTTAATCTTTTCTACAGATGCAGTGAATTAAAAGTGTGCTTCTGAAGTGGCCTACCTCATGCTTTGTGAAAAGTTGGGCTTCATGCTAAATTTTGTGAAAGCGTGATTTCACAATAAGTTTTCTTCAAAAAAAAAAAAAAGTTCCCACCCTCACAGCACCCAATCACACCCTCCTCCACCCAGACCCAGCCAGTAAATACAGGTTACTCACCTGTAACAGGAGTTCTAGGAATGGCATATGTTGTTCATCCACACTTATTGGCAGGTTCCTTGCTGCTTTAAATCTTGCCGGAAGGTCTTCAAGCTGGCTCCTCCCACCCACCCGGGTGGTAAAACTCTCGGCTCCGCCCCATGACACCAGATCTGGCCCGCTGGAAGCTCAGGTTGTGCTGCCGGAGGTTGGGAGGTCGTTGGATGAACAACATATACCATTCCTAGAACTCCTGTTACAGGTGAGTAACCTGTATTTCTAGGGACATGGATATGTTGTTCATCCACACTTATTGGCAGACTCCTAGCAGTTCTCCGGGAGGAGGGAGGCAAGGCACACCCCCAATACTTACTTGGGAAATAAGGATTGGAGAACCGAGGCCCCAAAACCAGCATCCCGGCGTGACTCAAGGTCGATGTGGTAATGGGTAATAAAGGTGCGTGCTGACTTCCAGGTAGCAGCCCTGCAGATTTCCTGGATAGGGACGTCCCTGGATGCAGCCACCGATGCAGCAGTATGACTGGTAGAATGAGCTCTTATCCCTCTGGGAGGCTCCATGCCCGCCAACTTATAGCAGTGATCTATGCAGGAGGTGACCCACCTGCTCATCGTCCGCTTGGCTGCAGGTCTGCCAGGTGCGGCTCAGCGTGAGGTGACAAACAGCTGGCAACCTCTCCCGAATTTCAGCCGTGCGCTCCTTATAATAAGTGAGCGCCCTTCTAGGGTCCAGAGTATGGAGCCTATATTCGGCCTCCGAGGTGTGACTGGGGTAGAACACTGGCAGAGTCAGCGCCTGGTTAAGGTGAAACTCCGACACCACCTTCGGAAGGAATTTCGGGTGGGGGCGCAGGACAACCTTGTCCCTGTGGAAGACCAGGTAAGGAGACTCGATGCAAAGCACCTGGAGCTCTCCCATCCTTCTGGCTGACGGATAGCCACCAAGAAGGCGGTTCTTCCACGACAGGTGAGAGAGTTCACACCTGTGCATTGGTTCAATGGCTTGCCCATGAGCTTTGCCAGTACCAGCAGTAGATCCCACGGAGGTGGAGGTTCTCGCACCGAGGGGAAATGTGATCAAGGCCTTGAAAAGCGCCCGACCACCTTTCCTGTGCCACCGACTGCTCTCCGCCCATGCCCGTAAGCAGAGATGGCTGCCAGGTGCACCTTTAGGTCGCCGACCTAAGCCCTTGACTAGAAAGGGACCATAAATAGTCCAAAATGCTTGCCACAGAACAGGAGGAAGGGTCCAAGCCCTGTTCCTGACACCAAATGGAGAATCTCTTCCATTTGAAGGCGTAGCATTTTCTGGTCGACTCACGGGATGCCCTCAACCACATTGAGGACCTCGTCCGGAAAGACCCAAGGCCTGGAACTCTAGCCGCTCAGGAACCAGGCCGTCAGGGTGCAGGGATTGAAGGTCCGGATGGAACACCTTCCCTGATTGACTGAGAGCAGGTCCGGGCGAGCTGGAAGCTGCCTCGGGAGCCTGGAGCTGAGGCTGAGGAGATCTGGGTACCAGAACTGGCGGGGCCAGTCTGGGGCTATCAGGATCACCTGCGCCTTGTCCCTCCTTGCTTTGAGAAGCACCTTGTGAATCAAGGGAAATGGGGGAAAGGCGTAGAAGAGGCCCAGGGTCCACAGCCTCGAGAAGGCATCCCCCTGCAGCGAGCCCTGCTGAGGGGGGCGGGCATGAAACAGCCTCAGCTTCGCGTTCTCCCTGGAGGCAAACAGGTCCACCTGAGGTGTGCCCCAGTGGGAGAACAGATCTTGCACTACCACCGGCAGGAGAGACCACTCGTGAGATGCAGCCCCCATCCGGCTCAGGGCATCGGCCAGGGTGTTGGAGGCTCCTGCCACATGAATGGTTAGGAGATCCGCCTCCAGGCTGCGCGACGAGTGACCAAATGCGACAGCTTCCTTGCATAGAAGCATGGAGCTGCCCCGCCCTGGCGGTTCAGGTAGTACATGGTCGTGGTATTGTCCGTCTGGACTCTGACCACTTGACCCCGGAGAAACGGAGCAAAGGCGGTGAGAGCTAGGCGGACCGCTCGGAGCTCCAGCAGGTTGATGTGGCATCGGGACTCCCGCGGGGACCAGAGGCCGTGCACTCGGTGTTCCCCCAGATGGGCACCCCAACCCATCAGAGAGGCACCGGTCGATAGAGAGACCGTCGGCTCGGGGCCGACAAACGGGATGCCCTCCTGCAGATGAAATGGAACGGTCCACCACTGGAGAGCTGCCCACATCTCCTGGGTCACTATCACTAGCTGGTCCAAAGGATCGCAGCGTCAGGACCACTGGCTGGCCAGTCCCCACTGAAGGGCGATGTGCCAGCGGGCCCAACGGACCACGCTGGTACAGGCCGCCATGAGACCCAGAAGGCGAGGAAGTCCCGGGCTGGGCGCGATTGCCCAACCAGAAATGACTGGGCAAAGGAGGTAAGAACCTCGGCCCTGTCCGCCCGGAGCCGTGCTCTGGCTCGAAGAGAGTCGAGCTCTGCCCCAATGAACAGGATCACCTGCTTCGGCTCGAGTTCCGACTTGGCCTCGTTGATGAGAAGGCCGACTTGAGAGCAAACCTGGACGGCCAGATCTCTGGACCGCTCCACCTCCCGTCTGGAGGGGGCTGCTATCAGCCAATCGTCCAGGTAAGGGTACACCCGGACCCCTAGGCGCCGCAGGAATGCTGTCACCACTGCCATGCATTTGGTGAAGACCCTGGGAGCTGGAGATAAGCCGAAGGGCATGGCTCGGAACTCGAAGAGGGATCCCTCCGCTCGAAAGCGGAGGAATCTCCGATGTGACGGACGGATAGGGACGTGAAAGAACGCGTCCTGTAGGTCCAGAGAGCAGAACCACACGCCGTGTTCCAGAGATGGTATTATCTGTGCCAGAGTGACCATCCTGAAGGTTCGAGACCTTAGGAACTTGTTCAGGTCGTGTAGGTCGAGAATGGGGCGCCAGCCCCCCGTCCGTTTCGGAACCAGGAAATACCTGGACCTTGAACGGGTCTGAAGGGGGTCCTCTACCTCCGTGATCACCTCCTTTTGGAGGAGGAGGAGGCGATGTCGGCTCGGTGAGCCGCCAGTGAAGCTCACGGACCCGGGCCCCAGGTGCGGCAGCTCTGAAGGGCAGGGCCTCTCTCGAATTCAGAGGTAGGCCTTTTTCCACCACCTCCAGTACCCACCTGTCCGTGGTAACAGCGGACCAGGTGGAAAGGAAGTGTCTGAGCCGTCCCCCCACGGGGGGAACCAGGGGTGAGGTGACAGGGATGGGGCGTACACCTCAGCCCCTTCACTGGGCAGGCTTGGAGGAGGGACCGGCCGAGGGACCTCCTGGGCCTTTACCTCCCTGCTTCCTGTTGGAGGAAGCCGACGGCTTGGGCTTGGGATACCAAGGTCGAGCCTGCTGGCCCTGACGTTGCTGGGCCGGGCGCGCGCGGGCGCAGAAGGACGAAAGGGCTTAGACTGTGGCTTGTGGCCTTTGTCCTTCTGAGCAGAAGAGACCGAGTCCAAGGTAGCATTGGACTTCTCGATCCTCTGCAGGTGACCTTCCACCCCAGGGCCGAAGAGGTCAGTCCCCAAAAAGGGAACATCCGCCAACTTGTGCTGGGTATCCAAGGTAAAGGTGGATATCCTCAGCAGCTCCACTGACGCATGGCCACTGCAGCCGCCAAAGACCTGGCACATGAGTCCCCGATGTCTAACGCAGTCTGGAGCTGCTGTTTAGCCACTGCCCTGCCCTGGTCCCGCACCTGCCTGACCGTAATCTGCAGATCTGCGGGAAGATGAGGGACAACCTCATCCAGGGAGCCCAACAGGGCGTGAGAAAAATGTGCCATGAGGACGGCCGAACTGGCCTGACGAAGGCCGAGAGAGGACGCAGCATAGACTTTTCGCCCGGCATAATCCAATTTCTTGGATTCCTTGTCGGGAGGTTTGTCCACATCCCTGGCATTCCCGCACGCTGAAAACGCTGTCGGTAACCAACCCCTCGCGGGTGTTCCAAAAACGGACAGGGAACTGGTAGGGACCGCATACTTCCTGGCCAACCTGGCCGGCGGCGCAGGGCAGGAAGCAGGATGCTGCAAAGTTCCAAGGCCGGACCCACTATGGCTTCCGCCACCGGAAAGGCCTCCGTAGGAGAATCCCCTCAGTCCAGAATCTCCGTGAGGGGATACCTGGCCCATTTAGAAACGGGTTTGAGCTTCATCCCGGTGGACTCCGAGATGAGTCGAAGCAACCCTAAGAAGGACGGAAGGCTATCGTCCATTGACTGCCCTCCCGGGGACTCCACGCTCCATGCGCTTGGAGAAGAGGAGGAACCATCATCGGACTCAGAAGAGTCCTCAAAGAGCTGCCTCGGCCCTGGAGCCACCCTCCACCTGCCGAGGTTTATCGGGAGTGAGGGTGACAGACAACCTATGGGGTAAACCCAAACCGACCAAGAATTTTTGGTCGAGACCCCAACTAATGGCTGTGGAGGCGGAGGTTCCACCAGAATCGGTGGGGCAGCTGGAATTGGCCGGACAACCGCCTGAGAACAGACTCCTCGACCACAGCGAGGGGTTGGTTTGGCTGCTCGGTGACAACCATTAATGGCGGGAAGGCGACTGGGTGGCTTATTCCGGTCAAAGGAACTGTTGCCACATAAGTTCCCACCCTCCGACGCAACTTTGCGCCAAGCCTCCTCGCCCAAGGAAGGGAAGAGCGGTGGCGCTGGCTTGCCGCAGGCCGAGACCGAGACCGCCTTAAGGCGCGGGATCGCTGGACCATGAGGATGTCCGAGACCGAGAGTCTCGACTAGGCCAAGGGAGGCGAGGAGAAGTGTCGGAAATCGGCACTCCCCTTGGCTCGGACGATCCCACTGAAGGCTCCGGAACCGGAGGCACAGACGAGCCGACGGGATCCTCAACTTCCACCGGGGGAACCGGGGAGAGGGGATTCTCAGCTTCTCCAGCCGACAACCTGTCTAACGGGTCAAGAAAAATCTCGACCGCGTCGACAGTAGTCTCGGTCAACTGGCCTGACGGGGACACCGTGAAGCCAGTGGCTGAAGCTGAAGGGTCGACCGAAGTCAACTGTCAACAAGGGGAGGGGGATCTTTCCCGCTCCCAAGAGCGTCGACGGAGAGACTTACTTTTGCTCTTTTTGGACCTGGAAAAAGGTCCCGAAGAAGTTGGACCCTCACCTTTGGTCGAGAGGGTCAGCACAAAGCTCCTTAAAAGAAGCGGTCTGAGCACCCGAGAGAAGCGGGACAAATACGCCAGCGGTAGAAGCGGCCCCTCCCTCTTCCGAGAGGCGATCATCTGCTCTGATCCGACCCGCCAAACCGCGGACACCACCAATCGGGCCTCTTTAGATTTCACCGGTGGAATTCTTTTCTCGGGGCGCCCCAGTTGTAATCGGGCAGCACAGTCTTCAAGGACGTAGGCCGAAAAGGAAGAGCACAAGTCGCAGGCCTGCGGGTCGTGCTCAAGGCCCAGGCAGTAGACGCACGTGGAGTGCGGATCCATCCTAGACATCTTCTGCCCGCAAGGGCACCTCCGAAAACCGGGAGTCGATTTGTCCATCGCAGCCGCGAGGAGAAGACCACCGAAGTCTTTTAGCAAAAAACCTTTTAATTTCGAACTTTTCGAAGAATTAGGAACCAGTCAATCGCAACGCATTAAGGAGGGAACCTGAGCTTCCAAGCGGTAAGGAAGATCTGGCGTCATGGGGCGGAGCCGAGAGTTTTACCACCCGGGTGGGTGGGAGGAGCCAGCTTGAAGACCTTCCGGCAAGATTTAAAGCGGCAAGGAACCTGCCAATAAGTGTGGATGAACAACATATCCATGTCCCTAGAAATAATGTTACACACAAAGTCTTCACCAACTACCCTTCCCCACTGTGGAAGTGTTGTGGGATTCAGACTCAGACACCAGCGTAGATGAAACATACTGGACAGGTTTTATTCAAAACAGGAAACAAAACAAAAATAAAACGAACTGTACGAATAACAAAGTAAAAGAGGAATACTTCATCCAATAAACAATCCAGAGGTTCCAAAGCCCAGAAAATAAACAAAGCAAATAACATCCCTTAGAATATACATTACTAAGGTTAGGGTCAGCTCCTTGCTGAGCCCTGGACTAGACTGCCGAAGAACAGCCCTTTTGCTGCTTATATAAGACAAAGTTAACATGTGATCAAGGAGGCCCCTTCCCTTCTTACATAACTAAACCTAAAAAGCTTTGTAAATCATCTTAATATCATTTTGATATATTCAGATATTCATATTTAAGATATCTAACATATTGGAGGGGTTAACGTGTTTAAATAAATGATTTTAACAAATACTAACACGAAAATGGGCTGTACCTACGATCTCCAGGCTCCTCCCACAGATTCTCTGTATAAATATATGAAGTGTTTGGCCGGCCGGTTCTTAGGTGAACAGAGAATAAGCTGGAGGGAGTGGAGTTCTGGGATCATAAGGTCACAGCACTAAGCTCTCCAAGAAACATCCCAAAAGGTAAATGTCCAAGTTCAATCATTATTACAGCTCAAACAATCATTATTACAGCTCAAATGAAATGTGCAAAAGAAAAGAGTGTTGGTTTCACAGAACCCACACTGTTTGTCTCACTCAGACCTCGTACTAAAGCTTTGAGCTCTAAGAACCCAAGCAACAGAATACCCCCAGAACTAATAGTCATGCTTTGCTCTATGTTCAACCCATGCTCAGTAGGAAGGCTGAATCCCGAGCGAGTGCTTAAATGAGAAGTTCTAGCCCCTAAACACTGAGGAAACTGTGTTAGTGTTTCCTTGCATTCCTCAGTCCCTTTTGCCAGATTCAGGAGTCCGCTTGCACAAAACAGATTGTGCCATAACTAGGGGGCTCTGCATGACAGCAGCGGACATTTCTCTTACTTATATCCCTTCAGCAACATCCCCTTGCAACCACAGACCGGAAAGGGGAGTTTTTGAACTTGTTAATAACGTCGACTGCTACGCGTGCACACATTCAAGCAGGCATCGTGGGCGTGACGCTCGTAGGCAAGTGCGAGTACTCGCAGAGTACAGAACGGAATCGAGCTATTATTGAGAGACCTTTACAACGGAGATCAGGGACAGGGAGAACATTAGGTAGGTGGCCTTCCGACCTAATGGGGAATGAGATATAGCATAGAATAAGGAGGACAGACAAGAGAAAGCACAAATAAAATGCTGTTGCAACAGACTTGAAAAACAAAAAAAATAAAAACAAAAGGGGGGTTGGGAGAAAAAAACAAGAGGTCTCTTGAAGGTAGCATCCAAGACCCTGTCACACCCACCCTCCCAGCACCTAATCACACCCTCCTTCCCCCCAGCCCCAGCCAGTAAATAGTTTTACACGCAGTCTTCATCAACTACCCTTCCCCCACCCTCGTAGCATCCAATCAACCCTCCTCCCGCTCCAGCCCCGGCTAGTAAATAAAAGGCAAGCTGTGTGTGTGGGAGCTGTAATGTACCACTGTGATTTAGAATGTCTTATCGTATGATATATTTGTAAGTATCAAGAATTTAATTTAAGTGAAATACTCTCTCACTGAATTTACTCGAGTCTGAAGTGCTAGTTCTTCAATTTCTTTTTTGTTTTTCCAGCTAGTAAATACTTTTATACACAATCCTCATCAACTACCCTTCCCCCTACCCACCCTCGTGGCACTCAATCACACCCTACTCCCCCCGGGTCCAGACAGTAAAACAGTGTTACACACAGTCCTCATCAACTTCCCTTCTCCCCTCGTAGCACCTAATCACACCCTCCTCCCCCCAGCCCCGACCAGTAAATAGTTTTATACACAGCCCTCATCAACTACCCTTCCCACCCTCGTAGCACCCAATCACACCCTCTTCCCCCAAGCCGATACACAGTTTTACATGCAGTCCTCATCAACAACCAATTCACCACCCTCATAGCACCTAATCACATCCTCCTCCCCCCAACCCCAGCCAGTAAATAGTTTCACACAGTCCTCATCAACTACCCTCCACCCACCCTTGTAGCACCCAGTTATACCCTCTTCCCCCCAGCCCCGGCCAATAAACAGTTTTACATGCAGTCTCCATCAACAACTAATCCACCACCCTCGCAGCACCCAATCACACCCCCCTCCCTACTGTATTTTGTCTGCACTCATTCATATGGCAGTCGGGCAAGGAACTGAGAGGAGGATTTGTGCTAGCCACCATCTGGAACTCCTTATTTTAATATTCTTTTTTGGTGGCCTCTTGGGAGGAAGGGAGGGGATTAGGTGCTATGCAGGTAGGAAGGAAGGTGTTTTTTTTTCTGCTGACGGGCTGGGGAGAAGGGCTGGACTGGGTACTAAGAGAGTGGGAGAGGTGTTCTTTTTTTTTTTTTTTTTTAAATAAACAAAAGTGTGCGAAATGGCATTCTGTAATCGAAGTGGCTTTTTGCCAGGCGAAGTGCCAACTTCATCTAGCAATGGGAGAGTCCTTCCAGGCCATGTACCCACTTCACTATGTAAAGTACAACGCGAAGGGCTACGCATAGTGGTGGTCCTTCACAAAGTTCAACATAAAACAAACTTTTCTAACTCTGCACACCTCTAATCCTCTCTTTCTGTTTTGGTCACTGTCTATTTTTTATGACGGTTTAGCACAGACCCTTGCCAGATGTGCCATGTTGGATTAAGAGGGGGAAAGGGGCAGCATCATTCCACCAATGGTTAGTTTGTTTAATGTTATGTAAATGGCATGCACCAGCCCTTCCTTTGCCTGTAGAGCATTCACTGGAGCAAGTTACGGCATATAAAAAAGTCTGAAGGAACAAGAAATGATAACACTATGACGATCGCAATGTCCCAAGCAGTATCAGCCCTGACAACCACTGAGATCTCCTCAGTCTGCCCAACACAGAAACTGGAGCTGGATGTGACCTGCCTCTTGTCAATCACAAACCTGGTAAGAGTAATAAAAGATCTGAAACATTTTTTTAATTTTTTTTCTTGTTTATCTGGGAGACCCTATCCGTCACTCATCTGCCTAGTCACGACCCCCAGAGCTTCCACCAACTGCCGCCACTCCCAGTTACCCCCAGCTTGCCCCCTGGAGGGCAGGGCCACGGCACTGGTTCCCCTAATTCCAGAGCAGCGGAACCAGTATCTAGTTGGGAGTGCAGCGGTAGTGGTGAATTGAAGCCCGGGGAAGCTTCACATAGACGGAGGATCTCCCCTCCCCTTTTTCTTTGATTTTTCCTCTGGGAGGCGGGAACATGCAATGACGTCCAGTGTCCACCCCGCCTCCAGTTAGCGTAAGCCCCGGTAGCTGCGCGGCCCCCAGCCTCTGCCAGGGGTCCATCTTGGGCCGTATACTTCCCCACCCTCCCCCTCGGAGAAGGAGAGCAGTTCGTAGGATGCTCTATTCTTCTCCCCCCCCGGCCGGCCCTCCAGTGACCCGAGTCCGTTCCCAAACCCGGGTCGCTAGTGTCGCAAGCAGAAATCCAACCGCTGCACCGACTAGCCGGCTCTGAAATGCATTTTGCTTAGTCAGCTGTAATCAACTTGTCTTGCTGGTAAACCGCCGGAACCCAGTGGAGGAACTGGGACCCATAAATGTGAGATCCACTGCTATGGCATTAGCTACTACCCATACATGTGACTGTGGTGCGATTTATAGAAAACTGCAAACACTGACAAACCAGTTACAATACAGAAATCTTTGCCTTCTTGGACTGCCTGTGCCTCTGGATACAAACTCTGAATCGGTTAGAGGTTTTCTGAAAATTGTTATGGTGAATGCCCTCCCTTCCCCCAGCGAACGTACCACGTATTGTAAAAGCCTCCTGCATGCCTGCTTAAAAGACCCATGATCAAGCCAATCATTTGCGCAGAATGCCCCCGTTGAGATCGGAGCTGTAATTACAAAGGCACTCTCTGAATCGCACACAGTATTCTGTGCGCTTGCTGTTAACTCAGAGAAAAAAGTGCTCATGGTAATGAATGCAGGGGCTAGTCCCATATACAGACTGCAAGTTTAGAATATCTCCTGATGTCAGCTTTTCAACTCACATGCATAAGTGGAAGTTTCTGAATTTTTGCACCAAAAGCTTGAATTGTGTGTGTGTGTGTGGGGGGGACTGACAAAATGTCAGGTTAAATTGGAAGGTAAAACTAATCTTTTTCAAGGCAGATCATCTGGCTGTCACCATTATTTGTGGCACTCTGCTAAAGATCTCTCAGTAGAGAGTAGAAGTATACACTTGGGATCAGCTGAGAATCGCATGCTAATTTTGATATCCATTTCTACTACCAAGTCCCGAAACTTGGAGACTGGTACACCATGAGTTTTCTGTCTTTTGTGGACTGGCATAAAAATATTTTTCTCTTTAAGCTTAATCTCTGGATAATTTGTCCCCCACTTCCATTTTTTTTCCCCATAAAGGTGTTTCTTCCCAACAGGGCACAGGAGCAGGCTGGTGATGGTCCCTTCCTCGAGAGAACTCAGTTCAGTCAAGTTCCATATCAGGGGCTTCATGTGCCTGCCCCAGTGCTCCTTTTTCTGTTTTTCTCCCATTTCACCCCTTACATCCCTGGAGCCTCAAAGGACATTACATGCGCATAGAGCCATGCATGTCACCCTGGCCTGAACGGCCCCACTTCTGCCACCCCTAGCCTAGCACCTAGCCCTCCTCTTGATGCCTGCACAACCACCACGCCTCCACATGGTGGTAGCCAAAGGCTGGGTAGACTAACCTCCCTGATCTGTGAGAGAAGAGCTGCCAAGCGGATGCTCAATCCTCATCCAGCCCTCCACTCTCCAGCTGACCCCGACAAGCCCATACTCACCTCGGGAACATGGGTAGCCAGTGTGGTGAGCCGAGGCGCCCCCCTCCGACTCCTCGTCCACTGGGCCGGGAGTGCAGGAGAGCCCTCAGTTCTGAAGAGTCCTCATAAAGCAGCCGACTACCCAAGTTGCCCTTGACCCGCCGCAGACGGTTGGGCGTGAGAGTGACTGACAGCCTATGGGGAAGCCCCTTAGCCGGTCGAGACTCCTTAGTCGGGGCCTCAGTTGGTGGCTGTGGTGGTGGCAGCTCCATCAAGACTGGTGGAGAGGCCAGCTTTGGCTGAGCAGAGATGGTACTCACCGGCTCCGCGGGTGGAGGGGTGGTGTCAACCATCTCCGAAGGCATCAACGTCAGCCTGTCTGACGACAGCCGGTGTGGAGGCTGGGATCGGCTTCAGACCAGCCAACACTAACTGTTGCCACATGAAAGCCTCGTAGCGTTGACATAACTTGTGCCGAAGCCTCTCCTCAGCCTAGGATGAATAGCAAGAGTGCCATTTCTTATAGCGACAAGAATGGTGTCAGCAGGATCTGCTTAACCTGCTGGACGAGGAAGACCTCGACCGCCGGGAGGACCAACAGGGATGCTCGGAGGGAGCTGGGAAATGCCATGGCTCCTCCTGGTCTCGGCCGGTGACCAAAGAGTTCGACTCAGCATGCTGGGTCGACTTGTCGGTGGTCACTGGTAGGACCAGAGTCCTAAACAGGGAACTGTCGGCCTCATCAAGTGACAGCAGATCCGATTAGGTCAAGAAAATCTCATTCAGATGAAATGCGGCCCGCATCTTGGCCATCTGACCTGATGGGGTACCGTGAAGCCAGCAGCTAAGGCCGCGGTTTTAACCATAGTAAAAACCGGAGATTCCTGGGACTGAGACCGCTCTCAATCCCAAGAACATTGATGATGAGTCTTCTCTTTGTCTTTTGACTCCTTCTCCTTCTTATAGGAGCACGAGCTGTGTAAACCCGAAGGGCCCTCTCCCTTAGTCCGGGAGAGACTGGCACATCTCTGAAGGAGCCTGAAAAGGTGGAGCCCAGTTTCAGAGGAACAAAGGTGGAAACTGAAGAGGACTGCTCGGCGGCCTGAGCCACCTCCTCATGGAAGGCCTTAAGCTGCTCCAACTGCTCGGCAGACCACGCAGCCGCAGAGACCACCCAATGGGCTTCCTTGGATTTGACTGGTGGATTCTGCTTTTCCGGGGGGCCCAACTTCAGGCGGGCAAGCCAGTCCTCGATGACCGACGTGTGAAACAACCGGCAAAAGTCACAGGTCTGGGGATCGTGCTTGTGACCCAGGCAGTAAACACACATGGCGGTCTGTACACATCTTCTGCCCGCATGGGCACCAGTGAAATCCAGGGCGAGGACTTTTCCTCCATCGCGGTCAAAGATCATACTGAAGATGAAACTCTAACGAGTTATAAGTTTTGGAAGTAAATCCAGATTTGAGTGTCAAGGCCTACTCAGTGTGGGAGCAGTAAGGAGGGAACCTGCTTCTTCCAGTGGAAAGGAAGACCTGGCATCATGGGGCAGAGCCAAGGGATATACCACCCAGGTGGGTGGGAGGAGCCAGCTTGAAGACTTTCTGGAAACTCTTAAAGGGAAAGGACACTGCCAGAACATGTGGATAGAACAACATATCCACGTCCCTAGAAAAGACTGTTTTCATATCTCTGTATGTATAATACCTGGTTAAACATTTTAAATAAATCACACAAACACATATTTTAAGTATAAAACCCAATTTGCTGTGCTACTGTGCTTGTCTAGAATCTTTGGTTGACTCCTGTGGTACAACAGGGTGGAGAGGTCACACTCTTCCCTGCTGCAGTGGACCACATCTAAAGTTTTCTAAGTTTTATGGACATGACCCTAGCTACTGTTTTATCTTGCCACCCCCAATTATTGTACTGACCATCCTAGTTTCCTTTTTTGCAAGGCTGTGAACTACTGTATCCCAGGCAGTTTTGCCTGCGATTGGTAGTGACAAATGTCACTGTTTTCTTTCTATGAATAGTTTATTTCATGTGCTCTACAAATGCAAATATTATAAATAAAAATATTGAAGAAAAACAATGATCAGAGACCAGTAAAAAGTCATTAGCAAAAAAAGCAAATATAATTTTGCATCAACAGAACTCAATTACAGAATTTCAAACACAACGTGATATGAACTAGCCTGCTGGCACAGCAGTACGTACTCGCTCATTATGCTGGTGACCTGGGTTCTGGAATGAGCCCAGATCGTTGGGGGCTCGTGGGGGGCTGAGCATCTCTCAGACCGCTCTCCCTCTCCAGGGAGGGTGGGTTCCCATCCTCCACCAAAATACTGCCACCTGAATGACCAGAGGTGGTAGTGCAGAGTGTCGGGTGTCACTGCGCTCAGGAAGTGTGAACATCCCTTGATGTCATTGCAAGCTGGAGTGCATGGGGAGAGGACCAAACTACAGAAAATGGCCCCAGTCTCCGTGAATGAAAGACCCCAGTACATCCACAGTTGCACTCCATCTGCCAGTTGTGCACCTCCAGACGGGAAAAGTGAGTTCAGTGGTAAATCCTCGACCCGGACTCCGCTTGGGGGGGGGGGGAGAGGTGTTATCCGAATGCAGCATGGTGGAGGCGGTGCTCCAGCGAGGTAGCAGGAGTGCCCCAGGATTTGGACCAAGTCAGAGACAGGAGACGTGCAGGGGGCATAAACACAAAATTGTGGTGATGCGGATTGCATCGTGCCCGATTCCAGACCTGCATGGTATTTAAACAGAAAAGCAGAGCGGGCGTGTTACGTAACCAATAAGACATGACAGGGTGTATGTTGAACAGATATTACCGCACGCCCAGGGGTGCAGTAAGGCACGAGGCCCTGCCGAGTGCCTTCAGCCCCTGGAAGTGCGGTAATATCTGTTCAACACACACCCTGGAGTGTTTTATTGCACTTATACAATGGGAAACTTTTTTTTTTTTTTTTTTTTTTAATTTTTGGCCCTACAAAATAGCACATCTATAAGCAGCAAAAGGCATTTTTTAATCAGAACTTCTGATAAAATAGTCCTTCCATCAGCAAGAAAATGACATCATGGTTTTGGCAGGCTGCTAGGCTGCCCCCTCCCCTTATCATGGGCAGTCGGGTTATTGTGGGCAATTTGTGTTTACCATTTGCCACTCCCATATAGTCACTGTTTAAACTGTATGGTTATCACGACTATTTGGCAACTTAACAAGTAAGTGACACCTCGTGTGGTCAGGGGAGGGTTGGATAATGCTCTGCTCCAAGGGCAATCAAGGCAGCCCCCTCCATCTCCTTTCACTGCCGACCGGACTTCCACAGCCTCGGTCCACACTCGCAGCTTCACCCGCTGACAACACTGCCAACCGGACTTCTGTTGCCTCGGTTCGCAATCGCAGCTTCACTGGCTGACAGCAATGCCGACCGGACTTCCACTGCCTCGGTTCGCAATCCCAGCTTCACGGTACAGCAGGACACAATGGCAGGGAAGGATCAGACTCTCTATCTCTTTCTGCTGCACTCAGAGTTCTGTGCAGTATTCAGCTCGCGGACCAGACCGAATGCAAACAGGCACACCACGAAGATAGTTTTAGCTTGCGGACGGGACAGAGCAACAAGGGCCCCCTCCCCTGCCGCCAACAGGCACCCGCCAGGTGATCCAGGGAGATAGTTTCACCCACCCAGCTAGACATCTATATAAGAGGTATGGCTCTCGCTAAGCATGAAAACAAGATGGCTAAAAAACTTTATGAATGTTCCATTTTTTTTGTCAACATTCTATTTAGGGGCATTGATTTGTTTGCCTGTCCTTTTTTTTTTCCTATGTGTAATACATATATGGCACTGATTTTCTAGCCCATCAATACTCTTCTTTTGCTATGCCCATTTTATAACTCCACATAGAGAGAGCAGGAGGTCAGGTCACACTTTGCAGCGAACATATTGTGAGTACAACTAAAAAATTTTGAACCTCTAACATTGTGTTACAATGTAAGCTTTTTAAGTTAGGGAGAAGAACTAAAGCAACTGCTGAATCATAAACTGACCTTTTTCAATTACAGCGTACATATACTGAGACAGCAAGGTAACAAATACATAAAGATTAAGGCAAATCATTTACTAAGAGAAATCAACCTCTTTTGTAACAAAATAAAAAACAGCAGTATAAAGTAGACCCAATTGGGATGTGTAAATATGCATATAAACATAGGATCTAACTGGTGTATATATATGATTTCTTCTAACAGATAACTGGTTTTGACCAGGATAAGGGCTGAATACAACATAATAAGATAAGAACATAGTGAGGTAATGAGACGATTGTCAAATTAACTATTCCTGGTACTGAATATAAAATGAGAATATCACTATAAAAATATTCATTATCTTGTTGTTTCCCTAGCTGTCCAGTACAGATTTTGAGTAAGCAGACAAAAATATATTTAAAGACCTAATATTGTAAGTGATTGTGTTAATTTCTTGGATGAATGAATATTTATAAAGAATTATATGGATATTTTATTTACTTTTTCCAGTGACTCATTTACTACTTTGGAACTTATTTACAGATCATAATTTAAACAAATACATGCGGTTTTCCAAGTGTGGCCATACTGATTTGTGTATATAGGTGAGCAGAGATTATAATGAATTTAACAAAATATTCCCTTAAGGACTTTATTATTTATAGTAATTAAATTACTATTGTTATAAATTCAGATGCAGTTGTACACTGAAGAAGGATTTTTCTGAAAGGTATGTCATAAGGACTGTATCTGGACACAGTCTGTGTAAATAATGACAATACTTCTTTGATACAACTGAGTGAGTGGGCCTCTGTAACCAATTATTGTAACTGAGATTATCTAGCACGGAATTGTTCTGGCTCCTCCCTGATAAATCTTATTTTTATCCGAGGTTGGCTGGGCTGGATTAACGTTCATCAAAAAAACAACAAAAAAAAAACACACACACACACAGTCACACACACACACAAAGTGATATAGAAAACCATGTTGCTCTCTTTCTAAGGACATCTGAATGAAAGCCAAGATCTTTGTCACTTCATTTTCCTGTGACTCATAAAGGAAAAATCGGAGACTCCACTCTACTCTCTTATTAAAGGTGAAGTTGGCTGGGAAACATGTATATCATACACAGAATCCTAAACTACGCGGTGCTTTTACAAGACTTAGAATGGGTCAGCATGACTCATTTTACTGGCAAGGTCATTTCTCCGCTATCCCAAAGGAAGACAGACTCTGCTGTTGCATCTTAAATGACTGTGCAGACTTAAAACATCTTCTTTTGTGGTGTCCCTATTATTCTAGTATTAGACAAATCCGTTTTGGGGGACGTTCCTAAGAATATTTTTACAGATGCCACAGAAGTCAAGGCGGTAGGTAGCCTTTATCACACATTTAGCTTTAAAGAGGCATCATACATTTGGGGTAACAGACCTGTAGCTGGTTTTGTTTTTGTGTGTTTTTTTTTTTTTTTAATAATTGCACTGAAATGGTTCTAATCAGAGGACTCAAATTTACCTTTAACTCCATTATCTGATATTTTTAGTGTAACCCCCCTGCAAATGGGGGTTCCCAAAAGACTTCCAGGAGCTTGCTTGAATGCTCCAAGCCTGAATGGTGTTTGGCATTTAAGCCATTTATCAGTGAGTGTTTTTAGAACCTCTGGTACTGTCTCTTTAAGAGCTGTCTGCTTGCAGACATAATTAGTTTGTATGGGGACTGTGTGTTTCTTTGATTGAGTACCACTCAAGCTGCTGCAATTCACTTCATTTTGCAGTCACTAGGAGTGCAAAGGGAACCTATCTGAAAGATGTAACTGTTTGCCAGAAATTATTTAGAGTAATAATGAAATTACAGTTTGTCTAACCTGCTTTCTTTGCAGTCAGAACTGTGTCTGCTAGTTCCCATTCTAGTTTTGAACTGCTGAACTGGACCAATCAGTGTGGGGTAAGCTAGCTCTAAAATGGTGCCTTGGGCGAATCAGAACTTGGACTCATAATCTGAGCCAGCCACAAGAGGATTGTATGGGCAATGACTCTGGGAGATGTAGTTTAGACTTCAGTGCCTTTTGGACCAACAGCAGCAGTCTATTGTGAGTGACAGCCAATCCAGTCAAGAACTGGGAGGAACTCAAAGGAAGTGCCGGTTTTGTCGGTTGGAGTTTCAGTTGAGCTTTGGCAGTGAAGAAGGAAGGAGCCCTGTGCTTTTCAGTGTGCAGTTTTAGTCAAAAAGCGTGTAAGGCCCAGAGTTCCGGTCTGCAGCTTGTTAGGACTGAATCCGTCCTGTGAAAAGAATCAAAGGATCTCTGAAGAGTAGAAACCAGGCTCACCTGTAGAAGACTGGAAGAATTGCTGAAAATTGCACTCGGTCTGTCAGAACTGAATCTGCTGTGTGTTCTCCGGGTATTGTGCAGTAATTGCGATCGGGATACAGATGCAGCCTGCCTGGTATAGTGCTTTCTTTTATATGGATGTGTGAAGAGGTTTGTGTACCTCAAGTGAGCCCTGCTGACATTGAAGGACCCTATCTTATTTGGAGGTCGTGAGTACTAATTCAGGGTCACTCCCTGTTGAATTGCCACATTAAATCCAAATGGAATTACTGTACTGCTGACTGTTTAATTCTCCTTTCTCTGTGTGAAAGGGCCCTACCAGCTGCCACGGTTTGGACTAGCCACTAGGGCTTGGGTACCCAGGGACAGTAACTGATAGGGATAGGCCTGTGCACAGAGCCATAGGTAGATTATTAAGTGATAAGCTAATTAACCTGATTTCCCGTCCTTGTTATATCCCCTAAATAAATCAGAGCTGCTTGTTTCAGCAAAGTTATACTGCCTGAGGTATTTGTCTATGTTAAAGTACTGTACTGTGATTGTTGCACTGTATCTCATTTCACAGGAGGTCCCAGTGCCGGAACCAGTCCTGGGGGTAAGTGTATACTGTGAAGGTAATTCTGATATATTGTGTGGGCCACTAGTGGGAAGAAAGGGGGGTTGCAGTGTCCCAGAGGGCTGTGACCAAGTTAGTTTAACTATTGCAAACCCTGACCTCTGGGTGGAGGCACCCGCCATTGGATCCAGGCCCCTCAACCTGTTAGTGGCAAATCAGACAGGGGTAGTAGCCCCTGGGATAGCGCCATCTAGGGGTTACATTAGTATTTCAAAATCATGACTGTTATTGAAATTAATCTTCATGTGGATTTCTAGAATACAGCTATCCATGGAGAAGCAGGCGTCACAGTGGTCCATATCGTGGTTAGGTCCCAGGTACCACAGACAAACATCATGCTGGTCCAAAATGGAAAAGTGCCAGCCACAGGGGCACCGACGCATGGGGGCATGACCCACTTTGGATTTACGTCTCGCCCCAGAACCTGACATGATGCAGACGGTGCAGAGGGTCTGCCAGTGCCGGGCCCAGCACCCGTGGGCTGCGACACTGGGGGAGCCTGCACCTCCATGGAGGTGACTGCCGGAGCGGTGCCAGCAACTTGGCTCCGCAGGGAACCGCAATGCTCCTCCAGTGCTGTAAAAGAGGCCTCCTCCTCGGCAAGGCTAGAACTGAAGAAGGCCTCCTCCTCGCTGAGCCGTATAGACCCAGGAGGGGACCCGGAGGAAGGGTCAAGAGTCCTGGCCTCGGCGACCAGCGAGCGACGCTGCCCTCCGAAAGTCGGCGGGGCCCTGCAGACTTTGAATGCGTAGATTTCTAGAATACTGTGTTCCATGGAGAAGCGGGCATCGCAGTGGTCCATATCATGGCTAGGTCCCAGGCACCGCAGACGAACATCATGCTGGTCTGAAATGGAAAAGTGCTGGCCACAGGGGCAACGCCCGCTTTGGATTTACATTTCGCCCCAGAACCTGACATGATGCGAAATAAAAGACAACTTAGCAAAAGATCCTAGTGCCGCTGACAAAAAAGAGAGGAACGGTCTTACTGGCTTTCAACGGCATTGGGATAAGAACCGGGATGAAGGAAGGCATAACCGCAGGTGTCAACCAAAGGCGAAGGCCTAATGGCGTACTTTGTGAAGCTCTGACTTGCGCAGCAGGTGCGGCCTCGATGGCGGAAGAAACAGAACTGGGATGGAGGAGGAGTCAGCGGTGCCTAACAGCCAACCCGCATGCTCTGCGATGGTGTTTCAGCCACGTGGGTGGCGCCATTGGCACAAACCCATCCACCCCCCCAAAAAAAAAAAGCTCCCGGTGCGGGTGCGCGCCTCCGGCTTACACCCACCAGTAATGAATGGTGAAGATACAAGAGAAGATCAAGAATTACTTTAGGTACGTAATTTTCATTTCTGTGTTTTGGGATCTTGGTCTACATATTCTATTGCGAATATTTTAACATTTCAGAAATTACTATTTTATACTCATCACGCATACTTGTATGACAATTTTACTATTATATGACTGGTTACATTGTATGAGTGTGTATATGTACTTGTATGTTTGGCTATGGCGAAGTCAAACCTTAATAAATTACTACTACTGCTGCTGCTGCTGTAACGGGATGATCACTATCATTTCTACAGTGACTGACTGATTTGGTGATGAGGAGAGGGTGATATCACTGTGACCTTGGCTAAGCAGCAATCATCTAAATGCCCTTCAAAGAAAGGAATGGAATGGTCTGAAGTTCAACATCTTTTTCAACAGCTAAAATCAAAAAGAAATATAGTATATGCAATGGCTTGACTCGAAATATGCAATTTATCTTCAAGTGTGAGGGAGCAGGCTCATAACACTCCAAATGGCAGAGCCATGAGTGAGTTATGAAGGTACTACTGCCTCACAAGTTATGATAAACTGCATACTTTGGGTCAGACCACTGTGTGTTCAATTTATACATCATCTACATTTGTCGTTTGTCTGAAGATTTAACGGTTTCTCTTCGATTTCAACTGCTGGCTTCAGTGCTGCAGAGGAGTACTGTGATGCCATCAGCATTGTAAAGATGATCTCTGATTGGTTCAGTATTTCACTGTGATGTACCCAACAGGGCAAGACACCATCTGCAACATGCTCAACTCACAAGATAGCATATCTTGTGAGTTGAGTAGAAGATGGCATGTCTGGTTTTTTTTGTTTGTTTTTTTTTTATCTCCACTGGTGTATGAAGATGTAAAACTCCATTTGAGCTGCAGATTTAGGTTACAACTAGCAAATCGATTTTGTATAAATTGAATACATTCCATGTAATGCATATCCTGCAAAGCAGCGGGAAAATTATGTGTACGTGTTTGCCTTGATTTCTTTCTGGTCCTGGTCCAGAGGCTTGCTATCCTTGTGGACAGTCCTGCCGGTTCTGGCAGGTAGCGGGGTGTGGGGGACTGAACAAAAAAAACAAAACAAAAAAAAAACCACTGCTTTATTCCCCTTACTGGTCCCAGCTCCAGCCAGTGAGGAAACTATGGATATATAGGCCATTGGGTAATTTTTATATACAAAATGCACCACAGTCAGTATTGTGATTCCCTTTGTCAGTCCAGGATCCTACCCACTTGGGGGAAAACAGAAGCGGACCAACACCCTTTTCAAAAAAAGGACACTTAATATTGTGATTCCCTTTGTTGGTCCCAGCTCCTGCTGGCAAAAGAAGAATGGAGCTGGGCCGATGGGCCCTTAGTTAACAAAAGGGAAAAGGCCTGGTTTTCTTATGCTTTTCAGTCCTGCTAGCTAGGGGAGTACATACAGATTATTGGACTTTTACACAACAACAAAGCAGTGCTCAAAGTTAACCACCCCAAAAAAAAAAAAGAGCTCAAAGGTCTGATTCCTCTCGCTGGCCCAGTTCCTGCTGATAAGCAGAAAATGAAGTTGACCACTGGGCCCTTCTGTTGAGGAAAAAAAAACAAAAAACATCTGCCTCCTCCCCCAATCACTGGTCCTGGCTGCTGCCAGCAAGGCGAGCGCGAGTTGGTCAGTGGCCCTTCTGAGAGAGAAAATAACTTGCTGTTTTTCTTCCCCTTGCTGGTCCTGGCTCCGGTAGGCGAGTGGAAAAGGAGTCTGGCCACTGGGCTCTTCGGTTAAAAAAAAAAAAAAAAATTAACAATCATCACTACCATTCCCCCGCCACACAAGGTGACCAGCATGTCCCTCATCCCACCTCCTTGGCCAGTCACTACCTCAATGAAAATAGTACTATTTTAAATAAATGGTGGATGGCCAAGAGGGTGAGAGGAAGGATACGCTGGTCATTATTTTGGGGTAAATGCAGGGGTTGCCACTAGACACCAAGGACATGGGGTTCCAGTTGAAAGCAGGGACTGCTTGACATGTGTGGGGGGGGTACCACTGGACAGCTGAGAATATTTCACATGGAACAGGGTGAGGGATTGGTACCACTGGATACAAATGCTTGGCACGTAACAGAGTAAGCGAGGGCACTGCCACTGTTCCCACTGCCAGTCCCAGCTCCTGCCGATGAGGGGAGAAGGATGTTGGGGCTCAAATTTGAAAGAACAAGAAAAAAAAAACACTATCTGCTTTGCACCCTCCTCACTACCTGCTCCTTCCTGTGAAGGAAGAGCAGGTCTGGATCATGGGTCCTTTTTAAAGTGACACTACCCCCCAACCCCCGACTGCTGTTGTGATCTCCTTGCTGGTAGCCAGAATCATGCACTTGGGTGAGGACACAGGCTGACTCTGGAGTGCATGCCCAAGCCCAGTGTGGAGCATATGCGCCATGGAATTCTTGCTGCCTGTGTCCTTAGGGAGAAGAAGAAACATAACGTGGAAAACCCCAGAGCACAGCAGAATGCCTTGCCACTCATGAGCTCTGCTGATCCAGTCAGTCAGCTCCTCACACTTCACGAATGTGTGTGTGTATGTGTTGGGGGGGGGGGGGCATGGGTTCCTGATTCTACCCTCCCAATGGAGTCCATCACAGTGGACCACCTGGAGACTGGTTAAGAGGTAGAGATGGGAAGGGATGGGGCTAAGAGGTAGAGATGGGAAGGGATGAGACTAAGAGGTAAAGATGGGAATGGATGGGGTTAAGAGGTAGAGACGGGAAGGGATGGGGTTGAGAGGTAGAGATGGGAAGGGATGGGGCTAAGAGGTAGAGATGGGAAGGGATGAGACTAAGAGGTAAAGATGGGAACGGATGGGGTTAAGAGGTAGAGATGGGAAGGGATGGGGCTAAGAGGTAGAGATGGGAACAGATAGGGCTAAGAGGTAGAGATGGGAACGGATGGGGCTAAGAGGTAGAGATGGGAAAGTATGGGGCTAAGAGGTAGAGATGGGAACAGATGGGGTTAAGAGGTAGAGATGGGAATGGATGGGGCTAAGAGGTAGAGATGGGAATGGATGGGGCTAAGAGGTAGAGATGGGAATGGATGGGGCTAAGAGGTAGCTGAGCAGAGGGCGCAACACCGGTGACTGGGGATAAATACAAAAAATTAAAAATACAGTAAGATTTGTAAACCAAAGAAGCCAACACAAAGACAATACTGTTGCAAAACTCACTACTGTATTAACTGGCATATACAGTAATTCCACTGCAAGTTTGTACAATGTTTGTAAATATCCACTTCCACATGTTCTTAGGGTCTTTATGTTCCCTTACCTCCTACCTGATTGTAACCCTATGGATCTCATTTGTCTACCAACTTGTCACTTTATTACCTGTACTGTTCCGTTGATTTGTATGGAACTTTCCTCCGGGTCGCCCCTGAAAAAGGGACCTCTGGGGCCCAGCGGGCTCACCCGGTCAACAAAATTCAATAAATAAATAAGTACCAGAGATCAGATACACCAGACAGAAGAGATTTCATTACATCATCATCAATAACGAATACAACAAAACACAGCACCATCAGCAGTGGAGGCATCCAGCTTTGTTGCTGACAATTCACATCAACAGTGGCTGTTCACAACACCAGTCACAAAAAGTCTCTTATGGAAAGGGAAGAGGGAGCCTGACCATGGCCGCATTGTGCTACCAGAAGAAAGACCCTATCATGATCCTGCACGCCCCTCCCCCCCAACTGAGGTGATATGTTCAGGCTGGGGAGGGGGAAGGGAGACACTTCCCTGCCATTTAGGTACCTCTTGTGGTCGCTGGGGAGCCTATTACTGCAGGTAACCATGTGACATCGTCCCCACCCCGAAGAGGCTGGCATTAGCAGACAGTCTAGTATGCTTACAATGCAGATTAAGTTAAAGTCACAAAATAGGAGGTAAAGTGGCACGGACACGGCTAATAATCACCTGGCACAGCACTGCTCTCAGACCCTCCTCAACTCTGCCGCAAAAAGGTTGCTCTTGGGCCACAGGTCAGGCCTTGCTTGTTAGGGCTACCCTGGAGTGCCACAGGGATCTGTAGCACTCTGGCTGTAGCTGTGTGAATATGGGCCAGAGACCAGGAGACACAGTAGTCAGGAAATGTGCCTGGAAGCACAAAGGACTTAAGGAAAGGCATGTGTGAGAAATAAACAGAGAGTAAAGCATGTTCTCTGTGTTTTTCTATGTCCACTGGCATCTTTATCCCTGCAAACCTACTTGACCTGGATTCATGGCAGCCTTGATTTTATGCTCCAGAAACTCTCCAAAGAAGGCAGATGATGAGATTCCTGGGGCATTTATTGGGGAGGGGAGGGAGGTGTTACGGACAGTTCAGTTCAATTAGGCAAGCTTCCCTAACTCAGATTCTAAGTAGGGCATGGCCAGAATGTCCCCACCCACATCTTATCAAGGGAAACCTGATGAAACGACCTCAGCTGGCACCTGAATTGCCATTCATGTGACTCTGTACCCTGCATGCAGCTGAGGGATCGATTAGGCTTTGGAGGGTAAGCTGCTGCTTTGATCCTGCCTGGTCCTTCAATGGTAGGATAGTTTTACTGGCGTTAAACTGCATCAGATTCTACATCTAATCCCAAGATACTCAATCAGGTTGTACTCCCCAGGACATGGATGATGAACTAAATGTAAATACAGACAGAGATATCAGGCGCTTGACAACTCTGTTGCTAAGTGCAAGTCTGTTGGGTAGAGGGGGTTAAGCAGAGAAAACAGGGGTGGGGGGTTTTATCCCTGAATTCACTTGCACGGTCTCCCACGAAGCTATGTGACTTCACAGATTCTTCGCCTGGGAAGGCACGAATACCCAACAGTCCTCACAGCTAACAGCAGCTAACAGCAGTAACTCTTACTGAGGGCCATAAAGGTGGTTATCCATACAGCAACAGGCGAATCTCCCAGGAGACTGGGTACACCACCTCCTGGATGCAAAGTGGCCTCTGCTACTACGGCAGTCAGAGTTTGCCTCAAACTTTGGCCTCTTTGGCCTCTGCGCGGACACTACAAGACACTGGTGCCGCGTCACCTGGCTGACACTCCATTATCACTTGGCTCCCATACTTTGCTTCACTCCCTACATCCCCTGGTCCCTGTGGCACCCCCTCAGCTTAGTCATTGAGTGTCTTGCGAACTTACCAGTCATCCATCACTTGTGCAGGACCCCACATGATGGTGGTGGCCTCCCACGTCGGTCGTGTGGTGCCTGGGGGGGGGGCTGCTGGATCGAGCCGGGGCATTTTCCACCAGTGTTTTTCCTGCCCAGGATGCCGGTGTGCAATGATGCGCACGTATGCGTTGGCGCGTTTACGTGCCAGCGTGCACTGACAGCCTTGCCCTGTTGTTGGTCTTGCCTGCGCTACTACCTGGCCTCCTCCAGGTGGCAGTCATGTGTTGAGAGTCAGGATACCACCCTGAGGAAGGACACCTGTCCCTGAGACATTCCACCCTCCCCCTGACTGGATCCGACGTCCCTTGTTGGTTCCTGAACACAGTTCGCCAGCATTACGATCATTAACCCTACCACTGTGCTGACACATCGGTTTTACATTAGCACTTTTAAGAACCATGTAACTCTCCCCCCCCAAATTATTTTTATTGAAGACATAATGTTACACACGTTAGCATGACATATTTCTGAAGATAAAGGATGCCTCATAAACAAACGGATGTAACACATTCTCAGAGAATCTAGTTAACATGATTTTTTTCCCCAGTTTCAGCACCAGCTGGATTAACATTTCATAACATTCAAAATAATTTAAGCTTAAGGGTATTCCATTCCCTACTGCTTTAAACGTCTCTCTTCTTTGGATGTCTCTCACCCTCCCCGCAGTCTCTCTCAAACCACTCTTAGTGGCACATTTCTCAAAAGCATGTACCTGCAGCGAGGCTTTTTCCTCTTCTCTTCACATTACAACACCCCACGCCACATCTACTCCCTCCAATATCCACCCATTCTGTGTCTTACAACCGAGTTTTACGCCATACAGTAGGGGCATCTACATATGTTGGCAGAATGCTCCTCGCTTCATTGCTACTCCAGAATTGTTGTACTTTGCACATTTCTATTATTATTCATGTACGTGTACCCCCTTTTGTCACTTTATTTGTTTAATCCCTGCTACATCCCCTTCCTCAGACTGCACCTGGTAACGTGCTCTGGCCTAGTATGTCTATCCCAGTCACCAAATTTTAAATAAATAAATAAGCTGTAAGAAAACAGGCTTTTTGGCTACTCTACCTCAGTCATTAGTTCCTGCATCGTTTCCTGCCCAGAGTCATAATCTTCTGCTTGTGACATCAGAATAATTTTTGTGGCAACACATTATGATGTCATAAGAAGAGTATTAGGCGATCAGAGCAGGAATTGCCAAGGGGAACAGATTAAGTCAGAGGGAAAATATTCTATTTTAATGAAAATGTTTGCAGTACTAAAACAATGGGAGTTCCCAAGTTCTGCTGGTGTCAGCTGTGGACTTAACCTGGAAGCCATGTAATCTCTCTGAACTGCTTCCAGCCGAAAGGAGAACTGCCTGTAGCTGCACAACCAAGCCAAGACAGTACACTGCATACATGATCCATAGAAGGCTGCCAACGTGGCACACTGCGTTAATGGTCCATATAGAACTGCCAATGTGCGGCACACTGTTTATATGGTCCATATAGGGCTGCCAACCCAGCACACTGTGTATAAGGTCCATATAGGGCTGCCAACCCACAACACTGTGTATATAGTCCATACAGGGCTGCCACCCAAGCACACTGTGTGTATGGCCTATCTATCTATTTATTTATTGAAAATGTTTCACCAGGAGGCCACACTGAACAACAAGTTGCTCGTCTCACGGTGCGACCTGGGGGGGGAAGGGGGTTACATAGGGTTGTGAAGGATGATCAGTTACAATAGTATGTGGGTAGTACAAACAATACAACATTGTAAGATTGTGCAACAGCTGGAAAACAAGGTATTGTACAATAAACAGTAGTGGAACATTGGGTAAATTACAATACATGTACAAAATCATACAGAAGAACATATAAACGTACATAACAGTAATACTGCAACAGAACCATTATAGTGCATGAGTGTACCAGGAGCAGGCTTGAGGTAGTACACAAGTGCTGTTGGAGTAAAAAGGACGGGGCAGGTTGTGCACATGGGTAACCCAGAAGGGCAGGTGGAGAAGAGAGAGGGGGAGAGGCAAGAACTGAATATGAGAAAGGGCAGCCATTTCCTGATTCCCCCTTCAGGATGTTGAGAACCCTGCTGGGGGGGGGGGAATCAGGGTAGGAAGGCAGAAACTGGGGATAGGTATTAAGGAGGGTTAAAGCAGAAACAACTGAGGGAGAGGTAATTGTGTAGGGCAAAAGGTAAGGGAGTAGTTGGAGGAGGAGGTCAGATTGTGGGGTAGAGAGGAATTCCAGATTTCAGGAAAGCGATGGGTGAAACCAGTCTGACCATGAGGGTGGAGTGGCGAAGGACCGCTCAAGGTGCAGGCATCATTAGATCTGAGAGAGTGGGTGGGGGGGAGGAGGTAGAGTGGTGAGAGAGGATGAAAGATAGAAGGGGAGCACTCCGAACCAGAATTTTTTTTTTTTTTTTTAAACTTTATTTTTGTTTTACACCATATCAACTTTTTCAGTATTCAGTTTCATTCACTTACATATTATTATAGTTGTGCCTTTACAGTTGTACTTCATTCACATATCAGTTGATTTACAGTTCTGTTAATATTATTGTTAAGTTTTATCAACATGTCCAGGTTGTTTATGGTGTTGTTTTGGTTTGATTTAATATATATCTAAGAGTGTTGATTTAATTCGTATTTCTGTGGTCTTAGATAACACTTGTAACTTAAAAAACTGTTAACCTTAAAACGTTAAAATAAATAAAAAATAAAATTAAAAATTAAAAACTTGCTGTCCTCTGCTCTGCTCCAACTTTCCTGTTTTTTACTCAGTATTTCTTTCCTTGGGTCCCCACTTTTCCCCCCTCCCAATTCCTCACTGACGTCCCAGAAATAGAACCAGCTGAGCAGGAGGATGAATATTCTTTTATCCTATATTTGCTACATATAGCTCCCATCTAGTCCATCTATTCAAGAACTGGGCTTACCTGTGTTGAATCGCAAAGGTTATCCTTTCCATCTCGTATATTGAAGTGACTAGATTTACCCATTCTTTTATACTGGGACTATTTTTCTGCAACCAACGCTTGGTCAGGGCCTTATTTGCTGCCACACATACTGTAGAATACGCCATAGGTACTTGGCCTCACGTCCCTTCAATGTTTTAGGGTCTATTCCTAAGATTATTTGCTTTGGGCCTATGTCCATAGCTTCTGTAAAGATTGCTTTCAAATGTTTTGTAAGGTCCGTCCAGTAGATTCTGATGCCTGGGCATTGCCAGAAGATGTGTGCATGTCCCACCTGGGTTTCTCCACACTCTCTCCAGCAAGCAGGATTACCTCCGGATGAGAATCTGACCTGAAGCTTAGGTACAATGAAGTATCTTATACTGGTTTTCCACCTAAACTCCCGCCAAGTGGGCGAGTTGGTGGTACCCCACACCCCCTTCAGCTCCCTTCCCATTCACTATCCTTCATCTTCTCTCCTAATTCCTCTTCCCATTTAGTTTTAGTTCCCTTAGTACTATAGCCTTGGTCTGTGAGGTAGTTAGAATATAGTAATGTGATGGCCCCTCTTTCCATCTGCGAGGCCCTTATTTTTTTTTTCCAAAAGAGGAGGCGGAATATCTGTGGTTCTTACTGTTGCTGGATTATTTAGCTCTGCGTGCACCCAATTTCTCATTTGGTAGTATTTAAATCTATCCTTCGGGGTTAAGCTGAATAGAGCCTGAGCGGCTTCAAATGGAATTGGTGAGCCTCCCTTCATGATCTGCCAAGGGGAGTGGAATCCCCTGGTCGCCTTGGTCTTAAACAAAGTGTCGTGAGTTGCTGGGATGAAACGCGTATCCCAGACCCACCACTTATACTTCCACATGTGTTGCATTGTGCCCCCTCTGTTGGTTCCTCTCCTCCACCCCTCCAGGGTAGCTTCCATCCCCCCCATCTTTTGGTCACCTAGCTGAGCTTGTAGTTGTTTATTAAAAACAACAACTTGCAGAGGAGGGTCTTTCACATGACCCACTTCTATATTTTTCCAGTGGGATACGAATTTCGGTAGTTGCCACATTAACACTATTTTCATCCGTGAGGCAATCCAGTCCCCCGGTAGGTACGGAACCGCCAGACCCCTTTTTCTTTGGGTAGATATAGAGGTTTTTTACAGATCCTTGGCCTTTCGCCCCTAATAAAAGAAAGCAGTTGCTTCGCCAGGTTTCCAGCATTTGAAGGGGGACAGTACATGGGACTCCCTGAAATAAATATAAGAAATGAGGAAGGACATTCATTTTTGTAGATTGTACCCGTGAGTGCAAAGACAAGGGTAAAAGTGCACATTTCTTGTAATCTTGGGTTATATTACTCACCAATTTGGGATAATTATCCTCGAATAGGCTTAGTGGGTTTAATCCTAAATAAATCCCTAGGTATTTTAATTTATCCATTCCCCATCGCATTGGGAACTTTTTCCAAAACTCTGGGGGGACCTGAAAGGAGCTTGCTAAGACTTCCGTCTTATCTGTTTTAAAGTATAGCCTGAGATCTCTTGAGTATTTTTGAATTTGACTTAATATCACAGGGAGGGAGGTTTCTGGTTTGCTCAAAAAGAGCAAGATGACGTCTGCCTACAACCCTAATTTGTGTTCAACCCCCAATTTCCACCCCCTTGATCTCTGAGTTCTGGCGAATTGCCTGGGCCAGCGGCTCTACAAAAATAGCAAACAATAGGGGTGAGAGGGGACACCCTTGTCTTGTACCTCTTTCCAAGGGGAAGGCTTTCCCTAAATGTCCATTTACACGCACGAATGCTCTAGGGGAAACGTAAAATTTGGCTATCAGTGTGGAGAATGCTTCTGGGAAGCCAAAGCCCGCCAGGGATGCCTGCAAGAAAGACCATAACACCTTATCAAAAGCTTTTTCAGCGTCTAGGCTCATGACCAGGGCTGTCTGCTGTGTTTTATTTACATGATCCAGGACATCCACAGCTCTGCGGACACCATCCTGAGCCTGGCGCCCCATTACAAAGCCCGTCTAATCCAAATGCGCAATCTGCGGGATAATGCTTTCAAGTCGCCTAGTCATGATATCCACCATGATTTTATAGTCCGTATTTAATATTGATATCAGCCTACAGGAGGCACATAGCAAGGGGTCCCTGGCAGGCTTGGGCAACACCGAGACCACTGCATATTTCCAAGTTTGAGGGATTTTGCCATCTTTTGCCAATATAAAATTATATACCCATCCCAGGACTGGTATCCGCTGAGCCCTAAAGAGCTTAAAGAACTCCGCTGGGTAGCTGTCCATTCCTGGACACTTCCCTGTCTTAAGTCTGGCAATTTTGGCCGTTATTTCACAAACTTTTATTGGTGAAACCAACCTGCCGATCTCTCCTTCACCAACATGTGGCAGCTGTAAATTCTCAAAGTGTTTGGCTATCTGTTCTGCCCCAGGCGGATTACCCATCTTATACAGTTCCTGGTAAAAGTCAGCAAAAGTGTCTGCTATATCTGCTGTCTCCATCTTACATTGGCCTGTATGTGGGTGCTTAATTTTGGCTATAATAGCTTTAGCCTTTTTTTGCCTTAATCTACTAGCCAATAGTCTAGATGCCCGAGGTCCCCCCTCATAATACTTCTGCTTGAGGTATATCATATTTTGCTCTATTTTACATTCTAAAATCGAATTTGGGGTTCTCTTAATTTCCTGTACCTCTTTCTTTTTTCGAGTCGTATTTCTCTTTTAGAGAACTCTCTAATTCCTTTATTTGGACTTGCAGAGCCGCACTATGGGCTTCTCTCTCTCTCTCTCTCTTATATTGTGCTGCCTTTGAAATAAGATGCCCCCCGAGGACCGCTTTTAATGTGTCCCATAAGGTTGAAGGGCTGACCTCGGGGGTGTCATTGTGCAATAGGATATCCTTGATCATTTCCCTCACTGATTCCTGCTCTTCCTTTTTCTGTACTAAGGCTAGGTTAAGACGCCATAATGACCTTTTCCTGCTCTGACCAAGCTGTAGTTGCATCAGCAGGGGTGCATGGTCTGAGAGACACATCTCCCCTATTTCAATTTTCTTTAACAGATCTATATTTTCCTTCGGTATTAGACAATAGTCTATTCTAGTATATGTTTTGTGTACAGCAGAGAAGAAGGTATAGTCTCTACGTTGACCATGCATGTCCCTCCAAGCGTCTAAATATCCTAGCTCCAGCAGGAGCTTGCTAACCTTGGAGGCCACTCTCCTATCAGACCTTGGAACTCCCGAGGATGTGTCCAAATACTCATTCAATGCAAGGTTCATATCTCCACCTATGATTATAGGTCCCTCCGCCCACTCTGTCAGTCTCATTTAGAGTCTCCTATAGAAATTATAGTCTGAGCCTGGGGGGCTTATGTTGAGGCAAGCGTGATTATTTGGCCACTATAAGACCCTTTCAAAGCTGCCAGGCAGCCCTCATTATCCACCATTTGGTCTTTAGTTTCAAAGGGCACCCCTTCCCTCATTAACACTACAGTTCCCCTGCGGCGACCCCCTGAAATGTGGAGGCCACCACCTGGGAAAATCCAAATTTGTGTAGTTTGTCATGTTCCAGTGAGGAAAGGTGTCTCGCCTGGAGCATACAAAATTGTGCTCTGGATTTCTTAATGTAGCCAATAATTTTACTTCGCTTGACTGGGTTTGTTAGCCCGGTGACATTAAAGGAAAGAATGGTAGTGTTTATCTTAGCCATTTTTTTGTTTTGTTTTGGATTTCCTATGGAGTTATTCCAAGGCAAAGTGGAGAGTGACCTCTGAGGGGACAGAAGTAGAGCAGCATGTCGAACAGCAGTTCCTGATAATTTTAACTTTGTGACAAATAGGACAGCTTTAACTTTAACTATAACTTCCTTAAAGCCGGTTGGAACTATCTTGTGCCGGCATGTCATTTTATAAAAACCAACAGGGAAACTATTAACAAAAATTAAACTAACAGAGAACTTCCAAGGAAGAAGGCCTGGCAGTGCGAGGCCTTTCTGCCCTTCCCGATAGTTGGGGAAGTGGCGGAAAGGGGGTACTGTTTTCCCTATTGAAAGGGACCCCTTTCCTGAGTCCGACCTAAAATGGTGGGGCTCAAATTACAGTGGTATACCAACGAATCAGGCCGCGTTAGTATTCGCTAAGGGCAGTTTCTTTTGCCACCCTCCCAACCAGCCCACTCTTTTTTTTTTTTTTTTTTTTTAAAAGAACCATCCTTTAATCTCACAGAGAACAACTAACTCTATGAGATTTCCATATTTATCCTTTGATATGTCATTCAATGTTCGCAGTACCCCTTGTCTAAGTGTCCGATCTAATTGTGATCACCCACTACCTACAGTTCTCTTTATAAACTGAATTACTAATTTTAAACTGTATGGTATTCTTTCTAGGCCCTGCATGAGAGCAACACATTTCTTTCCCGTCTCTCTCTCCAGTCCCCCCCCCCGAGCAACCTTGTTTTAGCTTCTTCATTCAGATTTTACACTTATTTAGTAGTCATCGTGTAGAGACTCAGTAAGTCCTTTATCAGTCTTAATTAATTGTGACGAGATGGAAGCAAGGGAGGGACCTCAGTCAACACAGTTCAAGACCCTATTGCCTAAATGTGTCCAGTCTGCTTGAACAATAATGTTTTTAGGTTGTATACTTAGGTGAGAACTGCTGTGTCTCCCCCAATCAGTCACAGGAGTAATCTCGCAGTGCCGTGCGACTTATTCGAGACAAGCTTACTATAAGTACATTACAGACCTCTCCTTTCAGCAATCATCTTCCTCGCCCTCCTCATTGTCCCCATCTCCCGGTAGTTTTTTCATTAAGTCCAGCAGCAGTGAACTAGTGTGTGTGGCAAACTGGCTAGAGACTTGTTTCTGCCTCCGCGATGGAGCTTTCTCCCAGAGCCCCAAGCACGTCTAAGTATATCTTCCTTTGTTTGAAAACTACTGAATTTTATTATGATCGATCTAGGACGTGCAGTATTATCTTTCGGTCTAGGCATTAACGCTCTGTGAGCGTGTTTGATTCTTAGCTCATAGGTAGCTGGTAGATCCAGTACGTCCTTCAGTAAGTCTGTGATGAATTCAGACATTAGGCCTGTCTCCACTCCTCCTTTCAGACCATGCAGCCTCAAATTGTCTCTTCGAGAATGGCTTTCCAGGTCGGTGCATTTATTTTCAAGTTCTATGACATGCTGACATAAGGCACGAACTGTTTGTCCGATATGAAGAGCACTGTCTTCAGTTTGGGATATATGATCTTCCGACTCTTGCACCCTGCGTTCCACCTGTTGGATGTTCTGGTTTAACTGATGAAACTCTGCCTTGTTTTCCACCCGCATCTCCTTAATCTCCTTAAGGAGGACATCAAATCTCCGCCGGGTGAGCCTGTCCGTCTTTTCGTCTGTGTCATAGGTTACAGTTTGATCCGCCATGTGGTTTGAGCTTACTGCATTGCACAGGGTGGGATTTTGAACACCCGTCACATCTTTACTCCCTTTTGCTTGCTGCTGACGGGGTCTGACTCCTTTCTCTTTAGCTATAGTTCCGCTTGCCATTTGTATTCTTTCTTAGACACAAATTCATTTTTTTGTGGGTTTTTATCAAGGAATTTCTAGCAGGTCAGCTATGGAACTAGATTCTCAGCTGCGTGCCTGATCCGTGGCGGAACCCCGAACCAGAATTTGAAGGTTAGTTTGGCACAGTGTGAGATAGCGGAAGGAAGGTTAGAGAGCGATAGAGTTCACAGTGTTGGGAGCGGAAGGGGAGTTGACAGCAAAGTGGCAGAAGGAGTTAGAGAGTGTCCAACTTGGTCAGGGAAGATTTGGGAGCAGCACCATAGACTACGTCACAGTAGTCAAAGATGGGGAGTATGATCTTCTGGATAATTTCATGCCTCACAGTCAGCGGGATGCAACTACGATTCCTGTACAGAGCACCAAGCTTGGGGTGCAGTTTCTTCAGGATAGCATCGATATGCACAGACAAGTTGAGGTGCTGGTCCAGCCAAACCCCCAGATATCTAAATTAGGAGGTGTCCTCCAGGATGGTCCCATCAAGGGTGTGGAAGGTGGGTAGGGCTGGGAGCCTAGAGAGTCTCTGCATGGTGCCAGAGGTCACTGAGACTGTCTTCTTGGTGTTTAGAAAAAGCTGGTGAGAAGCAAACCAGAGCTGAACTTGGTTGAAGTCTTGCTCTAAACTGGTTTCCACAGCGCAGGATTTTTTGCTAGAACTGTATAAGACAATATCGTCAGCGTGCATGTGGATAGATGAGGATAAGCAGGCTGTGGGAAGATCATTAAGGGAAATGGAGAAGAGTAAGGGACCAAGCACTGAGCCCTGAGGGACTCCAGTGTTGATGGGGAGTGGAGGGGAGATGGAATCAAGGATTCTCACCAGTTGGGTCCTGCCAATGAGGTAGGATTTAAACCAGTTGGTGGCTGATGGAGCAAGGCCAGCTGAGGAGAGGGAATCATGAAGCAGGAGATGGGAAACGGTGTTGAAAGTTTTGGCTAGGTCAACAAAGATGGCCGAGGTGATCAGGCCATCGTCCATATAGGGCTGCCAAAGTGGCACACTGTGTTAATGGGCTATACAGGACTATCAATGCAGCACACTGTACCTATGGTCCATACATGGCTGCCAATGTGGCACACTGCATATATGGTCCATACAGAGCTGCCAGTGTGGCACACTGCATATACTGTCCATACAGAGCTGCCAATGTGGCACACTGCGCATATGGTCCATCTAGGGCTGCCAGCACTGAATAAGTTCATACCGTTTTCTATGAAACGTAGACATTGCCGGCAGAAAAAGATTAAGGGGGGCACTGTGGAGCACACCTACATAGAGGACGCACTTTAGCCTGGCTCTGTGTTTCCGAACTTTAAAACATATTAACCAGTGTTAAAACTAATCTAAATGGTGATTCCAGTGGCTGAATCAGACAAGGGGCTTTGTCCTGAACATTTTGATACCGAATTTGTTTGATGGGGCGTACGCAGAAGGCCAGTGGGGAGCGGCAGCCAAAACCCGCCAGCAACAGAAGCGCAGGCCGCTACTTCTTCCATGCCACTACTGCCTGGGCCTGAACCTCCATGGAAGGCACTGCAGTCCTCTCTATTCAAGCAATCGACCTGAAAATGGAGTAGATTCTGTATCGATTTGCGGAGCAAGATGCCAAATCAGAGGTTGCCTCGAATACAGCAGCTACAGCAGAAAAGGTTGCAACCCAGGCACTGACTGTAATTTTGAGACTGGTGCAAGAGAACTTGCAGTTGAGGTACCGTTTGGAGGCACTGGAGAACGTGAGTCGAGCTTCCCACATCAGGCTGATCGGACTCCAGGAGGGGAGTGAAGAAGAAAATCTTTTGGAGTTCCTGCAATCCTGGCTCCCTGGAGCTTTAAATATCAATCCAGAAACACTTGCTGGGCAATTCTACAAAGCTTACTGAATTTCCCTACGAGCTGCAGGGCCAAAGGCAGATGCTCCCCGCACAGTTCTGATTGTGGCCAGCAGGGGTCGGGATAGTACAATTAAGTAAGAATTTACCGTAACAGTAGATCTTCGAGAACAGCTCTTGCAGTAGGTTACACCATTAGGACTGAAGCGGCCCGGGCGTCAGGACCGCAGGAAAAATTCTAGCTAGCTATCTTCAGTGGGGACGCCCCCAATGTGGTCCGCCTCCGGCGTCAGGCATAGTACATAAGGGGCGGTCCTTAGATTCCCAGTTCTCCTGCCGGAGACTTCCGCCGCAGGCTGACATTGAAATGGAGACAGAGAATCCACCGTCAGAAGACAGACGGGAAGAAATCCCTGTTAACAAAGGCTTAAGCCATGCCTCCTCCAAGGGGGAAGGTGGGCGGGAAGGTACCTGCTGCAAGAGCTGTTCTCGAAGATCTACTGTTACGGTAAGTTCTTACATAAGGTTACACCATTAGGACTGATTCCCAAGCAGTAGCGCTTGCAAACACTCTGGGAGGAGGAAATAAGAAAGAACGTTCCAGGTCCTGAATCTAGGACAGGAGACCCTGTAGCACTGCCAGGCCGAAGCCTGCTCTTCGCCGTGAAGCGATGTCCAGGCTATAATGCCTGATAAAGGTATGAACAGAGCTCCAAGTGGCTGCAGCACAAATGGCAGAGGTGGAGACGTTTCGAAGTGCTGCAAAGGATGTGGCCACACCCCTAGTGGAATGGCCCCGGACTGCTCCTGGAAGGGGCTTTCGTTTGATATCATAACAGTAAGAGATGCACTGGACAAGCCAGCGAGACAGGGACTGTTTGGATACTGGTTGGCCCATCATCCTTTTGGTAAAGGAGACGAAAAGTTGCTCCGAAGTACGAAGCTGCTTAGTTCTGCTCAGGTAGTACCTTAAGCTGCGGTGAACATCCAGGATGTGAAGCAGCGCCTCTCCTCTGTTAGAGTAATTAGGGAAGTAGACCGGCAGGTCAATATCTTGATTGACAGTGAGTGTGGAAGCCACCTTAGGCAAGAATTTAGGATTCGTCCTCAGGGATACTCTGTCCCGGTGGAAAATAAAATAAGGCTCTTTGCACATGAGAGCCTGAAGCTCAGAAACTCTTCTCACTGACGTAACAGCAATCAAAAACAACGTTTTCCACGACAGAAAACGCAGCTCGCAATCCGCGGCAGGTTCAAAGGGGGGAAGCGTGAGTTGCTCCAGGACAAAGAGCAAGTCCCAAGGAGGCACTGGGTCCTTAATGGGCGGCCTAAGATGTAACACCCCTCTTGAGAATTCTCGACAGGCATCTAATTGTGCCAGTGTGCGCTGTCCCATCGGGAGGTGATAAGCTGAAATGGCACAGAGGTGCACTTTAATAGAGGAGTAGGTGAGACCCGAACGAAAAAGGGACAGCAGGTACTCTAACACCGCTTTCACCGGACAATCTAAAGGGGAAAGGCTGTGTGCTTGCAACCATAGACAAAAGCAGGCGCCATTTCATGGCGTACGTCATATCGTCTTGCGGCTTTCTGGCTGCAGAAAGGACTTCCAACTCTTGCGAGACCCGTGACGCAAGATGGCTATGTCTCTAGGAGCCATGCATGCAGGTTCAGTGAGCGTGAAGTCGGGTGGACCAGTGAACCCTTCTCCTGAGACAAGAGGTGGGAGCTGAATGCATAACGGAGCGGAGGTTCCCGGGACAGCTGAATTAGCAAAGGAACCAGATCTGCCTGGTCAGAAAGGCCACCAGGATCATTGTTGCATGCTCCCTGCGCAGTTTGAGAAGAACTCTCTGGATCAACGGGAAGGGAGGGAAAGCATAGAGGAATCTGTCCGCCCAGGAGAGGGACAACGCGTCTCGCCAGAAAACACCAGGCCCTGGATCTAGCGAGCAAAAATTGGGCAGTTTTGCGTTGGATGGGGAGGCGAACAAGTCCAATTCTGGAGTTCCCCATCGAAGAAACAGATCCTCTGCTACCTCCTGGAGAAGTTCCCACTCGTGGACTCTGGCCTGGGAGCGACTCAGGCCATCTGCAATTGTGTTGTCCACCCCGGGAACATGTACTGTGATCAGGTTCGCGCCGTGTCGGATTACCCAATCCCACATCCTCATGGCCTCCCTGCAAAGGGGGTAAGAGTGTGCGCCTCCTTGTTTGTTGAGGTAATACATCACCGCCGTGTTGTCTGTCTGAAGCAGGAGAGTACTCGGCAGGATCTCTGACTGAAAAGCCTGCAGGGCATAAAGGACTGCCCTCATCTCTAGGACGTTGATATGGAGGTGGGCCTCCAGAGGGGTCCACGTACCCTGGGACTTCACCCCGTCCAGGTGTGCTCCCCACCCTAGACCTGAGGTGTCTGTGGTGAGGATTACCTCCGGGGACGGCACTATGAACGGGACGCCCATAGAGAGTGTCCCTGGGTCTAGCCACCACTGCCAGTCTCGAATCGCGGTATTCGTGATTCTGACCGGATGCTGCATGTGGTCTCGCCTTTGGTCCCATTGCACCTTGAGCATCCACTGAGTTACCCGCATGTGGAGCCTTGTGAAAGGGACAGTAGGAATGGCCGCAGCCATGTGTCTGAGCAAGCGAAGGACCGACCTGGCTGGGGCGGTCTTGTTCGACGAAAGCTCCCTGACGAGGGATCTGATGCGCTCCGCTCTGTCGTCTGGAAAAAAAATGCTCTTCCCTGAACGGTGTCCAGTACTGCGCCTATGAACTGCAGTTTCTGTGACGGTACCAGGAGGGACTTCTCGTGGTTGATTAGGATACCCAGAGATCGAAACAGGTCCTGGGTGCTCTGGATCGCCTGCTCGCGCCACTCTCTGAGGCGGCCATGAGAAGCCAATCGTCCAGGTACAGGGAACATAATGGCCCTGTCTCTTAGAGAGCTGCCACGACTGCCATGCATTTGGTAAAGACCCTGGGTGCCAATGACAGCCCGAATGGAAGGGCTCGGAACTGAAGATGATGGCCGAGAAACTCGAAGCGCAGGAACCTCTTGTGCGCTTGAGCTATAGGGATGTGCAGGTAAGCGTCCTGCATATCTAGAGACGCTAAAAAGCGTCCTGCTTCAGCATGGGAATAAGACCCGGAAGAGTTACCATGCGGAATCTTTTGTAGGCGACCGACAAATTGAGGTCGCTGAGGTCCAGAATTGACGGAGGTCCCCTGTCTTCTTTGGAACCAGGAAGAAGTGGGAATAGTATCCGTGTCCTCTCTGGTTCTCTGGGACGTACTCTATCGCTCCCTTTTGTAGGAGCGCAAGCACTTCTTGTCTGATCAATGACTTGTGCTGACCCGGGTACCGGGAGAGCAACGGAGGCCTCGAGGGTGGCTTTTCCGCGAATTCTATAAAGTGGCCTCTTCCGACCAACTGTAGAACCCACCTGTCAGTGGTTATAGTCTGCCATCCCGGCAGGAAATTCGCAATGCGACCCCCGACCATGACGTCCCGTTGATCCTGAGGGGCGGGGGCCGGGAAGGAGTCAGGCTGTGGCGGCTGAGGGTTCCGCTGGCTGGACCGACTTAGGAGTGCGCTGGCCGACCTGCGGGTTGTTTTCCTGAAGCAAAACGGGAGCCCTCTGTTTGTGGAGCAGGGCGGACTGTTGTCTCTGGCGTCTGGTTCACGAATCGGCTTTGGTTCCTACGAAGGAACTAAGCTTGGGTCAGTACATGGCCTGAACTGACCTCACCGCCTTCCGGCCTCTTGGAGTTTGGTAATTATCTTCTGAGGGTTTACCAAACAAAACTTCTCCTCGAATGGGCGCCCATGATGTTTTTCTGACGTCCAGGGTAAACCGAGACACAGAGCCAAGAGTGCCTCCGAGGCATACGCTGAAGCTGTTGCTCGGGCAGAGGAGTCCGTGGAGCCTTTACGCGCTCAGCACCTGGGTTCCCACGTCTAATTCCATATGGAGGAGCTGCAACATCTCCTCCTTCTGCTCACCTTCCGCGATTTTCAGCCAGCATCCAGACCCTGCTCCCACAGGGCATTTTGGAACTGCACCATGTGGGTCAAATAATTCGGATCTGATGGCGCAGGTAGCGGAAGCATACGTGCGCCTACCCATGGAGTCCAGCTGCTTGGACTCTGGGTCCGGTGGCAGGGTGCTCAGATGTTGCGGTCTCTGGGACTGGTCATGAGAGGCTGTTATGACCAAAGAGTCGGCCTGAGGATGCTGGGTCAAGTACTGGTCTTCTCTTGGAGCCTTGTACAAGCGGTCCAGCTTTCTTGACATCGCCGGGAAGCGAATGTGGGCGCTTCCACGCTGCTGTTGAGGCGATCCCGAAAGTGTCTACCAAGGTGGCACACCACAGGCTTGGGGTCCTTCTGCTGAAGATACTTCAAGGCGCAGCCTTCGGGTCTAACTCTTCCGCATCCCATCCCATGTTCTCCTGGATGTGTCTCATGATATCCGAGAATGAAGGGTCATCCGGAGGAGACTTTGGCAGCTCACATGGGTTCGGAGAAGGGATGGAGAGGGGAGATGGGGATCTGGATGTAGAAAACTCTGATCCCGTGTCCTCCGTCGACGGCGAACGGCGGCGTCTTCTGGGTCTCTTGGGACTGGGTGACCTAGAAGAGGATCTGGAAGGAGGTCTCCTTTTATCTAGTCTCCCCCTTGGAGGGGTCCTGGGCTCCCGGGGAGGAGGTAACCGGCCTGCAGACCCAGACAGAGACGGAGGCGCAGGAACCGGAGGAGCAGCCGGTGTAGGAGGAGGGGGAGGAAGCGGAGGTGGAGTGGGGACCATGTCCTTTTTGTTTTAGGAATAACGTTTTATTATTACATGTATATTTGGAAATACTCCCCCACCTCCTTAAACCAGAATGTATAGGCTGTAATTACTTTCTTACATTGGATGTACGTGAGCTGTATCTATTTCTATGCCTTGCATGAGTGTATTGTAAGTTATTGCTTATAACAAACCTGCAATAAACATAACTTGAAAAGAAAAAAGAAAAAGACTAAGGGTCTGCACCCCTTCACTAGGCTGCCTGGATAGGAGGAGACACCTTCTACAGATATAGCAGGAGAGCTCCTCTACTGGTTCAGGTACATTCTTTTGCACAGTTCATTGAACACCTGGAGACCTGGTGAACAGCATTAGTTGTGAATTTTGGTCATATTAAAATTTTAATGAAGAAGATATTAGAAACTGTACATTGACGATAGCTATACATGCAATGTACTATGTAATTGTTTTGAATATTGTTGCGGTCTATGAAAGAAAGACAACAAAATCTATGTAATTAAAACAAAAGAATCAGTAGTGCAGGCAATTAGATTGTTACAACACACTAAACAGGAGGAGTTGTTCTTTAAAACCGCCAGCAGTTCTCTTCTACTGGAGTAAAAAGACTTTTTCTTTCTGCTGTTTTCTACAGGAACTGATTGTTATCACCTCCCCTCCAATGTTTTACAGTGCACTGTGCAAGTAGACCTGGTTGGTTATCTCTCTTGCTTGCCTCATTTCTGTTCTGTGCTATGCACTGTAGTATTTTCCTTTTATATGAGAATCATACCTTCTGAGTTTCAAAGGACTTGTATTTATAACAGACTGTCCGCTCTTCATTTTTGGGGCTCTGTAGTTAAATATGGAGGCTGGGTGTCTCTACTTACCCTATTCAGCTTTCACGTCAGAACAACATTTTGGATATAGGAACATTCACATTTGTGTGTGTATGTTTGAGGGGGAGGAAGGCTGAAGACGATGCCGCAACTTGTAAACAGATCAAGCTGTGAGTAAGAGGTGCACTGAAAGAACCTTTCAGATTCCTTGCGCTGAGGACAAAGTCTAAGCAACTAGCACCACAGATTTACCCCCCATCATTTTTCTTCGGAAAGTGTTTTCACAAGATGTTCAACCACAGAATAGTTGGCATCTCCCGCACTGTAAGCTTTGTACAGACGTTTCCTTAAAAAGAGAGCTTAGTAAATACGAACAGTGCAGAAACAAAGAAAAGCAGCTGTGTTCACTTGCAACTTCAATAGGGTATTCATAAAATACTGCAGGGGTAAAAAACAAACAAAAAAAAAAGACTTTTGTAACCCCCTTTGTAACAGAAGTTGATATATGTGTGCGTGTGTGTGTGTGTGGGGGGGGTGCTCTGTGTGTTAAGTAGAGATTCATGCCCAGTTTGAACTACAGTATATAGCTAGTTGTGGGTGGCTGTTGGGGTCTGGTGTAAAGTTGCTGCAATATCAACTTTTGAGTATTGCAATATCTGTGTGAACAATATCATGATAAACTGATCATCATAAGGATTTATAGCATTTTTAATTTTAGGCTGTCAAAAATCTAATTGGGGTTGGTGGGGAATCTGGAATCTAAATTCACATCAGGAAGGGGTACACCCTTTCTAAACAGCAGAGTTGACATGGCAAATCCATTTATCATGATATACTGTGGTATAACATGTTGCGTCACAAGAGCAGTACTGGTTTTTACAAAGATAATCGCCAGTGGGAAAAATCATATTACACTGTATTGTGTCATCATGATATCCCTAGTCGGGAAGAACAAGACCCCATTTAAAAACATCTTAAGCTGCCACCTTTGCACAGTTACTGAGGAAACTTGCATTTGTGTCTGGTGTATGGACCAGAGATATTATTATAACGCTACAGTACTAACCACATAGAAACACAGAATTTGTCAGCAGAAAAGGACCACTTGGCCCACCCAGTCTGCCCAGATGTTCCCTGCCTAAGCCACCTCCACAGACCCTAAACGGCGACCCTGCCTCCTCTGTGCCAATTTTCTACCATACCACTATGTCTATCATACGCGTGCTTGAAGCCCCTCACTGTTTTCGCCTCCACCCCTTCCACTGGCGATCTGTTCCAGGCATCTTCCACCCTTTCAGTGAAGAAGTATTTCCTTACATCTCTCAAACTCCACCCCCTCCAACTTCATCACATGCCCCGTGGTCCTGGTGCTCTTTCTCACTGGAAAGAGACTCCACTCCTACACCCTGTTCACCCCTGTACAAAGTGCCTTGAGTCTTTTCAACGTCACCACAGCAAGCTTTTCTCATATGGACTTGATGTAGGTACTTCAGTTATCTTGGACTAAGGCAATGAATGGGAATTCCAGTAGGTGTATTCTGATTGGGGAGGGTAAAATATGCCCATGACAATTCCTACTCACTACATCCAAGATGACTACTGTCCCTACACCAAAATGGCAGGAGTTGGCACTCCAGCCTTATGCCAAGATCTCTACATCGGGACTTGGGTTCTGCAGCCCTGAGACAGCGAGGGATGAGTGCCTTGCAAGGGTGAGCAGCTTGCTTCCTGGTTGAAAGGGTGTTTGTCACCTGGAGAAATCAGATCACCAGCCATCTATGAAGCTACTCCCCATTCCCACTCCCAAATGGGAGGGAGGGAGGTATGAAGGTGTTGCAGTGCCCTGAATGAAGAAATTACAAACCGCTAACTTCAAGCATAAAAATGTGTAAGAACTAAAAATATGGATCAATGTAATTTAAATGCATCGTAAACATCATTATTTGGAGAGTGACACACTGCTTGAAACTGGTACCAAAAACGGTGTGAATTAATATCAGTGGAATCAAGCAAGGGTCGGTGGTTATGAGTCAGTCGATAATTTACAGAGGATAGCCAATTCTCAAATTGCTTTCCAAGACAACAGCACTATCAGGAAAACACTCTGCCCTGTTTCCCAAACTTCCCAAGGTTACAGGCTACAATACGAGGAATGTATTGTTTGCTTGTTCCCACAGCACAAAGGCAAACATAAAGCAGGGGGATGACTTAACAAGACTGATGGCCAATACCCCCCCCCCCATCACCTTCACCACCATACATCACACGTTCCTCTATGCAGACACTTCCCCCAGATGCAGAGGGTTAAGCGAGCATGCATGTCCGATCTGGGTACCTTGGGAGCTGCCTTCCTTAAACAGCAGTGACCGTTGAAATGCAGTTCTCAATTGGCAACACTAGGAAGGGGAAGGGGGCCTACGTGTTCCACGCAATACTCACCTATTAAAGCTGTTCCAAGCTCCACCTGGTTTTTAATGCCCCCAAACTTTGTGTGGAAATATTCACCTTGGTAACCTATTCCATCACTTGCCCAGCAGAGCCTACCCTGTTTTTAAGGCTGCCTGACGTAGTCACGACAGACTTCTTAGGATACATATGAATCTAACAAAACTTGAAGAGCTATTTTACTCATGTTACTGTGGGAGAACTACTAGCATGCCTCTTCAAAGTAACCGTGATAGTAACTAGCAACAAGAATCTGCCAGAGTCACCTCCAACAACAGCCATCCCTGGCCCCCTCTATCCCTGAACTCCACCCTATCCTTAACATAAAAAAAGGGCGATTTTTGTCACTGGTTCGTACTCCTGCGGACTCCGGAAATCATTTTACTATTCCACCCCCTGCTTCCAAATTTGTGTATCCTTTCCCCCACCTGCGTCTCATCCAATCAGCCTGTGGCAGTACATTACTGTGGCCCTGAACGGGCCAATCAACAATGTTGTCAGTGGCCGGCCTGGTGGCGCGGAGGGTTGAGGTGCTGGATGCCACACCTCATGGTACGCCGGTGACCCATGTTGTCTGGGGTTGGCCGGGGGGGGGAGGGGAGGAGTGAGACTGAGCCACATAGAGCGCTCTCTCCTCCTGGAAAGGACTGGAGACTCCCTGGTCACTGGCCACTACCTGGTAGAGGATGGATGATGGCACCGACTCACGGAGCTCCAGTGTTAGCCGTGGGGAGGGGCGGAAGGGACTGAGCTGGTGTCATGAGGCATGCGTCTGCCTCCATGCATGCACGTTGCCTGTGTTCTGGGGTCCCAGGACCAGGGGAGAAAATGGGCAAAAAAACAAAATATAAAACAAATAAATAAAAAATGTCACGGTGGTGCCATATTATTCTGGATACGATCTGGTAGCCGCAGCCATGGAGACAGGGCACTCAGGAGGCCACCACTGTACATTACAACAGTCACCCAACTCGGGCACGAAGCAACATTTCCCAGTGCCAGCAGCAACCAGGTGGCCACATTCTCTGCCTCGCTCCCTCCCACTCATGCCACCACTTCCTATGGCAGACAGGCTCCAAATTTAAAGGAAAGAGAAGCTGAGGGATTGAGTATTGGAGAGAAGCTGCAGAGCAATGAGCCAAAACCCGAATCTGCACACCTTCTCAGACACAAACTCCATGCCCACTGTTCCCCCTGTGCACTCCCTGCCCATCACGCACCCAAGCCAGCAGCTTAGCTCAATTCAGAGCACCAGGAGAAACCCAGAACTATACCCGAGCCCCCTGCCTCCTGCACATCCTGTCTCCAGTGGCCAAGCAATAGACCTGCAAGTCCACCTCAGTTATCTACCAGCTACAACATGAGCAAATGCCATGTGCCCTCCTCAGTGAGACAGTCTCACTTCCTATGTTTACATGTGACTTTCCTTTCCAGGAAACACGCTGTTATCTGGGAAATGCATATCCTTTCCTCGAAAGCAAAATGGCATGTAAACAATGAGGTTTACAGGATAGTACTGCTTTCCTAACAGTGCATTTGCAGGTAACACAAACCTGGAACCTATAGTTTTCATATAACCTACTACACATAAACAGTGCTTACAGGAAACAGAGCTGCTTCTAGCTATCATGGGTCATCACACTTGGCTAGACAGTTTTACACCTGCCTGCTCTGTCTAGCAGACATAAATAAAAGACATTAAACTATTATTTTTTTTTGTAATTAATACTTTATTAAAAGTTCTAACATGACAGTATCCAACATCTCAATGCAACTGAGCAATTATACTATGAATTACACTGGAAATATAGTAACATATTCTTCTCTGGTGCATCTTGTAAAAATTATGATCAACATAGAGGTACTAAGAAAAACATCTTTGTTGAACAGTATTTAACAACATTAACTATATACCATGGAAAATTAATTCGAGGAAAGTTTGCACTGTCTGGAATTATGATAAGGGTCCCATATAGTATGAAGTGTATCCAGTCTACACCTGTTAACATAAGTAAGTCTTTCCTAACTAGTTCTTGTAGCCATTCTGTGAGGCTGCATTCATACAAGCTGTTCAGTAATCAGTACAGGAGAGGGGGAACAAATGTTACTACTGTTTACAGCACAGTCTTATTTAAAGTTAATGGAGAGCTGGAAGACTGACAGACTTAGGAGGTTAAGGTAAGAGGAACTGTTTAGGGTCACATGCAGTAAGTGACTGGTTTGACTTACAACTTGTCTCTCCAGATTCACAAATTTGCACTCAAAACTGGCCCCCGAATTTTCGAACTTTGAGCTGGACGGACAACAGTATGTGCACCTGCTCAGTCTGATGTCTACAGTGGGTAAGTTACTGGAGGCTATTACAAAGGGAAGAATAGTGACTTTCCTGGAGGCTAATGGGCTTCAAGACAAAAGAGCACATGGGTTTACATGTGAAAGGCTATGTGGATTCACATCTTTGAGTGGATGACAATGGAGGCTGATGCCGGCCCGGTGCACGGAGGGGTTGGGGCGCTGGACGCCCACACCTAGGTACCACGCCCAGCTGACTCAGGTCGAGGCAGAGCTGGAGTCGCCGAGGGGAGGACTGAGCATCCGGAGGACAGCTCTCCCTTCCTCGGGGCCAAGGATTCTCCGCCTGGCACCTTGGCGACCTCTGGTGGAGACTGGAGGTACCCAACGCTCAGGGCCAGAAACAGAGGGTTGCGGAGTTACGGCAAGACGTTCCCCGGCGTCACTGCATGCCAGACTGCGTCAGAGAGAGGGAGGGAGTAACGAGGGAGGGGGTGGGGACAAAGCAAAAATACCCAGCCAAGTGGATAGGCGACGGCACCTGTATCCACCAGGACCACACTCCACCGCCGGGTGCACTCCTTACCTGGGCCGGGCCCAGCCCGGCCCGAATTTGCTGAGAGAGCGCCCTGGGTGGATAGGGCAGCACTACCTCGGGAGGCTCAGAGCCGGGGGGATAGCCAGGCTGGTGCCAGGTTTCAGGAGTCCTCTCAGGCACGGAGGTAGAGTCAGGGGGTACTACAGGATGCCTGAGAGAGTTCCACTGGCTGGAAGAAAAAACAGGACAATGGAGGCTGATAAGGGCCAAGCAACAGAAACACGATACCTGGACTTTAAGCCCTGTTTACACAGCAGTAGCGCTACAAATAAAATACCGCAACAGTGCGGTCCCATCCACCCGGCCCCTCTCTGCGCTGCTGCAATCTGTGCTGGTGAGAGGCAGTGCATCAGGGGGAGCCAGCCATCTGCTGGCCAATGGATGGGTTGCTGCGGCACAGGCAGTCTACACTGCCACTTAAGCCGCTGTAAGCCACTGGCTCCTCTTGGCACTCCCAGCTTGCCAGAGAATCCAGGAGCATCTTAGCAAGTGGCTTACCCTGATCAGGTACATGTTCACACTGTCACATTTGCACTGGAGCAACCCGAGCGCATGGGGTTACTCCAGTGCAAATATGACCGTGTAAACATGGATTTAGTATAGCCTTCAATTCTTCCCCCATGGGTGAATCAGCAAAATACTGGGTGACCGAGGATGGGGGCAGGATCACAGAATGCACATCTGCCTTATGAATCAGACAGCCAATGCTGGCTCCAGCCATCTCTTGTTTTTTAATAAGATTCACCTGACCAAAGCAGTCCAGCAGAGATGCAACATCTCGTTTTCAGTGGGGTCCTGCTTCTACCTAGTTCTTTAACATAGAACATAGAAACACAGACATTGACGTCAGATAAGGACCACTTGGCCCACCCAGTCTGCCCATTTCCCTACCTACTGGATAAGCTGCAGATTCTAGTTAACCAACAGCCTACTTCCTGCCACCCCCCCCACTACAATTGCCTTGTGTCTGTCCCATGCATGTTTGAATTCCCCCACTGTTTTAGACCCAACAACCTCCCCAGGAAAGTAGTTCCACGCATCCACCACTCTCTCCGTGAGAAAAGATTTTCCTCACATTACCCCTGAGCCATCACCCCCTCTATCTTTAAATTGTGTCCCCTTGTTCTTACACATCTCTTTTTCTGAAAGATGCTACCCTCCTGGACTTTGTTGATTCCCTTGAGGTACTTGAACGTTTCTATCATGTCGCCCCGTCCCTCCTTTCATCAAGGGTATACATATTAAGCTCTGTCAGTCTCTCTTCATATGATTTCTGATGCAGACCCTGCACCATTTTAGTTGCCCTCCTCTGGACTGCTTCCATCCTGTCTATGTACTTCATGAGATGAGGTCTCCAAACTGCACAAGTACTCCAGATGGGGTCTCACCAACTGTCTGTACAGAGGGATAACCACTTCCCTTTTTCTACTTGTGATGCCCTTCCTATGCATCCCAGTATCCCCTGGCTCTCCTTACTGACTTCTCACATTGCTTACCTACCTTTAGATCATCTTGGAAATGACTACCCTAAGTCCTGCTCCATTTCTGTTGTTGTTAGTACCTCCTCTGCTATTGTGTATCTTTCTCCTGGGTTTTGTTCCCAGGTGCATTACGCTGCATTCTTTGCATTAAATCTAGTTACATGTCTGACCATTCCTCCAACCTTGCCAAGTCCCTTCTCATCCTTTCTACCCCCTTGTGCATCAACTCTGTTACAGATCTTTGTATCATCTGCAAAGAGGCATACCTTTCCCTCAGACCCTCTGCAATGTCACCTATAAAGATGTTAAAGAGGACTGGACCCAGTACTGAGCCCTGAGGTACTCACTAAAGACCCCTTCTCGGAATGTGTTCCACCACTATTACCTTCTGTGTCCTGTTGTGCAGCCGGTTTGCAACTCCAGGCTACCACCCTGGGACCCACTCCCAGGCTGGCTAACTTGATTATTAATCTTTGTGCGGACTGTGTCAAATGCCTTGCTAAAGTCTAGGTAGGCCATATCACAGCCCCTCCCTGGTCTATTACTTTGGTCACCCAGTCAAAGAAATCTATTAGATTCATCTGACATTACCTTCCTGCTGTAAATCCATGCTTTGGGTCCTATGCCCGCTGGCCTCTAGGTACTCAACAATTCTTTCTTTCAGATGTGATTCCATCATTTTCCCTACCACTGAGGTGAAACTGACAGGTCTGTAGTTTTCTGCCCCTGTCTTGCTCCCACTTTTGTGAAGGGGAATCACATCTGCCCTCCTCCAGTCCTCAGGTACCACCCCATCCTCCCATAATTTGTTAAAAAGTATGGTCAGTGGTGTCACTAGATCCGGATTCTGGGGTGAATCTGGGGTGACTTTACAACAGCAAGGGACTGAAACACAGGGAGGTCAAGGGATTTGCCCAAGGTCACAGCATGTCAGTGACTGGCAAGAACCTAGGTCATCAGGATCCCAAGGAGGTGCGTTGAACACTAGACAACACTAATGTCTAGTACAAAAACAGGGTTTAGTTCAGCATCACTACTCCCCACCTGTGTGAAGCCCGGGGTTTCCCAGTACTACTCGTATGTAGCAGGGCCTGCCTCAGATTTTCCCACAAACTTTTTTCCCCCCGGCTGGGTGTAACAAAGTAATTTAACATTGGAGGGACTCTGGTTCATAATGTCCTACCCCCAGGCTCCATGTGCAGGTGTCAATAAGCAGCTGTGCAACCATGCACTAATTTAAAGGGGTTCCCTCCCCATTCTACTACCCAGGATATCCAGGTGGGGGTTAATCTACTATGAAACAGAAAATGCAAACACTCCTCTCCGCAGAACTGTGAACAACTATTGATTTGGTGCTCCCTGTTCTCACACAGAAAAGCCCGCTGGACTCCATAGCCCTTCTAGTCTTTTTTAATGATCATGTTGATGACGCTAATTGAAACAATTACCGTTCTCTTGCCCTTTGCAGAGTTCAAAGATTACAGGTGCTGTGTTCAAGTTGCTCTCTTTTCATCTCTAACTAGGATGCACGCAGTCTCCTCCCAGCCAGATAACACGACACCACTCTAAATATATGCAGAAATCCTTGCCTTTTTAATGGACACCTTCCTACAGCCCTGTAGTCCACAGGCCAAGGTTTAATGAGGATGCAGGGAGGGTGAGTTGAAAGGCATTGGTGGGTAGCCCACTGCTTAGACGGAAAGAAACCCAATTAGCCTTCCAATCATAAGATCACTCATACTGGGAAGTCAAAGTGGATGCATGCAGTATTCCCTGCAGGGGTGCGAACTAAGTGCAAGAAGAAGGATATCCCAACTCACACACAAACACATATCCCCCAAGTTTAGTAATTTACTCATTTCTGTCAATTTCCTCCCTCCAAAGAGCATGACTTGCATGTATGGCAGAGGGGCACAGGAAAGTCTCTCTGTTGTATGTTGAGGTAATCAAATAAAACCCAAAGCTGTATCTAAAACAGGAGATTGATACGCTGATACGTACCAGATTTTTGTAAGAATTAGCAGGCACTGATCCATCCAGATGGTTTCAGAGTGGTAAAATGAAGGATAACCCTCCTTATGGGGGACCGGTGAAACTGATGGAGAGAGGGTTTCCAAGGGGCAAAATGAAGGACATCCCTTCTACTGTTGGACAGTTGAGAGATACGGACAAAGGGGTTGTAAGGGGTAAAATATGGGACAGTCCTCCTAATTTATTTATTTAGTTTTACCAGGAAAGCATACTGAGTGGGTTACCGCTCGATTCCAGATGCGTCCTGGGGGAAACATACTATGCAACATATGAGTGGAACATACAATCAATTAGAATGAAGAAGAGTGTACAAGAATGCATTTACAATTACATACAATTTACAATTGCATACAATTGGGGCAGATTTTGTAATGTTACAGATATACTGTGCGGGAAGATGTTAAGAGAATATAACTGGAGGGCAGGAGTATACAATTAATAACATAGCAGTGGGAAAAAAATCAACATATATGCTGCTACAATGTTACAGTAGTAGAAAGGATCACGTAACTATTAACAACAAGCAAAACTATTAACAACAAGCAATAAGTAGCAGAGAGCAAGCAACGAAGAACAATAAAGAGATAAGCACAGTATACCTGAGACCCCTCAGTTTGCTCAGCAAATGTATATGATTTGTAGGGACGGTGTACAAAGAGCTCGACATGGGGGCCTAGAATACGAGTATGGGGCTTGAGGTACAAGCACCTAGGTGGCCCTATGTACAGGCGCATGTTGGGGAGAAGTGAGCCTTGGAGAGGTGATTTAGATGTGCAGTGTTAGCGAAGTCACGAATATCCACTGGGAGTGCATTCCAAAGTTTAGGCATGATGTAGTTGAATGCCAGTTGGCCCCTTGAAGTGGCCATGAGTGGAACAGATAGAAGCCAAGAGTTACCACTCCTGAGGGAGTAGGAAGGCTGTGAAGGGACAGAGGGCAGATGCAAGGTAGGGGGGGGAAGGGACTGTGTCCAGAATTTCGCTGTGGTCCTGATGCTGTGGATGTGTCTGCGAGCGTGGAGCGATGTTAGACCGAGGGCGCTGTAAAGGTTGCAGTGATGAGTCAAAGTGGGGGGGTCAAGCGCAAAGCGACAGAAGGAGTGGTAAAGGGGGTCGAGGCTGGCTAGGGCAGACTTGGGGGCAGCGCTGTGTACTGTATCCCCGTAGCCCAGAATCAGGAGGATCATTTTTTGGACAATTTCCTTGCGGGTAGCCAGAGGTAAGCTACCCTTGTTTCGATGTAAGGCTCCTAGTTTTGGGCACAGCTTTTTATGGAGCGAGTCTATGTGAATGGAAAAGTCAAGGTGCTGATCAAGCCAGACCCAGAGGTATTTGAAGGAGGTGCAGGTCTCAATTGGAGTCCCTTCAGTGGTGAAAAAACTCGGGGTAGAAAGGAGCCTGGAGAGCTTTTGCCTAGTCCCAAAAGTTAGGGAGACTGTTTTCTTGGGGTTAAGAAAAAGTTGGTTTGAGTGAAACCAGTGCTGTACTGCAGTAAAATCTTGTTGTAGAGTAGGGGCCACTTCAGAGGAGGAGGGGCCTGTTGTGAACAGTAAAGGTATCATCAGCGTATAGGTGCATGGAAGTGTGAGTGAAGATTATTTAGGAAAACTGAGAAGAGTAAGGGGCCAAGGACCAAGTCTTGTGGGACCCCAGTAGTAACAGGGAGGGGGAGGAGCTGATTGATCCAATTCTTACTGATTGGGTTCTTCCTACCAGGTAGGAGTGGAACCAGCTGGTGGCATCAGCAGAGAGTCCTGCACTAGAGTTTGGATAGCAGTAGGGAGTGTGAGACAGTGTCGAAAGCTTTAGCAAGGTTGACGAATATGGCAGAGGTGGAATGTCCTTTATCCATGCCAGTAAGGATGACGTCGGTGAGTCTTAGCAGGGAGGTTATGGTGGAGTGCGATTTCCTGAAGCCTGATTGGTAGGGTGTAAAGAAAGAGGAGGAGTCAAGGAAGGAGGAAAGTTGGGCTAGGACAATCCACTCCTGTAGCTTAGCAAGGATGGGGAGGAGAGAGATTGGAAGGTAGTTCCCCGGAGATGAGGGGTCACCCCCTTTAGGGAGGGGGATGACAGTAGCATGCTTCCAGTCGGATGGTACGTCAGCCAGAAAGAAAGAGAGATTGAACAGTGCAGCCAGCGGGGAGGCAATGGCAGGGGCACATAGGTATAACATCTTGTAAATCGGGCCATGCCGGGCACTTGCCTTTTGAAGGGTTGAGAGACTGCAGGGCTTTAAACACAACGAGCAGAGTAACCTGACAAAAAGAGGAGCCCGTAGTTTGTGAGGATGCAGGCATCTGGGTTGGTGCATACTTGGGGGGGTGCAGAAGAGAGGCTAGAAGAGAGGTTGCACAGCTGGTGAAGAAAGTGTTGAAGACAGAGGCCACTTTAGCTGGTTCAGAGACTATGGTGCCTTCTACAGTTATGGTAGGGGTGGGAAGGTGGACCAGGGGAGAGAAGAGTGTCTTGATCGTTTTCCAGAAATTAGCTGGGTGAGTAAGGTTGGTGTTGAGGAATGCCTTGAAATAGCTGGCTTTGGCCTGTCAGATTTGCCTAGTGCAAGAATTACGAAGTAAGCGGTAAAGTTGGAGTGCCGTCTGGGTGCTTGTTGTCTTATACTTTTTCCAGGCGTGGTGCCTAGCATGGAATTGGTTAATGAGATCAGCAGAGACCCATGGAAGGTGGGCACCCCTTACCCTCTTTCTCTGTAGGGGCGCATGGGTGTTCCAAACAGCTAGGAAAGTTTCCGTGAAGAATTTCAGGGCTGAATTGAGGGAAGAAGCCCGGAAAATGAAAGTCCAGTCGGCTTGTGCCAGGTCCCTCAGAAGCGCATCTAGATTGAGAGCTCTGTATGACCTAGTTAGTAACGTCCTTTGTGGCAGTGCTTTGGGTCTGGATATTTTTCTTACAGCATAGATTATGTGGTGATCGCTTGGGGAGTTGGGGAGGAGTCTGGATTCGATGAGCCGATGAGGGCGCCAGGTGAGAACCCAATCTAAGAGGGAATGGTTCTAAGATTTGTGATTTAGCCGAGTGGGTTCAGAAATTTGTTGGGTGAAGTTTAGAGCGGTGATTTGGTTAAGCAGTTTGGAATTATTGTTTGCGAGCCAGTTGAAGTTGAAATCCCTAGGATGTGTAACTCGCCCCTGAAGGAGTTAGCCTTTAGGGTACTCAGTAGTCCATCACGTCAGGATGCGAGGTGTCCGGGGTGCAGTAGGACCCTGCAATGTAGATCGGAGTGGAGTGTGGAAGGGAGAGTTTGATTAGGAGGGAGTTGATGGACTGAGTGGACATGGAGTGTTGAACCGGGGTGAACTGAAGCGTTGAGGAGACGAACATGGCGACGCCTCCCCCTTTTTTCTTGCCCAGGCGGTCTTGGTGAATGAGCAAGCAGCTGGGTATAGATACTTCAGAATCCAAGTTATGGGGTTTTAACCAGGTCTCAGTGAGTATCATTACATCTGGGAAGAGTGACAGTACAATTGGTTGAATGGCTGTGATTTTATTCAGGATGCTACAGATGTTGAGGTGAACGAATTTTAGACCTTTTGGTAGTGTGAGGGTCTGGTAGGTGCTGGGGGGGTATGGGCTGGGGTTTAGTTCTACGTCCCCAGACAGGAGGAGCAGTAATACTATCAAGTGTTTAAGGGTAAGCATGCTTCATTTTGTCCTGTGAGGGGTTACCACCTGAAGAGATATTTGCGGAGGGGTATTTAGTAAGGAGGAAATTTGAGCTGTGAGATCTGCGCGCATAGATGGAGGCAGGATGCTAGTGCCAGGGATCCAGCCATTAAGGAAGTGGAGATGCTGCGTCGGTATTGGGGGAGAGAGTTTCATGTAGGGGAGTAGGGACGTGCCCTGAAGAGAAAGGGTTTGGAGGTAGGCGAGGGTGGGAAGCTGGTGGGAGGGAAGTATGGGGAGTGAGCTGGCAGATTGTGGTGAGAAGCAATAGCAGAATGATACTTGCAGGGTTTGGTTGTGGGATTGGAGAGTGTAGCGGCCACTGGAGGGTGGGGTGGACAAAAGGGTGCCAAGATGGGGGAGGAGGAGGATAGGAAGGCACTCAGCTGGAAGGGGAAAAAATGAAGCAGTAGGCTCGAAAACTGGGTAGAGAACAATTGAGATGCGAAGGAGTGAACTGGATGCTGAGGCGACCTCTAGTGGGAAGAAATGATAGTCTGCTCATGGGGAACTTGGCTGACTGGTTTCAGCCGTCACGTGACTGCTCCTATAAAACACTGAGCTGACCCAGGGTGGTGGTGAGGGGCGGTGGGGGAGAAGACAGACTGCCCTCGCGGACCCTCGGGGAGATCCTCGGAGATTCTGTGGAGGAGAGAGAGAGACAGAGTGAGTTAAATACTCTGAGACTTTTGGGAGGGGCTGGGTGGAGGAGTGGAGTGTGGTTCAAATTTGGATCAGGGCAGGGCTAACAATAAAATAGGCAGAGTAAAACCAGCAGTAGAACACAGGATTAATGCATTTGGAACAAAATAACACTACTACCAGGCTAATTTGCATAGAGAAAAAGGGATGCTAACATTAAAGTTTGTTATAGCAGTACATTTCTTTTAAAATTAAAACTGCCAAGTTCTCCTGAGAAATTCAAATTAAATCTGCGAAGTTATCCTGAGAAAAACTGTCTCTATTCCTGTGCCGATGTATAATGTACTGCCTTTACAGGAGTAAGCTTTGTTTCAAAAAAAAAAAAAAAAAAAAAGGCGCCACGTCCTCAGTCGGGAGCCGAGAAGCACGGTGCTGTTCCTCAGATGGCGTACCTGGGAGCTGCTGTGAGGGAGGGCGTCCAAACAACTACCCTCATGGACCCTCGGAGATCGTCGGTGATTCGGGAGATGCAATGGGCGAGGGCGTCTGACTGACTACCTTCTGTGAGATCCTCAGAGATTCTGGGAGCTGCTGTAGGGAAGGGCGTGACAGACTACCCTCACAGACCCTCAGGGAGATCGTCGGTGATTCGGGAGCTGCACTAGGTGAGGTCGTCTGACAGACTGCCCTCACGGACCCTCGGGGAGATCCTCGGAGATTCTGGGAGCTGCTGTGGGGGAGGGTGTCCGATCAACTACCCTCACGGACCCTCGGGGAGATCCTCGGAGATTCTGGGATAGTTCAGAAGTATGGAGCGAGGAGTTATGAATAACAATGCTTCATCCCCAATGTCACAGATTTACAGTGGTCCCACTAATAAGAAATAAAGATCTCGGAGACTGGAGAGCGTATGTTGCTGCTGGGTCACTATATAGGCAGCTGTTTTTAGGACGAGTTGCAAACCTCGGGGAACCAAACCAAGAGAGAACTACAAGTCTTTAACACACTGAGTCTCAAGGGTACCAAATCACGAAAGGGCTACAAGTCCTGCACACACTTTAGACCTCAGTGGTACCAGACCAAAGTCCTGAACACACTTCGGATACATGAACCCAGAGGTGTCAACCAGAAGAATCCTGGGTTCAAATCCCACCACAGCCACTGGCTCACTCAGATTCTGGGCAAATCATATGACCTCCCTATGCTTTAGTCCACCCAGCTACAAAATGAGGGCAGATATAAGACCACCCCCAAAATCCCTGTCCAAGTAAACAACATGCTACACCTCATTTGGGAAGTAGCAATTCTAAACCAAAATGTTTCCTGACCTGGAACTGTTGCACTGACATCTATAGAGATTTTTCCAGCTCAGATAACGTTTTGGAATCCACAGACTCTTGTGAACCTTGACCCCCTGTTAATGTGATCATATGCTGTGCCCTAGATCCCAGTTATCAGAAAATCTGATTAAACTTCAAAGTCTCTTCTCATCATATGACTTTCACAGTAAGTGCCCACCTGCTGTGTGATCTACAGTCAGCACTACACGAAGGGCTGACTGCATGCTGCCTATGGCCTCTAGTATCACTGAAAAAAAGCAATCATGACGGCCAACCAAGGGATGTGGTGACAGTGCATCATGCTGACTCTTGGGAGGCCACTATCCCAAATTGGTACGAGCTGGCAGTAGAGAGCTTCGGGGAGGCAAGGCCACAAAACTCACAGGGGGAGAGCATGGAGCCACTCACTGTTCATGCACTCCCACTGACTGTTCACGGAGTGACCCACTGTTCACAGACCCCCGCTAATTGATCACGGAGTGGCACTGCTATAAGTGGTGAAAGTAGGAAGCAGGCACTCACCCACCCTTCCTGCCAGGAGGGTGTAATACTATAATACACAGTTAGCAAGTTTTTCCTGTGTCTTTAAAAACTTGTTTTTAATATATGCAAAAGATTATTTTTTCAGAAAGTTAACAACTTTGAACCTTGAGCGCGACCTTAACTGCAATCGAAGCTGTGCCCATTAGAATGGTGCGCTCAAACAAACTTAGCTGTTACTTTCAAAGTCAGTCACTCATCAACATGGTCTCCCATAGTAAACACCACAGCAACAAAAGAATACTTTTCTCACCTTATTAGTCAAAACGTACTGAAACATGCTAACAACACAGCAAAAAAAGAATGTCACTTTATTACTCAAAACTGACTGAAAAACATGCTAACCATGTATAATATAAAATAAAAAAACACCAAAGTGTGAAGAACTAGCAGGTTCACATATCTTGTGGGCGCTGTGACATCACTGAGGCACCCGAGCTTTGCTTTTATGACCAACGCGGTCACAGCATCCACGAGATGTGTGAACCAGCTTGTTTTTCACACTTTGGTGTAATTATTCTCCACTTCAATAAAAATCACCTTTCCGCTAGCACCGTCTACTGGGGGGAAAAAAAAGATATATATATTTTTTTAATTTTTGTTTTTCCTTTCCAGGTTTTATAACGTCTTGGTATCCTATTCAGAAAGCCTGAATAAAAACATTTGACTAAGCTGGCCCATAGGTGCAGTAGTAGTGTTACTGCCCGTGGTGCCAGCAAATCAAACCTGGGAACTGGCTTGGAGCGTTGGAGGGTCGGCTGGAGGGAGGAGAATCGAGGTGCCTGGCACTTGCCTGGCTCCAAGTGGTGGCTAGATGCGAGGATGCAGATGCCATGGGCTGAAGATACAGTGGTGGCCATAATCATGCTTTGCATGGTAGCATGCACAGTAACGTCCCTGATAGCACTGCACAGAGATTCCTCCTGGGGATCAGAAAACCAAGAAACAAACTAGTGGGGGGATGAAGCTACACTGTGCCCCGCCTGCCTAGTCTGAATGCACCAGCCTTCACCTCCACTGCAGTGGGTGACTGGAGGAAGTACAGTGTCACTTAAGAGCTACAAGCAGGCAATCCCACTTCAGGTGGCAAGCTGAGCAGGAAGAGCTGACTGCAGCGTGTCACGAGTGGACTGGATGCCAGAGATCTAGGTAGAGGGGCTTCAGAGGACAAAAACAGGTTCTGGTGACAGCTGAAGGAGGTCCCATGCAGCTGGTCGGAAGGAGTATAAATAGAATTGAGAAATAAAAAATGTGACTGTCCCCAACTAGCCTCATAGAGCTGTCTATGGACTCCACTGTTGTGCTCAATGTTTTTTTGATATTGTTTATATACGATTGTATATACCCCCACTACCCTTCCCCCTAGGACGCGCCGGGAGACGAGCAACTTGTTGCTTAGTGTGCCTTTCCTGGCAAAACATTTCAATCAATCAATCAATCAATAAATAAATAAATAAATAAATAAATAATAGTGCTCACCAGGATAACAGACTGTAATGTCACAAACACTGTGACCGAGATCAGCTGGGGATACTCAGATGGTTTTGGAAAGACACAGTGAAATTATAACAGAAGTAAAAAAAGAAAACGTCCCAGTTAACCAGAATTTAAGATTTTTTAGTAGGTACGTGCTTTTTAGGAAAAGGCAGCTAGAAAAAATGGAGGCACTACCCCTTTCATCTTAAAGATCAACTGTGGGATAAAAAACACCATATGACTGACACCTTCAGACTACTGTACAGCAGTTATAAACAGGAAGTCAGTGAGGGCGTTTTGATCTTCCTGAAAAAACAAGTTTGTGGTGAACAAAGCAAAAAATGAAAATATTTCTTTTTCCAACAGCTTTTAATTGCCCCCCCAACCAACAATTTATTTATTTATTTTTTGTTTACCAGGTATGTGCACTAGGTGAGAAACCTGCCTATTTTTAGGCATGACCCAGAAGAGTACATAACAGGTGAACAAGCATATAAACACAGATCGAAAATAGAAGCAGTTAGGTAAAAATAGCAGACGTGTCTAACGTTACAGACTAGTGACTGAATACAAAAAATTGAGGTGAATCTCCGAAGTGCCTTAGTTTATAGGTGTGAGGTGGGTACAAGTCAGAGAGAAATGCAGGTAAAACCCCAGACAATAGCTGTGATTCAATAGGCATGTTTTGTTAGAACCCCAAAAAAAAAAAACTAAACAAAAAAAAACAAAACTTTAGCACCTCTGGCCTGGGTCTGTGCCTCCCATGACTTGCCCCTTGTGGTGGGGTCCTCAGGGAGTTTCCCCTCCTGATATCTACATCCTAAGTAGTCCGGCAAGGTACAGAACCCAAGAGTACAGTACCTGGGACCACCATCAGACAGTCATCATGGCCACCTCCCCCAAGCAAGTCCACTCACAACATGCTGTGAGGTGGTGGTGCGATGTCAAGTGAACACCCACCCTGCTGAACTGCTCTTAACAAACATATCCAGTGAGGCTGTTTTCACACAGGTCCTCAACATCTCCCCCCTCCCAAAGTCTGAAAGCACTCCGAAGACCCCTCTGGCTCAGAGCTGGGATTATGACCCAAGCCACATCGCATGCCCAGGTTTTGTGCATCGTAGCAAAAACCCTTTATTGTATAAAAGAAAAGAAAATATGAGTGTCTTAATTTACTCCCTTTGCCTCCCCCCCAACCCCGGACAGGCTGTCACCATTACTACTGGTGGCCAGGAATGCCAGCTTTTATAAACCTTTGTGGGTGCTCACTGCCAGTGAATAGTATTTTACCTATGGGCAGGTTACCTAGTAATGCTTTCTTGCAGTCTTCCCTCAAAATATTGAGGGTGCTTAAGTCAACTTTGTGGGTGCCTGAGCACCTCAGCACCCCTGGAGTTGGCACCTATGCTGGTGGCTGTACTATTACCTCATCTTCCATCACAGCCGCACAACAGCAAGCAGCCAGAGCCCCGCATTAAGAAATGGGTTAACAGGAGGAACTGTCAGAACTGGAAACCTTTTCTTTTTTCACTCCAAAGGTAGTATGTGGAACAGGCTGGCAGGCAGTAATACAGAATCTTTTCAAGCGCTGCAGGAAAACTGTTTAATTATAAGTGCAGCACAAATGTTTTAATCAGAAAGTAACCTTGTTATAGCCAACTGTACTGACATAATCCCACACTGTTACCGAGCTTCTTGCTGTATCATACCCCCAAACCAGCATTCTGATGATGCTAAGGGAGGAATGGGGCTGCAGCACGTGCTAGGCACAGTACAGCATATTTTTTTTGGGGGGGGATTACAGTAACTTTATTAAGTTTTTTTATTATTATTTTAGTCTTTGGTAACCGTGTACGGCCCACTAGGCACAAGTACCTGTTTTCAGGGGTGACCTGGGAGCACTGGAGAGGTTAAGCGACTTGCTCAGAGTCACAAAGTATGCAAGTGGAGGTTGTGAGAATCAAACACAAGATTGCTGGATGTACCAAGTTCATTCGCAGCTTTTCACTCTAACCTCTAGGCTATACTGCCACCGTTCATTTTGGGGGTAGTATTATATTTAAATATACTAAACCCAGCATGATCAAAATGCTGGTTTTGGGGCGAAGCTTTACCAAAAGACTTCGGAATGGCACAGGACTGTGCGACTATAACTGGGCCAATAAAAGGTTCACATCAAGTTAATTATGAGTGCAAAACAATTTCCATATGTTGCTGTAAACCCTGGGGGGGTGAGCACCTTGGAATAAGTTACCTACCCTGGGGTTTAAAAAAAAAAAAAAGGTATCCGCTGAATCTTGGTTAATTAGGATAATTTCTTTAATGAACATAATACCTCAGATTATAAGAACTGAGCAAACTAAGAGCGTGTGGTGTTTATCGACACAACAAACAACAAGCGAGTATGTCTGGGTGGGACAGGCAGGTCCACAGAGTCCTGGGTTCTCAGAGGTTTCTGCCACAAGTGGTGTTTCCCTCTCCTCAGTGTTAGGATCATGATGAAAATAAAATATTACGGTGTATGCAAAAGCATGAGCACAACTACAGCAAATTACATGACAGGTACATCTGTCAAGATCTTATGGGACAGACTAGAGGGACCACCTGCTTCTTTTCCTGACACTTGAATCCTATGGTCCTCTAAAAGCACTCTGCCGGGAGGCTGTGCCGTCACAGGGAGGTCTTTACAGTGATGCTTCCAGGATCCAGTCACACAAGCACCTGCTCAACAGTATTCCAGTTCAATTTTTTCTGACCCTCCCCCCCAAAAAAATCCCAAGAAATACCCACAACAGCCCAAAACCTTAACCCACCTCCACCCCTCAAACAGCCTCGATCTGGAAATGGTTTGAATTAATTTACCTTAGAAACCAAGTTCTGCCTGAGATGACTGGCTCAAAGCCTTGAAATAAAATCAGTATTTGAGAACAGCGACATGCAGTGATTTCCAAGCTCTACTATAATCAAGGAGTTTAGGTAAAGTTCACAAGTCACACAGAGTACAGTACTGCACGGATACTTACCTTATTTACACTTGCCAGCACTGGTCTCCAAGTGGGTGAAAAGGAAACACCAGAAGATATCCCTGGAATAAATTATAACTCCTTACTGCAGCTGTGGAAGCATTTCAAATTACTTACAGATCCGGTCAGACTCGCTGAATTTCTTTCTCCAGATGAGAGAGCACTGGCGGGCCCCATCCCATACACTGGTTGGATCCACATGTCCCTTCAGCTGCCATCTACAGTTGGGGGACTCAGGGCCGGGCAAAGGGGAAAGGAAACACTGCAGCATTCCAGTTCATATTTATTTAAACTATGGTCGCTGGCTGCAGCTCTCGCTTTGCTTTCTTACTGATTGTTACACAGCCAGCTCTATATGCAGCCCCTCCAACCAGTGGTTCCTGCCGCTGATACCACATCTTCCATGGGTTGCTACACTGATGAAAATGGAGCAGCCCCTTAATGTGCTGAGCTCAGCGTTTATCACATTAACAACTTATGCATGCAGCAGGATACAGAGGCAGCTTCACATACCAGACATACAAAAACAGAAAGAGAACAAGGGGCAAGCAAATATTAACTGGGAACAGACAGAGGGTACTCGTGCACTGGAAGAGCAACAGGGTGCAGTCCAGGCAAACAAAATGAGGAAAGAACACCGGCAGATGCAATCCAAACTGGAAAATCAGTTAATTGCTCCATTCCAAAATACATCCAGGAGAATCTGTTACCCCAACGCTTCATGTCTTAATCAGATGAAGCCAGGGTGGATAAATCACTTTGTGGTGTGGTGGCCAGTTTGGCTAGCATACAACAAAATCTGGTGGCCACTTTTTTTAGGAGACACATTTTTGGAGGCACTTTTTATTGTCACTCGATTTGAATCCTGGTAGCCAATTTGGTGTTTTGAACACACACACACACACACACACACACACACACACAGCCTCCTGACTGGGATTAATTTAACACAGACATAGTACAGGGGTCAGGACTCGGGATTAACTGAGAAAGTCTAAGGCAGGCTAGTTGCAGTGCAGGCCGAGCATCAGTCACTGCACCCCTCTCTTACACTAGTTATCTAAAAGTGAACACCTTCTTTAGTAATTTGTCCTCAGATAGACAGGCAGGCTATAATTCTCTCTTTCTCCACTCTTAATTTTGCAGTAGCCCACCACAGTGACTAGCCATCTAGTCCTACATGTTTTATAATTACAATTTTAATGAACGGTTTTAATTCTGATCAGTTCCCTCCAATCTGGAGGGATCTGCTCACAGAAAGAGACTCTTCGAGCCTCCCACACCACCAAACAAGCAAGCTCCCCTCCCTCCGGTCAACAAGACTGTCCTCTGCCTGCCTGATCAATCTAAATTTTTTTTGGTACTGGCTTGCTGAGAAAGAGCTGTGGTAGAAGGCAAGCTTTTTTTACCCCCATATAGGTGTTTTGTTCTCCTTGGCGGGCCACAGCTGCTATCCACCAACCTACTGGACTATGGGGGTCGTTCGGGAGCTTTTTAATGCTGTGCGAGTCCCGGGGAAACCCCTGGAGCTGGCTCGGAGGCATCATCCTGCCGCGGCCCCCGACCTTTTTCCTGGTTTTCTACCCTTGTTACCCGGGGCCCCAGACAGAGAGGCGCATGCGCCCTCTTGCTCCAGTAATAGTCCCTTTCTCCCACCCCACTGGCCTAGCGCCCTGGCTCCCTCAGCTGCACTGCCCTCTGGCCTCCACTGCAAGGCAGCCAAGTGCCAAGGGAAGCACAGATCCCTTCCTGGAGACAGCTCATCCTGTGCACCCTCTCCCCCCCAGCGCGGCCTCCAGCAGATCAGTGCTCGTCCTTGAACATGGGTCGCAGGTGTGGCGAGAGGTAAGGAGTCCAGCGCTTCAGCCCTCTGCGCCACAGGGCTGGCTATGAAGGCAAGCTCTTTTAATGATTTTTAAACAGCCCTTAAAAGGACTTTTGGTTTATCTGCAGCAAGGATCCCATGGCATAATGACTCAGAGCAATGTGAAAGGCTCTCTCTTGTGCAGTGGCAATCTGGCGGGCTACAGTGTGATGTACACAATTCTAATGCAACCACCACGTGCCTGGTACCAGAGACAATACTGTTTGCATACCTCAGGTTTCTGGGCAGGCAGTCGCACACTTCTTTTATGTGAGATGAGTCTTGTGTACTGCGCAGACTCAGGGCTGTGGCAGCTAGGCAGGCGGGGTAGTCTAAGGACGTCTCCTCTCCTGTTGAGCTGAACTAGAGCTGCACAGCAGCGCCATATAGAAAACAAAACAGAACTGAGCCATACAGCTGTGAGGAGCTTATAAAAAAATCTATTGTGATTCTGTGCACACGCGCTTAACACATGTGCAACTCCAACACTATGATTATCCCGCATATGCACGATGATTCACGTCTCAGTCTAGGGCCATACTTGCCGGAATAGCGAGTTCTACATTAAATTAAGCGGCCAGCATGACTTGCCACCTGGCAACCCTATCTGTCCCACCCTGGATGAAATGTCACATGCCTACAATGAGGAGAATCAGGGTAACTACTGATACACTCTCCTGGATGTATTTTAGAATGAAGCAATAAACTGGTGATTTTCCAACTTGGAGTGTGTCCACCAGTATTCTTTCATATATGAATCAGAAACACTGCAATGCTTCCTGTTCCCCTTTAAAAGTGCCATGTTGCTCTTTCGAGGCCTAATGTTTTTCTGCCTTCCCCTTTAGGCCCTGCCTCTAACACGACATGTCAGCTGGCCTCCTGCAATAGAGACCAACTAGAAGTATCTCTGCTCCAAGCAGAAATGTACAGGCAGTCCAAGTTTTTATGAATTACAAATTATTTATACGACAGTCCAACGGGGGGAGCATCTCATTTACAACAGGGTCCTGCATCTACCCAATTTCACAGCTAGGGACTGAAGGACAGAGTCACGCAACTTACCTAGGGTTTAGGAGGGCTGACTTTGGGAAAATGGGAGAGTGCCTCAGAAAAGCACTAGCAAAAGGGCAAGAAGGAGAGGTGGAGGAACAATGGGGAAAAATCAAAAAAGCCATCACAGAGGCAGCAAGCCTATGTATGAAGCAAATGAACAAAGCAAAACGAAGGAAAAAAACACTATGGTTCTCAAAAGAGGTGGTGGGGAAGGTTATGGAGAAAAAGATAGCATTCAGGAAGTATAAGGAAACACAGGAGCAGCAGAACAGAGAACTGTACCAGTTAAAGCAGAAAGAAGTGGGGAAGGCAGTCAGAATAGCAAAGGCCCAAACTAAGGAAAAGATAGCCAACTCAGTTAAGAAGGGAGATAAAACCTTTTATAAGTACACTAGGGAGTGAAGAAAGACCAAGGAAGGGATAGTGAGGATTAATAAACAGAAGGGAGGGTGGGCAGAGGGAGTCAGTGAAAAAGCAGGGATACTGAACAAATACTTCTGCTCAGTATTTACAAAAGAAGAGGAGGGGGAGGTACCTAAATCAAAGAATAGAAGCACTCTGGATAGGGAGATCGATACCAGTCCATTCACAGAAGAAAGGGTTCTGAAAGAACTCTTAAAACTGAAGGCGGACAAAGCAATGGGGCCAGATGGGATTCACCCAAGAATTCTAAAAGAACTAAGGGTAGAACTAGTGACACCACTGACTACCCTTTTTAACAAATCATGGGAGGATGGTGTGGTACCTGAGGACTGGAGGAGGGCGGATGTGATTCCCCTTCACAAAAGTTGGAGTAAGACAGAGGCAGAAAACTACAGACCTGTTAGTCTGACCTTAGTGGTAGGGAAAATGATGGAATCACTTCTGAAAAAAAGAACTGTTGAATTCCTAGAGGCCAGTGGGGCATAGGACCCAAGACAACATGGATTCACAGCAGGAAGGCCATGTCAGATGAATCTAATAGATTTCTTTGACTGGGTGACCAAAGTAGTAGACCAGAGAGGGGCTGTGGACATGGCCTACCTAGACTTTAGCAAGGCATCTGACACAGTCCCACACAAAAGATTAATATACAAGTTAGCTGGCCTTGGAGTGGGTCCCAAAGTGGTAGACTGGGTAAAAAATTGGCTGGACTACAGGACACAGAGGGTGATAGTAAACGGAGTTCACTCTGAAGAAAGAGGGGTTACTAGCGGGGTACCACAGGGTTCAGTACTGGGACTGATCCTCTTTAATGTCTTTATAAGTGACACTGCAGAGGGATTGGAAGGAAAAGTATGACTCTCTGTAGATGACACAAAGATCTGCAACTGGGTTGATACAGAAGGTGGGGTGGAAAGGATGCAAAGGGACTTGGCAAGGTAGGAGGAACGGTCAAATATATGGCACCTTAGATTCAATGCAAAGAAGTGCAAAGTAAAGCACCTGGGAAATAAAAACCCAGAGGAATAGTACACAATGGGAGGTGAGATACTAACAACAAAAATGGAAAGGCACCTGGGGGTAGCCATATCAGATGAGATGACCTATAGGTGGGCAAGCAATGTGAGAAGGCAGTAAGGAGGGCTGGCAGGATACTGAGATGCACAGGGAGAGGCATCACCAGTAGATAACAGGAAGCTGTTATCCCTCTGTACAGACAGTTGGTGAGACCTCATCTGGAGTACTGCGTGCAGTTCTGGAGACCCCATCTCTACAAGGACATAGAATGGAGGCTGTCCAGACGAGGGCAATTAAAATGGTGCAGGGTCTGCACCAGAAGACATACAAAGAGGGATTAAAGGAGCTCAGTATGTATACCCTCGAGGAGAGGAGGGACATGATAGAAACTTCCAAGTACCTCAAGGGAACCAACAAAGTCCAAGAGGGTAGCATCTTTCAGAAAAAGATGTACAAGAACAAGGGGGCACAATTTGAAAAATGAGGGGGGGGGACGGCTCAGAGGTAATATGAGGAAGTATTGTTTTCACAGAGAAGGTTGTGGATACATGGAACAGCCTTCCTGAGGAGGTAGTGGAGTCAAAAACAATGGGGGAATTCAAGAATACATGGGACAGACATAAGGCAATTCTAGTGGAGGGCAGGAGGAAGTAGGCCGTTTGTTAACTAGGATCTGCAGCTTATCCATTAGGTAGGGAAATGGGCAGACTAGTTGGGCCAAGTGGTCCTTATCTGCAGTCAAATTCTATGTTTCTGTGTTAGGGTCACATGGTGTCTGTCCGGAGGTTTAACTTAGGATCTCCTATTTAACAGCCTGTTCTAGAGCTGCTGGACCACACTGCCTCAGTTGGGCGCATCCAGCGTCACTCAATGGGTTAGGCAGAGCCACTCTAGTGTCTCCGTCAAATCTGAAAGAAGTCCTGCTAACAGCCAAGATAAGCAACAATAGGTCCTAAAAACTGTAGAATGTACACCAGAGAAATTCCTGAACCCGTTTTTTTTTTTTTTAATTTTATTATTCTCGTTTACCTCCTAGATGTGCCTGGTCCTGGCTACATCTCCCCCCCAACCCATCACGACCAGTCTTGTGGACTTTATTTTATTTAGTTAGTTTTTGTTGACCGGGTAACTGCACTAGACAATTCCTGCCTATTTTCAGGCATGACCCGGGGGAAGGGGATACAGATGAATGCCAACAGACTTTGAACCAGATGAAGCTGTTGGTGGTATTTTTAGTGAATGAGAGAAATTTGGCCAGGACACCGGGGTACACTTACGAGTTAACCACCACTTACTCACAGCCAAGATGGGTGGGTGATCTGCCACACGGGTTCATATGGTGTCTACAGGGAATGCAGAGTGAGCCGTGGTTATTTCCTCTGTTTTTCAGCCACCGGGATCTGTATGTGACACAACCACGTGCATCCTGACACACAACAGGTTGCATCATCACGGCTATTGCCCACGTCTGGTGGCCCCTCCTCTGCTGCCGCCCAGCCTCTGCTGGGTGGCAGGCAAGTGGCGAGACTGAGTGTCCCCCCCTCCCCAAGGGAGAAGAGCTGTTCTTAGGACTCTCAATCCTCCCTCCCATGGTCGGCCTCCAAACGGCCCAGGTCAATTTCTGAACCCTGCTCTCCAGTGTGGATGGAGGTGAGGTATCCAGTTCCTCAGCCCTCCATACCACCAGGCTGGCTCATGAACTCAATTCTTGACTAGTATAGCTTTTTTTTTGTAAATACTGGTTTATTAAAAGATTTTGCATACATATCAATGGCCTCTTTGTCATTTTTGGTACAGGGATGCAGTGGAATGAATACTAGCTGCAGCATGTGAATGTATCATGTTACAGTGTACATCTTCAGGAACATAACTTGGGGCTCTTCCCAGCTTTCAAGCCCTCACACTTCCCATCAAAAATCTTCCTTTCACGTAGCTGGTATACTCTTATTAGATTTAAGGAGAGGTAGGAGTTACAGGACAAGCTACTAGGTCTCCAGCTGACAAACAGTCCCCTCTTCCCACCCCCATGGCCCTCTTTAGTATTGCGATTTACAGCACCAAACATGGCTCATGTTGCATCGCACGTATTAACCAGCTATTCCATCTAGACATAAATATTTCTTGTTTGTTATTAAGCCCATAAGTGATACGTTCCATCGCGTATAAATGGCTGGACTGTTTCTTTCCATTCTGTTAGTCCTGGTATGTGATCAGTGAGCCAATTTCTGGCAATGCACTTTTTGGCTACTTCCAACAATATACCCAAAAGATATTTGGCCTGTCTATCTCTTGGGTGTTTGGGACACTGGTGAAAAATATATATTTCACGAGTCAGAGTAAACCCACAGGATATTATGCCCTTAATGGCCCGTTCCGATTCCTGCTGGAAGGCTATAAGTCAGAGGCAGGACCACATAATATCTGTGTGTGTTGCCCTCTTCTCTCTACAGCACCTCTAGCAGGCAGCACTGTGCCCCCCCCTTCCCACACACACCAAACCATAACAAGCTAGTATAACTTTACTGAACGTATGTGGTCTCAGATGGTTAGGTAATTAATTCAATCCCAGCAGTTCTGATTAAAGTAGCTGAACGCTTTCTGTCCATTTAAAATTTTAAGAACAGACAGCTCCAAACTGCCAGAGGGCAACTTCAGGCCCTGCCTTACTTTTTGCACTTGAAAGCATTCAATCCCTGGCTACCGAAACCTTCAAAGAAACTTTCCACTGCTACAAAGACTAAGCACTCTCCCCACCATACTCAGATAAGTGCTCAGCACTTAGTCCTCAGTTCCCATGAACCCCCCTTCCCCTCTTCCTCTACTTTTTCTCTGTTGACAGTTGACTGCCATACCTAATCCAGTCCATGATCAGAGTTTCTGAAATATCCCCCCATACTTCCTCAATCTCCAGACCTTCAATATCCTTAAAAAAATTCTGTCTTGCTCCAATGGCTAGCTCTCTCCCTGTCACAGCCCATTTATGCTTCGAGCATTCAGTTCCTCAATTTACCTTTTTACCCTCCCCCCTTATCTGTGTTCTATCTGTCCAAAGATTCTATACCAATTGTAATATCTATGGATTTGACCTGCCCAAAGATTCTGTATCAATTGTATATCTACTTTTTTTGTTGCAAAGATTTGTTCCTGACTGTACCCACCACTTCACTGTGATGATGTTATTGCCCTGTATCATTTTGTATATTGCTATTTGTTTTACCACTGTATTGTTATCTCCCAGGACCTCCTTGTGAATGAGCTTGCTCAATGGAGTGTTTTCCTGAAATAAACTTGAAACTTGAAATATGGGAAACATCGTCAAACGTGAAAATACTAGCTCAGAACACTACAAAAACAAGTGTTTCTATCTGTGCAAAGTTTAACTTTGATTTAGCTTTATAGACTGCTAGAAAGCTCTGCCTTGAAGTCCGTTTACAATGTGTCACAGGTACCTCCTATATGTGGGACAGCACCTGTGGCATGGGGACGGAGCAATTCTGAGAGTCAATATGAGGGGCATTATAGTAGAGACTGAGGAGGAAAGGTTCCTTTACCTGAATGTCTGCTAGGAGCTCCTGCTTCCTATGCCGGATGTTTTCCAGTTCCTGCTGCTCCTCTGGAGTCAGGTCTGAGGGAACTACAACAGACAGAAGGAGAAAAAAAAATATTAGTGACTGCACAGTGCCACCATGAACCTCACATTTGGTGTAGAGCTTTCGATAATGCAATAGTAAGGGAATCAGTGATCATTCCAGAGCTTTTGTTAATGCCATGAAATGTGGAATAAGTGATTAGTGTAGAGCTTTTACTAACACCATACAGTAAGGAAGGAAGCAACTGATGTAGTGCTTTCACTAATCACAAAAGTATGGGAACTCAGGACTGCTGCAGAGCTTTAGTTAACATCAAATATTAGGGGAATTAGAGATAAGTGTAGAGTTTTCATTAATTCCATAAGGAAACATCAGGACTTTAAAAGAAATTTTCATTAAAAAAAAAAAAAAAAAAGAAATCAGATTAGTAGGGTACCAAAATACCTTTTTCTTCTACTTCAGCCTTAACTGTACTCTCATCTTCCATCTCCATAAAAAGGCAGTACCCTTGAAAATTTGCAGGGGGAAGGGCAACTTTTCTGTATGCTCTAACAGATGTTATGTCACTGACAGTGGATGGAGTGACTCACTATGTAAAAGTGAAATCATTTGTAAGCCTTCACTTCAGCTGGCTGCCAGCCAGGAATTCTTTTTTTTAATTTTACAATTTTGGGCCAAGAAAGACACAATAAGCCAAGATTTGTTTCCAGAAGCATCCTTGGAGCACAGGGGAAGTTAAGTGACTTGTTCATGGTCATGCAGTATGCAGGTGGTGGTTGTGGGATTCAAACCCAGTTCTCCAGGTTTGCAGCTCACTGCTCTTAACCACTATGCTATATTGCCTCCTATTCAACACTTCAGAGTGATGCCGGCACTGCAGTGCAAAAAGAAAGGGTTTTGGGTGTTACAGTGTGCTGGAGAGTTGGTGAGCTGGGGACCAACCCTGAGCAATAGCCTTTCCGGAGGCAGTGAGTGGGAACAAAACAAATTGAGAAACTGTTTTCTTAGGGTCAGGAGATGGGGATGAACTGAGGAACAGCTCCCTTGGAGCAAAGGGTGGGGAGGAATTGAGAAACCGCTCCAGTGGCTCAGCAGGTAGCACACTTGCCTCTGAGGCTGGGAGATCAGAAGGCTGTGGGTTCTATCTCTACACCAGGCACTTGGGTTAATATCCCAATACTGACACTGTAGTGCAGCATGAGGGGGGTGCTGCACTCCTGACGTGCCATCTTTCGGATGAGACGTTAAACCGAGGTCCCATCTGCCTGTTCTGGTGGTAGTTCAGGTGGATGTTAAAGATCCCATGGTACTTCTTGAAAGAAGAGTAGGGGTTCCCTGGTGCCCTGGCCAAATTTCCCCCCTTTCACTAAAAAAAATACCACCAACAGCTTAATCTGGTTCTAAGTCAGTTGGCATTCATCTATATCCCCCTCCCCCGCATTGTGCCTGAACATAGGCAGAATCTGTCTAGTGCACTTACCCAGTCAACAATAAATAAATAAAAATGAGAAATGAACTGATAAACAGCTCCCTTTAGGGGAGGGGTGGGGAGGAATTGAGAAACAGTCTCCTTGGGGGAAGATGTGGTAAACAAACGGAGAAGCAGCTCCCTTGGGGTAGAGAGAGGACAAACAGCTCCCTTGGGGAAGGGGCGAGTGATAAATTGATAAACAGCCCCCATGGGGGAAGAGTTGGAGGTTGAAAGGAAAAACAGCTCAATGGCAGGGGGAATAGGGGATGACTGAGAAACTACCCTCTTGTGGGAAGTGGTGGGGGATGAACTGAGAAACAGTCACCTTTGGGGGATGGAGAAAAAGCCCCCTTGAGGGAAGGAGTGGTGGATGACTTGAGAAACAGCCCCAAGGGTGGAGGTGTAGGGGATGATTCACAGACTTTTTGGGGGGAGGTTTAGGACATGATTGAGAAACAGTCCTCTTGGGGGGAGGTATTGGAGATGATTGAGAAACAGCCCTCTTGGGGGAAGTGTTAGGGATGGTTGAAAAACAGCCCCCATTTGCTGGCCTGCCAGTGTAGCAGTAGTGCTACGGCTTGTGACACCAGCGGCCCTGTTACTGGAACAAGCCTGGGTCGCTGGAGGGCCATCCGGGAAGGACAGTGGGGTATTCCAGGGATGCTCGCCTCCTCTTGAGGAGGGAGGGAGGGCTACCATTCCCTGCTGTGAGACTGCCACCTGTGCTCCCAAGTGGTGTTTGTAGGCGATGATGCTGAGAAAGGGAGAGGGATGTTGCCGCACTCTGGCGCTATGCACACTCTGCGTGAGCACCTCTGCCAACATCCGGGGTAGGAGAAAAGTGGTGGAAATACCAACTGCTACTGAATGCCGTCTGCCCCTCCTCATAGGCCCCACTTCGTCGACATTGCCAAGACTGAACAGTAATGTCACTGGAGGAACTGCGGTCTCCTGCAGTGGCCCTGCCTGGGAGGCAATCCAGAGAAGACCAAGGCACAAGCAGATCACGGGGATGGCAGGAGACAGAGCTGAGGGAGAGGGAGGAGCTGACGAGGAACCAGCCAGAAGAGGGGATAAAGAGGGGGGAAAAAAGAAACAGCCCCCTTGGGGAGGTGTAGGGGATAATTGAGAAACAGTCTCCTTGGGAAGGTGTAGGGGATGATTGAGAAACAGCCCCCCTTAGGGGGAGGTGTAGGATATGACTGAGAAACAGCCTCCTTGATGAAGAGCCAGAGGCCCTTAAGTGTTCCCCACCAGAGCACACAGCTCCATGCTGTTAACCATCTGGTAATAGCAGGCTCAGACATGGCATGCCTCCTCTTATTCTATCTCCCAGTTTTCCCAAGAAACTGGAATACTCTCCATGTAAAGGAGTCATTTACACAACCCAGAGAAAGAAAAAACAAAGAAATGCATTTACTTTATGGGTAACATCCAGCTGAAAGAGAAAGAGAAACAGAATCTGCCTACCAAATCACCACACCATGGGACACACTTTCAGGATCCTGTTAGAGATCTGCACCTCATCATACCATTCCCTCTCCCATTCCGATACAGAATGGAGCAATACCAGCATGTAATGACACATCACCATAATTTTGGCCTAGCCCAGTGGAACTGAGGGTTGAGGCACTGGATGCCACGCTGGCGACCCAGGTTTGGAAATTAGCCCGGGCCACTGGGGGTCGGCAGGGGAGAGAGGGGATTGAGCGTCCAGAGAACTGCTCTCCTCTCTCGGGAGGGAGGGCCTGCAAGTCTTGCTTGTTGATCTCCCTCTGGCGGTGGCTAGAGGAGATGCGAGTTGGGAGGCACACTGCTGACGTATGCCATCGGCAGGGCGGGGGGCTAGGGAAAAAGGAGCTGGCAGGCTCTGTGATGGCTCTCCTGCACATGTCCCGCCTCCCTGGATATCTGGATTTCACTCCAGGTGTGGGGGAAAGCCAGCGCCCCTTCACCTCAGCCATGTCACAGAGGGGGAAACTGTGGGGGACTGCAGGGGAAGTTGGGCGGGGAATGGAGAGCTGGGGACAGAGTCCCTCCGAGGGAGGGGCTAGAGCCGTCTGCCAGGCTCCCCAGGAGCATAAAGAAATAATAGAAAAGAAAAAAAGCACCTTCATTTACAAATTATCTACCTCCCCCTTCAACTGTGTCTACAAAGCGAGAATAGTAAGAGGCGACACCGCAGTGGTGATTTTTGGTTATAACCACCGCTTTGGTCAGTTTCTAGTCCAGTAATGCCATTCAAGACTTCTGGGACTTCTCACTACAAGGATTGCTGCAGTATATAAAGCATTCTATTCCATTAAACTAGTACTATGTGCTTCAACAGAATCACAGAAACACAGAATCTGACGGCAGATAAGGACTACTTGGCCCACCCATTCTGCCCATTTTTCCCTGCCTACAGTATCACCGCAGAACCTAATCGGTCTCCGGCTCTTTTTCTCTCCCCCTTTCCTTTCCACTGCAATACCCTTATGCCTATCCCATGCATTCTTGATCCCCATCACTGTTTTCGCTGAACCACCTCCGCTGGATGCTGGTTCAGAAATCCACCATTCCTTTTGTGAAGAAGTACTTCCTCTTATCTCTCCTGAATCTACTTGTCCCCCCCATCTTCACAGCATGTCCCCTTGTTCTTGAGTTCCTTTGTCCCTGATAAATACTTCCGTCCTGTACCTTATTTACCCAATGTGGTATTTAAAGGTCTCTAGCATATCTCCCCCCCCCCCCTCCAGGCGTACATGTTGAGGTTCTTTAGTCTGTCCTTGTAGGGCTTTTCAGTAAGCACAAAGGATTAGCTATAACTATCCTTCTCCATCCCCCCAGCATTTGGAAATGCACAAGGAATTAAACAACATGCACAACTTAATCAAATGAAATACAGTTAAAAGAAAACGCTTGAAACACAGCCAGGAACCCCGATGATAAGGCCAGCAAATAGCTGGACAAAGAGCATGATGGTTACCAGACTGGAAAAGATGCTGAATCTAGCTGTCTGATTCTGCCTATATGAGACCGAAGTCACACGGGCGCAGCGAGATACCCAGCATCACTTGAACTGCCAAGTATTAAACTGACAGTGCATTAGTTCTTTCATGAATGATTATATAGAACAGAATAAAGTGATGGAAACTATAACTAAGCCCCAGTGTCGATACAAGCCAAACTCTATCCTTTATATAGGAAGACTTACAGAGGCCCAATGCCGCACATTACAGAGTAGCAAACGCCAAGTAAAAGAGCAAAGCAACAGGCGTGACATTGACCCAACAAAACCTTTTTAATAAACCCAAGGGACAAAAACATAGCAATAGCGCAGATGGCTCCTCTCATCCCAAGGACCAAGTTCTGAAACTTGCAGAGGATGTACTGGCAGCACCTCTGGCGGATCTCTTCAACATGTCGCTTGAGACAGGGTGGGTGCCTAGGGACTGGAGGGTGGCTCATGTGGTGCCCATCCATAAAGGGGGATCGAGGGAGGTGCTGGGTAACTACAGACCCGTCAGTTTGACGTTGGTGGTGGGTAAAGTAATGGAGGATATACTTATGGAACGCTTGGGGGCAGGTTCTTGGAGGAGATGGGATTCCTGGATAGTCGCCGACATGGGTTTGTGTCAGGTAGATCATGTCAAACTGACCTTGTGGAGTTCTATGAATGGGTAACATCGGAACTCGATAGGGGAAGGCCTGCGTTCTTGGACTTCAGCAAGGCGTTTGACTTGGTCCCTCACAATGGCCTGCTGGAGAAACTGAGGGGGATGGGGGCAGGCCCACTGATGGTTAGATGGATAGGAAACTGGCTGGCTGGGTGCACTCAGAGAGTGGTGGTCGGTGGGGAGTTCTCGAATCCTAGAGAGGTTTTTTAGTGGGGTACCACAGGGCTCGGTCCTGGGACTGATCCTGTTTAATACCTACATCTCAGATATCAGGGAGTGTATAGGGAGTGAAACGAGTCTCTCTGCAAACGACTCCAAGCTAGGTGCAGTAGTTGAGGGGTAGGAGGGGAGGTTGGCCCTGCAAAGGGACCTGGAGACCCTGGATAGGTGGGCTCGCACCTGGAAATTAAACTTTAACTCCTCTAAATGCAAGGTGTTACATCTAGGGTGGGGGAACTTCAAACATGAATACACCCTGGGAGGGGAGGAGTTGGGAGGCCACGGCAGGATAAAAAGACCTGGGGGTCCTGGTGGATGCCAGGATGAATAACTCTGAGCAGTGCAGAAGGGCGGCAGTAAAGGCAAACAGGATGTTGGGCTACATAGCATGGGGGAATTACCTAAAGGTGCAGGGAAGTGATTCTGCTGCTGTACAATGGCCTGATTAGACCACACCTTGAGTACTGTGTGCAGTACTGGAGACCGCACTTGAGGAGGGACATCCAGCTCTCCTAGAAAGGGTTCAGAGGACAGCAACCAAAATGATCCAGGGTCTAGAGAAGTTGACGTATGAGGAGAGACTAGAGGAGTTCAGCCTGTTCTTGCTAGAGGAGAGGAGGGACGGGAGGGGGGGACTGACTGAGGTCTTCAAGTACCTCAAGGGAATCAATAGGGTAAATCAGGAGGGGATCTTTAGGATAAAGGAGGGTGGCATCACCAGAGGGCATGGTTTGAAGCTGGAGGGAGGGAGGATGAGGGGGGAATGAAGAGGAGGCATTTCACTGAGAGGGTGGTGGAACCATGGAATGCGCTGCCCGGTGAGCTGGTTCTGGCTTCTACGGTGGAGGGGTTCAAGAGCAGGTGGGACAGGTACAGAAAGGGGGTGAAATAGAAGTTGGCTTGCCCCAAGGGGGCTGGGAGGGAGGTGAGGAGTAACATAAATGAGATAAGGGGGAAGGCTTCGGTACCCACCCTGGGTTCTGAGGCACGAGCAGACTCAGTAGACCGTAAGGCCTAATCTGCTGGCGACTAGTATGTTCCTACCAAAAATGTAATCTCCCTGCCTCGTTCCTCCAACACCCTGAAGCAGGGTGAAAAGCCCCTGAGAAATTCCCCAAGCAGGAATGTGAAAATGTCAGGTCAGCCTACAAAAATGCTGTCCTTGTTACTCTATGCCACATTTCCTTTTACATGCAAGGCACAGGGAAGTAAAGTTTTTTTTGGGGGGAGGGGGGACTCATTTGAGTTTTGTACACGGGGCTTACACTAGCAGATCAGATGAAGGTGGATCTCCACACAAAGGCCCTACTAAGAACTTTCATGTAAGGCTGCCCCACACACAAGACACTCACAGGGTTCTAAAGTTGGCGTCAGTTACTACAGTAGATCTCACCCCCAAGGTCAGGTCACCCCAGGTATTATAAGGTTAGACATTTCACAAACACAGATTTAACCAGTACTCTGCAGAGTCATTTCACCAATGGATTAAAACTGTAACACGTAGGCCGGCTTGGCTGCATTGAGGGTTGAGGCGCTGGACGCCACACCTCGCGCTGCGCTGGCGACTCAGGTTCGGGAATGGGTCGGCACGGGGAGGGAAAGAGCAGGACTGAGCAGCCATACTGGCAGCTCTCCTTCAATTTCAATTCACTTTATTTACCTCCTGGAGAGGCTCTCTGTCGCCCCCCCCCCCCCAATAGTTCTGCTCCTGTCAGGTGGAGGTCTGACGGGTAGCACAGGTGGGTGCAGTGGCAAAGAATCAGGAGGATACCCCTGAACTGCGGCATGCATGTGCCTCCACACGCGCGTGCGACCAGGGCAAGGGCAAAAACAAGAGGAAACTGCACAAAATATAAATAAAAAAAAAATTTAAAAATTTTAACGTGATCTACCACCCTCCCAACAATTCCCGCTACACACTATTGCATACAATAGCACTATGGGTAGTGCTACAGAACACAACTGGAAAACAGATCCAGGTGCGTGGTGTACAGACCACCAGCACAGGGCACAGAGCTGGATAGGGAGCTGGGGGAACAGATTAGGAGGGCAGAAGGGAGAAGGAACGCTATAATCCTAGGTGACTTCAGTCTGTCAGGTGTTGACTGGGGCACTCCAGCTACTTCCAGTGGCAGGGAGCAGGTCCTCCTGGATGCTATCCAGGAGTGTTTCCTGACACAGGGAGTCATGCAGCCAACAAGAGAGGGGGGCCTTATTAGATCTGGTGCTGTCAGATGGGCAGCATGTCCAGGGAGTTGAAGTGAGGGATCCCCTTGCAGGCAGTGACCACTGCACAGTGTGGTTTTACATTAACATGGGGAAGGATGCAGCCAAGACAAAAACTAGAGTGGTGGATTTCAGGAAGGCAGAATTTGCTAGAAAGGGTAATATGCTGAAGGATCACCTGGCAAAGCTCGATCCGCAGATGAATGAGGAGCAGAAATGAGCAGTCATCAAGAAGGGTTAATAGAAGCCATCGACACAGGCATGAAGATTCGTAAAAAGAACTCCAGGTGATGGAGACCCAGCTGGTATAGCAGGAGGGTGGCCAAGAAGGTGAAGGCAAAGCGGGAGGCCTTCCTGAAGTACAAGCATACCTAGAAGGAGGAGGACAGAGAGGCTTATGCAGAGAAACTTCCTGAGGCAGGGAGAGAGGTCCAGGCAGCCAAGGCAGATAAAGAACTAAGACTAGCGCAGGGGATTAAGGAAGGGGACAAGGATTTCTTCCAATACATTAGGGAGAAAAGAAGTAGAAGGGATGGGATTGGAAGGATAAAGCGAGAAGGAGGATGGGCAGAAAAGGGGGAAGATCAAGCGGAGGCTCTGAATGAATACTTTTGCTTTGTCTTCACTAAGGAAGCAGAAGGGCCCTTACCACAGGGAAGGAATGAGGGGAGTCCAGTGGAGGGGGGAGGGTGGATTGCGAAGGAGAGACTGGGGTGGTGAGGGTCTTAAGGGGACTAAGTGAACTCCGGGTGGACCAAGCACCAGAACCAGACAGTTTACACCTGAGAGAGTGGTTGGAGGTACTAGCAGCCCCACTTATGGACCCATTTAACCCTCGCTGGAGGAGGGGTGTGTTCCACAGTACTGGAGAACAGCTCACGTGGTTCCACTCCATAACAGCGGTCCCATGGACAAGCTGGGTAACTACAGGCCAGTTAGTCTGAGCTCCAGAGTGGGGAAGATAATGGAAATCAATCTAAAGTATAGATTGGTGTCCTTCCTTGAGGAAAATGGTCTCTAGGATAACAGGCAGCATGGGTTTGTCAGGGGGAGAGCTTGTCAAACCAACATGATTGACTTCTTTGATTGGGTTACGAGGTCGTTGGACAGGGGACAGGCGGTAGACATCCTGTACCCCGATTTCAGCAAAGTGTTTGATTCAGTGCCACATGGCAGGCTGATCAGCAAGCTGAGTAACCTGGGAATAGGGGACAAACTGATGGGGTGGGTCAAGAACTGACTGCAAGATAGGAACCAGAGAGTGTGTGGGGGGGGGGGGACATCCAAACCCAGACCTTTAACCAGTGGGGTCCCACATGGCTCAGTACTTGGACCTGTGCTGTTCAACATCTTTATTGGTGACATAGCAAAGGGGGTCAAAAGCAAGATCTGCCTCTTTGGGGATGATACCAAGCTCTGTGGGAGGAAGGACACAGTGGAGGGCAGACAGGAGTTAAGGGAGGATCTGGCTAGGCTGCAGAATTGATTGGGCATCTGGCAGTTGGGTTTCAGTGTCAAGAAATGCAAGGTCATGCACCTGGGTGCCAGGAACCCATGGGCCAGCTACTGGCTGGGAGGGAATACAGGCGGTAGTCTCAGAGGAGGAAAAGGACCTTGGGCTGAAGGTAAGAGGAGACATGAAACACTCAGCACAGTGCCACAAGGCAGCAACCAAAGCAAATAAAATGCTATGTTCCATCGCCACGGGAATAACCTCTGGGAGGGAGGAAGTCATCTTGTCACTGTACAGGTCACTGGTGAGGCCACACCTGGAATACTGTGTGCAGTTCTGGTGCCCGTATCTGAAGAAGGATGTCACGCTACTGGAGGGGGTCCAGAGAAGGGCAACCAGGATGATCCAGGGTATGGGGACAAAACATATGAGGAGAGGCTGAGTGAGCTAAACATGTACTCCCTGGAGGATGGGGGACACGATAGAAAACTTCAAGTACCTTAAAGGAATAAACAGGGTAAGATCAGAGGGCATCTTTAACTTAAGAAAGGAGGTACAACAAGGGGCACATCATGAAGCTAGTGGGGGTTGATTTAAGAAGAAATGAGAGGCACTTTTTCACGAAAAGAGTGGTGTCGGGTGGAACAAGTTGCCAGAGGATGTGTTTGTGGTAAATACTGTGGCTAGTTTCGGGCGGTTGGATGGGGTGAAGAAGAAAATTAGGGTAGGTGTTCCTGGGATGGGGAAGGGGGAGGGTACTAGGGGAGGGATAGTCAGCTCCAGGGGAGTAGGGGAGAGGGGGCAGCTCCAGGGAACTAATTAGAGCTGCACACTCGAGCAGACTTGACAGACCATTATTGCTGCTTTCTGCTGGCAAATTCGAATGATATAGCCTATACACCAAACAAACTGGACCTGGCCACCAGGAGGTGGAACAGACTGAGCCTCTAGTTTTATTACCAACAACTGGACTCGAGAAGAATGCTCCCATTTGCAACCCTTCAATCTATCACCTCCCCCCACTCTAAGCATTATAGATATTTGCAGATTTGAGCCCATCTCCTAAGCCAGGGAGAAGCAATATCATGCTTGCCAGAAAAATGTAGAAACATAGACTTTGACGGCAGATAAGGACTGCTTGCCCAACCAGTCTGCCCATGTTCCTGCCTATTGGATAAGCTGCAGATCCTAGTTAACCAACAGTCTTCCTCCACCCCACCCCCCAACTAGAACTGCATAATGTTTGTCCCATGCATTCTTGAATTCCCCACTGTTTCTGACCCCACAACCTCCTCAGGAAGGCTGTTCCATATGTCCACCACCCTCTGAAAAATACTTCCTCACATTGCTCCTGAGCCATACCCTCTCTATCTTCAAATTGTGCCCCGCTCTCACATATCTCTTTTCTGAAAATGCTACCCTCTTGGACCCTAATTCCCTTGAGATACTTGAAAGTTTCTATCATGTTCCCCCTCTCCCTCCTTTCCTCGAGGGTATACACATCAAGCTCTTTTAGTCTCTCTGCGTATGGTTTCTGGTGCAAACCCTGCAACATTCAGGTGGCCCTCCTCTGGACCGCCTTCATCCTGTCTATGTCCTTGTGGAGATGGGGTCTCCAGAACTGCAAGTAGTACTCCAGATCTGCAAGTAGTACTCCAGATGGGGTCTCACCAACTGTCAGTACACAGGGATAACAGCTTCCTGTTTTCTACTGGTGTTGCCTCTCCCTGTGCATCCCAGTATCCCCCAGCCCTCCTTACTGCCTTCTCACATTGCTTGCTTACCTTTAGGTCACCTTATATGACTACCACCATTGTGTACTTTTCCCCTAGGTTTTTATTTCCCAGGTGCATTACTTTGCCCTTCTTTGCACTGAATCTAATACATTTGACTTTTCTTCCAACTTTGTCAAGTCCCTTCTCATCCTTTCCACCCCCCCCCCATGTATCAACCCTGTTACAGATCTTTGTGTCGTCTTCAAAGAAGCACACTTTTCCTTCCAGCCCTTTCACAATGTCACCTATAAAGACATTAAAGAGGGCCGGTCGCAGTACGGAACCCTGTGGTAACCCCACTAGTAACCCCTTTTCTTCGGAGTGGACTCAGTTTACCATTACCTTCTGCATCCTGTTATCCACTCAATTTTTTACCCAGGCTACCACCCTGGGACCTACTGCCAGGCTGGCTAATTTGTTTAATTATCTTTTGTGTGGGACTGTGTCAAATGCCTTGCTAAAGTCTAGGTAGGCCATGTCCACAGCCCCTCCCTGGTCTACTACTTTGGTCACCCAGTCAAAGAAATCTATTAGATTCATCTGACATGACCTTCCCACTGTGAACCCATGCTGCCTTGGGTCCTGTGCCCTGCTGGCCTCCAGGTACTCAACAATTATTCTTTCTTTCAGAAATGATTCCATAATTTTCCCTACCACTGAGGTCAGTGGTGTCACTAGTTCTCCCCTTAGTTCTTTTAGAATTCTGGGGTGAATCCCGTCAGGCCCCACTGTATTATCCACCTTCAGTTTTAGTACTTGCAGGACCCTTTCTTCTGTGAATGGACTGGTATCAACCCCCTATCCAGAGTGTGTCTATTGTTTGGTTTAGTTACCTCCCCTCTTCTTCTTCTGTGAATACTGTGCAAAAGTATTTGTTCAGTATCTCTGCCTTTTCAGTGTCACCCTCTGCCCACCCCTGTCCCCTTTATTAAGCCTCACTATCCCTCCCTTGGTCTTTCTTTGCGACCCTTCTTATGCAGATTTTGCTATCCCACTTGGCAGGAGACAGTTGGTCCCATCTGATTGGTCATACTACTAAAGCTCTACAAGATAACACCCCGATACAACCAAATCGGTAACAACGCTGGAATACAAAGCTCAATGAACAGCATACACTCCTGGCACAAACTTGCATTCCTGCTCCATTGATTAACCTCAGCCACTAGTTGGCGAGAATTTTCCTGGAAATGTTAATACTGCTTCTTCCAAACCGATATTGTTGCTAAATACACTGGAGTGCACAGAGCAAATTGTTGGAGGGGTTGTGGCCTGACCCCTGCACACCACACTCGTATCTTCTGGGGATGTCCCCTTATTCAGCCTTTCTGGCAGAAGGTAGTCCAGGATCTCAAAGTCATCTTTGACAGCCCAGGAGCGATCACACCCTCACTGATTTTATTGGCTATCCTCACTGAGGGTTGCCCCCTAGAGGCCAGCTGCTCAAACTGCTGCTGATCTTGATCCTGGAGGAAACAAAAGAAATGACTAGAGTACAACTTACTACTACTCTCCCTACGGCAGACGACTGTCATAATATAGTTATCAGAGATTTATATATTAGAAAGACTGACCTATTCTCTTAATAAAAAACTACTACTCTTCGAGACAGCTGGCGAAGATGGGTGCTACATCAACTTAGCACCTGTGCAGACTTTGTCCCTTGAGGTGCCCCCCCTCTGCCACTGACTTCCATTTCTCTTCTCGAACTCTTCACTTCTCTTTTACATCACTGCTGCACACTTTCTCTTCTTTAAACCATTTAAGCAAATTCTGTTTCTTCAACCTCTGTTTCTAAACTGGCTGGGACTGACAAAAGCAGATGTGTGTTTACTTAAGCCCAACTATGTTTCCCACCGGCTGCCGTCAATGCAGCAAAACCATTACGGTGTCGTCAATGTGGGCACTGCAACCCGTCTGACGGTCATTTGGACAACTGGGATTTTGCATGACCACCACTGTTGCCACCCCAGGGGTGTTGTGCTCTCCCCCCCTACACCTCCGACGTGGAGGTGATTATAAAGAGCTGTAAACAGCCAGGATGTGCCCCGGTGCAACGGCAGTCAGGCAGCACAATTGCCAGGCGACATGGTAAGTGTCAGCATTTGGGTGTTGCTGTAATGTCAGTTGCCCTTCTGGGTTTCGAACCAACATGGTGGAACCGTTTCCCACTCAATAAGCCCGAAAGGTACCTCAACCATACAAACATGAGAGCGATTACATAAGAAGCTGAAAACCTGTTCTCAAATGCAGCTTGAGTAAAATTCAACACACGATTACGTCTAGATTAACTTGATGTGTCTGTATCCTAACATTACTGTCTTCCCCTTTACTCTGTACCTGTGCTTTGTTCTCTCTGTAATAAATATATATATAGAACAAGCATTTGTCAATGCCGAATGTTGTCGTGCTGACATTGGCAGTGGTGGACAGGCATAGGGCTGTGAGTTTGTAAATGTGTCCCAAAAGGTGATTTTGCACAACGAATACGCCACTGTGCGGCAGAGCTGCAGAAACACATTTTGGGCAGGCTGTGGAAAATGGCAGCTGGACTGTTGATAATGAGGAGTGCACAAATGCCAGTGGTGCTCATGCACAGTGTCACTGTTATTTTCGTAATGTGTCCCAAACACTGATTTCGCACAGCAACCGAGCTATATGTTTCTATGTAAAATATTGCAGATTGACGAAGTTACAAGGGTGCGTGGAAACTCCAATAGCTGCTCAACACGGTCACTGTCTGGACTTTGCCACCAAATTTTCAACATAGGCATTTTAGGACCTCTGCTGATTAATAGTGTCACCTTCATTTCCTGAAGTGTCCCGGAAAGCAATTTCGCACAGTGACCGTGCAATTTTGCACCGGACATGCGAAGACACATTTCAGCCAGCTGTACTGTTCATAAGAAGGTATGGAAAAATGCCAATGATGAACAGCTGGAGTGAAAGTATTACAAATTCACAAGCGTGCGTGCAAACTACGCAACGCGTGCTCGTAACACACTCATTTTTTTGACTTTCATCCCTACATTTTCAACATAGGCACTTTAGGACATCATTTTGACAAACCCAGCACACTCTGTGACATGGGGCGCTATTCTCCTTTCCGTTAAGTTCACAGAAAACCAGAACTTGACTGACACGCACGTGGTCTTGGGTTTTGTGGTAGCAGTATGTGTTGAATCTGTACTAAAATAAAAGGGTCATCAGAGAGCACAGAACTGAAAAGCACTGGATACGACAAAGGAAATTTTATTGAAACAACTTACAGACATTCCTGCTCATTTCCCATATTCTCGGAGTTAGTGTCCCCTTTTTACAATAAATATACGCATTAATATGTAAACAGGAGTACTGTACCCCCAGATTTTTGCTACTCTGACTGTCCGTATCATTTTAGTTCAAGTGGCTTATCAGAACTTTCAGAATCCAGCACTCCTTATCCAGTCACTTCTGCCCCGAAAATGGACAACAACTCATTTACATTTTATTTTGGTTTGTCCTTCCCCAAATTTGCATGAGAGTCTCCAGTTTCCATATTTGAGACTTCAGTATGGGTATGTTTTGCTACCGCATCACGGTCTTATCTCCCAATGTGCAAAGTCCTACTCAGCTTTGTATTTTAAGCAGCTAGCTATAGTGAGCTGAAGTTCAGCTGCTGTCACTCAAGTTTCTTCTTCTGGCAAACGCAGACGCTTGATTGAGTGTTTCTTTTTCAGGGGGCAGCAGTGATTTGATGAGACATGCTGAACTCTGGTAGTGCTTGCCTACACCTGAATCCTCAGCAGGAATCCACAAGGAGTTATGCCTGAACAGGCATCAAGACAGCTCCTGGCTTGGATTTTTCGGGTTCTTCTCCCATAATTCCAGGCAGTATCCAGACAGGCAACATCCTGCTGTGCAGCATCTGCCCAGCTCATTGGGGGTCACTGTGGCAATGGAATCTGGTGCCAGTCCCACCCTGGCTGGCAGCACTGCCATGTAGCAACACCAACCCAGCTCCCTTCCCAGCTACCACAGTCTACGCCAAGTCTGGGTCGCTGGCATGGAACTGTGAGAGGCTATCCATTGCGCCATTGGACAGACTGGTTTTACTTGATTTTAAACATTTTTTTGTGTGGGAGAAGAAAGGTAGGATACTGGATCCTTCCACATCATCATCAGTTCTAGAAATTAGTCATCCCTGCCAAAAAGCACCTAAAAGCACTTCAAGTCTCTGGTTAGCACTGTTCCTGTAATTTGGGGAAAATGTAAGTCTGCATTAACACTGGTTACAATGTTTGCTTGGGGGGGGGGGGCTTACCCCAGAGCGTTACTGCACTCACAGCCGCTGTGCATGACTTGCACAAATCATGTGGTCCCACTTAGTAAAAAAAAGTAAATAAATAGCTTCTGCAACTGTACACTGGGGTGATTGTCTGGGATGTACATAAACTAAAAAAAAAAAAAAAAAAGACACTTCTTCAAGAAATTCACTCTGGACTGGAGTGATGACCCCCTCCCCCCCATCTAAGTAGATCTAAACAGCTTAAATTGGCGTAGTATGCAAGAAATGTCAAATCCCAACACATTCCATGGAGCAGAAGAAAAAAAAAAAAAAAGATCTTTTTTAGTTTCGTAGCTCAAAGATAAAACTCCGTTTCAGATTTTCTCCCACTGTCTAAAGGACAAAGCGAGTGATCAAGGTTCCAGATAAAGGTTCCTTTCTTCTGCTCCTCCGCATTGAACTCTGTGATCATGACTGCCAAGGTTTTTTTGTTCTTTAACATAACTGGGTCTGTGGACAACTAGGCCTGCTGCGGAGTCCTGGAAAACGCTGACCATACAACCAAAAGCCACGCCTACCACCCAGCACTAATGCTGAAGCGATGTACAGTATGCCACCATCATGGGTGGGCAACGTTTTGTTACCAAGCACAGCTAGACAGGAGTCTTTCCTCTTCTATCTGTGAATCAAAGCAGCCATTTAAAACTGATCAGCAGTTTTCTGATTTTGGGGGAAATGGACCATCCAGGTGACAGAACTGATTTTGGATTGAAGTAGTGCCTTTCAAACACCCTGTATCTTGCAAAGCAGTGAGTTAGATACTGGTCGTGCAGGGGCAGTAGTCAGACCACCACGGCGACCATTAGGTGCTCAACAGTCACACACAAGTACAGGGCTTTCCAGCAGTGTCACTGGGTCCCCCACGTCCCCAATCAACAGCAACACATACCATGACTGGCAGCAGCCGCCACTACGCAACTGTTTGTTTTAGTGAGCTAAAGACCGGCTTCAAACTAAACTGCAGAAATGATTGACCCCAAAATGCATTCCTTCGTCTCTGTCTACTGAAATGAATGGGAAGAGTCTGTACACCTCTTAACAGTGTCAGCGGCTCAGTAGGTAGTACAGTAACCTTTGTAGCTCGAAGATCAGAAAGGCATGGGTTCTAACCCCACAGCAGGCACCTGGGGTAATACCCATAACTGATGCTGCAGTCAGTATTGGATCCAGGATGTTACAATGGCGGGCTGCTGTACCATACTTGATAAGCAATTTTTTTAATCCTTTAGATTGTCTTCTATTATATTTTCATTACTTGTCAACGCAAAATACTAATGTAATCTATAGTTTTCAATGTATATTTTTGTACAATCAATGTATTAGATGTCTTCAGCAAAGTGAAATGCAACAGCAGCAAGCAAGTTATGATGGGGGGGTGAGGCCATCCCCTTCACTCCCCCCCCCCCAGATGCACCACTGGCTATAGTGCAGTATGAGGGGGGGTACTGCACTGCTGAGGTCCTCTGTGGCCACTGTCCAGGTGAAAGTATAAGCTCCGATGGCACTTACCGAAGAGTAGTGGAGTTTCTCCAGTGTCATGGCCAACACTCCCTTTCAATAAAACAGGTCCATGTAACACCCCCGGCCCCCCAAAAGGATCCACGGCAAGTCTGGAAATGGGCTGTCACAGCTCAGTGTGTTTTTCCAAAGTCAAAAATTACAAGCAAGGACTTCCGGTGGAACCATGGCGGCGTGAGCACACGGAGATCGAGCTCCCCTGCAGCACTGAATTAAAATAACAAGTTCTCTCCCCATATTCAGACAAAAATACTTTTTGAATAAGAACTTTCTACTTACAGACAGCACGGGAGAGACACTGCAGATAAGTAATCTAGCCTCAGATGTTATAGTGTGCCAAGAAAGAAACCGATTTCAAACCCTGCTCAATCTCCCCAAGAACAAAGACGGCGGGCTACTCGACAGCGACACCTCCTCGCACTCAGCCTCCCAGACAGATAGAAAACGGGGAAAAAGGAGCGATAAAAAAAAGAACATCCACAGTGGAAAACTCACCTTCAGAGGCTATTCCTTCCGCTGTCTCGGAATTTAGGTCCGAAATGCGAGATGCTCTGCGGGATATTCGTACGGATCTTGGGGAATTACAAGTGAGGGTTACTGAGGCTGATGCTCAGATTTCGGATAACACCTACAAAATTACAGAGCTGGAACAAGCTGTCCATTCTCTAGCCGAGGAACAGCTAAATTTATCCATGAGACAGGAAGACGCGGAAAATAGGGGGTGCCGTAAAACATTAGACTCTACGGGCTGCCAGAGGTAGAGGAGGGCAATGACCCCAATGCCTTTGCAGATTATTTCCTAAGTTTAACCCTGGATTTGGGCCCAGAATTCCAAATTGACATTGAGAGGGTTCATCGTGCACTTGGGCCTCGTCCCTCTAACCCCAACGCCAGGCCGAGATAATTTGTTATTAGATTCGGCAGCTTCTCACAAAAGGACCAAATCTTAACTAAAGCATGGCGCAAACAGAAGGTCCTGCTGGGTGAACACCGCATCCTGTTTGACAACGACTCGCCCCAGCAACCCAGCAGTCTAGAAGGATTATTCCCCTTGTTTCCACTCCGGAAGAGCAAGAAGTTGAAATTCCGCACCCCTATCTGGCAAACCTGGCTATTCTCCCCCAACGGCCTTGTCACATATAATTCAGCATCGGAGGCCAAATCAGACTTACTTCAAAGCAGGATAACATCGGACAAGGATTTCAAGCGATATCAAAGGCTGGGCGGCCACTCAGGACATGAATCTCAGGACCCGATCAAGCAAATACAAGAGACCAAAGGATTCAAATACTATTTAATAAAATGAAATCTCTCAGAAATCCAACTTTACATCCAGTTTGAAGGCCAAGTACATTATGAAGGGCCCTTTATTATTATATTAGGGGATGGGTTTTTGGGAGGGGGGGGGGAGATGCTGACTGTTCGTACCTATTCGCACGCTTGAGGGTTGAAAGCGAGCTGTAGTTCTTCTAAGGGTAACATTAGTTCAGTATACAGAGCCCACATTCATTATAAGGCTACTATATATGCCCTATGGAATGCTCAGCTTTCCCTTCATTAGCCGTGGGGTGTTTTGTTGGCTCCCCCTCTTTCCCCCCTAAGGCCTTATTCCCGGGTCTAGGCCCCTTCTCCTTGGGGTTTCTTTCCAACCCAGAAGTTTTCTTCGACACCAGGAACTAGTTGGGCTGAAAACTGATCAACATCAAAAAAGGATATATATATCTTTTTTTTTTTTTTTTAAACAGCCCCTCATACTATAATGATTCAACACTAGAACTCGTAGAAACTGTTTATGAGAAGATCGGATTGGAACTTTGGTTATAGGGTATTGTAGCTAGATGTGGGCAGAGCCTTATTGTTTGGATTTATGGTTTGATCTTTAAATAATTTAAGCTCCATAGTTAATAAATAGACTACAGGATGAATTTTGCCTAGCTACCCGGTTCCCTGAAAAGATTTCAACGAGCTATGCCCGTGGTCAAACCCCTTAGCCCCCCCCCCCTTTTTTTTTTGTAAGGGTGATATGACAAACTTTTTTCCTTTTTCATGTAGTCTATTCTCTTCAATTTAAAATTGTTGTTTTTTGTTTTTCTTAACAAGGCTTGATTCATTAGCTCAATGTGCGGGGAGCTCTCCTCTGTTAATTTGGAGGGTTACCTTATGGTTTGATGCCATTTTAGGAGTTATATTCCACCAACACAGGAATAGGTTCCTATAGGACCTAACTCCTAGAAAGGGAGTTCCCTCTCGAGTGGGCGGAGACCCACATTCCATGGATCGTTTCCCACTTACCTGGGAGGAAGTTTTCTTCTCCCCAGGACTTGGGTTGGAGATGGACAAATCTCCCCCTATTGTGGAAGACCACCTGTATATAGTTCTTCCCTTGGGGAATTTTTTGATTCTAAATGTTGTTGTTATTAAGTTATTTTGGTTACATTATTTAGTTCAATTTTCACTGTTAATTTTAAAAATGGATAACAACAGATTCTTAATGTAGTTGGTTCCCCGCTTCTGGATGGATGGGTTGCTCCCGACAAGGCGGATACTTTTAAGGATGCCACTCACTCCAGCATCGCTGTGTTTGTTCTAATAAGACCGCTGGAGCTAGAATGGTATACAATACAAATAATTTTTTCCCCCCTGTACAGGATCCAACGACCTCCATCCCTTATAATTGTACCTCCTTCTACAGGGGATTATGGTTAACGCTCCAGTAGAAATTTTCTCAAAGAATGTGAATGGATTACACTCACCTATTAAACGTTACAAGGAACAAGGAGCCGGCTGGGTGGAGGGGCTGGTAGAAAGGATGAGGGACATGGAAGGGGGGGGAATGGAGGAAAAGGAGAGGGCAGAGTGCTCCTGTTGGGGGATTCTATGATCGGGGTATCAAATGGGATAGGGAGGGAGAAGCCTGGCCAGTTAGAACAAAATGCTTCCCTGGACTAATGGTGCACGGGGCCAAGCTACGGCGATATATCGGCTTGCAAAGGATTGTGGGGTTCCCGGACATACTGGTCCACCTGGGTACAAATGACATTGAGGGAAATAGCGAGCTAGAGATACAGGCAAGATTCAGGGAGCTCGCCAGGGTCTGTCATGACATAGGATGCACAGTTTCCTTCTCAGAAATCCTGCGGTGCCAAGGGCTAGTGGGGAGCACAAAGGAAGATTAGGGAGATAAACCAGTGGCTCAGGGAGTGGTGTGAGGCCAGAGGGTATGGGTTGATGGGGGATTGGGGGAGACCTAGGAGGATAGGAGCTGTATGCTAGAGATAGACTCCATCTCAATTTGGAGGGGAGGGGAATCCTTAAGTTGAAAATAGAGGGGTTCATTGGTGAAAAGTGGGGTTTAAACTTGTGAAGGGGGGAGGGATGGGAGAAAAGGCTGTCAAGGGGGTGCCGATAAAGGAGGGACTCTGTCTCCACCCCCCTTGGGAGCTGGAGGAATGCGGGAAAAGGCCGACTGGTAAAGTGCAGACCAGGGGAAAACAGAATCCCCATTGGAACACGAGCAGGGGAAATGGAAGTATAGGGAAAGGGTGGAAGGTAGTCCTGCTAAATGCCAGGAGCTTGGGCAATAAAATGCCTGAGCTCCAGGTGATGCTAACTGAGGGAGCGGTGCATGTGGCAGCGGTCACTGAGACCTGGGCCACCGCAGGACACAACTGGGACCTGAACCTGGAGGGTTACACCATGTTCAGGAAGGACAGGGGGAGGAAGGGGAGGAGTAGCAATGATAGTCAAAAACTGCACTGGCATGGGGGGGTAGAGGAGGCGGAGGGAACCGTGGAGGCGATTTGGGTCACCTTGATAACAAGGGGGGGGGCAAGAGAGTAAAAACAGGAGTGGTGTATAGACCCCCTGCACTGGCGGAGGAGAGTCTGGTGGCAGATCTTGGGAGACACTGCAGACTGGGCAGCGGAAGGGTGGTGGTGTTGGGGGACTTAAACATGCCAGGAACAGACTGGTAGACTATGACATCCTCGGCGGCCAGGGAACAGAGGTTGTTGGATGTCTTTCAAGACGCGTTCCTAACTCAGCAGGTGGGGGAACCGACCAGAGAGGCGCAGGTACTGGATGTGGTCCTGGCAGACAGTGACCAGATTGGGGGCCTGGAGGTAAGGGACCCGTTGGCAGGGAGTGACCATGCCACGGTCTGGTTCTGCCTGGACCTAGGAGGGGTAGAAGGCTGCACAAAGACAGAGGTAACTGACTTCAGGGGGGCGGATTTTAAGGAAATGGAAAGGATCCTTAAGGAGCATTTGGATGGGGTTTGGTCAGACATGGACGCTGACAGTAGGTGGGAAATCATCAGGAGAGGGGTGCAGAATGCTACCAGCACCTGTGCAAGAGTAAGACGAAAATGCAGTAGGGCCCGAAAACCCTGCTGGAGGTCCAGGAGGTGGTGCTGGAAAAGAAGGCAGCCTATAGGCAATTCAAGTGCTCAAGGAGTGAAAGGGATCGAGGAGAGTACGAGTTGATGGCTAGAAGGGCCTCTAGGGTGGTGAGGGCGGCTAAGACAAGGAAGGAGCAGAACCTGGCCAGGGAAATTAGGAGAGGGAACAAGGGGTTCTTTAGATACATTGGGGAAAAACGAAGGGTGAAGGGGCAGATTAGCAGGATTAAAACATGGGAGAGATGGGCATAAAACCCGGGGGAGCAGGCTGAGGTATTAAATGAGTACTTCACCTCAGTTTTCACCAAGGAAAATGGGGGTGCTGCATCATACATGGAAGGAGACAGTGATACTGAGGAGGGGGGACCCTTACTGATCGGCGGGTCTGGGGAGAGGGGGAGGCATCACTGGCAGGAGGGGGGAAGGCTAAGCAGGGAGAAAAGGTAGCGGAAGTGGAATTCACAGCAGAGAGAGTGAGGGAAGCCCTCAGGTCCCTTAAGACGGAGAAAGCACCAGGGCCGGATAAATTACATCCCAGAGTGCTGAAAGAACTTGCGGATGTCCTGGCGAAACCCCTGGCGGAGATTTTCGCCATCTCTCTGAGGACAGGGTGGGTGCCCAGGACTGGAAGGTGGCGCATATAGTGCCTATCCACAAGGGGGGATCAAGGGAGGTGGCAGGGAACTACAGGCCTGTCAGCCTAACATTGGTGGTGGGCAAGGTGATGGAGGGCATTGTCAAGGAGAGGCTGGGGGGGACCTGGAAAAGTCAGGGTGTCTGGACGATAGACAGCATGGATTCATCCCGGGAAAATCGTGTCAGGCAAACATTGTGGAGTTCTATGACTGGGTGACGAGTGCCTTGGACCTGGGTAGACCAGTGGACATCCTCTTTCTAGACTTCAGCAAGACATTTGACTCTGTTCCTCACGTGGGCCTGTTGGATAAGCTGGGAGAAATGGGGGTGGGGAACCAGATGATCAGATGGATAGGCAATTGGCTCTAGAACCGGACCCAGAGGGTCGTAGTTGGCGGGATAGTCTCATCCCCAAGGAGGGTCATTAGTGGGGTCCCACAGGGATCAGTCCGTGGGCCCCTCCTCTTCAATGCCTACGTCTCTGACATAAGGACAGGTATCAGGAGTGAGATGAGACTCTTTGTGGATGACTCAAAACTGGGGGCGGTGGTGGATGGGGAGGAGGGGAGGGTGGCCCTACAGGGGGACCTGGAGGCTCTGGAAAGATGGTCTAGAAAGTGAAAGCTGAGGTTCAATGCAGGGAAATGCAAGGTACTGCACCTGGGGGCCAGAAACCCAGGCCAAGTGTACACCCTGGGGGGATGCTACAAGTCTCGATGGCTGAGAGGGACCTGGGGGTGGTGGTGGATGTCAAGATGAACAACTCGGAGACTTGTAGGAGGGCAGCAGCCATGGCCAACAGGATGCTGGGATGCAGCGCTAGGGGGATCACCTCCAGAAGGAGGGAAGTGATACTCCCTCTGTATAACTGCTTGGTGAGGCCGCAGCTCGAGTACTGCGTGCAGTTTTGGAGCCACACTTAAAGAGGACATTACCCTCCGGAGAGGGTCCAGAGGAGGGCAACCAAAATGATTTGGGGCTTGGGGACAGGACCATGAGGAGAGGCTCAAGAGCTAAATATGTACACATTGGAAGAGAAAGGACCGGGGGACATGATAGAGGTCTTCAGGTACATGAAGGGGGTAAATAGGGGAGGAACAGTCAGGGTGCTTGGAAGGAAGGAGGAGGGGGCCACTAGAGGGCATGGGTGGAAGCTGGAGTGGGGAAGATTCAGGGGAGAAAGGAGGAGGTGCTACTTCACTGAGAGGGTGGTGGAGCCATGGAATGCACTGCCTAGGGGGCTGGTGGAGGCAGAGATGGTGGAGGGGTTCAAGAGGGGGTGGGACAGGTACAGGGGAAGGGTTCTGGAAGCAAAATCCAGTGCAGCGAGAATATCCATAACTGGGAAGGGAGAAGCCAGAGAAGGCGAGGGGGGAAGCAAGGTCAGCTCCCAGGGTGGGGGCTGACCAAACGAGCAGACGCGAAAGACCGTTAGGCCTATTCTGCTGGCATTTTAGTATGTTAGTATGCAACACTTAAGGAAACAGAGTGCAGACTTATATTTTTTACAGGAGTCTCATCTCTCAGTTTTGGAACATTCTAAATTACACCGGGGAGGTAGATATTCAGTGATCGCATCCTCCTACCCAAGGGGACGCAAAAGGGGTACTGTAATTCTAGTCCCATCTTCAACCCCACTTGAGATACAAGAAACTTATTTAGATCCACAGGGAAGATATGCGATTCTTACAGGCTCCTTTTACTCTCAAACAGTGATCCTGGTTAATGCCTATCTTCCTCCCCAGATGTCACTCCCAGTGGTACGAATGTTTGTACAGAAGGTGATGGAGAGGCTCAAGGGAATACTGATTATTTGGCGGGAGGGGGGAGAGAACGGGACTTTAACATCCCTTTTCATCCACACCTTGATTCCTCTAATCATAACCTAACAAGACTTTCTGGAGCGGCCAAATATTTAAAGGGGAATTTTGCCCATTTGGGTATCGAGGATGCAGGGCAGAGACTTTTTCCATCGGATCCAGGCTATACACATTTCTCCGTAAGACACGGCACCTATTCCAGGTTGGACTATTTTTTTTTTTTATAACAGTGGAACATCACACTAATTCAAGAAATAACGCTAGAGCCCAGGGTACTTTCAGACCACAACCCCTTAATTTTAAAAATAGATTTGGGCAAACAAAAGAGGTTCAGACACTGGCGGTTTAACGCATCCCTTCTTCGGGATCAAGAATTTCGGGACCACTTTATGAAACGTATCCCTCAAGCAATTCAAGAAAATATATCTCCAGAAACCTCTTGTTCTATACAATGGGATGCATTAAAAGCGGTTCTCCAAGGGAAGCTGCTGGAATATGCCTCTCGGAGACAAAAAAAATGAATGCTAGACTCAAATTCTTGACAGATCTCCTAGAGTCATATCAACTCTTATATAGGGAGGGTGATGTGACCCTCCAACGTGGAATAAGAGGCTTAAAACAGGAGATTCAACAAATACTAGATTACAGAACTTTCCAGAGCCTGAATTATCTAAAACAATACAATTATTAGAGAAGGGAGCAAGGGCTTTGTGAGAAAACCTCAGAGCAAACAAACGAGCTTCAACCATTTTAAAAATAAGAACTGATGCCTCCAATAAAACTACTTATAAAGAAAATCAAATCAGTCATGTTTTCCAACTTTTTTAGGAAACTTTATATAAAGCCCCTGACCAGTCCCAGAACCACTCGAAGGCAATAGTGGCTTTTTTGGACAAACTCTCATTACCTAAATTGTCCGAGCATCACATTAAACAGTTGGAATGCCCAATTAGACCTGAGGAAATTCTACTACAGGTCAAAACGTTGAAACCATTGAAGTGTCCTGGCCCGGATGGCTTCGGCCAGGAATGGTACAAGGCCTTTATACTGCAGCTACTTCCCAGATTTCTTCCAGCATGCTGGGCAGTGGCTGAAGGTGAGACCCTGCCACCCTCCTGGAACTATGCGGTTCTCTCCCCCTTGCTAAAGCCCGATAAAGACCCCACTCTCCCACAGTCATACTGTCCCATTTCAATTTTAAATGTGGACTATAAAATATTCATGGCCATCTGGGCTAGAGGCGGTTGGAACCTATACTGACATACCTTATACACAAAGATCAATCTGGCTTCATAAAATTAAAGGAATACTTCTGATAACTTACGCCGAATTATGTTGTTAGTGGAATTTATACATACAAGGACGATTCCTTCTACAATAATAAGTTTAGACGCAGACAAGGCGTTTGACAAGGTTAATTGGGAATATTTATGGGCCACCCTATCTAAATTTTCTTTTCCTAACATTTTTCTTTCTTGTATGAAAAACATTTACTCCCACACCAAAGCCTATGTATGAGTCAATGGCTCCTTAGCTCAACCAATCATGATACAAACGGGTACGAGACAGGGCTGCCCTTTATCCCCGTTACTTTTTGCTCTCTATATTGAACCTCTGGCTGAAGCAATACGGAGTAATGCCCGGATTGAGGGCATTCCAGTGGGCCAACGAGAACATAAGGTACTCCTGTTTGCTGATGATACTCTAAATTCTACTACAGCCCCAGAAACCTCCCTCCCTCCCGGCACTCTGGGAAACCTTGGACCTTTTTGGAGCAGATTCAGGATTTCAACTAAATATAGCCAAAACAGATCTCCTTTCATTATACTTCTCCCCGTCCCTAACCCTTAAAAAGAAATATACTTTAAAATGGCATCAAACTAAGATTAAATATTTAGGAATCCATATACCAAAAACTTTTGATAACTTGGAATTATTAAACTACGAACCATTGTCAATCAAAATTCAATCAGAACTGACTCGTTGGTCTAAATTACCATTAAGCTTTTTTCAAAGAATTGAAACAATTCGTATGATTATACTACCCAAAATTCTGTATTTATTTCAGAATGCCCCCACCTTTCCCTTCAAATTCTACTTTCAATCATGGAATAAAATCATCTCTAATTTTATCTGGAATGGCCAACGCCCTAGAATTAGGATGTCTCTACTGCAACTTCCACTCCCTCAGGGTGGTGCCAACCTTCCAAACCTGAAATTCTATGCCCTGGCTGCTTTTTTCAGAATATTAGCCTTTTAGGTATCCTCAGCATATGAAGCTCCCTGAAAAGAGCTAGAATTTGTCATTAATGACCTATACGACATTACCAAGGTAACATTTTCCACGGCGTCTAGGACAGTGCCTGTAAGAGAATACACTCCCTTTACGGCACCGATTTTGAAATTATGGTACAAGTTAAAAACACACAAGGGTTTCAGAGCACTTTTCTTCTTTTATACGCAAATTTTGGGAGATGATAGGTTTCTCCCATCTACCACTGATCATAACTTTGTAAACTGGAGAAGACTGGGTCTTCAATTTTTTAGGCAATTCCTATGTCATACAGGCATTGTCCCTTTTGAAACTTTAAAAGCAACCTACGGCCTAATCGACACAGACATCTACAGGTATACCCAGGTTAAAAATTGTATTCTAAGACAGAGAGAGGTGGTAACAAAATTACCTGACCCCATCCCCATGGCATGGACATATATAGAAGACCACATAAATGGACATATATGGGGACATCAAGTGGGACATATCTATAAAATTCTCAGGGAGGGGATGGGCGATTCCTCACTCACTATTTTAAATAGCTGGTGTAAGGATTTAGCCAAAGATATATCAGACCATGATTGGTTACGGGCATCTCCTTTAGCATGCAAAGTAACACACTCCACGAAATGGCGAAATTTTGCACTGGAAATGCAGCGTAGTCGTTTTTAGCTCACCGGCTATCCTAGCGAAATACTTACTGCCTAGTTACGGCAGATGCTGGAGGAATTGTGCATGTACACATGCTGACCAGAGTCATATATTCTGGACATGTCCTCAATTGACTCCATTTTGGTGTGCGCTCCAACAGGAAGTTTCAGACTGTTTGGGCAAGTCGGTCGTATTTACGGCTGAATCAACTCTTATCTATATTTCCCCCTCACAGACCTTCATGGCAGCGCACCCTGCTACCTATATATATTTTAGCAGCAAAAAAAGCTATTACCAGACGATGGAGAACTATCATTATTCCGTCTTTAGGGGATTGGAGGGGGGTGGTTTGGGATATTTATTATATGGAATCTCTTACAGCCAATCTCCATAATAAATACCAGGCATTCAAAACTCTTTGGAGACCTTGGGTGTTACATCTGTCCAGACGAGACCCAGGCTTTGTCCCTTGAGCCTCTCCACACCACAACTGTTCATATTTTATTAAGAGAGACTGAGATTCTACAGAGGTTTCTAGAGTACTGCCATCACATCTGGTTGATCCTTAAACTTTTCGAATTCTTGGAAGGAACCAAATCTTTAATGATTATACTGTGGGGCGAATTACCTATCAAGTTACTAACTTCAGTCCTTGTAGAATGAAACACAAAGACACAGGTCAAATCACAATTATTTTATTATCCTTGATACATTCTATTAATTTGAACAACCACTGAATGTTGATTTTAAGATGATGACAGGATCTCATGTATGTGTCACATCCTTGAATTAAAATATATATAAAAAAAAAAAATTTTAAGCAAGTCAATATACCAAGGAGTGCCTCAGATGCTGCTACGTGTGTTTCATGGTTCTATATGCAAAACTGTAAGAAAAGTTTCAAAAAGGCCAGCGTTAAGTAACAAACAAGCGACGGCTGTACAACACATTGCTCTACAAGCACACAAACTGTCACGGTTTGTAAAATACTTTTTTTCCCAAGTAGACCAGTCGACACTATCATTTGATATGCCCTTGAAATTAAAGCTTAATGTCTGTGTGAAGTTTCACCGCAGTGCCACCAATGCTGTTTCCTCAGTTACAACAAAAGACACCTTAGGTGTTACTCAGAAGGTATTAGGAGGACCAGAGGCTCATGACAGAACAGCACTCAAGGGGTGTTGTCCGAGTCCCTGTATATAATTGTCAAAGACCACGAACTCTGGGAGTCTCGCTACAATCACGACCTTTCACTGTTGCTGCACTGTTTTATCTATTTTGAGTTGACCTTTTTCAATGTGTATTGAGTTCATAAGCTGATGCTGGTAGGTTTCGTTGTTGTCTGCCCCCCACCCGTAATGCCCCTTCCCCCAGGTCTGTAACTGGAAACAAGCCTTGATTCAGTGTGCCTTTCCCCATTACCAATTTGTAAATAAATAGATTTTAGGGTAGTAATTTTGCCAAGATGTAAGAGCACAATGCTGTAAATCTGGACACCTAGGTATGAAATCACTAAACTGCCCTTACGTACTGTGGGAGCCTGTGTTTACTCTCTCACTCATCTCTTTGTACTGTTTGAATCCCCCTGTGCACCTAAAATAGCAGTCCATCTCCTTTCCCACTCCTGGATTGTAAAGTGCTTTAGGATACAGTCTGTATGAAAGCAGTTACATAAATCCAAATTTCTTCCTTCCTTTTATTTTTAACTTTATGTTTTTTGCATTATAAAAATAAGCAATTACATACAGTAAATCCCTGTAAGGCATCACATGAAGTACAAATACATCCAATGTAAGCAGGACAGCATTGCCTAGACAGTCTTTTTTAAGGAAAGGGGGAAAACCCATACACAAGTAATAATCAGGAAATGAATGTCCACATATGCGGCACCCTGCAAGAGTTTTGGCAGTCGATCTGAAAATGTAAGTCCCAAAAATGAGCAGATTCAACACTCAGTGCTGATGTGACACCCACTCTAACCATATTTGCTCCATAACAGGTATAGCAATTGTAGGAATAATATTACACACATTGTAGGAATAATATTACACATCTTGGAGCTATAGGATAATAAAGTTGATACTTAAAACATACAAACAGGCCCCGTTCAAGATCAATAAGGACTCAGCCAGTACCACCAGTTAAACTACATACAGGCAAACAGTTATGACTGGAAAGTATAAGATAATCACACAAGTAATAATGTTCCACTGGAAAGCGCCCTGCTAAAAGAAGCAGAAATCAGTAAAGTACTTGCTGAGTGGTCCCAGTTCAAGTGTTGTCCTCCGAGTCAGAAGGGTGTTGTGCTCCAGCAGTCTCATATTCACAGGCAATGGCGTTGGCTTTTTTATCCACTTTCACAGGATCCATGTACTGAAATGTGTGTCCACCATAATGACTTCTCAAATGAGCAGGCAACAATAATGAATGGGAAACTCCCAGGCTCCGAAGTCTCGTCCGGACTGCATCAAATTTCCTGCGATGAGCTCTGGTGGCGTAAGACAAGTCCGGAAGAAGCTGGAGAGTTGCCCCATTATAGTGAAGGGAGTCAGCAAATCAGGCAGCCTGCAGACGTTGGTCATGAATCGAAGAACTGGTTGTCACCAACTGCACTGTCCTGGGTATGTAACTCCGAGGGCCAGCAGTGTGAGGGGAAATCCGATAATCCGATAAGCTTTACAAAAACTGCTGAAGTAGTGTCCGGATTTAAATGCAAGGCTCCCGGAAGCCAGGCTTGCGTAAAAACAAACAAAAAAAAAAAAACAGGAGGTCTTCCCCCTCACTCCCTTCGGGAAGTCCAACAAGATGAACACTGGAAGCCTGTTGGCATTCTCTAGGGCCTCCAATCTATAATGCAGCTGTCTGTTTTCTTGGACCAGTTTAGTTGTTGTAGTAGTAATGGCTTGAGAGGCAAGCTTTTCAGCCGAAGCTGCAGCAATGGACGCAACTTCCAGTTTAGTGTCCTGCTCCGCAAATCGTTACAGGATCAACTCCACTTTTAAGTCAATCACCTGAAGAGGTAGCTGCAGAGCCTTCCAGGGGGATCCGAGCCTGGCTATGGCACAGTGCTGCTGGTGGCCTGGTTTTCAGAAGCAGGTGGATTCTTGGGACCACTCCCTCCAGCCTTCTGAGAACACCCCATAGCACAATTTGGTATGGTACAGTGCAGCAGACTGCGAGCTTCACAAAGCTATGGTCCATTTCCAAGTAGAAAGCAGTAGTTTTAAGTTGTATGAGGATAAAAGCACCTCAAAGTGCAAAGCAACCCACAAAAGCATCTGATCAGGCATGCTCAACAGTGCCCCCCCTCCTTTTTTTTTTTTTTTTTTTTTTTTTTTTTAATCATGAGCTTCCGAGAATCCTCTTTTAACTCTTTAGCTGTATTTTGTCTTGTGGTTGAAAACTATTGAATTTCTATTGTTCAAAATGAGTCAGTCGGCAGCTCAATACAATAAACGGCAAGAGCATACTGTACACACACACACACACACACACATATTTAGGGGGGCAAAGGGTTTCAGTGGTCCTTTGACTTCTTCCCGCCAGCTTGGTGGGAATACCTAGTCACCGCATTACCGAGTCATCGCATTTTATTTTCAAAGTACGGTACTTGACCAATCTGAGTTTGAAGGGCATTACATTATTAGCTGATAGATATCACATGCTCCTGCAGTCTATTTCAAGTGTTCACCGCTTGCTGTATGAAGTAGTTCTTTCTGATGTTTCTCTTGGCTCCTCCTCCCTTCAGTGACATTAAGTGCCCCCTTGTCCTGTCATCCTTGTGCACCTTGAAAAGCTGCATTTGGTCCGATAGTGCTATTGTTAATCGATACTGTAATCACGTTTCCCCAGACTCTTCTTTCCATGGCAAAGAGCCCTAGTTCTGCTGTGGAAAGGGGGGTGGGGGTTGCAGTCTGTTGAGTTCCATGAAAGTCCCTACTACATCAGATACGTACTACGAGAGGGAATGTTGCACTGGACAGTGGGCCATTTCTCTAACCTTCAATAACAGGGAATCCCTATCATTAGTAATGTTTATACAACATGCTTTGTAAATCCTGCACATAAAGGAGGTGTGTGTGTGTTTGGGTGGGCCTGATGGACACACACTCTACATTACAATGCAAGTGCTCACTGTTTCTCCCCCCCACTTCTTTTTTTCCTACACCTTCCTACCAGCCTTAGCCCCTTATCTGCCCCTGCAGGCCTAACACCACCTACCTGGAGGTCCCTATGCCCCCATGGCTCCCCCCACAGGGTGGGGCCTTTGAGGTGCCATCCCCTCAAGAGCATACATCCGGCCGGCCCAGTGGTGCTGAGGGTTGAGGTGCTGGACGCCACACCTCGCGCCACACTGGCGACCCGGGTTTGGGAGCGAGCCCGGGCAGTCGGGGTTGGCAGGAGAGAGAGAGAGAGAGGATTGAGTGTCCAGAGGACTGCTCTCCTCTCTCAAGGAGGGCTCCGGGGCTGCTTGGCATCTTTGCAACCCCCGGTGGAGACCAAGGGTAACACAGGTACGCCAGCAAAAGAAAGAGGGGGCGGGAGTGTGGCAGACGTCAGCAGGGAAGCCGTGCGTAGACTTCATTGCACGCCACACTCCTGAGGAGACCAGAACATATAGAAATACCCTTTATCACCTGTGGAGATGAAGGGAGTGCCAGGGACATGGCCCACATCCCAACTGCCAGCCCATCAGTTGGAGAGCGCCAGGGTCCAACCCAATTCACACCAGGTACGATCTCCCTAATGACAGATAGGCAGTCACGGGAGGACGGGCCCACCCCTGGAGGGTGATCCAGGGGGTTAGGTCAACCTGGGTGATTGGGGGGAGTTCCTCCAACAAGCAAGGGTTCAGCCATGGGAGTAGTGGCTGGGGTCGAATGCACACCTCGGAAGGATGCCCAGGCTGGAAGGCGAATAAAGTGGGAAGAAAAGAAAAAAAAAAAAAAAAAGAGCATGCATCCAAACTGCATACCACCTCCGGCGGTGCCCCCCCAGACAGTACCAGAGTGTCATGCTGTAGTGCTGGTATTTTCTTTTTTTTCTTTCACACTTCCCTCCCTCGGGATGCTGTCTCAAGTGCGACACAACCAGAGTTTCGTCCTCTGAGACACTCTGTCCTCCTACTGGCTCTACAGTGCTCTGGACTCAGGAGGCAGACCTGGGTAGTGGGCATCACTGCTGGGCCAGCGGCAGACTAGTTAACTAATGTGATCTTTAACTTGGACAGCCACCAGAAATGGGCAGAGGGGACTGGGATTATGCATCTGTGAACTCTGTCTAGGAGGGGAACAGGGCGCATGGCAGGAGTTTCATTTGGAGGGTGCGGGACTCCCTCTAAAAATAACTAGGGATCCTGGGGAAACATTTGAGAGTCCCAGGGTGAGCACTTACAGTAAAAAATGCCAAACTGCAGAAGGGGGGTTGGGGGGAGGATTCCTGCACTTCAGCACATTTCACCGGAATTGCACAGTAAATTATCACAATTGCAGAAGGATGTTATCCAGAATGTGGCATTTTGTTCCACAATCGCAGATAACTGCATGTTCAGAGGACACGCATCTGGAAAGCAGCTACATGTCCTGTACAAACGACTGTGCGTAAAGGACATTGGGTGCCCTTGTCCCCCAGAGCACTGGGTGAAAGCCAATCCAGTACAGCATGTATTAACCTGAAGCTGCACTGCATGCAAGTCACACACCACACATACATTATATGCACACACCACACACACATTATATACACACATAGCTCTATCTATCCATCCATACATCCACCTACCCACCCATCTATCTATCTATCTATCCCTCTGTCCCTCCATCCCTCTATCAACACACACAATACATGTATGGAGAATTTCTCCACAGAAAAGTCCATTAGTTATTTCCCTGTATACCTGCGAGTAACAGTATATTCCGACACTAAACAGACAATTAAAAGTATATACTACACTAATCAATTAAGTGGATACACATACACACACACACACACACTAAAACAACTAAAGGTACATACTTACACTAGTCAAAGTATTAAGTAGATACCTACACTAATTAGAAGTATATACATACCTACAGTACATTCAACCCTGTGGGACCACACTCAATTACCACATAAATTAACCAATTAAAACATCAATTAACAACGCCTCCCCACAAAGCAGCCTTAAAAACATAACGCCTGATCTTGCACAATGCAGCCTGCGAAAGAAAACTTTATAACCTAAACCCTGGAGAAAATAACCGCCAGTATAAATATGAATCGCACAAACAAGGATATTCTCGAGGCTCCACAGTACCTACCGGCTACTGTGCCATCCACGATGCTGCAATCTGGGCCCTCCAGGCTGCAGACTCCATGTCCCGCGACGCCATCCACACCATTCTGCTGCTCACGTGCCGCTCCCCACCAATGGCTGCTCCTAACACGACTCCCCACCTCACATGCCACAAATAAAACTACCTGTACTACTGCACTGCTCACAAACTGCCGAACCGGCCGCACTACTGCGCTGTTCACAACTGCACCTATCACACGCCACCACCGAAGTAAAGGAAGAAGTGCGCCAGACAAGCCCCCTTATACAGGGAGCAACTATACTACAGAAAACCAAACAGAAAAAAGAAAAAAAAAACAAAAAACACAGCAAAGCCAAAACCCACTACACTATAGAAAACACCAGGGAACAAAAAGCAAGCAATCAGGCAGTGCTCTAAAGAACAAAACGGGCAACTAAGAAAAAGCCCTACAGCTACAAAAATCGGGTGAAATAGTAAGCATCCAAATGTATTATATTCAGTATATAATGGGTGTGGTATATTAAGTAAGTAAAGTTGTATTTATAAAAGGCACCCTTCCAGTGCTTAGAGTGCCTTTACAATAAGAATACAAACAATACAATAAAATATATTAAAATACAGACTATAATCCACTAAAATGACTCCTAGGCCATTTATGTTCCTAAAAAAGTCTTTTCAAAAAAGAACGTTTTAAGGGAGTTTTTAAACCCTTCCATGGTCAGGTTCTCATGTATCTGACGAGGTAGAGTTCCACAGGATAGGAGCCATAAAGGCAAAAGATCTTCCTCCAAACGTCTTCAAATACACTTTGGTAACCTCCAGCAATCCCTCGTCAGAGGATCTGAGTGAGCGGGAGGGACAATAGGGAGTCCTGCAGGTACTGGGGTCCCTGCTCGTGTAAGGCTTTATAGGTCAGCAATGCGACCTTGAAAGGGATTTGCCACTATATAGGCAGCCAGTACAGTTCACGCAGCACAGGTGTTCTGCAACTGGATCTAGGGGTTCCAGTTAACAACCTGGCCGTCACATGCTGCACTTAGCTGCAGTCGGTGAATATCCGCTCCCATATACAAGGATGTATGCCTATCTTGGGGACTAATGAAAACATAAAGCCACAGAGCCTTTGGCCTCTTGACCTTTATAAACTCATTAGCCCTCTCAATAAGTATACGTCGTTGTACACCATCCTTACCCATTATTTATTCTACATAATACACGGATGGGGAATTTTCCCCATACAAAAGGCCAGTGTTTATTTTCCTGTATACTAGTAATTAAATGATCAGTTAAAACTATATAGTGTATAACCCCTTATTTCCATGGATTCAGAGTCAGTGGCAGTATTAGCGCAAATGTATTTTAGTGCTCCAGTTCCATGCGCAAGGACAATGATGCTTCATGGACGCTGATGTGGGGGGAAGCGCCTGCTAAACAAGTGGGACATGGCTAGTCCAGTTTCAGTGGCACTGATTGAAAATCCAAACCAGCCGGCCCACTGGCGCAGCGGTTGGATTTCTGCTTGTGATGCCGGCAACCCGGGTTCAGGAACAGACCTGAGTCATCGGAGAGCCAGCCAGGGGTAGAAGGATTGAACGTCCCAGAGACTGCTCTCCTCCTCTGGGGGGAGGGCAGGGAAAATGTCTGATGCTTGATGGACCCCTGGTAGAGGCCATAGGTATCGCAGCAATCGGCATCAGGATGCGACTCTGAGGGGCAGGACAGATGCCAGACGTCATTGCAACTTCCCGCCGCCCCCAATGTGCGGCATACCAAAAACAAAAACAAACAAAAAAAAAAACCACACTCCTGTGTACGATCTTTGATGAAGCCTGCCCTGGCCTTCATCAGCCTCCAGGACTGACCCTCAGACCTAGTTCCTGTGTGTGTGGTGCTGTCTAGGAAGCCTCAGCATCATACCCCCACCCTGGGGGGCAAGCCAGGGGGTATCCAAGGGGCCCCGGTCTAAATGTGGAGGTAGTGGCTGGGGTCTGTGACCAGGCTGAGGTGCCGGGTCATCCACAGCAGGGCAAAAAGTACAATAAATTAGAAAAAAAAGAAAATCCAAACCCAAATCCACCTGTTGTCCACTCAAGTAAATTAAGAGGTTTACTTCACTTCAGTGTGGAGCTAAAAGATTTTATTGTATAAACAGCGCAGATAAAAAAAATCCTGTAGTCAAAAAACAGTATAAGGTGCTTAAACTGAGGCAACAGTACTGACAGTATGCATGTACGCCAATCTGTAAGCATGCTGCACTTCTGGCTGCCTGTTTGAGATTTTCTATTATGGGACCACTGTATGCAGTGTCGGCGGACACTGGTTTTAATTTCTTCTTCGGCTGCAGTACATTAAAATCTTTTAACTCCACACTGAAGTGAGTGAGGTAAGCCGCTTACTTAAGTTACTTGAGTGGACAACAGGTGGATTTGGTTTGGATTTGCGGTCAGCGTCACTGAAACTAGGGCTAACCATGTTCCATTTGCTTAACCCTTTGGAGCCTAGACAGGTATCTCTGTACTAGGAGAAACAGCAAATTTATCAGTTGTTAGGCTCCAAAGGGTTAAACCCAGAGTTCTTTGCCAGGTCTTCCTAGTCCCGCTGATTCATCTGTGCTTTAAAATGGGGGGAGGGCAACTGTATTCTCGGGAATACATGCTCAACTCCACTGACAGTAACTGATCATCGTGTTCCAACAGCCAAATTGGCTTCTTAAAAGCCATGTGGCTTTCGACGTTTTTGTCAGTTTACTTCCGTGGTACATTTATTTCCGTGGAACGCAGCCTTTCCGAAGATATAGCGGAAATAAATTCACTGCAGAAAAGAGTGGTTATTCAGTATGCAGCCAGCGGAGTATTCGGATTCCAGCATTCTGACCAAATATACCTTAACTCTGCTGGCCATGGATACCAATGTGCCCTGAATCCCAGGTACCTATGCTTGGGCCTTCAGTTTTCACAGTCCTGGTTATTCCCCTGCCTACACTAACCAAACAATTAAAAGTATATACCTACACTTCATTAAATCCTACGGGACAACACTAACAACACTATTAACACAGCACTAGGAAGCTAGCCAAACTAATAAACCAGCTGCAAAAGAACCTGGAAAAAAAGCCACTTACACAAAACCCTCCCAAGCCCAGAAATCCCCCAAACTCCTAACTGCACTCACTGCACACCATTCCCTCCTTGCTGCAAGAGGAGTTCAGGTGCTGTAACATAACTGTAAATGCGATCTCCACAACAATAACCATCCTCATGCATTATATTCAACAAACAGTGTGTAAGGGTGGTGTAGAAGGACATGCACCCATCAAGGGGGACTAATTAGGGCAATAGAGCTGCTTGCCCTTCGGGCTCATGGCCTTATAGCCCTAATTAGCCCCCTCGATGGTTATAAATCCTTGTATACTACCCTTTCCCGTTATTTATTCTATATATCTATCAATCTATCTGCATCTGGACTTCTGCAGTAACTACTGCCGTCTTCCTGTGTTGAAATTGTTTTTTTTCCTCAGAAGAGATGACAACAGCAGTTTTTAATCATTGCACAACTGTCCTGTCAGATGCCCTTATCTCCCGCTATGAGCCTGCTTTAGCATTTTGAAATAATAAGGAACACGCCTTTTAAAATATGGTTAATCCCCAGGTTGTCATCAATGTTCTCAGCTGTTTTTGAGTACCTGTAATACAACGTCAGTCTTTCAGGGGGCTTAGGTGAGCTGGTATACTACAGACAATGTTCCCTTACGTGATCACTCATGTAAGTTATTACTATATTAACAGGAGTGCTCCTTTTATTATTTCAAATCTTAAAATGTTAAAGCAGATATAAAACAAAGAAAAAAGGGCATCTCACAAGATGGGAGAAAACGGCACTGAAAACAGATTTAAAAGATAAAGGCAGAGCATTTTAGCTGCGACATGCACACTGCTTTACTACGAGGGACCAGGTCAATATTCAGTAGGTAGTCCGCTCACCTCTTGGGCTGGAGAGAGATGGGTTCTAGCCCCACATCAGGGACTTGGGTGTTATACTTAAGCGGTCACTGTGCTGCAGTATGAAGAGAGTGCTGTACTGTTGAGGTACCGTCTTTCTGATGAGACGTTAAATCATGGGCCCTTCTGCCCATCTCTAGTCACTGTTCAGGTGGAAGTAAAAGATCCCATGGCACTTATCGAAAAGGAGTAGGGCAATTTTCTCAGTGCCTCAGCCAACACTCCCCCGTCAGTTAAACAAATTCATGTGAAAGCCCTCCCCTCCACCCAAGATGCACCTGGAAATAAGCTAGCACAGCACTGTGTGCCTTTCCTGGTAAACAATAATTACAAATAAATATGTCCACGTGGAATTTTAGTGGCCTGGCATTTGCTGAAAGGCACACTGTGGAATACAAATTTATTCATGTGAAAATTCTGAAAGTAAGCAAATCGAGTGAATGAGGAACAGTGTGGTGTGGTTGCTAGATCATAGGCTTGGGAACCAGGCGATCACAGGTTCAAATCCCACCAGAGCTACTTTATTGCGTGATCGTGAACAAGTCATTTAATCGCCTCAGTCCCTTAAATCCTACCACAGCCACTTTATTTTGTGACTATGAATAAGTCACTTAACTTCTTTGGTTCCTCTCTGCTGTACGAATGGGAGGTAAATAAATTGTGATAGGGAGTAGGGAGACATGCTGCACCATTAAAGGTTCCTACTCCCCTGACACCTTTCTCTATTACAAATACTATCAGAGAGTTCAACCTCATACAGGTGACATTCTCCTCTACAAATCTAGAGAAGAGGGTTTCCCCATCTAAACATTTTCACTGTGATGACTGGCAGTGACAAGTAAGGCAAGTTAAAGGCTGGGCTGTATTAAAAGGGGCAAAACATGCCACAACAGTGATGCAATTCCACCCCTTTTATAGGGCACTGGGAGGGCTGCACATGGCGTATTGTGTGCAACTCCGCTCACCACAGTAAACAAAAGAGATTGCAGCAAACAAGAAAAGAGCACCTGCAGAGATTAGGGGAATGGAGAGGTTAACCTACAGGGAACACTTGACAGGCTAGGCAAGTTTCCTCTGGGGAAAAAAGAAGGCTAGGAGATGTTTTCCGTTATTTTAAAGGGATTGGATAAGCGGGATCACAGAAACTTTTGAACTTGTTCAGGGAAACAGAACCAGTGGGCCTATCCTATGCTTGGGGGGGGGGGGTGGATAAAAGATGAGTGTTAAGGGTATATGAGGAGTAATTTTTTCACCCAGACAGTAGTAGAGCTATAGAAAAAAGCCTTCTAAATGAAGCTGTAGAAGTGGAAGTACTGAATCTGTTCCTTGGCTAGAATAACATTACTGGGTACAGCATTTAATTCACTGAGGAGGGGAAGGTTCCCGGAGAATAACATTACTGGGTACAGCATTTAATGCACTGAGGAGGGGAGGGGTTCCCGAGGTTACATGGAGAATAGCATTACTGGGTACAGCATTTAATGCACTGAGGAGGGGAGGGGTCCCGGAGGTTTCATGGAGAATAGCATTACTGGGTACAGCATTTAATTCACTGAGCAGGGGAGGGTTCTCGGAGGTTTCATGGAGAATAACATTACTGGGTACAGCATTTAATTCACCGAGAGGAGTACGCGAGGCTCTGGTGGAGAATAGCATTACTGGGTACAGCATTTAATTCACTGAGCAGGGGAGGGTTCCCAGAGGTTTCATGGAGAATAACATTGCTGGGATTAACATTTCATTCACTGAGCAGGGGAGGGTTCCTGGAGGTTTCATGGAGAATAACATTACTGGGTACAGCATTCAATTCACTGAGGAGGGGAGGGTTCTCGGAGGTTTCATGGAGAATAATATTACTGGGTACAGCATTCAATTCACTGAGGAGGGGAAGGTTCTCGGAGGTTTCATGGAGAACAACATTACTGGGTACAGCATTCAATTCACTGAGCAGGGGAGGGTTCCTGGAGGTTTCATGGAGAATAACACTACTGGGTACAGCATTAAATTCACCGAGGAGGGGAAGGGTCCCAGAAGTTTCATGGAGAATAACACTACTGGGTACAGCATTTAATTCATTGAGGAGGGGGAGGGGAGGGTTCCCAGAGGTTACATGGAAAACAACATTGCTGGGTGCAGCATTTAATTCATCACTCCAAAGTCTCTGACTAGCTGCTGGACTATAATCTTCTATCCCCTGCCCAGCACAGATTTAGGCCCACCCATAGTACCTCTACTGCCCTAACTCTATTCACGAGCAATGTCAAATCCAACATGGACAGAGGCCTACTTACAGGAGCCATTTTCATCGAATTAACTAAAGCCTTCGATTTAGTCAGCCGCTCCCTCCTTCTACATAAGCGCGAGTCCCTCGGGGTCTCTAGCTTTGAAACCGTCATCAGTTTGTACCCTTCAACAAGGCCCTCTCCTCTCCTGCCCCCTTAAAACTAGGTGTTCCTCAAGGCTCCGTCTTGGGTCCACTACTCTCTTCTATCTTCGTAAATGACATTTTGGTCTCCCCCTCCCACTACAAGACCCCTCTGTATGCTGACGGCCTTATACTTTAACAGTGGATCCAACCCCCTAAACAAAATTAACTCCAAGCTCACCCGTGACCTGTGCGCTAGCCAAACCTGAATCTTCCACAACCGTCTTGTCCTCAACATTCCCAAGACCTAGGCTATGCTCCTCGGGTCTCCCCATAAGACCTGTACCCTAGCCCCCAAACTCTCCATTCAATGCCAGGATAGGTTCCCTGTCTCTTCCACCCTCTCCACTGGATATCTCGGGGTCACCCTGGACACTGCCCTCGCCTTCTCACTGCACATTAATGATATTTGTAGATCTGTCAGTATCAAGCTTGGTCTTGCCTCCCGTATCCACCATGCCGTTACCCCAGCCATTCACAATGCTATAGCCCGGGGAGTTCTACTTCTTACACTCTGTTATGCACTCCCATCTTACTTTCAGGCCAACGCCAGCTGCCTTCACAAATGGGACGCTGCTTACAGCAATGTATGTAGGTTCACCTCTTCCTCCCTTTGGCTCACCCACCACTGTCTGCTTTATACATCCTTACACTGATTGTCTCCTTCCTTCAGGCGTTCCTACATTCTTGGCTACTTCACTGACATTATAAGACCCTCCCAACCTGCCTCGCCGACAACCTTTTTTTCACCTGTAGACTAAGCATACCTCTCTGTGGTCTTCTTCGCAGGCCCTGATGACCACCTCCAAAATGCTCCACCAAGATGGGTGGACAGGCATTCGCCCACTATGACTCCAATTTCTGGAACTCCTCATTTGCACACCTCCGGGTTCTTCCAACTCCCACAGTATTTTCAAAAAAAGATCTCTTCCACCACCTCCGCACTTCTGACAAATGCTCATGCCTCTGATGTCCTGCCTTTTCTGCTACAATTGTCCATCCTCCTGCCTTACTGGATCACAGCTATTGTCTGGGTTGCTGCTTTTACTCCTCTCTCATATGTACCCACCTCACACCTGTAAACTACGGCACGTCTGATATTGTCTTCAATGATTTGCACTCAACCACTAGTCTGTAATGCTAGGCACTTGCTTTAGTTTTACCCAACTGCTTGTATTTTCGATCTATGTTTATATTCTCATTCACCTGTTATGCACTCCCCTGGGTCGTGCCTGAAAATAGGCAGGTTTCTCACCTAGTGCACTTACCCGGTTAACAAAAGCTAAATAAATAAAATAAATTCTTCTAGATGTCCCAATTTAAACTTGATTACCTGATTCGAACCGATACATTTAAAGTAGTGAATATTTACGTATATAAATGTAACCCCCCTGCAAATGGGGGTTCCCAAAGGACTTCCAGGAGCCTGCTTGAATGCTCCGAGCCTGAATGGTGTTTGACGTTTAGGCCATTTATCTGTGAGTGCTTTTAGAGCCTCTGGTACTGTCTCTTTAAGAACTGTCTGCTTGCAGACATGGTTAGTTTGTATGGAGGGACTGTGTGTTTCTCTGCTTGAGTCCCACTCGAGCTGCTGCCAATTCGCTCCATTTTTGCAGTCGCTAGGAGTGCAAAGGGAGCCTATCTGAAAGATGTAACTGTTTGTCAGAAATCATTTAGAGTAATAATGAAAATACAGTTTGTCTAACCTGCTTTCTTTGCAATCAGAACTGTGTTTGCCTAGTTCCCCATTCTAGTTTTGAACTGCTGAACTGGACCAATCGGTGTGGGTTAAGGGAGCTCTAAAATGGTGCCTGTGGACGAATCAGAACTTGGACTCGTAACCTGAGCCAGCCACAAGAGGATTGTATGGGCAGTGACTCTGGGAAATGTAGTTTGGACTTTGGCGCTTTTTTGCACCAACAGGGGGAGTCTATTGTGAGTGACAGCCAATCCAGCCAAGAACTGGGAGGAACTCAAAGGAAGTGCCCGGTTTTGTCTACTGGAGTTTCAATTTAGCTCTGGCAGTGAAGAGGGAAGGAGCCCTGTGCTCCTTCGGTGCGCAGTTTTAGTCGGGGAAACACATGTAAGACCCCAAGTTTCGGTCTGCAGCTTGTGCAAGTGCTTGTTCGGACTGAATCCGACCTGTGAAGAGAATCAAGGGGATCTGAAGAGTAGAAACCAGGCTCACCCTGTAGACGACTGGAGAAACTGCTGAATCGCACTCGGTCCGTCAGGAACTGAATCTGCTGTGTGTTCTCCGGGTAGTGTGCAGTAACTGCGATCGGGAGAGAAGCAGCCTGCCTGGTATAGTACTTTCTTTTCCATATAAATATGTAGTGATTGTGGAGACTCAAGGCTCAAATCCTGTACAGTGAATTGAGTGCATGAAGCTGGAAGTAAACCCCAGCTTAATCCAGACTAAATCCATTTGCTCTGAACTGCCATAGGTCCAGTCACAAGGACCTTGTCCACATGGTCTGCTCCTCCTGGTAATCCAGGACAATCTGCCTTCCATTCAGTTTCAGCATTGAATTTGCAGTACAAATCAGGGTAGCTCCCTGCCATCATCTAATTGCAAGTGTTACATCTGATTACTTTTCCTTTCTTCCTCCACGAACTGAGCCTACCGGCTCCGGATTGCAATTGGGTATTGTGCATGCATTTTCCATCTTCAGGGCCCCAACCAGCTGCACCAAATAGGCTAGCCTCTTATTGCCTGGGTACCCAGTAAGAGTGACATTTGGGATTCTAGAATATGTGCACAGTTCTGTGATTATTACTGCGTTTAAACTAATTAACCTGATTTCCCCTTGTCCTTGTTATATCCTCCCTAAATAAATCAGATCTGTTTGTTTCAGCAAAGTTACACTGCCTGAGGTATTTGTTTATGTTAAATTATTGTACTGTGGTTTTTGCACTGTATCATCTTGTTTTACAAGGACTCCCCAGAGTCCCGCTGACCGAACCAGTTCTGGGGGTAAGTGTATACTGTGAAGGTAATTCTGATATATTGTGTGGGCCACTAGTGGGAAGAAAGGGGGGTCGCAGTGTCCCAGAGGGCTGTGACCAAATTAGTTTAACTATTGCAAACCCTGACTTCTAGGTGGAGGCACTCGCCATTAGACCTAGGCCCCTCAACCTGTTAGTAGTTAGGCAGGCAGGGGTAGTAGCCCTTGGGATAGCGCCACCTAGGGGTTACATAAAGTATAAGGCTAGTACTGTCGACCAGGTAGAAACGGTAGAGTATAACTGCAGCTGCAGTACAGTAAATGCTTAGAAGCGCACCCGAGTTTTATTGATTTAGTTATTTTTTGATCTAATTGTTTGCATAGTTAACTGATTTCGTGCTATTGTTTTTGTTGATGAAAACCTGCCTCTGTGACCCGTGCAAACTTCCCTGTTAAATAAATTCCTTGCTTCATTTGGATCTCCAAGTTCGACTCCTGCCTCTCCTTGCTGAGCGACTCCATCCACTCCTCCTAGGAACCTACAGTGTCCAATCGCCACACCACCTGCCTTTTTTTTTTTTTAAACTTTCTTTATGGACCCTACGGCCTGGGCATCCTTCCAAGGTACTCACATGGCAAGGCCTCTACTCCCTGCCTGAATCCCTCCCCCCACACACTACCAGCTTCCTCCCCCGAACACCCAGGCAGGTCTAGCCCCCTGGATCACCCCCCAGGGGTGGGCGAGTGGGCCTGCTCTCCTGTGGCAGCCTTTCTGAAATTAGAGAGGCCTACTCGAGTGTCGGGTAGGCCGTGGAGTCTCCTGGAGCGCCGGGTTATGTTGGGATGTGGGTCTGCCCCTGGAGTCCCCATCATCTCTGCAGTGCCATAGAGGGTTTTTCTTGTAGTGTTTCCCCCTCGAAGTGCAGCGTACAATGACACCTGCGAACAGCTGCCCTGCTGGCGTCTGCCGCTCTCTACCCCTTATGCTGGGTGGTATGTACCTGCAGTACCTCCCGATCTCCATCAGGGGTCACAGGACACCAGGCGACCCTGGATCCCTCCCCAGGGAGAGACAGATATTTTATTTATAAAGCACCCATCTCCAGGAACTCTGGGCAGTGTACAATACAAAAACCACACAATAATACATATAAACAGCACTTCATCATTAAAACAGATTTAAAATTACACTAGCAGGCTGGCCTGGTGGCGCTGAGGGTTGAGGCGCTGGACGCCATACCTCGCGCCACGCCAGCGACCTGGGATGGACTCTGGGAGCCGGGAGTTGGCAGGGGAGAGAGAGAATTGAGCATCCAGAGGACAGCTCTCCTCTTCCTGGGAGGGATCCTGGGGCTGCTCGGTGCCCTCGCGACCCCCAATGGAGACCGGGAGTACAACAGGGATCACCAGCCAGACGAAGGGGCGGGAGTGCGGCAGACGTCAGCAGGCAGCCTTGCGTGGACATCATGGCATGCTGCACTCCTAGGGGAAAACATAACAGAAAATCCCCGTCCGGGGATAGGCAACGGCACATCCGTCCACCCAGCCACACTCCACCGCCAGTCGTCCTCCATTCCTGGGCCAAGCCCACCTGGCCCCGACTAAGAGATAGAGCCTGGTGGATAGGGTGGTCTTGCCTCGGGGGCTCAGAGCCGGGGGATAGCCTGGTTGGTGCCAGGAATCTGGAGGCCTCGAGCACGGATGTAGAGCAGGGTGAAACGGAGGATGCCTGAGAGAGTTCCCGGTCGGTGCTAAAATAGAGTTAAAAAAAAAACCAAAAAAAATTACACTAGCCATCCCTTAAACACAAAAACACAAAGTGGGGGGGGGGGAACTGGAATAGAGGAAGAGAGAGGTTTGGGTGGTGGTGGGGCAGCAGTAGTGATTTGAAACTAAAAGCTGCACATTCGGGCATACTTGACAGACCTGTGGGCCTTTTTCTGCCGGCAATTTCATATGTTTGTATGTTAAAAAACAATTTCCCAATCAGTCAGTGAAAGCCTGTTGGAACATGTATGTCTTTAATCCCTTTTTAAAGGCTTCTACCGAGGAAGCCTCCCTTAGATAATCAGGAAAGGAGCTCCACAGAGTAGGTGCCACCACTTAGACTGCCCTATCCCCAGAGTGCTGCAACCTTACTCCAAGGAGGCCTCACCTGGCAGAACGGAGTGCCCGGGGTGGACGGCAGGGGACAAGGAGATCTTGCAAACAGACAGGTCCCCTTTCATGTTGCGTCTTGTAGGTCAGAAGCCCTACCTTGAAGACAATCCTCCATCTGACTGGCAGCCAGTGTAGTCAGCGGAGGACCAGGGTGATATGCTCACACCGTCTCACCCCAGTCAACAACCTTGCTGTCATGCTCTGCACTAGCTGTAGCCTGCGGAGGTTGCCTCCAGATAACCCTAGGTACAAGGCATTACAGTAGTCCAGCCTGGAAGTGATGAACACATGCATCAGCTTGGTTAGGTCCTCAGGTGGGATCAGGGCTCGGATTTGGGTGATGTCCTCCAGATGCTCTATCCCCTCACTCCTCTGCTGACCCCAAGCTGCCTGAATTCATCCCAAAACCCGGGTCACCAGCATGGCGAGAGGTGTGGCATCCAGCAACTCAACCCTCAGCGCCACTGGGCTGGCACAACACCTGCTTGAGGTGGAACACAGTCCATGAGAAACAGCTTGTTCCCATTTCACGACCAGACTCACTGGGGTATGACATTAGCAAGTCTGTCCACAGTGGATGGACTTTACTAAATGGAGTGGCAGTACTAAGCTAGTCTGCTCCATGAAGTCTACCTTTCAGAAACAGCTACAGTAACTGAGAAAGCTTCCGATTAACATAAGTAGGTCTCTACAGAACACAAGTCCAGGGCTCGACACTGACACCAGCACACTGGTCAAATGCTGCTAGATTTTTGCTTGGGGCTGGTCAAATACTCTGTTAAGTATCTGCAGGAAGAGCATTCACAGCTTGTTCTGGGGGTATTCGGTCTGCTGAAAATGTGAAAAAATGTGTATGGGCTGGCAGACTCACCTTCTGTATGTCTGGTGACAAAACAGAGGGAACTCTTTTGAAAACGAGGCACCTTCCTGAGGTACCCATGGACTGCTGATGCTAGTGCTCCCCCCCCCCCCAAAAACAAATACATCATACCCTATCAGTATCCATTTTGCTACATTTAGGCACATGGAATGTGGTAGGCAGTGTAGCCTTGTAGTTACAGTGCACAACTAAGACACATGACATACAAGTTCAAATCCCACCAGTCACAGGCTTACTGTGTGACCTTGTGCAGGTCACTTGACCTCCCAGTATTTCAGTGTCCCCTGCTGACAAACTGGAATGAAGCAGGACCCCACTGAAAATGAGATGCTGCATGCTCAGTTGGGATATCCCAAATAAATACGCTGGCAAAGTTCACTGGGCAGGGACTTTCCTAGTTACTATCTCTTGGCTAGTATTTGAAAAGATTCCTGTCTAAGGTGCAGGGGATTCTTCTCAAAAGTAACGTCACTATCATTCTGTCAATACAGTAATAGGAAAAGGTTGTGTGAGGGGGCTAGAGGAAGCTAGGAAATCTCCTACTACAGCCCCAATTTAGGCCACAGAACAAACACAAAGGGTAAATCTTTTGAGGATTGCTCTCCCTACCAATGCATCATCTCCTGCCTCTCAACAGCTAGCTATCACCCCCCCCCCCGAGAAACCCATCAGAAAGAATAAGCATGATGTAGGGGTATTACGTGTGTGTCACACAGACTGTACACCAACAAGAGCCATCCGTGAACCAGATGGTCAATCCCCCAGAGACACGCGCCGTGCCTCCCCCAGAGAAACTGACAAACCCTTTAGCCTGCAAGCAGCAAGCAATTTGAAGTAAAAAAGGATTCTTCTTTCCACAGACAATTGAGCTGTTCTACCAAGATCAACAGCTGAAAGGGGTACATAGTGCTAAATTAGTGTCCCCGCAGCCACAGATTCCCTCCTGCTTGGAGGGGGATGGGATGAAAAGAACAAATGTGTTTTAATCCACCATAAAAAAAATTGCAATGATGTAAATCGACCCCATGACCACAAAAAGAAAAGCAAACCATTTCTAATTCCAGTGCCACGCGCTGGTTTTCTAGTCAATCAGCCTTTTGAATGTAAATGACTCCTTAATAACTATGTCCGTTTCAAGCTAACCCATAGGCAGACATGGACAATCGAAGAAGGAGGGGGTAGACGAGGCGATACAGACTGCAGGCCTGGAATAACAATGCTAGAAAACACAAGCAACCTTGACAGTAGGCCTTTGTAGTGGGACTCACTCAGCACATTTCTTAAAGCGCGCCTTTTTTTTCTCCCTTCTTGCATTGCCCATGCTGAGTGCTGTACCCAGGGACCCCTGCAGAGGCTGAAATAAGGGGGAGCTGGGAACTAATCGGCTTCTGCTGAAGCAGCCATGGAGCCTGCTTGAAGCACCTGCCCCTTCCTCCAGGAGCTGGTAGAAGCTGGACATCACACTTCCTATATGAGCTGCATCTACTGCTGCCTACAGTCTGCAATGCTGCAGAATACGAAATTAAGAAAATGCTAACGAAGTTATCATTTAAATAAAAAGCAAAGCAGTAACACAATCGGAAAAAACACTGAGCAGCAAAACTACAATAAGGTCCTTCCTAGCGTCCATAAACTGCCATCACTGTGCATCACAAACGTTGTTCCTGGGTGGGCCCTTGTAAGTACCAGGAATGAGAAACACATCAGTACACAGGAGGCGTTCTGTGCTTCAGCATTCCTCAGCCCCAGTCTAGAAGTCCCTGCACATCACGGTCTGTGCTTCACTAGCTGCAGCACACAGAACCCGAACCCAAATAAGGCACCGCATCTCACACTGGGCAATCCCTTCCAGTCCTGGCTAAAGAAACTGTCAAGTAGTTACAAAGAAAAGGCTGTTGCCAGTCTTTAATCTGAGGTGCTGCTGAAAGACGACAGGTAGCAGAGCATGGGCTGGAGGTGAGGAACTGGGACGGGGGCATGGCTAGCTGCCTTCTTGAGTGGATGCACTTTCAGGGAGCTCCCTGAATGACATCCATTATTTTGCTTTAATTTTATCATGTTAACCTGGGTGTTGCTGTAAAAACTAGCCAACCTAGTCTACTCTTTGTGCAGCAATCAGCCGGAGAGCTTTCAGTCAACATGGGTCAGAAAACAGCAGATCAAAAGGCAAACTTCTTTGCTCTGCATGGCGGGGCCTCCTAAACACCTACCACTCCTGTAGCCTCCTCATCCACGGAACAAGGTACTGAGGAGCCCAGGGCAGCAACGCTTGAATCTCTGCAACTAGCGGTCATGACTTTGACAAAATCGGTCCAACAAATACACAAAAAGATGGACACGTACCATGAAAAGATGGCTGTGGTGGAACAGAAGTTGGACGGTCTGATGGATACAGTGCAAGCTGTGGAAAGATTGTCTGAGAGGGCCCAGGCCATGGCAGCAACCTGTACTAAAGAACAAGCCCTTTTGAGGTCCCGCCTGGAGCATTTGGAGAATCTCACCTGGGCTGCAAATGTTCGCATTATTGGGATGCCAGAGGGAGTGCAGGGAGAAGATCTAATCTCCTTTTTGGCCATGTGGATGACTTGAGACACTCAGCCTGGATGTTCAGGGTCTGATGGTTCGGGCCTACAGAATCAACATTCGCAGAACTGGTGGACCATTGAATGGAATGAGAACCATTATGCTCGTTACTGCATCGGCAGCAGCCAGAGATGAAATTTTGCAAGCAGCCAGAAATAAAAGAGGAGCAGAGATGGAAGGGTCCAGGATAATGTTGTTTCCAGATCTTTCCTATGTAACCCGCATGAAGTGGAAAAGCTCTGACATCATTCGGAGGCGAATGAGAGCTCTGGATATACCCAATAGTATGCTCATGCCTGCCCATTTGCATGTCATGGTAGGTCAGAGAGCCTACATTTACTCAGATCCTAAGGAGGCCGCAAAACTTCTGGACAAATTAGAAGCTGAGAGAACTGCAAGAGAGGGGGACTCCTCCTCGGACTCTGAACAGAGGGACACCTGCAACCCAAATGTCAACTGTCTGACAAGGACTTCTCCCACACTGCTGAGCACCCTTTCTGCTTTCAGCTAATTAATGGACGTACTGTACTTACAAAGGAAAACTGCACGAAATATTCATCAAAATGGGACAAAAAGTCTCTTTTTATTCCCACAAGAGAGAGCTGGCCCGCTGTCACAGCAATAGAGCTACTGCTTCTAGCGCTAACAACCCAGATTCGGGAGTGAACTCTAGTTGCTGGGAGGGTCGCTGGGGTGGGGGTCCAAGTGGCCATGAGACTGCTCTCCTCCTCCTCCTCCAGCACTGACCCCTAGTGGTGGCTGGAGGTCCGGAAGCCAGAGCAGCACTTCAGGGCTGGAGGAGCGGCGACCGCCACTGTCCTGCATGCGTATGCACATGCAGGCACATCTGAGCAGCACTGCATAGAGACATATAGGAAGAAGTAACCTTTGGCTACCCAGCATGACGTGACTGACCTCTCACAGGCCTTGCACCCGGCTCTACGATGCGCCACCAGTCCAAGGATCCTGTTCACAGCACTAGAGGAGAGTTTACCTCAGCCACAGTGGGGGGAGGGGTAAGTCACGGGAAGACACGAGTTGGATGGCAAGTCCGTATGAGGCCGGAGTGATGGGGTTGGGGGGGTCAGTCAGTGTGGAAATAAAGAACACTAACTGCAAAAAAAAAAAAAAAATATACTACAAGAGGTCATAATGCTCTTTAAACTTTGAACACTGCTACATGTACCACTGTTTTAAGCTGGTACAGTGCTCTTTGGTATATCCAAGAGAGTCACCACAGAAGAAAAGTGAACTTGAACTTCTGGCCAACTGAGACCGATCCTGTTTTAAAGGCAACTGGATCAGAAAAGGTGCTCGACAGCCTGAAGGAGGAAGACTGTTCCTTACAGCATCCCCCAAACCAGACATGTGGGTGGCAAGCTAGAGCTGTGCATTCCAAGACCACTTGGCTACACCCCAGGATATTCAGTTTCTTGTTGGTTTTATTTTATTCAAGATCAGGACTGCACAACGTGAACTAAAGGCTTCCACTGCTGATGGAAATTCTCATTTTTATTAACAGCAGGGCCAGCCCGCCTCCAAAGGGGTAGAGCTACCGCTTGCGATGTCAGTGATCTGGGTTCAGAAATAAGCCTGGGATGTTGGAGGGCTGGCCAGTGGGGGGAGAAGGATAAAGCGGTCTCATGGACCATTCTCCTTCTCCGGGAGGGAGGGAGGGATTCCATTCTCGTTGTGTTACTGCCACCTTGGTGACCACAGGTTGCAGTGCAGTAGAGAGCGCCTACAGATCAGGAGGGGATGATGTTGACCTGGGGACCCACACTCTGCATCCGCTTCATGTGTGCAGGCACACTGGTCTACCTGTGAGCGTGCCAAAATAACCCTGTGCTGGCTTCAGGCAGGATCCCTGTATGTCCGGGGTGGTCTGTGCCACCACTGCAAGCAGCCCAACAAAGTGCATGACTGGGGTGCGGCTGGCCACCCCGTACCCCTGCCCGGAGGGTAAACCAAGGATCTGTGGGGACAGGCTGTGGTGGAGTAAGCAGGGACCATGGGATGGCCCGGTGGTTCCGAGGCAGAGGACTGGCCTGGTGATTCGGGGGACATAAACAAAATAAAAAAAAAATAAAACACTGTATTGACAGTAAAACTATGGCCTGGCCAGCTAAAACATATTTGGGGTAGTATGGAAGTAATTTGTGCACAGGATTTATGACTGGCGTTCAGAATAGCCCGGCACAGCCCCATCAGAGTACAGTAGAAACTAGTTCTGTCTGAAGGACTGTTAAGGACTCAGAGGAAACAGAGAGTTAACATGGGTGGCAGAGCCGGACCGGTGGCGCTGAGGGTTGAGATGCTGGATGCCACACCTTGCACCATGCCAGCGACCGGGGCTCGGGAGGAGCTCGGTTGGCTGGGGAGGAGAAGATTGAGCATCTGATGACAGCTCTCCTCTCTTGGGGGGAAGGGCTGGGAGCATTTCCCTGGTGCTAGCGACACCCAGAGGAGGCTGGGTGTGTTGCAACCTGGGGACTGCTTGCAAAAAAGGGGAGAGGTGATGGCGGATGACCTGCGAATGTGTGCGGGAGTACGCATACCTGCACTGGACATCATTGCACATCTGTGCCTCAGGGAGGGGGGAGCAACTCTCAAACAAAGGAAAAACCCTGCTCTGTGGGGTTGGTGATGGCACCTGACCCCCATGCCCTCCGCCTGATCCCACCCACCCGTTCTCTCAATCCCCTCCTTCTCCCAAGCCCTGCCTGCAGCAGATACTGCCTTCAAGGAGCACCAAAGATGGGAGTGGCAGCCCCACCCTAGGGGGTACAAGCCAGGGGGTCCAGCAGCTAGGTAGGTGCAAAGGGGTAAAAGGGCCGCAGGGGGAGACTTGGGCTGGGGGGGGGATCTCAGGCAGGCAGGATCAGGCCAGGATGCCTGAGAGAGTCCCCACAGGCAATGACCGGAGGGAAAAAGAACTGTAAAACAAAACAAAAAAACATGGGTGGCAAGAAGAGGAGTCATTATTAGGAGGGTCAGGTAGTTGTAGGATCTGCAAAGCTGCACTCCTTCAGGCTACACTGTTGAGGTGGGGGGCTGACCTGTCTGCCAGAGGCTCGAGGCACTCCATTCTGAACAGGCTATGGCACAGACTGTAGCACAACAGCTGCAGAGTGGGTTAATGTGGGGAGGCAGGGGTGTAAACTGCCACTCCTCTCCTTCAGTGTCCCCCTAGTGTTTGAAACAGGTGATGGAAGGTGGTGTGCAAGGGAGAAAGCCAGAGGCTAGCTGCATCAGGAGAGTGAGGGAGCGCTGGGCTAACAATTAACAACCATTTATCCCCATGAATGATATGGTGCATACGACTCCCTCATCATGGGAGAGCACCCTGTTGCCTCCAAGGCCCCAACAGCAGCCAAGTCTGCTCTGTCTGTGTGTGTGTGTGTGTTCAGAAAGGGACAGCTGGGAATAAGGTTATGCTTAGTGGGAAAGTAAACTGTTAGGGAGCACAGACACAGTGGTCTGTGACACTGACTGGGCCGGAAGGGTACTGTACTATTTCCCAGGGACCACAGCAGTAGTCATTAGGATAGACAGGTTGTTTAGGGAAGTGGGGGAGGCCAGACGTTAATGTCCATGAAGCTTTGAAAACAAAACGAGTCCGCTTCAGGCAACTGTAGCAGATAGCACAGTGGCAGTGATGGGAACCTGGGCATGACACAGCAATGACTGTGACCCATTTGTCCTGGGCTACATATTGGCTATAAAAGAAGCTGGGAGGGGCATGGTACAACACATAGAAACATAGAATTTGTCAGCAGAAAAGGAGGGTAGGCCCATCTAGTCTGCCCAATTTGCCCTATTACTGCACCCTGGACTCTGTCTGGTCACAGGCATCCCTCCCTCCCTCCTCCATTTCCTCCACCCATTATACCAATATGCCTATCCCACACATGCTTGACGCTCCCCCACTGTCTTCGTCCCCCCATTACCTCTTCGAGCAGGCTGTTACAGGTGTCCACCACCCTTTCAGTAAAGTAGTATTTCCTCATAGCCCTTTTAAACTCCACTACCAAGCTTCATAGCATGCCCTGTGCAGGACCAACGTAGGTAGTAAAGAACAAGCGGAAGTAACAGGAGTGGGCAGTAAAGAACAAGGGGATGGGACCAGAGTGGGTAGTGAAGATCCAGTGGATGGGACCGCAGTGGGTAGTGAAGATCCAGTGGACGGGACCAGAGTGGGTAGTGAAGATCCAGTGGATGGAACAGGAGTGGATAGTGAAGAACAAGGGGATGAGACTGGAGTGGGCAGTAAAGAACAAGTGAAAAGGACAGGAGTGGGTAGTGAAGATCCAGTGGACTTGTAACCCCTAGGTGGCGCTATCCCAAGGGCTACTACACCTGCCTGCTTGGCTAGTAGCAGGTTAAGGGGCCTGGGTAATGAAACGGTGCCTCCACCCGGAGGTCAGGGTTGTTAGTGGTCAAGCAGCATGGGAGGCAGTATAGCGCAGTGGTTTAAGGCTCTGAGCTGCAAATCTGGTGACATCCAGCAGACCAGACCTGGGTTTGAATCCCGCAGCTTCCACTTGCATACTGTGTGACCCTGAGCAAGTCACTTAACTTCCCTGTGCTCCCAGGTTGCACCTGTAAAAAAGCTTTCAGCTTAGTGTGTCTCACCTGGTTAAACAACTAAATAAAAAAAAAATAAATAAAAAAAGCTAACCTGGGCACAGCCCTCCGGGACACTGTAACCCCCTTCCCTTCTAGTGGCCTGAACAATATACAATAATTACCTTCACAATGACCCTTATTCACTAGGCAATTACCCACACTGTTTGCACTTACCACCAGGGCTGGTTCCTCTAGCTTGACCCTGGGGACCCCCTGTAAAACAAGGTTAAGCACAGCAAATAGCAACAGTACAATACTTTTGGCACAAACTGGAACTACAGTCAGGTTAAATGCAAACAAAGTTAAATCGGATTTATTCAGGGGATTTGAACAAGGGAGGGGTGTAATCAGGTTGATTTGCTTAAAAGCTATATTAATCAGACAGTTATGCATGCAGTTCAGAGTCCCTACACAGTCACACACTCTGGGTACCCAGGTAGGAAAACGGTGGACTAGCCAGGAACGTTGCAGCTGGTTGGGGTCCTGTGATGGAAGAAAGCAACATGCACAACACACACTATTTGTAATCCGGAGCCGGAGGGCTCGGTTCGTGAAAGAAAAGGCAACAAGACAATTAGATAACAACACTTTTAGATTTGGCTGTTGTTGCAGGGAGCTATCCTGATGTTAACTCACGATACCCAATACTGGACACAGTCAGGATGAAATCGAGACTACAGGTTGATGAGCTGGAGTGGAGAGAAGCAGGCCCACACGAATCACCAAGGCGTTGTCCCTGTTCAAGGCGCTGTGCAGGGGGCTGATCCCCAGGCCAGTCTCTTGGTCTCCCGTCGATGACTTTCTCTGCGTAGCAGGTATTCTGGCTGGGCCAGTGTAGCAGGGTCCAGGCAAATGGAAATGGCTACGGATTCAGTCCTTAAAGCTGGATACAGCCTCCAGCAAGCAAAATATAGTTCAGACACACAGTGGGGAACCAAATCATGACCCACTATAAGCACACAGCAAATTCACATGTAAGGAAATTCCACTGTACCAGGCAAATGGCTCTCCGGTCACAATTAAAGAGTCTCTGCACAATCCAGGAGTTCAGAGGTAGTGGAAGTCCTAACAGGCCAATCGCATTCAGCAAATCTTTGGTCTTCTTCAGGTTAAAGCCTGGTCACAATTCAGTGGCTTAATTCGCTCTCCAAATTTGGATTCAGTCTGAAAAAAGCACAGGTTCCCTCTCAGGAACAGCAGGCAGGCATGCAGGCCAAACTCAGGCCTTTCCACAGTTCTCCCGCGTGAATCCACTATGGAGTGCTGCTCGAACTATCTCAAGCTGTTACTTCTTCACTTCCCAACTCAGATCTAACCGAAGCTGCAAGCAGTGTGGGACTTTCCCCAAGATCCAAAAGGTTCAGTTGGCTGATCTGTCAGTCAGCCACAACAAGGGCTCCCCCTCTAGGTTATTTTAGGTGCCAAAAGCCCAAAACCACAATTCCTACAAGTTTTGGCCCCACCAAGCCCCTGTAGGCAAGCTCCATTTTAGAGTCCCAAATGTACTGATTGGCCCATTCCGAAGTCCAGGACCAAGATGATGGAAACAAACAGAACTGTCCATGCTGCAAAGAAGGCAGGTTAGAACAAACTGCAATATTATTACTGCTCTAACAAATGACCAGCAAACAAGTACATATTCTAACAGAGCTCCCTCTCAGGTTAATTATGACTGCAATCCAGGCAGGTCTTAAAGAGACAGTACACAGAGGCTATACAGGCACTCTCTGGCAATACATTTAAACTGCCAAAATGCACCAGCCTGGCAGTGAGCATTTAGGCACGCTCAAGGAAGACTTTTCAGGAACCCCCATTTGTAGGGGTGCTTACATATGGGACAGAAGTGGGTAGATAAGATCCAGTGGATGGGACAGGAGTGGGTAGTAAAGAACAAGGGGACGGGAGTGGAGAGGGTAGTAAAGAACAAGGGGATGGGACCAGAGTGGGCAGTGAAGAACAAGGGGAAAGGACAGGAGTGGACAGTAAAGGGGAAGGCAAATCTATATAACGACTTCTGCTGCTCTCTTAGTCTTTAAAGAGAATGAAGATCCTCTGCCAGATTGTGGACTAATAAATGCCCAGCGGCTGAGTAAGAAGCTAGAAGTGGGTCATGTTTCAAAATACAGGGTTTAAAGAGTCCTGATGACACCGAGGGTAAAGTTATCACCAGGGCCACACAAGCTCCACTCCAGAGTCTTAATGAAACTCAACGGACAGCTGGCAACACCTTTTTTGTTGTTGTTCTTGGTATACTTTATGGCCAGGATGGCTCCCATCAGCCCTGCCTCCGTGCACAACCACCGTCATCAGTGACACCACTGCCCACCTCACTCTGTGTTCCTCCCTGGCTTAACCCCTTCCCTCTGGGCGGGGCTTCCGGGGCCTTCCCCTTACCCGTTTGAACACCATGTTCAGTGGTTCAGTGTCTGGATGGGCAACCCCAGGTCAGCTACATGGTGGCAGTGGCACAAGGTGAGCAGCATCAAGCTCATCCGGCTGGGTTTTGCCAGTAACTGTGGGAGGCGTGGCATGCAATGACACTGCAGTGTAACATGCCATACATCCAGCACACCTCCTGACCACTAACTGGGTCACCGATAGCAGGACATCCTGTCATCACACAGAAGACCTGTACTGGGGACACTACCCCCACCCCCCACCCCCCGGGAGGTGGAGAGCACGCAAAGGCCGCTCCAAACATCTTCCCCAGCTGGCCCTGTAGCAACCCTGGTCAGTTCCTGAACCCAGGTCACCAGCGTCACAAGCGGCAGCTCTACTGCTGTGCCAGAGGGCTGGGCAAGCTGGCCACACCTTTGGCGGATATGTTGAACAGCTTGCTGGCTTCAGGAATAGTGCTGTGGGACTGGAGGAAGGCACATGTAATTCTGGTTCAGGGACCCAGGAAACTACAGGCTGGTAAACCACATCTCCGTTGTAGGTAAATTACTAGAGACTCCAAGATCTGAGGCAGCATGGCTTTGCTAAAGGGAGGTCTTGCCTGATGAACCTCATCGATTTCTTCAATGTGCTGACCCAGGTGGCTGACAAGGCTCAGGCTGTTAATATCTTCTACCTGGACCTCAGCAAGGCCTCTGACAAGTTCCACACAGGAGATAAGAGAAACAAATGGATCTGGGGTTAGGGGAAGGCATCAGCAGGTAGCTAGGGAACTGGCTAGAGACTGCATGCAGAGAATGGTGGTAAATGGGAAGTAGTCAGAGGAGAAGGTGGTCACCTGTGGAGTGTCTCGGGGGCCTTTGGCTCAGTCCTGTTCAATGCGTTTATCTGTGACATGGGGGAAGGAATACAAGGTAAAAACAGCCTGGTCACAGATGACACCACATGAGGGGAGGGGGAGAGTCAATACAGAAGAAAGCACCAGAGACGTGAAAATGGCCTAGAGAAGTGGTTGGGGGTCTGGGTAACTCAAATTCAATGCCAACCAATGCAAGGCCAGGCATACAGGTAAAATCAACCCTATGGCTGAATTCTGGCTGGGTAGAGTAAGACACATGGAAAAGAATGAGGAAAGAGTCCTGGGTGTGACCACAGCTACTAGTGCCAACTAATAGCAGGCAAGGCAATTGTATTCATATGGCGTCCATTCCCAGGGGCTTTGGGTGTCTCATAGTAAAACAAATAATTTGCCTAAAATCACTCAAATTATACACTTGCAATAAAAGGACAGTAACATTATACAGCAATACCAGGTCCAAAGCTTAGCAAAAATAATGAGTCTCAGCAAGTTTTAAATATGGTCAGAGATGGTGAATCTCTCACTTCCTGGGCAAGCGCGTCCCAGAAGACTGAGGCAGCCAAACCGAATGCCCTACCACCTAACAACTTTAAGCAGGATCCAGGAATTAGCAGGAGATTCACATCCGCTGACCCAAGGGGACGACCAGGAGTGTAAGGAGTCAGGAGATATTTCAGGTAGCCTGGACCCAGACTGTGCCTGTAGCCCAGACCTTGACTGTGCAGGTAGCCTGGACTCAGAATGTCTAGGTCATTGTAAGTTAACAAGCACACCCTGAAGTTGATGTGTCACCGCACCGGCAACCAGTGTAGAACACAGAGAACTGGCATGATATGTTTAAACTGAGACCTCCCCCCCCCACCCAATCAGCTGGCCTGCTGCATTTTGCACCAGCTGCAAGCAGTGCAACAATCCAAGGTGTAGAGCATTGCAGTAATCCAGTCTAGACGTAACCAGGGCGTGCACCAGAGTCACCAAATCAGCCAATTCCAGAGAGGGTTTAATCTGGGAGATGATAAAAGCCACTGTGGACAACAGCTGACACTTGATGTTCTAGAGTCAGCTTGGAGTCCACAATGACCTCCAGAAACTGTTAGTAAATTTTCATAAGTAGTCCCTTATTACTTTATATTTCTGAATGTTTTTCTTTTTCTATGTGCTTATTAGACGGTTCCTCTACCTAATAATATTGGGGGTCTTAAGTGATAAACCTTTACCTGGCAGCAGACATATCTAGTTCTGCTCCTCTCACGACATCATCAGCGTGTGACCTCACTCCCTGTTGCACCACAAGCCCTGCTGCCTGACTGGTAACATGTGTCACAAGCTACCAGTCAATTTGCAGAAGACTGGCTCCCTCCTTACTAGTGAGGTCACAGTGCTGATGATGTAGTGGAAGGACTAGGACTGACTACGTCAGCCTTCAGGTGGAGTGCTGTTCCACACATCACATCTAATACTGTCAGGGAGAAAATCTTACAATCAGCAAAACAGAAAAGAAAAAATACACTTCGGATATAAGAAGTAATCGCTGACTACTTCCCAAAGTTACTGTAAATTCCTGGCAGTACACACACGCTTTGAAAGTGCAGGCAGAATAGAAAGAAGCATATGGGAAGGAGAACAGAATGACGGGCTGTATCAGGACAAGGGTTCTTTAGTAGGAATGAGACAGGGCATCCAACCCTCATACAGCTCGCTGATGTGATCGGACCTACAGAACGAGTTCTGGATCCCTCACCTGAAAAAAAGAGACAAACTCGAGACAGTGCAACAAAGGGCAACTAAAGTGATACATGGGCAATAGAGGCAGACATATGAGGAGTGGATGTGCAGTCGAAACATGCACTCTTTGGAAGCCAGGAGAGAGAGAGGAAGGACAGGACTGAAACTTTCAGATTCCTGAGACTCAAGAAGGTTGACAGCCAGCAACTGTTCAAGCGCTGTGAGGGATCAACCACAAGGGGGGCATGAGTACACTGTGAGGGGAGCTGAGATGTGAGGAAGTATTTCTTCCCAGAAAAGGTGGTGGTTGAGTAAAACAGCTTGCTAGGAGAGGTAACAGAAGAAAACTCTGGAGGACTTTAAGAGGGAGTGAGAAAGATTTAAGGACCTGATAAAAATGGAAGCACAGGGGCGTGAATAGCAGCCAGCAGATTCAGAGGCATCAGTGAGAGCTTCTCAGGGAAACATTCTCAAACTGCTTAAAAACCTGCAATTCTCACACTACACAGCTGATTTTTACACAACAGCCTCAATATCAGAGAGACTACTCACTGAATTTGTAGAGATGCAGACATGGGAAACCCTCAGAAAAATACACTTCAGGAGACCAGCAAGAGGAAAATAGGAAAGATACTTGACCCCTCACCTCCGAGTGGCCAAGTGAGTGCAGCGAGTGACACAGGGGAACCTTCCAACTTGGCCCATCTACAGGCCATTCAAGACCTCGATCAGAAAGTACGAACCACTGGCAACAAATTTACAGCACTTGAGGCTTGGATGGACAGTCTGAGTATCGACATGAAGCAGGTATCAGAAACAGCAAATAACACATATACTGCTGTCTCCAGACTCATCAGGGAAAACTAACTATTGAGGCTGAGGTTAGAGCATCTGGAGATTGGAGCCTACCTGGCAAATGTGCGGCTGCTGGGTCTCCCAGAAATGGCCGGAGGACAGCACCCAGCGATGTACACTACGGAACTGTTAAGCTCTTTACTGAACTTAAAGCTACGAGAGCAGATTAACAAAGCATACCGGATAACTGCCCATCACCATCCAAATGATCCAGAACAACTGAGGACCCTGCTGCTAGTGAGCAATGGGTCGCATGTTCGAGACTTGACTTTGCCCACTGCCAAAAGCAAATGGCAGCTATGGACCATGGAGAGACCCAACTATACGTTTTCCCTGACCTCAGTTATGAAACAAAGAAAGAAGGCTTTTGATGCCATTACATCAGGATTCGGAGCTTTGGGGATTGTACACAGTCTCCAATTTCTTACCTAATTAGGACTGGACTGTGCGGCAAAACTTTTTATATTCAGACTCGACTGAGGTGGGGACAAAACTGGAATTCTTGAAAAAGAGACTTGACACCCAACCCCTGCCTGCTGATTCCGAAGGGAAGACCGATTAATGTACTGTTGACTATGTACTGCCAATCTCCCTTGACCATCCTGAACCTAGGCATTTTTACAGGACCTGGGAGCTGTATTAATGCAATGTTGATTGGTAAACCTCCCTGGCAATTAGCAGGCAGGGGACAAGATTTCGGAGAGGACAGGCATCATTTACTGTGAGGGCGTTTTACAGTGGACATGAACAGCAGTAGTTCACTTTGGCCTGCACTAGTCACTATTTTCTTACAGGCCCTGGCTCTTTTACACAATGAGAAAATGGCCACCACCTTGTGGCGACTGATTCGGGGCGCTACATGTGCACATATTGCTCCATGCCGCTTGTAGCGTTTTGCTTCCCTCGAACCCAGCCTGGCTTCATAAAGCAGGCAGCTGTTGGACACTATTATCCCAGTGTATGTCATTTGCAGAGTTTGGAAGTAAGCTTGTTATCCTCCTTAAATATAATATGCACAACTAAACTCCAACTTTGCTTGGCGCTTGGTTCGAAATACGCTGCTTAATGGAGTTGCTATTAGTGAATTTTCCTCAAATAAGAAAGTCTGTTCATTTAACACACAGTTTGGGTAAGTGAAATTTAATAGTTAGAGGAGAGTACAATCTGATAAACTATGTTTTATGGTACATAATGTATCAGTTTAATTAGACATGGATTTAAACGTCTTCTGGTATGACATAACCAATGTGTTTGCATCTTTAACTCATTGTTCTCTGGTTTACCAGTTTTCATGGTTAAGCTATGGCTTTGCTGCAAAATAGCCCAAATTGAAATTATCCTGTTTTATAATACTACGTTTAGCGGAATCCCTATATGTGGTAACATAAGAGATGCAGTACTGTATTCTAGTATAATTTATCTGGTTGTATTCCATTCTGTTTTGTAGGTAACAGAAGGCAGAGAATATGGCGTATGTCATGTTTTGAAGATTGATAAAAAAAAATACATTGAAAAAAAAAAAAAAAGGGGGGGGGCATCCAGGAAGGGAATGGGGGCTGCACTGCAGTTATGGGGTACAGCGCCATATGCACGGCATTAGCCTGATGAGGACGTGGGTTATGCAGGAACACCGCACACCTGATGGAGCAAAGTTTTGTTCTGCTAAAATGATTTCCATGCTGGGGCAAGACTAGCTCTACTCTGACTGCCGACAGCCAACAGAACTCTGACTTCTGCTTCTTTCCAAGTCAACCGCTTAACTGGAATCCAAAAGAACATGCTGTAACTGACACCGATGTGCAAACATCACTCGACAGCGTTCCGATCAACAGTGACATGACAACATAGAAAGGTGTCAGCAGAAAGACTCATAGCCCATTTTGTCCAACATCACATGACAGTGCTTTGATGACGTCACATGACCATGCTCTGACAGTGATGTACCAACATCACATGACAGCGCTCTAACAATGACATGCTGACATCTCATGACAGCGTTACGACAGAGACATACCAGTATCACATAATAGTGCTTTGCCAGTGAGTGACCTGCCATCACTTGACAGTGATATGCCAATATCACGTGACAGCGCTCCTCTGACACTGATGTACCAACACATAACAGCACTTCGACAGCAATGTACTGACATCAAGGCAAAGATTAAAAGTGGCGTGCTGATATTACATAACCGTGCTCCAACAGCGACATGCCCGCATCGCATGAACATGCTCGGACAACGACATGCAGACATCACATGTCTGTGCCCTGTCAGTGACACTCTGAGAGCACATGGCTGTGCTCTGTCAGCAGCGTGGCAACATCACATGACTGTGCTCTGATTGAAATCAAAGCGGCCATCCTAGATGAACTGCTGATTGAAGAACATTGCCAAGTTCTTCACTAAATACAGTCTTGTCCATCGGATAGGATACAAGTTCACAAACACAGCGGTTATTGGCATTCAGCCTTGGGGGTTGTGGAGGGCAATCTCAGTACAACACAGAGGTTCTCTACCAGACCAGACTGAGAATCTCCATTTAAAACACCTCAGCTCTCTGCAACCTGATCGGAAGGCTTTATACTCGGTTAGAAGAAGCATGCTTCAGGAATCCACGGGGTGGGGGGTGAGCTTTCTGCGTCTCTGAAAAGCGTAAAATTTCAACTTTCATTTTTACCTTTGCATTTGCATGTACTCAAGTGCACAACTACACACACACACAAACACACACACACACACAAAACCTTGCATGCACAACTGCTGCTACATGACAACATGCATACCATAACGCATATACATTCACAATAACAAAAGCAAGCTCGTATGAGCTCACACACACACACTCACCTGCACAATTACAGAAGCATGTGCTCCTGCACAAATGTGACACATTCACAGTTACACATTCTCGCATGTGAACAGATGCCAAATCACACACAGACATTTGAGTGCATGTATATGCACTGTTGCTTGACATGGGGTGAGGGGAAATCAGCTGTGTGTTACCCTATTGTTTTTTGACTGAAAGACAGAAGCAGACAGCCAATTGATTTAAAACACTCTCCCTGTACATAGGCTAATCCGGGGTAACAATGGCTAATAAACGTGCAATACTTAGCTCTCTGCTCGATGGAGTACAAAGGGTTCAGTACAAGACAGCATTAACCTCCCTGCCAGGAACACAACAGGTTAAGGAGGAGGAAGATGGATGGATGACATAACAGAAAAAGGCAATCAGGATGGGATTTTTTTTTTGGTTTTTAATGTTAAAAGGGGTGTCCACACAGGCAAGGAATTAAAAAAAAAAAAAACCTAGGGAGTTTTTCATGAAACACACGTTGGTTTCAGCTCCCCTTCTAACCAAGCTCCACAGATTTCCACTCTTCCTCTCTCTGTGGGTGTCTGGTTAGGCATTTCATGCACAAGACAGACACATTAAATTAAAAACCAGAAAATAATCTGTACGCACCCTATAATATGCATGTTCTGAGTGCACATACATATGTAATTCATGTTTATAATATGCCAGTATATATGCATGTAAATATGTGTACACACACACACACACCAGTCTATCTACAGCCCTTTTATCAATCCATTCAGTGGTGGAGACTTGACAATGCCTTAATAAGAAACACCTATACGCATGTGTTTAACACAACACTGCATCAGGGACAGAATGCTTTTGTTCTACAAAAGGGATACTGCAGCAGCAGGTCCCCAGTATCTGTCACAGATGATTCCGCTGGAGCCTTTAATTCCAAGGCCCTGTCCACACTTACGAAAAAAAGTTGGTAACCGTTTTTAAACAGTTACGGCCTTACCGCGCTGCGCTTCCACGCACAATCTGAACCGTGGTTTAATGCGGTATGTGCCCGTCAACATTAGTGAAAAATGTATGCGTGTTTTAACATGCTTGCACATCCTGCCCGAACCATGCTGCCTTTCAGCAGCTACACTGTCCCACGGAATGGACTCCTGTCCATACAAGCTCTATAACCACGCTAGATAGGAAACCATTTTCAAAACTGAGCCAAAATACTTATTTCAAAAGGGTTTAAACTTGCTTTTGAAACACGGTTTAGAAACATTACGACTCCGGATGCGACCTGTCAATGGCAATCTTAGAATGTTACCGGACGAAGGCAACATTTTAGAACTGCCATTGTGGACAGGGCCTAACATGCCACTGAATTTATTGTGAAAGCAAGGCAACACCCCTTCTCCACCCTACAGAAAACCCACACAAACTGATAGGTCAGCAAAGCCAGATGGGTTTCTCCACTATCCTTTTAGTTTGTTTTGATTTGCTTACAAACTGAACTATCCCAGATAAAGGTGGGTAGCCCAGTCTCTGTACTGGTCCCCTCCACATCACATAATATCAACGACAGAACGCAGCAAAAGGTGGGTACATCAGTACCTGGTGGGTACCCCAGTCCCTTAACTGAACTTTTGCATGTCTAATAACACCCCACCACACGTCCCAGCAAGAAGTGTGTACCCAAGTCCCTGCACTGCCCTCCTGCATGTCTGATTACACTCCACCAGAGATCCCAGACAGTCAGGAACCCCAGTACTTTAACTGCTCTGCTCCATGTCTGATTATACCCCACCAGAGATACCAGCGAGAGGTGGGCACCCTGCTACCTGTACTACTCTGCTCCATGTTTGATTACACCCCACCAGAGGTCCAAGCGAGAGGTGGGTACCCCAGTCCCTGTACTGCTCTCCTGCATGACTGATTACACCCCACCAGTGACCACACACAGTCAGGTACCCCAGTCCTTTAACGCTCTGCTCCATGTTTGATTACACCACACCAGGGAGCCTAGCAAGAGCTGTGTAGCAGCAAGAGGTGTGTACCCTAGTACCTGTTCTGCTCTCCTCAGTGTCCGATTACATCCCACCAGAGATCCCAGCGAGAGGTGTGTACCCCAGTACCTGTACTGCTCTCTTCCATGTTTGATTACATCCCACCAAAGATAACAAAGCAATGAAGGAAAGGTGTACAGCAGCTTACCGAAGGGTGCCTGTCCCGCCACCTCACTCACTGCGGTCCTTCAAGCCTCCTTGTAACTGCACCATGAATCGTTCCATCAATCTCACACACATACAGTCAACAGGCCTAGAACAAGGGCTTTCCCTCTCCTCAGAATCCCTCAGTGTTTTGGGACTACACCCCCTTAGTCCTCATATCCAGACAGACGCAGAGCACACAGAGATCCAAAGAAAAGCTGAATGAATGAATAAGTGGCCGAGCCTTGCCGTGCAGACTGGAGCCTGTGGTAAAAGGCGGTTCTGCTGCTCTCTGCTTGGTCTCTGTAGTCGAAGCAGTGTGAGCCCCACAGCTGTTGCCCTGCTTGCTGGATGTGCTGCTCTGAATGTAAAGCCTGCCTGTCTTACTCCGTCTCATTTCCATGAATGTGATTATAGCACTTGGCTCCACCCAGCACCTCCCTCCCTCTGCTGCAGAAGCTCCCCTTCACCACCACCACGTGTATCACACAGAGGGACAGGGACTGCATTTACTACAAATATAAAAACCTTAACCCTTTTGTGGCTAGCCTGGCTTTCTGTAACCAGCACTGCACTGTTTGACAGACACATACTTCCTGTCTCATGTGCAGCCGTGCAGACAGACAGACGGCTAATCTAGGTTCTGTGTAGTACAGTGTGACAGGTGCTTAGTATTGACCAACTCAGAGAATGTCAGGCTTCCCGTGTTCCAGGCTGGGTACATCTTACATCCTCAGGTTCAAGTATGTGTGGGTCTGTGTATATTTATGGTTGTGTACAACACTTTATGTTTTAACAGACACACAAACATTACACAGCAAGAGCAGTCTCATAAGGGACTACATACAGAACGCCTACATGAGTTTGAAACAACATTGTGTTCCAGGGCTTTTTGTAGCTTGTTTATAAACTTGCATAAATACTCAATAAAATGATATAAAATCTGTAGGAAAAATGTCATAAAATGTCTGTGTGCTTCACTGCAAACCAGTAGTATAACTGCCATTTTTTTTTCTTTTTATGCTTTTACCCCCCCCCCAATACACATATGACCCTACAACAAGCTTCTCTTTTTTTTTTTTGTTTAATTCCTTTTTCTTCCCCACAGTCTCTGCTTCACAGGCTTCCTCTCAGACCCTCCTCTGGCACTCGGCTAGTCCCTTCCGTGCCTGAAGCTGAGGCGCCCTCTTCAACTGAACTGCGGGACTCGGCAGCGCCGAAGGGATCCTTTCAGTCGGTGTTGGGTGCAGGGCTCAGACTTTTTCCAGCTTCTCCCTTACCTGCAGGAGCCCGCGTGTGCAAGGCTACAAGGACACATGTGCAGACAGCGTTGTCCACAGTCAGCGCAGCTCCTCCCACCATGGTCAAGCTGCGCAACATCATCTCCTGCATCCGAACGTATGTCACTGCATCACGAGAGGTAGCGTTACGCTGCACCAAGGGCCTGCAGCATCTTTTTATTGCAACTTATTTCAGAAACATCTTCCAACTTCATTTGCTAGTATGATTTTCCAATTCAACCAGCATCTTAAAAGGAGATAAGAAATGATTTGTACATAGTTAACTGCCCTTCCATTTTCCTTTCCATGCCAGTTATGTATTCTGATATGCTGTGATGATTTTTTTGATAAATAATCTAGTTTTGGGGAGTCTTCAGATCTACACAGGGTTCCACTCACTTCACCAGCTACTGCTGTTTCTTTTCATATTTCTGTGACATTCTATGACATCAGTAATTCCCATTCCATGCTGTTCATCTGAATGGCCTGGAATGGTGTTACTGATGTCACAGAATGTTCAGGCAGTATGAAAAGAGAGACCAGCAACTATTCTGGAGAGAGGGATTCAGCATAGTTAAAAAGGCAACAAAATTAGATTACTAATTTAACAAAAGAGGTCAACAACATATCACAGTACTGGGTTGATGATAACAGAACAACTGGAGGGCATCTAGAGGTGTAAAAACAGTTTCCTATCATTTTTAAATGTTTTATTAATTCAGTTTACTAGTTTCTCATAAGTCCAAAAGGAGACCAGTCCATGTTTGCTTTAATCTATCCTTGCCCACACTGCCTTCCCAGCTGGTGAAATGCCGTGTCACTGTGGCATTCTAGTTAGGTGTGGACTCGGGAACCAGGACAGCACGGTTCAAACCTCAGCAGACACACATATTGTGTGGCCTTAGTCAAGTCCCTTGAACTTCCTGTTACTCAGTTCCCCACACCCCTGCTGTAAAATCTTTATGAAAAAAGGCCCCATTGTAAACAAGATTTATCTTTCTATTTTATACATACTATCTACCACACAGTGTCCCTAATAAAACTTGATTTACGGAATACAAAATATGCAGTTCCTTTAATATAAAAAAAAAAAAAAAAAAAACTGCCACAAATTTTGCACTTTGAAAATGCAGATTTTCAGAAGAAAAAAAAAAAATGTAATGCGAAATTTAGCAATTGCGAAACAGCGAGTTTGTGCAAACATAGTAGCACTGGTAACATACAAAGCTCTTGAGGAATTAGGAGAAACCATGACAGTCAGAATATTAGACAGTGCAGCTTGCAGTTCATATTTGCTCAGCTTCTCCTCCTTTCTTTATTACTTAACTGTCATCTGCAAGAAAACAAAAACTCCATTCCTCAGAATTCATCTGTTTGTCACTTGCCTACAACTGATGCAACAACTATCACAAGCAGAAGATTCCAACTTCTTACTCAACAGAAATGGATGAACTCTAGAAAGTCAAAGGTGGTGTTTCATGCAAATATCTACAGTAATAGAGAGCTGTGTGTGTGTGTGTGTGTGTGTGTGTGTGCGCATGTGTGTGGTACTACCCACAGGCTCAGTGATAGTGCTACCGCTTGCAGCACTGACGGCCCAGGTCCAGAAGGAAACTCAGAGTGTCGAAGGGTCGGCTGGGGGGGGGGGGGAATAGAGCATCCTTAGAACTGCTCCCCTCTGGGGAGGGAGACTCGCAGATCTGGTACGCACCTGACCTCTAGCGGATACTAGGGGGTAGGGCAGTTTGAGCTCTCAGCGTAGTGGGAGGTGTGGCAAACACTGATGCACGTCACAATGGAGTGCGTGACATGCATCATGATGTCACTGCACATCCGCTCCCTCCAAGGGGAGTCAACAGGAGATCCCAGCCGGCAGTCTGACAATGCTCATCCACAGCCCCCACACCAGACAACCTGGGCCCGTCAATGCAGAACTGCATCCATTCTGATTGGGGTGGGGGGGATATAAGCCCTGGTGGCAGATGCATCTAGTAAGTCCCAAGAGAAGTTGGGGTGATGCGGCTGGGGTGGCCAGAGGATGTGGGCTGCCCAGACCAAAGGAATAAAAACGATTAAAAAAAAAACAAAACAAAACAAAAACATAGAATAAAGCGGGGGTCAATAATGGGCATGGGCAAAACCTCTATCAGTCTCACACACACACACACACACACACACACACACACACACACACACACACACTGCAATGATAGCAAGCTCCTGGCTCAGTGAGGGTCGCTGTGGCACCACAACTCCCACTAATCCCCCAGACCAAGGCATACTGCCATGTGGCAGCTACCTCAGTCTCGCCTGCCTCCTGGAGCAACAACCCGCGCTCACGCCCTAACTCAGGTCCGTGGCTCGGACCATCAGGGTGGCCAGTACATTTATTTTAACTTACTTTATGGACTGAGCTCACGCCCTAACTCAGGTCCCCGGCACGGGCCATCGGGGTGGCCAGTACATTTATTTTAACTTACTTTATATACACTGAGCTCACGCCCTAACTCAGGTCCATGGCATGGGGTAGCCAGTATATTTATTTGCACTTACCTTATGCACTGCAGCACAGCACTGTCTTGCCAGTGTTCTGCAGCACATATCACAGGTCTGATGGGAGTTTATGCTGTCCATGCCTCACCAACAGCTGAAAGCATAAATGGCCCAGCTGCTGGACCCCCATGGGTTATAGCACAAAATGTACATCGACTACAGATTGGCTCCCCACTAATTACTGCAACGCGGACCAGAACTGGAGCAACATCTGTTGCCAAATCTAAATGCAGCTTTTGTGTAATCAGCACTGTTTAGAAAGCCCTATTTTTGAGGCCGCAGTCCCTCCTGGGTATACCGTGGTGCACTGCCCCAGAGTGGAACGCAGGGGTGGCAGTGTAGCTATCTGTTTTAGATCCAACCTGACCTTCACCGTGCACCCAGTGAGAACTCCAGGCTCATTTGAATGTGTGGCTATTCATGGAGGACTTGGCGCGGGCTGCATGATCTTCCTCATCTATCGCCCTTCTGGAGGAGATTGCTGAAGATCACTGAATTTGTTACAGACAAAACATTGGGATCCCCCAGATGTGTTTTTCTGGGGGATTTCAATGTTTGGGTCGACGATGGGAATCAAAGATGTAGGTACGATTTTTTGCAGATCATGTCCTCCTTAGGATTGATGCAAGCTGTTACTGCAGCAACTCATTCGGATGGCCACATGCTGGACATGGTGTTCTCACTGGGGCTTGAGATTAGTGATCTCAGCATTGATTGAGTACTTTGGTCTGATCATTGCACGGTGCAGTTCATGCTTGGGGCTCCCGCCAAAAGCCCTTCCCCTGCTGAGATGATTAGCTGTCGCCCTTTACGGGGTTTGACCCGAGGGTTTTTTGGTGGCAGCTAAATTGTCTAGTGCAGGTGCTGCATGCATCAGAGGTGTTGGTGCTGGGGTTGACACCTATAATAGGGTGTTATCTGACACCATCAACTCCCTCGCGCCTGTCCGAGTACGACCCAGAACTTCATACCCGAGGTCCCCGTGGTTTGACGGGGATCTAAGGGAGATGAAGAAGATGGGTCAGAGATTAGAGAGCTGCTGGAGGAGGTCCTGCCTGGAGGCAGACAAACTGGTCCTGCATATGCATTATAGTGTGTACCAGGAGGCAATCAACCGCAAGCAGGCAGTGTTCCTGTCCAAGGAGACTGCTGCCGGGAAAACCGACCAGCTTTATTCTTCCGGGCTGTAGACAGGCTTCTCCATCCTGCTTGTCTGCAGCCCGGGAGTGTTTTTTCTAATATAGATTGTGAGGAGTTTGCTCGTTTTTTCTCAGACAGGGTGTCCTCGATCCAGCGGGTGGCTTCTTAAGCCAGCAATGTTATAGCTGACAGTGGTCGCCTTATGTGTTCTGAGTGCACTCCGCCTAGTTGGGGGGAGTTTAGACCAGTGGAGGTTAGTGAGGTTATTGAGGTGGCAGTCAACTTGAAGCATACCTTTTGTAAACTGGACCCGGTGCCAATGCGTTTCTTAATGAGATGTGTTGACTCTGTTGGCCCGGTGTTTGCCTTGATTGTACGATGTTCCCTATCTGAGGGGGTCTTTCCAGATGCCTTGAAGGAGGCTCTGATGAGACCCCTCTTAAAGAAATCATCTTTGGACCCAGAGATAAAGGCAAATTACCGTCCTATATCCAACCTTCCATTTTTGGCAAAGGTGGTGGAGAAGGTGGTAGCGCTTCAGTTGGAAGAGCACCTCGTGACTCACGAGTTGTATGAACCCTTCCAGTCGGCATTTCGGGCTAGACGTGGCACAGGAACTACGCGGCTGGTTCCGGGTGCCAGAATGATCTCCTCAGGGCAAAGAGATCGGGGGCAGGACAATTCTTTTCTCCTTGATCTCTCTTCAGCATTTGACACTGTGGACCATTGTGTGTTGCTTGTCCGCCTTATAGAGTTATGTGGACTCACCGGTACTGTCATCAACTGGTTTGAGTCCTTTTTTACCAACAGGAGGCAACGGGTTATGATGGGGAATTCTTCATCTACACCCAGTCTCCTATTCTGTGGAGTCCCTCAAGGATCGGTACTGGCCCCAGTGCTGTTCACAGTGTACATGCTGCCCCTGGGAGGGATCATCAGGAAGTATGGCCTGGGTTTTAATTGTTATGCCGATGATACTCAGCTATATCTGTCCTTTGCCCCAGGAACACCCAACACAGTGAATGTGCTTAATATCCGTCTGTCCGAGATTAATGACTGGATGGCCTCCAGCTGGTTGCGACTGAACCCTGACAAGACGGAGGTATTGGTAGTGGAGTTGAACAGAGTTTGTGATAGGATGGCCTCTGACTCAGAAACTGGACTTGTTCTTGGAGCTGTGTCACTGAAGCCTCCTCTTGGGTGTGAAATCTTGGGAGTAATTCTGCACAGGAACTTAACCATGGAGGCTCAAATATTCTCCATGGTTCGTACCTGTTTTTTCCATCTCAGAAATATTGCCAGGATTAAGCCACTTGTTCCGCCTCTGGACCTCCCTACCTTGATACATGCCTTAGTCACATCTAGGCTTGACTACTGTAATGTGCTCTATCTTGGGGTCACAGGGGGATCTCTCCGCAGACTGCAGCTGGTGCAAAACGCAGCTGCCCGGTTATTAACTGGGCAGCAAAATTTTTGCCCTATTACACTGGTGTTGTGCGAATAGCACTTTCTGCCAGTCAGGTGGAGAATCCTCTTTAAGGTGGGTCTTCTCACCTATAAGGCCCTACACGGGCAGGGCCCTGGTTATCTGTCAGACCTTCTGATACCTGCCCTCTCTACCCGCCCTCTTCGATCTTCTAGTGGTGGCTTCCTGACCATTTCCAGAACGAGGCTTAAAATCAGCTGGCGATAGAGCCTTTAGTGTCGTGGCTCCCGTTCCGTTGGAACTCAATGCCAGCTCAGGTCAGGGAAGCCCCCACTGTGGATATTTTTAAGGCCCGCTTGAAGACACTCCTTTTTTCCCAATCTTTTGATATATAGATCAGAAACTATAGCAGAGTCTGAGATTTTATTGGAGTTATTTATTCTTATTTTTGTATAAAAATGTTTGTGTTGTCTTGTGTTTCTGTTTTTAAATGCTGTTTATAAAAATTTGTACGCCGCCCAGAGCCTCTGGGATTGGGCGTCTTTTAAATAAATTTTGCCTTGCCCGATTCCCCTTATCAGCACACACTGCCACTTTGAGCATGCTCTGCAGGGTGCAGACACACTGTATTATTGGATAAGGCAGCATGGACCCCCCCACAGTATTACTGGTATTTGGAAAATAGAAATCTTAGGAAAAATCTGCTTTTATTGATAGATGACACCTACATGAAGTAGTAGATGCATGTCTGCAGTGAAACTGAGCATGGCATATGTCAGCTGAGCTGCCCGAAACCAATGACTGTAAGCGAACATCTCTGTGCTAATGACGGACGTGCCCTCGTGGTCATCATTTTCAAACAGCTCAATTAGCTTCATTTTTAAATTTCTAGACCTTTTAAACTGCTGAACTGATACTACCACATTTGCAGGATCCAGAGCTCTGGAGCCCGAGAATATTCAAACCAAACTTCAGGTTATCCCGTCCAAGAACTGCCGCAGTATTAAGGTTCAAAAACTGGTTTAGAAATTCCATCTCAACTGTAAATATATTTACCACACCACTATAATACTGTACCACTGAGGTACACTGAAACACAGAATCTGATGGCATACAAGACCTAGGTCCATCCAGTCTGCCCATTTACCTGCCTGAATCCGTGCCTGAACTAAGGACGGCCTGGAGTTATTTAGCTGATAACCTAGTAATGTACACTATTAATGCTTTATTATTTGTTTATTTGCATCTCGGATTAACACCTGCTGGAGCAGGCACTCTGATGACATCACCCTGCACGAACATTGCAGTAATTTTAAGGCCAGCCAGGCACAAGGACTTTAAAAGCATTGCACAGCCAGGCACGAGGACTTTAAAAAGTATAGCACGGTTTATTTATTTGAGATTTTCAGCACCAGACTAGCTCTATTTTTCCAAAGGGTCCCTACAGCAGCATTTAAAACAGGAGTAGCAGCAGTAAAATGTAACATAAGTTACTCAGCTTACATACAGTGGCATCCCCCAGGATGAAACCCACTTTTAAAGCACTCTGCAATATGCTGCAGCAGACCTACTGAATAAAGCAATGTAATTTCAATGGCAATTAGTCCCTTTCTTCATGCAGGAAACTGTGGCATTTACTTTATCCTGGCAGTGTCACATTTTCTTGCATGACAAAAGGGACTAATTGCCATTGAAATTACATTGCTTTATTCAGTAGGTCTGCTGCAGCATTCTGCAGAGTGCTGCAAAATGCTGCAGAATTGGGTTTCATCCCGGGGGACGCCACTGTATGTACTATTCGCTACATAGGTACAATAATTATGATTCCTTTCATATGAAGTTATAACTTATTAACAGAACTCCACAGTTACAGCTTACATATACAATCACACGGCATTTACGGAGGAAAAAATTGTTTGTTTGTATTTGTAAACATGCTGAACACACTACATAAAAATGTGGCATTGCCCAGAATGGAGGTCACCATCGTTCAGGCAGGGGTGGGATCTAAGCCCCTATGAGCTCCAATTAATATTTTTTCTTTCTATTAAGAACCCTGTGTAAGTGTAGTTTTTCTTTGTTGTCACTATGCAGCAAATGTCTTCTAGAACTCTGTGGTTGAAAGGGACGTAAACCATATCATACAGGTTAAAAATGGTTCCCAGCACCAGCAGTGTGTGCATTAGAGACACTCAGTAAGTTTACTAAAAAGCCAGTTAAACTCAGTGCTGTTTCTGATTTACACACTGGTGCAAAGTGCCATTTTAGAACTGTGTGGTGTAGTTCATGGTTCCCATATTCAAATGGTTAGTGCCGCATTAACTGTGAACAGCGCCAGCTGATGTGGACCATATTAAAAGGGCCCTGGTGTGGAGCGCTGACCTAACAGTGCTAACGTGCAGAATACCGCGTCCATGCATACTTGGTGCAAAGGTATATTCGGTGGTTTCAGCAGTGCTAAACAGTCTCCCTCAGTGCGGTTTAAAGCAGCCAAAACCCTGCTCTTATCCCCAAACACGGTCCCTCTCCAACCACTGATCACCTGTCTAGTAGCCACATAGAGAAGTCCTGGTGATCTAAAGGATCCCACACCCCCAATCAACTGTCCTCTAGCTGTGAGGGAAGGATCAGAGGTAAGTGCTTCTTGCAAGAAATACAAATACATTATGCTCCCCTCACATACCTTGTGCAGAAACTGCAGAAAGAAAATGAAATATTTAAGTACGAAAAAATAATAGTTCTGGCGGTCTAGTGGACCCTCCAAAAAAGGTCATCTGACCCCCCCTTCCAACCCACCCACTCAGAACCCTCCTCCACATGCGCGCACACACACACACTGGTCACCTAAGCTGACCTACGGCAACAGTGACAGTGACTGGTACAGCCCTCCGCTCACCATCTCAGACTGACACTGTCCGATTGTCAGTGAGCAAAATTGTGAGTACTGCAGAAATGCTGTTGCTTGTTGCTGTAGGTGGAGAAGAGGACACTTATTACATAAACATACTCTATAGACTTAAAAACACTCTAGATCCAGCCAGAGAGGCGGGCTGGGAATACCAACCGCATACTTTATGACCCGACTTTTAAGGTGGCACCAAGCTGCAGCATTGCTCCTAGTGCCAGAGGGGATGGGCCCTTTATTGTTACTCATCCAGCGGGCATGGACCCCGAATACGCGAGGCCTTCCCAACTCTAATAAGGCAGGTCCTAGACAATTTCTTCCTTCTGCTGCAAAACGTAGTCAGGTTCTGTGGTAACAGATAGCCAAATTCTCCTTACAATTATCTTGTTTGGCCTCTTAATGGGGCACTTCTAAAATACTTGTGGGATACAAACATATTTTCTGGAACGTTGGGGGCGAGAGAGAGATAGAGAAACAAGGGTATCAATACGCTAGGGGACCTATTTATGGGGGACTCATTAAAATCTTTTCAAGAACTGTTGGCAGAGTATCACTTGACAAAACACAGCTCTGGGAAAGAACCCGTAAAACAGCGTTAAGGAAAATTGGGCACAAACCAGCTGGCCACACTGCTGTCCACCTATCAACAGACACCTAGGCAAAGCAGTTTTATTTTTGGGTGCCCTTTCCCTGAGACTCAAGATGCCATACAACCCAGTAAGTAAAATAAATAATTAGCTTCAAATAAATACACACATAAAATAACCACGGAGCAAGACATTTCTGCTACCTAGAGTGTCTCCCATGTTGTATCAGCGACATACACAATTCTACAGGGCACTCACTCAGTTGCAAAGGCATTACACACAATCTAATAACTTGGCGACAGGGGATGTTTACAGACCAGTAATAGGATCTGCCCATTAGAGCTGTAAAGCACTCATAACTGGAGTTTAGCTTCAGAGTTGTACAATTTATGATCCTACACAGGATGCTCTGACACGCGTAGGTCTTGGGTGGGAGGTAGAGAAACGGTCACCAGCTGAAGGTACAGGAGCAAAGGGGCACGCATATGAAGATACGAATGTTTGGACCGAATAATGCTAGTTGCCCACTTAGTCTGTTCCCCCCTCCCCCCCCACACACATTTCTCAGTAATGGAATCTGTCACACTAGTACCTATGCTGTCAGACTGAAGGGTATCCATTGCATGTAAAATAAGTAGGATACATCTGGTTTCCCATACAACAGACATCTGCCCACGAGATCTTGGGAATTGCCCCAAAGACACGAGCGTTGGAACTCAGCAATGCATGGGTCTTAAGAGCCACACCGGCGGCTATGAAAATAACCATGAAGGCATGGAAGGATACTCATGTCCCACCACTGCAACTGTGGAAAAATGTCATTGTGAAACAAGGAATAATTGAAAAAAATAATATCTGGCACAGACACAGTCTTCTGAATAATTTTTTATTAAAGAATTTATATCCAAAACATTACGTATATTTTCTTATTTGTAAGTCAGTTACTATTCATCAATACTTACAAAAGAGATCTTTTCTTAGAGATTCAATATAAATAACAGTCAACTCATGAGAGAATTCTATTCACGTTGACTGCTAATTTAACAAAAATCAAGGTGTTTTAATTAATCAGAACATTTAAACTAAAGGTTGTTTCCATTCCTGGACTGTATGCCAAGTTTCCATCGAAAAGTTTTCCCAAAGGACAAAATGGGTAGAGAAGAAAACACACAGAGACACAGACACAGTCTGAAGATGTAGCAAATATAAAAAAAATCTTAGGATATTAGGAAAGACAGTACTTCAGATAAGGCAAATAATGGCTGATTTTGCTTCCCCTAGTTTAAGAAATATTGAGAACATACGAAAAGAGCCAGCAGAAGACGACCACCTGGTCTATCACGTCTGCTCGGTAAATGATGCAGGGTCTGGCCTTACAATTTCCACCAAAGACCCTGCCCCCCTGTCCCTCCCTCCCCCACCTTCCCAAGGGTTCCTTTGTGCTTGTCCCAGGTTTGTTTATTTTATTTTATTGCTTTTGTGACAAACATTGCATATAATCATCTCATGCAAGAGACCACATCAGCTGGCAGATGATACATCAATTGTACAGTGTGCCTAGTCTATGCAATCAGGATTACGAATGTGGGGGTGTTCCCGGAACTTCAAATACAATGATTATATTGTCCAAGATATGCTACACCCTACAAAACGATGGGTGGTTGTTTCAAAATAAAAATTGTATTAATCGAACATATTAACTCAAAAATAAGTGCCGATATGACCACCTTCCAGTTATGGTGCTTCTTAACATGCTATGTGATCAGAGACAGAAAACTATATAGACTTAATAATAAAATTCAAGGCTATGAAGCCAGGAGCAGAACCCAAGTCCTGGAGAGTGCAGGTAAACATCAGCATATTAACTGTGCAGTGAAAAACACTGCCTTATCATTCAACACTGAGCAGAGATCAACAGATACTACCTGATAAATGTTTATATTGTACTTTTAGTGGAAAAGCTCACAATACAGATCCTGACACATTAGCCTGTTCAAGTATATAGTGCAAACCCATATAAAAAGCCATCTCTATTTTGGGCCTGAACCACGTGGCCATAAAACTTTTCCCCATTAAGTATCACAGTATAGGTTGGTTTGACTTATATTTTAATTAGAAAGATAGTCCCAACCAGCTCAATAATCAGCTCCAAGTGTCCTCTTCGAACTCTGATTCTTCTAGTCTAGTTCAGGCAGATTCTTTGCCGATGGATTCTGCTTTTCTCTGGATCGGTAAACTGGTAAGTGTGACCTCCGTAGAACACACTCAAATGGGCTTGCATCAGAAGAGAGTGTGCAATACCTACACTCTGGAGCTTGGTCCTCATTCCATCAAATCTTTTCCTATGAGCACGGGTAGCAAAGGACAGGTCAGGAGACAAGTGGACTGTCTTTCCCTGGTAAGTCAGAGGCCCTGATCCCCTGGCAGCTTGTAGAATTATGTCTCTCATTGCTGATCCCGATTCCCACTGTATGCAGCAAAATGGTCCGTGGAACCTCTCCCTGGTTGGCGACTGCTCTAGGAGTGATGCAATAAGCTTTTAAAAATGCCAGTTGTCAGGAGGTCCGCTTCCAGACATGGAGTTGCAGACAGCCAGTTATGTAAAAATTCAAGTAGACTCTCTCCCTCGCTATGCTCCAGCAGCCAGACAATTAGGACATTCTGGGCCCACTGCGCATTTTCCAGAGTCTTCACTCAGTATCTTAATTGGGAGTTCTCTTGGGCCATTCTGGATGTAGATGCCAGGGCTTTTGTGGCCATCGACTCCGCCACTCCAGCTGTTTTTGTTGCATTGTCAATTTTAATATATTGTTCTGCCATGCGGGTTAAGGCCAGTTCGATTTTATGGTCTATGGCCAGCATAGATTTTTGGAGGGCCTTCCAAGGTGGTTCGGGCCCGGACTGAAGTTGCGACTCTCCCGATGTTGTCATGTCGGCTGGTGGCTGAATTTTTTGCAGAGGCTCCTGCTGTTTGAGAAGTGCAACCCATCTCGGATATTTGGCATCAATTGACTCCACTGTGCTAGTAGAATCTGATGCTGTAGCTCAAAATACCACTAAACCAAAAAATAAGGATTTTATTTAGCTTTATAACTTCAATTTCAAGGAGCTCTCCCTTCACACGTCTTGTTGGTAGGTGGGCTCCACAGCGCCCCCCTTTTTTTTATTTTTTAATATATCTGTTTATGCCCCCTCCTACATTACGCTGGCACCTCTCATCAGGGCATCCCAATGCGACAGCTCAGGCTGCACCAGAGGACAGGAGACTATTCACTCCCATTGGTGCCCTGCTCCCTATTAACCTTCGCCCTCGGACTCATTTCCCGAGAGTCCCCTTTCCCTCCTTACCTTCAGTGGAGTGGACACACACTTCTGGAGTTCTCCCTGATCTCCTTTGTTGCCAGTGCTGGGGACCCATCTTCAGGAGCCAATGTAGGGCTTTTCATGTTTTTCTGGTCCCACCCCCTGCAGACACCGGCATGCGGGAGGGACCAAGGAGATGAAGGCATGCTGAGATGTGCCTTCGCTATGGACCCTCGTCTGACATCCGCCCCTCCCGAAGACTACTGCTTCCCCAGCTTCACCTCCACCCGTGGTCACCCAAGTGGCAGCATAGCAGCAGAGAATGCAGCCCTCCCTCTCCGGAGAAGGGAAGTAATCCTCCAGGCACTTGATCCTTCCCCCCAGGCTGGCTCTCCAGCAGCCCAGGCTCGCTACCGAACCCGGGTCGCTGATGTCATAAGCGGTAGCTATACCACTGTGCTGGCCTGTCCCAGGTTCTCTTGAATGCTCCTACCATCCTTACTGATACCACCTTTTCTGGCAGCTCATTCCAGGTGAACATCACCCTCTTCATGTAGAAATGCTTCCTTATATCCCTGACCCCCCTCCCATTTCAGTTTTAGGCTGTGCCCTTAGTGGTGCTGTTATCACTCATTTTAAAGAGACCCTCCCTTTTTCACTCTGTTAATTCCCTTCATGTACTAGAAGGTCTCTATCAAATGACCCCTCTGCCTCCTCTCTTCCAGGGAGTACATCCCCAGGGCTCCCAGCCTCTCCTCATAGGACCTATCCTGTAACCCCCTGATCATCTTGGTTGTTCTACTCTGTCCCAGCCCCCCTACAGTATGCTGATGTCCTTCTTAAGGTAAGGATGCCAGCACCTCACCCCATATTCTAAATGTGCTCTCACCAATGACCTGTACAATGGTAAAATAACCTCGCTCCACCTTCTACTGAATACCCACGTAATACACCCCAGCATCCTGTTAGCCTTCGCCATTGCCTTTTTACACAGAGGTATGTTTCAAGTCACTCGTATTCTTGGAAATATTCTTCACCCAAGTTGTTGTAATAAGTACTGATGCTCATCCCAATACCTGGAAATGCTCACACCACATCGGAGTTGCTTTCTCATTCTGAGCAGTACAATGGTGTGGGTCTGTAATGTTAACACAAGCGATGCCGGGACGCCACCTACCATGGCAGTATAGTTTGTATGCTGATTCACTCCGGACAGCTTCCTGAGTGGTAACCAGAATGCTCTGATGCAAGAGGCTTGCATTCTTGCCGGCAGTTTTTTTTTTTTTTTCCGGTAGCTGTGCCACCAATGAGTTAAACCCAAACATCAGCATCCATCGTCTCACATGGCGCCAGACAGTATTTCACAACCAAAGTTATCATGTCAACAGTCATCTGGTAGCTGTGGTACAATACACAGCACACATATGATGAAACAAGTGGGCAAAGCGGCCATGTGCCCAGTGACTTCTTGGGTTCACAGCTGGTTAGGAAGTGCTGCTGTGTTTACCATTTCTCTGATCAGCACAGCCACAGCTTCTGAAACCTCAAGGCGACACGTAACTGTCAGTCTCTGATCCCCCAAATGTGGGACATGCTCACAACGTTGAAGAAAGAGGTAAACTGAAACATGCATCACTGACTCTGAGAAGCAGAAGCTGAGAACAGTGGAACAATCTCTGCTTTTATAATCGCAAATCTTGCCATCCACTGAGCAATACAGATGAATTATTATAAGTAGGTGCTTTCCAGCAGTCGTTTATGTTACGGTAAAATTCTGTTCAGTTTTTTTTATTCCATTTTAGATCATCCTTCTCTCGTCTTGTAAGATGTCAGTTTTTCACCATTTGAGTCTGACTTAGCATTTTATTTTTGAGATTTGGAATGACTATTTAGCTCCAGTTTCAGTGCTTTTATCAAGCCTCCCAATGGTGCCTTATCTGTTTTGGACTTAAAATAGTCCATACCCGAAATTTTTCTGTGGTCTAGATTTGCAAGGGAAAGAGACTGTAATTCATGGCTCAGAGAAGCCAGTCACCAGACCCCTTCCCCATCCTGGTGCCGATTTGTAAAAGTACCGCCCCTGTGCTCTTACATTTTGTGACACAGTAGCTTGTAGAGCGCGGGGATATGCTCCACTGATATCGATAAATGGTGGGTTTAAAATTACTTTTTGTATTTGTCAGAGGTCCACTGGGGTCGAAAACAAAGCTGCTGCTCAACAAAGCAGTGGCTTCGATGTGACTCCGGTGTGCCTCTAAAACATATAAAGAAGTACATTTAAATCCGACCCCATTGATATCACTATGTCATAAAATGTAAGAGTATGGGGCGGCTCGTTCATAAATCTGTACCAGGAAGGAAGGATCTGTTGCTCAGCTCTTCTGAGCCATAAATGCAATCCCTTCACACATCTAGTTCGACAGGAGTGGAAGCCTGGCAGGAGGGAGTCAGAGCATCCTGGGGGGTGGGAGGTGTTGGTCAGCTTCACTGGTGGCGGCTTGTGGAGGCGATCTTGGCATCATGTAGCACCACCCACGCTGGCAATCGCCCCCAGGACGCCGCTGCAGCCACCCAAGGTGGAAGGGGCCCCAGAACAAGGAAAACATGTCCGCCTGGCCGCCGGATGACACCCACCATGTTCCCCTTGTGTGCCACACAGCCTCACTCAAGCCACGACAGTCAATCCTCCTGGCTCCCATGCCCAGTCAAGGTAGCCGAACAATCTCTCCTCCTCTGGCACCAAGGGGATGGGGGCCCACCCCAGGTCTACCGGGATGTGGGGCCAATTAAGAGGAAAAAAACAGATGGTAATGGGGGCAAAGGATGAAGTGGCCTGAAGAAGTGGTGGGCTGGGGGGCACAGGAAGGAGCAAAAACCAAAAGACAAATCTAGAGGGCAGAAAAGTTTGAGATTTGGATTATTTAAGTCCAAAACAGATAAGGCACCAGTGGGGGGCTTGGGAAAACATTTTTTATATCACTACGATTGTTGTTTTTTTAAAGGAGCACTCCTTTTAATATGGCCATCTTTTTTTTTTTTTTTTTTTTATTAATCATTAGTCTTAACTGTTACTGAACTTCTGTTGCTCAACACCACTTTACTTGTTACTAAGATGAACTATAATGCAACAGATACTACTGCCTGACCTTATGGGACAATGGATGTTGGAAAACCGCCGAGAACACTCATGGAAACCTAGGGATATCAATACAGACAAATCTCAATCTAATGAACCTTTACTACGTGAACATCCCTATTTAATGAACTGGCAGCATGTCTCCCACGTGTAGATCGTCCTGAATTTTTTAGACCCAGTTCTATGAACTCCCGATTTATTCAAATCAATTTTATGTTGCGCAAGCAGTTCGATAATCAAGACTGTACTGTATTTATAGGCGCACTCCTTTCAAGTTATAAAACAAAAGCTACAGCAGACTCAACACAGGGTTGAAGGGGCATCTTCCAAGACAGGAAGAAAGGGCAAACTTAAATAGAATAAAAGGTCTTTGTCAAAACAATGACACCATGACATGCAGTGCAATGACACATTTTTCCAACTATGGTTTCTAGCTACAGTTAGTAAAAATATTAATATAATCAGTTGAATCTTCTTTTCAAGGCGATTCCGATGCTGGACACGGCACAGTTTTGTTATCTTTATCATTACCTTTGTCAAGTCCACAATGCTATTTGGCTGGCTATCTGATCTCCCTCTTGGTGTACAAACGGCCTCCAAGTTAGGGCAGTTTAAACGCAACCTCAGACAGTACCTTCTATCTCTCAACTGCTGCGACTGCCCAGCTTAAGCTAGTTCACCCTCACGTATCCCCTCATTTCCTGGCTAAACAACTGCTACTCCCCCCCCTGCACCCTCCGTACCTTTCTCTTGACGTGTTTCCACTCTTCTTCACCTCATTCTGTAGCTCCTAAACCCTGATTTCCACCTATTTCCCCTATTCCTTCTATCCCCCTTTTCACTGCTCCTTTTTATTTGTCTTTGCTGACCCATGTTCACCTACCGACTTCGACAAAGTTATTCTTTTTTTTGGTTTTTGTATATTCTGCTTTTATACACCGAAGTCCCAGGGTATCCTTTCAGAGTACCCTCTCGACACTTGTGTCTACTCCCTGTCTGAAACCCCCCACACTGGTCCCTCCCCCCGGATCACCCCCTTGAAGAGGGCCTGCCCACCCTTGGCAGCTTTTCTGGAATTAGAGGGACCTACCATGAGGACGGGTCGTCGTGGGAGATCCCAATACAGGCGGGTCCGATGTCGTGATGTGGGCAGGTCCCCGGGGTCTCCATCATCTTCACTAGGATTCCAGGGATTTTCTTGCCTGCTGTTCCTCGGAGCTTGGACGTGCAGTGACATCTAGGCACTTGCATGTAGATGTCTGCTGTAGTTCTGTTCCCACTTGTAGTGTTGCCTATTCCTGACGCATCCCCCGACCACCGTCGGGGGCTGTTCAGGAGTGGCGATTCCCCTGGATCCCTCCCTGAGAAGGGACAGCAGTCCTCTGGATGCGCAATCCCTTCCCTTCCCTGCCGACCGAGCTCGTTTCCGAACCCGGATTGCCGGCATGGCGCAAGGTGTGGCGTCCAGTACCTCAACCCTCAGCGCCACTGGGCCGGCAGAAAGTTATTCTTGACTGCCTATTAGCACATACTGATACACTATTGTATTTTATCTTAGCTTTTACCCTGGTATCTATTTTTGGTTCTTATTTGCCAACTTTGACAAAGTCTGATATAATGATGGCTCTGTTTTTTTTTTTGTTATATCCATGTCATGTTTTTATTACATTGTTGTATTTAGCCAGTTGTTACGATTTCTTTTGGTCGTGGAACCTTTGTAAATGAGTCTCTGACTCACAGGTATGTCAAATTCTGAGACTGTAATAAATAATAATAATAATAATGATAAATAATTTCTAAATTAAATGCAGCAGCCATTTTGTTTCTTGAGACAAAGTAATCGAACACACTTAAAAATATCGGTTAGAGCTGAAAACAGTTCACAAGCTATGAAAGTGCACAGTGTTGGGAATAACTTCACTTCCCTTCACTGCTGATGTGCTTGAATGTGGGGCAGGGCCCTCTCAATGTGAGGCAGAGGGGAGCGGCAAAATGATGGATGTCTCAAGATGTCATCCCACACCCATGAGATTTCCTTTCCTCGTTTTCCTGGCCACTCTCTCCTCTGCACTCCGTTTTTATGGCTATTCACCTCTCCCTATTTAAAGCAGCCTAGTGCTTACACCCCCTCCGGTCCTCTTATACTAGTCCCCCCCCCCACTGCCTTCCCCTTCTGTCACCTGGCCCTTTGCCTCGGTAGTACATTCTATTTTATTTGCCTGTTATTTGCGCTATGTATTCCTTCTACGCCATTGGCAACTTGGACTGTGACTACCTACCGTGCTCCAAAATACAAGTTTAAGTATTCTGTTCTTTTTACCCTGTATCTATTACATTCTGGACTTATGCATCTTGTCTCCGATGTACCCCTCCCCTGGGGTGGCACCTGGAAATAAGCCTTGTTCCCGGTAACCAATTTATAAATAAATTAATTAATAAATTAATGTGGGACAGTGAGCGTTATGGCAGAACGTCTTACCTGAGGATTCTCTGTTATTTTGGGGGAGGGGGGGTTTGCATGATGGCCCAGTGGTGCACTTAGGGTTCATGTGTGAAGCCCAAAATTCCTTGCTGAAGCCAGCTGGGGGTGAGCGAGTCATGGAGGTCAGGTGTTGGGCTCCCAGGGAGGGAGGGTGTGAGCCACCTGACATTCGCACACTGTCTACAGGCCAACCAAGGAAAGCCATTGGCGTAGACTTTGAAGGTACACACTCGCCTTCCCTCCCAACCTGGAAGAATGGTGCAGCCCTGTCGACTCAGATTGTTGGGGTGGGGTAGAGGACTTGCGGAACCAGAGGAAGAAAATGAGACAAAAACTGAATAATAAAAAAACAACAAATTAAGAAATACTACTGAAAACCAATGGTGGGAAACCAGCCGTCAGACAGTGAACTGTGCTGTGCATTTTGTAACCAGATATTGTTTAACAGTTTCTGAATACACAAAATGCCATAGCACTGGGTACAGATATCACCGTATGTCCCCCACACGCTGAGCCACACATACTCTGGCACACACTGTGACAAGCAACACGTGACATAAATGTCAACCGTTACGTCACTCTGAAACCAGGACAGTCTGCTGGCTGGCTAAAAATCTAACAGAAGATTGGAGACAGATTTTTTTCTCCATTCAGATGGGGGACTTCAATCTAGGGAAGTGTGGGCTACTGTACATGACTCATCCCTGATCCTGGCAGAAGGCCCAAGAGTCGGCAACGGAGCTGCAGGTAACTTGAGGGAATGCCAGATGAATGGTGAAATCCTGGAATCAGCACAGAAGTCCCAAAGGCAAGCTGCCTCACCCAGCATGGATGCACCTAAAACGAAACTCGCTGTTGACATGAGACACAGTTCTGTGTACATTCTGCTTTAAGTTTTTTTAAACCCCCCCCCCCATTGTACAGTACTGACACTCCAACAAAGACAGCAAATGACTGCCCTGATGGTTGTCATCCAGTGCTGTGTCCCTACCCACCCCAGTGGTAGGGCCCTTGAAAGATGAACCTGCTGTTAAAATAGTGTCCCAGAAGACAGCATCAGGCCTCCATGCGTGGTGTGCATTTCCACAGCTGTGAAGCTGCACAGGTTCACAACAACAATGAGGTCTGACCTAGTGGTTAAGAGTGCACAGCTGTGAACCAGAGTTGGAATCCCACCATCACCATGTACTATGGGAATTCCAAGCAAGTAACAATGTTTTTGTGCTCAACCTGTCAGGAATCTCTCACTAATCACCTCTGTGCTGTTGGAATCTCCCTGTGCACCTAGCATGGCAGCAACAGTTTCTTCCTCCTTCCACTCAGACTGTAAAGCACTTTGGGATACAGTTTGCATGAAAGGTAGCTATATAAAATCTACTTGCATTACAATATTAACTGTGTGGCACTTCTGTGACCAGGCTACCAAACTATGTCTGTCCCCTTTACTTGGCAAGATACTCTTCTAGCCCTTACTGGGAATCAAACCTGAGACCCTCAGTCCCAAAGGCAGCAGCTCTAAACATACAGCTAAAGGAAAATCCCATGAGGTATGAGGTTAGAATGCTACCTTTTTGTTTGTACTTTCTTTTTGATTTAATGAAAAGACATTACAGCTTTTTTTTCCCCTCATGCAAGAGGATTCATTCAGTTACAATAGCAAAATACGGAATATCACTTTGTTCTAGCGCTTACATAGTATGCAGCAGGAGTGGGGGATAAAATAAAATAATTGGCAAATTTTACCAACTGTCCCATAAGAAAGTCCAAGCTGCCAGCTGCTTCATGGCTAAGGTGATAGTCCGTGTGTTAGGTAGAATATCCCAAAATTTGAACTGCACTAACCAGTAGTGCTGTGACCTTTCAAAGTGAAAATATATTAAAGGCAGACCTGTCTCCAGCTCCTATCCATCCTCCATCAAACAATTCACTTACAACAGCTCTCAGTGTACAATATAAGCAACTGAGAGAACATGGACTCAAAATTCAAACTGGGTCAGTACAACTATGAGAAGGGATTAAACATTAGTACCCCTTCCCCAAAATATCACTTCACCCTCGGTATCCTAGTCTCTGACTTTTAACTATTAGGCAAAGTAAAATGAATGACTAGAGAAAAAGTCAGAGTTAGTACTCAGCCTTCCTCCGAATCAGAGCTGGCCACCACATTTTCCAGCCCGGGTTTACCATTAAATTCAGTAGCCACTTTTTCGGACCAGCGACCCGCATCCTTCAGGTCTGTAAATTGCCAACTTCAACCCCCATAAGTGACTCTTAGGCAGGCTGGTAGCAAGAAGGAGCGTACTAATCCCAACAAACAAAGCTTCTGGTGAACTGCATCGAATTGTTCCCTTCTCGAGCTTGTCTGGAAGGAGAGATAAGGAAGTAACTTGATTTCGTGGTTCTGGATCTCCAAGGGAGAAGCTGCATGAGCTGCCCCAATTAGGATGTCCTGGACCTCCGGCCCCATCATCTTCAGGATCACCGTCCTTGGTTGACCTTCCTGCTCTTCCCTACGATCCTCCACACACAGAAAGCTTGCCCTCCCACCTCGGCATACAACATCTGGTCGCGCTGCCTTCTCATATAAATTCCCTAGCATCTGGAACTCTCTCCCCATCGAAATTCGCTCTGCCCAATCTCACCCCTCCCTCATGCTCCTTCTTCCCAGACACACTGCTCCCTGCTGCAACTGCATTTAACCCCCTGAAAACCATCCCCCACTTAATCCCCCTTCCTTTTTTTTTTTTTACTGCATCCCACCTGACATAATAGCCCCTCTTTTCCCAACTCTCTTCTTTCCATCCCACTCTAATTCCTCCCCCATCGACCCGCTTAAATTTCCTCCTTCTCCTCCTCCTCCTCCTCCTCCTGACCTCCTGTCACACCCCTGCTTCCTTTTTTCCCCTCGCTCCACTACTACCACTATCCCGTCTTTTTCCTTTTCTCCATCATCTTGCCAGTTCCAGGTTCCCTTGCAGGGGTCTCAGCACCCTAAAGGGAAGTAGGTTTTTGGCTACCTTTCTTCTCCCCTCTCCATCTTCTTGCCCGTCCTCCATACTCCCCCCCCCACCCCCTTGCAGGGTTCTTGGCATCCTCAGGGGGAGTGGGTTTAAAGGGGTAGGTTCATGGCTTCCTCTCTTCTCTCTACTTAACCTTGCCAGTCCCCCATCCCCTTGCAGGGTACTCAGTATCCTGAGGGGGGGAGTAGGTTTTGGCTACCTTTTCTCTCTTCCTCTGCAAAAAATTTCAATATAGCACTTACGCTGTTAGATATGTATGACTATCTCATAAGAAGTGTCCTAAATGTTAAATATATTGTTCCTACATTAAGTGTATCCATTCACAGTTCACACTTATTTCATAATTTGTATTTGTTTTATTGGCTTTTATTGTAATGGTGGTACCTGTTTTTTTGTACACTGTTCCATATTGTTTTGGTTTTTGGCCCCACCCCCACCCCTCCCCAAGGATGCTTCTGGAAACTAGCTGTTCTCAGCTCATGTTGTCTTTCCTGGTGAAACTTTTCTAAATAAAATAAACTGCTGCAGCCCTGCTCAGATGTCAGCTGCAGGGGATTCTGGGATTTGTAGTTACTGAAGATGTCAGCTTGGAAGTCAAAATATTCAGTCTGATACAATCTACCACACTGCAGTAATCAGTAATTAAAAACATATTCACAATCTCCTATGCTGCAGTAAACAGTAAGTAATTGGGACGAGCCCCACACTTGGGTGTGAGGCTCTAAGTGCTGACTGTTCCGCTTTAATTTTATTCACAGCCTTCACCACTAGATGGCACTACTTTGCACAGGCTGTCTTTTCTTCCTATACATCAGCCATCTTGGTTTTGTACCTGTGCACCATTTTCCTTAAGAATTTTCAATGAGTGGGACCCTGGAAATCTGCATGGCCAGGTCCCAGACCTCTCAGAACAGTTATCTGGCAGGAGTTCTGGGAAATGAGCAATCACCAAATAGTACAACAGGGATCCACTTACAAATGAGATCAGCCCTACAAATACGCTGCCTTTTTCAGAAGCTGGCCCCAAACAAGATTCAGAATGGTGCGTTGTGAGTGCCCATGTCGTGTGTGCGAGTGCATGTGTGGCGTGTGCATGAGAGCCAGTGTGGTGTGTGCCCGCATGGTGTGTGTGTGTGTAAGCCGATGTGGTGAGTGTGTGAGAGCCTTTGTAGTGAGCACGACAGTCCGTGTGGTGAGCGCGTGACAGCATGGTGTTTGTGTGTGTGTATAAGTGTATGTGTGGTGTGTGGGTGCCCATGTGGTGTGTGTCTGTGAGTTGCCCCTGTGGTGTGTGCCCGATAGCCCCTGTGGAGTGTACATCAGTGCTCGTGTTTGATGGCGTGCGTGCCGGTGCCGGTGTGGTGTCTTGTGGCGGTGCTCCGATGTGGTGCGCGCTGGTGCCCGTGTGGTGCGCATGCACCTTGTGGTGTGCGTGACTGCCTTGCGGCATGCTGCGAGTGCTTGTATGGTGTGCTTGTGTGTCTTTGGTTTGGTCTTGTTACTTCAACATATTTTCAAAGTTGTGAGCTAATCAGCTGTTACCCCCTCCCCCTTGCTGTCCCACTCCATTTGTGGGACCTGGGTTTGGAAGCAGACTCAGATGCCTATAACCAGGTGGCAGGTCTAGGGAAATCACTGCTCGTAACAGCTCTGCCCAGCCTGGGGAAGAGTTGGCACTGCAGCACACTGTCGTGGTGCGCATGGGGGAACTACTCACTCGTGAATGGTAGGCATAGACTGCCAACATCACGGTGTGCTAGGCTATCAAGTCTACGACAGGCATCTGGAGAAGTGGGCGGGACTAAGAAAAAGGAAACCCCCTTCCCCAGTCAGGATGTAGGCTATGAGCATTAAACCCTGGCCCACCAGATATGTTCCTGTTGGCAGACAGGGTTGATGGGTCACGGATCACGGCAGGGCCGTGAGAAAAAGCCAGATAAAACAGGGATTGAAAGAAGTTACAAAATGTATTTGGGCTACTAAAAATAAATAAGTCATGCCAGACCAGTTTCACTTTATTGGTCAAAAGTCTTGAATTAGCTGACATCTGCACCCGAGTCAGAGGGGGACTTTTAACTAGCCATAGCCCATTTTAGAATCCCCATTCCTCCCTCGCAAGCACACGTACGCACAAATGCACACATACACTCTCTCCCTCACACACACACACACACACACACACACACGCTGTCACACATTTATTGTCACACTACTTGCCTTTCCTGGTTTCAGCGAATAAATGCTAAACTGTGATCAAGAGGATCCTGTTTTGAGGGGTTCAGAGTGCTAATCCCCAGTACGTTTACTTTGTTACATTTTGCTCAGCAGGATGCAGCCCCACTGGAGATGTAATATCTCATTTACAAGGGCGTCCTGGAGGACAATAACAGCAGCAACAGTCCTAAGGCACTACATAAATCCAGATTCTATTTCATATTATACTGCACTGATCCTGCATCTGGCACATGTATACACAGGTGTACTCGCTCAACCTGAATTAGCCAGTGACAAGCTATATCTGTAACCAGTGATCCAGATAACCTTGGCATTCAAGAGCAATGTACTCACCAGTTTTGACATTACATTAAATGACTAAACTATAATTTTGATGAGTAACAATGCTGTAAACCTAGAAGACAACTCCTTTTGAAGTATCTATGGAGCATTTCCAAGGGTTAAAAGAAGCATCGGTACTCATGAAAATAATTCTTCAAGAGTAGTTCTTAAAAATTGGTGCATAAAACAGGCCAGTACTCACCTTATCAGGAGCACTGTATGTAACAATTTACTGCCCTTTTTCAAAACACTATATTTTACTGCAGAAACAATATATCCCAAAGTACTCAGAGAACACAAGAGCAGCTGATGTCTTTGGTAAAACTTTGGAAAAAACATAATACTGTACTTAGACACAATTCAGCTTGTATTTCATGTGTCTTCTATAGATTTATTCTTGGCATTAGCACTAGGAGCTCAAGGAACAACTACCTTGTTTTCACAATACCACCTCAGTAGTAAATAACAGGGATAAGAAGTACTGAGCGGATGAGAAATAGAAGCTGCTCTGTCTCCAAATATCATGTTTTTCAAAGTTCTTCTCAAGGCGTCAGTGGCTCCTTAATATGCCACCTGGTGGACCAATGACCTGTGACCCTATTTTTGGTGCAGTCTAGAGGCATGCAGGCAGGTGATTGGAAAGAAAAAATCCTACTGATGGCAGCCCTTTCCAGCCTAGGCAGAGCAAGGCACCACATCCATCGCCACAGCTACCCAGTGGCAGGCCACAGACTTGGCTCCCCCTGGACATTGCTGTGGCATCAGAGGAAACTGCACGGGTGTTTCAGGTCATCTAGTGGGTTGACAGAGGGATAGAAAAACATGAAAGAAAGACCCCAACCTTCATTAGAATGATGAGACCAATACACTCAGGCCCCTTCCCATGAGAGCAGACTGACAGATGCCGGGGTGTGCCATTGGGGTCGTGTGGCCAAACTCTCACTCCATTCCATGTGACATGCTACAGTAAAGAAGAATGGGGTGAGATTTAGGCATCACGACCCCAATGGCACACCCCAGCGTCTGTCAGTCTGCGGAGGATAGGGGCGTGAGGTGTGTGTGGGGGGGGATTAGGGGCTCAACCCTAATGTTTCATTTCCAGACTGTTTTCACTTTAACCCTAAATGATGCATTAAACGCATTTTTTTGCCATGAATTTCCTTACTTTTTGAAAAAGTGTAATATAATTAGTAAAAACATGTATTGGTGGGAGCGCACGGCCCCCACCAACTTGCCAATTTTTGCATAACAACATGCATCTGCGGGAAAGTGGACTCTCCGAGCTGTACTCCCACTTATGCAAAGCTAGACAGCCATACAGCTGCCCTATAGGCCACCAAACCCTTGTAACAGTAATCTGCAGATATCTTGCGAACTATAAGAACTAGAAAAACAATTCAAGTGTCATTGTAATCGTGACAGCGAGTACTTCATGCAGCACTGAACGACTGTACCCATATCTCACAAAGTTTCCGAGATATGGGCACCAAAAAGCACTGGACAGGCACTCTTTGAACCTTTGTGACAGTAATTTCACAATATCTCATGAACCATGCAATGTACAAAAATAATTCCACTGCAGGCTTACTCCAGGATTTCAAATCTTTTTCCTGCGGCAACCGCCAGTAGCGAAAAGTCTGTATCTTGCTTTGTTTCTGAGATAACTGCGCCGGACGTCATGACACAGACCGCAATGTAATCCTATGGGAAAAACGTCAAATATGTCACTGAATATCTCTGCAACCAATTAATTCCCCAACACCTAAGCAGTATAATTCACATCTCTAGGACATCCCCTCAACACCCTGCAAATTTCAAGTAAAAAGACCAAACCGTTATGGAAATATGGTCATCCCAATTTGGGCTGTCTGGTCTTCCCTAGGGACATCTGGTCTTTCCCATGGACACTGCAAAATATGCATATATATTTTCCCATAGCATATAATGGGAACTTCAAATTGTAATAACTTTTGAACAGGTTAATATTTCTTTACCAAACAAATGCTGGCATGTTCCTTGGCCCAAGCTTTTTCTACATTCCAAGTTCCAGACCAATAGACCACACAGTGTCCACACAGTGTCCACACAGTGCCACAGACAAACAACATTCAAATGTGGTGAAGAGAACATTTTTTGCCACTTCGTTGCACAAAAAAAACGTATGTTCAACCGAAATGCAACTTGGTAAATCAAGAGATCCACCATATCAGACCATGCATTCCAAATTCCGTGCGAATCCATTGAACAGTTGCAAAGTTATTAACACGCAAAATCTGAGGTTTAACATTAAAGTGCCTAAAAGTGCATTTTGTGGCACTTCGCTGCACAAAAACTGTATATCTGCCTGAAATGCAACTTGGCAAATCAAGGGATCTACCATACCAGACTGTGCTTTCCAAATTTCATGCAAATTTGTTAAACAGTTGCAAAGTTATTAACGAGCAAAATTTGAGGTTTAACATTAAAGTGCCTACTCAACCCTAAATATAGGGGCGTGACCGCACCCCTATAATAATTCCCCAACACCTAAACAGTATAATTCACATCTCTAAGGTATCCCCTCAACACCCTGTAAATTTCAAATAAAAAGACCAAACTGTTATGGAGCTATGCAATCCTAAAATTTTGACACCTTTACAAATTTTTCAGCTGTGAGATCGCAAAATCTTCAACTGTGAGAAAAGACCAGATGGCCAGATTGCCATTCTTCTTTTGCAAAATATACATATAAATTTTCCCATAGGATATAATGGGAAATTAAAAGTTTAATAACATTTGAATGGATTAATATTTTTTCACCAAAACGATGCTGGCATGTTCCTTGGCCCAAGCTCTTTCTACATCCCATGTTTTGGACCAATACTGCCACGGGCGAAAAACGCACAAAAGTGGCGAAAAGTAAATTTTTTGGTGCTTCACTGCACAAAAAACGTACGTCCAACCGAAACATAACTTGGTAAAGCAACAGACCTACCATACCAGACCATGCATTCCAAATTTCGTGTAAATCCGTTGAACAGCTGCAAAGTTATTAACGTGCAACATTTTAGGTTTAACATGAAAGTGCCTACTCAACCCTAAATGTAGGGGTGTGACCGCGGCCCTATAATATACATACACACACACACACACACACACCCTTCCTCAGAAGATCCACGCCACGGGGGAAGTAGCAAAAGTAGAAGTGGCCAGGTTAGCGGAAGATGGGGTGAGTGGTTGCCGGCTTGGGGAGGGGGGGGAGAGAGATGAAGTGGGGTTGGCTGGAGTATATAAAAAAAAAATCCATACAGGAAAAAAAGATGGTTAATAGCATTAATACTGCCCATGACAGGTGTTACCTTGTAAAATTTAAATGCTGACTAGTAATCCAACAAAATCCAGATCCCTTGAGACACAAACATCACCTAAGATTTGCATTGTCTTGCGATTTAGTTTTTTTGCATAAAAACGGCAGAACCAGCCGGCCCGGTGGCGCGAAGGCTGAAGCGTTGACGCCACACCTACGCTCCACGCTTGGCGACCCGGTCAGTGCGGACTCGGTAGCGGTGGGTCGGCGGAGGAAAGCTTGGCGTCCGACGACAGCTTGCCTACTCCGGGGTGGGGATATGGCCATATTCCGGCTCTTGTGTGACCCCGAGCGGAGGCTCAAGGAAGCACATGCCCGCACAGGGGATTGGTCAGACGGCCGCCAAGCAGATCAGACGTCGACGTACGTGTCATGACGTCAGGGGGGAGTATCTGCTAAGGGGAAGGAGAAAACAGGGAAAATGGAAGCCTGCCTCATCCGGGAGGAAGCGGGGCCCTGGGACGTGCCCGCGATTTGCCAGCGCCCACTCGACAGTCCACAGGGCTGGCGAAACTATGAGATTACAGGAGTGCCCCTACCTCGTCCCCACCGGTAACCCTCGGCTCCATGGGGGCCTGTGGACTGTGTGAGCTGGGTCGCAGGTAGCGGGATGTCCGCAGGACAACGCCGAAGGGTCGGAGGAGGCAGGCTAGAGGAGAATAAAATACAATTTCAAAAAAAAAAACAAAAAACGTCAGAACCTTTTTCTTTGGCCTCCACCCATGTGAGATACCATCAGTACAGAAATGTCATAAGCAAATCAAGAGACTGTCATGTTCTTAACCGGCCCCTGGTCAGGCCCCATCTCGAGTACAGTGTCCAGTTCTGGTACAAATCCCGGGTCAGAACCCATCTCGAGTACAGCGTCCAGTTCTGGTACAAATCCCAGGTCAGACCTCATCTCGAGTACAGCGTCCAGTTCTGGTACCAATCCTGGGTCAGACCCCATCTTGAGTACAGTATCCAGTTCTGGTACCAAGCTCGGGTCAGACCCCATCTCGAGTACAGTGTCCAGTTCTGGTACAAATCCCGGGTCAGACCCCATCTCGAGTACAGCGTCCAGTTCTGGTACCAATCCCGGGTCAGACCCCATCTCGAGTACAGCGTCCAGTTCTGGTACCAATCCCGGGTCAGACCCCTTCTTGAGTACAGTGTCCAGTTCTGGTACCATTCCCAGGTCAGACCCCTTCGAGTACAGTGTCCAGTTCTGGTACCAATCCTGGGTCAGACCCCTTCTCGAGTACAGTGTCCAGTTCTGGTACCAATCCTGGGTCAGACCCCATCTCGAGTATAACGTTCATTTCTAGTACCAATCCCGGGTCAGACCCCTTCTCGAGTATAACGTTCATTTCTAGTACCAATCCCGGGTCAGACCCCTTCTCAAGTATAATGTTCATTTCTAGTACCAATCCCGGGTCAGACCCCATCTCAAGTACAGCATCCAGTTCTGGTACCAATCCTGGGTCAGACCCCTTCTCGAGTACAGTGTCCAGTTCTGGTACCAATCCTGGGTCAGACCCCTTCTCGAGTATAACGTTCATTTCTAGTACCAATCCCGGGTCAGACCCCATCTCGAGTACAGTGTCCAGTTCTGGTACCAATCCCGGGTCAGACCCCTTCTCGAGTACAGTGTCCAGTTCTGGTACCAATCCCAGGTCAGACCCCATCTCGAGTACAGTGTCCAGTTCTGGTACCAATCCCGGGTCAGACCCCATCTCAAGTACAGTGTCCAGTTCTGGTACCAATCCCGGGTCAGACCCCATCTCGAGTACAGCGTCCAGTTCTGGTACCAATCCCGGGTCAGACCCCATCTCGAGTACAGCGTCCAGTTCTGGTACCAATCTCGGGTCAGACCCCATCTCGAGCACAGCGTCCAGTTCTGGTACCGATCTCGGGTCAGACCCCATCTCGAGTACAGCGTTCAATTTCTGGTACCAATCCCGGGTCAGACCCCTTCTCCAGCACAGCGTCCAGTTCCGGTACCAGTCCCGGGTCAGACCCCTTCTCCAGCACAGCGTCCAGTTCCGGTACCAGTCCCGGGTCAGACCCCTTCTCCAGCACAGCATCCAGTTCCGGTACCAGTCCGGGTCAGACCCATCTCACACAGCGTCAGTTCAGTACCAGTCCCGGGTCAGACCCCTTCTTGAGTACAGCATCCAGTTCCGGTACCAGTCCCGGGTCAGACCCCATTTCGAGTACAGCGTCCAGTTCCGGTACCAGTCCCGGGTCAGACCCCATCTCGAGTAGTGTTCAGTTCTGGTCCACATATTGAAAGATACTGGCATAATCCAAAACGTCCGGCACTGCAGCCCAGACGGGCTCAGAGAACATTAGTTATGATAGCCAACTGACAGAATAAGGACTCTTATTTGGAGAACAGAAGACTCTGGGGAGACATGATCCCAGTATTCAAATACCTGAGAGGGATAACACCCATTAGATTACACAATGCTCTGCCGAATATCCAAGGATAAGAAAGTAAGGGAACACACCGTGTCACTGCAAGGAGAAAAATGTACGGGAAATGTTGGGAAGGATGACTGTCTGCAATGAGCAGTGAACATGTGGAGCAGGGGGTGCCACTCGACACCATAACTACCCTGGGTTACAGGGTACTCCCGAGGAGTTGGAGTGGGAAAGGACTCGATGGACCAAAGGTGTCTTTCCTGTCCCCAAATCCTGTGTTCCTAGGTCAAGAGAGGGAAACACCACAGATGGCTGTAACCCAGCAGCTGTAATGCGATGCTACAATGCGACTCATGCCAGCCATAAGCCACCCAAGTAATACGGGTAACTGTCATTTCCAAAGCAACATCAGGGATCGTTTTAGTTTTTTTCCATTCTGTGTTTATCCATCTCTGGTGGCCTACTTCCTTTAGACTGGTCCCCAGCCCCTTCACTTGCCAACTCCGAGTACCCTTTCAGCCCTTTAAACACTCCTTACTTTGTAACGCTACCAGTAGGCATATTTATACCCTGCCCAATCTGAAATGTAACCTTCATACAGACTACCATAGGACTGGATTTTGTGGGGGGTAATGACTGCAACAGATTTGAGGCCATTCTACATGATGGTTTTGGTTCCTCAATCTGAATACGTCAATCATTTGCATTTTTCAGTCTCCAGTATAGAGCACCGGGACGGTGATGCTGTTACAGGAGTGGCAGAAACCAAACAGAGCTGCCATCTGTAAAGGAGGCGGGGAGCTAGCTGGCCTCTACCCTAGTTTTCAGTGACTGATACTTGGTCAATCTTAATAAACTCCTGACAACTCAGGCGAATCTTTGCAAAATCATCTATTTTAGACACCCTTCTGCTTCCAGTTCACATCTTGTAGGTATGAAACTTCCTCTTTTCATAGCACCTGGGCCCATAACCAAAACAACAGGGTCCCTATCCGTTACACTTCACCTGCTCCTCCCTGCTGCTTGTTTACAAACGACAGAACAGAGACAGGGCAGGGCCGCAGCTCACAAACTCAAGTGGTGCAGCAGGCCATAGAATGGCTACGTCAGAAAATGTAGTGTGGGATGCTGGAAATTTTCACAAACTCCACAAAGCAGAAACTTTTTTAAAACTTTCTAGTTTATTTTTTCTATACTGCCCTGATGTTTATTACAATCAGGTAATCAAGTCATTTTTAACAATTTCATGTAAATTAAATATTTCCATATTGCATTTCTTCTGCATTAGTTACCCAGTACTGACTTGATAAACTTATAAAAATATGCATATTACAATCAGTTAATTTCAGAAAATACAGAAGCCCTTTGAAAAAGCACAATATTATGTGCAAAACTCAGGGCAGTATTGAAAACATAAACAAGAAAGTTTTAAAGAATTAGTTTTTGCTTTGTGGAGTTTGTGAAAATTTCCAGCATCCCATACCACATTTTCTGATGTTTCTGAGACACCCCAGGGATGCAACATTGAACAGAATACACCATTTCCCTGGATATCTATATTACTAGAACTTTTTTTGTTTGATAAAATGGCTATGCATACAAAGAATAACGCTCTCACTACTCTACACCCAAAATAAGACAATCCATCAAAAAATGAAGTATTAAAAAATATTTTTATTTGCTTAAATCCGAAGTGCAAATGTAGCTAAAGGTGCAACCCCACGTAGGCTCCCAAACAGCACTCCAACTCATTTTGGGCGATTGTGAAGAGAGTCAGACCAGCCAGATTGCGTAGTGTTAAAGGCTAGGGACCTGCACGCCTTCCGCTGAAACGAGGGTGCAGACCTAATGAACGAAGCCATCGGGGGCTGTGCCCCCGCACCCCTCCCCTTCGAGCTCTGTCCATCCTTACAACCTTCACATAACAAATTAATGTCATCTTTCACCCCAAAAAGTAAACATGTAATATCTACGCAAATACGTCATGTGGCTATGCAATGTGACGTATGATCTGCGTCAGTTACGCAGTAAGCGTAGCTCCTCGGCTGGTCCGACTCTCTTCACAATCACCTCATTTTGTACCTTAAGTAGGTGCTTTCTCAACATTCCCCATGAGAAAAGTACCTCAGTATGGCGCAGTGGTTTAAGCCTCTGTGCTACAAATCTAGAGACCTGGGTTTGAATCCCACAGCTCCCACTTGCATACTGTGTGAGCCTGAGCAAGTCATTTAACTTCCCTGTGCTCCCAGGTCATACCTGTAAACAAGCTTTCAGCTTGGTGTGCCACTCCTGGTTAAACAATTGAAAAAAAAAAAAAGTACCTGCTTAAGGTACAAACCATGTCAAGGTGCTTTGTGGGAGCCTACATAGGGTTGCACCTTTAGCGACATCTACACTTATAGGAAATTACAATCTTTTTTATACTTCATCTTTTGGTGGATTTTATTTTGGGGGTTCCTGGTCAAAACTAATGTATCACGGTCCCAAACCGTGCACAGCAAGAGAGATAAAGTAAGGCTAGTGCTCAGAAATAACAGTGAGAGCTACCTTGCCGAAAACCACAAACAGGATCAAAAGTATGTTTGTGGGAGGGCGGGGCTACGGCCCCTGTACTCCCACATTTAAATATAACCAACTCCATGGGGGATGAAACTCGGGGGAAACTGAACAAGTTGGGGGGGAGAACACCACAAAAAATAAAAACAATACAGGTGTGGGGGGGAGGTACAGAAAAATACACTGCCATCGGGAGACCAGGAACAGAACCCTGGTCTCCTGGATGCTCCACCGCCATAGCTGTTCCTGCTCTCCTCCTACACCACGGGAGCAGCTTGGTGAGACACCACCTACTGTACTCCTTTCTCCTCTCCTCAGAAGTGACGACAGCTACAGGGTTAGCGGTAACTCACATACACTACCTTAAACCTGTAGCTGTTTTCACTTTTGCTGTTATTCTGTTTTTACCTCACTCTTTTCCATCACGCTATTCCAACAGCGCTATATTAACAGGATACCATTTGGGGTGTAGTGTAGTGTAAGACACCGGGATGGCCCAGTAGTGTGGAGGGCTGAGGTGCAGGGCAGCATATCTCCCACCATGGGGGTGACCCGGGTTTGAGAATGGACCAGAGTCACTCAGCGGCTTGCTGGGGGAAAGATGACAGCCTCCGGAGATGGCTATCCTTCTTTGGAGAAGGGATACTATGCATACCATGGCTCAGCTGTCACTCAGCAGAGGCTGGGTGACGCAGCAAGCAGCTGTTCACATTCGCTGGACCGACACAGGTGCTGCGGCATCTTTATACTGTGCACACACGTCACTGCGCATGGGCAGGCCCGAGTGGGGAAAGGGAGAAAATGGAAGATAACACCATCCGATGAATCTGCCAACCTCACAGACTCCACATCACCTACCAGGATCCACTCACCCATCGAGGTAACAAGTAGTGGGGTGTCCTGCAGACAGGGGGCGTCAAAGCTGGGGGTCACAGCTGAAAGGGGCTGCCGAGGGGGAAGGGGAGTATAAATTGGAAATTTAAAAAAAAAAAAAAAGGAATGAAGACGAGGGAAATTTAAATATAGGAAATATCACAAATAAGTGGAACTCTCTCTAAAACGTAGTGTTTTTTTTTTAAGGTTTGCCCTTTGATCTCTAAGGCTCTTCAAAGCAATAGTGCAATGAAAAGGGGGCCCGTGGAGGTCTGGTGCACTACCACATGGATAGGTCTCGGTGCACCAATACATTCTGGGCTATTTGTGGTACGGTCAGATTTATTGAAGCTAGTTTAAAAAGCGAAAATTCCTTCAGTGTAAGAGAAAACTACGTCCACTGACCTACGAATCTACGATCTTGCATTGTTTCCTCCTGTTCATGCTCACTTCCATAACCCATTCTTGTTTCGGGGATACTACCTGAAAAATGTCTGCATAAGCTTCGGGAACTCCAAGGTCTCCATCAGGTACAGTGCACAGGAAGCTAGCCAGCAATTGAGAATACAGGAGTTTTTTTTATTTTTATTTTTTAACTACAGTTTGTTTAGCTAAAGGACACAAAAACATCAGATGGGGAGGCAGCGCCAACTGCTGCGCTGGTAAGGTGTGTGGGGGATGAACGCCTCGCTAACACGCATAAAACGCGTTTAAAAAAATCCATTAACCTTTTACAGATTAAGTTCAGAATAACTTTGGAGGAAAAAGTAACCTTTGCTGAGCAAAACTGACTTTTTTAATTCACTTTCATTAATGGGGAAGCCCTTGAAGTAGAATACTGGGGATAGCAGAAATGCAGGCTAACAGAAGCCTGGGCCTAGCAGCAGCGCCACAAACACCATCGCTGCATCTGGAACTGAGCCATCCACGGCATCCTTCCAAACACACCGAATACAACGGGATGAATTTTTATTAATGGTAGCTATAGGAAAAAACAGTAACACAGACAAAAATAAAACAGTCACAACCATCAGAACAAGCTTTATGTAAAAATATCAAGTTTCATTAACAAAAATAACACTGCAGAACGTTTTGTGTCCATGTATAATCAAAATTATATAAGTAAAGGAAAAACGGTAAAGAAAAACAAAATGATTCCAACCCTATATCTTGGAGCTAATTTAGTGCTTTAGATATTCAAAATTTTGCCAACAAGTAAAAAACTCAAAACTTTCAAAAGATTCTTGTATTCTTATTTATAAAACTGATAAACTGAGTTGTTAATCATTTGCAGATTATCCAATGGTCACTACAATTGTTGTTGGACTGTCAACCTGCATCAGGCTTGTCACACCTAATATTTTATGATGGCAAAAACTACCCTGCCCTGCGTGTGCCATAATGAAATATTCCCTTGTTAACACCATAATATCTGAGCACTAGTACCTCATAGGTAACTGCTGCCCAGAGGTTACCTCCCCATTCAGCATCTAGCAGCGCCAAACATTCGGGCGGGAAAGGGCATTCTGAAAACAGGTGGTGGTGTGTTTCTAATATATCAATACAAGAATCCCGAGGGCAATACCTTGCCTTCTTTCATTCGTGCTGCAGTGTGTTATGTACCCCAAGCCTGTTGTAGCAAGAGGGCCACTGAATGCCCCACATACAGGAAGGTATATGGGGTTCTTACAGAATTTTTAGAATCGTGTCCTCCATACCCTCAGGGCAGTTTGGGGAGCAGAGTGTGCAGAAACAAAAAAGGAGTTTAAAATATTATTATTATACAAGATTTTCCCTTTCTGTTCTTCCATTGCTCCAAAACTGAGCTTCTGTTGCCTTAAGTTGGCTAGGCAGTTCTCCTATAAGAGGGTAAGTTAGGGGTCTTCTCTAAAGTGGGCAGCTTTACTTTATTTGCTTTCCAAGCCACGACATTGGGCTCTAACCATGCGTTTACCAAAGGTGCCCACCATTTATCTGTACAGGACATTACTGTACAGATATTCGCCTTAAAAAATATGGAAAAAAGGAAAACCAAGGGATGTGGTTGCCAGATATGTAGGCACTAGTTTCACAGGTTTTCAGGTGAATACCCCAAATAGCCTGAGAGAAATGGATAAAATCTAGCCTCCACATCAGGGGGAGTGGAAAGATGTAACTAAGGAAAAAACATAACATAATAATAGTTTTAACCAAAAAAATGTTCAGTTTTGAAACAGATTTTTCTTTCCATAAGTTCACTTTCTTTTGGGCCACACTCAAGGACTGTTCACAGTTTTCTTTAACTGTATCACATCTGCCAAAAATGATACCTAGTACCTTTGAAAGACTGGTCATTTACTGATATACCCCCAACTGAGTTACAAGCTAATACAATGAAGGGAGTTTTCCTAATGTCCCACAAGAGGTGGCTAGACACTAAACAGGATCATTTTCCTACACAGGTGTGCACATCAGAATGGTCACCTCCAGCATATCCTGACTACCTCCGACTGCAATTAGTCCTCTACTCCCAGGAACTGTTCAACTGTTGTACCCTAGGCTACCAGAGACTGCAGTGAGCGTGCACTCAGCTACTTTGCTCCTGACAGCTGGAATAAACGTTCACCTCGCTCAGGGCACTTCCAACATTCTTTGCCTTCAGAAGGGAACTGATGGCACACAAAGGTTCTGTTACTCTGTCTTTATGACCACTTGTCCTCTTTGTACTGCTCTGAATCTGTTTGTTGGCCCTCAGCAGCTGGAGTTGCCTTGACGGAGTGCAGAGCGGAACCATTTAATTCCATTGAATCCATGGGACTAGAGACTCCTACAATGTCTGTACTATGCTCTTGTGGGCATGTCCTGCAGTATTCCTCTCGTTATCCTGTCATCTTATTGCATCCTTGGTTGCTACACTGCTGCGCATCAATGAGGATTTTTTTTCCTCCATTAAATTGTTTTCAAAAATAACGAACCTAACCAACTTAAAAGGCAGTCTTTAGAATATATACGATATTACAACAAGATGTAACTAAGACAACATTGTGAGAAAGATCACATTATCACATATGCTTTCTTTTTTTCCCCCCGATCTGTTTTACTCCCCTACATGCTCCGGGACCCGCCACTCCTTCAAGCCGCCTTGGTCTCGACTTACCACCTACTACCCTCGCTCAAGCCTCTGTCCTCACAATGCAGCCATCTCTGAGGTAACCCGGCGCAACCCTTCACCAGATAGGTCCCTCTCCTGAGGGGGGAAAGCACCAGTGGGGGTGGCCAGTGCACTCTCTATTTGGCCCCTGGGTGCTGCTGAGGCGGACATGGCTCTCTTGGGGGTTTCAGCGGACCAGCAGCCATCATCCAGCGGATCCTGGAGCTGTTTTCCACTTTCCTGTGGTTTCCCCATTGCGCCGCTCATGCAGTGCTCCCAGTCTCCAACGGGTGCCACCGCCGAGCGAGGTTTCTATACCTAGACCCAGAAGAGGAGAGCAGTCCCGTGGACACTCAATCCTCTTCTTCCCCTGCCAGCCCCTGGCGTCCCGAGTCCGTTTCAGAATCCGGGTCGACGGCATGGTTCAAGGTAATGTATGCTTTCTGAATGTTTCAGTTTCAAGCAGTAAATTGAAAGCTACTGTATCAGCAGTTGTGTGTTGATAATTAATGATTCTTAAGCAGATTCAAAAAGGGACAGAATATGTATTAGAAGTCTTGGGATCTGTTCAGGAGTGCATGACTAATTCTTTCATTGTCTGTAACTGAACTGTACTCATACTAAAAATCATTCTTCCAGCATAGGCATTTTTCCCAATTTCCAATTAGCCAATAGAAATCTTTTCAAGCCCTACTGCTGCTGACTTATCCAGATTATGTACAGTGAAGTATAACCAGTGAAGGTAAGAATGGGATATTTATACTTATAACTTTGGAACACACTTTTTAAACTTCCAACCATATCTTAAGACAGTTGAGCGCAGCTCCACAAACTATGCCTCAGTCCTGCACGGTGCTCAGTTCGTCTCCAGCAGCGCCCACTTGGCAAACGTTTCCTATTTTCCTATCTTTCTGGAGAACAACAGAAAAAATGCAGAATTTCATACTGGATCTACGTGCCCCATGTTTCTAGCTTGCATCTATACGAGTGAGTGAGTTTTCACCTGAAGCCAGGGTGTATAGTCCAACAGTTGTTGCGCTCGCAACAGTACCTTTCAAGCTGTGCAAGTATATCCACTACAGAGAAAACTCAGTTGCACAAGTGTTTCCAAGTGCCTCCGATATGCTACCCTTTGCCTCCCAACTCCCAAATAAAAATCCCAGCTCTGGCATATTATTGTCAATAACTCTAAGCTCTCACCATTGATTGGTTCTGTTCCCTACCTCACGGGCCGTCAACAGTCAATACAGGTTGTAGGCATCCTGTCACAAACCCCTTCTCATCCAAGTTGGGGTCCCATAGAGCTCCATCCTGGGTCCTGTCACAAACCTCTTCCCATCCAAATTGGGGTCCCACAAGGTTCCATCCTGGGTCCTGTCACAAACCCCTTCTCATCCAAGTTGGGGTCCCACAGGGCTCCATCCTGGGTCCTGTCACAAACCCCTTCCCATCCAAGTTGGGGTCCCACAGGGCTCCATCCTGGGTCCTGTCACAAACCCCTTCCCATCCAAGTTGAGGTTCCATAGGGCTCCATCCTGGGTCCTGTCACAAACCCCTTCCCATCCAAATTGGTCCCACAGGGCTCCATCCTGGGTCCTGTCACAAACCTCTTCCCATCCAAATTGGGGTCCCACAAGATTCCATCCTGGGTCCTGTCACAAACCCCTTCCCATCCAAATTGGTCCCACAGGGCTCCATCCTGGGTCCTGTTCTTTTCTCCATTTTCCTGAATGACCTTCCCTCTGCCTATACAAATTTGCATATTCACATGTATGCAAATGAATGGTCATCTTCTCTACTGCTGCTACTCCAGCAGGATTTCCACAACATCCTGCACTGGTTCCAATCCAACCATCTCCAGGTCAGCACCAAAAAAAAAAAAAAAAAACAGTGTCTATGACCCTTGGTACTAGCCAGAAACTGGCCAGGCTTTCGAGACTTCTGGTTTTCACCTCACTGGATGACTCCCCACTTGAAGTGGTGCAATCCTTCAAGCACCTCAGTGTGTGGCTGGACAGCGAGCTAAACTTCTCAGCGCACACTGAAGCCATTCATGCAAAGCTCTGTCCCAAGCTGGCTGCCTTGAACTGCAATAAAGACTGCTTGCCCCCACTGGTCCACCAGGAGCTGGTCACCAAAATGGTGCTTCCAGTTTCCGACTATGCAAATGTAGTCTATAGTACCTTCTCCTCCACTTCCCTAGCCAGACTGGATACCCTTTGCAATGCCTTTTGTCTCTTTGCTAAAAATGACTCCCCCCACCACCACCACTCCTTCTACTCCTCCCTATCCATCCTCTCCCTACCTCCCGTTGCCAGTTACAGTGCACGTCCTTCATTTCCAAGTACTGGTTTGGGTCCCTTCCCTCGTACCTCTCCTCACTCCTATCTCCAGTCCCTCCGTTCCATGATCCCTCCTTTCCAGGGACCATTAAACTTTCTCCACTCCACATCCCTGCTCCTCTGCTCTGGGCTATCTGCCTTCTCCTATCAACTTCCCACACTCTGGAACCTGCCGTTCTATCTCTCCAGGCTCGCTCAGGCATCAGCTGAAACCCTACCCCACCTGTTCCTTACAGGTGGCAATCCCTCTGCCTAACAAGTCTCTAGTGTATCACAGTTCTTGTCTTCTGTGCCTTGCTGTGGCATTCATTGTACTTGTATAGGTGTGCCATGCTGCAGTGTAACTGCACTTTACTCCGTGACAAGATTTGTAACTGGGCAGCATTCCTTAATGCACTGTGTCTGCATGTTATTCTGTGCCAAGAAATGTGACTGAGTTGTGCTCACTATTTCTCCAGTACTCGTTCCCCTGGATCACACCGGGCAATGAACCTTGGCTCAGAGCACCTTTCCCAGTTATTAATTTTCAAATAAATAAATACATAAGGATGTCAGCATCCACCGCTCCTGCTTCCCATAATGTGACAAGAGTCCCTGGTTGCTGTACCCATAGCTGCTCAATACCAGAAACCCAGTTCGCTCCCAAACCCGGATCATCGATGTGGCAGCAGGTAAGACGCACAGCACCTCAGCCCTCCGCACTACTGGGTCACCTCCCCCTTCCCGAGCCTTCTATAATAAAATAAAAAAAAGGCACTTTATTTAAAGCCGCAGTATAATGAAAAATATTTTCAAAAAAGCTAGTTTCCAGGTACAGGCAAAAGAAATATTAACATACATGTTACACCTGCATTTTCAGGTACTTGCCGTGCACTATATATCATATTTATTTTCTCAATCCTAACCCCAACCCTATCCCACTTGTCAAGGGCATGAAGCATAACAAGCAGTGAGTGGCAGCTGTCAAAGAGGACCAGCAGAATGCTGGGGTGTATCAAGAGGGGGAAGGGCAGCAGGACAGGGGATGTTATCCTGCTACTTTGCAATGCCCTGGGGAGGCCCCACCTGGAGTATGGTTCCCCAATACAAAAGGACACATACAGTCGACAGGATACAATGCAGGGGCAGCAAGATGATCAGGGGTATAGGGCACAGGCTCTGAGGGGAGGCCAGAGGCCCTAACAAGTTCACCTTGGAGGAAAAGCAGTTGATAGAGGACATGATCTCCATCTTCCACATACTCACTGATATCGACTCCTCCAGCAGGATGTGGGGCCACACCCTGAAGTTCAGAGCTGGTTAATTCAGGGGTAAAATTAGGAGAATTTTTTTTTCTCCCAGAGGGTGGTGAACCTGTGGTCCAGCCAACCAGCAAAGACTGTGGATATGAAGACAGTACAGGACTTCAAGGTAAGCCTGGGCACTTTATCTGAACCGCTGCTGTTGTGATTTTGAGCTCTGGGTTCCATCCAGCCTTGAACAGCATGCTCTCCAAGTAGAAATGCTGCACGGAGAGTGTGACATATGCTGCAAGCGAGCTGACAGAAAGCATGCAGAGCGGGTGAGACTTGAACACATCGCTGTGCAAACCCACATTTTAGAAGCCTGAGGAGAAGTGTGCAGCCTCCTGCCCAGTGAAATCACTCCTCAGGGCAAGACACACTTCCGACACCTCAACAGGCCTTGAGAAGCAAGCCAACAGTCAAGAGGCTAATGGCTACAGAGCATCTGAAAGAGAATTTGTTTGAAAAGTCTGTTACCCCCCACTTGCAGACTTTCAAGAGTCCCACACAAATGTTTTCATCTCATTCTCCAATGGGGAGGTCGAGTTAAAAAGGTGAAATGAAAAATATGGTCCACCCCCCAAAATTCAACAGTCCTGGAAGCCATACTATGTGGTTAGCAGAAGTTGTAAGCTAGCACACTGTGCGAGCTTCGAATGTTTCCGTGAATCACTGAACAGTCGGGTAGTGCCAGCAGCTTGCTGGATCAGAACGCTCTCTATGACCAGGATTTCTCAAGCCCAGATTTTACGTAGTATCTCAGTTACGTCAGTGTGGCAGCCTGACTGATTTTACAGATAATGTACAGCACTGGACTCGGATGTGGGAAAGTAGATAGAAGGCAGTGTAATCCAATGTCAGAGCACACAGTACTGAACCAGGGGTCCAAGGATCAAATCCCAGCCCAAGCACAGTTTCACTGCATGACCTTGAGCAGGTCACTTAACTTTCCCGTGCTTTCATCCTTCCCAGCTTTAAAATAAGGTAACAATAGAACCCCCCCAAAACAAAGACAAGATACTGCACCTCAGTTGGGCTATAATTTATAAATGAACTATAATTAAAAACTTATAGGGCGCTGCCATGTAACAAAAGCAAACTTTCTGAAACCAAATCGTATTTACGGGATGGTTCTAGTTTTGTTTGACCACCTCAAGGAATCCGGACTGCAGGTCATTGCCCTACCTGGTTCCCAGTGAATGTCAGAGGGCAACAGAGAGGTCACCAGCCCTCAAATTAAAGGCCTTGTATGACGGCACTTCTGTATTGTGTGATTGCATGTTTCTTCCATTTCCCTCCACTCATCTGGCAGTCCTTAAAATAGGCCGACCCTCATGCAGGCAAGGTAGCGGTGTCACTAGTGACTGGAACTTGATGCAGTGCCATAGGCCGCATCCACGGGTTGTAGATGGCAAAGAACACTCAAGCAGGGTGCTAAAAACCTTGAGAAAAAATTCCGTAAAACACAAGACAGATTGCCAGCCCGAGAGGCAGTTCCTCAGGCCCATGGCAAACAGAAATGTCATCCCATCATCGTGGAGAAGCTGGCAAACTAAGAAAGTACCGACATAAAAAGTTACATCACAAAATCCCAAATCAAACCATTATCATCACATATTGCTGTCCGACATCAAATTATCCGGACTGTTGTAATAACTCTGCCCCCCCATTAGATAGTGTTCCTTCCAGCTGTTTTATTTCTGTCCTGTCAGGCGACCACCCAGTCCCAATACCCCACACATCCCACCCCATCATCCTCCACGGATTACATCCCGCGGCATGGCCTTCAGGGACCATTCAGTCCCAACACCGCACACCTTGCCCTCATGCCCTCCATGGATCACCTCCCATGGTATGGCCGTTGGGGCTCACGCAGTACAAAACACCACACACCTTGCCCCATGATCTTCTATGGATCACCTCCGGTGGCGTGGGCTTAAAGACACAGCACGGTCCATCATCCCCCAGCTCTCAGAAGTCCTCGTCTGTTGCTGGAGGAGGACTTGTGGTTCAGGATCGAAGTGTGCTGTCCATTTCTGACAGCAGTCAGGGATTTTATCCCCTATATTTCCATGTAGTGCTGCCTGAAGTGCACATTCTGGCTTGCCTCGACCCTCACTCCATCTCAGTGGGATGCCTGTCCCTCACAAGAGAGCTAGCTCCTCGGCTCACCACAAAGTGACACTGCAGGACCACTCATCCCTGGTCTGGAACTAATGTCACCTGTACGGGAAAACAAACCATTTACACTGCACCACCAGGCAGCACAAGATCAGACAGTGCTCAGCATGCAGTTGGACTGTGTCCTAATTTCACATCAAGCTGACGAGAGGTACGGTTTACAGTCTAAAGCTGCACAAACAAGAACAGCTTCATATAATCTGCATCTCATGAGCCCCTTTTATGGACTGGGATGTGCAGGTGGGATGCCCTTAACTTGCAGCCCAGTTTGATAGTCTCGAATTCTGCACACAGTTACCTGTTTACCACACATCTTGTGCTTTCATCAGGGACACTCCAGAACCCTCCTATTCAGACGTTTAGTTATACTTGCCTTCAACCGGTTCTAACCTGCCCTCTTAATTGCAGCCGTTATGGAAATTGATTTGCTTTGTTTTGTATGTGCGTGTTTTGAAACTTTATCGGCATTCCCCTGGGGCATCTTTTGAGCAGCCTACTTTCGTAGCTATACTAAACACTGCACACGCTGACGGAGTGCTCACAGTTGGTACCTACTGTATGTACAAGTGGCCCCTAGTGTTTTGCAGGCTATTCCAAAGTAGATTTTTGCCCTGCTTCCATTCTTCTGACTGGAATCTGCTGGTGTCCTCTGATCTCCAACTAGACCGGGTTCTGGCCATGTGTACTGCAGAGGAGTCACTGCTCCAGTTCCTTCCCTGATCACTGGATCCTCTCTTCCATTGACACTTCAGAGCTTAGTCCCCTCTGACACGCATACATTCCCACACTGTGACGGGCTAGGGGAACAAATTTTTCTGATGAGCGGGGAATGGGGAGCAGAACCGTAGTGGATCAGAACTCTAGGTGCCCTTGACTGTACATTATCTAACAGCAGACCAGCATGCTGTCCCGTTGTCTCCACCCCCATGCTCCAAGCCCTACTCAATCACTTCCTCTGAATGCCACTTGCCCTTACCCACAGTGTGGTCCTCAAGACACCAGAGGCCAGAGCTGCAGTGCAGGATACCCACCCGACAATACACTCTATCATCTTCGCACTAGCCTACAGCGGCAGCACTCTAAACACAGGATTTGAACCTGTATGACAAGCATGGCAAATGGTACCCTAGCTGCCACACCATCAGACTGGCCCTATTGGATATCTGTATTGAAATGCCCCCGCCTGCCAGACTTAACACCCGCTGTTACACTTATCTCCAGTCTCCCTGAGATCCTCCTGACACCCTATGTGGTCCGACTTATCCCTGCCAAATGGGGTCCCCAGGAAGAAGTGCCTCTTACACTGGAGTTGTTGGTCAGGGTGGGGCAGGTATGGTGCACTACATGGTCAAGTGGCGGGGGGGGGGCTTGCAGGAGGACATCATATAGCACTACCAGGGCCAGTCATTTCCCATTTTCTCCCTTCCCTCTGCCTCCCTCCCCCACATCATGGCTGCACATTCTGACATCCTAGGAAGGACGCACAACAGCACATGGTCACCTACACCACCAAGTGCGCCTCTGCTGGCGCACCACCAGGAGTCAGCTGAGGTGCAGTTCAGGCCACCCCCTGGGAGGAGAACATCCATGTGAACACTCCTAGCCCTCCCTACCAGTTTACACTCCAGCTGCCCCAGGCACGGGTCGTGAACCCGGATCACCAGCATGCTAAGCGGGTGCCTCACTGCCACGGAGCTGACAAATCTGTATTCACTGCAGAATGATATGGGGGGATGAAGTATGGCATGGAGGAGTGTTGGTCAGACAGGAACTGCAAGACAAGTTCAAAAGCAGTCTTCGATGGAGGCAGGGAACAGAGTAGAGGCGACAGTCTCTAGGAGGGCCTTTTGCTAACTGTTCAGCATACAAGGGAGGACTGCTTGCTGGCCAGCAAAGAAGCAGCACTAATGCGCATTAACATCGCCAACTGTTGATTTCTGCTTCTGCAGTGTAAGGTGTGGTGCTGCCTACTGGGGAAGGGGAACAAGATGGGGAAACAGAAGGCTAAAAACATTTACATCCCTGTACTTAGGAAAGCATAGTTGACAGGCTCTAATTTAAAACAAATTCAGACTGTAACGTGAATAACCCTGGACTGCTCACTTTATTTCAATTACATCTTATACATTCTCATACATTACAGGCACGCTGCTTCTGCTGCTGTTTGGCCAGTATCAACTAACAAGACAAAATCCAGCACCCCTTCTCACAAGGACAGTCTAAAAGGGCCAGGAAATCATTGAAACCCTTTTCACGCTTTCTTTTTCCTTTTCCCCAGATTTTAAAAGGGAGTCCTTTTCTGGTTCCATGCTTCAGTCTGAAAAGTAGGCAAGCTTGGCTAAAATGTCAAGGTGACCACCTCAACAACGAAATTCCTACCATATTATTCTAAACTGCATGTCAAAGCCATTTTGTTTGTTTAGAATTTTAAATCCCCGAAGAAATAATAATCAAAATCTAAAATGAATATGCTGTTTCAATGGCTCCCTGTTCTGATCGTCTCCATCACTAAAGGGTGCAAAATCATCACATGATGTACACTAGCAACCCCCACACCCCAGTATGTGTTCTGAATATTTGCATACCAGAAACAAATGTCTAACAACGCCTTGCTAATTATGCACGCTACATGGGGCAAGTTACAGTCTGGTGAGAGTCCTCTGCTCTTTAGCACCATCCTCACACTCAGGGCAAAGGAAAGGACGCTGTCTCACTCTGGCATACAGATCCTTTCAAGGCCATTTTCTGACACACGCCTCCTTTAAGACCACCATACTTCGACAGTTGCAGCGGATGTGGCTTCAAAGTGGAAACTGACTCAATAATAAACAGGAAAAGGAAATGCTGACGAAAAGAAGCAAGGCACTTCTACAAGGAGACTTTATGTATGGCCTTATCTGAAATCCTAAGCTTTCCTTTCTTGCTGTGAGGTCAGAGTTCCTCAAGAGTCAGTGTTGTCCCCATCACCAAGAGGGACAGAGGGCCCACACCTGTGAACCACACCTCAGATGGTGATATGCCATGCAACTCCCCCCCCATATACAGTAATTCATGCAAATGAGGGTGGGTGGGTACATCTCTCTGCCACCAGGGAAGGCAGTGTGGTGCAGTGGGTACAACAGTGTACTGTGAACAGGAGGTTCAAATCCCACCACAGCCACTGCTTTATTATGTAGCCATGGTCGAGTCCCTTGACTTCCCTGTGTTCAAGTCCTCTAGCTGTACCAGTGGGTGAAAGAAGGTCCCCACTGAAATTTGTTGCTGCCTCTCAGCTGGGCTATATATCACAGAGGACTAAACAGTAAAATAAAAAATAGCACATTTACAGGAGAAGGTTGGAGGGTCACAGTCTATGTTGTATGAGGTAGGATGAGAACATTTCAGTTAAAAAGTTATTCCCAGCCTCAGTGCAAACATGAGAAGGTGGGGAGATCAAAGGATGATTTGGGTTTACAGCTGAGAAGCCGACACATGCTCTGTGGGAACAAGGCTTATACAGTCCTCCACTCCTTTTCTATTATAATCATCTCACAAAACTTCAAACAGCGGCATGCGACCTTACAGCACGGCTATGGACTTGATCCCACCAATCAATGCAGGCATGATTGCCTCAAACAATCTGATCTCCTGTAAGACAGGAAAGGCTGTCTGTCCTTCAACCTGAACCCATCTGCTAATGTGTCAAAGGCACAACATTGCAAGCCCTGAGAGTCCAATCGTGCATGGCAGGAAAGGAGCAATGAGTTGCCCATTTTCAACAATGACCCCAGTACCCATTCAAAAACAACAAAAGAAGTAATTTTGTGACCATAAAGGTGGTCAGAGTGTGCAAATTGGCAAGACAATAAGAACACCCTTCCCACCCCATATTCAGTCTCCTGCCATGGAAGGCAGCATCTAAACTTGGCCCAGGACACTTCTGAGTTGACTGCTGTTCTGAATCCGGCAGGCTAGGGATCAAAAGACCAAATGCCAAGCATTCTGGAATGGATGCCTCATCAATGGGAGACACGCGGCTGGTTCAGATTTAGGAATGGCACATGGAGTAGTCAGGGGTGTGATATCCGTGTACTTTTCATTATGATACAATAAGGATTATCCTGCCATTTGGTAGTATTTCTCATTTTAGAACGAAGCATGGAAATCTGATTTGGAGGAGAGAGTAGGATCAGGAATCTGTGCTGCACCATCGCAGTGTGCAGCATCATACAGCACAGTGGTTATCTGTCATTTTCACCACTCTCACCAGGAAAGGCACACTGAGCTCTGACAGCTCGTTTCCAGCAGCGTTCAGAGGGATGGGTTACATGGACCTGTTTTGCTGACAGAGAAACTGTTTGCTAGGACACTGGAGAGCTCCCCTATTCTTATAAGAAGTGCCTTAGGATATTTAGCTGCCAACGCGACAGCCACCAGAGATGGGCAGAATGGGGTTGGTGGAGGACTATGGACCAGCGTTAACATCGCAGTACACTTTGCACTAGTTACAGGTACTGTTAAATTAAGCTAATATGTTTATCTCACTTTAATTTGTTTGATGGGACGGCTCTGCCCCCCATACTTCATTTAAATAAAAAATATTGGGGTGTGGGGGCGATGCCCCCCAACTTAAAGAAAATTAAAATTGAAACACTGCAGCCACACCAGCTAACCATAACTAGCACAAATAGTGTAGTGTACCGCTAATAATGCTGGTCTGCAGACCTCCGGAAATGCCGTCAGACGGGACCACAGTTTAATGTCTCATCTGAAGGATGGCACTATAACCATGTGGCACCTCTCAAGAGCTGCAATACCTGGGTGAGCACTAGGGTCTAAAAGAGCCACTGTGGCTGAAATGCACCAATTTTATTTGCCATATGTGAACTGGATTAGCCACATCATCAGGTTAACTAAAGAGTAAACATTCATAATGCTCAAACGCCTTAGCCAAAGTGGCTACTGGGAACATACAAAAAGTTGGCCAAATTTAATTTACTGTAGCCAATGGCAGTAGTGGTCATCCTTGGCACAAACCAAGACTAAAGGGTCAGTACTGGGTATCGGCTGAAGTCTCTGGTATGGGACCATAGTAACCATGGTTACGGTTTCACAATAATGAATTCTTGTTGGTGGGGGAATATCATGATAAATTGCTGTACTATTCAAGCGATGTCACATTAACAGTAGCCAGGGGCAGCCTGGTAGTGTCATCCTGAGATGCAGGGGTAAGGAAAGGATTAACTGAACGCAAGGATCAGCAGTGGCACACACATTCACTCATTTCTGGGAATGGGAGTATTAGCGAGAGCAATTCCAATCCCTTAGTAAGAGAGAGGTTAGATGGGCTTAATCCTTTGAGCTCAATGTTTTTTCTCTGGACAGATGTGCAGTAATCGACTGTCATTCACAAATGCGGTCTCTGAGCATGGCTATCTCTGTGCCAAAACCAACTGTTCCTTTGGCTTCTACTCGGAGATACGCACTGTGCCTTAACAAGGGTTTCCCAGACCTAGGTAGTCACAGGTCAGTCAAGCACCTTGACTGGATCACAGGACAGCCAACCCAGCCCCCATATTACAGCAAGTCTATAGGGATCTGTTACACTGTAGGAGTCACGTCTTGGTTCACTAGACCTTAGTCACTGAACAATGAGCAGTGTCCACGCCTTTGTATCTAACCGAGGAAAAAAAAAAAAATGGGGAGTTGCACTGGAATTCTGAGAATCAAACTAGATGTCTCAAGCACTCCGGAGTGAATGAAGGTAGACTGGTTCCACCTACACAGGCTGACGAATGTGATCCGGTGACACCACAGATCAGGTGGAGTACAGCTTGAATTTAACACGGATCTTTGAACCTTCTACCTACTATCTCTCTTCTGTGCAAGGAGAATGTGCAACCAGGCTATCTCTAGTAGTATGTGTGTATACATATATGCAGACAGCAACCCCCCTTTGATGTTCCATGCTGTAACATCATAACAGGAACACAAGCGTTATGGCAGGGGTGAACAGGACAAGGACCTGCTCCCTGCGGACTTGCTTACTGGACCCTTTGCTTCCTTGCTGAACCACTGTCCAACAGCAAAGTATTTGTTCATTTGAGAAGATTTCTTTATAGATGCATAGACATTAATGGCAGAAAAGTCTGCCCAGCCTATCTAACTATTCTGCCTTCCCTAGTGGCAATCCTGCCCTTTTATACTTTCCCCCTTTTTCCTAACTTCATTATGCACTCCTTTGCAACCCCTAATGTTGCTCCCTGCTGTTCATTTTTATTTCAAGACAAAACAAATACTGGGCTGAATCAGAAAACCATTTACAAGTAAAACAAGGGCGGTCATAATGCCATTATATAAAGTGTATGTATGCCCATACTTGGACTGTTCATCACAGTTTTGGTCTCCATATCTAAAGTAGGACATTTCGGCTTTGGAAAGAGTACAGGGTAAGGCAACAAAGCTAATCAAACCTCTCAAAGTTTCCATTTGGGGAAAGGTTAACACACCTGAGAATGGACAGTTTAGGAAGACGATGGGTCAGAGGGGAGCTACTACTTAAGTAATAAGGCATAGCAAGAGGTGTGTTATGGTGCAACAACAGTCTGCCTCGGGTGGGCTGAAGCATGATGCAAAGCAGAGTGCTTCCACCACCCCAGAAGGGCTGTTAGCTCACCATAACGCACCCCTGGAGTGCCTCATTTGCGATTATGAAATGGGTCCTTTTAATAAATTGGATCTATTTTTTAAATATATTTTTGTTGAGATACTTTCAGCCTGGCTGAATGTACCTCTTGGCCAATCAGGGGCCAGCATTCCTTCTACCCATTCCATAATTATGTTTAACATAGTTAAAGACCAGGCACTAATGAATCAACTTGGATTTGCTCTCACTAGGAGGGAATAGCTGGCATTTGAAACTAAAACCTAATACATTTTCAAGGAGGGTCATGTTTTACTATCAGAGCAGTGAAAGAATGGCAGCAAAGATGATAAATATATTCAAACACAAGCTGGATGAATATATGGACTCAAATTATAAGGGCAGAACCTAACGGGCAGGGAGACATTCCTGATAAACCTCAGTCTTATGTCTCAAAAACTTAAGAATAAACCTAAGTACTTCCAAATCTATTTACATGGTGCCACATTTAACATTTATAGTCACCATTATGTTAGAGCTTACTTTTTATGGCCTTGAGTTAGCCCTGATATCCCCAGCATGTCCCAAATGGCAAGGGCACAACATATACTGCACGCTGGTTCATCTTATCTCACACGAAAAGTAATGGTAAACTGCGTGTTCAAATACAGCTGAGAATATAGGTGCAAACAGTGCGGCAACCTTATTTCATGATGCTTACAATTAATTATTTCAAATCTAAAAAATATGCTTAAAGCTAACTCAAGGCGAGTAACCAAGAGAACATTACAAGGCAGGAGAATACAGGGAGATCTAAATAAAAAAGGGAGTAAGGGAATACAGGATAAGAGGCAATTGAAGGTGTAAATCTCACCAAAGCCATAGGATCCCACTTAAAATAAGACACTGCATCTCAGCTGGGCTATCCTGTGCAACTAAATTAATAACCAAAATGCCAATGAACGACCATTGTGCTGCCCTAAGCAGAAGCAGGACCTCACTGCAAATAAGATGAGGCATCTCAGGTAGGCTACCCTGCATAAAGTGGTTGTAAGCTGGGAGCAGATAAATCTGAAATATTTTTATTGTCACAGTGAATGGAAAGAGGTGAAGTAATTTAAATTTTCATCAGAAAGAAGAACAATATGTAGGATGCATAAAGGATCCAAGACGGCAGCTACTTTCCAATTTGTGTGGGTTCTGTAAATGCCAATACAGTCAAAAGCCTAAAACCCAGCACAAAGCATCTTGAGTATGCAAATCCATGTGTACTCTGTGTGTGGATGATGCTGACTAGGAAATGTTTCAACTGGTACTACATTTTGCTTGCCATCTCACTACTCAGACCTCACTACAGCCGACTCACGCACACTGAACATAACACTAATCTTAAAATCTATACAAAAGAGTATGCATGACTACATGAGGTGACACAAGCAAAGCTTGCTGTTTAAAAAAAATAAAAAAAGTCAGCCAGCCCGTTGACACAGCGGCATGGCTGCTGCTCCCGAACCAGGTTTGGAAGTGGGTTTGAAACCAGACTTGGGGGAGAAGGATGGAGTGTCCCACAGGTAGCAGGCTCTGCTGCCAGGTGGCAGTACAGGAGTCATTTGGGGGAGGACAGATGCTAGATGGCAACAGAATGTCAGCATGCTTTGTGTGCATGTGCATTCTATGGTTTCCGAGCTACCAGTGTCCTAGGGGTTGAGAGGCAGGTGACGTGGAAAAGCCCTGGAGCGCAGTACAATAAAGCCAGCACACTCAGCCCCCAGTTTCCTTCCACCACAATCTCCAACATCTGATGGACCCACAGGAGGACAAAGAATGCTGGAAATCACACATACATGCACACAGCAGAATCCATCCAGAGGCAGGAGCCTTGGGAACTGCTGAAGAGTGGGTAAGTGCCAGAGAAGTAACAGGATGGGGCTGAGGGCAAGCCGATCTGAGAAGGGCATCTCCAGAGACAGAGTGAATAAAAATAATAGTAAGCATAATAAAAGGCAACATACCGGGCAAACTAGTACCTCCCCAACCCCAAGACAGGTCTAAACCTTGGGAATAAATCATTATTTTTAAAGGTTCCATCAAACAGATATTAAAAACTACTATAAATCCACATTCATGTGAAAAAAGATGTTTTTCACCTCGTCTAGTAACTGCTTTCCATACTTGACCACTGCGCACATAACAGGACGCATTCTATACAGTCTATCGCAGGGCTGTGTTTTCAGCTCCTGTCTACTTTCTTATCCTTCTATCCGACTCCATCAAGTAAAGTATGATGCCTCCCTACCCCCCCTCCAGAATGATCCTCCCTACCCGCCTTCTGAATGATCACAGACATAGTAAAGTTCCCTGAATACGGCAAACTTTTATTTAACTAATTAATTTGATGCTCCCACAGGCCCCCAGCACCCATACTTCTTCTGGCATCCTAGCGTCCTCAGTCTGCCACTGCACTTCCCTCCCTGCATCTGGGTATCAACCTTCAGACTCCAAGGCGGGATCCATCCTCCCCTTTATTTTCAGCATATCCATTTATTCCAGCCTGCCACCCCCTGATTCCCAGCTGAAAGCACCAGGATGTAGATGCACCTGTGAATGTCGGGGGGGGGGTCTAGCTAGAGCAGGGAGGGGACTGGTGGCATGGGTGGCAACTGGAGGTAGCAGCCATCTGGTCTTTTCCACCTTCCATACAGGTTCATGCTGCAGCATCCTGGGAAGAAGGCATACACGATATGTGATCATCCAGGTCAGAAGTGCCTCCACAAGCCACCCTTGCGTGCGGTGTTACAGAGAAACATAGAAGCTGTCAGCAGATAAGGACCTCTTGACCCACCTAGTCTGCCCTATATTCCCTACATACTGTGCCACCAAAGACCCTACTCGATCTCCGTTTTCTCCCCCCCCCCTTGCCTTACTTCTAAGGTCCCCTTGTATCTATCCCATGCATGGTTGTATCCTGTTATCGTTTTAGCATACAACACCTCTGCTGGGAGGCTGTTCCCGGCATTCCCCACCCTCTCTGTGAAGTAGTATTTCCTCACATCTCCTCTGAGCCTTCCCACCCCTCCAGCTTCACAGCGTGACCCCCTTGTCCTGAAGCATCTTTTCCTATGGAAAATGCTACCTTCCTGTACCTTATTAATACCTGTGCGGTATTTGAACGTTTCTATCATATCCTCTCTTTCCCTCCTTTCCTCTAGAGACTACATATTTAGTTCCTGGAGTCTTTCCTCCTAGGGCTTTTGATGCAGGCCCTGCACCATTTTAGTAGCCCTCCTTTGTATCGCCTCCACCCTATCTATGTCCTTCTGAAGGTGGGACCTCAAGAACTGGACACAGTATTCGAGGTCAGGTCTTACCAGTGATTTATACAGGGGAATTACTACCTCCCTCTTTCTACTGGTGATGCCCCTTCCTATGCACCCAAGTATCGATACTAGTCTTCACTACTGCATTATCATACTGCTTTGCTACATTCAGATCATCAGAAATGATTACCTCAGGTCCCTTTCCTGTTTTGTAGTTGCTAATACCTCCCCGCTCAATTGGTATGTTGCGCCTGGGTTTCTGTGCCCCAAGTGCATGATTTTGCACTTTTTTGTACTGAAACCCAGCTGCTATTCCCTTGACTAATCTTCCAGCTTTTCAGATCATCCCTCATTCTTTCCACTCCCGGTGTATCCACTCTGTTGCAGATTTTTGTTTCACTCCAGCCCTTCCGCAATGTCGCTAATAAAGACATTGAAGGCTGGCCCATTGGCACAGTGGTCAGATTTCCACTTGTAATGCCGGCGACCCAGGTTCAGGAACGGACCCGTGTCAAAGGGCCGGTCGGGGTGGGGGGGGGGAGAGAGAGAAGGATGGAGCATCCTAAGGACTGCTCTCCTTCTCCGGGGGGAGGGAGGGGAGTGTGACCAGTGCATAATGGATACCTGGCGGAGGCTGGGGGCACCACAGTAGCTGGCACCAGAACATAGTTCAAGGGGAGGTGTGGATGCCGGGCATCATTGCACGTCCCCGCCCCCCACATGCAGGGGAGAAAATACAGCTGCCTGCCACGTGGATGAAGCCTGCCCCTCCGCTCTGATGAGCTCCCAGGCCGGCTCCCTGACCTATCCCGACACTGCGGCACCTAGGCCCAGTGCTACAACCCCGCCCTGGGGGGTAAGCCAGGGGTATCGAGGGGTCACAGCTAAATGTGGGAGTGGGAACGGAGGGGGCTGTGACCAAGGCTTAGGTAACAGTGGCAGGCAGCACAAAAAAGTATAATAAATAAAAAAAATAAAGAAACTGAAGAGGACCAAGCCCAGACTGACACCTGTGGTACCCCGCTTGTCACCCTGTCTTCTCCAGAGTGGACCCCATTTACCACCACACTGTGATGCTTAGTCTGTTGTTGCGCCAAACCCCCCCCCCCAAGAGAAAAGTTCCATGTGACTGCTGTTTTGCCCTTCCTGCCAGCCCCAGAAGGTGCCACACCATTTTATTTATTTTAATTAAATCTGAGTTTGATGGGGGGGGGGGCGCGCTAGAGATCTGACGTGCTTCAGATCAGCTCCATCAGAGCATTCTGATTTTAAATAAAAATTACCTTTCTGGTTGCTGATTTGCTGGAACTTTTGACACCACTGTCTAGAGCAAGTCGTTCCGAATACTTCTTTACTTTTTTCTCAACAGATGAGAAGCCTGAAAGGAGAGACGGGCAGCATGAGCTCCAAACTGCCACATCAGGCACAACAAGCACAGCAGGCCCCAAAAGCCATGATGGGGTCTAGCAGTGTGAGCAGCCCAAGTGCAACAACTGACAGCCCTCCCCCACCCTGGGACATGGTTCTAAATGTGCGCCAAGAAATGGACAAAATAAAAAAATTAAAAATTGAGAAAATATTGGGAAGAACAGACACGCAAGATTCTAAAACAGAGGGAGCTGTGTCTGTGGCTGAGCAGTTGTTGCAAACTCAGACCTCAGTGTCCGCTCTTACAATGGAGAACTTTTACCTCCAGAGCAAGCTGAAGACTTTGGAAAATTCATCCCGAGCGATGAATCTCCGGGTAGCTGGCCTACCTGAGCACACCGCAGGGGAGGATTTGGTGTCCCACATCAGAACATAGTTGCAGGAGTCACTACCTGGAGATCACCCACTAGAACCTGAAGACACTGGTACGGCATACCGAATAAATTTCCATAGAGCACAAATTAACTCAGACATACTGCACACCATTTTGATCGTCATCACCAAAAGCCCTGAAATAAGAGACTTCATCCTTCACGGGATGAGAGCTAACTTCCCTGTACAAACTGAGAAAACGGAGGTTAAAACATATCTGAACTGGTTTTATGCTACCAGAAGCAGAAGAAAGATGCCTGATCCCCTCAGGCAGCAGCTAAGGAGTTTGGGGATGGCTCAATCACTGTTAGCACCTGCCAGCCTCCGTATTACATATGCAGGCAAACCATTCCAATGTTCAAACCTACCAAGACAAAGAAGAAGATCGCCAAACTTGCGGCAGAGTTTTAAAGTTGCCCACGACAGGACGGTTTGCCATTAGAAGATAAATGAAACTAGACATTCCTGCTGAACTAGTGGATGGTTTTTACGGTGCTCTCTAAACAGAGTTCATTGGGGGAAGGGGGGGGGGGTTATAACATCCTATGCAACTTACTACAGTCCCTCTCTGTATGTTCACTGCCTCCGGAAATACTCCTGCTGACCAGCTGGGGAGTAATGTTTAATTATTATGCTCTCATTCTGCAAAGAGTGGTGTATCTTTATGTTGTAAACATGGCACTGACCACGATGCGTATACCGAGAAGGATGGAGGTTTGGTGTACCTGCTCTGCGTTTCAAGGCTTTTCTCCCCCCAACAGCACTTATTTCCCATCTGCATCACTGTATGAAACAGTGCTTCATAGTAACAGAATCACCTCTGGTCTTAGCGAGTTAGTGTTTTTAAATAAAAACAAATAATTATGGATAACTTAAATCCAATCTTGTGAGAAGAGGAAGGCAAGGGGGGAAGGTAGTGAGGATTAGAAGGACAGCAGAGGGAGACTACACAGAGGAAGAGCAGGAAAAAGCAGACATCCTGAACAGGTTCTTCTGCTCAGTCTTCATAGCCGATCGGCGATGGCCTTTTTCAACAGCTCACTGGTAAGAGGAGTGGTTCCAGAGGACTGAAGGAGAGCAGAGCTAGTTCTTCTCCATAAGAATGGTAGCAGGGAGAAGGCTAGCAATTACAGGCCAATGAGTCTCACATCAGTGATGGGGAAATTAATGGAGACCCTACTAAAGGAGAAGCTAGTGGAGTATCTCATCTAGCAGCACCCGTACTGGATCTGTGCAGTCTCAATCAGTACATGAGGGAGTGCAAGTTTTGGATGGTATCCCTTTTCTTCTTGAATAGCCCCAGATCTGAAAGGAGCATAATCGTGTCATCCAATACAATGCTGAGTGATCCCCCCCACACCAAGCTCTGGATAAGGGATCCTCTAAGATACGTGAGCCTCACCCGGCCGACCTGCAGTGACTCCCAGGCAGAGTGTGAAATCGGGTCGCTGCACTACTGGAGTGAGACAACATTCTTTATTTTTGAGAACATTTGCATGAAAACAGGATCTTTGTGTCTCAGAGATCATCTCATCCTCCTACTTTTGCTTCCGTCCTAGCCCTCTGTGACATCAAGAATCTGCTGTTATGGAAATAACTAGTATGACGCAAACAAGACTGATGCTGTCAGCAGAGGGACAAGTAGGAGGCCTTGAGGAAACCTGAAACACAGAGATCCTTGGACATCTGAATTGGGGCCAGCAGGATCATGTCCCAGACTGGAAGCCTTTCTCCCACACAAGGAGGGGGGAATGGGGGCAAGTGTTGACTGCCTCCCACCACCTGGCATGAGGCAATGCCAGGAAGTACAAGGTTTGGAGGAGCTTGGAGGGATGTGCTGATGTTGCATCCATTATCCCTGATGGTGGCACTGATAAACACAAAAAATAGCCTCTCTGCCTACTGGACAAAGGCCCCTCTCCTACTCCACCGGGCCTCTCTGCTTCAGGCCCACTCTCATAGTTCCCCCCATCCTGGCTTGATGGGAGGGACTGGTCCCGCCAGGAACAGAAGCGTGACCAGCGGGGAGGAGGTCTGTGACCATTTAGGGGCACGGAGGGGTAGAAGGCCAGCAACAGTGTCTGCATAGGATGCCATCGTGAAAACACTTTGCTCAACTGGTTGCTTCCGACTCAAAAAATAGATTTTATTACTGTTACATGACAAAGCCTGAAGGGGCACAGAGTAGCCATGTAAGGTGCAAAAATGTTGCCCACAATACTGGACCCAGGGCTGCTGCCCTCCTACCCCTGCTTCCCACACTACACCCCCTTTCATCCTGCACCTACACTGGTGCAGTCTCCTTGTCCACCCACCCTTTCACACAACCACTGGCCCCCTCCCTGTACTCAGTAGTGCCTTCTGCACAGTGCAGGTTATCGACCAGCACCTTTTTGTATGGTTCTGTATTTTACTTATACAGAATCTGTGCCCTTTTACAATTGTGATTTATAATGCTTACTTTATCTATTTGTGTTAACTGTGTACTCCAGTTCCCCCATCCCCACAGAACACCTCTGGAAATTAGCTGTCACCGGCTGAGTATGTCTTTCCTGGTAAAACTTGTGAAATAAATAAAAAGTCAGGACCAGCCATATCAAGCTATGTTGCGAAAACACTGGACAGTCCTTACCCTCTCCCCATTCTCTCACCGAAAGGTACACGCTCTATAAAATCACTCCCCCCAAAATAAAATTTACTGGATAAAACAGTCACTAATAAGAACCCCCAGCATCAGGAAGTACACCCCCCCAATTTCCAGAAGAGTCTCTTTACATCTAAACATAAAACTACATCTAACAGGAGGTGCTGGTTATTCTGCAAGGTAGGCCTTCACATGGCAGGTGGTGTTTATGAAAAGCAGGGAAAATATTATTAAAATAAATGTACCCCCGCAGCAGTGACAGCAGCAAATTTTAATCTACACAGCAGGAGGCAAATACGTGTGCTGCATTTTCTGGTGATCGGACAAAAGCAGGTATTTAAATAACGCCAATGATCATGGAGACAGCCCAAAGTGCACAGCTAGTCAATGTTACTAGCAGTCCTCTGTGTTTCAGTGAAGCAAAACTGGCCAGTGGTGGTGGGGAGGGGGGGGGGCAGGGTTGAGTGCAACAAAAGCATCACCTATATCTGTTTCCATGTAACACAGCTTAGAGTCCCCAAACTTAAGACACATGCTCCCTGCTTCCAACGGCTGACCCCACACACGCTGGATGCTCAGCCCAGTAGCAAACCATTAAAAAATAAAAAAGTCTACTTCTGCCCACATACAAATAAACAGAAAACCAAAAACCAGAGATAAAATCACAATTCGCACCATCAGATAAAGGTGCCCCAGCCTGTCCTGTCACTTCAAAACAATTACCGAGATATTCTGCTTTTAAGAACCACGCTATTTCATAAAATCAGCTTTCCCACTCACCGTCCCCATCTTCTGTTCTGAGTACCATCCTCTCAGTGTTCTTCCCCAGGCTGGCAATGATGAGGATTTAAAAATGAAATAAATTTCTTTTAAAAAAATACAGGTCCTTGTTTTTCAAACTCTCTCGAGTGGTTAACTCCCAGGCAGCTCTAAGCAGCAAAGAGAAACTTGACCAAACTAGGTAAGAGCAGGTGGGGCCACCAGGTACCTGCAGCTGCCAATCAGAAGGCTTGATCCTGCACTCTGAAGTCCTTGAGCGAACCAGGAGCTAGCTGTGGCCTACCAATAGACTGCCAGCTTTCAGAGTGTGTCATACATCCCCCCATAGAGGAAAAACACACCCTGTTCCTGCTGAGCTGCTGCTCTGACTGTTTTACAATGTGTGAAATCTGTTAACCCTTTAGACTCTGTTGGCTTACAACAGAAAATGAAATACAGTGTCAGGAAGGGAAAAGCATTAACCCATTGGCCACTGACTATTTTAATACATATATCTATATCTATATATATTTTTTTTTAATACAGGTGCCTGGACAGTTTTATAATCAAGCTTCATGTTTCTCCCTTTTTAAAGCAGAGAAACATTAAAGAAGGCTGAGTGGTCCACTGCATACAGCAATTAACTGAGCAGCAGAGGATCCTAGATTTGAATCCTCTACTGGCTCACTGTGTGACCTTGAGCAAGTCACCTGACCCCCCTCAGGCTTCAGTTCCCCCCTTCCCCAACTTTGAAATTCAGCAGAAGCAGGACCCCACTGCAAATGAGACACAAATAGAAAGTCACCAAACCTGTGACTTTGTGATCCTTCAGATCCAGGTCTGAATCCTACAACCATCACTTGCTGTGTAACCCTGAGTAAGTCACTCAACCTCATATTTCTGTAATCTCTCCCTGTGCTCTCTGACTCTCGCTGTGGGCCTACTTCAGTTCTGGGTTCGCAGGAGCTGGTACCAGTCCAATTCCTGACAGCAAGATTAAATTTAAGGGTTCCAATAGCAGCAGACAGGGAATGTCTTGTTGCATATCTCACACACACACACACACACACACACACACACACGTACATACAGGGAGCGGATACTGAAGGGGTCTGCAGCACCTGAATGTAAACAAGTCCCCAAGGCCAGATGAGCTGCACCTGAGGCAGGTACTAAAGCAGATGAGTCTGACTCTAGTAGCCCCCCTCAGCAGGCCTATTTCATGAAGTACTGGCTATGGCACGGGTGCCAGAGGACTGAAGGGTTGTTAATGTATGGTTCCCCTTCATAAGAGTAGGGTCCAGGGACAAAGAAAACCCAGAGAACTACAGGCCAGTGAGAATCATGGAAACAGTGGGCAAGTTGTTGGTGTCAAATCACAAAAGAACAGACAGGGGAGCAGAGTCCTGCAGGAAAACATACGAACAGATGGGAATCAACATGGGTTCGCGTAGGGCATGGCATCTCAAACAAACTTGACTGACTTTTTCAACTCAGTGACACAGGTGGGACAAGGTGTAGGCAGTTGATATTGTATAACTGGACTTCAGTACGCCTTCGGATTGTTAGTTGATTTAGTTTTTGTTGACCAGGAAAGGAGGGCTGGGAAAAAAATGCAGATTTTCAGCCTCATAATGGGGTGGGGGTGGGGATACAGATGCAAACCAACTGAAATTGGTGGTATTTTTAGTGAATGGGGACATCTGCCCAGAACACCGGGGAAAACCCCATCTCTTCTTGCAAAGTGCAAAGTGCCTTGGGATATTTAACGTTCATCTAAACAACCACTAGAAAAGGCAGGCAGGACCTCGATTTAACATTGCATCTGACGGGCAGCACACCCTGACAGTGCAGCATCCCCCTAGTACTGCACTTAGGTGCAGCCATTTTAAGGTACGAGCCCAATCCCACAGCGAGACTAGAACCAGGACCTTCTGGCCCAGAGGTGGATGTGCTACCGAGCCAGGCATTTGGAGCCACATAGGAAGCTTGTTCAGAAAGTGAGGGAACGAGGACTAGAGGAAGGAATGACTAGATGGACTGGCAAATAGTTATCAGACAGAGGGTGGTCCTGAATGGTGAATTCTCTGTCAGAAAGGTCACAAGTGAAGTACCGCAAGGGTCAGTCCCTAACAAAATGCCAAATCGATCTGGGAGTACTACTGTCCTGGGGCTGGTACTCTTTAATATGTACATGAGTGACATCAGGCCAGGGTTACAGGGTAAAGTAAGTCTGCAACCAACACAAAACTATGTGGGAGGGAAACAACGAAGTGGGGGATGGGGGGGATCATCAGCTAGAAAATGGATGTAGAAAAGCTGAAGTAGGGTCCTAGCATAATGTATGTAAATTAAAATAATGAACCCAATTAATTATTTACAAGGCCAGCATGCACCCTCATTGGCTGCTGTGCTGGTTGTTAGACTAACAGGACCACCCAGGAATGCAGAGAAGCATGCAGCATGTTAGTTTCTTTTGGTTTTACTGTTTTTTTTATTTGTACTTTCTGCTCCTGAGCCCTGGCAGGCGGCTATGGCCCTCGGATTGGAGGGACTCTCTCTCCGGTCCCGCCGCTCCCATTAGTTGACCAGTGCCCTTGTTTCATCACAAACTGACTGTTATCATATAAAAAAACACTCGGAAAGCTGCCACCCCATTCACTATAATGGAGCCCCCCCCCCACACACACACACACACACTCTCCCTAGCATCACGTCATAACTTTGCTGAGCGTGGAGGCGGCTCTTCAGACCAGGAAATCCTCCAGGACCCGGCTTAATTAAATTACAAACATTTTTACAATTTCAATATATCAGCATTTATGGACATGTGGAGCTAGAAAGAATTCCCCTGAGGTAAGGCACAGTGTCAATGGCTAAGTAGGTAGCACACTTGCCTCTGAGGCCGGGAGATCAGAAGGCTGTGGGTTCAGCTCCCACATCTAGCACTTGGGTTAATATCCCAGCACTGACACTGTAGTGCAGCATGAGACGGGTGCTGCACTTCTGAGGTGCCGTCTTTTGGATGAGACGTTAAACCGAGGTCCCATCTGCCTGGATTGGTGGTAGTTCAGAAGGATGTTAAAGATCCCATGGCACTTATCGAAAAGAGTAGGGGAATTTCCCTGGTGTTCTGGCCAAATTTCCCTCATTCACTAAAAATACCATCAACAGCTTAATCTGGTTCAAGGTCAGTTGGCATTCATCTGTATCCCCCTCCCCGGGTCATGCCTGAAAATAGGCAGGATTTGTCTAGTGCACTTACCCGGTCAACAAAAACTAAATAAAATAAATATATCGGGTGCAAATGAGAAATTATATAACTTTGTGAATCTCTTTCAACAACAGAATTTGTCATTTTTAAACCAGCACTTGGGAGTCATCAGTTCATGAAAAAACGATTTGCACCACTTTATCGTGCAAACAGCCCCACTCTGCACCAGCTTTTTGTGCAACCACCCCCATTCTGTACAAAACACTCTCATTTTCCCTCAATTTGGTGGGAAAAAATGGACAGTAAAAACAATTTTAAGATTTTGTCAAATGGAATTCGTAGTTTCTGAGAATAAAAAATCATTGGCCCACTCCTCGAGGTAAGAAACACCACAACCAGCAGGGAGTCTAAACTGGTAAAGGGAAAAATCCAGGAAGGATGTTAGAAGCGACGTCTTCACAAGAGTGCAGTACACAGATGGAACAATTCTACTCAGTAATGCCTGCCAACTATCTCGGGGTTCCAATATGAACAATTAGAAACAAATGGGATGCAAGAGCGGAGAAAATTCTCAGAGTGTGCAGTGTGTCTCCATAGGAACCACATGCCGACTTGATGGATTCTTTACTCATCTGTCCTTTCCCATCTCTGCACCTAATGGCAACCACGTTCTCTCCCCTCCCACTGCTGGACTGGAAAGTGCTTTGGGATACTGCGGTATATGAATGGTGCTATACAAATTCACATTCTTTTCCTTCCTTTTCCACTGCTTTCAGTGTCAGATTTTTGGATCAGAGTAGATGTAACACAATTATTTAAGGTCAGAAGGGACTTTAGGTCAATCAGGTTAATTCCTACTATGCAGGCGTTGAATAATAGGCACACTGGGTGAACCTATGCTAATTTACGGGGATTCCCCACCCACTCTACTACCCAGGGTACCCTATAATTCCCTTGCAATAATTTATCATATCTTCCCCACCCCACCCCCCTCCTCCTTCTTTTCCCGCCTTTACATCTCTTTGCCTTTGGCCTTCCCTTAAAGGTGTCCTTTTATTCTGTGGAATGTCTCTAATATTGTTATAAGAATTATTAATATGATGCTCTAAAAATTTATTTTTTCTAAGTCAAGTGCTATGTCTTTTTGTTTTTGGTATCCAGTGCATTTAATTGAAATATGTTCAATAATGAATTAAAATGTTACTAAGGCTTATGGATCAATTACAGATGAGACATTGTAAGAAATGTATGTATGATTAATATGTGAATTTTGTATATATATTCTTTTCACTTTTGCAGACTGCACTTTGTGTGATGTCACAATTATACTGTGTATTTAAACTATCACGAGGGTTTCTTTAGCCACACCCTTGATAAAGGCTTGAACGCCGAACCGCTGGGGTTGCTAGTTTTGCTCCGGCTAATAAATTACTTCTACATCAGTTGTGACTACTTTTGTTATTTTGTTATTTCTCTTGTGGGAGTGCTCACTGTTCTGGACTTACTCTAACCACTAGTCTGCAGTCACTGCCTCAATATTACAGGGGAATTCTGAGCTCCCCAGGAGAAATGTTGCAGGACCTGTAGGTACTGATTAAGTAAACCGCCAGTTAAGTAAGAATTTTAAATAGCTTGCTTACTCGAATAACTATTTTTTATCTAGTTGATCCTGCACCCCCCCTTCCCAGTCCACTATAACAGACAGCTACTGTTCCTAGAGTCCCCCGCCTATGTGCCCGATAGCTGTGTGTAAATGTAACGGTCTCATGCAGCTCAAAGTCTATGTCATGTTGCCGCTCTACCTTCTGGACTCCGGCAAGTACACGTTCAGTGCCCTAAGCCAGTCCTCAAAGGATCTGCCCTGTTAGCCCTGAATCATTTCGGTTACTCAACGCTGCACCATCTCCAGCCTGTGTCTGTCTTTCCTCAGGTGAGGACTCCAGAACTGTGCCCAGTATTCCAGATAGGGCCCCACCAGTGATCTACAGATAGGCAGGCAGTATTACCCATTTCCTCCTGCTATCAGACCCCCTCCCAGTACACCCCCGTATTTGGATTGCCTTGAGGTAGTCGCTGCTGCACTGGCTAAATTGTTTTGTGGAGTCACTTATGACTCTCAGGTCCATCTTCTTCCCTCCAGGGACCATCGCCCCTTTGTTTTACCACAACCCTGTTCCTCAGCTGGCGAGTCGGCCTTCGCCTACATTATCTCCCCTCCCTTGGGAACCAGCTTCCCTCTCCCTTTCATTTCACTGTCTCTCCTGCCTCCATCAAACACCATCTGAGACTCCGTCCCCTACCTCCTTGCTCCTGCTTTCCTTCCTCTTAACAGTCCCCTCACCCTTGGAGTACTGATTAACTACCTACTCTTTGTTTGTTCGTTCAGTGTTGCACTTTCCATGGTTATTATGCGTTTTAATTTTACACTCTTCTTGTTACACTGTATTTACTTTGCTCCCCTCCCCCGGGTCACACCTGGGAACAAGCTCTGGCTCAGTGTGCCTTTCCTGGTTACCAATTTTCAAATAACTAGCTTTGTCAATTAATCACAAACTAAAGACATGGACGGATTTGTAATTACCACAAGCTCTGAACATGTTGGTGTTATATGCATCTATTTCCCTCCAGTACTAGAGATGGGAGTACATTTCCAGAGTGTGGAGCGATTCTTCTGTGTTGGTGAGCCTGTTTACCTTTGCTGTTTGTTCTTGGTAATGGATGGGAGTTTGACCTTGCCGGTGTATGCACCGGATCCCGGGACCATATGCATGGCCTCCCTCTGTCTGTTTTCTCTGTTGTTAACAGGCTAGGTTGCACAAACATGTTCAAATAAATAAATCAGAGCCATTTGTCCAAAAATGAGGATTTATATCTCGGCATAAAGAAGAGTCCTTGGAAAGCAGACAACAGGGCCATGGTGAAACAGCAGGTTTAGTTGCAATCGGAGCTTCCCAGTGCAGCTCAGAAGAAGTTCTGGAATTTGGTTCAAGACCCCCATTTTTGATTTTGGGGCTCCCCAGACTAGACTCATTACTGAGAATCCTGCTTTGGTAACAGTACTATAACAGATACTTTACAATACAATGGAGACAATTATATTACAGTTACAGAACCAGCAGCAGGTCTAACACCAATACACTGTGGTATCAGTTACTGTGATATTTACTTAATACAAGTTGCAGATGCAGAAATTTACATTTAAAGTCTGACTCTGTTTATAACCTTCGCAGGGTCAGTGGGAGGTTGTTCCATGTCTCTGAACCCAGGTAGGAGAAGGCTCTTTTCGGACTGTCGGACTACACAGATTTTTGGCCGATGGGCTTTGAATGCTTCGGTAGGTGTTTCGGGCTAAATGATTTATTACAGGCCCAGGTGACTTGTTTGTTTTTGCCAGGTTTTGCAGTAGGACTCCCCACTAGTAATTCAAACAGTAGGAGACAGTACCCCCACATGTGTAGAGTAGGCAAAGCTGGCTCTGTTTATAGGACAGGGGAGTACAAACCTTAAAACATGTTACTGAGTTTGATATTGAAGTCACGTGGGATGGTGTCCTCAAGCATTCCTAGAGAGATCCTCATGTCAGGACAGTCGCTGAAAGTTTCTTCCATTCTGATGGATGGCACAGGTAGTTTGCTTTTTGCTGAAACAGTTTGTCGGTTTCCTTCAAGGACGTACCTACGGAGCCAACCATGCAACAGTACGCTTCACTGAGAAGTCAACAAACAAGCGTAAACTTGTCTAAATAAATATGTCTGGAGTTTGACATTCCAGCGTGAACAGGCCTAATTTATCTCGAGCTGCATCACTTCTCCGTCTGTAGCGGCATCTCCTCCAGTCCAGGACTCATGTAGTTGCACTTCACCCAGGACAACCCAGGGGTGCTGCAACATCTCATATATGGAGGGAGGTTTGCTGCTACCCAATTTTGCAGGCTGGGACCAAAGAATGGGGATGTCAAGTGACTTGCCCAAGGTCACCTAGAGTGTATGTGACTGTGGTGGGATTTGAACCCAGATCTCGTATGTCCTCTGCTTTAAAAAGCAGCTGACATGATCAGGGCAGGCAACTTATACTATGCAGTTGTCTGCCCTAGGAGCCTTTTCAGCTATAAATTACTATTTTCTGCTGTGCGGTTTTAAACATATTTGCCTCGTAAAACCTGGCTCGTAACTTCCGTGTACAAGCTGGGCCATCACGAAGCAGTGTAGCCCTGCCCTTGAAAACAGCATAATCATGACGCAAAGTTGGGCTCGGGGCTGCAGAATTGTCCATGAAGAATGTTTACATGTACGGGGCTAATACATATAGTATATATGTTCTTTGCAAAAATCTACATTAATGCAGCAGTTAGAGTAGATAGCAAACTGTAAAAAAGAGGGAAATACGACGTTAGGGTTTCTAACCCCAACACCCCACCCCCACCCTGCACACCAATAGGCGTCGGGAGTGTGCCTTGGGGTTGTCACCCCTAACGCTCACCCATTCCATAAGTAAATAAGCTGAGATGGGTACAGTATGGAGAATGGGGTAAGTGTCAGGGGTAATGGCCCCAAGGCACCCGACGCCTGTTGGTGTGTGCAGGATGGGGTGTTAGGGTTGGAAACCCTAACATCCTATTTCCCTCCTTTTTATGGTTTGAGATCAACCCTAACTGATGCATTAATGTAGTTTTTTTGCAAAGAATTTCCTTACTTTTTGAAATAATGTAATCGTAGCCTTATTTGCCTGTGGGAGCCAAAAGAACACTGGTATTTCAGTCATAGAATTGAGAAAAAGAGCTTAGCAAAAATTAGACAATATATCCAAGGGTGCAGCTAAAACACAGAGTTCACATGATACTGTATTAGACATTATAATGGGCTCTCTGTTCTCATCATCTTATTGTATGTGGCATTTAAATGGACACAATTCCATAAATAAAACAGCTCTTTATTCCGTATTGAATACCAGTAAAGAGAAAATATATATAAATTAATTAGAATATACATATAATATCAAGAAATCAACTAAAACTAATATCAGTTTCCTCACACTCATCATACTCGTACTATTCATGTGAGAAGCATTCCTAGTGTTTCTTTTTAACTGCCTTTCAAATTCAAATATGATGAAGTGGCTTCAAGGTTTCAGGAATTTCACCAAAGCCTCAAACTTGCAAACATGAAATCCATGAAAATGTTTAGGCTGTTCTGTGTATTTGCACTCAGTGTGAGCACACATCATATAAATAAACTGTTTTCAATATCTCTAGAACAACAGGCCGGCCCAGTGGCGCTGAGGGTTGAGGCGCTGGACGCCACACATCACTCTATGCTGGCAACCCGGGTTCGGGAATGGACTCATGTTGCCAGGGTCAGCAGGGGCGGAGAGGGATTGAGCATCTGTAGACTGCTCTCCCTCTCTGGGGAAGGGGGGACTTTACTGGTTGGCGTATCAGTGACCTCTAGCGGAGGCTGGGGATTGGTGCATTGGCGCTACACGAGAAGGGGTGGGCTTGAGGCACAACGCTGGGAGGAGCGCATGCGGACGCGTGCGTGCCCCCCTCCATTGGCATCACTGCACGCACCAAGCTCACACTGGGGGATCGAACAAGTGAAAATGGCTCCAATCATGGTGGCATGATGGCCATCTCAGGGGAGGATTGGTCGGCTCCAAGGTGCGCGGCATATACTGGATCCTGGTTCGGTGGAAGAGCGTGGGGGGGGGGCTGTCCGCCGGCCTGCCATGGGGGGCAAGCCGCAGGGGTTGCAGCCATGGGACCTACATGGGAGCTGACTGGATCTTCAGGATGGCGGCCTGAAAAAGACCGAAGGGATGCCAAGAAGTCAAGGTCGGCAGACTGGGGGCCAGGGAGAAAAAGGACTAACTAAAAAAAATATATATATATATATATACACACAGTATATATCTAGAACGAATCACGTACCACAGCTTTCTTTTTATTCTTTGGTGAAAAAGATGAAAAATGTAAAATGAGTTAAGAACAGTACCTCTAAATAAGGAGTTTTCATAAGACTGTCACCTTAAAACAGAGCAAGGCAAGTAGAGATTCCATTAATATATGCCAGTTGTGGGGGTTAGAATACAGGCAGAACTCCAGGACATATCCATGTTCATTTTCTAAGAGAGTTTCTGCTCAAAGGTTACCTGGGCTTCTTCCCCCTCAAATGTCTCCAGCGGCTACCTCCACCAAACTGCTAGACTCCACTGCTCGCTCGGTCTCCTTAATTTCAGCCAAATTTATCTTTTGAAGGGAGTTATCCCCAGGGCCAACGTCCACCTTCACCAAAACAATGTCTCTGCATGGGCCAGCTAAGGATAACCACCACAGGTGGAATGCAAACAAACTTATCTCCCCTCTCTTAGGTTGGGGTCAGGAGACAAAGGTCTCAAACAGCTTTACAGGGCTGCAGCTAAGAATTGTGGGGGCCCAGGACAAATAATTTGAGCTGGGCCCCATTTCCCAAACCAGCTAATGCTGGGGGACCACCAGGCCTGAGGCCTCTTAAAATACCATGGCTCACCAGCTCAGGCTTTGCCTTTTTGTCTCCACTAAAACTTAGTTTTCCAATGGGGCTATGACGAGTCGGGCTGGGTAACATTTTTAGAGATCATATATAAAATAGATACTCAGTAGTCACCACCCAGCCCCCAGACAACATCAAACAAAATAACTAACAAACCAAATGAGATCACTGTTTGTGAAGATTAATATTGATAGCCACATACTCTGGTTATGATGAAACAAACCAAACACCACGATTCACAAAGGAGATGTCAGATGAGATCGTATCAGCAACAGCAGCAGCACACAGACACAGTCACTAACATTACTGTTTCTGTCAGGCAGCTGCCAGTGAGCACAGCAGGAGGTCGGGCACAGTGAACAATTACTTTTACTGGCACTCAGATTCTGACTGGCAAAGTGGCAAAAACTTAAGAACACCCCGCCTTCCCCCAGGGAAACCCAGTCCACTGCACCAACTTAACTCACCACCTGTTAGGCTGAGACAGTCCAGACTTAAATATAGCCTCCTGGCTCAAGCTTTTCAAAATCAAATCTCTCTCCCTCTCATAGTCTTGATATGGAATATATTGCCAAGGTGCGACTGCAAGCTGAGTGGGACGGTCCACGATGACAGAGTCGGACAGGAGCAAATAAGCAGCAGACTGACTGATCACCAAGATGCTGCCAGGGTCAGCAGCTCAGTATTCACACACACGTTGTCATCTGGTGGGCAGGAGACTGAGTCGCACGACTCGTACTATGCGCTAATCATCCTCCTCCACCACCATGTGATGGTGATGTATGGTCCTCCTCTGAGCCTTTCAACTCGCCCGTGGTCCACTCCTGCTCCATCTCACGGCCTGCCACTTCAGTCTCACAGTCTGTGTCTACAGATGTCAGAGATTTAAAATAATTGTTGTTGGCAACGGGATGGAGGTTGTGGCCCATTACTAGGAGAGGAATTAAATGTACCGTATGCCCCCCTCTGGGCTGGTGGGGCCCCACAGTGTGTGCGGGGGGGACAGAAAATGTAAAAACAAAAAACACCAGCACAGCTCCTTGTGCGGGCCCCCTAGAGCCCGGGGCCCAGGACAACAGTCCCGGTTGTCCTTTCCCCCATGACGGCAGCCCTGCAGCTTTATGATTCAGGCAGTTTGGACATCGGCATCCTTTACCAACTTTCCAATTACCCTCCATTCTTCCCTTCCAATTCTCCTTTACTCAAGCTGCAGGTCCATATATACACCTGAAAACAAACAAGAAAATGGCACTCTAAGTGCAATAAATTATATCACTGATTGGTATTTAGTTCCCAGCTTCCCTAGGCAAGGTTTGCATACCTGTATAAGATTTTAAACTTGCATTGTAGCACTCCATGGTGCAAAACACTCGGGTAGTATCGCTGTGCTCATTTGTTGACCTTCAGCCCAACCACCTGCTACAAGCCTGCTCCAGCTCCAAACACCACTGTCGGCAGTTCTCCCAAGCAGACTTATCTCAGGGCAGCTGTAGTCCACAAATACAGGTTACTCACCTGTAACAGGAGTTCTAGGAATGGTATATGTTGTTCATCCACACTTATTGGCAGGTCCCTTGCCGCTTTAAATCTTGCCGGAAGGTCTTCAAGCTGGCTCCTCCCACCCACCCGGGTGGTAAAACTCTCAGCTCCGCCCCATGACGCCAGATCTTCAGCCCGCTGAAGCCAGGCTGTGTGTCGGCTGGAGGTTGGTGGAATATGTGGATGAACAACATATACCATTCCTAGAACTCCTGTTACAGGTGAGTAACCTGTATTTCTAGGGACATGGATATGTTGTTCATCCACACTTATTGGCAGACTCCTAGCAGTTCTCCGGGAGGAGGGAGGCAAGGCGCACACCCCTACTTAGGTAGAAAGACTGGAGAACTGAGGCCCCGACCAGCACCCCGGCGCGACCCAAGGTCGATGTGGAAGGGGAACGATAAAGCCTGCTTCCGGGCAGAAGCCCTGCGGATACCCTGGACCAGAGTATCCTTGAAAGCAGCGCCACCGATGCAGCGGAAGGACGGGTAAATGAGCGCTATCCTCTGGGAGGCTCCATGCCCGGCCGCCTATAGTGGAGACCCATGCAGGGGTGACCCGCCCGCTCGTCGTCCACTGGGCTGCAAATCTGCTAGATGCAGCTTCAGCGAAGATGATGAACAGCTGGCGAATCTCTCCCGAACTTTAGCTTTACGCTCCCTAGGTAGGCGAGTGTTAAACCGGTTCCTATGGAACCCGTATACAGCCTCCGAGGTGTGAATGGGGATAAACCCCGGTAGAGGCAATACCCCTGAAGGGAAGACTCCGCCACCGCCCTCGGAAGGACTTCGGGTGGGGTGCAGGACAACCTAGTCCCTGTGGAAGACCGGATAGGGAGGTTAAAGGAGCGCCTGGAACTCTCCCCACCTTCTGGATGGCGGAGTAGCCCCAAGAAGGTGTTCTTCCACAACAGGTGGGGGAAACTCGCACCTGTGCAAAGGTTCGGATGGTTTGCTCATGAGCTAAGCCCATACCAGCAAGGATCCCACAGAAACGAGGATACTCTCCCCAAAAGGGGAGGCGTGATCGAGGCTTAGAAGTGCCAGACCACCTTCTCCGCACCACCAACTGCCTCCCGGCCCGCGCCCGGAAGACAGGGGTGACCCACAGAAGCACCTAGAGGGTCGTCAGCCGAAGCCCTGGTTTAAGGATGGACCGCAGATGGTCCAGAATGCTCGTCCAGGGATGGGGAGGGCATAGCCCTGTCCCATCATCAAAAGGGAGAACTTCTCCCAGAGGACGAGCATCTTGGCCGATTTCTTAGCAGGACGCCTCGAAGGTCGAGGACCTTGCCGAAAGACCCTAGGCCTGGCCCCTAGCCACACAGGGGTCGGCCTACAGGTGCAGGGATTGAAGGTCCAGATGGATAACCTTCCCCTGAAAAGGAAAGACAGGACCGGGAGGACTAGAGGCCGCCTCGGGAGCCTGGGGCTGAGACTGAGGAGAGCTGGATACTAGAACTGGCAATCCAGTCTGGGGCTACCAGCATCACCTGTGCCAAGTCCCTCCTCGCCTTGCCCGTAGGTCAAGGGAAATGAGGGAGAGGCACGGAGGGGCCCGGGGTCCGAGGCCCCGATGGCATCCCCTGCAGCAGACCTTGCTGAGGGGGTGGGTAAAAAACAGCCTCGGCCTCGTATTCTCCTCGGAGGGAAGAGGGAGAAGATCCTGTGCTACCTCCGGCAGGGGACCACTCATGAGCGCAGCCTATGCCCGGCTTAGGGCAGCAGCCAGGGGTGGGGCTCCTGCCATCAAATGGCTGGGAACCCTCGACTGCGCAGCAACCCAATGCGGAGAACCTCCTTGCACCGAGACAAGGATCGACCGAACCTGGCGGGGTAGGTAGCACATGGTCGTGGTGTTGTCCTACTGGACTTAGACCTCTAGACTCCGTACAAGTGGAGCGAGCGGTGCAAGCTAAGCGGACCGCCTGTGCTCCAGTGAGCAGGAAGGACATCGGGACTCGCGAGAGGACCAGAGGCGAAGCAATCTGTATTCCCCTAGATGGGCACCCCACCCATCCGAGAAGCATCGGTCGGAGAAGACCGCCGACTCAGTGCGAACGAACAGGATGTTCTCCTTCCGAAGTTGGAACGGTCCAAAGGGAGCATTCTCTTAACTCCTGGGCTGTTAGTCACGAACTGGTCCAAAGGACGCAGCGCTCTGACCTCTGGCTGGCACCTCCCACTAAGGGAAGGCTGCCCTGAGGCCCAGGAGGAGCAGGAGGTCCTGGCAGGACATAATTACCCGGCCAACCCGACCGGGTAAAGGAGGAAGAACCTCAGCCCTGTCCGCCTGGAGCTGAGCTCGGACTCAAGAGTCGAGCTTAGTCCCGAAGAAGCTTCACCGCTAAGGTACGAGTTCCCACTTGGCTCCTGAAATGGGAAACCAGTCTGCCTTCCGGGTGGGGTTACATCCGGACCCTTCAGTGCCGCAGAGACTGCTGAGCAAAAGAAGGGCCTGGCTAGGAACTCGTAAGGAGATCCCCCGCAAAGAAGGGGTGGAGTCTCCCAAGAAACGGACGGAACGAGGAGTAGGTACATCCTGGAGACCCAGGAAACAGCCACACGCCAAGTTCTGAGGATGGGATATCTGAAGTAGAGAGACCATCCAGGCGTGCGGAAGAATGGGTGCGAGCCCCCGTCCGTATGAGGCCAGGAATACCTGGACACGAACTCAGGGTTGGGGGGGGGTCCGCAGCCTTCCTGATCACCTCTAACTAGAGGGCCAGGCATGTCGGTACGACTGACACAGAGGCAGTGGACCCAAGATCCCCATGGGGCAACGGCTCAAAAGGGAAACCGCTCACAACCTGCGACAGGATCTACCCTTAAATACCTCCAGAACGAGGTGTGGAGCCGTCCCCCCATGGGGAAACCCGGGCTGGGACAACGGGGCCCGGGCAGTGCCCCTTGGCCCGTCACTGAGCAGGCTTGGAGGGGGAAGGAGTCGAGGGGGCTCTCGGTTTCCTGCCTCCCTGCTTCCTTCTGGGGGAAGATGCTGGACTGGCAACAGGCCGCCCAGCGCATGCCTGCTGGCCCTTATGCTGGGCCGGTTGAGCCGCAGGGCTCAGGGGGCAAAGGGGCTTACGCAAAGGCTGATGGCTGCCCTTGACCCTCCGGGCGAGAGTGACCAAGTCCGGAGTGGCATCGGACTTCTCGGGCCCTTGGATATGTCCCTCCACTCCAGGGCCGAAAAGGTCAGTCCCCAAGAAGGGGATGTCCGCCAACTAGTGCTGGGTTTCCAAGGAAAAAGAGGATAACCTCAGCCACGCCCTGAGGCGCATGGCCACTGTGGCCGCCACCGATCTGGCAGAGGAGTCACCCAGATCCAGAGCCATCTGGAGCTGTTGTATTGCCACCGCCCTACCCTGGTCCCGTACCCGCCAGACCGTGGTCCGCAGTTCGGCCGGGAGATGAGGCAGAACCTCGTCCAGGGAGCCCAGAAGGGCGTGGGAACAGTGTGCCATAAGAGCCGCTGAGCTGGCCTGACGGAGGCCTAGGGAGGATGCAGCGTAAACCTTGCGCCCGACGTAGTCCATCCTTCTGGACTCTTTGTCAGGGGGTCTATCCACATCCCCAGCGTTTCCAAGACATTGGAAAACGTCATCGGTGACTACCCCTTCAGCCGAGGGGTGCTCCAAGAAACCGGGCAGAGAACTGACAGGGACAGGGTACCTCCGAGCCACCCTGGCCGAAGGCACAGGGCAGGAAGTAGACCGCCGCCATAGCTCCAAGGCTGGGCCCACGATAGCCTCAGCCACTGGGAAGGCCTCCGAGGAGAACCCCCTCGTTCCAGAATCTCCGTAAGGGGGTAAGGTGCCCGTCTGGAGATGGGCTCGAGCTGCATCCCAGTGAATTCTGAAATGAGCTGAAGCAGACCCTTCAAAGACGATGGTCTGTCATCTACGGAATGTTCCTGGGAAGACCCCGGGTCCTCCCTGCTAGGAAACATAGCAGAGCCGGCTTCAGGCTCTGAAGGGTCTGCAAAAAGCTGCCGCAGGCCTGAGGCACTCTTCGTCCACCGGGGTCGGGCAGGAGTGAGGGGACCGAGTGACCTGAAGAACAGGTCATGGCCTGGCCTGAACCCCGCCCGGCGGAGGGGCAGCGAAGGTCAGACGAGCAACCGGCCCTGGAGAGGGCTCCTCGACTGATTCGAACGGCTGCCGACCGAGTGGCGGCTGCTTGCTATCCGGAGAATGAATCGGGGTCGATTGATACCCGGACAACAACTGCTATCGCCACATAAGTTCCTCGTAACACCGACGCCAACGGCATCGAAACCGCTCCTCATCCGAGGAGGGGGGACGAGAAGAACGCAGTTACTTTAACCCGGTGCCTCACCGAGAACACAGATCAGTGGAGTGGCTAGACCAAGAGGTTGACTGAGACCCAAATCCTCGGGGACCGAGGCGGGCCTGGGAAGGAGCCGGATGCACCCGCCCCTCCCTTCGCTCAGAAGAAAGGACCGAGGCTGTCGCCCGGGCGGGACGGATACTTCAGCCTCCACCGGAGGCGGAGGGATGGCGTGCACCAGAAGACCCCCAAAGACGGGTCGAGAGACTCGACAACCGCCGACAGGGGACCTGGCCGGCTGACCTGGCAGGGGACACCGTGAGGCCAGTGGCGAGCATCTCGACAGTCGGCGTCGGCCGGCTGAGGGAGGGAAGAGTTCCTGCTCCCGACCGACGAAGAGACCCCGCCTGCGGCCCTTTAGCCTTAGGCCAAGCGGCAGGGCTCCAGGGTCCCTCTCCCTTGGAGAAGAGGGAATGACGAAGCTCCTTGAACGAAGCTGCATGAGTTGAATCCAAGGAAAGCGGATAAGCGCCACAACCGAGGGAAGGGGGACCGCCTCTCCCGCAGGATCAAACTGCTGGAGAAACAGTCGAAGCACACCCGCCGGTCTGAGGGAATTCGAGCGGAAAACGACCGGATGTCCGAGCCCCGAACGGGCCGCGGGGTCCTCCAGAGAGCTGACCAAAAGGGCAGAACAGAAATTGCAAGCCTGAGGATCGTGATCCAAGTCCAGGCAATAAACGCACGTGGAAAGCAAGTCTCTCCTGGTGGAACTAACTGTGCGCCTCTCGGGGCCGGAAAAGGACTGAGCCATCGCCGTAGCGAAGAAGAAAAGATCGAAGTTTCAGAAAGAACACTTCCAATGATTTCGAAGACCGAAATTTTCAGGAACCAGTCGAGAACGCAGAGCGCTAAGGAGGGAACCTGAGCTTCCAAGCGGTAAGGAAGATCTGGCGTCATGGGGCGGAGCCGCGAGTTTTACCACCCAGGTGGGTGGGAGGAGCCAGCTTGAAGACCTTCCGGCAAGATTTAAAGCGGCAAGGGACCTGCCAATAAGTGTGGATGCACAACATATCCATGTCCCTAGAACGGCATATTACCTCGTTACTAGAGAAAAAAAACTTTTACTTGTGTGAAACAATACCAGACACCTTACACTTTTTTTAGGATTTCAAAAACTCAAAGAATTTAGTATACCAACACCTTCTTTGGCAAGAAGAGAAAAGAATGCCATACTCCGGGACAAAAGACAACCACCGCTACTTGTTTTTAACATAAACCACCAGCATACAGACTGTTTAATATTTGAAGTAGAACTTTGATAGTGTAAAAAGAACCACCGTTCAAAACGGAGCTCAGGTGAGGAGTGGAACAGCAGCAGTAAGATATATATTTGCAAAGGATTCTCAAGTCACGGATCCTTTTTCATGACTCGTGATACAAAAAAGGATTCTTTTTTCATATCACACAGTCACGAAAAAGGATTCATAAGAGTTAAAAAAAACTTTCTGGGGCATGTCTGCCACTGTGAAGTGCAGATTACACCTAAGGGGGTCCCAAACACCCAGACAGATGTGTTGGTGTCTCTCGAGGTCACTGTTACAGGTTTGGTGGCAAACGAAAAATGATTTTCCCCATACGAAACAGGATTCCTTTTTGGTTTCGTACAGCTATCTTTTAGTGCTTACTGAGCATGCTCAGAAACAATTTTTTTCACATTTTAAAAATGCAGTAACTTAAAAACAGCTTATTATTTTTTCACCAGACTAGCAAAAGGCACATCTAATGGTCTAGTCCCTTTCTGCCCTGTAAATTTCAGACCAAGATTAAAAACCATCTGGACTGTAGGCAAGTTCAAAGAAAAATCCCAGCAAAGTCAATGAGTGAAAAAAGGGTTTTTTTTTTACACCTCTCCGGAACTTGGAAAACCGCATACTCGACCGGAATGTAACTTGCCACATCCAGAGAACTACCCTAAGTGATGGTGCATGCAAATTGTCATGCAAATTCATTGGATGGTTGCAAAGTTATTAAAGTGCAAAATTTTGAGTTTAACATTGAAGTGCCTACTGAACCCTAACAATAGTGGCGTGACCGCCCCCCTATAATATAAGCCCCATATGTGTAAACCTACCAGTAAAGATAATTTTAATACATTTAGGCAGCCCCCCTCCCAGATTCCATTACATTCTCCATAATGCTGCAGCCCTGTTCCCAACCTTGCATCATAATTATGCTGTTTTCAGGGGTGTGGCTGCAGCGCTCGGCGATCATCCGGCTGGAGCATGGAAATTGGAAGCCATTTTTCGAGGCAAATATTTTAAAACGCACAGCAGAAAACAGTAAGTTATAGCTGAGAAAGCTCCTAGGGCAGGCAACTACACGTACGAGTTTTCTGCCTGGAGCACAAAAGACTGACAGTTGCTCTTTAAGCATTACATCACAGCAACTGTAGAGAAACTCTAAAGAGAAAAGCTGTGACAAGGGATCTGAAGGGTTGGTGGTGCTGCCCCTTGGTAAGGGCAAGGGCCTAGAGGAACTGGAGAGGAAAAGGTACAACACAGATTTCTTGAAAAATTAATGGTTATGTGTTGACTGTGATGCAAATAATGTATTTTTTTTTTAATCATATTTTGTACATACATACTGGGGGCTTTGTAAAGGCCGATGGTAAAGCAGGGGAAAACCAGTAAAATTCCTAGCAACATACTGTCTTCCCCCTCCTAAAAAAATGTCATGCACAGCCAAAGCAGTTACGTGGGAATGAGTCAATGAGCCTGCAGCCTCAGCCCTTCCTTCCTGCCTTTGCAGAAATACATATAAAGGGCTGATCTAAAAATACGACCTGCTGTTGCATCTGAAACACAGCGAGAGAGAGAGAGAGATCGAGGGGGAAGAGACAGAGAGAGAGAAAAGAACAGGTAGAGAGGATAAAAAACAGACAGAGAGAGAGGGGGAGAGAGATATAGAAGTTCAGCAGCGAGAAAAAAGGATTACGAAGGAGAGAGAGAAAAGATTTGGGAAAGAGGGAGGCAGAGAGAGGGTGAATTAAAAGTATTAGCAGGGAGGGGGCAGGAGGAAAGCAGAGGAGAAGAGGGGAGAGAGAGATTAACAGTGGGGGCGAGAGAGAGAGAAAAACGGAGAATCAAAGAGACAAACCCAAAAAAAAAAAAATCAGATATTTAACCGTTTATGTTACAACAGCAATTGAATGCCCACTCCTTTAATGACTGGATTTGCCTTTAAAGCAGCACTATTTACTAGTAACCATACATTTTTTTCCAGCAATAGTGTTTGTCTGGCAAAAATGTCAAGATACACAGTTTATTGTCATTTTCTTTTATTCCTGAACAATGATACAGGATTTTAAAGTTTTTTAAAGTTCCTACTCCCATGCCACACCAGTCATGAAAAATATTAACTATCTTGGTACAGTACTGTGCTGTTTACCATCAGAAACATGTGGTAGCACCATTCCAATACATCTACTGTATGAATCTAGCATGTACCCTGTATATTTTATTCAAGTTTATTGATCGCCATTAAGTCATTACAAAACAGTATATTAAGTATAAAAAAAGCAAACCCACTGTACAATTATATATAGTATTAATATTTTAAGCACACCTCTTCTCATTAAAACTATTTTTTAGATGTTACCTTTATCCTCCTTGGCCACCACTCTGCCTCCCATTGCAGTCCTCACATCCTGCCGGGGGATCCGTCCGCCATACATCTCGACAGGGACCGCAGGCACCCTGAAACCCCTGTGGCTTACCTCCACAGCAGGATGGCAGAGAGCACCCCAACTCCCCACTCTTACGGATCCAGCGTCTGGGTGCCCGCACCGGGCGACTGCAGACCTGCCACTGTCGCGGCTAGGGTGCCTCTTTTTCCACTGTTCGCCTCCCCCCATTGAGAGTCTTGGGCATGCAATGACGCGCCAGCAGGGGCAGAGGTGCATGCATCCACACGCTCCTCCCCAGGCCTCTGCCGGACTCCACCCACAGCTGTCACCCAGTGCCCTGACCCTAGCCTCCGCCAGAGACAATCGGGCATTGGAAGTGAGACCTCCCCTCCCGGAGAAGGAGAGCAGTCCATTGGACGCTCAATCCTTCTCCTCCCCGACAATCCCCGGTGACCCATGCTCGTTCCCGAACACGGGTCACTGGCGCAGCGTGAGGTAAGGCGTCCAGCACCTTAGCCCTCAGCGCCACTGGGCTGGCCCTCATTAAAACTCTAACACAGAAACATAGAAGTTGCCGGCAGATAGGGATCTTTTGGCCCACCTAGTCTGCCCTATATTCCCTACCTACAGGGTCACTGCAGACATACTCAATCTCCGGTCTTTTCCACCCTTGCCTTATTTCTAAAGTCCCAGTGTGTCTATCCCATGCATGCTTGAATCCTGTTACCATTTTAACACCCACCACCTCCACTGGGAGGCTGTTCCAGGTGTCCACCACCCCTTCTGTGGAGAAGTATTTCCTCATATCTCCTCTGTCTCGCCCCCAGCTTCATAGCGTGACCCCTCGGCCTTGACCATCTTTTTCTATGTAAAATGCCACCCTCATGTACCTTATTAATAGCCATGAGGTATTTGAATGTTTCTATCGTGACCCCCTTTTTCCTTCTCTCCTCTAGAGAGTAGATATTTAATTCCTTGAGTCTTCCCTCATAGGGCTTTTGATGCAGGGCCTGCACCATTTTGGCTGCCCTCTTTTGTACCACCTCCACCCTATGTCCTTCTGGAGACGGGGTCTCCAGAACTGGACACAGTACTAGAGGTGAGGCCTTACCATCAGTCTATTGAGGGGTAACACCATCTCCCTCTTTCTGCTGGTAATACCCCTTCCCAATGCACCTGACTATTCTGCTAGCCTTCCCTCAATCCTGCTAGCCTTCCCCACTGTCTTATCACACCACTTTGCTACCTTCAGGTCATCAGAAATAACAATCCCCCAGGTACATTTCCAGTTTTGTGGTTGCTAATACCTCCTCACCCAACTGGCACGTTGCCCCCAGGTTTCTATGCCCAGCAATGAAACCCAGTTGCCAAACCTTTGACCAGTCTTCCAGATTTTTCACATCATTCCCCCTCCCCCCCCCGCGCCGGTGTGTCCACTCTGTTGCAGATTTTTCTGTCATCTGTGAACAGGCATATTTTCCCTTCCAGCCCTCCTATAATGTCACTAATAAAGACACTGAAGAGGGCCGGGCCTAGTATTTAAACCTGTGGCACCCCGCTGGTCACCCAGCCTTCTTCAGAGTAAACACCATTTACCACCACCTTCCGAGTCCTTTTGTTCAGCCAACTTCTTACCCATTTTACTACTTTTGGACCCACTCCTAGGCTGCCCAGCTTGCTCACCAGTCTTCTGTGCAGAATGATGGCAAAGGCCTTACTGAAATCCAGGCAGGCCACATCTACCGCTCTACCATGATCCATTTCCCCTGGTCACCCAGCCAAAGAACTTTATCAGATTTGTCTAGCAAGATCTCACCACTGTGAAACCGTGCTGCCTCAAATCCTGTAACCCACTGGTCATAAGGTATTCCCCATACTTCCCTTCAGTAGAGATTCCATTACTTTGCCCACCACCAAAGTCAGGTTGACAGGTCTAATTTCCTGCCTCTGCCGTTACCACTTTTGTGAAGAGGAACCACATCTGCCCCCTCCAGTGCCCCTGGACCTTCCCCCATATCTAGTGATAGGTTGAACAGGGCTGTCTGAGGTGCAGCCAGCAACCTCCTTGAGCTCCCTCAGCAGTCTGCTCATCCTCTTCTATCCACATGTACGCTGATACTGTCTTATACAGTTCCGGCAAAAACCCTGCTGCTGTGGAAACCAGCTTACAGCATGACTTCAACCAAGTTCAGCTCTGGTTTGCTTCTCACCAGCTTTTTTCTGAACGCCAAGAAGACAGTCTCAATGACCTTTGGCACCAGGCAGAGACTCTCTAGGCTCCAGGCCCTACCCACCTTCCACACCCTTGATGGGACCACTCATTTAGATATCTGGGGGTTTGGCTGGACCAGCACCTCAACTTCTCTGTGCATATCGATGCTATACTGAAGAAACTGCGCCCCAAGCTCGGTGCTCTGTACAAGAATCGTAGTTGCATCCCCGACTGTGAGGCGTGAAATTGTCCAGAAGATGATACTTCCCATCTTTGACTACTGTGATGCAGTCTATGGTGCTGCTCCCAAATCTTCCCTGACCAAGTTGGAGACTCTCTAACTCCTTCTGCTGCTTTGCTCTCAACTTCCCCTTCCCGCTCCCACCACTGTGAACTCTATCGTTCTCTAAATACAGGCTACTCACCGTAACAGGAGTTCTAGAAATGGTATATGTTGTTCATCCACACTGTCTGGCAGGTTCCTTGCCACTTTAAATCTTGCCGGAAGGTCTTCAAGCTGGCTCCTCCCACTCACCTGGGTGGTAAAACTTTCGGCTCCACCCCATGACGCCAGATCTAGCCCGCTGGAAGCCAGGTTGTGCGTCGAAGGCGGGGAGGCCGGGTGGGTCATGTGGATGAACAACATATATCATTCCTAGAACTCCTGTTACAGGTGAATAACCTGTATTTCTAGGGACATGGATATGTTGTTCACCCACACTGTCTGGCAGACTCCTAGCAGTTCTCCGGGAGGAGGGAGGCAAGGCGCACACCCCTACTTGGGAAATAAAGACTGGAGAACCGAGGCCCCAAAACCAGCATCCCGGCGTGACTCAAGGTCGATGTGGTAGTGGGTGATGAATGTGTGTGCTGACTTCCAGGTAGCAGCCCTGCAGATTTCTTGGATAGGGACGTCCCTGGAAGCTGCCACCGATGCAGCAGTATGGCGGGTAGAATGAGCTCTTATCCCTCTGGGAGGCTCCATGCCCGCCAACCTATAGCAGAGATCTATGCAGGAGGTGACCCCCCTGCTTATCGTCTGTTTGGCTGCAGGTATGCCAGGTGCGGCTTCAGCGTAGATGACAAACAGCTGGCGAACCTCTCCCCGAACTTCAGCCGTCCGCTCCTTATAGTAAGCGAGCGCTCTTCTAGGGTCTAAAGTAAGGAGCCTATATTCGGCCTCTGAGGTGTGACTGGGGTAGAACACAGGCAGAGTCAACACCTGGTTAAGGTGAAACTCCGACACCACCTTCGGAAGGAATTTCGGGTTGGGGCGCAGGACAACCTTGTCCCTGTAGAAGACCAGATAGGAGACTCGATGGAAAGCGCATGGAGCTCTCCCATCCTTCTGGCTGACGGATAGCCACTAAGAAGGCGGTCTTCCACAGGTGAGAGATGTCACACCTGTGCATCGGTTCGAATATTTTGCCCATGAGCTTAGCCAATACCAGCAGTAGATCCCACGGAGGTGGAGGTTCTCGCACTGGAGGGGATATGTGATCAAGGCCTTTGAAAAAGTGCCCGACCACCTTCTCCTGCGCCACTGACTGCTTCCCGGCCCACGCTCGGTAAGCAGAGATGGCTGCCAGGTGTACCTTAAGGGTCGTCGACCGAAGCCCTTGCTGAAAAAGGGACCACACATTAGTACAGAATGCTTGCCAAGGAAAAGGAGGAAGGGTCCAGGCCCTTGCCCTGACACCAAATGGAGAATCTCTTCCATCTGAAGGCGTAGCATTTTCTGGTCAACTCTTTACGGGACGCCTCAACGATGTTGAGGACCTCGTCGGAAATACCCAAGGCCTGAAACTCAAGCTGCTCAAGAACCAGGCCGTCAGGTGCAGGGATTGAAGGTCCAGATGGAATATCTTCCCCTGATTGACTGAGATCAGGTCCAGGAGGGCTGGAAGCCACCTTGGGTGCCTGGAGCTGAGACTGAGGAGATCTGGGTACCAGAACTGGCGGGGCCAGTCTGGGGCTACCAGAATCACCTGCACCTTGTCCCTCCTCACCTTGAGAAGCACCTTGTGGATCAAGGGAAATGGGGGAAAGGCGCAGAAGAGGCCGGGGGTCCATGGCCTCGAGAAGGCATCCCCCTGCAGCGAGCCCTGCTAAGGGGGGGGCGGGCATGAAACAGTCTCAGCTTCGCATTCTCCCTGGAGGCAAACAGGTCCACCTGAGGCGTGCCCCAGTGGGAGAACAGATCTTGAACTACCTCCGGCAGGAGAGACCACTCGTGGGATGCAGCCCCTATCCGGCTTAGGGCATTGGCCAGGGTGTTGTAGGCTCCTGCCACATGGTTGGCAAGAAGATCCGCCTCCAGGCTGAGCACGAGTGACCAAATGCGGAGAGCTTCCCTGCACAGAGGCATGGAGCGCATCCCGCCCTGGTGGTTTAGGTAGTACATGGTCGTGGTATTGTCCATCTGGACCTGAACCACTTGACCCCGTAGAAACGGAGTGAAGGCGGTGAGGGTTAGACGAACCACTCGAAGCTCCAGCAGGTTCATGTGGCATCTGGGCTACCGAGGGGACCAGAGGCCGTGCGCTCTGTGCTCCCCCAGATGGGCACCCCAACCCATCAGAGAGGCATCGGTTGATAGAGAGACTGTCGGCTCGGGGCAGACAAACGGGATGCGCTCCTGCAGATGTGCTGGAATGGTCCCCCACTGGAGAGCGTTCCATATCCCCTGGGTCACTGTCATTAGCTGATCCAGCGGATTGAAGTGTTGTGACCATTGGCTGGCCAGCCCCCATTGAAGGGGACGCATGAACCAACAGACCCTACGGACCACGCTGGTGCAGGCCGCCATGAGGCCCAGGAGGCGCAGGAAGTCCCGGGCAGGGTGCAACTGCCCAACCTAAAATGATTGGGCAAAGGAGGAAAGACCCTCAGCCCTGTCCGCCAGGAGCCATGCTCTGGCTCGTAGAGAGTTGAGCTCTGCCCCGATGAACTGGATCACCTGCTCTGGCACGAGTTCCGACTTGGCCTGGTTGATGAGGAGGCCAACCTGAGAGCAAACCTCGAGGGCCAGATCTCTGGACCGCTCCACCTCCGTTCTGGAGGGGGCTGCAATCAGCCAGTTGTCCAGGTAGGGGTACACCCGGACCCTTGGGCGCCACAGGATTGCTGTCACCACTGCCATGCATTTGGTGAAGCCCCTGAGAGCTAGGAAAAGGCCGAAGGGCATGGCCCGGAACTCGTAGAGGGATCCCTCTGCCCTGAAGTGGAGGAATCTCTGGTCGGACGGATGGATTGGGACGTGAAAGAACGCGTCCTGGAGGTCCAGAGAACAGAACCACATGCCTCGTTCCTAGGATGGGATTATCTGAGTCAGAGTGACCACCCTGAAGGTCCGAGACCTTAGAAACCTGTTCAAGTCATGCAGGTCAAGAATGGGGGGCCAGCCCCGTCCATTTTGGGACCAGGAAGTACCTGGACACAAACCCTGGGTCTGGAGGAGGATCTGCCACCTTCCTGATCACCTCTTTCTTGAGGAGCAGGGCTATATCAGCTCGGCGAGCCAACAGAAAGGCTGTGACTGTAACCCCCGCCGAGGGCAACAGCTCGGAAGGGCAGGGCCTCTCGAACTCTAGGCAGGCCCTTTCCTACCACTCCCAACACTCCAGCTGTCCGAAGTGATAGCAGACCAGGCGAAAGGAAGTGGCGGAGCCATCCTCCACTGGGGAACTCAGGGGAGTGGCGAGGCTTGGGGCTACACCCCTCAACCCGTCACTAGGCAGGCTTAGAGGAGGGACCAGCAGAGGGACCTCCTGGGCCTTTTCCTTCCTGCTTCCTATTAGAGGAAGCCACAGGCTTGGCTTTGGGGTGCCAAGTGCGAGCCTGCTGGCCCTAGTGTTAGTGCTGTTGGGCGGGCGGACGCAGGCTAAGGAAGGGCTTGTAAAGGATCTCATGCTTTGCTGCTGTCACATCCCTGTCCTTCTGGGTGGAGGTGACCAAGTCCAGATGGCATTGGACTTTTCGATCCGCTGGAGGTGACCTTCCACTCCAGGGCCGAAGAGGTCGGTCCCCAGGAAGGGGACATCCGCCAGTTTATGCTGGGTATCTGCCGTGAAGGTGGATATCCTCAGCCATGCTCTGCGGTGCATGACCACTGCAGCCGCAACTGATCTGGCACAGGAGTCTCCAATGTCCAGAGCTGTTTGGAGCTGCTGTTTTTGCCACTGTCCTTCCCTGGTTCCGTACCTGCCCAACCGTGGTCTGCAGGTCGGCCGGGAGATGAGGGATCACCTCGTCCATGGAGCCCATGAGGGCGTGGGAGAAGTGTGCCATCAGCACGGCCGAGCTGGCCTGGCGGAGGCCAAGGGAGGACACAGCATACACCTTGCGCCCGGCATAGTCCAGCTTTTTGGACTCCTTGTCGGGGGGCTTATCCACATCCCTAGAGTTCCCAGAACGCCGGAAAATGCTATCAGTGACCAACCCCTCGGTGGAGGGGTGTTCCGAAAAACCGGACAAAGAGCCGGTAGGGACCGCACACTTCCTGGCCATCCTGGCTGAAGGCGCAGGACAGGAAGCAGGCCGCTGCCCGAGCTCCAAGGCTGGGCCAACAATGGCTTCAGCCACCGGAAAGGCCTCCGTGGGTGAATCCCCCTCGGTCCAGTATCTCTGTTAGGGGACACTTGGCCCGCTTGGATACGGGCTCGAGCTGCATCATGGTGGACTCCGAGATGAGCCGAAGCAGACCCATAAAGGACGATGGGCTTTCGTCCATCGACTGGCCCCTGGAGGACTCCAGGTCAATGGGCCTGGAGAACAGGGAGGAGTCATTGTCAGACTCCGAGGAATCTGCGAAGTGCTGCCTGGGGCCTGAGCCACCCTCCACCTGCTGAGGACGGTCGGGAGTGAGGGTGACTGACAACCTGTGGGGCAGGCCCTGACCCGACCGAGAGTCCTTGGTCGGCGTCCCTGATTTCGGTTGTGGAGGCGGAGGTTCCACCACAACTGGTGGGGCAGCTGGTTTCGGATGAACAATTGGCCCAGGCTTGGGCACCTCAACTATGGCGAGGGGTTGTTTCGGCCATTTGGGTAACAGCCACTTGATGGCCGGGGAAGGCGACGGTGTCGGCTTGTTCCCGGACAGAAGTAACTGCTGCCACATCAGGTCCTTGTAGCGTCGAGATGCAATTTGCACCATAGCCTCTCCTCTTCCAAGGAGGAAGACGAGGACGAGCGGTGGCGCCGCTTACTTCGGTGCCAGGACCGCCGATGTTGGCGGGATTGGCTGGACTGAGACGATGTCCAAGACCGAGACCCTCGATGTTTCCGAGTACGAGTCTGGGAAGGGGCCGGGGACACCCGCTCTTTCCTCGGCTTGGAAGCCTTGACCAGGAACTCCGGCACAGGAGGCACAGGCAAGTCCTTGGTCTCCACCGAGGGAACCGGTGAAGAAGGGCTGTCTGCTTCACCAGTCGACAGCCCGTCTGACGGGTCAAGAAAAATCTTGACCGCGTCAACGGGTGTCTCGGACGGCTGACCTGACGGGGACACCTCACGCCAGTGGCCTTAGCCGCAACCTCGACCGAAGTAGAGTGTCGAGCGTCCAGGGAAGGGGACCTCTCCCGCTCCCATGAACACTGACAGTGGGACTTATCTTTCGAGTCCTTTTTGGACCGAGAAGAATGTCCCGATGGCCCCTCTCCCTTCATGGAAAGGGATTGGCAAAGCTCCTTAAAGGAAGCTGAGTAGGAAGAACCCAAAGAGAGCGGGATAAATGCTGCGCTCGAGGAAGAGGATGATGTGGCCTGTGCCGCCTCCTCCTCGAGGGCGATCATCTGCTCGAGTTGCTCAGCCAAGCCAGCCGCCGCGGTCACCGCAACGGGCCTCCTTCAACTTCACCGGTGGGTGGCCTCGGGCGCCAAGCTGTAACCGGCAGCGGTCTTCAGGACGTGGGCGAAATGAACGGCATAACTCGCAGGCCTGTGGGTCATGGTCTGGCCGAGGCAGTAGATGCACGTGGAGTGTGGATCCGTCCTGGACATTTTCTGCCCACATGGACACCGCTGAAATCCGGGAGTCGATTTGTCTATCGCAGCTGCGAGGGAGTAATTTGACCCAAGTCTTGAAAATTTGAGAATAAGTTTCGGGTGAACCGAAGAATTAGGATCCAGTCTACACGCAGAGCGTTAAGGAAGGAACCTGAGCTTTCAAGCGGTAAGGAAGATCTGGCGTCATGGGGCGGAGCCGAGAGTTTTACCACCCGGGTGGGTGGGAGGAGCCAGCTTGAAGTCCTTCCGGCAAGATTTAAAGCGGCAAGGAACCAGCCAGACAGTGTGGATGAACAACATATCCATGTCCCTAGAACCTTCCTTCCACTATCTCACAGATGCATCTCACGCTGTGAAAAACTAACCTCCAAATTCTGGTTCAGAGTGCTCCCCTCCTATCTCTCATCCTCTCTCTCTCTCTCTCCACTCCACATCCCCCCAACCCCACTCTCTCAGATCTAATGACACCCACACCTTGACGGTCCCTCGCCACTCCAGCCTCATCGGTCAGACTGGTTTTGCCCATCGCTTCCCTAAAATCTGGAATTCCCTCCCCCATGAAATATGACACTCCTCCTCGAACTACTCCCTTACCTCTGCCCTACACAATTACCTCTCCCTCAGCTGTTCCTGCTTTAACCCTCTTTAATACCTATCCCCAGTTTCTTCCTTCCTACCCTGACCCCCCCCCCCGGCAGGGTTCTCAACATACTGAAGGGGGAATCAGGAAATAGCTACCCCTTCTCCTCATATTCAGTTCTTGCCTCTCCCCCTCTCTTTTCCACCTGCCCTTCTGGGTTCCCGTGTGCACAACCTACCCAGTCCTTTTTACTCCAACAGCACTTGCTTACTACCTCGAGCCTGCTCCTGGTACACTCGTGCACTATAATGGTTCTGTTGCATTATTACTGTTTTGTACGTTTATATGTTCTTTTGTATGATTTTGGACATGTATTGTAATTTACCCAATGTTCCACTACTGTTTATTGTACAATACCTTTGCTCCACCTGTTGCATAATCTTACAATGTTGTATTGTTTGTACTACCCACATACTATTGTAACTGATCATCCTTCACAATCCTATGCAACCCCCTTCCCCCCAGGTCGCACCGTGAGATGAGTAACTTGTTGTTCAGTGTTCCCTCCTGGTGAAACATTTCAGTAAATAAAATAAATAAATACAATCCTAGGGTGTACCTCATCAGGCTACAGTGCTTTGTCAACTTTTAGTTGCACTGGTTCCTTGAGGACTCTCTTCTCTGTAAAAGGACTAGTGTCCACCTCCCTTCCTTTAATGCCCTTGTGCCTTTTCTGTGGCCTGTCACCTACCCCTTCCTCCTTAAATACTAAACAAAAGTATTCATTCAATATATCTGCTTTTTTTGTCCTCTTCCACACAAACCTATCCTTCTCCTTTTAGTCTTACTATCTCTCCTTTGGTATTGCTCTTTTCACTTAGATACCTAAAGAATGTTTCATCTCTCTTTTTTGCAGACTTGACAGTATTCTATTCTGTTTGCGCCTTTGCACTCCTAACCTCTTTCCCTGCCTCCCTTCGTTTCTCCTGATATCTCTCCCTATCTTCCTTTTTCTGTGTTGTCCTGTACCTTCTAAATGCTAGCTTTTTTGCCCATACTTTCTCCGCTACCTCTTTACAGAACCATAGCATTCTCTTTTTTCTCTTGCTCACCGGCCTGACACAGAGGTTTGTTGCCTTCTCAATGCCCTTCTTTATTCTTGTCCACTGTTCCTTGACTACACCCACTTTCCCTGTCCCTGCTAGGGCGTCCCTAAGGCATTCTCCCATTTTCTCAAAATCGGCCCTCCTGCAGTCCAGGACCCTCGTTTCAGTGTGGTTTGATTCTGGCCCAGTTCTTATATTGAATAACACAGTACGATGATCACTTGGACCCAGGTGGCTACCTATCGTAATGTCAGCAACACTTACACTTAAACATTTGAATTTAGGAATAAAAGCTTGAAGGGGATATTTTTTTTTAATTTACGCTTTTTTTGCTCCCGTATCTGTGGCCTACTTCCCCTGCCACCTAACGCTCGCCACCCCCACGGAGCCTCAATTTATCTCCGGGTGGGGGCTATCTATGCCTCTACACATCCATTTGTCAGGCGGGTCGGTGGCAGCAGCTTGGGGATCAGCTGGGCTGAGCTTTTTCTTATGTTACTAGTTCGGGAGGCATAGTGTACACAGATGCAATGGCACAAGTACACCGGTGCCCGCAGGCCTCCCAGCCCCAACCGGATGCCCCCTGGTAAACCGTCCCTGTGGTCATCCGAGAATGCTTACACCGGGAAGTAGTACCCCCCTCTCTCCTGGAGATGAAGAGCGTACAACGGCTGCTCGATCCATCCCCCCCCCCACGGCCGACCCTCCAACCACCTAAGCTCGTTCCTGAACCTGGGCTGCTGGCGTTGCAAGTGGTGACACCACCGCTGTGCCAGCCTAGCTTGAAGGGCATTAATAAGTTAGGTAGAGTTTAGGAGGAAAATATCCTTAGCAAATCCTGTATAATAACAGGATGAAATGGGACTCATCTGGGTTCTGGTCTGTTTACCTACACCTACACTCGAGTTACTGTAGCCCGTGGTCCCAAAAGTTCCAAAAACAGATAAGAGAAAATTTTATAAATTACAATAATAATAAAAATATTTTTTACAACATGAAGCCAATAGAGGCAAAAAATGGACATTTCTCTCCTATATTCTTCTGAGGAAATTATAACTGTCTAGTGAAAACAAAGAACCCTGGTTAATCCAACGTACATAAAGTTAATGATCGGAGATCAACATCAGTGGCATCTTATAAATTGAGACTCTGCAAGAATTTAGAAAGGCGACACAGTACTGTCATATCAGAGGATCTGAACAGTACATTTACTATTTGGCCAAGGGGAAGACAGATGTTAGACAGAATTGGCCCAATCCAAAAAGCTCTTCCACTGTGATATAACTAGGGACGTATAAGCACAACATGCTTTAGATCATCAGCTCCCATCCCGCATTTGCAAAACTCCGAAGAGCATGTATACTGAACAAGTAACTTGAGTGGAAGAGCTGGCCATCTTTAATGTATTGAATCATTAATCACAAGATTAGCTGGAAAAGCTGTTTTGACAATATCTGAGAACACTAAAAATGCACTGAGCATGAATCTTAGAATGTCAGAAATACATTTTTGCTAAAAAAACAAAACAAAACGATATGTACAGATTCTTGCCCTGTGCCAGAGAGCCCCACCCCAGTAGGTGCCCTACTTATTTATTTATTAAATTTTGGTGACCGGGTAGGCCCACTGAGCCCCAAAGGTCCCTTTTTCAGGGGCGACCCGGGATAACAATACAAGTTATAAGAATGAACAAGGACATAAGGAACATTTGAGGCATTGTGAGTTACATCATGAGGTGGTTACAGTAAAGAAAAATAGTGGATACTGGCATGGCTTACAGGCACGGTAAAAGAAAAGCAGTGGATGCAGGCATGGGTACAGGCATGGTTATCATCATGACACATAAGCAATTGGTAGTACTTTGCATATAGTTTATTCAGGGGTTACACGTGGCCTCTGGCGGGCAGTCTGTATAAGGCAGGAGGTAGTAGGAAGGTTAAGTTAGAAGACGGGAGTTGGAGAGAAGGGGAGAATGCATATTATGTATGCGGCTTTGTGTTTGTTCTCTGATGTGCTCTGTTGTGTCAATAAACTTTCAATGTATAAAAAACTATATGATGACAAGTTTTGTCAACTAACAAATGCAGTTGCTTTAAGGTGATAGGGTTTTTTAATAAACATATTTACACACTCTCTTGTAGCATCCATTAAATGATACCCACTGTTGACATGTTTGGATTTTTCCAGAAAATAAATTATTTTTTTTACTTTTTTAATGTTGCAGAACAATGTAAGCGGACATCACAGAATGTCCCGGAAACCTACAAACAGATGGGGTAAACATTGAAGAAGCCAAACGCAAAGCACAGTGCCTAAAGTAATAAGAACCATTTTTTTCTGAAGGGAAACAACCGCCCAAGCATCTCAGACAGTTGTACAGGACTGAAACAAACAGAGTGATTCAAATGTACAAACATTCCTATCACATTTATGGCAGCGGTGAGTGACTGCAAAATGAGACACTGAGGCTTTCAGCTTCTTCCTGTGTACACTAACATTAATCCAGGTAAACCCTCGGTGAATCACCATGTAGATGGCAGCTTTTTTTTTTCTCTGTTATTAACAATTTCTTTACATAGGACAGCCCAGCTGTTATGCAACATCTTGTTTTCAGTGGGGTCCTGCCTTTTATTATTTGGGTGGACTGAGGAACACAGTGGTTATCTGACTTGCTCAGGGTAACTCACTGAGTAAGTTGCACTGGTGGGATTGGAACCCAAGTCTCCTGGTTTTGAAGTGTTCTTTTGTTTTTTAAAGGTACAGTACTTAGCTATGAGGTACCATATTATAACATACAACATGAGGATGTTAGAGAACATTCCATACAGCAGGCTATTACTGCATTTGGGAGTAAATCCATACATCTTATTGTCCAAGCAATAATGTCCCAAGTAGTGTCCATAAAATGAGCTATAGCAGTGTGACACGGGACCTAAATAAGGAAAGAGTCGGCCAAATTAGGTTCCCTGTAATAAACTTCAGCTAGTTTACTAGTGTACCTTTGGCCTCTGGTCCAGGGAAAAACAACAAAGAATAACATTTTCAAGTCCATACGATCTATATATTATATATAGACCTCTGCCTCTACACCAAAATCCAAGTTGATGTGTTCAGCAAGACTACAAACTGGCAGTCCAGCTATGTCTAATAATAACCTTCAAGGTAATTGATTTAGGCAGACATTTCAAAAGTTTCAACTTCTGCAAGCATAAACAGATCTTTGAGGTTGCTTTCTCCAAGTAACCTTTCCAAAAACTGGGGGACTGCAGATACACTCCGTGCCATGGACTCCCAGATGGCTTGCTGGATGTTTCTCCCCTTCCCTGCTACAAGGGAAGGTCCAGAAGCAGCCACGAGGCTGTGGCCATCTTTAGTCAAAATTGCTGAGGCTGCTAGCTGTCGGCATTCCGAAGTGTTATAACTACGCAACCTCATTCCCTTCCTGCTCTTTGTAAATGTCAGCGAATCACCACATGGACTGGGGGTTCATCTCCCCACCCTTGGTAAATGCCAGAGAATAATCATGCAGATGATGGGTTTATTAAGTCAATGCAATAAGGCCATTATTAAGGCAAACAGGATGTTGGGATGTATTGGGAAGGGTATGGACAGTGGAAGGAAAAAGGTAATATTACCTCTTTATAGGCAAATGCTAAGGCCGCACTTGGAGTACTGCATCCAGTTCCGAAGTCCTCACTTCAGGAATGCTAAAGACAGGCTAGCGGAGGTGCAATGCAGGACCAGCAGGGCAAATCTTATGAGGAGCTGCTCAAGGTACTAAACATGTACTCACTTGAGACCAGACGGGAGAGGAGTGATATGATAAGAGACCGTCAAATTCCTGAAAGGAAGGTGAACCGTGAGGAGTTATTTAGCGTAAGCACAAATTCGAGGTCATGGGGGTATGAGTGGAAATTGAAAGGGGGGAAGGTTTAAGAGGGAGTTCAGGAAATATTACTTTACTGAGAGAGTGGTGGAACCTTGGAACAGTCTTCCTGCTGAGGCGGTAGGAGTCAAAACCATAAATGGTTTCAAGCACAGTTGGGGCAGAGTGAAGGCTATTGCGACCACTCAGGGTGACAGTAGCAGTGGGGGAGAGGAAAGGGAGGACTAGTGCCCTGGATAAGAGTTAGGTCCCTGGAATGGATAGGGAACAATGGGCAGACTGAATGTACCATCAGTCTTTTTCCACTGTCATAGTTCATGTTGCAGTGGTATCTCCTCATCCTTGGTAAATGCTAGCAAATTGCTATGGGTTCACTCCCTGCCCTTGGTAACCACCAGCGAATCACCATGCAGAGGACAGATTTATTTCCCAGCCCTTGGTAAATGCCAGTAAATCACCATGGAGATGATGGATTCACCAGGTCGCTCCTGTAAAAAAAGCTTTCAGCTTAGTGTGCTATACCTGGTTAAACAACTAAATAAATAAATAAATAAATAAAATACATACTAACATACTAAAATGCCAGCAGAATAGGCCTAATGGTCTTTCGTGTCTGCTCGTTTGGTCAGCCCCCACCCTGGGTGCTGACCTTGCTGTCCCCCTCGCCTTCTCTGGCTTCTCCCTTCCCAGTTCCGGATATTCTTGCTGCATTGGATTTTGCTTCCTGAACCCTTCCCTGTACCTGTCCCACCCCTCTTGAACCCCTCCACTGTCTCTGCCTCCACCAGCCCCTAGGTAGTGCATTCCATGGCTCTACCACCCTCTCAGTGAAGTAGCACCTCCTCCTTTCTCCCTGAATCTTCCTCCAGCTTCCACCCATGCCCTCTAGTGGCCCCTTCCTCCTTCCTTCGAAGCACCCTCACTGTTCCTCCCCTATTTACCCTCTTCATGTACCTGAAGACCTCTATCATGTCCCCCCGGTCCCTTCTCTCTTCCAAAGTGTACATATTTAGCTCTTCGAGCCTCTCCTCATAGGTCCTGTCCCCCAAGCCCCAAATCATTTTGGTTGCCCTCCTCTGGACCCTCTCCAGGAGGTTAATGTCCCTCTTTAAGTGTGGCCTCCAAACTGCACTAGTACTCCAGGTGCGCCTCACCAAGCAGTTATACAGGGAGTATCACTCCTCCTTCTGGAGGTGATCCCCAGCGATGCATCCCAGCATCCTGTTGGCCTTGGCTGCTGCCTCCCACAAGTCTCAGAGTTGTTCATCTTGACATCCACCACCACCCCCAGGTCCCTCTCAGCCATTGAGACTTGTAGTATTTCCCCGCCAGGGTGTACACTTGGCCTGGGTTTCTGGCCCCAGATGGAGTACCTTGCATTTCCTGCATTAAACCTCAGCTTCCACTTTCTAGACCATCTTTCCAGAGCCTCCAGGTCCCCTGCAGGGCCACCCTCCCTCCTCCCCATCCACCACTGCCCCAGTTTGAATCATCTGCAAACAGACTCATCTCACTCCTGATTCCTGTCCTTATGTCAGATCGTGGGCGTTGAACAGAAGGGCCCAAGGACTGATCCTGTGGGACCCCACTAATGACCCTCCTTGGGAAGAGATTATCCCACCAAACTACGACTCCTCTGGGTCTGGTCCTGGAGCCAATTGCCTAGCCATTGGATCATCTGGTTTCCACCCCATTTCTCCTAGTTTATCCAACAGGTCCCGTGAGGAACAGAGTCAAATGCCTTGCTGAAGTCCAGAAAGAGGACATCCACTGGTCTACCCAGGTCCAAGGCACTTGTCACCCAGTCATAGAACTCCACCAGGTTTGTCTGACACGATTTCGGGATGAATCCATGCTGTCTATCGTCCAGGCACCTGACTTATCCAGGGCCCCCCTAGCCACTCCTTGACAATGCCCTCCATCACCTTGCCCACCACTGATGTCACGCTGACAGGCCTGTAGTTCCCTGCCACCTCCCTTGATCCCCCCTTGTGGATAGGCACTACATGCGCCACCTTCCAGTCTTGGGGCACCCACCCTGTCCTCAGAGAGATGGTGAAAAGCTCTGCCAGGGTTTCGCCAGGACATCTGCAAGTTCCTTCAGCACTCTAGGATGTAATTTATCCGGCCCGGTGCTTTCTCCGTCTTAAGGGAGCTGAGGGCTTCCTCACTCTCTCTGCTGTGATTTCCACTTCCAGTACCTCTTCTCCTGTAGCCCTCCCCCACCTGCCAGTGATGCCTCCTCTCCCCAGACCTGCCGATTGGTAAGGGTCCCCCTCCTCATTATCTCTGTCTCCTCCCATGTATGATGCAGCATCCCCATTTTCCTGGTGAAACTGAGGTAAAGTACTCATTTAGTACTCAGCCTGCTCCTCTGGGTCTTGTGCCCATCTCTCCCTGATTTAATCCTGCTAATCTGCCCTTCACCCTTCGTCTTTCCCCAATGTATCTAAAGAACCCTTTTTCCTCTCCTAATTTCCTGGCCAGGTTCTGCTCCTTCCTTGCCTTAGCCGCCCTCACCACTCTAGTGGCCCTTCTAGCCAACAGCTCATACTCCCTCGATCCCTTTCCTCCTTGAGCACTTGAATTTCTTATAGCGCTGCTTTCTTTTCCCGCACCACCTCCTGACCTCCTGGTCCACCAACAGGGTTTTGGGCCCCTACCGCATTTCGCCTTACTTGCACAGGTGCTGGTAGCATCCTGCACCTCTCCTGATGATTTCCCACCTACTATCAGCGTCCATGTCTGACCCAATCCCATCCAAATGCTCCTTAAGGATCCTTCCCATTTCCTTAAAATCCACCCCTGAAGTCGGTTACTCTGGTCTTTGTGCAGCCTTCTACCCTCCTAGGTCCAGGCAGAACCAGACCGTGGCATGGTCACTCCCCGCCAATGGGTCCCTTGCCTCCAGGCCCCAATCTGGTCACTGTCTGCCAGGACCACATCCAGTACCTGCCTCCTGGTCGGTTCCCTCACCTGCTGAGTTAGGAACGCGCCTTGAAAGACATCCAACAACCTCTGTTCCTGGTCACAGAGGAAGTCATAGTCTCCCAGTCTGTTCCTGGCATGTTTAAGTCCCCTAACACCACCACCTTTCCTCTGCCCAGTCTGCAGTGTCTCCTAACATCTGCCACCAGACTGTCCTCCAGCTCCTCCGCCAGGCAGGGGTCTATACACCACTCCTATTTTTACCTCTTGCCCCCCTGTTATCAAGGTGACCCAAATCGCTCCACGGTTCCCCTCCGCCTCCTCAACTCCCCTATGCCAATGCAGTTTTTTACTATCATTGCTACCCTCCTCCCTTCCTCCTCCCTGTCCTTCCTGAACATAGTAACCCTCCAGGTTCAGGTCCCAGTCATGTCTTGCAGTGGCCCAAGTCTCAGTGACCGCTGCCACATCCACTGCTCCCTCAGTTAACATCAGCCTGGAGCTCAGGCATTTTATTGCCCAAGCTCCTGGCATTTAGCAGGACTACCTTCCACCCTTTCCCTATAGTTTCATTTCCCCTGCTCGTGTTCCCTTGGGGATTCTGTTTTCTCCTGGTCTGCACTTTGCCAGTTGGTCTTTTCCTGCAATCCTCCTGGTCCCCAGGAGGGTGGAGACAGAGTCCCTCCTTTATCGGCATCCCCTTGACTGCCTTTTCTCCCATCCCACCCCCCTTCACAAGTTTAAACCCCACTTTTCACCAATGAACTCCTCCATTTTCAACTTAAGGATTCCCCTCCCCTCTAAATTGAGATGTAGTCTATCTCTAGCATACAGATCCTTATCCTCCCAGGTCTCCCCCCAATCCCCCATCAACCCATACCCTCTGGCCTCACATCACTCCCTGAGCCACTGGTTTATCTCCCTAATTTTCTTTTGTGTTCCCCACTAGCCCTTGGCACTTGGCAGGATTTCTGAGAAGGAAACTGTGCATCCTATGTCATGACAGACCCTGGCAAGCTCCTGAATCTTGCCTGTATCTCTAGCTCGCTATTTCTCAATGTCATTTGTGCCCAGGTGGACCAGTATGTCTGGGGAACCCCCACATCCTTTGCCAGCTGATATACCTCGTGCTTAGCCCTGTGCACCGTTAGTCCAGGGAAGCATCTTGTTCTAACTGGCCAGGCTTCTCCTCCCTATCCCATTTGATACCCCTGATCATAGAATCCCCAGCAGGAGCACTCTGACCACTCCTTCCTCCATTCTCCCTTCCATGTCCCTCATCCTTTCTACCGGCCCCCCACCCAGCTGGCTCCTTGTTCCTCCCCCTATCTGGGTGCCACATGCCACCCGTTCCTTATTTACCATGGCCACTCCCTCCCCTCCAATCCTATGCCTCTCCTCCTCCTGAGTATCCTTCTGTACCTTGTTAATTCCCCCCTCACTGCTCGCAACTGGTCCTTCTCCCCCATCTGCTAAACTAGCCTGGCTCATCCTCCCTTCCTTAACCCCGTCCTTAACCACTGTACCCCACTGGAGAGACTTTTACTGGGATAATGAGAAACTGGAGCAGAACTGACCCAAGCCCACCTGATGGCACAGCAAAAACATCCTGTACTGCCAACTCACAGACCCAAGAATGGAAACAATTTTTCATAGAGGCAATTAGCTCAGTCTTAGGGGAAGGAGGATTCCTTGTGCAATAGCAGAGCCCCCTCCCCTGACCAAACATGAGGGAGAACTAGTAGTGGAGGAGGGATGAGATAATGGGTGTCTGAAGGCTAGTGAGACTGTAGTGCCCTCAGGATAGTAAAGACCAGCCCTTTCTGACCCTCCCCTCAGCAGATCTCCGCTAAAAGTCATGTTGTGCAGCCTGGCTACACAAACTCAGGTGACAAAAAGTGAAAGAAAGAAAGAAAGAAAGAAAGAAAGAAAGAAAGAAAGAAAGAAAGAAAGAAAGGAAGGAAGGAAGGAAGGATAGATAGATCAGGATAAGTTTTTTTCTACACAGTCTGTCAAGAGTAAATTAGGCCTCATACACAATACATGGTTAGACATGACCTTACCCCCATACCTATTTTGTTGCTACTGCCCAAGGTATTCTGCCCAGACTAACCCATGGTATTCTGGTCTTCCTTCCCTTCTCTGAGTGGAACATGACTAAATGGGATGTTTCATGCAATGATATTTGGTGTCTTGTCGTGGCTACAAATCGCCTCACCCATCGCTGCTCACCGAACTAGGGACTGGGTCGCTTATCTCCTTCAGCTAGGTGTTCCTATTTCCTGGGCCGTTTTACTGATAAGCTCTGCAGATCTTCAACCCTCATATACCCATCTAACCTGCAGCAATACACTGATCAAATCTACCCCCCAAGGTCTGGTGACAAGTCCCCAAGTGTTCCACTAATATAGAAGAACAGGCCATATCCTCCTTTGCTCCTACATTTTCAAACTCTCTTCTGGTGGCCCTGTGTCATATAATCTCACATAATGCTTTTCAGGTGTAAACCACAAAGTTTTTCTGATTGCCTCCAATGTCCGTACTTGTGCTTAACTGCTGAAGTTCAGTTCTTCTGGACTATTTATAGATATACTTCACCCTGGAAACAGGAAATGGGACTGCAATTTGCACAGGTGTGATCTACAGACCTCCAGCACAAGGGGAGGAGATGGACGGGGTACTGGTGGAAACCATCCACAAAATGACAGCCAAAGGTGAAATACTGCTGGTGGGTGACTTCATTTTGCCTGATGTGTATTGAAGCACCCAGGCTTCAGCCACAGCCAGGAGCAGAGGCATCCTGGATGCCCTGCAGGGGGCGTGCCTCAAACAGCAGCTTGTGAGAGAACCCACCAGAGCAGGAGCAATACTGGACCTGGTACTCACCAATGGGGGTAGAGTCACCAATATAAGGGTAGGTAGCCACCTGGGGTCCAGTGATTACTGTATGGAGTGGTTCAACGTGAGAAGAGTGGAGGAGGCAAACCACACGAAAGCAAGGGTCCTGGATTTCAGACAGGTTGACTTTGCAAAAATGTGGGGAATGTCTCAAGAAAGCTCTGGCAGGGAAAGAAGGAGGCGGGGATGTAGAGAAACAATGGGATAACCTTAAGGGAGCCATAGCAGAGGCAACAAGCCTTTGTGTTAGGCAAGTAAGCAAAACAAAGAGAAAGAAAAAAAACACTATAGTTCTTAAAGGACATAGCCAAGAAGATAGAGAAAAAAGACTAGCTTTCAGGAGGCATAAGGAAACACGGGTGGGGGGGGAGACAGGAACTGTATCTAGAAAAGCAGAGGAGGCGGGAAAGAAGTCAAGGGTGCAAATGGAGGAATAAATAGCCCAGGAAATTAAGAAAGGAGACAAAATCTTTTTCACGTATATTAGTGATAGAAAGAAGACCAGGGGTGGGATTGTGAGGTTAAAAAATGAGGAAAGGGGGTGTGCAGGGGGAACCTAGAAAAAGCAAAAATCCTGAACAAATCTTTTTGTTCAGTATTCACAGAAGAAGGTGAAGGAGAAGGACCACTACTGGGGATAGGAGCACCAGTGGGAGAGACGTGGACACCAGCCCGTTTACGGTAGAAAGAGTCCTAAAGGAACTCCAGAATCTGAAAGGGGACAAGGCTATGGGGCCAGATGGGATACATCCCAGAATATTAAAAGAACTTAGAGAGTTCTGGCAGCACCACTAACAGCCCTATTCAACAAATTGCTAGAGACAGGTGTGGTTCCAGGGGACTGGAGGAGGGCAAATGTAGTTCCTCTCCACAAAAGTGGGAACAGGGAGGAGGCTGGAAACTACAGGCCAGTCAGCCTGACCTCAGTGGTGGGGAAATTAATGGAGTCACTGCTAAAGGAAAGGATTGTGATATTTCTTGAATCCAGTGGAGCACAGGATCCAAGGCAGCATGGATTCACAAAGGGAAGGTCTTGTCAAACAAATCTGATAAATTTCTTTGGGTGACCAGGGAGGTAGATAGGGGAGGGACGGTGGATGTGGCCTACCTAGATTTCAGCAAGGCCTTCAGCACCGTCAAAACATATGAGGTTGATAAATAAGTTGGGCAGCTTAGGAGTGGGGCCTAAGGTAGTAAACTAGGTCAGAAACTGGTTGAATAACAGGACACAGAGGGTGGTGGTAAATGGCGTTCAATCTAAGGAGAGGGGGGGTAACCAGCAGGGTGCCACAGGGATCTGTGCTGGGGCCAGTCCTCTTTAATGTCCTCATACGTGACATTGCAAAGGGGCTTGAGGGGGAAGGTATGCCGCTTTGCAGATGACACTAAGATCTGCAACAGAGTTGACACTCCGGCGAGGGGTGGAAAAAATGAGAAAGGACCTAAACATACTTAGAGTGGTTGAGAGTTTGGCAGCTAAGATTCAATGCAAGGAAGTGTAAAACCATGCACCTGGGGTGCAGAAATCCAAGGGAGGAGTACAATATGGGAGGGGGGGAGGTACTGACAGCCACCAGCCAAGAAATGGTCCTGGGGGTAATCATATCTGATGACTTAAAGGTAATCAAACAATGTGAGAAGGCTGTGAGGAGAGCCAGTGGGATGCTAGTGGGCATAGGAAGAGGTATCACCAGCAGAAAAAAGGAGGTGGTTATGCCACTGTACAGATCACTAGTGAGACCTCATCTGGAGTACTGTGTCCAGTTCTGGAGACTGCATCTCTGGAAGGACATAGATGAAACAGAGGCAGTCCAGATAAGGGCAACACAAATGGTTCAAGGACTGCACCGGAAGTCATATGAGCAAAGACTGGAGGACCTCAATATGTATTTCTTAGAGGAGAGGAGAGACAGGAGAGATATGATAGAGATGTTCAAGTACCTCAGGGGTATAAACACGGTACAGGAAGGCAGCATCTTTCAGAAAAAAAGAAGTATGAGAACAAGGGGGCATGATATGAGACTAGAGGGGGGCTAGGCTCAGGGGCAACGTAAGGAAGTACTTTTTCACAGAAAGAGTAGTGGATGCTTGGAACAGCCTCCCTATGGAGGTGGTGGGGGTAAAAACAGCAGGGGAATTCAATAATGCATGGGATGGACATAAGAGTACTCTAGCAATAGGGAAGAGAGGGTAAGCCACAGATCAACTAGGGTCTGTGGTAATGCATCAGGTAGGGAAAAGAGGCAGACAAAGTGGGACATACGGTCCTCATCTGCCGTCACCTTCTGTGTATCTGAGTAGTGTTTTACCCTATCCTTTCTTTTTTTTTTTTTAGCACTTGTGCACTCTTTCTGTCGCCCCAGGCTGGCCCCGGCATCAGGGACCGACTTCCCAAAGCCCCCGCCACCCCAGCCCCGAACGGACTTACTGTCCAACTCTCATCTTTCCCATAGCTTACCCAACCCCCACCCCGTGGCAGGGGTGACCCTACCCTCAGCTGCGGAAAGGATCCTCAGACGGGAGATGAGCCATAGAGCTGGATGTGGAGCCTGTGATGGGTCAGTTCCATCATGCTGGCTAGTCATGTTTCCTTCTCCTATTACATTCCTGGGTGGGTGGATGTGCTGTGCTGCCCAGACGTGCCCGCACGTGCACCCACATGCAGGACATCGGCAGCCACCACTCCTCCAACCCCTTAGATTGCTGTCCCTAGGTATCCGACCACCCAGCTACCACTAGGGAGTCAGTACTACACAGGACGTAGCAGTACCCCCTCTCCAGAGGAGGAGTTTGGTCCTATGGATGCTCTATGTTCCTCCCAGGGCCGGCCCTCCGACAACTCGCATTCGCTCCCAAACCCAGGTTGTTGGCATCACAAGCAGTAGTTCTGCCACTGTGCCTGTGGGCCTGCTGTTTTACCCTGTCTTATGATGTGCTGTACTCCATTTTTAAACTACTGTGTTCCTCTGTACTATTTTTCTGTACTGTAATGTTACTTTGTGCTAAGCTGTACCACATGGAATTTCTGTTGTTACGCTTTTGCTATACACCTGGCTGTACTAGTGCTCTCCCAGGTTGTGCCTGAAAAAAAAAAGCATTTTATGTCTAGAGTACTCACCTGGTAAGCAAAAATGAAATACAGTGGTCTTGCCTGTCAGAACAAGACAAACTTGTCTCAACTTCTACGGAATGCTGGGCAGAACCAGTTTATTTTTATATGAGCAAAGAATTTAGTGTAGGTGAAAGATAAAAATATCAGGAATTGAAGTGCGGATATACAGACCAAGGACAGCGCAGCACAGCACTTCTCACACAGTTCTGCCATGGCTTCCCAGTACTGACCAGTGAGAAAATCACAATGGGACCCAGGAGGGACAGCAATAGCAAGTTGGAGCATTGTTTGAGTCAGTTCTGCACCAAATCGGAATGAGCCATGTGTGGTGAGGCTTTCTGCGTGGACCCCTGTCCAACAGAAATTGAGCAGATAATGTCAGAGTCATTCTAGTTCAAAAATGAACAGAGAGAGCCATCTCAGTGGCACTGAGGGTTGAGGTACTGGATGCCACGCCGGCGACCTGGGTTCGGGAATGGACTCGAGCTGCTGGGGGTTGGCAGGGGAGAGGAAGGATCGAGCATCCGACGACTGCTCTCCTTCCTCTGGGGTGGGCTTGGGGGTTGCATCGCACTTGAGTGGCCCCTGGTGATGAGAGGGTGGCACAGCTGCGGCGCCAGAACGGGGGAGGAGTGTGGCAAGATGCCTGCGTAAGTGTTATGCGTCATTGCACTGCCGGCTCCTGGGGCTCAATTGGCGGAAAAAGGCTGGGCACGACCTTGCAGCTTGATGGCCGCGCTCCTGCCAACCTGGAGGCCTGTCGTGGAATTGCGTCGGGTGGGGGAAATCTGGTCCAGCCCGGGGGCAGAGAGATAAGGGGGACCCTCTGATGGGCTGGGACAGCTGTGCCGGACCCCCATGTATCGAGTGAGCCTGCTGTCCTCCGGGTCGGTGGGGGCCGGTGGCTGAATGCACTGCAGAGGTGCATAAACATAAGTAATAAAAAAAAAAAAAAAAATGAAGAGAGAAGAAATTCTCAGAAGGTAATGATGTACTCTGACAGGCCAGTTAGACCCTTTATAACTGAAATGGGTTAATAATTACACTTGCTACTGTAACTAGCAAAGTGGGGGGGGGGGGGCTGCAAGATTTCCAAACTTCACAAAACTAGTGTCCCCCCCTCCCCTGAACGTTTGACCTGTAGCTGGTAGTGTGCAGAGGGCAGAACACTCCTCAGGTTCACTAACAAGATTCAGCCCTGAGAAAAAGCCTTCTTACACAACTCATCTCCAACAGATGCCTCCAATTTCTAAGCCGCTGCAGTGGGATGAAATGTGCCGCAAATTCCTAAATGTGAGTCAGAGTGCTGTTCCTCCAACACACGTCTTTCATCCAGGGCGGTGAGATTCAGCACTCAGAGTGCAGAGGGACTGGAGGAAGCCCCTCATTTCCTTTCTGTGAGCCAGCGAGGCCCTAGAGGGGGCTGAGGGGGGAGGGGTCAGAGAGAGGGAAAAGCGACTCCACAGGCCACACGATGCATGGCACTGCTCCAGCTGTTCTGTAATGCCATGGAAGGCTTTGCATCTTCCATGGGAACAAAAACACAAACCTCTCCTCGACTTTCCCCACACCCTTCCCACTCAGCATTGTCTGGGAAAATCAAGGCAATCGCATTCCTCTTGGAGTCCTGGAACATTCACAGTCCTTTTTTTTTAATTTGAGTTTAACAAAGAAAGACAAAGTATGTTTGGTATTTACTACACAAATATACCACAGTGTTAGAAATATATCCAGTGAATGAGGCCAGGGGATGACCGAATCACAGAACTCAATCATTATCACACCATAGTTTGTGATGTATGTTCACGTATTTATGTTTTTATACACGATATTGGTTGTGTATTGCTGAACATCTTAATAGGACTGTCTTGTAAACAGGGTATTTTCCTTTATGACATGTACTTATCCTGTATAAAAAGAAACATTTTATCTATCTATCTATCTATCACTATCATAATCACTGAACCAACAAGCGCTCAGGCAATTTTTGATCTGGTGTTCACAAATGGGGAGCATGTACAGGAAATAATGGTCAGGGAGTCACTGGGTGGAAGTGACCATTGCACAGTGTTGTTCCAGTTGGATATGGGCAGGGAAAACAACCCGATTAAGACCAAAATCTTGGATTTCAGGAGGGTGGACTTCAGGAAAATGGGCAAAGTGCTAAGGAGCCATCTGGCGAGCATCAGAGCAGATATGGGGGTGGACCAAAGGTGGTCCATCATTAAGGAAGGAAGGCATACTGGTTGCCACAGTTGAGTGGGTTAGGCTCAGGGGGAAGAACACAAGGGCCAAAGCGCCCAGCTGGTTCAGTTCTGGCGTTGCCCAGGCAATAGGAAAAAGAGGCTGGCCTGTAGAAAATTCAGGAAGACCAAGAGAGAGGTGGATAGGGAAAATTACCTAAGGTTGGCTAGTGAGGCAAGTAAGGAAGTCTGACGAGCAAAGGCACAGAAGGAGCTGCAGACAGCTGAAGGAATTAAGAAAGGGGAGAAAGCTTTTTTTTGCAATATAAGTGAGAAAAGGGACAAGAAGGAAGGGATTGTTAGGCTTAAGCAAGAGGTGGAGTGGGTGTAGAATAATGGGGGGAAAAGCAGAGATATTAAATTAATACTTCTGTTCCGTCTTCTTCACCAGGAGGAAGGACAAACCAGTACCTTCAAGAGGGAAAAGAGGAGCGGGGAGAACACAGATGCAGTGATGGAGGAGGATAGCATGAAGGAGGGGCTGCTGGCATTGAAGGTGGACAAATCACCAGGTCCGGACAGAGTACATCCAAGGGTACTAAAGGAACTGGATAAGAAGCTGGCACAGCCACTGGCAGACCTATTTAATAGTTCACTAGAGTCAGGTGTGGTACCGCAGGACTGGAGAACAGCATATGTAGTGCCCCTCCACAAAAGCGGTCCCAAGGATGACCCAGGGAATTACAGACCAGTCAGTCTGACCTCCATTGTGGGCAAGCTAATGGAGACCATACTAATAAAGGTTGGTGGAATATCTAGAGGAGCATGGTCTCCAGGATGCGAGGCAACATGGGTTAATGGAGGGGGGGATCGTGTCAAATGAATCCGATTGACTTTGACTGTGTCACTAAGATAGTAGACAAGGGCCAAGCGGTAGACATCCTCTATCTTGATTTCAGCAAGGCCTTTGACTCTGTGCCCCACAAAAGGTTGATAAGGAAGTTGGCGGATCTCAGGGTTGGGGAAAAGATGGCCAGATGGATGAGTGGAAAACTGACTGAGGGACAGAACCCAGAGGGTGGTTGTTGGGGGAAGAGTTATCTGGCACCAGAGAGGTAACCAGTAGGGTCCCAGAGGGCTCGGTGCTGGGGCCGGTGTTGTTCGATGTCTTCATCAATGACACTGTGGATGGCATTAAGGGAAAATGTGCCTATCCATGGATGACACCAAGCTCTGCGGGAGAGTGGACACAGCTGAAGGCATACAGGACCTACAGGAAGATCTGGACAAGCTGAGGAGGTGGTCCAGGAACTGGCAGCTTGGCTTCAATGTCAAGAAATGAAAAGTTATGCATATTGGAGCTAAGAATCCCAGGACAGAGTACTACCTGGGTGGAGTCCAAGTATCTGCATCAGAGGAGGAGAAGGACCTGGGAGTGATGATCACTAGTGACCTGAAGCACTCCACACAATGCAAGAAAGCAGCAGCAAAGGCAAATAAGATGCTGGGATGCATATCTAGGGGGATCAGTAGCAGGAGAGAGGAGGTTATACTGCCCTTGTACAGGTCACTGGTAAGGCTGCATCTAGAATATGGAGTTCAGTATTGGTGCCCACACCTCAAAAAGGACATTAACCTGCTGTAGAAGGTCCACAGGAGGGCTACAAAGATAACAGGTGAGTGGGGTAAGGCATATGAGGAGAGGTTGAGGGCACTGAATATGTACTCCCTGGAAGACAGGAGAGAGAGAGAGAGAGAGAGAGGGACATGATTGGGACCTTCAAGTACTTGAAAGGGATAAACAAGGTTGATAAGAAGAGTCTCTTTAAGCTGAGTGGCAACCATAACATGAGGGGGCACAGTCTTAAGCTGGAAGGTGGCATGTTTAGGAGGGAGGGAGGTCAGGAAACACTTCTTCACAGAGAGAGTCATGGACACATGGAATGCAGGGTTTTATTTAACTCTAAAAATTTATTAGCGTTTTGCTCAAAAAAGTTCTAAAACATTGTGAAAAGGCATAGCACTTACCTCACTGTGTTTAACAAACATAATACTTCTAGAAACCCTATGTAAATGCTTTCTGTACAGCTAGTATTGTCTCAAGAAAAAAAGTGCTAATCAATTATTTAAAACCCTGGAATTCGTTGCCGGAAGAGGCCATCTCGTTGAAGACAGTGAGCAGCTTTAAGAGAGGCTGGGATAGGCATGGGGGAAGGTAAGGATCATGGGTAGGGAGGATGGGAGGAGTGGGGAGAGAGAGGGCAGGGACATTAGCTCAAGCTGTGGACCCTGCAATATGAGCAGACTTGATAGACCACATTGTCTTCTCTGCTGGATTCTTCATATGTTTGTAAGTATGTTCGTATGTATTAATCTGAGCCACCAAAACACATTCCTCAGAGGCCACAAAGTTACAGGGACACATAATCCCTCCACCATGGCCAACCGTGGCCCTTTCTAGCTAATGCATTCAGTTCTGGGTGTTTAATAATTCCTCTAAGCCCTTTCTACTCAAACTATTAAACCAGCTGAGCAAAGTTAAACAAGTTTAAAAGTATCTGAATCAGCTGGCATACAGTGGCACTCCTTTTCTTACTCTGTCCTTTGTCAGGCTTTCCCTGGTGTCCAGTGGCCCCCATCTCCCACGCCAAGCAAACCCCGTTATCCAATTGCACCCCCTCCATTATCATGTCACGTGGCAAGTACAATGGCAGGGCTGCAGGAATGTTGCTCATACAAGCTTGAAGCTCTAGTCCCTGGGGTATCCAAGTGTGCCGAGGGAGCTCAGGGAGATACTGGCTGCACCTCTGGCTGTCCATTTCAACAACTCGCTGGAAACAGGAGTGGTTTTAGAGGACCGGAGGACAGATGTAGTCCTGCTCCATAAGCGTGGCAGCAGGGAGGAGGTTGGGAACTATAGGTTAGTCCGTTTAACGTCAGTAGTGGGGAAGTTAATGGAAACACTATTAGAAAAAGGCTAGTGGAGTATCTTTTTTTTTTATTTCAGTCTTCACAAGCAAAAACAAAAAAAAAAGACATTCTTCAATCCATTCAGGCATGAAGTATGAATTATATATATATTATTCAATCCGAAAAGACATTTAATGTAAACTATATATATATCAAATACGTGGGTGGAGCAGTAAAACTCTCTTCTGAATAGCACTGTGTATATCTGCCCCCAAAATGTCCCAACATAAGAAAAATAAGTCACAGAATTATTAAGTGTCAAAAGACTACATGGAAACTGGTGGGTTGTTTCCCCTGCCTCTCACAGCAAGACTCACAAATAATGTCCTCTCCACAACTGTATTATTACAGTACCCTGTTTGATAGATCCCACCTCTCAAGCACCCCCCCCAGTTATCTGCGAGTGGACCCCTTTGTCACCTCACCTCCTGTCTTTCTATGGAAGGAACTAGAGGTCTATCTGCGAACAGCAGAATATCCAGCGTTGCCACTTACTGAGAAAGCGTGTTGATTAAATAGAGAATAATGGCTAGGTAAGTGTGTGTTATGGATTTTTTTCACACACCCAAGGTGTGTGATGACCCATAAACCTTGAGAGCGAAGCTTGAGAGGTTTATGTAGTCATCTCACATCGAGTGTGTGTGAACAAAACCATAATATCACACTTACCTATCATTTATTTTTTTATAATAGCTGGTGTGGAGATTTAGACTGTATTTCTAGCAGCTTGAAAGAAAAATAAGTTTTTTAGCTAGAGTGCAGTTTCATTTTTGAAGAAATTAAACTGTACATGAATAAAACACAGTTGAAAATACTGCAGTTTAAATACTTTTTGTGAAACAATGGAATGTAACAGTTTTAAAATCTTTATTTTGGGGAATGTCATATCAACCAGAATTCAGGATATTATGAAGTGTCATATCAGCTGGATTTGGGTTATTATTGCCTCTGGAGCATAGTAACCTGAAATCCGGTTGATATGCAATTTTAATAAAACTGTAATCCGGTTGATATTTATGTTCACCAGTAATTATATATGTATAGTGGCCATCCATAATCTCACTGCCAGAGGGATAGGGGTCATCCAGTGTTTAGTGATGGCTTTTTTTTTGCTGCTAGTAAGTAAAATGGTGTTAGTGAACCCCTGCTGTATGAGTAACCCATGGGGGAAGAGATAGTAGAACTATAACCAGGTTAATCCAGTCTGGCCAGATAGCTCGTGAAACTGGGCAGTAAGAGTTGTCCAATAAGACCAGGCAGGACCAGAACACATGCGAGTGTGTTGCTAAACTGCATCCACATGGTCTCCAACAGATGCCGTATTGGGGTGAGGGGGAAGTATTTGAGCAGAACTGCAGGAGTGCGAAAAAAACGACTCCTACACTTTCATGCAAACTCCCTTCAGCAAATAGAAGATATAACTTTAACTAGCAGTAATGTTGTATTTGGACCATGGGTCAAAGGGAATGTTCCTATTTAGTTCTTTATTCCATGCATCTAAAATGGTTTGAGTGGCACCCCCTCCATGATCATGTCCTGTGCGAAGCACTGCCAGGTGCACTGACATCACCGTCCCTCTCCCCATCTCATGCAAATCAACACCCTGTTGTCCAGCGGCACCTTCAAAACTCTGCACTCTAACCACTAGGCCAAACCGTCTCCCTAAATGATTGTTACTAAAGGTTTCCAGTGCCTTACACTGAGCTGTCAGCGCAGCGGTAGGGCCACTGTTCGCAATGCCAGTGACCACAGTTCAGGAACGGCTTCAGGCTATCCAGGGGTAGCAGGACTGAGTGGGAGGACACTTCTCGATGACAGGACGCTTTGCATGCACCCCCACTATGATGTCCTAGCCAAAACATTCTATGGGCTGGGAGAATAATGGAGGTAATCTCTGATCAGCTGCAGGATGACTGCTTCAGTGGCGTTCCTGGTCCTGCACCTCTCCTGGGCATGTGTGCTTCTTACCAGGATAATCAGGAGAGGCGCCCCAACTCTCCATCCCAGTTGGGAGAAAACAGAAAGATGGAAGAATGTCTGCAAGCTAGGAAGGTGATAGGGGCTTGGGTGGTGCCAGGCTAGAGAGAGCCCAATATTTATTTATGTATTTATTGCTCCCTCCTCCCTCTCTGGCCGACCACTCCTTCAGGTTTCCTAGGCACACCATCTGCTCGCCCTTCCCGACACTGACCCTTACCTCACATTGTGACCCCCCCTGGTAACCCGGTGTATCCCTTCACCGAACGGGTTCCCCCTCCTCCGAGAGGGAAGGCAACGGTGGGGTGGACCGCGCACTCTTCAATTGGCCTGGGTGTCACTGAGGTGGGTCGGTCGTCCAGGGCTTGGCAGCAGCAGGGGCCGGCGACCGTCATCCGGCCAACAAGAGAGCTATTTACTGGTTTTCACCCCCGGGAGTGGAGTGCCACAGATGTCAAGGCATATGCCGAAGTCCGCCACTCCCTAATCATCTGGTCCCTGACGTCCTGCTGTGCTCCCAGCCTCTGCCAGGGGCCAGAAGGCACTAGGCCGCATCCCCACCCTCCCCCCAGAGAAGGGGAGCCGCTCCTTGGATGCTCCATCCTTCTACCCCGGCCGGCCCTCCAGCAACCCGGGTCCACTCCCGAACCCTGGTCACTAGCGTCGCAGACAGAAATCCAGCCGATGCGCCAGTGGGCTGCTATCTGATATTTATTAATATTATTTATTTAGCTGGTTAAGTGGAGGAGCGGTTGCGCTTCTGTCCCTCATGCAGATGACCCAGTTTTGGGAACGGACAAGGGTCGCTCGGTGAGCCAACAAGGTGCGAGTGGACTGAGAACCTGATGGCAGCTCTCCTTCCTCGGGGAGGGGGAGAACACCAGCTCTTGCTGCAGGGACTGCCACCTGGCGGAGGCCAGGCAGCAGTGCAGCAGGAGTGAACGAGGGGCAGGGCTAGAGCATGACGTGCTGGCACACACTTCATGATGCTCCAGTCTAGAGGGAGAAAATGAAGAAAAAGATGCCGGGCTGCCCTTAGCCGGCACCCTCCACAGGTGCTCACACAATGGACACAGCGGGCCACTCACCCAATAAGCTTCTGAGCAAGTGATGGATAACTGGTGAGTCCATGAGAAGATCGGTGACAGGGCAGTCAGGCAGACCCGCAGGAGAACAAAACTACTAACAGAAAAAAAAAATAACGTATTTATTTCAAAAGTTTTACCAGGAACTTTCTACTAAGCTGGTATTCGCTCATTCCAGATGCATCCTGAGGAGAGGGGGAAGAGGACAGAACAGTACTGATACACAGTACAATGTTCAAAAATGCAATAACGGAGAAAAAAGTATAACAAAATGAACGATTACAGGCCATGATTCCAAGCAGGAATTATGCAATGCAATAAAATGCAGAACAACAACAACAAGAACCACATCCAGTGAGCAACAATACAATAACAAGAAGGGTGGGGGTAGTGGCAGACAACTGGGGGAGATGGGGCTGTATTAAGGGTGGCATAGGGTGCAGGATAGCGGCCAAAGTCCAAAACCCAATGTCAGGAGTAACTGTAGGAGTGAGTAGCGAAATTACAGAGAATTTTCAGAGCATGATGGGAAGGTAAGCTCCATCTATGTAGTCTACCACCTCAGTGGTACAGCAAAGACTGAGTAACTGATGCCTCCAGAATCCTTGTGTGCCCAGGGCTCTGTTATGATTGAAAACTTGGGCCATTCCATTACCCCAGTGGGGGAGCACATGGCCCATATGTATTAACTCCCCACTGAAAACGTGGAACAATACAGAAAGGAGCAGAGCGAATGGAAGGGGTGGTGATGATCAGCCCCAGAGTTCAGGAAAGCAGAAAAGAAGGCAGCTTGACCAGCAGAGGGTTTCACTGGGGGGAGAGCGAGAGCTAGAGTTGTGAAGGGAGTAAGAGGTAATGGGAGAAGGGGGGAGCAAGAAATTTGGAGATAAAGGAGGAATGGTGGGCAAAGTGCCTGGTATCAAAGGAGGGGAGGGAGAGGGAAGTGTAGAACAGTGGTGAGTGTGCAGGGGTTTGTCGAGTGCACATCAACAGAAGGAGTGAAAAGGGCTGGCTTGTAATATGAGCCTGGCCAGAGCGGATAGGTAAAACAGTAAGAAAAACAAAATGGCTTCCAGTTTCTGATTTCAGAGCATCTCATAAACTCACATTTAAAGCAGCAGTGCAATGAAAAATGTTTTCTAGGATTGTGGAAATATTGTTCATCCACACTGTTTGGCATGTCCCTTTCCCTTTAAATCTTGCCAGAAGTCTTCAAGCTGGCTCCTCCCACCCACCCGGGTGGTAAATACCTCAGTTCCGCCCCATGACACCTGATCTTCCTTTCCGCTGGAAGACAGAGGTTGCCTCCCTCGTGCTCTCGCATTTCATAGGTTCTGGCTTCCAAAACTTCGGTTTTACCGGAATGAAAACTCATCCGAGTTAGCGATCGCGCTTTTGCGTCCTCGATCACGGAAGAGAAATCTTCTCCAGGATTTCGCCGGTGCCCTTGTGGCCAGAAGATGTCGCGAACTGATCCTCATCTCATATGTGTCTACTGCCTAGGTGTCGGCAATGACACCTCGTCCTGCAGCTATTGCTTGGCCTTCCATCCAAACGTTCTGAATGACTGCCTGGCACGTTTAAAGTTGGGGAGACTAGAAAAAAGGAATCCTTTGGTGAAGTCCAAGGAGGCTAGGTGGGCAGTTTCCACGGCCACAGGTTCCGCTGAGCAGCTGGAATGCATGAAGGTGTTCAAAGAAGAAGCTGCCCACACTTTGGACAGTCGAAGCTTTTTCATTCCACTCAACCTGGGCTCCACCTTTACAGGTTCCTTTAAGGAGTTGTGCCAGTCTCTCCCCACCCGGGGAGAGGCGCCCATAGGCTCGCACTCCTCCCAATCTTGCAAGCAAGAGAAGGAGCCAAATTCATCTTTGTCTCGGCGAAGGCGTTCTTGGGACCGAGAAAGGTCTCAGTCCCAGGAGCATGCAGTCTTGACCTTGGTCGAGATAGTTTCCTCGGCTGCAGAATTCACGGATCTTCCGTCTGGCCAGACAACCGAGGAGGTGGCTGATGAGGTCGAGATCATTCTTGATCCAATCGACCTGCTGTCACCGGCCGTGGTCAACAATTCTTTGGAGACAACTCCAGTCCTTGTGTTCCCCGATGAAGAGATCCAGCCTACTGGTGTCCCCATCAAGGTCCCGGTTCTGGACCCCTGGGTTTCACCGATCTCTCCGGTGTCTCCCGAGCAACCGAGTAGGCCTGCCCAATCTCGGTTGAGGTCTAGAACCACCTCGGCCGACCGGCCGAGAAAGAGCCACAAGTGCTCTAAAAAGAGGCAACGTCACAGATAGTCTTCATCCTCCTCGGACGAGGAGAGGCTCTGACGGAAACTCCGTTGGCGTTATGAGGACCTTATGTGGCAACAGCCGATTTTGTCCGGGCCTATAGTGGCTCCGCCGCCTACCCTGGCCATTACTTGGCTTTCGCCTCCTAGACCGAAGCCAACCCCCCCCGGAACCGAAACCTTCAGTTCCCCCAACCCGCGGGGCCAGCCCGTCCTCTGGTTCAGCCTATACCAGTCTCTCCACCAATAATGGTGGAACCACCACCTAAGCAGCCTGTGGGAGGGGCTCCTTCCAAAGAGGACCGACCAGATTCTGGGCTTCCCCGACGTCTGTCAGTCACGGTCACCCCGGACTGCCCTCGGTGGGTCGAGGGTGATTTGGGCAGCAGGCTGCTGTACCCAGACTCTTCAGACTCGGATGTCACCGGGCTCCACTCTCATCCTGGGGATGATGAGTCGTCCGTTTGCACAGGGATGGAGGGGATTCTTCGTCTCATCTCTGATTACACATGGATGCCCCTGGAACCCATCCAGAAAAAGGCAGATTAACCTCTCACAGACATCCTAAAGAGAGGAGATACCCAGATGGCGGCCTTTCCTGTGGCTGAAGCCATTGTTGGTCTGGCACTTAAACTATGGCAGTGTTCTGCCTCATGTCCAGCACCGTCTGCATGCATGGCCCGCAAATATGCGGTACCCATGGGGTCCCTTGAGGAGTTCACAGAGCACCCTTCAGCCATGAGCCTGGTGACCGCCTCCATGTTCAGGTGTACTGGTAGTTCTGTAGACACTGACCGATCCCCCAATAAAGAGTCCAAGCTTTTGGACCATTCAGCGCGGAAAGTCTATGCGGCTTCCTCCTTAGGCCTTCGTCAGGCAAGTTCAACTGTCATCATGGCACACTTCTCTCATGCCTTTCTCGGGTCATTAGATGAAGTCCTACCACATCTCCCCGTGGACATGCAGACCATGGTTAAGAAGGACTCAGACCAGGGCCGTGCTGTTGCCAAACAGCAGCTCCAGATGGCCCTGGACACTGGGTATTCTTGTGTCTGCTTGATGGCTGCCGCAGTTGCCTCTCACCACAGGGCTTGGCTGAGGCTCTCCTCCTTTCCGGCGGATACTCAGCACAAGTTAGCTGATGTGCCTTTCCTTGGGACTGACTTGTTCAGCCCAGGAGTGGCCAGTCACCTACAGCACATAGAGTAGCCAATGCCACCTTGGACGCCACTTCAGCCAAGAGTTCTTTGGGCAAGAACCAGCACAAGAAAAAGAAGAAACATTTTCAGTACTCTTCCACTGTGGTTCAGCAGTCCTCCTACCAGGGAGGACAAGCAGCATCAGCATCAGCAGCAGGCTCAAGCTTGGCACCCTCGGCCCAAGCCTGGACCCCAACAGGCCCGCAAAGCAGGCCGAGGCTCTCTTCCTGGAGCCTCCTCCTCCTCTAAGCCTGCCCAGTGACAGAGTGGGGGTTGCCACCCCTATTCCCGTCACGCCAGCTCTGGACCTTCCTGTGGGGGGCCGACTCCGCCACTTCCTTTCTGCCTGGTTCGCTATCATTACGGACAGGTGGGTTCTCGAAGTGGTCGGTCAGGGACTGCCTCTAGAATTCGAGCAGTACTCTCCCAGCCGAGCCCGTGTCCCTCGGGAAGAATGGATTTCTGCATGCACCCAGTCAGCTCTTTGAGATGACATTGCTCAACTCCTCCTCAAGGAGGATGTAGCTCTCGTGGCAGATCCATCTGCAGGCCCAGGCTTTGTCTCCAGATACTTCCTGGTGACCAAGCAGATGGGGGACTGGTACCCCATTCTAGATCTCCATGACCTGAATCAATCTCTCAGGTCACGCACCTTTCAGATGGTCACTCTGTCCCAGATCATACCATCCTTGGAGCGAAACATATGGTTTTGTTCACTGGATCTGCAGGACATGTTCATTCACGCCCCAATCCGTCCGTGCCATCAGCGGTTTCTCCACTTCGGGTTCAAAGGGAACCTGTACGAGTTCCAAGCCATGCTGCTTAGCCTGTCATCAGCCCCATGGGTCTTCACCAAATGCACTGCAGTGGTAGCGGCCCGTCTCCAGTGTCGGGGGGGGGGACAGAATTTACCCCTACCTCGACAACTGGCTCCTGGCAGGTTCCACCCAACAGGAGGAGGAGAGATCCATGGATCTGGCCCTCCAGAGCTGCTCCCAGATTGGCTCCTGATCAACGAGGCCAAGTCAGAACTCGTGCCCTCTCAGATGACGGGCTTCATCGGGGAAGAGCTCTACTCTTATTTTTTATTTTTATTTAGTTTATGTTGACCGGGTAAGTGCACTAGACAAATCCTGCCTATTTTTAGGCACGACCCGGGGGAGGGGGATACAGATGAATGCCAACTGACCTTGAACCAGATTAAGCTGTTGGTGGTATTTTGAGTGAATGAGGGAAACTTGGCCAAGACACCGGGGAAATTCCCCTACTCTTTTTGATAAGTGCCACAGGATCTTTAACATCCACCTGAACTACCACCAATCCAGGCAGATGGGACCTCGGTTTAACGTCTCATCCTAAAGACGGCACCTCAGAAGTGCAGCACCCCTCTCATGCTGTACTACAGTGTCAGTACTGGGATATTAACCCAAGTGCCAGATGTGGGAACTGAACCCACAGCCCTCTGATCTCCCGGCCTCAGAGGCGAGTGTGCTACCTACTGAGCCACTGACACTGCTCTTGTCAAGCCAGAGCTCGGCTCCCGGCAGACAGGTCAGAAGTTCTCTCCTCCTTTACCCAATCATTTCAGTTTGGGCACATGCACCCTGCCTGGGACTTTCTGTGCCTTCTGGTTTACATGGCGGCATGCACCTTGGTGGTCCACTGGGCCCGGCTGCACATGCGCCCCCTCCCATGGGAGCTGGCTGCCCACTGGACTCAGTGCCACGGTCATTTTGAACAGCTGATCACTGTAACCTAGATGTGGGACACTCTCCAATGGTGGACCGCCCCAGAACGGTTGCAGGAAGGGATCCCATTTGTCCGCCCCGAGCCGACAGTCGTTCTCACAACTGATGCCTCTCTCATGGGCTGGGAAGCCCACATGGGGGACAAAAGGGCCCACAGGTTCTGGACCCCCGAGGAGTCCTGATGCCACATCAACCTGTTGAAGCTCAGAGAAGTCAGACTGGCACGGTCAGCTTTCACTCCTCAGCTCCAGGGTCAAGTGGTTCAAGTCCAGACGGACAATACCACGAACATGTACTACCTCAACAAACAGGGTGGCACGCACTCCCGTCTGCTATGCAAGGAGGTGCTCCGCATCTGTACCCTCGTAGGCCAGCTGGAGGCGGATCTCCTAGCCATCCATGTGACAGGAGCCTCGAACCAGCTGTCGGATGCTCTCAGCCGCTTAGGCCAGACATCCCACAAGTGGTCTCTTCATCCAGAGGTAGCTTACAGCCAGCTCTCCCGTTGGGGCAAACTGATGGTGGACCTGTTTGCCTCCAGGGAAAACACCAAGCTGAGGCTGTTTCATGCCCGCCCCCTTTAGCAGGGCTCATTGCAGGGGGGTGCCTTCTTGAGGTCGTGGACCCCAGGCCTCCTCTACGCCTTCCCTCCATTTCCCTTGTTCCACAAGGTGTTACTCAAGGTGAGAAGGGACAAGGCGAAGGTGATTCTGGTAGCCCCAGACTGGCCACACCAGTTCTGGTATCCAGATCTCCTCAGCTGTAGGCCCCCGGAGTGGCTTTGTACATGCCTGGACCTGATCTCACTGAACCAGGGTAAGGTCTTCCATCTGGACCTTCATTCCCTGCACCTCACAGCCTGGTACCTGAGCGGCTAGAGTTCCAGGCTTTGGGTCTTTCTGAAGATGTCTACACCGTGGTGGAAGCATCTAGAAAGAAATCGACCACGAAATGTTACACCTTCAAATGGAAAAGGTTTTCCATTTGGTGTCAGGGTAAGGGTCTGGACCCCTTATCCTGTTCTTTGACTAATATTCTCGACTACCTTTGGTCTTTCTCCAAAGGGGGTCTCCGGTCATCGACCCTTTGGGTACACCTGGCAGCCATTTCTGCTTACCGGTCAGTCAACATTGGCACAGGAGAGAGTGGTCAGGTGCTTTTTCAAAGGCCTGGATCACATATCCCCTTCAGTGCGTGAACCTCCACCTGCGTGGGATCTACTACTGGTATTGGCAATGTTCAAGGGCAAGCCATTCGAACCAATGCACAAGTGTGAGCGGTCACACTTGTCGTGGAAGATGGCCTTCCTGGTGGCTATCACGTCTGCCAGAAGGACAGGGGAGCTCCAGGCGCTTTTGGTGGACTCCCCTTATCTAGTCTTCCACAGGGACAAAGTTGTCCTGCGCCCCCACCCAAAATTCCTTCCGAAGGTGGTGTCAAGAGTTTCACCTTAACCAGGTGTTGACTCTGCCGGTATACTACCCTAATTACACCTTGGACGCCGAGTACAGGCTCCATACTTTGGACCCGAGACGTGCAGTCTCCTATTATAAGAAGAGAACGGCGGAAATTCATGGACAGGTTCACCAGCTGTTTGTCACCTACGCAGAAGCTGCCTCTGGCAGACCTGCAGTGAAGTGGACTATTGCAAGATGGATTACATCATGCACAGGTCTGTGCTATGAGCTGGCGGGCAAGGAGCCATTCTACCCGCCATACTGCTGCATCGGTGGCTGCTTCCAAGGACATCCCTATCCAGGTTAATCTGTCGGGCTGCTACCTGTAAGTCAGCAAACACCTTCATTACCCACTACCACATGACCTTGAGTCACGCTGGGATGCTGGTTTTGGGGCCTCGGTTCTCCAATCTCTCTTCCCTAAGTAGGGGGTTTGCGCCTTGCCTCCCTCCTCCCGGAGAACTGCTAGGAGTCTGGCAAACAGCGTGGATGAACAACATATCCACGATCCTAGAAAAACAGGTTACTCACCTGTAACAGTAGTTCTAGGAGTGGTATATGTTCATCCACACGGACCCACACGACCTCTCTGGCTGCGGACACACACAACCTGGCTTCCAGCGGGCTAAGATCTGGAGTCATGGGGCGGAGCCAAGGTATTTACCAATCGGGTGGGTGGGAGGAGCCAGCTTGAAGACTTCTGGCAAGATTTAAAGGGAAACGGACATGCCAGAGAGTGTGGATGAACAACATATACCACTCCTAGAACTACTGTTACAGGTGAGTAACCTGTTTTTTTCCAAACAGCTAGATTCAGCTAAAATTAATAAAAATATTAGCACATCTGTTAAATCTATTTTTCTAGGTACCTCCTATGCTGCAGACTATGGTGCGTTGATTTGTATTTTCTCTATCCTAACCCTTGCCAGATGTACAGTGCTATTTGAAAGCAAAATGTGATGGCCATCTCTTATTCTTCAGAAAAAATTAAATTAAAGCATTTATAAAATACTCAAATTTGGGAGAAACAAGAAAATTATACCACTAAATAAAACTGGAAGATTCTTGGACTGTTTTAAACTGAAAAAAAAGGTAGGGTCACGTTCTTGTCTCATTTCATGGCACTGCTGCTTTAAACCATGTGGCAGTTTTGCCAGATAACAGAATGCCCACAAGTGAAAGAAAGGGAACTGCATGCTAAGGATGTTGGTGGTCATGTCGATTAGGCATTTGCTATCTCCACATTTTCTATATGTGTCATTTACACTTGTAGCATTTTACACGTTCTTTTTTTTCGTGGTAGTAAACTGATGAGGGCATGCTTGGTGTGCTTCTGCTTCTTTCACCTCTGCACATATACGTTGCTATTTAGCAAAGAGTAGCAGCACCCACACACATTGAGAGCCAGTAAGAAGCAGCACCTACACAAACTGAGAACCCAAAAGAAACAGCACCCACAGGGAGCAGCACCTACACACAGTGAGAAACCGCAGGAAACAGCACCCACACACAGTGAGAACCCACAGGAAGCAGCACCCACACACAGTGAGAACCCACAAGAAGCAGCACCCACACACAGTGAGAACCCATAGGAAACAGCACCCATACACAGTGAGAACTCAAAGGAAACAGCACCCACACAAAGCAAGAACCCATGGAGAAATAGCACCCGTAAACAGCAAGAACCCATGGGAAACAGCACTTACACATACCGAGAACCCACAAGAAACAGCACCCACACACAGTGAGAACCCACAGGAAGCAGCACCTACACACAGTGAAAACCAACAGGAAACAACACCCACATACTCAGTGAGAACCCACAGGAAACAGCACCCACACACAGCGAGAACCCACGGGAAACAGCACCCACACACAGTGAGAACCCACGGGAAACAGCACCGGCACACAGCTAGAACCCACGGGAAACAGCACCCACACGCAACAAGAACTAATAGGAAACAGCACCCATACACAGCGAGAACCCACAGGAAACAGCACCAACACAGAGCAATAGCGCATAGGAAACAGCACCCACACAGAGAAAGAGCCCATAGGAAGCAGCATCTACACACAGTGAGAACCCATGGGAAAAAGCACCCACACACAGCAAGAACATATGGGAAACAGCACTTACACACACCGAGAACCCACAAGAAACAGCACCCACACACAGTGAGAAGCCACAGAAAGCAGCACCTAAACACACCAAGAACCAACAAGAAACAGCACCCACTCACAGTGAGAACCCACAGGAAGCAGCACCTACACACAGCGAGAAACCACAGGAAGCAGCACCCACACACAGTGAGAACCCACAGGAAACAACACCCACACACAGTGAGAACCCACAAGAAACAGCACCCACACACAGTGAGAACCCCCAAGAAACAGCACCACACACAGTGAGAACCCATGGGAAACAGCACCCACACACAGCGAGAACCCACGGGAAACAGCACCCACGCACAAGAACTAATAGGAAACAGCACCCATATACAGCAAGAACTCAAAGGAAACAGCACCAACACAAAGCAAGAACCCATGGGGAAACAGCACTTACACACAGTGAGAACCCATGGAAAACAACACCAACACACAGCAAGAACATATGGTAAACAGCACTTATATACACGGAGAATCCACAAGAAACAGCACCCAGACACAGTGAGAAGCCACAGAAAGCAGCACCCACACACAGTGAGAACCCACAGGAAACAGCACCTATACACAGCGAAAAACCACAGGAAGCAGCACCCACACACAGTGAGAACCCACAGGAAACAGCACCCATACACAGCAAGAACCCATGGGAAACAGCACTTACACATACCGAGAACCCACAAGAAACAGCACCCACACGCAGTGAGAACCCACAGGAAGCAGCACCTTCACACACTGAGAACCCACAAGAAACAGCACCCACACACAGCGAGAACCCCCAGGAAACAGTACCCACACACAGTGAGAACCCACAGGAAACAGCACCCACACACAGTGAGAACCCACAAGAAACAGCACCCACACACAGTGAGAACCCACAGGAAACGGCACTCACACACAGTTAGAACCCACAGGAAATGGCACCCACACACAGTGAAAACCCACGGGAAACAGCATCCACACACAGCGAGAGCCCACGGGAAACAGCACCCACACATAGTGAGAACCCACGGGAAACAGCACCCACACACAAGAACCAATAGGAAACCGCACCCATACACAGCGAGAACTCAAAGGAAACAGCACCCAAACAAAGCAAGAGCCCATGGGAAACAGCACGTACACACAGCAAGAACCCACAGGAAACAGCACCCACACAGAACAATAATGCATAGGAAACAGCACCCACACACAGCAAGAACATATGGGAAACAGCACTTACACACACTGAGAACCCACAAGAAACAGCACCCAGACACAGTGAGAAGCCACAGAAAGCAGCACCTACACACACCGAGAACCCACAAGAAACAGCACCCACACACAGTGAGAACTCACGGGAAGCAGCACCCACACACAGTGAGAACCCGCAGGAAACAGCACACACACACACACACACACACAGTGAGAACCCATAGGAAACAGCACCCACACACAGCGAGAACCCACAGGAAACAGCATCCACACACAGTGAGAACCCATAGGAAACAGCACCCATACACAGCAAGAACCCATGGGAAACAGCACCCACACACAGAAAGAGCCCACGGGAAGCAGCACCCACACACAGCGAGAACCCACAGGAAACAGCACCCACACACAGTGAAAACCCATAGGAAACAGTACCCACACACAGTGAGAACCCACGGGAAACAGCACCCACACACAGAAAGAATCAATAGGAAACAGCACCCATACACAGCGAGAACTCAAAGGAAACAGCACCCACACACAGTAAGAACCCATGGGAAACAGCACCCACACAGTGAGAACCCGTGGGAAACAGCACCCACACACAGTGAGAACCCATGGGAAACAGCACCCACACACAGCGAGAACCTACAGGAAACAGCACCCACACAGAGCAAGAACCCACGGGAAACAGCAATCACACACAGTGAGAACCCACAAGAAACAGCACCCAAACACAGTGAGAACCCACAGGAAACGGCACCCACACACATTGAGAACCCACAGGAAACTGCACCCACACACAGTGAAAACCCACAGGAAACAGCATCCACACACAGCGAGAGCCCACGGGAAACAGCACCCACACACAGAAAGAACCAATAGGGAACAGCACCCATACACAGCGAGAACTCAAAGGAAACAGCACCCACACACAGTAAGAACCCATGGGAAACAGCACCCACACACAGTGAGAACCCGTGGGAAACAGCACCCACACACAGTGAGAACCCATGGGAAACAGCACCCACACACAGCGAGAACCTACAGGAAACAGCACCCACACACAGCAAGAACCCACGGGAAACAGCAATCACACACAGCAAGAACCCATAGGAAACAGCACCCACACACAGCAATACGCATAGGAAACAGCACCCACACACAGAAAGAGCCCACGGGAAGCAGCATCTACACACAGTGTGAACCCATGGGAAACAGCACCCAGACACAGTGAGAACCCATGGGAAACAGCACCCACACACAGTGAGAACCCATGGGAAAACAGCACCCACATACAGTGAGAACCCACGGGAAACAGCAATTACGCACAGCGCAAACCCATAGGAAACAGCACCCACACACAGTGAGAACCCAAGGGAAACAGCACTCACACACAGCGAGAACCCAAGGGAAACAGCACCCACACACAGTGAGAACCCATGGGAAACAACACCCACACACAGTGAGAACCCATGGGACACAGCACCCAAATACAGTGAGAACCCATGGGAAACCGCACTTACACACAGTGAGAACCAATGGGAAATAGCACCCACACATAGCCAGAACCCACAAGAAACAGCATGCACACACAGCGAGAACCTGCGAGAAGCAGCACCCACACACAATGAGAAGCAGCACCCTCCCACAGTGAGAATCCATGGGAAGCAGCACCCACACACAGTGAGGACCCATGGAAAACACCTACACACAATGACAACCCACAGGGTGAGAACCTGCAGGATGCAGCACCCACACACAGTGAGACTGCAGGAAGCAGCCCCTCACAGAGAAACAGCACCCATACATAGTGAGAACTCATGGGAAACAGCACCCACACATAGCCGGAACCCACGTGAAACAGCACCCACATACAATGAGATCCCACAGGAAACAGCACCCACACACAGCGAGAACCCATGAGAAGTAGCACCCACCCACAGGGAGAACCCACAGGAAGCAGCACCCACATACAGTGAGAACCCATGGGAAAGAACACCCACACACAGTGAGAACCCATGGAAAACAGCACCCACATACAATGAGAACCCACATGGTGAGAACCTGCAGGATGCAGCTCCTACACACAGTGAGAACCACAGGAAGCAGCACCCTCACACAGCGAGAACCCACAGGAAACAGGACCCACACACAGTGAGAACCCATGGGAAACAGCACCCACACATAGCCAAAACCCACGGGAAACAGCAACCACACACAGTGAGAACCCATGGGGAAAACAGCACCACACACAGTGAGAACCCATGGGGAAAACAGCACCACACACAGTGAGAACCCAAGGGAAACAGCGTCCGCACACAGAGAGATCTCACCAGAAGCAGCATCCACACACCATAAGAACCCACTGGAAACAGCACCCATACACAGTGAGAACCCATGGGAAACAGGACCTACATACAGTGAGAACCCATGGGAAACAACACCCACACACAGCGAGAACCTGCGAGAAGCAGCACCCACACACAGCGAGAACCTGAGGGAAGCAGCACCCACACACAGCGAGAACCCATGGGAAACAGCACCCACACACAGTGAGAACCTAAGGAAAACAGCACCCACACACAATGAGAACCCACACAGTGAGAACCTGCAGGATACAGCACCCACACACAGTGAGAACCGCAGGAAGCAGCACCCTCACAGAAAGAGAGCCCATGGGAAACAGCACCTACACACAGCCAAATCCCAAGGGAAACAGCACCCACACACAGAGAGATCCCATTGGAAGCAGCATCCACATACAGTAAGAACTCATGGGAAAGAGCACCAACACACAGTGAGGACCCATGGAAAACAGCACCCACGCACAATGAGAACCCACACAGTGAGCACCTGCAGGATGCAGAACCCACACACAGTGAGAACCTCAGGAAGCAGCAGCACCCTCACAGAGAGAGAGACCATGGGAAACAGCACCCACACACAGTGGGAACCTGCAAGAAGCAGCACCCACACACAGCGAGAACCCGTGAGAAGCAGCACCCACACACAGTGAGAACCCACAGCAAGCAGCACCTACACAGAGCGAGAATGCATGGGAAAGAGCACCCACACACAGTGAGAACCCATGGAAAACCACACCCATACACAATGAGAACCCATATGGTGAGAACCTACAGGACGCAGCACCCACACACAGTGAGAACTGCTGGAAGCAGCACCCTCACACAGCAAGAGCCCATGGGAAACAGCACTCACACACAGTGAGAACCCTGGGAAACAGCACCCACACACAGCCAAAACCCACGGGAAACAGCAACCACACAGTAAGAAGCACCACCCACACACAGCAAGAACTCACAGGAAACAGCGTCCACATACAGCGAGAACCCATGTGAAGCAGCACCCACACACAGTGAGAACCTGTAGAAAGCAGCACCCCCAACACAGTGAGAACCCAGGGAAACAGCACCCACACACAGTGAGAACCCAGGGAAACAGCACCCACACACAATGAGAACCCACACAGCGAGAACCTGCAGGAAGGAGCACCCACACACAGTGAGAACTCACTTTTTTTTTTTCCTGATAAAAGTTACGGCTGCTACCACCCCTGAAATTGGGGACAGGATGTCGCAGCCTCAGAGTCTGATGCTCCAAAATCCCATCATCAGAATTAATTCAGACATCACAGGCCTCCACACTGTGTTGGGTCCCGGACAGGCGGAACACAAACTACGATGGTTAGCGCAGTAGGTGTTCTTCCCACACCTCCCACATCAACAAATGGGCCCGAAACGTTTTATGTGGAAAAGTATGAGAACCAAGACAGTTGAGCTTTACTCCAATCGTCTGCAGATGATGGTGGGAAAAGCAGAATCAAGGCGGTTACAGTGGTAGCCTTCACCATGTACTGCCACGGTGCACTCTGTCACGACACTTCTCAATATCGCTTAGAAAAGCTGTATTCAATTGAATCAGCTTTTCTAATATCAGGCTCTGCAGTAGAGCGCTACAAATGTCAAGGCAATGGTTACCACTATAGGGCGTCAGTTATAGTTACAGTACTGGCTCCGGCACACTGCCACACACTGTCACTGCTCTAGGAAGAAGTTTGCTCTGGCGGAGTACTAGCACCTCCAGCCCTAAGACCAAAGAGTGGGGCTCAATGGAGAAGACCGAGTCTTGGAAAATCTGTCTTCTACTTTTTTTTTTAATTAAATATACTTTATTAAATTTTGCTTTGCACCATGAGCCAGACACAGGTACACAATGAGGTATTACAATCAATCAGCAAGATTACAGGCTGAAGCCCACGGGAGCTTTTACAAGACAGAAAAATAAAGAAAACAAAAAAGGGAAGCCCAATATACAAACTAAGAGATAAACAAAAGCAATAACATCACACACAGTCAAACAAACATTACCCATAATAAGTCCCACTCTCCTCCCCCTCCCCCTCCCTCCCTACCAAACACTCCTTGCAGACCAATTAGAAAGTAAGGCCGTGAGCTAATTCTGAGTGTGCACTGGAAGCCACTGGCTTAGTTCAAACTAAACCAATAGGCAACTACTTCGGTGCAGGAAGTAGTGCTTCCAACAGTCCCCAAAAATTCAGATAGGCCCGACTTCTATCTCCCATATATGCAATGTGCTTTTCCAACTGTAGAGCAAGGAAGATTTCCCTATACCATTCTGTACTGCAGCGCAGGGATTCCTCCTTCCAGTGTTTCATTATTAGTAGTTTGGCGGTGGCAGCTATCAAGGCAAGGTAGGCTTTCCTAATTCTGGGTGCACCAGGAGGGAACAGATACAGTAAGCATGCCTTCGGGGTAAACAAGTTATCCAGGCCCAGTAAAGGGTCAATGACCCTTCGAATGGTTTGCCAATAGGTTTTTGCGTTGAGACAGGCCCACAACATATGGTATAGAGTACCATCTTTAATCTTAACTGGTGTGTAATATGTATTGTGCATGATATTAAAGTGCACCTGTCGAAGCCTGTCCTGCTTAACCAGATTGCAGGCATCCTTTCAAATCCCGCCCCATACCATAGGGTCAGGGGAGATACCTAGTTCTTGTACCCAGTAGTAACAGACCCCAGATGGTAAAGCTGGGTCAATCTCTTGAATTTTCTTATAAACTGAGGAAACTGCATGGGGCTGTTTTGCCACCTGTAAGAGATCAGTCAGATCCACAACAGGCGTAGCTAAAATTAGGGCTGTGGATCTTACAAAAGGTTGGATAGCTTCTTCGGTTTGTAAACATTTAAAGCTCAGGTTGTTAGGGACCTTGTGTCGTAGTTGGAATTCTGGGAAAGGAATGATCTTGCCATCTTTGAAGAAGGCCACAAGCTTAAAGTGATTAAGGGCTGGCCAAAACGTGTGGGGAATTGGTTTATCTGCAATTTTAATATGGGGATTACCAATTAGGGGTTGGTCCAGTGAGTGATGCCAGTTCACAGAGAGGTATCTTTGTGTTTGATGCAACGCTCTGATGGACCAACCTATAGGGTTAGATCTGAGGAAAATCTGTCTACTTCTGAAAATACATTTTCACTGCAGGTTTGTTTTTGTCTTATTGTTGCAATTTATGTAGCCAGGATAGCCCAGTGCAGATGCAACATCTCAGTTTTACATTACTTAATATTTCACTCTGTATGATTATTTGCCCTTGGTCGAAGGGAGCCATCAACTGCAGAACAACAAGGGAGCACTATGGCGTTACAGCTGAAATGCAATCGTAGACTATCTGTTAAGATTTTGATGGAGAACAATACTTAAATAGATACTATTTGACTATGTAAGAAGTCTAAAGAAAACCATGTACTTTTTAATGTTAAGTGTGGGAAAAGTCTGTGATTTAATTAATTTTCAATGTATTTGTCACCACTTCTTAATAAAAATAAAATAAAAAAACAAAATGTCATTCTGTATGTGCCGATTAATGTAATTTTTTTTTAACATGTACCCCTCCTAAACGAGGGACATGGAAGCGAACATTCGCTCAGTGCGTCTTCTTGCTCACCAAATTTAAATAAATAAACGTATCTCATTTTCAGTGGAGTCCTGCTTTAACCCATTTTTACAGCTGGGTGAACTGAAGCACTGTGAGGTTAAGTGACAGGGTCAATGAGTGAGTAGGTGGTTCTGGTGGGATTTGAACCTGGATCTCCTGGTTCCAAAGGTTTGGCTCTAGCTAAAAGACTAGGCTGCAGTTTGAAAGTGCACTGACTTTCTAAATACTTCAAATATAACAGAAAAAAAAAACACAAGAGACTGTTTATCCAATCCCATTGGTCAGAAAATCATCATCAATCCCTAATCCGGATTTTCGGATACTCAGAAACAGTAAATGCTTTAGTAAAAAAAATCTGTTCTAATCTGGCAGGTCATAGGGAAAGGAGCCCCAGGAATGTGCTATGAATTCCACTCTCTCCTCCTCTTACATCTGATTAAAGAGAACTCTTGCTGCCCAGATTCTGGTCATGCAGTGGACCAGTAACACAAGAGCCAAAGGCAGAAGAAATGGTCATTGTGACTTTCATTCTGGAAAACACAGGTCTTGAAGGCTGACAACCCCCAAACAATGACTGCTCCCCTCTACTGTATATGTAGTGGTGATCTGGTCTCCTTCATGCACAGAGCTGCCTGGTCCTAGGCCGTGCTACATAAGGCTTCATTAATGCCTGCTCCAGCACCACCATGAGGAAAAGATGAAAGGATTAGGAGCTGGTAGGAGGGGGAGGAGTGACAGAAGCAATTACGGGGAGAGAGTGCAATCCAAGTTCAGTGTAGGAAGCAGGGAATGAATATTTAAAATGCTCTGGAAGTACCTGGCAGTCAGTGGGGACCGCAGGAGATTCAGCCCCCCTGCTCTCTACAGGAGGGGAAAGGTTGGGGTATAGCTGAAAAGGGCAGGCACGAATCATTTTTCTGACTCTCACTGGCAGGGAAGGAAATGGACAAAATGTACTGGGGCAACCCACCACCTCCGATGTACTGTAGGATCGCACACACCTGACGGGGGGTCTGAGGACATTTTGTTTTTCATAATATTTTGCACTTTACCACTCTATTTTGTCCAGTTTTCAATGCCTTTTGGGGAGTACATTTTTACACTGGATCAGTCTTTCTCCATGTAGCTCCTGGAGCAAAGTCAGGGTTTTAATTTCAGCCTAGGAACTGAGCTCCCCTGTCACCTCCCCCAACTTTCAACCATTGCTCGCTGGCCTCAGATGGATACATGCAGAGCACAGGCTCATCAGAACACATCTGCACAGGAACCATCATGCAGCTTTACTGCAAGCCAAAGACGCAACTGAGGGCACACAGGAGGATTTATCTGAGCACTTCCCAAGCCTGATTGACAAAGCATTATACAGCAACACTGCATAGTGTACATTGATTGTGGAAGGAGTGCAGGTGACAGGCATTTCAATTCTGTGAGTTACAGGAGATATATCCCTTCACATAAAATAGCACTGCAGTTATTAGCAGGCTTACCTTCCAACTCCTTTCCTCCACTTGTCATACATACCCTTGGCTGGGGGGGGGAGACCGGCAGTCACGCCATCGTGCCACTCACACCAGGTCCAGATGGAGGAGTGCCACATCACCAGCGCAGGGCCTGTGGGAATCCAGATGGCCATCCTGCCTTCTGCTGGAGTGTTTTTCCCTTTTTTTATTGGTTCTCTCCCTCGGGATGCAGGTGGCTCAGGTGTGCATGCATGCTAACATGCACTGTGTGGCACCAGCCTGTGTCCTCCCCTCTCCTACACTCTACCAATGGTATCCGGCACTCAAGTGCCTCTGCCATCGCTACAAACACTGCTGAACTCGTGCACTGAAATTAAAGGAAAAAAGAGGGGGGACAGAAAGGCAGAAGCACTTGGGCCATCTGCTGAAATCCGACCTCAGTCTTCCTTGCTAAACTCAGCCACCATGTTGGCTGAGATTCTTCTGATCAGCCACTGCAACCACCAATGAGTGTACACGTTACAAAATAAGCACGAAGTCCTAACACCGCTTTCATGGTAACAGTAATGGCAACGGTGCTTTCAAGAAGTGATGCAGCTTCTTTTAGCAAACTAAACCCCGATACTTTTAAAAATAAAAAAAATCGTAAACTGTAAAATTAAACTTACCTGTCACACAAGGTCCTCTCCTATTGGTAAATGGAATATGCAGAGGGGACCTTGTGTGATACAGGATTTATGCATACTTGCTCTATTTGACCCTGGAAGCCTCACTTGTGGCTTACGTCACTCCTGAGGTTACCCAAGGTCTAACAGCTCTAGTCTACATAAATCATGTATGGGGGGGGGGTCCCCTGCATGTTCCTTATGTATCAATCTAAACCTTGTACTGCTGTGAATGAACCGCTTATCGTCTGCTCTTCTTACACTCACTCTACCCTCTCTCATCTCTCCCTCTGCTCTTTTCAAATTAACTGAAGCCTTTTCTCTCTCTTCAACCTTATCAATGTGCTTTTTACAGTACAGGACTACACTGCATAGATAAGTGTGGGTCTACCCCAGGTTGACAAGTCTGGGTAATCCACTGAGCCCCATTCATGACAGAGACTGGGAATTGCAATTATTTCCCGTGAACAAAGAAGTCCCAGTAAGTGCAGGTCATAAGCTTGCACTGATGATGTCCCTGCCTTTTGTACACACCACCCATAGCCACTACTGACTGGAGGTTGTAGTGAGGCCCTTGGATCGTTCCCCCTGGAACTGGTCATGACCCCGGTGGCTCGCAAAGAAGACGATCAGGCTGGCCCGGAGGGTTGAGGCACTGGACGCCACACATTGCGCCACACCGGCAACCTGGGTTTAGGAACGCCCTCAGGTTGCCAGGGAGCCAGCCGGGGGGGGGGAGGGTTGAAGCAGGATTTCCCCTCCAGGGGTGGACGCCCGCTCCTCCGTAGTCCCCACCAATCGGGTGGAGGCCCAATGGGTGCGCAGGCGGTAGGAGTGGCGACGTAAGTCTGGGGTGAAATATAGAAACAGACTTTGATAGCGGATAAGGACCACTTGGCCCACCTAGTCTGCCCATTTCCCCTACCTAGAGGATAAGCTGCAGATCCTATTTAACCAACAGCCTATTTCTGCCTATCCCCCACAAAAATTGTCTTATGTCTGTCCCATGCATTCTTGAATTCTCCCACAGTTTTAGACCCTACAACCTCCTCAGGAAGGCTGTTCCATGCATCCACCACCCTCTCTGTGAAAAAATACTTCCTCACATTGCCCCTGAGCCGTCCCCCCTCTATCTTCAAATTGTGTCCCTTGTTCTTGCACATCTCTTTTTCTGAAAGATGCTACCCTCTTGGACTTTGTTGATTCCACTGAGGTACTTAAACGTTTCTATCATGTCCCCCCTCTCCCTCCTTTCCTCAAGGGTATACATATTAAGCTCCTTTAGTCTCTCCCTCGTATGGCTTCTCTTGCAGACCCTGCACCATTTTAGTTGCCCTCCTCTGAACTGCCTCCATCCTGTCTATGTTCTTGTGGAGATGGGGTCTCCAGAATTGGATGCAATACTCCAGATGGGGTCTCACCAGCTGTCTGTACAGAGGGATAACAACTTCCTGTTTTCTGTTGGTGATGCCTCTCCCTATACATCCCAGTATCCCCCCAGCCCTCCCTACTGCCTTCTCACATTGCTTGCCAACCTTAAGGTCATCTGATATGATTACCCCCAGGTCCCTTTCCATTCCCTTTCCATTTTTGTTGTTGTTACTACTCTCCCCCCCCCACTGTGTAATCTTCCCCTGGGTTTTTGTTTCCCAGGTGCATTATTTTGCACTTCTTTTCATTGAATCCAAGCTGCCATACTTCTGACCATTCCTCCAACCTTGCCAAGTCCCTTCTCATCCTTTCCATGCCTCCTTGTGCATCAACCCTGTTTCAGATCTTTGTGTCATCTGCAAAGAGGCATACTTTTCCTTCCAGTTCCTCTGCAATGTCACTTATAAAGACATTATAAAGGACCGGACCCAGTACTGAACCCTGCGGTACCCCACTAGTAACCCCTCTTTCTTCAGAGTGGACTCCATTTACAATTACTTTCTGTGTCCTGTTGTCCAGCCAATGTTTTACCCAGGCTACCACCCTGGGACCCACTCCCAGGCTGGTTAATTTGACTATTAATTTTTTGTGTGGGACTGTGTCAAATGCCTTGCTAAAGTCTAGGTAGGCCATGGTCCACAGCCCCTCCCTGGTCTACTACTTTGGTCACCCAGTCAAAGAAATCAATTAGATTAATCTGACATGACCTTCCCACTGTGAACCCATGTTGCCTTGGGTCCTGTGCCCCACTGGCCTCTAGGTACTCAACAGTTCTTTTTGATGGGTGGAAGGGGTCAACGGATCCTGGCGTGCGTGCGTATGCATGTGTACGCCGTGACCCTGGGAAGGGGAGGAAAAACAGAAAAGAAAAAGTGTATATGGGGAAAAAAAAAGACGACAATCAAACTTGACTATCTAGAGAAATTAAAAGTCATAACAAGGAAGGATCATTGACAGATCAGCCTGCGTCTATGATGCCAGAACCAAAGCCCGGGTTCACTCCCAGGATAGAGTGTGGAACAGGGTCCCAGAACCCCCAAGTGGCCTCTGGCTCCGGCCAGGGGTTCCTCCATTGGCCAGCAGGACCCAGACACATTTTGGCCTCATCGGAGTTTTGTGATATAAATGATATCCAATGGCCTGGCTCAGAATTCCCCATTTACCTTTGTGAGTGAAACAGCAGGATCACTCACAGGTCCAGCGTCCTCACTCTTGTGTGGGTAAACATTTTATCAAAAAGATGCACACATAAGCCAGCAAAGCGGTTGCAGGGATGACCCGGGTTCAGGAGCAAACTCGAGGCATTGGAAGATCAGTGTCTGTAGGACTGCTCTCCTCCTCTGGGAAGGAAGGCGGTAGGGTAGTCTGAAGGGAGGGCAGTTTGGGTGCTAGTGTGATGGAAGGAGCGGCAGATGTTGATGCATGTTGAGCGGCAGTGCATGATGTGCGTCATGATGTCACTGCAAGTCCGCTTCCCTGAAGAGGAGAAAATAGGAAATCCTTTCCCGCAGGATGAGACGGGTCACCCACAGGCCCAGTACCCAATGACAGAACTGGATCAATTACAGTCGTGGGTTGGGGACCTTATTGGACGTTCCCTGGGAGGGAATTGTCAGTTAATAAAACGACCTTACAAGGCTTTTTTTCTTTTTTAACCCAGTTTTATTCAAGCGTTAGAGACATTGCACAATGCACACATTGAAGAGCAGAGTATAAATCACAGCATTTCAGAAAAAGTGGCTAATAGAAAACAGTAGCTGAACAAATCGTAAAAGGTTTTAAAAATCAATTTACGAAAAATCAGCAACAAGAGCCGAGCAGTGTCTGATTTGGCTGAAATAACCAGATACCTTACATATATGTGAAAGATACAATATTAAAATAATCTGCACTGCAGTGAGCTGGGACAGTCAAACACAATATTTATTCAGTGTCTCATTCTTTTAAAAGCAATTCTGTGGGCAAAACCTATTTGTATGAGACACACCTCCACTCCTCGGGGGGTAGTGCTAGTGTTACTACCTTCCAGCTCTCTCATGCCTGTAAAGGGTTAATATGTAAAGGATGCCAGTGGGAGGAGCCTAGTTATAAAAAAGCTTTGCACAGAAAGTTCTTGGTGAGAGACTGGCTCTGGGGAGTACTGCAGCCCTAAGAGAAGAACTCTTGGGAGTGGGGGGGTGGGGTCTCCCTTCAAGGAAAATACCCTAATGACTTTCAGCACAGACCAGGGAGCCGGTTGAGCCCTTCGGGTAACGTTAAAGGATAATAATTATTGACTAGGCCCGGATAACCATGATGTAATCTGCCATTAGAACCAGATGGTTATAACGGCAAGGGCACAACAGCTGAAATCTGTCAAGCAACAGACAGCAGCATGAGCGCACACTGTGAAAACCCGCCACTTGTGACTGCCAAAACTGCCGCAGACCGCCAAAAATGCTACAGCATTATTTGGTCCCGAACTCCAATGCAGGCAGTGCAACTGTCCAGGACCACGCTTCAAAGAAATCAAGACAAGAATTTTTTTTTAAAATATTTCTATTTTTCCTCCCCCGGGCCTCCTGCATTGCACTTCCTCGGAAGTCGCCAAGGCATCTTGTTCCCCTCTTACCTCCGGTATGCCCCCATCCTGCCGTGGTTATTCCCCCCCAGGCAGGAATGACGTGGGGCCATACACCCCGAATTTTCAATGTTTCATCGGGCTCCCGTGAGGCAGAGGGTGGGGATCAGTGCCGGCACTCCATCTTCCCAGCGTGCAAGAGGCTGATTTTCCATTTTTCTGTGGAGTGTGACTCGCGCCCGGATGGCAAGGCATAAGTGCCAACGTCCATCACGTTCCTCCCTCTCTCTTATGGCTGGTGCTTGCTGTATCTCTGGCTTCCTCCAGAGGCCAGTCATGCACTGAACCTTGTCCCCTCTCCCTCCCGGAGAAGGCGAGCAGCCCTGTGGGAATTCAAACCTCCTCTCCCCGGCTGGCCCACCAGCTTCCCGGGCTTGTTCCCGAACCCGGGTTGCCAGCATCATGAGCGGTAACGCTACCACTGCGCAGACGGGCTGAAGACAAGCATTTTTAAAATGTTTTTATCAGCCCCATGACATGCAGTGGGGCTGGGAAACAGGAAGTACTAGGCACTCAGTGCTCAGCACTCCAAGCCAGTGCTGAAAAACTGGAGGTCAGTAAAGTCAGCAGTTATGCTTCTATGTAAGTAATAATCCCTTCTAGGGTGTGCATCATAGCATTTTAATGCATGCCCCAGGGAAGTGCTTAGGCACAAGGCTGCAGGCTGAGTGTCCTTACACCACTGGGAAGTGCATTAAAATCCTATGATGCACACCCTGGAGGGGATTATTACACTTATAAAATGGCTCTAAGTAGTTTTTTGGGGGGAGAAAATTTAGATTCAGCACCTGACTTGTAATTTTAGAGATTTAATGCAGTCAGGAGATGTCTCTCGGGCAATGAAACTTCTAGACTTCTTGCCATTTTATTAAAAATAAATAAGTAAGTAAAGTATGGTAAGGGGTGTAATTTTTTTTTTGTCTATGCACACCCTTGGTGGGAGATGCCTTCATCTCCCCATCCCCGAGCTTTGCTCTCGGGGTTTCTGAGGCATCACACACCAAGGGTGTATGTAATAAACCATTACACACCCCGACCCATCCTTTATTCTCCATTTTATCAGTCGAGGGAGAGGCCAGAGTAAACCTCAGGAAGCTAGGATGGCAGATACAAGATGTCAGAGGCAGGGGCCAGCTGATGGCCCAGCCACAGTGCAATGCACTTCCACTGCCCACAGGAGAAAGGTGTCAACCTAGGGGGCTGTGCAAGACAAGGTTGAGAGAGAGAATATGGGTTTAAGGAGAGGGAAGACAGGAACAGAAAGGTGCAGGAAGTTGCCTTAGGTCGTGTCTAAAGGCAGGGAGAGAAGGGGAGAGGTGGAGGGTAATAGGTTTCAGAGGGAAGGAAAGCAGTAGAAGAAAGCAGCTTGGCCAGCAGAAGAGTGAGGGTGAGGAAGGGAGAAGGTCGTGAATCTCTGGAGTGATGCAAGTAGGAAGAGTAGGGAATGGAGCAGATCAGGGAAGAGAAGTAGGAGGGGGGAGGGACCCAAGCCAGTATTTGGTGATGAAGGCAGCGCAGTGGGCCTGGCGACGTGACGGCAGGGGGAGGATGGGGAGGGAGGAGTGAAGGCAGCAGTGATGAGTTCGGAGGAGAGAGTTGGTGGTGAAATGGCAGAAAACATATGCAGTGACTGTGACAGTAAAAATCGCCAGATAAATATGGGTTACATAACTACCTGAGTCAAAATACGCCATTTATTTTCATGAGTGAGGGGGGCTACACAATAACTCACATCTGGCAGAGCCGCAAATAAGTTACGCAAGTTGTCCCCACTAAAAAGTTACAAGTGGCATACTCTGAGTCAGGTCATTGTGCGTCTAAATTATACAATGCATTTTAAAGTGCAAAGCTTTTAATTTATTGTTTTTATGAGCATTATTTCTATCTGATTTCATTGCTTTCTGTTTTAAGTACATCAGAGGCCACTGTGACGCCATCAGGCATTGTTAAAGCTGCTCTCCCGCTGGTTAAGAAACCTGTCTGAAGTAGCGATCAATCATTTTATTTTCTGCAGTTCTGCAGTCCAGTTATTTCTGCATGTCCTATGGAATACCCCTATTTTTTCAGTGCCAATGTCCTGGATATTTTCACTCTAGGAGTATCATCAGATTCTAGAGCATATGTCAGAACTCCTAACCGATGGAAGCCCTTATCAGGACTTATTTGGAAGGCTCATTCATTTGAATACATTCACAGTATTAGAATTTGCTCATTTGAATACGGATGGCAACAGTGGACTGAACCACTGTCAGAGGGGGAAAAAGTCCCAAATTAAGGCTTAAGAAGTGATTTTTCCAGTAAAATGCTACGATTTCAGCACCAGCACCTACCTTACTAGAGAGGCACTATCGCTATATAAATGGCATACACCATGGGCTGACTGAAAATAGCATACAGTATTTATTTTATCTGCAGTTTGACCTCTGCAGAACTTATTCATGGCTCCATCATTCCTGAGGTTATGGTGATTGAAATCTGCAGATAAAAATAAATGCGATATTTTTAGCCTCACTTACTCATTTTCTACCTTGAATGCGTCCAGTAGTAAGAAATGTGCATCAGCAGAGCGGAATCTGAGCAATGACCTCTGACCCTATCAGAATCTAAATGCTTATTCTGTGATGTGTGACTGGACACCTTCTTCAGACATCATAGCCATCTGGGATAGTGAATAGGTTGTAATTCATCAAGCATATTAACAGGCAGATGCTTAGTCTAAAGTGCCCAACCCAAGCCTAGGACCACTCCGTCTGCCCCTATAGTGAGTGAAGAGATTTTCTGGTATCCCCCAAAGCCAGCTGGAGTTGGGGGGGGGGGGTGGATTGAGGGCCACAGATGCCACTGGCCAGCCTGCAGTAGAAGAACAGCCATGTGCTGTAAAACGCAAGTGGCCGATCCTACAATTCTTCATTCTGCATTGCCCTCTGGTGACCAGATTGGACACTGCAGCCTCAAGCCCCATGATGCTGATTTTTCTACAGGCTCCAAATATGATAGCTGCTGGTGGTCCAGCTCCCTGCAGTGACTGTGACAGATGCCCCTCGTAATACAGTTTGTTTTCTACTCGAGGTACAATAAATCTTTCGGATTCATATTTAAAGTTGCCTCTTTGCAGCTTCTGCTCTGCTCAGTAATAGGCACCGTTTTCTAGTACTGTACCTTAACTGTGTTTTGTAACTCACTTGATGCTGCTGTTACTGTATGTCTGTTGTAATTTTGTTGTATCTCTATTGTGTTTTATCAGCCCTGACGTGGAACCTTTGTAAACCAGCGCTTGTGCTCAAAGGTACTTTCCGAATAACTGAACAAAGTTCATGGTTGTATGTAAAGACAGAGGTTGGGGCCAGCTCCATGGCACAGAGCGATAGAGCATCACTTTGACATGCTGGCAATCTGGGTTTGTGCCCAGAGTCCAGGTGCCAGGAACAGAGGTGGGCAGGGAAGGTGTTGAAAGCATGCTTTGGAAGCTTCCCTCTTGGGGAGAGAGGTGGTTGTAGCACACCACTCTTGTAGCGGCTCCTGGCAGTGGTTAACAGAGGTGTTCTTGGTGGCATGGGTGACCACAAGCTGCCGAGCACCCCCGCCCCAGGATGCTGCTGCAGCCAAACGCACTGCGGGGGGTAGGTGGGTGCCCCGAAAAGTGGAAAACATGGCCACCCTGCAGCGTTGGATGGCCTTCAGTAGGCCTCCCTCCTGCCGCCTGACCACCCAGCACACCACACCTGGCCCACGACTGACTTCTTTGGTGTCAAAAGGCACTTCCTCCCTTCCTTTTCACCTTCTCAGGTTGGGCCCCCAGCAGAGATAAGCCATACCACCTATGGGAATGTCAGCAGAGCTCCGGGAAAAGCTCAGACAGGCACAGCAGTAGGGACTGGATCCGGTGAACAAAGGAGAGCTGGTATGTGACAGCCCAAAGGAGTGGGGCTGCAGAGGGCCAGAAGGAGCAAAAAAAAAGACAGAGGTTTTCCAAATAGCAGGCTAGAAGCTGCATAGCCGGAACATTTTCAGTCTAAGGGGCAACATTTTGTTAATTCTTTGTAATGTTTGACCTGGAAAGAGATACTGAGCTAGCTGCTTTCGCGATGCATCCTAAGGGTGTGTTACATGGGCCTGTTTTACTGGATGCTTTGAATGCTGACAGTATGCCAGGGAAAGTCCCCTAGCCTTATGACCTTACGATAAGTACCACAGAACTGCTTAAACTTCCACCTGGACAGTCACCAGAAATGAGCAGAAGGGACCTTGGTTAATGTCTTATCCGTAGCATGGCACCTCAAGAGTGCAGCATATACACACATCCCCCCTTCAATGCGCTACAGCAGGGTCAGAACTGGTAATGGGACCAAAACATTTGCAGGCTTGCCCATGGCTGAGCTGGCTAATGCCTGCTGATCACCATAATATGATTGGCCAGCATGGAATAAGAACCAGCATTTTGTGTAAGTTACGCCCCACAACCACCACCACTGGCCACGTCCCTCACTGGCAAAGTACCAACTCTCTCTGACAAAGGTCAGACAGACACATTTAAATCCCATGTCACAGCTCCCTGCCCTGGAGTACATACTTGGGCACTCAGAGGCAGCTCATTTCCTGAACTGCCACACTAAAGGCACCATGGTGAGGCATTTAAAAGGGAGTCTCCTGTGTTGTAAATATCTGGGTATCAATTCAAGCCAGACTCCCCACACCTGTCCACCGGAGTCTAGGGGCTGCCTCGGACTCAGGGAGGAGGGTACCGCTGCCTGGCTGCTTTAGCACCTTCTACAGTGGGGAAGCCGGAAAGGTACTGCCATTATGGTTGACCACCTGACATCTGCCCCCCCCTCATGGACACAAACAGGTCAGCTGTAGCATGGGCAGCAAGAACTATAGGAGGTACAAGACCCTATAAGGGGGAAACAGATTGGGTCACAGTGGAGGATACCCTCTCCTTACCCCTCACATTGAATCCTGAAGAGAAAGGCCTGCTTTGGCAGCAAAGCTAATGGGACAATATCAGGAGGTGGCCCAGAGATGATCACTGTTTGTGTTAAAGAACGTGTTGCTCCAATGGGCTGAAGTATGGGTGGGGAGAACAGAGGACTGAAAAAAACAAGTGAGCCAGTTAGTTACCGTGAGAACAGGTGCCTAGGGCTCTTTAACTTCCAGTCTGGAGATGAACAGAATAACAGAACAGCAGCATAAGCACCAGAAGCAACAGTACCCCATGGAGCTCCTGCAGGTCACAGTGTGTGCAGGTGTGACATGGCTGGGGAACTACTACCATTTTTCAGTGTTTATTTTTCAACTCCTCTAGCTCTGATCTGTCCTCTTGTGAAATACCATTTTGGAAGCGGATAGATCACAGCCGGAGGAGTATCAACTGTCTAGGCAGCACATAAACTTCTATTAGATAACTGGCTACTGACTTTTCCTAGATAGCAGCTGTGAATCCCACCGTAGTTCAGCTTGAGGGAATCCTTTTGTCAGTGCATCAGACAGCATAACTGAAAAGTGGGGGTGACTCAGCATATCACACTGACAGGCAGCAAACCAGGAGTTACGAGTCCAACTGCCATGACTGTGAAGCTTGTGTGTATGTGGTAGTGGTGGTGTGGGGTGGGGTGGGGGCATGCAGGACTAAGGTACAGCTCCACATTCACATTACACCTAATAAACAGGGAGCTCCATCACTTGTCCCTGACCTCCCCCCAGCACAAACATACCTCTCAACCTTTTACCACTGAAACTGGGATACCAACACTCATAAAATTGGAAAACACAAAACAATGGCCCACAAAAGATGAGACACACCATCAGACATGAAGTTACAACCTCAGAACAAGATGTAAACTACAGCTTTTATTTGTGCAACGTTTAATTGTGCTTAAGCATTACAGAATGTTGTCAATTTCTGCTTTAAAGAGCTGCTGACACCTCAAAGTAGTTAGGCACAATTCAGCGTGCATTCCATATATACTAAGTAGACTTCTCCTCCCCATTATTTATTACTGAGGAAATTTGCATGAGTACATTACTTTTATCCCTTGTAGTTCACCTGCCTCTTTAGCTTACTCCTTACTTAAAGTCATAATTCTCTGTTGTGACATCATAATCTGTTGCCACAGGAGTAACTGTGATGTCACAAGCAGTGTATTGTGACATCAGGTACGGAGAAAGCAACAGGAATAGATAAACATGTCAGGAGCAAAGATCCTATTTTCATGCAAATGACCTCAATAATAAATAATGGGGAGGAGAAATACAGAACTACTTTGAAATATAAGCTGCACTCTGTCTAAAAATTATATTTTGTTGAAGTTCTCCCACAGGTGTCAGCTGCTCTTTAAAGTCTAAGTTTAAAGCACCTCTTCCATGTGGGCAGCAACTCTTTCACGTGAGCTAAAGCAATTTTGAGGGGTAAAATGAGGATGCCCCTTGTAATGAGAGACAGTTGAGGGGCACAAGCACTACATTTTCACAAAATCAGAACATGTTATTGAAAATCCCCCCTCCCCCACACACACACACACACACACACACACACACACACACACACACACAGTACATAAATATCCCATCAAACTTTTTTCAGAGGTTCCATTCCAGAGAAAACCCTTCCTTCTAATGCTACAAATTACATGTAGTTTTTGAAATATTGAAGGGAAACAAAGGCGCAGAATCTTCTCGCTGCTTTGCTTTAGACCAATGGTATATTAGGGACTTTCCCAATGCTGTGTTCTCCGCATTCTAAAACCAACAGTGCATCAAACCTTTCCCCCACCTTTCTATTACAGACCACTACAGAGGTCATTTGTTTTTTAATTATTAGTTTAGCTCCTGTTTCACCTGACCTGTCCCATCCAAACCAAGTCCCCCAGCCTCATCACCCAGCATCTCTGGGTCTTACATTCATACTTCGGTCTGTCCTCTGGCTGCCAAATGATGTTTGGAGGTGCCTAGTTGTCGATGTGAAGCCAGAAGAGGACTGGGTCGTCATCCAGCTGCAGTTGGGCCCCCTCCTCCCCTTAGGCTCAACGCATGCAATGACACACTGTGCATGTTCCACCTGTGAATGACATTTTCTGGATGGAGACTTAAACAGCTAATGTTCAGGGGAAACAGGCTCAAAATGAGATGTTCTGTAACTGATGGGGGACCTACCAGCTTGAGACAGATCCAGAATTTTGTCCCCAATACCAAATCTAAATTCACTTCTCAGTTAATGCCTAGAACCAGGTTTGACTCTTCTTTCTATGTGAGTAATGACATGGAGGAGTCAGCTAGGGCGACCCTATGAACTGGATCTTTATTTTTTGCGTACATGTGTTTGTGTGCCCATGTATTGTGCAATATACTGTAATTCACTGATAACTGCCTTAAGTATTAATACCTAGGGCTAAGCCATTACTGTGTGTCTATTGTCTTGTGAATGTATTTTTAATACCACTGTACTATATACTGTTTTCTTGTTCATAAACTTTCCGAATTAAAAAAATTAGAAACCTATTCACCACCCTGTTATATAGATCAATAGTGCATCATAACCCTTTTAATATCCTGCTTTATAGACCAGTGATGACGGTACTCACTAGGATGACACACTACTCTCTCATTTACTAGCCCCCTCTGCTACTTTCTCCTCTCCCCTTCCTACTCTCTTCCCACTCACTCACTCACCACCTCTTCTTCCCCTTTTTGACTTTGCACCTCCCTCCCTCCACCTCGGTACCCCCTCCTCCACCTATTCCCCACCTCTTTTTTCCCTCTTCTCTAGCGTCCTCCTCAAACTCCTTTATCACTCACTGTTGCTCCCTTCCCTCTCTCACCCCTCCCCTTTCCTCATTTGTTCTATTTCCCTCTTCTGTTTTACCCCTAGTACACCCTGCCCCCACCCCTACTCCTGTCCTTCTCCCACCCCTCTTCTGTTTCACTTCCTCCATCATTCCCCCTTCCCCCAACGTCCCATCGTATTCTCCCCTCACCTTTCCTCTCACCTCCCCCCCCACATGCTTGCCCCTACACTTGTGTTGCCACTAGCACTTTATGACAAAGTCTCCATTTTGACAGCCTCTTGCCCCATTCACCCTCTCCCCTTCCCTTCACAAGATGTTAGCATGAACATTTTTGGTCAATGTTGTATCTTCATTAAATGTAATTTACATTGTTTGCATCTGTTCCACTTTTGTTGTTTTTGTTCCACAATTGTATCGGACGTGGAACCTTTGTAAAAGAACCTCTGGTTCAAAGGTATTTGTAATCCTAGAACTCAATAAATAAATAAATCCAGGGTCGGCCTGCTGGCGCAGCGGTTGGATTTCCACTTGTGATGCCGGCGACCTGGGTTCGTGAATGGACCTGAGTTGTCAGAGGGCCGGCCGGGGGAGAAGGACGCAGCATCCATTGGTGGCTCTCCTTCTCCGGGGGGAGGGTGGGGAAGTGCCCAGCGCACTGAGGACTCCTGGCGGAGGCCGGAAGATACTCATGCCACCGGCGCTCATCTCATGGGAGACGGGGTGGACGCTGGCATCACTGCACATCCCCGCCTCCAAGAATACAGGAAAAAGGAACAGGCGGGGGGTAAGCCGGGGTAACTGGGGGATTAAGCGGCAATAGATGACGGTGGAAGTCCCGGGGGCCATGACCAGGGCTGAAGATCGATAGTGGCCCTGCCAAGGAAAAAAGAGAATTAAAAAAACATAAATCCTGGACATTCCCACCCCTCTACTCTAGACCAAAAGTACATCAGCAATCTTCCTACTGCTCTACCTAAAACTGAGGGTACACTGGAGACCTTACATCTTCTGTGATCTACAGATCAATGGTGCATCTTGGACGCACTGCTGCTAAACTGTTGTAGTGGTCAATAGTGCATCATGGACCTTCCCACTGCTCGGCTCTAGAGACCAGCAATGTATCGGAGACCATCTACTGCTCTAGAGATCAATACTGCATCATGGACCTTCCCACTGCTCGGCTCTAGAGACCAGCAATGTATCAGAGACCATTCGCTGCTCTAGACATCAATACTGCATCATGGACCTTCCCACTGGTTGGCTCTAGAGACCAGCAATGTATCAGAGACCATCCACTGCACTAGAGATCAGTACTGCATCATGGACCTTCCCACTGCTCTGCTCTAGAGATCAGCAATGTATCAGAGACCATCTGCTGCTCTAGAGATCAATACTGCATCATGGACCTTCCCACTGCTTTGCTCTACAGACCAGCAATGTATCAGAGACCATCTGCTGCTCTAGAGATCAATACTGCATCATGGACCTTCCCACTGCTCGGCTCTAGAGACCAGTAGTGTATCAGAGACCGTCCGCTGCTCTAGAAATCAAAAGTGAATCATAGACCTTCCCACTCTCTGCTGTAGCCACCAGTGTTACATCAAGGACTGCCCACTGCGTTGCTCTGCTCTAGAGTTTACTGGTGCTTTAGGAACCTTCTCTTTGCTCTGCTACAGACATTTGTACATCGGACCCTTCCCACTTCTCTGTCAACTAATGGTGCATAAGGGACCTTCCCTTCAAGGATCTTTTCACTGCTCTGCTCTACATCAATAGTGGCCACGGAATTCAACTCTTACTTCACAAGCTGCTCCTCTTCTCTGCTAACCTCCCCCAAAACGGCCCAGCGGGCCCCCACTTCGACTCCCACCCAGGCCCACCCTCCTGTCAACTCTTTCTCATTCCAACAGATCTCCCCATCTGAAGTACTCGTCACCCTGCTCGCTCTCAACCCCTCAAAAGGTAAATGCCCCACTGGTATGGACTCTAAAATGCTCTACCTGTCAGCTCCCGCCATAGCAAGCCCTTTGGCATCGCTTTTCAACCTATCCTTCACTCTCGCTGCCATCCCTTCTGAGTGGAAACATGCCACTGTCATTCCCCTCCCCAAGGGTGGTGACCCCTCTTCCCCAGGAAACTACCACCCAATTTCTCTCCTTCCCATACTAGCCAAGCTCCAAGAACACCTAATTCTCACCTCAGGTGTTCACCTTTATTGACTCCTCCTCCTCTTTCCTCACTCCTTTCTAGTCTGGTTTTAGGAAAACCCACTCCACCACCACTTCCCTCCTAAGGCTCACCAACTCCATCCTAGCTGGTATGGATGCAGGGCACATCACCTCAGCCATTTTCAATCGACCTGGCAAAGGCATTCGACACCACAGAAACACAGAAGTCGACGGCAGATAAGGATCACAAGGCCCATCCAGTCTGCCCATTTCTTTTTCTATCTTATAAATGTGCCATCGGCTTTTACTCTGTCAATGGCCTATCTATTCATACTCATCTGTATTGCTCCCTTATACCTATCCCATGCCTGTTTGAAGCCCTGCACTGTATTCATATCCACTACTTCCTGAGGTAGGACGTTCCATGCATCCACCACCCTTTCTGTGAAAAAGAACTTCCTCACATTACCCCTTAATTGGCCTCCCTCTAATCTCATGCTGTGTCCTCTTGTCCTGCTGTTTTTCTTATATTGAAACATATTAGACTCCTTCACCTTGTTAATGCCCTTAAGGTGTTTGAATGTTTCGATCATATCACCTCTTGCCCTCCTTTGCTCTAGGGTATAGATATTGAGCTCCGTTAATCTGTTCTCATATGTTTTCTGATGCAGTCCCTACACCATTTTGGCTGCCTTTCTCTGGACTGCCTCAATTTAGTTAATGTCCTTGTGAAGAAGTGGCCTCCAGTACTGCGCGCAGTACTCCAGATGGGGCCTAACCACTGTCTTGTAAAGAGGGATTATTACCTCCCTCTTCCGACTTGTGATACCCCTACTAATACACCCTAACATCCCCCTAGCCTTACCTACTGCTTTAGTGGTCTGCTTGAATGATTTCAGGTCATCAGTGATAATGATGCCCAAGTCTCTTTCTTCCCTTGTGACTGCCAGCAACTCCCCTTCCAGCCTATAGGAGGCGTCAGGGTTTCTCTTCCCTATGTGCACAATCTTGCACTTCTTTGCATTAAACCCCATTTGCCACTCTTCCGACCATTTTGCTAGTTTATCCAGATCTCTTCTCATTCTGCCCACCCCATCTGGATCATCTACTCTGTTGCAGATCTTGATGTCATCTGCAAACAGATCAGCCTTACCCTCCAGTCCATCTGCAATGTCACTGATGAAGATATTGAAGAGCACTGGCCCCAGGACTGATCCCTGAGGTACCTCACTTGTGACTTGCATCTCTTCTGACTATATACCATTTACCACCACTCTGTTTTCTGCCCGTCAACCAGTTTGCCACTCAGTTGACTAACTTCTGACCCACCCCGAGCCTACTCAGCTTATTAATCAATCTTCTATGTGGAACAGTGTCGGAAGCTTTGCTGAAGTCAAGGTAGGAGACATCAACTGCTCCCCCTTGGTCCACCACTCTGGTTACCCAGTCAAAGAAATCTAAGAGATTAGACTGACATGACCTTCCTTTTGTAAACCTATGCTGTCTTGGATCCTGTGCTCCTATGGATTCCAGATGTTGCACTATGCTTTCCTTAAGGAGTGTCTCCATAATCTTGCTCGCTACTGAGGTAAGACTGACTGGTCTATAGATCCTTGCCTCCTCCCTGCTACCACTCTTGTGGAGCGGGATCACATGAGCCCTTCTCCAGTCTTCTGGGACCTCTCCTGTGCTCAGAGACTCACTAAACAGTTCTGATAATGGCTCTGCTAGTTCCACCCTTAGCTCCTTTAGTACCCTGGGATGTATGCCATCAGGTCCCATTGCCTTGTCCACCCTGAGCTTATCGAGCTCTTGTAGGACCCTTTATTTTGTGAAGGGACTAGTGCTCACCCCCCGTGTCCATGGTGCTGAACTGTGGGCCCTGCCCTACCTTCTCTTCAGTAAATACTGAGCAGAAGTATCTAGTTAGGATAGATGCTTTTACATGGTCCTCCTCCTCACACGCCCCCTTATCTCCTTTGATCTTAGCAATATCCCACTCACTCCTCCTATCCAAGCTGGCGCATGCTGGGCTCTCCAGCTGGACCACCAGTTGGTTCCACTCCTACCTAGTAGGTAGATTCCAATTTGTCAAAATTGACACATTCACCTCCGTCTCCCTCCCTGCTGCAACTGGTGTACCCAAAGGCTCAGTCCTGGGCCCGCTCCTGTTCTCCTTTTTCCTCAATGATCTGACCTCTGTTTGCACACACACACACATCCATACAGTTGTATGTGGACGACACCGTCCTGTTTACATCAGGCCCCACCACCTCTAATGTGGTGACCAGACTTCAGCAGGACTTTGACAATGTCCAGCACTGATTTCATACAAATCAGCTATGTCTAAATGCCAAGAAAACTGTCTCTGTGACCTTCGGCACTAGGCAGAGACTTTCTCGGCTCCCCTCCACCACTACATACCATACCCTGGACAGGACAACTCTGGAGGCCTGCTCCTCCTTTAGATATCTCAGGGTGTGGCTTGACCAGCACCTCGACTTTTCTGTACATATTGACTCCATCCACAAGAAACTGCACCCCAAGCTTGGTGCCCTTTACCGCAACCGTGGATGCATACCGCTGCCGGCTTGCAGGGAAACTGTGCAAAAAATGATTGTACCCATCTTTGACTACGGGGATGTAGTCTACAGTGGCACTCCCAAGTCCACCCTAGCCAGACTGGACTCCCTCTTCCATACCTTCTGTCGCTTTACCCTGGACTGCCCCTACTCCACCTACCACTGTGCCCTCTATCAGGCCTTGAACCTCCCCTCACTAAATGGTCGCAGATAGTCCCACTCCGCTAGGCTCATGGCCAAATTCTGGTCTCAATCCCTGCCTCCCTACCTCACCTCTGCCATAACAGCCCACAACCTCCCAGTGTACTCACTTAGAAACGACTGCCATGTATTGACCATTCCTCACATGTCGACTGGCACTGGTCAGACAGCTGTTAGGTACAGCTTGCCTAAACTATGGAATAAACTCCCAGCAAGCATTCTGCCCGCCCACCCCCTCTACTCCGAAACCACCTTTTTCTAGCTCACTTTTCCTCCACCTGCACATGCAACTAACCTCTGACCACTCAGGACATAGCTTGTCACTTCCGTTGTATATCAGTATCATTCTAAAGGGCTTTCTCGCTTATAGTTTAATGCCATTATGCTATTTGCTCAGTTGTACTTGTCTGTGATTTGCTCTCACTTTCAGTACTGGGCTGCATCCCAGAATACGTCATTGCACCTGCGTGTACACATGTTCTGAATATGTACTGTTTTGTGCCTAGTTTTGTAATTGATATGCTGCACTTCTCCACTACTCTCTCCCCCAGGACACATCTGGAATTGAGCAGTACTGTGCTCAGCATGCCTTCCTGGTAAAACTCTTAAATAAAACAGTACACCATGGACCTTCCCATTACTCTGCTCTAGAGATCAGTGGTGCATCAGGGACATTTCCGCTGCTGTGCTCTAGAGACCAATGGTACATAGGGGACCTTCCTGCTACTCTGCTCTAGAGATCAGTGGTGCATCACAGACCTTTCTGCTGCTCTGCTCTAGAGATCAATGGTGCATCACGGACCTTTCTGCTGCTCTGCTCTAGAGATCAATGGTGCATCACAGACCTTTCTGGTGCTCTGCTCTAGAGACCAATGGTGCATTAGGGACTGTCCCCACTGCTGTGCTCTAGAGACCTATGGTGCATCAGGGACCTTTCTGCTGCTCTGCTCTAGAGATCAGTGGTGCATCAGGGAATGTCCCCGCTGTTGTGCTCTACAGATCACTGGTAAATCAGGGAGCTTCCAGCTGCTCTGCTGTAGAGAACAATGGTGCATCAGGGATAGTCCCCGCTACTGTGCTCTAGAGATCAATGGTCCACAAAGGACCTTTCCACCACTGTGCTCCAGAGATCAATGGTACATTAGGGACCTTCCTGCTACTCTGCTCTAGAGACCAACAATGCAACAGGGACCGACCCGCTGCTGTGCTGTACAGACCAATAGTACACCAGGGAACTTCCAGTTGCGCTGCTGTAGAGACCAATGGTGCACCAGGGACCTTTCTGCTGCTCTGCTCAAGAGAACAATGGTGTATTAGGGACTGTCCCTGCAGTTCTGCTCTAGAAACCATTGGTGCATCAGGGACCTTTCCACTGCTCTGCTCTAGAGACCACTGGTGCATCAGGGACCTTTCCACTGCTCTGCTCTAGAGACAAATGGTGAATCAAGGACCTTTCCACTGCTCTGCTCTAGAGACCAATGGTGCATCAGGGACCTTTCTACTGCTCTGCTCTGGAGACCAATGGTACATCAGAGGCCTTTCTGCCGCTCTGTGCTATAGGTCAGTGGTGCATTAGCCATTAGGGACATTTAGCTGCTCTAGTAAAGAGTCTCTGTTGATAAACAATAAGTGCTGTTGGTTCATTTACTACAGGCTCATTCAGAGACAGTCCAAAATTTCACCTCAGTGTTATACCACCTGAACGCAAACAGGAAACCATCTGAAACTTGCACCTGATTACTCTGCTCCCGTCAACACACACTTTCAAAATAGTCTCATACTACTGGCTCCCCAAATATCACCGTACAAAAACTAAAAAAGAAACAAGAGTAGCAGCAGCTGCTGTGACATGTTTTTGGTCTTGGCTGTCAGTGTCTGAGTGCCAGTGCAGATATCCTGAGCTCACAGCACTGCTGCACTAATTCAGAAGGACCTGGTATCCATGACAATAAGACTCTCAGCTGTTCCATCTGGAAATGTGGAACTTGTTCTTAGAGAGAGAGAGAGAGAGAGAGTGTGTGTGTGTGTGTGTGTGTGTGTGCACACTTGCAGGCACACTGGTGGAACATGTAATAAAAGTTCAGATAAACTGGGCCATGAAAATCCAACACACTTACACAGCTCATGTTTCCTGACATGGAACCTTTCTAAGAGAGCCTTGGCTCAAAGGTAATTGTAATCCTAAATGCTAATAAATAAATAAATGTTTCAACAGGCACCTGCAGAGAACCCATCCCTCAGATTTCAGATAAAAAGACCCCAGACCCTTGCTGAATGCCTTTCTCAGTGCACCACAACCCTATATTCAAACTTTGTGTAACAGCATAACATTAAGGACACTTTTTTGACAGTGGGGTCTAACATCTGTTTCCACCTACCTTGCTTTAAGTGGGTCAGTCACCCCACCCACATCACAGTGCTGACAACAATGTACCTACTACCAACTGTCAGGTGGTGGTAATATGTCAAGCCATCGTCATCCCCCCTTTCCAGGACTTCTCACATCTCCACTACTGCAGCCTGCCAGTCTTGAGAACCTGCCAATAAGCCAGGCAAAAAAACCAAAAAACATGGAGTATTTTTATAGCACTATGTAGAGTTTTTACAGCACCAGTAAACGGGGAGGGGGGGGCTGGGACGTGTTTCCAATATAAGCCACTTATTATGCTCATGGGGGTACAGATTCGGAACAGAAGGGGGAGCGGTGATCAAAACTAAATCATTTAAGTTTACTAGGGCTCCATTTACGTGTCCTTAGAACTACTCTGATGTTTTTAATGTTCTTTTTCACCACTCTGTCCGGCGGCCACGTTCCTGGCGGGTGCTCCAGTCCCGTCCCCATCTCCCCCACGTCAGTGGGTTCACTAACAGTCTTCCCCAGGGCTTGCCCCTGATAAGGTTGTGGGGGTTCTCCAGGCCCCACCAAAGACGGGATCCAATTCTAGTCGGAGCCCGACTGACTGTGGAGCAGGACCTGCGAGCCCCTCCTTCATCCAGTCGGCAGTGACTTTTTCCTCTTTTTTCTTTCCCCTCAGAGGAAGGGCGTGCAAGGACACCAGTGGCGGTCTTCATCCATGCTCCCATGCGCGGCATACCGGGCATCTGTCCACCATGTACAGTGCCAGTGTGCCAACTCCTAGCCTCCACTAGGGGCTAGGCAAGCACCAACTGCCGATACCCCCTGTGACGCTTGGACAGCTGGTTCTGGTTACTCTATGATTTTTTGTAAAATAAAAATATAGTGTGATTGTCTGTCATGAGAAATGATGTGCTTCTGGATGGCCCCCCAGGTTTCACTTCAAAGGGCAGGATATATGTTAAACAGCAGATCTCTGTACGGTAATTAACTTGCAAAAACTCACATTTTATAGCCTTATTTAGAATCTGGGTTGTTTGAAGCTAGGAAGTGGAATATCCATTTTATGACGTCCTCAGGAAAACCCAGTTAATTGACTGGTGTCACAAAGCATATGACACCTCAGTGAGATCTGGCAGAGAGTCATAAAAAGTCCTTTGATGTCTCTGAGACAAGAAAATACTCTAGATCAAAAGGACATGGGGACACAAGTTTTTGCTAATGTCACCTTCTGAAGGATGAAACATCCTGTTTTGTATAATTTGTTTTTTTATTCTGACAGGGAGGAGCTAGGTGACCTCATGCTCAGAGGTTGGCAAAGCCAGTTTTAAACTGTAGTCTGTATTCCATTTAGACACATGTTTGGACTCTGAAGCTGCAACATCTTTCAGCACTGAAAGATTAGAATACATTAGATAAGTCTAAGTGTATTGTTGGTAGGAAATTGCATTTTTAAACCTTATTCTTTTAAAGTGAGTGTACATTTTGCGATATATTGTTCTGTATTTACATTTTACATTTTTATCTATTTTTAAGTAAACATCTCATTTTAAGAGACTACTTGGTGTACCTTTGAAATTTTTTCTTTGACAAGAGAAGCATATGTGGTTACAGTGACTCTGTGCATAGCTTATTGGTAATACCAAACTGGGAAAAGGTAAGAGTTTATTCTGAGGTCTTTAATAGAGTTTTTAAGGGTTCATTTTGTACACCTGGTTAGGTGCCCGTAGGCGAAAGATATCTGGCATCCCCCGAAGAGCAGAATTATCTGAGCCTCTGCACTGGGTATGCTAGCAAGAGGATCACAGTTTGAATTCCTCCAAGAACTTGAGACCAAAGGTTAATTCGAACCCACAAAACAGACAGGAGGGTTACCCTGTTCTGTTAACTGTTCACAATACTGCACTCGGAGGTTGGCACTGTGGGAGCAGAGGGCCTGACCTGCTGCGTGAGGTTGTGACAGATTGGTTGGCAGCGGTGTGCATAAGTTTGGTATTACAAGCTTTTATTGTTCAGTGTAATGGCTTGATACCGTCAACTCACTTGCAAAGAAAGAAAAAGGCAGTGATTTATTTTTAAAAGAAAACAGAACTATATCACTTGGCTTACAGTCGAGTTCCTACCGTTTTAATTTTTTTCTAAAGTGCAAGTTAGAGTAGCCGTAGTTAGGGAAGAAGACGGCTTCCAACTACAGCGGGCACACTGTAGACTACTTAAAGCAGTTGTGCAGGTACAGAGGAGTCCTGTTCGAGGTGAAAGCCACCAAGCAGAACCTCGTGGATGCCCTGATGGTAGCAGATACCCAGTGCATAGAGTCACAGACAGTGACCGCAAAGGACCGAACCTTGAGTGTGGAAGGGCTAGCGGCCAGTGCAGTGTCCAAATCCGATGAGGAGGGCAACAGGGTCAGTGCCAGGGAACGGCCACAGCAGCAGGAGAAGGTCACCAGTATCCTGGATCCAGAAGTACTCAGGCTGCAAACTGAGTTGCGCAAAATGGAGCTGGAGTTCCAGAGGGAGAGGGACCATGAACAGTGGGAGGCAAACCGTGAGGAGCGTGCGGCCAGCGAGCTGCAGAGGAGAAGAGGGAGGAAGAACGCTGAGAGGCAGAGCGAGAACAGCGTGATGCTGACCATGAGGAGCATGAGCGCCACAGGCAACATGAACTGGAGAAGCTACGACTCCAACCACCAGAGCAGGTAAGTGGCTTGGGTTTAACTGGGACTACAGAACTTGGTTACCAACTGAATTCCAAATTGATAGCCGAATTTAAAGAGGGGGAGGATACGGATGCCTTTCTAAATTCTTTTGAAAAAGTTTGTATTCAAGCTAAAATTCCTAGAGAGTCCTGGAGCTTCCAGCTATCCCCGCTACTTACTGGGAAAGCTCGGGATGCATTGGGTCAAATGGACAATGAGGACAGTGATGATTACAGCAAGCTGCACTGTTAAAGAAATTTGAATTAACTGCTGAATCATACAGAGCTAAATTCCGCAAGCTCAGGAGAAGCCCTGACATGAGCTATGAGGAGCTAGCCATGAAACAACGTCATTTTTTAAAACGTTGGTGGGAAGGAATTGAAGCAAACTCTGTTGATAAAATTGAAAATGTAATTTTGTTAGAACAGTTTTTCTGGATATGCCCAGCCAAGCTAATAACCTGGCTGGAGGATCGAGACCCCAAAACAGTGCAAGAGGCTGCTGAACTCTCAGACCACTATGCCAAGAGCAGACCTGCCCTGAAAGCGAATGGGGTGGACATGGCAGCGCAGAAGGGGAAAAGCACGCCTTCAGGGCAGCTAAAACCCTCACTGCCTCCACCGAAACCAGTTAGCCCCAGGTTTCAGAGAAAAGATTTCTCTGAGAAAAGAAATTAATGTTGGTTGTGTAAAGAAACTGGGCAAATTGCCAGACAGTGTCCCAAAAAGGCAAGCAACAGACAACCGGGGACTACGAAAGAAGTGGGTTGTTTGTGTGCCCCTGGAAGCATGCCTGTGAACATGAGGGAGCACATGCACCCAGTCATGGTGAATGGTGTACAGACACAAGGGTTAAGGAACACAGGGGACTCCCTGACTTTGGTAAAGGTGGGGATCTAGTAGAGCCTGGTCAGCTTATATCCAATAAACACATCACTGTACAGGACTTTACTGGTGAGGCGAACACATTGCCCCTCACTAGTGTTTTCCTAGACTGGGGTAAAACAGGGGGAACTGTGCAATAGGTGGCTGTAGCCAAAACCTTAGCAGTGGATGTAATCCTGGGCAACAATCTAAAACGGGATGGTTTGTGCAGTTCCTCATAGCCAAGTGGCAAGGGAAAATGGTAGTTCCCAGAACCCCACAGAAGCCATTGTGAAAACCACTGTGAGGCTGGTTCCCCAGCCTGTGTCTCCTGATATGGAGACTAACGAAATGGGGGTAGAAATTCCCCCAGTAGCAGTTAACCACACAGCTACAAAGGGTTGCTCCGAGGAGGGAGGGGTGACCCACTGTCCGAGGGTTCGGACTGACAGTGATCCTGAGTGCCCTGATGCTAGTGCTTGCTAGGGACCCCAGTTTAGTGACTGAAGGGGACCTGTCATATGCCTTGGGAATGTGTGAGGAGTTTGCAGCTGCTCAGGGAAGTGACCCTAGACTAGAGAAGCTGAGGGCTTGGGCAGACTCTGACGGTGCGCAGGGAGGTGACGGCAGACATAAGGTTTATTGGGAAGATCGAATGATGTATACTCAGGCTGTGCAGACAGAGGGAGGGACGCTAGGCAGGCAGCTTGTCATTCCTCAGGGGTATTGTGAGCAGTTGCTCAAGATTGCACATGATATTCCCTTGTCTGGCCATTTGGGAATTGCGCGCACTACGCAGCAGTTGGCTCAGAATTTCTATTGGCCTAACTTCACCCAGCAGGTGAAGAAGTATTGCAGGTCTTGTCACCGGTGCCAAGAAATAGGGAAGGCGGGCAAGAAAACTCAAGCCACCCTGATTCCATTGCCCACAGTGGAGGAGCCATTCCAGAGGGTGGGAATGGATATTGTGGGGCCTTTAAATACCCCCAGCTCCTCAAGGAAGAGATTCATCCTGACTGTGGTGGATTAGGCCACCCAGTACCCAGAGGCAGTCGCCCTATCCTTACTGAGGACAGACAAAGTGGCAGATGCCTTACTTGGGATTTTCTCCCGCGTTGGGTTTCTGCAGCAGGTTATCACTGATCGAGGGGATTCCTTCATGTCGGAAATTATGAAATGTTTATGGGAGAAGTGTGGGGTGGTGCAGAGATGCACGACACTGTGTCTCCCACAAGCCAATGGGCTTGTGGAAAGATTCAATGGTACCCTGGAGTCAATGCTCCGGGCTCTGTTTGCTGAACAACATGGGAGGGACTGGAAGAAATACCTTCCCCACCTGTTGTTTGCATACAGGGAGGTGCCCCAAGAGTCGACAGGATTTTCCCCCTTTGAACCCTTGCAGATCGTCGAGAGAGGCTCTTGCAGTAGGTAATTACATATAGGACTGAAGCCGGCAGGCATCAGGACCCCACGGAAAAATTTCTAGCTAGCAGTCTCTGGTGGGGGACTGCCCCCACGTCAGGTGACCGACGTCAGTATAAAGGGGCAGTCCCCCACGCCCACCTTCCAGTTCTTTCCCGCCAAAGACCAAAGGCGAGACGAGAGAGAAGTGGATATCCCCCCCAACCCCTGGAAAAGGAGCTGAAAAAGCTAAGGGGGATGGAGGGCAGGAAGGTATTACCTACTGCAAGAGCCTCTCTCGAAGATCTACTGTTGCGGTAAGTTCTTATGTAACTATAATATCTTACTTCAAGAGGGTTCTTGAAGTAGGTAATTACATAAAGGACTGAGTCCCAAGCAGTCTAGAACAAAGAGAAGCTCACAAGAGGAGGAAACTACTCCTACACAGATCCTCTGGCTGTGAAGGTCTTAGGAAAGGAGACCTTGCAGAACAGCCAACCCGAAGCCAGCTCTACGGCGAGAGGCAATGTCCAAACTGCAATGTTTCGTGAAGGTATGGACAGTAGTCCAAGTTGCGGCTGCACAAATGTCAGCCGCTGACACATTTTTGAAACAAGCAGCAGAGGCAAAAACACCCCTAGTGGAGTGACCTCTGACCTGACCTGCCAAGGTCTTGTGATACTTGTCATAACAGAAAGTGATACAGTGAGCCACCATTTCGAAAGGCATTGCTTGGAGACAGCACTGCCCTCTCTTTTGCGAGCAAAAGAGACAAACAGTTGGTCAGTCTTTCTGAGATCCTTTGTCCTGTTGGTGTAGTATCTCAGAATCCTGTGAACATCCAGAGTATGCAAGAGGTACTCCCCTTGACTGGAATGCTGCATAATGAACGCAGGCAGTTCCATGGACTGATACAGCATAGATTCCGCTACCACCTTAGGGAGAAACTTAGGGTTGGTACGCATAGCCACACATTCCTTGTGGAAAATCAAGTATGGGATTTTGCACATTAAGGCCTGAAGCTCGGAGATTCGTCGAGCGGAGGTAATGGCCACCAGGAAGAGAGCCTTCCAGGAAAGGAACTTAAGGTCTGCTGATGCTCCCAGCTCAAAAGGAGGCAGGGTAAGCTTCTTGAGGATGAAATTTAAGTCCCAAGGAGGGGCAGGTGCGTGAATGGGGGGGGTCTCAAGTGGAGGACCCCTCTAAGGAAAGTCTTAGTGACTTCCAGCTGTGCAAAAGACCTGTCCCCAAAGGGAACATGGTAAGCGGAAATAGCCGCCATGTGAACCTTCAAGGAGGAGTGACTGAGACCCAGGTCGAAGAGGTGACGTATGTAATCCAGGAGCCTCCCAACAGAGCAGGAGAATGGCTCGAAAGCTCTGGAAGAGGTCCAAATAGAGAACCTTTTCCATTTCATGGCGTAAGCGGAAAGAGTGGAGGGCTTTCTGGCCTCCACTAGAATCTCTGCCACCTGCGACGAAACCCAGAACCGGGTTTAGATCACATCTGCAGGAGCCACGCATGCAGGACCATACAAAGTAGTTAGGAAGGTAAATGACGTGAACTATATTCTAGAGTTACCTGACAGAAGACAGACAGAAAGGATGCACCATGTCAACATGATGAAGCCATATGCAAATAGGGCTGACATGGTGTTTGCAGTGTGTAGTCCTGGGGAGGGGATGGACGAAGGAGACCCCCTTCTGGACTTGCTGGAAGAAAGTAAGTGGGAGTCCTCTCTGGAGGTAGTTAAATTGTCTCCCCAGCTGACCCCGGACAATCCAGGAAGTAAGGGAGGTTTTAGCAGACTTTGCCCCATTGTTTAGCGCCAAGCCTGGAATATCCCCCTTAGCGACTCACAATGTGGAGACAGGGACAGAGATGCCTATACGGCGGACAGCATATCGGGTGTCAGAGGCTGTCCAAAAGGACATTAGGAGGGAAGTGGAGGAGATGCTGGATTTAGGGGTAATCCAGAGATCCCACAGCCCCTGGGCCTCACCCTTAGTCCTTGTGCCCAAGCCAGATGGCTCTACTTGTTTCTGTGTGGACTATCATGGACTGAATGCAGTCACGAAGTCAGACGCCCACCCAATGCCCCGGACAGATAAAATCCTGGACAAGTTGGGGAGGCGACCTACCTTACAACCACTGACCTAACTAAGTGGTATTGGCAGGTAGAGTTGACGGACAGAGCTAGGGAGAGGTCGGCCTTCATCACTCCAATAGGCTTATTTGAATTTAAAGTATTGCCTTTCCGAATGAAGAACGCCCCGGCCACTTTCCAAAGGTTGGTGAACCAGGTGCTAAATGGTGCTGAGGAGTATGCCATGGCGTACCTGGATGACACTGCCATCTTAAGTGCCAGCTGGGAGGAACACCTGTCCCACCTTAGGGAAGTGCTGGGCAGGATACAGAAGGCCGGGCTCACTGTCAAAGCTGGGAAGTGCCAGGTGGCCATGGGAGAAGTGGCATACCTCGGGCATGTGGTAGGCCAAGGACAGCTCTGTCCTTACCAAATAAAAATAGAGGTAATCCAGACATGGCCCAGACCAGAAACGCAGAAGCAGGTCAGAAGTTTCCTCGGGACAGCAGGGTACTACAGAACATTTGTACCCAATTACAGTGCCCTGGCTGCTCCCCTATCTGACCTGGTAAAGAAAAGGATGCCAAAGAAAAGTACCTGGGGGCCAGCCAGTGAAGAAGCCTTTACCAGACTGAAGGAGGCACTGTGCAGTGCTCCTGTTTTGACAAGTCCTGAATATAGCAGACCCTTTGTAGTTCAGACTGACGCCTCAGACGTGGGTATTGGGGCAGTACTGAGTCAGACATCCAGCCAAGGGAAAGATCACCCAATAGCGTATCTGAATAAGAAGTTACTTCCCAGGGAGCAGGCATACTCCACTGTGGAAAAGGAGTGTCTTGCCATAGTGTGGGCCTTAAAGAAGTTAGAGCCATACTTACATGGGCAGCATTTTGTGGTACAGACTGACAACAACCCCCTGGTTTGGCTGACCCAAAAAGGAAAAAAACAATGGTAGATTGCTAAGATGGAGTCTTGCTTTGCAAGGGTATGACATGACAATTCTACATAGGGCTGGAGCAAAAAATCAGAACTCAGGTGGGTTGTCTTCCGTCTATGAGGAGTGAACTGATTTGGGAAGCTTACCTCATGCCGGGGATAGAGCCCCCAAATTCAGTCTAGGTAGGGAGGATTGTGACGCTTGGACAGTTGGTTCTGATTACTCTATGATTTTTTTGTAAAATAAAAATATAGTGTGGTTGTCTGTCATGAGAAATGATGTGCTCCTGGATGACCCCCCAGGTTTCACTTCAAAGGGCAGGATATATGTTAACAGCAGATCTCTGTAAGGAGATTAACTTGGAAAAACTCACATGTTATAGCCTTATTTAGGATCTGGGTTGTTTGAAGCTAGGAAGTGGAATATCCATTTTATGATGTCCTCAGGAAAATCCAGTTAACTGACTGGTGTCACAAAGCATATGACACCTCAGTGAGATCTGGCAGAGTCATAAAAAGTCTTTTGATGTCCTTGAGACAGGAAGACACTCTAGATCAAAAGGACATGGGGACACAAGTTTTTGCTGATGTCACGCTCTGAAGGATAAGACATCCTGTTTTGTATAATTTTTTTTAATTCTGACAGGGAGGAGCTAGGTGACCTCATGCAAAGAGGTTGGCAAAGTCAGTTTTAAACTGTAGTCTGTATTCCATTTAGACACACATGTTTGGACTCTGAAGCTACAACATCTTTCAGCACTGTAAGATTAGAAGAATACATTAGATAAGTCTAAGTGTATGGTTGGTAAGAAATTGCACTTTTAAACCTTATTCTTTTAAAGTGAGTGTACATTTTGTGATACAGTGGAGCCCACTTATAAGAACATCGGTTAATAGAACATCCCGATTATAAGAACATGACTCTTATGTCCCGATTTTTAGTAATGTATCCCTATGGGCATAAAGCCCATTTATAATCACTTTCAGCCAGTTTAAAAGAACATTTTTTGTTGCAGCTTCTGTGGTAGTTCACTTTCAGCTGTCAGTGAAACTCACTGATTTAACTGTCTCACTTTGGCTCGGCGATTAACGCCTTCCCTGGTATTAGGCTAGGTGTAAATGGTGCCAATTAACGTTACCACTCACTGCATTATGATGCAGATTCAGCATTTAAAATGTGCTAAATTGCTATTGTTTTTAGTCCACATCAATCACTTCAATCAGCAAGTCACAGTTATGGTGCTAGACAGGGTTGTGACAATGACGTAGAAACAACGGGCACAACTACTGAGGAGGAAATAACCAGTGACGTCCTTACTCTTAAAGGAGAGGAGTCTGATGAAGAGGAGGACTTAAGAGAAGAGTCAGCCCATGTGGACATCCCTGTAAGCAGTCAGCAAATTTATGCTCTGGATGCATATCTGGGCAAGTGGTCTTTAAGAAAACTGTTTTCCGATATTAAAGCATTACGCGAGCTCCATCTTGTGTTCTGAATAGCTAATTTCTGGTGAAAAGCCGTTTTAACAGGCAGCCCATGTATAAGAACAGCCCACTTATAAGAACATTTTTTTGTGGCAAATGGAGTGTTCTTATAAGCAGGCTCCACTGTATATTGTTCTGTATTTACATTTTACATTTTTATCTATTTTTAAGTAAACATCTCATTTTAAGAGACTAATTGATGTACCTTTGACATTTTTTCTTTGACAAGTGAAGCATATATGGTTACAGTGACTCTGTGCATAGCTTAATGGTAATACCAAACTGGGAAAAGGTAAGAGTTTATTCTGAGGTCTTTAATAGAGTTTTTTAAGGGTTCATTTTGTACACCTGGTTAGGTGCCCATAGGTGAAAGATATCTGGCATCCCCCAAAGAGCAGAATTATCCGAGCCTGTACATTGGGTACGCTAGCAAGAGGTTCACAGTTTGAATTCCTCCAGGAACTTGAGACCAAAGGTTGATTTGGACTCACAAAACAGACAGGAGGGTTACCCTGTTCTGTTAACTGTTCACAATACTGCACTCGGAGGTTGGCACTGTGGGAGCAGAGGGCCTGACCTGCTGAGTGGGGTTGTGACATCCCCCTCCCCAGTAGAGGAGAGCTGTCCTTGGGACCCTTGATCCTCCTTCTTCTCCCTGGCCGATCACCACGAACATGGGTCACTGGCGTGGCAGAAGGTAAGGCATAATGCCTCAGCCCTCCAGGCCAACGGGCCGGCCTCATGATGTGTTCTGATGAGACTCCTACAGAAACAGTAATGCTGCAACCCAGGAAACCAACCTCTGCTCAGATCTCTGGTGACCGGAGTCCTGATGTACCAAGTGAACTCCTGGTGGATAGGAACTTCCGGTGCAAACTACAATAAGCATCTGGTAGTTTGTGCAAAAAGCGGTCCTGGATTGGGTAAGGGCAGTAGAGGGACCCTCTTACCCCAGAGAGATGGTCTTTATAGGGCAGAACCCCACAGCCATCATCAGCAGTGATGTCAAGCCTTAAAAATGCTTATGAATGGGTCAGCCTGACAGTGCAGGGGCCATACGGATGAAAAGATGGCTGCAGTGCCCAGTACTGTCAGTTTCACACCTTTTACTAGTACCAAACACATCACCATGTGGGGGCTATGTTCTGTGCCCGACCAGTGGGTAAACAGAGGGCTACTGTCCCTACCGCTGTCAGGCCCTCACCTTTAAATAGCACTAAATTCATCTCAGTGTGGGGAAAGCATGTGCTGTTCCTGCTTGTGGATAAACTGAGGGCTGATGTCCTTTGTGTGGTCAGTCCCTTTCACTAGCACTAAATACATCACAGTGCGGGGGACCCAGCACCGTACCTGCCCATGGTTAAACAAAGGGCTGCTGTCCCTAGGTCTCAGTCCCTCACCTTTCACTAGCATTAAAAATATCACAGTAAGTGCCGAGTCGACTCTGTACCTGCCCAAGGTTAAACAAAGGGCTGCTGTCCTTAAGTCTGTCAGTCCCTCACACTTCACTGGCAGTAAACATATCACAGTTGGGGGGAAGGGGGCCTGCACTGTACCTGGCCATGGATAAACAAAAGGCTACTGCTCCTAGCGCTGTCAGTCCCTCACCCTTTACTAGAACTAAAAACACTGCAGTGTGGAGGGAGCCTACACTGTACCTGCCCGTGGATAAACAGAGGATCACTGTCCTTTGTACCATCAGTCTCTCACCCTTCACTAGCATTAAAAATAACAGTGTGGGGAAAGAGATCACTGTACCTGCCCCTGGGTAAACTGAAGGCTGCAGTCCCTAGTGCAGTCAGCTGCTCACCTTTCACCAGGACTAAATCTTTCACAATGTGGGGAAGTCTACATTGTATGTACCCCACAATGTACCTGTTCCTGTGGATAAAGAGATGATTTCCGTGTCCAGTGCAGTCACTCCCTCACCTTTCACCAGCACTGACTATCACAGCATGGGGAAGCCTGCACTGTACCTGTAGATAAACAAAGGGATTTAGTCTTCTGTGCTGCCAGTATGTTACCTTTCACTAGCACTAAAACCATCACAGTGTGGGGAGGCCTCCTATACTGCACCTACCCACACTGCACCTGTCCCTGTGGATAAAAAGAGGGTTTCAGTCTCCAGTACAGTCAGTCCCTCACCTTCCACCAGCACTACATACAACACAAGATCTCCTCTGCACCTGCACACACTGGCCACATTATAAACCTCTGGTTTCAGTCTTCAGTGCTGTCAGTCCAATCAAAGTTAAGTTTTGCGGACATTAACCCAGCAGGACTGGTGTATTAAAACACAGTAAGAGGGCCGTCCCGGTGGCACTGAGGACTGAGGCGCTGGATGCCTTACCTAGCTTTACGTTGGCGACCAGAGTTCGGGAGCGAGCACGGGCCACCGGGGGTTGGCAGGGGAGGAGAAGGATTGAGCATCAGAGGACTGCTCTCTTCTCCGGGAGAGGGACACCAGCTTTCTGTGCATGACTGGCCCCTAGCAGCGGCTGAGGCTGGCCTTGAGGAAGATGTGGCAGGCGGCTCGGAGGCACGTGTGCGATGCACACTCGCTCCTTGTGGGCTAATTGCACGCTGCATCTCGGGGGCCAAAGACAATGGAGGAGAAAAGCAGGCACTGGCGGGTAGAATGATCCGATCCCAGCAAGCGCCACCTCTGCGATGGGCAGTAACCCTTAGCACCGGATTTGTGTGTGATGGCGGGTTGGGGGTTCCCGCCACCCTGCCATGGGGGGCACAGCCGTGGGACAGCAGAGTGGTACACTGCGAGCGGAGGATGAGGCTGGGGGATTGCTAGAGAACAGCCACCAGTGCCAGGAGGGCAAACATGAATAGATGCAAAAAAATAAAACATAGTAAGAAGGGCTAATTGTAAGGAAACCTGATGCAAACTCCTTCAGCACTTGACCAGCTGTACAGCATCAAGTCTGGACTCTGTCTTTTACCAGTACTAAATTCACTACACAGTAAAGAAGCCTGCACTAGGCTTACCCATGTTGTACCTGCCCTGGAGATCAAGAGAGATTAGTCCAGGACTTTTCTCACCCCATTTCACCAGGAACATTTTCGACAGTATCCGTAAGTCTCCCACTACACAGAGCGAGTACACTTATTTGCTGTGGCACGTAGGTGCTAGTACTCCCATTCTATGATAAGCCTAGCTGAGGACATAATCCCAGTCTGGAGTCATGGCTCTCTGACATTCAAGGTTGGGTGCCCGAAAGCTTGCTTAGGCTAACAAAAGTTCTAGTATAACTCTGATCTCCTAGTGAACTTTCCTTCTTTGTATTATTTCCTTCTGACAGTGTAACCTCCCTGCCGGTAGCTTCTGCCAGAACATTTCAGTTTTTTTTCCTTCTTAAAACCTCACTTTTATCTCTCAGCTTTCAACCCAATGCATTAGTCTTCTCTCTGCATGTAAGGAACATAAAGCAGAGGCTGGTTTTCCTGCAGGCTGACATCTCCACATGTTTACACCTTTTGCAACTCTGCGGTTGACTACTGCAGGTCCTTATTGGACGGCCACCCAGACTACTGAGGCCCAAAACAGCTGCTAAAGTAATCAAACACTCTGATGCATCTTGAGGCAACAGACCCCACCCCTTCACTGCTGAACTTCAAAAGCTCCTGACAGCCAGACCCTATAAACCTTGCTGAGCTTCTCACTCCATTACCCATGTCTGCACTTTACAGATCTCTAAGGTGGGCTATTCAATTTTGTAGGGAGTGTTATGGCACACAATCCCTAGCTGAAGCTTTCCCAGCTGCTGCCCCAGCCCTCTGCAATACTTTATCCTGGAAACCTTTACTTTTGTCGCCTGTTGATAGTTTCACCTGATTAAAAACCTGCTTGTTTAGGCTGGTTTACAATCTGTTACTGCTCGATCTCTTAAAATTATGTATCACTATATTGACGCAGTGGCAGTGCACATAAAAAGTCATAAATATCAAGATTATTTTTGCTGGCGAGCCACCTACTGTGAGAGTAGCAGGACATTCCCTCTCTAGATGGATGACAAAGTAGACAGTCTCACTGCAGGTCCTTCTCAATAAAAGCCTGATGTCATTTCATTCACAGAAGGGATTGCTCACAGGTGACAGCACTTGTAGCTTCACCACTCATGATGTCATGGGACCACCATATTTACTAGACCCATATCTGTATCTATAGCTTTGCTACTCATGATGTCAAAAGGTCAAACTGCACTTGGAGGAAGACATCAGTTATATTTTCATTAGGGCAATGGCACAGGCCTTCGATCATATCCATTACAAAAAACTACATTACTGCATCATTTGGGTTTCATAGCCACAAAAGGACGGGAATGTGGTGTTAGTTTTTTTCCAACCCTAATACCCATCTACCCCCAGCCCCTACACTGATAACCCAAGACCAAGCTAGGGATCACTCATAATTCTCTTCGTGCAGGGCCCCGCATAAAACAGGAGATCACTCATAACTCTCTTTGTGTAGGGCCCTGCATAAAACAGGAAATCACTCATTTGTGCAGGACCCTGCATAAAACGGGAGATCATCCATCAATCGCTTTGTGCAGGGCACTGCATAAAACAGGAGATCACTCATAACTCTCTTTGTGCAGGGCCCAGCAAAAAATAGATCACTCATGAGTCTCTTCGCACAGGTCCTTGTACAAAGCAGGAGATCACACATAATTATTTTCGTCCAAGGCCCAGCAAAAAGCAAGAGATCACTCATAACTCTCTTCCCACAGGTCCCTCCACAAAGCAGGATATCACACATAACTCTCTTCTTGCAGGGCCCTACGCAAAGCAAGAGATCACTTCTAACTCTCTTCGTAAGGGAAGGGATCAAAGCAACGGAACTAAAGGGTAAACAGGGAGGAGAGGAGGCACTGTGGGTCACCCTGGAGACCAGAAATGGCACCACAATCCACATGGGGGGCTGCATACAGACCCCCGTTTCGGGGGAGGAAATGGACAAGGAAATGATAGAAGGCATCCTTAGGATGGCAGAAAAAGGGGAGATATTGTTGATGGGGGACCTGAATATGCCAGATGTTAACTAGAGCACCTTTGCTGCAGTCACTAGCGTTGGAACCCACTTAGGAAGGAGCAATCTTAGACCTGGTACTCTCAAACGGGGACAGAGAGAGGATCTCAGATCTAGAAGTGTGTAGCTATCTGGGAACAAGTGACCACCCAACAGTGTGGTTCAGATAAACACAGCCGCAGAGTCAAGCCATACAAAAGTGAGGGTACTGGACTTTAGGAGGGCTGACTTTGTCAAAATGGGAGAGCGCCTCAGAAAAGCACTAGCAAACAGGAGGGGTGGAGGAACAATGGGAAAATATCAAAACTCTAATCACAGAGACAACAAGCCTTTGTGTGAAGCAAAAGAAAAAAACTCTATGGTTCTCAAAAGAGGTGAAGAGGAAAGTTAGGGAGAAAAAGACAGCATTCAGGAAGTATTAGGAAACACAGAAGGAGCAGGACAGAGAACTGTACCAGTTAAAGCAGAAGCGGGGAAGGCAGTCAGAATAGCAAAGGCCCAAACTGAGGAAAAGATAGCCAACTCAGTTAAGAAAGGGGATAAAACCTTTTACAGGTACATTAGGGGGTGAAGAAAGACCAAGGGAGGGATAATGAGGCTTAATAAAGGGGGGTGGGCAAGCAGAGAGGGACAGCGGAAAAAGCAGGGATACTGAACAAATGCTTCTGCCCAGTATTCACAAAAGAAGAGGAGGGGGAGGTACCTAAATCCAGTCAACAGAAGCACTCTGGATGGGGGTGATACCAGTCCTTTCACAGAAGAAAGGGTTCTGAAAGAACTCCTAAAACTGAAGGAGGACAAAGTAATGGGGCCTGATGGGATTTACCCCAGAATTCTAAAAGAACTAAGAAGAGAACTAGTGACACCATTGACTACCCTTTTTAACAAATCATGGGAGGATGGTATGGTACCCAAGGACTGGAGGAGGGCAGATGTGATTCCCCTTCACAAAAGTGGGAGCAAAGCAGAGGCAGGAAACTACAGACCTGTTAGTTTGAATTCAGTGGTAGGGAAAATGATGGCATCACTTCTGAAAGAAAGAACTGTTGAGTACCTAGAGGCCAGTGGGGCACAGGACCCAAGGCAGCATGGATTCACAGTGGGTAGGTCATGTTAGATGAATCTAATAGATTTCTTTGACTGGGTGACCAAAGTAGTAGACCAGGGAAGGGCTGTGGACATGGCCTGCTGTGGACATGGCCTACTGTGACTTTAGCAAGGCATTTGACACAGTCCCACACAAAAGATTAATAAACAAATTAGCCAGCCTGGGAGTGGGTCCCAGGGTGATAGCCTGGGTAAAACATTGGCTGGACAACAGGACACAGAGAGTAACAGTAAACGGAGTCCACTCCGAAGAAAGGGGGTTACTAGCAGGGTACTGCAGGGTTCAGTCCTGTCCTTTTTAATATCTTTATAAGTGACATTGAGGAGGGACTGGAAGCAAAAGTATGCCTCTTTGCAGATGACACAAAGATCTGCAACAGGGTTGATACACAAGGGGTGGAAAGGATGAGAAGGGACTTGGCAAGGCTGGAGGAATGGTCAAAATTATGGCAGCTTAGATTCAGTGCAAAGTGGTGGAAAGTAATGCACCTGGGAAATAAAAACCCAAGGGAAGAGTACACAATGGGAGGAGAGGTATTAACAACAACAAAAATGGAAAGGGACCCAGAGGTAGTCATATCAGATGACCTAAAGGTAAGCAAGCAATGTGAGAAGGCAGTAAGGAGGGCTAGGGGGATACTGGGATGTATAGGGAGAGGCATCACCAGTAGAAAACAGGAAGTTGTTGTCCCTCTGTACAAACAGTTGGTGAGCCCCCATCTGGGGTACTGCGTGCAGTTCTGGAGACCCCATCTCTGCAAGGACATAGACAGGATGGAGGCAGTCCAGAGGAGGGCAACTAAAATGGTGCAGGGTCTGCAACAGAAGCCATATAAACAGAGAATAAAATAGCTTAATATGTATACCCTGGAGGAAGGGGGGGGGCATGATAGAAACTTTCAAGTACCTCAAGGGAATCAATAAAGTCCAAGAGAGTAGCATCTTTCAGAAAAAGAGATGTGCAAGAACAAGGGGACACAATTTGAAGACAAAGGGGGAACAGCTCAGCGGCAATGTGAGGAAGTATTTTTTCACAGAGAGGGTGGTAGACGCATGGAAAAGCCTTCCTGAGGAGGTCGTAGGGTCAAAAACAGTGGGGGAATTCAAGAGTGCATGGGACAAACATAAGGTAGTTCTGGTGGGGGGGGGTACGAAGAAGTAGGCTGTTGGTTAACTAGGATCTACAGCTTATCCAGTAGGTAAGGAAATGGGCAGACTAGGTGGGCCAACCAGTCCTTATCTGCCGTCAAAGTCTATGTTTCTTCGCACAGGACCCTGCACAAAGCAGGAGATCACTCAAAACTCTCTTTGAGCAGAGCCTTGCATAAAGCAAGAGATCACTCATAACTCTCTTCTCGCAGGGCCCAGCTGATCAGTCGTAACTTTTTTCGCTCAGGACCGCAGACCTGTAATTTTACCTTGAGTCATGAGGCTACGAGCTGGCGGGAGGGGATCAATGTCTGGGTTGAAAAAACCCAAACATCGCATTTCTCTTCTTTTGTGACTTTGGAGCTCTAACGATGAATGAAGGATGCACAAGGCCATGAGTCGACTTTCTTTGCACAAAGCAGGAGATAAGACATCATTTTCTTACTATTTTGTTTGTGCAGGTCTTTAACTGTAGTACAAAACACATGCAATGGGATTTTTTGATCATGTTCTTGACTGTTTTTCATTTTTTTCAGCTTTAAATGTTTTGTTTGTATTGGTCTTGGAACATTTCTCATGATGCTTTTTGCCATTTGGTTGTGTGTTGCCAACAGCATGTGCTAAGTATATATTATGCACGTGCACTGGAGTTCATTAAAGTTTATCTCAGTGTTTTTTTTGGAGTCAATCACGGTACTTTTTTCTAAATAAAATATTATTACTTTTTTCAAGAGGTCTCTTTTGATCTCGAAAACTATAAAATGTAAATAACTTAAGATTTCGTGTGAAACCTCTGACAGACATTCCCTTGGAATTAACTCTAATGAACTTGCAAAGTTTCATAATGTATATCAAATTAGTTTTTTCACTAGCCATCACCCCAAAAAATTACAAAAAATGGGGACGTTTACGTAATTTCACTTATAACATTTAAAGCATCAAACCCACTTTCAAAAACTTTCCCAAATCATTAGCCCCTAGAAATGGGAAGGAGCACACTAAACTGCACAGTCCTGAGGCTAAAATTTAAGATCACCGAGATATAAGCTGTCAAAAAAATCTGTTTTGACACAAATGCCACCTGAATCCTAACACACAGGGATAACTGTGCCTGTATAATATTAAAATAAATATATTTATACAATTGGGGTGAGACATATTCCAGTGAAATAAACCATGTTATTTTCAATGCAGTGAAATAAATCCTGATGACGTCAGCAGAGTTAAAATAAATACAGTTTATTATACCCCCGAAACCCGCACAATGCTGTGCTAACCCTGCGCAAGCCGCGCAGATGTACATTTTGCAACAGTGAGGCCCCATTGTATAAATAGGACACATGATGTGCACATCGTGGAATATGAAAAATATTTTCCCTCCTGCCTCGTGAGCACTGTATATTCCACTCGTGCCTTCGGCACTCGTGAAATATCCAGGCTCACACGGCAGGAGTGAAAATATTTTCCATATTTCACTCGTGTTCATCATGTATCAGAATATATATATATATATATATATATATATATATATATATATATATATATGACACACACACACATATACATACACATGTGTGTCAACATGACCAAACATTGGGCTCTGTTCACTAAAGGTGTGGAGTGGCTATGTGCCACATAACCCCAGCACATAGCGCTGCCTGCACCCACTGTGACGCATGCATGATGAAGCTATGCCCCTCCTACGTGCCCAAGTCCCTGGCCGAACGCGCAGCGGGGGAGGGATGGTACGGGGGCATGGCCACACTCCATGTCATTCACAAAGGTGCAGAGTGTGGTGCGTGGGGATGATGGCTGCGCCTTCTGGAAGCAGCCAAAAATGTTACGTGCCCCCTCAGGTTGCCACCGCATGTCACAGCGGGGATGGTGTTGGTGATCAGATCCCTCCCCCCCAACCGAGGCCGCCCCAGCCATCGGAGCATTCTGGGTGGGCTGGGGGCAGACATCTGGGAGGTACCCCCCTACCAATCTGTCGGAGCAATATGTGCTGGCCAACATGGTGGCCCATGGGCACAAGGCATCCACCAAGGGTCCCAGGTAGGGCAGCTGACTGGCTGCCTGCCCAGCTCCGCACCCGCCCACCCTCTGAGAACCCGCGCACTGTGGGGAGAGATGGGGCCATGGATGGGAACCACGCATTGGCCCGTGTTCAGAATATAGCCGATACGCTGATCTCCTTAGGTTGCAGAGCTGCGCGGGGCGGTTACATGCCTTTCGCGCATCCCCCCGCCCACCTTAGTGAATAGGCACTATTATGTGTGCTATGCACAACTGCTAAGGTAGTACTCATTTATACTAAGTTACAGTTACTAGTAAGTTACAGTGACTAGTTACTCTGACATTTGTAATAAGTTACAATTACTAGTTACTGGGATGTTCATAATAATTTACAGTTACTAGTTACTCTAACATTTGTAATATGTTACAGTTACTAGTTAATCTGAGATTTGTAATAAGTTAGTTACTAGTAACTCTGACGTTTGTAATAAGTTACAGTTATTGGTTACTCTGTGACATTTGTAATAAGTTACAGTTACTAGTTACTCTATGGCATTTGTAAAGAAATACAGGTTACTCACCTGTAACAGGAGTTCTAGGAATGGTATATGTTGTTCATCCACACTCTCTGGCAGGTATCCTTGCCGCTTTAATTCTTGCCGGAAGGTCTTCAAGCTGGCTCCTCCCACCCACCCGGGTGGTAAAACTCTCGGTTCCGCCCCATGACGCCAGATCTGGCCCGCTGGAAGCTCAGGTTGTGCGTCGGCCGGAGGTCGTAGGGTCGGTGGATGAACAATACATACCATTCCTAGAACTCCTGTCACAGGTGAGTAACCTGTATTTCTAGGACATGGATATGTTGTTCATCCACACTCTGGCAGACTCCTAGCAGTTCTCCGGGAGGAGGGAGGCAAGGCGCACACCCCAATACTTACTTGGGAAGAGAGACTGAGAACTGAGGCCCCAAACCAGCATCCCGGTGTGACTCGAGGTCGATGTGGTAGTGGGTAATAAAGTATGTGCAGACTCAGGTAGCAGCACTGCAGATATCCTGGATAGGGACGCCCCTGAAGCAGCTACCGATGCAGCGGTATGGCGGGTAGAATGAGCTCTTATCCTCTGGGAGGCTCCATGCCCACCAACCTATAGCAGAGCTCTATGCAGGAGGTGACCCACCTGCCTTTGTCCGCTTTGCTGCAGGTCTGCCAGGTCTTGGCTTCAGCGTGGAGTGACAAACAGCTGCGAACCTCTCCCTAACTTCAGCCGTCCGCTCCTTATAATAAGCGGCGCCGTCTGAGGTCCAAGTATGGAGCCTATACTTGGCCTCCGAGGTGTGACTGGGGTAGAACACCGGCAAAGTCAACACCTGGTTAAGGTGAAACTCCGACACCACCTTTGGAAGGAATTTCGGGTGGGGACGCAGGACAACCTTGTCCCTGTGGAAGACCAGGTAGGGAGGCTCCACGGAAAGTGCCTGGAGCTCTCCCATCCTTCTGGCTGACGTGATAGCCACCAAGAAGGCAGTCTTCCATGACAGGTGTGAAAGATCACACCTGTGCATAGGTTCGAATGGCTTGCCCATGAGCTTGGCCAATACCAGCAGTAGATCCCACAGAGGTGGAGGTTCTCACACCGGAGGGGAAATGTGGTCAAGGCCTTGAAAAAGCGCCCAACCACCTTCTCTCTAGCACTGACTGCTTGCCGCCCACGCCTGTAAGCAGAGATGGCTGGGTTGCACCTTAAGGGTCGCCGACCAAGCCCTTGCTGAGAAAGGGACCACAGTAGTCCAGAATGCTTGCCAAGGGGGCAGTCGGAAGGTCCAAGCTCCTTCCCGACACCAAATGGAAAATCTCTTCCATTTGAAGGCATATCATTTCCTGGTCGACTCCTTATGGGACGCCTCAACGACGTTGAGGACCTCGTCGGAAAGACCCAGAGCCTGGAACTCTAGCCGCTCAGGAACCATGCCGTCAGGTGCAGGAACTGAAGGTCCGGATGGAATACCTTCCCCTGATTGACTGAGATCAGGTCCGGGTGGGCTGGAAGCTGCCTCGGGAGCCTGGAGCTGAGGCTGAGGAGATCTGGATACCAGAACTGGCGGGGCCAGTCTGGGGCTACCAGAATCACCTGCACCTTGTCCCTCCTCACCTTGAGAAGCACCTTGTGGATCAAGGGAAATGGGGGAAAGGCGTAGAAGAGGCCCGGGGTCCATGGCCTCGAGAAGGCATCCCCCTGCAGCGAGCCCTGCTGAGGGGGGGCATGGAACAGACTCAGCTTCGCATTCTCCCTGGAGGCAAACAGGTCCACCTGAGGCATGCCCCAGTGGGAGAAGAGGTCTTGTACTACCTCCGGCAGGAGAGACCACTCGTGAGATGCAGCCCCTATCTGGCTTAGGGCATCGGCCAGGATGTTGGAGGCTCCTGCCACGTGAATGGCTAGGAGATCCACCTCCAGGCTGCGCACTAGGGACCAAATGCGGAGAGCTTCCTTGCATAACAGCAAGGAGCGCGTCCCGCCCTGGCGGTTCAGATAGTACATGGTCGTGGTGTTGTCTGTCTGGACCTGAACCACTTGACCCCGTAGAAACGGAGCGAAGGTGGTGAGAGCTAGACGGACCGCTCGGAGCTCCAGCAGGTTGATGTGGCATCGGGACTCCCGAGGGGACCAGAGGCCGTGCGCTCGGTGTTCCCCCAGATGGGCACCCCAACCCATCAGAGATGCGTCGGTCGAGAGGGAGACCGTCGACGCTGGGCGGACGAACGGGATACCCTCCTGCAGATGTGCTGGAACGATCCACCATTGGAGAGCGTTCCACATCTCCTGGGTCACTGTCATGGGCCGGTCCAATGGATCATGGCGTTGTGACCATTGGCTGGCCAGTCCCCTTGAAGGGGACGCATGTACCAATGGGCCCAATGGACCACACTGGTACAGGCCGCCATGAGGCCCAGGAGGTGCAGGAAGTCCCGGGCAGGGCGCAATTGCCCAACCAGAAATGACTGGGCAAAGGAGGAAAGAATCTTGGCCCTGTCCGCCGGGAGCTGAGCTCTGGCTCAAGAGAGTCGGGCTCTGCCCGATGAACAGAATCACCTGCTTTGGCACGAGTTCCAACTTGGCCTCGTTGATGAGGAGGCCAACCTGAGAGCAAACCTGGAGGGCTAGAGCTCTGGACTGCTCCTCCTCCGGTCTGGAGGGGGCTGCTATCAGCCAATCGTCCAGGTAAGGGTACACCCGGACCCCTCAGTGCCGAAGGAATGCTGTCACCACTGCCATGCATTTGGTGAAGACCCTGGGAGCTAGGGGAGGCCGAAGGGCATGGCCCAGAACTCATATAGGGATCCCTCCACTCTAAAGCGGAGGAACCTCTGATGGGACAGACGGATTGGGACGTGAAAGAACGCGTCCTGGAGATCCAGGGAGCAGAACCACACGCCTCGTTCCAAGGATGGGATTATCTGAGCCAGAGTGACCATCCTGAAGGTCCAAGACCATAGGAACTTGTTCAGGTCGTGCAGGTCGAGAATGGGGCGCCAGCCCCCCGTCCATTTTGGGACCAGGAAGTACCTGGACACAAACCCCGGGTCTGGAGGGGGGTCCGCCACCTTCCTGATTACCTCTTTTTCGAGGAGCAGGGCAATATCGGCCCAGTGGGCCGACAGCGAGGCTGCGGACCCCGTGGCCCCCCGAGGGGCGACAGCTCGAAAAGGCAGAACCTGTTCGAACTCCAGAGGCAGGCCTTTTCCTACCACCTCCAACACCCAGCGGTCCGTGGTGATAGCGGACCAGGCGGAAAGGAAGTGGCGGAGCCGTCCCCCCACGGGGGGAACCCAGGGGGAGTGACGAGGTTGGGGGTGGCACCCCTCAACCCACCACTGGGCAGGCTTGGAGGAAGAACTGGCCGAGGGACCTCCCGGGCCTTTACCTCCTTGCTTCCTGTTGGAGGAAGCCGTCGGCTTGGATTTGGGATGCCATGCGCGAGCCTGCTGGCCTTGTTGCTGGTGCTACTGGGCCAGTCGAGGAGCAGGGACTGAAGGACGAAAGGACTTCTGCTGCTGACGGTGGCCTTTGACCCTCTGGGCGGAGGTGACCGAGTCCAGAGTGGCATTGGACTTCTCGATCCGCTGGAGGTGTCCCTCCACTCCAGGGCCGGAGAGGTCAGTCCCCAAGAAGGGGACATCCGCCAATTTGTGCTGGGTATCCGCCGTGAAGGTGGATATCCTCAGCCACGCCCTGCGTCGCATGACCACTGCGGCCGCTACTGACCTGGCATAGGAATCACCTACGTCCAGAGCAGTCTGGAGCTGCTGCTTCGCCACCGCCCTACCCTGGTCCCGCACCTGGCGGACCGTGGTCTGCAGGTCAGGTGGGAGATGAGGAATGACCTCATCCAGGGAGCCTATGAGGGCGTGGGAGAAGTGTGCCATCAGCACGGCCGAGCTGGCCTGTTGGAGGCCGAGGGAGGACGCAGCGTACACCTTGCGCCCGGCAAAGTCCAGCTTTTTGGACTCCTTGTCGGGGGGCTTGTCCACATCCCGAGCGTTACTGGAACGCCGGAAAACGTTGTCAGTGACTAACCCCTCAGCAGAGGGGTGTTCCGAGAAACCGGGTAAAGAGCCGGTAGGGACCGCATACTTCCTGGCCATCCTGGCCTAGGGCGTAGGACAGGAAGCAGGCCGCTGCCAAAGCTCCAAGGCTGGGCCGACAATGGCCTCAGCCACCGGAAAGGCCTCCGTGGGAGAATCCCCTCAGTCCAGAATCTCCGTCAGGGGATACTTGGCCCGTTTGGACACGGGCTTGAGCTGCATCCCGGTGGACTTAGAGATGAGTCAAAGCAGACCCAAGAAGGACGATGGGCTATCATCCACTGACTGGCCCCTGGAGGACTCCAGATCGCACTGCCTGGAGAACAGGGAGGAATCGTTGTCGGATTCAGAAGAGTCTGCGAAGAGCTGCCTTGGCCCTGAGCCACCCTCCACATGCCAAGGGCGGTTGGGAGTGAGGGTGACCGACAACCTGTGGGGCAGGCCATGACCCGACTGAGAATTCTTGGTCAGTGCCCCCGACTTTGGTTGTGGAGGCGGAGGTTCCACCACAATCGGTGGACCAGCTGGTTTCGGCTTAGCAACCGGCCCTGGGGCGGGCAACTCGACTGGAACGAGTGGTTGCTTCGGCCGTTCCGGCGACAGCCACTTGATGGCCGAGGTCTTGGCCGGGGTCGGCTTAGGCCCGGATAACAGCAACTGCTGCCCATCAGATCCTCGTAGCGCCCGCGCAGAATCTCAGCAGCTCTCCTCACCCGAGGAAGAACGGCATCGCCGCTTACTTCGGTAATGAGACCGAGACCGCCGATGTCGGCAGGAATGGCTGGACCGAGAAGAGGTCCGAGACCGAGACCCCCAGGGGGACCGAGGGTGGGTCTGGGAAGGGGCGGGGGATACCCGCTCTTCCCTCGGCTCGGGAACTTTAACCGGGGACTGCGGTCCCGAAGGAGCAGGCAGATCCTCGGTATTCACCGGGGGAACCGGTAAAGTAGGGTTGTCGGCTTCTCCAGTCGACAGCCCGTCTAATGGATCGAGAAAAATCTCGACTTCGTCGACAGGAGTCTCGGCAGGCTGGCCTGACGGGGCACCGTGAAGCCATCGGCCTCAGCCGCAACCTCGACTGAAGTTGACGGTCGGCTGCCCGGGGAGGGGGACCTCTCCCGCTCCCACGAACGCCGACAATGGGACTTACCTTTCGATTCCCTTTTCTTGGGCCGAGAAGAATGTCCCAAAGGCCCCTCTCCTTTCGTGGAAAGGGACTGGCAAAGCTCATGAGCGAAGCTGTATCACGAGGACTCAGAGGAGGCGGGATAAATGCCGCGGCGAGGAGGAAGAAGATGCGGCCTGGGCCGCCTCCTCCTCGAGGGTGATCATTTGCTCGAGCTGCTCAGCCGAGCCAGCCGCCGCGGACACTGCCCAACGAGCCTCTTTGGATTTTACTGGCGGAAAACGTTTCTCGGGGTGCCCGAGCTTCAAATGGGCAGTGCGATCATCCAGAACACTGGCCAAGAAAGAATGGCACAACTCGCAAGCCTGCAGGTCATGATCTAGGCCTAAGCAGTAGACGCATGTGGAGTGCGGATCCGTCCTGGACATTTTCTGCCCGCAAGGGCACCTCCGAAAGCCGGGAACAGATTTGTCCATCACAGCCGCGAGGGAAGATGAAGACCGAAGTTTAGAAAACTTCAAAATCAATTTCAGACGAACCGAAGAAATAGGATCCAGTCTAAAACGCATAGCGCTAAGGAGGGAACCTGAGCTTCCAAGCGGTAAGGAAGATCTGGCGTCATGGGACGGAGCCGAGAGTTTTACCACCCGGGTGGGTGGGAGGAGCCAGCTTGAAGACCTTCTGGCAAGAATTAAAGCAGCAAGGATACCTGCCAGAGAGTGTGGATGAACAACATATCCATGTCCCTAGAATTACAGTTACTCAGACATCTGTAATGTTATAATAAATTACAGTTACTCAGACATTTGTAGTAAGTTACTAGTTGCTGGTAAGTTACAGTTACTAGTTACTGGGATGTCTGTAATAAGTTATAGTTACTAGTTACTCTGACATTTGTAATAAGTTACAGTTACTAGTTACTCTGACTTTTTTTTTTTTTTTTATAAACTTGTTTCTTCGCCATCCCCTCGGGAACTCTTTCCGGCATCCTCTGACCTCTGGTCTCTACCTCCCACGTGAGACACTTCTTCTCCCTCGCTCTGTTCTGACAAATCCTCCGGATCCGAACCCCCTGGGGAGGGGCTGCCCTATCTGCTCAGGGCGCTCTATCTATAGTGTAGCGTGCCGGGCCGAGTAAGGGGGCCATGGAGAGGAGAGCGCCCGGTGTTGGGAGTGTGATCCACAGCAGAGGTGCCTTCACCTGTCCCAGAGGAAGAGGATTTTTCTACTTGTTTTTCCTCCCGAGGAGTGCGACATGCAGCGACACCTGTGCATGACTACTCTGCTAGCATCTGCCACACTCCCTCCCTCCCTTACGTCGATCGATGAACCTACAGAACCCCTGATCTCCATTGGAGCCACCAGGACACCGGGCATCCCTGGATTCCACCCCAGGGAGAGGAAAGCAGTCCTCCAGACGCTCCATTCTTTCCCTCCCCTGCCAACCCCTGGCTTCCCGAGTCAGTCTCCGAACCCAGGTCGCTGGTGTGGCACGAGGTGTGGCGTCCAGCACCTCAACCTTCAGCGCCATCGGGCCGGCACTCTGTGACATTTGTAATAAGTTACAGTTATTAGTTACTTTGTGACATTTGTAATAAATTACAGTTACTAGTTACTCCAAGACATTTGTAATAAGGTACAGTTTGCTAGTTACTCTGAGAAATTAATATGTTACAGTTACTAGTTACTCGGAGACATTTGTAATAAGCTACAGTTACTATTACTCTGATATTTGAAATAAGTTACAGTTACTAGTTACTCCAAGACATTTGTAATAAGTTAGTTACTAGTTACTCTGACGCATTTATAATAAGGTACAGTTACTAGCTACTGAGACATTTGTAATAAGTTACAGTTACTAGTTACTCAGATATTTGTAATACATTACAGTTACTAGTTACTCTGAGGCCTCTGTAATGTTACAATAAGTTAGTTACTAAGTATTCTGTGACATTTGTAAAAAGGTTGAGCAACTAGTTACTTTGAAATATTTGTAGTACGTTACAATTACTAGTTATTCTGACATTTGTAAAAAGGTTGAAAAACTAGTTATTCTGAGATATCTGTAATACATTACAGTTGCTAGTTACTTCGAGACATTTGTAATAAGGTACAGTTAATTTACAGTTACTAGTTACTCTGAGACATTTGTAAAAATGTTGTTATTAGTTTCTGGGAGACATCTGTAATACATTACAGCTACTAGTTACTCTATGATATTTGTAATAAGTTACAGTTTCGAATTACTCTAAGATTTGTAATAAGTTAGTTTCTAGTTACTCTAAGACATTTATAATATGTTACAGATGTATAGTTACTCAGACTTTTTTTTTTTTTTTTATATACACCTGCTGTGGCATCTAACTGGCAGGGGCATCCAGTCGTCGGCCCTGCCTGCCGGGAGTGCAGCAAGCTCACTCGCATGATGAGGGGGTACTGGTACAGCCATCGCCGACCTGATGGAGCACGCCTCTTACCCTACCACGCCAGGCCAGCCCCGGACCCCCCAGTGCGATTCCACGCCAGTCCTCCCTGCACCACAGGGTGCGGCCATCAGGCTGCTCAGTCACACCCAGCCACTTTTTCCTCCAGGTTTTTTTCTCCCCATTGGAAGTGCGGACATGCCTCGACTTCCGTGCACATTTCTGCAGACATTCGCTGCGCTCCCCCCCATTACACCGTCGCATGCAGTGTCTCCGGGCGTCTCCAGGGGTCGCCACAACATGGTGTAGTTTCCCCAACCCACCCCAAGACTAGGAGAGCTGTCTCCCGACACTCGATACTAGTCCTCTCCTGCCGACCCCCAATGACCCCAGCTCATTCCCGAACCCGGTTCTCCCACTTAGCACGAGGTGTGGTGTCCAGCGCTTCAACCCTCAGCATCACCAGGCCAGCACTCTGAGACATTTGTAATAAGGCACAGTTACTAGTTACTCTGATATTTGTAATAAGTTACAGTTAATAGTTACTCAGACATTGTAATACGTTACAGTTACTAGTTACTCAGACATTCGTATTAAGGTACAGTTATTATTTACTCTTGAGACATTTGTAGTAAGTTATAGTTATTAGTTACTCTTGAGACATTTGTAATAAGTTAGTTACTCTGACATTTGTAATACATTACAGTTACTAGTTACTCTAAAACATTTGTAATAAGTTACAGTTACTAGTTACTTCGAGACATTTGTAATAGGATACAGTTACTAGTTACTCAGACATTTGTAATAAGGCACAGTTACTATTTACTGTGAGACATCTGTAGTACGGTACAGCTACTAGTAACTTTGACATCTGTAATAAGTTACAGTTTCTAATTACTCTAAGATTTGTAATAAGTTAGTTACTAGTTACTCAGAGACATTTGTAATAAGGTATAGTTACTAGTTACTCTGACATTTACAATATGTTACCGCTACTAGATACTCCAAGACATTTGTAATAAGTTAGTTACTAGCTACTCTGAGACATCTGTAATTAGTTAGTTATTAGTTACTCTGTGACACTTGCAATAAGTTACATGTACTAGTTATTCTGATATTTGTAAAAAGGTTGAGTTACTAGTTACTCAGAGATATTTGTAGTATGTTACAGTTACTAGTTATGCTGAGACATTTATAATAAGGTACAGTTACTAGTTACTCTGATATTTGTAATAAGTTACAGTTAATAGTTACTCAGACATTTGTAACAAGTTACAGGTACTAGTTACTCAGGCATTTTGTTACTTGAGACATTTGTAATAAGTCAGTTATTAGTTACTCTGTGACAAAGTTACAGTTACTACTTACTCTGACATTTGTAATAAGTTAGTTACTAGTTACTCCAAGACATTCATAATAAGTTAGTTACTTGTTACTCCAAGACATTTGTAATAGGGTACAGTTACTAGTTACTCTGAGACATATGTAGTAAGGTACAGTTATTAGTTTCTCTGAGACATTTGTAATAAGGCACAGCTACTAGTTACTCTGAAACATTTGTAAAAAGGTACAGTTACTTGTTACTGTGAGACATCTGTTATGTTACTGCTACTAGTTACTCTGACATTTGAAATAAGTTACAGTTTCTAATTACTCTAAGATTTATAATAAGTTATAGTTTCTAGTTACTCTTAGACATTTGTAATAAGGTACAGTTACTAATTACTCTGACATTTATAATAAGGTATAGTTATTAGTTACTCTGTGACATTTGTAATAAGTTACAGTTACAAGTAACTGACATTTGTAATATGTTACAGTTACTAGTTACTCCAAGACACCGGTAATAAGTTACAGTTACTAGTTACTCTGAGACATATGTAATAAGGTACAGTTACTAGTTACTCATAGACATTTGTAATTAGGTACAGTTACTACTTACTTTGAGATATCTGTAATATGTTACAGCTACTAGTTACTCTGACATTTGTATTAAGTTACAGTTACTAATTACTCTGCCATTTGTAATAAGTTAGTTTCTAATTACTCTAAGATTTGTAATAAGGTATAGTTTCTAGTTACTGTGTGACATTTGTAAAAAGTTACAGCTACTAGTTACTCTGACATTTGAAAAGTTAATTTCTAATTACTCTGATATTTGTAATAAGTTACAGTTACTAGTTGCTCTGAGACATTTGTAGTAAGTTAGTGATTAGTTACTCTGATACTTGTAATAAGTTACATTTATTAAGTATTGTGATATTTGTAATAAATTACAGTTACTAGTTACTCCAAGACATTTGTAATAACTTAAAGTTACTAGTTCCTCCGAGACATCTGTAATGTTAAAATAAGTTAGTTACTAACTACTCTGTGACATTTGTAAAAAGGTTGAGTTACTAGTTACTCTGAGACATCTGTAATGTTACAATAGGTTACAGTCACTAATTACTCGGAGTCATTTGTAATAAGTTACAGTTACTAGTTACTCTGAGACATTTATAATAAGGTACAGTTACTAGTTACTCAGACATTTTGTTAGTCAAGACATTTGCAGTAAGTTACAGTTATTAGTTACTCTTGAGACATCTGTAATAAGTTACAGTTATTAGTTACTCTGTGACATTTGTAATAAGTTACAGTTACTAGTTACTCTAACATTTGTAATAAGGTACAGTTATAAGTTACTCTGAGACATTTGTAATAAGGCACAGTTACTAGTTACTCAGACCTTTGTAAAAAGGTACAGTTACTAGTTATTGTGAGACATCTGTAATACGTTATAGCTATTAGTTACTTTGACATTCATAATAAGGTACAATTACTACTCTGACATTTGTAACAAGGTACAGTTACTAAGTGACATTTGTAATGCATTACAGTTGCTAGTTACTCTGACATTTGTAATATGTTACAGTTACTAGTTACTCCAAGACATTTGTAATAAGTTACAGTTACTAGTTACTCGGAGACATCTGTAATAAGGTACAATTACTACTTGCTTTGAAATATCTGTAATACATACGAACATAAAGAAGAAGCCAGCAGAAGAAGGTCATTTGGTCTATCAAGTCTGCTTGTGATGCAGGGTCCACAGCTTGAGCTACTGTCCCTGCCCTCCTTCCCCACTCCTCCCATCCTCCCTCCCTACCCATGATCCTTACCTTCCCCCTATGCCTATCCCAGCCTCTCTTAAAGCAGCCCACTGCCTTCAATGAGACGACCTCTTCCAGCAGCACATTCCGAGTGTCCACCACCCTCTCTGTGAAAAAATGTTTCCTGACCTCCCGCCCCTCCAGCTTAAGACTGTGCCCCCTCGTGTTATGGCTGCCACTCAGCTTAAAGATTGTGCGTTACAGATACTAGTTACTCTGCAACAATTGTAATAAATTACAGTTTCTAATTACTCTGTGACATTTGTAATCATAGAAACATAGACATAGACTGATGGCAGATAAGGACCGCTTGGCCCATCTAGTCAGCCCATTTCCCTACCTACAGGATAGGCCGCAGATCCTAGTTAACCAACAGCCTATTTCTTCCTACCCCCCACAAGAATTGCCTTACGTCTGTCCCATGCATTCTTGAATTCTCCCACAGTTTTAGACCCCACAACCTTCTCAGGAAGGCTGTTCCATGCATCCACTACCCTCTCTGTGAAATAATACTTCCTCACATTGCCCCTGAACCGCCTCTTTCTATCTTTAAATTGTGTCCCTTGTTCTTGCAAGTCTCTTTTTCTGAAGATGCTACCCTCTTGGACTTTGTTGATTCCACTGCGGTACTTAAAGTTTCTATCATGTCCCCCCTCTCCTTCTTTCCTCAAGGGTATATAGTAAGCTCCTTTAGTCTCTCCTCATACGGCTTCTCTTGCAGACCCTGCACCATTTTAGTTCCTCCTCTGGACTACCCTATCCTGTCTATGTCCTTGCGGAGATGGGGTCTCAGAATTGGACGCAGTACTCCAGATGGGGTCTCACCAACTGTCTGTACAGAGGGATTACAACTTCCTGTTTTCTGCTGCTGATGCCTCTCCCTATACATCCCAGTATACCCCCAGCCCTCCCTACTGCCTTCTCACATTGCTTGCTAACCTTAAGGTCATCTGATATGATTACCCCCAGGTCCCTTTCCTTTTTTGTTGTTGTCACTACCTCCCCACTCATTGTGTATTCTTCCCCTGGGTTCTTGTTTCCCAGGTGCATTATTTTGCACTTCTTTGCACTGAATCCTAGCTGCCATACTTCTGACCATTCCTCCAACCTTGCCAAGTCCCTATTCATCCTTTCCACGCCTCCTTGTGTATCAACCCTGTTGCAGATCTTTGTGTCATCTGCAAAGAGGCATACTTTTCCTTCCAGTCCCTCTGCAATGTCACTGATGAAGACATTAAAAGGACTGGACCCAATACTGAACCCTGCGGTACCCCACTAGTAACCCCTCTTTCTTCAGAGTGGACTCCATTTACAATTACCTTCTGTGTCCTGTTGTGCAGCCAATGTTTTACTCCAGCTACCACCCTGGGACCCACTCCCAGGCTGGTTAATTTGACTATTAATCTTTGTGTGGACTGTGTTAAATGCCTTGCTAAAGTCTAGGTAGGCCATGTCCACAGCACCTCCTGGTCTACTACTTTGGTCACCCAGTCAAAGAAATCTATTAGATTCGTCTGACATGACCTTCCGCTGTGAACCCATGCTGCCTTGGGTCCTGTGCTCCACTGGCCTCTAGGTACTCAACTATTCTTTCCTTCAGAGACTCTATCACTTTCCCTACCACAGAGGTCAGACTGACAGGTCTGCAGTTTCCTGCCTCTGTCTTGGTCCCACTTTGTGAAGGGAATCGCATCCGCCTTCCTCCAGTCCTCGGGTACCACACTATCCTCCCATGATTTATTAAAAAGAGTAGCCAGTGGTTTCACTAGTTCCTCCTTAATTCTTTTAGAATTCTGGGGTGAATTCCATCAGGACCATTGCTTGTCCACCTTCAGTTTTAGGAGTTCTTGCAGAACCCTTTCTTCTGTGAAAGGACTGGGATCGACCCCCATCAAGAGTGCTTCTGTTAATTGGATTAGGCACTTCCCCTCCTCTTTGTGAATACTGAGCAGAAATATTCATTCAGTATCCCTGTTTTTCACTGTCCCCTCTGCCCACCCACCGTTCATTCTATTCAGCCTCACTATCCTCCCTTTGTCTTTTCACACTCGCTGATGTACCTATAAAAGGTTTTATCCCTTCTAACTGAGTTGGCTATCTTTTCCTCAGTTTGGGCCTTTGCTATTCTGACTTCTCTCCCTGCTTCCTTCTGCCTTAACTGGTACAGCTTTCTGTCCTGCTCCTTCTGTGTTTCCTTATACTTCCGGAATGCTATCTTTTTCTTCCTGACTTTCACAGCCACCTCTTTTGAGACTAATAAGAGTAATAAGTTACAGTTTCTAATTACTCTGTGACATTTGTAATAAGTTACATTTATTAGTTACCTACCCACCTCCTCAACAGCACACTGCCCTTTATTAAGCCTTGTCAGGTGCAATGTCCAATGGAACATGCCTCCCCTCACCAACAAGCAGGTGCAGTGTCTGACAATGTGTCCACTGTTCACTATAGAATAGGCATAGTGCCTGATGACATGTGCCCCCCCACACACACACACGAGCAGCACAGTGTTCAGTGGAAGGTGTCCTCCTTCACCAACAAGTAGGTCCCCCCACCACCACAGCAGGGGCTACCACAGTAGTGAGCAACAGCATTCTTCCATCCTAGGTTGCACTGCTCAAGGCAGCACATCTCGCAGCCTGAGTACAGTCTCCTGGGTCCACTCCTGAAACCAGGTGGCCCACTCTGGCTACAGAAGGCATGTTCTAAAAATGTGGGGCAATTAAGTGCGGTAAAAACAAACGGCTTCAGTCTTCAATGTGGTCAGTCCCTCTCTCTCTTCTCTGGTTCTGAATACCTATCACAAGTTTTACAAAACCAAAAATTGCTACTTAAAGCAGCAGTCTTTGTCAGCAAAAAATGTCATAATAATAGGGCTTTTTTGCATAAATGTATTTATGACATTCATGGATTCATTCTCAGTGTATTTTTGATTTTCTCAAATATTTTTAAAACAGCTTTTACAACTAATTTTGTGATTAATGACGCACATCATGAAAGATGGCCACCATTCGCAATGCTTAAAAATCTCTTCCACTGAGGTTACCTGTTGAATGTACATGAATGTACAGAGCAGATTTTTTATTTTTATTTATTAAATCTCGGATTACAACTACCTTTGAGCGCAAGGCAGCTCATTTACAAAGGTTCCACATCAAAGGAAAGGGTTACAATAAAGCAAGGGAGGTACAGACAACAGTCAAGGTTTCACGAGAGCATAGCAAGTCAAATAGTGTATTTGTGGAAACAGTGCTATACAATCAAGGTTACAAGACAGCACAGTAAATCATAAAGTACATTTGAGGGAACAGTGCTAGTCAAGGGTGAGAGGCAAAGTGGGAGAGAAAGAAAAGAGGGGTAAGGGGAGAGGAGAAGTGAAGTTTCCAGACAGAAAATGAAAATATGGCAGCCAGAGGCCTCGTCATAGAGTGAGAGAAAGGGGAGGCTAAGGTAGGAGAAGGGGTATGGAGGAGGAAGGAGGGCAGGAGGAAGAGTTAGCAAGATAAGGGAGAGTGGGGACCAGAGGGCCTGGCAAGTCCATGGAAGAGGGAAATCAGTAGATAAAAGCAAGGAGGGGGGGTGGTAAGGGAGGGGAAAAGGAGAAATTGTTCTGTCAAGAGAGGTGATGAACAGGAAGCCTAGTACGTGCATCACAAGAGTGAAAGAATAGCAGGAGGGGGTCCGCAGAGGTGGGAAACTAGGTGTAACAATCACAAGTTCTTTCAGTTAGGAGATGCTGGCGAAGCATTAGTTTGAATTGGGAAAGACTAGAAGGACTGTTCAGCTGGTTGCTTAGAGTATTAAACCACAGAGGGGCTCTGTATAGAAAGGATCGCTGGTACTGAGCAGTCCGACAGTGGGGGACTAGAAGGAGGTCTGTATCAGAGGTGCGAGTGCATACTGGGAATGTATTAGGATGGTGCTACCACATGGTTCAGATGGTAAGCATCACAGCACTGTGCCAAGATATTTAATCATTTCACAGAAGGCATGGCACTGGTGTGGGAACTTTTAAAAACTTCAAAATCCCATAGGTTCCTTCAAGAATGAAAGAAAATAAAAAAAATAAAGTGGTAGATTAATGTTTTTTTGTTAGGAAAACATTATTGCTGAAATAATTACATGGTGACTAACAAATACTGACAGACCCGAGCTTTAGTTATCTTTTTAAGAACGTGAGTCATAAGCGTAGCATTGCACAGGTTTCTCACAGCTCATGTAAAAGGTTGGACGAATCTAAGCAGAACCTGCCGCAAAGCAGCATCCTGCACTCCTCAGCAGCAACAGAGAGAGAGAGAGAGAGAGAGAGACAGAAACTGGAGTAGCAGTGCGGCTCCAGTGAGCAGAGCCGATGGTTATCTTCCCTCGCTTCCTGCCTTTGCGCACGTACTCTTACTCACCTGATGCTGCGCTGGCTGGGGCTCACCACCACTACTTAAGTATGGCAACACATCAGGTACTGTGTGGGTACCTGCTGCCTACCGCAGAGATCATCACACGCTGTACTCACATTTCACTGAACGCAGCCCATCTTTGCAGACTTTTTTTTTCTTGATTTACAATGCTGTTTTTCTTATGAAGAAAAAATAAGCACATTCCTGCTTAGAAAATTAAGTAACATTCATGAAACTTATACCAGTTACCACATACAGTACTAGGATCTGCTAGTCTCTCATACATGGAAACACAAATAGAAACAAACAAAGGGGAAAACTAGAAAAACACTATCAGGGGTAAGGGTACAAAAATATTTCCAGGTAACACAGGGAGGACAGAAATTGGGAATGCTAGGAGTGGTGCAGTGCAGTGGCTGTGGGGCGGCAGTTTTCAGAGAGACCTTCTAAGACTGCGATGCTGCCCCATCTGCACAAACCTCTCTGGGTTGAGGGAGGAGGTTGCTAGACTCCAAGTCGGGTTAGCTAGGATTCAGGGTCTCTCCTCCCCTCCCCCACCCAGGGGCCACCAAGTCTGCCACCATTACCTCAGAGGATGCCAGGGTGGAGGAACAACTGGACTGTGGTGGTGGGACAGAGGCACATTCCTCAACCAGTACCACTAAGTAATTCCTATGCTGCTCTGGCTGGGTAGGACTGTCAAAAGGAGGCACCTGCAGTAGTGACCAGGGAGGAAGTGGGGGCCCTCCATAGTGGAGATGCCAAGGAGGATGGTAGAGGACCCCAGAGGAATAGGATGCAACTTCTGGTAGAGAACTCGATTGTGAAGGGGATAGGTCTGGGAATAGGAAAGGGGGGGTGTTAGGTGCCTACCAGGTGCCACGACCGGAGGGATGGGAAGCGGATCGTTAGGACAGCAGGATAGAAGGGAGAGCTGGATGTCAGTGTCCACCTGGAGACTAATGATCTGGCTAGGGACAGGGCTGGTATAGTTCAGAGGGAGTTTAGGAAGTTGGGGTGGGGTCTTAGAAAGGTGGCTCTGGGAGTTGGGGGCAAAGCCAGCAGTCCAGCCAGAAGCAGCACAATTCTGGAGCTCCTGAAAAAAAGCCTTCTTTTTTTTGGAATAAAACCCTTATTTCACTCTTAAAACTGCTTTAAAATATGAACGAAACATTGAGACATCGCTTCTGCATTGTTGGAGGTACAATTTTCATCGCCATGGGGAAAACTAAGCCTACTAAGTAAGATTCCATTCAGCCGCATGCTCTGCCACCGAAACAGCCAGATCAAGTAGACGGACATCTGACTCACCTGGCCCTGAGCAAACGTCGGCATCTTTAAACTCATTATAAATTGCAGTGAATGCACGAAGACTGTCCAAAGTATCGACCAAAAGCTGGAGTCTTTCTCTCTCCATTTCTAAGCTGTAGAATCTTGATTGGACGCCACGGGGGAGACTACAAAAAATGCAGAGGCCACAGTGAGGAAGGCCTCTGCAGCTTCAGCTACTTCCATTAAGGAGCAAGCAGCATTAAGAAGCCAAGTGGAGCAGCTCGAGAATACAGTGCGCGCTGCTATCATTCGTATACTCGGCCTTCCTTAAGGAACTGTGGGGGATAGTCTAACCACTTTTCTGGGCCCCTGGCTCACAGAAATTACGGGCCTAGACACAATGAATCTCCAGCAAGCGTACAGAATAACCCTCCACAGGCCAACTTCTAAAATCAGAGAACCCCCGCACTATCCTGGCTACCCTGTCCTCAGCGACAGAACGCGACTTGATTCTGGGAACACTTAGGAACAAAAGCCCCATATATATCACGAAGAGCCCCGTGTTCTCTTCTTCCTGGACCTTGCCTATGCTACCAGAATGCGCTGTAAGCCCTTCGACGGAGTAAAGTACAAACTGCAAGACCTGGGCATACCATGTTAGATGGCTTTCCTGGCCCGACTTTGCTTTACAGATGGCTGTTGACAATACCGCTTTACAGATCCAAAGGAGGCAAGGGTATGTGCCGAGAAGATAGCTGTATGAAAAATCCGTGAAGAAAGACCTCCAGAGGAAGAATCGGAGGACTGACTTTATGAAAAGTAGTGGCTTTTTTCCCTCCATATCGAACTGTCGAGCTGGTTTGCCTTCTTTATAATATATAACTTTATGTTACAAGGTGCACCTTAGATTTCGGTTAGAGGGGAAGGCAGTTTAGATATTCTGACAGAGATCCACAAGTTAAGAAATATATTATTTGCCTGTTTTAGTGACCCCTTCAATTGAGAATGATTACTATAATTATATTTGATGCTGGACGCTACGCAGTTATTTTAGATCAGTGCAGCCCTCGGTTAATTCATCAGTCTTGCCATTTCTCATATAGTTCCACCATTTCTGTAAATCTCTACTCTGGGACAATATTAACTGTTGATTTAAATAAGGAATCACTGTTGTTATGGTACCTCTACCTTCATAATAGGTTGTTGTTTTCTTGTTTCTTAAACTGGGTGAATGAGCTATTTTTCTATTCTTATAATCAGTCCCCCAAGAGAGATGGTGCTAACAATTTTGGCCCTCACTTAATTTGTAACATCCCAGTGCTGTGGCCAGGAGCTGGTCTCCAGCTCACTATAGTATTCCCTGTCTCTTTTAGGGTGAGGGAGACCTTATTGGATGTTTCAGAAATACACTTAATATGCCTTAAACTCCTGGGGTCTGGTTGAATTCTAATACTTAGATGTTTAAAAGGAGCTCTGGAATGTAGAAATTAGTTTTATAATTCTGAACTTACATCAAAGGACCAACAGCACGGTGCTCCTTTTACATGGGCTATGATAATATTGGGCAATGACTGCATATACGGCTCCTAATGTTGTTTATCAATCTGCTATATTAACTGGTATTTCACCTCCTAATGCTGTACCAATTGTAGTATGTGATCAGTAAGGTGAAAGAGGCTGGTGGCACCCGTTGCATACGAACACTTGAGACAAATACCACACGAACATAGACTATTAGTAAGTGCGGTCTTGTTGATATAAAAAGCATCCAATGCATAATCATAAAATTAGACAACTAACGCTAAATGTTAGTTGTTTAATTTTTGCCAGATTGCGCGCTTGATGCTTTTATTTCAACAAGACCGCACTTACTAATAGTCTGTGTTCGTGTGGTATTTGTTTCTAGTGTACGTATGCGACGGGTGCTACCAGCCTCTTTCAACTTACTTTCAGCTACTGCATACAGCAACGCTGCCTGGTGTCCTGGTGCTCAGTTCCTTCTGCTGTTCTAGTATGTGATCACACTCCTTTAGTAATGTATACTGGACATTTATGACGTCTTCTACATGCTCTGGATTCTAATGTTTTATGCATTTGTATATCATTTTAAATAAAAAGTATAAAACAAGAAAAAGAAAAAAAAAAGAAAGGTGGCTGGCTCAGTCAGTGGCTTTCATTAAGGTGCTGCCCACCTATGACTGGGTGAGGAGAGGGATCTCTGCACCAGGAGCTTGCGCTCATGGCTGAAAGAATGGTGCAAAGAGGAAGGCTTCGGCTACACTGGGGAGTGGGGACCCAGCTGGGAGTATAAAGAACTATACGGGGTGATGGCCTGCATCTATCCAGGAGCACAAGTGCAGTCCTCAATGGATGGTTTAAATGTTACTTCAATTAACATTTAAACTAGCCAAGGGGAGTGGGGGAAGGAATCAGGGAGGCAGAAACTGCCCCCCCCCCCAACTGAAGTACAGCAAAGGCAGAACCCAATGGGAGCGGAATCCCTCAGAGTGCAAATTAATAAAGGAAGTAGGGTGGTAAAGGTAAAGGGGGAAGGGAAAGGGAGCACTGAAAAAATAAGGGGGAAGGAGGGAGAGCAGAAAGGAAAAAAGGGGTTCAAAAAGCTGAGTGGATACAAAATCTGGAAGGCCATGTGTGTGAATGTTAGAAGTCCAGGAAATAAGATTCTGGACCTAGAGGCCATCATGGCAGAGGACGACCTGGACATTGTGGCAATTACTGAATCATGGTGCACTGAAAACCATGACTGGGACATGGCCATACCAGGCTATACTCTGTTCAGCGGGGACCAGGTGGGAAGGAAAGGGGGGGTGTGGTGCTTTATGTGAGGGAAAGTATAAAAGCAACAGAGATACAGGGAATACAGGGGGAGGCAGAGGTATTGTGGGTTGTCCGGGAGACAAGGAATGGAGCCACTATTCACACTGGAATGATTTACAGACCTCCAGCACAGCAGGAGGAATTAGATAAGGTACTGGTGGAAGCCACTGGCAAGATGGCAGAAAAGGGGGATGTGCAGCTGGTAGGGAACTTCAAACTGCCAGATATAGACTGAAGACTCCTAGCAGTGGCTTCAAGTAGAAACAGGACATCCTGGACTCTCTGCAAGGGGCATTCGTCAGGCAACTAGTCAGTGAACCCACTCGTGGGGAGGCAATACTTGACCTGGTACTCACTAACAGGGACAGTATTGTGGACGTCAAGGTGGAAGACCACCTGGGGATCAGTGATCACTATACGGTGTGGTTCAATATAATGACGGCTGTGGAATTGAGCCACACAAGGGCCAGGTTCCTGGACTTCAGGAGGGAAGATTTTATAAGGATGGGTGAATGCCTCAGGGAAGACCTAGCTGGGGGGCATGGCCTGGGAGGGGTAGAGGAACAGTGGGACAAGATAAAAGGGAGCATAGTAAAGGCAACAAACTTCTGTGTCAAACAAGTGAGCAAAAGCAAGAGGAAAAATAGATCACTGTGGTTCTTGAAAGAGGTAGCTGAAAAGGTAAAGGCTAAGAGGGTGGCTTCAGAAGGTATAAGGAGATGCAGAGGGAGGAAGATAGGGAGGCGTATCAAGGGAAAAGGAGAGAAGCAGGGAAAGCAGTAGAGAACGCAAAGGCACAAACTGAAGAGAGAATAGCCCCAGGAGGTGACAAAAGGGGACAAGACATTTTTTTAGGTATAAGTGAAAAGAAGAAGACCAGGGGTGGCATTATCACGTTATAAAAGAAAGTGGTTGACTGTGCAGAGAGGGACCAGGAAAAGGCAGACATCCTGAACAATACTTTTGTTCAGTGTTCAAAGAGGAAGAAGAAGGGGAGAGGCCACAAAAAAGTAACAGAAGCTTCGGAAGAAGGCAGGTGGACACCAGTCTTTTTTTGGAGGACAGTTCTGAAGGGACCCGCTAATCTGAAGATGGACAAAGCAATGGGACCAGATAGGGTGCATCCAAGGGTATTGAGGAAGCTCAGGGAAATACTGGCTGTATCTCTGACAGTCCTGTTTAACGGAAGCAGGAGTGGTTCTGGATCCGGAGGATGGGAGAAGGACGAATGTTGTCCCGCTACACAAAAGTGGTAGCAGGGAGGAGGCTGACAATTATAGGCCAGTCAGCCTGACATCAGTGGTGGGAAAATTAATGGAATCATTGTTGAAGGAAAGGATTGTGGAATATCTTGAATCCAGTGGGTTACAAGACCCGAGGCAGCATGGTTTCACAGGGGGAGGTCATGTCAAACGAATCTGATCGATTTCTTTGACTGGATGACAAAGGAGTTAGATCAGGGTAGAGCGGTGGACGTGGCCTACTAAGATTTCAGTAAGGCTTTCAACACCATTCCACATAGGAGACTAGTAAGCAAGCTGGGCAGCTTAACAGTGGATCCAAAGGTGGTAAAACTGAGAAATAAATTGGTTAGGGGATAGGTGACAGAGGGTGGTTGTAAATGGAGTTTATGCCAAGGAAGGGACAGTGACCAGTGGGGTGCCTCAGGGATCAGTGCTGGGACCAGTTCTCTTCAATGTCTTTATAAGTGACACTGCAGAGGAGCTAGAAGAGAAGTTCTGCCTCTTTGCAGATGACACCAAAATCTGCAAGAGGGTAGACACTCCAATGGGACTGGAAAGAATGAACAGAGACCTGAGAAAACTAGAGGAGTGGTCAAGGGTATGGCAACTGGGTTTCAATGTGAAAAAGTGCAAAATAATGCACTTAGGGTACAGAAACTCCACTGGCAGAGTACAAAATGGGTGGAGTAATACTGACAACCACCAAGCAGGAAAGAGACCTGGGGATAATCATACTAGATGACCAGCCAGTGCGACAAGGCAGTTGCAGGAGCTAGTGGGATGCTGGGGTGCATAGAGAGGGGTATCATCAGCAGAAAGAGGGAAGTGATGTTACTTCTGTATAGATCTCTGGTAAGGCTCCACCTAGGGTAGTGTGCAGTTCTGGAGACCACATCTCTGGAAGGACATTGACAGAGTGGAGGCTGTCCAGAGGAGGGCAACTAAAATTGTGCAGGGTCTGTATCAAAAGCCCAATGAGGAAAGACTAAAGGACTTCAATATGTACACCCTAGAAGAAAGGGGGCATATGATAGAGACCTTTAAATACCTGACGGGGTAAATAAGGTACAGGAGGGAAGGTTTTTTTTAAGAAGAAAAGGTGCTCAAGAGCAAGAGGACATGCTGTGATGGAGGGGGTAGATTCAGGAGAGATGTTAGGCTGTACTTATTCAAAGAAAGAGTGGCGATTCCTGGAATAATCTTCCAGCGGAGGTGGTGGGGGCAAAGACAGTGGCAGGGTTCAAGAATGCATGGGATAGGCACAAGGGAATCATAGTGGAAAGGGGGGGGAGTGGTAGATCAAGTACAGTCTGTGGTAACAAAGTAGGTAGGGAAAAAAGGGCAGACTAGATGGGCCAAGCGGTCCTTTTCTGCTGCCAAATTCTATGTTTCTATACCTATCATACCTCACAGTAACTAGGATCTTATAGTCTCTCATAATCATGGTATGTCATGGAGGGGAAATACAAAATTCAGACGGTACCATGTGATAGCCCCACCAACAACAGCAGTGAACTAAACGGCTACAATATATGGGCGACAGCAATAAAAGCCACAGACACCATAGCGCACTACAAAAAAAGTGATCGAAACTTACCTTTTACAAAAATAAACTTAAAACATCTTTTTCTGTGGGAGACTATGCCCCCCACATCCCCTTTGTGGGGGACTTTGCCCCGACCCCTAACTAATATAATCAACTCCAGGGGGATGTGACACTGGGGAAAAGAGAAATCATGGGGGGCTACTCCGGAGGGGGGGCTTCTTGTGCACAAGGGAAAAACTTGGGGGAACAACCTCAGTGGGAATGGAACACCTGTAGAAAAATCAAAAAAAAATAAACTTCACCAACCTGAAAACCCCCCAAAAAACAGACGCACCACTCTAGTTCCGAACCCTGGTACACCAGCATCGTAAGACTCCACCTAACCAACCACACCAGACAGCCAGCTGGAAGCAGCCCTCCCAAATGTACCCTCTGTCCTTCACATCATACCTCTACCTGGCTATTCTATACATATAGCCGTCTATCACTCTTGCTGGAATTCCCGCCATTCTTTACCAATACTTGCTGTCTCCACAGTCTCTCATACTAAGTCGCTCATAACACGGGTTATCAGTCAGACAGCCCATCCACGTTAAATGCAGAACTGTATACCTGGATAGTACCCCAAGGCTGCATGTAAATGTCCACAGAGCTATTCCTGAAAATGTCCATAAACTGCCATCCTCGTAAAACAGGGACAGTAGCAAATCCTGCAATATCCCTAAAACGAAAGCCTCCTTCAAATAATAGTAACAGTATTAATGAAGCAATACAGACAAACGTTTAAACTTTTACGGGTGAACAGATAAACTTTTCTACCCTCCTGTTAATATGCTACAAAATATGTACACATGCTATACCCCCAAACAACAAGCTCCCATTTATCATATGTGGGAATATGGCCACCAAATTCATAACTGCAGTCCAGAGTAAGATATGGAAACATTTAAAGTGATTTACTGACTTTACGCAAATGCATTTTTCACATAGTATGCCACTGCCACCCATGCTTCAGATGTTGAAGCTGCAATTTGTTTTGTAAAAAAAAAAATCTGTCACAGTCAGGGTCTTTTTAATGTTTTAGCAGCACTTTGTTTCTGCCTGCCCTCCAGTTTTCTGTGTGCAGCTGCTCCCAGAGAATGATGTCATGCAAGGGATCTGTCAATGTTTTTAGTTATTTATTTATTGTGATATTCAGAAAGACCTTTGAGTCAGAGACTCATTTACAAAGGTTCCACGTCATACATAAATTGAAGAGGGAAGGGACTTAAGATACAGAAATACAGTACATAACAAAGTAACATTAATAATAAAAAAAACAGGTTACATGGTTGTTTCATGGAGGGTTAACAGAGATTTAGATACTTTAGAACAGCCAGGAGGAAGGAAAAAGACAGAGATTCTGTAGGAGGCTGATTGTCAAGTTTCGTAAATGCATTTTTCTTTTTTGTACATTGACCTGCTAATAGATTGTTTGTAAGGAGGCAATGGCAGATCAAGTATCAAGGGCAGTCACATTTATTTGAAGCCTGTAGGTATTCCCTTAGCTTTAATTTATAAGGGCCCAGCCTTCTTTCATCAGTTATATGGATAGGGAGGGAGTTTGTCCAGGAAGGGGCCCTGAAACTGAAAGTGTGTTGGTATTGGGAGGACCAGCCATGGGGTACCCATAGTAGCCGCTTGCTTGTGCTACGGGTTATTTTGCCTGGTGGTGTTGGGAGGATAATTTGGTGTAGGGAGGGTGGGGTGAGGCCGAGTAATACCTTTTTGGTCATAAGGCAGGTGTGGTACCTGATTCTGCTATCCAGATTTAGCCAGTTTGTGCTACTGTAAAGGGAGCAGGAGTGAGTGAAACAATCACATCCTAGGATGAGGCGGCAGGCTTTGTTGAGCACAAGCCAGAGTCTACTTAGGGTTGTGGAGGGCGCGGCACTGTATATTAGGATGCTGTAGTCTAGCAGGGAGAGGATCGAGGAGTTTACGGTAAGCTGTAGTGCTTCAGGGGTGAGGCAGTGTTTGTACCGGTAGAGTACTCCAAGTCTGGAGCTAAGGGTGGTTGTTAGGTGTAGGATATGTTGATTAAAGCTGAGGGTGGAGTCTAGTGTGATCCCTTAGTATTTAAAGTTGTATACTTGTTTTAGGAGGGTCTGATTTGTAGTGAGAAATTTGGGGCACAGGTTCTTGTGTGGGTTCTGAGGATGGGCGAATATCATGACTTTAGTCTTATTATAGCTGACAATAAGACGCTGGGTGGTGAGCCAGTCTTCGATTTCAAGGAAGATGTGCTGGAGGGTTTGGTGGAGTTTAAGGGGGGCCGGGTCAGAGGCAAACAAGACTGCATCATCCGCATAAAGGAGCAGATTTCCGGGGCATGCGGATGGGAGGGAGTTGAGGTATATGCTGAAAAGTAGGGGGCCAAGTATGGAGCCCTGTGGGACACCGGATTGGATTGGAAGGCATGGTGATAGGACAGGGCCTACATACAGCAACAAGGAATTCTGGGTAAATTATACCATTGACTTAAATGTTCATTACTCAGATGTGCAGTCCCTCATTTTGGTGGTGGTGACTACAATACAGCACCTAATATATAGATGTAAATAGCAAGGCATTGTGGGTACAATAAAAAGTTGTTTTCCAATTTCCTTACTGTGACGTGCAGTCTCATATTTCTATAGTGGCTTCAACAATAAAAGCTCTCATATGTTTATTCAGAACAAGGCATTGTGCATATAGTATCTAGCCGACAAGATTTCTTTACTGAGAGATGTAGTCTTCTAGTCTAAATCTGTAATGACCGAAGAAATATAATAGCCTGTATACTAATTTACATAGTGAGGCATTGTAGGTACAATAAATAGCTGATTTTTCTGTCTCCCTAATCAAAGTGGAGTCTCCTATTTCAGTAGTGTTTACAGCAGTACAGTCTGTAGAAAAGTTTCTGGAGCCGGCCCGGTGGCGTTGAGAGTTGAGGCGCTGGATGCCACACCTTACGCTATGCCAGCGACCCGGGTTTGAGAATGACCTAGGGTCACCAGGGTGCCGGCACGCTGGGTGTAAGGTGGGAGTAGGATCGAGTGTTGGCTCCCCTCTCCTAGGTAAGGGGTGGGGTCGCCCGCCTGTAGTCCTGCCATCACCGAATGGAGGTTTGGTGCTGGCGCAGGTGGTCAACAGCATGACTGGAAGGGAAGGGCATCCCAAACGGTGTGCACGCACGTGCCTTCACACGCACGTGCTACACTGGGGACACGTGGGTGTAGTGGCCGGGAGAAAAACAGCAAAAATCCAGAAACTACATATAAAAAAGGTTTCTGGAAAATTTTTGTTTTGCAGGTAGGCCAAAAAGATAATCTGCCATTCTGCGTAGATGTTGTTTCACTTTTACTGCCTGCTGGCGAAGTGACAGGACTGAAATGACAGCTCCTGTCAGAATGTGGGAGCAAGATAATACTTTACCATGTTTACGTTATAGGGCCTGAATGACTGTAAGTAGTTCAGGAGTGTAATTATGGGTCAATGATTACATGGCTCTGAGCTGCTTTCAGCTAATCAAATAAATCACCAGAATTTTCTACGTTATAATGCTAGATACAGCTACTTGCAAGCAATGTAAAGAGTCAGCTAAAAACTGACAGTGTCCCTTTAAAAAGTTTGTTTCCCTTGCATAACATCATGGTTGGGAGTTGCAGCACTGAGGAAAAAAAGGGGCAGGTTTATGCAAATGAAGCAGAGCACAGAAATAAAAGCATTTTTTTCATGAAAAACAGTTTTTGGCCATCTGAATGGTAGGAAACTGAATCACAACTCCTGCAGGACGTGCAGGTTACTACACCCACTTGCTATAGCAAACCTCAGAAAATCACTTTAAAAGGGAAAAAAAAAAAAGAGAGAGAGAGTGAAGTACCCCTTTAGTCAAACAATAAGCTGAGATTACCCACACTATTATCCCACTAGCACAACTCATGATTGTGTGGTATAACCAGATCTACACCCTTAATAGAGCCCTCTAATGCTGGAAAATGGGCTGACAGATCCTGGAGTCCAGACGAAGGACAGACGTGGAGTCAGAGTCCAAACTGGAGGGACTTCCGGTGCAGCCCTCCTAATGGCGGCTTGACTGCAGAGCTCAGCATTTCCACCGCCCTAATAAACAAAAACAGCCACTTTCAAACCTGAATACATCTTTCAACCTACTCTCAACATAATGGCCATCAACAGACCAGAAGGGGGAACAAATCGTTTTGAATGCTTACGGTCGATGAGGAGGCATCAGAACATGAGGTCTCTGACTCTAGTACTTTGGTGCATTCCCAGCCGCCAACCCGCTCGGTCTCTACCAGATCTATAAAAAAAAACCAAAATAAGAATAGCGGAGGGACTGTGAACAAAATGGATGACAAACTGGATCGAATTTTAAATGAGCTGCAAGACATCAGAACAGATTTTCAAACTTTTAAAACAACAGGAGCAGCTCCGCTCTGAAGTTACCGATCTGCAAGTGAAAGTAACCCAGCTCAAGGAAACTACTACGGCCCACACGAGCACCTCAACCTATCTGCAGACCTCGGTGATCCAGTTAGTGGATATCTGCCGGCACTGGAAGAGAGAGGAGGATGCTGAAAATCTGCACCGCCACAGAATCTTGTGGATCTATGGCATACCAGCGGATAGCAAAGGCAGGGATATGCTGGATTTCTTAGATGCACTGCTACACACAACCTTAACGCTAGACTCCAACTTTCAATTAGAGATGGAGCAGGCACATAGGGCCCTAGGTCCTAAGCCATCTCACCCGGGTGCCTGTCCCTGATCCACAATTATAAGGTTTCTTTGTTATTTCACTAAAGGATTGCTCCTACGTAAGGCATGGGCACAAAGAAAAACATTTTATGCATCTACAAGAATTTATTTTGACAACGATTATGCCCCTGCAACAATGCAGAGACGCCAGGAATTTATCTGCGTCAGTTAAAATTAAAGTTCCGCACCCCTTACCCAGCTAGACTTCTAATGCAATATCCAAACAGCCAGCAGGGGTTTGAAACCACTACAGCAGCACTAGAGGACTTGGAGAAATTGGGCTCTGAGCTCTCCAGCCACGTGGCCTTGCCTCAGTGGCCTCAGCCTACCTGCCCAACCACTGGATCTGTACATACCCTAGACCCGAAAGCGCAACAAGCAGCCTTGGCAGCCATCAAACAGCTCCTACACCAGTTCACAATGAAAGACATTTGAATAAAGATCAGGTTGCTTTCTAACCTCTCTCTTCACTGAACTCGACATGGTGGTGAGTTACTCTAGACTTGGGCTGTTGGGGGTGGACTTGCCTTCCTGGGGTGGGGGCTCGGGGCCGGGGATGGGTGGGCTGTCTGGGCGTTCCTGTTTGTGGGGTCCTGGGCTGGTGCGAGGGGTCCTGCCCCTGGCCTGGGCGCTCGGGTGTGTTCCCCATTATGGTGGTAAGTTGTCCAGATAATTAAGAGGGGTGCCTTAATGGGGACCGATTATGTAAGGGGCTCCTGATGCTGATGATCTCTAAGATGAGGCTTATTTAGGCATACGAGAAAAGGAACAAGTACATGGGGGGAGTCAGGGGCGGGTTAGATTGGTGCTACAGCTCCTGCTAAAATAGGGACAGCATTTTGCCTGCTCCTACCCCTGCGCTACATAACCAAGATGTGGATTAACTTGAGGGGGTTGAGGGAGACGAGGGACAGGGGACTCCAGTTCTCTGTGCATGTTCCTCAGTGACCAACACTAACCCACTAAATAGGGGACCATCCACACCGCAGCTGAATGAGTTTCTTTATTGCCGAGGCCCATGAGGATCCCCCGCCGGGGCCAGACACTAACGACTGACGGTGGGGACTGGAACTTCAACCGTGCCTCATCTAGTTAATTGTCATGCTTTTTTATCCCCAACCCGTTAAATAAGGGAAAGTTGACCAGCTGGAAGCTGAAGTCCTGGCGGGGGGGATAGACTCAGCAGGAGCCCCTTGTTACTTTATTACTAGGAACACCAGCCTCAACAGAATGATTTTGACTTAGGGCATTACCGCCGTGGATGAGCATTTAACGCAATCTGTCCGGGCCAGGGGGGGCCCTGGCCCAGGATGGCCGGAGGGGGTGACACAGGTGGGGGGTCTGGGGCAGCTCACCCTGTTGGAGAGGGGCATATAGGCTGAGTTTCCCCTCCTTGTCCTGCCTACTCGTTGCCTGCTCTGGGGGGGCAGGGGGCTGCCCCCTGTAAGGCTCAGTCTGGAGGCTTCCACTCATATGTGCTGTGATGGCTAATGACAGACCCAGTGGAGCAGGTCTCTACAAATCTGGATCCACTACCGTCCCATTCAATGGCAAGCTAACTGTTTATGCACCTCAGTGGAAGACTGTGCTCACGATGAACATTTAGATAAATTGTTTTCTGCTACCTTGGATGGAGGGAACCTTACACAGTCCAGTACATGACTTTTTAAGTTTCAAGGACTAGAGACTCATTACTTGAAACACCAATGTGAATCTTTAAACCCCCTCCCAGTTGTAACACCCCCCCTTTTATTTTTATTCTATTTCAATCAGAGGCTGAGGGGACGGGGAAGATGGATAAGATGGCTGACAGGGGCGAATCTATGTTTTTGGTTAATAATGTTTTGTCCACTTCTACTCCTTACACCCTACCCAGATTTGAGGGAATGAACGTCACCCTCTTGGCTACCTCCCATTTAGGGAAAGAATGCCTCTCTCAGGAGGTAGTCAGGTTCACTTTGCCAGACCTGCTTGTTATGGCCGACCATGGAAGTCATAGCCATTATGGCAATTATGTATATAGTTCGAGTTGGCTGGGTATTCTCCCACCCAACTCTAGTTCCCTTGATTCAGTTAAAGTTAGGTAGTTTTTTGTCTACTTGTTGGAAAACGTTACTCATAGAAATGTTATTTATAGTCTGTATTATTTACATTTGTAACAAAAGGATCCAGGATAAATTACGAGGAACATCTCCTTGGTGTAACCCTAACATATCCCTAGGGGATATATTTAAGCAGGATATCAGACTAATTACAATAGATAAAACCCAAAAAGGAAGAGCTAAGTCAGGGGATCAATGTTCCGAGACATGATGCAAACACAATTAAGGTGGTCTCCTGAAATGTAAATGGCCTTAGCAGCCCAATTAAAAGTGGAAAAATTATATCCCAACTCAAGAAAACTCACCCGCAGCTGACTTTGCTGCAAGAGACCCACATGACACAGGCAGAACATCAAAAGCTAGTTAAATTCGGAAGTCGATGGGGGTAGCCAGTGCACACCCATCCGACAGGAAAAGGGGAACGGCTACATTGATCCCAAAACATTCATCCTTTCAACTGCAGGAGTCCTACCGGGATGGGGAGGATTCCCTGACGATGGTCAGAGGTACATGGTGGGGCAGGCAGTATATGGCCACCAGCATCTACATACCACTGGGGACAGATGCATCAGCGCACCAGAGGCTATACGAAGGAATTTTCCATTTTCAACAGGGTCTGCTTCTGATAGGGGGAGATTTTAATTTGTTGATGGATGTGGGCCGAGATAGTACAAACCCACAGCCCTCACGAATGATGATGGGGCAGAGACATGGGAGACGTCTGATCAAGGATTTAGGTCTGATAGATGTGTGGAGACACCTACACTCAGGAGGGAGACAATACACTTATTATTCTGGAGCACATCATACGTACTTCAATTTAGATTATTTTTTAATAACTGCTGAACACCTTTATTTAGTTAAGCATATGGCTATACAGCCAATCTAACTCTCAGACCACGCCCCGGTACTAACAGAACTTTATACCATGGCAGAACATACCCCACGGCAATGGCGCTTCGACAACTCATTATTAAGAGACCCACAACTAGTGTAACTAATACAACGCCTACTCCAGATAGTGACTTGAGAATACTTCCCAGAGGGTGATGTCTGGGATCCTATGGAATACTGTAAAGACAGTGCTCAAGGGAGAACTAATGAGTTATGCCACTCATAAGCAGCGGCAAAGAGAACAGAAAAGTACAGTTATGTAAAGAACTTACCGTAACAATAGATCTTTGAGACAGGCTCTTGCAGTAGATAATCACTCTGAAGAGTGTGCCCCTGGCATCAGGACCCACGGAAAGCTTTAGCCAGCAGTATCTAATGGGGGACTGCCCACCTGTGATGGACGCTAGCGTGGCCCTATATAGTGGGTGGTCTCCACGCCCGCCTTCCAGTTCTCCCACTGGAGACCTTAGAAGAGGAGAGACAGGAGAAAGGAGAAAAGGGGCTCCTGAGCTTAGAATGAGCTCACGAAGAAAGAGCAGGAGATCCAAATAAATCTGGGGGATGGATGAAGAGAATAAGGTTACCTACTGCAAGAGCATCTCTTGAAGATCTACTGTTACAGTAAGTTCTTACGTAACTGTACTACCTTACTTCGAGAGGGCTCTTGCAGTAGGTAATCACTCTAAGGACTGAGTCTCAAGCAGTGTGAATCAGAAGACAACTGAAACACGGGAGGCAGGAAAAAAATGACTGCTAACTGTAGGCAGTTCAGGACAGGAGTCCCTGGAGCACAGTTAGGCCAAAACCTGCTTTGCATCTAAAAGTAATGTCCAGACTGTAATGCTTAGTGAAGTGTGGACTGAACTCCAGATAGCCACAGCACAAATGTCAACAGCTGACACATTCCTGAAACAAGCAGTAGAGACAGCCATTCTCCTGGTGAAATGCCCTTACCCCCACCCCCACCCCCACCGAAGGGTCTTACCATGCCTCTGGTAACAGACAATTATGCAGTTTGACAACCATTTGGATAAACACTGTTTGGCAACTGCCGCACCCTCCCTTTTTGGTGCAAAGGAAACAAAAAGCTGATCCAACTTTCGGACAGACTTTGCCCTATTAGTGTAATAACGCAAGATTCTATGAACATCTAAGGTATGAAGAATTGCCTCTTCCTGGTTAGAATGCTTGGGGTAATACACTGGAAGTTGAATCGACTGGTTCAATGTAAATTCAGAAACCACTTTGGGTAAGAACTTAGGGTTGGTACGAAGAGCCACCCGGTCATTATGAAAAATTAAATAAGGCTTCTTATGAATCAGGGCCTGAAACTTCAGTAAGGCATTCGATTCAGTGCTGCATGGGAGGCTGGGTAGTAAGCTGGCAGGGTTGATAATGGTGGGATGGGTAGTACAGTAGGGTTACAGGGAAGGCAGCAGAGGGTGGTGGTGGGAGGGGAGCCCTCAGCTCCAAGGACAGTGACAAGCGGAGTACCGCAGGGCTCAGTGCTGGGATCGGTGTTGTTTGGGTTGTTCATATCAGACATCTCAATGGGCATCAAGATCAGTCTGTCTGCAGATGACACCAAGATGGGAGCAGTAGTGGATGACCTAGGAGGGTGGCATAGGTTGCAAGATGATCTGTCAAAATTGGAGACCTGACTGGATACCTGGCAGTTGGGGTTCAATGCCAAAAAGTGCAAGGTACTACATTTCAGGGCAAAAAAACTAAGAAGGACCTACCAGCTGGGGGTGGGGTGGGGTTCAGCTAGCCGTGACAGAGGAGGAGAAAGATCTGGGGATGATTATAATGGGCTCAATGAACAACTCAGCACATTGCAGGAAGGCAGCTGCAAAGGCCAACAAAATGCTGAGTTGTATTGCCTGGATATATCTTCAAGGAGAGGGGAGGTAATCCTGCCGTTGTATAGGTCACTGGTTAGGCCACACCTGGAGTACTGCATGCAGTACTGGTGCCCATACCTGAAGAGGGACATTAAGTTACTGCAGGGGGCGCAGCACAGGGCAACAAAGATGATCCAGGGACTAGGGGACATACCCTACGTGAGCAGGCTGAGGGAGTTGAACGTGTACTCACTGGAGGACAGGAGAGATGGGGGATATGATTGAAACCTTCAATTACATGAAGGGAATAAACGAGACAGGCACGGAGGGACTAGTCAAGTTAAGGGGGTAGGGACACTCGTGGTCACGATCTCAGATTGGGGGGGGAGATTCAGGAGGGAAATGAGACAACACTTTTTTACGGAGAGAGTGGTGTCTGGGTGGAACACATTGCCTGCAGAAGTGGTATCCTGTAGAACAGTGGACTGCTTCAAAAAGGGATGTGACAGGGTAAGAGGGAGGGTCAAGAGAGGGGAAGGAGGGGCAGCTGCAGTATAAGGGTTAAAAGCTGCACACTCGAGCAGACTCGATAGACCATAAGGCCTTTATCTGCTGGCAAATTCATATGTTCATATGTTTGTATAAGCTCAGAAATCCTTTGAGCTGAAGTAACTGCAACTAAAAATAGCACTTTCCAAGACAAATAGCGCATTTCACAAGAACCAGTCGGTTCAAAAGGAGGCAAGGTCAGCTTCTCCAAAACAAAATTCAAATCCCAAGGTGGTGCAGGGCTGCGCACTGGTAGCTTGAGATGTAGAATCCCCTTCAAAAAAGGTTTGGAAACTTCCAACTGTGTTACTGTCCTGCCATCCACAAGGGTATGGTAGGCAGAAATAGCAGACAAATGGACCTTCAGCGAGGAATACCCTAGGCCCAAATCACAGTGGTGCAGAAGATACTCCATGATTGATGGAGCAGGGCACCAGAATGGGTTCCAATCCTTCACAGCGGCCCAAATGGAAAAAAGCTTCCACTTCACGGCATAAGTGGTCCTCGTAGATGGCTTTCTGGCCTCAATGAGGATTTGTGCCAATCTAGAGGATACGCCAAAGCATGAAGCGGCTATGTCCTGAGGTGCCACGCATGACGATGAAGGAATTTCAGCCCTGGATGAACCAGCGTGCCCTCTTTCTGGGTCAGAAGGTCGCTGCAGAGAGGCAGGGGAACTGGAGGCTCCACCGCCAGCTGCTGAAGCAGCGGGAACCAAACCTGACAAGGCCAAAAGGGAGCAATAACATCTTGTGGGCTTCCTCCACCCGTAGCTTGATCAGCACCCACTGCAGAACTGGAAAGGGAGGGAAGGCGTACAAAAACTTCCCTGTCCAGCAAAGAGATAGCGCGTCTTGCCAGAAAACACCATTCCCTACAGCGAGCGAGCAAAACTTGGTTAGTTTTGCATTGAATGGGGAAGCGAATAAATCCAGTTCTTGCCGGCCCCATAGGTCGAATATATAGTCGACCACCTCTTGCTTGAGCTCCCACTCGTGGGCTTACTGTGGTGCAGCTGAGACTGTCCGCTATAATGTTTTGCACGCCTGGAACGTGAACAGCTGTGAAGTGAATCCGATGCAGAACAGCCCAATTCCACACCTGCATCGCCTCCCCGCAAATGGAATACAAATGGGTGCCTCCTTGCTTGTTGAGATACCATACCACACACATTGTTGTCCTACTGGACTAACAGGGTACTATGGAGCAGCAGGTGCTGAAAAGCTTGAAGAGCATACTACACTGCTCTTATCTCTAACACACCGATGTGTAGAGAAATCTGTGACCACCTGCTTTGAGTTTTGTGGTCTCCCAGATGCGCACTCCAACCCATCACTGATGCATCTGTAATCAGAGTCTGGGTGGGAGGAGGGGACTGAAAACAGACCCCTTTGGTGAGATTGGAAAGATCCTGCCACCACAAAAGATCCCTCTGCATCAAATCGGAGACCATAACCATCTGGTCCAGGTCGTCCGACCTCTGATCCCAGTGTGCTCTGAGCATCCACTGCGAAATACACATGTAGAGCTTGGCTAGAGGCACTGTGGGGATGGCTGCTGCAATCAGGCCTAGCACTCGAAGAACCAACCTGGCCGAGACCCTCCTGCTGGAGGCACACCATACTGGCCTGTTTCTGCAAGGTTTTCACCCTGTGGAGAGGGAGGAACGTCATACCCTGAACCGTGTCCAACCCCACCCCAATAAATTGCAGGTGCCGGGAAGGGACAAGCTGGGATTTTGAAAAATTTACTGTGATTACTACTTGACAGAAGAGGTCCAGGGTTGCAGAGGGGGAAGAGTTCCAACTGTTCCCTTGATGGGGCTGACAGAAGCCAATCATTGAGGTAAGGGAACACACAGTGGCCCTGATGCCACTACCACTGGGCACTTTGTGAAAACCTGAGGTGCTGAGGACAGGCCGAAAGGTAGGGACTTGAACTGGTAATGTTCCCCCTGGAAGAAGAACCGAAGGTAGCAACGGTGAGCCCTGAAAATAGGGATGTGCAGACAGGCATCCTGCATATCCAGAACACAGAGACACTGACCCTTGTGCAGGAGGGGCAGCAAACCCAGGAGGGGCAGCATCCAAAACCTCTTGTACTCTACGTACAGATTTAGAGTGCTGAGGTCCAGAATGGGACGCAGATCCCCTGTCTTTTTGGGGACCAGGAAGAAGTGTGAGTAATACCCCTTTCCTTCCTGTTGCATTGGAACAGGTTCTATTGCTCTCTTTCGTAACACAGCCTATATTTCTTCTCTGAGAAGCGGGACGTGTGCCTTCGGATAGTGTGACTGGGCAGGAAGTCTTTCTATAAACTGCAGAATGTGGTCCTGCTCTATGAGCTGAAGAACCCAAGAGTTGGTTGTCACTGCCCACCACCCCAGCAGATGACAAACAAATCTTCCACCCACCTGCTCTCCTGAAAGATCCAGAGGAGAGAGAGAGCATATAGTGAGTCATGCAAGAAGGGGAAGGTTGGGGAGAGCTGTACCCAAAGCTGTCTGGGATTTAGCCAGGGGTGCGGCTGAGGTTTGCTGTGCCCGACGTTTGGTCTGACATCGGGATGTCTGCTGTTTTTTTGGCTGTCTTTTTCTCTTGACAGCGAAAAGGCTTCTTTACCTGAAACTTTGGTCTGTACATGGTTTGTACCAACCGAAGGGCCTTGCCTTTGTCCTGCAGGGTAGTTATGATGTCCTGCGCATCGCCCCCAAACAGGACAGATCCCCTGAAAGGGGCGTCCTGTATGGCAGACTGCACATCCTGGGCCAAACCAGATACCCTCAACCAGGAAAAGTGCCGGAGGCTGACTGCCGTGGCAGCTCCCCTAACAGAGGAGTCGACAGCATCATAGGTTGTCCTAAGGGAATGCCTGCAGGCCACTTTAGCTGACCAAATCGAATCCGCCAGGATGGATTTTGATTCAGAATCCAGAATGGCTTCAATGGCCAGTTCCAGCTGGGTAAACAACAACTTTTGGCAATCCAGCATGTGACCTACATAATTAAAAGCCCCATGGCCAATGTGGAGGATGAATAAAACTTCCTCCCAAACTGGTCCGGCTGATGAGACTCCTTATCAGGAGGAGAGGTGCTCATGTGATGGGGTTTAGAAGACCTGTCATGGGCAGCTGCAATAATGACAGAGTCTGCCTTAGGGTGCTCACTGAGGTGATCCCTCCCCTCTGGAGTGTGGTAAGTGCGGTCTGCTTTCTTAGCCACCGCTGGAATGCAGGATGGCATCCATCATCCATACTGTCGATGCCAGGTACTTATGAGGTTCCAACCAGGACTGGGTAAGGACCAGTGCAAACGCCTGCATGTCCAGGTGCTCCGCCAGGTGCTGCCTTTTTGGGTCCTGCTCATCTGACTTCTGATCATAAACCTCTGCGATTTTTCGTAAGAGGTCAGCAAAGGAAGGATTGTCTTGGGGGGGACTTCGGGGATTAGGAAACCTGACTCTGCTGAAGAGGAATCACCAGAATCTGAATCCTGATCTGAGTAAGAAGACCCAGAATCAGGATGAGCTGAATTCCGTGGGCCTGGTGTCGACTTATCAACAGGCCGGGCCAACATCAGATCCTTCGACGGGACTGGCGTTGGCTGAGGAACCGCAGCCAAAACTTGTCTCGCCAGTTGAACATCGGGACTCCATGGGAGACTGGCAACTGCCTAGCTCCGAAACCAGTTGAGTCTTAGTCTCTAACCACCAAGACTGCAGGATGGCTCTAAAATCCACTGGAGGCTGAGGCTGCAGAGGCGCGAGGAGGTTGGTAGATGGGGGGTAGCCAGTGGCAAATCCCAGTGACGGGAACCTCAGCGCATGATAGTGTGTCAGTGGGTATCCTGATAGAGGATAAGCGTGCGTGTACCCTGGCGCATGGAACCCTAATGGGGATAACCTGGAGGGTTATATGCTGGAGCCTGCGGAGTCAGGTAACCCGATGGTGAGAATCCTGACGGGAGGCCCCAGACAGGGGATACCCCAACAGAGGGCCTGACAGAGGGTAACCTGACGGGACATAACCTGACAGAGGGGCCGAAGGAGGGCCTGATGGAGGCAAGCCTAATGGAGGACTGGATGGAGCTATAGGCCCCAATGGTGGACCCTGCAGGGTACCAGACCTTGAAGGTCCTGGTAGGGTGAGATCCGGTGGAGGGGCGTACCGGTGGAGGAGCAGCCCCCGACAGAGGAGGAGGAGGAAGCTGGGAACTATCTGGGTTTGCACCAGCTCCTAACCCAAAATTTATTTTATCTATTTATTGAAATGTTTCACCAGGATGGCACACTGAACAACAAGTTGCTTGTCTCCTGGTGCAACCTGGGGGGAAGGGTACAGTAGGATGTGACAATATCAACATACAATAACATTTAGACAGCAGTGTATAACAGTACAGCATAAGCAGTTAAAATGGCACATATTTTATGCATTTGAAAGGTGGTTAACAGAATTAAAGTTTTAACATGGCTGAGAATTTCTGTATACAGTAATAAACACTACACAGACAGGACTGAAAGTGCAGGTGTTCAGGTATAAGTAAACTGATACCTATTTAAGTGCTAAGTAGTAAGAAGTCGAGGGGGGAAATTCGGGAAGGGGGGATGGCCTAAAAGCAAGCCCCTTCCAAGTGTAGAGAAACCTACCAGGGGCTGAAACACGGTAGGCACAGAGAAAGAAGAAAGGATATGAGGATGGGAGAAGGAGGGGAGGGTGGCAGTAGGAAGAAGGAGGGAAACAAGGTAAGTAATTATCAGAGTAGGCAAGAAGAGGTATTTAATAGCGGGAACTTAATTAGGGAGGGTTAAAGTAGGAGCAGTTGACAGCTAGAAAGTTGTGAATGGCAGAGGCTATGGAATGGGGGGAGGAGGAATGACGAATTTAGGTGGGAGAGAGGCGTGCCTGGAGAGCATCCACCTAGTGGAAGCCCCTCATCTCTAGTTCCTCAGTTAAAGGGCGAGGGAGGTGGATCCACATTATGTTGTGAGGGGGAGGCCCCTCCGTGGAAAGCTGAGATAGGTCTGGCAGTTGGAAATCGTCAGGGGCCCTCGCCTGACCCAGACGCCAGGTTGGTCGGGCAGACATCGTCAGATCCGACGTCTGATTTATCAGCCGAAATGTCCGCGCAAACATTGGATTTCTCGACGTTCGATTTATCAGTTGAAGCCGGGCAGGCTCCAGAAGCCCCAGAGCCCGACACAACAGCCTGAACCAGGCACTCGTCAGACGAACTGACGAGCGACTTACCGGCAACGTTCAGTATGACAGTACCCTCCCCTTGTGGAGATGGGTCTGAGCACAGCCAAGTCTTCAGCCGAAGCTCTCGTGGTCACTATTATTAATGGCGGCGGCCCTCCCCCCCCACCAAGGACTGCTCCTGAGGTGGGGCAAGCTGGGCCACGACAGACGACTTTCTGGGGGAAGAACACCACCTTTCATCTGAGGGGCCCACGGGCGGCCTCGGACGAGAAGGGGACCACTCCTGGTCCCGATGCTTTTCCTTCTACTTCTCATGCCTGGGCTCGGTGGCAGAGGTAGACGCGCTTCTCATCTTTTGGTGATCTCTCTTCATGGTGGCCATTCATTTCTTGTGAATGTGAACCTAGAGGGCCAGCTGGCAGCGCTCCCGCATGGCCGGATTAAAACTGGTGCAAGCCTCATAGTCCTCAACCTTGTGGTCTGGGCCTAGGTAGGCAGAGACAGAGGATGCGAATCCTTGTGCGGTAGCTCTCTTGCCCTGAAGCACTTTAATTTTGTGTTCGACGAAAGAAAATGATTTGCACAAAAGAAATTTAAAGACTGTAAAATTGAAAGAAATAAATGGATACTCATCTGAAAAGCAGTCGAACTGCAGCATACTATCTCTGCGAGGTCTGACGGATCAGATCAACCACGGAAAGAACTGGAAGGCGGGCATGGGGACTGCTCACTATATAGGGTCATGCTGACGTCCATCACGTGACTTTGGCTGGGCAGTCCCCCATCAGATACTGCTGGCTAAAACTTTCTGTGGGTCCTGACGGCAGGGGGCGCAGTCCTCAGAGTGATTACTTACTGCAAGAACCCTCTCGAAGTAAGATTCAAAACGAATTAGAAGGGAAGTTACAGTTCTGGCAGGTGGTCTACTCGCAGGGGGACCCTTCAGCCCTCCCACAGATCACTAGGGTAAAAATGGAGTTACAGAACATCTTAAACTACAAGACAGAACAGGCCTCTCAAGCAACGATATTACGAAGGGGGTGTGAAAGCATCTAAAATTTTGGCATATCGGCTGCGACGGCAACAAAAACAAATGATAATTACTCAGCTTTCGATACCTGGACACACGTCAGATACTCAACACAATGAAAGAAATCCTGGAGGGATTCTGTAAATTCTATATTAATCTCTATACTCAAGGCCCAGAACCAGAAGAAGATAGATATTCCTCATTCTTTCAAAATATTTCTCTTTCACCAGCCTGGTGGCACCGAGGGATGACGTGCTGGATGCCACACCCCGCGCCACGCCGGTGACCCACGTTCAGGAATAAGCGCAGGCCGCCGGCAGGGAGGAGAAGGATTAGGCGTCTGAAGGACAGCTCTCCTTCTCGGGGGGGGGGGTTCGGCAGTTGGTGTTAGTCTGGCCCCCTAGTGCACTGACGCCACACAAAGGGGGGGTCAGGAGTAGCGCAGACACTTGACGGCAGCGCGTACAGGAGCGTGCATGGTGCTGTCGCAGGCATCACTGCACACACCACCCCGGCAACAACGAACACCAGGAAAATTGCACCATAGAGGATGAAGGGGGAGCTCGTAGGCCTCGCACCTGGCCAGACATGGCACAGGAACACTTGATCTGGTCTCAGAGGGGAGGGCCCCACTCCAACCCCACCGGGGGGGGTAAGCCCTGAGGTCACTACTGTGCTGGCTGGTGGACGCTGAGGTCAAGAGGCTGGGGCTCCATCAGATTGCGAGGGTTGTGGGGGCAGAAGTATAAATAATCACACAAGAAAATGCATATATTTCTCTTCCCCAGCTCTCTGAAACTCAGCGAGCAGCATTATTATTGCCCGTTACCTCCCAAGAAATAATTATAGTTATTAAAGTGACAAAATTAGGAAAGAGTCTGGGCCCAGACAGCTACACCTCTGAATTCTATAAATGCTTTAGAAAAGAGCTGGTGCCCCTGCTTGGAGACCTCTATCGGAATCTGCAGGACAGAGATATTTCACCCCCTCTGAGTTGGCAATATGCTAATATCGCTGCCATTTTGAAACCACATAAAGACCTCCTAAGTTGCGAGTCATATAGACCAGTATCCGTTTTAAATCAGGACTATAAATTATATGCCAGTATTCTAGCTTCTAGATTGGAACGTATTCTCCCAACCACAATCCATAAAGATCATGTCGGTTTCATTATTAAAAAACTATGGATAATATTAAAAGTATCCTTTACTTACTAGAAAGAGTGACTAAAACTTCTACCCGCCTTCTGTTCAGCATGGACGCCCAGAAAGCTTCTGACCGGGTATTATGGAAATTTTTGCAATACGCCCTGCAATATTTAAATTTCCCCATATAATTTAGGGATATACTGGATGCGTTGTATGCCCCACCACAGGCCATGGTCAAGGAAAACAGCACATTCTCAGACTGTTTTTCTTTAACATGGGGCACTTGGCAGGGCTGTCCTCGTTCACCCTTATTATTTGCACTCTATGCAGAGCCCCTGGCCCAGGCTATTCAAGCTAATGAACAGATCTCGGGTCTCTTGATAGCCGAAACCGAGCATAAAATTGCATTTTACACAGATGGCCTGTTAATTTATTTGACCCATCCAGACACCTCCCTACCTAGATTACTTGATCTCCTGAAAATTATAGAAGATCTTGCAGGTTATAAATTAAACACAACCAAAACTGAAGTTGTTCGATTTAATTATAAACCAGATGCAGAGACCGTGGGTCATTTCCCACTACGCTGGAATAGTAGCAAATTCAGGTATCTTGGAATCATTATCCCATGGAACATCCCTACCCTTTATGAAGTTATATGTCCCCTGGTAAATGCGACAAAAGAAGATCTCCAAAAGTGATTCTATTTACCCCTTCCCCTCATACAATGAATCAATATTTTAAAACGTACGTTCTGCCCCGTGTTTTTATACCTTTTTCAAAACCTTCCTATAGCTCCTGCAAAAGCAGAATTCAGGAAGTGGGAGAGGATGTTATCAAACTTTATATGAGGGCATTTAATATTTTGCAACTCTCTAAACGAAACGGGGGATTGGCTTTACCCAACCTCGAAAAATACTACCGGCAGCACAACTGACACACGGCTTGCACTGGTTGGACAGGAACTCGACATGATCATGAAAGGAGATAGAACTAGAGGAAACAGAGGGGGAGTTGGAGAGGGCTCTTTGCGCACCAGCTATAAGTAAAACACGAATCGGGTCGGACAGAATGTCCAGTTACACTAAACATATTCTAAGCCCCATGAGCATTGCACTTTTGATTAGGCAATCAGACATGGCTTTAGCAATCCCAGGCCTAGACCCGACCTTCCTCCCAGAGAGATCAGACCATTAATTTAGGCCCTGGAGGAGAAGAGGGCTGAAACACATCTATCAGCTCTACAGGGAGAGCTCAGTCCAGTCATTCCAAGACCTACAGGAATCTTACCAGCTTAGGCAGCAGACCCACTATTATTATTTGCCGCTTCAACATTACTGTGCGGAAAAAATGTGGTCTCACATGGTCACTTAACCCTTAGGCTGCCAACAGAATTAGACTGTATAGGAATTTTGGACTGATGCATCAGTCCGTGGCCCTGCAAGGGTTAAGGAGGCCCATCCCTTGGTACAGTTAATCAGAGGCAGTAGAGAGACAAACCCCAACCCATATAACATCCCGACTGTACCAGGCCCTTCAGCCAGACACAACAAGGGCTGCTCTCATACTGCAACAACGGTGGGAGATGGAACTGGGGATGGAAGATAGCTGAAGGGGAAATATATATCACTCAACATAAAGCAACCTCTTCCCATACCTGGAAAGAATATGGGTGGAAATGCATTTTGAGATTCTTCAGAACTCCCCAAATTACAGGGAAATTTGATTGGACTCATGGTTCTTCCTGTTGGAGAGGGGTGTGGGGAGGCCTGTGCTTCGCATACACATTTTTCGGAGCTGCTGCGAGCTGCAGGGGTTCTGGCAAGCAGTTGGAACGGCTCTGTTGGACTTATTCCCGGAGATGGGAAATCTCACCCACCAGGGAGTCCTGTTGCACTGATTTCCGGAGGAAGTCCGAGATCCACACCCAAAGAAAATGTTAACTAATCTTCTATTGGCAGCTAAGAAAATAATATCATGAAGGTGGTTACAGAAAGAGCCTCCCACAATTAGAGAATGGGAAGACACAGTTCAACAAATATATCAAATGGAGAAGCTCACAGCAGCCATAAACCATAACAAAGTGCTTCTCGGCGTTCTGGAATAAATGGCTGCACTGGCTGATGAACCATAGACAGGACATTGTTCCTTGATGAGGGTGGGGGCGGGTGCCCTGAGGCGAGCTAATATACTAAGAAGATACGCGGGCTAAATCCACCACAAATCAATTCAACTGTTTGAATGTGTGATCATGTAGTGGATTATGATGGTCTCTTTTATGCAGTCTGATGTTTTTATAAGGAAAGGCTTCCTGAGAACAATGTATGTTTTCGATTTTGTAATGTACTTGGATCCTTAATAAAAATTTTAAATGAAAAAAAAAAAAAGAGTCCAAATTGGAGGGAATGACCTGAGCACACAAGATCACCTGACGCTGACACTGCCCTGAAAGACTTACAGAAACGTCATATTTATCTCTCAGTACTGGACTCTACATACGCAAGTACCCCCTTCTGAATTACTTATATTGTAGGAGTTTGTTGCCTTAGTTTGGGACATATGAAAAGAGGGAGGGTGGAAAACTTGCATTCCTGAAGCCTTCTTGGGATGGCATAAAATCACTTCCTCCTCTGCCAAATGGCATCAGAGACAGTGGAGGAAAACACCCTTTTCCCATCCACCAAGACAGACTTTTGCTGCCATACCAGCATCGGAATTCTATTACAGGTTCCAGTGCCATCAGTAGGCAAGTTCTCAATAATAGCTACTTCCTTGGGACCATGCGATAACCCTTCTGCAAGCCAAAAGTTTCATCTGTGTCCGATAGCTGGAACATATCCTTGAACCACTCTCTTATATACATCTCTGGGTGGTCCCCTTCCACACCTTTGGGGAGTCCTAACATGTGAATATTCACACTAATGGCTTGATCCTCCAAAACCTCTAGGTGGGATCACAGGTGATTTTTTCTTTCACTGCGTTGTTGTGTGAAAAGCTGCTTTCTCTTTCCAATTCACCTCCTCCACTTCAGTCATGAGTGACTCCACTGAAGTTTCCATTAGATGTACTTTGCCTGTGAAATGCAATTGTCCAATTTAGTGTTCATGTCCGTTACGTAGCGTAGGAGCTGATTACATTTCACTCCACTAGTCCGTATTGTCTCAACTGACTCAGCTCCTCCATCTTCACCATGCATCCCTGCTCTTGATCCACCAGACAGGCCTGCTAGTGCGTTTCTCTCTTTTGCATGCTAAGTCTGTGACTGCAAGTTCTAAGGGCACACCCTAGTTTCCTCAAATACACAAGCTGTCTGTCACGGGGGTAAAAATAGCTGTAATAAGAGAACATAGGTTATTTCATTGATAATTCAAATAAAATCACAGAGCTCCATTAATCTGCTGTCTCCTGGTTCCACAGTGCTCACCTCTCCCCCATTGCAGACCCTTGCTATCTGCTTCAGACCCTTGATCATTAATCAGAAGAGCAGGTGTCCAATGATGCACTATGATCTCCCAGAATAATTCTGAATGCACCTTTCTACCCATCATTTTTATTCAAATAAAGTACTCAGCTGCAACAGGACCCCTTACATTTGATAAGGGACTTTCAAAGAACAGTGCTTTGAGTGGGGCCAGATTCTTCACAGCAGTTAGTTACTAGACGTTCTGTATATAGCTGTGTTGGGGCCCCTGTACTACCAACACTCTTCCTTCACAACCCGGTGCTGCGCAGATGAATACGTGCAAAGTATGATAAGTTAATCATAAACGTAGAATGTTAACTCATGCAATACAACGTTATTAGGTCTAGCCACATGCCTATGGCAAAACACTATACAAGAGGGTGCAAAACAGAAACAAAGTCACCAACGGTACATGATGCAGCGATGCAATAAAAAGTAACCACAACAGAAATGCAGTATTGTATGTAGAATAATGTATGGGTGACCGAGTGATACGAGTGGTGTTGTTTTTTTCTTACACACCCAGGGTGTGTTTTGCCCATAGAGATCTGTTACATGTCAAACTATAGGGGACATCACGTCGTATTACTGAGGCACTGAGTCGCAATAAGTAAGTTATCCCCTATCGTTAACATTAAAAAAGTGAACGACAGGAAACAGCAAAGTCATGTGATGTCCCCTCTCTGGATCTACATCACTGTCAAGGGAGTTTTCCCAGAAGTCTTAGGTGGCGTTCAATCAGGCTCCCCAGGGAGCTGCCTCCACTTCCATGTTTCCCAGCACTCTGCAAAGTTAAATACAAAGTAAAAACTAAACAGAAAATTATGCATCACAGCAGAATGGAGACCCTGGCTGGCAGAGTCAGTGATGTTACGGGGGCAGCCCTGCTGTAAAGACCCGTGCCGGTCACCTTAAAGAACTACAGGAATGATTTTTAAAGCACTTTGAGTCTCCGTCTGCTTTTCCCACCCTTTTTCTTTTTCCTATGCCTTTCCCCACAGTCAACAGATGGAATGATTGTTTACCAAGTAACACAAGATTGAAAAATTCTGCAGCTTTTTTTTTTGTTTAAGGGAGTTTTAGGTTTTTTTTTTTTTTGTTAAGGCATAGGTGAATGTTTTTGATGATGGGGAAAAATGGCTGCCATTTGAAAGGTTTTAATAAGTAAAAAACTCTGGGAAGTAGGTGTTAGGGTTGCAATGATCGAGTCATACCTAGAAATGAGCCTTGACTCAGTGTGCCTTTCCTGGTTATCAATTTTCAAATAAACAAATAAATCAATAATGAAGGTAATGAGGCTGACTGGTCCTTTTGCTTTGGGTCACTACAGGATTTGCTCACAGGTAAAGACCCAAATTGACCAACTGGATTTCATGATTTTCCTGCCCATTTTATAATACTGATCTGTGTATAGCAAAAGTTTTATTCTGTCATTTTGTCAAAGCACCCACATGGCCCACCTGCAGCTGCTGGGGTTAGTCACTAGCCAATAAGAATGCAGAAACAGCTTTGGGTATATTATGTAGTCTTTTTACCCAAGTGTGTGGGAAACTGAATACATGGGAATTTTATGTATGAGTTGCCGTGTTAAATAGATTAATCTGTTGTATTTATGATGTGCCAAATTTGAGTTTTGTAATTGTTTTTGTTTTGTACTTCCTTGTGAAGTGCTTTGAGCCAGGGAAAGTTGCTACCTAAACATGGGTTACTCACCTATAACCATAGTTCTTCTGGTGGTGTACATTTCACATCCATACTCTGGCAGTCTTCCCGGAGACAGCTAAGTTATCAGAAGTCTTCAAGCTAAGCTCCTATCACCACCTGGGTGGTATATGCTCCGGCTCCACCCCATAACATCAGATCTTTGCATGCTGGAAGCAGGGATCTGGGTGCCACTTGCCAGGAGAGGTAGGGTGGGTTGTGTGGATGTGAACTGAATACCACTAGTAGAACTATGGTTATAGGTGAGTAAAGTACAGTTACATAAGAACTTATCATAACAGTAGATCTTCAAGAAGAGCTCTTGCAGCAGGCTATAACCATAAGGACTAAGCCACCAGGCACCAGGACTCCACATAAAACTTCTGGCTAGCAGTCTTCAGCGGGGACCACCCCGGACATCAGCCCGTCCCCGACGTCAGCCAATGGTGTAAAAGGGGTGGTCCCCAGACCCACCTCAGTTCTCCCGCCAGAGACCCGGCCCTTACAAGGGAAGGAGAACCGAGGAGGTTCGAAAATAAACAAGGGAAAGCAGTAGATATACTACGGGGAAGGAGGGAGGGAAGGAAAGCAGTGCCTGCTGCAAGAGCTCCTCTTGAAGATCTACTGTTACGTTAAGTTCTTACATAATTGTACTATCTTACTTCGAGATGGAGTTCTTGCAGCAGGCAATAACCATAAGGACTGAGTCCCAAGCAATCAAGGAGAAGAGACTGACATGCATGGGTGGAGGCCGAGGGTGGACAGAGACCTTCAGGACAGCAGGTCTTGAAGAACAGCAAGGCCAAAGCCAGTCCTATGCCTGGAAGCAACGTCCAAACTATAATGTTTGACTAAAGTGGGAAAAGAACTCCAGTTAACAGCCGCACAAATATCTGCTGCAGACACATTCCTCAAGGAGGTAAACGAAGTAGCAACACCCCTGGTAGAGTGGCCTTTTACTGGGCCCGGTAAAGGTCTGTCGTACTTACGATAACAGTACACAATGCAGTTAACTAACCACTTAGACAATGTCTGCTAGTAACTGGGGCCCCTTCAGATCTTGGGGCAAAGGAAACAAACAACTGGTCGGTCTTTCTGAAAGGACCGGTGCGGTCAAGATAATAACAAAGCGTCCGGTAATAGACCGGTAGATGGATGTACTGATTCAGAGTAAACTCGGACACCACCTTGGGCAGAAATTTAGGTTTCGTCCTCAAGGACATCCTGTCCTTGTGAAAAACTAAATAAAGCTTTTTACACATCAGAGCCTGGAGCTCGGAAATCCTTCGAGCAGAAGTAACGGCAACCAAAAATAATGCTTTCCATGACAGAAAGCGTGGCTCGTATTCTGAGTCCGGTTCAAAGAAAAGTTAAGTTTTTCCAACATAAACGAAAGATCCCAGGGAGGGGCCGGGTCCCTAATGGGGGGTTTCAAGTGCAGGATGCCCTGAAAAAAAGTGCTGGCCAGATCCAGTTGGGCAAGGGTCTTACCTCTATAAGTGCATGGTATGCAGAGATGGCAGAAAGGTGCACCTTGATGGAGGAGTAACTCAAACCGGTATTAGACAGAGAGGGGAGATGTTCTAAAATGGAGTTTGCTGGACAGGTGAAAGGGCTGAGGCGACGGGCCGAGGCTCATAGGCAGAACCGCTTCCACTTCATAGCATAGGTGGATCTAGTAGAAGGTTTTCTAGGCCACTAGAACATCAGCTACTCTAGGGGGAAACCCCAAATCTGGCAATTGCTAAGTCTGCAGGAGCCATGCATGCAGGTGCAGAGACGTAAGGGCCAGATGGACTAAAGTGCCCTGGTCCTGGGACAGCAAGTGCGAGCTTGGAGGCAGAGGAACCGGAGGCTCCGTCGCTAACTGCTGGAGCAGAGGGAACCAAATTGGACGAGGCCAGTAGGGAGTTATGAGGATCATCTCCGCTCCCTCAGACTGTAGCTTGAGAAGGACCATCTGGAGTAGAGAGAAGGGAGGGAAAGTGCTCTGAAACCTCCCTGTCCAACAGAGGGACAACGTGTCTCACCAGAAAACACAAGGCCCTGGATCTAGCGAGCAGAAATTGGGCCATTTGGCGACATGGTGCCGGAAAAAGGTCCAACTCTGGCCATCCCCACCTGTCAAACAGTTGCTCTGTGACTGACTGGAGTAGTTCCCATTTGTGGGCTCTGGATCAAGAGCTGCTTAGGCTGTCAGCCAAGATGTTTTGAATGCCTACAGCATGCACTGCGGTGAGCTCCAGGTGATGTTCCAGTGCCCAATACTAGACCCTCATGGCCTCCCGGCAGAGGGGGGTATGAATGAGTTCCCCCGCTTGTTGATGTAAAAGACCACCAACATATTGTCTCTCTCGATCAGTACAGGGCCCGGGAGAAGGTCCGTTTGAAATGCCTGTAGGGCATACAGGACCGCTCGCATCTTTAGAATACTGATATGCAGAGATTGCTCTATAAAGGACCAGGTCCCCTGGGTCTGCTGGTCTGCTAAGTGGCCTCTCCAACCCTGTCCCAAGGCGTCTGTGGGCAGGACCTGCCATGGGGACCCCTGTCTGAAGAGAACCCCCCTTGGAAAGATTGGTGGTGTCCATCCACCTTGTCAGGGTCAGATGAACTGCATCGAAGACTGTGACAGGTTGCTCCAGATCATTTGAATGTTGGTCCCTCTGTACCCTGAGTGTTCACTGGGGGAACCTCATATGTAAGTGAGCCAGACGGACGGTTGGAATGGCAGCCACCATGTGACCTAGCATTTATAAGAATGCCCTGGCTGAGGCTTGACAGGATGATGAGACAACCCGAGCTTGGGACAGAAGGTGGTCCCGCCCTGTCTGGTGATAGAAAGGCTTTGCTCTGTACTGTATCCAGTATGGCCCCTCTATATTGGAGTCTTTGGCTGGGCCATGGGGATGATTTCAGCAAGTTCAGAGTGATCCCCAGTTCTCTGAAGAGAGTAAAGGTGTCTTCCAGTGTCTGTAACAGCTGAACCCTTGTGGGTGCTGTCAGAAGCCAGTCATCTAGATAAGGAAAGACATAGTGGCCTTTTCTCCTTAGCACCGCAGTAACCACCACTAGGCACTTGGTGAAGACTCTAGGAGCTGAGGACAGACTGAATGGCAGAGCTCGGAACTGGTAATGATGCCCCTGGAAGAGGAAGTGCAGCTATCTTCTGTGAGGCTGGAACACTAGGGATGTGAAGGTACGCATCCTGTATGTCCAGGGAGCAGAGACAGTCCCCTTGATGAAGAAGGGGAAGTAAGCCTGGGAGAGTGACCATTCTGAACTTTTTGTACTCTACATACTGGTTCAGATGGCTGAGGTCCAGAATCAGACGAAGCTCCCCGGTCTTTTTCGGCACTAGGAAGAAGTGGGAGTAAAATCCCTTTCCTCTCTGACCTGGAGGGACTGGCTCTATGGCCCGCTTTTTCTGAACTTTATGTTTATTAATTTCAATTAAAACATATAAACAGTGCAGTACATTCTCGTACAGGGAATTAATAAAGTGTAGACAATTCATACATATAGTTTAATTATTCTCAAATAGGTGATGCATATTACGCCCCTCTCTATAGTTTGACACCCAAGATTTGGGGGAACCAACATTTTTTTAATAATAAATAATAATAATAAAAAAACTGTATCCCAAAATGCTAGCCTCTTCAGTGGCTATGGTAATATTCTGAATTAAGGGAGAATGAACAAGGGATATGTAACACAAGCCTAAAACATGCCATAAACCATTATTTCTGTTTTTTTAATAAGGTTCAGAATGGTCACTCTCCCAGGCTTACTTCCCCTTCTTCATCAAGGGGACTGTCTCTGCTCCCTGGACATACAAGATGCGTACCTTCACATCCCTATTGTTCCAGCCTCACAGAAGATAGCTGCGCTTCCTCTTCCAGGGGCATCATTACCAGTTCCGAGCTCTGCCGTTCGGCCTGTCCTCATTTTTTAATAATGAGTCCCTCTACCAATCCCCTCATAACTCTCATGAACATCGCAAATAATGCACCTTTGAACATTAAGAACAAGATTAAGAATGTAGAGGATAGTGTATGGCCAACAGTGAACAACAACAGTGTTGTTCACTTCGAGAGGTTGTCATGACAACCGCTGAAACCTCGAGAGCGAAGCTCAAGAGGTTTCAGGATGTCATGACATCAACAACAGTGCCGTTCACTTCTCGAGATGTCATGAGATCCTGAAACCTCTCGAGCTTCGCTCTCGAGGTTTCAGCGGTTGTCATGACAACCTCTCGAACTGAACAACACTGTTGTTGTTCACTGTTGGCCATACTCTATCCTCTACGTTCTTAATCTTGTTCTTAATGTTCAAAGGTGCATTATTTGAGATGTTCATGGTAGAACCAAGAAGTTGAATAATCTTATAGTGTATGTTAGAACATTGTATTCATTTAAAATCTAACTGTACCTAGTCTTGTTGTATAGTGTATGGGCAAAAGTAACAAAAAAATAACTTGTGGATTATTTCGTGGTCACACTGTGATGTAGGAGAACACCCCACGCCATGCCCGTGCTGGTGACAACATTCCTCTTACTCCGCTGGGTCCGCATTTAAAATAATAATAGTTGGGCTCTGCGATGTGTGCCGGGTAAGATTAGAACAAAACGGCACTTGCTTTTAAATGACGAGGTCCTCCAGTGCCTATGCTGAAGTGCCGTGGCCGTTCCAACAACAAATACGAAGCGCGACTTGTACATGCGCAAATGTGGGCAGAGCTGTTGTACCATCAATGTGATGTACCCACGATGGTACAACATCGTGATGTCACATCGATGGTACAACAAGACTAGGTACAGTTAGATTTTAAATGAATACAACGTTCTAACATACACTATAAGATTATTCAACTTCTTGGTTCTACCATCCTGATATACTAGATCCTATCTTTCCCCTATAGCTGACTGAGTTATAAGTCCCTTTCCCTGGTTACCCTTAAACTCGCTAAAATGGTGTAGAGCTACTGCCCTGGGGACTTCCTTCTAATCACAAATATAAGGTGGATGGAGGAGCCTCTCGACTTGCCCCCCTCCCAATCCCCGCAAGGTTAAACAAACAACCCCCAATGGCTCTATTCATCATGTCCAGCATTCCAACATTTTCAATGGCAACTTTAAATGCACCCTCTCGAACGACAAGGAGAGAGGAGGAAAAGTCAGTAACCGAGTCTTTGAAGCTGGGAAATATAAAATCAAAACTTCAGTCACCGGGTACCCAGACCAGTATCTCCTTGATCCTCTTCTCCTCTTCTCTGGAGTCTTCCTCCTCCTCTCGACCAAGTGTAGCAGCTCTTGCAGCGAATTCTTCCTCCGTCTACACGGTCTAACGGCCAGCATCATTCAGATCTGAGAACTGTCAGGATTTTCTGCTGTACATGATTTGGAGTTGTGTAGGAAGCATGAGAATGCACGATGCAACCACTGTATTAGCCAACTCCTTAATGGCCACATCGTGAGCCTCAAGTTTGTTCGCAGTTCTTTTTATCTTTGCGTCCATTGCCCTCATCGATTCTATCATTGCCTGCCATGGGGGTTCTGTCAAAGTGCTGGAGGATTTCCCCGCAGTGCTGCTGGTGGCATCGCCGGCCTTATTGGATAACTGCTCAGATGTTTTGGAGGAGCCTGCTTATTGGTTTTTAGTTCTCCCCATCCGAGAGGGGTATCTTTCAGTTCCTTAGTACCTCCAGAGTCTGAATATATGAGGTCCCAAGAAGTTGAGCACCTTAATTCAAAGGTTTTTACAATATTGTACAGCCATGAGGTGGACCTGGATAAGAAACAAACCTGCCTCGGAGATGGCTCTCTAGCAACCCCATGGCCCACTTTTGAAGAAGCGCCTGAATTTCCTCTTGGATCAGGGCGATGTGAGATTGAGGGTAGTGGATTTTCTGGTGGTCTCTCCAAGAACTCCAGCATATGTCCTCTCTCTATATTTTGAAAGACCCATTGGTCTGCAGTTATTTTGCTCCATCCCTCCAGGCAGAGGGAGAAGCGGCACCCCCATCACCTCCCCCAGGGTCTCTGCTTGGAGAGGGCTGGCTGGCAACAAGTCAGGCTGAAACACCGGGGGTAGGCAGAGTGGCCTGGAAAGATTTGGTAGTTCTGGCTGAGGAACCCCCAGAGGTGTAGAACGTGGCCTTGCATTTAAAACCACCTCACAGCTGCTGCTGGTTTCGAGACTGCTGTCCAGAGGATCTGTGAAAGGACTGCTTCTTTAAAAGTTTACTGGTTGGCCTTGTACATGACCTATACCGACCAGATGGCCTTGCCAGAATCCTGAAGGCAAGTAATAAGTTTCTCAGCCTCGTCCCCAAAGAGGACCGAGCCCTTAAAAGGGAGGTACATTATTTCGGTCTGAAGGTCCTGGGTAAAGCCAGAGACCTGAAACCATGAGTGGCGCAGGATACAGACACTGGTAGCTGCTGTCCTGGTGGCCATATCTGCTGTATTACGAGGTGCGAAAACATGCGTGCCTACGTCTGAGCCTGACTTCAATAGATCCAAAAGCTCCATCTTCTGTGGCACATCCAGCAGAGCTTGGACCAATTCTAAGCTCTTTTCCCACAAGGCATTTTGATACTACATCATGTAGGTGAGAAAATTCAAGAACCTTATAGAGCAGGTGGCTGAGGTGTAGACTTTCTTGCTTAGCTGGTCCAAGTGCTCAGACTCCTGGTTGGGAGGCTGGTTGCTAAGGTGCTTGGGCCTCTTGGACCTGTCATGGACAGCAGTGATTACCATGGAGTCAGCCACTGGATGTTCAGCAAGGAAGGGCTCATCCTTCTTGGACACAGCCAAAGAAGAAGATGGGTGCATCCAGGCTAGCTTGGTAAGGTCCTGGAAGGTGTCTACCAGTGGGGACACCACTAAAGGCTTAGGCTCCTTTTGGTGAAGGTACTTGACCAGCCTACGCCGCTCTGGATCCAGGTCTTCTGTCTCCTAGCAGTTATTAGCCTGGATATGCCTCATGACATACATGAATGTTGGCTCGTCAGGAGGGGACCTAGGGGTATCCTTGTGGTCCAGGGCGGGAGGACGACTCCTGGGTTCAGAGGCCCTGGAGGATGAGGAAGTCAAGCTGCGGCTTGAGTCCTCAAAGTTAGAGGAGGAAGAGGAGTTCCCATGTCAGCTTCTGCCCTTGGAGTGGTGCCAGCGTCGGTCTAAAGACCTAGAAGGTGAGTACCCATGCCTTCGGCCCATGTGCTTAGAACGGCCCCTATGCCTGTTGTCAGGGCGTGGAGAAGGGCTCTTGGGTGGCGGAGTAGGCTCCCTGGGTTCCAGCATAGTCTCTACTGTAGTTGGCTTGGTAGGAGTGAGGAGAGGCTTGGCAGGGAAGAGGTCGCTTTTGTGTCATTCTGGACAGGTGTTTGACGATGGAGGCGCAGGTGTCTTCCACCGTCTGCTCCTGTTTTTTCTATCTCAGAAATGTTGCCAGCATAAAGTCCCTTGTGCCCCCTCTGGACCTCCCCACTTTGATGCATGCCTTAGTTACATCAAGGCTCGACTACTGTACCGCGCTCTACCTCGGAGTAGCGGGAGGATCTCTCTGCAGGCTGCAGCTGGTGCAGAACGCAGCTGCCCGGTTACTTACTGGGCAGCCAAAATGTTGCCATATTACACCGGTACTGCATGATCTGCACAGGCTGCTGGTCAGGTGAAGGATCCTCTTTAAGGTGGGTCTTCTCACCTATAAGGCCCTACACATGGCCAGGGCCCTGGTTACCTGTCCAACCTTCTTGCACTGGCTCTCTTGGTCTGCCCCATCTGCTTCTCCTGTGGGGGCCCCCTAGTGATTCCCAGGATGAGGCTAAAATCATCTGGCAAAAGGGCTTTTAGTGTTGCCACCCCATCCTGTGGAATCCGCTACCCTTCGGGGTTAGGGGGCTCAAACCTTGGAGGTATTCAAGGCCTGCCTTAAGGCCCTCCTATTCACCCAGGCCTTTCCCAATTCAGCTGTTAGTCTGCTGGTATAGATATAATTCTCTGCACCGCTTTTTAAGTTTACTTTTTATATAGATTTGTTTTTTGTGGATTTGATTGTTTCTTTCGTTTTCTTTTACTGTTTATGGACCTATTTATGTATATTTGTTTATCTGATTTGTACGGCACCCAGAACCGGGATTGGGCATCTTTTAAATAAACATTGCCTTTCCTTTGCCTTTTAACCTCATTCCACCAAAAAATGAAAAAGGTCCTTCACCTTACTAAGAGGTATCTGAGGGGCTGATGGGCCAGCAGATGCCTGGGGCTGAGGGCTGGCAGGCGTCTGGACAGCTGGCATGGGATGCCCGGGAGTCGGGTCCTTGGGAGTTTGAACCTTGGATGTCAGGCCCTTCGGCGTCAGTGTAGGGGAGACAGTCATGTCTACTGGTGATGCGGGAAGGGCCAGTGATGGCTGGGGTGCCGTCGAATTCAATGTCAAAGTACCGGGCGTTGAAGGAACGGGTGTCTGCTGGCGCCAATCTGGGGACACAGCCACCACTGGTTGAACAGAAGCCCACGGTGAAGACACCATGGAATGGGGCAGAGGCGTCATGGAAGCCGTAGAGGTGGATATATGCTCCTGGCATCAGGGGGCCTTATCTGAAGGCTTAGAGGCCGTAGCTGACACCAAGGCTGGGCGGACGACAAGTAAGGACCTGCTGTCTGAAGTAATATCGGCCGTGCTGAGGAGGAGATCGAAGACTTGGGAACAGCCTTCACCTTCAGGGGCTTCAGAGCAGAGACCGAAGTCCGGGACCCTGACGAACCTCTGCCTGCCGTCAGCACTAAGGCAGGAGGATTATCCACTAGGGAAAACGGTCCAACCTCCCGTGGGAGGAGGAACCACAAGCGGTCCTCTTTTTCTGAGGAGACCAGAAGCGGTCTTCTTGTGAGGAGATCAAGAACCCGTCCCACGGGCAACTGATGCACTAAGTAAGGATTTGTTTAGATTAAATGGCTGGCTCAAACGATGTTGCTTTGGGAGGGGGCATATTTTTATTTACCATTGGCAGGATTTCCAGGGCTTTCACCTGTATGCAAGTGATGGTTTACATCTAAATAAACTGGGCAAACGTATACTAGCTCAGCAACTTAGGAACACAATAGCTAGCCATTTAAACTTCATCAACAGGGGGACTTCAAATCCAGGACCATATTTACAAGTAATACCCCACACTCAAACTGGAATTTTTTATTAATCGATGCCAGAAGCATAAAGAACAAGCATGATGAGCTCCAGTTAACACTACATGCCTACAGAATTCATGTCTGTGCTATTACTGAAACCTGGTGGCAGGAAGAGGATACCTGGGATAAATATATCCCAGGTTACACACTATATAACAAAGACAGATCTCAGTCCAAGGGTGGAGGTGTAGCACTATATATCTCTGACTGCATTCCTTCTGAACATTTGGACACATCCAAATGGGCAGATTCTGAAGTTTTGTGGATTAAACTTACTCCACCACAGACTAAGAATATTAACCTTGGTCTTGTGTATAGGCCACCATCTATTAGGACTCCAGAGGATACTATTCTACTAGATTTTATAAATCGGTTAGCTTCAGCAGAGAATGTTATATTAGCAGGTAATTTGAATCTCCCTAGAATAAACTGGGACACACTAAGAGCAAATACCGTTAAGGAGACCAGTTATTTGGAAACATTTAATTTGGCAGGATTGGAACAATATGTTTCCAAAAATACCAAGGACAACCATATTTTGGACCTGGTACTGAGCAACTTAAACAACCATATCCATAATTGTACGGTATTGCCACACTAGGCTCTAGTGACCATTCTATGGTTAGTTTCCAATACTTGGGCTCCTTAGGGAAAACTATTGGTCATAAAAAAAAATCATATTTCTAAATTTTTGTATCACAGTCTTTACTTAACCAGGCGATCACCGTTGAGCAAGTTCATTTTCAAGGTGGACCTGGGTTTGTTAACAAGGAATAAGGGACAATATACATGGGATGCAACACACAAGAAAATAGTAATAATACAAATAAAGTGAGATACAATAATACAGTATATACAAAGTATCAGCAGGTAGCATTGACAGTAGTATATGTTTGGAACAGAAGATACAGCTAGTTTTGGGTAGGACACAATGTTTCATAAAAGTAAAAGAAATGTACATATCAGGTGCACCGAATACAAATAAAACTTAATATAAAAAGATATATAGTGATACGGTATGGAGAATTTAGAGCTGGAACCAGGGTCAAAGGAATGTGGAAGGGAAAGATATGGGGGTAGAAAAAGGGGAGAAGGAAGAGTCGATTACAGATGTGATCAGTCTTTTAACAGTAGTAATTAGTGTGTGTTTGGACTTATAGGAGTCACTATTTAGGGTAGACAGGCAGAGGACTCCTCATTATGATGTAGATATAGATATGTAAAAGCTGCTAGGCTGATGGGGTGAGTTAATTTCAAAGTTTTTTTGCAGCTTGTTCCACAGTTGAGGGAGCACAAAGCTGATGGCTGCTCTGCCAATGCGAGATTTTGCTTTGTAAACATAAAGGTAGATATATGAGGTGCTTCTTAGGGCATAGTTCTCCAGAGTGCACAAAGGTAAACAGACAGAGATATACTGGGGCAGTTTATTTGAGATAGCTTTGTATGTCCAAACCGCAGCATTTTTTGCCGCCTGTGTTAAGGATGACCATCCCACTGCCGGTACAATGCACAGTGGTGGGCTGAGTATGGAAGACCTGTGATAAATCTTATGGCTCTGTGATAAAGTGTATCGAGTTTGGCTAGGGTACCTGCAGGTCCCTGACTATATAGAAAGTCTGCGTAATCCAATAGGGAAAGAAAGGTAGTTTGAACCAGTTTCAGTTTAGCGCCTCTTGTGATGAGATTATTAATCCTAAAGAACAGACCAAGTCTTTGTCTAAGTTTCTAGCCAGTTCTTCTAAGTGATCTGTGAAAGTAAGTCTATGGTCTAACCAGACCCCCAGGTACTTGAACTTTGGTACGTAGTCCAACTGCTCACCTAGAATGGTAGTGATCTGCGGGAGTGTCCCAGCAATTGCAGGATTTATTGCATTTTGAAGGGGCGAGAGGAACATTGCTTTGTTTTTTTTTCATTTAAGAGCAGTTTCTGGTTTATAAGCTGATGCTGCAGCAGATTAAATTCATTTTGAAGGGCTTTACAGGCCACTTCAGGTGTGGGACTACTAGCATAGAGTACCGTATCATCCGTGAATAGGTGTATTTGTGCTTCTTTGATGGGGGCATCTATGTTGTTAATATAAATGGTGAAGAGCAAGGGACCAAGAATGGAACCTGCGTGTACACCCTCAATAGGGGTTTTGTGGAGAAACTTCCTTCTGCCTTTACTTGTTGAAGTCGTCCTGAGAAGTAGTTGGAGAACCATTTAATGGATAGGGAATCCAAACCAATGTTCCGAGGGACGACATAGAAGCAACTGTGATCAACGGTATCAAACGCCTTTGCTTAGGTCCAAGAAAACTGTAAAGTTTTTTTTTGTCTAATTCAAGCTGCCAGTCGTTTGTCACCTTGGCTAGAGCAGAGATTGTACTGTGCTGTGCTCTAAAACCGGATTGTAACGGGTTGAGCAATTTTTCTGATTCAAGGTACTTCCGAAGCGGGGAGTTCACTATTTTCTCCAGCATCTTTGACAAGATTGGAAGTAGGGAGATTGGCCTGTAGTTATTGAGGTCAGTAGGATCTCCTGACTTAAACAAAGGTTAGCTAATTATGGCCAAATGAATAAGGACCTAGTAGCATGGAACTGGAAATCTGATTCTGAAAACCAAACTGTTTCTTTGATGTAGGATAGGTTATATAAAAAAATTCACTCATTGGTTCAGAAGCATGTACCACAGAAAAACAAATATAAAGGGATAAAAAAAAATTCCTTCCCCTTGAATGACCTCTTCAGTGAAAAAATTAACTAACAATAAGAACAAAGTATACAAAAAGGCAAAATGCCTGGGAACACTATAAAAAAATGTTTAAAAAATGTAAAAAACAACACAAAAAAAAACATTGCCTCGGTAAAAAGAAATTATGAGTTAAATTTGGCTACTAGGGTTCAAGATCATTATAAAACATTTTATTCATACATAAATAGCAAAAAGGGACAAAATAGCAATATTGGTCCCCTAAAAGCCCCAGATGGTACTCTAATAACTGAGCATACTGAGATGGCAGAGAGGTATAATAATTACTTCTCTTCTGTCTTTAATAAGGGCTTACAGATCAGAAATGGTATAGGTAATAAGGACTATTCAGCATTTAGTTTCAAATTAGATGTCGCCAATGCAGCAAGCAGACTCAGGAAAATAGACCAAAATAAAGCACAAGGGCCTGATGGCATACACCCCAGGTTGATTAAAGAGCTTGCAGATGTTCTAGCCAGCCCAGTCACTCATCTTTTTCAGAAATCTCTAGAGGAGGGTGAAGTCCCTAGGGACTGGAGACAGGCTGTGGTCACCCCTGTTCATAAGAAGAGATCAAGACAGGAGATAGAGAACTACAGGCCTATTAGCCTGACTTCTGTTTTGGGTAAGACCCTCAAGGGCATCATAAAAGACTACATCATTGATTTTATGAGTCTGTCAGGAGCCATTGATTATAAGCAGCATGGGTTTACCAAAGGGATGGCATGCCAAACCAATTAGTTGGAGTTTTATGGAAAGGTTAGCAAAGCCTTGGATATGGACCACTCTACGGACGTCATTTTCCTTGACTTTACCAAGGCATTTGATAAAGTTCCACATGTACAGCTGGTTAATGCTTTAACTTCATGTTAATATAGTTCAGTAGGTTGAGTCATGGTTGCATGGGAGAAGACAGAGAGTTTGTATTAGGGGTGAATACTCAGGCTGGGTGAATGTTACCAGTGGAATATCCCAGGGCTCGGTTTTGGGCTCTTGCCTTTTTAATTTATACATTTCCTCGATGCATGTACAGTCGGGGGGTATGGCTCTCAAAATTTGCAGACGACACTCGCCTAGGTTACCCTATAAATAACCAGGAGGACAGGGACATCTTACAGGCAGCCCTTACTGATCTAGAGTTAAGGGCCCAAATAAAGAAATCAACATTTAATCTAGAGAAGTGCACTGTTATGCATTTAGGGGAACATAATAAACAATTTAACTATATACTGGAAGGCAGGGCACTAAAAGTAGTCCTTGATGAAAAAGACTTAGGCATTAGAGTAAGTAATGACCTAAACTTCAAAATGCAATGTAGCCAGGTTGTTAAAAAAGCTGGCAGCATATTCCTTTGTATTCATAGACACATTAAGAGCAGGGATAAAGAGGTCTTAATTCCCCTTTACAACTCACTAGTGCACCCACACATGGAGTATTGCACCCAGTTTTGGGCTCCAGGCAACAGAGGGGTCATTAAGGCCCTCGAGAGGTTTTAGAGGAGGGCGACAAGGAGGATTAGTGAAGTTAGAGGTCAGAACTATGAACAGAGGCTACAACATTTGGGTATGTTTTCCCCGGAGTACCATAGATTGAGGGGCAATATGTGCCTGAACTATAGGGCCCTATCAGATGCACAAATGTGGGAACAATTAGGCTTGGTATTGAAAGTTCAGTCACATAATACCAAAGCTCACCCTTTCAAATTATTCAAGGATAAATTCACAACTAAAAAAGGGAAATGTTGGTTTAACATCAGGGTGATGGAGATTTGGAATACCTTACCATGCAAGGTTGTGGACAGCAAAACTATGACAGAGTTTAAAACCAAGCTTGATAATCTTGTTATAAGTAAGGGCATTAAGGGTTATTCTTACTATCTTAAGCGAGCACAATGGACTAACGTCTTTATATGCTCAATACTACCTATGTTAATGTGTCCAGGTCTTCTCCTTGTCCTTAGCCTGGGACTTGTGCTGCCCCAAAGACTTATTTTCCCAGTGCGTCACTGATGATGTGGAGGCTCCCCGAGATGGAGGAGGAAGAAGAAGGGCTTTTCCCTGAGGACTGCTTCTGCATGGCAGCTAGTTATTTTTCAAGATGGTGGCTTTTGAGGGCCTTCTTGCAGCGAATCCTAGTCCTTTGGTTACAGCTCTGGAAGTGCTGGCTAGCCTCTGTATCGTGGTCTGGGCCCAGACAGAGGAGGCAGGCTGCGTGGCCATCCTTCAATGGGAGCTGCTTGTCGCACATGCACTTGGACTTCCGCCGCTCAACTGAGGAAGTTGGAGAAGACGATATGCAGAGTAAAAGAAATCACTATTTTTTTTTTTTTTTTTTTTACAATTGTGTATTTTTCCCCATTTTCTCCCCGGATCCCGGTGCGCACACTCATGCTGGGTAGCGGCTCAGCCCCTTCTGGCCCCACCCTGCCACCCCCTCTGCTTCCCATTGGACCTCCACCTGATGGGAGGGGAACTACGGAGGGGCGAGCAACCTCCCCGGGAGAGGAGAGCTGCCTTTCAGCTGCTCGATCCTGCTCCTCCCCCCGTGCCAGCTCCCTGATGTCCCGAGGTACTTCCTGAACCTGGGTTGCCAGCATGACACAAGAGAAATCACTATTTTTCAGAAAATAAAAGAAACATGGGTAAATGCGCAATGGCAGTCAACTGTAGCAGGAGGCGTCCGTGGAGCCGATGCCAATGGGTTGACGGAGGGAAAAGAACTGAGGTGGGGCTGGGGACAGCCCTTTTATACTACTGGCTGACATTGAGGGTGGGCTGACATCAGGGGGGCCGGCCCCACTAAAGACTGCTAGCTAGAAGTTTTCCGTGGGGTCCTGGCGCCAGGCTGCTTAGTCCTCATGGTTACAGCCTGCTGCAAGAGCTCCAATTCAAAGTAAGATCCCATATTTCAAACAATGTGGATCTAGTTCACTATCCACACTTTGGCAGACTCCAAGCAGTCCCCCAAGAGAACGAGGCAAGGCCCGCACCTCTATTTGGCAACAGAGGCTGGAGGACTGAGGACCCAAATGCAGCATCCTGACTGCTCATAATGTTGATGCTGTAATGGTAGATGGTGTGTGCTTTATTCCAAACTGTAGCCCTTCATACCTCCGCAATGAGGATGTCCCTGGAAACAGCCACCGAGGTAGCAGTATGTCTGGTGGAATGAGTCCTAAGCCCCTTGGTCGACTCCCTACCAGCGAACATATAGCAGACGTCAATGCAAGATGTAATCCACCTGGCAAACATTCGTTTTTCTGCCGGTCTTCCAGGCATGGCTTCAGCGTATGGTACAAACAGCTGGCGAGCTCATCCCAAACTCTAGCAGTGTGCTCTTTGCAATACAAGAGAGCCCCCTACAGGTACAGGATACAGAGACTGTGGTAGGCCTCTGAGATTAGGTTGGTAAAATATGCCAGAAGTTTGATCACCTGGTTAAGGTGAAACTCCGATACAACCTTTCAGAGGAACTTCAGGTTGGGGCAAAGGACAACCTTGTCCTTGTGGAAGACCAGGTAAGAAGACTCCACTGAGAGTGCCTGGAGCTCACTAATCCTTCTGGATGAAGTGATGGCCACAAAAAAAAGGCAATCTTCCACAACAGATGTGATATCTCACACCCGTACACTGGCTCAAATGATTTGCCCATGGACACTGCCAACATCAGCAGGAAGTTCCACAGAGGTGGAAGTTCATGCAACTGAGGGGACAAGTGAGCCAAACCTTTGAAAAAGCACCCGATCACCTTCTCCTGGGCCACCGTCAGCATACCGGCCTGCACCCTGTATGCAGGGATGGCTCCCAGGTGCACCTCAAGGGTTGTCGCTCAAAGGCCTGACTGATATAGGGACCATAGGTAGACAAGGATGCTTGCTATGGAGAAGGTAAAGGGACCATGCTCCTTACCCTGGCACCAGATCCAGAACCTCTTCTACTTCAATGCATAACATTTACAAGTCTACTCCTCACGGGATGTCTCCACAATGTGGAGGATGTCTTCCGAAAAGCTCAGAGCCTGGAAAGTACAGTTACGTAGGAACTTACCATAACAGCAGATCTTTGAGAAAGGTTCCTTCAGTAGGTCATTACATATAGGACTGACGCCACCTGGCTTCAGGCAGGACGGCAGACTTTTCTAGCAATCCCTGACGGGGATATATAGTGGGCAGTCCCCACGCCCGCCCTCCAGTTCTCCCGCCGGAGCCAGGAAGAGGCCTGACAGCAGGAGCAAACAGGATTTGGAGTCCCTGTATAAGAAATAAAATGAGGAGAAGGAGGGAGGGGAAAAATATGACCTACCAAAGGAACCTCTCTCAAAGATCTACTGTCACAGTAAGTTCCTACATAACTGTACTATCTTACAAGAGGGTTCCTTCAGTAGGTCATTACATATAGGACTGAGTTCCAAGCAGTCCCTTCAAAGAGAGACCAAGAGAAACAAGGGAGGAGGAGAAAATAACTCCAACAGAAACTGGGCACCAGAATGGACCCAGCCTAGGACAGAAGGCTCTGCAAGACAGCCAGGCTGAAGCCAGCCCTCCGCCTAGAAGCAATGTCCAGACTGTAGTGTTTAGTAAAAGTATGGACAGAACTCCAAGTAGCTGCAGTGCAGATATCAGCCGAAGAGACTTCACACAATAAGGCAGAGGAAGCAGCCATGCCCCTGGTAGAATGACCGCTAATGGGACCCGGCAGAGGTTTTTCGTACTTTTGGTAACAAAACCAAATATAGTTGCCTAACCATTTGGAAAGGCACTGCTTTTAAACCACTTTGCCCTTTGATCTGGGGCAAAAGAAACAAAAAGCTGATCGCAGCTATGGAAATCCTTGGTTCGGTGTGTGTAGCACCGGAGGATCCGATGGACGTCCATGGTGTGCAGGAGTGCCTCACCTCTGTTCGAAGGGGACAGAAAGTAGACTGGAAGCTTTACTGATTGGTTCAGTGTGGCTTCTGACACCACCTTGGGTAAAAACTTAGGATTTGTCCTGAGGACCGCACAGTGCTTGTGGAAAATAAGATAAGGCTCTTTAGAAACCAGAGCGTGAAGCACCTAAATCCTTCGAGCTGATGTAATGGTAACTAAAAATAACGTCTTCCAGGAAAGGAAGAGCAAATCACAGCTCATGGCCGGTTCAAATGGGGGAAGAGTGAGCGTCTCCAACACAAAGTTTAAATCCCAAGGTGGAGTTGGGTTGCGGATGGGGGATTTCAGATGGAGGATCCCATTCAGAAAGGTTTTTGAGACCTCCAACTGTGCCACGGGTTTACCATCCACCAGCTCGTGGTACGCTGAAATTGCCGAAAGGTGGACCTTCAAGGAGGAATAAGACAGACCTGACAAATGAAGGAGGTATTCCATGACTTGTGGGGTGGATCAAGAAAAGGGGTTTCACTTTTTGGAAGTAGCCCAGATGGAAAAATGTTTCCACTTCATGGCACAAGTGGAACAAGTGGGGGGGTTTCTAGCCTCTAAAAGAACCTGTGCTACCCGAGAGGAGACCCCACAGTGAGAAATCGCTGTGTCTGCAGGAGCTACACATGAAGATGCAGGATCCTGAGCCCTGGATGAACAAGGCGACCTTGATCCTGAGTCAAGAGGTCATGAGTCACTGGAAGTGGAACCGGTGGTTCCCTCGATAGCTGATGTAACAGCGGGAACCAAATTTGTCTCGGCCAGAGAGGGGTGATGAGAATCATCCTCACCTTCTCTGCCTGAAGCTTGAGAAGGACCCTCTGGAGAATGGAAAACGGAGGGAAGACTTACAAAAATTTCCCTGTCTAGGAGAGAGACAGCGTGTCATGCCAGAAAGCACCATGCCCTGGAACTGGAAAGTTTTGCATTTTATTGGGAGGTGAAAAGGTTGATTTCCGGATGCCCCCATCTTAGGAAAAGAGATTCTGCCACTTCCTGATTTAATTCCCATTCGTGAGTTAGGGTCAGAGACCTGCTGAGACTGTCCGCCAGGACATTTTGAATGCCTGGAACATGCACAGCTACTAGGGCTAGATTGTGCTGGACTGCCCAGTTCCACACCCGCATTGCCTCCCTGCACAGGGGGTATGAGTGAGTTCCTCCTTGTTTGTTGAGGTACCAGACTACCGACACACTGTCTGTTTGGACCAGCAGTGATCCTTTGGGAAGGAGGGTCTGGAAGGCCTGTAAGGTGTACAAGACTGCCCTCATCTCCAGAACGCTGATGTGTAAAGGTGCTTCCAAGCTGGACCACAGTCCTTGAGCTTGGTGCTCCCCCAGATGTGCTCCCCATCCCACATTCGATGCGTCTGTAGTTAGGGATGCCAAAGGACACCAGTACCAGATGGTCCAGGAGTTGGTCCCACTGCACGCGCAAGGACCACTGAGTAACTCTCATGTGGAGTCTCGCCAGGGGAACAGTAGTGATGGAGGCTGCCATCAGGCCAATAAGGCAAAGGATCTCCTGGGCCGGGATGGTCCTGGACGAAGCCACCCATGAAGCCTGACAGATCAGGGTCTCCACCCTGTCTGGAGGAAGAAAGGCTCTGCATTGGACCGTATCCAAAACCACGCCAGTGAATTGTAGTCTCTGAGATGGGGTCATGGATGACTTGGGAACACTGACTGTAATCCCCAGTCTGCCAAAGAGGTCCAGGGATAATGAGAGAGCCTCCAGTAAGGAGTCCCTGGATGGGGCTGAAATCAGCCAATCATCCAGGTAAGGGAAAACTGCAATACCTTGGTGGCGTAAAGAGGCCAACACCACCGCCAGGCACTTGGTAAACACCTGAGGTGCTGAGGACAGACCAAAAGGGAGCGCCTGAAACTGGAAGTGCTCCCCTTAGAATTGGAACCACAGGAAACGGCGGTGGCTGGGGAAGATCGGGATGTGCAAGTAAGCATCCTGCATGTCCAGAGCGCACAACCAATGATTCTCCAGAAGGAGTGGGAGGAGACTGTGCAGCGTCAGCATCCAGAACTTTCTGTACTCGACAAACTGATTGAGGCTGCTCAAGTCGAGAATGGGTCTGAAGTCTCCCATCTTTTTTGGAACCATGAAAAAAATGGGAGTAAAACCCCCTGCCCCTTTGATGGAGGGGAACACGCTCTATTGCTTCCTTGAGCAAGAGGGCTTTGAACTTCTTCTCAAATGAGAAGAGCCTGATCCCTGCAGTAAGAAGACCTTTTTGGTGGAGATTCAGGAGGAATTTCCAGGGTCTCAATGGTGTGTCCGACAGACACCACCTGCAGGACCCATTCGTCGGAGGTTATTGCCTTCCATTCCTGCACATGGCGGGCAAAACTCCCCCCCCCACCTGCTCCTCATTGTGAGACTGAGGAGTTAGTGGGGAAAGGGAGTCAGGAAGTGGCAGGATGTTCAGGGAGAGGACCCCCCTGCACATCTCTGGTTTTTGGAGGCCGGAGGAGTGGCGGGACCCATGGACTTGCGTTTGCCCTGGCGTTGAGCCGGGGCCTGCTTCCTCTGCCTCCAGGTCCTTTTCCGAAAGGGCTGCTGCTGCTGTTGAGTGCCCAGTCAGTACAACATGGACCTCACTGATCTGAGGGCGAGGCCTCTGTCCTGAAGATCAGTAGTAATATCTTTGGTGTCCCCACCAAAAAGCACCCAGCCCTGAAACGGGGCATCCTGAATCGCCGACTGTACCTCATTGGCGAGTGCAGAGATGCGAAACCAGGAATGCCGTCTCAGGGTGATGGCAGTTGCCGAGGTGCGAGCTACAGAGTTGACGGAGTCATATGTAGTCCGCAAAGCATGCCTACAGGAAAAGCGGGAGAGGCGGAGATCCTTAGCAAGCTTCTCTTTGAGGCTCGAGGGTTCCATCCTCTGGACTCGGGCCTCTAACTTGGCTAGGGTAGTCTTTTGGTGCGACACCACGTGGGCCATATAGTTGAGGGATCTGAGCGCACACGTGGCCAGAGCATAAACTTTTCTGCCGAACTGGTTCATCTGCCTCGACTCTGTCTGGAGGAGAGGTGCTCATGTGCTTTGGTGCGGCAGAGTGATCATGGGCAGCTGAAATGATGAGAGAGTCCACCTTGAGATGTGTCTTAAGAAAAGGAGCTTCCTTCAGTGCCCGGTATATCCTGTCTGCCCTCTTGGGGACAGCCAGGAGAGAATGAGGCATCTGTCAGACCGTAGAGGTGAGGTCCTGGTGAGGTCTGATCCAGGGAGACGTCAGTCCTATATGTAATGACCTACTGAAGGAACCCTCTCGAAGTAAGATCTCTTGCTGCTCAGAAACCAAGCTGAGAGGTGCAGGGATTGAAGATCCAGATGAAGGACCTTCCCCTGTTGTCTGGTCAGCAGGTCTGGGCAGAGTGGCAACCTCCATGCAGGCACACTGCTGAGGCTAAGGCAATCTAGATACCAGAACTGCCTGGACCAGTCTGGGGCTATCAGGATCATATGTGCCTTGTCCTGCCAAGCCTTGTTCACAATCCTGTGGAACAAGGGGAAGAGAAGGAATGTGTACACGAGGCCTGGGGTCCAGGGCCTCGAGAAGGCATCCCCCAACAGTGTCCCAGACAGTGGCGGGGCAGGCAGAAAACAGTCTTAGTTTTCTGTTCCCCAAAAGGCAAACAGGTCCACCAGAAGGGTACCCCACTGAGAGAAAAGGTGGATTACTACTTCTGAATATAGGGACCACTTGTTCGATATCTTTCTCACCTCGCTGAGAGCGTCTGCCAGCTGACTGCTCACTCCTGCAACATGGACTACCAGAAGACCTGCGTCCAGGCTGTGCATGAGTGTCCAGGTACAGAGAGCCTCCCGATACATTTGAAGGGAGTGTGTCCTGCCCTGCCTGTTCAGGTAGGACATGGTCGTGTTGTTCATCTGGACCTGCACAATCTGACTCCAGATCAATGATGCAAACTCCATCAGAGGCAGACCCACTACACAGAGCTCCAGCTGGCTGATGTGGTGACCAGACCTGTGGGCTCTGTGGGCTCCCAGGTGCACTCCCTACCTTACCAGGGATGCATCCATTATAAGCATGACAAAGAGTTCTGGCTGGACAAATGGGATTCCTTCCTCCAGATGCTGTGGGTTCAGCCACCACTGGCTGGTATACCACATCGGTTGGGTCATTACATGCAGCTGGTCAAAGTGACCTAGGCATTGGGATCACTGTCAGCCCAACTCCCACTGCAGGCGACGCATCCACCAGCAAGCCCAAAGGAGCACGCTGGTGGAGTATGCCACGTACTCCAGCAGCCACAGAAAATCTTTCAGGAAACAAGCGCCCAACCTGAAATGATCAGGCCAAGAAGGTAAGATTCAGTGCTCGGTCCATATGGAGTCTAGTTCTGCCCCCATGAACTTGATCACCTGGGACTTGGCTGGGTTGACCAGAAGGCCCAAGTTCCAACAAGTCTGGAGGGCCAGTTCTCTGGAACTCTCCACTGCCTTTTTTTTTTTTGTTTAAATTGTTTTTTTTTTTAATTCATATTTATTGCATTTTGAAAAATACAACATCGGCACATAGTACAAGCATGCATGCATGCCAGCTACAGCAATCTATCTGTTATTCAGAAGAAGCATAATAAAAGTTCATACAGTCATACGTGAGCATCTGTAGTCTGTCTGTAACCACAAATGGGGGAAAACCACATTTAACAGCACAGATGATACTCATTTAGAACCACAATGCAGTCAGTGCCGAGTTGGAGACTAGTTTTAAATGAATTAATGCACAAGGTAAACCTCCATGCCATTCAGGCAACCTTAGTGGGCTCCATTATACTCGGTGTATACAAACTCATTACTAGGCAAATTCTGCTCAATACCCAGCTTCAGTATGTCACTTACATTACTAACATTTACGCTTAGTGTCGGCACAATAGTTTGCCAACCTTATGAACAAACTGTTCATTTTTACATTGCAAATAAAGACAATTGCGACCTACTATAACATCTACTTTATCTTACAGAAACAGAATTATCAACTTTAGATACCAAATGCAAATTTTAAGACCAGGTTCTACATGCTAGGTATCCCTTCCACAATTTTGTGTGCCACTGAAAGGGATATACCTAGCTAAAACATGGTTGCATTACTATGACCAATTCAGCTCCCTGAACCTCCACGAATGAAAGTAAAACCCACCTTCTGACTGTGCGTATGGTGCAAAAATACCACATGGTGAGTGCCATCTTAGGTATGCACTCTGAATTTTAGCAGTGAGCCAGTCTAAGTAAAAAACACAACATTTAAGCATTTTTTGTTTCTGTTGCAAAATATAAATACAAAAGTAGACACTGTATGCTGCAACCAGGGACTGCCGATCTCCCAAATCTCCTTCTGTTGTCTCAATACCTCTCTCTCATATCATGTATTATTAAACACAGTTAAGATACATTTTAAAACACCTCAGTTCATTTGTACTCCACATGGGAATTTAGGAAATGGCTTGGAAGTGTCCAACAGCGACAGCAAACATATCACTTGGATAAAAGTCTATAAGACAGTTTTTTAATAGACATTTTTTGTCTCCCTCAACACTCATAGCCAGTGTCACAGTTTGGGAATTTGGGAGTTTCGATGCAAAGTCACATGCAGCCTTCGGGTCAGTGAATGCATAATACTTATATTTTAAAGAGAACTGCAGTCTGGCAGAGTAAGCAATATGATACACTGTATCTGCTTTTTTGAGTTTATCCGCCACCCCCTCAATTGCTTTCTTCCTGAGTCTGGTGGCAGACAAACAGTCCGGAAAAAAAGCACTCTGGACTCACCCAGCATTAGTACCGATCCATTGTTCTTGGCATCCTGAAGGATTTCATCCCTGATGTAAGGAGAGGTTGTAGTGAATAACACAGTGTGTGGCCCTTCTCCTGCCCCAACCACACGGCATAAAGTAATCGGATAAACCCTATGGACTGAGAATTCCAACCCCTCCACATCTGGAGGCCATTTCTCAAGCTGCTCCAGAAGAGCCCAGACTGATGCTTGATCGTTAACCATTGTGTTGGTGGTGGCCAGTGCATGACCCACCACTTTATTAGCCTCCTACACCATACCAGCCATCGTGTCCAATTTCTGTTCCACCAAGACCAGTCTTTCTGTATGCTGGTCAAGTTTTTTGTCAAGCCACTGGTCACCTATTCCTCCAAGGGTCCTGCTCCCACCAGGTCTTGTTTTCCCCACTCCTGCCAGGTGAACCATTGCTCTTAAGGTTAGTAATGTTGTTTGGTAAGGTTATCTCTCACTTCATGTTGCAAAATTCCATTGAAGAGAAATGGAAAAAAACAGTTTTTATCATTAATATAATGCTGAAGCACAGAGCTCATGCAGAACATGTCTTTCTCGCTCCACCCCCTCTCCATGGCCTCTTTGGAACCCAGCTATCAGCCAGTAATCCCAGCTGGGATACACTCTAATGCCCTGGCACCGCTGGAAGGCCACCACCACTGCCTTGCGTTTGGTGAAGACCCTAGGTGTGGACAAGAGGCCAAAGTGCATGACCTGGAACTGATGACTTCACTTCCACACAGAGAGGATACTGTTAACAGCAATGTGACAGATGGACTGGGATGTGGAAGAACATGTGGAAGTCCAGGAAACAGAACCACATGCCCTGCTCCAGAGACAGAATGATCCAATTCAGAATGACCATCAAGAACCTACGCTTCTGCATGAACTGGTTCAGATCATGGAGAACCACCTGTAGAACCCACTTGCTCAAGGTAATTGTGGACCACTGTGGCAAGAAATAGCGCAACTGACACCTGACCAGGAGCTGGGCTAAGGGCTAAACTGAAAAGAGATGACACCTCAACAACCCACCACTGCGCAGCCTTGGAAGAGGGCACACGGGCTGCAGAGGTACTACCACCTCTGCCCCCACCTTTTTTCCCTGACCACCGAATTTGGTCTTCGGATGCCTGTGCTGAAACTACCCCTGCTGGGGCTGCTGCCAAGGCTGTTGTGGTTAAAAGGGCCAATACTGGAAGGCCTTCTTTTTAGGTTTACGAGACTTCTGGGATGTAGCCACAGAATCATGGGTTGCAATGGACTTCTTGATATGCATGAAATGTCCTTCCACTCCAGGGCAAGCAATGTGAGAAGGCAGTAAAGAGGGCTGGGGGGATACTGGGATGCAAAGGGAGAGGCATCACCAGTAGGAAACAGCAAGTTGTTGTCCCTCTGTAGAGACAGTTGGTGAGACCACATCTGGAGTACTGTGTTCAGTCCTGGAGACCCCATCTCCGCAAAGACATAGACAAGGTGGAGGCTGGCCAGAGGAAGGCAACCAAAAAGGTGCAGGGTCTGCACCAGAAGACATATGAAGAAAGACTAAAGGAGCTTAAGATGTATAGCCTCGAGGAAAGGTGGGAGAGGGGGGACATGACAGAAACTTTCAAATACCTCAAGGGAATCAACAAAGTGCAAGAGGGTAGCATCTTTCAGAAAAAGAGATGTGCAAGAACAAGGGGGCACAATTTGAAGATGGGGGATGGCTCAGAGGTAATGTGAGGAAGTATTTCTTCACAGAGAGGGTTGTAGATGCATGGAACAGCCTTCCTGAGGAGGTCGTAGAGTCAAAAACAGTAGGAGAATTCAAGAGCGCATGGGACAGACATAAGGCAATTCTAGTGGGGGGGGTAGGAGGAAGTAGGCTGTTGGTTAACTAGGATCTGCAGCTTATCTGTTAGGTAGGGAAATGGGCAGACTAGGGGGGCCAAGCGGTCCTTATCTGCCATCAAATTCTATGTTTCTGTGTTTCAGGGCCAAACAGGTCGGTGCCCAAGAAGCGATCATCGCCCAGCTTATGCTAAGTATCCACTGTTAAGATGAAAAACCTCAACCAAGCCCCAATAGTGACAGCTGTTGCCATGACACAGGCACAGGAGTTGCCCATGTCCAGAGTCATCTAGAGCAGGTGTTTAGCCAGTGATTGACCCTGGCCACTGACTAACTTCACTGGCAACTGTTTGTTGGCATGAAGATGGGAAGGTGGACCTCCAACACTCCCAGCTGGAAGTGGCCAAAGTTAGCCATCATAACAACATATCTGGCCTGACAGACCCAGTGATGCAACGGCATACACTTTTTTAGCTGGTTGGTCAATCTTCTTGGACTCCCTGTCTGAAGGCTTGTCCACGTCACCTTGGGCACCTGATTTTTGGAAGGGTCAGTCCAACATTAAGCCCTCAGCTGAGGGGGTGGTCAGAGAACCCAGAAAGAGAGCCCACTGAGACTGCATACTTGCTGGCCACATAGATGGAGGGTGCCAGGCAGGATGCTGGATACTGCCAAAGCTCCAGGGCCAGTCTCATGCTGGCCTCAGACAAGGGAAAGGCAACCCCCCAGGGAATCGTCCTCATCCAGTATGTCAGAAAATGGGTATTTGGCCCGCTTCCAGACCAACTCCAAGGGCACATTCATGGACTCAGACATAAGTCGAGTCAAAGCCCCAAAAGATACCAGCCCATGGTTGGTGGCCAACTCCTTGACTGATTCCCGGTCAAATGTGTGAATCCTGGTCAAGGCCATGGATGACTTACCTTTAAAGTCACTGGTGGAATCCTTGAACATGACCCTCGACCATTTGCCACCATGGACCACCCTGTATCTCAAGACTGGATGATCTCCACAGACAGCTGGTTTCAGCACGGCAATTCTTGGTTAGAGCTCCAAACAGAGGCTGCAGTGGAGGTGGCTCCACCCAAAGGGGCAGAGAAACAAACATACGAGATTGCCGAGAAGCATAGACTGGCATGGGAATGACCAGCTTAGGCCAAAGGACGGAAGGTCTGGGAGCAGAGCCCTACCCCTCCGGCAGTGGTCCACTGTTGCTAGAGGAGCTCCTTGTAGCAACATATTTTTAGCTGATGCTTCTCCTCACCGAGGATGAGGAGGAGCATTGATGGTGACGCCTCCTAGTTGAGCAGGACTGAGAACATGAGCAGCCCCTTGACCACTGACCCGAGGGTCAACATTGATGGGTGTCCTTCAGAGGGTTGTGATAAACTGCCTCCCTCAGCAGTTTAAGCACTAGAGGCATTGGAGGCATGCCCACCAGTGGAGGCTGCTCCTGAGGCAACCCAGCTGGGGAAACCAACTCAGCCACGTCCTCCAACATAAGGACTGGGAGAACAGGGGTCTGGAACATTGACTCCTCAATCTCTCACCTCCAACAGTCGATTGAAAGGCTTGACAAAGATCTCAACTGCCTACTTGACCAGAGTCAAGGGCAACAGGCCTGATGGGGCTACCATGGAGCCCTAAACCTTCCCCTTGACTGTGGGGAGCTCGACCAGGGTCAAGCAGTCAGGAGAGTCGAAACAGCAGGAACAGTGTGACCGCTCATGATCCCACAACCTGCAGCGATGCTTTTTGTATATTCTGCTATGGTGAGGAGGGCTCTCCCCAAAAGCCAGGCGGGCAAGACACAGTTCTCTGAAGTCGTCACGAGAACAACCCTTCGACGCTGGCCCCAGCCAGGAACAGCACCAAGACTGACAAGGAACTCACTGCAGCCATCACTGCCTCTTCTTTCATGACCGCAAGCTGAATAGCTGACTCAGCAGCCGCTGGGCCCTTTTTGTGGTTTTTTGACCAACCAAGGGCCAATCAAGCCTTGTGGTCTTTGATGGAAGATGGCAGCATGGGCGGCACAGATTTCATCCCTTGATGTCATGTTAATCAACCAGGCAGTACAAGCACATGTTACATGGGACTGTCTGTGGCCAGCATTTTCTGCCTGCACCTGGTGCAGAACTTGAACCCCATTTTTTTGCTGTCTGTCGCTAATCATGAAGCAGTCTAAAGACTGCAGGAGCAACTTTAAGTGGAATACGCACTTGCAAAGTTGAAGATTCACCAAGAAAGAATTTGAACAACTCGAAATCCTTCAACACCACAAAGCTGAGAAGAAGACCTGCCCCTTCCAGTGGAAAGAAAGATCTGACGTGATGGGACAGAGCAGGAAGATATACCACCTGGATGGGGGGAGGAGCTTAGCTTGAAAACTTCCGATGACGACTCGGCCATCTCTGTAAAGACTGCCAGAGTGTGGACAGTGAATTGTGTCCACACTGTTAGAACTAAAATTCTATCTATGTTATGTTGGGTGTTAACCAGTAAGGGAAGGCAATAATGATTTATACCGATGAGCTCAGAGTGAGTCACAGTATATATAATAACACACAGCATTTATGAAAATAAATTTATAAAAGTTAAATGCTAAACACACTTTTTTAAGGAATGGGCTCCCACCCCCAACAAGCTTACCCTCTGGTTTAGCTTTTGACAGTAAGAGCAGCATTTTTCTCATGCCGCAACTTACCGTATTTTAATTCACAAAAGTCCGAAACCCAGAAGTATGGTGGATGCAGGGGAGACTCCATTTGCTGAAAAGGTGCAGCGCCGCACTGCTCGCTTCAATACAGTGCTGCTGTAAGTCATATTTGGGGTGTCAAGACCCCTGGGGAAGCAATAAAATTAGCATAATAAACTACCGCCAATGCTGCACTTATAATAGTAGTGGTAGGAACCACGTCACTAAATGGGTGTAACACCCATGAACACTTGAGCCTGCTCAGTCTGGTCCCCTCTGCACTTCCGTGTTCAGCCGAACATTTCGGTGTTTTTTTTTTTTTTTTAATTAAAGCACTTTATGAAAAATAATGCCGATTTCAGTCTCGGACTCCCACAACAGTATTGCAAGGTATGTGAGGACGGGAGGGGGTTGCATCGCTATTTTGCAGGTCACCTTTAAGGAGCAGAATTATACCTTTTGGGACCATGGGGCACTCTAATAAGGGGTGGCCCAGGCGGAGGGAAAGTTCAACCACCAACTACCTCACAGGCCACTACCTCAGAGAATTTGCTACTGGGAGCTGGAGTTGGAGTCGATCCACCTTGGAAATCGTTAGTGACCTCAATGCAAGTGATTGTTGGGAAAGTGGAAACAATATTAAAATGCCATACCGAACAAGATGTCAAAATTGAGGTTGCCATGAAGATCACAAGCTCTGCAGAAGCACAAACCACACAAGCGCTCGCAGCCACTAGCCGCACAGCCCAAGGAAATGCGCAATTGAAATATAGCTTGGAGGTCCTAGAAAATGCTAACAGGGCCTCTAATATCCATGTGTTGGGGCTCCCTGAGGGGAACAAATGCAAATGACTTGTATTTCCTACAGAACTGGCTCCCGAAGGCTTTAAATTTGGATGTGGTTGTTAAAGTGGAACACTTTTTGAATGCCTACCGTATTTCTCTGAGGCCTGCAGAACAACAACGTGATCAGCCTTGCACTGTGTTGCTTGTTATGGCAGGAGCAGTAATTTGGGATAAACTCCTCTCAGCAGTCAGGAACTCTCAAAATCTGCACTATCAGGATAGCACCCTGCACATATTTCCAGACCAATCCTACGCCACTCGTCGTGCAAGGCGGCAGAAATTCGATGGGGTGAGGGCTAAACTCAAGGTCTTGGGGGATTGTCCACTCAGTGCTTATGCCTGCACATCTCTGCATCATTCATGGTGGACATACTTATCAATATACAGATGTTTCAGAAGCGGGGAAACGTGTGGAGCAGAGTGCCAAGGAGTTCGAGATGGCTAGGGGTCCGACAGAGGATGACACAGAGGAGGAGACCTGACTGTTCGCTACTGCAGATGAGTACCATGGTCTCAGAAGGGGTGCAACTGGCTAACCGACTTTCTGTGGACTTAAATCCCTTTTTCCTCATTTTTTATGCCTTTCATTAACTGGTCTTGTTTACAGCAGAGGGCTGTTTGCTACATGGTATGGACTAAAATAGCACAGGACTTTATTTCTTTGAGCACTTCTGCCTGCCGTATGGCAACTTTGTTTATGAGAGACTGTGCTGATTATTACAGTGTTTGTTTTCCTTTTTACGATAGCTTCATCCTCAGCCTGCAATAAACTTTGGTTTGCTGTTTTATTTGTATAATGCTGTCTCCGGGCCAATGCATCAGTTTTGTTTTTTTCTTGCTCTAGTTTTTTTTTTGCACAGCTTTATGATATTGCAGAGTTCGTTTCTGCTATATTGTTTTACTATTGTTGCTGTTATTAATTTTAATATTTTCCTCTTTATGGCCCCCCCACTTGCAGAGTTGTAGGGGGTATCTAACATACGTCTATCTGACTTAACATGTTTGGGGCGAGATCCCATCACAGCACAAGCTTGAGTCTAAAACTATGTTTGAACTATATTTTATTTGGATTGACCCCATACTCTTGTAAGATGCAGCATATTCTGAAATACTTCATCTGAGTATTAATCTTTTAGATATACCCTCACATTCGTAAGTCAGATTGTTTAGCCTATACCACTGGATGGATCTGTATGTTTCATGAGATGTCGGACATGAGGTATTTGTAGCGTCTTGTTTTCTTTTTGAAAATCATAAAATATAAATTAAAAAAAGAGGCAAACCAAAAGAGACATATCATTACAGCTAGTAAACAAAGAAATAACTAAAATCTCAAGCTGTTACAAAAACATTTGCTGAAAAAGATAGGGTTTAGCCCCTTTTTAAAGCAGCAGTATTAGTTAAAAGTTCCAATAACTTGGCTAATAGGACAAATCAAAACAGTAAATACAGCCGATTTCCTTTTTGCTTGATTTCATTCGTGAGGCAAGAGAGAGGATTCTGAAGTTTGTAAAAGTTCTTGTTCTTTTGCCAGGTCCACCATCATGGATACAAGCAGGTCAGAGCAGTGCTATGCTGCTGGCCATCAGAAACATTTGCTGGCACCACCCTGACATATCTGCATCATGAGCAGAGTGGGTGCAGTTCAGCGGGAAGATTTTTAAAAGATGCTGTGGGTTGCCAGCTTTACTGCAGATCCACACAAATGACACATTTTGTAATTAAACACTATCTCAAAAACAGCTGAATGAATTTAAAATACCCAAATGAAGAATCTAAAATTATCTGGAACGCATTACTACTAAAAAAAGGTAGGGTGACATTTTTTGCTATCAACCAGTACTGCTGCTTTAAATGGCACACCACCAAGCCCATGAGAACAGACTGAAGGCCAGTGAGCAAAGCATTCCAAATTATCGGCAAAACTACCAAGAAAACCCTATCGCAACGGCATCCTTGTGAATCAAGGAACAGCCAACAACCCTCCACTGATGGAGAGGAGGAAGGCAACATGGAATATAAAAAACCACAAGGTCTTTAAAGCAGCAGTGCATCATACTCTGATCATTTTTTTTATTACACAGAGTTGCCAAGGAATGATTTAAATGACAGTTGTCTTTTTTTTTTTTTTATTTTAATATTCTTAACTGCAGTCGCTATAATTTTTCTGTCCATGATGATAACGAACTTCAGGCAGGACCACCATATTGTAAAATGCAAGTCCCACCAATCCCCAGACATGCGCTGTAGACTGTTCAGCTGTTTTGTTTTTGAACGTCATCACCAAGTTCGTCCTGCACTGTGTGCATGTGTCTGATTGTCATTTCAGGAGAGTGCACTCACTAAACAGCAAGCCTGACAGGATTTTTTCCCATTCTGCGCTTTGTGACTGGAGCCATTTAGCAATTTATTTTGGTCAACATAATCAGAGGATTAGCTGAAAAATTAACTCTGGTGCAAGGTGAAAAACCAAAATCAATGATTCTACACTGTCACCGTTATTTTTTTTTGGTATACATTTAGGTAGTGTTATGCAAGTCAGATGTATTCCTGAATTTAAGAGTGTGTGTGTCTGTGTGTGTATGTGTGACTGGTGCTATTATTGCTTAGAAAGCATTATTGTTTATGAATTAAGATTATCATCTGTCAATTTTGACTAATTAAGGACTAATAACAACTGCCCAGATTGTGGTTTCCCATTAATCTGTTTATGTTGTGGGTTATACTAAATGCACTGTATCTACTCAGTGCTCGATACAAATGAAAGCCACCGCTCAACTAACAGGGCCCCTATTAGTGGAGCGGTGGTTTTCATTTGTATTGAAAGCACCTTAAAGATGCATAGTACTGGTTTAAAAATTGCCCTGCTAGGATTCAATGGGGTGCTCCCATGCACTCATCCTGGTAGGACGTCACAAAATGTCCGAGCGCGAGGGCGTGGTGAACGGACCGGGTAGTGGAAAGGGATTAGCTGGACAGCAGTTTGGCCAGAGTTACAGACCCTTCAAACAACATGAAGTCTTGCTATATTCTGACAATCTGCAGTTAGCCCCAGCCTTTAAACTGCCCCAGAGAGTATAGGGTTAATTTTCTATGCAGTGCATAGAACGTTGAGCTTGAGCTTGGTTGAGGTCTCTGTCTGCAGCACTTTGAAACCCAACCGCCAGATTTTATATTCCGCCTCACTGAACAGTCGCTCTGGAGATTTCTCCTTCTGCTCAGTTCAAAGTCGGTTAAAGTCGTCGGTTCTTTCCGAATTTAAATCTGAAATTAATTCCACATTGTCGGTTCAGGCTCTGTCTGCGGTACTGTGAATACTTAGATAGTTTTCTGTTTACTTTGTGGAAATTGTAAGACTTGTTCGATCGGTTTGGCCAAACCGACCCATCAGTTTGAATTCTTGTGCTTTTCTTTAGTGTGTGGTTACAGGTCCTTATCGGTTTCAAAAAAACAGTGTTTTAAATGCTTTTTTCCAATACCCGTGACACGGTTAGGAACCGATAAGGGAGTTTTGCCTGGCGGTTGCCAAAGAAAGGGTAAGTTTGGTTAGGTTGGCCATGTCTGAGAAACCCAAGAAAAAAAACAGGCCCACTGGGTTTCAACACTGCAGTGAGTGTGGGGAGGTCTTTGCTAAGGCCGATCCCCACACCACCTGTGTTTATTGTCTGGGGTTTGAACACCTCGATACAAACTGCCAAATTTGTAAAAACTTTCCTAAGTCTACCCTGGAGAAAAGAGTAGGAAGACTTAGGGAAAAGGAGGCCGAGAAGTCCGCTGACCTGGATGGCTCAGCCCGTTGCTTCCTCGACCAACCAGAAGGGAGTGCCCTCTAACCAGGGCGATACTTCTTCGTACAAGAGAACCGATCCTGAGGGATCGGTTCCTACGAGAAGGAAACGTAAAGACAAGTCAGCTGGTTCGGATCCAGAGGTTCATGTTCCGACCGCTGATGAGACTGCCCGAGCGATTCGGATTGTTGAATCGCTTTGCCCGTTTCCGTCTGATCTGGCTTCGTTAGCTAGGGGCTCGGTTCAGTCGGTTCCACCAGTTCAGGATTATGCTCCTGAAGATTTCTATGAACCAGAATTTGAGGAGGAGGGGGATTGTGAACAAGATGATGACTATGATGGAGCAGAAAGTCTGGATGTGCCCATTGAACCGGACATCTCCCCAGACAGACCTTCTGGTGTTTCCCCTCCTAGGCTCTCCGAGTCCCCTCCCCACTATCTGTTCTACAGGAAAGTGGCTGAAACTCTCCAGCTCCCTATGGAGGAAGCTACGGAGGATCAAGAGGAGCCTGATTTTGGTGAAATGATGGACATTCCAGAGTCCAGGAGGCTGTCTATTCCCCTGCACAAATCATTTGGGAAATAGACACAAACATTTTTTAAAGTCTCCTAATTCTGTACCTCCTGTTGATAGAAGAATGGACAAAAGGTATACTTTATCAGGCTCAGACACCGAGTTTTTCTACCAGCAGTGCAGCCATGTTAGGGTCATGCAGGCTACAGCCTGTGGCCGGGCAAATGTTCCCTTGGCTTCACCCCCCAGAATAAAGACTCCAAGAGGATGGATGCCTTGGCAAAGAAGCAATACATGGCATCCTCTTTGGGACTCAGGCAGGCTAATTATATGATCTATGCAGCCAGGTACCAGAAGTCCAGGTGGGACACTGTACTGGCACTGGCTAAACAGGCCTCCCCCCAGCTGGCCAAGGAGCTGGAGGAGGTGGCTGTGGATGGGACTGAGGCATCTAAGGTACAGTTTCATGCTGCTGTGGACTCCAATGATGTGTCATGGCTACATCTGTGGCTCTTCGGAGAATGGCTTGGCTCAGATGTACTAGCCTCTCACAGGACACCCAGGCTAAGGACATGGATTTCCTGTAGGAAGGTAATTCTCTGTTTGGGAGCAGACAGAGAATTACATGAAGAAGATGGAGGAATATAGGACCACTTACAGGAGTGCACAGGCCAAGGAGAGGCAGGCAACTCCTCAAAGGCAGCAATCTAGGGGCAGGGGCAGGCCTTTTCATAGGCCTTTCTACCAAGCACATGCCTCTTCTCCCTTTTCACAGAGGGGGTTCTTCAGAAGGAGAGGCAGAAGGGGGATGAGCAGGGCTGCATTCACTCCTCAGCCTAAGGCCCCTGCCAAGCAGACACCCTGATGGGTCTGCTCTGGTCAATTCTCCTATCCCTGTAGGGGCAGGCTGGCTTACGTCGTCCAGGACTGGGTGTCTGTTACTTCAGACAAGTGGGTCCTGGAAGCAGTAAGCCAGGGACTGGTTCTCAGCTTCAAAACATTTCCGAAGATGACAGCCAGATCTTTTCCACCTGCAAGTCTCTCCGAAACCCTTGGTAATCAGAGATGAGTCTCACTTTACTTTGAAGGCCTGTTCTGTTTTCATGTCAATCATCTCTGCTAGTAGGCTGATGGAGTGGCGGTTAGCAAAGACAGCAGTACGAACGAATAAGATGATTTCGTTATTTTATTCTCTATTTCTACATTTTTCACATTTTCTCCTGTTCTCAGCTCACTTGAGATGCTGAAGGTTAGCCCCCTGCAGCTTCAAAGCTTATTCCTCCCTTCTCCAAAGTCCATTCCTGCTGTGCCTTCCTTGATCATCCCACGGTTGACCAACCTCAATGGCAGGCTTCCTTCTGGCAGCTGATATCCCAAAGGAGAGAGCAGGAAATATCGACCAGGGAAGTTGGAGGGGACAGATCCAAGACAGGTGAAGCTGGTGAAGTTCTCATTTCACTACTGTGCTTACACTCCCCGTGTCAGACGACCACCTGGAAGGTCCCATTATGCATGGCTTCCACCCCCTCCGGTCACCATGGGGCAGTTCTGCAGCAGTAGTTGCCACAAACTCTACCCGAGGACGAGTGCTTCCAAGCAGACGGGGGTATGTGCTTACCACACTGACTAGGGTCTGAGGCCTAACACACAAACCTGCAACTCCCCACGTGGCAAGTGGGCCCTTAACCACAAGTTTGTGTGAATCCCGGAATTCCACACTGTTGCCTATCACAAAAGAGCCTCGTTTACACTGACCAACCTATTACATTGCAGGATGGTGCACACCAGTGTGAGTCTACACCTGGTCAGTGATGAAGCCAGTGGTGTACACCACTAAAGTACACTGACTTCCACACTGGTGTCACATCAGCATTTTGGGACCTGCATTGTGGGACCCATCCTGCAGGGAGTTCCCTATGTGTTGCGATGCTAAATTACTGTCAGGCAGTGAGGTAAAAAGTGGTCACTGTTCACACAGCACTTGAAACCACCTACACCAATTTATGTCCTCTATCTGGGAGAGGAGCAGAAGAGCTCCAAGGGGTTGATGCCTACGCAATTTACACATGCAAATGTACACCAGTGTGGCTCTCCAAACCATCTAAACCAGTATAAACTAGGCTAAAGACCAAAGCGTGGTGGCACACATGGCAGGGCCAGGAGAGAAAATGGGATAAAACTCTTACAGCCGTCTAAATAAAAGGCGGAAGATGAAGCCCTGATCTGTGCAGCGGTCGGGGCCTCACCTCTTCCAATACAACTCTTCACCAAAACAGAAGAACTGGCAAACAGTTATGACAAACCGAAAGAAATCAAAAATAGATTCCCTTTTAAATGGAGCGGCACAAGGTGCTATCTAGAGAGTGGAGGGAAAATCTCTTGTGGGGCAAGTAAGGGGGATGAGCCAAGATGGTCCTTTTTGCCAACCAAATATCTATGATGCTCTTGGGACCCACTCCGCAGAAAACAAGCTGGGAAGCAGTGTCAGGCCTGGGTGTTCACCAACGGACTAGAGGAAGGGTACCAAAGTGATTATGAAAAGTGATATGAAAATAAAACTACCGAGCAGACGCAAGAAAGTCCCAAAACAGAAGGCAGCACTCTATAGTGCTCATAGCACTGAAGTACGAACTAAGAAATCAGGATCAACAACGCCGGCTCGACATCCCCCATAGTGATGTCCTCGACAGCATCGGAAACCTGTTGACACTCCCAACACCGTCGTGTCCCTGCAACAACCGACAACACCATGACGCCCAATGTGGGGGGGCTGGGCTCCCCCAAACTCCCTACTTTAGATATCTAACTCCACATCGTACAGAGAGTGGAGTTAGATATATAACCCCTGTCGCCGAAAAGTACATCGAAGTGAAATCCCCATCGCTGCCAATAAAGACGCAGTTGGGGGTTCGCTGTGCCGGTGTTGCCACAGAGACAGCATACCAAGAGATCAGAGGTTCGAATCTCACTGTAGTCACTGCCTCACAGTACCAATGTCAGCGAGTCCCTTCACCTTCCTGTGCATCAGTCCCTCCTAGCTGAAAAGTGGGAAGCATCTGGATTCTGCTGAAAATGAGATGTTACAATGGAGGTGGGCTACCTCAGGCAAACAAACTGTATGCAGGCAGGGGCAGATCTTCCACTTTTTTTGATGGGGCAGTAATTTCGTCAAGGGGACATTAAGCTGAGAATAGGCTAAAATAGCTACTGTTTACTAACCTAAAGGGGTAGCTGATGCTTCTCCGCTACATAGCTGGATTCCCTAGTACAGGCTAGAATGAGCTCTTCTGAAAGCAGTTTTCTCAATGGTCCTATTCAATGGTAATCAGTGCAGGATACTGCTCATCAGCCTGTCTGGGTACTGCAGGCAGTGAGTTTGGTCGGTACCATGCAGCAAACGTAGCATCCTCTAATGCAGGATATAGAAGTGGAATTATAATGGAGAGGGGAGCAGGGTACCTCCAGAAATTCCATGAGATTCCTCTTAGTGGAATCCTCCTCTTCCACAGCCAAGCTAATGGCAGACTGCATTTGTTGCATCATGGCTTGGAAAGTTGGAGCCTTACAAGGAGATCTCGGGTTTGAAACCAGAGAGTCTTCACTGCAGGACAAGAAGCCAGAACTAGAGCAAGGTACTGGATATTGCTCTCCATTGTATTCCTCCTCTAAATGCATGAAGTCAGGACTGTACTCCACTTCGTCACTGTCAGTATGATAAATGACAGAGCCACAGAATGAACCAGCAATGCTAGCGGTGGCTGAGAGGGAGGACTCTGCAGCATGGTAGTGGGACTTGTTGACATGGGCTGCCCCATCGGCAGAATAACTGCCTGCATTGATACTCCAGGCAGAAAGCATATTACTTCTTAAAATAATGCCGGCAAAGCCTGAGAGTCAACGGCACCCTGTAAAGGGCCAGGGGCTAATTGCATCAATAGGCTTTGGCCAGACGAAAATGGTGCCCTACCGTCCATATGTATGGCAGTACCTAAGCCAAGCCCTGATACTTGGTGACTCATTGGTTGGGGCTGAAGTCAATGCCACCAGAACGGCGATGATGCATATTTACTTTGTCTCAACAGTGACAGGGACCTCACCGGCAAAGCAGATTTTTCTTTTTCTCTGTGTTTGTGTTTACACTGGATGAAGAGGAGGGCTACAACCATGACCGTTCTCTATCCCAATCCTTAGATTTTGGTGGTCACTTGTTGGCCGACAGTGAGAGAGGCACAGACTCTGGGGCCTGTTCCTTTTTTCCGAGGCTTTCAATGTCTTCCGAAGAAGGAAATTTTCTTGGGTTTTCTTACAGCGTCACCCTGTAGCCTGGTTGAAGCTCTGGCAAACCTCACAAGTCCTCACGTTGCGAGATAGGCCCAGACAGCATACACAAACCGCATGTGTGTATTCTTTGTAAATATCATCTCCACACTTACAGAAGTAAAGGCTCTTTCGACTTCAGCGGCATGCAGAGATGACAAAATAAAACACTAAGTAAAATACAAGAATAAACGGCAATGGCTAGGTTGATGGTGTTTCCTCATCAAGTCCAAAGAGAATGATTGATGGTGAGAAAAGAACTGAAAAGTGATGGGACCACCACATTTATATACACGTTGACGTGGCACATCACTGTGGATGGCTCCTGGCTAGCAAAGGTTTCTGTGTGGTCCTAGCATTGACAGCTGCAGTTCCAAAGGTGTGGCCTGCTGACCATACACAAGGGTGTAAGGCAATTGAGAAGTTCTACAGGCATCTGTAAACTAAGAGTCTACAGGCTGAGTGGTTTATATTTGTTTCCAGAACACAGAGATCACATTACAGCCTCGCTTTCTACAGTTTGGATGAATATTTTTGTAATATATGGCACTTACCTGGGAATAACGTAAGCACTGAACGATTACTAATTTATAAGTGTTCAGTGCTGACATCATAGCACATAATCGTTCAGCGCCAATATGAGCAGTAAGTGAGTACCTAAGGATTACAGTACACCCAAGTGTACATCCTGAGATAAGGCTGTAATGGCATCAAGGGGTTCGGGGGCATTGAAAAGCATGAGTGAGCAGCAGAAGTACATAAGAAATAAAGTACACCCAAGTGTTCCTCAGAAGGCTGTAATGGCTTTGAAGGTTTGTGTGGCATTTACACAGGAGTGTGAAGCTTGAGTACAAAAGGAATACAGTGCCCCCAAGTGCGCAGATTGTAATAAGGTCGTAATGGCACTGACAGGTTCTGGGGACATTTATAAACCATGAGTGGGAAGTTAGCGAGTCATTTACACAATATTAGTTGTAACGAGAATCCCAGATTGCCATTAAAGCCTTATGTGTATACTTAGACCATATTTTATTTGTAATAAAAAAAAATTGGTTGCAATCTACCTTTGCTTGCTGTGCTGCCAGTCCACTTTCACTGTTGGTGCCCGAGGCCTGCAGTGACGTAGAAGCTCACTGATAAGACTGCAAACTTTTGGGCCGGTCCATTGGCCAGTGGTAGCACTACCGCTCACGACGCCGGTAACCAAAGTTCTGAAGTGACCCCAGGTTGTTGGGGGCTGTCTGGGGGAAGGGGGAGGAAGACTGAGTGTCCCAGGGGGCATTCTACTTTTCCAGAGAAGGAGAACCACTTGCTCCACTGTGACACTGCCAGCTGGGTGACCACACGTGGTAGTGCAAGTGGAGCCATGATGGGTGGGTGGGTGCTTTCTGGCAAGGACATTTGCACGCAGATGCAGATGTCCACTTTGCCCTAGCCCACGCTGCACTCAGGGGAGGGACTCCAGAGGAAGAAAACACCTCCTCACCCGAAGCAGCATGGCGCCACCTCAGTCTCACAGGCCCCGCACCACTCACTGGGCTCCCGACTGCAACCCAGCTCTAACACCTCCCAGGCTTGGGGAACTGGGGGGGGGGGGCAATCCGTGGGGCACTGACTGGTCAAAAGGTAAGTCCCTGGGGACAGCAGGTGATGGGGCTGGGGAGAAGAGGCTGGCCAAAGAAAGCCAAAGGAGGAACGAAAAAAGCATAGTAAAGTAAGAAAAGAAAAAAAAGACCTCAAACCCTTAGTGTTTATAGAGAAATTAATATCCCAAAACAATTCTAAGACTGTAAGCTCCTGTATTCTATACAGCTATTATTATAATTACCCAGATATTATGCATCATCATAATCCAGAATGTCCCTTGGGAACAAATTAATGGAAATATAAATGGCCCCTGTTTTTAAATCTCAGTCCCAGGAATGGCCTGTGTACAAGAACTGCCTAATCTGTCTGTCCCTTGTACAAGGAAGGGATTACATCAGAGGGAAGAAGCCCCTACAGTTATGTCTCCTTATTGACAGAAAGAAATGTGGTGACACTGGCTTTCATGAACAAATTCAAACAAGAAATATTATCATAAAAACACAAATTAGTGGATAGTTCAGAGCACAAGTAAGTTAAAAACAAATTTACAAAACCCTGCTTGGAACGACATCTTCGGCTGTGTCAGCTACCTCTGTAGCAGCAGCAGCTACAGAGAGCACCAGCATTCAGAAAGGGGGAACTGTTTCTAACACTTGACTGATACTATCAACCAGTGCCCTTTCTTCTGAAACCACATAGCCAGCTACACTTTACCACACTCACTGTACTCCACCCATCCCATCCACGCTCAGTAAACTCGCGACAGAGCACCGAAGAGTATGCAAACCAGTAGCCAGTCTGCAGTTTCACAACTTGCTCTGTAATGTCAATATTCATGGTTTACCAGTGTGTTGGGGCAGCATCTGACCCCTGTGAAGTGAACTTCAGAAATTCAATTATGGGACAACCCCCCCCATGAAAATTTAATACTGTATCTCATAGGATCATTCTGCCATCTGTTTAATGCAAATTTCAAATAAGTAACCAAATGGGAAGGGGGGGGGCTGGACTCGTAACCTCCAGAGGGAGGGCTGGTGTATGGACTCCCCAAACAGCAGGGCTTACCCCTTCCCCATTGAGAGAGGGATCAGTGCATTAAGGTGGCCTCATGACGTACGGCACCACGGTGCACTGCTATGGAGGATGCCTGAGTTCGACACAGAGCTCAGGTGTCTCCATCCCCACCTAATGTTGCATGGCTTCCAAATTAATTTCTTTAGTCATAGCTACGCCAAAGCAACATAGTACAGAGTCAAAGCCACTTATATTGGACACCTCTGTGTAGAAACATTTTCTCTGACGTAAGCAACATTCGGAATAACCATATTTAAAAAAAAAAAAAAAGGCGTGATAATTTAATATTTGCTGCTGTGCGCTATTCTTTCATTTACATTTGAACTAGTACATCATACTTAGATATTGGACTTAATGAGGTAATTAAATCAACACCTCCCTTACTTTTGATGTGAGGAGTCCACTTTCAATCAGTTTTTGGTGTTTTCTGAAAGCAGTCAAGTATGTTTTAGGAGCTGACTGGGTGATTCACAGGGAAGGCGCAGACTCCATAGACAGCTGAGTAGAGCTCAGCTAATTGCTTTGACTGACAGATGTCGTTTTTTCACAATCACGTAACCATGGAGGACAAGATCAGCTTGTGACAGGGTTGAATAAGGCCCTGTTCCATTTGTTATACAGAAAGAGTTTAAAGCAAGGATCTTGTCTATCCTCTCCTTTTCTGTCTTTTGTCTGCCTGGTTGCGCAATCAAATGTTCTCTTGAGACCTAGGAACTGATCACTCCGATGGTCTTGTGATTCTCTGCTTCTCGCTATCGCTCTGCCGTCACTTGCTGTTTTAGTCTTTTCTCCCTCCTTACATATCTGCGGTTATAAAAATATATGTGACTCTTTATGTGAAACTTGAATCCCTTGGTTTGACAGGTATATAGTTATACTGTTGAAATGATTGCAAAAAGCTATTTGGAATTTAGGGGGTTAACCTGAGATGCAGTTTGAGCTCCTCTCAGGCTTGTTTGCAAACTCTTTTGCGGAGCTACCAGCAGAAGCCAGCTTGGGACCCTGTTCTATTTGCTCTGCTAAGAAACTGGCAAGAATATTTTGCGAGAAACAGGATGTCTCTGAGCAGAACTGTTACTTTTGTGCCTGATTTTGAAAGTTTTAAAACGAACCAGCTAAAACTATTTGTATTTGCCTGTAACTGTATTTAAAAGCTTAGAGTCACTGCAAGCCCAGGACCTGTGTTCTATATGAAATCCCCCCCACCCTTCACTGGTACTACTTAAATAGCCTCTGCCCTCGCGATATTTTGCTGCTGTCGGGAATTTTTTTTTTAACACCCAACTTCTCCATTAGCTCCTTATATTGTTTTGCCACTAGAGGGAGCCTGATTAAGTTCAAGCAATTTGCTCCCAATACCTCACTTGTCACATTTTACTGCTCTCTAGTAGCTGTTTTCACTTGGTGATTTATATTAAAGGAGCCCTCTGCTGTCTCTTTCCTCTCTACCTCACTCCTTTCTCTAGTCAAAATGTCCCTCCTCCCTCCTAAGCTCTCTCATGGGAATACTTTGCCTTCCTATCCTCTTTGAGCTTTACTGCTTGAACACATCAACAGCTTCTGCCAATACTTATACTCAGTTTGACTTCTACTACTCCAACATGCTTGCTACTGCCACTCCACTACCTCTACCCCCTCTGCTCTCATCAGCAAGCGTATTAGCCCAACAGTCAGATACCTTCACCTTCATCTGAAGCCGCCACCCTGCATGTCTATCAGGGCGTACCTCATCACCCCGCTATGGTTACTAACCCTATCTCTTATACTATCCGGCGACATTGAGATCAACCCTGGTCCATCTCTATGTCCTGTCATAACCTTGCCCCCCCCGGCCACCACTCCCTAAAACCGATGGACTAACTTTCGCCCACCTGAATGCTAGGAGCCTTATGGCCAACCTCCTGACCTCCAGGCTTGGATCTATACTAACGTCCCGGACGTCCTCGCCATCACAGAAACCTGGCTTAAGCCCACAGTGCCTGACTCTCAGTGCCACTTTCCTGGATACAGCATGCTTCAATCGACCGTCCTGGCACTAAAGGGAGGTGGCCTTGCCTCTACTTCAAAACTCACCTAAACATTACCCTTCTGCAGGACCCCTCCTACCAAACTGTGAAATCCTGCACTCCTTACTGCTTCTTGGGGTGTAAAGAAACTCCATATTTTTTGTACTTATATCCCCAAAATGCTACACAAGGCATCAGTGAACTCCTAGGTTTCTGCCTACAGTTACAGGCAAGAATGACATTATCTGCCTTGGTGATTTTAACCTGACTGGTCCGAGAAAACTCAGCTAACCTATCCTCCTTAGCTAGCAAAGGCAAATCTATCCGAGCTCATACATGAACCCACAAGGGTCTCACGTGGGGGCAACTGTGCCACCCTCCTTGACTGGATACTTACTAACAGGATAGAATATGTTGCCTCAGCGGTGTGCTACCTGACACAATTAGTGACCACTATCCCATCTACTGTGTCTGGAACACTGTCATTCCTCCCCTCCCTGCTAAAACTGTAACCTTTCCTAATCTCTCCCGCCTAAGTCATGAGGACTTCTTAACTGACCTTAACCAGGTTGACTGGTCCCCTCTCTACCAAACAGAGGACATTAACATAGCCACAGAATATTTCAACTCCATCCTCCTCTCTCTTCAAAACCTTCACATCCCGGTCACCATACGTAGGATGGCAGGGAAAGTAACCAAGTGGCTAACACGCCCCCTGCTTCAACTTCTCAAATCTAGGGACAAACTTTGGTCCAGGTGGAAGATCTCCCACCTCCGTGCAGACTTTGAAGACTATCGTGCATTATGTAACAACTGCAAAAGACAAATTCGTATTGCCAAAAGCACCTACTATAGGAACCTACTAATAACATCCTCTACAAATCCGCGCAGGTACTGGTCCAAAATTAAGGACATTCTCGGCAACGACAAGCAACAGAATCCAGCTGACATGAACATTCAAGGTGTTCACTGCACCAACCATGACACCATTGCCAATGCCTTCAATGCCCTTTTTTCTTCTCCACCAGTCGCTACTCTAACTAGCCCACAACCTGACTGTCCCTCTTCTCTCCCTCGCCCTCCCACCCTCCCTTTCATTCTGGCTCCAACCACATACCTTGAAGTTCGCAGCTTACTTAACTCCCTTCCGCACGCTGGGGTCAAGGGCCTGAGGGCATCCATCCTTGCATACTTAAGCAGTATGCACCTTGGCTGACCAGACCTATCACCTGGCTTTTTAACCTCTCGATTAAATCGTCTACTGTCCCATCCACCTGGAAAACTGCCAGAACCATCCCTATACACAAAAGGGCGATGTCAAACTCATGTCCAACTACCTCCCTATATCTCTTCTGCCCACTCTCAGTAAGCTGCTTGAAAAATAGTCCACCGCCAGCTTGCTCACATGACATGTTTAATCTTCAAACCCTTGCCAACATGGTTTCCGCCCGGTCACAGTACCACCTCTGCACTTACACACACAAATGACATCAGAAATAATATGGACCGTGGCCTACTCACTGGGGCCGTCTTTATTGACCTGTCTAAAGCCTATAGACATAGTGCGCCATCCTCTCATGCTAAAAGAAACTCCAATCCATTGGAGCATCTGACCAAGCCCTCGCCTGGTTCCATAGCTATCTTGACAATCGGACTCAGGCAGTATCATTTCACAAGGCCCTTTCCTCCCCCCTAAACATCTCCCGTGGAGTTCCCCAGGGATCCACTCTTGGACCTCTACTCTTCTCCCTCTTCCTAAATGATATTCCCACCATGTCCCGGCATAGCTGCACTCTTATGTACGCAGATGACCTTGTTCACTACTCTGGGTCAAAATCGGTTGCTGCCATCAACTCCACTCTCACTAATAACTTCCAATTCCTGCAGACCTGGCTCTCTAGCAACCACCAAGTCCTGAACCTAGAAAAAACCTGTGCTATGCTATTCAGATCCTCTAAGAAACTGCCTGCCCCTGCGAACAGGCTCCGGGTTCAATGCCTTGATGGCTCCCTCATCTTAAACACTGAGTCCTTCAAGTACCTTGGGGTCACTTTGGATCCCACACTTGACCTGTCTCAACATGCCAATATGGTGTGCCGTGCCGTCAATGCTAAAATTGGCGGAGCTTATCGCGCCACTCTCCTCACTCCTTCCGCTAGACTTTCTGTTGCGAGAGGTATTCTCTTACCCCAGCTCCAATATGCTCTGCCCTCCTCTTTGCTGCAAACTCTGCTACACTCCACAAATGGGACACTGTCTACAACATCTGTAGATTCATATGCCTCTACGTCTTACCCATCATTGTCTCCTTCACTGGCTTAAATTGGCTGTCACCCTAAGGATATTCGAGCCTACTCCCTGGGCTGCTTTATCGACTCCCTGTCTAGACCTCCCTGCCCTGTCTATCTTGCCAACCTCCTGACTCCTGCCTCACACACCCGTACCCTCAGGTCTTCCTCTGTCCCCATGCTCTCCACTAGACCTTGCATGACAAAAATGGGTGAACAGGCATTTGCCCATTTGCTCCCAAATTCTGGACTCACTCCCCCTTATGGTGAAACTTCAGCCTCCATCGGAATTCAAAAACTAGCTGTTCACCCACCTTCTAGCCTCTGGCCAATGCAAATGCTCTTAATTTGCTTTGTCCCACTGCAGGCTGTCGGGTCTGACCCTGAGTACTACACTAATGTTCTCCCATGCAATATGCTTGTCTAGGTGGCTATGAACCTTGATGTCTTTACTGTCCTCAGCTGTCTTATGGTTACCCTCATTGCTTTATTTTACATCCTTATTATGATCTATGCCTAAAATGTACCCTTATGTAACTATTACTGTGCTACCCAATATATATCTTGTTTTGCTCCTGTACACCTATATTATGTCTGTGCATTTCTGCATATTGTAACCAATGTCTTGTGCTCTCCCGGGTCATGCCTGAAAATAGGCAGGTCTGTTGCCTAGCGCACTTACCCGGTTACCAAAAGCTAATAAATAAATAAATAAATAAGTTCCTAGACAAAGACTTCTAAAAAGAGCAGCAATGCTTTTGCCAGAGACAGACAGAGAAACTTGGAATTAGAGCTACCCTCAGATGAAGGGCTTTGTTTTCTCTGTTTGTACTGCTTTTGTAAATATTCTACTGAACTATTTTTTTATCTTTTTTATTTTACTGTTATTGATAACAACAAAACGTTACTTGCAAATTTTACAACTACTTCGGTCTTCCTATGCTTCCTGAACTATGCCTCGATGACAGATGTTGTCAGCCTAAGTGAGATTCATGCTATGCATACTCCAAGTCAGGAGTCTGGTGTGTGGGTACTAGACCTTATTACCAGGAAAGCATAGCAGAAAGGTATGGATTCTGCAGCAGCAAGCCAAGGAGTGAGTACCAGAAGAATGGCAACCAAACTAGAAGCAGAAACAAAAGTCCAAACTGAGACTGTTTAGCCAGAACCAGTGACAGAAGAAGCAGAGAAAGGGACAGAACCTGAAAGCCTGTCTGCCTTCTTCAAATTGTGGGCTATACAACAAAGAGCAGATCTGACTGGCAGTACTGCACCTAACAGAGACACTATGGAGTGGACAAGACATGACTTTTGGGGAGTAAAGGACTGGTGAACTGGCTCACAGAATGATGGATGGAGGCTGAGCTCAGATACCCGGGGGTCTAAGTAATCCACCAGGGGCAGCACTGTGAGTCCACCAGGAAAGACAAGCCCCTGAACAATTTGGACAAGGTCTGACAATGAATCCTCTCTGTTGGCTTAATCAAATGAAGGATAAAAATTCCAGAATCACACAATGGTACCTGGAACTACAGCTATTTAAATTTAAAGGGATGCACAAATCTGGAAAAGTGAATGTCAATGCTAATTTTCTGTCAAGATATGGATCAGGAATTGAGAATTTCAAAGGCTGAAAAAAAAAGTGTGAATTTAAACTTCTCTGTTTGCTATGCTGCATAAGCACTGAACTGAAAAGGTTATAAGGTAATGGTAGAAAAGAATTAAAAGAAAGTTTTGGGAAACCTGTTTTTAAAAATAGATTCCCTCTTGAAGAGGGGGTATGTGACAGGGTTGAATACAGCCTCGTCCCATTTGTTATGCAGGAAGAGTTTAAAGCAAGGATCTTCTTTTTTTTTTTTTTTATTTACACTTTTAGTGCTTTTTTCCCCTGGTTTTTCGCCCTGCCCATTCTCAGGTGAGCACGTGTGCATGTGGAGGCACACGCATGCCACATTCTGAGATGCCCTCCCAGCTTGCCGCCCCCACCAGACCTCCACTCGGTGGCAGCGGAACTATGAGGAGGCGACAACCACCCCGGAGAGGGTGAGCTGCCATTAGGCGCTCAATCCCGCCTCCTCCCCCACCACATGCCGGCACCCCAATGACCCAGGTCATTCCGAACAGATGCACACTGTCGTAGTGCGAGTGGGCATAGCGCCTCCACCCCAAGCCACCATACGGGTGCAAGGATCTTTTCTACCCTCTCCTTTTCTTTTATCTGCCTGGTTGCACAACCCAATGTTCTCATGAGACCTAGGAACTTATCACTCTGACGGTCTTGCGATTCTCCCCCTTTTGCTATCTCTCTGCCTTCACTTGCTGTTTCTGTCTTTTCTTCCCCCTTACATATCTGCGGTTATAAAAATATATGTGAATCTTTATGTGAAACTGGGATCCCATGGTTTGAAATATATATATAATTATACTGTTGAAATGATTGCAAAAAACGATTTGGAATTTAGGGGGTTAACCCGAGATGCAGTTTGAGCTCCTCCTAGGCTTTTTTGCAAACTCGTGTCAGCAGGAGGTCAGCTTGGGACTCTGTTCTGTTTGTAAGCCTGCTCTGCAAAGAAACTGGCAAGAGCATTTTGTGAGAAACAGGATGTCTCTTAATGAGTTCCCAGGCAAAGACTTTTTTTTTTTCCTTCTAGCTCCTTCCCTCCGGGAACTGGAGGATCCGGACTCCCTGCTCGCCCGCCCCCCAAACCCAGGTTATCCCCTGGGTGGGCCGCGGTGGGCACCCCTCCCAAGGAACTTGGTTACTAGCCCTGATTTGCCCCCCCAGGGTGGGGCCACAGGAGCAAAACCCCCCCAGCAGACCTTGGTCTGTAGTGGAGCGGCAGTGGAGACAATGAGCTGTCACTAGCGGGCCGGCATTTTTTCGTGGAGTTTTGCCCCCAGGGGCGGGGTCGTGCAATGCCACCAGTGTGCGCCCCGGCCCCCTGACATGTGGTGTCAGCTGTGACGGTACCCCCAGCCTCTGCCAGAGGTCTGCATTGCGCCGGACACTCTTCCCCCTTGAGAAGGAGAGCAGTCCCTGGGACGCTCAATCCTTCTCCCCCTGGCCGGCCCTCCAACTTACGAGTCCATCACCGAACCCGGGATGTCAGTGCCGCAAGTGGGCCAGTACCCCCAGGCAAAGATTTATAAAAAGAGCAACAATGCTTTTGCTAGAGAAAGAGAGAGAGACTGAAATTTGGAATTAGAGATGTCCTCAGAGGAAGGACTTTGTTTTCTTTGTTTGTACTGCCTTTGTAAATAGTTCTATTGAAGAATTGTTTATTTTTTTATTTTACTGTTATTAATAATAATGAAACATTACTTGCAAATTTTACAACTATTCCTGGTCTTCCTATGCTTCCTGACCTGTGCCTCGACGACACAGCTGTGCCAAATATGCCAAGTTCCTGCTCTCAGCTGTTGGCTGTACGCAGTGGTACTAGGTCGAATACACTGTAGTGTATTTTGACACTGCAGTTTTGTACCGTAAAACTGAATGGCATATCACCATTAGGTGCACGTAGCAGGTACTGTATTACGTAGGTGATGGAAGGGACTTAGGGTCCCCATCTTGTCTGCTCCTGCTGATTATACCCAGCTTGAGTATGGATATGTAACTAAACTTATCAGACTGAACCCTGCGCAGGCCCCCACTTGCTCCCCAGACACTAATCCAAGTGGTGTACTTAAATTGTACCGGTCCAATACACATTTCACTATCAGTTAGCCACTGCTAATTTCAAGCCCTGTATTGTCCGTGGGGGGTCAGCTGTGAATGGGATCAGTGGTGTCTATTTAGTGTGTGAAATAGGTCATGCTGCACATCTAATCTACTTCTAAAATAATCGTATTACCTTCTTTATCCAGTGTAACTGACGGGCAAACTGAACACAGAGTCCTGAAATAAATACGATCAGCATTTATTTTTACAAGAGCAAACAAAAAAAGACCTCAAGTGTTAGAGAAGTGGATACTGAGAAATCAGCATTCTGCCTGGTCAGCAGGATTCTGCTTCTGCATTTTACATACCAAACCAAAACCTTGGGTTCTTAAAGTAAAGAGAAACCAACTTCCTTGAGTGGTGTGGAATTGCTCTGGCATGCTGCTGACCTGGCTTCACACTCCGAGGCCTGGATGTCAGGAGCAGAGGCTGTTGAGGGGTGTCCACATGGACATTCGCCTCCCACGGTGGGTTTGGCGCAACATCGCTCTTAAAGCAGCTCCTGGTGGAATGCTTGATGTGGGCAACCATGATCATGCATTGCAATGCCCCCCCCCCCACTCAGATGCCAGGGTGTGAACACACATGGGAGGTGGGTGGTGGGAGGAGCAAGAAAAACAGGAAAAATCAGCTGCCTTGGTGGGCAGAATGACAGCCACCTCTGGTACCCAACCATGCCACCAGGCCCCTCCCTGCTGTGACTTTGTCCCATTCCCGGCCATTTTCCCCAACATTCAAAGGGGCGTCTCCCTCCTAGGTGCTCCTGGCCAGGCATCGGGAAGGGGCCCTCCAGCAGGGATAAGCCAAAAACCTAAGGGAACTGGCAACTCCTGGGAGCCTGGAGATAGATGCTCAGATGCAGAGGATAGTCAGGCAGGCAGCTGGGGACACTTGGAGGCTTGAAGAAATGGGGGCGCTGTGGGTCTGTGAAGAGTACTAAAAAAACATTCTGGCAGGGTTCTGGTCTTAGTCTCTAAGTCAAGAAAGCTGCAGTACTGGCTAAGGAAACCAACCAATCGGGTGGTCCGATGGTGAGGGAGAAATGAGAGACACACACACACACACACACACACACACACACACACACACACGTTACCTTAGACTCTTCACCCCAAGTAAAAATTGATTAGTGTCGTATGAGGGCAATTCCCATGCAAGGCACCACAGCAGCCACTGTACATGCAACAGATATATCAGGGCTGTAACAAGAGGACAAATGGGACTCATCTGTAGCACCTATCCCAGGCTGGTGAAGAGGAGGGGTTCTTCAGCCTTCTCAGAACTGTAATGATATATGATGGATGGTCGCATGATCCAGGGGCTAAGAAGAACTGAACTGTGAACCAGGAAATTTCTGGTTTAAAACCACCCTACAATCTGGCTCCCTGAGTGACCTCAAATGGGTCACCTGACCTCCTTCTGTTTTAGTCCCCCCCTTCAGTTGTAAAATACTGGTAGACTCAACCCCTGAAAACAAGATACATCATCATTGCTAGGATATCCTGAGTAAATAAACAAACTTGGAGACCAGTTTTATCACAGAGGAAAACAACTGATACATAGCAGTGCAATACACAACCATGCGATACTCAACCATATGATACACAACCTGTGAAGTGATACCCAACCATGTGATGCAATACACATCCATGCAATATACAACCATGTGATGTGATACACAACCATGCAATGTACAACTGTGTGATACACAACCATGCGGTGCACAATCATGGAATACACAATCACACAATGTCAATCATGCAATACACAACCACGTGATGGGATACAAAACCATGTGATGCAATACACAACCATGCGATATATAACACAGGAACACAACTGTATCATGCAATACGCAACAATGTGATACACAGGTATGGAATACATAATCATGTGATGTGACACACCACCCTGCGATACACAACCATGCTACAGAGGACACTGTCACATGGCCGTGCCAAGGCATGTAACGGATACCATGTTCAGACATGACATCACAGAACCTACCCATACAAAAAATGGTCTTTAGTTTATTTTTTAAGTCTTCTAAACTGATCACCTTTTGGGGGGCATTTTGTTCTTCACTAGTGTCCCCTGTAACAGACTTGTTACTTGTGTATTATGTTGCGGGGGGTGGGGGGTAGTAGCATTTATACAGCAGAAGAGTGGGGAGAAGTTGCTGACATTGTTCTGAATAACCTTCTCTATTGATCCAACAGTACAGAAGTGCTCATTTATACAAAGTTGTATAGCAACTGCAGCAACTCTTATTCTGATCGGATGATTAAGTGCACACTGAAAAATCTATTGACCATCACTCCGTGTATTTTCCATCGTAGCATCACAGTAATTTATGAAGAAAGGGACAGGGAGGTGAAACAGACAGCACAATGGCTTAATAGCGGGTTAATTAAGGAGCCTGTCACCTCCAGGACACTGGTCCCAACTTGGCTCAGGTGGGTAGTGCCCGAAAGCCCTGATCATTCAATGGCTGATGTGAAATGAGCTGTGGTGGTCCTCAGCCCATGTCCCTGTGGACAGGTGACCACATCACAAAATCACCATCGCATAACAAGCATAAATATGTACCCTTGTTAGTAGCCTCACAAGAAAGGCCACATGCTGAGTGTGCATAATCACATATGAACTACCCCCTCACCTACTACAGGGGTGGTCCACCTCTGCGATCGGGCTGAGGCATGTTGACAGGGCAGGATGAGGCACCATGTCTGTCACAGAAATAAAGGACTCTGGTCTCCACTGCTGTCAATCTGACACCTTTCAAGGGCAGAGCACTACAGTTTACTAACATACGAGTACAGAAATGGCAAAACATTAATGATAAGGAAAGGAATTCGGATTTATATACTGCCTTTAGTAACACTGTAGCTCAAAGTGCTTTTCAAAACAATAAGGCAAATACTGATAGTGCAGGTACTGTAGAATAGAACAGAATATGGCAGGATCCATTTATAAGATAGAAAAAATTACTACCCAGGTGAATCACATCTATGATAAATGTTAAATATTCTAGAAGAGATGGGTTATATACATTATGTCATGTTGGAACCATTTTGTGCCTTAAACATAGTAGATTTCTTTTGCAGCTCTTAGGTAATTACCATACAGAAAAGGCCTTCTTACAGATGGAAGGATTCAATCTTTTATGTGATCTACATCCGAACACTTTCACTGGATATGATGCCTTTTGAAGACTTAATGTGCCCGGACACTTTTATAGGACATAATAACTGGCCAGTACAGTGTCACATCACTTTAATCTGTGCTCGATATGCCTTCACTCCTGTGAAATAAGGTTGGGTTAGCAGCTTTGTTTGTCCACTGCATTGTCTCCACTATGGATAAAACTTCTCCACAGAATAAAAGTAAAAAAAAAAAAAAAAATGAAAAGAACAGAATATGGTTTTATACAGCGCCTTTCATACACAACGTATCCCAAAGCAATGAGTCACGTCCTGGTAGTACGGATCTGTGGAACAGAACAGAATTTGCATTTACAGCGCATTTCAGATGCACCATACCCCAAACTGCTTTACAGAGCGATCAGTTAGATAATGGAAATGCAGGGCCAGCCCACCAGCGCAACGGCAAGGCATCTGCTTGCGGTGCCAACATCCTGGGATCGGTAATGGACTCTGAAGTCAGAGGGCCAGCCGGGGGAAGAAGGATCAAGCGTCTTGGGAAATGTTCTCCTTCTCGGGGAGGGGGAGGGGGCCTGGCGCCATACCGACCCTTGGAGGAGGCTGGGGGTACTGCTGCAGCCAGCGCTGTTACTCAAGGGGGAGGTGGACACTGGATGTCATTGTATGTCCCCACCCCAGGGATCCAGCATTCACAAAAAGAGACAGCCCCTGGGCGTGATGCTCTGCTCTGCCACCATCTCTGCAGCCACCAATGTCCATTGGTGGAAGGGGTAAGCCGGGGTTTGCCTACAGTGTCCATTGGAGGGGGGAGACTGCCTGGTGGCCCGCCTGGGCGGGGCAAGCCTGGGCACCTTTTCTGGCCATTAGGAGCTGGCATTACAGAACCGGGGCATTATGGCGACAAATGCGGGATCTGCCGCCTCCCGAGGACCGCCCCCCTCAGGTTAGTATCCTTAGAAGGGTTGGGCAGCCCCCCGTAAAAGAGAGAACGGCGACTTTCCTACTTGGCACCATAATGACCGGGCGCACTGCTGCTGGCGCTCTGAAGTGGTGGAACCACCTAGGCATGGGGGGACGGCGGATGGGGCAGGGCTGACCTCCAAATTGAGGATCGGGGGCAAGCACCAAAAAGTGAGGAATTCCTTATTGATCTTCCGACAGCCTGCTCATCCTCTTCTATCCACATGTACGCTGACTATACTGTTTTGTACAGCTCCAGCAAAAACCCTGCTGCTGTGGAAACCAGCTTACAGCATGACTTCAACCAAGTTCAACTCTGGTTTGCTTCTCACCAGCTTTTTCTAAACGCCAAGAAGACAGTCTCAATGACCTTTGGCACCAGGCAGAGACTCTCTAGGCTCCCGGCCCCGCCCACTTTCCACACTCTTGACGAGACCATCCTAGAGGACACTTCCTCATTTAGATATCTGGGGGTTTGGCTGGACCAGCACCTCAACTTGTCTGTGCATATTAATGCTATCCTGAAGAAACTGCGCTCCAAGTTTGGTGCTCTGTACAGGAATCATAGTTGCATCCCGTTGACTGTGAGGCATTAAATTGTCCAGAAGATGATACCCCCCATCTTTGACTACTGTGACGTAGTCTATGGTGCTGCTCCCAAATCTTCCCTGACCAAGTTGGACACTCTCTAACTCCTTCTGCCACTTTGCTATCGACTCCCCTTCCCGTTCCCACCACTGTGAACTCTATCGCTCTCTAACCTTCCTTCCACCATCTCATAGACGCAGCTCTCACTGTGCCAAACTAACCTCCAAATTCTGGTTCGGGGGGCTCCCCTCCTCTCTCTCATCCTCTCTCTCCACTCCACCTCCCCTCACCCACTCTCTCACATCAAATGACGACCGTACCTTGACGGTCCCTCACCGCTCCACCCTCATCGGTCAGACTGGCTTTGCCCATTGTTTCCCTAAAATCTGGAATTACCTCCCTCCTGAAATACGACACTCCTCCTCCAACTACTCCCTTACCTCTGCCCTACACAATTACCTTTCTCTCAGCTGTTCCAGCTTTAACTGTCCTTAATACCTCTTCCCAGTTTCTACCTTTCTACCAAGATCCACCCTGGCAGGGTTCTCAACATCCTGAAGCGGGAAATCAGGAAATGGGTACCCCATCTCCTCATATTCAGTTCTTGCCTCTCCCCCACTCTTCTCCACCACCTGCCCTTCTGGGTCACCAGTGTGCACAACCTTCCCCATCCTTTTTACTCCAGCAGTACTTGCGTACTACCTTGAGCCTGCTCCTGGAACACTCATGCACTATAAATGGTTCTATCTCATTATTACTGTTTTGTACGTTTATATGTTCTTTTGTATTATTTTGGACATGTATTATAATTTACCCAATGTTCAACTACTGTTTATTGTACAATACTTTGTGTTCCAACTGTTGCACAATCTTACAATGTTGTATTGTTTCCACTACCCACATACTATTGTAACTGATCATCCTTCACAACCCTATGTAACCCCCTTCCCCCAGGTCACATCATGAGACGAGCAACTTGTTGTTCAGTGCGCCCTCCTGGTGAAACATTTCAATAAATAAATAAATAAATAAAATTGCTCTGCTCATCAGTGGCCCCCGGTGGAGATCGGGGGCACTGCAGTTAGCGGCACCTCTGAAAGGGGTGGAGCATCAGCAGGCGTCAGCATGCAAGGTGCGCAGACACCACTGCACGACTGTGTTCTGGAGAGAAAAACAAGAAAATACCCCCGCTTTCCGGATAGGCAACGGTGCCCTCCAGGGCCCCCACCAGCACATACCCAAGGTCGGGCTCAATCCTCCAGCTCTCCTGATCCCTCCGACCTGCCTAGGTCCAGCAATGGTTGCGTTCCCAGCTCATCGGATCAGATAAGGAAGAGGGAGTGTCTGTCCCCGATTTCCCGGAGGAGAGAGCTTCAGACAGGCCGGCAGATGGTGGGAGGTGGGAGAGGGACACCTGAGAGAGAGAGAGAGTTCCAGGATAACGGGAGATAAAAGAAAGTAATAAAAAAAATTACCACAATGATGCGCATCACTTGAAACCAGGCCCACTTTTTGTCCACCAATGAATCAAACTGTCTCTACTTTCTTCAAAGCATGCAGCAAAGATCTGGAAGACTACTGTGCAAGCAGTTTGTCAAATTGATATCACAGTATGTCAAGGGAAGGAATGAGAGCCATGAAGGAGCTGGCTAGTAATCCTACTCTTCACAATCATGCCCTCAGACAAATTGGGGGGCGTGGTTGTTGTGGACTCCGAAAACTACATACAGGAGGTCAATCACCAGCCACAGAATCGAGATGAGTATAAACACCTACACAGTGATCCAACCCTGGAGATGAAAGAAACGGTGAACAGGTGATTGGGGATGCTCTGGATGACAACATCAGGGACTAGCTAACAGTGAAACATCCTGTCCGACCAGTGATATATGTCTTCCCAAAGATCCACAAGACACTCATGACCCCCCAAGATGTCCAATCATTTTAGGGACAGGATCCTTAACGAAGCCATTATCCTAATACATTGGCTGCTTTATTGAACCACAGTTTTGAAACTGACATCTTACCTACAGGGCATAGAGGATGCTCTAAATATCCTGGAGGAGATCCACATCGAGCCAAGCAATCTTTTGAGATTCGTTTTGCGCTACCTGCGCAAGTCCACCGGCAGTATGGTTTGACAGCATTGGAACATTTTCGACAGTGAGAAAAGCCACACAATCCACCAACAGCTTTCCGGACTAAGCTGCCAAAACAAAGACCAGCCTGCTGGAGCAGTGGTAGCGCAGACAACCCGATTTCAGGAATGGGCTCAGTGTCCCCAACATCCGGGGAAAACAATCAGGAAAAATCCTCCTACGCTGAGGATAATGATGCCTCGTCCCTAGTTCTGCTATAGCTCTCCCACTGTACCACCGTATTAGGATACCTCTACTCTCTCTCTCCCCTTCCTCTCATGTTCCCAGCAGAGGGGGCCCCACCATACTGATTACTGTAGTCTCCTGATGAGTGTGTTGGGGCGCAGATGTGCCTGGGGACTACAGGGCAGAACCCAGTCAGCTAGTGAAAAATAAATAGAATTGAATAAAAAAAAAGTTGGCAAAACTAGTACTGAGTAATGATGCTTTCTGTTTTATGGGTCATTTTTACCTACAGCTTAGCGGCACAGCAGTGGGGGAAACATTTGTCCCCAATTATGTCAACTTGGCTGTGGGTAAATAGAAGGAGAACAAATTATATTCTGCCACCAAACCCTTTCTCAAGAAAATCAAACTATGGCGTTGTTTCATAGGCAATGTCATGATGGTGTGGCCTGGCACTGAAGATGAGCTTCAACATTTTTTAAATTCATGGAGGTAAGGGTTCCATTTTTCTAATTTGTGGTGACATGGAGTTATGAGGAAATAAAATTCCTAGACCTTAACGTAAAGGCTGGAGGAGACAGGTGAGGTATCTACCTCCCTTTTCTGCCAACCGCAGACCACAACACCCTTTTGGCAGAAGACGGCTGTTAACCAAGACAATTATTGTCAGTGTCCCCAAAGGCCAGTTCCTTAGAAAAAAAACACAATTGTAGCTCAGCTGCATCTTGTATGGAACATGCAGATGACTTTGAAAAGTGTTAACGGAGAGGGGATATGGTGATAGTGTAATGGAAAAATGCCAGATAAGAGGGTGATATTGTAGACAGGGGGTCCTTACTAGCATCACATGTAACAAATGGCAAGGAATAAATAGTAAGGAATGTGAGAAAACTAATTTTGTGACAGCTTATTCTTGCAATGCTAAAATATTGCAGGAAAATAAGCAACCAGGAAATATTAAGGGTGGAACCCAAACTTAAGAAGTGTGAAAAAGAACCCTTATGTTTTGTCTACAAGCACGCCAGGAACCTGAAGGATAAGCTTGTACACAGTAGAAAAGATATACGTAGAAAGTCTACGTAGATGCCACCTTTACCAGAAGGGTGTGGAAGACGTGGCCGCTTCAAGTATTGCAGTGTCTCTGAACCTCAGAGATGGTAGGTGGACATTATCATGTTCATCATGTGACCAGAGGAGGGGACTCACATCCCTTCTACAGCACCAGAGAGTGCAGGTGCGAGACATTAGGCACTCCAGTAGGCTCACCATGATGTTGTAGAGCTCTCCATCTGTCTATATGCAATAAAAAACGGGTTTGCACCACTGATCCTGAATCAGAGTGCTGAGCTCGCTCTGCATTAGCAGTTCTAGTGTGGAGCTTTCAAGCACCAAGCCTGCAGAGTGACTTCTGATTGTTCCACATTATTTATTTATTTATTGGATTTTGATGACCGGGTAGGCCCACTGGGCCTTGGAGGTCCCTTTTTCAGGGGCGATACGGGAGTTACAGGACTAGTAGGAGACACAGTTTTTAATGTAGATTATTGCATGTAAACAGGTGAATATCTATATATATAGAAATGACATATTACATAGCAGGTTACAAAGATAAGCAAAGTGAAACAAAGGAGGAGAGCCAGAGCAGCACCTGGGTCACAATTACCCGAGTAGAGTATTTTTGGAGGAGAGCCCGAAGAGAAGGGTTGGGGCTCCCAGCTCAGGTTGGAGTGAGGTAAGTGCTCAGGTAGTAGTGTAGTGTGGAAGTGTCAGGTAACATTGCAATGGCATTGACTCGTGGCAAGCATGTGTGCCTTGAGTCTTGTTCGGAAGCTCGCAGGTGATGGAGCTTCCCGAACCTCAGAAGAAAGGTTGTTCCATAGGGAAGGGGCAGTGTGGAAAAGGGACATGCCCCCGTCTTGGTCCTCACCCTAGGGACTTCGAGAAGAGTTTGGCCTGAGGTCCGTAGGTTGCGAGGATTTTGCTTGGCAGTTATGAGCCCTGCGAGGCTTGGGGGAGGTGCTGGGCTAATTAGCTTATGTGCCAGGCAGAGCACTGGGTATCTGAGACGGGCTTTGAACGAAGGCCAAATGAGAAGTGCTAGAGAGTCACAGTGCTGGCTCCTAGAGTGGGACTGAGTGGTGAACCGGACTACCTTGTTGTACAAGACCTGCAACCTATTGAACTCAAGCTTGGCTGTTCCCTGAAGTGTCGAGGCAGCATAGGTGAGTGTTGGGAGAAGGACAATCGAGGCAATGGCAGTCCTGGCTTCAGGGATCAGCTGATCCTTGAGACGATAGAGAGGTGTACCAAGTTTACCGTGAATGACTCTGGTGACTTGGTCAACATGTTGTTTTAGAGTGAAACCTTGGTCCAAAGTAAGGCCAAGGTATTTCGTGGAGGCAACCACTTCAAGTTTGTTACCCGCCCTGGAAGTGAGTTGTAGGTGTTGTGATCTGTTTTGGCCTAGGGATCTGGGTCCGAACAACATGGCCTTGGTTTTGGTAGTATTAAGGACCATTTTATTCTTAGTAAGCCAGTCCTCCATAGTGAGTAGGTCCTCTTGGAGGGCTGGACCTAGGTCACTCAGGTTAACAGAGGATCTGTAAATCACAACGTCATTAGCATACTGTATGACATTACTGCTCCCACAGTGGTTGTGTAGATCATTTATAAACAAGGAGAACAGGAGAGGACCGAGTATGGACCCTTGAGGTACCCCCTCCTTAAGGGGCAGTGGATCAGCGATCTTATCCTTCCACTTGACCCTCTGAGATCGACCGTTGAGGTAGCTTTCAAACCACCTGAGAGCATGAGTGTCCAGGTCTATGTTACTCAATTTGTGGTGTAGGAGTCGGTGGTCGACCAAGTCGAAAGCCTTGGAAAGGTCTATGAAGACCGCACCTGTGTTGGACCCTGAGTCAAGTTCTCTAAGCACATCTGCAGAGAACTTAGTTAGAGTGGTGTCTGTCCCATGCTTACCTCTGAACCCATGTTGAGCCGGGGAAAGAAGCCGGTGTGTCTCTAAGTATTCCCAGAGTTGAATGTACACCAGTTTTTCCTTGATTTTTGCAAGGGTGCAAAGCAGGGAGATTGGCCTGTAGTTGCCAATGGGTTCTGCAGGCCCACCCTTGTGAATAGGGACCACATGTGCATGTTTCCATAGCTCTGGGACAGTCCCTTCTAGAAGGGACCTGTTTATGAGCCAGGTAAGAGGCCTTGCGAGTGCTGGAGCACCGTCCTTGAGTAGTCTAGCTTGGATACTGTCCGGCCCACCTGATCCTCAGGTTTTCAAGGACTTTAGTAAGTAGAGGACTTCTTTAACCTTAGCTAACCTAAGATGAAAAGATGGGCGGTCTAGGTTAGATACCGATAATGCAGGAACTGGAAACTGCAGAACAGAATAACAAAACGGAATGTGGTTTTATATATATTACCTTCCGAAACACACTCTCAAAGTGCTTTGCTAAGGGAAGGAAAGGAATTTGAATTTATATATGGTGCACTCCACCTATAATGGATCGATCTACTATACCGACACAGGGACTGACTGTTTACCCCCTGATGCTCTCTAACTGGCCATCACCTCCTCAGTCCTGTCCCTAGTGGACTATGGCCTGCCAATCTACACAGCTGCAGACAATACTGCACTCACTAAAATCCAGCTATTCATCCATGAGGCCTGTAGACTCCTGACTGGAGCCAACAGATGGACACACACCTGTTTACTTCACTCCACTGCCAACGTGTTCAACTTTGAGGAGAGACTCCGCTACCAGATGTGTCTGCTAACCAAAAAAAAAAAAAAACACTCCTCAGACTCTCTCCGGGTGTCCACCTCCCTTCACCGTGCTAACCATGCTGTCTCCACCCGCAGTGCCTGTAAGGCTACCCTTCTGGTACCTAGAACCAGAACCTCTCCAGTGGTCTTTCTGCTATAGCGCCCCTTCCTGGTTGGTTCAACTCCCTCCCCGCCAATATCACCAACCTTTCTAAAATTGGTCCCTTCAAGGCTGCACTCAGGAACCACCTATTCACCTCCCGCTGCTGTAGGTGTGTCTAATCTGTCTTGCTGCCCATCCCCTCTGGACCTGTTACTGGGCGGTCTAACTGCCGGGCAACACTGGATCTGACAGTGTCCCTGGGACAGCTAATTTCTCCAAATCTCCCCCTCTCTCCACTCATATCTCTCGAACGAATAGTCCTGGCTCCACACAGGGTATATGCTTAGACCTCTGTTCAAGTACTAACACTTTGTCAGCACTACCTGTCTAATCTTTCTGCACTGGTACTATTTTACAATGTACGCTATGTATTCTGCTTATCTATATAGCTGCTCATGTATCACTGCAGCAATTACTCACTTGTAATGCATGCCGGAACCCTGTAACTGTCAATGTCTCTGACTTATGTAATTATGTTTTGTCTCTGTTCTCTTTGACAAGGTGCCTTTGTAAACAAGCCTTTGACCGAGGGAGGAGGTTGCTCATCTCCAGGCTGAGTTGGCCAGGATTTGGGGGACCTCCTCTCCCACCCAGGGACCACCAGGGCCACCACTGCTGCCTCACAGGTTGCCAAGAAAGAGGAGCAGTTGGACCATAGAGGGCTCAGGGAGGGTGAGGGTGGTGGAACAGATGCGCATCTCTCCAGTTGTACCTCTCCACAATTCATATGCCACTCTGGCAGAGTGTGGTTCCTCTATAGAGGCACCTGCAGTGGAGACAAAGGAGAATGCTGGGAACTTCCACAAAGGTTGGGAGGGAGGGGAGAGGGAGGTAAGGTGTCTGCCAGGTGCCATGGCTTGGAGGGACAGGGAGCGAATCCTCAGGATCGTGGGAGCAGCTGCATGGGGGAAGGAGCTGGATGTCATTGTCCACCTAGGGACAAATGACCTGGCTGGGAAAGGGATCAGAACAATGCAGAAGGAGTTTGTGGAGTTGGGGAGGGGCCTTAGACAAGTAGCATACACGGTAACCTTCTCGGAGATGCTGCCTGTCTATGGCATGGGTGAGGCTAGAGTGCTCCACACCATGGGATTCAATCAGTGGTTGAAAAACTGGTGCAGAGCTCAGGGGTTTGGCTTCACTGGGGACTGGGGGTCCACCTGCAGTGATGCAGGCCTATACTGGTGCAATGGTCTGCATCTGTCCAGGAGGGGAACCAGGATCCTAGGTGACAGGTTTAAATGCTTCATTGGCAATCATTTAAACTAATCAAGGGGGAGGCACTAGAAAGGAGCAGGAAAATCCTAGCCGCCCCCCCCCCCAAAAAAAATATCAGGGTAGTTAGTGAGGTAAACACCAAGATAGAGACATCGATAGGGAGAAGGCAGCGGTAAATGGAGAAAATGACAAAGGCAGTAAGGACAGGGATGGGGCAAAAAGGGGTAAGGCCATCAAGAAATGGAGGGTAATGAGTATCAATGCCTGTAGTCTGGGCAACAAGCTCCCTGAACTGGTGGCCTTGATGGAAGAGGGATGCCTGGATATTGTGGCAGTCACAGAAACATGGTACACAGTGAACCATGACTGAGATGTTAACATACCAGGGTACACAACCTACAGGAGAGACAGGGAGGGTAGAAGAGGGGGAGGAGTAGCTCTCTATGTAAGGGAAGGGATAAAAGCAATGGAACAAAAGAGTAAACAGTGAGGAGAGAAGGCACTGTGCGTCACCTTAGAGACTGGAAAAGGCACCACAATCCACACAGGGGTTGTAAAAAGACCCCCATCTCAGGGGGAGGGAATGGACAAGGATATGATAGAAGGCATCCTTGGGATGGCAGAGAGGGAGATATTGTTGATGGGGGACCTGTATATGCCAGATGTTAACTGGAGCACCTTTGCTGCAGCCACATCCAAGAGCAGGGCCATTCTCGATGCCCTACAGGGGGCATGCCGCACACAGCTAGTGTTGGAACCCACTCAGGAGGGAGCAATCATAGACCTTGTCCTCTCAAATGGGAACAGTGAGAGGATCTCAGATCTAGAAGTGGGTAGCCACCTGGGAACAAGTGACCACCAAACAGTGTGGTTCACGATAAACTCAGCTGCAGAGTCAAGCCATACAAAAGTGAGGGTACTGGACTTCAGGAGTGCTGACTTTGTCAAAATGGGAGCGTGCCTTAGAAAAGCACTAGCAAACAGGCAAGGAGGCGGGGTGGAGCAACAATGGGGAAACATCAAAACTGCCATCACAGAGGCAACAAGCCTTTGTGTGAAGCAAATAAACTAATCAAAACAAAAGAAAAAGCCACTATGCTTCTCAAAAGAGGTGGCGTGGAAGGTTAGGGAGAAAAAGATAGCTTTTAGGAAGTATAAGGAAACACAGAAGGAGCAGGACAGAGAACTGTACCAGTTAAGGCAGAAGGAAGCAGGAAGGCAGTCAGAATAGCAAAGGCACAAACTGAGGAAAAGATAGCCAACTTAGTTAAGAAGGGGGATAAAACCTTTTATAGGTACATTAGGGAGCATAGAAAGACAAAGGGAGGGATAGTGAGGCTGAATAGAATGGACGGTAGGTGGGCAGAGAGGGACAGTGAAAAAGCAGGGATACTGAATGAATACTTCTGCTCAGTATTCACAAAACAGGAGGAGGGGGAGGTACCTAATCCAATTAACAGAAGCACTCTGGACAGAGGGGTTGATCCCAGTCCTTTGACAGAAGAAAGGGTTCTGAAAGAACTCCTAAAACTGAAGGTGGACAAAGCAATTGGGCCTGACGGGATTCACTCCAGAATTCCAAAAGAATTAAGAGGAGAACTAGTGACATCACTGACTACGCTTTTTAACAAATCATGGGAGGATGGTGTGGTACCTGAGGACTGGAGGAGGGTGGATGTGATTCCCCTTCACAAAAGTGGGAGCAAGACAGAGGCAGGAAACTACAGACCTGTCAGTTTGACCTCTGTGGAAGGGAAAATGATGGAATCACTTCTGAAGGAAAGAATTGTTGAGTACTGTACATAGAGGCCAGTGGGGCACAGGACCCAAGGCAGCATGGATTCACAGCGGGACGGTCACGTCAGACGAATCTAATAGATTTCTTTGACTGGGTGACCAAAGTAGTAGACCAGGGAGGGGCTGTGGACATGGCCTACCTAGACTTTAGCAAGGCATTTTTTTTTAACCTTGTATTTATGCCCCCAACTACCTCCTCTCTCCACTCTCTCAGACATCTTCTACAATCCCTGGTCTCACCGCGGTCTGCCCCTAGAATACCTATGGTTCCACTAGCCTAGGTACCCGGATAACCCCCTGGACGGAGTGAGGAGGGACCCCCCCCCGTGCTTACCTCCCCAGAACCAGCATACTGAGTCGTGGATCCTGCACAGTGGGGTCTGCCGCTACGAGCAGAGACGTGCAGGGAGGTGTCGTCACCTAGGAGAGACCAAGGGTTTTTTTGCTTGTTCTCCCTAGATGTCGGCATGCAATGGAGGCCAATGAGCTAGGAGGCGCGCTGAGATGTGCCTCCTGCTCCGCCCCCTGCTGACATCTGCCCAATGCACTTGCTGCTACTCCGACTACCACACCTACCACCCGGGATCCCCTAGATGGCGGTACTGCGGCGGGAGCAGGCAGAGAACCCTCCCCACCTGGAAAAGGAGAGCAGCTGTTAGGTGCTCCATCCTTCTCCTCCCTGGCCGACCCCCGGCGCCCCGGGCTCGTTCACGAATCCTGGTCGCCGGCGTGGTGTGAGTTGTGGCGTCCAGCGCCTCAACCCTCAGCACCACGGGGCTGGCCCTTCAGCAAGGCATTTGACACAGTCCCACACAAAAGATTAATAAATATATTAGCCAGCCTGGGAGTGGGTTCCAGGGTGGTAGCCTGGGTGAAACATTGGCTGGCCAACAGGACACAGAAGGTAAAAGTAAATGGAGTCCACTCTGAAGAAAGGGGGGTTACTAGTGGGGTACCACAGGGTTCAGTACTTGGTCCAGTCCTTTTTAATGTCGTTACAAGTGACATTGTAGAGGGACTGGAAGGAAAAGTATGCCTCTTTGCAGATGACACAAAGATCTGCAACAGGGTTGATACAGAAGGTGGGGGTGGAAAGGATGAGAAGGGACTTGGCAAGGTTGGAGGAATGGTCAGAAGTATGGCAGCTTGGATTCAATGCAAAGAATTGCAAAATAATGCACCTGGGAAACAAAACCCAGGGGAAGAGTACACAATGGGGGGGAAGTAGTAACAACAACAAAAATGGAAAGGGACCTGGGGGTAATCATAACAGATGACCTTAAGGTTAGCAAGCAATGTGAGAAGGCAGCAGGGAGGGCTGGAGGGATACTGGGATGTATAGGGAGAGGCATCACCAGCAGAAAACAGGAAGTTGTTATCCCTCTGTACAGACAGTTGGTGAGACCCCATCTGGAGTACTGAGTCCAGTTCTGGAGACCCCATCTCTGCAAGAACACAGACAGGATGGAGGCAGTCCAGAGGAGGGCAACTAAAATAATGCATGGTCTGCAAAAGAAGCCATACGAGGAGAGACTAAAGGAGCTTAATATGTATACCCTCGAGGAAAGGAGGGAGAGGGGGGACATGATTGAAACTTTTAAGTACCTCAGTGGAATCAAAGTCCAAGAGAGTAGCATCTTTCAGAAAAAGAGATGTGCAAGAATAAGGGGACACAATTTCAAGATAGAGGGGGAGAGCTCAGGGGCAATGTGAGGAAGTATTTTTTCACAGAGAAGGTGGTGAATGCATGGAACCACCTTCCTGAGGAGGTTGTGGGGTCTAAAACAGTGGGAGAATTCAAGAATGCACGGGACAGACATAAGGCAATTCTTGTGGGGGTAGGAAGAAATAGGCTGTTGGTTAACTGGATCTGCAGCTTATCCAGTAGGTAGGGAAATGGGTAGACTAGGTGGGCCAAGCGGTCCTTATCTACCGTCAAAGTCTAGGTTTCTATGTAAATCTGATATGTACAAATAAATAAATGGACACTGTTATAACAGACAGACGGTTATAGTGGACGAAAATTAATTTCCCAAACCAAATATATCTCTAATCCAATGCATTTTCCTCTGGTTATAATGAACAGAAACATTGCTTATAATGGACACTTTGAAGCTTTTATAGGTATTTGTAGTGCATGTTTTGGGGGTGCAGAGCCAGTGAGGAGATTTTGCAAATGTAGAATTTAGATGGAGCCGCCCAGTGGCACTGTGGGCTGAGACGCTGGACGCCTTACCTTGTGCTACGCTGGCGACCCGGGTTCGGGAACAACCTCGCATTGTCGGGGTGCCATAGGGGGGTATGAGGGAGGAACAGGACTGAGTAAGCTGGCAGGCTGCTCTCATCTCCTGGGGATGGGTTGTAGCCCACCCCAATACCTCCGCTCCCACCGGGTGGAGGTCCGGTGGGTAGCATAGGTGGGAGGGAATGGCATTGTTACAGGTGGGTGGAAGGGACTGAGCTGGCGCCACAGTGTGCGTGCGTGCCTCCACACGCATGAATGGCCATATGCCGAGGCCTCGGGTGGGGAAGCAGGAGGAAAAACCTACAAAAACTACCATAAAAATCTATATAGAAAAAAAAGAATCTGGATGGAGGAGCTACAGAGACTAAATTTCTTACAAGATAATTCTCCACAAGCTGCATAAACATTTATAAGCTGATTACACCAAAAAGGAAGAGATTTTTTTAATACAATCTTTACAGTACAATTGCCTTTGTTCTTACTGTCCTAGAACCCCAACATCCAGCCACTAGAGTTACTATATTCTTCTTACCGTCTGCAGTAAACTTCCTTAAAAATGTCATGTTCTCTGGATAAATACCTTTAATAAACACATAAAGTACATAAACATAAATGCTAGGCAGGATTCTGGGTAATCTATGACATTTTATAATAGGTTTTTCAATCACTCTGAGCCCCTGCTCACACACAGACACACCTAATGTATAGGCTCTACCTCCTCTGGATATAATGGACACTGGATATAATGGACAATAATTGTGTGCACAGATGCATCTGTTATAACAGGCTTGCACTGTAGTAGCTTTCATACACACAATATCCCAAAGCACTTTATAAAGCAGTAAGAATGATAGTGGTAGTGCAGGAATAGTAAAACAGAAAATAATTTTATACAACGCATTTCAGACACACTGTATCCCAAAGTGCTATACATAGCCCACAGTAAGGTACTGCTAGTGCAGAGCCAGCTGTTGATGCAGTAGTAGGGCTACCGCTCACAATGCTGGTGATCCCGGTTTGGGAAAACAGCTTGGTTTGTCGGGGGCCAGCGGGGGAGGGGGGCATCACTGAGGATGCTACCCTTTCTCCACGTAGTGAAGCAGAACGATCCTGCTGTAGCAGCACCACCTGAGTCCTTCTCCGGGGAGCGAGGCAGCGCAGTCCTTCTGCAGCAGTGCCACCTAGCTCCATCTCTGGGGAGCAAGGCAGAGTAATCCTGCTGTAGCAGTGCCACCTAGCTTCTTCTCCGGGGAGCGAGGCAGAGCAATCCTTCTGCAGCAGTGCCACCTAGCTCCATCTCTGGGGAGCAAGGCAGAGCAATCCTGCTATAGCAGTGCCACCTAGCTCCTTCTCTGGGGAGTGAGGCAGAGCGATCCTGCTGCAGCAGTGCCATGTAGTTCCTTCCCTGAGGAGCAAGGCAAAGCGATCCTACTGTAGCAGCACTACCTGGGTCCTTCTCTGAGGAGCGAGGCAGAGCGATCCTACTGTAGCAGCACCACCTGGGTCCTTCTCTGGGTAGCGAGGCAGAGCGATCCTGCTGTAGCAGCACCACCTAGCTCCATCTCTGGGGAGCAGGAAATCGATCCTGCTGCAGCAACACCACCTAGCTCCATCTCTGGGGAGCAGGCAGATCGATCCTGCTGCAGCAACACCACTTAGCTCCATCTCTGGGGAGCAAGGCAGAGTGATCCTGCTGCAGCAGCACCACCTAGCTTCATCTCTGAGAAGCAAGGCAGAGCGATCCTATTGCAGCAGTGCCACCTAGCTCCTTCTCTGGAGAGCAAGGCAGAGCGATCCTGCAGCAGCAGCGCCACCTAGCTACATCTCTGAGGAGAGAGGCAGCGACCCTGCTGCAGCAGCGCCACCTAGCTACTGTACATCTCTGAGGAGCAAGGCAATGACCCTGTTGCAGCAATGCCACCTAGCTCTATCTCTGGGGAACGAGGCAGAGTGAGCCTGCTGCAGCAGTGCCACCTAGCTCCATCTCTGGGTGACCATGGGTGAAGCTGCAGATTGGAGCGTCATGAAGCAGGGAGACACTGACCAATCCCGTGTGGCACCTGAGTCACTTGCATGCTTGTGCTTGGCAGCGCTGCCGAAAACATCTCACAGGAAGGATATGAAAATGGAAAACTGGCCCATATGCTCACAAAAATGGACAGCGATATATCCGGGCCCCACCCAGACACCGCCAGGGGGAATACAGGTAAGTGCTGGCATGTGAGGTGCTAGAGATCAGGTGTGCCCTGGGAGTTTCTGAGGGAGTCGAGAGCTAGGGACATAATGAGAGCAAAACTGTGGATAAAAATAAAAGATACTGGTTTGGCAGGGACTACAGGCTAGAACATGATTTTATACAGTGCCTTTCATACACACTGTAGGACAAAGCAATTTAAGTTCCATTAACAACTGCCAGCAGCCTGGCCACCCCTTTGGCATAGCAGCAACTCTACCACTCGTGGCACAGACAACTCCAGTTCAGGAACAAACTGGCGCTGCCCCGGTCCGGCAGGGGGAAGGAAGCTTGCACATTCCAGAGTATGCTCTCCTCCTTCTGGGAGGCATGGATGGGATCCCAGCTGCAATGCTGCCACATGGGGGACCTCAGGTGGTAGAGCGGACGTTGGCCAGGATCCATGTTGCTGTGCTTGGAGCCCCTAAGTGAACCGATGTCCTGTGGGATTCAAATTATACATGAAAAAAACATCCTGGACTGAGAAGGATGAGCTCGTTTGTGCTCGACCACTGCCTTCCATTACTAGTAGGTCTTTCTACCCTAGTTTGCTCTGCCTGCGTGCCCCATCAGAGGTGGGAGATTTGAGCCTGCCATCATGGTGGGGGGTAAGTCAATGTGGTAAATGCCAGGGGAATGGGACTGGTCCCAACACAAGAGTGACCTAGGGTGGTAGGGTGGACTTTGGCGAGGTTCCACAGCAGAGAAGACGCATAACCAGTGAATTAACAAAACAAAACAGAAAAAGGATGGAGGGCCTGTTTATTTATTTAGTTGTTTGCTCAGTAGGCAATCCTGCCCATTTTGGGGGGGGGGGGAGAGATATGATACAGATATAAACTGACATATGGAATCAGGTTAAAGAACAGGGGCTATACTTGCACACACAGAGAAATGAAGACAAGGCAGCAGCAGATGATTTAAGGATGTATTAATTTCTCTGTGAGTAGTCACAGTTACCTAACAAAACACAACAAGTGGATGCCTTTTTTGAGAGAGTTAGACTGTACAGACTCTCGCATGAAGAGAGAGACAGTCTGGATGCCCTGATCTCTGACCTCCAGATCCATAATACTATATGGGACCTAAAGTCGGGGAAGGTGCCCAGATGGGTTAGCAGCCAAAATATATAAGACCATGAGGGACGAGCTGGCCCCACTGCTAGGGAAGTTTGTAGGGGGATGCAGGAGGGAGAGGTGGCCCGGCTGAGTTGGCAATATACCCAAATCTCGGTGATTCTCAAGGAGGGGAAAGACCCCAAGGTCTGCGGCTTGGATAGATCCATCTCACTTCTTGATGTGGACTACAAGGTGTACACCTCCATTCTAGCTCACCCGGATCAGACTGGCTTCATCAACGGGTGGCTAATCCATGGCAACATAAGACGACTTCTCAATCTGATCACCTGCCAACAGGTTCTAGAAAGCAGACCCTGGCAGTGTACATGGACGCCGAGAAGGCCTTTGACCGGGTGGACTGGAGATTCCTACATAGGACCCTGGAGGAAATGGGGCTGGGCCCCAAATTCAGAAAGGGGTGAAAGCCCTTTATGCATCACCACAAGCGATGGTAAGGGTTAATGGTTTCACTACTGAGAGGTTCCATTTAACAAAGCGAGATGAGACAGGGGTGCCCACTCTCTCCGCTCTTGTTTGCTCTCTGTATTCAGTCTTTGGTGGTAGCAGTGTGGGGAAATGACAACATTCTGGGCATATGAGCAGGTAATAGGAACCATAAGGTATCCTTATATGCCGATGACTCCCTATTCTTCTTAACCTCACCTGAAACTTCACTTCCTGCCCTGGAGTCAACTCCAGGAATATGGCCAGATCTTGGGATACAAAATTAACATGGAAAAATCAGAGGCCATAAAGTTTGAAGGCACACTTCCTCGAGGGTCAGTGTGAGACTTTCCCTTCAAGTGGGCCATGGCCAAAACAGTAAGATACCCTGACATTACAGCACTCACAGAAACCTGGCTCTCCCCTAAGAATACGGGTGCCTCTGTCTCCCTCGAAGGCTACAACTCCTTCTGACAAGACAGGACAACCAAACGTGGGGTAGGGTGTTTAGTCTATGCCAGCTCTGGTATAAAGGTGCAGGTTCTGGATTGCAGTCTGCATACAAAAGAGGTCCAAATTCTGAACCTCAAGTTAATCATAGGATGACAGAACAAAGTCCTACTGCTCACTACAGTCTACATACCACCTGGGCACCAAATTGCCAGTCTCAACCATGTCATAGTTAATCAACAGCAGTTAGGCAATCAATGGGAGAAGATCATTGTTGGTGACTAACGTTAACTGGCACTCTCAGAAGGAAACAAAAACTGCCTATTCCTCACTCAGATGGTCACCGTTGACACCTGGCTTAACTACAAAACAGGGAGCAGTACTCTAATTGACTGGCTCCTGTCCTCACATCCTGAACATGTTTCTGATGTCACCGTCCTGCCTGACAGCCTCAGTGACCATTCCCCAATGAAGTGTACCTGGTCAAATAAATTCACCAAGTGCCCACCTAGGGTGTCCAAAAACCACTGCTTGAGGCCTGGGCTACTTGACCACTTCAAGCTGTACTTAACACAGCTAGACTGGTCACCGCTGGCAGGGGATACTGATGGCAATGAGGCCCTGAACTTCTTTATAACGACCTTCAATCGTGCCGGTGATATTTTTGCGCCCTATAAAACAAAAACAATTAGGGGTACCACCAATCCATGGCTTTCCAAATCACTCATTGGGCTTATGAAGAACAGAGACAATCTGTGGCACAAAGCAAAATCAGCTGGGTCACCTGCTGCTCTCAATGCCTACAAGGTGGCCAGAAACCTCTGTACCAAACTCATTCAACAGGCTAAAGCCTCCTACTACAAGGATCTACTGAGCAAAACCTGTGGCTCTGGAAAAGAATTCTTGAACTCTCAAATCCCTGATGGGCAAGACCCCCAAAGCACCACCTGACCTGACAGTTACAGCGGCTGGGCCATTACAGGAGCCCAGTGAAATCGCCAAAGAGCTCAACAACGCATTCACGGACCTTTCTGGGGTACTCCCTGGTGACTACCTTATGGATATGAGTGGTCAACATCATCATACTCCCCCACACAATCCTCCTAGGGATGACTTACCACCCTTCTACTTTAGAAGAGTCACCAAATCCGAAACTATCAAGCACATTAAAGGGGCCCTTAACACCGGGATGGGGGCTGATCTTGTTGATATGAAGCTTGTTGGACTACTTTTGAAAGAACTAGCCGGACCTCTAACCATGGTGTTTAATGCCTCTCTAAGATCAGGAGTGTTTCCAAATGGATGGAAGTCAACTATCGTCACACCTATTTTCAAAGCAGGGGACAAAACCCTAACGTCCAACTACAGACCAATCTCCATCCTACCTCCCCTTTCTAAGGTACTAGAAAGAATGATCTCGGAGTAACTTACAGAGTATCTTGATACCTATAACTTACTCTGCCTGCAGCAGCATGGTTTCCGTAAAAAAATATTTCACACTCACCGCCCTTGTTGATTACTCATCCCAGCTATACGATGCTTTAGATAGTGGGCAGGCAGTGGGATCAGTTTTCATTGATCTTACAAAGACCTTTGACTCTGGTAATCATAGCCTCCTCCTCAGCTGCCTTCTGTCAACAGGACTCTCCCAAGACTCAGTACTGTGGTTTGGCAGCTACCTCTCCAACAGGTCACAATGCGTCAAAATTGGAGACACCCTGTTGGAATTTAAGGATGTGCTCCTTGGGGGTTCCGTAGGGTTCCATTCTCGGACCGCTCCTTTTAAGCCTTTTCATCAACCCGGCCCCATCTGTATGCTCAGCACGCACTGTTCTCTATGCTAATGATGCCGTAATATCAGTTGCTGGTAAAGACCATCACTCCAGCACTACTGAACTCCAAAGCAGCTTCCTCAAGCTTGAAACCTGGTTCATACATAAACTCCTATTAAATCACAAAAAAACTAAGAGTTTGCTCTTCTCTACCACCCAAAGCAAAAAGAAATACCAGCCCCTGCTCATACAAAACCACAAGGGTGTGATACTAGACCAAGTAACAAAGTTTAAATACCTCAGCAGTACCTTTGATGACGCACTCATCTTCTCAAGCCACACTGATTCTGTAGTCAAATCAGCAAATATAAAGCTGGGTGTCCTTTACCGACACAGGAACTCTATGACACCTGATGCCCTCAGACTGGCCACCAGCAACTCAGTACCGTCTTCCACTGACTATGGGATGCCGATCTATGGTGACGTGGGGGCGGTCCCCCGCCAGAGACTGCTAGCTAGAAAGTTTTCCATGGGGTCCTGATGCCTGCCGGCTTCAGTCCTATATGTAATTACCTACTGCAAGAGCCCTCTTGAAGTAAGATCAGCCCTCAACCTGGTTAGCACACTCCTTAACAAGGCCTGCCATCTAAGATTGGGGACTGCACTCGCCACCCACACCTGCTCACTCTACATCGAGACTGGGTGGCTTCCACTCCATCTTAGAGCACAATACTAAACCTGCCTACTCCTAAAAAAACTGCTTCTTGGGCTAACGCCCCCTTCCTGGGCAGCCTCTTTAAACTGGCAGCACCAACGAAATCAACCAGAAGTGCGGCCACTGACAGGCTGTTGATCCCCTTCAAATGGATGAAAACTGCCCAGAATTCCATTTTGTACCAAGGACCAAAATGGTACAATGAGCTACCAGCTGACTTCACTGATACCCCCAAGATTAGTACTTTAAAATCTGGGCTCAGATCCTTTCTTTACACTATTAAGTCCTGTACCTGCCTGCTGTAAGTGACCACATCTCAGCCTCCCAAATCACCCCCAACCTACTCCCCCCCCACTTCCACCCCTCTCACTACTAACCCCTATACTATCCTCACATACGCTATACCTCCCCTTTCCATCTTAATCTCTTCTCACTCCCCCACTCACACACCCCACCCCCGATGACACCCTCTCTCGGCTGACCACCCCTCCCTTTCGATTTCTGAATGTCCCACCTTTCAGTGAACCCCCAACACTGCGTCCTACCCACCTTTCTCTTATTAACCCTTTTTTGTTATTACTGCTTATAAGCTGTAAGTAATTTCATTTTATTTGGTTGCCTGTGTGTTCCCTGTGACACTGTATACCTTGTATTGACTATTATGTTTGTCCACCATTGACTTGGAACCTTTGAAAATGAGTCCTTGACTCAAAGGTATTAATCCTAATCTGATATAAATAAATAAATAAAATTAATACTTGGGGGTCAAGATATCACCCGAAACGTCTGCCCTTTTTAGACTCAACTATGGGAAACTGTTGACAGAGATCCCAGCAGACCTGCCTCGGTGCGAGCTTCTCCCTCTCTCTCTGGGAGGAAGGACAGACACACTTAAAATGAATGTCCTTCCCCGCTTCTTGTTTTTGTTTCAAGCCCTGCCCGTTAAAAGTTCTGGACTCCTTCCTGAAAAAAGTCAACTCTACCCTTCTGGCTTTTAACTGGCAGAGACGCAGAAGATGGATCAGTGGTAGGCTCCTCCCCCCAGCCGAGGAGTAGAGGGGGCCTGACCTTACCAGACCTTGAATTATATTACATGGCAGCACAGCTCATCTCAGTGATAGCATGGGTCAAGCAACAGAGGAATACAGGATGGCTAGAGACAGAGGCCCAGCACACCCATCGGATCACCCTCTCTTCTCTTCCACATGCCCCGCTCACTACGGAGGTCTGGGGAACCCTGCAAAATCCTTAGACAAAGCACACACTGAGGGTCCTGGTGAAGGCCAGGAAACAAATGCATACCCCAGAGGGAATAGGCCCTCTCACTACAATCATAGGGGCCCCTCGATTTGTCCCAGCTCGGTCAGTTCCCTGGTTCCTGGCATGGAATGCACTCCTCCTAGTTAGATTGTAAAATGTGCTGGAAGGAAATTTAGTGCTCTCATTTGCGGCCCTACAGGGCAAGTACATCCTAACTAGAGTGGATTTCCACAGGTGTTTACAGGTAAGGCATTACCTGAACTCTAATAATCTAATCCCTAAGATAAACAGAGACTTTACGGCACTGGAAACCTTCTTATAGTGGTCGGTCAGGCTGACTGGAAAGGGCAAACTGATCTCAGGGGCATACAAAGCCCTTCAGGGAGACTACTGTGCCCAGTTCGAAAGCCTCAGAGGGAAGTGGGAGGAAGAGGTGGGAATCCCAATCCCTGATGAAAGCTAGAGGCAGGCCTGGGTGGGGGGGGAGAGGCTGGAGGACCACAGCATCCCTGGGCTGGAGGGAATTTTGGTGGAAATGCCTGACCAGGTTCTTCCACATTCCTTCAATTATGAGACACTTTCGGAGGTGGGGGATGACTCTGAGTTGGCTGGAAAGGCTGTGGACAAATAGGTACCCATTTCCACATATTCTGGTCGTGCCCTGTAGTGAGGCCCTTTTGGAATGCAGTTCATCAGACCCTAAACAGTCTGTGGAAAACACAACTACTGTTGACCTTCAACACAATGATCTTGGGTCTTAAAGTCCCTGCAGTAGGTAATAGTAGGCAACAAGGTCTCTTTAGGACATTGTGCCTAGCAGCACAGAAGGAGATTATGGCCAATTGGCTCAAGGCCCCCCCACCATCAGTGGCTTCGTGGAGACAAGGGTAGACAACATAAAACGGATGGAAGAGCTGATGGCGAAACTCAGGCTCTCCATAGACAAGCAGAAGGAATAGTGGGGGAGGTGGGAAAGATAAGAAACCTCAGCTCTGGATGTGATCTCAGAAGACAACACGAATGAACAGAAATTAGTAGAGGAATCAAGAACCAGGCACTCAGGTCACCCAGTGAAAACAGAGAGTGAGAGAGCTAGGTAACAGCCCTCCCCCCAAAGGGAGGGCTATCCACCCTTTCCAGAGCTACTTTAAAGTAGACAGCAGCATAATCTCCTCGGCCTGCACTTGCTGACTCCAGCTAAGTCACCTGGTACAGTGTTAAGTTTCTCTTGCTACACTTTAACAAGGAAGGGCTCTGCCCAAGATCAGACAACCGTCCCTGGAAACAGGTGGTACATGAAGACAGACAGTATGGTTGGTCATGGCAAAGAGGAAAGTTAATGACTATATTAGCACAATAGGGTTTGACAAAGTGATGTACATTGATAAAAACTACCAAAATGTGTGTACCGCTTAGTGGTTTCACTGTATTATTCTCCATCTTTGATTTACCTGTAATGTGACACTCCTCCTTTTGTCTAACAATAAAAATGAGTTTCAAAAAAAGAAGACACAAGAAGCAGCCCCAGCGCTTCAGCCAAAATGGGCTTCCTCAGGGGGCATCAATCAGGTTATGCTGCCGGTCGCATTTTTAGTTAATGGGGGAAAATTCACCTACTCTTTTGGAACATGCCATGGGATTATTCTTTTCCATGTAGCTTTTAACCCCTCCTTTGCTGATCACTCCGACCCACCACCCCCAAGACCAGCTACCACCTTCCCATGCCTTACCTCTGAGCAGGTTCCCCCACAGATTCCCCCTTCCCTGGCAGGACTGGGAGGGGAGGGGAGGACAGTCCCCCCTTCCCGTGACACATCCAGAATGTGTAGAGGTGCTCAGGTGGTGGAGCAGGTTCAGAGAGGTGTGTGGTATGCTAGCTGACCCTTGGGTCCCGTTTTCCATTTTCTACCTCCGTGTGAGCCAAGGCGACGTGGGCAATGTATGCACATGAAGGCACGCATGCAACCCGGAACCTGCAGCTCTCCTCCCCCCACCTCTGTGACGCAGATATGTCTGCCGTTCAGGTATTCCGTACACTGTCACCATACCTCCACCTGGTGGCAGTCAACAGCCGAGTCAGCAAGCCTCTCCAATCCAGGAGAGGAGAGCTGCTTGACGGCTACTACATCCATTCTTGGCCTGCCTCCTCTCTCACCGACCCCTGGCAACCCAAGCTCGTTCCCGAACTCAGATCGCAGGCATGGTGCTCATCAGTGCCTCAGCCCTCAGAACCACAAGGTCGACTTGTGCCATGACGGGATCTTTAACGTACACCTGAACCACCACCAGAATGCCCAGAGGAGATCTCTTTAATGTCTCATCCAATAGATGGATTTGTCCCCCTGTAAACAGTGTATTATACTTCTTATCGTTAATAATTTGTGAAAAGAGGTGGATCACATGGGGGGAAGGAGCAGTATAAATTGCCTTAAAATCCTGACAGAGGCATAACAGTGCTGTTCCAACTGGCAGAGGGTTAAGCACCAGTATGTGAGAGACAATGATTACATAAGTCAGTTCTTAGTTTTGTTAATTGTGTGCTGTCGTTTATTTAGTATTACAGAAAACATATCTGACAATAGGTTGTTGATTTGGTATAGTCAAGTGCGTCTCTTGTGAGCCTGGGAGGGGAGGCACCTATTTCTTCTTTGAATGGATTTAATATATACATTTTGGTATAGCGCTTTACTATTCTTTATGTAACTGACTGTTCTTTTCTGGAATGGTAATCGACTGTTTGACATATACGTGACTTGTATATTATCTGGTATTGACTCAATAAAAAAGACTAGAAAAAAACCCTGGCAGGTGGGGTTAGTCAGTCCTGGTCCAGCACGCAGGAGAGGGAAGTGTGGCATAACAGCTGCGCTTTGATACTGTTACGAGTACTACAAACTGACAGGTCACCATATGCCAGAGCATCATCACCCCCGAGCGGAGTGGGGAGGGGGTGGGCTAGCCAGCATAACTTGTTCCCTGAATTTATTTACAATGAATTAATTTGAAGAAATAGCATTGCATGAATTAGTTGCCTAGTAATAACCACTCTGCTATTTTTAGATCTCATTTCCTGTTGTGGTCATCTGTGTCTGTTAGTGAATTTTTCCTTGTAACGTTCCACATCTGATGAGGGCAGATAGACAAAGAGATAGAGAATGAGCGCGGCAGGCAGACATAAGATCTGATAAATAGCAGCTTACCTCTTATTGGAAAGAACACACTGGTTTGTCATTTCCCCAAGTCAAGTTCCAAAATAAGAATTACATTGTTACCCAATCACAGGAAAGGTAGCAAATCCCACCCAAAACAGGCAGTAAAGAAGTTAAATCAGGTTTTGCTTTTAACATAACCTCAGTGTCCTCTGACTCTTCAAGTTTCACCCTCCATACGGACAGCTTCCTAAAGCAGCCACAGGCAACAAAAAGTAAGCCAACGAGCGTAGGTAGGTGAGGAAAGTGTTACAATTAGTGCTATAGGTATATATATATATTCTTTAGAGGTGTTTATGTTTTTTGGCCAAAAGTGGCGGCCAGGTGTATGGTATGGAGTAGATGTGGTGCAGTAATTCGACCACAGGCTTGGAAAGCAGGAGGCCCAAGTTCAAATCCTACCACAGCAATTTATTCACTCTGCAACCCTGAGCAAGCCACTCAACCTCCCTTCACTTCCTCCCTGGTTGTCAAACTGGGCAGGACCGCACTGTAAACGAGATGTTGCTAGGGGAGGTTAAGAGGGATGTGAGGAAGCACTACTCTACTGAAAAAGTGTGGACAACTAGAAAAGACTTCCATCGGAAGTGGTGGAGGTCACAACAGTTGGGGGTTTCAAGCATGCGTGGGACAGACATAGGGGAATATTAGTAAATAGGCAAGGAGGAGAGAGGGTCACCCGAGACCAGTCAGAGTCTGTGGAGACAGACTAGGCAAGGACCTTCTGGGCAGACTCGGTGGGCCAAGCAGTCATTTTCTGCTGACAAATGCAATGTTTCAGCTCAGTTGGGCTACACTGGGACATGTGGGAGTGTGGGTATTTACTGGAACATAGTGGGGCTGCTGGTAAGAAACAGTCTGCTGCAGACCTCACTGCAATGCTTCAGCGGTGAATAGCATAGTTTCAGATTTCAGAAATCCTACAACATTGCCGCCCCCCCACCCTGGCACAGCAGTAGCACTGCCGCTTGTGGCACCAACGTCCACCTCGGATTCAGAAGTGAACTCGGGACATTGGAAGGTCAGCTGGGGGGGATGGCCAGAGGATCGAGCACTGGGGGACTGCTCTCCTTCTCTGGGGAGGATGTTGTGAGGCATCCAGAAAACACCTGGTGCCTAGTGGCAGCTAGGGAGCAGGATATTAGAGCTGCAACATGAAGGCAGAGACTGCCAGACATCGATGTCATCCACCTTTCCCAATTTTCTTGTATTTCCCCATGTACCCCTGCTGCTGTGACATGCCAGTACATGTGCATGGAGGCATGCAAGTCCTGTAGAGCCGCGGCCACACACTTCAAGCTGCCCACTGACCAGCATCACCACAGGGCCTCCATCTGGTGGCAGTCAGAGGCCGAGACCGTTGGGCACTCCTCCCTGGGAGAAAAGAGCAGTTCTTGGAATGCCCGATCCTCTTCCAACTCGCCGACCCCTGCCAACTTGGGTTCATTCCCGAGGCAATGTGGCAGGAGGTGAGGTGTTCAGTGCCACTGCCCTCCATGCCACCAAACTGGATTTATAAAACTCCTTTGTCCTCTACACCAGGAGGATGTCTTCCTTATCCCTGAAACTAAGAAGGCACATCGTTGTAAATTTAGATTACTTTATTGATTTTCCAGAATAACAGTCATACAACAACAATACAATACAATCCTAAATTCTACATTCCCCCACCCTCCCCCACAGCGCCAAGTACATTACGGGTTATACCGTCCTTGGTGATGGACTTTATTAACAGAATATATAGCACTGCTGAAAAAGCTGCATGATACCTATGAAGGCTATTAAAGGCTAATGAGGGGCTTAAAGTTGCAACAAAGTTTCCGATTTACCCCATCTTTTATTGTAGGCTCCCATACGATTTTTCAGGCTGGCTAGTGTTTTTTCAATTCTTAGATTGTGCAGAATATCATTAAACCATTCTGTGTAGGATATGGTGTCCTGATCTAACCAGTGACGAAGGATAATTCTTTTAACTGTCAAGGAGATCAGGATCATATGGCATCTTCGTTCTCTTACCGGAAACACTGCCCAACACACATATCTCAGGGGGGAATATTTGGATAGGCCCAACAAAGGGTCCAACGTTGTCTTGAGCTGGTCCCAAATAGGGATTACTTTGGGGCACTCCCATAGTACATGCATCAGGGCACCTTCCGCATCCTGACATCTTGAGAAGGTAGGTTCTGTTAGCCTACCCATTTTGCACAAATGAACCACGGTTAAATAAATGTTGTGTAATATATAAAATTGTGTAAGACGGAGTCTATCATTAGAAAGGTAGTGGTAGACATCTGACCATATACGTTCCTAGTTCAGGGGCAGGGAAGGTAAAGCCTTCTCCCAGTACTATGAACGTCCGGTAATTAGAGGATAAATCTGAGAGAATAAGAGGGATAACAACTTTGACACAGCATGGAGTTGCCAGGAGTGGGTTTGGATAAGAGAGAGAGAAAATGACTACTATTGACGCCCCATTGCTGATTGCCAAACCACTTGATAAGCACATGCCGAAGCTGGTAGGTTTTAAAGATTTGCGTGTTGGGCAAATGAAGAAATGCCAAAAGAGTTGGACAGTCAAGTAATTTGCCGTTCAGCATCAGATTGGAGACAGTTCTATCCAGGAGTCCAGGGAGCCATTAGGGAGAGAGGACCTTACCACTGATGTTAAAATTGGGGTTGTGGCACAGAGGTTGGGAAAAGTCGTGGGTATTTTTATATCGCATGGAACAACATAATTGTGCATGCACTTTCAAAAATGTGCACACTACCGTTCCTTTAAGGTGTACAGGTAGCTTGTTGGGTGGAACAAAGAGAAGGCTATAAGGAGAGATCCCAGAGAATGAAATTAAATGACTCTCTAGAGTTATCCATAAGGGAAGGTATCCAGGGACTGTGGGCTGACCCTTGGGGCTAACCCACTGGGCGTATTTAGATATGTGACTGGCCAAATAGTAGAGGTAGAAGTTGGGAACTTTAAGGCCTCCCAAATGTTTAGGGGCTGTAGCGACAATATGCTCTGCAGGCGGGGGCTTACCTTTCAGAGAAAGCAAGATATTATTGAACTGAGCTGAGTGAACCACATTTCAGGGAGAAAAGCATGAGTATATTAAGTGGACAGAAGACACGTGGGAGAATGTTCATTTTAATCACACTAATTTGGGCTTGGAGAGAAAGCGAAAGTAAGGTCCATCCATTTAAATCTTGCGTGATACTATCCACTCTACTCTCCAAGTTGAGTTTCTTAATAAGGGATTGATCTTGAGACAGAGCAACTCCGAGGTACTTAAATTTAGTTTTCCAGAGTAGGCCTAGGCCTGCACAGGCCGAGGAAAGAGGATAACAATTTAGGGGCATGACTATGGTTTTGTCGAAGTTTAATTTATAATTATCATAATTGCCAAACTGTGAAATAATGTTTAGAGCCTCTGGTATGGACATCTGTGGGTGTGGGACATGCAGAAGGATGTCGTCTGCATAGGCTGAGACCTTAATTTCTAGGGGGTTCACCAGGATTCCCTGGAGACCAGGGGATTCTTTCAGTAACATAATCAGGGGTTCTAGGTGTGACACCTGGACAGCTGGTTCTTATCACTGTATCATTTTTTGTAATATACAAATGAGTTATGGACTGTCTCATGAAAATTGCTGAAACAGCATGTGAGATGACACATACACACACACACACACACACACACACACACACACACACACACACACACACACACACACACACAGATTTTAGATACAGGGGCCCGGATATTCAGAAGGGTTGTTGAGCCATGCGCAACCCACTGATGCACCCCGGTGCGATATTCAAACGTGGATTGTGCCTTGCACAAATCCCAATGCGCGGAAGTGCATCAGTAATGTATCTGCGACACAGGTAAGTGGGGCGTGCCACGTATACTCCGCATCCGCGATATTCAGCCCGGATGTGGAGTCGGCGGCTGCAAGAATCTCTACTTCTGCGCTGTACACAGGTGAGCCCAAAAAAGGAACAACGGCTGGCCACCCACAGGTGAGCTGCCGTTTGCAAGGTGCAAGCAGCTGCCAGCTCCGGCTGCACCTGGCCGCCCCAAGCCCGACCGGGCATCGTGGACAAAGGATCCTCCAAAATCCCTTGTGGTCCAGTGAAACGCTCGCAGCCCGATCACAGGCCGAAGTATAATATAATACACGTCCTATATCCCTGGTGGTCCAGTGGACCGCTCGCAGCCCGATCGCGGGCTGAAGTATAATATAATACACGTCCTATATCCCTGGTGGTCCAGTCGACTGCTCGCAGCCTGATTGCGGGCTGAAGTTAAAATAAATGAAGTCCAATATCCCTGGTGGTCCAGTAGACCGCTCATAGCCTGATCGTGGGCTGAAGTATGTAAAAATATCATCCAATATCCCTGGTGGTCCAGTGGTATCCCCCCCACTCGCCCACTGAGCCCCACCAACCCTCCCCCGGTCAAGCGAGGCAGCAGCACCCACCACCTGCCGCCCACCTAGTGATACCATAGGGGCTGTACGCCCACTGGTCCACAGCGTGAGCCAATGGGCATGCAGCCCGTACCATAGTACACAGTCCAGATATGTGAATGATCCAATGTACAATCCCAAACAATCGTTCCTAACCTCCTTTCCCCCTTCCCCACTCCCATCCATTGTGTCATCACTAGTCAATCAAATTAGCAAGTTTAACAGGAAAAGAGAAGGCAAAAATGGTAAAATGATAAAAAAGGAATGCTGTTCGAGATGTTTGGGCCTTTTTTCCACCTGAACATATTTAGTCACGGTGTTCCAGAGTTTAAGTGTACCCGGTCCCAACATTGTAAAATAATGCATAAATTCCTTGTTGGAAAAAGAGTATCCCCTTTTAGAAATAAAGCAGGGCAACCTCACTGCAACTTGAGAGCAAAACTAAAACCCAGAACTCAATAACCATCAGTGGCTTTAAAAAGAGCGTGGGCTCCCAATGAGGAGAGATAGAAAGTAAATAAGGGTTGCAGGTCTTTGAGAGCAGCCACACTATCTTGAGCACCATTTATCGTACTGCAGGCCTCTGCTAGAATGTGCGCGGGCAGAAAAGGGAACTCCGTGGGCCGAAAACAATATTATAAGTCCTTACTTCAGGAGTAAAAGTCATTTGCAAAATTAAAGTCCCACATAATAAACCTGCGAGATGAAGGTCAATAATCATTCCCACATAGCGGGGTGGGGGGACTTATCACCCCAGGAAATGACTTGTAAAGAGGAAACTCGTAACGACTACAGGCAGAGTAGGCCCTTGCCATGTAGGCTTTCAAACACAAGAAACCAGCATAATGAAGCAGTTCTGTAGATCCAGGCTGAGAAACCAGACCAATGAGGGTTAGTGTCTAGGCACAAGCTTTGCTACACACAGTCTCACAGATACACACAACAACTGGTCAGTCCATATGAACCTCCCGGAGCTTGTGTCATTTGAAAAGGTCAGGATAGAGGGTTTTCAGGTTTGCCGCTTCTTGTTCCTGTGACTCAAAATTATGCCACATATCCCTGTGTTGCACTTGGAGCACGGAAGAATATTTCATCCTAAAGTGGACCCCAGCCACTATGAGCTTGGTGACTATGGGGTGCATTTCTGTTCTCTTCTGATGTACAGTTTTGGGGACATCTTGTGCAATACGGATTTGTTGGCCCTCCCACTGCACTTCCCCGATGTCTCTGATTTTCTGATTTTGCTGAGTATGTGTGTGCCTAGAAAGTTTAGCAATCTGAATATCAGGGGTCGTGGAGGAGCACCAGGTGGAGGAGCGGGACATAGAGAGAGGTGGGCCCTCTCGATTATATAGTCAGGGCCATCAGGTGAGGGCCCAGCCACCTTGTTACATAGCTTCTGGACAAATGATACAGGAGAGGGTCCCTCCTCCTTTTCTGGGAGACTAAAGATAACAAATTTATTTCTTCTGGATCTTCCTTCCAGATCCTCCGGTTTATCTTAGGGATTAGATTACTTTAAGACGCTGGTGCAATTGGCCCAATTCTGGGTCAGCCCTCGCCCTCCAGTCACTGAAGGGGGAGATGCAGGCTTCACTGTCTCCTGCGAGTTGCGATAAAACAGCCAATGAGGAGGTAAGTGTTTGTACCAAAGTAGCTAAGGATTCTAGTGTGGCTTTAATCGGTGCTATTCCCTCTAGAAACTTTTCCTTGGTGAGAGCAGCCTGAGGGGTTGCATCTGACACAGCCCTGCTTTGGGACACCTTAGCTCGCTTGGCGCTCTTGTCCCTAGTCGGAGTGCTTGGCAGAGTGTGGCGGGGCAGGCTCTTGTGCATTTCTGCCTCCATTCCAGTTAGTTTTCTGCCCAAAGACGATCTGGATCCTTTCCCCAGAGCACTGGTAGCCAGGATGAGAGATTATGTTGCCGATCAGCTGCAGAAAAGTAGGTTTTATTTGGGAGTGGGTCGGAAGCTTGGAGGAGAGCGTCTTGTTCAGCTGCCCATCAAGACACATCACTGTAGCTCTTGGCCTGGCTTTTGGGTCAGTTGACTTTAGAATCAGTGCACTGTGGGCCATTTCAATAATCAATTTCTATCTACAGGGGACTCTAATGCATCTTTTAATAAGGCCTTCACAAAATCCAGAAGTCTACACAGCCTGACAGTCTTCCTCTAGGACTGGCCTTCCAAGTCCTGGCATTTCTCTGCGAGGGTAATACTTTGTTTTAGGAAGCACTCAACAGTCCTCTGTAGCTAAACTGAGATGCCCTCCATGTGGCTGATCCTGTTCTCTGCAGCATCCAGCCCTTCTCCACTGCTCCCATTTTGCCACTGAGTCTTTTAAATTCTGATCTTTCCTCCTGGAAGCCTTTCATCTCCATCAGGAGAATCTGAAAGTGGCTCCTGATGAGTTTTTTTCCATCTCCACGGTGGTATCATAGTTGGGACCTCTGGAACAAGCTGGCAATGTACTTTTGCTGTAATCACAGCATTCTGTTGGCATCCTGGAGGTCTAACATTTTACAGCATCTAGATCTCATTGCCTGATCACCATCCTTTCTGCCTGCAGCGGTTTCTTTAATTAGCTATTGTATTTCGCTGAATATCAGGATTCAAACTGACGCAAAAGGTTGGAGTACTTCTTTCAGTTTTTCATCCACTCTATGACATCATCTGAAGTTCAGTCCCACGTTTTCATTAGTATTCTCAGCTGTTCTTGAACACCCTTTGTCCTAATAGGTCATGTTGTATGTGTTGCATCTAACTCCCCTCCATCACACATAACCAATGGGTGTTCAGAAACATTTGAATATACTGATGGTAACCCGGGGGCAGCCAGATTCAATGGAGTGCGCTTCTTGTAACTACTGTGTAACCCCCAGGGAGCGCTATCCCAAGGGCTACCACCCCTGCCTGTCTCAGCCGTGACAGGGTAAGGGGCCCAGATCCGTTGTGCCTCCACCCAGAGGTTGGGGTTAGGACAGTCTAAGTTGACTCGGTCACAGCCCTCTGGGTTGCTGAAACCCCCCCTTCTTCCCACTAGTGGCTCAAACTGAGTAATTACAATGCTCTCCCCCGACACACTTACCCCCAGGCTCGAAACACTCAGCTCACTCCAGGGACTCCCTGGAAAGTAAGGTACAGTTATCAAACATCCACTGTGCAGTATGTCCTCAGTAAGACACAAACCAGCCTGGGTACAGTTGCAAAACAAACAATCTGACTTATTTGAAGGGGGAAAACAAGGACCAGGGGAAATCAGGGTGATTAGCTCATCACTGTTACCTATATTTAACTACCTATGGCTCTGTGCACAGGCCTGAACCTATCAGTTATTGTCCATGGGTACCCAAGCCCTAATGGCAAGTCCCTCGTGGCAGCTGGTTGGGGCCCTGACACAAATGAGCTTTCACTTTCCGGAGCAGATCAGAATGAGCAGAAAGATCTATTAGTGCAGTCAACAGTAAAACAAAACTGACATTTAGCCACTGCTTGTAAGCTTAACAGGAAGCTGCCCTGATCCAGTACTCACGACTCCAGCAGACACCCTTCCTTCACCACTTGCAGGGCTGAGCCTGAACTTCAGAAGCCTCCTCACACATTTATATGGAGAACAACAGAGGGGTACCATACCAGGCAGCTGCTTCCAAGACCCGCACAAACTCACAGCAGACTCGGGTGCTACAACGGCAGCTTCAACTTTCCCGATGGACTGAGCACGATTCAGCAGATTCTCCAGTCCTCTACAGGTTGAGCCTGGTAGGTAGCTGTGCTGGCACACAGCCTCCTCTGACCGCACGCTGGCGGATTTAGTCCGATAAACACTGGCAATGCAAAACGTCCGCCTCAGGCCTTTCATGCACTTCCCGCGCGAACACTCCACAGCGCAGAAGCTCAGAGCTCCCTTCTCCTTCACGGTTACAACGACTCTGCCCCTTGACAGTTGGAGCAGAACTCTCAGTTCAGGCGCCACCCGAGCCCATTGGTGGGCTGCAGGCACCAGGCACTTAACTCGCTTTCCATTGGTGCAAAAAGGTGCTAGGGTCCAGACTTTACTTCCCAGAATCACTAGCTAAGACCCCATTGGACAGCCTGCTCTATCTAGAGTCCCGATGTACTGATTGGTCTAATTCGACAGTTCGGGACCAATATGGAGGAGATAATCAGAACAGTCTTTGCTGCAAAGAAGGCAGGTTAGAACAACTACATTATCATTATCACTCTAAGTTATTTCCAGCAATTAGTTACTGTACAGCCTTTAGTAGAGCTCACTTCCTCTGCACACTTAGCGATGGCAGAATGGAGCTATTTCCAGCATCCCGGGGCGGGACTCGAGCATAGCAACACTCAAACCCCCCCCCCCGGAGCAATTATGACTGCAATTAGGCAGCTCTTAAGAGACATTACTGGAGGCTTTAAAAGCGCTCCCCACGCTCGCATTTAGCGGCCTTACGCCAAACACCAGCTAGGCAGTGGGCACTTAAGCAAGCTCCGGGAAAGCTTTTCGGAACCCCCATTTGTAGTGGGGGTTACAACTGCATTTTTCTGTACCACAGAGATTTTTGTCCCCCATGGACACGACCGTCGATCTAGAGATATACCCTGTTACCAGGGATGCACCCTGTTCAGCCTGGGACTGTGGTCTCCCCTGGCATCCGACAGCCCACTGGCTACCCACATGGTTCTGCCCTCAGACTGGATGGACCTTGCCATCCTCATCTGCTATCAACTTCTATGTTCTATGCTCAGTGGCAGGGGCTCGGGGGGGGGTGCTGTCCTCTCCCCATGAGGCAGTCTGCCATGTGGACTATGATCCAGTGCCAGCCGGCACTAGGACTCAAGATCCCAGGCTGTTGTTCAATGGCTGTGGGGTTTTCCTCCCACTTAACTGGTCCCTCTCACCTCCTCGACATGAACACAGTCTTCTGTCGGCCTCGTCTGTGCTCAGAGCATGTCCCCCTGCAGCAGGAGCAAGCTCCCTGTCTTAGCTGCAGGGGGCACTGTGATGCTGGAGCTCACCATCAACCCTACCCAGCTGCAGCATGCTGCCGCAAGGCAACTACTTCAGCCCAGCCTGCCTCCGGATGCAACCACCCAGCTTCGCTCCCAAACTCGGGTCATCTATAGGGCAGCTTGACACGTTCCAAGGCGGCCACCTTTCATTTTTTTAAATTTTCAACTTATGCTCCTTATCACCAGCGTGGGCCGTATCTGAACTCTCTCTCTGGCAAAAACCCAGCCCTGTTGCCCTTATGTGTGGCTACTCCACTATGGAACCTGGGATAAACCACCAGGGCAGGGACTGAGATGTGAGGGACACCACTTCAAGCTTCCTGTGATTCATCTGGAGTGCAACAGATATGCTGTGCACAGCCGGGGTGTACCGCTGAACTTCATTTACTTGCTGTGCTTCAATGTTTCTCGTACTTAGTTCCCAACCCCAGGACATCACCAACAAGGATGTAATGGTGTGAATGTGTGCCATTCCACTGACATCCTCCCTTCCATGAGTGCCTCTGGTTGCAGTGCCACCTTCAGCCACCCAGGTGGCAGTATAACAGCAGAGTAAGCAGCCCTTCATTTCCAGAGGAGGCGGCAATGGTCCTCTGGGATGCTCAGTCCTCCTTCCCCCTCCAGCCAGCCCCCAATGCCTCATGATCGTTCTCAAACCTCGGTTGCCAGCATCGCGACTGGTAACCCCACCACTGCACTGACAGGCAGGTTCCCTGGTAACTATTTCAAATCTAAAGATAAAAATGCTAAACTAGGCTCACAGTGGGGGGAAGAGAGACAACTTACAAGACAAGAGAAAAGGATGATCAGAAATGGAACAAACAGGAATTGGCAAAAAATGTTCACCTTAATGTGCACTGAGCCTCAGTTAAAGACCCACATTTTTATTTTAGGGGAAAAAATTTAGACCAAACAATGATGGTCACTTATGAGTTACAGCTTTTAAATCAACAATCTGGTTGAAGATTGTTCAGTTTTCCTTTGATTTTAACAGCTGGCTTCAGTGCTAGCACTAGGCATTGTGATGTCATCAGCATTGTAAAAGCTGCTCTTCGATTGGGTCAGTACTTTACTGTGAAGACAGTATCCTTAAAAATATCCGCTGGCCCATTGGCGTAGCAGGTGGATTTCTGCTTGCGACTCTCATGACCCAGGTTCGGGAACAGACTCAGGACGCAGGAGGGCTGGTGGGGGGAGAAGGTGGTGACTGACCCCGGTGGAGACTGGTGGTATAACAGTGTGCTGTACAATTAACAAGGGGACGTTGCAGACGTCGGCGAATGCCTTGACGTCATGGCACATCGCGCCCCAGGGGAGAAAAGGGGAAATTCTCCTCCGCTCGACCGGATGACGGGCATCCAGTCCCTCTGCCACCACGAGCACAGTGGTCAGGCCCCAGAGACCACATCAGCAGCACCTGAAGGGCCAAGAAGTTGCACTGGATGACCCCCGGCGGTGTCTTTCTCCTTGGAGGAGGAAAACCCATCCGGTGAAGGGTTACACCGGATTACCTTGAGGGTGGCTGCTATCTGAGGTGGAAGATGGTGGCAACAGGCAGAAGTGCGAGCGAGTGGTAGGGGAACAAGATCATTGATGGCCTGAAGGAGAGGCCGATGGGGGAGACGTAGGGAGGATAAAGAAATAACACAAAATATATATATATATATATATATATATATATATCCATTGAGACAATAGTAACAACAACATATTTTTGATATGTTGCTGTTACTGATGTCACTAGACAGAATACCTTTTTATCTTGCCATTTTTATCCCCACTCCTGGTGTGTGCGTGTGTTAGTGTTATATTTATACTTTATTTGACAATACATGATAAATAATGCATTCACTATATGAAGCAATAACCCGACTGTTAACTGTGTATGAAGTACAAGGCAGGGACAATCAGATTTTGGCAGAGGACAGTGAAACCACTACTGTATTACCGCCAATATGCTATATGATTTTAAAAAAAGACTATTTTTCTGCACCTCTTCCCTGATTAGAATGCAAAATAAGATGATGATGCCCACCGGCGCAGCGGTAATGCTACCGTTCAAGACACCAGCAATGCAGGTTCAGGAACGAGCCAGGGTCATTGAAGAACTGGCCTGGAGAAGATGGTTGAGCATCCCAGCGGACACTCACCTCCTCAGGATGGGAGGGTTCCAAGACTCTGCTGCAACACTGTGGTTGACCACAGGTGGCAGTATAGGCTGAAGTCAGCGATCGAGGGAGGAGGCACTCTGATACACAATACATACTTTGCATGCATTAGTGAATACTAACACACTAAGATGCAGAGTAGGCCTAATAGTCTATTGAGTCTGCTCGAAAATCAGCACCTGGTCAGGACACCGTTGCTGCCCTCCTCACCTCCCCTGTAAATCCCCCCCCCGACCCCATCCCCATCGGAGTTGCACCTCCAGGTCTGGCATTACTCAGTTTTACCTTCCCCTTATACCTGTCCTAGCCTCTCTTGAATCCCTTAACTGTATTAACAGCCACTAGTTCTGCACACAGTGCGTTCCAGGGGTCCACCACCCTCTCGTTGAAGCAGCATCTCCTAGTCCCCCCCCAAGCCTCCTGCCAACCAGCCTCATGGAATGCCCCCTTGGTGGCCCCCTCCTCCCTTAGCAGAAACACCCTATTTAGGCTGACCCTGTTAACTCCCTTTAGATATTTAAAGACCTCAATCATATCCCCCCTGTCCCACCTCTCCTCCAGGAGTACAAGCTGAGCTCCTCAAGTCTCTCCTCACAGGATCCTTCCCCCAGACCCTGTATCATCCTGGTCGCCCTCCTCTGGACCCTCTTGAGAAGTGCAATGTCCTTTTTCCAAGTACGGGTGCGAAAACTGCATGCAGTACTCTAGGTGCAGTCTTAACAGGCAGTTATACAGAGGGAGAAACACCTCCCATCTCCTCGAGGTTATCCCCCAGCGATGTACCCAAGCATTTTATTTGCTTTAGCTGCAGCCCTCCTACACTGCTCAGAGTTATTCATTTTGGTACCACAACCACCCCAAGATCCTTTTCCCCTCCCGAAACCTGCAGTTTCTCCCCATCCAAAAAATACTCATGAGCTGGGTTCCTATGCCCCAAGTAGAGAACACTGTATTTCTTGGAATCAGCCAAAGGACCACCCAATTTCCATGGACTGGGGAATAAAAAAAGGAGAAATACCCCCGACCACGCAGGATGCCACTCACTGCAGGTCACAGGCCCTGCACCACTGATCACACTTCTGCTCCAGAATCAATACTAAACTCTGTCAGGGTAGTACTGAATGACCTCCGACAGCCTTTCCCATGGTGGGGGGGGGGGGGCCTTCACGGGGGGAGAACATGGAGCGAAGGTAAGTCCCAGAGATGGTGGTGACAGGGTGGGGCGGAGCGGCAGGCCGTTGTCTGCCGGTTGGGAGTCATAAAGTACACTGAATAACAAAAACAAAAAGATGATGATGCTACTAGTGTTGTTTTAATGAGCATACAATGACTGCTGCGACTGTGCTATAGGATACACTGTTTGAAGCTTTGCCTTCTGACTGGAGGAGAGGGTTCACATGTAGTATCATTTAAATTTAATGCTGTCAGTGGTCTGGTGAACTTTTCAGCAACAGCTGGGGATGCAGGAACAGCACAGAACTGTGCCCCAGCTCCTACCTTTGTACCCAGCAGGCAGTCTCGCGTTCTCCATGAAGACCAGAGGCCTGCCGTGAATCAGATCAGGGTAAAACTACCCACAGCAGTGAACCGGAACAAAGCTGCGCAATTGTACACTGTCTCAAATCTTTCAGAGCCAATGCATTAGTACCAACCCCAGTAAGAAAGCATCCCACAGGGATAAGCATCAATATTTCAATTTCTGCCCCTTCCCCCACCCCTTGAAGCACAGCCTTCAGAACCTATCAGCTGGGTGGAAATGAATTATTCAGAACAGAAACCATTCTCTGTCTCATCTCTCTGCTCTATGACGACGCAGGCACAGTCTGCACTCTCATCTCTCTGCTTCATGACTACGCAGGCTGGCATCGTTTGCCGCAGGCCGGCACCGTTTGCACTGCCACTTCCCTTTTTTTCCAATATAGGTGGTTATCTTGCAACTAGTGGCCCCCTATCTGGCCTCGCTGCCAATTCACAACTTTGATCACCTGGTTCTAGCACAACTTGCCCCTGGTGGCAAGAAGGGGGGGGGGGAGACTGCCCTTGCTGGACCTGCAAGGCCTGAGTCAGTGTGGTGCCCAGTCAGGGATGCCTAGTCTGTGGGAGGGCAGTCTGTCATCCCGCTCCGGCAGGATGCTTTTCCTCAATTCTGACTTGCTCCAGGGACATCGATATGCAATGACTTGGGGCAGTTGTCAATGTCCCTCATCCTTTTGGGTGTCTTGTCTGCCACAATGCTCAGCCTCTGCTAGGTGTCAGATGTACTGTGCGAGGCACAACATACCCACCCAGGGAGAGGAGAGCAGTCCTTTGGACACTCAATCTTCTTCCACTCACACCCCCAGCCTTCCCCCAGCACCTTGAGTGTATTGCTAAACCTGCGTCACTGGCTTGGCAAGTGGCAATGCTACCACCATGTCACTGGGCCAGCTGCCCCCACTTCCCTTTTTAACCAACACTAGAGCACATGAACAAAACCAGAGCTGGGACTCCTTAAAAAAGACCCGGAGGGGCACGGATAGTGCTGCAGGGGTTGAAGGTGATAGTGACACATGAATCAAATTATTTTTTCAAACTTGTGTTTCTCTCCTGGTTTGCCTCCTTCTGCAGGCCCTGCAGTCAGTCATGTAGGGCCTGTAGTGGAGGCAGAGAAATTCTGCCTGCCGGTGAGATTTTCTGTCAATATTTTTCACCCATTTCTTACCCTGGAATGCCACTAAGAGACCCTTAGTGCACATACAAGCAGATAAGCAGTCGTGCCCACATCAGGCAGCACCCTCCTCCCAGTGTGACTGGCTCCAGCTGTGCTACCACTCGGATTCAGTTAGACTGCAGGTGCGGAAGCACATTGCCTTCCCTCCTAGGACAGCTGTCCTTGGGAGGCTCATTTCCTCCCCCCTTCCCCAGCAGACCTCAGGCAACTAAAGCTCATGTCACCGGCATGATGAGCAGAGGCGCCATCGAGCTGGAAAGACATGCATCACTTCTGACCCGGTGGTACGTAAATGTGGGTCAAACCAGGCACCAACTGGGTCAAAAAAGGTAGCTCAGTGCCGCTAAGGGTTGAGGCGCTGTACAACACACCTCATGCCATGCCAGCAGACCAGATTCAGGAGCGAGCGCATGTCACCAGTGGTCGGTCAGGTGGGAGAGATTGAGCATCCAGAGGACTGCTCTTCTCTCCTGAGAAAGGGAGTTCTGCTGTGCCACTCTGAGACCGACACCACGTGGAAGTGTAATGGCTGGGCAGCCAGCTCAGCTAAGTAGGGGGGCATCTGGTAGTAGACACATGGTATGTGCCTCTACATGCATGCACATCTGCATCATGGCACACCACTGGGAGGGGTTCGATGTCTGACCCATCGCCTGACCTGCGCAGTCATCTTGGATGCCTCCCATCTGGATTAGGCTTCAGGGAGGGAGAAGACAGACCTCCCCTTCATGGCCCCACCACCGGAGGAAATCCATGGGGGAACCTGGAGGTAAGTCCCAGGGGAGATATGTGACAGTCAGGTGTGGATAGGGGTGGATGGCCGCCAATACTAGGGCCATTAAAAACAACTTGATTAAAAAACTAATCAATCAAATTAATCAATTAATTAATAAATAACTGAGAACAACTGCCTATAGCACAGTGGCTAAAATTGTCAGGGTGGAGATTTTTTTTTTTTTTTTTTTTTTTTTTTTACAGTCCAGTCCACTTTTCCTTCCTCAATCGTTTGAGTTAGTTTGTTCCTTTGTTCAAAATATCTTTGCTATATTTGCAAGCAAAGTTATCACAGAAAATAACTACCACAAAGTTTATGCCAGCACTGCCTGTGGTGGAGCTCACAGCTACTGCAGTCCCAGCCTCTCCCAGCAGGAGTCACTGTAGTTAATGGTGTAGGAGCACTGGCAGAGCAGAGCTCACAACTACTACAGTCCCAGCAGGAATTACTGCAGGTAACGGTGTCACAGCACTGGAAGAGCAGAGCTCACAGCTACTCTAGTCCCAGCCTCTCCCAGCAGGAGTCACTGTAGGTAATGGTGTAGGAGCACTGGCAGAGCAGAGCTCACAGCTACTCTAGTCCCAGCCTCTCCCAGCAGGAGTCACTGTAGGTAATGGTGTAGGAGCATTGGCAGAGCAGAGCTCACAGCTACTCCAGTCCCAGCCTCTCCCAGCAGGAGTCACTGCAGGTAATGGTGTAGGAGCACTAGCAGAGCAGAGTTCACAGCTACTGCAGTCCCAGCCTCTCCCAGCAGGAGTCACTGTAGGTAATGGTGCAGGAGCACTGGCAGGACAGAGCTCACAGCTACTCTAACTCACAGCCTCTTTTTAGTTGAAGCTCGTTTCCAGGTGAAACGCTGAAGAAAGGTAACGAAGGAGATAAATATGCAATATAAAAATACAAAACCGTAAAACAATCTGGGAAGGATACAGTATCTGATGTTAAGAAGGATCTACTGTGCAGAATTATCACAGCATAAAGCAGATTGAGCAAAAGGCGTATACAGTGGGCTGCATGAGGGGCCAATGTGTAGAACACTGTGCTCCCGTGTAGGGTATCAGAGTTCAGGATTGAGCTCGGGAAGCTAGCTGGGTGGCCTGGGGCTGGGGGACAGCACTGTCACATGGCAGGTCTCCCTGCTCAGGGAGGGAAATGCAGCAGTTCAGTGCACAGGGGAAACCATGTGGTGGGCCACGGAACTTTCCCTCGCAAGTTGTGCCATGTGTGTGAGGACGGCCTTGGGTCTTTGTGCTGCATCAGAGGATGTGGGAAGAGAAAACAGGGAAAACCGGGTGTTAGCATGATGGTGCTGTCAGTCATCACAGGCCCTACTTCACCAAAATGTACCAGGAACCATCTAGATGAGAGTTTTCAGAAATGGGGGAGGACAAGCCCTCCCTCCCTCTCCTGGTCCCCAGTGGCGGAAATCCAATGGGTACACAAGATTCTTAGGTACGTGCCTGGGAATGTGCGTGATGGGGTTGGACGACGGGGTGCAGAAGGGTGCGAGACACTGCTAAGTAGGATAAAGATGTAGGAAACAAAAATGAAAGTTACATACTGCTTTTTTTTGGTCAATAACATTTTTATTGAAATACATGATTTAAATCACACATAACTACATATAAATATATACTACAGTAGTATCAGAAAATAATTCTGCAGCAATAATGTATCAACTACAGTTCAGAAACAATGCTTCTGATTAAATAACTTTTTGTTTACATTTCTATTGTATTGGTAAGTATCTAATATATCAAACAGATTTAGCTACTGACTGAGGATTTTTAAATAAGGATTTTCAATTGATTACCACTTTTGCACGGAAAAGTGCTATTCAATGCAGCAAACATGTAGCAAAGGGATCAACGTGATTAGCAAAATGAAAAACGTGTCATATTTATACAAGACTGAATATACTGGGGGGGGGATTCACAAAGAAATGTGCTCGGCACATCTCAGTTGCAATGGCGTAAATGAGATGCGCTGATCCCAAACTGTGGTATTCGTAGAAGCTGCCATCCCCTCGGTGAATACTACAGTTGCGCCCAACCCGAGATGCGCTGGAGCATCCCCCAGGTCAGGCTGGGAAACTGATGGGGCAGTGCATCCCCAGATGTGCTGCGCCAAGAGTTGGTATTCACAGCTCCAGACATGAAAATGGAGCCATTAGGCATCCATGGAGCAATGGGGCCATTTGCATGTCATTATGGCCCCATTTGCATGACGCATGCAGGGATGTGCCCAGCAGAATGCGCCAGGCGCCCTGCAAGTTCGGCAGCAGAAATACAGTTACAACACTCCTGGTAGTCTAGTGCCCCCCCCCTTGCCCATATCCCTGTAACACACATATGCAACTGCATACCTCCCTAGTAGTCCTAGTGGCCCCCCTTCTCGCCTGCCTGTTTCCCGTTGAAGAAAACTGCTGTCAATGACTCCTGGTAGTCAATAGCACCCCCTCCTGCCCATATCCTTGTAATTCAAAATTCTGTCCACAATCCCTGGTAGTCAGTGGACCCACCACCCGCTCCCCAGTACCAGCATATGTGAAAGGCGGTGGCAGCACAACCACCTAAACAGCTATGGCTGCTCACGATTGAGCTGTCAGTGAATGACAGCGCATGCACGCCTGCTGTAAGCCCATTGGTTGAACAGGTGCATACTGTACGCTGTCGTTCACTGACAGCTCAATCAGCGGGCAGCCATCGCAGTTTGCGGGTGGGTTGTGCTGGCCGCTGACTTTTGCACATGCTGGTACAGGGGGAGCAGGGTGGGGGTCCACTGGACCTCCAGGGATACTTTGGACTGTCGTTTGACAATGCGATCAGGTTGGGGGTACCACTAGACTACCAGGGATTGTGGACATAATTTTAAATTACAGGGATACAAGCAGGGCCGGGGGTCCACTAGACTACCAGGGAAATATGGACGGCATATTTACATTACGGGGATATGGACAGGTGGGGGGACCTATGGACTTCTTGGGTCGACAGGCTGCCATGCTGCTGTCTACAGTACGGCAGCCTTCCTGTGGGTGGACACTCACTTAAGTCTACTGCTTGTAGACTTACCTTTTGGAGGCGAATCTTCGGACTTGCTCCAAAGATGCGCCTCCAGGGTGGGCTGTGAATAGGGCTGCGCCCCATATGCATGGGCACGCCCCCTCCAGATGCACCAAACACCATTATAGGTGGTGTTTGGCACATTTCGGATGCACCGGCACATCACTGCCCTTTTAGAATCGCGATTCGGCGCATCTGTTTTATGAATCCCCCCCCCCTTGTGTTTTTCCTCACTTGATAAGCATATTTATGACTTCCAAGGTGCATAATGTGTTAACAAAAAAGTTGTCAGGAGTGTACCCCAGCTTTGTTTATTTAAAGTTTGCAGTGTGAACTTGAACTTGTCAATAAACAAAGCTGGGGTTCACTCCTGATCACTTTCTTTTTGTAAACATTATGCACAAAGGAAGCCATAAATGAGCTTATCAGGTGAGAAAAAAAACAAGGTGATAACCCCCACTACACAGACACTATTCACACAGTCACAGTTCATTTCCAGTGTTAGCCTGGCTCTTTTTCTACTGATATTTTGTGTCTCCAACAAGTTACTTATTAAGTGCTTTTTAGTTAGTTTTAGTTTTTTTCTCCCCAGTGTCTATACACAGTGCACTGCACTGCTAGCTCTGTTTTAGCTTTCTTGAACCTGCTCACACTATGTTACTGCTTTGTGCTAGTGGTCTAAGTTATCTGTGGCTGTTCTAAGGTGTTGAGAGTATTTAGTGTATTGGGATGCTTAGCGGCCATTTCATTATGCTGCTTTTCTTATCTACTGAGCTGGTTCCCAGCTTGGGCTGCATCTGACCGAGTGCACGCTTATGCTGAAGGGTTCCCACTGCAGCTGGCAGCCCTCGCTCTGTGCTCTCACACCTGCCTGCCTCCTCCTGCCTACCTGCATCCCTCCCCATTTATTCTCTCCGCCTCCGCTCTTTCACTACCTTTGTTCCTCGCGAACTGGTCTATCTTTTCTGCACTCACTAAAATACAGCCCACTAACCACTTTTGTACGGTCTGCTCTTCCACAGCACTCCTCACTCCTTTCATGGTGACTGGCATCCAGGGGCAGTAGGGCACGATTGATCTGCCCTCGCCCCCCACCCTTGGGACACAAAGAATCAGACCCTGCAAGGTCAGCTGAGGAGGCACCTAATCGTAACTACCGGCCACGCACGATTTGCACGGCGCCGCTTCAAGTGCTGGAGTCCGTTTCCTGCAAATAAGTGCTGCCTGCCACTGAGAAGCATCCTAAGGTCAATACTTGGGGTGATGTTTTGCCGCTGGGGTCCTAGGGAATCCTGATGGATGGGACTGGTGGTACAGGCCCACGCTGGCCACGAACTGGAGTCAGAGGACACCAGGGGATTCTAAGGGAAGAAACCAAGGCCCTCCAACAAAGAAACAGCACCGCCTCTGAAGCCCAATCACATTTAAAAGGGGAATAAGCACTGGTAAATGGATCACACTTTTTTGCGATCCATTCATCATATTGACTCGCATAACCTGCCGGTTTGTATCGCAAAGTGCGATGCGATACCGGCTATTTAAAACCCTGTGACTTGAGCAACAGTTAACTCTTCTTTTGAAAGCTGACCCTTTTAATTTCAATTAAGATAAGAATTATGAAGGAAGGAAAGAAATTCCAGGCAAGAGTGAAACTTGGCCTTCTCAGAGAACAATTATAAAGAATAAAGAAGAAATCTCTTGGAGAAGACAAGATTCTTGTAGAAGAAAAAAGGGAAGATGAAAAAGTTATAATCAAAACCAACTCTTGATCTTCCAGAACATCTTCACAGTTAGTTATCACTTATTGGTCTGGGCCAGAAGCACTAGAACCCTGTGAGAGCACAGCTTTTGGCCAGGGTGCTGGCAAAGGCTACTGAGCACCAACGTGATGCTGCACACTAGCCAAGAACAATTGCTGGCTCCTTCACCAACGTCAGTTCTATTCGCCAGGAGAGTAACAAACTGGGGAAAGATAAAGAGAAGGCTAAGAAATTCCCTAGCCCAAGGGATAGGGAAAGATTGTAGGAAAAATAAACAACAACATATAACCAGACTTCCTAGCTCAGGATAGAAGGGCACACTAGGTCGCACCAGGGGTAGCTGGGTATGGAACCCCAGCCTCACACCACTAGTCAGACAGATGATGGGTAGTGATATCAAGGGCAGCAGCCCTGAAGCATGTGGCTTTGGCAGAAGAAACTAAGAAGAATGCCCAAAATCTGGACTCCCTTGCAAATGAGAGGGAACAAATGTGCCAGCATAGGAACAAATCACACAGACTCCTGGAAAAACAACCTCATGCCACTAGGAAGAGGGCTGACTGAAACAATCACTTAATCTATGCCCCCGTTTACCAAACTGGAAAAGGAATCTCTCATGCATGCTGTAGGGCTGAACAGCTCAAGAAGTCGGGATGTATCCATCTCCTTAGTTACCCCAAAAGGTAGTGAACAACTGGCACAGCCAACATAGACGAGAAAAGGGCACACCAACCAAGAATAACCTGGCACAGGCAGAAGGAAAAACCAACAGAACATGGCCTTCTTCCCATGGAACAAGAGAGATGATACCCTGTGTAATAGCTGGTGTAACTTGATCCAACCTAGGGCACAGCACGCCTCTACAAACAGCGCTGCTGTCAAGTGCAGTTAGACTGGAATAGTGCTATGAGACACCATCTAATAGTGATATACCACCCCCAAAAATAAATATATCCCAGGCAGGGTGAAGGAGTACAAGAAGGAAGGGAGCTACCTCCTCAAAGTCTCTGTTTTTTGGTTGGTATGAAGGCCCCAAAAAGGAATCTTCACTCCAGTTTTGTAGGACTTTGTAGGAGTGGGAACCTAGCAATGGGTCCTATACCCCATTTTTTTTTTTTTTTACAACTACTCCATAGGGAGTACAAATGGGGAGATACTATGGCACAAAGTGGTGCCAGGCAGTACTATCATGGCCCAGGTCGTGCCTGAAAATGGTCCCTGGGATCAGTGCACCTACCCGGTTAACAAAGTCATAAATAAACAAACAAACTGTGCAGAGGCTCTGGCTCTGCTATAGGGGTATGGTCAGCAGGTATGGTAATTAATGGTAAAGATATTCTGGAAAATCATCAGGTACAGTTAAGAAGGTGCAACTCCCCTACAAATGGGGGTTCCTAAAAGCCTTCCTGAGCTATTTGCGCGCCTGCTTAACTTGCTCGCGAATGCCGCTTAAATGTGGGTGCTGTGAGTGCTTTTAGAGCCTCTGGTACTGTCTCTTTAAGAGCTGCCTGCTTGCAGGCTTTATTAGTTTGCAAGGGGGGACTGTGGGTTTATTGCTCGAATCCCACTTGAGCTGCCATTCAAATCGCTCCGCTTCTGCAGTCGCTAAGAGAGCAGAGTGAGCCTAATTGAAAGATGTAACTGTTTGCTGGGAAGTATGTAGCGTAACAGTAAAAATGTAGCTTGTTTAACCTGCCTTTATTGCAGCTGGGACTGTGTGTCTGGCCCTGCCATTTTGGACCTGAACTACTGAAATGGGCCAGTTGGAGAAGGGGGGCATTAAAATGGAGACTGCTTGTGCCAACCAGAACTTGGACTCCCACGGGGAGCCTGCCACCAAGGGGGATATATGGTAGGTGCTTCTGGGAAGTGTAGTTTGGATCCTGACGCCTTTTTTGCACCAATAGAGGGCGTATGGGGTGACTGACAGAACCAAGCAGCCAACCAGAGCCCTGTGGAGCGAAAGGAAACTGCCCTGCAACTGTCCTGAGGGGCAGAGTCATTGGTGATCATGAAAGTAGAAGGAGCTCTGGCTCCTGCGCTGTGCAGGTTTTCACGTGGGAAGCCCGTGTGCAGGCCAAGAAGTCGGGCAGCAGAATCGCCATAAGGAGCGGACAAGATCTGTGGAGGAGTGCAGACAGAGGAGGCTGTACGATTACAGCTACCTACCAGGCTCACCCTGTAGAGGACTGAAGAATCAGCTTCAATCGCGCTCGGTCTGTCAGGATAAGTGAAGCTGCGGTGCGTCACCTGGTTTGTGCAGTGAAAGTCATCGGGAGTCTAAAGCAGCTGCCTGGTGTGGTACCCCTCTGTTCTACATATAAATGTGTGGAGAAGTGTTTGGATCATAGGCTATGTCCTGCAAGTGGTGTGAGAGGGATTTTTCTGCAGGGGTCGTGAGTACTAAATCAGGGTAACTTCCAGTTAGATGTTTATTCAAGGGCAAGATCTGTCATGGTCGCTCCACTGGCTGCATGAACTGAGCCTGACCGCATTGCTAAAATTGTTCACAAAGCAGGAGAAAACATTGACGTCCTAGTACACATAGGGACTAATGATCTCGCCAGCCGGTCAGTTGTGGAGACCAAGGAACACTTGACCAGGCTGGGTGACAAACTAACATCCATTTCATCTGGCATCTCCTTCTCTGAGATCCTGCCAGTCTGGGAGAGGAGGGGCAGATGGACGGAAGGTCAGAGAAGGGGAGATAAGGGAGCTAAACACGTGGCTCAAGGGCTGGTGCCAGGAAAAAGGACACAGATTTGTAGGGAACTGGCAACAGTTCTGGGAGCGAAAGTTCTTTAAATTTGATGGACTGCATCTGACTAAGGAGGAGCTCGTGCATTGGGGCAAAAGTTTGACGCCTTTTAGAATATTTAAACTAGCAAATGGGGAGAGGGGTGCAGCACCCCATACGCTGAATGGGAAGAACACCCCTTCCCCCTCAGCTAGTGGTCAAACAGGGATTCAGCATGTTTGCAGTTCATTTGCATCACCAGGTAAGAAAAAAGGTTTGTCTCCCCATATGACGCAAAGGGGTAATGCCAAACCTCACCCAACAACTAACGCACCGAAATCTGCCCAATTGAAAATCATGTACACAAATGCTCACAGCCTGGGAAATAAGATCCCAGACCTGCAGGCAATAATGTCAGAGGCTAAACTGGACATAGTAGCAATTAGTGAGACGTGGTTTACCAGTAACCACACTTGGGAGACTTCAGGACCTGGCTATGTATTGTTCAGAAGAGACCGAGGTGCAGAAAGTGGGGGAGGAGTGGCCCTGTATGTCAATGAAAATATCAAAGCTACAGAAATTCATAATACACATAAGGAGCCAGAAGAACTGTGGGTCACCCTGGAAACAAGAAATGGGACAGCCATAAGAACTGGGTTGTCTACAGGCCCCAAGACCAGGGGGAGGACATAGACACATTACTGTTAGAGGATATACAAAACATGACAGCTAAAGGGGAGGTTCTGATAATGGGAGACTTCAACATGCCGGATACAGATTGGTCAATACAAGCAGGAACATCTGCCAGAACTAGACACATAGTGGATTCCCTGCAGGGGGAGGGCCTCAAACAACTGATACAACAACCTACAAGAGACAGGGATATCCTAGATCTAGTACTGACTAACGGGGAAGGGATCACAGATTTCCAGGTAGAAGGTCACCTGGGGGCCAGTGACCATCACATGGTATGGTTCAATTTGGCTACTACATCTAAATCATCCCAGTCCAAGGCAAAAATATGGGACTTCAGAGGAGCCATTTGATAAGATGGCCAACAGAGTTAGCTAGCCCTGGCAAAAAGAAACACAGGTGAGGGGTACAGGCAAAGTGGGCAAGCATTAAGGATGCAATACTTGAAGCAACATCCCATTGTGTTAGACAAAAAAGGAAGTGAAAAAGAAGAAGGAAACCACTTTGGTTCTCAAATACAGTAGCAGAAAAGGTCAGAGCCAAAAGGCTGGCCTTCAGGAAATATAAGGGAACACAGCGGGATGAAGATAGGAGGCATGCAAACTACCCTAAGGGAAGCAGGGAAGGCAGTAAGCAGGCAAAGTCCCAAACTGAGAAACACTAGCACAACAGTAAAAGAAGGTGACAAGACTTTCTATAGATACATTAGTGAAAGAGAGAAAGTCCAGAGGGGTATTGCTAAGCAATGGAGAAAAGGGAGCATGTGAGGAGGAGGACCATGTAAAAGCATCTATCCTAAATAGATACTTTTGCTCAGTATTTACTGAAGAGAAGGTAGGGCAGGGCCCACAGCTCAGTACCATGGACACAGGGGGGAGGGAGATGAGCACTACTCCCTTCACAAAAGAAAGGGTTCTACAAGAGCATGCTAAGCTCAGGGTGGATAAGGCAATGGGACCTGATGGCATACATCCCAGGGTACTCTACAGGAGCTAAAGGTGGAACTAGCAGAGCCATTAGCAGAACTGTTTAGTGAGTCTCTGAGCACAGGAGAGGGTCCCAGAAGACTGGAGAAGGGTTTTATGTGATCCCGCCCACAAGAGTGATAGCAGGAGAAGGCAGGGAACTACAGACCAGTCAGTCTTACCCTCAGTAATGGGCAAGATTATGGAGGCACTCCTTAAGGAAAGGATAGTGCAATACCTGGAATCCATAGGGCACAGGATCCAAGACAGCATGGGTTTACAAAGGAAGGTCCTGTCAAACTAATCTCATAGATTTCTTTGACTGGGTAACCAGAGTGGTGGACCAGGGGGAGCAGTTGATGTTGCCTACCTTGACTTCAGAAAGCTTTGACACTGTTCCACATAGAAGATTGATAAATAAGCTGGGTAGGCTCGAGGTGGGTCAGAAGTTGGTCAACTGGGTGGAAAACTGGTTGACAGGCAGAAAACAGAGAGTGGTGGTAAATGGTATACAGTCAGAAGAAATGCAAGTCACAGTGGGATCCAGGGATCAGTCCTGGGGCCAGTCTCTTCAACATCTTCATTAGTGACCTTGCAGATGGACTAGAGGGTAAGGCTTATCTGTTTGCAGATGACACCAAGATCTGCAACAGAGTAGATGATCCAGATGGGGTGGTCAGAATGAGAGAGATCTGGATAAACTAGCAAAATGGTCAGAAGAGTGGCAACTGGGATTTAATGCAAAGAAGTGCAAGATCATGCACATAGGAAAAGAAACCCTGAAGCCACCTATAGGCTGGGAGGGAGTTGCCAGCAGTCACAAAGGAAGAAAGAGACTTGGGCATCATCATCACTGATGACCTGAAATCATCAAGCAGACCTCTAAAGCAGTAGGTAAGGCTAGGAGGGTGTTAGGGTGTATTAGTAGGGGTATTACAAGTCGAAGAGGGAGGTAATAATCCTTTCACAAGACACTGGTTAGGTCCCATCTGGAGTACTGCATGCAGTATTGAGGCCACACCTTCACAAGGACATTAACCAAATTGAGGCAGTCCAGAGAAGGGCAACAAAATGGTGCAGGGACTGCATCAGAAGACATATGAGGACAGATTAACAGAGCTCAATATGTATACCCTTGAGCAAAGGAGGGAGAGAGGTGATATGATCGAGGCATTCAAACACCTTAAGGGCATTAACAAGGTGAAAAGAGTCTAACATGTTTAAACATAAGAAAATAGCAGGACAAGAGGACACAGCATGAGATTAGAGAGGGGCCAATTAAGGGGGAATGTGAGGAAATTATTTTTCACAGAAAGGGTGGTGGATGCATGGAATGGCCTACCTCAAGAAGTGGTGGCTATGAATACAGTGCAGGGCTTCAAACAGGCATGGGATAGGCATAAGGGAGCAATACAAATGAGTATGAATAGATAGGCCACTGACAGAGCAGACTGGATAGGCCGTGCGGTCCTTATCTGCCGTCAACTTCTATGTTTCTATGTTATTAACCAATTTGGGTGTCGAATACTTGCTTTCTCCATCAGGACCCCAACCAGCTGCACCGAATAGGCTAGCCTCTTATTGCCTGGGTACCTAGAGACAGTGACTTATAGATCTGGCCTGTGCACAGTGCCCTGATATGTAGAGTGTTAAGCTAATCAACCTGATTTCCCCCACCCTTGTTACTTCTCCTTCAATAAATCAGATTTGTTGTTTGCAAGGTACACTGTCTAAACTGTATGTTTATGCTCCCCTCTTGTGCATGGGTTATTGTGTCACTGTAACTTATTTTACAGGGGGTCCTCAGCACCAAGTTGGTCATTCCACTTTGGGGGTAAGTGTAAGTTGTAACCATTAGGTGAGAAGTGTTCGTGGGCCACTAGCGGAAGGAAAGGGGTGTTGCAGTGACCCAGAGGGCTGTGACCAAGTCGTGTTTGACTGTTCCAACCCCGACCTCTGGGTGGAGGCACCCGCCACTGGATCCAGGCCCCTCAACCTGCTAGTGGTGAAGCAGGCCGGGATAGTAGCCCTTGGGATAGCGCCCCCTGGGGGTTACAAAGGTAACTTTCATATCTTCAAAAAATCAATCTGCACCACTGAATTCCACTGCACGAGGAAAAACACTTGAAGGCAGGGACTCGTTACAGGTCTGGTGAGACCAGAGACTGGTCAGAGCCAGGTGGGGTCTCCTGTAGCCCAGGAGCAGTAAGGTTCCCCAACAGTTCCCACCCGACCTTAGGGGAGAAGAAATTAGCTCTCTGGAAGTATGAGTTAGGCACCTTACGTCGGGCAAAAGGTACCAGCCGGGAAAGATGAAGCCATGCCTTCTGTCTAACGCAGACTGCAGTTTCTGCCAACTTGAAGGCCACTTCGCTGGCAACATAAGATGCCCTCAACTGGTTCCAAATTATCTTTAGGTCCCGGGCAGAAAGGTCAATGGCCTGCCTGTCTCGCTCTGCAGTAGTGTAGCTAACAGTGTGCTTAGCTGCAACCACAGGCCACAGCTATAGGTCACCACCTATGCCTGGTGTGCAGAAATGCAAAATGGGGTGAGTGCCGAGAAAAAACTTTCCTTCCAAGAGCAACCACTGCCTCTGGAGGCTGGTCATGCATGAGGTACTGTGGCCCTGACAGGGTCTGCAATACTTCAAGCCCTGTGCAGGGGTGAGATACACCACCATCAGAACCTGTGGGCATGTCATACTGCATGAAGCAATCTCTGGGGATCAGTATGTTGCAGAAAGGACTTTCTCACACTGCCCTGAATGCCTCCTCAAAGGCTCTAGGTCAAGGAGGAATGATAGTGTCGATACTGGGAACCCTGAGGAGTCCCAACAGCGGGGCTGTAGGATCACGGCTTGTAAAAGCATGTAGGTCAAGCGCTTGAGCATTTCCACCAATAATCATTGGTACAGGGTGTACTCAGAAGCAGAAGGAAGGTGGGCAAATGATTTGCTGACCTCTGAAAAGGATGGCAACAGAGATGAGGGACTGCCTACGAGTATCGTCGGTGCCGGGGAGAAGTGTTTATACCAGTCCCAGTCAACCTCCCTATGCCAGTTCTCTAAGGTACCACAAATGGCTGGTGTTGCTCCCATGTAAATGGCTCCTCAGGGCCTATTTATTAATTTATTTATTTCAGTTTAGAATTAATACCTTTGAGCCAAGGGCTTGTTTACAAAGGCTCCAAGTCCCAATAAAACAGTATAAAGCAGGACATAACAGAACATACAGGTGAACATAAAATAAACAGCAGGCTAACAAGTACTTTCACAGCAAGTATAGTATTACAGGAATACAGTATCAGTGAGTAGGAATACAGGTTAACTTGAGCAATATCTCAATCTAGCACACTAAGAGAAAGAAAGAGAGAGAGAAGGCCCAATACTTAGTAGAGTACTGGGGCAGCTGAGGCAGAGGGACCCAGGCAGCAACAGGAAATAAGGTAGAAGCAGCCAGAGATAGCCTTGTCCAATTGAGAGGTGGAGGGGGGAGGTGACGGAGTAAGTAAAGGTAGAAGGGGAGTATGGAAAGCGGTAGAAGAAGCCAAAGATAGCCTTGTCCAATTACAAAAATGTGGTGGGAGGAGGTAGGGAGAAAGGGCAGAGCAGCAGGGGAAGAGAGACGGATAAACAGAGGGAGGAGAGGACAGGCGGGACCCTTTGGGAAGAGGTGGGGGGGTTAATGGAGTGAGGAGGAGGGAGGGGAAAGGGGTACGTAGTTAAGGTAGGAGCAGCACCAGATGCTGATGGAGCATCACAGGTTAGGTAGCACTGAACAAGGGCATCATCTCAAGGAAGCAGAGCGGTCTTCCTAGTGAAAGTTGAGACTCCTGATCTCAAGACCCTCAGTCTGGGCTGCAAATCTGCACAGGAGAACATGCTTGAGGGGAAGGCCTAGCAGAGTCACCCGAAGGGTGTCCTGCTACATCTGTGAAGTGACCCAATAGGTGCCTGTGGGGAGATGACCCCCAGGTATGGAGACCGGAGTCATATGGGTCCCATGGGGCAACCCCACTCCTCACTGGTGATGTCCAACGGCTCTGAAGAAAACTTCATCTCAAGGCCATCATCCAACCCCAAGTTGGCACCGCCTCCAGCACCAAGGTCAAGACTGGGGACATCACTGGAGACAGGGTTCTCACCGTCACCACAGTTGGCACCATCCTCAACTGTCGCTCGGTGTCTACTTCAACACCATGCTTGGTGGCGATACCAGAGTCGGTGGCAACCTCTGAGATCACATCCCCATCAACACCTTGCTTGAAGCCAGCCCAGAATCGGCACCATTGCAACCTCTGCCACCATGTTCAGAGTCATCACCCACTTCAGTGGCACTAGCGAAACAGTGGATAGTGACAACACCTGAACCAGCAACAGAACGGGTAACAGCCTCAGTATCAGTCCCTTTCGACACTGCAAACAATGTCAGGAGGGGACCCAGTGTAGTCCTCAGTGCCATCTGTTATGTCATCACTGCAAACTCAGAAAACAGCACAGGCGACACCAGAATCAATGTCAAGGTGTCCACCAGTGCAAATCAAGCATACAGCTGTGGATTTAACACCAAGGACATCTGCTGCAAAGGGCAGGCAGACATTGGAGGATTTGCAGTCAACCGCCCACCAGACCCATCCGCTGGAGTCTTCAATGCTTCAGTGTGGTGAGGTCGAGATGAACTCATACTTCCAAAGAACCAGAGGTCCCAGGAAGAGGCCCAGAGCAAGGGCCTAAAGACCTGGTCTTGGACACATGTGAGGCCTGCCTCCAAAAGGTGGGTACTGGGCACACCCACTTCAATGTGCAGTTCTCAAGGGTACAGCAGTCCACTGAGAAGCATCGCACACATCCATGTTGTGCTCCGGTCCAAGACAGACCATACAGGACAGATGCTGGTCAGTCACAGCCATCGGTTCCCCACAGGGGCAATGATAACGGGCAGCTTTCAGACTTTTCTCGATGATGCAGCCCCTTTCTTGTCAGACTTCGGTATTGTGGTAAAGTAATTTATTTAAAAGTTTAACCAGGAAAGACATACTGAGCTGAGAACAGCTCATTTCCAGATGCGTTCTAGGGGAAAGGGGAGAAGAGAGAAGGAGGTAACTAAACAATAAACTGATGATAAATAAGTCTACTACAGTAATACATGAAGCATAAATATAAGTAGAGACAAATTAATAATGAATGCAAGTAGAAAATAAAACACACTTATATGTGTAGAGAAAGGGGAATAAGAAGAGGAGAGGGTCATACTTGCGGGTATGAGAACTAAAGTCATAAAGAAGAGACTTTCGGGAGGAAGGAGAAGAAGCAGAATAAATAGGAAAGGGAAGGGAGGAATAAAAGAATAAGCACAGGTGGCACCACAGAAGGAAAATCATGGTGACGCAGTCAAGATAGCAGCGGTAATGTGAACTAAGGTGCTACCCTCCCATAGTGTGCACTTGACGGTGGGAAGAACCAAACTGAGGTTGGTGAGGGAGCCTGCAATGGTTGCTGGCTAGTGTGCAACACCACACAGGACATGCAGGCACTGTGCCCAGTAACCATTGTTGGCATCCTGGCAAAAGACTTTGCTCCCGCCAGGGTCCTAGTAAATCTGGCTTGGACTCATAAGTGGAAATCACTGGTGAAGATTGATTCTTGGAAGCTCTGTGGAATGGGAATTGTACAAGACTCTAAATGGACCAGGAATGCATTACAGTATGGTGGCACAGATGAAGCCAAGCAGAAATACAAAACCAAAATATTCTGTGCAGAAATACAATACCACGTGGCTACCAAACTGAGCAACAGAAAGAGTACAGAATATAAATGATTGTGTGAATGTAACTGCTGAGAGTTATTACGGGTTCCTTCTTTACTGGTGTTTCACTCATCACACCACCTCATTACGCACAACTGAATCTGCTGTTATTAAATATACTAACATACTAAAATGCAAGCAGAATAGGCATAATGGTCTTTCGAGTCTGCTCGATTTTTAGCACCCGCACTGAGGACCGATTTTGGTGTCCCCCCCCTCCTTTGGGTTATACTGTCCCCAGTCCCAGATGTTCCACCTGTACTGGCCTTGGTCAGATTTACTCTCCCCCTGTACCTGTCCCATCCCCTCTTAAACCCATCCACAGTCTCCGCCTCTACCAGTTCCCTGCGCAGCTCATTCCATGGCTCCACCACCCTTTCAGTGAAATAACACCTCCTCCTCTCCCCTCTGAGCCTGCCCCCTTCCAGCTTACACCCCGTGACTTCTCGTTGCCCCCCCCTTCCTTTGGAGCACCCTCCCTGACTATTAAATAATGATAATTAAAGATAACTGCCATTTAAGTAACTCTTTTCCTTTGACCTGGGGTCACACCTGGAAACGTGCTTTGGTTCAATGTGCCCTTCCTGTCACATTTTAAATAGATAAACCAAATAAAATACAAAATCATATGTACCCCAATAATGCAAAGCATCATGGGACGAACATGCAAATCATCCTGACAGTATTTAAAGTGGTTCTGCTTGGAGCAGCATACATCCCATGATGCTTTGCAATACTGGGGATATGTATGATTTTGTATTTCTTTGAAAGCTGGCTTTGTTGCCAGTGTCTTTTCCTGGTAGCCCTGGCCTCAGTGCTTTTGTACGAAGGTTCTCTTTTGACATTGCTTTCCTGTTTCGGGCTCATCATGTCCCAGACTTGTAAGACCATCACAAGGGCTGGTTCATTTTCACCCAGGTTAAGATACAGAGAAGGCACACTGATGAGTCCTGAGGACAAAACATGCATCTGTCAGGACTGTTTCCATCCTTTGCAGAGACGGTGTGTGCATGTGCGTGCATGCATGCATGTATAAGGCCATTTGGCACCATGCATTCCTGCTGAAAGCAGAACGGGTCTAAATTCTTTCATAGTGTGATTTGAAAATACGTCCCATGATTCTTTGCATTATTGTGAGTATGTGTGATTTTTAATTAATTAATTTATTTATTTATATTCACAATGGAATTACAGCCCTTCGAGTCAAGGACTCATTTCCAAAGGCTCCACGTCAATTAACAGAATATACAGGATACAAAAACAGCAGACATTATATGACAGAGACTTAATTATAGACAATAGTAATGTGCAGAATAAAATTCAATCAAGAAAACATTTTCATGCACAGCTGAGACTGTCGTCCTATACAAGGTGTTGTCGATACCCTTTCTGAGTAACCCTTGCCTCAGTGCTTTTGTGCTAAGAGTCTCCGTCTTTTTCAAATAAAAAAAAATATAGTGACTGGGTTGAAGTGTGCAAAAAGCTAAACTAGGTCAGTAAAGAAGCAGAATGAGGACAACTGAGGGAAGAAGGGTGCTAATAACAAGTACAGAGAGAAGAGAAGTGTGCTCTCAGGAGCCATTTTAGTGAGAAGTATGAGATGGATAGGCAGATGAGAGAGGCAAGGCTGCTCCAGAGACTGGGGAATAAACAGAGAAGGCAGACTAGCCTATTTTGGGGCTGAGATGTAGTAAGCATTAGAGGAGAGAGTAGGAAGACAGGATTAATGGAGGGAGAAGTAAGAGGGGAGGGAGCATTACCAAAACAGGAGGGAGACCCATTGTGAAAGGTTCCTAGGTTCAAGGGATGGGAAGTAGAGGGCCAGGTAAAGGGAGTATTGGTGCATGGAGAGGAGAGTTAGTGGCAATGCCTCAGAAGGAATGGAAGCGAGGGTCCAGTCTGGCCAGGCAGATCTTGGAGCCAGAGCTGTAAACCACATTGGTGTAGCCAGTCACTGATATTATCAGGAGGACAATCTCACGACAGACTGGCAATGGGAGGCATGACTTGTGATATAGCATACCAAGCTTATGGAAGAGTTTTTTGGGAATGGCATCGATGTGGAAGAAGTCTAAACTTTGATCCAGACTGCTTCAAGGGGACACCATCAAGAGTCTTGAATAAGGAAAGAACTGTGACTACTAGCTTCTGCGTAGTGCCAAAGGATACAGACACAGTCTTTTTGGCATTATCAGCAAGTTCGTTAGAGTAGGACCAACACTGGAAGTTGTCAAAGTCACACTGTAGCAAAGATTCCAGCTCAGGGACAGAGGCATCAGAAATAAGGAGCATCGCTTTCTAAGTGTACATGTGTACGTGCAAGAAAGCACAGACTGAGGTGCAGTCATTTGGGAACATTTAGCAAAGAATGGAGTCCAAAATGGAGCCTTGGGGGACTCTAAAACTGACTAGGGAGGCAGGAGGAAAGAGGATAAGGCACTGCCAATCTGGACTGACTGCTGCCTGTCGGAGAGGCAGAAGCAGAACTGACTGCCCCAGGGCAGACAATCCCGCTCACATCAACCTATCCAGAAGTATAAGTGGGGGTCACTGTATCAAAAGTCTTAGCAAGATCAATGAAGATGGACTTGGTTATCTTTGCCCTGGTCCATCCCTTTCAGGATGGGCTTAGTGACACAGAGGAGGGAGGAGACAATGGAGTGATACTTCCAAAAGTCAGACTGGAAGGGGGGAAAGAGTAAAGAGGAGTCTAGGTAGTTGGCCTATCGGCGCAGCAGTAGTGACACCATGTGTGACGCTAGCAACCCAGGTTCAGAAACAAGGCTGAATCATCGGGGGTGGCTGGGGAGATGGACTGAGCATCCCACAGGATGCTCTCCCTCTCTGGGGTGGGTGGGTTCCTGGCCTCAGCTGCACTACTGCCACCTGGTGACAAGGGTGCTGGAAGATGGTAAAAGCTGAGGGGGCTGAGAATCAAAAGGGCACTTATGAGGGTATAAAGGCACTTTTTCTGTACTAGTTTTACCATACAGAAATAAAAAAGTGGAGTAGCTACCGTTTCACCCCGGTTCCGGCACCTATGCCTGGTGACTATAGGTGGAAGTGTAGCTGGAGGGCTGAGGTGGTGTGACTCTGCAGGTTGTGGCAACGTCACTGTGCTCTGTGTGGGCACACATTCCATGATGTCTGTACATGTCAGAGTCCGAAGGCGCAGACAGAAAAACATGAAAATGGAACCAGTTCCAACAGATGAAAGACTGATGCACCCGGGGCGAAGCTCCTAACCTGGCCATTCAAAGCTCTCTTGTCTCGCTTATTGATTACGGCTTACCAATCTATGGATCAGTTACTGAAACAACTCTTCGATGCATCATAGTTGCTCTCAACAAAGCATGCCGGCTCCTTAACGGCTCAGCCCGTCTGGTTCCAATTCAAAGGTAGAGAGTCATGTACCAAACATGTTCACTGTCCAAAAAAGTAAGCTTAGGCAAAATGCCCCCAGGAGTGCAAAAGCTTATTACCCCCACTATCAACTGTCACTGCACCAGAAGCTCTACTAGCCAGATTTTTAATATACCCCACTCTCGCACTTCTCTGGGACAAAGGTCCTTTGCCTACCGTGCCCCACTATGGATGAAATCGCTGCACCATTACATCACTTCAGCATCCTCCTTGGGCTCCTTCAAGGTTAAACTTAATTATACAATGGTGTATGAAAAGCCTGTAACCTCATTGGTTAAAACAGGCCACATGACCGTGGGTAAATCCTGCATAACCCACAGCTGAGAAATGGCATTTATAAAAATAATGATTAAACACATTTTAAATTTATTTTACACAAAGGTTCATTGTATAATCGCAATAAGGCACTCCAGGGTGTGAGTTATTGGGTGATTTACCCACTTCTTGTGTCGTTAAGTCACTCAGCTGCACCTCATGACACACCACACAAGGCGTCGGTAAATCCCCAATAACCCACACCCTGTTATGCCTTATTGATTAAGCAACAGCTGGTTGCTGATGCCAGTTGAGACCGCTTCCAATAACCTTCCTTCTTGTGACCAGCACTTCTTCTAACCTTATGCTATCCTGATCTTATGCATAACTGTTCTCAGCATGTAAATAACTGTTTCTAAGTTGCTAATCATTCTCCTTCACACTTCCTCTTGGTCCCTTCCACTCTTTCCCCCACCCCCTCCCTGTTATATCTTCTGGGCTCCCTTGCTCACTTTAAAATACTTTGTCCCATACCTTCTCACCTCTGACAAGGCCCTGGGCTGATGCCATCACTTACCTTTTTGATTATTAGATATTAGGCTGAGTCTGTTCTCATTTTCCTGTGAAGGGTCGTTTCATGAAACCCCTGCCCCCTCTAATATGACCCTCTGAATTCCAGGTTTTAATCGAATATGCACCATGGCATACATTGTACAATGCCACATGTACTGGAACTTCTCTAGTTATACACTCTTGTAGTGTCTTGTATAATTCCTTGTTTTGTTTGTTCTCCGTCTCATACTTTCCCAATATGTATTGTTCGTCTGATGTAGAACCTATGAAACCAGTTTGTTCTCAAAGGTGTTATCCAAAATTTCAATAAATAAATAAAAAGCTCCCTCTGTACAGACAGTTGGTGAGACCCCATCTGGAGTACTGTGTGCAGTTCTCGAGACCTCATCTCTGCAAGGACATAGACAGGATGGAGGCTGTCCCGAGGAGGGCAACTAAAATGGTGCAGGGTCTGCAACAGAAGCCATACGAAGAGAAATTAAGGAGCTTAATATGTATACCCTCGAGGAAAGGAGGGAGAGGTGGGACATGATAGAAACTTTCAAGTACCTCAAGAGAATCAACAAAGTCCAAGTGGGTAGCATCTTTCAGAGAAAGAGATGTGCAAGAACAAGGGGACAAAATTTGAAGCTAGAAAGGGGATGGCTCAGGGTAACGTGAGGAAGTATTTTTTCATGAAGAGGGTGGTGGATGCACGGAACGGCCTTCCTGAGGAGGTTGTGGAGTCAAAAACAGTGGGGGGAATTCAAGAATGCATGGGACACACATAAGGTAATTCTAGTGGGGGTAGGAGGAAGTAGTCCGTTTGTTAACTAGAATCTGCAGCTTATCCATTAGGTAGGGAAATGAGCAGACTAGGTGGGCCAAGCGGTCCTTATCTGCCATCAGAGTCTATGTTTCTATGTAAGGGAAAGAGAGGTAGGGTGGTCAGGCTAAGGGGGCTAATAAAGAAGGGAGCAGGGGGAGAGCACAAGAAATAAAGCGGCTGAAGGCAGAGGCTACACTGGAGGGGCTGGGGATCAGGGAGCTCCCAAGTTTAAAGCAAGGTAATGTTATATTGCACACTATTCCTTGGGCTCAAGGCACTTTACAAACAGCAATACAGACTGGATGCAAAATATGAGGACGGGGCAGTCGAGGGGGGGGGGGGTTGAATACAGAGTGGATGACCTGCCAAATTTTATAGCAGATGTTAAATGATTTTCTGCAGCTTAGGGGCCAAGTAATTGGCTTTGGCTTCCTTAATAGTCTTAGTGTTGGTATTCCGGGGTGGTTTGTACTTCAAATAGTCCTCCAATAAGCTGGAGGCTTTAAGGGGTGCTAAGCAGTCATGGACCTTGAAAAGTGCAATGCGCTCTGCTGTTACCCAGGGAATGTGAGCCCCCCAGAGGACCTCCTAAGAGGGACAAGCTTGTCCCGGGTAGATAAGACTGATTGTGAAAAGGTAGCGTATACATTACTGGATACAACGGGGGACCACTCAGTTTCATACAGGTTATCTAGAAGGGTAGACTGACCTGGCCCACATGTACTTCAAGGGGACCTTAGGGCAGAAGAGGCCATGTGATGCTTGATAAAGTTATCTGGGAGGATATCAGCAGCAGAAATCTGGTGAGTGTGACATGAGATGACCCAGTCCATGAGGGAGTGATTACTGGAATGAGGATTTAGCCTGTTGGGCAATTGTGCACTGTGAGAAAAGTGACTAGATTTCCTGGGTAATGGCTCTATAGGAAGGGGAGAGTCAACTGATATTGAGGTCACCCAGAACCCGGAGCTTGCCTAAGGAAGAAGAGTTTAAGAGGTAAGAAAGAATGGCAGGTAAGTAGACTGGCTTGGAAAGAGGAAAGGAGCAGATACCACAGATAAAATGGGGAAGGAGGGAGGAAGGAAAGAAAAGCTTACACAGAAGCAGTTCGTGGAAAGAGGGGATGGCTCTACTGTACGATATCACAGGTGAGACAAACATTTACGCAGACCGCCATGCCACTGCCTTTTACTATAATCCTGTGTATGAACTGCGTACCCAAGAAAAGGGACTTCAGTATTACAGATCTTATCAAAGAGCTAGGATTCTGTGATAACTAGTACATCAGGGAGCAATGGCGGTGCTCACAGCCTGAGCAGATGCAGCAAGTTTCCAAGAAAAATGCAAAGTCCCTTGGGGGAGGGCAAGGGTCAAGTTCAATATTATTTGACAACAAACGCAAAAGGACTATAATGAGCTTAAAGGATCAGGATTTGTGTCTGGTGGGGTTTTTTTTTTTTTAATTTAGCTTTTGTTGACCGGGTAAGTGCACTAGACAAATCCTGCCTATTTTCAGGCACGACCCGGGGGAAGGGGATACAGATGAATGCCAACTGACTTTGAAACCAGATTAAGCTGTTGGTGGTATTTATAGTGAAAGAGGGAAATTTGGCCAGGACACCGGGGAAATTCCCCTACTCTTTTCGATAAGTGCCATGGTATCTTTAACATCCACCTGAACTACCACCAATCCAGGCAGATGGGACCTCGGTTTAACGTCTCATCCGAAAGAAGGCACCTCAGAAGTGCAGCACCCCTCTCATGCTGCACTACAGTGTCAGTACTGGGATATTAACCCAAGTGCCAGATGTGGGAACTGAACCCACAGCCCTCTGATCTCCCGGCCTCAGAGGCGAGTGTGCTACCTACTGAGCCACTGACACTGCTATTTAGAAAGTATGATTAGATTAGAAAGTATGGCGCAAGTGGAGAGAAGAGAACAGGAGAAGGGAGTCCTAAGAGCTACAAAACTGAGGTGAGGGAGAGGAGGAAGCAGGAATGGGTGGTGAGAGAGGGAATGAGTGGGTGAGGGAGAGTGAGTTATTTGGGGAGAAGGGGAGGAGGGAGAGAGAGAAAGTAGAGAGGCAGAAGTAACTGAATGAGTGGGAGGGCGAGAAAAGGTGATTTGGGGGGGAAGAGACATGACTGAAGGAGAGCTGGAGCAGCACAGTACATCCAGTAGCAAACAGTGAAGTGATACTAGGGCAACACAATGTGAGCAGACCCCCGGGTTCGGTAATCAGACAGAAAATGAATAATCTTGCGATGCTACATTAGAGCATGGCAGAGTGTTGCAACACACTGTGTAGTTCTGAGCAGCAGTAGAACAACAAAGGCGACCTGGCACGATGCATCTAAATGCGAATATACCATATATGGCAGCAACAAAAATACAGAACAGACCAGACCTTTGCAACATAACAGTATTCTAAGCAGAAGTTTAAAAAACAAACAAAAAAACAGGCATGGCTAGTCAGCACAGCGGTACAGTAGCAAATGTAATACAGGCCAGATGGGCAGGATTGTATGCTTTAGGCCTGTGCAAAGGCTAACTAAACAAGTGCCAGCATGGTACAATTAAATAGAACAGAAGGGAGAGTGTGATCAGTAGTTATTTTGGTTAATGAACTAGCGACCACAGCAAACAAGACCAAATTTGCTGGCTACCAGTCACTGGGCAACTAACATCTAGGAAGCATACACAGAAACATAGAACTTGGCCGGCCCATCGGCGCAGCGGTTGGTGTTTCCGCTTGTGACGCCGGCGACCCAGGTTTGGGAACGGACCTGGGTCGCTGGAGGGCCAGCCAGGGGAAGATGGATGGAGCGTCCTCTGGACTGCTCTCCTTCTCCGGAGAAGGGGGGGATGAACATCCGGTGCACCATGGACCCCTGGCGGAGGTCGGGGGCTCCGCTGCAACCAGCGTCTGGACATTAGAGTGGGCGGACGCAGGGGCGTCGATGCCGTCCCCACCCCGAAGGAAAAAAATAACGTCGCCTTTTGGGAAAGAAAATCCCCAGACAAACACCTCCGGCGCCTCCTTGCCGCCTTCAATGTGCTCCCAGGCTGGCTTCCTGAAACCAGACGGCGTTCGCGACACTGGTAAGTGCCGCAACCCCGCCCTGGGGAGTAAGCCAGGGGGCATAGGGGGAGCGTAGCTCATGTGGGTGCAGGAGGCAGCAGAGGTCGTGATCAGGGCTGAGTTCAGCGCTAGGCTGGCACAAAAAGCATAACAAATAAAAAAAAAAAAAAAAAGAAACACAGAACTTGAAGGCAGATAAGGACGACTTGGCCCACCCAATCTGGCCATGTTTTCTCTTCCTACAGTGTCACTGCAGACCCTACTTGACCTCTGGCTTCTGCCCCCAACTTCCCACGAAGAGTCCTTTATGCCTATCCCATGCATTCTTGAACCCCACCACTGTTTTCACCCTCACCACCTCCACTGCAAGACTGTTCCAGGCATCCACCACTCTTTCTTTTTTTTTTTTTTTCTTTACTTGCTGTTTTTCCTCCTCCTCTCTCTGGAGCCCACTCCTTCCATCCTACTCCTTCCCACCTCACTTGGATCTGCTCCTAGAGTGCCTCCTTCCCTTACTTCCTGCACAGTGGGGTCTGTCCTTTTCTTGGTGGTCTAGGATGGATCCAGAGCGGATTTCATCTAGGGCTGCCAGAGAGGTCGTTTTTCTGTTTTTCTCCCTCGTAAACCCCCCCCCCGGGACATCCAGCGCTAGGACGTACGTCCCGAGAAAGACGATGCTGATGCCGCCAGACCTCTCATGCGCCGCCCGGCGCCTCCCCGACAAGCGAGTCGCCTCCATCCCCTTCAGTTGTCCGGTGCTCCCACCGCCGCGGAGGGGATGTAGAACGCAGATCGCTCTTGGTTCCCCACCCTGAGAGAGAAGAGCATCCGTTGGGATGCTTGATCCTCTCCACTGCCGACCCCCGGCCACCCGAGCTCGTTCCCGAACCCGGGTCGCCGGCGTGGCGCAAGGTGTGGCGTCCAGCGCCTCAACCCTCAGCGCCACCAGGCCGATCCACTACTCTTTCTGTGAATAAGTACTTCCTCACATCTCTACTGAATTTATCCTCTCCAGCAGCTGCAGTGCAAATCCCCTTGTCCTTCATCATCTTTTCTTCTGAAAAATACTCCCCTCCTGTACCTTATTTACTCCCACAAGGTTATTTAAAGGTCCCTATCATATCCCCCTTCTCCCTCCTCTCTTCCAAGGTGTAAATACAGACATGCTTTAGTCTCTCCTCATAGGGCTTCTTATGCAGACCCTGTACCATTTTAGTTGCCTCCCTCTGGTCAGCCTCCACTCTATGTTCTTCTGCAGATATAGCCTCCAGAACTGGACGCAGTACTTGAGATGGGGTCTCACCAACAATCTGTGCTGAAGCTGAAGCAATTTAGGAGGCAGGATAGCACAGTGGTTTAAGGCTCTGAGCTGCAAACCTGGAGACCTGGGTTTGAATCCCACAGCCCCCACTTGCATACTGTGTGACCCTGAGCAAGTCACTTAACTTCCTTGTGCTCCCAGGTTGCACCTGTAAACAAGCTTTCAGCTTAATGTCTCTCTCCTGGTAAAAAACAAAAACAAAAAATACCATTACCCTCCTTCTTCTGGTGATATCCCCCACCCCCCAAGTGCACCCCAGCATTCCACTGGCCTCTCTAATGCCTTGAGACACTGCCTGGCCACCTTCAGGTCATCAGGTATGATTACTCCCAGGTCTCTTTCCTGTATGGTGGCCGTCACTACCTCTTCTCCCATTTTGTACTCTGCCTCTGGGATTCTGTGCTTTAAGTGAAGGATTTTGCACTTTCTCACATAGAAATGCAGCTGCCATACCCTTGACCATGCCCTGAATTTTCTCAGGTCTCTGTGCATCCCCCCCGCCCCCCGATGATCCGAAAAAAGGCAGACTTACTGATCCAGTGGTGCAAGTGGTAGGCAAGAAGTACAGGAACTCAGGCACTGGCAAATATGAAATGCAGAATAAAGATCCTCAATCTGAAGAACAGCTGTGTCGCGACACGTCTATCTGTTTAGAGCTGTGTCGCAACACGTCTATCTGTTTAGACACTAGTAGATTCAGTTAGAGATATTGAAGTATTTCTAGAAAAACAGCACTGTTGTACAAGTCAAGTGTTGTTATGTAAACCCTGATTTCAGGTCACAGGCCCAGAAACTGTCATTATGTTGGTGGTTTAAGAATTTCGGTTCCAGTGTCAGTGGGTAGAAGTACAAGAACTCTCTTCCTGCTGCAAAAAAGGTAGAGAAACTGAGTTCCTGTGCGTTCCTGTTCACTTTCATCATTGTACTGATCCCAGTACTGAGTCCTGAGGCACCCTGCTCATCACCCTCACTGCTACAGAGGGAATTCCATTTACCAGCACCCTCTGTAGTCTATCCCTTAACCAGTTTCTTACTTAGTTTACCACCTTTGGACCCACCCCTATGCTGCCCAGCTTTCTTATGAGTCTAATATGGAACGGTGTCAAAAGTTTTACTGAAATGTAAGTAAGCCACATCAACTGCTCCACCCTGATTCTATATCCCAGATCACCCAGTCAAAGAAATCTAGCAGATTTGTTTGACATGACCCCACCCCAACCGTGAATCCATGCTGCCTCAAGTCTTGTAACCTGTTGGATTCAAGGTACTTCACAATCCTTTCCTTTGGCAGTGTCTACATTAACTACCCATCACTGATGTCAGGCTGACTGGCCTGTCATTGCCACACTCCTCCCTACTACCACTTCTGTGAAATGGGACTACATTTGCACTCTTCCAGTCCTCCCAAACCACTCCTTGTTTACAGTTATCTGTTAACTAGGACTATCAGAGATGCAACAAGCACCTCCCTGAGCTCCCTCAATACCCTTCAATGCTCCCCATCTGGCCCCATTGATGTGTCCATTTTCAGATTTGCAAGTCCCTTCAGGACTCTCCTCTGAAAAAGGACTACTGTCTACCTCTCTCCCTCCAATGCTCCTGTTGCTTTTGTGTGGCCCCTCTCCTTCCTCTGTGAACACTGAACAAAAGTATTTGTTCAGGATATCTGCCTTTTACTGGTCCCCTCTGCACAATCTCCCATTTCCCTGCTTAACCTTACAGTCCCTCCCTTGGTTTGGTCTTCCGCTTTTCACTTATATACCTACAAATGTCTTGACCTCTTTCATTACCCCTGGGTTAGTCTCTCCCCAGTTGTGCCTTCACACTCCTTACTACTTTCCCTGCCTACCTCTGTTTCTCCTGACATACCTCCCTTCTCTCTTCCCTCTGCATCTCCTTATACCATCTGAATGCTACCCTTTTAGCCTTTACCTTTCAGACACTTTTTTCAAGAACCATAGTAGTCTCTTTTTCCTCTTGCTTTTGCTCACTTGCTCATGAAGAGGTTTGCTGCCTTCACTATGCCCTCTTTCAGCTTTACCCACTGTTCCTCCACCCCGCCCAGGTAAATCCCCCTTGCTGGATCATCCCAGAGGCATTCACCCACCTTTTTAAAATTTGCCCCACTAAAGTTCAGGACCCTCACTCTTGTGTGACTTGATTCCGCTGCCATTCTTATGTTGACCCACACTATACAGTGATCACTGGTCTCCAGGTGACATCCCACCTTGACGTTTGCAACACTGTCCCTGTTAGTGAGCACCTGATCCGGTATTGCCCCATGACAAATTGGCGCCCTGACTAGTTGGCTGAGGAACACCCTCTGCAGGCAGTCCAGGATGTCCCTGCTCTAGCTGAAGCTGCAGCTGGGAGGCTGTAGCCTACATCTTCAAGACTGAAGTCCCCCACCAGCAGCACCTCTGCCTTTTCTGCCATTTTGCTAATGGATTTCGCCAGCACCTTATCTAAATCCTCCAACTGTGTTGGACATATGTAGATCATGCCAGTGTGAACAGTGGCCCTGTTTCCCATCTCCAGGGTGATCCACAGTACCTCTGCTCTCCCTGGATTCCATGTAGCTCTGTCTCTTTTATGCCTTTCCTTACATATAGTACCACCCCTCCTCCCTATCTTTCCACCCTTTCTTTCCTGAACTGAGTGTAGCCTGGTATGGCCACATCCCAGTTGTTGTTTTTAGTGCACCGTAACTCCATAATGGCCACAATATCCAGGCCTCCCTCTGCCATGATGGCCTCAAGGTCAGGAAAGTACAGTTACATAAGAACTTACCGTAACAGTAGATTCTTTGAGAGTGGTCTACAGCACAGCCCCCCCATCCACCTTGGCCAGCTTGGATCCCCTCTTTCACTCTTTCTGCCATTTCATCCTAGACTGCCCACCCTCCACCCACCACTGCGACCTGTTCAGCACCCTTGCCCTCCCTTCTCTGGAGTCTCGGCGTCAACTACATTGTGCTAATATCATAGCAAAGTACTGGACTAACACCCTCCTCCCATCTCAACATGCAACTGACAACGATCCCCTGGCATACTCCCTCAGAGGCTCGGACTAAAACAGTTCCAAATCCTTTCATGCGCCTTCTTCGAAGGGCCAATCGGCTTTCAAACATCGGCTGCCCAAACTCTGGAATGACTTACCGGCAGACATTAGGCTCTCCTCCTCCCCTAGGCTTCTCAAACTGCTCCTAAATGCCCACTTCTCAGTTGCATGCAACTGCAACCTACAGCCGAGACTTGCCAATAGGGGCATCTAAACAGGTCCTAAATCACATTTCTAAGTAACAAGCCTAGTACTCCTCCCATGATGTCTATCTACTGTTTTACTGTCTCACCCGCTAACACAAGACTAACCCATCACTACAAACTATGCACTTATGACCTGTGGTTCATACTTCGCAACTGGCACATTTGTTTCAACCCAGTTCTCCGGACCTGTTGTATCCCTCTCTGTATGTATCCACTCTCATGCTCTTGTATACCACTGTATTGCGCTGTCTTACTGAAACCACTGTCAAACTACTGCAGTGTTTGTCTGCTACATATTTGTACCTATGTAACCCACAGGTCGCATCTGGAAATGAGCGGACCCCGCTCAGTATGCTTATCTGGTAAATCTCGTAAATAAATAAATAAATAAATAAATAAGGAGCTCTTGCAGCAGGTTACATCTTAAGACTAAGCCAACAACAAGCACCAGGGCCCCACGGAAAACTTCTAGCTAGCAGTCTATAATGGGGGACTGCCCCCTGACATCAGCCCACCCCTGACGTTCCCTATGGTATAAAAGGGGCAGCCCCCAGCACCCACCTCAGTTCTCCCACCAGAGACCCTAGCAAACACAGAAAATGGAGAACTGAAGGGTTCCTCTGAAACCAAGGAAAGAAAACAAATATAAAGGAATGGACACCAGGGGGATGGTGGGAGGGAAAGCAGTATCTGCTACAAGAGCTCCTCTCGAAGAGCTACTGTTATGGTAAGTTCATACATAACTGTACTATCTTACTTGGAGGGGGAGCTCTTGCAGCAGGTTGCACCATTAGGACCGAGTCCCAAGCAGTAAAGGAACTGACCCCGGTCAACTGGGAAGAGGTAGAGGTCAGCATAAGGCATGTAAGACAGCAGGCCTTGCAGGACTGTCAGTCCAAAGGTCTGCCCTACGTCTATAAACAATGTCCAGTCTATAATGCCGGATGAGAGTAAGGACAGGACTCCCAGGGGCCACTACACAGATGTCAACTATGGACACGTTTCTGGAGGATGCCAAAAAAGGCAGCTACACCCCTGGTGGAATGGCCTTTAACTGGCCCAATAAAGGCTTTGTTGGATTGCGCAGCAACCAACAATGCAAATGATTAACTATTTGGGCAAGCATTACATAGAAACTGGAGCCCCTTTTCTTCTCGGGGTGAATGAAAACAAACAAGTGGTCAAAATTCCTGATGGCTTAGGTGCGGTCTAAACAATAAAGCCCCCTTAAAACATCCCAAGTATGTAGGAAGGCCTCCCTGGAGTTAGAATACTCTAAGAAATACACAGGAAGGTGGATGGAATAATCCAGGAAAGAGCTGAAGACCACTCTAGGAATAAACATAGGACTGATTCTCAAGCACATCCTGTTCTTGTGAAAAACTAAAGGTTTTTAGCCAGCCCAGTAGTGTGGAGGGCTAAGGCATCCGTGCCTTACATCCTGCCATGCCGACAACCCATGTTCGTGGTGCGAACGAGCCACTGGGGGTCGGCTGGGCAGGGAGAGTACTGAGCATCCAGAGGACAGCTCTCCTCTTCCAGGGAGGTGTGGGGATGGAGTCCGCTACTTGCCTGTCCCCTAGTGGTGGCTGGGAGATGGCACAATGGACCCAAACGAAGGGGGTGGATGCGGGCCAGACACCCGGCATGCTGCGTGCGAAAGTGTGTGTGGCTTGGCCACTGGCGTCATTGCACGCCTCCACACCACACTCAGGGAAATGGGAGAAAAAGCAAGAAAAACATCCTGACCAGCAAGAGGATGCCAGCCTCTCACAGGTACTGCACCTGGCTAGCTGGTACCTCGCTAAGAGATCCAGAGGTGAGTCCAGTGGATGCTGGAGTGACTGGTGGAAGGAGGCCGGTCGGGAGGAGAGGAGAAGAAACAGATTAACTAAAAATAAAAACTAAAGGTTTTTCACAATCCAGAGCCTGATATTGAAAAATCCTTCTATCAGAAGTGTTAGCAATGAAAAAATAATGCTTTCCATGACTGAAAGTGAAGCTCACAACCTCCTGCAGGCTCAAAGGAAGGCAACATAAGTTACTCTAACAGAAATCACAGAACCTCTGGAGGAACTGGGCCCCTTATAGGAGGTGTCACGTGTGAAATATCTCGTGAGAGGGTGCGAGATATGTTTAGGTGGGCAAGGGCCTTGCCATCGAGAGGTGCATGGTCCCCAGAAATGTCTGAAAGGTGCACCTTAATGGATGCAGAACTCAAACCTGAGTTAGAGAAGGAAAGGAGATTCTTCAGAACGAGATTCTCCAGACAAGTAAAGGGACCTAGCTAATGAGCAGTGACCCATATGCAGAGCCGCTACCACTTCAAAGCATAAATGGACTTAGAGGACTTTCTGGCAGTCACTAGAACCTCTGCCACCTGGGGGGAACCCCCAAAGTGGTTAACTGCAAAATCTGAAGGAACCACGCATGAAAGTGCAGAGACCTTAGATCCGGATGGACCAGGGTGCCCTACTCCTGTGACAGCAGGTTGGAGCATGGAGATAGGGGAATCAGGGGTTCTACTGGAAGCTGCTGAGGGAGTGGAAACCAAATCTGCCGCAGCCAGAAGGGGCTATCAGAATCATTCCTGCCACTTCTGACTTTAACCTGACCAGAACTCTCTGCAGCGGTGGGATGGGAGGAAAGGCAAACAGTAACCTCCCTGTCCAGGAGAGGGACAGCGCATCTCACCAGAAATGCCAAGCCCTGGGTCTACTGAACAGAAAAAGAGCAGTTTTGCATTGAGTGGGGATGCAAGGAGGTCTAACTCAGGATGACCCCATCTTTCTAAGAGGTCTTTGCCACTTGAGGGAAGAAGTTCCCAGTTGTGGGCCTGGGACTGAGATTGGCTTAGGCCATCAGCCAAGCTGTGTTGAATGCCTAGAACATGGATGGCGGTCAGTGCTAGAAGGTGTTCTGTGACCCAATACCATACTCTCATGACCTCTCTGCAGACAGGGTAAGGGTGATTTTTTATGTAGAAAACCATGGACATTTTGTCCATCTGGATTAGGGAAAGAGCCAGGAGCAGGTCTGTCCTAAAGGCCCACCAGACAAAAAGGATCATCCTCAGCTCCAAGACACTGAGGGTGGGGATGATGTACTTGTGGGGACAGAGTCCCCGAGTCCAGTGGTCTGCCAGAATGGTGTACCAGCCCTGACCTGACATGTGTGTCGTCAAGAATGGCGCGGTGAGTCCGTCTGAAAGAGAACCCTTTAGGACAGATTGGAAGGGTGCAACCGCCAAACCAGGATCTGTTGCACTGAGGTGGAGACAAACACCTGTTACTCTGAATCACCCGGGAGCTGATCTTAGTGAACCCAAAGGTGTCACTGAGACACCCGCCTGTAAAGACAGGCCAGAGGAACAATTGTAATGGCCACTGCCAAATGTCCCAGCAACCGCAGGAATACTCTGGCTGGGACTCGGCAAAGTGAAGAGACCCGTCCATTCTGCGTCTGAAAATGGTCTGCTCTGTCTAGGGAGAGGAAGGTCGCTCTGAGCTGTGTGTAGTATGGTCCCTATGTACTGGAGTCTCTGACTTGGCCCAGGAGAGGCTAAGGGAAGGTCCATCATGACTCCTAGGTCTCTGAACAGGGACAGCATGACCTCCATGGTTCAGGACAGTTAATCCTTGGTAACTGCTGCCAGAAACCAGTTGTCCAGATAGGGAAAAAAGTACAGCCCTGGACTCCTTAGGGCCACAGTCATATGTGCAAGACACTTTAAGAAAAGGCACAGGGGGGCCTAGGATGGGTCAAACGGCCGCACCAAAAACCAGCAAGGGTTCCCTAGAAACATAATCAGGAAAACCAATTGTGAGGCTGATATGCCAGGATATGGCGAGAAGTGTCCAGTGTGTCCGGCCAGCATAGCCAATCCCTCAGGTGCACTCTATGTTCTGTTTAAACTGGGCAGAATAGGACAGATGGTCTGACTCTGCAGAAGCACCTGAATCTCTTCTTCGATTATGGCAACATGAGCCCGAGGAGGGCGGGAGGGATGTTCGATGGCATATATAGGGGATCCCGAGTATGCCCTCTCTCCACCCACTGGAGGAACCGGTGGTTCCTGGGTATCCTGCGCCAGTTCTCTAGGTGGAGGGGAAAGAAGTGCCTCCCTGCCTCCTCCAAGGGAGGAGTGTCAGGTAAGAAGCCCAGCTGGTGCATGGGGACTGGCAAAGCTGTCTGGAAAGAGCGTATAAACCCAGTCCTGGCTGGTAGCCCTCGGACTGTTGGCTGGAAGACTAGCGTAAGGGTCCATTTTAAGCACTTGGGGCCATTCTGCCCTGTGAGGAGCAGCTAGCAGGACTGGCACCATCTCCAAAACAATATTCCCTTCACAGGGCAATCAGGTATTAGACCACGTGGGTGAGGAATCCCACCTACGGATAAACCTAGTGGCAGAAGAGTAGATCTTCTCACCCAACTGAGCTACCTGGCAAAACTCCCTGTCTGTTGGAAAAAAACAAAGATGCCTAGGGTGCAAGGGCAACCCTGGGCAGCAGTAATGACCACAGAGTCTGCCACTGGGTAGTCCACATGGAAAAGGCTCTTCCCTAGGTGTCCTGCATAGACGATCAGTCTTCTGAGACACTGCCAAAGTGGGGAAAGGGCACTCCTACAGAAAGGTATAGGTGCCCCTGTTACAGGTGTCACAACTTCTGGGGGCAGCTTTTGCTGCTGGAGGCACTGAGCAGACTGACGTTGTGTGGAGGTGAAAACCCCTTGTGCCACACTTTCTTATACTGGTAATGTGACTCAGCCCCTCCTGGTGGTTGGGGCAACCAGAGGAGACCTGGAAGGCACACTACAGAAAAAGGGTCTGAAACCCCGAAGAGGGAGAGAAGGACCATTTGCCGGACCCCCTGGAGTCTGGGGAAGGAGAAGGCTAACAATGGAATTAATGCCTGGGAACCTAAAGATGGCATTTGCCAGAAAAAAAATGGCTGGGGAGAAGGATCTCTCAGGAGGGGGAGGAGACCCGCTAAGTGCCCCCTTAGTTAGACCTCACTCCCCCCAGGCTTAGGAGGGGTGAAGGGGTCTTCCTCAAAATATCCTGTGTCTGAGGTAATGTTAGGGGGCCCCCGGCATCAGGTATCGACAGTATGAGAATCCTGACATCTGAACTGAAGATCCCGGAGGACCGGTGCCAGTCCGAAGGGGACAAGGGCATCGGGCGTCTGCTAAGCGAAAGTGGTGAGCCTGATGCCAGGCTCTCAGGCCTCAGCTGAATGGCGATAAGACCGGCAAAGACGTGCCTGGTAAAGGGAGGTCCCGGCATCGGTTTCTAAGGCTGCAGTAACCGACGTCGGCGGTTGAAGTCCTTACGGAGCTGGCGTTGGCTCAGCTAAGCTGAGGCGGCGGGCCTAATGTCGGACTCCCAGGCAGTCAAGGGACGCCAGAGATGGCTTGCAGCTAAGGAGTGCCCTTTTTGGGGGGGTGGCGTGTCGTCATCAGGTGCCAAAGTTACGGTAACCCTGACGTCCGCAGTTGTAACCCCTAGGGAGCTGGCGTCATCACAAATGCATGGGGTGTCGGCTAAGGTAAAGGTGGCTAGCCTGATGTTGGGCCCTCAGGCGTTGGTCAAGTGGAGATACTGGGTTCTCAGGCGTCGGCTAGATGGTGGCAGGGCCAGCTGGCGACCACAGAGAACCCATAGGAGACCACAGTAATGTTGCCCAGGGAAAAGCTGGCATCGCTGAGACAGGCATAGGTTGATGCCGGCCAAATGGAAAAACAGACATGAGCCCAAAGAAGACGCCTGTCATAGGGAGCAAGCTCCCGATGGGGCAGAGGCGTCACTCTCACGGAGGAGGTGACAGCATGCCCCAAGCATCACTAGAAAGCTAGACCCTGTACGTCAGGCCCGATTTAGCAGATGCCTAGGCCGGGGGGACGACAGCAATGACCAAACGCCCAACTTGAAGTACCCAGCTAAGCCTCCTGTATTAGACCAGGTAAGAGTCATTGGCCTAATGGACAGGGGCCAAGAGACTGAGGACAAAGCCCTCAGCCTCCAGGAACCACTGCCCAAGACAGAGAGGAGGGCCGGTGGTTACCCCCCCAAAGGTAGCCCAAAAAAGGAGAGGGCTACCAGGGGAAACAGAGATCAACCCCCCCCCGTGGGAGGAAGACCCTGAAGCTGGCCAAAGTGGGGACCTAGATCTAGAAGCAGATCGTCTATTCTCCTGGAGCCTCTTGTTTGCTGCAGGGCTTCTGCACCTCTAAGAAGCTGAAGAAGTCTTAATCTTGGTCTGCAATTCCTTCTCCACTGTAGTGTGGTAATCCATGACCTTCTGGCGGCAGGTGCGAATTCTCCGGTGGAAATTCTAGCAGAGCTCACAGGCCTCAACGGAGTAGTCTGGGCCTAGGCAGAGAGAGCGAGAAGGGCCCTGAGGGAAAACACTCACTACCAGCACCCTTCATTCACCGCCACACATAAGAGGAGGATGGAGAAGGAGAAGATCTTCGAAGAAATCACTGAAAAGAAGAAATTAAGAAAATAATAAAACGTAGGTAATCACGATAAAAGAGGCGATCGACCAAAGTAGTAGGTGTCCATGAAGCTGATATGCATGGGTCGATGTTGGGGAAAAGAACTGAGGTGGTGCTGGGAGGCTGACCTTTCATACCATAGGGGATGCTGGGAGTGGGACAACATCAGGGGACAGTCCCCCGCTATAGACTGCTAGCTAGAAGTTTTCTGTGGGGTCCTGGCGCCTGTCGGCTTAGTTCTAACAGCAGGGCTCTCAGCAGGATTTTTTGTTTGGGGGTCCAGGACTGGCTTTAAAAAAAAAGGGGGGGTCCACAGCCCAAAAGTGGGAATCCCTGGAAAATTTCTGGGGGGTCCCCATTTGAATACATGGGAGCCATGCCTCCACTACTTGTAATGTAAGATTCTCTAGAGCATGGCGAGCACGCTCCATTAGATTCTATGGGGGCATTTTAAACTGCATTTATTTATGTTTCAGAGGGTGAATTCAAACAAATTACAACTATCGCTCAACTAACCAGGGCTTTTGTTAGTTGAGCAGTGGCCATAATTTGTTTGAATTCACCCTCTGAAACATAAAAAAATGTAGTTTAAAATGCCCCCATAGAAACTAATGGAGCTCTACAGAATCTTACAGTACAAGCTGTGTGGGCACGACTCTCTCAAGTGACTCCCAGGGCTCTGGGAAGTAGCGTCTCTGGGACTTTCAAATACAAAAGCGTCCCGACGCACAAAATGTGCATCAAGGATGCGGGTAACCGCGTTCCCGAGTGCCCTGCTAACAGTGTAACCTGCTGCAAGAGCTCCCCCTCGAAGTAAGATTTTTATTTCCTAGACTTGTTATATTTGCATATGTGGCCTTCCATATTTTGTTACCACTCTGCCTGCTACCCCTCTTATTTTTGTTTTGCCCCCCTCTCCTTCCCACTCTCCTTTTTCTGTCTGCGTTTCCAACCTGTTTCATTTCTATCACTCTGCTTCTTTTATTTTGCACCATGACGGATTTTGTCTCCCCTCGAGTCCTCCCTACTCTCTACTCCAGTCTGTGGGGGGTGGCATTTATGCCTCCACGATTCCTTCCGTGACCACCCTCAGCTACTTCAAATGTTCATCAAGGTAACATTTAAATTGTTCACTGAGGACTGCAGTTCCCCTCCTAGAGGGATGAAGGCCATCACCCCTGTATAGGTCCATATCCCTCCAAGTTGATCCCCAGTCCCCAATGAAGCCGGACCCCTCCTCTCTACACCATTCCTTCATCAATAAGTTGAAGCTCCTGGTGAGGAGAACCCTATCCTCCCCCACGTCGTAGACAGGCAGCATGTCAGTGAAAGAAACTGAACACACTGTCCGTGTAAGACCTCTGCCCAGCTCCCTACACTCTCCCTGCACTATCCCAGCCCCATCCCTAGCCAGGTCATTAGTCCCCAGGTAGACAATGACATCCAGCTCTCCCTCCCGGCTTGCCACCCTAGTGATCCTTAGGATCCACTTTGCATCCCTCCGGGCCATGGTGCCACGTAGGCACCTCACCTCTCTCTTTCTCTCTCCCTCCCTCCCTTACTATTCCCAAACCCCCCCCACACACAATCTAGTTCCACACAAGAAGTTGCTTCCTCCTCCACTGGAGTCCTCTACCATCCTCCTTGGGGTCTCCACTACATGAGGATCTCACATCTTCCCTGGCCACTACCACGGGTGCATCCTCCCAGCAGTCCTGTCCCACCAGAGCGGCAAAAGAACAACATAGTGGTTCTGACTGAGGAATATGCCCCTGATCCACCACCCCACCCTTCCAGAGTCTACCACAGTCCACCTATCCCTCCTTCTTGGCATCCTCTGGGATAATGGTGGCAGACTTGGAGGCCCCTGGGTGGAGGAAGAGGTCCCCCGAATCTTAAGTCAACTCATCTTGGACTCTGGTAACCTCCTCCCTCAACCCAGAGAGGTGCCTGCAGATGAAGCAGCACCGCAGTCTGCAGACGGTCTCTCTGAAAACCGCCGCACCACAGCCACTGTACTGCCCCACTCCCAGCATTCTCAGTTCCCACACTCCCCAAGTTACCTGGTAATACTTTCGTACACTTACCCCTGATTTGGTGTTTCTAGGTCCCCTTTTTGTTTGCTACTCTCCATCGTACCCTTACCTTAGATAGGGTGTTAACTCCTAACCCCCTCAACAAATAGTCTCCGCTTGTATACACACAGGTGTTTAGAGGTCTCCAAAGCAGGACATCTTGTGTTTAGTGTTTATACTGGAGTGCAGATGTGTGGAAAAGGTACTCATAAGTACATTAGGATGGCGCAGGAGCCACTATATGTAATGATGTACAAGCGCTGGCTGTGGGGAAACTCACTGTTACTGCAGCCGACAGACTCTCCCAGCAGGAGTCACTGTAGGTAATGGTGTAGGAGCACTGACTGAGGGGTAGCTCGCTATTTCAGGCCCCCAGCCTCTCTCAGCAGGAGTCACTGTAGGTAATGGTGTAGGAGCACTGACTGTGGGGGCGCTCAGCTTCTTCTGTCCCAGCCTCTCCTAGCAGGAGTCACTGTAGGTAATGGTGTAGGAGCACTGGCTGTGGGGCACTCAGCTTCTTCTGTCCCAGCCTCTCCCAGCAGGAGTCACTGTAGGTACTGGTGTAGAAGCACTGACTGTGGGGGCGCTCAGCTTTTCTGTCCCAGCCTCTCCCAGCAGGCGTCACTGTAAGTACTGGTGTAGGAGCATTGACTGTGGGGGCGCTCAGCTTCTTCTGCCCCAGCCTCTCCCAACAGGCGTCACTGTAGGTACTGGTCTAGGAGCACTGACTGTGGGGGCGCTCGGCTTCTTCTGTCCCAGCCTCTCCCAGCAGGAGTCACTGTAGGTAATGGTTAAGGAATCACTGCAGATCACAGTGCAAGTGCACTGGCTGAGAACTCAAAATTACTGCCATTCTGGCCTCTCCCAGCAGGAGTCACTGTAGGCAGTGGCGCAGGAGCACTGAGTGAGGGGAACTCACATCTACTCCAGTCCTATTCGCTCCCAGAAGGAGTCACTTCAAGCAAAAGTTATGGTGACTACTGGTGTTTTTAAGGAATGCATAAAAGAGTCCATTCCAGAACAGTGATACTCCCAGAGTGTGTGTATCATAACAAGTCAAACCTACCTAAATGTCGCACGAGTCATGACCATGCCAGTCTGTAATAGTGTGGGGGAATGAATCTCCAGTGACGGAGTGGTACCCTAATGATCATCAATAATTTTGTTTAAACTATTACCATCAGGCTCCAGATGTGACCCCCACAATTCAGAACCTAATGGACTGCTGTGGGAGACAGTTTGAGGAGGCATGGTGTGTGGCACGATGTGTTCTGCTGATTACACACATACGTTCATTGCCTCACTGCAACATCAGAACACAGAAAAGGACACAAATCCAAGACAAACTACTCAGTTTCCAAACAGTCCACCAAGACTGTAAAGGCAGCATGGCCTAGTGATTAAAGCAATAAACTGAGCCAAGGGATCCCAGGCCTGAATCACTCTAGTTCAAACAGATGAATGAAGCTGGGCACACACCCAAGAAACTGAGATGGAACGATTACTTTATTAGAAAAAGTGCAAACAAGGCTAAAAACTGGGCTAACACCCCTTTTGCACTGAATCACTCTAGCTAGTGTGTGAAATTCCTATTCTTTTGGCATCCATGAACACTAGGGACACCTAGATCCCCTTAATGCCTGCCCGCTGGGGCACCTAAATCTAGTGCTGGCTTTGAGGGGTTTTCTTGCTTAAACAAGCCCAGCTAAGAAAGCGGGCCGAAAGTGACCGATAGGTCACGGGTTAGAGAAGGGTAAACCCAGGGCAGACTGCATGGACCAATGGTCTTTGCCAACATTTTCAATGTTTCCATGACTGTCACATGATGGCATCAATCTAGTGCATGCACAGAAGCACACTAATGGGACTGTGCATGTGGCCGCGGTCACATAATGATGCGTACTGACAAAAGTATCTGTGGTGTCCCAGGTGGCTGGCTGTGCTGAGTGCTGGGATCAGCTCTGTTAGATCAGGCACTGGTGCCAGAACGACTCTGCATGGCAGCTGGAGGCCACAGAGTTTGGAGGCATAGCAGTCACAAGTGGGGCAGTAAAATGTAATGTTTTACAGCCCTTTTTTAGACTTTGGCTTTTCTACCCTAGACTCAAATACAATTATATTCAAAGCCATTTAAGGGCTAGAAGAAGTCAGAACTTTGCTGAAGGGGGCATATGAAAAAGCAGAACTGAGAGATGAAGTCTTTTTTAGGTCCTGGTGGGGGGCAGCATCTAACACTTAAGAATATGAGTGGTCTTAAACCAGCAGTATTTGTTAGTCAGTACTGTTCCCTCGGGTAACTAAAAAACTGCTATCAAGCTATGTTTGTAACAAATGACTCAAGCCATAGATGGCCGCCACTCATAATATTTGAAAAGCTCTTCCATTGAGGACACCTTTTGACTGTAAACGTTTGATTTATACTGTGGCTGTATTAACTTCAAAACCACATACTTCAGTTCTGGAATAAAAGAAAATGAAAAAAAAAAAAAAGTATATTAATAGTTTTGCTAGAAACACAAAAAGACACAATGATGAACCAATATTGCTGCTTTAAAGGTTGGGAAACTGAGGCTGTGAGGGCAAACAAAAAGGGTGAGCGGGAAATGAATGTCTGAAAAAGTCCTTGTAGGTGGCTAGCAGCAAAAAGTTCTTTTAAGAATTTGGTTCAGGCCAGTCAGGGTTGCTTGGTCCACTGATGACCGAATAAATGTGCTGGATTAAAAAACATGATGCGTATGTAGATCAGTTTATGGGCATATAAAACTTAAGTACTCCACTGGGTGGGCAGTTTTTTTCTGCATGTCATACCCTGCCTCCAGCGACCAGCAACACTAAAAGAATGACCCTGAGCAAATAACTTCACATCCTTGACATTCCATCCCCAGTGACATACTGCACCTTGGCTGGGCTATCCTTGGTACATAAACTGAATAAAACAAAAATATTTAGTTTGCTGGAGGAAGGTCTGTTTAGTGATCTGCACCTCATTGCAACAACCATCAGAAGTGACATGAGGTAAGGAAGGGCTCTTTCTACTGTCCAGGGCACACAACAGCTGCCAGTTCTTGGCCTGGTGTACAAGTGATCAAATGTGTGCCTATTTCTAGAAAGGATACTCCTCCACATATGCAGTACAAATGGCAAAGAGAGAAGCTGTCAGACAAGAGGGGGTAAGGGGATACTGAATGCTGCTCACTCAAAAACCCTTACACTCAGGACCCTGTGCTAAGAAAATCACCAGAGAGCTATGACGATATAAAACATTTTATCACAGCCACATGGCATAAAGTAAAGCTAAAATAACAAAACTCAACAGTTTTGCACCCGTACCTGGTGCTTTTTCCAAGAGCTGGCTTAGGTACAGGCGCAAAATTGTCGAGTTTTGTGTTATGCCCGCAGTTTATGGGGTTCTGAGTGCATGGTCTGATAGTTGCACGGGATCCTGAGTGCAAGGTTTGATAGTCGCATGGGGTCCTGCGTGCAAGGTTTGATAGTTGCAGGGGTCCCTGAGTGCATGGTTTGATAGCTGCAGGTGGTCCTGAGTGCAAGGTTTGATAGTTGCAGGGGGTCCTGAGTGCAAGGTTTGATAGTTGCATAGGGTCTTGAGTGCAAGGTTTGAGAGTTCCTTGGGATCCTGCGTGCAAGGTTTGATAGTTGCAGGGGGTCCTGAGTGCACGGTTTGGTAATTGCACATGATTGCAAGGTTTGGTAGTTGCACGGGGTCCTGAGTGCAAGGTTTGGTAGTTGCATAGGGTCCTGAGTGCAAGGTGTGGTAGTTGCACGGGGTCCTAGATACAGGGTTTGATAGTTGCATGAGGTCCTGAGTGCAAGGTTTGACTGCACGGGGTCCTGAGTGCAAGGTTTGATAGTTGCTCAGGGCCCCAAGTGTAAGGTTTGATAGTTGCAGGAGGTCCTGCGTGCAAGGTCTGATAGTTGCACGGGGTCGTGTGTGCAAGGTTTGATAGTTGTCCGTAGTCTGGGAAACCAGCTTCCTGAGCTAGTAGCCCTGATGGAAGAGGAACACTTGGATATTGTGGCAGTCACGAAAACATGGTACACAGAGAACCATGACTGGGATGTCAACATATCAGGGTACACAATCTACAGAAGGGACAGGGAGAGTAAAAGAGGAGGTGGAGTAGCTCTCTACATAAGGGAAGGGATCAAAGCTACAGAACAAAAAAGTAAAGGGGGAGGACAAGAGGCACTGTGGGTTACTTTGGAGACAGGAATGGCATCACAATCCGCACAGGGGTTGTATATAGACTCCCATCTCAAGGAGAAGAAATGGACAAGAAAATGATAGAGGAAATTCTCAAAATGGCTGAAAAAGGGGAGATACTGTTGATGGGGGACCTGAATATGCCAGATGTTAACTGGACAATATGTACTGCAGCCACATCCAAGAGCAGGGTCATTCTCGATGCCCTACCGGGGCATGCCTTAGACAGCTAGTGTTGGAACCCACTTGGGAGGCAGCAATATTAGACCTGGTACTCTCAAATGGAGAGAGGATCACAGATTTAGAAGTCAGTAGCCATCTGGGAGCATGTGACCAGTGTGGTTCATAATAAGCACAACCACGGAGACAAGCCATACAAAAACAAGGATATTGGTCTTTAGAAGGGCTGACTTTGGCAAAATGGGTGAGCGCCTAAGGAATGCACTAACAAATGGGCAGGAAGGAAGGGTGGAAGAACAATGGAGAAAAATCAAAACTGCCATCATGGAGGCAACAAGCCTTCGTGTGAAACAAATAAAGAAAACAAAATGAAGTAAAAAAAACACTATGGTTCTCAAAAGAGGTAGAAGGGAAGGTTAAGGAGAAAAAGGCTGCATTCAAAAAGTATAAGGGGTGGGGGCGCTGTGGAGCCCGAGCAAGATGGCCGAATGGATTTACAGCTCAGCAAATTGACTTTAAAAAACAATATTTTGCAATGCTTTAGGGTGCTACACAAACACAGCAATCGAATCCAGTAGCAACCCGAGATCAGTAGAAATGATATGGGCAATCTGAGGAAAGAAAAAGCTTCCCAGGAGGGAGCTAGGAGCAGACAAACTACCGGCATCCCAACCACAAGGTCTACTCAAGGTCCCAATACATCAGAGCTTGAGACTTCGGGACAAGAAACTCTACAAAGTTTGGGGCATAGAATAAATAGACTGATCATCTCAGTAGAAGGATTAGCTTCCCGGTTAGATTCACTTACCAACAGAGTAACGGTCCTTGAATCTGATGTCAGTTTTGTTAAAACGGAGACTGGGAAAGCAGGAAAACATTCTGAAGCAGCCTTGGGAGCGGTGGTTAAATTAGTGAAGGAGAAAACACATCTACAGTCCAGGATCGAGATGTTGGAAAACCAGGCAAGGGCGGCCAATTTGCGTGTGATTGGGATACCAGAACGGACCGAGGGAGATCACCTGGTATTATACCTGACCGAATGGTTGGAGCTCCAACTAGGAAATCCTCTTGTAGAACACAGAATCAAAATACAAAAGGCCTACTGAGTGGCAACAAGGGATAGTCAAGTATGTTCGGACGCTCCCAGGGCGATTGTTGCGATTTTAGACAGAGTGGGCATGAGAGACTTTATTCTAGCTCTGGCCAGGCAAAAGAGAACTTTGCTGCGTGAAGGGCAAAAAGTAAATCTTTACCCTGAATTGAGTTACGCGAAACGGCAGGGAAAAAAAAGCGTTTTGAAGGTGTCCATGCTATACTGTGTGGGGCTGAGGTGCCCCACGGTATATTATTTCCTGCCCACCTCAGAATTGCCTATCAAGGTAAAATATATATTTTTTCGGATCCCCAAGAGGCTTTAAAGTGGACGCAGAGACATGTACCGCCTAGCTGTCGCAGGGAGCATGGATCCCAGTCCCAATCGGAGGAGGAAGAAGATGAGGGTACAACCTGATCTGGGACATGTAGGCAGATCTATTCAGGTTTGCAACACGGCCTAGGTCTGTCACTAGTAACAGTTAATGGTCTGTGACTGTGGTTTGAAGTGATCTTTTTCACAACCAATGTTAAATTGAGTTTGTTGACTTTATTACCCATGATATAACACCTCAGACAGAAATAACCATATGTCTAAATGATCGTTTTGTCTACATTTAAGATGCAACTGGTTTCTAAACGAGTGATAAGCATTAATGGTGGTCTAGTTTAAATACTGAGCTTAATCTTCTCTTGTTAAGTACTTTTATGTACTAAATGTTAAGGACATGCATGAGCCCTTATTTCTTTTAAATGAAGAAGTTCTAGTTTAATATTAAACCTTAGGGTTTTAGTGCTACCAGTTAATAAAATGTCCATGCAGCTCATGGACTCAATCACACAGTGATATTTTTGATATAAATTGGTTATTGGCTATTATAGCGTATTGAGATACCCCTCTATGATGTATCTAATTGATGGGGTAGGGATGAGATATTTAACACTATCTTTAACCACGTGTATTAAGAGGGATGGCACCCTCAATGGTTAAGAGAAATATATTTTGTATATACTCTATCCGTATTTTACATATATTATGTAATACTGATATATGTAATATTGATAAAATCAATAAATATAAAATAACAAAAAAAGTATAAGGAATCACAGAAGGAGCACGATAGGGAACCGTATCAATTAAAGCAGAAAGAAGTGGGGAAGGCATCAGAAAAGTAAAGGCCCAAACCGAGGAAAAGATAACCAACTCAGTTAAGAAGGGGGATAAAACCTTTTATAAGTACATTAGGCAGCATAGAAAAGTTAAGGGAAGGATAGTGAAGATTAATAAACGAGAGGGCAGGTGGGAAGAAGGAGACAGTGAAAAAGCAGAGATACTGAATGAATACTTCTGCTCAGTATTCGCAAAAGAAGAAGAGGAGGAGTTACCTAAACCAAACAATAAAGAACTCTGGGCAGGGGTGTTGACACCAGTCCATTTACAGAAGAAAGAGTCCTGAAAGAACTCCTAAAACTCAAGGTGGACAAAGCAATGGGGCCTGACTGGATTCATCCCAGAATCCTAAAAGAACCAAGGGTGGACCTAGTGACACCACTGACCCCATCTACGCAAGGACATAGACAGGATGGAAGCAGTCCAGAGGAGGGCAACTAAAATGGTGCAGGGTCTGCATCAGAAACTATAAGAAGAGAGACTGAGAGAGGTTAATATGTATACCCTTGATGAAAGGAGGGACGGGGGGATAGGATAGAAACTTTCAAGTACCTCAGGGGAATCAACAAAGTCCAGGAGGGTAGCATCTTTCAGAAAAAGAGATGTGCAAGAACAAGGGGGCACAATTTACAGACAGAGGGGGGACAACTCAGGGGTAATGTGAGGAAATTATTTTTCACGGAGAGAGTGGTGGACGCATGGAACCACCTTCCTGGGGAGGTTGTGGGGTCTAAAACAGTGGGGGAATTCAAACATGCATGGGACAGACATAAGGCAATTATAGTGGGGGGTTGCAGGAAGTAGGCTATTGGTCAACTAGAACCTGCAGCTTATCCAATAGGTAGGGAAATGGGCAGACTTGGTGGGCCAAGTGGTCCTTATGTGCCATCAAAGTCTATGTTTCTAGTTGCACAGGGTCCTGTGTGCAAGGTCTGATAGTTGCACGGGGTCCTGCGTGCAAGGTTTGATAGTTGCAGGGGGTCCTGAGTGCAAGGTTTGATAGTTGCAGGGGGTCCTGAGTGCAAGGTTTGATTGTTGCATGGGTTCCTGCGTGCAAGGTCTGATAGTTGCACGGGGTCCTGCGTGCAAGGTCTGATAGTTGCACAGGGCCCTGAGTGCAAGGTTGACAGTTGCAGGGGGTCCTGTGTGCACAGTTTGATAGTTGCAGGGGGTCCTGAATGCAAGGTTTGATAGCTACATGGGGTCCTGCGTGCATGGTTTGATAGTTGCACGGGGTCCTGAGAAATACAATTGTTACCCCTAGGTGGCGCTACTCATAGAGTTACACTCCTGCCTACTACCTACGAGGTAGGCTGAGGGGTTTGAGTTCTTAATATTTACATTAGGTTCTAACAATGTGCAGTGCCTCCACTCAGAGTTTACCGTCAACGTGGGCTAGCTGTTACCTGGTAAAACCCCCTGAGATGTTATACCACCCACAATTACCATTTGTCACCCCAAGACATGACCCATTATCATTTCCCCACATTTCAAGCATTTTGTAATTAAAGACTCCCTCCAATAATATGCTCACAACAACCATTTGCAAAAAGTAACAACAACAATATTTATTTGCGGGACATAGGAGTTAGGATGGGGAAACAGGAGGAATAGAGTCTATGCAGTGATTCTATTTACAAATGTACACACGATTAGATTGTGCTGGTGAACCCTCCAGCTGGGTAACTACCAATTAAACAGAAAAGAGAATCACATTTTACCAACCCAAAAGATATCCAGAGCCCTGGCTATTCAAGCTGCTGACTAATCAGATGTTACAAAGTAATTTTCCCCACCACTGGTAACAGTCCCCAGTTACATGTGAAACCCTGCAATCTCACACTATACCCTGGGTACCCAGATACCAAAGTCCTGGCTTGTTGCAGGCCTGGTGGATGCTGCAGCTGGTGGCATTGGCCCGCTTTGATTCAGAAGGAAAGGGATTCATCTGAATGGCAAATTAACAACAACAACTGTCGATCCTAGAAAAGTGCAGGGGTTGCCTGCTTGTCATGAAAAACACGGATTGCCCTGCTATGCATGAAGAACACGAATTGCCCTGCTTATGCATGAACTGAACAAATTCAGAAAAGGGTAACCAGCAGGTTACCTCCGCTAAGCCTGATTACGCAATCCTGAATATTCAGACATATATATTGTAGTGACATCCAGTACAGTTATATACCAATACTTGATAACATCCAGTACATTTATATCTCAATTTTTTTCAAACTCTATTTATACACTTTTTTTTATTTTATTTTAGAATAACATGAAAACACAGGAGGCAAAAACAAAAGAAAGCACACGGTGGAATACAATCCAAAGCAGAAAAACAATTACAGGGAGAACAATTAACATTCTTATATTCTACTAAGCAAATATTAAAGATTCGAGTATAGGAGTGCATATACAAAACAGAAAAATAAAAATGAGCAAAAAATTCTAATATTTATAGCATTCAGGTATCATTATTTGTATCCGAAACAGGAAAGCTTAACAAATAAAACATGAAGCTTATGAATTAGGAAAGAAAAGAAGAGTGGAATGTGGGCTGCGCCAGAATCCAATCCGACTTGAGCGGTGTTATGCAATGTCAGATCTAATAAAAACAAGACTGCAATAATTGTAGATCTTGTTGGTACAGCTGATTTGGCTTGCATCACCGAGACCTGGCTGGACAATAATGCTGGCACCATTCTGAAGGCTGCCGTCACGGCTGGGTGCTGAGTGATACACTGCTCAAGATTGGACTGTGGGGGGTAGCGATCTGTTTTAAGACTGAACTGGACCTCACTAGTGTGCCAGTTGAGGAGACCAACTCAACTCACTCGAGTGTACCGTGGTGGCAGATGTAGGCTGTAGGATCGCTCTCATCTACCATCCACCCGGGCATGAGAAGTGATTCCTTTAGGAAGTAGCGGACTTTATTGTCGATGTGGCGTTTGAGTCATCCAGGTTGATGGTCCTGGGCGACTGACACCTGGGTTGACGATGAACTCTCGTGATTTGGACAGGACTTCCTCCAGTTGATGACATCACTGGGCTTTACACAGGTGGTTGCATCTGCTACCCATAAGTACTGTCACTCCCTTGACTTGGTTTTCCTACTGGGGATCGAAACCGCTGACTTGGTGCTGGAACCGGTTGGATGGTCAGATCATCACACTGTGGGGTTCAGTTTCTATGCCCCCCTACATAGGCCGGCCCCTGTGGAGATGATTAGATACTGCCCTTTACAGGATATGAGTCCCGATGGCCCATGGGTGGTATTTGACCTATCGGTAATTCCAGAGGCAAGTGGGAGTCCAGAGAGCCTGGTTCAGGCCTACAGTATAACAAGGCCATTACTATGGTCCTGGGCTCTATTGCTCCTGTCCGAGTTCATCCTCTCTCCCTTTGCCCTTGGTCCCCATGGTCTGAAGGGACCTTGAGGGAGTTGCAGTGGCTTGTATGTAGGTTAGAGCGTTGCTGGCAGAAATCCGCCCTGGAGGCTGACCGGCTAAGACTGATGGAACATTATCAAGTCGGTCAAATCAGCAATCACATGTAAGAAGGCAGAGTTCCTGTCCAGGGAAATTGCTGCTGCTCAGAACTGACGAGCTCAGCTGTTTCGAACTGTGGACAGGTTGTGCAGCCCAACCTGTCTTCAGGTTCGAAATGCTTTTTCACAGATTGAGTATGATGAGCTTGCTCGGTTCTTCACGGATAAGGTGGCCAGCATCAGGGCGGAGATCCAACCGGCACACTCTATGGGGGTTGTTAGTTGTCCGTGTACGGTCACTTCTCCTTGGTTTGTCTTGAGTTCCTTCGATCGGCAGGAAATCGGAGATGTTGTGAGGATTGCCCAGGGTATGCACCCAATGTGCTGTTTGGATCCAGTCCCAACCTCCCTGATTATGGGTTGTTGTGACATCGTTGGCCCAGTCCTTGCAAGGATAGTTTGGTGTTCTTTAGAGTCGGGTGAGTTTCCTAGCTCCCTGAAAGAGGTGGTGGTGACACCTCTTCAGAAGAAAGCTGCTCTGTACCCAAGCTGCCTTGCAAACTACAGACTGATCTCCAACCTTCCCTTCCCTTTGTTGGGAAGGTGATTGAGAAAGTTGTGGCGCTGCAACTGGAGAACCATTTGACCATCCATGACATCTACGAACCTTTCCAATCCGGTTTTTGCAAGAGGCATAGTACCGCAACTGCTCTGGTTTGGATTCTCAATGATCTCTTGATGGTGAGAGATCAGAAGCGCTGTTCTATCTTGGTACTTCTTGAGCACTTTTCAGCTTTTGACACCGTAGACCACAGGGTGCTCCTCGAGTGCCTGAGGTTCCTCTGTGGCCTGTCTGGTACAGTTCTCAGATGGTTTAAGTCCTTCCTCACTGGCAGAACTCAGAGGGTGGTGTCAGGGAATTTTCCTCTGACCCATTCTCTCTGCCATGTGGGGTTCCTCAGGGCTCGGTGTTGTCCCCCATGTTGTTCGTGGTGTATATGCTGTCTCTCAGAGACATTGTAAGATGAAATGGGCTAAGATTTCACTGCTATGCTGATGATACCCAGCTTTACCTGTCTTTTGCACCAGACCAGGATACTGCATGCTTGGTATTTAACAACTGCCTCGCTGAAATCCAGGACTGGATGAACTCCAGCTAGTTGAAGTTGAACTCCAGAAAGACTGAGGTGATGGTTGTGGAACCAGGTTGCCAGACAGAGGGGTTGGGAGCTGGCCAACCTTCCGGACTTTGTCTGGGAGGTACCCAGCTGCTTTCCTCTGAACAGGTGCAGGACCTGGGGGTGATTCTTGATGGTGGGCTGACACTGCGTTCTCAGGTATCAACAGTCATCAAGTCCTCCTTTTATCATCTGAGGAACATCACCAGGGTCAAGCACCTTCTTCTGTCCAGTGACCTTCCCACGCTGATCCACGCCTTTGTGACCTTGCGCCTTGACTACTGCAACTCCCTTTATCTAGGGCTTCCGGGGGTTGATATCTGCCGCTTGCAGCTAGTGCAGAACGCTGCAGCCCGGTTGTTAATGGGGACCCCACGTGCAAGTCACATCACACTGGTGCTGCACAAACTGCACTGGCTGCCTATTAAGTGGCGGCTCACCTTCAAGGTCGGGCTTCTGACCCATAAGACCCTACACGGACAGGGCTCAGACTATCTGTAAGAGCTCCTGTCTTCCTACTGCTCCAAGCAACAGCTCCGCTCAGCTGACAAGGGGTTGCTAGAGATTCCCAGGGTGACTTTGAAGACATCGGCGGGCTGTGCAGTTATGTATGCAGCCCCAGCCCTGTGGAATTCTCTACCCCATCAGATATGGGAGTGCACGACTGTGGAGGGCTTTAAAAAGGCCCTAAAAAAACATTTATGGCTAAAAGCTTACCCAAACGGATTTTTTCAGCTTTGTATATTTGTTTGATTACTGTGCAATTTATTGCTTTTATTGTTCAGTGCCTTAAGATTTGAAAGGCTTTATAAATAAAAGATTATTATAATAAATTTTACCAATGAATATATATTTAGTTTGAAAGGGAAGCCATACCTTTTCCCATAAATGTCTCTTAGCTCATATGTTATAATGAACTTATATCCGAAACAGGAAAGCTTAACAAATAAAACATGAAGCTTATGAATTAGGAAAGGAAAGAAGAGTGGAATGCGGGTGGCCCCGGAATCCCATCTGACTCGAGCGGTCCTGTTCAAATCACGAGAGTTCATCATCGTCCCAGGCATTAAAGTCGTCCAGGACCATCAACCTGGACAGCTCAAATGCCATGCCGACAATGAAGTCTGCTACTTCTTGAAGGAATCGCTTGTCATCCCTGGGTGGACAGCAGATGAGAGCAATCCTACAGCCTACACCTGCCACCATGGTACACTCGAATGAGTCGATCTCCTCAATTGGCATACTAGTGAGGTCCAATTCGGTCTTAAAACAGATAGCTACCCCCCAACCCGTGGTCCGATCTCGAGCGGTGTATCACTGAGTATCCAGCTGGGACAGGAGCCTCCAGAATGGGGCCAGCGTTATCGTCCAGCTAGGTCTCAGTGATGCAAGCCAAATCAGCTGTCCCAACAAGATCTGCAACTATTGCAGTCTTGTTTTTAATAGATCTGGCATTGCCAGATCTAACATCACATTGAGCCACTGGGAATATGTTGGGAGATTAAGATTTTTCCAATTGATCAAAATGAGCTTATTAGCTATAATAATAGCTAGATGTACAAAAATCTTTTGTGGTGCCCGGGAGGAAACTGTTAATGTATGTACCAAAGAATATAAATTTTGAATCTATCTGGGGTGTAATACCAGTTATATCAAATGTAACAGAGAAAATTTCCTGCCAATAGCTACACAGATTTAAACACTCTACAAACATATGGGAAACATGAGTAGGAGAAATTTGGCATCTAGGACATTTATCTGATATTGACAGGTTCTTTTTATTTAATTTTTTCAGGCATGTAATAGGTACGATGAATAGTATTAAATTGTATCTGTTGAAGTTTGGTTGAGATAAGATCTTTATGGGGGACTGTAGTATTTCAATCCATAAATCTGATGAGATTGTTTTATTTAGATCTTGATACCATTTCTCCTTCAAAACATTTACATTTTTTTCTATAAATTGGTATAGTTCATAATAAAGTCAAGAAATTTATTTTTTATCTGGAGCACCAGGTAACAACAGACTTAAAATTGGTGAATTTTCTGAAGCTGCTAATGTGAAGCTTAATTTATGGACAGTGGCTCTTAATTGGAGATATCGAAAAAAAGTGCACTGAGGAATCTGATATTTGTGTTTAAAAGTTTCAGATGATACAACATTGCCTTGTTCAAAGCAATCCGCTAATTGAACTATACCCAAAAAATGCTACTGTTCTAATTCTCGAGCATTAAAAATTAAAGATAAATATTGATTCCCTAACAAAGGGGAATACAGCGAAAGTTTTTTGTCCCATTTTATTATATTATGGACTTGTTTCCAAAGTGCTAAGGATGATCATGTGGAAGGGAAGTATATTTGCCAAGTAAGTTAATGGAAAAGGCACAAATAATGTGTGATAAATTTCTTTAAATGTAGTACGATTTTTCTCTACTTGGGAACAAGCTAGAGCAGAGTTCTTAAACCAACACTGGAGTTGACCAAGTTGGCCCGAATAATAAGAAAGTAAAAAATCTGGGAGACCCAGACCCCCCTTCAATTTAGGAAGTTTTAGCTTGTGTAGTGCAATCCATGGTTTCTTCCCTTTCCATAGAAAATAAGTAACATGATCTAAGGCAATAAAAAATATTTTGGTAGTTGTATTGGAACAGTCTGAAACAAAAAAAGTAACCTGGGTAGGACCATCATTTTAATGGCATTAACCCAAACAATTAATGTTAACGGTAGTGAATGCCATTTGGAAAGATCCTGTTTAATTTTATTGAAGGTAGGGATAAAATTAAGTTGAAATAATTTCTGGGTATCTCTGGGAATAAGAACACCCATGTATTTAATTTTGTTAACAGATTGTGAAGTTTTAAGCAATACAGAGTCAATCACGGGACTGCACCCTAAGGCTATAAATTGGGTTTTTTGCCAATAAATTTAACAGCCAGAGGCCTGATCGAATTTTTCAATTATATTATATTTCTGGGATAGGGACTGCTCTGGATTGGAAAAGAATAGTAAAATATTATCAGCATTCAGACTGACTTGTACACCTGGTAGTTGTCTTAAGAGGTAGGCAAGAGGCTCAATAACTAAAACAAAAACAAGGGAGGACAAAGGGCATCCTTGTCTGGTGCCTCTTTAGAGTAATAATTTAGGCGAGGTATCTGTATTTGTTTTAATAAACGCTGTAGGGGAATGATATAATAATTTAATCTAGTGCCTGAAATTTTGACCAAAATGTAATTTCTCTAAGAGTGTATGAATATGATCCCACTCTACATGGTCAAATGCTTTTTCCACATCGAGAGTTATCATTATAGAGTTAAAGAACTGATCTGAGTCTATGTAATTAATTGCTGTTCGTGTATTATGGGCTAACAACCGAACTCTGAAGAAGCCAGATTGGACACAACGTATAATTGCAGGAAGAACAGGTTCTAAATGATCAGATAATATTTTAGCCAAGATTTTGTAATCTCCATTAAAGAGTGAAATAGGCCTATAAGACATGCAGAGTTGAGGATATTTATCTTTTTTGAGGAAAAGAAGGATATTGGCTTCGGCAAAGGTCGGAGGTAGAGTGGATATAGGAAATGCTGCATGAAAAATATCTAATAGATATTGTGATAGTACAGATTCATGTTTTTGATAAAAATCCAAAGGAAGGCCATCCGGCCCAGGAGTTTTACCTTTAGAAAGTTGATGGATAGCGAGTTTCACCTCACTGAGAGTAATAGGTCGATCAAGATCATTATTTGAAGGCCACAACAGTGGCGCTGAGGGTTGAGGTGCTGGACGCCACACCTCGCGCTACGTTGGCAACCCGGGTTCAGGAGTGAGCTCGGGCACCGAGGATCGGCAGGGGAGGGAGAGGATTGAGCATCTGATGGACTGCTCTCCTCTCCTGGGGAGAGGGTGACAGGGTTGTCTGGTGTCCCAGCAACCCCCGATGCAGATCAGGGGTACTGCAGGATATAGGACCAAGTGTGTAGCAGAGTGTGGCAGATGCCGGCAGGGTTGCTGTGCGCCATGACATCACTGCACGCCATACTCGGGGGGGGGGAGGAAGGAGTTCATGGGGAACAATTGGGAAAAACCCCTTCAGCCCTGGATAGGCGATGGCCCCACAGTGCCTGGCTGCCACACGCCCAACAGTGGACCGTTGCCTCTGCCCCTTCGATCTCCTCACATTACTTTGGGCCGGCGGGGTCCTGTGTGGAGAAAGTAGCGTCCTTAAATAAGGTGGGGTCACAGTGGGTGGTAGAGCGGCAGGTGAGTTGGAAGCCCGAGAGAGTTCCGGGTCCCCGGAGGTGACCAACAGAACTGTAACAAAAAAAAAAAAAAAAAAAAAATCATTATTTGATTTAATATGTATTGGTGGGATAAATCCTTGAAACAAATTCACAAAGTGCATTGGGGTATTTGGTTCTTTCAGAAGAACAAAGATCCTGGTAATACTGATAAAAGCTCATATTAATCTGTAAAGGATCATTCAGGATAGTACCATCAGAAAGTTGAATTGCAAGTATATTATTAAGGGCTGATTGATTTTTTGTTTTTTTAATTACTCTTTATACTTCCCCCTGTGCAGAGTCTCCACTCCTTTGGGAGACACACAGTGCGGTATTCCCACACACACAGCCTACCTGAATCCCAGTTGGTCCCCACGGAGCCTTGGCTGTATCCCCCAGGCGGGTACGGGGCAGAGTAGGACACCCCGATGCTACATATTTTGTCGGACCTGTTCCGGGCAATCAGGCAGGTGCATGGGCCATCAGGGTCTCCGCCACGGTGCTCCGTCATCTAGGAGACCGTGCGCTATGTTTCCTTGTTCAGGGAGTGGTTCGTACCCAACGTCATGGCCTCACCACTGATGTAGCCACTCCTAATCCCCCTATGTCTCACCTCTGGAGCTGACTGGTCCACAGACCTCCGCCTGTGGCCACTCAGACCCCTGAGGTGCTGACATGCCCCCAGCCTCTGCCAGGGGTCAGCCCACGCCGGGATGGATCCCAAACCTCCCCCTTGAAAAGGCGAGCTGTCGAACGCTCAAGCCCGTCTCCCCCTGGCCGACCCCTGGCGGCCTGAGATTGATGTTTTAATTGGTAAGCCAAAAGTTGATCAGATTTATCACTAAAAGAATAATATGCAGCTTTGGTTTTGATAAATAAATTCTCAATTTTATTAGTAATTAAATTATTATATTCCAGCTTCTTTTAAGTAATGTTTTATCTGTTTGGGTGGGATTTAACTGAAGTCTAAGTTCTATAGTTCAGATATCTGATTCTAACTGGTCGAGTTTTAAATTTAAATTCTTATACTTGGTGGCCGCATAAGGGATACAAATTCCATCGATATATGCCTTGAAACAGTCCCATACTATAGAATGCGGGATAGATTGGGAGAAATTTGTATTAAAATAGAAGAGAATTTCAAAGTTGAGTTTTTGTATTAAATTGTCATCATTCACCAATGCAGGAGGAAAATTAAAAAATGTTTTTGAGGGAGTAGAACTTAAGATTTAGAATATAGGGTGCATGATCGGATATGAGAATTGGAAAATAATCGACTGTTTTAATACCGTGGATTATTGTTTGTAATACTAAGAAAAAACTCAATTCTTGAACGGCTTTGATGGGCTGCCGAGAAGAAAGAGAATGTATGAGTAATTGGATTAAGATAGCTCCAAATATCCACAGTAGCTAAATCATTACTCTAATCTCTCCATATTTTAACAGATCGATTGTCAGGTTTGGAACTATAAGGGCTGCTATCTAATATCCTATTCGGCACCATGTTCAAGTTCCCGCCAATAATGTATGGTGAAGGAAAAGTAACACTACTTAATAAATCAGTGAAGAATTGGGGATCGTTCTCATTAGGGGCATAAAGATTAATCAAAGTAAACTTGTTGCCAGAAGCAAGAATCTCTGTTATTACATAGCGGCCAGAATTGTCCGATAGTGACAGTCCAATTTTAAAATGAGTTCTTGATCAATACCGACACCCCCTTAGAATTACTTTTATAACAGGAGCCCACTCCATCCTCCCCAATTTTTTAATTATAAAGTTGAGCTCTCTACATAAGGGAAGGAATCAAAGCTACAGATCAAAACTTCCCCCCAAAAACGGAGCATATCCTGATCGGTGATCTAAATGTTAATTGGCTCGCTAAGTCAGCAGCTGCCATCAAGGACACCTTTGCAGCGCTGGATCATACCCAGCTGGTCCACCAACCCACCAAGGTAAACACTGCAAACATCTCTCAGTCCCTACTGAACATACTACTAACTAACTGACCACATAGAATCTCTAACCTGCTAGTCCTCCCAGACTCTCTGAGTGACCACTCCCCTATCCTCTGCTCCTGGTCATGTCACCTGCCCAAACCCCAACCTAGTGTCTCCACCCGCAGACGCTTGCGACCAGGTGGCCTTCAAAAAATCAAACACTACCTGGCCCAGTGGGACTGGGCCCCTATAACCCAGGCCCCTAACATTGACCTAGCCCTTGATTACTTCACATGCTCTTTCAACAAAGCATGTGACATTTTTGCCCCCCTGACTAAATTGAAAACTGTAAAACATAATGTCCCTTGGATCACGCCCACATTACGGCAGCAACTAAAACAAAGGGATGACCTTTGGCACAGAGCCTTTGAATCTAGCTCCCAAGCAGACAGACGAGCATACAGAGCAGCCTGCAATAGGTGCACCTGGGCCATATGCAAGGCCAAGGCTGAATACTATAAAGACACCCTGGCTTCCTCCTGGGGGGGTGCACTAAAGTTTTGGGACAACATTAAAGAACTTAATGGCAAATCCCGCCTCACCCCACCCTCCCAGCTCTGCATCAACAATGCCACCTCAACCGACCCACAGGCTATCGCTAACTGCCTTAACTCAACCTTTTCCAATCTTAGTACAGTCCTCCCAAGCAACTTTTTCGACCCTAACCCAGCTTCCTCTGAACCAAACCTCCAATGCCCCCCTTTCTATCTTAGAGTCATTACAAAGCAGGAAGCAAAATCCTACCTCTCCAAAGCTCTCGGTGGCTCCAACTATTGCAAAGACCCCTTTGACATGAAAATCCTCTACCAGGTTCTTGACACTGTTCTTTCCCCCCGACCGACCTCCTTAACCGCTCCCTATGCTTGGGACAGTTCCCTATAGCCTGGAAAACTGCAACAATTACCCCAATACTAAAATGTGGAGACAATACCAACCCCAACAACTATCGGCCCATATCCATCCTTCCCCCCTCTCTCAAAAGGCCTTGAAAAAATCATTTCCGACCAACTCACCGAGTATATGAGAGCCCACAATTTGTTATGCAGTGAACAACATGGCTTTAGATCAAGCCATAGCACAACCACCGCCCTCATAGAATTCTCCAATTTCATTCACTCTGCCCTTGATCGTAAACATCTGGCTGGAGCCATCTTCATGGACCTTTCTAAGGCCTTTGATATGGTCTCCCACCCCCTCCTCCTGGACACACTCTATCACACTGGTCTATCACGAGGACCACTCTCTTGGTTTAATAGCTACCTTACCTCCAGATCCCAATGTGTTAAAGATAAATGACACCCTATCTTCCACCCTGTCTGTCCGCTCGGGGGCCCCTCAGGGATCCATATTGGGCCCCCTACTCTTCAGTATCTACTTAAATGCACTACCCAAATCCTGCTCTGGTAACCTACTGCTATATGCTGATGATGCGGTTCTCTACGCCGCACACCCCTGCCCTGACAACCTACAGTCCTCCCTCCAGTACTCGTTCAACCAGATCGAAAGTTGGTTCACCAGTCGCAGACTTGTGGTCAACATCAAAAAAAAACAAAGGCTATGCTATTTGCCTATTGGCAGAGCAGGCCAAGGGCACTGAACAAAAAATCCTCTCCCAAGTTCACCTCCCTCTGGAACAAGTACTTACTTATAAATACCTCGGCATCACCTTTGACACCTCCCTAGCCTTCCATGCCCACATTAACATCCTGACCTCAGCCATTAATACACGTATCGGCCTCCTATACTGGCACAAAGACTGCCTGTCGCCAGAGGCTCTCAACCTGGCTGTCACCTCTTCTGTCCTCTCTCTCGTTGACTATGGGTTCCCTATCTACTCTGCTGCAGACACCACCACCCTAAACAAAATTCACATAGCCATTAATAAAGTGTGCTGACTCCTCCTAGGCGCAGACAAATGCTCCCATACTTGCACCCTCTATGCTCTTACAAACATCTTCACCCTTGAGGAAAGACAACAATATCAACCCTGTCTCCTCCTCACAAAAAAAATCCACCTAGGGTTAACTCCATTGGGGGTCTCAGCCTCACTACTCTCATGTTCCCGCATTGCGACCACTCGTTCTGCCAACAAGCATCTGTGGACCGTGCCCAGGGTCACAACCTCCCTTGCTCAGAGATCATTCCCCTATAGAGCTCCTGCCTGGTACAATGAGCTCCCCCCAGCCATAACCTCCATTCCCAACCTAGGACACTTCAAGACCATTCTAAAAAAAACACATTCTCTCCTTGCGCCAATGCCAGTGCAGCTGCTAATCCTCCTAACTGACCTGCACAGAGCTGCACTATGGCCGCTCCTCATTGACACTGCCACCAATTGTATAGGACTAACTGTATAGGACATCTCTGCTGCTGATCTCTGTCTCTGCTATATGACAATGCCCTAGAGGCTGCACCTACACTGTAACTATACCTCCTGAATGAATACCAATACCCTAGCTACTAAATGTATAGGACAACAGCCACCCAGGCTACTATATGTAAATACTTCCTTAAAATTGTGTTGTCTCACTATTGTATAGATCACTGTTACCTCTATATGACAATGCCCCAGAGGCTGCACTTGTATTATAATTGTTCCACCATAATAATATCAATACCCTAGCTACTACATGTATAGACTTTCACCCACCTTGGCTATTATATGTAATTACTTGAAATGTGATGTCCCACTAATGTACTATCTCTGAATGTATGACTATGCTGACGCGGAGCCTTTGTAAATGAGTCTATGACTCAAAGGGTTGTAATTCCTATGATTGACTAAATAAATAAACAGGGAGGAGAGGAAGCACTGTGGGTCAATTTGGAGACAGGCAATGGCACCATAATCCGCACAGGGGTTGTATACAGACACCCATCTCAAGGGGAGGACATGGACAATGAAATGATAGGAAGTATCCTTAGAATGGCAGAAAAAGGGGAGATATTGATGATGGGGATCTGAATATGTCAGATGTTAATTGGAGTACATTTGCAGCAGCCACTTCTAAGAGTGGGGTCATTCTGGATGCCCTACAGGGGGCATGCCTTATACAACTAGCATTGGAACCCACTCGAGAGGGACCAATCTTAGACCTGGTACTCTCAAATGGAGATGGCGAGCGGATCACAGATTTAGAAGTGGGTAGCCATCAGGGAACTAGTGACCAAAGAACAGTATGGTTCACAATAAACACAGCAGTAGAATCAAGCCATACAAAGGCAAAGGTACTGGACTTCAGGAGGGCTGACTTTGCCAAAATAGGCGAGTGCCTAAGGAATACACTAGCAAATGGGCAGGAAGGAGGGGTGGAAGAACAATGGGGAATAATCAAAACTGCCATCACAGAGGCAACAAGCCTTTGTGTGAAGCAAATAAATGAAACAAAATGATGTAAGAAACCACTATGGTTCTCAAAGTAGGTGGCAGGGAAGGTTAGGGAAAAAAAAAAGGCATTCAGGAAGTACAAGGAATCACAGAAGGAGCAGGACAGAGAATTGTATCAGTTAAAGCAAAAGGAAGCTGGAAAGGCAGTCAGAACAGCAAAGGCCAAACCGAGGAAAAGACAGCCAACACAGTTAAGAAGGGGGATAAAACCTTTTATAGGTACATCAGGGACTGAAGGAAAATCAAGGGAGGGATAATGAGGCTTAATAAAGGGGAAGGGGTGGGCAGAGGATGACTGTGAAAAGGCAGAGATACTAAACAAATATTTTTGCTCAGTATTCACAAATGAAGAGGGGGAGGTACCTAAATTGAACAATAGAAACACTCTGGATACAGAAGTTGATACCAGCCCATTTACAGAAGAACGGGTTCTGAAAGAACTCTTAAAACTGAAGGTGGACAAAGCAATGGGGCCTGATGGGATTCATCCCAGAATTCTAAAAGAACTAAGGGTAGAACTAGTGACACCACTGACTACCCTCTTTAACAAATCATGGGAGGATGGGGTGGTACCTGAGGACTGGAGGAGGGCAGATGTGATTCCACTTCACAAAAGTTGGAGCAGGGCAGAAGCAGGAAACTACAGACCTGTTAGTTTAATGTCAGTGATAGGGAAAATGATGGAATCACTTCTGAAGGAAATAACTGTCGAGTACCTAGAGGCCAGAGGGGCACAGGACCCAAGGCAGCATGGACTCACAGCGGGAAGGTTACGTCAGACGAATCTAATCAATTTCTCTGACTGGGTGACCAAAGTAGTAGATCAGGGAGGGGCTGTGGACATGGCCTACCTAGACTTTAGCAAGGCATTTGACACAGTCCTACACAAAAGATTAATATACAAGTTAGCCAGCCTGGGAGTAGGTTCCAAGATGACAGCCTGGGTAAAGAATTGGCTGGAGAACAGGACACACAGGGTAATAGTAAATGTAGTCCACTCTGAAGAAAGGGGGGTTACTAGTGGAGTACCGCAGGGTTCAGTACTAGGACCAGTCCTCTTCAATGTCTTTATAAGCGACATTGCAGAGGGACTGGAAGGAAAAGTTTCTCTTTGCAGATGACACAAAGATCTGCAACAGAGTTGATACACAAGGTGGGGTGGAAAGGATGAGAAGGGACTTGGCAAGGTTGGAGGAATGGTCAAATGAATGGCAGCTTAGATTCAATACTAAGAAGTGCAAGGTAATACACCTGGGAAACAAAAACCCAGGGGAAGAGTACACAATGGGGGTGAGATACCAACAACAACAAAAATGGAAAGGGACCTGGGGTAGTCATATCAGATGACCTAGGGTGGGCAAGCAATGAGAGGGGCAGTAGGAGGGCTGGGAGGATACTGGGATGCATAGGGATAGGCATCACCAGTAGAAAACAGGAAGTTGTTATCCCTCTGTACAGACAGCTGGTGAGCCCCCATCTGGAGTACTGCATGCAGTTCTGGAGACCCAATCTCCGCAAAGACATAAACAAGATGGAGGCAGTCCAAAAGAGGTCAACTAAAATGGTGCAGAGCCTGCACCAGAAGACATATGAAGAGAGACTTAAAGAGCTTAATATGTATAGCTTCGAGGAAAGGAGGGAGAGGGGCGACATGATAGAAACTTTCAAGTACCTCAAGAAATCAACAAAGTCAAGAGGTAGCATCTTTCAGAAAAAGAGGTGTGCAAGAACAAGGCACAATCTAAAGATGGGGGTGGCTCAGAGGTAATGTAAGGAAGTATTTTTCACAGAGGGGTTGTGGATGCATGGAACGGCCTTCCAGAGGAGGTTGTGGAGTCAAAAACAGTGGTGGAATTCAAGCATGCATGGGACAGTCATAAGGCAATTCTAGGGTGTGGGGGTAGGAAGAAGTAGGCTGTTGGTTAACTAGGATCTGCAGCTTATCCATTAGGTAGGGAAATGGGCAGACAGGGTGGCCCAAGCGGTCCTTATCTGTCGTCAAATTCTATGTTTCTTGATTTTCCAAATGCTTTTCTTGTAGCATTAATATTTGTGTTTTTTTCCTGTCAACATAATCTAAAATGTTACCTATTTTAACATGACTACCCAAGCCATTAATATTCCAACTAAGAATTATACAAATCAGCCATTTGGTTTATAAGAAAGGAAACTACGATAGATGTACTCCGTCACATATTATACAATGTAAAGAAAAACTTCTTGCAGCTCTGTGAAGACCACCTGTAAAGACCCATCCACTCCTACTGAGTACCCTCACCCCCTGTATAATCAACAAAGACAGCCCAATAATCGTATTGAATGCCTGCTGAACCTTGCACCAGAGCACAGTCTTAAACAGTACTTAATTAAATATTACGGTGCAAAAATTTAAATAAGCCCAGCTAGAAAGTAATTACCTAAGGAGAGAAAAGAAAAAAAAAGGAAAGAAAAAAACCCAACTCGTAGAGAGTCTTAGGATGGGGCAGAAGTATTTAAGGCAAAGCCTTGGTCATCAGATGATTGTAACCCATCAAAAGAGTTAGTCAATGGAATGAAGTGAGAAACTTGAGACTGCTGGAGTCTTTTTTGGAAAGCAATTTCTCTTTGTATTTGAGGGTGCATATCATCTTTCTCATGAGTTCTCATAACATACTGTGGTCATGAAAAATATCTCAGCCGCCCGTGAAGACAGAATCTGAGTTTAGCCAGAAGTAACAGTGTGAATTTTATTCCCTTCTCTATTAGCTTTGCAATAACTGGATTAAATTATTGTCTCCGATTATTCGTTGCTTGGGCTAAAGTCCAAAAAGAGAGAGAACTTATGACCTTCATAAGAGAGAGACCTCTTTCTGTTTGGGTCTTCCGCAGTATGGTTTTTCGGTCTTGGAAGCAATGTAATTTTATATAGATTGGACAAGGAGAATCAACATTTGTTGTTTGAGAGTCCAAACACTTTGACGGTGGAGCCCGATGGTCTCTTTCAAGTGAAATCAGTTCTTGTGGAAATTTCCTCTCCATTATGATAGTAATACATTTTTAAAAAATAATGTGGGGTCAACAGAGCCTTCCAAGCCTTCGGGAATCCTTATTAACTTAAGATTGTCTTGATCTTGAATTTTGAGCATGAGATGTTTGAGTTGCTTAGAATAGGTAGAAACAGTTTCTGTTACGGGTGCCATTGTAGATTCCATACATTAAATTATAGTTTCTAATGAGGTAGTTTGAGCGGCTCTGTTGATTCTGTCTTGATGGTTAACTGGGATAAAGCTTGTGTGATTGTCAGTAATGACTGTGGAATGTTTTTTAAGCCAGACTGAAGATCTTGCTTGAAATGCTGAATATCCGATTTTATATCTTTGGCCCATTTTGGTGGTTCGATCTGAGGCTGTGAAACAGCGAATTCATGCACAGTAAGTTTAGCTGTGGAATCTTGACACTGCATTTGTTGAATAGTTACCAAATTTGCACACGGTCCTTTACTTGATAAGACGTAAGTCTGAGGTGAGCTGACCAAAATTGGAGTTTCATATATTTGTTTTTGTAATACCGGTTGAAGCAAAGGGTCAGCGTGGTTATACAGAGAAGATTCTAGCCCCGCTCCCAGTTCAGCAACAACCTGCAAACAACTCTCGATCGTGGAAACATCCGCAGTCTTGGAGAGGTCGGGAGATTGGGCTGTCTGTGTTATTAGCCGGTGAGTAGCATCGTTCACTTTTGGCAAGGCTGATGTAATGGCAGCAGAAGATAAAGCCTTAGAGTCTTTATGAGTGGATTCAGAGTCAGAACTTGACTGGGAATCCGTATGGTGCAAATCTTCGTCCACTAGTGTCTCTGCCCACATATCTTTTGCAGAGGTAGAAGTTTCAACAGGGAAACTTGAAGAAGAATTTAACGGCACTTCTTTAGGTTGAAACTTTATAGATAGTGCTGGATTCGCCGATTTAAATGGGGGCACAACATTAGAAGGTTCTGCTCCAGTGTTGTCGAGAGCCATCTCAGCTGGGGTTGAAATCGCAGACTGTGAGAAAGTTGCAGGGTTAAGTAAAAGATTAGGTTGCTGTTGTGTACTTGCAATCGACGTATCCTCCATGTTGGTAACTTGTACCCGAGGTAATTTAGTATCCGAAGCTATTGTGACTTTTTGAGTAAATGTGGTCTGGCATGTGGCCTTATGAACTGTTGAAAGCGGTTTTGCAGAGTTAATAAAGTCAAATGTTTCTTTAGCTTTTCTAAAGCATTTTGACATTGTCAGAATCAGCGATAGTTAGGTATTAACCATGTAGAGTCAAAAATGCTGTTGTACACTTATAAAGAGCACCAAATAAAGTTAATTTTCAAAGAGCTGCTCTGGTGCTGCAGTCAGTTAATGCACAGCATCGGCCATCTTGGACCCCTATTTATTCACTCATCACCAGCCTGTCTCCAGCGTGGTCTCTCGGTCAGCTGGCTCTGCCTGTCTAGCCTGAAGTGCAGATCGTTCGCATTCTGGCTGGGGTACCCCCTTCCCCAGGCAGCCTGTCCTGGTCCCTCGGGTCAGAGTCCTCCGAGGAAGGACCACCATTCTCCTACTGGCGCTGTATCTTAGGTACTGGAAGGACTGCTGACACAGAAGGAAGGAACCAGACTGGACGTCGTGATGCCCTGTGTGGGACGTGGAGCTGTTATCACTGGACCCACTTTCGCCTACTGGTGGAAGGAGAGTATTTCTTGTGTTTCTCCCTTCCTCCTGAACTTGGAATGTGCAATGCCATCCAGCCCGCTACGTGTGCATGCCTGCACACGTCCAGAAGTTGGCCGCCCAATTGTTCCCCTGTTCCAACTTGATCCCAGCGTCTGTAGTGCACTTGGTCTCCACTTTGGGCACATTTATATGACTCTTCCTAGCACAGGTGCATGTCGACACATTTATACTGCGGCTTGATGGCCATATTGCTTAGCTTGCTTTCTTTCTCACTTGAACAGTCATTGGGGCATGACAGCCCATATCTACTTAGCTTGCTTTCTCTCTTGCACGGGGGGGGGGACACTATTGTACTTACTCAGATCCCTCATGGACGGTTCCCACTATAGAAGGCTCCTGATGGTCTGCAGTGCTCACACAACTGAGGTTCTTTTCAGTGCTCTCACCACTGCTTGATGTCATCTGGTTTCAGTCCACATCTTCCCCCGACATGGAAGGGAGGGTTAGCACCTAGAGGACATTCTAGCAACCTCTAGGCTAGCAGTTTAACAAACTACATTACTTTTAAACTTGAACTAAATAAAGAAGGCAAACCCTCTCTAGGTTAGAGAGGATTAACTGGATCTCCAAGCTTGGCAGAATGGCTGGGGCCTGAGCCCCCATCCCTGTGTGTGTGTGGGGGGGGCTCCTGCTCAAATTTCTCTCGATCTCCCACTTGAAGCAAGCAAAATGCTGGAAAACACTGTCTCTTATAGGGCTTTTCCGAGGCTTCTGACTGGCTGTGGCTTTTGGTTACATGGCCTCCGACCGGCTGGATGACCTGTCAATCAGGAAAATGAATAATGCATGAACCTCACTCGATGCACTGTTGGTCTGCTGTTTTGGCGCCTAGAATTAGGTCCCAGTAAGTTCCCATGAGCACTTGGCATTTACCCATGAGCTTTGACGAATGTCCCACAAGTCCTGGCTTTCCGATTGGCTGTGGCTGCTCTTGCAATGGCAGCTTAACCCACTGTCCTTTAGCAGATTAGGTACAGTCCCAGTTTAAAGTTCTGGTGCAGCCAGGAATAACTGAATATTTGCCCCAATGCTTCACAGTTCTTTAGCCCTGGAAGTGTACTTGCGGTCGCTGCACAGGGCTACCTAACTGGTCAGTCCGTTTTCCTGTCGCTGCTGCTGACACTGTAGCTCCCTGACATGCAGCAGCAGACAGGCTGACTTTCTCGGAGTCCCATTATTTGTCTGGTGCAGCCAGTAGCAAGCATTTATTAGTTTTTAATACTGTCCCTCCTTTAATATTTTTTCCCCCAAACATATACTTCAGTTACATTATTAAAAAAACATTAATTTGTCTTTTCATCCGCAGCCAAGATACAACTGCCTTGAGGGCAGACAGATCCTCATGAATATTTATTTGATTGGGGCTCCTGGCTGATGAATATTAATGAGCCCTGATCGAAACACCCTTGCTGATCTCCTTCTGTTCGGCGGAGAGCGGCCTCTCAGTGGTCTGTCCGTGGTCACCGGTTCCTCACTTTGCATGGGGATCGGGACCCACAGAACACTCTCAGTGTGACCACAAATCGTGCAGATCAGATCAAAGGTGTCAGGCGTGCCTGTGTGATCACCGCTGCCCCGAGGGCAGACATTCGAGCGGGAGATCATGGTTTGTTTCCTTAAGCCCTGGAGGGCTGGACTTTTACAGGGGCTGCTTCTGGGGCACGGGGGGTGACACAGGACCTTGAAGGACAAAACAACTACAGGCTGGTTCAGGAGGCGCCCGGGAGAGAGAAGGAGGACAGAGCTGCATGGTGGCAGGTAAGCCCCCATTTGGCAGGGGGGACAAGGTTTTCTGACTGAGTTGTATGACTTGTATGTATCTGTGCACCAGCACTTTATCAGCTCTGAGCTGCATTTTGTATCTCAGATACTGAATGCCCCCTCTCTGAAAAACAACATTACGAGGCCCTCCAGAGATGTGCTATTTTTGGAACTGCTTATTTGCTTTTCTTATGACAACCATTTATCTTGTCACATGGGCAGTACAGAAATGCTATTACAGAAGAAATAAACACAGCCATTTACAAACTAGAGGAGAATCAATAACAGACAGAAACGTACTTGAGGCAGCACTGGGATCTCCTTTAAGGGGAACAGCCAGCAATACCAGCCCCACACCCTGGTCCCAATATGCCCTTAGTAAGCAAAAACTTTTTTTCCTTACTTGTTTAATGCAGTATATTGGAGTGTATCAAGCTGATTTTGCTAACTTCCAAGCTGCCATTTGCTGTAACCTGAAATCCCAGAATCCCCTGCAGCAGAAATCAGAGCAGGGCTGCAGCAGTGGTAGAGTCAATAGCTTACACAGCATGTTGGAGATTTTATAAGCTCTAATTAGAGGTTTACCAGTCCTGCTGTTCTCATAGGACTACATACAGTTCTTTGTGATGGACTCAGCCCTGGGAGGACCAGCAAACAAAAGATCAGTGCTTATAAAAAACTAACATGCTCTGCAAGCTACTGACTCTACCACCGCTGCAGCCCTGCTCTGACGTCTGCTGCAGGGGATGCTGCGATTTCGGGTTACAGCAAATTTCAGCTTGGAAGTCAGCAGAATCAGTCTGATATATAATCCAACACCTTTAGTATCTCTCACCACCTACTGAATATGTATTTTTTCCTGCACTTTTTGTATCTCTTGCCTCTGTATCTGTTGTGTCTCCCCCCCTACACCTTTTTTAGCTCTTGCCCCACACACCTTTAGCATCACCCATTACTCTTCTGTATCTTCAACACCTTCATTGTCCCCTACACCCTTTGCATCTCACCTATACATATTTGTATCTTCAAAACAGAAAAAAAAGTCTGCAATGGGATGGCGGTGCTCACAATAAAAACGTAAAAATGGTGACATAAAAATTGAGCACTCACCACTCTAATAATAAATGACATGAAGGCTTTGTTTTATATCCAAACAGGTGCTCTGTAATCGCGTCAATATTTTCAGACCAACACAGGTAAAAAACAGACATAGCAGACATCACATCCAAAACGCATAAGGCATTATTACATTCTTGTGTCAGTACACCTGTATCTTCCCCTACACCTTTTGTATCAAACTACACCTCCTGTCCATTCCCCCACACCTATTTATATCTCTTACCCCATGTACCTTTCTGTATCTATTGCCCCACATACCTTTTGAATCTCTTAGCCTCCTACACCCTGGTATCTCACCACAAACACATTTTGTAATACCCCAATTATAAGTTTTGTATCCTCCCCTACCTTTTTATATCTTGCCCCCTACATTGTTTATTTATTTTTTTATTATTTACTATTTCTCCTCTCTCACCCTGTCTGGCCTCCCTTCCTGTCAATTCTCCCAACCCCATCACCCCGGCTGATCTTAGGACTTACTTTCTTCCCCAAGTTCACCAGCTTCTCTCTTTTTTTTTTTAGATTATTATTTTATTTTATTTTTTTTTTTAGTGATTTGTAGGTGATTTTTCTCCCTGTTTTTTTTTTGCCCTGCCTTCTCAGCGCACGTGTGAGAAGGCACAAACCACCATGTTTCGAGATGCCCTCCTGGCTGGTTTGCTGCCCCCTTCTGCCTCGTCACCACTGGACAGCCGGAGCTACGGGGGGTGGGGTCGGCAACCACCTCCAGAGAGGAGGCTGCCATTAAAACCAGCTCGGTTTGTCTGTCTCCCCCCCATGCCAGCATCTCAATGACCCAGGTCAACAGCATGGCGGGGTAGAGCATAGGCCTCAGCACCACCAGGCTGGTCCCACAGCTTCTCTCCGTGGCAGGGAGGTCCGGATGGGGAGGTGCCTAGGTCACTGGGAACAGGACCTGCAGACTCATCCTGCCAGCCTGGGTGTTTTGCCCGTTTTCATTCTGCTGCTGCTCACCCCTCCCTATAGGAATGCCCGGGTTTGAGTGTCATCCGATGCAGGCGTGGGTGCATGGTTCATGTGATGCTGGCCTTGGCCCTCCCTCTCCATATCTCGCTCACCCTACTACCTATACATCTGCAGGTGACAGTGCTGCAGTGAGATGCAACACCTTCCCTCTCCAGGAGAGGAGAGTGTCCAGTGGGACGTTTGATCCTCTACCTCCCCAGTCAAACCCCCGACAGCTCAGGTCTGCTGCAAATGCAGGTCACCAGCATGGCAAGAGGTAAGGCACAAGCACCTCATCTCTTAATGCCACTGGGACGGCTCCCCTACATCTTTTCTATCTCCACCTACACGTTTTGTATATCCCCACCTACACATTCTGCATCTTCCCCACATACCTCTTTCATATCTTACCCACTACATCTTTAGTATCTCCTCACCAACACCTCTTTGTATCTCCCCACCTACACCTCTTATATCTCCCCAACACAGTCTATAGCCTCCCAGACACCGGCTGTATCTCTCCTAACACATTTGGTACCTTTACCGTACACCTTCTGTATCTTCCCCTATATGTTTAGTATCTTTCCCCTACATGTTTTGTGTCTTCCCCTACACGGTTTGTATCCTTCTCTTACACCTTTTGTACCTTCCCCCTCCATGTTTTGTACCTTCCCCTTCCATGTTTTGTACCTTCCCCTTCCATGTTTTGTACCTTCCCCTACACATTTTGTATCTTCCCCTACACATTTTGTACCTTTCCCCACACCTTTTGTATCTCCCCACCTATACCTTTTCTATCTCCAACTCATTCTATATCTTCCTCGACACCAGTTTTCACTCTCTGTACACCGTTTGTATCTTTCCTCTACACGGTTTGTATCCTTCCCTACACCTTTTGTATCTTCCCACCTACACCTTTTATACCTTCCCCTACAACTTTTGTACCTTTCCCCTACACCCTTTGTATCTTCACACCTACACATTTTGTATCTTCCCCTACACCTTTCGAATCTCTTGCTCCCTACACCTTTGTCTCCCCGTACACTTCGTGTGTCTCCCCTGCACTCCTTTAGGATTTCTGTCCTAAACTTTCTGAGGCACAGTGACCCACATTGATTTATTCAAAACCTGTATAAAGTGGTAGGTGGGATACCATAATCGGATACAACAATATCGAGTGTACCATAACTCACAGAACAGACAAGGGGATGAGAGCCACGTGAATGGAGGGTTGCCCCTTTATATGAACATACCAGGGTGATAAAAGGTTGAGGAATGCCTGTGGGTCACAGGGACACCCCAACACACCTTTTCCCTGTTGCATGGTTTGGAACAGGTCAGTGGTCTCTCTGTGCTATACAGCAGGACACAGGATGCTAACTACATGGTAAATAAGGACCCTGTGTGACGTGGCGTGACACTTCTGGCCTTCCGATTAGTACCATCGCCCAAGTGAATTTTACTGCAAAAGGCACAGGACTCTCCCACACTGCCCGGCTAGAGCGGTCATGGGAACATCAGCAGCAGAAATCACTACTGCTGGTTCCAAATCCTTCTCCAGGCATCTTCCAAGGCCCCCGAGTCTCAGAGAAGTCTATAAAATATCACAGACTGCAACTTTACAAAGTCTGTCAGAATGACAATCAGACAGGAACAAGTCTTGCAGCAATCTTCGCCTTTGGTAGCCACACAACTGTCATCCAGAAATCAAACACTCCCCTTCCAAAGTTCTAGTGGCTAACATCTGCTAATTCATCAACACCCATTACATTAACTTCCCTAATTCGCTTTTAAAATTATTATAAAAAGATTAGTTCTCTCTACTCTTCACATCTAACTAAATCATCAGGCGAGATGGAGCTCTCATCAGCTTATCCCAGCATACCTGGGTGGGGGGGTTAATTCAGCACAGCCCTGATTTTTTTTTTAACCATGGCCATGTGGTGGCCTAGACAGGAACGTCTACAGCACTCATTAGCCAAAGCAATGTTAACGGTGACGGGGGGGTTAAATATCTTTCAGTAGCTTCCTGTATCTCCCATTCAATGATATTCACAATTTCGACATGTTTCGGATTTTTTTTTTATTCAGAAATGATCCTTGTTACTTTTAAAGAGCACCTTTCCTGTTGTTCTTGCAACTGTCTAATTAAAAACACAAAGGACCCTTACCTGCCCCAATCCCACTGATGCCACACTTATAATTTATAGATGCCCCGATTTTGGAAGGGGAAGGGATAGTAATTTGGCTCTGTCGAGCAGAGCCACTAATGCCTTCCACTTACTGATACTGAGAGCCACCCCATGCTAGGACGTTTTGTGAGGACATTATATGGAAAGCGCTGGGGTGCATTTTTTAAGTCCATTTATTGTATTTTAGATGGCCATTCAGAACAAATCAAGACCACCCCTCAACTAACAAGGGCCTTGATTTAATCTTGATTTGTTCCAAATGGGCATCTTAAATACGAGAAATGGACTTGAAAAGGTGCTGTTTAAAATGCCAAGTGTGCCTTAGATACTTAGGTACACACCCTTTTCTGGTTATCATAACATCTTTTTTTTTTCAAAACTTTTTATCTTCCACCCATGAGCTGCTTTTTCCCCTCCTTGGCACAGAGTCAGATTGTTTTTCCAGTATGCCCCCCACCCGGTGACCCCACAGCCCTGACACATATTTATTAATTTGTTTACCAGGTAAGTGCACTAGGCCAGGAACTGCCTATTTTCGGGCATGAACTGGGAGATTGCAACGGTTACAAATAAGTAACATGATAACATTATACGATACAATACCGACTGGAAAAGGCACAGACTTAAGCTGTGTTTACACAGCAGTAGCGCTTTAAATTTAGACTGCAACAACGTGGTCCCGACCACCCATGACTCAATGGTTTGCCTGTCTACATGGCCCCTCTCTGAGTCACTTCAATCTGCGCTGGTGAGTGGCCATGCATTGCGGGGGCCGGACGGCAGCTCAATGAATCATGAGCCTGAAGCTGGGTTGCAGCAGCGCACACTGTCGACACAGTAATAGAAGCCACTCACTATGCTTGGCATTCCCAGCTTGCTAGGGAATCCGGAAGCGTGATAGCAAGTGGCTTACCACGATCGAATGTGTGTCTACACAATCACATTTGTGCTGGAGCAACCCGAGCGCATGTGTTACTCCAGTGCAAATGTGACCATGTAAAGATGGCTTTACACATCAACAATACCAGAAAATATTAGAAGCGAACACAGAAGGCACGAGCGAGATTATTGGATACATATAAGATACTACGGCGAAAGCAAAATTGCCCAAGTTAGTGCCATATTTCATGACAGGTAACAAGACATGACCTCGACCTTACCTAATGCATATCTACAAAGGGTCACTGTCAAGAGCAAAGCCAAGGTGGAGGGAGAAGGGTAATGAAGCACATCATATATTAAGCACCCTGTGTTGAAAGCACACATGGATGTAGGAGGAAGAGCCATCCTAATACAAGTAAAGGGATCTACGACGCCAGTTCGAACATTTTTCGGCGACTGACATCACGGCGACGGATTTATGTTGACCTTTTCTATAGGGGGCTTTGTGCCCTTATCCCCCCATGTAAGGAGTTCTGCCCTGCACCCCCCAAACTTTGGATTATCAACTCTGAGTTGGAGTTGATTCAGGGAGGGGGTGCAGGACCGGGAGAAAGAGTGCCAGGGTCCCCAGTGAACTGCCGATGTTGTCGGCATTGACAAGTTTGCGGTAATAGTTTTGCTGAATGGAGGGCATACCCAAGTAAAGGATGCAATAGTGCGTTTACCTGTGTCACTGCCAATGCAAAAAGATAAATGTTGCTATATGCAACATCCCACCTTCGCAGGTTTGATTTGATATGCTGCAGTAAATTAGTGCACAGTAATTCAACTTAAACAACAAAAAACCTTGGGAAGTAGATAAGTGGGCTTTAGATGTTAGACTGCTTCTAAGTCGGTATGGAATCCCAGTCTGGAGTTAACAGACTTACACATACTAGATATATGCAGACCGACAGCAAGAGAGGGATCCAAAGTGACTGTCGCATACTTAACGGTGGTCACAGAGGCATGTGATAAGCCACCAAGACATCAAGAGTGGGTCACGACCAGCCAGTTCAGTAGCTCAGCAAATGGGTACAGACCATCGAAGGCTGGCTGGGGAGGATGGCATGAACATCCCAGGGACTGTTCTTTCACAAGGGTGGGGGGAACGATGCTTCCACTGCAGAGCTACTGACAGGTGGAAACCAGTCAACAACACAGTCGGAAGCGGCAAAAGGGGAGGGATCATAGCTGGGCACCCGTTACGCATGCATACCACTGCATGCATGCATAAACATGTCACTGCACACCGACATCCCAAGGAGAAAACCTGGAGTAAGGAGGAGAAAGTCGCTCATCCAAGCTGGCACCCAGGCAGGCTCTCACATGACTGACACAGCTGGCCAACCACCACACTGTGGTCCTGGGCAAGTGGTGGATAACTTGGGCACTGGATCTAAAGAGAGCCGATAATAATAGCGTCAGCAAGGAGTGTGCAGGAATATGGCGACAATTTTTTCTTTGACAGAGTGCTCTGCTCCCTAGGCAATTCTCCTCAGGAGAGTGGATCATGGGGCAAGTTAGATTTCAGGGGCCGTGAACAATGTGTTTCCACGGCCCCTGTAAAAAACTCAAGTCCTGATATTTCAAATATTGGGAGACCAGGATTAGAACCCTGGTCTCCATCGCCACCAGCCAAGCTGCTCCATGCCCCAGTTCTCCACACCACGGGAGCAGCTCAGCCAGTCTCCTGTTCCCTGCAGCCCTTGTCCTGTGTACAGCACCATGGACAGTGACCACGGCAGTGCTTACTGCAAGCACTGTAAATCCCCTCTCGCTGTCCGTGGTAGCGTTTACAAGACTAGTGCTGTGAATTGCGGCACTGTCCTGGTAGCGCTCTTCTAACCGGGTACCAATAACTTGCCAGTCTGTGAAAAGGTCAGTCATGGGGCTGGGGGGATGCCATCAGGTGGGACGCGGAATGAGGTGTTTAATGCCCAAAACTGAACACAAGCTCGGAACAAACAGTACCCAGGTACGGTTAGGTTAAATGGCTCCAAGATCATTTTCTTTTTAATTTCTCTAACGTATGCTGCATTTTGTGCTTCCAACATTAGATCAATGAAGACAGTTACAGTTTTTTTCCCCTCAATATCCATAGTCATGGCAACATAGTTAGGGATCTGGATCAGGCCGATGGCGGTACTGCATCCGCTGTGAAAGCCATGTTGTGCAGATGAAAGTATATTTTGGTTTTGTAGGTCTTCAGCCAAGTGTGTTGAAACTATTCCAAAATGATGTTTAGTACCTGTAATATGACGATGGTCCATAATCAGCAGCACCTTTTGGGTTGCCTTTCTTCAATGCAGATACTACGTGGGCTGATTTCCACATATCAGGAACTATACCCGAGGATAAAGATAAGCTGAACGATCTAGTAACAGGTAGAGAGAGAGTATAAGCCAGAATGTTTAAAAGTCTGGGCTCAAGGCTGGCCCAGTGGTGCAGAGGGCTGAGGCGCTAGCGCCTCACCTCTTGCTATACCAGTAACCCAAGTTCAGGAATAAGCTCAGATTGCAGGGGGCTGGCCTGGGTGGGAGAGGAGTGCGTGTCCAAAGAACTGTTCTCTCCGGGGGAAGGGAGGAATGTCAGCCCGGTCTTAGACTGCCACCAGCTGGAGGTCTGGTGGTAGTACAGCATGGGTGGCACGAAGGGATGGAGTGGGGAAATGTTCTCCACGTGCACCTCCTGCAGCAGGGGTTGGGAGAAAAGTGGAAAAAGAGTCAGGGGCTTAATGAAGGAGGAACATAGATAACTGCACACAGGCCAGACGACAAAGCAACAAAAGTTTAAAAGTGTTACTCTTAGTTTATTTTGAAGAGCAACATAGTGAGAACCCCAGCACTTTGGGTGTTAGAGTGAGCCTTCTTCAGGGGGTGTGGCTATTTGTTCAAAAAACTGCATTTAAATATGGTAGTACATGCGTACCTGTCATAAATGGCATCAACAAAAAGATCAGTTTTTAATGCATTAAGTACACATCATAGTAAACTGAATAACCACATACATTTCTTAATACGTTGTCTCATTGAAACACCCATGTGCAATAAAATACTAGTGATAGTACCAAAAAATGTGTCATACAAAAACTTAAAGTTAAGATTGCTGGAGACAAAGCCAGCCCGGTGGTACTGAGGGTTGAGGCGCTGGATGCCACACCTCATGCCACGCCGGCCACCCGAGTTCGGGTCTGGACTCGGGTCAGCAGAGGAGGGAGGGGACTGAGCATCCGGAGGTCTGCTCTCCACTCCCGGGGTGGGTACTGGGGTATGCCTCGCTCCCCAGTGGCCCCTGGTGAAGATCATGGACCCTGTATGGAGCAAAGCTGGATTTAGGGGGGTGGAGCTGTGGCGGACACCTACACGTGGGTGCACTGGCATCATTGCATGTCCGTGCCCCGAGGAGGAAACAATGCAAATACCCCGGAGGACCAGGGATGCAACTGAGACCCCAGGGACCGAGGCCCACATCCCATCACCGGACCAACCATACACCAGCTCTCCCGAGCTCCCCAACCCAGCCCAGGGACCTTTCCTCTAATCAGACAGGCCACAGGTAGGTGGGGTGGGCCCTCTCGGGCGGGGGAGGGGGCTGAACAAGTCCATGGGTCTGGGCTGGGGTGGTCTGCAACGCGTCTCCCGGGGAGGGTGGTTTCAGGCCAGGAGTAGAGGCCAAGATTGAGTGGGTACTCCTGTGAGATGCCCTGACCTACTGAGAAGAACCAGAATGTGCAGGCTGGCACAGTAATGCTTAGGGCTGAGGCACTGGATGCCTTACATCACGCTATGCCGGCGACCTGTGTTCGGGAATGAGCACGGGCCACCGGGGGTCGGCACGGGAGGAGAAGGATCAAGTGTCCAAGGGACTGCTTTCCTTCTCTGGGGTGGCGGATGGTTAGTGGTCAGTGTATGACTGGCCCCTAGTGGAGGCTGGGAGCCAGCACACCGATGCTGCATATGAAGGGTGCAGATGGGGCAGATGCATGGAGGAATGCGTGCGAGTGCATGGACGCTCTCTCTGCTGGCATCACTGCATGCCTCATCTCCGCAGGGTAGAAAACGGAGGAAGGAAAATGAGCTGCTGTGGCGCATGATGGAGGGTGCCTTGCAGGTTCCACTCCTGGCTAGTTATGGTGCTGGCCACACTGGATCCGGTCTCCGGCAGGGGTTGGGGAACCCCGCCGGGGGGGGGTTAAGCCCTGGGGGTAGAGGTCAGCACCAGCTGGTGGATGCTGGGGGACAGGGCTGGGGGCTCTCTCTCCTGAGGTAGGGGCCACAGCAACAAGGAGTATAAAGTAATAAAAAAAAAAAAAAAAAAAAAAAAAAATGCTGGAGACCGACTAGAAATTTAACATAGCATGTTTTTCTTTAACTGCTGAGGCTGCTTCCTGTTCCGTCAAAGTGACAAGTATGCTACAGCAGCAGTTACCCAAGAGTTAAAAAGTTTAGAAGAACAGCAGCATTTACCAAAAAAAACAGAAGAGGAAAAACTAATATAGATAGACAAAATGGGGCCGGGCGGACACCAAAAAAAAAGGGAATAAAAGGGAAGGAAAACATGTCAGCTGCAAACAAGAAACTATCATGTGTGAGTAATGCACTGTGGTGAATACATCAATAACAAGCATTTGTAAATGCCGAATGTTTGCTTGCTGGCATTGGCAGTGGTAGGGTAGAAGTTATAGAGCTGCGTAATAGGAATGGCAGTGAAGTACTGAACTGAAGCCAACCCCACCACCACCACCCTGCAGACAGTGACAGGCATTGGGGTGAGCCTTTGGGTCGTCAGGCATAACGGCCACGCCATTTCACCACACCCCACCCTGCAGACACTGACAAGTGTCAGTGTTCCTTGGGGTCTCTGGCCCTTATGTGCACCCTATTCCATTAGGAGATGGGCGCGATATAGGAGAATGGGATGAACACTGGGGCCGAAGAGTCCAAGGCATACCTCGATGCCTTTCACTGGCTGCAGGGTGTGGAATGGTATAAGCATTACAGGCAAGAATCCCAAGTCACACCCCTGATGCCTGTCATTCTCTACAGGGTTGGGCGTTACGGTTGGAAATCCTAATACCTCAGGCATTCGTTGGTATTTTCACTCCAAATGTTCAACATGGTTGTTTTGTGACCCCACCTCATGAACGGGGGAATATCAGTTTGTTAGCCGAAAGCTGCTTATGCACAGTGACTACGGCATTTAGCACCACAGGTGCAAAAACATTCCGAACAGGATGTAAAAAATGACAGCTGTACTGTTCATGGGGAGGTGTAAAAAATGGCAATGTTGCAAATCTGCAGTAAAAATATTAAAAAATGGTGAAGTCAATGAAGACATAGAAACCAGTAACTATTAACTGTAATATAATTAGGTTGGGATTTTTTACAGCAGATTGTCAACTCAGGCATTTTGGTGCATTCGATCATGAACAGTGTCACTGTGGTTTTCTTTATCTGTCCCGAACAATGATTTCCCACAGCGACCACGCATCTCTGCGCTGAAAGTGTGAAAACACACTTTGGCCAAGTTGTGAAAAATGACAGCTGTACTGTAAATAAGGAAGTGTGGAAAAATGCCACTGGTGAAAATCTGGACTTAAAATATTACAAAGTCATGAATTTACGAGGGTGCGTGGAAACTGCGCAATGCTCACTCGTAACACAGTCATTTTATGGACTTTTGTCACCAAATTTTCAACATAGCCATTTTAAGACCTCTGCTCATGAACAGTGTAACTGTGATTTTCTTAATCTGTCCCAAACATTGCTTTCGCACACCGACTGCGACATTGTGTGCTACATGTGCAAAAACACATTTTGGGCGGCATATGAAAAATGGCAGCTGTGCTGTTCATAAGGAAGTGTAATAAAATGGCAATGTTGAAAATCTGGAGTGAAAATATTAAATTCGGAAACTTATGAGCATGCATAGGAACTGCGCAACGCATGCTCGTAAAACAGTCATTTTTAGGAATTTTTTCACAAAATTTTCAACATAGCTATTTTAAGACCTCTGCTCATGAACAGTGTCACTGTGATTTTCTTAATGTGTCCCATACATTGATTTAGCACATTGACTGCGCCATTGACGCTACATAAGTGAGGAAACACATTTGGGCGCGATGTGAAAATGACAGCTGTAGTACTCATAAGAAGGTGTGGTAAAATGACAATTTTGAAAATCTGGGTAGAAAATATTGAAAATTAGCGAACTTAGGCGTGCGTAGGAATCACTTAGCGCCTTGTGAAATAAAACAGTCTTTAGGAATTTTTTGCCAATTTTCAACATAGCCATTTTAAGACCTCTGCTCATGAACAGTGTCACTGTGGTTTCTTAATTTGTCCCGTACATTGGTTTGCATAACCGACTGCACCATTGTCGCTACATGGGCGGAAACACATTTTGGGTGAGATGTGAAAATGACAGCTGTACTACTCATAAGAAGGTGTGGTAAAATGGCAATGTTGAAAATCTGGAGTGAAAATATTGAAAATTCGCGAACTTACGGCGTGTAGGAACTAGCATACGCACGTCAAAACAGTCATTTTAGAATTTTTCACCAAATTTTCAACATAGCCATTTAAGACCTCTGCTCATGAACAGTGTCACTGTGGTTTTCTTAATTTGTCCTGTACATTGGTTTTGCACACCGACTGCGCCATTATGTAGCTACATGGGGAAACTCATTTTGGGTGAGATGTGAAAAATGACAGCTGAACTACTCATAAGAAGGTGTGGTAAAATGTCAATGTTGAAAATCTGGAGTGAAAAATATTGAAAATTAGCAAACTTACGGCGTCGTAGGAACTGCATAGCATGCTGCCTACGTAAAACAGATCGTTTTTGGAATTTTTCCCAAATTTTGAAAATAGCTTCTTGAGAGCCCACCTTATGAACACTGGCAGTGATGTTTCGTTATTCGGTCCCAAAAGGTGATTTCGCGCAGTGACCACGCAGTGACTGCTAAATCACCCTTTGGGCCCGATTAACGCCACGACAGTGACATCATTCATGAGAAGGGGTCCCAAAAAACCCATGTTAAAAATTTGGTGCAAAAATTCCCAAAAATGCCTGAGATATGCAACAAAGTTGAAAAAAACCTATCTAGCCCATTATACAGCTTACGGCATTTCCTCAGTTCGCGGTCGGCTTTGAAGAGTGCAGGCGTGTTCCCGGTCCACCTAGATCGTCACGCCGAGCTCTGGAGGAAGGTATGGGGTGAGGGGGGTGGGGAGGCAGGTGTGCAGTGGGTGGGTGCAGGTTGTGGGGGCAGGAAGACTGCGTGGGACCGTTTTGCTTTACAGGTAAAAACAAACGGGGCGTTTGCTGCACGCTGGGGTGAGCTCCCAGTGCGTGAAGGATAGCTGGGGGAGAAGGGAGCCGATGGGGATTGGCACCCCTGGCTGCCATGGCATTTGTTGCCACGCTGGGGTGGGCTCCAGCATGGCACCTTGTACTCGGTGGGTAGTTCCCCCTTTCAAATGTATGCCACTGCATTTTGGAGCTTGTCATAGACAGCTCCAGCATGCATTGGCTTACAGGGGCCGCGCCTGCCAACACACTGACTGAATTGGAAGAGAGGGTGACACACCTCCGAAATCTCAGATGATGGCACTATGTTTCTTGCACATGCGTGCAAGCAAACATAAAAATGTCAAAGCAATGTATTGTCTATGTAGGGAGAAAGTTTAGTCCATGGCTGAGTATTACTTGTTGTGTGCTAAGGGAAACTGAAGAAAGATTTAAGATTTGGGATTCTTTGCTCTCCGATTCCAATGTGGAGCATGTGCTCCTTCCTCTCCCCTCTTGTCCCTCCTTGTTTTACGCTTTCTTTTGTATTCGGCTTGGTTCCAATGTCCTAGCGCCAGGGTAAAAAAGTAACTTTTTTTTTTTGGATTTTTCAGATTTTAAGTGTTTGCTCCATTTGTTGAAAAGGAGCGGTCTCTATCTGTCCTTCTATTAAAGCAGGATTTAGAGAATGCATGTCCTATGCTGCTGGCCTGGCCCAGGCATTCCCAATTATAGATGGTGTTTGACTCACAGTTGTTACTATCCCTTTTCGGTTTGTTTTTGTTATGTTCAGGCATTTGTGATTCATGTGCTGACTGCTTCTTTTGGAAGGATAAAAATATTTAAAAAAAAAAGTCTTGCCACTTTGTCATCCAAACCTGCGTTTTTGGTTTTGGGGATATGCTGCAACATTTATGGGATTTACTATCTTAATTATCCTAGCAATGTCACAAGTGTGTGGGTGCAGCTCTGGGGAGTTTCCCCCCTTTTTTTCCCCTTGCAAGCCTCCTTCCACCCCATGGTGCCTCCCGATTGCCACACTGTGGCCACACCAGCAATAAACGACTCTTGTGGATAGAAACAAAGTCCATGGCACACAACTGGTGTTGCTGAGAATAGACCTCCCCCCCTCCCCCCCAAGTGAGGGTAGGCTGCCTCCAGCAACAGATTCCAACTACAGCTTCCTGACTGCAAGCTTCCTGGACTCACGCACTCTGACAGCAGCTTCCCAATCATAAGCTTTCTGGGCTCACATTCTCTCCCTACCGATTGCAAGCTTCCCAGACCTGCACTCTCCAACTACAGCTTCCCAAACACAAGCTTCCTAGACTCTGACTCTACGAATGCACCCTACCAACTGCAAGTTTCCTGGACTCTCGGTCTCCAACTGCAGCTTCCCAACTGCAAGATTCCTGGACTTGCTCCAAAGCAGGATCACCTGCACGGTACAACACCACTGACCGTCAGGCAGGCCCATTATTCTTTGTTTTCTCTTTCCTCATAAACAGCTTTTTATTCCCGGCTATGCTTGTCAGTCAGGGATATACCCTGGTCCCAGGAATACACCCTGTTCTGACTTGTTGACCCCAGTCCTCTCCCAGGGACCAGTGCCATCTCCACATCCCCCGTGGCTTCCCCACCATGGCAGAGACGCAGAGGACGAGGACCATCCCCCACCTCGGCACTCTACTATGTAGACTAAGATCCAGTATTGGCAGACACTAGGACCCAAGAAGTCCAGGAACCCAGGCTGTCATAAAGATGGTACATGGGTTGTTCTCACTAGCTTTTCCTCTTTCTCTCCCCGGCATGAGCAAAGCTCTGGGTGCCTCGGCTGTACGTGGCAGCATCCTGCAGAGGGAGCAAGCTCCCTGGGCCAACCCAGGAGTTGTGGTGGCACCGTTTGCCCAGCATGAACCTTCCTGATCACAGTGCATTTCCGGGTGGCAGCTGCTACAGTTTGGCCTGCCTCCTGACACAGTATCGCGAGCGAGCTCCCAAACTCAGGATGCCCCATTATTCTAACTTGCTGTTACAGTGTTTCCTAGGCACTCGATGTCAGTTCCCACTGGGGTGGCCCTGGGCCCCATTATTCTAATTGTTGCTACAGTGTTTTCTGAGCACTCGACAATGTCATTTCCCACTGAAGTAGCCCCTGGGCCCCATTATTCTAACTGCTGCTGCAGTGTTTCCTGGACACTCAATGACAGTTTCCACTGGAGTGGCCATTGGGCCCCATTATTCTAATTGCTGCTGCAGTGTTTCCTCACACTCAATGTCAGTTCCCACGAAGGTGGCCCCTGGGACCCATTATTGTAACTTGCTACTGCAAAGTTTCCTGGATACTTGTGTCAGTTCCCACTTTTCCACACGGATTAGTTAACATGCCAGAACAGTGCAACTTACATCGTCCGCTGTGCAGGAACCATAGAAACATGCAATTTAAACAGTGACGAAGTATAATACAAAACACATGCTGTGCTAGTAAATAAAATAATAAATATCCTCTCACTTTAACTAAGGTGTTTAACTCCGCCTACACCAAGCTGTCCTCTGTCTTCAGCCAGGGGACCTACCAGCACCAACAATACCGTGTCCTGCCATTTAATAGCATTGTCCCATACTAACATATTAAAATGCCAGCAGAATATGCCCAACGGTCTTTCGTGTCTGCTCGTTTGGTCAGCCCCCACCCTGGGAGCTGACCTTGCTGCCCCCCTCACCTTCTCTGGCTTCTCCCTTCCCAGTTCCGGATATTCTCGCTGCATTGGATTTTGCTTCCAGAACCATTCCCCTGTACATGTCCCACCCCCTCTTGAACCCCTCCACCATCTCTGCCACCACCAGCCCCCTGGGCAGCGCATTCCATGGCTCCACCACCCTCTCAGTGAAGTAGCACCTCCTCCTTTCTCCCCTGAATATTCCCCCTCCAGCTTCCACCCATGTCCTCTAGTTGCCCCCTCCTCCTTCCTTCGAAGCACTGTGACTACTCCTCCCCTATTTACCCCCTTCATGTACCTGAAGACCTCTATCATGTTCCACGGTCCCTTCTCTCTTCCAATGTGTGCATATTTAGCTCTTGAGCCTCTCCCCATAGGTCCTGTCCCCCAAGCCCCAAATCATTTTGGCTGCCCTCCTCTGGACCCTCTCCAGGAGTTTAATGTCCCTCTTTAAGTGTGGCCTCCAAAACTGAATGCAGTACTCGAGGTGTGGCCTCACCAAGCAGTTATACAGAGGGAGTATCACTTACAGTAATACTGTACCAGTCATAATTCACATGATGGTAGGGGTTTTCTGACCCTATTTTTATCCCAGTCTTCTCTCTACCAAATTCCGTCTTACTGACTCAGTTGACCTCACAGGACACACAGCTTTACGCCTACAAAGGAAGGCAAACTTTGCTTGGCCCAAAGCAAGGGCTGCTGTGGACGCAGAATCATGTCACCACCTCCCTGGTCAGAGGCGCAGTGCTACCAGCAACCTCCCCTTCCCTGAAAACAGCTGCCCAGCTCCTGATGATCCTGGCTCTTTCTTGAACCCAGCTCACCAGCATCGGAGCACAACATACTACAGCCAGGCAACTGGGCAGCCTTGTATAAATATCAACGAGGCATGTACGACATCTGAATAGGACCGGGAAAAAAAATGAATTATTCCAATATACAAATATTTACAATGGTTTCCTATTGCCTCAGAGGAAAGCAAGACTACGGATAGTAACCCCAGTATTTATTGTAGCATTATGTGGAGGTGGGGTATCTGCAAGGCATGCCACACTTTGTTCCCTCCGCCCAGCTAGAAATACAGATGTGGGTGAACCGAACCCTGACCGTCAGCAACCGGGTGGTCTTCCTCCATGTGGAAGGATCTAACATACAAAACATGGTTGAATCTCTTGTACACAAAACCCTCCATCGACAGCAGCATGGGTGCTGCTTGCTGTGGTGCTCAGGAGTGGCAGCAGGATGGGCAGAGGAACCCAACAGACACTCTCCTCCTTTTGGAAGGGTGGGGTAGTTTTCTATTTGACTGCCCCCCCCCCCCATTCTGGCTGATGCTGGATACAGGAGGTGCTGGCTTGTCCTCATCGCACTGCAAACCTGCTGAGCCACCTACCAGCATCCCCAGCAGAAGGGAGGGACATGAGTGAAGATTCGGGTGGATTTTGCATCCCCCTCCTCCCAGAATCACTCTGGACTTGATTCAGGTATCCATTTCACCTCACCAGATCCTGCTGTTTGTCAGTCTCTGATGGCAGTGTGTGTGGAGAGGGGGAGGGGGCCTTGGAAGCTTACATGAAGACAGTGACACTTTTAATAAACAAACAAAACAAAATTCCTTGGGAGAAGTAATCATGATCATCTTCAGCCCTGCTATGGAGCCATCTTGCCGCCCCTCCTGCTCAATAAGTTTGAAACAGCCAATGCCTGCATAGGTGCAGAACCGGGGGCTAAAAGCGCCAATAACCCTCCTGTTATTTCTGTATGGCAAAAACTAGTATAGAAAAAGTGCCCTTTGTACCCTCAGAAGTGCCCTTTTGATTCTCAGCCCCCTCAGCTTTTACCATCTTCTGGCACCCTTGAATGCTGCTCCACGGCCTGGTGCCAGAGGTATGTAACTGTTAGGCTGCCCACACCCTCCCCCTCCCTCCTCAAGAGCTAAGCGACATCTCAGTGATTCACTGGACCTCTTACTGGGTCACTTAAATCTGCAGATGCAGCTGTGGGGCCCACAGGCTACACCACTGGATCAACCTGCTTCAGATATAAAGGGACAGATACCCAGAGGCAGGATGGTTTGGTGGATTGGTAGTGGGTTAAAGGGCCTTTCATTGGCTCTGGTCACTGGTTCAAGAACATCACAGGTTGGTACTGGCCAAAGTCATTATTATTTATTTATTGAAATGTTTCACCAGGAAGGCACACTGAGCGACAAGTCACTCCTCTCCCGGTGCGACCTGGGAGGGGGAAGGGGTACAATAGGAGTGAAACATTAAACATTCAAGTTACAATATCAACATTAACATACAGTTGTAAGGCAGGTGTTACAAGAAGTGGTAGAACAGTGTTCTGCATAATAGGTTGAAAGAGTGGACAATAATAAGTGTTGGGTTAATAAGTAAATAAGTGCTTACATAAAAGAAAAGGGGGGAGAGTGAGAAGGGGAAAGGAGAGGGAGGGGTAAGGTAGGGTGAGGGGGAAGAGTCATGTTCAAGTTACATTCAAGTTACAAGATCAATATTAACATACAGTTGTAAGGCAGGTGTTACAAACAGTGTTAAAACAGAGTTGAGCATAATATGTAGAAAAAGTGAACAATAATAAGTGCCAGGTTAGTAAGTAAACAAGTGCGTACGTGAAAGAAAAGGGGGACAGGAGAAGGAGGGCTGAGTTGTAGGGATGTAGGAGGAGAGGAGTAGATGATTGCTACAAGCCGGGGGGGACCCATGGAGAGCATCTGGTGTCCCTTACATTCTGTGAGAGATCAAGGGAGGCCAGTAAGGGGAAGCAATTTGGGGGAAGGGGAGGAGAACTAGAAATTTGGGGGGGGGGTGCATAGGGTAAAATGATGGTGACGGTAGAGGGGAAGGGTTTATCCAGGGCTTATAGGAGGGAATTAGAGAGGGACATGGCAGAAACAACTAGGTGCAAGGTAATTTTTGAGGTCAGAGCTGATGGAGTAGGCGGAGGATGCGTGCCGGATTTGAGGGGTGAGTGAATTCCAAATTTTTGGGAGGCAGTGAGAGTAAGCAGATTGGCCGATTAGGGTGGCTCTACAGGGGATTACCAGGGTGCAGAAGTTGGCTGATCTAAGGGAATGGGAGGGTGGGGGCGGTGTTATAAAGGAGGGGGTGAGGTAGGAAGGGAGCTCACCCAACCAGTGCTTGGAGGTGAATTTAGCACAGTGGGAGAGTCACCTATTTGTAAGAGTGGAGAAGGACAGGGCATGATAAAGATCGCAGTGGTGGGTGTGAGGGGGGACATCCAGGGCAAAGCGGCAGAAGATACTGAAGAGGGAGTCCAGTCTAGCCAGGGAGGACTTAGGGGCTGCACCATAGACTGCATCACAGTAGTTGAAAATGGACAGTATCATCTTCTGAACAAGTTCACGCCTAGCCATAGGAGGGATGCAACTATGGTTCCTGAACAGGGAACCAAGCTTGGGGTGCAGCTTTTTCTGGATGGCATCAATATGACAAGAGAAGTTTAGGTGTTGGTCCAACCAAACACCTAAGCACCTGAAGGAGGATGTGTCCTCAAGTAAAGTCCCATCAAAGATGTGGAAAGTGGGTAGGAAGGGAAGCCTATAGAGACTCTGCCTTGTGCCAAAGGTCATGGAGACAGTTTTCTTGGCACTGAGGAAAAGCTGATGGTTAGCAAACCAGAGCTGAACCTTGTCGAAGTCTCGCTGTAAGCTGGCTGTAACCTCAGCAGGACTGGCTGTAACCTCAGCAGGACAGGAGCCAGATGCATACAGGACTGTATCATCAGCATACATATGTATAGCAGTGGAGGGGAAGCAAACAGAGGGAAGGTTGTTTAAGAAGATGGAGATTAGGAGGGGCCCTAATACAGAGCCCTGGGGGATGCCAGTACTAACTGGGAGGGGAGGTGAAGTGGCATCCAAAATCTTAACTGATTGGGTTCTACCAATAAGTAACAGGCCTTGAACCAGTTTGTGATGGAGGGAGATAAGCCAGCTGCTGGGAGTGAGTCGAGGAGAAGGGAGTGAGAGATGGTGTCAAAGGCCTTGGCAAGGTCGACAAAAATGGCAGAGATACTTTGTCCATTGTCCATCCTGGTTAGGATGGAGTCTGCGAGCCATTGGAGAGAGGTGGCAGTTGAGTGTTTTTTCCTGAAACCAGACTGGAAAGGGGTGAAAAAGGAGGCATCAGATAGAAAAGAGGTGAGTTGGGAGAGGACAATGTGTTCTTGAAGCTTGGCAAGGGTAGGGAGGAGAGAAATGTGGCAAGAGTTGCCAGGGGATGAAGGGTCACCCCTTTTGGGTAGAGGGAGGACCACTGCATGTTTCCATGAAGAGGGGACCGAGGCAGTAGAGAATGAGAGATTTAGGATTACTGAGAGGGGGTAGGCAATAACCAAAGCGGAGAGGGAGAGGAGTTTTTGGTTGAAGCCATCAGGGGAGACACCTTTAGAGGGGTTATTGGTGAGGAGGGCACTTAGGGCATCATTTGGGGTTACAGTAGTGAAAGAGAAAGGGAGGTGGGAGGGTGGTGGAGGGGGCACACCAGTAGAAGAAGAAAAAGAAGAATAATCAGCATTTATATAGCACTTTTCGTACATCCAAAGCGCTTTACAAGCAATGCTAGACTGGTAGTGAAGTGACTGAATGTGTGGCGGCGGCCATATCGCACATCATCACCCACACACAGCCTGGATAATTGCATGAACCGGTTTAAGGAAAGGGGAATGTTCGCCAGGACACCGGGAATGTTTCCTACTCTTTGCGAAGAGTGCCTTGGGTTCTTTTACTTCCACCTGGACACCCACCAGGACAACACCAGGATGGGCAGAAGGGACCTCGGTTTAATGTCTCATCCAAAGGACGGCACACCCCAGCAGTACAGCACCCCCCCCAATACTGCATTCGGATGCCAGCGATTTTTAGGTGCAAATCCAATCCCGGTGTGGGATGAGAACCCATGACCTTCTGGTCCAGAGGCGGATGTGCTACCAACTGAGCCACGCTGACACCACAGCAGAGGGTAGGAAGGGCAATGAGTAGGAAGGGAGGGAGGGATTTCAGTAGCTCAGTGGCACAGGAGGTATAGTAGGAGTTAAATACCGCTGCTATGGCTGGTGGGTCAGACACTAGTGAGTTATTTACTTTAAGTATTGGGGGGGAGGCGAGATAACTGGGTAATCAGGGCATTGACCACATTCCAGAACTCAGAAGGGGGAATTTATGTTGGTGATGAAGGCAGATTTGAAATATTCGGACTTGGCTAACCTTGTAGCCCTGGTGCAAGCATTTCGGAGCATGCGGTAGTTCTCCAAGGTCACTAGGCTGTTTGGTGGCTTTGTGATGCTTCCAGACCTGATCTCTAGCCCTGAGACAGGCCAGAAGTTTAGGGGTATCCAAGGTAAGTGGTTACCTCTGACTCTGGTTTGTTTCAGTGGGGCAATGGTGTTCCAGTTTACAAGAAAGATTTCTTTGAAGTAGGCAAGGCCCTTATCAACCAAGGGAATGAGGATTATCCCATGGCCGTTCAGTCTGGTGTGAGATGAGCTGTGGTGGTTCTCAGTCCAGTTCCCAGTGTGCAGGTATCCACATCACAAGTTTACCAAAATGATGACTCTAATAGTTGCTATTATTGCCTGGATTTCTGTAACTGTGCTCCATCATAAATACTTTTTTCAGTATCTCCCATTATTGATATTCCCAGGGCGCATCTGGAAACGAGCTGTTGTAAGCTAAATACACTCGCCTGGACAAACATTTAAATAACTAAAAATATAATCAGCTCTAACTGGCATTCCTACTTGCAGCCTCACAGGAGAAGTCCAGGACTGCATGGGCATGGAATCTGAACTATCCTCTCACTTATGTCGTGGTCACCTCCATAACAAGGCTGAGGAACATTGAAGGGACACTGTACCACTCATGTGGATAAACAGAGGCTTTTGCTTTCCAGTGCTGTCAGTTTGGAAGATTTCATAAGTACTAAAACATCTACTGCTGTGCTGTTTTTCTGGATCTAAGCAAGGCTTTCGACACCGTGGATCACAGCCTGCTCCTCCTTTCCCTGCAGTCCATAGGCATGGATTCCTCATCGTTGCGTTGGTTCACTGATTATCTTACAGGACACCTCCAGCAAGTCAAAGCCGAAGGCTAATTGTCACCTCTTAAACCTGTCCAGCGGGGCGTGCCCCAGGGATCTATCCTACGTCCACTACTGTTTGCAATATACATCAACAACATCGACACTTGAATAAACAAGGCTAGTATTCACCTGTTCACAGATGATACTGTCTTATACTTAAGTCGCCCAACACCAGAAGTGGCCTGTGAAGATTTACAATCCGAATTCAATCTACTTCAAAGCCAACTTATTCCTAAAAAGCTCCTCCTCAATGACAAAAAAATGAAAGCAATGCTCTTCTCTCCATCTACCCTTTTAATCAACTCTGCAACTACTGGCACAGTACCCCAAATCATCACTTTACTAGGAAAAAAACTGGAATATGTCCCAAAATTCAAGTACCTGGGAGTGTGGCTAGACCACAGACTCTCCTTCACTGAACACATTGATGATCTGCTAAAACGACTAAGGCAGAGGCTGGGAAATTTTCTTTAGAATCAACCAATTCCTTACCAGAGATGCTAAGCAATGACTGGTCCAACCCACATTTCTTTTGTTGATAGATTATGCGGATTTCATCTACAGCCATTGCCCTACCTATTATCTATCTAAACTGGACACACTCTACCACAGAGCCCTGAGGTTCATAACGGGTCTCCCACTCAACACTCACCACTGTTGACTGTACATGGCTGTAGGTTGGACTTCCCTTAAATTTAGGAGAGAGAGAGAGAAATGCCGAAGTGTGGACCTTCAGAGCCATTTCAAAAAAACTGCCTCTGTACATTATCAACTGCCTTCCTTTAAACACAATAGGTAACTATGCCTTACTAAGTTCTACCTTCATCTCACTCAAAGTACCTATGGCTAAATCTCGCTTTGGCAGAACAGCCATAAGCTACGTGCTGCCCACACTTTGGAACAAAATACAAAAAAACCTCAACCTGTGCACCCCTGTCTGCTTCTCTGCTTTCAAGAGTCTATACTCCCATTCATTCAAAGAGGTCTGCAATTGCTACTCCCATCCTCACCTTGGACCTGTGTTTCCCACAGTACCTTATCCCGCCATGCACAGTACGCTATAAAAAAAAAACCCAAAAAAACTCTGGTACTGCCCACTGACCCTCTAAGACTTAATCTCTCCATCCCCTGTTCCCCACTTTGCCACATTCACTCCCTCCCTTCCTCCCACTTACTCTGTCTCCCACATTCGGGATAGAATCCGCTTGTATCCTCTGGTTGAAACTATCTCTGTGTCCACTCCCCGGCTACCCTCCCTCTATATCCCTAGTTATTTCCTCTTCCCCCCAATTTCCTCTACTCTGCTTACCTGCTAATCTCTCTCTTCTCTTCCCACTATGACCCCTCCAGTTTGGCTCCTCCTCTTGCCTCCATGTTCTTCCCTTTCCTCTGTGTACAGACTATATAAATGCATATGCTTTCCTTTTACACTATTGCCTTAAATACTGTTGCTTATATAATCCATTGTCTCCTGTGGACCTGTTTTCAATATATTTTGTACTAATTCGCATTGCTTTGTTTTGTTACATCCACCTTATTCCACCCAGTCCCATCTTGCATATATACACTGAATGACAATGCACATTTGGAAATTTAAAGAACTTGTTCAATGGATTGATATCACACTTGTAAATAATGTTTCTGCACACTTATCTAGGATTGTCGTACATTGTGTACATTTTTGCAATCCTTAAACTTTTGTATTAACTTGGGCTGGCTTTGCCCATGAGGATCTTTATTTTTTTTTTAATCATGCCACAGTTTCTCCCGCTGCGGTGACTTACCAGCAGGGACGTCCAGCAGCCGGCCCTACCCGCCTTCTCCCTCCATTCCTCCAGTGTATGTGTGATGTCCTTCCAGAGATGAGGTCTTCAGAACTGGACACAGTACTCCACATGAGGTCTCACCAGTGATCTATACAAGTGTAACACCACCTCCCTCTCCCTGCTGGTGATCCCACTCCTATGCACCCCTGCATCCTGCTACCTCTTCTGAATGCCTTGTCACGCTGCCTAACCACCTTTAGGACATCAGATATGATAACTACCAGGTTTCTTGCTTGTTTGGTGGGCAATACCTCTCCTCCCATTTTGTACTCCTCCCTGGGTTTCTGTGCCCGGAGTGCATGGATCTTTGAGATTAACTAGTGTGTCTGGGACTATATCTTAGATGGAGAGAGCCGGAGAATGGAGATATTGTAATACCGTGTTATATTTTTGGCAGAAAATGCAGACACATTGCTCTGACATCATTAAATACATTAGGACTTCCCCATAGGATGAGTAACAGGTTTGTATGATGCTCACCACAGTTCCAGCAAGGACAGTTATCTAATCTACCCATTGCTTCAAATCAAATTTTTGTGGCGTATATTTATTTATTTCAGATTAGGATTAATACCTTGGAGTCAGGGACTCGTTTACAAAGCTTCCAGGTCATACTGATATATAAGACAATCAAACAACACATAGGTTACATAAGGTTACACAGATTCAATAGTAAGTTAAGTTACAAGTTACAGAAGGGTCCACATGAGTACACTGGTAGTAAAGGAACTTAGTGAACCTCGTAGGCCAGAAAACAACATGACAAGATTTGAGTTCAGTGCAAAATAGAGCTGTTTACATTTCAGATGCAGATTGTAGCAGAAAGCTATGCCAGGGTAAGTGCAGAGTACAGCAAGAGGACTAGACTCTAAAACTTGCTCGAATTAGTGAAGCAGCTAGAGAAGGCTTTGTCAGTGCCTGGCGTAGGGGAAGGAGTGTGGTGGGGAGGAGAATCATGGTAGGGGTGAACTGAGGGGAAGGGGAGTAGGCGGAAGAGGAGGAGGGAGGAAAATACCAGGGGTGAACTGGGAGGGGTGGCAAGGGGGATGGATAGGAAGGAGGGGGTAGCTGGGGGAGATCAAGGGAGGGGGTAGAGATGCGAGGTGGGGGCATGGTTCTGCATTTAAACAGTGGAGAATCTTAAATTGTAGTAGCCTACCTTGTACTTCCCTACTTGCTCTGACAGTATTCTGTCATAGTGGACCATTCTCATTTTGAAATATTTACTCCAATTTGTTTTCCCATTTTTGCTTTACTGCTATTGTTAGTGTGTTATTATCACAAAGTATTTTATATATAGGATAGTGTATGACACCCTATACACAACAAGAACATTCTCAACCGAGTGGTTACTATGCCGACTGATGACTTCGAGAGCGAAGCTTGGGAGGTCTCTGGGCGTAGTACATTGTTCTTTATAGTGTATGGCCAAACACCTGCTTTTGTAAAAAATAAAATACACATTACAGGAAAAATCATGTTAGATTTTCATATTACTAATGTACTTCTTTTACAGCAATGAAAATCCCTGCCTGTAGCAGACTATGTTCTGTCGACAACTCCTCCCCCCTCCCCCCGCCACCACACTATCAGACAACAAACAACAATGGATGTCCATACTCATCTGCCCTGTGAACCCAGACACTTTCTTTAGCACCTTCCACCTCCCATTCAGGCACATTTACATTTTTACCAGCCCATCTGAAAGAACCGCGATGGACATCGCTAAACCGAGGTAGGTCAGTCTGTTGGATTAGTGTAAATGTATGTGTGTGTTTAGAGAAACGTATTTAAAAAAATAAATAAATAAAACATTCGGTTGTTTATTGTGCCTCACAATGTATAACTGAGCTGCCTGCTTCTTTTGCAGCTCGCGGTCATGACTGTGCGACATCCGCAGTGCAGCAGAATGAAAAGTTGTTCAACTGCACTACAGATGTCACTACTGCAGCAGAGCAACATTTTGGACTTCACCAAAATCTATACTTAACAATGTCTGGCCATACATCATATATTAAACTAGCTCCTTTCCTTAATATAGAAACATACTGTGACTGCCCTGACTAAACCTCCTATTTTCTCACTGCCCACCCTGTTCTGTTATTTGACAAAGACATGTTTGGGAAACCTTTTCTCCTGCTATTGTCTGCTCCCCACACCTTTCACTTACCCTCTCTGTTCTGGACTTTCTCCCTATTTGTTTCTCCTAATCTGGCATGACCTCTTTCTTGTAATAATAATGTGATTATTGATATCTCATGTCCTTTTGCACAAATGATTTGATATGTACTTGTATATGTGTTCTCGCTTTTGACACAGCACAAATTGTTGTGTTATCTATGTAACCTTTTTTGTACTGTACCTAATTGACGTGGAACCTTTGTAAAAGAGCCTCTAGCTCAAAGGTAGTAATTCCTAGAACAATAAACTAAACTAAACATAGAATGTCAGCAGATAAGGACCTCTCGGCCCACCCACTCTGCCCTATTTTTCCTACTTTCAGTGCCACTGCAGACCCTACTCAGTCTCCAGTGTAAATGTGCCAGTTGAATTATTCAACCCCATTTCTCACGTTTCACCAGAGTTCCATTTTGTTTCACGGCTGCTCTATTTAGAGCATTTCAGAACCGTCAATAGATGCAGAAGTGGAATCTGTGCAAATTAAATATTTTCTTGGGAGTTTCAATGAATAATAATGTATTTGTTTCCATATCTAGGGCATCATCCAGTCTTTTCACCCCTAATTTACCCCATCTGGATTTTTTTTTTTTTAACTTTTTTTATATCGGTCACTAGACTTCTAGGGCCCCTTCAGGCGAGTCCCACGCAGCCAGCACTACTGCCCTGCCTGAATCCCACCTGGCGAGGAATTGGGGACAGAGTCCTCCCCACCAGCCCAGAGAGAGGGGATGACCCAAGAGAAACCAGCTAAGGACCGGCGATGGACATGTGCACCATCCCCTGGGGACCACCGTCTACCTCCTGGAGTCCAGGGTTTTCCACCATGGTTCTGCCCCCACCCCCCAGGTGGTGGATGTGTAGTGAAGTTGGTGCGCAGAGGGAATATGCCCACCCTCCCCCCATCCTGTCCCCACCTAGGTGTAGAGTCCCCGGTCTCCACCGGGAGCCACTACACAGTGGAGAAACTCCAAAATCCCACACCAGGAGAGGAAAGCAGTCCTCTGGACGCTTGATCCTCTCCTTCCTCTGCTGACCCCCCCACCGACAACCCAAGTCTGCTCCCAAACCCGGGTTGCCGGCGTGGTGCCAGGTGTGGTGTCCACTGCCTCAACTCTCAGCGCTACCAGGCTGGCCATCTGGATCTTTAAAGAAATACACCAATCTTTCTTAAAATTTGAACTGTGCCACATACTGTGGCGCCTTACCCCCACAAAACACCGTTTATGTATTTGTTATTACATTTTCTTTGTCAGTTTAGAAGGGATTGTAACTTTGCCCCCCCCCCAATGAATCCTTTCCACTTCCTGGTCTCCGAAGCTGCCCAGATCCACTCCCGCAGTCAGGCACATGATGACGTGTGCCCAGGGAGAGCGTGGGGACGCGCTCCATTAAAGTCTATGGGGTGCAGCTTTAACAACGTTTATATATATATCTCATAATGGTCACTGACTAATCACCAAATGACCATTATGATATATAAAACATTGTTGGGGGCGCTGTGGAACACCTTACTGAGAAGACGTGGACCGGCGTATCTCTGCATTGAAAAGAGTTTAATTTCGAAAAACTGCCTTTGGAATGTAACATTGGTGAAAACTATCTACAGCATTGGGTGGAGTACTTCCACCAGAGCAGTTTCATTCTCAGAATGAAAGTTGTCTCACTGTCTTGGGTTGTTTAACTAGACAATATGTTTTTGATATGGGTAGTGTTTACTTTATTAGAATGTTTAATTTACCAGTGCTGGGACAAACTGAACAGGTCTTTTTTGGCCCCACATGATTGTTAAAATCTTGCTTATTTTATCCGGGGATGTGGAGCCCAATCCTGGACCAGATGCTGTTGATAGCAATTACAACTGAAGCTCCAATCGGCTGCGATTTGCTCATATAAACATCAGGAGCTTTATTAGCAAAAAAGTGGAGGTTGAGGCCTGGATCGGGATCCACAGGCCGGATGTACTCCGTATTACTGAGACCTGGTTGAAACCTAATATCACTGCTGGAATGTGTACAATAGAGGGCTATAATGTATTTAGGAATGACAGGAAGGGTAGTAAGAAGGGAGGGGGGATTATGACCATTATGACCTTTGTTATAAATAAGCTTGAAGCAGTGAGTGTGAATGTGTGTTTTCAACAAACTACGCTTTGTGAATGGTTGCATTTAGAACTGCGACTGGCCACCTGTATTAACTTAGGGCTTTGTGCTGTGTATAATCCCCCTAACTAAGGTCAGTACTAAGGGACTCATTGAGTTTTTACATTATTTTCAGCAGTTTGCTTCATCTGAATATGTTGTGGTAATGGGAGATTTTAACCTGAATTGGATGGGTGATGCTCATGATGAACCTGAATTATTGGTTTCCGGAGCAGGATTATCCCAATTGGTTTCGGACTTCACTAGAATGAATTATCGTAGTAACCAACATACCTTAATTGACTGGATTCTAACGAAGACTGTGGGTAGGACAATTGAGACTGGGACTTACCCAGACAGCATTAGTGATCACATGCCAGTATATTGCATTTGGAGGCATATTAAAGTGAAAACACCACCTAAAATAATCAGTTATAGAAATTACAATAATATCGACTATGATAGTTTGGATTTAGATTTACAAATGATAAATTGGTAATTTCTGAGCGCAATTCCTGACCCAAATGCAGCTGTTGATTTTTTTCTTACTACACTTCTGGATATACAAGACAGACATTTTCCTTAAAAAAAAGGGAGGATTAAAGGTAAAAATAGTAAATGGAGTACGCCTAATTTATTTGCATTATGAGGGAGAGAGATAAACAATGCAAAAAATATACAGCTACTAATAATATAGAGACTTTTAATTGTTATTGCATTTTGAGAAACAAGTGTAAGCTGCTTGTGAGTAAAGAAAAATCGAATTTTTAGCAAAGGCAACAGATAAACTCATTAGGAGATTCAAAAAAATTCTGGGGAACAATAAAAAAAAAACACGTACAGATCCAGTGACAAATAGAGGAATCAGTACTATTAATTTAAATGGGGCTGTCATGACTGACACAAAAGAAATTTGCAATCACTTTTTTAAAAATTTACGGATTTATCCAGTTATTTAACTGGTATTGATTTTTCTTGTTTTTCGAATGATTCAGTATTGGACTTGCCTGATTTAAATAGTGATTATTATTTTAGAATGATTCAGCCACAACAGGTACATAAGTCGCTGAGATAAATGTCTATCAACAAAAGTGCAGGATCAGATGAGCTGGAACCGTGGTTCCTTAAACTTGCTTGCAATCTCATATCAACCTTTGACAACAATCTTTAATTTATCCCTTACTACTAGGGTCTTTCCTGAGGCCTGGAAGCGGACTGTTATTAAACCAATATTTAAATCTGGTCAGCCTTATAATATAAATAATTAGCAACCTATCTCCATTCTTTCTCCAGTAAGTAAGATATTTGAAAAGTTGGTTAACTGCCAATTGGTTGAATATCTCGAAGCTGGGGATCTTCGCTCTCCAGAGCAGCATGGCTTTCGGAAGCTTCATAGCACTGGTACATTTCATAAACCATACTTTAAGATCTATGGATGCTGGGCTTTTGACAGGCGCAGTATTTATTGATTTATCAAAAACTTTCAATTTAGACAATCATGCCATGCTGCTCCAGAGACTGAGGAGCCTTGGGCTTTCTGCGGTATCCTGTGATTGGTTTCATAGTTACCTAGCTGCCTGACCAGTAAAAGGCACAACTTGAGGGTGTGGAGTCGACACTGGGTGAGCTTCAGCGTGAGGTACCACAGGGGTCCATTTTGGGGCCCCTGTTCTCCGTGTTTATAGACCCCATAGTCAAGGTTTCAAGTAAATCTAGAATGTTGTTGTATGCTGATATAATTTTGTTTTCTAGCTCTACTAAAATAAGTGATATAAATGTTTCTTTAAACCAAGATTTTTCTGCCTTGAACAGGTGGCTGTTGGACCATTGTTTGATATTAAACTCCAAAAAGACTGTATGTATCTTATTTGGCTCCTTACCCAAATTACGTAACTCAGAATCCTTAATAATTAGTGATTTAGCAGGCAATACTATACAACAAGCAATGGAAACTAAATATTTAGGAATAACATTTGATCCATGTTTGACTTACTCAGCACATATTAGGAAATAGTTAAGTTCATAAACCAAAAAATTGGTGCCTTATATCGAATTAAGGATTGTCTAACTAGGGAGGCAAGAGAGAGGATATCTAAGAGTGTATTATTGTCAACTTTATACTACCATTCTTTTTTGATTACAAAGTTGGCATTGAGGGATCTGGAACTGGTTAATAGATCCTTTAACGCCATCTGTAGATTTGTTTTGGCCAAACCATTTAAAACGCACCACTGTGTTCTATATAATGATCTCTGTTGGCTCCCTCCTAAGTTGGTGTATTCTTATAACTTGGGCTGTTTGACCAATAACATACTTATTCAGGGCTGTGAATCTCCACTGTATAGCTCAATAAATATAAGGGATGATATTAGGTTGTTACGCTCATCTAATATGCAATGGTTATCCATTCCAGGATCTGTTACCTGTATGGGTGAGAGAGTTTTTTCCTCGCAATGTCAGATCTTTTGGAATACATTGCCTATTGATTGTATTACTACTTCCAGTTAAGAAACTTAAAAAAAGCCTTGTTCCATTATCTGCAATTTTTTACTGTGTGTAATTGTTTTTAGGTACTACTTTGTACTATTTCACATATTATACTTTTATCAATGTATTTTGTATAATGTTTGCATTATTGGTATGATATCCAAGTTTCTTTGTAATGAAGCTCCGGGTCGATCCTGAAAAAGGGCCTTGGCCCAGTGATCTTAGCCGGTAAATAAAGTGAACTGAACTGAATTGAATTGGTGCCAAATATAGCCATGAGGAGGACGAATAAGGGAGGTCCTGGGGGCTCGAAGTGTTAGCTGTCGAAGGAGTCACAGGCCTCGATCTCTGCACCCAACCGAGCTGTCCAGGAACCACCATGGAAGGCCTTGCAGCTTTCTATGCAGGCCACTGATAGCAAGACAGAAACTATTCTGCAGAGAACTGGGGAGCAGAACATAAAAATCATGACCGCCAACAAGACAGCGGCTGTGGAAGAGTCACAGGCAACCAAGGAGCTAACTACTTCCACCAAATTAGTGCAGGAAAACGCGCTGTTGAGATACAGACTGGAGGCTCTGGAGAATGCTCACAGAGCCTCTAATGTTCGACCGGTGGGTCTATCAGAGGATTTTGAGGCTTCAGACCTCCCTGGGAAAAGGAGAGCTGCCTTTCGGCTGCTCAATCCAGCCACGGCTCTCTGACGACCCAAGGTCGTTCCTGGACCTGGGTCGCCGGAGTAGGCGAGGTAAGGCATCCAGCACCTCAGCTCTCGGCACCACCGGGCTGGTAACCAGTGGTTCAATTTTAACTGCAGTGAGATAGATTAGAGGTTCACTTCGAAGTGTTCTGAGAAAAATCAGAGGTTCACTTGAAAATGTACTGAGACAGATCAGAGGTTCATTTTAAACTGTTCTGAGAAAATCAGAGGTTCACTTCAAGGTGTATGAGAGAACATTTGGAAGTGCAGAGCGAGACCATATATGGTATAAGGAAATGATGCATTTGACAGAACGGCTTATTCGGTTCTCCCCACCCCCACCCTGTTGCTCTGCTGTTGGAAGGTCTGAAACCTACATCAAAAGTGGTGGCGGGGAGGCTGATTCCCAAGTTAGGATAACCCTCTTGCCCCATTCAAATGTCAAACCTCTGTATCGTCTCTGGATTTTTAGTGGTGTAGGTAAAGCTGTTCTTTGTCTCCTTTATTCTGTTGTTTGACCGGTGGGTCTATTAGAGGGTTTTGAGGCTTCAGACCCTCTCCAATTCTTGAAACAATGGCTGCCTGAAGCTCTTTTTACCTCTGGAACTGGCTGACCACTTTTGTAAGGTATACCGGATCTCTCCTCAATCAGCGGTCACTCAGCAGGACAATCCCCAGACGGTGTTGCTGGTGACGGATGGGATCAGCACAAGGGACACTCTTTTGCAGGCAGTGCGATCGGCAGACAGCCTGAACTATCAAGGGACAACAGTACACATATTTCTGGATCCATCTTTTGTAACGGGGTCCTGCCGAAAAAAATGTGATGCTGTCCATGCCAGGCTGCGCAGTCTGGGGGTTCTGCATTCGCTGTTGATGCCTACCTGCCTTTGGATATATTATGCAGGTCACACCAATCAATTTACGGACCCAGAGGAAGCGGGTCGAAGGGTTCAACAGAATGAGCAGGAATTCGTCGTGGCAAGCAGGGAAGAGATGTCTGAACCCAGTTCTGGAGATGAAGAGTCCTGAAGTGGTGAGAGGCCCTGGATTGCAGTTTTGGGAGTACTAGGGCTGGTTTGATGCTGGCTGTGCTGCCCAGAGTATGAACTGGTGACTGTTTTACTTTGTTTAGCTGGACTTTTTTTGGGTGGTTATTTCAACATGTTGAGAAAGTTTTAATGGTTACGGTTTGTTCCTCAAAATCCAGTCTACTATACATATCACTTTATACTGCAGTCCCCAGTCTCGTTTTCATTGCAGAATTGGTCTATTTGTATTCTACTTTAGTTTCCAATGTTTCTGATAGACAATGCATCTACACTGGAATACTAACATGTCTGGCATGTCTACATGTTTGGAGAGAGGTCATATCAGCTTCACTGGCTGAATTTTTCTTTTACTGGTGTAGGACGTAATATACCAGGATTGACCTCTACACTCTTGTAGGGTGTAGCTATCCACTTTATATTTCTGTAATGTTGTAAGTATATCCCCATATCCATTACCTATATGTTAGACTGTCTTTATCTGTTCCATTGGATGGATCCTGTGTATGATTCGATACCTGACATGTGTAATTGTACTGCTACTTGTGTTTTTTATAAATGCAATAAACAAAGTACAAAAATAAAAAAAGAATTTGTTAATGCGGGTCCCACCACCGCCAGGGCACAGACATGACCATGCTCTACCTGGGAGGTGAGGATGGGCTGGGAGAACATGGGAAAATGTCCTGTCAAGGTAACCCCAGTTAAAGGCCTAGCCATGCACTCCCACAGCGCCACCTGACCTTCACTGACTGTGCGCCCATTGCTCAGCCCCCGTTTCCTGACCCTTGGCTTAGGTGACATGTACCCCCTCTCCTCCTGAGCAGAGGGGGGCCTGGAAAGTGAAAGAACCAACTACAGTACCAGCAGGACACACTGGGATCAGTCAGTGGACAATGCCAACGTGAGCGAGTCTGGTGGGCAGAAGAGTGGCACAATGTGAGGGCCTGAAAGACTGAGGAGCCTGGGGTATGGAAGAGGACAACAAAACTGTCAACAGCACAATTTTTGGACATCAGTAATAATCTTACCTCCTTAAATCTGTATGTATGTTGTTCGTATTACAGGTAGGAAAAAAAAAATTTTCTTCAAAGAAATCAGCAATTTTTGACTTCCATACCAGTATAATTGGATACATCATCTGTGTTCATTGTTTACATTTGGGAGGGAAAACCGTTCCTGCCCCTCAATTTTGGAAGCTGTTGACTTTATTTTTGGAAGTCAAATATTTACTGGAGTCCTGCTCTCAATACAGAAGGTCAGTGCGGAAGCACAATCTGTTTTTTTGAGCTTTGGGAACCCTACAGAATTTGTTTAGGGAAGTTCAAATGGGGAGGAAATGCATACCCTGAATAAAAGGAACAGTACAGCAGTGGATTTATCTGTGGTTGCAGTGGCTGAAACTGGCAAATTTAGGGGCAAACGTGCCCGTTTCTCAGTGGCAAAATGGCTACATGGCTTGGTTGAAACCAAGCTGCTGTTCAGTATCAGCACTGGAAGAGTTAAAACTGGGATTTATTCAAGTAATGAGATTAAAAGATTAAGCTGTTAGTTGGCACTTGGAAGCCAGACTGGTGACCGTGTTAGGTTTGGGATTCTGGAGGGCTATTTCTTTGTAGAGAAGTGTGGGAGTCAGGTTCTGGAAAGCCCCCATTCATTATCTGAAATAAATGACAGCCCTGCTACATGGGAATTAATATCACGCACTGTGGATGCATCTAGATAAAATCTCCTTTTCAGAAGAAAAAGTCAAGCGGGTGATATGGTAACCAGAGCTCTCCCTGGTTTTGTGTGTGTGTGTGTGTGTGTGTGTGGGGGGGGGATTCTGACACCTCAAAATATATATATTTAATTTTCCCCATTCTGCCTCCCCCCTTTTTTTTGTATTATTTATTTATAAGCATTTGAAAGAAAACTTTACAAATGTTACATTACATAGAAGGGTTACACACATTTGTTACATCACCAAACATAGTACAGTATATAGGTAAGAACCCCTTCCCAGTAGATACTCCATAGGGGGAATTACCAAAAATGTTTTAGCATTCTTATAGAAATCCCATAACTGTATGCAGTCTCATTTCCATCAGATGTCGAGACTCCCGTAGCCGAACCAGGCCCCTGTTCCTGTTGCGCTTGCTGCTTTTTAGGCATGAAGAAATCCGCCGAGGAAGTGCCATGCCCTCTCATTTTCCCCATATTTAGACTCTGAGTGCTCAGTTCTCCAAACAGCTACTTATAGCTACATTAATCGTAGTTCAGAACAGTATAATTTGTATTTATTTAATTTGAACTTCTGGAGTTCAGAAAAAGTGCTGCTTCCTCTATGCTGCTCAGCAGCACCCCCCATTCTGCCCCTTTTAATGCCCCTTTCCTCCACCCTGATGTTGGGGCTATATGGGTGGCGCCTTTGGCAGGGTCAGGAAGGAAGGTGAGTAGCTGCCCTCACAACCGACAGCAATCCGATCCACAAGCAGTAGGTGTGCACCCTCCCATCCCAGGTGCCAAGGACCTCACCTTTCTGACCTACCTGCCCCCCAGATGGTCTCAGAATGAGATTTTGGGACCTGAACGCAAACAATACTCTCCCCGGTGGCAACATGATGCACTGTAGCCATATCACTGGGCAGCCGAAACAGGTTTTCCTGTGGTCCACGTCGATCTGTACCGAGACAGATCAGTCGTTCACTTTGATCTGTACCGAGACAGATCAGTGGTTCACTTCGATCTGTACCGAGACAGATCAGTGTTTCACTTCGATCTGTACCAAGGCAGATCAGTGGTTCACTTCGATCTGTACTGGGACAGATCAGTGGTTCAGTCCTAACTGTATTGGGACAGACAGTGGTTAAATCTTTTTTTCTATACAGATTCTTTGACCCCCATTTTCACCCATCCTCAATCCTCTGGCGGGAGTGCGCATGTGGAGGCATGTGCATGCCATGCCTCGAGGCTCCCTCCAGTGACCTGCCGCCCACTCCTGCCTACATTGCACCACTGGACCTCCACCCACGGGAGTGGAACTAAAGGGTGGGGGGTGACAACCTCCCTGGGAAAAGGAGAGCTGCCTTTCGGCTGCTCAATTCAGCTACCCCCTCCCCGGCTCTCTGACGACCCAAGGTCGTTCCTGAACCTGGGTCGCCGGAGTAGGCGAGGTAAGGCATCCAGCACCTCAGCCCTCGGCACCACCGGGCTGGCAACCAGTGGTTCAATTTTAACTGCAGCGAGACAGATCAGAGGTTCACTTCGAAGTGTTCTGAGAAAAAATCAGAGGTTCACTTGAAAATGTACTGAGACAGATCAGAGGTTCATTTTAAACTGTTCTGAGAAAAATCAGAGGTTCACTTCGAGGTGTATGAGAGAACATTTGGAAGTGCAGAGCGTGACTCATATGGTATAAGGAAATGATGCATTTGACAGAACGGCTTACTTGGTTCTCACCACCCCCACCCTGTTGCTCTGCTGCTGGAAGGTCAGAAACCTACATCAAAAGTGGTGGCGGGGAGGCTGGTCCCCAAGTTAGGATAACCCTCTTCCCCCATTCAAATGTCAAACCTCTGTATCGTCTCTGGATTTTTAGTGGTGTAGGTAAAGCTGTTCTTTGTCTCCTTAATTCTTCATCCAGTCAAAATCTGACAAAATCAATACTGAGGCCACTTCAGTCTCTTGTGGTTCCGATTTGCTTGACAAATCATACTTTGTTTTACCATTCTGATTTGCTGAATGCAGTGTCTGTGAGAGGTGACAGCACTCGAGATGAAATCCCTCTATTAGCCACCAACTAGACAGAAGGAGTGTATGACTCCCCTAAATTACCCCGGCTCTAACATGAATGAGTCACATTCATTGGGGAAAGCAGGTACTGTCACTCATCCTCACCCACTACTGCTCATTAACCTTGGCTCTCTACTCTGCATCAGCAGCTAAATCTGAAGTTGTTTGTGGCAGTCTTGGTGCTGCAGTTCAAGAGTAACGTATGACTGGGGGCTGTTTGCAGGGTGCTGTGTTAACCAGCCAAAAATAAACAACAAAAATTACTTTCGATCAGCAGAGGGGAACCCTGCTTCAGCCTAATGACTCAAGCTTTGGATGCTCCTGGGGTCTCATCAAGTGTGCATGCTAATGAAGAGGGTGGGAGGGTTCTTGAAAGCTGGCATTCCTAAATTATTAGTTAGAACAGAATTTATTTATGTATTCATTTGTTGGTAATTTTTATTTACATTCTGTTTTACCTTCTTTTGGCTCAACTGGTCAGACTGCCATCCAGGCACCAACGCCTACTGCCATCTACCAAACCATGGAATCTCCTCCGACTATATGTCCCACTGGACTTCCATGCTCACAAGCCCTGGTAACCCCCAAGATGCCCCCCCAATATGGGTCCCCGCATCTCAGTGGGCTATATCTCTTCTTACTTTGCCAACTATCTGCGGAGTCCTTGGCAGCCAGTTTGGAACAGAAGTGAAGCAAGGACCTGTGCAGGTCATGGGAAGCTGGCACGGTTTCTTCCTCCTCCTGCCTATAGGTTTTTCCACTTTTACCCCCTTCCCTGAGCATACATGCATGCACACATAAAAGGCTGTCAGGTGATAATCACATGACATGCTGGCATCCGTACATGCTCCCCACCGTGAGCATGCCATGTCTACTGACTGTATTGTCACCAGTGGGGGCAGTGCACTGGAAGGCAGCACACACGTGCCACAGAGGAAAGCATCTTGTGAGACTCCCAATCCTCTTTCCTCCCGCTCCCCACCCCTCCCGACAACACAGGGTCACTGGCATTGCGAGAACCATGCCCGCAGGCTGGCCTCAGTTGTAATATTTGACAAGGAGCCACATGCTGCGCCGCCACAGCCTGTTTACAAAGTACCTCCTTGGGGTGGGTATTACTAAGGGAGGAATGTCGGCCAGGACACTGGCGAAACCCCCCTATGGATCTTTGCCTTCTACTTGGACAGTCACCAGAGATGGACAAAAGGGACCTCGTTTTCACATCTGATCCAGTGAAAGGCACCTCACTAGTACTGCACCACAGTGTCAGTATTTAGTTTCAGCCACGTTCCTGGCATGGGAATAGAACCCATGGCCTTCTGATTTCCTGTCCCCAGAGGTGAACATGCAATCTACTGAGCCACTTGACACTGCTATTTGGTTTTATACAACACCATTCATGCACACTGTATCCCAAAGCGATGAAACAGATACTCAGGGTGCAGGGACTGTAGGCACTACACATGCAGCAGCCATTAAGCTCACTAATACTACTCCACACAGCTATACTGCATTACAGCCTGTATTACTATTGGGGCATGCTGGCCAAGACACCGGGGAGAATTCCTCTACTCTTTCAACAAGTGCCATGGGATCTTTAGCTTCAACTAGGATTGCTACCAAAGACAGGCAGAAGGGATCTTGGTTTAACATCTCATTAAAAGGACAGCACCTGGCCGGGACAGTGGCATTGCAGGCTGAGGCGTTGGGGGCCCCACCTCCTGCCTTACCAACAACCTAGGTTCAGGAGGACCAAGCATCCCAAGGACAGCTCTCCTCCCTTGGTTTGGGGGGGGGGGGTTACAGCATACCACTGCTCGTCTGCCCCCTGGAGGAATTCTGATGGCAGTGCAGTGGGATCATACAGGGAGAGGGACTGCACACAGGACGCTAGAGGTGTCTCCACGGAGGAGTATGCACATCATGTCCATGACATGCATGGTGGTCCCTAGGGTGAAAAAGGGGAAAAACTCCCCGGCCGCAGGACGATACCCAACCGCCCCCAGTAACCAGGCACCTCTGAGGAGACCCTCTGGTAGAGGGTGAGAAGGAGCAAGTTAATCCTTGGAGAAGCTGAGTGATTGGGGGGTGGGAGTCCATCAGAGGGGGCAAGCCGGTGGCCAAGGGCGGCCGAATGATTAAAAGAGAAAAAAAAAAGGACAGCACTGCAATCCATGGCTCAGTACTTGCCCCAAGTTCCTGGTGCTGAACATGAACCCACAATCCACAAACATACGATGAAGCCAGCAGAATAAGGATATTAGGTCCATCAAGTCTACTCATACTGCAGCATCCTCAGTACCAGTTACGGACTCTGCCCCCTTCTCCAACCAGCCCCTCCCCTGTGATCCTTATTTTCCCCTTAACTCCATCCCAGTCTCTCTTGAAGCTGCCTACCATTTCCAGCAAATCACTTCCTTGGGAAGCCGATTCCACCCTGCCACCACTCTCTCCGTGAAGAAATGCCTCCTGGACTCTCTCCTAAACTTCCCCCCTTCCAACTTGAGACTGTGCCCCCTTGTGTTTCTATTCCCACTGAGCCAGAAGAAACCTTCCACGTCCACCTTATTTATTCCTTTCAAATAGGTCTCAATCATGTCCCTCTTTCTCTCCCCTCCTCCAGGGAGAACATGTTCAGGCCAGGGACTCCAACCTCTCTGCATACAGAAACATAGACTTTGACGGCAGATGAGGACTGCTTGGCCCACCCAGTCTGCCCATTTCCCTATCTAGTTAACCAACAGCCTACTTCCTCCTATCCTCCCCACCAGGACTGCCTCAGGAAGGCTATTCCATGCGTCCACCACCCTCTCTGTGAAAAAATACTTCCTTGTGTTGCCCCGAGCTGTCCCCCCCCCGTATCTTCAAATTGTGCCCCTTGTTCTTGCACATCTCTTTTTCTGAAACATGTTACCCTCTTGGACTTTGTTGATTTCCTTGAGGTACTTGAAAGTTTCTATCATGTCCCTCCTCTCCCTCCTTTTCTCGAGGGTACATATTAAGCTCCTTTAGTGTCTTTTCATATGGCTTCTGGTGCAGGCCCTGCACCATTTGAGTTGCCTCCATCTGGACTGCATCCATCCTATGTCCTTGTGGAGATGGGGTCTCCAGAACTACACACAGTACTCCAGATGGGGTCTCACCAACTGTCTGTACAGATGGATAACAACTTCCTGTTTTCTACTTGTGATGCCTCTCCCTATGCATCCCAGCATCCCCCAGCTCTCCTTACTGTCTTCTCACATTGCTTGCCTACCTTTAGGTCATCTGATATGACTACCCCCAAGTCCCTTACCATTTTTGTTGTTGTTAGTACCTCCCTCTCCCCATTGTGTACTCTTCCCCTGGATTTTTGTTTCCCAGGTGCATTACTTTGCCTACCCTGTTGGTCCATAATCATCTTTGTTGCCCTCCTTTGGACGGTCTCCAGCAGATTTACGATCTTTTTAAGGCATGGACACTAGTACTGTATGCTATACTGCAAATGTGACCTCATCAATGAGCTGTACCGTGGCAGTATTACCCCCTCCTGCTTACTGCTGCCCCCCCAGCAATACAGCCTAACATTTTATTTGCCTTTGCTGCTGCTTTCCTACACTGATTGTGTAGAATGCTTCAGGTTGCTAGTGACCATCACCCCCAGGTCCTTCTCCTCTTAGATGTAGCTACCTAGACTCCACCCATGCTGTACTCAACTCCTCTGTTTCTTAGCTCCAATGCGCATAACCTCACACTTCTTTGCATTGAAGCCAAGTCACCAAACCCTGGACTACTTCTCTAGTCTTTCTAGATCTTACCTTATGTCCTGTATCCCTCTTACTGTGTCTACCATCCCACAGAGCTTGGTGCCATTTGCAAATAAGCAAATTTAGCCCTTAATGCCATCCCGAATATCACTGATTAAGACATTACAAAGCCTTGGTCCAAGCATCGATCCCTATTTTTCTAATTAAATTTTTCTGTTAATCTAATTGAATTAGCTTAATAAAGGAAATCATCTAATCCAAATAAAAAATGATTTTGCTGGTTTTGTATCAGATTAATGTTGTAACAGTATGATTTCTGCTGTTGCCGGTTCTGGGACTCACCTGAAAACAAGACAGTTCGTCTACCTCACAGGGCTCTATCCTGACATGTGCATTTAAAACAAGAATGACACCACATTTCTCACAGACTGGGCTACGACAGCTAAGCTTTATTCACTCAGAACTCAAGTATCCAGTGAAGGAGGGCTGGAACACAAATCCGTAACATTAGCCCCTCAACCAACAATAAAGGGATCTCCACAATCACAATTGGGGGGAAAAAAAAAACAAAAAAAAATGCCAAGTAAACCATCATGCCAGTTCAGCCTCAACAGTAAGGAGAGAGCAGAAATGTGAGCTGAGCAAGTGTGTTCACACAGATTACAATATATATATATACACATATATAGTGTTACATAGATGGGACTTTGTCCCTATAGAATTAGTTAACAGTTATTTCCCTGTATACCCATTTCTTTTGTACAGGATTGTGATAAAAACTAACAGTGATCATCCAACTATATCATATAAAATGGAAGATGGGCAAGTCTGCTGTACTTGGAAATCAACCCATCAAAGGGTACTCTTGGCTTTATGATTTGGTTAGCCCCCCTCAATGGGTTTATTTCCTTGCATACCACACTTGCCCATCATTTATTCCACATATAGATAATACACACACACACACACACACAGTCAAACAAAAACAGGCATTGTGCACAACCACACACACAGACATACAAACACACCATGCACGACCACAGAAAAAGCAGGCATGCACACGTGCCATGTACAACCACAGCTAAGCAGCTGTGCAAAGACACACTATTCTTCCCAACTACACACACACACACACACACACACACACACACACAGACACTAAACACACTCTGTACAACCACAGCCCAGCAGACATGCAATGTGCACTATCACAGACACACAAAAACACACGCTGTGCATAACCACACAACTGTGTGCTCCAAGAGCGAGCGTAAGTTTTGAAAGTACAGTATCTCTCCTTCTTGTACTCAGCATTCCACAGGGCAAGAAACCTCATCCATCTCAAATCCGACTGGGCATTTGTTTCTAAAGACTGCATCACAGTGTGGAGCATCTGCAAAACCTCCACAAATGCAAAGTATCCAGCAGGAAGCTGCCTACAATATTCTTTCAGGATTCCCTTTTCAGAACTGAAACAGCTGCAACCTAGGCACTCTGTCAAGACTGATACAGCTGCTATTGAATTAACAAGCTCATTTACTCAACTCCCCTGAACTACAAAAACAATTAAAAAATGTCCATTTCATTTTTTTTGTTACCTCAGAAGATCAAAAGATAGATGATAAACCTTAAAAAACATAACTTTTTTCCTTAATAACAAGTGTGAAACCCACCTGGCTTGATAATGACAGTCGGACACAGAAAAGCCTGGAAGCTGGAAGCACAAAGTTCACTGACCGTCCCCATTGTGTGACAAATCTGAACTAATCCAGACTCTGGTGTACACGAGCGTTATTAATTCTTCTCTCTGTCTCTCTCTTCCCCTCTGCACGCTCGTTTTGCAAAGCCCATTAGCTGCAGGATTCCCAGTTCCTCTTCTGGTTTGCTAACATTGCAGCAAGCAGTTTTTTTTCCGTCTCTCTCTCTCTCACTTCCACCTCCAGCGCTGCCTCTTCGTTTGGAACATCCCCCACACACACACACACAAACACGCGCGCACACCGATGAATGCAAAGATAATACGAGCCCCTTAGGGCAAGAACCCCCCTTTTCTCTCTCTCCCCTCCCCATCCAACACTGCTCACTAAGTGCTCTCTAGTTCAGGTCCCTCTTTCCTGACCTTGGCTTCACATATACACACTAAAAGGGGGGGATAAGAGTGAGAGAATTAAAGCCCTTCACCTACAGAGAGAGAGAGATCCAACAAGTGTCAAATGCACAGCCGTTGGGACACGATTGGCAGCGTCAAACAGCAGCATGTTACGCAGGGACCTTCATCAACTGACTTTAAAAATACATAAAGACACACAGATATATCTGCTACATTTGACAGAGGTATGCACATATCTACTACTGTGACTGCTAATGTGCCTTGAGAAGTGGGAAGTGGCTTTAGCTATCTTGCTGTCACTGCTGATTCTGTTAGTCTGCGTTGGCAATCCAGATGGGGATGAGCCAGGAGACCCTTATAACTATAATTTAGTCCAACAATGAAGCTGCTTGACACCAAGACTCTTGGAGCCCACACTTCCCTTCCTCTCAGCCAATCACAATAAAGTAGGTTCCAAACAAATGCACACCACCACCGGCTGGCGCAGAGTACTCCAAAAAGTGACTGATTTAGTTGATTCGGACAGATATTGGGACTCCAACCCCCATACAAGTTTCCCACCCCCTCCCACTCTCCCTGATCATCACAAACAGCCTGTCAGAGATTTTATCTGTTTTCAGTAGCCTCTTCTGTAGCTTCCCCAGCTCTCAAGTACCCACTGAACACTGTTGCATAGCAACAATACTGTGTGAGGTAGGTGCCGTGCAAAATGCATGGCTGAACTGACATGCAGGCACCAGAAGGTGGTGGGGATGCTAAATACACCTGTTAATGAAGGGGTGTTGGGAGCAGCAATTCGGAGAGTGAAATGATAATTAAAAAAAATAAAAAAAAAAACACAAACAACAAAAAGTTGAAAATTGGAAACTAAAGCAAAAATCGTGAGGCAGCATGGTCTAGTCGCTAAAGCACTGACTCGGGAACCTAGGTTCAAATCCCACGAGAGTCGCTAACTCAATGCAAAAATCGGAGCAAGTCACTTAACATCTCAATGCTTCTGTCCACCCAGCTCTAAAAATTACCCCGGTAAACGCAGGACAATCCCAGGTAACCGCTGAACAATGCTAGGTAAATCAGTTGCCAGACTAAGATCGATAACTGGAAATGGCTATTTTCTGTTCAGGACCACAACAGTGTGAATTCTTACTAGTGAGTTGGCTATCAGAGGACTTGGAATCTGAACTCTGATCAAAAAGGAAAATCAGTGTCTGCCTGTACAGTCAGAGTCCGACAGGTAGACTCTGTGTACTTCGGAAGTCATATAACCAAAATATTTTATAAAATGTTCATGGCTTTTGGGCTTACTTTACCAATTTTAATTCCAAACAGTCAAGATTTTCTTTTCTTTAGTGTTTTCTCCTTCACTGCCTGTCCTCACAGTTCTTAAGCCTGTACCTGAGTGCAGTATTCGGGGACTGTACTACTGGGGTGTGTTGTCCTTCAGATGAGACGTTAAAATCGAGGTCCCTTCTACCCATCCTGGGGCTGTCCTGGTGGGTGTCCAGGTGGCAGTAAAAGAACCCAGAGCATTCTTCGCAAAGAGAAGGGGACATTCCCGGGGTCCTGGTCAACATTCCCCTTCCCACAAAACTGCTCCAGGCTGTGTGTGGGTGTTGATGTGCAATATGGCCACCACCACACATTCAGTCACTTCACTACCAGTCTAGCATTGCTTGTAAAGCACTTTGGGATACTGTGGATGAAAAGCGCTATATCAAATCTGATTCTTTTTCTTCTATGTCAGTTATTGAGCTCCCCGGCCCAGCGACTACTATCCCGGCAGGGATCTATGTGGAGTGGAACCAAAGAACACCAATAGCCACCAACCACTACCCAGTAAAGGGTCTATGCAGTGCTGGACCCGAGAGTCCCAAAAGCCACTAACCACTGCGCCGGCAGGGGTCTATGCAGTACAGGACACAAGAGTGCAGACAGAAAACAATCCCTATACCAGTAGGGATCTACACAGTGTGGAACCTCAGAGTGCTGACAGTCATCAACCATTACCCCAGCAGGGGTCTATGGGGTGCGGGACCTGTGAGTATGGACAACCGCTACCTTGGCATGAGTCTGTACTCTCTAGTTCTGCACTGCACAGACAGCCACCAATCACTACCCAGGCAGGGGTCCATGTGGTGAGGAATTTGACAGTACCGACAGCCATCAACCACTACCCCAGAAGGGATCTATGCAGTGCATGATGAGGACCAGAGAATACAGACAGTCATGAACTGCTACCATGATAGGGGTCTATGCAGTTCAGAGCCCAAGAGTATAGACAGTCACCAAACGCTGCCTTGGCAGAGGTCTGTGCGGTGCGGGACCAGACAGTATCCACAGCCATCGACCACCGATGTGGCAGGGGTCTATCTGGTGCGGGACCCAAGAGTACTGACAGCAACAAACCATTATCCTGGCAGAAGTCTATGTGGTGCGGGACTCAACAGTACAGACGGCAGCCAACTCCCACCCTGGTAGGGATCAATGCAGTGTGGGACCCAAGTGTACCAACAACCAGCAAAAGCTACCATGGTAAAAGTCCATGCAGTGCGGGAGCCAAGAGTACTGACAGCCAATGACTACTACCCCAACAGGGGGTCTCTGCGGTGCAGAACGTAAGAGTACCGGCAAACACCAACTGCTATCCAGCAGGGGTCTTTGCGATGTGGGATTGAGAGCACTGATTGCCACTAACCACTACCACAGCAGGGGTCTATGTGGTACAGAACCCAAGAGTGCCGAGAGTACAGACAGCCATCAGCCGCTACCTTTGCAGGGATCTATGCGGTACAAGACCCGAGAATATAGACAGCAAAACTGCTACACTGGCTGGATCAATGCGGTGCGGGACCAGTGAGTACAGACAGTCATCAAACGCTGTCCTGGCAGGGTCCATGTGGTGCAGGACCACAGAGTACCAACAGCAACTAACCTTTACCCAGCAGGGATCTCTACGATGCAGAACCCAAGAGTACAAACAGTAACCAACTACTACCCTGGCAGGGATCTTGGCAGTGCCAGACCCAAGAATACAGACAGCCACCAACTGCTCCCCCACTGCAGGAGTCTGTATGGTTTGGGACCTAAAAATACCAATTGCCACCAGCCCTTACCATGGCAGGGATCTATGTGATGCAGTACCGACAGCCACTAACTGCTACCTTTGCAAGAGTCTATGTGGTGCAAAACATGAGCGTACAGACAGCTACCACACTACGCCGGCAGGGGTCTATGTGATGCACGATCACAGAGTACCAACAGTCACCAACTGCTACACCAGCAGGGATCTATGTGGTGCAGGTACCAACAGTACCAACAGCCACTAACCGCTACCTTGGCAGGAGTCTATGCAGCGCGGAACCGGAGAGTACAAGCAGCCATCTTTTAGATGGCAGTGAGAGTTTACTTTTTTTTTTTTTTTAATTAATTTGTAGTTTCTTCTCCACCCCTGGTGACCACCCAGCTCTGTCACCTCATCTAGGCCCCAACTTTCAACCACTGAGCCTTCCCCATGAGGTGGAGAAACCAATGGGTGGTGAGGGAAGGGCATGGTAGGTCCATTAAGCTTGCTCTCAAGAACTGCTCGCATGCAAGGGCACCAAAGAGTGTGCATGCACGTAATCGTATGGTGCTGTGTGGAACTGGCCAGTGTCCCCCCCCTTTGCCACTACAAGCTGCACAGCCACCTGTGGACATTGAGTGGCAGTGTTCCCTCGGAGTAAGGCTCCCACTCCGAAAAAGGGGTGTGTCCACTCAGATGCTCAACACCCCTCCCCCTCCAGTCATCCCTGGCTTGTCCTCCGACAGCCTGGGTGCATTACCGAACCTGGGATGTCAGCATCAATTTTAACTTCTTCTCCCATGATTTCCCACTTCCTCAGTGCCATCTTGCAACAGCCTGTGTTGGCCTCATGAGCACTAGTCTCTCCTGTGGCAGGAGGGTGAATCATCCGGGGCTCAACGACAGAGGCTGCTGCTGTGGCGCACACAAGGTGCTTCCCTTGCTGTTAATTTTTTTTTTTTTGTGTGTGTGTGTGTGTGTATTCTTTTTTCCCCCTCCCTCATGCACTGGGACTTGCTCCTCCTTCAAGCCACCTAGTACCACCAGCGAGCCCTTCCTGTAGTTCCTCCAGAGCTGCCTACCTTATATTTGCAGCCTTCCTTCAGGTTAGCCCGGCATATCCCTTTGCCGGGAGGGCACCCCTCCTTCGAAAGGGAAGGCACCAGCTGCGGAACTCCAGCACACTATTTTCTTTCTTGCCTGTGTGCTGCTGAGGCGGACGTTACTCTGCCAGGATTGCTTAAGGGCATTGTTGGGGACGGCCGCCGTCATCCGGCCGATCCCAGTGCAGTTTCCGCTTTTTCTGTGGTGTTCCTTAGGTAATCCTTTGCCTCCCTGCTTCCACCGGGAGCCACTGCAGAGCAACCATGCATCCCCAACCCACCCCAAGGGAGGACAGCAGTCCCACGGAAGCTCAATCCTACCCCTTCACCTTCCGACCTCCGGCGCCAGAGTCCATTCCCGAACCCATGTCGCTGGCATGGTTCGAGGTGTGGCGTCCAGCTCGTCAGCCCTCTGCACCTCCAGGCCGGTTGCTGTTCATTTTTTAATGCCATTTTATAACTGAATCTATAGCACAGCACTGCAGGCAAAACAAGCAGGGCGAAATGTGCTGCGCTGTGGAAACCCATTCAGAGAACTAAAGTTCTGTTGCTATTAAAGCTGAGAGATTGATGTTTCTATACAGGAAACTGCATGCTTAAGCTTTATTTAATACATTTATTTAATTCCTAGAATATCGAGAGTTTTAGTTTTGAGAAGCTAAAACAGGTCCCTGTAGTTTTTTTCCACCCTGCCAAAAGCCACTGGGTTTGAATGTTGTAGTTTGTCTTTGCTTAAGACTAATATTTCAGCTTTTTGGACTCTTTCCCATTTCCTTTCTGTGCACAGCCTCATTCTTCAGAGTTACTCTGAGGATCTGAAACTTGACTAGGTGTGATCGATTCCACTTCCTACTCCACTTTAAAATATTTTCCCGTGGCTGCCTTGTTTTTGCAGGGCAGATATATACTGAAACAATCTATTAACACACTTTTAATTAAACCAATGACCCTGCTGAATGTCGCTGAAAAATGTACACTTTCCAAATCATTTGAGACATAAAGTTATTTTTGCTTCCTATTTATAGATTTTAAAGATACCCTGTATATACAGTTTTCATTTCTCTGGAACCCTCCACCCCGCATACAGACTTTTTTTTTTTAAATCACCATTTCTCTGTATTTTCCTTGTTCTGCTAGCACCTGCCTATCATACCCTGGTATTAAACCTTCCTGTGGCTGGAGTCCTGTCTAGCTCCATTCTTGCTGCTTCCGGTGCTGCCTGCTGCATTCTGCTGTTACCCAGCCAAAACCTGCACACACTGGGGGAATAGCCGCTGAGCAGGAAACCACAGGGACACCTGCACACTGTGGAGGGATGAAATATATGTTCCTGATACACGGCATGTAGCCGGAGGGTACAGCACAAGGACAGCACGAGTACTGGGAGAACAGGCACAGCAAACATGAGGACGGAGCCAGGTGTCAGCTCCCCCATGCTCTCCCACCAATCAAACCCAAATCACCACACTGTGTTCAGAAAGCAGGACGAGTGTGGGCCCAGTGAGAATGAATCCCACTCCCCAGGGCACAAAGGGTCCAGCCATTCTCAGATTAGAGGCAGCAATCCCAAGATGATGCCTCCCATGCACACTGTCAAGGGTCCCTTACAAACTGCAGGGAGCCCATTCTGGAAAAAATACCTTATTTTTATGGGAACGCATGGTGAGGAAAGTAACATACTATAGTAACATGGCAATTTAAGGAAAAGACTCTAGATCCATTAAGTCTGCCCCTGCCCCCTCCCCGCCACTTCGAAGAATGTTGCACATACCTGCTTGTGATGTCTGTTTAAAGAGAACCAATCCTGGCTTGTATATGTTTAATGCATTTAGTGCACTCCGGTACATAAATCCTAGATCTGGTCTTACTTTTTTGGTTTTTGCTTTCCCCGCGATGCAGTTAAATGCTTTATTTTTGTGCAGCACCAGAAATCCGCAGTCATCTCGATCCCGCTTCTGTCTCTGTGCAGCGCTGCAGTGTGACGTCATTATAGGGAGACTGTAACCTACAGTGCCAGTCATGATTACGCTCCCTGTACTGATCACGGGTAACTGAGATGGCTAGCGACTCCAATCCTCATGAAAGTTATACGAGCAGCAGTAACTCCGTGTCCACATCTCCGTCTAACACTGCAGATGCGGACAATTCGGGCAGTTTAGATAGTGAAGTTGAAAACACCCACCATGTCTTCGGCATCCTGCCCGATCAGTTTGAGCCCGAGATTGAGAGAGTGGAGCCGAGCGGGACACAAGCTACACAACAGGACTCTGGGAATGTAGTGTCTGCCACAATGATTTGTCATGGTGAATATGACTCCCCTCATTAAAGATACTTACTGACGTGTTTCTTTATGGGGGGGTATTGAGAAATGAGCGGCTTGCTCTCAGGCTAATATTAGTGAGGAGCTGCTCAGCTGTCTTAGCGTCTGCTATACACAGAGAGGCAGACATTCTACTTTTTTTTTTTTTTTTTTTAAAACAGACCTATGGCAGCAGATGTATTTAATTATATTTATTCCCTGTTGCTGTTATTGCAGGGAATGGTGGGACTTTGTGTTATAAAGCAGGAGTCACAAAGTCATTAACCCAGTGTTGTCATTCAGTGGGAGAAGGGAACCAAATGGTGTCCATACAGTGAAAGATACCCAAGCTATCATTTACGCATGGCATTGCACTGTATGCATTAGAGCAACAGAAACCAGCATTGGTTATCTTGACTGCCTCACCAGTTAACCAATTCATCCCCAAATATATAAATAAACCCCCATGTGTCTGTCTACGATTGCGGACATTTACATTTTTCAAGAAACACTGAGGTGACACGTGCAGCTTGGACTTGACAGCTGCATGGGAAAACGGCACTTCTGAGCCACTAGGCAACACGAATGAACCCCTGATGTAGGTCGTGGAAATAAGCAGTCATTCCCTAATGTCACTATCCAATTTGGTGTACCAAAGCTTCAGTATCCATACTTGACAATCCTTTTGTAGATGTGGACGTAGGAAATGACTGCTTAATCAAGGTCACAGCTGTAGAATGGAAGCTCATCCTATTTGCGCATAGCGAGCACGGCAGTCACCTGCTCACACTACTTCCACATAGAGAGCACGGCAGTCACATTTCGTAGACTTTATTCTACACAAATTCAGACAACACACTAACATTTATTATGCACAAAAGGGTCAGTCATTTAGACAGGGAATGAAATGTGCTGCAAAGTACAGGAAAACCAAGGAGATCACAGGACAACTATTACTACCATATGTCAGCAATCAGGATTACCGCACCACACTGTACTAAGCATTACTCTATCGTGACATCACAACACGAACAGTCCCAGCTCAGAGCAGCTTGCAGAATACTCTGCAGCAAAACTGGAAGGGTGCGGTACAATTCAGGCATTAATTTTATTAAGAAAACGATTGCAATCTGCAGCAAAAGACCGACTGCTAGCATTAGAAGCAAGGTATGAAGCTTACCAAACAGTAAAAATGATTTTTGTTTTGACCAAGAATGGTTCTCTTTAAAGGGCTACCACTAAGGAATATACCATAGACAATACAACCACATGGAACCATAACGCGGCAAATGCTTGGTGAAAATTACATGAAATGCATCAATAACACCTTCTCAAACTGGCCAAAATGGCACTTATGTAGTCACAGTTCTGCCCTTATACTGTAATTTCAGTAAACACTTCCTTCAAGTCTTGAAACCAAAACTGAAATGCATATGAAACAAACTCTATACCACTGTGCAGCTTATCTGAAACACTGAAATATCCCAACTTAGTCCAGCGTTTGTAAAATTAAGAATGCACAGAACCTCAGTGCTTACCAGTACAGACAGGATGGTGCGCAACAGACAGATTTATGTCTGCATGGGAGTAGTGTGCTCTCCTGCCCATTTCCGTTCCCAGCCACTGCAGCAGAAAGGAAACCCAAGGATATCTCTCTACCCATCGCCGCCATGAGGTCTGTGGCATGGCAGCCACCATCTTAGCGCTTCACTGTCACACTGCACCACCAGAAGTACCATATTATGCACCGACTTATTCATCGCAGAATTATATATGATAGTTGCATGGGATGCTACAGAGAAAATGCAGAGTATCGCTGAAGTGGAACAACAAATAAGCAGGTATGAAAAACAAATCTAAAATGACTATCCTCTTCCCACTACCGCCCCCGGTAACTGTTAAAGGTCATATGATGTCACAAATGATTAGGATGACGGCCGGTACACCCCTTCAGGTCGACACCCTGATGGCAAAACAGGAAAAAAAAAGACCATTACGGCAACATTCGTGGTAATGGTCCTTTTTCCGTGTTTTGCCTTCCCCTAAGTGTCCCGCTTCCCTCGACCAACTCCAACCTGGAGTTGGAATCCTAAAGTCCGGGGGCACAGACCCCACAGAAAACAGTTTAACAGGCGGCACATTACCTTGTTGGTATTGTGCCGCCGCTTGTGGGGCGCTGCATTTTCACTGTCGACTTCCCTTGGTGTTTCCGATGACGGCTACTTGTTGAAGAAACACTGCGAGTCTCTAAACCCCACTCAAGTTTTTATGAAAGCAAAAAGTCACTGACCCATCTCGATCACCAGGTTGGGAGGTGGAAACCATGTCATGGTTCAACATAGTGGACAATGTAACAAGATCCCTCTCGAGAAATGACAGTTACGAGTCCTCTTGGTCCCTTCCTGCTCCCCCGCATCCATAGGGTTAATTTTTTTTAACTTAGTTTTTATTAAACATTCATTCATCAGTGACACATTTTTACAGGCGATACATACAGAGGAAATGCATCACAGTTTTACAGTGTTAGTAAAAAAGAAGCACTGCTTTATTGTACCATGTCATTTTGTTTTAAAGTTCACCCATGCTACTGCACATATGTTCATCCATCCACAGGTACAAGAAATGGCATCTTCCACTCACCCCACCAACACTTGTGCCTGTGTCCTTTGTTTGGGTCCTTCTGTTTTTTTCTTGATGAAGGGGTGGGCTTCTGTGCTCCCTGGTTCCAGGGGTTTGGTGGGTGTCGATACTGACCTCCTTTATTATTTAGGTGTTCATCACATTCCTTCCTCTGCTCCCCTCCACTTTCTGTTTTCCCATGCAGTGATGCAGTCTTTCACGCTTCAGGGAGGTCCACAGGGTTAGTTTTATTCAGGTTTTCTGCAAAGGCACCAGCCGACTTGGGATCCATGAAACAATATAACTTTTGCTCAATAGTAAATTGTGATCTAGCAGAAAAGCTCAGGCAATACTGTACCCCTGCTTCAATCACCTTCGCCATGCGCCTTCAAAGGCCTTTCTTCTAAGCCATGTTGCATAGGAGTAGTCAAGGAACAGCAGGATTTTTGTGCCGTCAATATTGGCTGCTTGTTTTCTAGTGGCCCTTATAATAGTGTCTCTGTCCCCCACTGGGTCCATTACCGTAAGAATTTCCCTGGGCTCCTCTGGGGTTAACCCGGTATGCCTTAATAATTTGAGAAGGGTGTCGAGAGTTCAACTGCCTCCAGGAGCCATCTCTCTAAAAACATGGCAGCATTTACCCCTTCTGTACCTGCTTCTTCACTGAAGTCGCAGCGCCACCAAAGGTTTCCCAGTCACTGCTATCAATTCTGTCATTACTACCACCTAGCCTTCCACTTTATCTTCAGCAAGAACGAGTCTTCCTGTGTAGGTATCCAACTTTTTCTCAATCCACTGGTTGGATTAAATTAAATGCAGGATCGTCTGGTGCAGGCTCTCGTGGGTGGCCGGTGCTTCACTATTGCAGGAAGCTGCTGATGCAGGGACTCCAGTCTTTTTTTTCCCCCACCCCATTGTGCTTTTTACCTGCAGAGGCAGGATCTCAGTCCTGTCCCCACCCCTTGCAACCGGTGCTCGCCTTCCTCAATTTTCCAGGGGCTAAGTCCCCCATGGGCTTCCCCATGGCAGAGCCAGGAGGGGGAGAGCCATCCCCCTCAACAATCCAGATCCCACTGGAAGCCGAGCAGCAGCGTGGGCAGGGCTTCATGAAACCTCCCCCAAGGAAGGCTGGGATAGCCAAAGCACCAGGGATAGTTTGCAGCTCAAGCAAGCAGACAAGAACGTTTGCATCAGCATTATATTTCAGTCCTTCTGCTCTGTCACGCTGTGTCTGCTATGTATTTTAGCCTTTAAGAATGTCTGAGCAGTAATTATAATATTTTGCATTTTTAGGTTTCCATTTGTGCTCTTTGTCTCTCAGAGTGCTGCACTTGCTGGGAGTAAGTGTGTGTAGTGGAAGAGCTGGCTGCCCTTTGGTGCAAGGCACTGGACCCTGTGAACGCTGCTGCAGCATCTTCAAGGAAGAGCTTCATGAAGCCTGCCTTCCTCAATTTTCCATGTTTTCCCACTTACCGCTGCTACACCAATGCATCAGTACGTGTGTGGAGGTGCAAATGTCCTGCAGAATCAAGGACTCACCATTTCAAGACACTTGCTGACCTGCAATATAACGGGGCTTACAGCCGGTGGCAGTCAGAGGCTGAGATGGCTGGCAACCCCTCCCCTTGAGACAACAGCAGTCCCTAGGACAAGTGATCTTCCCCAACCCGCTGAACCCCAGCAGCCCATGTTCATTCTCAAACGCGGGTCACTGGTGAGGTAAGGCATTCAACGCCTCAGCCCTCCACCCCACTGAGCCAGCCTTGGGTCTCTGGTCTCTCAGAATGCCCTGGAGCCAAGGAGCCCAATGTTGTTGCTCCCTTTGGCCTCCTCGCCTCTACAAAGCAGGTCATTCGAAGTAGTGTTCGTTAATCTATGTGGAATGTTGAACTTCAATTGAAAAAAATAAGATTAAAACACTTTTTGAACTATTTTCAGTCCAAGTTTGAAAGACCTCCTCTACAAGCATCTAGCCTGCTGGTCTGCTAAGTTCTGCCACCCCAAGACTTCACTGAAAGCAAATATAAGAAGTTGGGGAGTAAATACTGGCATACTGTTGGACCCTTGCTCCCCACATATTTCCTTACCAGTAACTTTAGTTGTGTGTAGGCTCCGTCCACAGGCAGTCAGATGGTATGAAACTTTTATGTAGTGTCAATGAGCCCCAGAAGTCACTAGATGGGTATTACAGTGGAATTCCCTGCATTAGGTGAATGTGCTTTTAAATAACCCAGTACTTAAGGTGTCTTCCTATTTGCTGTAAGATGGCGGATCAATTTTAATATCTTGTTATTAACCTCTAAGCCCTATATGGACTGGAACTCCATTAATTTAGGGAGCTTCTTGCAACTCGCACCAATGCCCAAGATCTAGGATAGAACAGTTACTCACCTTATTAGTAGATCTTCGAGAGAATCTTCTGTATTGGACAACACGTTTGGAAATGTAAGCTGGCGTCTGGACCATCCAGAAACTTTTGCCAAGCTGGGGGCCACCCATGATGTTGTACAACGTTAGTGCCTACAAAACTGGGTGGCCCCTTGCTCCTTCGTTCCCTGCCAAAGATAAGCTTGGAGGGCCATTTACCATGAGGAACCAGGAGATCACCCCAATACCAGGCACACAAGGAGAGGCATGGGACTGGAAAGAGAAGACATAGAAGACCAGTATGAGCATCTTCTGCAAATACAGTGGAACATCTTGCCAGCTTATACCTCAGATAGGGGGAAAGGGGGTGGGTGCGCTGTGGCCCAATGAAGCAGATTTTCTCAAAGATGTATTCTTATGGTAAGTAAATGTTCTAGCTTCATCAAGGGCATCTCTGCCACTGGACTACACCTTTGGAACGATTTCCAAGCACTACAAAGTAACCAGGCAGGATGGCAAAGTCCGATATGAAATCAGGGCAAAAGGTCTTGCAAAACAGTAAGACCAAATCTAGCATGCCTATGTGAGGTGATGTCTAGACTGCAGAGCTTAGTGAAAGTATGCACAGCGCTCCATGTGGCAGCAGCACAAATGTCAGCAGCAGACACTCCCTAGAAACAGGCAACAGAGGTGGCCATACCCCAAGCAGAGTGGCCACGAATGTCATCAGAAGTTCCTTACTGTACTTCCTATAACAAAACATAATATAGGGGGAAAGGGGCTGGCCAGTCACCTGAACAGACACTGCTGAACAACAGGTATGCTCTCTCCTAGGAGTGAACAAGACAAAAAGCTGATGGGACTTTCTGCAGTCCTTTGTGTGATACAGGTAGAAACGCAATGTTCTTTGTACATCAAGGATACAGAGCAGAGCCTCACCCTTGTTAGCATGCTCAGGAGAATACACTGGTAGGTTTACTGTCTGATTCAGCGTGAAATCAGAAACCACTCTGGGTACAAAGTGTGGATTAGTACGCAAGGCTACCACGTTCTTGTGAAAGATCAGGTAGAGAGACTCACGCACGAGTGCCTGAAGTTCAGAAATCCTTAGGGCCGAGGTAATAGAAACAAGGAAAAGTGCTTTCCACTAAAGGAAACATAGTTCGTAAGTTGCAGAGGGCTCGAAAGGAGCCATTTTCTGAAGTATAAAATTGAGGTCCCAGGGCAGAACTGGTTTATGAATCGGGGGATGCATGTGCAAAATACCCTTAAAGCAGCAGTGCATAATAGCGGTGCACATTTTAAAGAATACTTATTTATTCTTAGATTGCCACTTATCTCCAGATTCATGTAATACCCTTCCCCCCCCATTCTGACTCTGCTTTACTACTTTTTTTTTTTTTAACAGCTGAACTAATAAAAGTAGTGCTCCTTTTAATATGGCTCAGACCAGGTTTTCATCAGTATTCTGCGTTGTTTCTGAACACACCATCGTTTAAGATCACTTTATATGTGACTAAAATGAACTAGCAGGCTGCAGACACTGCTCACTGACATTATGGGGCACTATGTGTAAAAAAAAACACAAAACAGCTGAGAATACTGATCAAACCTTGTCTGAGCCATAAAAGGACTGCTCCTTTTTATGTTGTCTTGTGCACGTGCAAGCAACATCTTGTGGTAGCAGGAGAAATGCAGAGGCGTGTCAGTGTTGGCGAATGCAGGGCATGCTTTAGCCGGTGCGTCCCTCATTCCACAATTAGCCAGCATGCTTATGTTGACACAAGAATTATGTAAAGTGCCACCAACTTGAAAGAAATGTGCCACTGCAATCGAAGACAAGCTTGCCATGCAGTGGCACAGATGACACGCCTCCTGTACGTGCCTTTCTATGTCAATAAACATGGCGGTGGAAGGAGCCGCCACCACACAATCCCCAAAGAAAGCTGACATCTGGGTGCAGTCCCCGTGTCGGCATGTCCCCCACCCTCCTCCACATTGTGTGGCACACTGGGAGCCCACCTTAGTGTGCCGCTGCTCACACAAAGTCGACCATGTCAGCATGTCCCCCCCCCACACACCCAGTGTGTGGCAACTGGGAGCCCACCCCAGTGTGGCTAACATCCTCCCCGCCAAAAGTCATGGGGCACACTGGGAGCCCACTGCAGTGTGCCCAACTTTTGCTTTATTTCACCTGTAAAGAAAGAAAACAGTCCCGCAATGTTCGGTTTTTTCTCTACCTGAAAAAAAAAGAAAACGGCCCCTCGACTTGTCCACAGTGCCCCTCCCCCAACCTGCACCCACCCTCTGCACACCCCCCCTCACTCCATACTTACCTCCAGAGGTCCGGCGCTGCGATCTTCGGTGCAGCGGGAACACGTCTGGACTCTTCAAACTACAAAATGAAGAGATGCCGTTAAGCTGTATAATGGCATCGATTGGCGGGGGGGAGTCAACTTAGTGGGATATCTCAGCCATTTTTTTTTTTAATTTTGGATCCAAATTTTCAACATGGGGTTCTTGGGACCCCACCTCATGAACACATGCACTGTCATCCCATTATTCGGTCCCAAAAGGTCATTTCGCGGTCACTGCGTGGAATCACCTTTCGGGGCCGAATAACGAAACAGTGCCACTGTTCATGAGGTGGGATCCCAAAAAGCCTATGTTGTAAATTTGGTGAAAAAATTCCAAAAAATGACTACTACGAGCGTGCACTGCACAGTTTACATATACGCTCGTAACTTCAACAATTTTTAATATTGTCACTCCAGATTTTCAACATTGCCATTTTTTTCACACCTCTTTATGAACAGTACAGCTATCATTTTTCATATCCAGGCCAAAATGTGTTTTCGCACAATGACATGCTCGCTGTGGGAAATCAATATTCGGGACAGATTAACAAAATCACAGTGCCACTGTTCATGAGCGGAAGTCCCAAAATGCCTATGTTGAAAATGTGGTTAACAAAATTCCCAAAATAATTGTGTTACGGGCATGCGTTGCACAGTTTCTACGCATGCTCGTGACTTCACCAATTTTTCTTATTTTCACTCCACATTTTCAACATTGCCATTTTTTTACATCTTCTCATGAACAGTACAGCTGTCATTTTTCATATCCTGCCTGAAATGGGTTTTCACACCTGTGGCGCCAAATGGCGCAGTTGCTGTGCAAAATCTCCTTTCAGCTAATGAACTAACAGTGCCACTGTTCATGAGGTGGGGTCACAAAAGCGCATGTTGAAAATTTGGAGTGAAAATATCAACAAACGCCCAGGGCGTTAGGGTTTCCTACCGTAACACCGCACCCTGTAGAGACTGACAGGCGTCAGGGGTGTGACTTGGGATTGTTGGCTGTAATGCTCATGCCAATCCAACCCCACCCTGCAGCCAGTGACAGGCATCAAGGTGTGCCTTGGACTCTTCAGCCCCAAAGTTCACCCCATTCTCCTATACTGCACCCATCTCAGTGTATTTCTTTATGGAATGGGGTAAGCATAAGGCCCAAAGACTCCAAGGCACACCGCAACACTTGTCGGTGTCTGAAGGGTAGGGTGAGGTGAAATGGCATGAGCGTTATGGCTGACGACCCAAAGGCACACCCCAATGCCTGTCAGTCTCTGCAGGGTGGGGGTGGCGTTGACATCAGTTCAATACTTCACTGCCATTCCTATTATGCATCTCTTTAAGTCCTGCACTACCTATGCCAATGCCAGCAAGACAACATTCGGCATTGACAAATGCTCATTTATGTTCAATGTGTAATAAACTGCTAAAACAGGCTCAAAATTGGAAAAGAAGGGTGTGTCATACAAGTCAGGAGATAAGGGGCTTTCAAACAGAATAAAAAAGTACGGGTCAACATTTTCACTCCTATCATGCACTACTGCTTTAAGCAAGGTAGAGGACACTTAAAATTGTGCCATTGTGTGTCCACCAAGTGCACCTTACTGGAGAAGTACTGCAGACCAGAGTCTGATAAAGACAGGAGGTAGGCTAATACAGTATTAACAGGACACATAAATCGGTCCTCAGAGCAGGAAGTACACCAAATGGAGAAACGCTCCCATTTCAAACAATATGCATATCTGGTGGAAGGCTTCCTAGCAACCAGTAAGGCATCAGCTACCTGGGGAGAAACACAAAATGTGCAATGCCTACGTCCCCAGGAGGCAAGCATGCATGTGGAGGGACAGTAGGTCCAGATGGACTGGGAACCCCGTATACAGGGACAGAAGACCCAGACACAGGGGCAACCAAACTTGATATTCAATTGCCAGATACTGCAGGAGTGGAAACCATTATCTGTCGAAGCCAAAGGAGGGCAACCAGTAGCAGGGTTTCCTGTTCTGCCGCACTTTGAGTAGAGCCCTCTGAATGAGAGGGATTGGAGGGAATGCATTAAAGAACTTCCCCCTCCAGGAGAGGGACAATGCATCTCGCCGAAAAACGACAGACCCTGGAACAAGCAAAAATGTGCCGGTTTTGCACTGTGTGGCGATGCAAAATGGTACAACTCTGGATGACCTCATCTTGCAAAGAGGTTGCCCACTATGGAGGTCAGCAGTTCCCACTTGTGTGCACGAGCAGGCTGTGAGAGAGTGCCCACTGCCATGCCCTCACTGCTTCCCTGCACAGAGCGTACGAGTGCCCCTCCCTTGCTTGTTGATATAGTGCATCACACTGATATTGTTAGAAAGGTAGCCTGGGAAGGCCTGGAGCCCAAGAACAGCCCTAATCTCAAGAATATTGATTGTTGATCCAAATCTTGGTCTGTTCACACCCCCAAATCTGATACAGTCTCAGGTGGGCACCCCAATCAAACCCTGAAGCCTCCATTATAAGGATTTCCTCTGTTGTTGGAGAAAAGAATGGGAAACCCGGCGACAGGTGCAGGGGATCCATCCACTATAGCACAGATTTCTTGAGAGAGAATGTGATGAGAATGACTTGCTCCAGCTCATCCATCAACTGGTCCCACTGCACCTAAAGAATCCATTTGCTGTATTCTCTTCTGGGATGGTTACAATGGCAGCTGCCTTAAGTCCCAGAAGCTGCAGCATAGTCCTGGTGGACACATATTGGCTCCTCTGTACTTGACAGGCCTGAGCTATCAGGGCCTCAGCACTGCCCACTGCTGTGTCCAATTCCACCCCAATATACTGGAGGTGTTGGCATGAAGTGAGAACAGATTCCGGTATGTGATCATGATACCCAGGTCCTCGAATAGTTGTGGAGTTCGGGATACTGTGCACTGGACCACTTCCCTGGACAGGCCCTGCAGAACAGCATCATCCAGATAAGGGAAGACATAAAGCCCTTCCCTCCAGAGGGCTGCTGCCACTACTGTGAAGTATTTGGTAAATACCTGTGGTGCTGAGGATACATCAAAGAGCAATACTCAGAACTGATAATGGCTGTCCTCCAGCACAAAGTGGAGGTAATGTCTGTGGCATGTCCTGATTCTGATAGGAAGGTAAGCATCCTTCATGTACAGGGCATGATCCCAGTCCCCTTTTTCCAATAGGGAAATGACAGCCTGAAAAGACCCGATTCAAAATTTTTTGTTTTCAATGAATTTGTTCAGAGCTCTGAGGTCCATCACTGGATGCAAGTTTCCTGGGGATTTAGTGACCAGAAAGTATCTGGAGTAAAATCCTCTGTTCCTTTCTTTGGGAGGAATGGGCTCTAGGGCCCTTTTCGGAAGCAAGGATGAACCTCTTCCTTCAGTAAGGAGACATGTTCCAAAGGGTAATGAGAAGGAGGTGGAGGGTGCACTGGACATTGGATAACAGTTCCAGTGCATGCCCTTTTTCCACTATTTCCAGGACCTATTCTTCTGTGGGGATCGCCCTCCATTTTGGCAGATGAAGGAAGTTTCTTCCCCCTCCCCGCTCCATATCCCTGGCAGTAGTCATGGAAGGTAAGAAAGTGGGGGAGTCAGAAGGTGCTGGGGGAGGCCTGGCCGCCAGAACCAGAACCTCTGGTTGCCTTGAAGTGGCCACTTTGGGCCTCAGATCTAGCAGGGGGACTGCCTTCTCTGCTACTATATTGTGGACAGGAGCCCCAGCCTCCTTGGCCTGCAGGATTCTGAAAAGCACATCTACCACGACCCCTGAAATTCTGCAGGATCAAGGACTTAACAGACCTCAGAGTCATCTTGGATGATTGCAGGTCCTTTAAGGTGTTATCTGCATCAGTGTTAAACAACCTGGAGCCATAAAAGGGGAACTGAGCCCTGTTTGTTGCAAGTCAGACGCAAAGCCTGTTACTCAGAGCCAGGAATACCTCCTGAGACAGATGACAGAGGCAGCTGACCTAGCATCACCGTCTGAAGCATCGTATGTTGATCTCAATAAAAGTTTTCTAGCATCTAGGGCAGCAGAGACAGCTTTAAGCACTTTTTCTGCAAGGCTGTCTGGCAGAGTTTGAACTGCAGACATTGTCAACTTGCAGAGGCTATTCAGACACTTAATCATGTAAGCCTGGTAGTTTGCAGAGTGCAGCCCTAATGTGGCTGACCTGAACATCCCCTGTCCATTACATCTGATTTCCTGGACTCTGTCAGGATGTAGAGTGTTCATGATGCTAGGAGCTCTAGAGCAGGAGTTCTCAAATGGTGAGGCCAGCCTCCCTGGGGAGGCCCCAGCCTGTTCCAGGGGAGGCTCAAGCAAGTCTGAAAAAGTACTGTATTTAAATATTGAGTTTTATATATTTTGTGTGAAGAGATGAAGCAAACTGAAAGAGGATAATAATAGTACAATAGGTGAATTTTATATATTTATTTACTAATAGGCGACAAAGGAAGGTGAATGAGCCAAGGCTCATTTTAGGTGTACCTGGGGAAGGGCTGGTAGTGAATACATTTCAAAAGGTAACTGCAAAACAATCAAGAAATACACAATGAACAATAGTGCAAACAAATATGAACAATAAACTAACGAGTGGTGGTAATCGATCAATTTGTAGACTGATGGTAGAACAGCCCAAATACAAGGGTTAAGCATAGAAGTGCTAAGAGCAATAGCAGGAAGGAGCAAAGTAATCCCAGAGAAGTTGCTTAGGAGCAAGGACAGAGGGGGAGAGGCAAAGTAGGAAGGTTATTTCATATAGAGAGGAAACAGAGACAGTAGTCTGACACATGAAGGTACTGCAACAAGAGGTAACAATGGTCCAAGAATGAAAATAGTGGAGCAAGCAGGCTGGCCTGTTTTTTTTTTTTTTTGGGGGGTTTACAATAATTTGAATGATAATATTTGTTTATTTTATTTATTTGTTATTCAGATAACACCTTTGAGCACAGGAGCTCTTTTTCAAAGGTTCCATGTTAGTGTAAGACAAAGAACCGAATGTGAGCCAAGTACTCAAAGGGGTCTCAATTTATTTAGGGTGTACTGCGCAAAGTACAGTATGTTATTTTTCTTTGGGGAGATCCAAGATTGTTTCAGTTTTTGTGGGAGGCTCAAAATCTTTTCCATGGATTTGGGGAGGCTCACTGTGACAAAGTCTAAGAACTATTGCTCTAGAGCAATCATAAGCAGCCATGATGACCACAGAGTCCATCTCAGGTGGAGAAGCATACAGAGCTTTACAGATGGAGCAGGGTACTGTTTGTCAGTCTTTCTGGAGACTGCAGGCAAAGTGCTAGGCCCGTGCCAGGCAGCAAAGGTAGCATCCTCTGAGGCAGGGTAGACAGCAGGCACCACAATAGAGGGTGCTGCTGCAACTTCCGAGAACTCTATTACATTTTTCTTACTAGAGTTTTCTTCTCCATCAAATCCCATCTCATCCTGTATTTGCTTGAATAAAGCCTGGAAGGATGCATATTCTGGAGGAGACCTGGTGTTATACACCACAGAGTACTCACTGCAAGGTGACAGTGTTGAGCTGGAAGGAAAACCACCTTCATAGGGCTCCTCTTCCGCACCATCAATGACTAAATCCTCTTCCAGTTCCAGGAAGTCAGGGTTATATTCCACCTTGTCGTTGCCCTAAATGATGATGGGGGCAAGCAACAGATCTGGCGACAGAGGTGGTGGCTGTATCATTGGTGTAGCTGCTATGCTTTTTGTTTCAGTCGATGACAGTGCTGACAGACAAAGCCCTGTTGATGGAACCAGCCCCACCATGGTCAGCAAGGGGAACAGCTGTGTTAACACTTCTGAGAACAACACCAGCATAACCTGGGAGTCGACAATGCCTCATGGAGGAGTTGTGACTGCCATCATCGCCGGATAAAACACAACGATGGAGGCGCATACAGTCCACATTAGGTATGGCCTGCAAGAGCAGGCCCCACCTTGATCTCGCGATGTTCCGGGGCTGTAGCTGATGCCATCAGAGCAGACTATGACAAAGACTTGCACTCGTTCAATGGAGATCTCGACCTCACCAGAGAAGCAGGTTTGTCTCTATGCTTATGGCGGCTGGAAGAGTAGGAGGGTTTCGAAAACAATTTTTCCTTGTCTCTGGATTTTTTCGTCATCCTCGCTGACCTCAGCAGTGATACAGTCCTCGACTTCCTGGGTGTCTCCTTACCTGAGGCACTCAGTCAAGCGGGAAAAGCAGGTTTGAAGCCCAAGGCTTTTGCCTGTGCTTCCATGGCCTTAGTGGCAATGAAAGTCTCTATAGCCTTCTTCTGGCATCTCCTTGTGGCCTGGTTTTAATCTCTGGTAGATCTTGCCGACCCGCAGAAAGTGGTACAGGTCCAAACAGCAAACACACACATCCTTATAAATAGTGCAACCGCAGGTACAAAACCTAAATAAAAGTACTTTAGATGGTGGCATACAGGGACAATGTTGATATAAAACTGTTTAAATACGAGGAAAAAAAAAGGGTCCAATGAGCAGTCAATAGTGAAAGAAAGAACTGAGGAGTGAGGGGGCCTCACAAGGTTTATAGGTGCTGATGCTTTTACATCATTCTGGGCGGCCCCAAGCTAGGCAAAAGTTTCCAGATGGTCCTGATGCTGACGGCTTACATCTCCAAAAGTGTGGCCCGATGGAGGAGATGTCCTCAATGATCTACAGGTCACAGTTTCTTGGCTAATCCCAAATCTCTACTAAAATCTGCTGCTGGCAGACTTTTTTTTTTTTTTTAACTGCTGCCTCGCAATTGTGGATCAGCCCTCCTTTGGATATTCAGACTGCCCATTGGTCCTGTTTTTCAAAAACAGATTAAAAGCGGGACCGTCAGCATAGCAGTAGCACTACTCCTCAAGACGCCATAGACTTCAGCTCGGGAACAAGCTCAGGCCACCAAGAGATGGCCGGGGGAGCAAGATCAAGCATCCAAGAGGACGCTCTCTTCCTCCAGGGAGGAAGGGTAGTTTGCATGGCTACAGCACTGATGCCTGGGTGACCACATGTGGTAATGTCACAATGACAAAGTGTATGTGTGTGTGTGTGTGTGTGTGTGTGTGTGTGTGTGTGTGTGTGTGGAAATCAGCCAGACTTTGTTTAGGTGCACAGTGCGTGCATGTGCATGGAGCTCCTAAAGTGTCTGCGCCCCAGGAAGCAGGATGGAAAACCAGGAAATGAGTCTGACTTGCATGACATGACCCCGGGCGCACTCAGGTCCGACCTTGGCCAATGTCCACACGGTGATGCACTAGGAACTGCTGCCTCCGGTAACTGGAGGACATGGGAGGTTAGATTCGGCTCAGTATAACCCCCACCATGGGGGGGGGGGCTACCGATGGAGTTGGAAGGTAGCTGAGATAAGTGGCAGAGCCTGTCTGGGGAAGTGGCCAGGTCAAGTGTGGGAGTATAAAATGTAAATAAATAAAAAAAAAAGGATTAGAAACATACTCTTTTAACCAAGCTTCTTAGGGTACCTGATCTGACTGACATTCTGAATCTCATATGATTTTTAGTACAACTGCTGAATTAAGGATTGCATGGATGCTGTATTTTATTTTGTTACTACAGTGTAATGGACTTACTGTAGCTTTCTTTTTTGTAAATATATTTTTATTTATTTTTGTTACATCCTGCACCTTGGTTTTAGAAAGGTGTATTTAGAAAGACAGGCAGGGCCCGCTGGTGCAGAGGCACAAATATATGAACATACAAAACTGTCAGCAGATACAGGCCAAATGGTCTATCGCGTCTGCTCAATTGTGCAGCACAGAGGTTAGACCCCTTGCCCCCTTCCGCCTCATCTTCCCACTGACTAGTATCTTGCCCTTAACCATATCCCACCCCCTTTAAAGCTCTCCAGTTTTAAGAGATACTACTTCTTCAGGAAGCACGTTCCAACCCCTTACCACCCTCTCCGTGAAGTAATGCTTCCTCACCTCCCTCCTGACTCTACCCCCCCCACCAACTTCAGGCTGTACCCCCTAGTAATCCCTTCTCCTTTTAATCGAAACATGCCCTCTGTACTAACCCTGTTGATGCCCTTTAAGTACTTGAAGGTTTCGATCATATCACCCCTTTCCCTTCTCTCCTCCAATGAGTACATGTTGAGGGTCCCTCAGCCTATCCTCGTAAGGCTTCCCCTCCATACCGCTGATCATTTTAATCACCCTCCGCTGTACTCCCTCCAGTAGCCTGATGTTCTTCTTTAAGTATGGGTTCCAGAACTGCACACAGTACTCCAAGTGCGGCCTCACCAGTGACCTGTACAGTGGCAGAATTACTTCCTCCCTCCTAGAGGGGATTCCTCTAGCAATGCACCCCAGCATTCTATTGACTTTTGCCGCTGCTTTCCTACATTGAGATGAGTGGTTCATATTCTTTGTGACCATTACCCCCAAATCCTTTTCCTCCTCAGAGATGGACAGCTGAACCCCTCCCAGATGGTAACTCTACCCAGGATTCCTTGTTCCAAAGTGCATGACCTTGCATTTCTTAGCATTGAAACCCAGCATCCAAGTGTCTGACCACTGCTCAAGCCTTCCTGAATCTTCTTGGAGCCCTTTTCCTCCCTCTACCCCATCCACAACTGACCCTATCTTAGTGTCATACGTGAATAGACCAATTCTGTTCATAACTCCAACTGCTATATCAGCTATGAAGATGTTAAACAGTACCGGCCCCAGCACTGAACCCTGTGGGACCCCACTGGTGACTGCCCTATGAGTTGAGAGTCTACACACACACACACACACACACAAACACCACTCTCTGATGTCTGTCCTCAAACCAGTTACCAACCCACTTAACCAGTTTCTCCCCTGTTCCCAGGTTCCTCAATTTACTAGTTAATCTGCCATGTGGTACCGAGTCAAAGGCCTTGCTGAAATCCAGATACAGGACACCTATGACCCAACCGTGTCTAGTTCTTTTGTCACCCAGTCAAAAAAGTGAACCAGGTTTGTTTGACATGACCTTCCGGAGACGAACCCATGCTGTTTGTCGTCCATAAGAACGTTCACCTCCAAGAAGGTCAACAACCTTTCCTTTAGGATCGTTTCCATGAGCTTACCCACAATGGATGTTGGACTTTTTAATTTTTATTTATTTTATTGAAACCTAGGATTACAAATACCTTTGAGCAGGAACTGCTCGTTTACAAAGGTTCCACGTCGAAGGAATGGAGGGTATACATACACACAAAGGTCAACATAATAATACATAGTTACACAATAAAAAGAAGTAAGAGACTGAGGCTTAGGAAATTCCAGTAATTCAAAATGTGCCAAATGTTAGGTAGCATGACATACCAGCCAAGGGCAATCTTAGAAATAAGCACTGCAGGTGAGAGGGAAGGGGGTATGCAGGCAGGAAGGCCACTGTCGGAGGGTAGAGGGTATGGGTAAGAGCTCTAAAGGGGAGGGATGAAAGTCAAGAAATGCCCGGGGGTAGGAAAGGGAGAGGGGAAAAGGGGGTAGGCAGGTAGAAGGGGGCAAGGCAGGGAGAGGTAGCTGTCAAGACTGAAGCGGAGGGCAGTGAGCGGTTGGCCCCTGATTAGACTGACTGGTCTATAGTTACCAGGCTCGTCCTTGTGACCGCTCTTGTGCAGGGGTACCACATGTGCCATCCTCCAGTCCGGAGGCATGCACCCCATCTGCAGGGAGGTATTTTTTAATTTTTTTTAAACTTTATTTTATTTTCCACCATACTTAAGAGTATAGCATATTTTACATCTCACTGTATGAGCATCCAGCTTTAAAAAAGTATAAATAAAACTTATAGTCTACTTTACATTATGACAACTTCAAGTTTATCACCTCAAAACATCAGTTTCTTAAAAAAAAGATAACTACTAAATCTTAAAAAATGAATAAACACTTAAAACCTTAACTTTCAAACTCTATAGCTGCCAACCCTTGCCAAAGCCTCCCTACTATTCATCACTTATTCTTGTTGATAACATTCCCTTTCTTACCCCTCATTCCATTCCTAGGCTAGCTAGTCAATACACTCAGACTTCTTAATTTCTACGCAGGGACAATGGTTTTCTGTTTTTAGCGGTAAAAATCACGGAATCCTACTTGGTTTGCGGATTTTGAATTCTTGTACCGGTGCCTCATGGAAATTGCATTTCACGGCACAGAATCCCTAAGATTTCAGCATATTTTTAAATGTTTTTATTTTCTCTTTCTATGCCCCCTTCTCACATCGTCAGTCTCGACTTTTCAGAGATCCCTAGGCTGGGTATCCCCTAGCTTCACCCCAGGTAATGCTCAGGAGCTCCTGTGAGCCTGCCCCCATCCTGCCTAGGTTGTACCCTCCAGGTGGGAAGGAAGGGGACTCCAGGTCACACTTCCACAGTCCTTTAATGTGTGTCAGGCAGCCCAGTGGATCCCTCATGGAAACTGGTTATGAAGTCTGGGGCAGCTGGGTCTCTTCTACCAGCAGCCAATGTGGGGTGATTGTTACTGGTTTTCTGGTCTCTGTCCCTGAGGGCACGAGCACTTGAGGGGATCCAAGGAAGTAGGGCACATAGAGACATGCCTTCTCCAGATCCTGGCTAGCTTCCTCTCTTCCCGATTGCTCTAGAGCCTCATTGTGCCACCACCTGTGGTCACCCAGGTGGTGGTGAAGCAGCAGGACCTGCAGGCCACTGTTCCCAGGGGAGGAGAGCAGCACCCCAGGTGCTCGATCCTACTCCCTGGCCAAACTCTAGCAACCCGAATCCACTTCTGACCCTGAGTCCCTGGCATTTCAAGCAGTAGTGCTACCTGAGGCTATTTACAGTGCTCTGTCAACTATACACCCACTTTGGTGTAAGAAAACATAAACAGATGGCGAGGGAAATAATTCAGTTTTAGTAAAATGTTGCAAAGTGTTCAATGTTCATAATTTGCACTGTAGGTACTGTGCACTATTATTGAAATCATATATTAAAACATTAATATGGGTGTTATGGCTGGCAGTATAGCCTAGTGGTTAGAGTAACAAACAGTAATTGAACTGAATACATTTAGAAGACTTGGGTTTGATTCCCACAACCTCCACTTGCATACTGTGCGAGTCTGAGCAAGGCACTTAACCTCCACAGTGCTCCTGGGTCACCTCTGAAAACAGGCAGTTTTGCCTAGTGGGTTTGAACAATACCAATATATGTTTACTACATCATACAGCAGTCAGGGTACCATGTAATTTATCTGAGTTGTACTCAGGCTGCAATGATGTTGTATAGGTAAATATAAATGATCAGATACATTTTGTTTTTTTATAAGCTTGTTTTTAGACTTTAATCAGGTTTTTATTGTATTTGTTTGCATATGAACATCTAGGATATAGATTGCTAAGTGCAGGATCACTGTTACCAACTAGTTTATTCAAGTTTATAATCAGCAGGGCCATCCAAAATCCTCAGTTGTTTGACTGAAAATTAGTCTGAATGAAAGTACGTTCACAAGGCACAAGCTGCTTTACTACTTATTTAGGTGAATGGGATAGAAACATAGACTTTGACGGCCCACCTAGTCTGCCCATTTCATCATTTGCACCTTCTCTCCCACCTGTTGTGTCAGTCTCTGTGACAACAAAAAAGTTTTCTGACAGACTGCTTTAATAAAAAGCAAATGTTAAGTGTTTAAGTGTACTTATGCTTGGCCAGTGGATTTGAAAGCACTGTCAATGACGTACAGAAGATAAGACCTCAGGGGCTGTATGATGCTGGTGGGCAGAGTGGTGCTCAATTCACATCTGAACTCAGACATGAAAACTGAGAGACACCCTTTTCATGGAGACCGAGTAAAAAAAAAGCATCCACATGTTTGTGAGATGCATTAGAAGGTCCTCCACTATTCACTTGTGAATTTTTTTTTTAGGTGAAGACACTATTTCAAAGAAGCAAATTCAGGCAGTTTTTTTTTTGTTCCTCCTACCCCCTGGCCATCCACTCCTTCAGGTCTGCCAAGTCCCCCTACCACTGCTGCTGAGTCCCCACCACCAGCCACTGCCCCTTATGGCCATGCTACCAGGTAACCCGAAGTAACCCTACACTGGTGGGCCCCTACCCCTGTGGGAGGCTAACAGAGGAAGACAATCACCCTAAAGAGCTTCCTGTATATCCCAGGCATGGCAGGGGTCAGAACAGACACATGTGTCTGGGGCTTCATGCTTATGGAGGGACCAGAAGCCATCCTCCGGGTGGCCAGCAGGTGTTTTCCCATTTGTGGGAGCAAGGACAGGCCACATGATGTCAAGGCACAAGCTGACGCCTATCACGCCTCTTCTGCAATGAGGGCCACTGTGTTGCCATGCCTCCAGCCTCCACCTGGGGCCAGCAAATGCTGAGCTGTGAATATACCCTCCCTCCCAGGAGAAGGCAAGTGGTCATTGGACACTCAAGCATTCACCCCCCGGCCGGTCCTCCAACACCCAAACCTGTTCCCAAACCCTGGTCAGTGGTGTCACAGGCAGAAATCCAATTCAGGCAGTTAAATGATAGGAAAAAACAAATGTGGTCCACCTTAGTAGTGGTGGTGGTTCAGATTAATTCACATCTGAGTTCTAGCAAGCAAAGAGACTAAGTAATTTGTAACTTGTGCATGTGGGGTGTGGGTGTTGAAGAAAGGGGATCATAGTGCTGTCACTACTGCCATCATCCCTGAGGGATGTGGACTGCATTGTTGCTACTGCCATCACACCTAAGAGGCGGGGGCCGTAGTGCTTCTGCCATAACCACTGGTGGATGGGGAATGTTGTACTGTTGCTGTCCCACCAGAGGGATGGGGGCCATAGTGCTGATACTGCCACCACACCCGAGAGGCAGGGGCCGTAGTGCTTTTGCCATAACCACTGGTGGATGGGGAATGTTGTACTGCTGCTGTCCCACCTGAGGGATGTGGGCCATAGTGCTGATACTGCCATCACACCTGAGGAACGTGGTACTGCTGCCATCACACCTAATGGATAGGCCCCACAGTGCTGCTGTTTCCATCACACCTGAGGGAAGGGGGACATAGTGTTGTTGGTGTTGCCATCACACCAGAGGGATGGTGGCCTTACTGCTGCTTCCATCACACCTCAGGGATGGGGGCTGTAGTGCTGTTGCTGCCATCATATTTTGTACCTAAAATAACTTTAAATTGGAACAAGGATGGAAGGATGTGCAATAGTGGAGGTCAAAACTTCTAAAATGCATGTTAGCAGAGTTAAAAATTGTTAAATTAAGTACACAAAACCAAACACCGGTAAAACCGGATTTTGGCTTAGCAGACACCGGTGACAGTACCGTTTTTTACAATGTGCAAAATGTAATTTGCCCTTTCTCAATCCAGGTAAACCAGTGTCCCTGTTTCTAGGATATCTCTAATGTTGATCTTATATTTTATTAGTTAATTCCTTGCTTTATCTCTCATCCATTTCATCTTCCGTTGCTCGTAGTGGATTCAATCTGATTTAAGCCTGTTTTTTATCCCATTGTTCATCTTTATCCCACTCCCTATGTTGTGTTCCTCCTCTTGCAATGAAAAGCCTGTTAATTTTATTCTACTTCTATGCTTGTAGCATATAGCTCCCATCTGGTCCACCTGTTAATAAATTGAGCCTGTCAGTGATGGATTGCATAAGTTAGTCTCTCCATCTCCTGAATTGCTGTAACTATTTTAATCCATTATTTTACTGTTGGTGTAGTTGTCTGCAACCAGTGTTTTGTATCACCTTTAATCCGGCTGCACGGAGTGTACGCCAGAGGTATTTAACCTCTTTACCTTTTAAAAGCTCCGGTTCAATTCCCAATATCATATGTACTGGACCCAGTTCGTCCACCCCTCCAAAGATAGCTTTTAAATGCCTGATAATTTCTTTCCAGTAAACATGTATTTCGGGACATTGCCATAATACGTGGAGGTGTCCTGCCGGAGTCTCCCCACCTCCCCTCCAACAGCTAGAACTACTACCCCTCTTGAATTTAGCCTGGGTTTTAGGGACCAAGACGTACCGACTCCTAGCCTTCCATACAAATTCTCTCCATGTTGAGGATGACGTAGTATTCCATAACAGCCCCCAGCCTTCTTCTCATAAAGCTTCCTCTATTTTTTTCTCCAGTCTCTTCCTCCCACCTTGTTTTAATGTTGAGTGTGTTGTGGCTCTGATCCGCTATTAAATTGTTATATAGCATGGTAATCGCTCCTCTACCAGAGGGGGAGGACCACATTTTTTTCACAAGGCAGGGGCGGGGCAGATGCTGATTCCTCACCACCTTTAGGTTATTTAAATTGGCATGAATTGAGTTACTAATCTGGTAATATTTATATCTGTCCTTTGTTTCAAATCAAACCGGTCTACAGTTGCCTCAAAGGAAACAGGAGCCCCTCCCTGCAGTAGCTGCCAAGGTGAATGGAATCCTTTATATGCTTGATTTCTAAACCATTGGTCCTGGGATGCTGGAGTAAATTGTTCTTCCCAGGCCCACCACCTGTATTTTCACATGTTGTGCTGTTCCCCCTTTGTTAGTACCCCTTTTCCATCCCTCCAGAGTCGCCAAGACCCCTGTTGAGAGTTTCCCATTAGTTAACTGCTGCAGGCGACGGTTAAAAAGTATTGCTTGCAGAGGAGACTCATGTATTTGTTGTAGTTCCAGTGACTTCCAGTGTGAGGGATAGTGGGGGTGCTGCCACATCAACACGATTTTCTTCTGCGCAGCTGTCCGATATCCTGGAAGGTATGGGACTGCTAAACCACCTGTTCCTTTTGACAAGTATAGTACAGTCCTAGCAACCCTTGGTCTATCTGCACCGCACGCAAATGCCATCATTTGCCTTTGCCAACATAAGAGGTTTTTTGTGGGACAATACAGGGTACGCTCTGGAACAAATACAGGAGACGGGGGAGTATATTCATTTTGGTCGATTGGACTCGTGAGTGCATAGGCAAGGGTAAAAGAGCCCATTTCCTATAATCTTGTGTTATCTCCTGCATTAAACTGGAGTAATTGTCCTGAAAAAGGGTTGATGGGTTTGTTGCCAAAAATACACCTAAATATTTTATTTTATCTAACCCCTACTTCATCGGGAATTTCCTCTGAATATCTGGAAGTGCTTGATAAGAACAAGTCAAAACCTCCGTCTTAGCCATGTTTAGGGAGTATCCAGATATTTCAGTAAATTGTTGAATCTGTTTGAAAACCTCTGGAAGAGAGGTCAGGGTCACCCAGAAACGATAAGACATCATCAGCGTAGAGGCCTAATTTATGTTCACGCCCCCCATCTCTATTCCTCGTATGGCTGGGTTCAGGCGGATTACCTGTGCTAACGGTTCCACGAAAATAGTGAAGAGGAGGAGAGATGGGGGCAACCCTCTCTCGTCCCCCTCTCTAACTTAAATGACCCCCCATATGACCATTCACCCTTACACAGCCCTGAGGTAAGGCATAAAGTCTAGCTATAAGGTTGCAGAAACCTTGCGGGAAGCCAAAGCCCGCCAGGGACACCTGTAGGAAAGGCCATAACACTTTGTCAAAAGCTTTTTCTGCATCTAAGCTCATACCCAGTGCTGCCTCCCCTGTGAGGTACTTCTAGGTCTCTATCATGTCAAGGAGGAAGCCTTGTTGCAGGATGGACAACAGGAGCTGGCCACAGTGGACCAAAGCCTAGTCGGGCATATATTACAATTGGGGACCTTAAACCTCACACCCTTCGCTGTGGCATTGCAGGATTCCATGCTGTAGGCAGTAAGATCCTGAAACGGCCTGCGTTTGAGCAACTGCAGGCCTTTATGGTCCAGGAGTGACTTAGTAGCCAATATAAGCAAGAATACAAGCCTGAAAGAGGAGTAGCAGTGTTTTTGTGTCTAAAATCCTTTCTAAAAATGGCCACCGCACTGTAATGTGCATGCACAGACTGCACCAAGATGTCTGCCACGTCTTTTGCACATGTGTGACCTGTACTAAGATGGTCACTATACCAATTCCCATTTGTGGCATGTACCAAGATGTACGCTGCTTGCTAAAATAGTAGAATTGGCCTTCCAAGATGGTGCCTATGTTACAGAGGAGTGGGAACTCTCTTGCTCACTTTCCTTGCGATTATCAGGGTTAGTGAACCTTGTCTCTTATAATCAAAGTCAACAGGGCTTTTAGTGAGCTAAAACAAAATCTACTAGCATTTGGCTAGTGGACTGGTGCCAATTTCAAACCCTACATTAGTTGGAGAACTTCTAACAACACAATACGGCTGCTACATATAGAGATTTAGTTGTTAAATGACTGTGTTTTTGCCCCTGCCCTGATGCCAGTTGTCCCTAGCCAGGCTATCTCCTAGCCCCAACATCACTAAACTGCCCTGGTATCTCCACAGCTTACCACCACCCCCAACCCACGATCCACATCTCTCAGGGCTGAGGTTGTATGGCATGGGGCCCAAAGGTAATGGTCATTAGTCACAGGGCATTTTCTTTTACATGGTGGTTTTTAGCTCCTTCTGTTCCTCAAGCTGCCTTCAGGCTGTTGCCAACTACCACTTGGTGCCATCGCCCACTAACCCCGTGACTTCCATGTTCTCCCAAGGTTTTGCCCTCTATGGCAGGTGGATTCAGGGGAAGGCTGTCGTATCCCTGGTCCCAGTCTGCATTCAGTTGCGGGCATGAGGCTGCAGCAGCCAGGCACGCTGGGATGGCATCATCCGGTGTGGAGGCAGGGCTTTTTTCCCCGTTCTGCTACCAGAGTCTTACCTCCTCCTGAGGCATTGGCACAGCTTTCTGGTTAGCCTCATGCTGGCACAGCATGATTCTATGGCAGAAAAAAGCTCCTTAGCCGGCTTGTTGGCACAATGGTAAGGCTACCGCTCACAATGCCGTTGACTCATGTTCAGCAATAAGCCTCGGTTGTCGGAGGCTGGCTGGGTAGAGGAAGTTTGAGCATCCCAGGGGACATGCTCCTCCTCTGGGGAGGGGTGGGACGCCCACTCCGTTCTGCTACTGCCACCTGGGTGACCACAGGAGGCAATGCAGCGGAGCCATGAGGGGTGGGTGCTTCCTGGGCCAGAGGTCTGCATCCACTGGGCCCTAGGCCACAAACCACCCACAGGGATGGGCTAAAGCCCAAAGTACCTCCCTGACCTGCAGCACAGTGAAGCCTTCTCCCCACCGTAGGCCCCATACCACTCAATGGGCTCCTGACCACAACCTAGCTGTAACTCTGACCAGGCTTGGGGAACTGCGAAGACTCCATGACGGGGGCTAATCTGTGGGGCACTGATGTGGCGAAGGCAAGTCCTGGGGACAGCGGGAAATGGGGCTGAGAGGAGAAAAGGCCAATGACCGCCAGGCAGCGATGCAAGAAAGCACAGTATATTAAAACAAACAACAAAAACAAACAAACAAAAAAAGCTTCTTGGTCCAGTCACAGGTGTGTGTGTCTCACTGTGGTGCTATAAACCACCACCAGCAATCCCGGATCACGACGAACTCCAATGCAGCAATACCTTAGACTGGTCTGCCTCTGACATGACGACACAAGCCCACTCCGGAACTTGGGTCATCTGCATTGCAAGTGGGCCACTGGGGCAGCCCCGTGTAGAGTGTTTTCTCCCTTTTAGCTCCCTGGGCCCTTCATCCTCCCCTGCTCCATTCACAGCCCATTCAGGCTGTGTGCTCAAGCAGTAGTTATGCAATTCATCAGCCTCACTAGGGAGTGGACTCCCAGACTCACAGTGGGACCACCTTTCGGTGCTCTCCCTCCCTGGGCCCTGGAGTAGATCAGACTCCTAGGTACACTCCCGAACCTGGGCTGCTCATTTAGCAGAAATACGTATTACCACTGGCCCACCAAGCAGCTCTACAGAGCTGACTTCCTAGACCAGGGAAATAGAAAAAACCAAAAAGAGGAATATAGAGAAAAAGAACAGGGGATACGCAAACATGAATCGGGAATGCTACAATGCCTCCCCTTCCCCTTTAATAGAAGCTCTGAAATTAGCTCATTCACTGCTCATTAGATGTTCATTTCACTGCTGTACAATTATAAATACCAGAAACTAGAAGGAAACGAATGAAAAGAAAAGCAGCACCAGAGCACAGTAATATCCTTCCATTAGAAGCCAATTAAAACAAATCGTACGTTTAAACATTCCAGAGTTCCCCACAGGCAACTAGGCAAGACCTTATTAGCATGGGGTATCTTATAAAGAAAACTGTAACTATTTCCAGATTTGGAGCTATGCAATAACTATATCTTTTTTATTTTCTTCATCCCATCACTGGTACTGCCCTCATCAGCTTGGTCTCCACATCCCAGCCCTGTCCTTCCCATTTTTCATGGAAGTCCAATAAGCACTTCACTCTCCGTGGTGGAAGCAGCTCCCCATAGGCCTGTGAAGTATAGGAAGCTGGAGGGCAGGGCGCAACGGTGCCAGATTCATACACGGTGCACTTCCAGGGGTTTTCCACCCTAGTTTCTCTCCTCAGGATATAGATGTCAAGGAATCCATGAGGCGAGCATGCATGCCATGTATAACTTTGTTCCCCAGTCAGTCTGCAGCCTCCCTCCCCAAATGCCTCCAACTGCACCACCACCAGTGGTCAGCCAAGTGGGCTACAGCAGCAGAGACCATTGCCCTACCACCCCAGAGAACATCCTGACAGATGTTTGATCCTCCTCCTCCTAATGACTGGTCCCCCGAAGTCCAGGGCCAAATAACTGTATTTCTTTGCGCTTTTTTTAAACTTTCTGTTTATGCTCCCTTCTGCCAGCTCCGCTCCAAACTCATCTCTGGGATTTACCTGTGTCCACCTTAGACCCCCGTAGCTGAAGCATTGACTGCACAGAGTTCTCTGAAGAAAAGCTATTGTTTAGTGTCTGAAAGACGCAGCTTAACAGGCACGATTTCTAAATTTGAGGATGCTCACCAGGTCACCCAACCTGTCTCCCAGTTGCTTAATCCAACTGAAAAGTAAAAACAAACAGCAGTAGATGTAAAAAACAGCTTTTCTTCAGAGAGCTCTGTCTATACAGTCTACCCTTCAGTGGCACAGCAAAGACTGGATAACTAGTGCCTTTTAAATCCTCATGCCTCCAGGGTTCTATTCTTGATTGACTTGGACTGTACCACTAACTCAAGGGGAACTGCTCAATATCTATACGTATTAATTCCCCACTGACAATGTGGAGTGAGACAGAAGTGCCACAGAAAAGAAGCCTCCCAATGGCCCATTACTTGCCAAAGTCGCGGGCTGAGGGAGCAACCTCAGGAGCTAGAATTGGATGGCCAAGGGCTAGAGGAACTTCTATCAGGCACAGCTTGGGATGGGGTAACTTCTTCTGATGCAGTGATCACTTTGGACTGGGGTGCCTGCTCACCACCAGCAAGGTTGGTGCATATGCTGAGAGCTGCTGCACTGTGCACGGCCATCAGGGGAAGTGGGACGGACAGGGTGAGAAAACAGGACAACAGTAGCAGTTTACAGCATGGCACCTGGTCACTCTTGGATAGTGTTGCTCGGATAGTATCCTGTAAATCTGGATCCCACCAGATACCAGCCATTTTACCAGTTAGTGGATCCGGTCGGATAGTAGCACTATCCGGCCGTGGGTCCGACCATCCTGGATCCACCAAATGCATCCGGTGACCAGAATGGATCGGACAGATCCGTTCGTCAGATCCACATTGGATCCAACTATCCGCTGCTGGATCCAATGGACCCGTTTGTCAGATCCAGGGATCCGGTAAATGGATCCACATCAGAGCCGATGGATCTGTGGGTATCCGACTATGGATTCGACATCCAACTTTGATCGAATTTCGAGTCAGATCCAAGGTCATATACTTGCACTATAAGACGGATGTGAAACAGATCCATCAAGGCATTATCCAAGCAACACTACTCCTGGGTACTGCAAACCATGCTGCCACCCCCCCCCCAGATTATGCTTCCAAAGGGAGGGGGAGCCTCTCTGGAGACCGCACCAAGAGGGAAACCCTGGGCGACAGGTGCAAGGTGGCAGAATTGGGAGGTCGCCCAGAAAAAAGGTCCCATGCAGAGTGCCCAGCTAGGATACCACCTAGACAGGCTGACATCATTATGGCCATCTTTTATTAGTTATTTTGTTTATTTTTTAACAATTTATTTACAAAAAATAGCCCAGGTGAGATAAATCCTCCCGATGTGTGGGGTCCAGCTACATTTTATCTACCAGGGTTGCCCGTATAGCTCGGCGGCAGTGCACTGCACTGCCATGTGAAGAACCGGGTTCGGAAGTGTCTGAGTCGCTGCACTGGGAGGCAGGCCAGGCTGAGGTAGTGTGGCTCAGCGGGTGGGGGAGGGTCAACGGTGAGTTCCGGTCATACAGCAACCCCAGTGGCTAGGCCAGAGAGCTTGCTCTTGCCACAGAGAACACGCTGGTCATGGGGAGGCAACCACAGAAGTCTGCGCTCACATGAAAGGAGGCTACAGGGACCCAGTTTTGGGGGGGGATCATACCTGTCTCTATGAGGGTCTCTGGATTCCCCTGGATCCTAGTGTCTTCCATCTCTGCAGTCTAGTCAGCACAGTAAACTACCTCGGGGAGAGGGAAGGCAGAGGACAAAGGCCCGAACAGGGTATATCCCTAACTTTCCCACAGCTCTGCTTAGTACCCCCCCCACGGATGATAGGGGCTGTACCCATCCTCAAGCGAAGAGAGCAGCTGCCTTTACAGCTGACACCAATGCCACTCCTTGACTGGCTAACTGGGAGTGAGACTGATGAATAGCAGCGCCTTCCTAACAACTCCCACACACTCCCCCCTCAGCAGTTGAGCACCTCAGCTCCATGATGTGCTTGAACCTCAGCAAGCCCCAGTGTGGAATTCGGGGGCAACAATGACTTCTAAACAGCTTCCAGTCTTTGACTGTGCCGATGTGGTCTGTGGTACAGCTCTCTCTACTTTCCTAGTCAGAATGGACACCCTCTGCAATATATTTTGTCGGTTTGCAAATAACTCCCCTTCAGGTACTCACCACTACTCCCTCTCCATCCTTCCCATCACCAGTTACACAGCACTTTCTTTACCTACAAGTACTGGTTTGGCTCCCTGCCATCCTATCTCACCTCACTCCTCTCTCCAGTCCCCCCTGCTCTGTGTTCCCTCTGCTCAAGGGACCAGCGAACCCTCTCCACTCCTCACCCCATTCCTCTGAGGAGCACTCTGCCTTCTCCTATTGTTTGCCATTACTCTGGAACCAGCTCCCTCATTCCATTCATCATTCCACCTCCTTAGGGTCCCTCAGGCATCAACTGAAACTCCTTAATCCACCCACCTGCACCTGTATCCTGGAGGAGTTCGCCTCACTGATTTTGGTAGTTTTAGGGTTTTGATTCTTTTCAACAAAACAGTTAAGTTATTCAAGGTTTTGACTGACTGTGTTGCTTTGATGCCATTCTCAGTTTTCAGTGTGCACTCCTGCTTACACAACATATTTTGCACTTTATGCTGTTCCACATTTGTACCTGTTAAGTATTCTTGCTGCTAAGTGTCTGCACTTTATCTGCATTGTGTAATGTACTGAATTATCTTTCACCGTTTCCTCCTGTAATCCTTCGTCCGGATTGCACATGGAAATGACCCTTGGCTCAGTGTGCCTTTCCCAGTTATCAATTTTCAAATAAATAAATAAAGCATACACTTGGGAGGATTTTAAGCACAGGAAGGTCAAGTGACTTGCTCAAAGTCACAGAGTGAGCCATTGTCTGAGGTGGGGTTCTATCCTGGAATCTCCCATTTCAAAGTCCGAAGATCAATAGCACACTGCCTTCTAAAGGACCCCACACACAGGAAATCTGAATACACCGATCTTATACTCTGAAAGTGGAATACAGCAGTACCAAGTTGCCTTCTTAAGTAAGCCCGTCACTGATAGTGAAAGCAGAAAGTCCCAGTTCTGGGACCACTGCATTGGCTGACAGTCCATGTCTGCTGAAAGCAGCAGGATACAAACAGCCCATAATAAGCCAGCGCCTCAAGCTTTTCATTAAACAGTGATTTGTGACTAAGGCAGGATGACTAATGCATTTCTTCCTCAGCAATTCTATACTTCTCATACTGGGAGCATCAGTCTGAGTTATACTGGAGATTCAGCACCACCAGTAAGTCCATTAACCTTATCAGAACCAGAGTAGTGACAACCAGGGTGTGAACATGCATCTGATACCCAGAGAGCAACTAGAACTTCTAAATCTTGTAGGATACCAACAACCACTGGCATCCAGTGATCAATGCCAGATTCTGTATCCTGTAGGATGAAAAGGGCCATTGGCCCCAGCAATCAATGCCAGATTCTGTATCCTATAGGATGTAAAGGCCCATCGGCCCCAGTGATCAGTGCTAGATTATGTATTCCGTAGGATGTAAAGTGTTACCAGTAAGTAAGTAAGGTAAAATGTACTTCTTGAGCGCCTTTCAAATTATCAAGGCGCTTTACAGTAAAATCCAATATAAACAGTAACAAAGGTTCAAATCATGCAGAAAAAGCTTGATAAAACAAATAAGTCTTAAAATCAGATTTAAAACTTGTGACAGTCATGCATTCTCTTAACTGACAAGGTAGAGAATTCCACAGGGTGGGTGCAGCATAAGAAAAGGCACATGCCCCAGATGTTTTCAGACAAACCCTGGGAATCTCCAGCAATCCCTCGTTGGCGGATCGGAGTGAACAGTGGGGCAACAGAAGTCAGGAGCTCTTGCAGATATCCCGGGGTCCCTGGCATGTAGGGCTTTAGCCGTCAGCAAAGAGACCTTAAAGGTGATCTGCCACTGTACTGGCAGCCAGTGCAGTTCGTGCAACACAGGCGTAATATGACTAATCCTAAACATACCAGTCAAAAGCCTGGCCACCGCGTTCTGCACCAGCTGCAAGCGGCAGATATCAACCCCAGGAAGCCCTAAGTAGAGGGCATTGCAGTAATCAAGGCGGGTGGTTATGAAGGCATGGACCAATATAGCGAGGTCAGCCAGAGGAACCAGGTGTTTCACCCAGGTGATATTCTTTAGATGGTAAAAGGAAGATTTAACGGCAGCGGAGACTTGAGGTTTCAAAGTCAAACCACTATTGAAAATAACACCCACGTTATGCACCAGATCTGAGGTCATGAGCTGGGCACCATCAATCCATAGATCAGAAGGAAGCCCAGACCCAAGACCCGCCGCCGGACAACCTGGGTCCACACCCAACACCTCAGTCTTGTATGGATTTAACCTCAGCCAGCTAGAGCTCATCCAGTCTTTGATCTCGGTTAGACAGCTGTTAAGCACAGGGACGGCATCATCCTGTCCGGGCATAAAGGACATATACAGTTGGGTATCATCTGCACAGCAGTGAAAACCCAAACTGTACTTCCTAACGATATCTCCCAATGGCAGCATGTACACTGAAAACAACATGGGTGCCAATATGGAGCCCTGCGGCACCCCACAGGACAGAGGGAGGGCATCAGAGGAATAAATTCCAATGATAACCCTCTGTGATCTGCCCATGAGGAAAGATCGAAACCAACTTAGGACTATAGCAGACAGTCCACAGAAATGCCACAGGTGCGCCAAAAGCAAACCATGGTCTACAGTGTCAAATGTCGCCGAGAGATCAAGAAGGACTAAGATAGTATGAGCCTTTCGATCTCTCGCAATTAGGAGATCATTTAACACCCGAACAAGAGCACTCTCGGTGCTATGTCTCTTCCTAAACCCTGACTGGAGAGCATCAAAGACATTGTGGGTTGCAAGATGATCGTCCAGCTGTAACGCAACCACCTTCTCAATAACCTTACCCACAAAGGGTAGATTAGAGACAGGTCTGTAGTTTGCTAGACAGTCTGGATCCAAGGAAGGTTTTTTAAGGAGTGGTCGAATGACTGCCTCCTTGAGGGGATCAGGGAAAACCCCCTTTTCCGAGGAACACCGAACAATTTCAGCACGGATCGGGCAGATAACATCTACACAACGTACCAATAGTGGTGTAGGGCCCGAATCCAGGGATGGCAGATTCTGTATCCTGTAGGTTACAAAGGTTTACTGGCCCCCAGTGATCAATGACAGATTTTGTATCCTGTGGGATATAAATGATCACTGGCCCCAGTGATCTATACCAGGTTCTGCATCCTGTAGGTTACAAACAGTCACTAGGATCCTGTAGGATGCAAAGTGTTACAGAATTGGAAATCCCCTCAAATACTTACTTTACAGGAATGGTACAATCAATTGGGGTCTGTGTCCAGTATGAAACATAGACTCTGTTGGCAGATAAGGACAATACGGCCCACCTAGACTGGCCATTTCCCTACTCACTGCTGCAGCCCCAGATCCTATTTGCTCTGCAGCTCTCCTGCTCTGCACATCTCCAGGGTACCATTATGTCTATCCCATGCACTCCTGAACCCTGTATTGTTTTCGCACCCACCACTTCTGCTGGAAGGCTGTTCCATGGCTCCACCATCCTCTGAGTGAAAAAGTACTTTCTAACATTACCCCTGAGCCTTCCACCCTTCAGCCTCATATCATGCCCCCTTGTTCTTGTGCAGATTTTTCTCTGAAATATGCTCTCCACCTGTACCCTGTTTATTCCCCTAAGGTACTTAAAAGTCTCTAGCATATCTCCCCCTCTCCCTGCTTTCCTCCAGTGAATAGCTATTAAGGTCCTCAAGTCTTTTCTCGCAGTTTCTGGTGCAGTCCATGTACCATCTTCGCTGCTCTTCTCTGGACTGCCTCCATTTTGTCAATGAAAGACTCGGTTACCTAATCACTGACAAATGAACTCTCTGAAAGAATATGGTCATCATTTTGGAAATTACATGCCACTTAATTCTTTCAGGAACTGGCTAAATTGCTTAGGCAAATTATAAATCCTTTGGTTTTGACAGCACACAGAAGTTGTTAATTTTTCTCTTATTATGTACAATTCACAGTACTTAATCTTTACACAGAACAGTGCTATTAACTTATAGCAGACAGAACACAAGTTCCAGCTCCAAGATGTACAATGTTCTGTGCACTGGCTCCCAAATGGGACTAGAAAGCTTAGAAAAAATTAGATATGCAGAAACAGAGAATTCCTGGGAGGGGCTAAAACCAAATCACTATATGGATGGCACTCTAGTTCAGACTTTAACCCGTCATATTACTGTACGGCAAACCTCTTAAATCGATATAAATAATAATAAAAAAAAAAAAAACAACTCTCTTTTTACTTACCAAACACCAGGGCCCAGATTCACAAAAAGTCACAAATCACAGCACAAAAGTTTGCACTGTGATTTGCGATTGTCCAGTCTTAATTTACTATTCACAGTCAGATCGCACACCAAGCAATCAGACTGTGAATAGGACTAGGATGCATTGGTGGTAACCCCATCACTGCCAGCGCCATCCCACTAGCACTGCTCTGACCCGCAGCCAAGTGAATGGCCCCACAACAGATAGTGCCAGTGCGCCATTTCCGATTCACTAAGGCACCTATGAAAATTAGGTCATTGGGCATGCAAGGTGCTAGGTGGCCATTTGCATACCCATTATGGGCCCACTGCATAGACTGCGTGTGGCTTAGCACGGTCCCCACCCAACACGCAGCCTCAGTCCCTGGTGGCTAGTGGTACCCCTTCTCCGTGATCGACGATCGCTGGCCCCAGTAATAGTATAATTAACTCCCTGGTACTAGTGGCCCTCCCCTGTGATCATCAATCACTGGCCCAAATATAAATAAATATGATGCCCTGGTATCTAGTGGTCCCCCTTCCCCCACCATGACCCATTTTGAAATTAATAGTTTCCCTGGTGGTAGTGGTCTCCCCCCCAATCGCTGACCTGTGTATGACACAGACATATCCCTGGTGTCCAGTGGCCCCTCCCTCCTCCCGCTCCCATGCCTGATAAAGAATTCCTATTCCTTGGTGTCCAGCGGTCCCTCCTCCCGCTATATCAATACATATTCTCTGGTGTCCAGTGGTCCCTCCCCCCACCTGACCCCATGCCCGATGTTGATAACATATACTCTTGTGTACAGTGTAACTCCTCCATCCCATTCCCCAGTATAAAAAAATTTAACATTTCCCTGGTGTCTGGCAGACCCCCCTCCCTATCCCCGATCCCATGTACAAGACCCCACATGTCCCTTCCCTAGCATCTAGTGGACCCTCTCACCCACCTGGTAGTGTCCCCATACCACCCTGCTACCCTCCATCCCGAACCAAAGACAGCGACCAGCACAGCCCTTCTCTCTCCACCACAACTGGCTGCCGACAGAGTGGTCAATCAGTGTGTACTGTATACAGTATGCGCTCACTAACATTGATTGACAGGTCAGAGTGAGGTCAGAATGGTGATGCCATTGTATAAAACACTAGTAAGGCCTCATCTGGAGTACTGCGTGCAGTTCTGGAGACCACACCTGCACAAGGACATAGATAAGGTGGAGGCTATCCAGAGAAGGGCAACAAAGATGGTGCATGGCTTGCACCACAAAACATACGAGGAGAGACTGAGCGACCTCAATATGTACTCACTGGTGGAGAGGAGACAGCGAGGGGACATGATTGAAACTTTCAAGTACCTCAAGGGCATAAACAATGTGCAGGTGGGGGACCTTTTCCAATTTAGAAAAAGTATTAGAATAAGGGGGCACAATATGAAATTGGAAGGGGGTAGATTAAGAGGTAATGTGAGGAAGTTTTTCTACACAGAAAGGGTAGTTGACACTTGGCATAGTCTGGAAAAGGAGGTAGTGGGGGCAAACACAGTGAAGGGGGTTTAAGCATGCCTGGGACAGGCACAGGGAAAGCTTGAGAGGGGGAGGAAGTGATGAAAAGCCATTGATCACATAGGGCAGTGGTCACAAACAATGTATAGGGCCTATGGACAGACTGGATGGGCCTAGTGGTCCTTATCTGCCAACAATTTCTATGTTTATATGTCATTCAATGAGCGTGTACTGTATACAGTATGTGCTCACTGACAGCTCAGTCGGTGGCCATCCGTGGTGAAGAGAGGAGGGCTGTGCTGGTCGCCAGCTCTGGTTTGGGATGGGGGGCTGGTATGGTGGGACACTACCAACCGAGGTGGGAGAGGGTAGGGAGTCCAACAGATGCCAGGAAAGGGACATGTGGGTTTTATACAGGGGATAGGGAGGGGGGGGATCCGCTAGACACCAGGGAAATATGTCACTTTCCTATACAGGGGATCAGGATGAGGAGGTTAAACTGGACACCAGAGTATATGCTATCAACACTGGGCAAGGGGTCAGGACCACTGGACATCAGGGAAGGGTTATTTATGTATATCAGGAGGATGATCAGTGGGGTGCAGGGCACCACTAGACATCAGGGAATATTACAAACAACTTGGGGATGGGTGCAGGTGGGTTGAGGGACCACTGGGCACTAGGGAATAGAAATTCTGTTGGGCATGGGAGAGGGTGGGGGAGAGACCACTGGATATCATGGGCACGTCTGTGTCATATATGGTTCCGGTGATCATGGGGGAGGAGAATGTGTATTTGTATAAGGGCTGGTGGTCGGTGGTCACAGAGGCAGGCCAGCGATCGGAGAGGGGACCACAAGGGAAAGTATTAATTTCAGAATAGGCCGGCCTGCTGGTGCAGTGGTAGTGCTACTGCTCGTGACGTCGGCGACCCAGGTTTGGGAATGAGCCTGGGGAGTTGGAGGGCCGGCCGAGGGGAGAAGGCTAAGGCTGAGCGTCTGTGGACTGCTCACCTTCTCCAGGGAGGGGGGGGGGATGAGGCCCAGTGCTCGACTGACCTTAGTGGAGGCCTGGAGTACAGCAAGTGCCCAGCCATACAGAGAGGGACTGGGCTGTGCCATACAACAGCAGATCTCCGCCTTGACATCAGGGCGCATGTTACGCCTGGAAAACAGGAAAATGGGTCCCTGTGCTCTGGGAAGATGGAGCGCCTGCACAGATCTCAATGGTCCCCTGCCTGTTCTGCGCGGTAGCCCCAACGAATGGAAACTGTTCAGGGTGTACAGTCCCCACGGGGAGGACAAGGCTACATGGGGAGACTACACTGGGGCTCCAGGCAGGAAGGAACAGAGACAGATGCCAGGCGCTGCTGATGATGAGGAGCATGGGGAGGGGATAAACATAAAGTGCAAAAAAAAAAAAAAACAGCCACGGTGAAGGGGGGGGGGAGGCACTAGCACCAGGGAAACATTGTTTTATTATACCTAAGCTGGTGATCGGCAGGGGTGGGGGGGGATCTCGGTCTATTCTATTTGTAGTGTGTAAGTGAACCCCGCAAAAGGCCCTTGCACAAAACAAATGCTTTGTGAATAGGATTGTGCTGATATGCAGGTTACCTCCCCCTCATTTGTACTGTGGTCCCCTCCATACTTTGCCCCGGCACAAACATGGTCTGAGCCTGCAAACCGGGGTTTTGTGACTGCCAACTCAGTGCAAAACCCTGTCTGCTTACACAAAACCGGGTTTGTGCCAGGGCAAAGTTTTGTAAATCTAGCCCCAGACCTGAAGGTGCAGTAGGAGAACCTGACACCAGTACCCTGCATGGCTGAACAGATATATAAAATGTTCATTTGTTTGAAGTGAGCACCGTGACTGAGAACGACATCATTAGCTCTTTAATAACTTCATCTTGAGAAAGTCATGAAATTATGAGTTGCAAATGTTTCAAGGCATTATAAATGTTGCACATTCACAGTTTTCCAGATGTACCGTGTGCTTATTGTAATCAGTCTCTGAATCATCAAAATGCTCACTGGGTATTCAACTCTCTAATATAACATAAGATTAGATTACAAACATTTTTGTACTGTTCTCTTGTAAACTGATGGCAAACATTACAATAAATATTAGAACAGAAAAAAAAATTACTTACCATAGTAATCTTGTTTCTTCCAAGGTATTCTTCTATATTCATAACTCTGCAGTCAGCCTCCTAAGTAGAACTGCCCGGAGATGGAACAATATGCTAATGACAGAACCTATCACACATAGGCACATGCCACTTATTCAAACTGCTTCCCTTATCAGCTGCAAGGTTCCACCAACGTATCAGATTTCTGAGGAGCCTACAAGGCAACCTTAACTAAAACTATACCTATCTATCTACAACAAAAAAACGTACTGTCCATAACAGTAAAAACCATAAATATCATCATGAACCCGACCCCCCTGAATGCCAGAATCACCTGGAAAAAGAAGGGAAGTAAAACTCCACCCATTAGGGTTTAAACAACGTGTGCCAGTGTTTGCGACTTCATATTTAAATGCTCAGTTAGGAGTGCAGAGGCTCTGGTTCTGGAAGGGGAGGCAGGGTGGAAGAGTTATGAATATAGAAGAATACCATGGAAACAACAATATTAATATGGTAAGTTATTGTTTCTTCTCACCACAGGTATTCTTCTACATTCCTAACTCTGACTTCAAAGCAGTACCTTTGGAGGTGAGCTCAGAACCTACTTCAGAAAGAGTCTCTGCAGAACTGCTGTGCCAAACCTGGCATCATTTCTGGACTGGGTGTCCAGGCTAAAGTGTGTACTATCCTCCAGGTAGCTGCTTTATAGATCTCCATTAATGAAACATCTCTGGCCGCTGCTATGATAGCAGCTGTGTCCCTTGTGGAATGAATCTTCAGCCCTGCTGGGGGTTCCTTACCAACTTTCGAATAACAAAACTGAATGCACTGGACTATCCAGCAAGAAACTGACCTCCTTGAAGTTGATTTACCTTTACCCACATCCCCATAAGTCAGGAACAACTGTTTGTCATGTCTATGATCTCTGGTGTGCGTCATGTAGTAACTTAATGCCTTCTTGACATCCAGACTACGAAGTCTGCGCTCACCTGAACTAGTATGTTCAGTGAAGAAAACTGGTAGGGTAATGGACTGGTTCAAATGAAAATCAGAGACCACCTTGGGGAGGAATTTTCTATTTGTTCTCAGCACTACTCTGTTTCTATGGAAGGAAAGATAGTCCTTCTTGACACACAAAGCCTGAAGCTCGCTAATTCTTCTAGGTGAAGTAATGGCAACCAGAAAAAGTTTTCCAAGTAACATACTTTAGGTGTGCTGAAACCATGGGCTCAAAAGGGGGTTTCATGAGCTGGGCAATGCATATGTTCAGGTCCCATGCTGGTACTGGTTCCCTAACAGGCGGGTACAAATGGCACAAGCCTTTAAAGAACCTTTTGAAAATGGGACTGGATGCCAAGGATGTGCTCCTCCCAGCAGAAATGTAAGCAGATATTGATGCTAAATGCACTTTCAGGGATGTATGTTGCAGTCTCTGGGAGTGCAAGTAGGTAAGATAATCCAGAGCACACCAAACAGAGAACCTCTTCTGTTTTGAAGCATATGTTCTCTTGTAGAAGGCTTTCTGTAGCCCTTCAGGATATCCAAGACACTTTGAGAGAGTTGCAAATTTGCATATTCTAAGTCCTCAAGAGCAATGCCTTGAGTCAGAGATCTGAGGTTCGGATACAGTACCTTGCCCTGATGGGAGGTCAGCAGATTGTGCTTCCTGGGTAGATGTACTGGTTTGGCTACAGACATGGAGCGTAATAGAGGGTACCATGGCTGTCTGGCCCAGTCTGGTGCTATCAAGATCACTGATGCAGGTTGTGACCAGTTTGATCAGAACTCTGAAAATGAGAGGAAAAGGGGGAAAAACAAATAGGCTTCTTCCTGACCAGTCCAGTGTCAGAGCATCCAGTGGGATTTAACCCTTGGCTGGTGGTCTGCAGCAGAAGAGGGGCAGGTGATGATTCTCGGAGGATGCAAAGAGATCCATCTCTGGTGTGCCCCACCTCCTGAATAATGACTCCAGTACCTGCTTGCTGATGGACCACTCGTGGTAGGCCTGACTGATTCAGTTCAGGGCATCCGCTAGGGTATTGTCTTTTCCTGGCACGTGAATGGCCTTTAGGGAGGCCTTCAGTGAGTAGGTCAAACTCCAGATCTTCATAGCTTCTGTGCACAGGGGTCTGACCTTGTTCTCCCCTTGCTTGTTTATGTAGTATATTGTGGTGTTATCTGCCCTGACATGCACCACTTTCCTTTGCATCAGTGGGGCAAATGCTTTTAGAGTCAAGAACACTGCACTTAGCTCCAACAGACTTATATGCTGGAGTGACTCTGTGCTGGTCCAGGTTCCATGAGTGGTGTGTTCCCCTAAGTGAGCACCCCACCCTAATAAAGAGGCATCAGTTGTGAGAATGACTGATGGTGTTTCCCGTTGGAAGAGTACCCCAGCCCTGAGGATGTCTACTTCCTTCCACCACTGACGGGCTTGCAGCAACGTTCTTGTTATTGGAATTGACTTTGAAAGATTGTCTTTCCTTTGGCACCAGTGTGCCTGGAGGTGAAACTGTATGTCTCTCATTTGGAACCTGGCACCCAAAACTGGGCCTGTTGCTGCAGCCATATGTCTCAGAAGTCGCAGAAACTGTCTTGCTGGCTTTGGCTCGTTCAACTTGAAAGAAGCAGCTATCTGCAAGATGCTTTGCACCCTGTCCTGAGGGAGGAAGGCTCTTCCCTCTAATGCGTTCAGTTCTGCTCCTATGAAGTGCAGAACCTTTACTGGAGTGAGGACAGATTTCTCCTGATTTACCAGGAACCCTAGTGAATGTAACAGGTTTAGTGTTACCTGCAAGTGATCTTGCACTTGCTAGAATTAGTTTCCCACCACCAGCCAGTCGTCGAGATAAGGGAAGACTGATACACCTAACTTTCTGAGGTGTGCCACTACCACTGCCAGACACTTTGTAAATACCCTTGGGGCTGAGGTGAGGCCGAAGTGTAGAGATGAAAACTTATAATGTCCTGATGGACGTCTGAATCTGAGGTAATTCCTGTGAGATTCTCTTATACAAATGTGAAAGTAGGCATCTTTTAGGTCCAGAGATGCTAGCCAATCTCCCTGCTGAATGACTGGCAGAATCATTGCCAATGTGACCATTTTGAACTTTGGCTTTATTAAGTACTTGTTCAGTAGTCCGAGGTCAAGGATAGGCAGCCACTTCCCATTTTTCTTTATGGTGAGGAAGTATCTTGAATAGAAACCCCTTTCCTTCTGTTGAGGTGGAACATGTTCCACTGCTTTTACCAGGAGGAGGATTTGAACCTCCTTCTCCAAGAGTTTTTTCTCCAGGAGGGAAGCTGGTTTGAATACCCACGTTCTCAAGGGAGGGAAGGACTTGAAATTTAGGGACATACCCTGACTCACTACCTCCAGGACCCACTTGTCTGTGGTAATGAACTCCCAAGCCTGGAAGTAGTGTGCCAGCCTACCCCCTACCGGGATAGAGGAGGCAGCCTTGATCATTAAGTCAGGGGTTCTGTTTTGCTTGGGGCTGAGCTTGGGTAGTTTGGGATCCTCTCCTGGAACCCCTTCTACCTCTGTCCCTGAAATACCCTGCCTGCTGTGGGTATTGCTGACATTGGGGAACAGCCTGTGCTTGATAAAAAGGTCTGCTATACACTGCCCTACCTCTGCCTCCTCTTCTGTATGGCCTATAGGAGGAGGAGGAGGGTCTCTTCTTTGTGGAGTTCTTTTATAGGTGGCCTTATACTCATCGACCTTCTTCATGTAAGCCTCTGTCTGCTGGCCAAATAGAGAATGATCCTCCACAGGAAAATTCATAGTCTTGGCTTGGGTGTCCTGTGTAAGATTAGTAGCCCTGAGCCATGCCAACCTCCTAAGGGCCATAGTAAGGGCCATCCATCTGGCAGCAGTATCGCTGGCATCTGCTGCCATTTGAAATTGGTACTTTGCTGCTTCCAGCCCAAACCTGACCGTCTCAGCCAGATCATCAGATAGGCCAGAAGGAGCCTTATCTGCCATGTCTAATACTGACTGCCACAGTGACTTTTGGTACTGTCCAGAGTAAGCCTGGTAATTAGCCTGTCTGACTCCCAATGAGGCCGCCAGGTAGCCCTTCTTGGCCATACTATCTATTTTGCATGAGTCTTTCTCAGGTGGGTGTGATGCCAATGGCACCCTTGCCTTCTTACAGTCTGCCTGCTGGACTATCCTGATGGTCAGGGTGGGACAAGAGGAATTCAGCCCCGTCTGTCCAGCTGATACATTTTATCCCCCTTCTTGTCCAGAGGTGGGACAGAATTTTGAGTTTGCAAAATCGTAAACAAGTCTTTCTTGAAGAACTTGTTAATAGGGAGTAATATCTTCTTCGTGGGTGTTAACCCTGTAATTTCCATGTATTTGGCCTCCTCATCTTCTATAACCTCTGTGGTAGCCAGATTAAGGGCTTCCACTATTTTCCTTATAAAGGAAAAATGGGAGGAAAAAGCCTCTGCTCTAGGAGGAGAGCCGAATTCTTGTTCAGGTGAGATCTCAGGCTCAATAGGCTCACCCTCATCCATTTCAGGCAAATCATACTGTAAGCAGGGTCTGGGTTGGGTGGTGGGGTTATTTAGCGCCCAGTGCCTCCATTTTTGTAACCTATACCTGGTTAGCCTGGGTTTGAGGAGAAAACATTCGCTCAGCATCAGGGCTAGATTTGTACTTCTGGTCAGGGGCACCCAAGTAATTCCGGACACAGGAAGCAAGAACTGAGAATGTCCAAACCAGGAGTGGGATTCTAAAGTGGGGCTTTTATTCACTTACACACAGGAATACAAAGCAAGATGGACCACCATGGGGTGACACTCACTGGTTATGCAGGAACAATAGAGGTCAGAACACATCTTCTTCATCGTCACCACAACTTTTACCCTCAGGTTCTGAACACACTGGGCTCTCAGTCCGAACTGGTACTCTCTCTATCCTGGATTCCCTGGCATGGCCCTCGGCCAGCTCTGGTACACTTTTCCATATGGCATGGACATTTCTGTTGGTGGCTCCCCCAACCACCCATGAGCACTTCCTGGCTCTAAAGGGAATAACACACATCCTTAATCCCATGTCTGGGTACTTTCTGCAGACACTGGCCAAGTGCCTGGGAGAAACCTATAGGTGCCCAAAGTGAATCCGTAGAGGTAAATCTGGTTACTCCAGATGGGGGGTCTCCCACCTCTTGTCCCCAAATTCATACCCGGCCATTCATTTGGAGTCAATACCTTTCCTTTGAAACTCTGTCTGTAGAATGCTATCTCGAAATGTATATCACATTTAACAATCTACTGTCTTTGGTAACTGGTGTTCTGACTTGCAGCATTCTCTAAGTGACTACGTCCATCCCTGTAGACCTCCACTGGTTAGATGCATTTCAAGTCATACACATAACTTAAAGTATTTTACTTGGCTGTCCTTTCCTGACCCACCGTAGCAGATACTTTATACAACAGTCTCGGTGAAAACATAGGCTCTCTGGCAGAGCAGACTCACCATGGTTCGCAGGTGTCCCAGGGCTTCTCTTCACAGGAAAGACATACTTCTGATGCCTCAGTACAAATCTTCTCATCAGGCAGCTTTTCTTCCTCCAGCAGGGCCAGGGGGATTGCCCCTGAAGAGCTGGTCTGGTTCCCCCCCATCCCTCTCAGGGATGGGGCACTGGAACAACTGGGAAATGGTCTCAACCACTTCAGCAAGTATTCTTCTGTGTCCTTCTCTAGGGCGAGAACACACACCTTCTTCTGTGGTAGCTCTGAACAGAGCTGGGGCTATGAGGGGCTGCCAACTGCAGCGCACCTCCTCCCTCCACTACAGACTGCTCCAGACTGACTTTGAAAACCCCAATATTCTAACCTAACTCCCAGCTGCAACATTCCACTGTGGCTTATGCTGCTGCGAGAATTCTGTATGATGTCATCCCTCCAGCTCAGCTAAGACTGAGGATAGAGTAAGACAGTGTGAAACCCATTTAACTGGTGTCTCACAAGCTGCCTTCCCTGCCTACCACGAGATCTAAGAGGGATTCTAGTAACCCCGGGTGACAAGGGGGTTACAATACTCCTCAAACTCCATCTGTTCCTGGGATGGAGTTGGGACAGAAGAAGGTCCAACTGGCATTTGAACCGGTGTTGGAGGGATTGAAGCAGGTATAAAACCTTGCAAAGCCTGTATGACCTTCATGGCCTGAGCAATCTCCTCTGAGGATGGCAGGCTATGAGGGACAGATGAAACCCCCCTTGGTTTCTCAGCCAGGGGTTCAATGTGCTTTGTTTTTTTTGTCTTTTTGGTGGGGAACAAAGAGTCGGCCAGAACACCCACCCTTTTGTTGGAAGTTGCTTCACCCTTGTCGGGGTGTTCAAATTAGGTAGTGAGGTTTCACCCGCATGTTTAGAGGGTTGGGTTGGTCAGAACCTGTGGTACCCTTCTCCAATTTTCTTTGGAGCCTTTCCAGCCTTTTTTCAATTGTCTTTTGCGGAAATGATTTGCAGATATCACATTCTACAGAAAAATGATCATTTTCCAGGCAGACCACGCAGAAGTCATGCTTATCTGCCTTGGCAAAAATGCCCCCACACTTAAAGTAGTTTTTAAACCCTGGGGGCCCAGTCTTTTTCTGAGGTTTTTCTGTCATCATCAAACCAATAAAGAAAAATAGAACTGCAAAAAAAGAAAACTACTCTTTATATATATATATATATATATATATATATAAAAACGGTTGCGATCAGTTCAGGAACCAGTGAGGGTTCCGGTACTGAACCAAGAACCAAACTAACTGAACCGGGTTAATGGTTCACAGAAACTGGGTTAACAGTTTATTTATTTAGCTTTTGTTAACCAGGTAGGTACACTAGACAAGACAATTGCCTATTTTCAGGTACGACCCAGGAGAGTACAGGAATAATAGATTTAGGTACATACAATGACACTGTACAAATTAAACATGTTACAGTTCATGTGAGGATACAGATTCAACACAGCATACGAAACATGGTAAGGCATAGATTGTATAGTATTAACATAACAAAATAAACACCTTGTGGGAGTTAAGAGCAGTAATGTTACAGATTCAACACAGCGTACGAGCGTGGTAAGGCATAGATTACACAGTATTAACATAACAACATAAACACCTTATGGAAGCCAAGAGCAGTTCCAGGGGCACAGTATTGAAATCCTTCAGATGTGACACTATATACAGCTTAGCAACCTCTTGGAGTCTTGTTTTTTGTCCAGGAGTAGCTCCAGAGCAGAGGAGTGCTGTGATTGATCAATTCACGGGGGTTTGGGGCAGCCACAGGCTGAGGCAAGTTTGAGATGGTTCCATAGGGAGGAGCGGAGACACATCAGTGAGTCACGTGGCAGCGGACCTGGGCAGGAAGGAGTTTCACAGTCTGGGAGCGAATGCAGCAAAGTCCCGCCCACCCATTTGAGTCTGTGTAGCCGGTGTCTTGAGGAGGACCTGTCCCTGGGACCTGAGGGAGTAAGAGGAGCAGATGGACGGGACAAGAAATTTCGCAAACCCTGGAGGGGTGCCAGTGCCATGGACCTTTCCGGTGAAGCACCCTAAGACGAAGTCCATGTGGTTAGTGGGTGAAAGCCAATTTAGCCTGCTATAGAGGTCGCAATGGTGAGTGAGACGGGGGGCAGCCAGCTTGAAGCGGCAGACATTATTGTAGGCAGTGGACCATCTAGTGAGGTGGACTTTGGATAAGGGGGCAAACAGAGGAGCCCATAGCAGAGCGAGGGTAGGTGCACCCCTCTGGCAAGTGCAATCCGAGCTGCCGGAGTAAGATTACTTTTTGCTCTGTATGCCAGACCCAGTTTGCAGTTTACAGTCTTGTGAGTATTCTGAATGTGGCGGCCAAGGTCAAGCTACGGGTCCAGCGTCACCCCAAGGTATTTAAAGTTGTCAGTAGCTTGTAAGTTGTCAGTTGTCAAAAACAATAATTTATTTAAAATAAATAATGAAATTAGTTAAACTAAACCAGAGATAAAAAAAAAATAAAAGCTCCGGAAACGGTTCTAAAGCTCATTTCCCCAACGGTTATCCTGAAACGTGAGGAACCAAGAAAAATAAACCAAAAACACTAAAATAATGCTAAATTAGCCAACAATTAGGAATTAAAACAGAAATAAAGGCAGCAGTAAGAATAACCAAAATAAAATACTTATATTCAGTGAAGAACCACACAAGGAATGACAGAGGGAAGTCTCCGAGACGTGTTGACTTGTCAGGCGGAGAAAGAAATCTGGTAAGTTGGTGGAACATTGTAGCTGACAAGTTTGAATAAATGGTATGAGCCTATGATAGGTTCTATCATTAGCATATTGTTCCATCTCAGGGGAGTTCTACTTAGGAGACTAACTGCAGAGAGTTAGGAATATAGAATACCTGGGGTGAGAACACCATTTTCCAGGCTTATAATGGTGACTCATGAGTGAAGTCCTGTTAGAAATGCTTATTCCGCCATCAAGGCACTCGTAGTTAGAGAAGTTTAATAAACTGTCTTATTGTTTAGAGTGGGGATTTACCTCCCTCCCACTCGGATATACCAGGCTTTGCTCTCTCTAAATGTTAAGAAATAAAATGCTTGGTGCTGTTATAGTAGTCTGGTGTGCTATGATAAATTTAAAGTTGGGGGGTATACCACCCATCTTGCTTGGATATACTGAGCCCCCAATTTAATCAGCCCACTATCTGGATTGAAACATGCCATGATATATTAAACAAAAGTCTCTTTAATTAGCAACCAGAACAAGTACAGCCAACAACTGACTGAATTTGCAGCAAAACGAGACAAAAGTCTCAGATGAACAAGAGCCAAAACAGTTAGGGCTTCTAATGTGTACCAAGTAGCTGTGCAAACTGTGCATCTGTTGAAATAAGGTGCTTAGGCAGATTTTGATTTTAGATTTTATTAAAGAATCGGAATTACAAACCTTTGAGCTAGGAGCTCATTTACAAAGGGTTCTCGTCAAACAAGGGGAGGGGACAGTTACAAGAGTTGGGAATAGCAAATGCAGCAAAAAAGCATTGTCATAAACCTATTAGTAACACATTAACAGACTAAATAATACAAGAGATGGAGTAGTAAAGACAGAGGCACACTGTATAACAGTCTTAATACTAAGCACATAGGAGCAATCCAACACCGGCAGCACAAATAAGTGCTAACAGAGGCACACTGTATAGCACAGTCTTAACACTGCGTACATAATGAGCAACCCAACACTGGCAGTAAATAAGTGCTAACAGTTCAGTTAGGTACCCACACAGTCACAAAGGCAGCTAAAAGCATCTTCTGAAACTCCTCTTGGTAAGCAGCAGTTGTTATCAAGTTGTATTTCAACCCCAACCACTGTCCACTTCTCTTCCCACCACAGGAACTCCTGCCTCCACACTCATGCCCTGACCCCCACCACTGTCTGCTCCTCTCCCCGCAAGAACTGCCTCCCTACCCAAGCCCTGACCCCTACCACAGTCCGCTGCTCTCCATACCCCGGGAACTCCTTACTCTGTACTCAGGCCTCAACCCCAGCCACTGTCCACTGCTCTCCATACCCAAGGCCCCTACTTTTCTGAGGGACACTGGGACCAAGTTCTGTGGTGCTAAATGTTCAATCTGTTCATGTTTTTTCTTCCTTAAAGCAAATTGCAGTGTAGGTTTTTTGGTTTGTACTGCTCCTTTCTTAGTTTTACTTTTTTTTTTTTTCTCTACACTGGTATTACATTTGCTAATTGCTCTGTATAATACTGTCAACCATTTTCTGTACTTGTATTGAAATGTTTTCCCTGTACTGTTGTACTGTACCCTTCCGGGTCGTGTCTGAAAATAGTCATTGCTATGACTAGTGCATCTACCTGGTAAACAAAAACTAAATAAATAAAATAAAAAAGATTACCATTTGCCGCAGAACTTCTGCAGCAGTGGTTTGTAATTTCTGTGGAAGTTCTGCGGCACTAATGAACTACCACATCACAGTGTCAGCTTGTCATGCTGACTTCACTTCCATGGCAATGGTTATAGCAATCAGGATGGGGGAAGCACAGTAACACTAGTTCAAAAAAATAAGACAGAGAAATAACTGTATGCCTAAAAAAGGAAAAAATATATATCTATCCCTTAAGGTCCTAGCCTACAGCATAAATGGAATACGCAGAAGTGACCCTTATGTGTTAAAGTATTTCTATACTCATGCTGTCTATACCACTCATGAGGTCTCCACTGTGTATCACTTACATATTTCTATGTGCTGTCTATACCACTCATGATATACGCAATCTGTAACATACATACAAATGTGTGTGCATGTATACATATCTATATATATCTATATTTACAGAGAGAGAGAGATACTATACATATTTTTTTTAATTTTTTATTTCCATGAAATTGTATCCTCATTCATACAGGTCCCTTTGGAAATGGAATAAACAGAATAGAGGAGATATTGCAAAACTCATTTTTCATGCAAACCTGCTTCCCGACACACTACATATTACCATCGAGCCATGACATGCATGTGGTTGTTTATTATGCATCTGAACCCAAAAAAAGATGGCAGCGGTGCTGTGCCGAGATCTGTGAGTGCGTCGGTTGCTCCCATTCTTAGGCATTTTATTTTGTTTTAGTATCGTGTTTTTCTATTTTAAGTATGTTAAAGTATGTTCTGTTTTAATTCGATTCATGCCTTCTTGTTTTTATTTTGTATTCTATCTGCGTTGCGGGTGTGGAGGGTACGATTGCCGTGGAGTTCCTTTTCCCCTAACTCTGCTTACGTAATCTCTCCTGACCCTGTGTTGAAGTGTGGAGCATAGGTCTGGAGCGATGAGGATCGCTTAGTTCAAACCTCGAGTGTGACTCTGTTGATTTTGTTGGAGCTTCCCGTCTGTTGGACGAGAACGCTCCGAGATTCCTGAAGCCTGCGGAAAGCTGCTTGGAGTGCTACTGTTTATTGCCGCTTGCTGCCGTTTGTCTCTTGTTTGCTTCCCGTTTGCTGAAACTGTTGGGCCGCAGGAGTGAAGACCGAGTGAAGACCGAGTGCTTGGATGGAATTGGAGCTCTGGGACTGCTACATTATTGGCTTGCCATCGTTGTGGAGTTTTGGAGGAGGAGGAAAAGCGATTCAGCCAGCCCAGCTGATCTAAAGGTGGGTGCAGGATGTAGCCGTTTCCCCCAGGGAGGGTCAGGAGTGCTTGCCGAAGGGTTGGTGTTCTTGGGGCTTCCAGGAGTTACCGGAGTTGCCTGGCGGTGGCTGTGCTTTTCTCTGGTGCTCCAAGTGGGGGAGATTGGTGGCATATAACGCAACTTACCTAGGGGTTGGTCAGGTTTAAGCATCATCTGAAAACCTGGAGTGTTTTACCTTTGTTCACGATTATACTGCTGGATAAGCTCCAAAGGCTGGACTACCGATATCAGGAAGTTTTTTTTTTTTTTAATGTACTGAGAACTTGGAATCCTGTATTTCGGGTCTGCCTGGACTCTGCTGTGAGGTCTAAAGCCTAGTTTTTGCTGTTCCTGTGCCTTCCTTGGGGGTTTTACGAAGTTTGGCAGCCTTTATTTTATGCCCATCTAAAAGGATAACACTTGGCAGGCTGCACTGCGAGCCCTTTCCCTGCTTGGCATCGGCAGCTCTGTGGACAGACAGTAAGCGCTCGGTTGGACCGAGTCGGACCAAGGATATGATTTGAGAGTGGTTAGCAGGGCTCTGCTATAATCCAGCTGTGTGCACTGTAAACAGCATTGATATTAGGGTTGCTTCGTTTTGAGAAACCCTGGGATATTAATCTGTCTGTCGTACTGATATTGATGGTATATGAGCAAGAGTGAAGACTTTGGGAAACGTTGATCATACTGGTTTCACACTGGTGTGTGGAGAGAAGGAGCAGTCACTGTGTGCACCTGGGTATCTGTGTTCTTGTTGCGTCCTGATGCAAGACTATCTTTGTTTGGGAAATAATAATTTTTATTTGCCTGCTGCTATTTTAAAGACTTTATTTTTTTTTTTGAATTTATCTAATTGGGTGGAATTGAGACATATAACTGAATTTAATTTGTATAAGTGATTAAGTGGATATTTGGTTTAGAAGAGTATCCTTTGGTATGGTTATCACTAGAAACCAAAGGATGCATGCTCAAGCCTTCACCATTACAGAGCTCTCTACTAGAAACCTAAATATGCTATAAGACAGACCAAGATTACTGAGCATCTAAAAAAAAGGGATTGGGGAAATAATACTTCTACCCCAAATGGTAATTTAACTCAAGTTGAGAGTATGGGTAAAACAAGTCAATTAAAAAGTATGCATCAATATGTGGATGCCACTATTGCTCCATCTGTTTATGTAGACAAAGGGGGAATGTCATGGGGGTCAAATGATTGTAGCTATGTAGCTGGTTCATTGATGGAAAATCAGGAACCTCTATCTATGGAAAAGTCAATAAATCTAGATAGGGAGTCCTCAGCAGGAGCTTCTGCTGTGGAGGGATTGAAAAGTACTCCACCTTGGTGGAGACCTGAGGTGTCTTTTGAGGCAAATATATCCCTGGGGTATCTGATGATATGGTGGGGTGGTAAAGGAAAAGAGTTAGTAACAACATATAAGAACCATGAATTAAAAGAGGTAATGTAAGACCTACAACAAACAATAGATGGACTTAAAGAAGTAGGAAAGATTTGCTCAGTTCTAGATATCAATATAATACTGTAAATCTTTCTCAAAAGGTGACAGTTGTTCAGTGGAGAGCGAGGTTTTTATACCTGCTAGGTTGAGCGATAAATTGATTACTCTTTTAAGGAATCCAGTGAATTCCTTTATTATCCTGATGGAGCAATTGGTACTTAATAAGGATTTGTTGGAAGAACTTAAAACACAGATGGTGGTTAATGATGGGAAATTGAGACAGATTATGGAGAAAGTTGATGATCTGTCTGGAAAAGTTGAGGAGATAACATTAAATATAGAGAAGTCGGAAGATGTGCCCGTCATAGAAAGGCGCTCGGATGATAATGAAGCTCTAGGATCACTGTGCTTGAGACCTGATTTTAGCACAATTGAGTTCACTGAATTAACAGCTAAAAAGTCCCCTAGAAATAAATTTCAAAGGAGAAGGAAAAAATAGGAGGAAGAGTAAGGAGGTATAGTAACTCAAGGTGTGGATAAAATTGCGGGATGTTATACTCTTCAGTCTCAATTTGTGCCATCTAAGCTGGAAGTGGAGCTAGCAAGGTTAGAACAGGAAATGGAAGGGTTAAAGTGTGATATAAAATTAAAAGGCCAAGTGGGTAATGAAAACAATAAGGATAAGGAAAAGAAGAATTTTGGAGATGCTGTGAAAGAGCAGATTATTGAGGACAGAAATGGAGAGTGTTTCCAAGTTGGACAGACATTAGTGGGGAAGAAGCCTCTAATCAGATTATATGGACCACTTAACTGGTGTACTTTTGACGAGGCTATGTTAGACTTGCATATACTTTCATTTTGAATCAAAATTGGATATTGAACTTGTAGAAGCTGATATAACTGAGATTAAGAGGTTAATAATAGAGGCTACCATTATTGATGTTTATTTTGATGCACCAAGAACAGCAAATCATGTCTGGATAAATAGAGGCCTGTTAAGTAACAAGGAAGTATCTTTGTTTTTCCCAATAGAGAATTATTTAATATTGGAAAATGTAATGAAACAAATGTGAAGGATGTGGGAGGAAGAATTTTAACTCTTTTGGGATGAACCATATGTTTCAAGAAACAGACCTAAATTGTCCATAGCAATTGAGAACTTGCTAAAAATTTTATGATGGTTCCACTGGAACACCCTGATAGTATACAAGCTGAATGTAGACATGTGGGAGTCAGATTGATATTTATGTGTCTAATGGAGAATTAGCAGATCTAATTTTAGCCCAAGCTAGAAATCTGGATTATTTAGGTCTGCATCTGGTAGATTTTACAGCACTTAGTATGGGCTTTAATGGAGGTAAGGTGTATGAGGAAGTTTCTGTCCTCCCGTTGGAGAACAGATTTAAAACATTAGCAGGGTATAATGAGTGACTAACTCCGAATACTTCTGGGATAGCCGAGTCATATTGTAAAAACAATTTTATAACTTGGAATATAGCCGGCTGGAAGTCCATACGGGCAGATGCTGACTGTATTAAATTTCTATCGGAATATGACTTAATTTGTTTACAGGAAACTTGGCACTCTAAAGATGTAGAAGTTGTTATTAATGGATATGAGGTTTTGCATTCCCCTGGTAGGAAATGAAAAAAAGTAGGGAGATTTTCAGGTGGAATTATCACCCTAATTAAAATAGGTGTATTTGATAAGGTTGTATGTTGGAAACTTGCACAAAATTATGTGATAGTTTTAGTCAAATGTGGAATCAGGGAAATTATTGTATTGAATTGTTATGTACCGCCAGAAAATTCTGATTATTTTCCAGTGGGTATATGGCAAGAAATATCTAATCTGCTAAAAGAAGTCCAGCAAATTTTTCCACATGCAGAAATACTTTTATTAGGTGATTTAAATGCACGTATTGGCCTGTTTGATGGCCTAGCAGACCATACATTTTCTGCATGTGATTACTTTGATAAAGTAGTATGTAGACAATCTAACGATAAAGTGGTAAATCAAAATGGGAAAGTTGTTATAGAGTTAGTAAAAGAAAATAATATGTACCCTTTAAATGGAAGGATAGAAGGAGATAAAGAGAATTTTACATATGTTTCCCAGAGGAGCTTCAGTAATTGATTTTGCTTTTTGGTCGGTGATATGTATTACTGGACCAAATGTGAAATATTGATTAGAGCAGAAACTGACCATTACCCATTGGTTTTGGAATCTCAATTAGAACAAGTGAATGGAAAGGAGCATCAGTCTTTTCAATTTACTGAAATTACAGCTTCAAATAAGATCATATGGAAACAAAGTTCACATTATGACTTGTTACCAATTATTCATGGTTCAATACTAACTTATTCTTATGAAGTTATTAGTAAATGTGACCTTACTTATCTTACAGAAGAGCTAGATGCTCTATTAAATAAGATTAAATCTGTGTTAGAAGTGCCAAGGAAATCAGGAAGGGTTGTACCTATGGATACCTGGTATGATAGGGATTGTAAAAAAGCAAAGGCGGATATTAGGAAATTCTGTAGACTGTATAATAAAAAAAAGACCCAGGTGAATCTTAAATTATTGAATTTTAAGAAAAGAGCGTATAAGGATCTTATTGCTAACAAAAAAAGACATTTTTTCGCACTTAAGTGGGAAGAAATGTTTCTGGCGATTCAGGGTAGAGATAATAAAACATTTTGGTCACTTGTGGCAAATGGTTTTAAGACCCAGAAAGTTAATATTGATACTTTTATTAGTGAGGAAAGATGGGTAACTTATTTTAAGGGGATTTACTTTGATACAGAAGCTGATAACTCTTCAATAAATGGTTCTGGGTGTTTTTATGTGTGTCCGATTACACTAGATGAAACTTACCTAGCATTGTATACTTTAAAAAAGCAAAAAGCAGCTGGGTCTGATGGGATTCCAGCCGAGGTTTTTTTAACAGAGCCCCAATTATGGTGTAAATACTTAACAGTATTTTACAATAAATGTATTTCCTCGGAAAGTTACCCTACCTCGTGGCAAGGGGCTAATCTCATTCCATTACATAAAAAGGCTCACTAGATGATCCTAAAATGTATAGACCTATAAGTCTTTTGGATGTGAATCTTAAAATTTTTCTAAGATAATTCTGGGCAGTTACAGCAGGTTGAAAAACAGGAGTATTTCCCTTACAAAATTGGATTTAGAAATGGTATGTCCACACTGGATAATATTTTTGTTTTGAATCATTTGATGGAAAAATATGTGAAAATCAGGGGTCAAAGAATATATATATGCTTTATTGATTATAGTAATGCCTTTGACAGTGTATCTTGAAGTCTATTATGGCAAATTTTATTAAACAGAGGTATTGACCCCGGTCTAGTAAATATAATAGCACATTTATATACTAAAACTTGGGCTAAAATTAGACTAGGCCTTAGAGGCCAGTTATCAAAGATATTTGAATGTAATCGTGGAGTGAGACAAGGTTGTATACTTGCCCCTCTGCTTTTATATTATATCTAGATAATATATTAAAATATAGTGTGGATATAGATATAGATTCCCAAAAATTAGGATTTTCCTGTTCCTTTATTGGTATATGCTGATGATATTGTGGTCCTGTCCCTAACAAAATCTGGTTTACAAAAAACTAAATTTCCTTGTAAAGAATCTGAGAAATTAAAATTGAAGATAAACATGGAGAAAACAAAGATTATGGTACTGGGTGGAAATAAGAAGAACGAAGTACAAATGGCAGTTGGTATGTCGCCAAGACAAGGTGGAGATAGTTTCTACCTATGTATATCTTGGAATAGTAATTCATCAAAATTGTACGTGGTTCGCTCATTTGGAATGGGTTAAAGAGAAATTAAAAAGAACTGTAGGAGGATTATATAGGTTTAATTGTAAATTTGGGGGACTAACGATAAAACCATTGTTGAAAGTGTTAAAATCCAAGATAGAAGCCCAATTGTTATATGGATGTGAAATTTGGAAAATAAACTCAGCAAATAAATTTATGAGTCCCATCTATAAATCCTTAAGATCCTTATTAAGGTTAGGACATTCCTGCCCTTCTTCTTATATTCAGTGCAGAGTTGGGTATTATAGATATTAATGCAGCAATCGAATCAAAATAGTAAACTATTGGACTAGATTGGTCGGATTAAATGAAACTGTAGTTGTAAAGAAATGTTTGGAGGAAAAAAAGAATTGGCACGATTGGGGACTATGCTCTGATTATTGGTTGGACAGAGTTTACTCCATACTTGAGAAATATCATTTAGTACATCTAAAGGATTCTGTAATAAAATGTGTCTATATTAGTGATAAATATAAAAAATATATTACAAAGAAAATTAGCAACCAATGGAAGTTGAAAGATTTGGAGGAAATAAAGCAGTCTAGATTATTCTAAATGGTTTGCAGCAAATAACTATAGACATGGGTATAAAAATATTTGGATATATTGACTATTCCTCAGTGTGATCTAATTTTATGATTTATAAATTTGAACAATTCCTAGTAAAGTGTTGGATTATAGATACAAAAAGTAGGAATTCATTCTGAGGAATGTGATTGTGGTATTGGAGATAAGGAGGATTTATACCATGTTTTATGGTCTGTAAATGGTATGCTAGCTAACGTATGTTTTGGCTTAGTCCATTCTTAAATAATAGATATAATGTTGATAAAGAGCTTACTTGTATTTTGTTCCATACAGAGGATAGCTGGACGGTGAAAAGGCTAGCTAATTATCTACTGAGTATTAAGAAAATCAAAGTAAAATCCAAATTATCTGAAGGCATGGATGTGTATATATATATCTGATTTTTAGAATATGAATGAATCTATATAAGTTTTGTCACTCAGTTTGTAATGTATAAATAAGATTATAAAAATATTGTATAAATGAGTTTTTGTGAATGGGGAACTGATTCCTTTTTAGATATATACCTTACGATATTTTAATTGTGTTTGTAATTGTGAAGGTTTTTAACCATACAATAAAATTCTTTGACCTTGACATGCATGTGAACCCATTGTGAGATGAAGCTCTCTAGCTCATCACAATGTGTTCCCCATGTGACAGAACACTGCACCAAACATTCCCAGGCTCAGAGCAGTGGTGTGTTCCCCCAGTCCTTGTGCTGCCCAGCCAGCTCCCAGAGCTCATCTCTGAACCTGAGTTGCTGGCACGGGAACACAACATTCTACCCTTTAGCCCAACAGCTGGTCCTGCACACAACATTTCTCAATAACTTTTAGGTGATTATATCAACCAATGACCACATGTAATCAATAACCCTGGTAAAAATGTGCACAGCGCATTTATTTATTTAATGGGTCTATTCTTTCAACAGGTCTACACATTATTATATTACACTTTTCTGGGCATAATTACTTTATTTTTCTTAAAAATGACAGGTTAATTCATTTTACAGTTATTCATTTCAGATGGCATCTCTATATCTTAAAGGCACAAATAAGTTCGCACAAAGTAAGGTATGAACGTAACAGGTCTATGCTATTGTCAAGGTTGTGTTTAAGTTGGCCCCAGTTTAATAATGTAAGACTGAAAATTGTATTAGGCTGTAGTGCAGGTTGAGCAAATACTACCATACCTGATGTGCTGTGTCACCGCCTCTGGCAGTGGGAGCTGTGGTATATAAATACAGGTTACTCACCTGTAACAGGAGTTCTAGGAATGGTATATGTTGTTCATCCACACTATCTGGCAGGCTCCTTGCCCGCTTTAAATCTTGCCGGAAGGTCTTCAAGCTGGCTCCTCCCACCCACCCAGGTGGTAAAACTCTCGGCTCCGCCCCATGACGCCAGATCTAGCCCGCTGGAAGCCAGGTTGTGTGTCGAAGCCGGGGAGGTCGGGTGGGTCGTGTGGATGAACAACATATACCATTCCTAGAACTCCTGTTACAGGTGAGTAACCTGTATTTCTAGGGACATGGATATGTTGTTCATCCACACTATCTGGCAGACTCCTAGCAGTTCTCCGGGAGGAGGGTGGCAAGGCGCACACACCCTACTTAGGGAATAAAGACTGGAGAACCGAGGCCCCAAAACCAGCATCCCGGCGTGACTCAAGGTCGATGTGGTAGTGGGTGATGAAGGTGTGTGCTGACTTCCAGGTAGCAGCCCTGCAGATTTCCTGGATAGGGACGTCCCTGGAAGCAGCCACCGATGCAGCAGCATGGCAGGTAGAATGAGCTCTTATCCCTCTGGGAGGCTACATGCCCGCCAACCTATAGCAGAGATCTATGCAGGAGGTGACCCACCTGCCTATCGTATGCTTGGCTGCAGGTCTGCCAGGTGCGGCTTCAGCGTAGGTGACAAACAGCTGGCGAACCTCTCCCGGAACTTCAGCCGTCTGCTCCTTGTAATAAGTGAGCGCTCTTCTAGGGTACAAAGTATGGAGCCTATATTTGGCCTCCGAGGTGTGATTGGGGTAGAACACCGGCAGAGTCAACACCTGGTTAAGGTGAAACTCTGACACCACCTTCGGAAGGAATTTCGGGTGGGGGCGCAGGACAACCTTGTCCCTGTGGAAGACCAGATAAGGAGACTCTATGGAAGCGCCTGGAGCTCTCCCATCCTTCTGGCTGATGTGATAGCCACCAAGAAGGCCGTCTTCCACAGGTGAGAGATGTCACACCTGTGCATCGGTTGAATGGCCTGCCCATGAGCTTAGCCACTACCAGCAGTAGATCCCACGGAGGTGGAGGTTCTTCACGGAGGGATATGTGATCAAGGCCTTTGAAAAGCGCCCGACCACCTTCTCCTGTGCCATCGACTGCTTCCCGGCCCACGCCCGGTAAGCAGAGATGGCTGCCAGGTGCACCTTAAGGGTCGTCGACCGAAGCCCTTGCTGAGAAAGGGACCACAGGTAGTCCAGAATTCTTGCCAAGGAACAGGAGGAAGGGTCCAGGCCCTTGCCCTGACACCAAATGGAGAATGTCTTCCATTTGAAGGCGTAGCATTTTCTGGTCGACTCCTTATGGGATGCCTCAACGACACTGAGGACCTCGTCGGAAAGACCCAAGGCCTGGAACTCTAGCCGCTCAGGAACCAGGCCGTCAGGTGCAGGGACTGAAGGTCTGGATGGAATACCTTCCCCTGATTAACTGAGATCAGGTCCGGATGGGCTGGAAGCCGCCAGGAGCCTGGAGCTGAGACTGAGGAGATCTGGATACCAGAACTGGCGGGACAGTCTGGGGCTACCAGAATCACCTGTGCCTTGTCCCTCCTCGCCTTGAGAAGCACCTTGTGGATCAAGGGAAATGGGAAAAGGCATAGAAGAGCCGGGTCCATGGCCTTGAGAAGGCATCCCCTGCAGCGAGCCCTGCTGAGGGGGGGGCATGAAACAGTCTCAGCTTCGCATTCTCCCTGGAGGCAAACAGGTCCACCTGAGGTGTGCCCCAGTGGGAGAAGAGATCTTGTACTACCTCCGGCAGGAAAGACCACTCGTGAGACGCAGCCCCTATCCGGCTTAGGGCATCGGCCAGGGTGCTGGAGGCTCCTGCCACATGAATGGCGAGGAGATCCGCCTCCAGGCTGCGCACGAGAGACCATATGCAGAGAGCTTCCCTGCACAAAGGCATGGAGCGCATCCCGCCCTGGCGGTTTAGGTAGTACATGGTCGTGGTATTGTCCGTCTGGACCTAACCACTTGACCCCGTAGGAACGGAGCGAAGGCGGTGAGGGCTAGACAAACCGCTCCAAGCTCCAGCAGGTTGATATGGTATCGGGACTCCTGAGGGGACCAGAGGCTGTGCGCTCTGTGCTCCCCCAGATGGGCACCCCAACCTATCAGAGAGCCATCGGTCGATAGAGAGACCGTCGGCTCGGGGCGGACAAACAGGATGCCCTCCTGCAGATGTGCCGGAATGGTCCACCACTGGAGAGTGTTCCACATCCCCTGGGTCACTGTCACTAGCTGATCCAGCGGATCGAAGCGCTGTGACCATTGGCTGGCCAGTCCCCACTGAAGGGGACGCATGTACCAGCGGGCCCAATGGACCACGCTGGTGCAGGCTGCCATGAGGCCCAGGAGGCGCAGGAAGTCCCGGGCAGGGCGCGATTGCCCAACCTGAAATGATTGGGCAAAGGAGGAAAGAACCTCGCGGCCCTGTCTGCCGGGAGCGGTGCTCTGGCTCAAAGAGAGTCGAGCTCTGCCCTGATGAAATGTATTACCTGCTTTGGCATGAGTTCCAACTTGGCCTCGTTGATGAGGAGGCCAATCTGAGAGCAAACCTGGAGGGCCAGATCTCTGGACCGCTCCACCTCCGCTCTGGAGGGGGCTGCAATCAGCCAGTCATCCAGGTAGGGGTACACCCGGACCCTTCGGCGCCGCAGGAATGCTGTCACCACTGCCATGTATTTGGTGAAGACCCTGGGAGCTAGGGAGAGGCCGAAGGGCATGGCCCGGAACTCGTAAAGGGATCCCTCCGCTCTGAAGCGGAGGAATCTCTGATGGGACGGACGGATTGGGACGTGAAAGAACGCATCCTGAAGGTCCAGGGAACAGAACCACATGCCTCATTCCAACGATGGGATTATCTGAGCCAGAGTGACCATCCTGAAGGACCGAGACCTTAGGAACCTGTTCTGGTCGTGCAGGTCGAAAATGGGGCACCAGCCCCCCCGTCCGTTTTGGGACCAGGAAATACCTGGATACAAACCCCTCAACCCGTCACTGGGCAGGCTTGGAGGAGGGACCGGCCGAGGGACCTCCTGGGCCTTTACCTCCCTGCTTCCTGTTAGAGGAGGCCGCGGGCTTGGGTTTGGGATGCCAAGCGCGAGCCTGCTGGCCCTGGTGCTGGTGCTGTTGGGCCAGACGTGCCGCAGGCGCAGAAGGACGAAAGGACTTGTGCTGCTGCTGCTGTTGGCGGCTTTTGTCCTTCTGGGCAGAGGTGACCGAGTTCAGAGTGGCATTGGACTTCTCGATCCGCTGGAGGTGACCTTCCACTCCAGGGCCGAAGAGGTCGGTCCCCAAGAAAGGGATGTCCGCCAATTTGTGCTGGGTATCCACCGTGAAGGTGGATATCCTCAGCCATGCTCTGCGGTGCATGGCCACCGCAGACGCAACTGATCTGGCACAGGAGTCTCCTATGTCCAGAGCTGTTTGGAGCTGCTGCTTCGCCACCGCCCTACCCTGGTCCCGAACCTGCCGGACTGTGGTCTGCAGGTCGGCCGGGAGATGAGGGATCACCTCGTCCACGGAGCCCATGAAGGCGTGGGAGAAGTGTGCCATCAGCACGGCCGAGCTGGCCTGGCAGAGGCCAAGGGAGGACGAGCTGACACCTTGCACCCGCGTGGTCCAGCATTTTGACTCCTTGTCGGGGGGCTTGTCCACGTCCCTAGCGTTCCCGGAATGCCAGAAAACGCTGTCGGTGACCAACCCCTGGGCAGAGGGGTATTCCGAAAACCCGGGCCAAGAGCCGGTAGGAACCGCATACTTCCTGGCCATCCTGGCCGAGAGCGCAGGGCAGGAAGCAGGCTGCTGCCAAAGCTCCAAGGCTGGGTCAACAATGGCCTCAGCCACCGGAAAGGCCTCCATGGGTGAATTCCCTTGGTCCAGTATCTCCGTCAGGGGATACTTGGCCCGTTTGGATACGGGCTCGAGCTGCATCCCAGTGGAATCCGAGATGAGCCGAAGCAAACCCATGAAGGACAATGGGCTTTCGTCCAACGACTGGCCCCCAGAGGACTCCAGGTCCACCGGCCTGGAGAACAGGGAGTCGTCATCGTCAGACTCCGAGGAGTCCGCGAAGAGCTGCCTAGGGCCTGAGCCACCCTCCACCTGCCGAGAATGGTTGGGAGTGAGGGTGACCGACAACCTGTGGGGCAGGCCTTGACCCGACCGAGAGTCCTTGGTCGGCGCCCCCGAATTCGGTTGTGGAGGCGAGGTTCCACCACAATCGGTGGGGCAGCAGGTTTCGGCCGAACAACCGGCCCAGGCTTGGGCAGCTCGACTGCAGCGAGGGGTTGTTTCGGCTGCTCGGGTGACAGCCACTTGATGGCCGGGGAGGGCGTCGGCTTGCTCCCGGACAGAAGTAACTGCTGCCACATCAGGTCCTCATAGCGTCGACGCAATTTGCACCGAAGCCTCTCCTCTTCCGAGGAGGAAGACGAGGACGAGTGGCGGCGCCGCTTACCTCGGTGCCGAGACCGAGACCGCCGATGTCGGCAGGATTGGCTGGACTGAGAAGAAGTCAGAGACCGAGACCGAGATCCTCGGTGATTCCGAGGACGGGTCTGGGAAGGAGCAGGGGACACCCGCTCTTCCCTCGGCTCGGACACCTTAACCGGGGACTGCTGCACCGGGGTCACAGGCAGATCCTCGGTCTCCACTGGGGAAACCGGCGAAGAAGGGTTGTCGGCTTCACCAGTCGACAGCCCGTCCGACGGGTCGAAAAAAATTTCAACTGCGTCGATGGGAGTCTCGGCCGGCTGGCCTGACGGGGACGCCGTGAAGCCAGCAGCCTTAGCCGCAACCTCGACCGAAGTAGACAGTCGGCTGTCCAGGGAAGGAGACCTCTCCCGCTACCACGAACGCCAACGATGGGACTTACCCTTAGAATCCTTCTTTTTGGACCGAGAGGAATGTCCCGATGGCCCCTCTCCCTTCGTGGAAAGGGATTGGCAAAGCTCCTTGAACGAAGCTGAATACGAGGTACCCAAAGAGAGCGGAATAAATGCCGCGACCGAGGAGGAGGAAGATGCGGGCTGGGTCGCCTCCTCCTCGAGGGCGATCATCTGCTCGAGCTGCTCAGCTGAACCAGCCACCGCGGTAACTGCCCAACGGGCCTCCTTCGACTTAACCAGCGGGTAGCGCTTCTCGGGGCGCCCTAGCTTTAACCGGACAGCGCGGTCCTCCAGGACGTTGGCAGAGAACGAACAGCACGACTCGCAGGTCTGCGGGTCGTGTTCTAGGCTGAGGCAGTAGACGCACGTGGAGTGTGGGTCCGTCCTGGACATCTTCAGCCCGCAAGGGCACCACTGAAAACCGGGAGTCAATTTGTCCATTGCAGCCGCGAGGGAGAAAGATGACAGAAGTCTTGAAATTTTTAAAATGAGTTTCGGGCAAACCGAAAAATTAGGATCCAGTCTATCACGCAGAGTGTTAAGGAGGGAACCTGAGTTTCCAAGCGGTAAGGAAGATCTGGCGTCATGGGGCGGAGCAGAGCGTTTTACCACCCGGGTGGGTGGGAGGAGCCAGCTTGAAGACCTTCTGGCAAGATTTAAAGCGGCAAGGAACCTGCCAGATAGTGTGGATGAACAACATATCCATGTCCCTAGAAGTGACTATTCATTTCTGTGGCAGAATGCAGCCATTTCATTAGCTAATGCACGATGTTATAGTACTGATAACATCACATTCTGAGCATAGAGGGGGTTGGGATCTAAAAAGAGGGGAAGAGAACCAAGTTCCATGGATAAATGGAAATATTAATAAAGAATCACGAAGAACAGTGAATTCTGCGGCACTGCAGAAGTTCTGCTGTAGGTTGCAAGTTATGCGCAAAATTCTGTGGCCATAGAATTCTAGGAGCCTTGTCCATACCCCGGGGACTCCTTACTCTGTACTCAGGCCCCAACCCTGACCCAAGCCACTGTCCGCGCCTCTCCATACCCCAGGTACTCCTGCCTTTGCACTCGGGCCCCAACCCCCACACTTACCTGGTCAATAAAAACTAAAAATAAATAAATAAAAATCCTGCCTCTGCACTTGGGCCCCAATGCCCACCACTGTCTACTCCCATTCATACCCCAGGTACTCCTGCCTCTGCACTCAGGCCTGTCCCCTGCCACAGTTAGTTCTTCTTCATACCCCGGGTACTCCTGCCTCTGCACTCGGGCCTTGGCCCCTGCCACTGTCTGCTCCCATTCATACCCCAGGTACTCCTACCTCTGCACTCAGGCCTGTCCCCTGCCACAGTTAGTTCTTCTTCATACCCCAGGTACTCCTGCCTCTGCACTCGGGCCTTGGCCCCTGCCACTGTCTGCTCCCATTCATACCCCAGGTACTCCTGCCTCTTCACTCAGGCCCAGCCCCTGCCACAGTCTGTTCTTCTCCATATCCTGGGAACTCTTGCCTCTACATTCGGGCTCCAACGCCCACTGTTTGTTCCCATTCATACCCCAGGTACACCAGCCTTTGCACTCAGGCCCAGCCCCTGCCACAGTCCGTTCTTCTCCATACCCTAGGAACCCCTGCCTCTGCACACGGGCCACAATGCCTGTCACTGTCTCCTCCCATTCATACCCCAGGTACTCTTGCTTCTGCACTCAAGCCCAGCCCCTGCCACAGTCTTCTGCTCTCCATACCCCAGGGACTCCTTACTCTGTACTCACGCCCCGACCCCAGCCACTGTCTGTGCCTCTCCATACCCTGGGAGCTCCTGCCACCCCGATCCGGGTACTCCTGCCTTTGCATTCAGGTGCCGATCCCCACCACCGTCCACTCCTCTCCATGCCCTGGGAACTCCTGCCTCCGTTCTTGGGCCTTGACTTCCTGCCACTGTCCACTTCTCTCCATAACCCAAGAACTCCTGCTCCTTACTGGGCCCCGACCCCACCACTGTCCACTCCTCTCCAAACCCTTGAAATTCCATACCTCTAGGAAATTCGCCTCTGCACTCGAGCCTTAACCCCCAGCACTGTCTGCTCCTCTCTATACCCCAGGAACTCCTTTCCATACTCTGGGAAATCATTTTTCCTCCCCGCACTTGGGCCCCAACTCCCTGCCAATGTGTATGCTTCTTCATAACCCAAGAACTCCTGACACTGCGCTCAGGCCCCGCCACTGTCCACTCCTCTCCATACCCCGGGAACTCCTGCCTTCATACTTGGGCCCTAACCTCCTGCCACTGTCCACTTCTCTCCATAACCCAAGAACTCATGCTCCACACTGAGCCCTGACTCCGCCACTGTCCACTTCTCTCCAAACCCTTGGAATTCCTGCCTCCAAACTGGGCCCTGCCCCCTGCCCAAGTCCACTCTTCTCCACAGCTCTACGAAATTCTGCCTCTGTACTCAAGCCCCAACCCCGTCACTGTCCACTCCTCTCCATACCCCAGGAACTTCTCACTCTGTACTCAGGCCCTGACCCCCACCACTGTCTGGGTATCTCCATACTCTGGGAAATCCTGCCCCCCCCCACCCACTCAGGCCCCAGCTCCCTGCCAATGTGTATGCTTCTCCATAACCCAGGAACTCCTGCCTCTGCGCTCAGGCCCCACCACCCCGCCACTGTCCGCTCCACTCCACTCCAAACCCCGGGAACTCTTGTCTTCACACTGGGCCCAGATGCCATCACTGTCTGCTCCTCACCATACCCCAAGAATTCCTGCCTTCACAATGGGCCCCCAACCCCGCCACTGTCTGCTCCTCTCCATACCACAGGAACTCCTGCCTCTGCACTCAGAAGGAAGCAAGAGGTTGGATCTGGCACAGCAGACAGTCTTAGGACAGAGGGATACCAAACACATGGGTTTGAAAACGAAGGAAGTAAGCAGCAGAGATGCACAGGGTTGGGACTGAGTCTGACCTGGGGGAAGTGAGCGGTGACATAGCAGGAGTTTAAACTGTGTATTATAAAAATAAACCATAGCTGTACAAGCCTTAGCAGGTAAACCCATGTTATGTTACTGGTTCATGACGGACCATCCTTTGGTGGTGTGACCAAAACAGTGTGGGCGTTAAAAGCAGACACAGTGGACGTATGAGCAGAGTTTGGCCTTCCCAAACAAATCAGTTTATTTATTTACTTGGTTTACTGGGTAAGTACACTGAGCCAGAGACCCTTTTTCAGGAACAACCCAGAGCCGTACATACAAAACAGCTAAAGACAAACCAGTATGTTACATACAAATAAGAATACAATATGCAACATGCAGGAATAATACTTAATTACAACAATATCAATCTAAAAATTGAATTACAATTTTTAAAAGTTTATGAGCCATTTACAAATGTATTGTACTGGCACCGCTTTTGTCATTTGATTGTAAGGAGATAAGAACTGTAGAATGAACTGTTGGTCTACCCCGAATGTTATCCAAGTTGTTTACCCTGTTGTATTGTTTTGCATTTTTAATTTGTTTTAAAAACAAGGAAAAAAATTTACCAAAAACTAAAAGCAGACACTGTGTCCAATAAGTGTTACTCTTAAAATGACTTGGGGCTACATGGGGCTCCAAAAGGTAGTTTCTGTGGCCACCAACCGGCTCCAGGTTTCAGAATACTGCAAACTGCCCCCCCCCACACACACACACTTTGCAGGTCCCAAACATTGCTACCATTAAACAGTATTACTTCTTCCTTAACCAGGCCCCAAAGGTTTTGAAATTTAATAAGCTAGTCGATTTCATTACACCATACACAACTGCAAAGTAGTCATTTTTTTTGGCCCTTCCTTGGCAGGCCTGTGCCCCAATCCAGATCAACCCTCCCAGCCCTGTCACCCAGCATCTTGTGGACTTGGTGGCTTCCTCCCTTATCTGCCCACATAGCTTTCCCTCCATGGCGTGGGTGGCAGGGCCCCAACTGCCGCTCAGGGATCCTGTTCTGTGACAACAGCCACGCTGCCGGTGAAGGGTCTGCAGTGTTCCCCTCCTTACTTTAACCTCTCCCCACCTGACGTTGGCCTGGGGACGTGACACAAGCATGCACGCAAGAGCGCGCTGCTCATCATCTGCTGGCATCTCCCCACCCACTGAGCCACTTCAGCATGCACTGCCACCCAGGTGGCCATCAAGCACCGAAGTAGGCTGGCCTCCCTTCCTCCCCAGAGCAGGAGATCATCATCAGGGACGCGTGATCCTCCCTCCTCAGTCGCCTGAGACAACATGGGCTCACTTCCAAATCCGGGTGGTTGGCATTACGAGCTGTATCTTTACTGCTGTGATAATGAGTCAGGGTGAGAGGTCTTTTTTTTTTTTTTTTTTTTTATAAACCTTCTACCATAGCTTCCTTTGTGTCTGTATTTGACAACATGGTAATTTTTATTTTTACCATTGTGGATTTTATTAAATATTTCAAACCATACACAGATACATAGAATTTGTCAACAGATTAGGACCACCTGGCCCATCCAATCTGCCCATTTTTACTACCCTAAACTTATGATGTAGACTGCAGTGGATCTGCGTCTTTCCCACTTTTCCCTAATTCTAGGGTTCCCTCCTTGTGTGTATCCTATGTATTTTTGAATTCCTCCACCGTTTTTCCCCACCACCCCTCTGGGGAGGCTGTTCTAAGCATCTACCAACCCTTTCTGTAAAGAAATACCTCCTCACATTACCCAATTCTTCCTCCCCCCAACTTCATCTCATGCCCCCTCCCCCCATTTCTTCTCCATACCCTTTTCTGAAAGATGCTATCCTCCTGTACCTTATTGGTCCTGGTAAGGTATTTATACGTCTCTAGCATGTTCCCCCCCCACCCTCTCTCTTTACATCTCTAGAGAATACATATTGGGGTCTTTCAGTCTCTCCTCAAATGACTTCTGGAGCAGCCCCTGTACCATTTTTGTAGCCCTTCTTTGGACTGCCTCCACTCTGTCTATGTTATTCTTAAGATGCGGCCTCCAAAACTGGACACTGTACTGCAGATGAGGTGTCACTAGTGATCTGTATAGTGGCGTCACCACCTCCTTTTTTCTGCTTGTGGTGCCTCTCCCTATGCACCCCCAACATCCCACTGGCCCTTCTAACCGCCTTCTCACACTGCCCAGCCACACTTAGCCTGTTTGGTGACTGACAGTACCTCTCCCCCTTCCCCCCACACACACTGAGTACTCCTCTCTCAGGTTCCTGTGCCCTGGGTGCATAATCTTGCACTTCTTTGCACTGAATCTCAGCTGCCATACATTTTATCAATCCTCCAGCTTGCCCAGGTCCATTCTCATTCCTTACACACACACCCTCCGGTGTGTCTACCCTTTTGCAGATTTGTGTCACCTGCAAAGAGACACACCTTCCCCTCCAGCCCTTCCACAATGTCACTTATGAAGACAAGAGGACTGGGCTTAGCACTGACCCCTGTGGCACTCCACAGGTCACCTCCCGTTCTACGAACTGGACTCCGTTCACTACCACCCTTTGTGTCCTACCGCTCAGCCAATTTCTAATCCAGTTAACCACCCCGGATCCGACTCTCAGCTGCTCAATTTGTTTATTAGCCTTTTATGTGGGATGGTATCGAAGGCCTTGCTAAAGTCCAGGTAGACCACATTTACCGCCCCTCCCTAATCAATCTCCCTTGTCACCCAATCGAAGAAATCTATCAAGTCTGTTTGGCAAGACCTGCCTGCCATGAAACCATGCTGTCTCGGATCCTGCTGTCCACTGAATTCAAGTACAGCCTAGAGGTTAGAGGAACCAGGCGTGAACGAGCTTGGCACATCCAGCAGACCAGACCTGAGTTTGATTCTCACAACCTCCACTTGCATACTGTGTGACTCTGAGCAAGTCACTTAACTGCCCAGTGCTCCCAGGTCGCCCCTGAAAACAGGCACTTGTGCCTAATGGGCCTTACCCCGTTACCAAAGACTAAAATAAAAAAAATTAAAAAAAAAGGTACGTCACAATCCGTTTCTTGAGTAATGATGATTCCATCAACTCTCCTACCACTGAGGTTAGGTTGACCAGCCTATAGTTACCAGCCTCCTCCTTGCTTCCACTCTTATGAAGAGGGACTATATTCGCCCTCTTCCAATCTGCCGGAACCACACTTATGTCTAATGATTTGTTGAATAAGGCTGTCAGTGGATCTGCTAGCTCCTTTCTTTGTTCTTTTAGAATTCTGGGAAGTATTCCATCTGTCCCGATTGCTTTATCTATTTTCAGTTTTTCAAATTCCTTTATGACCTCCTCTACTGTGAACAGACTGGTAGCTATACTCCACCCCTTGGCATTTCTTACACCTAGCTGCGGTCCCTCCCCCTTCCCTTCTACCATGAACACCGAACCAAATCAAGTTGTAAATAAAAATGTAACTAAATTAAACAGAGCAGGTGATCCAGTTACTGACAGCACAGAACTGTGAATCAGGAGATTCGCAGTTTGAATCCCACCACAGCCACTAGCTCTCAATAGGAATTTGAGCAAGTCCCTTGTCATCGGTGCCCCACGCCATCCGAATAGTGACCTGGACTACCTGAGTCACCCAACAGTGAAATGCAGGAGAGGCCTCGGTTTAACGTTTCAACTGAAGGACTGCACCTCCAACAGGACAGCACCCTCATAGTACTGCACTGAAATATCACTGTGTGGCAGCTCTAGTCCTCAGCCTGGGGCATATCTCACACACAGCTTCGTAAGCCAATTCTGTGAGGTCACAAGTGATCCCGCACGGAAAGGTCACTGTTATTTTTGATGAAGTGCTTCTTACACAAATGTGGAAGCAAGCTTTAACAAAGTTAATTTATTGAACCTAGGCAGGAAGAAGACTGGCACAATCCACTGTGGGAGGATCTCATACCCCGAGTGCTACAACTGTACTTCCTGCCTCTACGGAAGCCTAAGAGGGAAGAACCAACCCCCTTCCCCTTGGTCCCTGCAACCAGCACATGGAGGGAGATAAAGTTTGATTTATTAAACCATGGCACGGTTAGGCTGGACAATTCGCACCACGGCAGGAGAGCCATTTGCCATGCCTGTGAGAATCTGGGTTCATACTCTGAACCTGGACTGCAGCAGTGAAGTTGCAGTAAGCAGACTGAATGCCTCAGTCGTCATATGTAGAGTGGGGGAAGAGGCAGCCCTACAATTCCAGCTGCTGGAGCCCCAGCACATACCGACTGAACTGGGAAAATCAAACAATCAACTGGCAAAGCTAAAGCAGTTCAAACTCACACAAGCACTTCAATTTACAGTGGTTCTGCATGATATAGTACATGTAATTTCAAGAAAATCAATAAAGTAAGAATTAACAAACAAAAAAAAAAAATTAAAATTCAATGCAAAAAATTTCACAAAACACCAATACTGCTTGCCATGCCATGCAAATCCACAGACTCCGGGGACACTGACTGTCAATTTTTACAGGGACCACAGCAGAGACAAAAACCAGGGCATAAACCAAAGCTTTCTCAAACATGAAGTACAACACTACAAGTGACTTTTTTGTTGTTGTTATTATTCTGTGTTCATCAAGCCCCCTTCCACCAGCCAGCATGCTTCGTCCTCGCCTATAACTCCGGCCCTGTCAGCCACCTTTTCTGGGACTTACCCTGCTCCATTTGTATCCCTGTACCTTTCCCACCACGGAGGGGCTCTTTCATCAGGGTCCTTGGGAGGAGAGCAGACCCCCGAGGCAACTCAAGCCAGAGTCTGTTGGAGCAGTGCCGCAGTCGGTGGTGCAAGGCCTGCAGGTGGAGAAGCAGAATCATCCTGCTCAGCTGGGGCCTTTTCTGAAGTTTTTCCCAGCCCTGAGAGTAGAGATGCTCTGAAAGCCATGGGGCGTAACGCACACTGAGCGAGCACACTGCTCCACCTCCCCGGCTGCGTTTATCCCAGCCCTGAGAGTCAGAGGCACTCCAAGAGCCAAGGGGTGCAACACACACTGAGCGTGAGTGTTGTTCCACCTCCCAGCCTGCTTTTCTCCTTCCCCAGCACCCTCAGCTGCAACCACCACCTGTCGTCACCCAGGTGACAGTATTGTGGCAGAGGACAGGAATCCTCCCATCCCGGAGGACAGCATCCTCTGGGATGTTCAATCCACCTCCCTCGGCCAACCCCCAACAACCTAAGCTCATCCCAAAACTGTGTCACCAGTGGTACCACTACTGCTACGCTAACAGCCCGGCTTTTAATTTGATCTCAGCACCACAGTGGGATGGCTAAAAAGCGGGAGTCACTCCAACTGAGAAAATGGAGTGGAAGAATGCCACAGAGGAGAGAGGAGGCAAAATCCACCAGATTCTATGTGACACAAAATGCAGCCCTACAGACACACCCAGCATGCATCACTTCTCACAAATACAGAGATTTTGTATCATTCACGATTTACAGTTCCCCCAACCATCAATCTTTTTTTTTTTAAATCAGTGTTTTATTCTCACCCCGGTCTGACCAACGGCACCCCCCTGCCCTGTCACTATCTTTCCCACAGACTCGCTGGTTATCCATCACTTGCACAGGACCGTAGTTTGGTGGGTAGCCAGTGGCATTGGATGTGTGAAAGCCTGTGGGGGGTGCCAGCATGTAGCAGCCCAGCCATATTCCACCTTGGTACTCTCCCCGAGGTGGAGCACAGTAACGTGTGTGCCAGCATGTCATGCTGTCCCACTGCACTGCCGTCCTGCTTCAGTATCTGTAGCAGCATTGAAGTCCCACCTCCCAGAGGAAGGAGAGCTGCAACTGGGTGCTCAATCCTTCCTCACCCTGCTAGCCCATCGAGTGACCCTATCTGTACTAGAACCCAGGTCGTCAGCGTCGGTGCAGAAGCGCAACCACTCCCCCACTGGGCCAGCCACTATCAATCTATTTGTATCAGAAGTGACTCTGTTCAAGCATCTACCTCCAGAACCAATGAGGCTCCACAGACAGTCATTGGGGGGGAGGGGGGGTCCTGTTTCAGGCAACCTCTCCCTTAAAATCACACTGTGTATCAACTGCATGCCCGGACTCATGACACCCCCAGTCCACTTCCCAGCCAAGTTCATAAACATATTTGCTGCTTTGCTACAGGCCCACTGACTAATTTACCCCAACTGTCCCACTACTGTTCCTGCCACCATCACCATAATAGCAGGGGAGCAAATCTCACTTAGGCATCAGTGTTATCTATTAAAAACCATTACATTTATTTCTGAAATATGTGAATATAAATAAGACTCACTAATACTCTATAATGTGGCAATATAAATCACAGTCACACATGATCTGCAGTTGTAAAATGCGGCCAAAACAAATTTGAGACTACAAAATTACACTGTATCCTGATTTATGTCTGAATGTGATCAGGATTGGGGGCACTAATGGTAAAAATGTTCTGCACAGCCACTCTTGTTAGCAGTTTCTTTAAGAAATATATGAAGCCAGGCACTGGAAGCTACCAGGATGTGCGGGTAAGGACAGCGTCAAAAAAGAACAAACAGAAAAAAATGATATGATTCGCTAACCAGGTCAAGAGAGCACTTAGGACTAAAAGGGAGGCTTTCAAGAACTATAAAAGAAGCCAGGGGGACAGTGATTGGGAAGTTTACCTTCAGAAGAACAAAGAAGTGAAGAGGACAGTGAGAACAACTTAGGCAGAGACGGAACTTAGGCTGACAGAGGGGTTTAAAGCAGGGAATAAACACTTATTTCGATATATATACACAGGAAAAAAGAAAGAAGACGGGGGCAATAGTTAGACATAAAGATGGCAACAAAATAGTGGAGGACGATAGGCAGAAGGTCACGGTTCTTAACTTTTTCTGCTCCGAATTCACGAAGGAGCACATTGGCCCTATGGCAGACAGTGGCATCAAGGCTGCTGACAAAGGGGTCCCACAAATGCAAACTCCGTCAATCACCACCAGCAGGGTCAGAGAGGCCGTTGAGCAACTCAGGGAAGACAAATCGCCAGGGCCAGATGGAATACACCCGAAGGTGCTGAAGGAACTGGCGGGAGAATCGGCAGAACTCTTGGATCATTTGTTCAACAGTTCTCTTCAGTTGGGAGTAGTGCCAAGTGACTGGAGAATAGCAGATGTGGTACCACTCCACAAGGGAGGGTGCTGGGAGGAGGCAGGCAACTACCGACAGGTTAGCCTTACACCAGTAGTGGGGAAACTAATGGAAACCTGTGATCTACCTATTACCAAGCGTGTACCATCAGTGAATGCCTGTAACACTAGTTGCTTTTTAATCTAAGCGTTACGTACTGTACGGTTTTGTTTGCAGTGATATATTGCTCTCTTGACGAGATGCCTTTGTAAATGAGTCTATGACTCAAAGGTCTGTAAACAGATGATCTAATAAATGAATAAATAAAAATAAAACAAGACCTGGTGGAGTATCTAGATAAGAATGGTCTTCAATATAAGTTTGTTTCTTTTTTCGTAATTCAATACGTTATATAATTGAAACGTGATTCTTATTTGATGTGTGCTTATTGCAAACCTATGTAATGTGATATATTGTTTTTAATGGACTTAATTACCAAGTTCCTGTGATATACTTGAGCTAGAATGGCTGGTTAAACTAATTCCTGTCTGGATATGTTTCAGGGTTTGTACGACCGTATTGATTTTCAATAAAAGAAGCATAAAAAAAAGAATGGCCTTCAAGATGACAGGCAACATGGGTTCATAGCAAGGTAGGTCATGTCAGACAAACCTAATGACATTTTTTGACTGGGTGATTAGTGAATTAAGACAGAGGCTACCCAGTAGACCTCTTCTACTTTGACTTCAGTGAGGCCTCTGACTTGGTGCCGCACAACCACCTGCTGAAAAAGTTGAAAGACCTAGGCGCAGCCATGAGCATAGTCAGGTGGGTAGGGAATTGGCTGAGGGACAGAAAACAAAGAGTGGCAGTCAACTGGGCAAGGTCAGATAAAGGCGAGGTCACAAGTGGTGTGCCCCAGGGCTCAGTCTTAGGGCCAGTCCTGTTTGATGTGTTTATCAGTGACATCGGCATAGGTATTCAAGGCAAAATTGCCCTATTCACAGACTATACCAAACTTGGAGGAAGGGTAGACTGCAAGGAGGTGGTTAGGGACCATCAAAACGACCTGCAGAAGCTGGAAAGATGGTCTAACATCTGGCAACTGAGGTTCAACACAATAAAATGCAAAGTGATGCATCTGGGTATAGGGTACACGAGGGAAGTATACTGGCTCAACCGGGTCCAGCTCAGTGCCTCACAGGAAGAAAAGGACCTGGGAGTCATCATTTGTGACACCCCTACAGACCAGCCAATGCAACACTGCATACAGCAAGGCCAACAGAATGCTAGGGTGCATAGCCAGAGGATTTGACAGCAGGAGCAGGGAGGTGATACTCCCACTATTCAGGTCCCTGGTAAGGCCCCCATCTAGAGTACTCTGTCCAGTTTTGGAGTCTGCATCTTATGAAGGATAAGAACAGGCTGGCTGTCATCCAGAGAAGGGTGACCAAGATGATCCGGGGCCTCCAGGGGCACTCGTACGAGGGACGTCTAGGAGAGTTGAATATGTCCTCACTGGAGACTAGATGGCAGAGAGGGGACATGATTGAAACATACAAGATACTGAGAGGTATAAATAAGGTGCCCTCCTCTGATCTGTTCAACAGAGTTACCGACTTCAACACTAGAGGTCACGTGCGGAAATGGGGGGGGGACTTCAGGAGGGAGCTTAGGAAATACAGGTTACTCACCTGTAACAGGAGTTCTAGGAGTGGTATATGTTGTTCATCCACACTGTCTGGCAGGTACCTTGACGCTTTAAGATGGGCTAGAAAGTCTTCAAGCTGGCTCCTCCCACCCACCCGGGTGATGAAACTCTCGGCCCCACCACATGATGCCAGATCTAGCCCGCTGGAAGCCAGGTTGTGTGCCGAAGCCAGGGAGGTCGGGTGGGTCCGTGTGGATGAACAACATGTACCATTCCTAGAACTCCTGTTACAGGTGAGTGACCTGTATTTCTAGGGCGGAAATGTTGTTCTATCTATACTGTCTGGCAGACTCCTAGCAGTTCTCCGGAGGAGTGAGGCAAGGTGCAAGCCCCCTACTTAGGGAACAGGGAATGGAGAACTGAGGTTCCAAAACCAGCATCCCGGCGTGACTCAAGGTCGATGTGGTAATGGGAAATGAAGGTGTGTGCTGACTTCCAGGAAGCAGCCCTGCAGATTTCCTGGATAGGGACGTCCCTATAAGCAGCCACCCATGCAGCGGTATGACAGGTGGAATGAGCCCTAAGCCCTACGGGAGGCTCCCTACCCACAGACCTACAGCAGAGATTAATGCAGGAAGTGATCCACCTGCCAATCGTCTGCTTGGCTGCAGGTCTGCCAGGTGCGGCTTCAGTGTGGGTGACAAACTGCTGGTGAACCCCCCTCCCCCGAACTTCCACCATACGCTCTTTGTAGTAAGCGAGCGCTCTTCTCGGGTCCAAAGCATGGATTCTGTACTCGGCCTCCGAGGTGTGATTGGGGTAGAACACCGGCAGAGTCAACACCTGGTTCAGGTGAAACTCTGACATCACCTTCGGGAAAAAGTTTGGGTGGGGGCACAGGACAACCTTGTCCCTGTGGAAGACCAGGTAGGGAGCTTCGACGGGAAGCGCCTGGAGCTCCCCAATCTATCTGGCTGACGGGACAGCCACCAAGAAGGCAGTCATCCATGACAGGTGAGAGATGTCACACCTCTGCATCACTTCGAATGGCTTGCCCATGAGGTTGGCCAATACCAGCAGTAAATCCCACGGAGGTGGTGGTTCACGCACTGGAGGGGATTTGTGATCTAGGCCCTTGAAAAAGTGCCAGACCACCTTCTCCTGCGCCACTGACTACTTGCTGGCCCATGCCCGGTAAGCAGAGATAGCTGCCAGGTGCACCCTGAGGGTCGTTGACCAAAGCCCCTGCTGGGAAAGGGACCACAGATAGTTCAGAATGCTAGCCAGTGAACAGGATGAGGGGTCCAACCCCTTGCTCTGACACCAAATGTAGAATCTCTTCCATTTGAAGGCACAGCATTTTCTGGTCGCTCCTTACGGGATGCCTCAATGATGTTGAGGACCTCGTCAGAAAGACCCAAGGCCTGGAACTCTAGCCGCTCAGGAACCAGGCCGTCAGGCGTAGGGAATGAAGGTCTGGATGGAATACCTTCCCCTCGCTGACGGAGAGCAGGTCCAGGCTGGCTGGAAGCCGCCTTGGGAGTCTGGAGCCGAGGCTGAGGAGATATAGATACCAGAACTGGCGAGGCCACCCAATACTCTTAATCAACCAGACAATTGCTCCCGGTTTACTAAAGCCTTACTGAAGAGCTGGTCCTCCTTTCTATCACTCCCGGAAAACAAATTCCTGGCAGCATGGATGGGAGTCCCAGCTACAGATTGCTTCTGGGGTCCTGCTTGGGAAGACGCCACATTTTTAAAATGGGCCAGGCTGGGTTTAAGGCAGACACACCAATTTTTTGATAATGGACTATTTAAATCATTCATTTAGTTGAGACAAAACTACCCAATTAATCATAGCGACTTCTTTTGTTACCTCCAAATTCGTCATTATGTAAGTTCTAAAATCGGCCTAGATGTAACTACACAGATAATCCCTCCCCTATATTCTTACATCCCAGTTGGCAGCTGGTGGTGATCGCCGCCATCTAGTCTCAAGGATCTATAAAGCCCTACGAAATACTCTCCCCAGAATATGGAGTTAATACATACACATTGGGCGACTGAGTTACAAATAGAACTGTCACAGAGTGATTGGCTCCTCATCTGGAGGAGGCAACATAAGATAACCAACTCTTATTCCTGGAGAGAATTCTCTTGGAAGGTGGTTTCTCGCTATTTCCGTACTCCTCAGATAGTAGCCAAATTTAAGAAAAATGAGAACTCAGAATGTTGGAGGCACTGCGGCTGTGCGGTTGCCACTCACTATTAAATATTCTGGTCATGCCCAATATCAACCTTATTTTGGTCTGGGATAAGTGATAAGCTGGATGACCTCTTCCCAGATTTAGGTTCCCTTTCCCCAGAGACTGCCCTCTTACTACATTATCTTAAACACTATAAACATATACAACAGCTACAGTATACCTCCCCAGCATTCTCTTAAGTGCAGCTAAAAAATGCATCACCCGGCTCTGGCTTCATCCACAGCCTCCCAGTATTACTTCCTGGAAAGACACCATCTAGGACATCTACAAACTATATCATATGATGGCCCATCTTCAAAATAAACTCCCAGAGTTAATGAACAACTGGACTAAGTGGTTTTTTTCTATTAAACAATCTAGACCAGACCTGACCCCATGAGGGAACCTTAAATTCCCCTCTATTTTGTGTGCGGTGCCTCAGGGGGTGCGGCTCGGCCCTATCCCTTTCCCCTAAAGGGAATAATCATCCCTGGGAGGGATGAACTCAGACTACTTTCTTTTAATAGTGATCAGCTGTGGTGTCCTCTCGGCCATGTGGGGTCCCCCCCTCCTCTTATGATTTCTTTGACAATGCTGTAATGTGTTGATATTTGATCCAACGTCTAACCGTAAGGAGATACACACTCTTTTATCAGTATGTAATTTTTATTATTTACCCAGAATCAACTCAGTGGACTCTGTACTATGCACGAATGCAATATTATCCAAAGATGTAAACAACTGTCTTTTAAACATGATGCTCCGTGTCCCATTCCCTTTCCCTAAAATGAAAAAAAGTGATATAAATAAAGTTAAAAAAAAATTAAAAATGGCGAGGCCAGTCTGGGGCTACTAGGATCACCTGTGCCTTGTCCCTCCTGATCTTGAGGAGCACCTTGTGGATCAAGGGCAGAGGAATGAAGGCAAAGAAGCGGTCCAGGGTCCAGGCCGGACTGGAGAAGGCATCCCTCTACAGCGAGCCTTGCTGGGGGGCGGCATGGTAGCCTCAGCTTGGCACCCTCGAGGTGAACAGGTCCACCTGAGGTGTGCCCCAGTGGGAGAACAGGTCTTGTACTATCTCCGGCAGGAGAGACCACTCGTGAGATGCATCGCCTATCCGGCTGAGGGCATCAGCCAAATTGTTCAAGGCTCCTGCCACATGAATGGCTAGGAGATCAGCCTCCCAGGCTGAGCATGAGAGACCAAATGCGAAAAGCTGGCAAGGAGTGCGTCCTTCCCTGTCTGTTGAGATAGTGCATGGTCGTGGTGTTGTCCATCTGGACCTGGACCACTTGACCTTGAACAAATGGTGCGAAGGTGGTCAGGGCTAGCTGGACCACTCAGAGTTCCAGCAGGTTGACCGTTGATGTGGCATCGGGCCTTGTAAGGGGACCAGAGTCTGTGGGCTCTGTGCTACCCCAGATGGGCACCCCAACCCATCAGAGAGGAGTCAGTCATTAGGATGTCCGTCGGCTTGGGTGGACGAACGGGATTCCCTCCCGCAGATGAGCTGGGACCAGCCACCACTGCAGGCCATCCCACATCTCCTGGGTCACAGAGATAGGCTGGTCTAGATGACCTGAGCACTGAGACCACTTGCAGGCCAGCCCCCACTGCATAGGGCGCATATGCCAGCGGGACCAATGCACCACGCTGGTGCAAGCCACCATGAGACCCAGAAGGTGCTGGAAGTCCTGGGCAAGGTGCAACTGGCCAACCAGAAATGACAGGGCAAAAGGAGGAAAGGACCTCGGCCCTGTCCGCCGGGAGCTGGGCTCTGGCTCGGAGAGAGTTGAGCTCCGCCCCGATGAACTGAATCACCTGCGAGGGTACGAGTTCCGAGTTGACCTCGTTAATGAGGAGGCCGAGCAGAGAGCAAGCCTGGAGGGCCAGATCTCTGGACCGCTCCACCTCCAACCTGGAGGGACCTGCTATCAACCAGTCGTCCAAGTAAGGGTAGACCCAGACCCCTCAGCGCCGCAGGGATGCTGCCACCACTGCGATGCATTTGGTGAAGACCCTGGGCGCGCTGATGAGAGGCTGAAGGGCATGGCCCGGAACTCAGAGGGTTCATTCTGCCCGAAAGTGGAGGAACTGCTGATGAGACGGATGGATTGAGACGTGAAAGAACACATCCTGGAGGTCCAGGGAGCAGAACCACAGGTCCTGCTTCAGGGATGGTATTATCTGAGCCAGGGTTACCATCTGAAAGGTGCGTGACCTTAGGAACTTGTTCAGGTCGTGCCGATCGAGAATGGGGTGCCAGCCCCCCATCTGTTTTGGAACCAGGAAGTACCTGGAAACAAACCCTGAGCACGGAGGAGGATCCACAACCTTGCTGACTACCCCCCTTGCGGAGGAGCTTGTCGATGTCATCTCGGACAGCCGACTGGGAGGCTGTGGACCCAGTAGCCCTCTGCGGGGCACGGGCTCGAAAGGGAGGGACCTGCTCGAACTCCAGAGGCAGGCCCCTGCCGACCACCTCCAGCACCCAGAGGTCCATGGTGATAACGGACCAGGTGGAAAGAAAGTGGCTGAGCCGGCCCCTCATGGGAGAACCCAGGGGGTGTGAGATAAGGTTGGGGTGGCACCCCGCAACCTGTCACTGGGCAGGCTTGGAGGAGGAGGGACCAGCCAAGGAGCCACCGGGGCCCTTCCACCCCAGGCTTCCTGACCAAGGAAGTGATGGTCTTGGCTCTAGAGTGCCAAGTTTGAGCCTGCTGGCCCTGCAGCTGGTGCTGCTGGGCAAGTCTTGCCACAGGAGCAGAGGGACGAAAGGGCCTTTGTCCTTCTGTGCAGATGTGACCGAATCTAGGGTGGCACTGGATTTTTCAATGCGCTGGAGGTGGCTCTCCACACCGGGCCCAAACAGGTCAGTGCCCAGAAAGGGAACATCTGTGAACTTGTGTTGGGTGTCTGCCACGAAGGTCGAGATCTGCAACCAAGCTCTGTGGTGCATGACCACTGCGGGCGCTACCGAACAGGCACAAGAGTCTCCAATGTCCAGAGCCGTCAGGAGCTGCTGCTTTGCCACCGCCCTTCCCTGATCCCAGACCTGCTTGACCGTGGTCTGGAGGTCAGCTGAGAGATGAGGGAGCACCTCAACCAGCGAGCCCAACAGAGCATGACAGAAGTGTGCCATTTTAACAGCCAAGCTGGCCTAGCAAAGGCCCAAAGAGGCGGCAGAGTACACCTTTCTCCTTGAGTTGTCCAATTTCTTGGACTCCTTATCTGGAGGCTTGTCCACATCCTTCGTGTTGCCCAAGCGCTTGAAGACAGAATCTGCCACCAACCCCTCGGCTGAGGGGTGCTCCGAGAAGCCGGAGAGAGAGCCAATAGGGACCATGTAATTGTGGGCCATCTTGGCCGATGGCACTGGGCAGGAGGCTGGGCACTGCCAGAGTTCTAACGCCAGACCCACAATGGCCTCGGCTATGGGGAAGGCTTCCGTGGGGGAGTTCCTCTTGTCCGGAATTTCTGCAAGGGGATATCTGGCCCATTTCTGCACGGGTTCGAGCGACATCCTGGTGAACTCTGAGATGAGCCGAAGGATACCGAGGAACGAGGTGGGGCTCTCGTCCAGAGAAAGACCCCACCGAGGATTCCAGGTTGACTGGACGAGAATGCAACAAGGAGTCTTCGGACTCCGAAGAGTCCGCGTACAGCTTGTGACCACCTGAGCCACTCTCCATCCTCAGAGGGCGATCGGGGGTAAGAGTGACTGACAACCGATGGAGCAAACCTTGAGTCGACTGAGAATCCTTTGTCGGCGCCCCATTCTTCGGCTGAGGAGGCAGTGGTTCCACCACAATGGGTGGGGCAGCTGTTTTTTGCCGAGTCGTCGGTGCTGGAACCGGGTCCTTGACCGAGGAACCAGAGGTGGGAGTCGGCTTCGGCCGTTCCGGCGACAGCCACTTAATTGCCGGTGTGGAAGCCAGCGTCGGCTTGCTGACAGCCAAAAGGAGCTGTAGCCACATGAGATCCTCATAGCGCTGACGCAACTTGCACCGGAGCCTCTCCTCAGCCGATGAGGAAGATGAGCGGTGGCGTTGCTTTCCGCGGTGTCTGGACCAAGACCACTGATGACGGTGGGACTTCCCCAAAGCAGAGGAGGACAGAGACCTCGACCGTCAGCAGTGCCAGCGGTGGGCCGAGGAAGGAGCGGGGGAAACCCGCTGCCCCTCTGGTTCAGGGTCCTGGGCTGGGGACTACAGCTCAGTGGTCTGAAGCAAGTCCTCGGAAGGCACCGGAAACACAAGTGTCAGAGAGAGAGAGAGAGAGTTGTCAGCCTCCTCGGTCAACAGGCTGTCAGTGGGCTCGAGAAAAATCTCAGCTGAGTCAACAGGTGTCTCGGTCTGCTGGTCTGACAGGGACACTGTGAACCCAGCAGCCCGGGCTGCAACATCGACTGAAGTCGAGAGCTGACAGTCCGGAGAATGAGATCTCTCCCGCTCCCAAGAGCGTCAACGGTGAGTCTTACCTTCTTCTGGGACCAAGGGGTGTGAGACCCAGAAGGACCCTCCCCTTAAGTTGAGAGGGACTGGCACAGCTCCCGAAAGGAAGCAGAGCAAGAAGGGCCCAGTTGGAGCGGAATAAAGGCCAAAGCTGAAGAGGAGCTTGCCGAGGACTGGGCCACCTCCTCCTTGAGGGCCGTGAGGTGTTCAAGCTGTTCCAGTTGTTCCACAGAGCCCGCTGCCGGACACCACCCAACGGGCCTCCTTTGATTTGACCAGCGGGTACTGCTTCTCCGGTCACCCCAGTTGGAGTTGGGCAGTGCGGTCTTCCAGCACCGATGGAGAAAAGACAGACATCTTGCAAGCCTGCGGATCGTGGTCATGCCCGAGGCAATAAACGCACGAGGTGTGGGAGTCTGTGCACATCTTCTGCCCACAGGGGCACCAGTGGAACCCCCAGACGGTCTTGTCCTCCACTGCAGCCACGAGGGAAGAGGGTGAAGGCTGAACTCGAATGAGTTTCAAGGTAAGTTTAGGGGGGAAAAAAACACAAAGTTTTTAGAGCCAGGGCGTGCAAAACGCGAGAGCGCTAAGGAGGGAACGTGATGCTTCCAAGCAGTAAGATTCATCACCTGGGTGGGTGGGAGAAGCCAGCTTGAAGACTTTCCAGTCCATCTTAAAGCAGCAAGGTACCTGCCAGACAGTGTGGTTAGAACAACATATCCATGCCCCTAGAAACACTATTTCACCGAAATGGTCATGAAACCATGGAATAGGCTGCCAGCTGAGCTGGTGGAAGCAAAGACCATGATATCATTCAAACTGGGGTGGGATAGAGCAAAAGCGAGAACAAAAGACATGGGCACAACTGGGGGCATCAAGCAGAAGGAGGGCTGTGTCCTGAGATCGGAGTAGGTCTCCGGAACCCATGGGCAGACTAGATGGACCCTTAGTCTCCATCTGCCATCATTTTTCTATGTTTCTATGACACTACCATTGCATCCCAAGCCTGACTCGCACACCAGAGCGCTGCCACATAAAGCATGCCGCAGCAGAGGAAGGGCACTCAGACTCGGGGGGGGGGAAGGGAGTACAGGATGCTAAAGAAAAGCAAAAGAACCTGCACACACACAGCTTAAAGTGCAGCAAATACTACTTTATTACAAAAATACCAGCCAGCACTAATAGCCTGTCCCCAGTTCTTCAAGGCGCAATGCCTCTTCGTCAATTGGAAGTTACTAATTTTGTACTGTTATTTTTGTTACATACATGTATGTAACTGAATGTGATGTTTTTAGGTGGAGGTATATGCACTTGAGTAGGCCACTATTTGTGGAAGTCAGATGTTGGTACAAAGAACGCCACTAGGGCAGATCCACTATGCTAATAAAGCAATGAATATGAATGAATTACCATTTAAAAGGGTTGCTGGATATTAACTGAACTGATTAGCCACGCACCCCGAAGAGGTAGTACACCTCAAAGTGCTGGGGACAGGCTATTAGTGTTCACTGGTGTTTTCGTAATAAATTAATAGTTGCTGCACTGTAAGTCGTGTGTGCTCCAGTTCTGTTTTTCTCTGAACCGTTTGCTCGGATTTCGGCTGCACCTTTCTAGTTTGGTGTGCTGCTCATGCGGGTCTGTGACAGGTTGGGATGCTAACCCCTAAACTGCCAGCTTCAGCATCTCTTTTGGTGGCTAATTACGACCAGCATTGGCTTCAACTGTGAAGGCAGCTGCCCCCACTGGCAGCCCCACCTCCCACTGGTGTCACATAATCCAGATTGTTTGGGTGGCAGACAGAAACACGGGCAGGAGGGAGGAACCTACAAGAAATAAAAGCATGGAGGAAGGGGTGGCAGGATGACCTCTGCAGTCTGCCCATGCCACATTCTGGATCAGAGTCAGAGGATGAAACACCACCGTAGGAGAACATCACTGGAGCTAACCTATCGTGTGTTCCAGGAGGGGCAAGGAAAGGTTTGCCTGGTGTCACATAGCACACCACAATACTGCTACACAAAATTGGTTCCGTACAGCAGTCACCTGCTAGAACATTGAATTTCACCAGAAAGTAGTTGTGATTCATATATCGTTACATACAAAGTGCTAATGCACTTTTCTTACAGCTTCTCGAATTCCAGTTTGTATCACAGCACTTGCTTGTTTTTATTGAGTCCAACATGCCCCCCCCCCCCGTACTTTACTCCTTCAGGCCTGCCAAAGCCCTGCAGCCTATATGGATACTCTGTAGACCCTTGCAACTTCCGTCTGAAACCCCCAATATCTCCACCATCAAAGGTCTTGGCATGACAGCAGAGGTGGGGGGGGGGGAGTAGGTGGTGCAGGATAGTCAGTAGCCTTGTAGCATTTGGGGGAGGGGCTGGATGCCATTAACTGCGACACTGAGCTGGTCTTTTTCCTTGTTCTTGAAAGCCTTTTCCATCTCGCCTGCAGTGGGCGATGCCCCCAGCGCCATTCCTCTATATCACTCATGTACACCTGCTATTGCAGATATCGAACACCCTCCACTAAAGCAGCACATCCTAGACTCTACTGGCCAGTAAGGGGTGAGACTTTCAGCACAAATCCTGACCCTTCATTGGCGGTGTCATGAGAGAGTTCGGAAAACCAGAACTAATGGTAAGAAGACTCCACTAGGAGATTAAAAGAATGGGGGGGCAAGGTTTTCAAAATAGATTCCTATCACTTTAAAAAATTAAAAATGTATTTTCCTCTTTCTGTTCTGTTCCTCACCAACATGAATCCAGGTGTCTAAAGCACAGCACACAGTGTTACTGTTGCACCATCTGCCCGCTGTGTAACATGGCAACTATTCTATGAGGTCGAAGTCAGTGTTACGTAAGAAACAAGACACGACAGGGCACTGGTTGACTGTGGTTAATTTACACCGAAGTGTGTAGTGAGGCACAAGGCGCTTGCGCCGACAGCCTTCAGCACCTATAAGTGCATTAATCCCAGGCAACCAATGACCTGGAGCCTCTTTCTGTGCTTAAAAAAATGGGTAAACTGAGCAACAATTTAAATCCCAATTTTTTTTTTTTTTTGAACTTTTTATTAAAAACATTTTTTTTTTCTTTTCTTCATAATACCTAGTGCAAAGATAAGAGAGAGAGAGATTCCAGGCCTCCTGGCTCCACTTTCGAACATTGTTAGACGAATTGGAGGGCTGTTCAACTGCGATCCTCTCACAGCTAACAGATGGTTGACACAGTTCAGCTGGGAGAAGTTTTTCAGGGTCACATCGTATGGAAGTCGACTGGTTGTTTGTTCAGGTTTTTTTTTTTTATTTCAATTTTATATTGAAGCATAATGAGACAGTCATCATCATACAGATAAAGGAGCATACTCACATAAGCAATTAAGAGCCTAACATTAAACAAATCTATCAAGGCTACTACTTTAATTACAAGACCACCAACCACATGCACAAATTACAAATAGCTATTATAAAGGCCAAACCTAGGCACCCCTCCCCTCGCAGCCACTTCAATTTATTACTAGGATCAATTAACTATTCCACATGTAATCAATATCCTCTCCTCTGGTTTTTTGTTAATGTGGACAATTTGTAATCCCTACTGTGTTCTCCTGACTGGTTTATTGCAGAATACTGAAATGTTAATATTTGTAATTTCTTTTAACACTTGTTATGCCATCAATCTCTTTGTTGAATGTCCTTGTAATTCATTGCTGTATTCATTTTTTTTTCTCCTTGTGCCATCTAGATGGTGTGGGTTGTGCTTGAAAACGGTCCCTGGGACCAGTGTAATAATCCAGGCCAAACTTCTCCCATTAACATCTGGACATCTGTCTTACCATGAATTAGATGTGCAGAGGCCACCTGAAGAACTCTTTTAGAGGACAAAGTCATGGTCTATACCTGAAATACACAACACCAGGTCTGCCACCTTGTGAAGTGCCGCTGACATCCTTTCCATGACATATATCTCACGCACTGTCATACACCACATTTGTAGCACTGGAGCCGTACAAGTCATTCACAGACATGTAATGGCTTTTTTAGCTGCCAGAACGTATATGTAGATACTAACATACTAAAATGCCAGCAGAATAGTCCTAACAGTCTTTCGTGTCTGCTCGTTTGGTCAGCCCCCACCCTGGGAGCTGACCTTGCTGCCCCCCTCTCCCTCTCTGGCTTCTCCCTTCCCAGTCCTGGATATTCTCACTGCACTGGATTTTGCTTCCAGAACACTTCCCCTGTACTGGTCCCACCCCCTCTTGAACCCCTCCATCGTCTCTGCCTCCACCAGCCCCCTGGGCAGCGCATGCCATGGCTCCACCACCTTCTCAGTGAAGTAGCACCTCCTCCTTTCTCCCCTGAATCTTCCCCCTTCAGCTTCCACCTATGCCCTCTAGTTGCCCCCCTCCTTCCTTTGGAGCACCCTGACTGCTCCTCCCCTATTTATCCCCTTCATGTACCTGAAGACCTCTATCATGTCCCCCAAGTCCCTTCTGTCTTCCAATGTGTACATATTTAGCTCTTCGAGCCTCTCCCCATAGGTCCTATCCCCCAAGCCCCACATCATTTTGGTTGCCCTCCTTTGGACCCTCTCCAGGAGTTCAATGTCCCTCTTTAAATGTGGCCTCCAAAACTGCACGCAGTATTCGAGGTGCGGCCTCACCAAGCAGTTTATATAGAGGGAGTATCACTTCCCTCCTTCTGGAGGTGATCCCCCTAATGATGCATCCAAGCATCCTGTTGGCCTTTGCCGCTGCCCTTCTACAAGTTTCCGAGTTGTTCATCTTAACATCCACCGTCACCTCCAGGTCCCTCTCAGCCATCGAGACTTGTAGCATTCCCAGGGTATACACTTGGCCCGGTTTCTGGCCCCAGTTGCAGTACCTTGCATTTCCCTACATTGAACCTCAGCTTCCACTTCTAGACCACCTTTCTAGAGCCTCCAGGTCCCCCTGTAGGGCCACCGTCCCCTCCTCCCCATCCACCACCACCCCCAGTTTTGAGTCATCTGCAAAGAGACTCATCTCACTCCTGATACCCTTCCTTATGTCAGAGATGTATGCGTTGAACAGGAGGGGCCCAAGGACCGATCCCTGAGGGACATCACTAATGAGCCTACTTGGGGATGAGACTATCCCACCAACCACGACCCTCTGGGTCTTTTCCTGGAGCCAACTGCCTATCCATCTGATCATCTGGTTCCCCAACCCCATGTCTCCCAGCTTATCCAACAGCCTCCGTGAGGAACAGAGTCAAACGCCTTGCTGAAGTCAAGAAAGAGGAAGTCCGCTGGTCTACCCAGGTCCAAGGCACTCATCACCTAGTCACAGAACTCCACAAGGTTTGTCTGACACAACTTCCCCAGGATGAATCCATGCTGTCTATCATCCAGAGCAATGATTTAGAGGGGGAGATGGATATCCAAAAGAAGAATGGACATCAAAACAAACACTGGAGTAAGCCAAATACAGATCCTGACACTTCCTCCAGACTGGGTCAAGTCACCTAAAATGTCCCACAGTCCCTGGTGTAAGTTGCCTATCATATACCCCAAACAAATGTCTCGGAGGGCATTCAAAGGCATCACAAGTAATTGTGGGGCAGGGACAGGTAGGTGGGTAGAATCCAACTGTTTGTGTAAAAGATAGGTACGTACCTGAAGATACTGGTAATGTTCCCAACCTGTCAGGCCACAGGTTTATTGAATGGTCTCAAAGAGGAGAACCCCCACCCCCACCCCCATCATCTAGAAACTGGTCCTGTCTCCATCGTTGACAGTTGGGATCAATTTGAATGGGGAGGAATCTGTCATCTGCTGCCAAAACTCTGCAGAAGGAAAAAAGCTGCTACATTTTTGGTAAATGTTTGAGTTGATACCCTATGTGACACTTGGACAGCTGGTTCTGATCACTGTATCATTTTTTGTAACATAAAAATGGGCTATGGACGGTCTCTCTTGAGAAATGCTGAAACAGCATGTGAGTATCACACACACACACACACACAGGTTTTAGATACAAGGTGTTACCTGGAAGGCCAGAAGCTAATTACAGACTTTACCTAAGTTAATTAATAGCTGTAGTTGCCAAGAGGGAAAATCATAAACTTTTATAACGCTTAGAGGAAGAAGAGCAGGTTGTGAAGTTTTAGTGTGAATTCATAAAAGATGCTTTGATGTCCTGGAAAGGGGAAACTGATCATAAGAGCAAAGAAATGTCATTTGAAAAAGAAAATAAGTTGTGCTGAGGATTACAGAATTTAACACTTTAAAAAGACATCCTGTTTTTGTATAGATATATTTTTTATATATATTCTGACAGGGAGGAACTAGGTGACCTCATGCAAAGAGGTGGGCAAAGTCAGCTTTTAAACATTATTCTGTTTTCCTGCAGAGGACACACTCTTATCTATACTCTGACAAAGAAACATATTTGAGCACTTTAAGCAGGTATTTAGAAAGAGAGATACATCTAAGTACTGTAGTAGGAATTGCAATGTTAAAACCTTGTTCCTTTAAAAGATTGTATGGTTCTTGTGATATTGGTTCTGTATTTTATGTTTTACATATTTTTCTTCTATTTTAGTAAAACTCTATTTTTAGAGCCTACTTGGTCTGTCTTTGATTTCTTTCCTTTACAAGTGAAGTATATATGGTTATAGCAGACACTGTGCATAAGTATGAATGGTGATACCAAACTGGAAAAAGGTAAGCGTTTTAATCTGAGGTCTTTAATTAGAGTTTTTAAGGGTTCATTTCTGTACACCTGGTTAGGTGCCCATAGGCAAAGATATCTGGCCCCCCGAAGATAGAATTATCTGAGCCTGTACATTGGGTACACTAACAAGAGGTTCACAGTTTGAATCCCTCCAAGACTTGAGACCAAAGGTTGATCCGAACACACAAAACAGACAGGAGGGTTACCCTGTTTCTGTTAACTGTTCACAAGACTGTGCTCGGAGGTTGGCACTTTGGGAGTAGAGGGCTGACCTGCCGAGTGGGTTTGTGACACCCTACTCTAAACGTTTGAGCCATGAAGTGTATTGCGCCAGCTGTGGGACTGCCCTCTGATTCAGAAAAAGGAGCGGACCAATATAAAATGAGTCATTAATCATGAACTCAATATTCTTCCATGGCAGAAAAACTTCAGGAATGATCCAGGATAGTGTAATGTGCACGTGTGATGCTTTTGCATAATTTAGGAGATGTGGTGGATTGACTCTACCCTTCAACAATGGTAAGTGTAGCACGTAGTGACGAATGCTGGGCCTATGTCCCCCATATAAATCTAAATATTAACTTATTCCATGACATAAAGTAATAGGCTGCCAGAAACAGTGGGAGGGTTTGAAAAAATATAGCGGACGAGGTAAACTATTTGTACAGATAACTAAATTCTGGCAAAGAAGGGAAGAGGTAACTGTCCCCATTTAAACAGGTCTTCCATAACACAACTGTTAGGGGTTCATAATTTAAAGGTTCAAGATTATTAAGGTCCTTTGTAGGAAAGCAAGCACCCTAGCAAATCATGGAAGAGAAGGATTCTGTAGATACTTCAGACCATTTTAGGTAGCAACTTCATATTCTGCAGTGCTCCATTGGTTGAGTTTTTCCCTGGACTTCTGCAGTGTGTTCACTATTGATGTGTACTGGCAGTGCACCAGAAAGCTCTGTTCAAGTTACAGGCCATTAACCCAAGATTGTGCACGCTGTGGTTCCTTGCAGGATCCAGAGACAGGAGGTCATCTAGGAGAGTGAAAAGTCAATACCTGGTCATTAAATACTAGTAAGGACTCAGGGGTGGTGAACATCAAAGGCAATATAAGGTCTGAACAAGGTAGTTCTGGGGAAGAGATAAGCGGTAAAAAATTAAATCCATGTCGAATAAAAAAAAGTTTATGTAGTTGAAGGACAGTGAGGTAGTTATCTACCTTGCAAAATATGTTACACTGCTGTTATAGTTTGCTGTATTGTAAATGAAAATAATAACTAAAGGCAGGACATTGGAAAGCAATTATTGTGAGGCGGGGGAAACAAAAAAACAAAAAATCTGAAATGAATATATATGCCGATTAATTGCTACAATGTGGTGATGTAATAAGAATGGAATTCTGCCTAAGATGTATCAACATGATAAACTATAAATAAAAAATGTATACAAGTTCAAAAAAAAAAAAAAAAAAAAGAAAAGCCAGTACCTGGACATAAATTTTCTGAATAGTGATGTCAGTCATGGGCTACTGGGCCAGTATGGTGCCACAGAGATTTGTGGAGGTACAGGAAGACTCAGAACTCCTAACAGATTAAATAAATCTATTTTATGAGATAACAGGTATATCATGAGTTACCATCTCTGCTTCAGCCAATGTTTCATGGCTGAAGGCGCCACTTCCTCAGGGCCCATGGTGGTCTAGAAGCAATATTATGCTACAGCCTTTCACACAAATTTGGGGGTGGTGGTGGATTGCTTTTTGTCCTTAAAGTCACATAGGGCTTGCAAAGCCACATCTGTACTTCTTATATGAGTAATTCTCTTGTAGTAATCATCCACCTGCAAGGCTGAGGTCAACAAACGGCCCGCTCACTACTCCGCCTTTGGGTAATAGTGTTACCAGGATCATTCTTGCCTTGTCCAAGATGTCCTGATGACCCTGTGGAGTAGCAGGACAGGAGAGAAGAAACTGAATATTCTGGTGGACCAGACCAGCCTAAACTCATCAGCTGCTGTGGCTGCCTTCTCTTTGTTCTTGGAGCAATACCTTGGTAGCTTCTGGCTACTCCTATAGCTGAACAGGTCCATCCCAGACCTGAATGAACAGTTTGGCAACTGCCGGAAAAATTTCTGGTGGGGGCACCTTTACCCTGGTAGGACTTTAGTCCTACTCTGCCAGTCTGCCTTCATCTTAAAGGTCCCCTTGAGATACACCGTTGAGATGGAGAGAAGGTCATGTCCTGCCCATCTTAGCAGATTTAACACCTCCTTCAGGAGCATTTACTTCTTGTTCCTCTTTGCGTGTTGATGTATGCCACCGCTGACCTGTTCTCGCTGATCACAACCACAGCCTTGTAACTGCTCAGACTGGATTTTTTTTTTATGAAAATTTTTTATTCTCTGGGCATACAAGAAAAAGACATTCCATCAAAAAGGTGCCTAGTCACAGCTATCGTTTCATACATGCAGCATTGTCACAGATTATACTGAATAAGAATTCCAAAACAACTCAGACTATAAAATACAGCCACGTCTAAATTAATCTGACATGTTTAGAATATCTATGATTAAATATGTATTTCAAAATAGTTTTAAGAGACAATTAACTATTCTTTACTGTAAATGATTTATAAAATCATCTTTGGTTCTGTCCCCCGTTTTCTTAATGAACAACCTCCACACCGGTTCATACTCTATGAAATGATTGTTGTTATAGAGCGCACTCACAAACAGTTGTTTCCACTCTAGTTCCAGAAACCCTATATGTTTAGAGGCTGATTTACAATTTTTCAAAATCAGTCTTTTTATTGCAATAATACTGGCCTTTAAAATTGATCTACAGTTAATGTCTATAATTGAGTCATTCTACATATTCATAATTAGACATTTGTAATCTTTCCAGTTTGGGTAGGGAAATCCCATCTTTCCCAAGAAAACAAAGGAATGTTCCCACCAGGCCGTACTCTGTTTGCAGTTCCAGAAGACATGGAGGAAGCCTGCATCTGGGGTTCCACATTGCCATCATAAATTGAAGGGTGTTACATTCATTTTACAGAGTCTGTATAGAGTGTAATAGGCCCTCTTGATTATTTAAAATTGAATGGCCTTGTCTCTTGACGGTCTATATTTCTGTACTTGAGCAAGTACCACTCTTCATAGTTGTTCAGTTATTGATAAAGTTTTACTACTTCTTCCCATTTCGATATTGTGCAGAGAGAGTACATTGAAAGGGCCATGTGCCACTACATGTAAACCAGAGGCAATGAGGGGTGGCAGCAGTTCCAGGTCAGCGACTGCAGGAGCACCCTCTGTACTGGAGAAAGACCTACTGTCCCTGGTCGAGAAGGGTAAGGTGGGGGTGAGTGAACAAGTGCTTTCCTGGAATGTGAGAACTGGAGCCTCGCAGATGAAAAAAAATATCCCACTAGGGAGAGGACAGAAGGAATGGAATTTCATGCTTGTGCATCGTAACTTTAAACTGTCTGGCAAAAAAAACGCCAAACGGGTACCAGCCTGCCAATCAAATAAGAAGTGTGGCTTCCCCCCCAACCAGTGCGAGTGACCCTTCACCATACATAATACAATAACACCCCCATGAAAACCTCTACACCACCTTACACACACACACAGTACCCAAAGGATTTTACAAGCTATGAACAGCTGGCAGACGAGTTCCAAGTCTATGTAATTTTGAGAGGAGGGTAAGGAAAGTCCAGTGGGTTAAAATACAGACAGGAGATTAAGCAACTTATGCCAAGATCACATAGTAAGTAAGTGGCACTGGTGGGATTCAAACTTGTGTCTCAGTTCACAGCTCTGTGCGATACACTCCCTCTCTTACAAGCCTGAGACAGTGAGGCCAGCCCAGTGGCACAGAAGGCTGATGGCCGAGCACCTTACCTGCCACCAAGCCAGTGACCCGAGTTTGGGAATGGATTCTGGTAGCTGGGGAGAGGACTGAGTGTCTGATGGACTGCTCTCCTCTCCCCGGGGGGGGGGGGAGCTTGTTAGCCACCCGTCAACTGCCACCAGTCTGGCATACTGCATGTGTGCCTCCACAAGACACGTATTGCTGCCTGTCTGTGGCAGGGGACAGAAGGGACAGAAATGAGGAAAAGATGTGTGGGCTTTCTGAAGCACTGCCCACTTGTCCCTGACCCGCGCCACCACTCGGAAACACCAAGACCAGGGCTGGACATGTGTTCTGGGGGGGTGGGTGGACCTCCCCACCTGGCCCCACCATGGGGGGGAGGGCTTGAGTATGGTAAGTACCCGTGAGGCGGCACTGCCTGTCAGGGTGAGTGGGGACATGGTTGACAGCCTGCCTGCATGTCACCTGGAGGGAAAGCTTTATCAATTTAAAAAAAAAGTCTGAGACAGATCCCTCCAAAATAGTGTAGCAGAGATACCCTGCAGGACACCATCTGTGGTGCCCACGCTATCCCGCTGGTACTTCAATGTCTCTTTCTTGGTTTTCGAGTGACAGCTCGAAAATAAGGAGGCAGAAAGCGCTGTTATTGTCTGTCACTATAAAGATGAGGGGTAGAACTCTGTGCATGTGTATGTGTGCATGCATCGTATGTGATTCCATGACCAGTAACTGAGACATGTGACAAGCAGACAGTTGTGTTAGCAGCAGCGGTACTACAACACTGCACATACCGTCCCAAACCTTTGATCCTGCAGTAGAATAGAGGCTGTAACACTCATAATTATACCCACTTACACAGCTTTTTGGCTCACTTATTTTGACAGTTCTTTTTTTTAAATTTTCCATTAGAGTTCCGATAACAGTGCAGTTTAGAGCACTGACGTTGCCGTTGCCTTGGCAACACCTCAGCCTGCTACCTAACCATTTGGAGGATCTCTACAATATAATTGGTGGCTTGCAAAAGGAATGCAGAGACTGAGTTCAGCTGCAGAGGCCTTTAGTTCCACACGAGCCCCTCAGATCCCTCAGTACAAGTTTACAAGTCCATTGCAAGGACTGGTAGCCCACAACTCTGTAACACACTTATTTCTGTGGGGCAACTCCTGACCTTTTGATATCCTTTGTTCCCTCTTCACTGGGCAAGCATGATCAACCTGCAACTTTCCTTCAGTTCTGAAGGCAGGCAACAGGCTAGCATGCAACCTAATGCAAAGGCCTGTGGTCAACTAGCAGGGGGAGCTTCATCGCCAATTAACAACCCCCCCACCCCCATTGGAAACTGCACACCTCATTATCTAAAGATCGTGCTCAGCCCTCTTTGGTTCACAGTAGGTTCATTTTATTTTTTTTTAATTTTTTTGTTATTCCTACCCACAACTGATTTCTTGTGTTTACCCAGGGCCCCCTTGTCCACAGATTTGTTCACTCTGCCCCGTCCTGACATCGACCTTAGCTGTGAGAGGCGTAGTTAGTGGTCTCAGAGACCCCACTAGACCCTCAGATAAACCGTTTGGCCTCATGGGGTGTAAGAGAGTATGTTACTTGCTCTATAGATTGGGGGCACATTCCCTACAGCCAGCCCCCCATTTCAACACCCAGTGATGCCCCATCATCGGGTCACTGGGTCAGCTTGGTATGCCTTTGTTTTTTTTTCTATTGGTTTTCAAAAATATGCCCAACATCACATTTATCCACTCCCTGGTGAACGGAGTATAGTAAGAAGTACGACCATACAAATAACAGAATTCATCGCTCCATCTCCTCTGTTACCTCAACCAGGGATTCTGACATACTGACATTTACAAGCCAGGATAGTTTCAACATAAGCTATAGTGCACCAAACCCATGGATTAGGTTCAGAAATTATTTATTTATTTTTAACATATTTCTGATCTCCCCATGACGGCGTGGTTCTATGGCAGTTATACCAACCATCTGTGCTCCACCCCCACCCCCCAACCGTCAGGATCATGCTATACAGCACAGGGGCCTTTTATCATTTTTCCTTTAGTTGCGTTTTTCCCCCAAACTCTGCCCCTGAAGACGCCGGCATGAAGGATGCAAGTCCAGGCTGTAGACGTGCTGACGCATGCCTCAGCCAAGCACCTGACGGTGATCCCCCCTCCCCTCCCCACACCACGAGTCCCTTGCCACTGCCCGTGCATCCACAGGTGGCAATAAAGGGGCAATATGACACCCTCCACACTCAGAGGAGCAGAGCACTCTATGGGACGCTCAGACCTCCTCCCCTCGGCCAGCCCCCAATGACCCAGGCTTGTTTTCGAACCCAGGTAAAAATGCCAGCGCCAGTTGGACAGAGAAAACTTTTCAAGTTTTTCCCCAGCCTCTACTGGATCTGACTACAGAAAGGTCTCACCCACGTAGTTCGGCAGAAAACTGGAGGCTGTGCACAATCCTCAAAGATCTCTGTCCTGTCCTAACAGCATTAAATGCCTTTCTTCATTTTCCGGTTTTATAGCTAAGCTCGGAAAAACATACAGTTGTGACCCATCTGCAGCATGAAGTGGTCTTTTGGTTTTACTGCTGCTAGTGCACAGTCTCACACATGGAACCTAGTGGTCACCAGCAGCTGGGTTCTCGACTGCTCTGAGTCATTTGGGCAGTGATGAGGTGTATTCCAGCATGCCTTGGTTATTTGCCCTTGTAGATTTACATTAAGCAGGGAGCCCAAAAAGTTCAGTTGTACATTCTACATGGTTCTGTCCTTTGGCCAATTCTAGGAGACAATGAAACACAGAAACAGAATGTGACGGCAGATAAGGGCTGCTGGGTCCACCCAGTCTGCCCATTTTTGTTAATCTTCATTTTTTTGCTGCAGATCCTACTGGATCAATGGTAGAATCTCTCCCCCCCTTTACCCCAACAATTCTCTTGTGCCTGTCCCAAGCATTTTTTAACCATACCACTGTTTCTGCCCCACCACCTCCACTGGAAGACTGTTCCAGGTGTCCACCACCCTTTTTGTGAAGAAGTACTTCCTCAACATACCTTAATTTACCCCCCCCAGCTTTATAGCATGCCTTCTTGTTCTAGAGCACCTTTTTCTCTGAAAAGTACCCCCCTTCTGTCCCTTATTTACCCCCATAAGGTATTTAAAAGTCTCTAACATCCCCGGCTCACTGGCTCTGAGGGCTGAGGTGCTGGACACCTTACCTCACGGCATGCTAGCGACCTGGGTTTGGGAACGATTCCGGGTCGTCGGAGGCTGGCAATGGGGGGTATGGAGCTGGATGGCGCTGCTGACAAGCAAGCTCTCCTCGCCAGAGTAATGGCTTCCTCCAGCTGATGGCTGCCACTTGGTGGGGGCTAGGGTCAGCATGGGCCAGGAGGAGCCAGGCGCTAGGCCTGGGGTGGGAGTAGATGGGCCATTACCAGGGCCATGGGACTAATGCGTGCCTCCACACGCATGCGTCCCACTCCTGGGGCTCCTGGGTGCAAAACAGGAAAAACAGCCAGCGGCAGGATGGCTATCGACTCCCTGTAGGCTCCACTCCCAGACCAGGCATAAGGTAAGCCCCGGTAATTCCGGGTGATTGGGGGTTGTTGTCAGATGGGGGCTGTCTGGGGGCCAAAAGTGTTAAATGATAAAATAAATAAATAAATAAATAAATGTGTCTCTATCATATCCCCCTTTCCCTTCTCTCCTCTAGCGTGTACACATTTAGCCCCTTTAGTCTCTCCTCATAGTGTTTTGATGCAGACCCTGTACCATTTTGGTAGCCCTCCTCTGGACTGTCTCCACTCTGTCTATGTCTTTTCTGAGATGTGGTCTCATGAACTGGATACAGTACTCAAGGTGGGGTCTTACCAGCTTTCTAAGCAGGGGCAGCACCATGTCTCTCTTCCTGCTGGCGAGGGCCCAGCAGTCGCACATTTGCCATGCGAGCAGAGTTCTCCAGGTGCTCTATCCGAAGCTGCGAGAGTTTATTTTCTTTATTCCAGTGACTCCCATGGACATATTGGCTGCTGTGTCGGCTGCTTGTTTTACTTTTGTGTAAGTCCATCCATTCATGCCTCCAAAGCTGTAAATTTGTTTCTGACAGACTCCATCTTTCTGTCAAGGTCACATATGGCCTGTAAAAGGGCAGAGTTCAAGGGTTCTTCTGTACCACTTGCAGCACCGTCTTTGCTGCTCAGGAAAGTAGGATCAAGCAGCTTCCCTGCCTTTCATTTACCAGTCTCTCGAGGTGCGTTTTTCCACAGACTCCCCATGGCTGATAAGTTCCAAATTTGGTAGAATTATTCTCTGGTACACATGTAGCCAATATTAAAACAAGTGAAATGAAAACTGCAGACCTTTTTAAAGCTTACTGAAATTTACACAAGGACCTCTCTCTGGTGTGTCTGATTCTGCTGGCTGCTAGCCACCCCCCAACCCACCACATCCGGTATACCTGTTTTTATTAAAGGTGGCTTGTTTCAGTACACAACTCCCATCACCTTCACACAATCAGCATTTCTATAGTTCAATCTATTTTTGTCACATTAGTGGAGGCCCAAGACATTGTGTGGGCTACCAATAAAAAGATGCCAGTAGAAGCCCTGACGGACCAACTGATTACAAAAGGAGTTTGCTCACCTCTCTGGGCCCCTGTGGTGCCGTCTGATGGGACAGATTAGCTGAAATGGCTGATGTTAAGCCGGACTGGTGGCGTACAGGGCTGAGGCGTGGGCACCTTACCTGGACCCACGCCGCGACTCGGGTTCGGGAATGGACTCGGGATGCTGGTGGCTGGCTGGGGCGGGAGAGGATTGAGCATCCATAAGGACTGCTCTCCTCTCTTGGGGGCAGGCTAGGGAAAACGTCGGTCGGTGGCGGCTTCTGGCGGAGATCAGGAGCACTGCATGACAGCACAGGAGGCACGTCAACCAGAAACGTGAAAATGCTCCACGTCATGCCAGATGACTGCTGCCGCCTCAGCAGCACCCTCTGGGCCAAGATGCTGCACTGGTCTGCGGCCCCTCTGGCTGGTGCCTTCCCTCTCGGAGGTGGGGGACCCATCCGACGAAGGGTTACGCCGGGTTACCTGGGGGCACAGTCTGTCATATGAGAGCGGAGGACTCGGGGGACAAGAAGAGTCAGAAGTAGCAGTGGCTTGCCTGAAGGAGAGGCTGGAATGGATGAAAGTTGGGGTGAAAAGAAATATCACAAAAAAAAAAAAAAGGAAAAAAAGAAATGGCTGATGACTGATCCACAGGGATGCTGGCTAGACTGATGCAGACAAGTGAAATCAGCAGCTAGAGCGCAGAAGTGCAAACCAGCAGATACCAGGTTCAAATCCCACCACAGACACGGACTCTGTCGGACCTTGAGCAAGTCACATGACACTTCTGTGTTTCAGTCCTCCCGGGTTAAAACCCAGGTAGAAGCAGGTCCTATCCTGACTTCCAGGGGTGGAAAACAAGATGGAGGGATAAACACACAGTCCTCAACAAGAGTGACTGAGAGGGTGGGGCCTTAAAGCAGCAGTATTTGTTAGTCACCGTGAGACTTATTTCAGAAATAATGATTTTCTGCAACATCATCAATCTACCCATTTTTATGTTTGCTTGTACGCATATGCAAGAAACATAGTGCCATCATCCGAGTTTTCCAGAGGTGTGTCAGACTCTTCCAATTCAGTCAGTGTGTTTGCAGGCGCGGTCGCAGTGCTCCAATCACTGCTCCAGCTGTCTATGACAGCAGTTGAAAATGCAGTGGCATACAGTTGAAAGGGAGAGCTCCGCTTCAGTGAGCAGAGCTCCTCCCCTCAACATGCACGCACGCATATTGCGTGCTCACGTGCTCCCACCCACGCACATACTGTATAGCCGACGGGGGTGCCCAATGCCCCGTCAGCTCCACGCCAGCCCTCCAAAAAAAAGCTTTCCAGGTGCCACGCTGGGAGCCCACCCTAGCGTGGGCACACGCCCGTATGGCCGACGGGGTGCCTAATCCTCTGTCGGCCCAGCCCTCCAACAGTTTTCTAGCTGCCACACTGGGAGCCCACCCCAGCGTGGCAAACGCCCCTTGCCGCCTTCCTTAAAAAAAAACCTGTAAAAAGAAAAGGGTTCCCATGCTCTCCCAGCCCACCTGGGCCCACCCATTGCGCGCACTTGCCTCCTCACACCCCCTCACCCCATACTTACCTCCGAGTCCCGCTACCATCTTCGTGGACCGGGAACACGCCTGCACTCTTCAAAGCCGATTGTGAACTGAGGAAATGCCGATAAGCTGTATAATGTAATAGATAGTGTTTTTTCAACTTTGCTGCATATCTCAGGCATTTTTTGGAATTTTGCACCAAATTTTCAACGTGGGGTTTTTGGGACCCCTTCTCATGAATGCTGTCACTGTCATGGCGTTAATCGGGCCCGAAGGGTAATTTCGCAGTCACTGCGCAAAATCACCTTTCAGGACAGATTAACGAAACGACACTGCCAGTGTTCAAAAGGTGGACTCTCAAAAAGCCTGTTTTGAAAATTTGGTGGAAAAATTCCTAAAAATGACTGTTTTATGAGCGTGCATTGCGCAGTTCCTACGCATGCTCGTAAGTTCACGAATTTTCAATATTTTCACTCCAGATTTTCAACACTGCCATTTTACCACACCTCCTTATGAGCAGTACAGCTGTCATTTTTCACATCTTGCCCAAAACATGTTTCGCCCATGTGGCGCACAATAGCGCATGATCGGTTGCTGGCAAATCAATGTACCGGGACACATTAAAGAAAATCACAGTGACACTGTTCATGAGCAGAGGTCTTAAAATGGCTACGTTGAAAATTGGTGAAAAAATTCTAAAATGACTGTTTTACGACTGCATAGCAGAGTTCCTCACGCTTATCAGAAGTTCGCGAATTTGTAATATTTGCACACCAGATTTTCAACAGTGCCATTTTACCACACCTCCTTATGAGCAGTACAGCTACCATTTTTCACATCTTGCCCAAAATGTTTTTCCGCACATGTAGCGCACAATGGTACAGTCGGTGTGCGAAAACAATGTTTGGGACAGATTAAGAAAATCACGGTGACATTGGCCATGAGCAGAGGTCTTAAAATGGCTATGTTGAAAATTTGGTGACAAAACCCCATAAAATGACTGTGTTACGAGTGTGTATTGCGCAGTTTCCACGCACCCTCGTAAGTTCATGAATTTGTAATATTTTCAGTCCAGATTTTCACCAGTGGCATTTTTCCACACCTCCTTATGAACAGTACAGCTGTCATTTTCCACAACATGGCCGAAATGTGTTTTCACACTTTCAGCGCAGAAATGCGTGGTCGCTGGGGGAAATCATTGTTTGGGACAGATAAAGAAAATCACACTGACACTGTTCATGATCGGAGGTCCCAAAATGCCTGTGTTAATAATCTGTTGTAAAAAAAATCCCCAAACTAGTTACACTACGTGTGTTCGTTGCACAGTTTCTACGCACGTTCGTGACTTCACCAGTTTTTAAATATTTTCACAGCAGATTTTCAACATTGCCATTTTTTACACCTCCCCATGAACAGTGCCGCTGTCATTTTTCATATCCTGTTCAGAATGTGTTTTTGCACCTGTGGTGCCAAATGCCATAGTCGCTGTGCAAAAGCAGTTTTCGACTAACAAACTGATATTGCCACTGTTCATGAGGTGGGGGTCACAAAAAAACCATGTTGAAAATTTGGAGTGAAAATACCAACGAATGCCTGAGGTGTTAGGATTTCCGACCATAACGCCCCACCCTGTAGAGAATGACAGGCATCAGGCATGTGACTTGGGATTCTTGCCTGTAATGCTCATACCATTCCACCCCCACCCACACCCTGCAGCCAGTGAGAGGCATCAAGGTGTGCCTCGGACTCTTCGGCCCCAAACTTCACCCCATTCTCCTATACCGCACCCATCTCACCATATTTCCTGATGGAATGGGGTGCGCATAAGGGCCAAAGACCCCAAGGCACACCGTGACACTTGTCAGTGTTTGCAGGGTAGGGTGTGGTGAAATGGCATGGTCGTTATGCCTGACGACCCAAAGGCACACCCCAATGCCTGTCACTCTCTGCAGGGTGGTGGTGGTGGGGTTGGCTTCAGTTCAATACTTCACTGCCATTCCTATTATGCAGCTCTGTAACTTCTACACTACCAATGCCAATGCCAGCAAGCAAACATTCGGCATTGACAAATGCTTGTTTTCTATTTGCTTTCTTTTGTACCTGGGTTAAGAAACAGGATTTTGAAGTTTTTAACACTTCTCGCGTGATTGAAATGCCCGCCATGAAATACGTTATCCAAGTGGCCTGTTGCAAGCCTAATGGTCTGGGCTCCAACTAGATGTATGCCTTCGTTGGGTCTGATCACAGCTGATCTCACTGAGTCATGCCCAAATTTTTCAGCACTAGGTTTTGTACTGAAAAATACCGAAATTGACAAACAAACCGTTTTAGTAAGGTACTTACAGTAGTTCTGAGTTAATGTCTCACGAGCTTGTTCTTTATACTGCCGCCATGCTTGGGTTCTACAGCAACCTCCAATGGATCCAGTCTCCTTCACCTCCAGCAACCGCTAGGGGTCAGGCTATCACCGGGATCCACATCCCTCCTTCCCCGGAGCAGGAGAGCTGTTCCTTGGACACCGGGATCCTCCTCTCCTGGCTGGCCCACTGAGCTCCAGGCTCAGCCCAGGATCATCAGCATCACGAGCCCTAACTCTACCATGGCTCCGGCATGCCGGCTTTTCCAACACATTCTTCTTACCCTGCTCTACGTTCTGGATTTTCTTGCTTAGGCATTCCATTTTCAGGCACTCTGTGGTTTACTACTCCATGTTTAAGTGAGATCCCCCACCCACCCAAAAAAAAATATTTACTATCTTTTATAGCTTAATCTGGTTCAATGTCAGTTGGCATTCATCTGTATCCCCCTCCCCCGGGTCGTGCCTGAAAATAGGCAGGATTTGTCTAGTGCACTTACCCGGTCAACAAAAACTAAATAATTTGACATGAATCATTTCTTTTCATTTCACTTTTTGGGCGAAGCACTACTGTGTTGATGACCTGGTTTCAGGAGCGAACTTGGGCACCTGGCCGCACCCGAGAAGTAGTTTCCCCGACCTGGAAGGGAGAGGGTACAAGTGCAATACCACAGCAACGCCTGTAGTGGCCCCAGGAGCTCGCCTCCCCACAGGATGTTTACTGTAGAGTCTGAGGTCACTAGGAAGGCTGTGGCACCCTCTGGTGGATGGAGTGAGGTAAAGAAAAGGAGGGAAAACATCCCAGATTCCAGCTCAATGGCAGCTTGGCATTACACAGTGGAGCCTGCTGCCAGTCAACCGAAGCAGATCCTGAGCTTTTTTTGTGAGTGTGTGTTGGGGGGGGAGGGGGGATCACCCCCTCCCAGAATACTGTCACAAGGGAGAGAGCCACGGTGGAAGATTGTGGAGGAGGGGGGAACAATCGCCCCCTCACAGAATACGGTCACAAAGGAGAAAGCCATGGTGGAAGATGGCAGCATACAGCACCAAAGTTAGTGGGAATGAGGTTGGGGCTGGCTGGTTGCCATGGCCAGAGGATGCCAGACATGAAGCTGGAGAGGATACCAACCTCCATGTAAAAACGTTACTTTTTGATCAGCTCTAATACTTTCTGGCACTGTACCCAATCTTTACCTGTATCTTTCACCTTTTCTTCATTTGTTTCCTGATCTAGCCTAATATCCTAATCATTTTTCAGAACCAGTCCAGGTTGGGGGGGGGGACCAAAATCCATAATATGTTTATTGCTTAAGTTCTTGACTAAGCAGGGAATCAGAAAAATGTCAAAGACTTTAACATTTTTTTTCTCTATCGCTTTTTTGCTCGAGTGATTTCTTTATTGAAAATACTAGCTGAGTGCCTAATACTTCAATTTCTGTTTTTGATTAAGCTTCTAATTCCAGCCCTTGAGATTCCAGCGTTTCTAATGGCTTTGCATTCAAATTACTAATATTAACAACTGTGTCTTGCAAACTCCACCCATGGTATCAGTGGCGTGAGTTCTTCTGTTACTGCTGCTAGCCCCTCGTAAATGGCAAATAAGCACTACAGCTTCAGGTAAATTTGTCAGACTTTCGATCAAAAGGCCAAAATATACCTTCCCCACCGGGAACTCACCACACCGTTAATTAACCTTCTCTTTACTTAGCTGTTCCCAATAACAGTGTGCACAGTCTGCTTTCATAGCTCATGTACTTATCTCATTTATTTATCCCTCATCTTGCTCATGTGTGCAGGAATGTAATTTTATATATTTGTATACATGTGCAATGTATTGCCTTTCTGGGCTCTGTTGACAATTCTGGTTGCTCCCACTGTCTAATCCCTACCCCTTCTGATGTCATAATGGGATTGCTGGGTTCTATCGGAATTAAACGTAATACAAAATGCCTAAAACTAAGTGCAGTGATAGTTGTTTTGCTTTCACTGTGCACTTGGAGGTTCTGAAGTACATATGTTACTTTGCTGAATTGCCCCGATCTAGCTCCCCCCTCCTCTACCCCCTCAGAGAAAGGATTTCTTTTTAGCTTGATGCGTATTCAGCATTGTCTAAAAAGAAACATGTGAATCTACGGTGGTTTTTTTTTGGTCAGAGAAGTCATGTAATCTACAGAGCTCCCAGATTAAAATCCCAGCTGCAGTCACTGGCTCACTGACAGGCCTTGAGAAAGTCCTAGACCTGCCTATGTTCTACCAGCCATGCAGTTAGGTACCAAACCCCACTGCAAATGAGATGCTGTGGCTCAGCTGGGCTACCCTGTGGAAATAAAGTGGAGAATTCTACAGTAGCCACGGACTGTGCTGCTAGCCTGGTTCTAGCTCTTACTTCACTTATCATTCCTTCTTTGCCGGTGTTGAGGCACCTCTGGCAAACTGGCCATCATTCACAACTTCTGAAACAGTCTCTCTAGTCAGCAGCAAAAATGATTACAGTTAGCTGGCCCAGTAGCACTACTGCTTCCTAGGCTGTCATCTCTGATTCAAAAACAGACTCAGGTCACTCAGGGGCTGGCTGGTGGAGGGAGGATCTAGTGTCCCATGTACAGATACCTCTCCTCAGTTGGGGGGGTAGGGGTATGGCATCCCTTGTCTATGAACTAGCATAGCAGCACAGTGAGACCACAACAGCGGGGGGTCAGCTGCTGTACGCCAACGTATCAGCACGCACCCACACCACTGCGCACAACGTGTGAGTCATTGCCTGCCAGCAACCCTCAAGGATGAAACCCTGGAGGACAGCCCCAGCTGGCAGAATGACACAGGCACCTCTGCAGGGCACATACCACTGAATGTGGCACTCTCCCACCCACTAGATAATATGTGTTTTTTTCTTTGTTAAAAGACAGAACCTCTTCACTCACCAACCAGGTCATTATTTTGACTGTCCTTTGCTGCACCTGGCATTACGCTGGAATCAAAACACTGCCCATGGGAGGGGGGGCTAGAGCAAAGGGGCAGTGAACCAGTAGGTCTAAATGACAGGGTCGAATCCCACTACAGCCACTAATAAACTGTGTGACCCTGAGCAACTCACTTGACCTTCTGGCTGCAGAAGAGGATAGGAGGAGGATCATTCCCACTGAAAGGAAAGGAATGGTTGTATGCAGTGCCTACTGTCCACAGTTTAATTTAGCATTTTTATATTGAGTGTACAAAGCAGATATGTATAAAAATGGACAGCTATAGAATAGCTCAGTGGATTGATAGTGGGCTGTGGGCCTTTCACACCTAGGTCTAGGCAGAGCTACCTAACAGGCAGGACTCAGAGAGTCTCCTGGAATGGAGCAATGTCAACACCGCTGCCCCTGAGACAGGGAGTTCCGCAGGGCTCAATCCTTGGCCCCCTCCTATTCTCCCTGTTCACCAACGAGCCAAGTACCTACTGTGGGGATAGCTCGGTCGTCCAGTATGCTGACGATACAGTCATTTACCGATCCCTGTGGGATGTAGCTGCACTGGGTCCTCTCCTCCAAAAGGACCTCTCCTCCGTTGAAGTATGGCTGAGAGAAAACAGAATGGTGCTAAATTCTGATAAAACTAAGGCAATGCTTATTGGGCCCAGATCACTGGGTCACGACAGGTCAGCATCCTTGCACCTCGCCACCCTCGCTGGAAAAAGCATCAGCGTAGTGCCCTCCTTTAAGTACCTAGTAGGCCTAACACTAGACCAAACTATTACTTTCAAGGACCACGTGGACCACATCACCAAGACCCTTCACCGTAAACTTGGAATCTTATATCGCCTCAGGGACCAGCTAATCCCTGAGGCAAGGATATCCATTGCCACAAGCGTCCTGCTCCCAACCCTGACCTATGCTGCACCTATAATACAAGGCATGGCAAAACAAGAGGTCTCGAGGATGCAAATCCTCTACAACAAAGTGGCTCACTTCGCCAGTCAGGACCATCCACGATGTCACCACTGCGACACACTGGCCCAACTACACTGGCCCTCCTGGACCGCCCGCCTGCAATACCCCCTGCTCATCTAAACATATAAACTGCTAAACCTGCCCGCCCCTCCCAGCATAGCAGGTACTATAGCACTAAAACACAACCCCAGGAGGCTAAGGACGTCTGCACGAAGGCTACTCGCAGTCCCCAGAGTAAGAACAAATGCAGGGGGCAGATCTTTCTCCTCCCTAGCCCCCAACCTATGGAATAACCTCCCACCTCCGGTGCAGGAGGCCTCCTCACTCATGAACTTCCGCACCAGACTAAAAGCACATATGATTGCTACGAGCACATGCCTCTGCCACGGCACATAACCGCCTCCGATACCACTACCTTGTGCTCAAAAAAGAACTACCCTCTGTCAAAAAAGTGAGTAAATGGAGAAACCTCTCCCAACAACAAGGGGTCCAAGTTCCCTGAATCCCCATCCTCCATCCCTGGCATGGTATCTCTCTCCTGCCAATAACTGTCAACAACTTGCCATGCTTAATACTAGGTCTAGCTGCATTGTAAACAAGACTGTATCATGATGGTAACCATGTAAGCAAACTGCAAAACAATGCCTGTATAACACTGCAACATGATTTCCCTGTATTAAAAATGTATTGTTATCCCGGGTCGCCCCTGAAAAAGGGACTTTCGAGGCCCAGTGGGCCTACCCAGTCACCGAAATTAAATAAATAAATAAATAAAAGGTCACAGGTTTGAATCCAGCCCAGGTAGGTTAATAGTGGCCAAAACTCATTATCACATGTGGAATGAGCTGCAGCAGTTCTTAGACCAGTTCCTGTGGACAGGTGTCCAATCATCCACACAACTGGCACCTCTGTTGACTGACATGAGAGGCCATGGACCGAATGGGCATAGAATCTGAAGTCTTATAAACTGGCATCTCAGCTATGACAGGTGGTCCTTCCATGACAGGGCTGAGGCACACTGGAGGAGGCAGTGTGCAGCAGCTTGCACTATGATCCCATGCCGTACTGATCATCTGGATAAACAGAGGACTTCAGAGAGCCTGGCCATCGGCGCAGCAGTAGAGGCACTTCTTGCAATGCTGGTAACCCGGGTTCAGAAAAGAGCCTGGGATTCTGACGGACTAGCCTGGGGGAGGAGAACTGAGCATTCCATTGAATGCTCTACTCCTCTGGGGAGGGAGGGTAATGCACTCAACTGCAATACCGCCACCTAGGTGACCACAGGTGGTAATGCAAGCAGAAACCATAATGGGTTGGCAGATGGCTCCGGACAGTGGTGTAAGCCACTCCATGTATGCGCACCACTGCAACACCAGCCCATGAGGCACCTGTGCGAACCAGGGAAAAATGCAGAAAACACACCACCTGACTGCAAAGTGCCTCCGTAGGCCCCACACCGCCTACTGGGCACCTACCTCCAACCCAGCATGATATCGGCAGGGGCTTGGTGAACCCTGGTGGCCCCACAATGGCGGGTAAGCTATGGAGTAAAGGAAGCATGTCAGAGAGATGGCGGGGGGGGGGGGCAGCCACAGAAGGGAAGGAAAAAACAGAGGACTTCAGTCGCCAGTGCTGTCAACCCAGTATATTTCATGAACTGTAACACTGGTTAGAAAAAAGGAAAAGTTAAAAGAAAAAGGAGATCCCCTGCAAAGAGCTTGCACCCCATTTCATAGGCAATACTGGGATTTGTGTACCAATACACAGAACAGGATACACCTCTCTTTAGTGATATAAAAGCAAGCACCCCAACAACCAGACAAGACCTTCTTCAGGGTAAGCATCAGACATGGATCCTGGTTCTGCTTACAGCACGGAGTTAATACCTTCTGAATGCAAGCTGCCCATCTGTATGTTTGGCTACTGGATGCAGCAAGAGAGTGGCCAAGCTGTGCATCAGAGGGGGAAGAAACAACTATGCTCCTATCAATAAGGCAGCACTGCCAGTGGCCTGGAAGATTAGGGTTTGCATGCGCAAGCCCTGGAACCCCACACTGCAGCTAGCTGGGGGCTGAGCACTTTGAAGAAGCGAGGAGCTTGGCTACTGGGGAGGTAGCTGCCAGCCAATTACAGAGCACCACTGGCATCAATTGTAAAGGCAGCTGTCAGCCCTTCGAGTGGGAAAGTGCGACTGCAGTCATGCTGATAATCAGAGCTGGTGGGGAATGGGGGGGGGGGCAGGGGTTAAATTAACAATAAAAAAATTAAACTAGTCAGCCTGTCCCTGCAGTGTTACTGCTTGTGACAATGCCGATCCAGGTTCTCAAATGAGCATGGGACGTTGGTGGGTCAGAGAGTGAGGGCAAGATCGAGCACACCAGTGCATGACTATCTCCTGGGTGATCACAGGCAGCAATGCGTCACTCTACATTGGCCGAGAGGGAGGATGCCCAAATTGGGCTCCGTGGAGGCACGAATGCTTGCAGCATCAGGTCACATCCTAGACGTGAGAGGCCACAAGGAGAAAAATCCCAGACTTCCGGTTCCACCACAGCCCAAGCAGCAGCCTAAACTACGATTTCCCCTACAAACGTGTGAATAAAAACCTCCGTCCCAGCTATTCTGAAAACCTTAAATAAGAAGATATGCCTCCTAAGGGGAAGGGGGAACCTAAGCTCAACAAGAACCAGATGTTTAAAACTCAAACCACGTTGGATGGCTCCAGATATCGAATCTTGGCACCGGATCGGAGTCACAGCCCCTTGCCTCCACGCAGAGACTCGCAGACCTCTAGACTGGACACAATACTATTAGAAATACAAGCACTATGCAAGGAAAACAAGACAGACTTTCAAAAATTGCACCATAAGCTTTCGGATCTAGATGCCTCGCTCAGAGAAGTGGACTTGAGAGTCACAAGCATAGAGCCTGAATCACACTTCCATGCTGACACTGTAACCACACTAATGGACTATGCAGACACTCTCCAGGCCAAGTGTATAAACCTGGAGGCTAGATCTCAAAGAGATCACATAAGACTATCAGGTCTGCCAGAAGGTTCAGAAACCAGCAATATGGTCCTACCACCCCCTCTAGACATCCGGATCAAGAGGGCTCACAGAACACTGGTACCGAGACCAACAGGGCCATAGGCGCGACCACGACAAGTCCTGATGAAGTTCACTAGCTATGTGGTAAAGGAAGGTGTTGCAGAGAGCCTGGCAACAAGGAGAAATCAAATACAACGGGGATAGACTGTACATGGACCAAGCTTATCCCCCAGAAATTCAAAACATGAGGTTATTGTATTGCCCTATAATGAAGGCTTTAACAAACAAAACAATCTGGTTTCAGACCCCTTACCCTGCTAAGATGAGGATCCTATGGGAAGAGAGCCCACAACTGTATTCCACCCCAGCTGAGGCCAAGGATGCACTGAAGAACAGAGGGATCCCACTGGAAAAAAGGATGCCATCAACTGCACAACCATCAGACCGGAATCCACTGGAGATGAACAGGCTGTTTAAAGGGGACAGGACAGACTGAAGCGCAGTGCACCCATGCAGAGAAACCTTGAGGACCTACACAGAAAACTACAACCCACAAGAGGACACTGCCAGGCTTCCCTGCAAGATGAACCCAACACATGCAGGACACTGAATATCCTTTACAGACAGTCTGTGTATTTTTTATTTTCTGTAACCAGTGACATGTCTCTTTGTGTAAGGCTCTAAGTTCCCGACGATTTCATGTCTACTACAGAACTCCCATCTAAAGAACTAGGTGTCTATAACAATCTTAAGCTATGTTTCATTCTAAATATCACAATTTCAACAAGCTTTTTCGAGTCAGACCTGCTAACATCTTAGAGGTAAAAATGAACTTTTTAAAGTATGATGGACATATTAACAGTTCAACAGTTAAATACCTTTCCAGCTTATAGACCTTGCAGTAGAAACTCTGAATTATTGTTTGTATTACAGTACAGTATTGGAAATGAGGGTTGTTCACAGGAGGTAAAAAAGATACAAGTACAAAAGAGGGTTAAGAAGAGTTACTTTATAATGACATATATTTCATTCTTTTTTTTTTGTTTGTTTTATTTAGTTGTTTAACCAGGAGTAGCACATTAAGCTGAAAGCTTTTTTACAGGAGCGACCTGGGAGCACAGGGAAGTTAAGTGTCTTGCTCAGGGTCACACAGTATGCAGGTGGAAGCTATGGGATTCAAACCCAGGTCTGGTCTGCTGGATGTCACCAGATTTGCAGCTCAGAGCCTTAAACCACTGTGCTATACTGCCTCATTCTGGTTATAGAGAGTAGAAATGGTGGATTTGTCAACATTGCAAATGGTTATGTGAATGACCCCAGCATATCTAGGGGAGATCATTGCAAGTAGCGTCTCACTAGGTATGACAGGGAGCAGAGCTATATACATAACCACCCTAGACACAAAACAGAGGTGATGGGATGTAAGCCTGTACATGTCATGTATAGATGGACATATAAAAATTAACTTGTGCCGGAGCTCGGGAATCAAGACACCCCACAGAGAGCACACAAGGAGGAGACAGACGCACTTCCTCACTGGGAGGCTCCTGGGGATACCTGGGGGACAGGGCTAGAAATAGTTTTTTTGAGTTGCATGTCCGAGGGACAGGTGGGGCATAGATTTTGCATGTCCCACAAAACTTTTGCCTGTCCACACTATTTTTACATAATTTTTTTCACTCTGTTCCCCTTCTGCACAACTGCCTTGTTTCAGATTTTTTTTTACCTTGTTTTAATAATCCACTGCAGGGTGTGGGTTATGGTGGGATTTACCAACTTCTGGTGTGAAGTCAAGTCACTGGGCCTTCGTCCTCATGACCAAACTATACCAGGAGCAGGTAAATCCCAGTATAACCGACACACTATTGTGGATTATTGCTTCAATGAATAAGCAAGCACCCAACACATATGTATAGTCCCAAACAGCCACACATTTGTTGTGTCCCCCCTTTACTTATGGAGGGTAACATGATCAAAATATATACAGTAGGGTGACCATGACTTGGAGGTTCAGTAGAACCTAGCTACATGCCCCTCCCCACCTCCCAGGTTGACTGCACAGTTGCCAAAAATGCAGCGCTACAAAGAAAAATGAGGGGACCTCACCTTTAAATTGTCACTAATAGAAAACAGAGTTCAAAAGAAATGCCTAAAGCAGGTTTACATTTTTCCCCCAGAAATTATTCATTTTACTATGTTCGGTTGTACAGTATTTGAAGTTATGATCTCCAGAATAAGACTTTTGGTACAACAAGGCACAACATCAATTTCTGCAAGGGGTTCCACAACAGACTGGTAAAGAAGTGCACAAGTTTTAAATTACAAAGTTAACATGCTGTTTGTTTCATTTTCCCACTGCAAATTAAACAACAACTGCACATTGCTTTCATAGCAAAATACACAGGATACTGCATGCTGCATTATGACAGCCAACTGATAATGCTATCCAACATCCATACTTGACAGCTAAGCAGAAAATTATCAGCGAGAGACTTACTGAACACTGTTAGATCATGTGAAAGTCAGGGGCATCGAACGCTGCATTCCTGTCCGTCTTTCTTCCGGAGATTCTTTGCTCTCATTTGGGAAGTGGAACTAACTTGGTCCAAAAAGTCCTTTTCTGGAAAAATACGCTAAGAACAAGACACTCTCAAGCTGCTTTAAACAGAACACCAACTGCATGTAATCGCAAAAATGCTCTGTCTAGCACCTGCTCACTGTGCTCCCGCGCCCAACCAGCCTCGCGCCTGCTTGTGCTGGAACAATCTTCAGGCAGCATTGAGCATCTGATCTCTGCTCCCGCCCGCCACTGCCTCAAGGACTCGTGATGAGTCAGGTGACCGCCGACCAGGGAGCCAAGCAACTAAGACAGACGCTGCTGCGCCAACCAGGAAAGTGAAAGTGGTGTGACGCCGTGAAAGAGCAGTGGTGCATCTTCAGATCATGAGGTCCTGACATCCCCTTCTCCTAAACAGAGTGCCGTGGTTGGGTCCTAGCACCTAATAGGTGTAGCAAAGTTATAAAGCAGAACTGCCTGTCCAAGGGACAGGCAAACAAAATAAAACACCTGTCTCAATGAAAAAACAGCAGTCCGAGACGGGTGGACAGCTGGTTATTTCGAGTCCTGCAAGGGGATAAAAACTCTGGCGCGCTCCTCAAGCAACCTATTTATGATCTTGGACTGATGCCAAGCTCTTTCGATCATCCTGAAGCAGATGATTAATTGGAGGGGCTGGAACATAAACTGTTTTAACACATACAGAAAATATAACTATAGATAAAGCATTTATCTGGTTGATTAATACAGACATGGAAACCCATTTGGGGGGGGGGATGAAGAAAGGGACCTATAACAACACCTGGCTGACAGGACTGTGGAGAGGATTATTCCTCAACCTTTTTATGGGACAAACGATTGCCGGGAATTCCACAACAGCAAACTGTCCATGTAGTGATCCCCTACACAGGGGATGGAGAGCATACTACAACTCCATGGGGGTAATTTCTCACCGTAATGGAGGCAGGGAACAGAGAGATTTGTTCCTCTACCTTCGAAGTACCTTAAGTTTTTGTTTACAGTTAAAAGTTCTATTTCTAGTTCTGGTTAATGTTCAAGCTTTAGGTAATAAGTTTGATTACAGGAAAGGGGCAACGTTGTCTTTTGGCTCATGTGGTGTTGTGGGGGGAGGACTTGTTCCTACCTCACCTTGGGGACACTGCCTGGGATGAATCAAAGACAAGTGCACACTTTACAGATGGATTCTAAAATACTGACTTTTAATGTCAACGGTCTGACAGATACTGACTTTTAATGTCAACGGTCTAACAAATCCCATTGAGAAGAAAAACGTTCTAAATTATATAAAACAAACTAAAGCTGACTTTATACTCCTCCAAGAGACCCACTTGTCCGAGGGGGAACATCAGAAACTCCGAAACATTGACTTTTCAGAAGTCTGTTCTGCTTCTTATGGGAGGGGTAGGCGCAGAGGAGTTGCAATATTGATTCCGAGTAGGGTCCCCTTTGAGGTGAAAGAAAGGGTAACAGACAAACAGGGCAGATATGCTATAATAAAGGGAACCATGAATGGGCAGATGATTACTCTAGCGTCGGTATATGTGCTTCCGAACTCCCCCTATGAAGTATATAGGAAAATTCTGCTGCTTATCACAGAGAGGGCGAGGAACCCTTATTACGGGGAGATTGGAATATGCTTTTAGACCCAGTTAATGGCACAACCTCTAAGATACCTAGGAAATCATATAAAGCAATTAAACTAATTAGAGCTTTGGTGCAAAGGCTGGGGCTACAAGACATATGGAAATTTCTAGAGGGCCAGGCAAAGGGATACACATATTACTCGACAACGTGCCATACATACTCCAGATTAGACTTTTTTCCTGGCCAGGGAATTTCTGTCCATGGTCAGATGTTGCGAGATTGGGACAACCGGGATATCAGATCATTCTCCACTAACCCTGACTATGGATTTATCTCTCCCCAAAAATAACTTCTGGAGATTAAACCTCTCCCTACTTAACAATACAGAGGTTGTGGAGCAACTCCCCCAACTCATAACACAAACACTTCAAGATAACAGGAGAAGCAAGGTTAGTCATGGCATGATGTGGGATACCATAAAAGCAGTGGTCTGTGGTAAACTAGCGGCAAACAAAAGCTAAATAAATAAATAGCGACAGCAAGGAAGAGACAGAGACAGGAAAAGCAGAGGGGTCTTGAGGAGCAAATATGAACCCTGGAGAAGACCAAACAGGAAAGGTATGATAGGCAGAGGGAAAAAGAATTAATGACCTTAAGAAAAAGAGTTAAATAAAATTTTAGATGCCAGAGTAGAAAGGAACTTACACTTCTTCAAACAAAAATATTATGAAGGTGGGCAGAGAGCTTTAAAACTATTAGCCCTTAGACTAAGGGCCAGATGGGCCCGAGCCCAAATAACACATATTGCCCACCCACGGACTAGAACTAAGGTCATGTCACTTAAACAAATTTCGGAGGCCTTCAAGTTATATTATAAACAATTATACACCTAGCAAGAAAGGACAGAAATAGAAAAATACAGAGATTTTTGAAAGGGTTGAATCTACCTCAACTGACTGAGGAACTTGGAACTAGCCATATGCCCCGATAACAGAGGAGGAAATCAATAAGGTAATGGGGGAGGGGAAAACAGGCAAATCCCCTGGTAACGATGGTCTCCCAATGGAATTTTACAAGAAGTTCAGAGAGATGGTCATTCCTATTTTGAGGCCTGCCTATCAAGAGATACTGGAAGACGGGTCATCGATGCCTCCTTCGTGGAAACGGGTGGTGATCTCAGTGGTGCCCAAATCTGGCAAGGACCTTAGTTTACATTCATCTTATAGACCTATCTCAGTTCCAAACATGGATTATAAAATCTTAACAGCTATAATGGCCAAATGCCTGCAGCAAATAATATCAGGGCTGGTCCATATAGACCAGACCAGATCTGTTCCGGACAGACAGGCTGCAGATAGTGTATGTAGGACACTGCATATTATCGACCACCTGAATAAACATAACATCCCAGCCCTGGTTATGAGTATGGATGCTGAAAAAGCATCTGACCGAGTAGATGTGGAATTTCTATACCAGGTCCTTGCTGGGTTTGGGTTCATAGAGACTTCTGTAGACACTATAAAACGTCTGTATATGGGCCCGCAGGCCTTTATTCGGACGAACGGGGGAATTTCACAGGGAATTAGTTTGGGGCCGGGTACACGACAGGGATGTCCATTGTCCCCACTTCTATTTGCATTGTACTTTAAGCCTTCCACTCAATGGATTAGAATGGACCAAAGTATAAAGTGTGTACACATGGGATGAAGGGAATACAAAGTCTCCTTATATGCAGACGACGTGCTGTTATTTCTAACTTCTCCAACTATGTCCCTACTCTTAATTATGGATATGATAGCTGAGTTTGCCATCTTATTGGGTTATTCACTTAACTCTACCAAAACGGAGATTTTAAAATTCCACTATGAACCCGCCCCAACCACTACATCTCAAGTACAAGATGAAATGGGACCTATCTACCCCTAAATAGTTAGGGGTTACCTTAAGACCTAACAATAAGTCACTTTACTTAGACAACAATAAACCCATACTAGAACAATTCAGAGAGGATATGAAATGATGGTCCATACTTCCCCTGCAAATGCATGCCAGAATGCAGGCAGTAAAGATGAATCTCCTCCCTAGACTTCTATATTTATTTCGATGTGTCCCAGTACATCTATCTCAAAAATGGTTCAGGGAGCCTCAGACGAAAATTATTAAATTTATTTGGGCTAACAAGAGACCCAGGGTGTGCAGATCGTTGTTGATGATGACTAACAAAAACACAGGAGGAAGGGCTATACCAGACCTGCTAGAACACTGGATAGCAGCCCAGGTGAGATGAGCATTATTCTGGCCACATAACCCCATATGGGCACACTGGCAGGAGATGGAAGGACCAGCCTTCAGCAACAACCAGACTTCTCTGTTACTTGCTTCCCCCCCATGTATGACCCTTGATGACTGGGGACTATCTGAAGAAGCAGGTGACATTTACGGTCTGGGATATATTTAGATCTTATCAAGAGGTTAAAGCAGCAGTACTACGAAAAATAAATCTGAGTTTTTTGATCAGTTTATTCCCTGTACTCTGCTGATCATGTATCTGGTAACCTTTCCTGCCAGGACTGTACTATCCCCCCATTATTTGCTCTGTTATTCTTAACTTTGGTTACATTTCTGCCACCCGGCATGCTGCACTGGAACCCCCTCTGCTGCCAACTGCACATGTGTTTGACTGAAAATACTACACAGAGACATTGGGACAGTATAGAATAGGGTCCCACTGCAGTAACCAAAAAGGCAGGATACAACCTGAAGGGGAAAGCAGCTGGAAATGAGTTAGCTGCCGTAGTTATTGTAGCACTACAACAATTCAAATACATTGCAAATATCTAAAAAACTAAAGATGACTGAAAAAAATATTTACAGATATAGAAACTGGAACTATGGCCACATGCTTACAGCTAAAAAACAGAATTTTGATAAATAACTTCTTGATTTGGTAGTACTGCTACTTTAAGATAGATAGCTGGAAGCACTGTTGGTTTACTGAGGCACTGGACTTTGTGCTGTGGTTAACAGACCCCTGGTATAAATGACAGAGGACTCTTGGTTTTTATTGCCCTGCACAGATAATGAGTGGGGATTATCTCCTCCCTTTTGAGGAATGCTTAGAAAAGATGGGCTGGACCATCAGGGATAAACTACATTATCTGCAAAAGGAAGCATACATACAGGCAAAAGTAAGATACGACCCAAGGGACTCCACCAACACACTATTAGAACCTACCCTGACAGAGCTTCTTTCCCTCACAGGACCCAAACAAGCCATCTCAAAAATGGTGGCTGTGAGGGCAGTTCGAGGTAGCCCCCCCCACTGCAGTTTCGGAGCTACTGTGAAGCAGCTCCCGAGGTGGTCGTGAGGGCAGTTCGAGGTAGCCCTCCCCCGCGCTGAAGTTTCGGAGCTATTGTGAAGCAGGTATGAGCAAAACTCCCTCTTTCAAGCTGTGTGGTGAGCCACGCCACGGCTGAGTACTACGGGCACTGCGAGTCGTATAGGACAGCTGGAGTCTGTTAATTTTGGCGCCAAGCTCAAAACTGTGTTTCTGGCCCACAGTGTGTCAGCCAACAAATGGGGATAGTTTTTTTTCTGCTAATGTTTCTGTGTAAAAGCCTTCCTACTACATCTTTACAGCGTGGTACCTTAACTTGACTTTTATGATTTCCTGGGATTTGCAACTACTGCTAGTGTTCCGTAAGAAAGCTGTGCTGCAGTACAGGGGAACCTACTGAATTACAAGTGTTAAAGTGCTAGTTTTATTTCTCTTTTAAAACCGCATTTCAGGCTGTAACTACAAGTAATTTCTGCTAATAGAATTAGCTGCACCTCGAGGAGCGTTTCTAGGCAAGGAGCCATTTCTAAAGTGTAACTTTCCAAGGAGCCATTTCTAAAAGCCACAGTGTTTAAACGTAGTGTTAACCTCAGGAGCCATTTTTAAGCTAAAGCAGATACAATTCATTGTTTTCTCATTATCTCTTCCCTCCCCCCACAGAACCCTCCCCCCAGTCTCCAGCCTGGATTAGTCTGACCTGAATCTCTCTCTTCCCTTCAGCTCCCGAGGTGGTCGTGAGGGCAGTTCGAGGTAGCCCTCCCCCGCGCTGCAGTTTTAGAGCTACTGTGAAGCAGGTACGAGCCATGTGACAGTAAAATCTATCACCCAGCTTTCTCATTAGCGGCTTATACTCAGTCACCACTAGAGGTTGCTACAAGTGGTTTCCTTCTCCCCTCCTCTGTACACTTCCCCTTTCAGCTGCTGCAGTTTTAACCTTTTGTGCAGACTGCTGCCATGGCTGCACCTTTCTACCTCCTCACTGGTCTCTTGCCCACTGTATCCTCCCTCCTTCTCTGTCGCCCCCTACCCGCCCCTCTCTCTTCTCTCACTTTTACACAGTTCTCTTGTACTTGTCCTTCCCAGTAACAACCTAACCCATAATATCATTTACCACCTCTCTCTCTCTCTCTCTCTGCCCCCCCCTCCTCATGGCACCACTCATCATCTCACTTCCTGTACTAATACATAGCCCCATTAGGAAAGCATCTGCTGTTGCCTGGGAACACAAATGCATTAAGTTTGCCATAACTTGCCACATCCTCTTCCTCCTCCTCCTTTTATCTGGGAATGTTCACCCTAACCCAGGGTCAGTTCCCCAGACCACTCCCATTGGTGATAAAAGGAAAGGCCTTATTGCTGCTTCCCTAAATATCTGCAGCCTACTGAAAAACTTGACTCTCTTCAAGGATGGATTATGCAGCACATGCCAGACATCCTGGCTTTAACGGAGACCTGGCTCTCCAAAACCACTATGGACTCACATGTGGCCCTTAATGGCTACTCCACTTTTCGAGCAGATCACCAAGGCAAACGGGGTGGCGGCTGCGCACTCTATATTCGAAACTCCCTTCAAACAATGGTTGTCCCCAATGGATGGGACCCAAGTACTCACTGTAAAGCTTACTCTGGGCAACCCAGGTAAAACCCTCTATGTTTCGGTGGTATATATCCCACAGCATAACCAGAAGGCAGCCTCTGCAGCAGTTGCTAACTGCATCTCATCTCTCCCTTATTCTAGTGAGACTATTGTTTTGCGTGACTTTAACACAAATTGGCTATTACCATCAGCTACCCACTATAAAGATGCCTCACTGGCCATGGGCCTAACTCAAGTTGTCCAATCCCCCACAAGACACAACCACAGGACAGGGACTGCTACTTTGCTGGACCCAATTTTCACTAACCGCCCAAACAGAATCTCAAAGGTCTTGGTGCTCTCGGATGCCATCAGCGATCACTCACCTGTACTCTGCTGGTGGTCCTGTAAGGCCCCTAACCCTCCCCACAAAACCATATACTGTAGGCATTTAAAATGAGGTTCATTAGCCAGGTTAAAAAAATATCTCTCAAACTGCGACTGGTCTCCCACAGATACAGCAAGTAGCATAGCCGATGCACTTAGCTATTTCATAACCTCCTTAAACTCTGCGTGTGACCTTCATGCCCCAGTTACAAAGCAAACAGTAAAAAAACGTGATACCCCCCTGGCTATCTCAAACACTACCTGACCTCATGCACCATTGGGATAATCTCTGGCATAGAGCCCTCGCTTCAAGTCTGCCTCAGGACAAACAACGGTACAGGGAAGCTAGGAACAAATGTACCTGTGCCTTGCGACAGGCCAAAGCCATTTATTATCAGAATATCCTCACCTCCTCTAGGGGATCAGGGCATAAATTCTGGGATACTGTCAAAGAACTAAATGGTAAACCCTATCCCCACCCCACCCTCCCAACTCTCAGTCAATGGGATCATATCTCAGGACCCCTACACAAATTGCCAATGCCTTAAACTCTTCCTTCTTTTACCTTGGGTGTGCTCCCCCTTAACTTTTGCCCCCTAACCCTACAGCCTCTTCATCATCATATGTTCTCCCCACATCCACCCCACCTTTCAGGTTTTGAGTAATAACTCTAAAAGAGGCCAAGTCTTACATCTCTAATGTCCTGGGTAAGAGCCACCACAGTGGAGACTCCCTGGACTTAAAACTCCTCCACCTATCCCTCGAAGCTGTCCTAGTCCCCCTCGCTAAAATCTTTAACCGCTCCCTCTGTCTGGGGGAGTTCCCCACTCCCTGGAAAAGGGCGGTCATCTTCCCGCTTCTGAAAGGTGGTGAGCGCACTGCCTCTACTAACTACCGGCCAATCTCTATTCTACCCCCCTCTCTCTAAGGCCCTTGAAAAGAAATAGTAGCCGATAAGCTCTCTGAACACTTATCAAAATGTAACCTCTTGTGCCCTGAGCAGCATGGGTTCCGCAGGGGCCACAGCACCACCACAACTCTCCTTGAATATACCTCCTACATCCACAAGGCCATGGATCTGGGGCACTTAGTTGGGTTGGTTTACATCGACCAAACTAAGGCATTTGATACTGTCCATCATGCCCTTCTCCTTAGATCCTTGATTGATATGGGACTGACACCCGATACCAAGGCCTGGTTTGAAAACTACCTATCAAACAGGTCACAGCAGGTCAAGCTTGGCACTACCCTCTCCTCCCGCCTCCCAGTTCGCTCTGAGGTCCCTCAAGGCTCCATTCTAGGCCCCCTTCTATTTAGCCTTTTCTTAAATTCACTACCCAGAGACTGTTCCAGTCGGTTACTTCTTTATGCCGACGATCCAGTCATTTTCTGGAGCAACCCTCAGCCTCAACCACTGCAGGATGCCCTACAGAAGTCTTTCACAGAAACCGAGACCTGGTTCGCAGAGCACAGGCTAGTAATAAACTATAAGAAAACTAAGACCATGATCTTCGCACACTGTCAGAACTCCTACCATGACTCCACTCTATTTAACACCTTCCAAGGCTCCCCACTTGAGCGCGTAAACGAATTCAAATACTAGGGCATCACCCTTGACTCCTCCCTTACCTATCATGCACATATCCATAGCCTCTGTAACACCATCAACTCCAGAATTGGCCTCCTTTATCGGATCAAACACTGTCTGCCTAATGAGGGGCTGCGCCTTGCTGTGTCGTCCTCGGTCCTCTCTGTGCTGGACTATGGAATTGTGATCTATGGCTCAGCTGATAACACTGCTCTCTGTCGCATTAAGACAGTGCTAAACAAGGCCTGTCGCCTGGAGACAGGCTGCGATAGAACTACCCACATGTGTGACCTCTACAGTTGCTCTAACTGGCTAAACTTCGAATGTCGCCTTATGTACCACTTATGCCTCGTGGCAAAGAAAATCCAGTGGAAACTCACCCCACCTAGTCTACCGGGCCTCATCCAACCCTCCTTCCCACAAAGATTCACCAGAAGTACCTCCAAGGTCCCCGCTGCAGGACATCTATGGGTCAAAGAGCCTTTCATCACAGGGCTCCAAGCTGGCTAAATGACCTACCTGTTGCTTTGACTGCTGGTACAAAAATACGCCCCTTTAAAACCTCACTCAAGGAATTTCTCGCTAACAACTCTACTTGCGACTGCTCCTAGTAGTACTATACTAACTTAGCCCCTGCCACCTCCTCCACACTGACTATAATTTTTTTTTCTTAAGAGTATTTATGTCTTGTTATTTTGCATCATGTAACATTTAGTGCACTTCCTCTCTTCCTCTCAACTGTATTATCTCCTTGCATCGTTATCAGTTATTATGATTGAATCCCTGCCTTACAATCTGTATCTTTGTTTTCTGTAATTTTACTGCTGTTTTGCACACGACTCTGAGCTGTCTCTGCCCTCTGCTATGGAATGTTACTCAGTTCTTTACCTTACCTACAAATGTAATATATGGACTGACTGATGTCTTGCACCTGTACTTGTGATGTTGTACTATGTCTACAGAGGAGGAGCCTTTGCAAAAGAGTCTTTTGACTCAAAGGGTGTAATTCCGATTTCTCAATAAATATAGATTCTTGAATTCTCATTAGGGAGAGGCAGCCAAACATACTGTGGAGAGGTGGGAAAGTGAGGCAGGGTTCCACTTGTCGAGACTCGAATGGGATAAGATATAGGGTAACTTTAACAGAGTTACAGCATCACCATTATGGAGAGAATATCTATGGAAAACGAAAGTGAGATTTTTTTTTTTTTTTTATACCCGATCGTGTCGCAAGTGGAAGAAGAATGGGAACTCAAGCTGCAGGCACCTGTGTGGGGAGGGAAAAGCTTCACCATCCCACATATTTTATACATGCTCAACCTTAGAACTCAATAAAAGAGAGATTGCAGAAAATATAACCAACCTATTCCAACTGATGGGACAGCTAGATCTGTATAGTATGGTGTTAGGACTACCCCCTGGAGGAGTTCAGGGAAGCAGCACTCTCTGTATATGGTATATCTGTGTAGCAGCATATAACAAAACTATCACCCATAACCAGGGCCACTGGAAAATTGCGGAAAAGGTTACCAAAAGTTGCGAAGCGTTTTGCAAAATTTGCGGGGGTTCTATAGACCCGGAATGCTTCACACAATAAATCTTTTAATGTTTTCTGCAGCATATACTAGTCAGTATTAATTGCTAAATGAATACACCGACACCTAAATATGTTTAAAGCATAAAGAAAAGTTTATGTTCCTAAAAAGAATACTAAACTGATAAGCTACCATAAGCATTGCCTATCTTTCAAAATTTAAAAGCATCTGCCTCATATAGTGCTAAAGAGATTCTATAAAGTGAGCCACAGCAAATCAATATTAAATAAAGTCAGAATAAACATTTTTTTCTGTTTCTGGATGTAGAATAATGAAGTCTGATCAACAGCTATTTACAGTGCCCTGTAAGCTGTTTACCCACTTTGGTACAAGAAAAAAATAAGCAGATAAGACTGGTGAATAACTGAGTTTTAGTAAAATGTTGTTAAAGTGTTTGCACTGTAGGTACTGTACACTATTTTTGAAATCACACATTTAAACGTTAAATCTGGGGGTCATTGAGTCTGGCAGTATAGCCTAGAGGTTAAAGTAACAAACTGTGGACATCTAGCAGACCTGGGTTTGATTCCCACAGCCTCCACTTGCATACTGTGCGATTCTGAGCAAGTCACTTAATCTCCTCAGGGCTCCTGGATTGTACCTGAAAACAGACAACTGCGCCTAGAGGGCCGTACAGGCTACCAAAAAATACCAATATATTTTTACTGCATCATACAGTAGTCAGGATACCCTGTAATTTACCTTTGTTTTAGTCTGGCTGCAATGATTTTGTTTAGTTAAATATTCAGATACATTTTGTGTTTTATAAGCTTGTTTTTAGACTTTAGTCAGGTTTTTATTATAGTCTTTGCATGTGAGCATCTAGTGGGTAGTTGCTAAGAGTGAGATCACTGTTAGCAACTAGTTTATTCAAGTTTAAAATCGGCAAGGCCATCCAATTATACTCAGCTGTTTGAATCAAAACTAGTCTGAATGAAAGTATGCTCACAAAGAAAAACTTGCCCTGCCACTTACAAAAGGGCTTCATAGTTTGCACCTTTTCTCCCATCTTTTGATTCAGTCTGTGTGGCAACAAAATGTTTTCTGATAGACTGCTTCAACACAAAACAAATGTTAAGTGTTTAAGTGTACTTATGCTTGGCCAATGGATTTTGAAACCAAACAAGACAAGGATTCAAAAGAAATCAGTGTCACGTAAAACCCTTGCCCTACCTTGCACGGCGACACTGAAGAATTACGGCCAGGTTGCGGCGCTGCGCAGCTTTCAGAGACTATTCGGTAATGCGCCCTTGAAGCTTATGCAGCGAAAGTGATACCAGCCAGAGCTTAATGAAAACTGCATGCTTTCACAGAGTAGGCATGGCACTAAATGCAGGCAAATTATTTTACAGAAAATACAGAATAACCACTGAGGACCTGGGGGTGTGTAGGCGGGCGCCCCACTGAAACAAAACAAGCAGGCATGACAGTAAATAGAGAGAAATTAGGACCCAGGGGTTGTGGGGGCGGGCGCCCCTAAAAGAACCTTTTTTTTTACAATAAGCAAGACAACATTTGTTGTTCTTTCTTCTGTGGAGCCTGCGCCACACCCCAGATCCTATGAGTTAAATTATTGTTGCTATGTACTCCCGAATATCTTCTTTATTTTCATTTAGTTAGTTTAGTGAACTGTTTTATATCTTCTGTGGGGGGGCTCCGCCCCCACACCCCCCGGGTCCAATGTGGTACTTTGCACACAGTGTACATTACTAAAACTATTACATGACTATTCTAAGAACTATACTATATTACATGAGTATTCTACGAAGTATTCGGTGACTTGGGAAGAGGCGTGACAGAGTGGCGTCACTTTAGATGCAAGCCTCTTACCGTAATACTTTCTTGTTTACTTGCGCAACTGGCCGTAATCCTTCTGTATCGCCCCTTGCACTGCATTGTTTCAGCCAAACCCAAGTCTGCATGCAAAACTGTCAATACATTTGAGAGTATTTTATTCAAAATGTTAATACTTTTTACACAGTTCAATAGAAAAACTCAAAAATTGCAAGAAATTGTGGAACATGTCAGTTTTTGCGGAGAATGGTGAAAATTGTGGATTCCGAAAAAAAATTGCAGGCACAATTTTCCAGTGGCCCTGCCCATCACTGGTTAAAACCACCCCCCCAACTCTAGAGGAATGGAAGCAGATTATACTAGGCATACAAGATATGGAAGAACTAACATGTCAAGTACAAAACAGACAAGGAAACTGTGTTGAAAGATGGACCAGATGGAGTGTAATACATGGCCCTTAAGGATACAACTTGATGCTCAGGGTGCTCTCAGACTATATGCAAACTGGTCTAGATACGGAAGCAGCTGGAAAGTATTAAGTCCCCTAAACAGGGACAATACATAGGGGAATGGAAAGTGCCTCCTGCAGAGCAGTACCTCTGCAGCATGAGCCGAGACATGGCCTATAGTCACAGAACTGCATCTAACTGTTATTTTTGTTACAAAAGATAGATGTTCTCAAGATATCAGTTTGTAGGAAAAGTTGTATAGATATTTTTATTGATAACAGCTTCCTATAAGATCAACTCATAATTATTCAATGTGATTATCAAATGTATGAAGTGGCTTGTGTGCTATGATAATAAATGTAACAAGTACAAACTGACAATAAAGTAAGTACAACAAAAAAAAGAAGAACAATCTCAGCATGCACTATGATGCTGGGTACTTCTGGGACCAGCACCGCCAACCCTCTGAGACGATCCCCGAGGGCCCCCCTCCGACCCAAATGTCATACCATGGGTGCAAGCCATGAGGCTCAGGAGTACATGGCAGAGATGGCAAAGGACAGCTTCAGGAGTTTCCTTGCTGACGGATGGGGGCAGTGCTGGTGTACAAGGGCGCATCACCTGTAAGTTACTAAAAAGTAAAGACAACTAAAATCAAAGATCTGGAGACCCTCCCCACAGGTGCATGCATATTAACAGTGGAGTATCACCTCTTCTTTAAAAGTGCCGAACTGGACAGAGCTGTGTGTCATTGAACTGCCCTTTTCTGGCTGACTTTTGTTTTTTCCACTAATGCGGTGCTGTAGTGTGCTGTCCTGTTACCTGCTCAACACTGCTGCCACTGGCCGCCAAGCCGTCACTTTTGATTAGAAATCATTAGTGCTCCATTAATGGTAATGTTACTGGTTTTCCGCCAGGCTTCAGAACACTTCAGAAAGCAGTGCTCCTGTACAGGCATGTGTTGATTTGGGGGTGGGGGGCGGGGAGGAGGTGGCGGCAAAGGGAAGCAAATTCATTACATGCGGCTGGAGAGTGATGCTTCTCCTGAAAGGTTTTGTTCATCACCAGGGATCCAAGTTTTGAAAACAGAAGGCCATTACAGCCATAGTGAGGACTATAAACCAGAAGGTTATGAGCGAAGACAAACTTGCTCATTTGTACAACCTTGCCTCTGCCTCCTCCCTCATGCCGAGTCTCTCTTGGCCCCCACCCACATCTGCTGCAATGCTGCTCTGTTTTTACCTGTAGTATATTGTTTAAATGATTATTATATAGGATTTCACAGGGAGGAGAGCCACGAAGAAAGGGAGTACTCTCAGGAGACAGTGATAGCAGATATCTAATGAGAATGAGAATGAGAAGACATCCTAGGGAGCTTTTGTTAAATTTGGTTCAGAACAACTTCCACTTCATTTTTCCTGAACCTGGAAACACCCCTAACATAATTTAGCCCTTTACAATGCTGTGGGAGGAGGGGAGACTATTGCACCATGAGCAGCTGCACTGTTAGGAGGTGTTCTGATGGTCAGAATGCATGTATACAATAAGAGTAGATCATGGATTTGAAGCAAAACAAGATTGGGTACACCTGCACCTTTCCCACGCATTTCAGTTCGAAGATAGGAAGCAGAAAAAACTACCAACTACTTCAGTGAGATGCAGAAAAGGTAAGCAATCAAAACGTGGATTTTCAACTAGAAATAGCATGAAGGGGTGCTGACGGAGGGGCGGGGGGGACAGCCAGGACAACTGTCCCCGGCCCAGGTGGCTCAGGGGGTCCAAATTTATACATTTATATGTCTTAGGGATGGGAGGTGGCCCCAGACCTAAAGGTGTGTCCCGGGCGTGCAAATTTCTATCAGCACCCATGATACAAAAAGGGATGGTAGTGTACTTTTAAATATTAACTTACATATAAATTCTTGATTCAGAGTACAGGAAATATCAATAAGCAATGTCACTGAAGGAGTCCAACACTCTTCTCCCAGCCACACAACAGTCGAGGGAACATCAAACATTAATTCATACAATCCCAAATATTGAAGATGACCTTTCTGAGCAAACCTATGGACAAAAAGGCTAAATATAGTGTCCAGAAAAGTTCATGCTGTGCTACATACACTTACTCATGCCACAACTTTGTGACTTATGAGTTCATTTCCTGTATTAAAACAAAAAAGTATTTTACTTATTACATGGGACATGTAAATTATGAGTGAACGCCCATCATCTGAACTTCAGCTCTCACATTTCAACTGATATAAACTGATTTTTTTGCATGGCAGAAGCCCACACTTCACAACCAGCTGAGGTGGGGAACTAACTGTTGCACAGCCCAAAAGCCGCAAATGCAGATAACTAATAATTTAATATGACCTTTACAGCCAACTTTAAGAGGAGGCAAAACTGAAACAAACCACTGCTGAAATAATGGATTATGACTGCGTGCCCACCTCTCTGGAACTAACTGGAACCCAGTGTGCTTTATTACAGCTCAGTATGTGGCGCATCAACCACCAAGCATACAGCCTGCAAACTCAACCATGAGGTGGCCGTGCTTCAAGGCACTGCGAACCCCCCACCTAGTTGGTCGTATGCAGTAATATCCCTTATTCCCAAGCCCAGTAAAAATGTACAGAGTTGTGCATCATACCGCCCAATTTCAGTTTTAAACGTAGATTATAAATACTTAATGTCCATCTTGGCTAAATGCCTAGACACAGTCCTCCCTGCAATAATCAAACTAGACCAGACAGGTTTTGTTAGTGGCATATCCACCACGGATAACACCAGAAGGGCCCTTCATTTAGTACAAGAAATGCAAACTGTGATAACACCCTCAGTTCTTCTCAGCTTAGATGCTGAGAAGGCATTCGACAGAGTCTCGTGGCCTTTTTTATTTGTGGTAATGGCAAAGATGGGCTTTCCCCTTCCCTTTATTTCCCTGATAAAAACAATTTACTCCTCACCTCAAGCATGTGTGAAAGTATCAGGGCACCATTCCTCATACTTCCCTTTATTCAGGGGCACCTATCAAGGATGTCCCCTATCCCTGGGTTTATTTGCTATCTTTATTGAGCCTTTAGCGCACGCCATTAGAGAATCCCCCGGGATTAACGGAATACAGTTGTAGGGTATGGAACACTGCATAGCCTTGTATGCGGATGATGTGTTGCTTGTTGTATCAAACCCATCCTGATCAGTCCCATCAGTTTTCGAATTATTAGACCAGTTTGGTAGGTGCTCGGGGTATAAACTTAATACCACCACAACTGAAGCACTAACTTTTCATTTTTCCCTTGCGGCTTCATCTATTCAAAGGTTCCTATTTCGCTGGGACCTAGACAAATTAAAATACTTAGGAATATACCTCTCCCGCCAGGCAGGTGATACAGTTAAGCATAATTATACTATGTTTTCTTCACAGCTACAGACAGACCTTGCGGGATGGAACATACTTCCCCTGAACTTGTTTCAGAGGACTGATGTGATCCACATGGTGTCCCTTCCTCGGGCCCTGTACCCGTTCAGGAATTTGCCAATATGTATTCCGAATAACACTTATAAGACATGGAACAAATTAATCAGTAAGTTCATTTGGGCTGGTAAGAGACCAAGGGTGAGAGCCTCTACCCTGCACCTTCCAAAGAAACTGGATAGGCTAGCTCTCCCTAATTTTAAAATCTATAACTAGGCTTCTCACCTTTCCTTCATAACATGCCGACTGGCTAGGTCTAGCCATGCTTTGTGGAGGGAAATTGAAGAAGGCTTAATGCCTTTTAAACAACTAAAGAAAATACTGGTATATCGAACATGCCCTTCCAAAATGCACGGAACAACCTCAATGAACCCCTGGATTAGACATCAGTTAAGGACCTGGGAGGCCATAAGTAGACAGTTGTCACTGTCATCATTTCTCCCCCTCATTTGCCCCATTTCCCTACTGGAGAACTTTCAGCCTGCACTATATGATCATACATTCGCCTCTTGGGAATGCCTGGGGCTCATTGATCTTAATTTCAAAGTAAAGGAGAATTTAAATCCTTCTTGAATCTGAGCCAATTATATGGCCTACGGCACCAAGACTTTTTTCGTTATTTACAATTGAGACATTTTTTTTTATTCCCTGCCACCCAGGGTAGGAGAGTTTGAATGTTCCCACCCCCTGATCCTTTGTATTCAACAACTCGTACAAGCAGGCACTACGCCTCATATTGTCTCTTATCTTATACAAGACATTGGGAGACACCTTGGGGGTAAATACTGAAGGGATCTGTGGTAAGTGGAAAGAGGAGTTTGCTTTTGACATCACAAAGGAGAACTGGTATAAGGGCTGTCTCTCAATAGCTAAACTCACTTATTCCCATAGTTGGAGGTTGTTTTCCTGGCAGATATTAATCAGGTTTTTTTATACTCTAGTAGTGACAGCGTATTTCTCTCAGACCTGATCAGGGGCCTGTTGGCGACAGGTGTGGTGAACCCAGAGCGCATCACACCCATATATTCTGGGCTTGCCCTGTGGTACAGTCTTTTTTATCCTCACTACAAATGGAACTGAGAACTCTCTTCGATCCTTCACTTACCTTAACTGCAGATTTATTTATTCTGCATATTTCCCCCCCAGAGTTTAAAGACCCACCCACAAGATACCTCCTGGGAGTTCTCCTGCTGGCTGCCAAAAAAGCTTTGACCTGACATTGGCTCACTCCCAGTGTTCCCAGCATTTCAGAATGGAGAGTGATTGTAATTCGGATTTATAGATCGGAGAGAATCTCTTACCACCTAAATGATAAAACAGACTTATGCACCTTGAAATGGTCCAGATGGGTATTGTACATCATGACAAAGGAGCCCTCATTTGTCCCTTAAAGGTGTCCCTTGGGGAGAATGGTCTCTTGAACCAGAAAATCTTAAATGTATCTAGGAGCAATTTAATAAATTGTAATGGATCCCCAAGTTCTTAAATGGGGGGCCCATTTAGGGGCATAATTCAACTGAACTACACATTTATAGGTAGAAAATTATATTTCACACTTTATAAATTATACCTGCTGCTGTGCCTTACTCATGTACTGTCGGTTGTTTATACTGACATCTGTATATGCTTTTAGCCATCACCTTTTATCTAGACACTGAAGAAAGAATTACTACAGTGATATGGTGATATAATTACTTTGTATTTTTAAATATTAGTATGTGCTTAATGAAATGTGACCGTCTGTACCTCTTTCCCCCCTACTTCCCTTTTTCTTTTGTACCCCCCTCCTTACCCCCCCAAGTTGAAAAAAATTCTTGAATAAAAACTATAACAACAACCATGAGGTGGCCAGCTTAACTTCTGCCCTCCCGCTAGAGATAAGTGGCCCCTGCCTTGGAACTGCCAAAGTTAAATTACTTTAGTAGATAATGCACCACATAACGTAGTTCAAGGTTCAAAATTAAACATTTGTAAAGTCAGTTCTAGGTAAAAGTGAACTTTAGTTAAATCAGCATTATATGAACACTGTAGGAGACAGGCAGTGCAAATCACATGAAAATTAGAAGTAAGGTACAGTCATTTGCAGTATCAGTACTCTCCCTCCAGCTCGGAAGCATCATGTTGTGGGGCTGTAAATTCTCTCATAATGAGCACGACTCCTTCCCTGCCTTGGTTGGATTGCTAAAACTAAAAGTAATATCTGCATGGGGAAAGTCCAAGTCTTGCAGGAGCTAGAGAGCATGACTGATCCCCAGTGCAGGGAGATCTGACTGAACAACGTCAAAAGCTTTTCTGGGCCACACTTTGTAAGTGTTAGTTTCAATGTAACTGGGGGGGCTGTAGAGCCCGAGCTGAGAAGCAGCATTCTTTACAGCTCCTATAATCCGAATTCTTAATCCGATAAAATCTATATTTTCAGTCACTTGGATTGCAATTTTGATTACTTAACTGAAAAGAGGGACTCTTCTTTGATTAAAATGAGCAATCCTAGGAAAGACAAAGCCACTGCTGGCTCAGAGAACAGCAAGGGATCTCCTGGAGTACAGACCTCACAGCATGGAGTGGAGGCCCAGACTATGGAGAAACAGCGCTTAGAAGAAATGACAGCTTCCTTGGTTCAGAAACTTCAGAAATTAATTCTTTCCATGTCTGACCTATCACAGAAGGTCGATGGTTTCAACAGCCGTGTTTTAATACCAGAAACAGCTGTGGACAGACTTAAAGAGGATCTGGCTGAGGTGCGCAAACAAGCCAATACCTCTACTGGAGCTACAGCTTTGATGGCAAAGGAGATGCAGCATTTGCGGGCACGCAATGAAACGCTTGAGAACAAGACCCGCTCGGCAAATATCAGGATCCTAAGATTATCAGAGGGGTGTGAGGAAGATCACCTTGTGATGTTTGTCATGGACTGGTTAAATGAGAAGCTGTTCCAGACTGGGGCCAAACCAATCACGGGCATTCAAAGGTCTACCATGTCACCCCTCGAGGACAACTGCAAAGTTCGGAGGAATCCCAGACCCTAGTGGTGGTGACGACGGGGGGCTGCTGTGCAAGACCACATTTTACAACTTTTCAGGAGAACTGGCCCCATCATGCAGGACACTAAACAAGTTTATAATTTTTTCTGGACATTAGTTATGCCAAGAGGCAGCACCGCAAGAAGTTTGATGGGGTCCAGTGCACACTGGGTGATGCTGGGGTCCCACATGCAATGATATACTCGGCACGGCTCAAGACTATCTTCGATGGGAAAGAGTACCTGTTCTTGGACCCAGTAGAGGCCAATAAGTGGGCCACTCATAATGCTACCGCACGAAGGAGGCAGATCCCAATGAAATTGCTGGGGACACATGAGCAGGGTTCTCTTAAATTTACAACCCTAATTCAAGTTCGAGCTTAAGGTCAAGCTATTTAATTGTTCTTGCTACCGAGTGTTCTGTAGATAACCACGAGTTGGTTCCAGGCCTTCGTAGCTTGGTGACTTTGTGCTGGACCTTGTTATTTCCTGCTTTACTAATTCTAAGTGCTCCAATTGTTAACCGTATATCTGGTTTTGAACAGAAATGGCACTGAGGATTCGAGAGTTTGGAAGGAGGTGGGAATGGTTTATGCATGTTTAGAAATAATATGCTGCTGCACTGTTTACTTCTTTAGACCTTTCTTGTAACTTTAGGGGACGGGAATTGTTAATGGGGTATGCTGGACATCTAATAACCTTATGAATTAGCCAAGTTGCTCCTGGATTCACAACACAGCACTGTATGTCATACGTCTTTGAGGCTTTATTTTAAGAGGTATCCCCCTAATGCGGTATCTCCATATAGAGAATGCATGCTTCCTATGATTAAAGGAATGTAGTCCTGAAACTGTTTTTTTTACTGATGGTCTGTCCACTATATGCATTAACCAATGTCTTGTACATGGAAAACTTATAAAAATAAAGCACAAAAAAAAAAATATTGCAAATGCAGGGTAGGTAATCATTACATGCAATGGGGGTAATTACGATGTAGTTACATGTTTGTTACTAGTAACTACACTGCAACTGCCATGCAGTTACAGTGTAGTCACCCTGTAACAGGTCAGGTCAAAAAGCTCAAGTCCGGGAGCAGGTGGATGCCTGTATTCTCTTCCAAGCACAAAGACACCTTGTTCCCAGCTTTCTGCAGAATGCCGCCCTGAATGTGAGGGCCACTTGTAATCAGAATTAGAGGGCAGGACTGTGCCAGATTAGAAGGCCGATGCCAAGGAGTAATATGATAAATGTTGTAAATGTGTCCCATTATATGAAAGTCCAGCAAGTGTTTCAATAGCTGGGTGACTAACTGAACTGGGTTAGGATCTTTTACCGCCTCAGGGAGCACCAGAATTTTAACGCTGGCTTGTCCAGCTCCGCTTTCTAAGTGCTCAAGCCGCAACCTGAGCACCTTGTTCTCCGACAGGACTCCTGAAACCATAGTTAAGGTTTTTCTTTTACTTTCCGTTTTATGCCCCTTCCTACTCCATGCCTGCTCCTCTCCTCAGGGCTCCCAATGCAACCACTCAGGCTGTACCAGAGAATAGGAGACTTTCCACTCCCACAGGTGCCCTCCCCATCTAACCTTCAAGCACTCGTACTGCCCCTCGAGTGGGGTGGAGGAGTCCCCCTTTCCCCTCCTTACCTCAGGTGGAGCGGACACTCTGAGGAGCTTCTCCCCCGATCTCTCCGGTCAGTGGTGCTGGAACCCGTCTTCAGGAGCCAACGTGGGGGTTTTCTTGTTTTTCTGGTCCCACCCCCTGCAAATGCCAGCACGCAGGGAGGGACCAAGGAGAAGAAGGCACGCTGAGATGTGCCTTCACTCCAGACCCTCAGCTGACGTCTGCCCCTCCCTGAGACCACTGCTCCTCCAGCTGCATCTCCACCCATGGTCACCCAGGTGGAGGTACAGCAGCGGGGAATGCTGCCCTCTGGGTGCTCAATCCTTCCCCCTCCAGCAGCCCAGGCTCACTACTGAACCTGGGTCACTGGCTTTGCAAGTGGTAGCGCTACCACTGCACCGGCAGGCCAGCCCAAACCATAGTCCATGTTTAATTGACTGATCCCACTGCCGTTTCCAAGTCTGTTGAAAATCTCTCCATGTGGGTCTCCATCAGAGTGCAGGGGTAATTAAATGACTCCACTTTGTGGTTCAGGTCTCAGCTTTCAGCAGGGCTGAATCTGAGGGTTCCTCATCTCCAGTGGTGGCCTCCCTACTCAGGCCACTCCCCGCCGTGGTATTGGTCTGCTTGGAGGCCTTTCCATTCCTGCTACCCAAAGTCATCTGTTGGTGTGGTTTCAGCATGGCTGGCAAAATTCCAATCTGCACAGATTGCAGCTGTTACCTCTGTCTACAATCCAGGCAAGTTTTGGAGAGCTTGCTAAAGTTTAAATCGCTGTTTTGTGCAAAAGTCTGAAGTCAAAATGCGGTGCCGCACCGCTCAGCTCCCATACACTTAATTTAAGCTGAGCGGTGCAATGCCGCACTTTGTCATGAAATGCAGCCACAGAGCATGCGCCATTTTGCCGAACTCCGGACTTTTCGAAAATTTAATAAAGTAAGTTAAAATCGACAGAAAAGGGCAATCTTTTTGCGAAACCCCTAATCGGGGGTGGGTAATCTGGGAACATGACAGTTTTCCTTTAATACTCATACAGTACTACCAAGGAAACGTTGTTAAATCTCATACAGTACTACGGAGGAAATGTTGTTAATACTCACACAGTACTACAGAGAAAACGTAGAGAATAATGTATGGGTTTTTATCGGTAACCATGCTGTATCGCTTCGAGAGGTTACCATGACAACTTTGTAAACCACAAGAGGTTTTCAGGTGTCATGTAATCTCGAGAAGCAATTTCAGCGAGGTTACCGATAAAAACACATACATTAGCTTTTATAGTGCATGGGCCAAAAATCCTGAAGATAGTCCTTACTTTTTTCTTTTCTGCCCATAGCACCACTCTCCCTAATGGCCAGCTCTCACTGCCATGGCCGTTCACTGTGAGTGGCTACTTCAGATCCATGCATGCGCAGATCGGCGCCAGTTGTTATGGTATCATTGTGACGAAGTCAAGAGGGGGTTAACAACCTCTTGACGTCACAACAATACAATAACAACACTATAAACAGTTCAATTTCAGTGTGTAATAAAGGCTGTCCATGCATTAGATTATTAATACTCGTACAGTACGACTGAGGAAACATTGTTATTAATACTCATACAGTACTACCGAGGAAACATTATTAATACTCATACAGAACTACCAAGGAAACATTGTTATTAACACACACACAGTACTACCAAGCAAACATTGTTATTAATACTCATACAGTACTACCAAGGAAACATTGTTATTAGTACTCATGCAGTACCGCCGAGGAAACATTGTTATTAATACTCATACAGTACCGCTGAGGAAACATTGTTATTAATACTCGTACAGTACTACCAAGGAAACATTATTATTATAAAAGGTTTTTATGCTCCTCGGGCAGACTGTTCAACCCTGTCCCCAAGTTCCATCGACCAGCCTACTGCCTCTGTGCATTCAGGGTTCATCCCCCGCAGATTCCACGCCCCAATGGGCCAGGGGAGAGAGGGCTGTCCTCCCCTGGACACTCTCATTCAGATATCCCCCAGAGAAGTGGCAAGGCAGGCTGCAGCACCTCAGGCAGAGGTTAGTGAAAGGCCGGACCCCCTCTTACTTTCCTCCTACGTTTTCTCCCTCCCTAAAGGCTACAGCAAACATGAAGGATGCATGCATGAGTAGGTGAGCATGCACTGTAGAAACGCCAACCCTGTTCCACCAACCCGACTGTCTGTCACCCACCCAAGTGTCAGCACTAGCACCAGGCCTCCACCTGCTGGCAGCCAAGGGCCAGGACAGTTTCACCACCCCACAATGGGAGAGGAGAGCTGCCAGGCAGCCGCTTGATCCTCTCCCAGGTCCTCCCTCCCTCCCCACCAGCTGATCCCTGACAACCTGAGATTGTTCACGCACTCGGGTACGCGACGTGGGAGAGGTAAGGCACATTACAGCGCCTCAGCCCTCTGCACCACCTGGCCGGCCTCAGAGGAAACATTATTAATGCTGTAAGTGAAGATACTCCATGTGGATCATCATTTGTCTAACAAGAACTCTGAAATTATGTCAAATATATACCTGCTATAAATCCCACCAAAATAAATATTTAAAAAAGGGGCAGTTCACATTAATTTGAGAGGGGGGGAATTTTTATTTTTGTGCCATGGTGCCAGACCTCTGGAGGCTCAGCCCCCGCCACCCCCGACTACCACCCACTCCCCGGGACTTACCTTAACAGCGATCCACCCAGGTTTTCCCTTTCTGGGTAGTACCATCAGATGGCGCAGTCCCCATGGACATTTAGTCACGAGTTCTGCTGGAAGCACCGCCGGGAGAATCCCCTGGCTTAACTTCAGGGTGGGGCCTTGGGACCAGACCGCACCAGAGACAGATCAATCAGTCACCAGCAAAGTGCCACAGGGCGCGGTGCAGAACCAGAGAGGCAGGGCATCATAAATGGAACTGGCAGTGATATTTTTGTGAATTTAGGCTCCCTGGGAGGAGTGACGTGCAATGACATAGGCGCAAGTGATGTCCGGCACACCTCCCTGACAGCTCAGCGCCAGCAGCTGTGTTCCCCCCAGCCACAGCCATGAGTCATGCACGTGCCGATCACTCTACTCCACTCCCCACCCCCCAAGAGGACAGCAGTCCCTGGGATGCTCAATCCTACTCCCACTGACCAGTCCTCTAACATCCCAAAACTGCATCTGAACCCAGGGCGTCGGTGTCACAAGCAGAAATCCAACCACTGCACCAAGAGAACGGGGGGGGGGGGTGATCCTCCCTGAGATGTTGTCTCTAGAATTGGACACAGTACTCTACGTGGAGTCTCACCAAAGATCTATACAGTGGTAATACCACCTCCCTCCTTCTGCTGGTGATATACTTCTCTATGCACCCCAACATATCCCACTGGCACTACCTACTGCCTTGTCGCATTACCTTGCCACTTTAATGTCATCGGATAAGATTACCCCATGGTCTCTTTCCCGTTTGGTGACATCAATACCTCTTCCCCTGTTCTATACTTCGTCTCTGGGTTTCTGTGCCCTGGGTGCATGATTTTACACTTTTTCACATTGAAACTTAGCTGCTATGCACCTGACCATTCCTCAAGTTCTCAGGTCCCTGCACGTCCTCTCCACTCCCTCTAGAGAGTTTACCCTACTACATATTTTGGTGTCATCCTTAAAGAGGTATACCTTCCCTTCCAGCTCATCTGCAGTCGCACCTGGAGAGAAGCCCTGGCTCAGTGTGCCTTTTCTAGTCACCAACTGTTTAAATAAAATAAAAATAAATAAATAAAAAGACAGTAAGAGGACTAATAATACTGAGCCCTGAGGTACCCCGCTGGTCATCCTCTCCCCAAGTGATTTCCCTTTACCACCACTCTCTGCCACCCACCCATCAACCAATTTCATACCCAGTTTACCACCTTAGGACCCACCACTAAGCTGCCCTGTTTCCATATGAGCCTCCCTATGTAGTACAATGCTGAAGGCCTTGCGAAAGTCTAAGAGCGTGTCCACCACCCTGCCCTGATCTAGTTACCTGGTTACCCAGTTAAAGAAATCTGTTGCATTCGTCTGACATATGCCCCAAATGAATCTGTGCTGCCTCGGGTCTTGTAATCCACTGGATTCAAGATGCTCCACAAACTTTTCCTTTGGCAGCGACTCCATTAACTTCTCCACCACTGCTGCCAGCCTGACTGGCCTACAGTTGCCAGTCTCCTCTGCTACTGCTTTTATGAAGCGGGACTACATTTGCTCTCCTCCATTTCCTCTGGAAACACTCCTTTTTTCAGTAAGTTGTTGAATAGGGCTGTCAAAGTGCAGCCAGTACCTCCCTGAGCTCCATCAAGACCCTTGGATGTACCCCAACCAGCCCAACTTTGTGCATTTTCAGATTTGCAAGCTCTCTCAGGACTTTCTCCTTTGTAAATGGACTTTCGACTACCTCCCTCCTTCCCCCCAGTTTTCCTGCTGCTTTTGTGTATTCAATTCCCTCCCCTGTCCACTGTCAAGGCTGAACAAAAGTATTTTTTCTTCAGAATATCTGCTTTCCTTTCCTCCTCTCCCCCCGTCTTACCCTCTCAATCCCTTCCCTAGTCTTTCTCTCGTCACTTACATACCTAAATAAGGTCTTGGTCCTTTAGCTACCACTTTGGGTATCCCGTCCTCAGTTTGCACCTTCACGCTCCTCACCACTTTCCCTACTTTCCTCTGCTTTTCCTGGTGGTGGTAGCAGTAGTAAACTTTATATAGTACCCAATCCCAGGGGCTCAGAGTGCTGAACAAAAATACTACAAACATTACAAAAGAAATAAAACATTCACTATACACAATCACATTAAAAATAAAAATATAAATCGTTTTAAAGAATAAAAATATTTAAAAGTATTAGTGCAATGGTACACCTCCCTGTCCTCCTCCCTCTGCAACTCTTTGTACCTCATGAATGCTACCCCTTTTAACCTTAACCTTCTTAGCCACTTCCCTTGAGAACCAGAGCAGTCCCTTTTTTTTCCCTCCTGTTTTTGCTCACTTCTTTTAAGTCTGACCTCAGTGGTGGGTAAAATAATGGAGACATTGCTTAAGGAAGGGGTAATGAACTACCTGAAAGCAAGTGGGCAACTTGACTCAAAGCAGCATGGCTTCACATCAGGACGCTCATGTCAAATAAATTTGATAAGAGTTCTCTGACTGAGTTACAAGAGAAGGAGACCAGGGGGCAGCAGTGGACATGGTGTATCTGGACTTTAGTAAAGCCTTTGATACAGTCCTACACAGAAGGTCATCCTTTAACTTGGCCCACTGTTCTTCCACCCCACGCATGCCATTCCCCAACCCACACCCTCGCTGGGTCATCGGGGAAGCATTCACTAATTTTTTAATTTTTATTTATTTAATCTGCCCTCTTGAAGTTCAGACTGTTATCCTCGTGTGGTTTGCTTATGTTACTGTATTTATGCTGAACCACACTGTACAGTGACCTCTGGTCTCCAGGTGGCCTCCCACCTTGATAGCGCCAATACTGTTCCTGTTTGTAAGCACCAGATCCAGTACTGCCATGCCACAAGTGAGTTCTCCGACTAGTTGCCCAAGAAATGCCCCCTGAAAGGAGTCTAGGATGTCCCTGCTTCTAGCTGAGGCCACAGCTGGAAGGCTCCAATCTACATCTGGCAGACTGAAGTTCCCCACCAACAGCACCTCTCATTTCTCTGCCGTTGTGCCAATGGCTTCCCTAGTACCTTACTGAGTTCCTCCCCCTGTGCTGGAGGTCTGTAGTTCACGCCAGCGTGAATAAAGACTCTGGCTCCTTTCTCTATGGTGACCACTCTACCTCCACTCCTTCCATTCTCCTTTGGTTTCCCTGCATTTCTGTCACTCTGATACCCTCCCTTACATACAGCACTACCTCTCCTCCCTTCCTCCCCACCTTATCCTTCCTGAATGAAGTATAGCCTGCTATGGCCATGTCTCAGCAGTGGTTACCTATACACCACCATTCTGTGATGGTCACAATATCTTGGTCTTCTTCCACCATGATGGTCTCTAGGTCTAGAATTTTATTTTCAAGACTGCTTGCGTTTGCACACATGGCCTTCCACACCTTGTTCCCACTCTGCCGGCAACCCTCTTCTTTCCTTTGTCCTGCCTCCTTTCCCCCCTCTCTTTTCATAACTCTTGCTCCCATCCCCCTTGTCTTCTAGCACACTGCTTTTTGTTTTATCCTGCTCCCTGGGGGATTCTCCTCCCCTGGGGTCCTCCCTACTTACTGCTTCAGTCTCTAGGAGGGGAGGGCAGTTTATGCCTCCCTTTTTTCTTCCACCACCCCCCTCAGTTAGTTTAAATGTACACCAAAGTAACATTTAAACAGCTCACTGAGGACTGTGGTTCCCCTCCCAGACAGATACAAGCCATCACCTCTGTATGGGCCCATATCCATCCAGATTGGTTCCCAGTCCCCAACGTAGCCGAACCCTTCTTCTCTGCACCATTCCTTCAACCATGAGCTGAAGCTCCAGGTGCGGAAAACCCTATCCTGCGCCTGGCAGCAGCATCACAGCAAAAGCCATCATACGTGTTACCTGACTAACACCCATCCCCAGTTCCCTGCAATCTCCCTGCACAATCCCAGCCCCGTTCCTAACAAGGTCATTAGTCCCCAGATGGACAATATCATCCAGTTACCCCTCCTGCCCTGCCGCCCTATCTTCTGGGAAGATGTGTACAGTCTTTGCACCCCACACTATACACGCACTTTTGCTACCTGGGTACACAGTGTTCTGGATAAGTGTATACAGGGAGCGGGACATAGCCATTCAACAGAACCCACAGTGTGAAGTCAGTCTATAGTTGACATTTCAAATGTGTTTTTATGTTGGTTTGGATGCCCCAGCAGTAACACCATACGCTAACATGCGGGTAACCAGAGTATGAACATGCACCTGCATCCATTCTCTCTCAGAGGCAAACAATTTCCTACAACTGTGGCAAAAAAAAAAAAAAAGTCAAATGTTGGTAAAACATTTTTGTGATTGTAGCACTTTTACCCACAACTGCACAACACAAACAAATGCGATATTGTGGGAATTTATTTTCACAATTCAGCAAATGCACATTTGAGACCAGGACAGGACACTTTGGGGTTTGACAGCAGGCAGAGGTAGGTGATACTACCACTGTAAAGATCTGTGGTGAGAGCCCACCTGGAGTACTGTGTACAGTTTTGGAGACCACACCTTAACAAGGACAAGGACAGGATAGAAATAATTCAGACAAGGGTGACCAAAATGATACAGGGGCTCCAGGGGCTACCATGCAAAGGGCGACTGGAGGCGCTAAACTGTACTCCCTAGAAACAAGGAGGGCAAAGGGGGGATATGATTGAAACCTTCAAGTACATGAGGGGATTAATTGCAGTACCCTACTCTGAAATGTTTATCAGGGCTACCAGCTCCAATACGAGGGGGCATGGATGGAAACTGAGGGGTGGGAAGTTCAAAAGGGATCTTAGGAAATATTACTTCTCAGAAAGGATAGCTGAGCCATGGAAGAGACTACTGACAGATGTGGTAGGGGCTAGGACCATATCTGCATTTAAAGGTGGTTGGGATAAAGAATATTCTAGAATTAAATCCACTAGGAAAAGTATCAGCTAGGCCCCGGGACCTCCTAGGATCTTGGGATGTTATGGCCAGACTTGATGGTCTCCTTCTGCCATCACCTTTATATGTTTCTATGTAAAAATACCACACAGATAGAGAAGGGGCAGTATTACAAACACATTTGGTTTAAGTAGATGGTCCATCAGGGACAGCCATCTTAGGTCCTAGGTGCAATGATGACAGTCCCTGTGAGTTGACAGAACACAGTAAGCCAGATGATTATAAATAACATAGAGGATAATGGATGGGCATCAGTTAACAACAACACTGTATTCACTTTGAGAGGGTACCATGACAACAAAGTAAACCTTGAGAGCGAAGCTCGAGAGGTTTACAGTTGTCAGGTAACCTTGAGAAGTTAATACAACGTTGTTGTTTAACTGATGCCCATCCATTATCTTGTATAGTGTATGGGCATCAACTAAACAACAATGAATGTTTCTTGAGCACCGCTGTAAATAATTCACACACTTAATGACCGCTGTGGCGCTGCTTATATCCCCCCCCACAACAGGAAGAAGCCCCGCTCGATTCACGTTCCCCCTCTAACAGACAAGATTTTTTTTTTTAAATATGGGAACACGCACCTTTTAGCAGTGCTGATGTCTTTCGGCAGAGATCTCACCGCAGTGACCATTTCTGCATCGTGATCAGAATAGTGCTCACCGCCGTCGCCGTTTCCACAGGCACTGAGCATTTCCTAACGCGTACGTGCGAGGATGTTCCATGCTGTTGTACCATCGATGTGACGTACCGACGATGGTACAACAGCTAAACTACGTCACATCGATGGTACAACAACCCTGGTAAATGTTAGATTTTTACTGATTATAGCGTTCTAACATACACTATATCAAATTTATACAAAAGAGATTTAGATGCCACGCCAAAAAAGGAATCCCTGTAATCCAATACAGGCAAGCCTAAAGAACTAACAATTTTCAATCTAATGTCTTTAGAGAAATAATGTTTATTTTTGTCGAGGTTCAGACAATGCACAAAGAATGGTTAAAAAATAAATAAATAAATAAAAATGAAAGTGACATTTCTGCTTTCTCTTTAGCAACTCCCTCACATCCCTGGTATTTCTTTTAATAGATTTTTTGGGCCCCCCGTTTTCTTCCCATCCCTAGGGCATGTGGAGGCACATGCACCATGCCCGGGTGCCCTCCTGCTGCACTGCCACCCCTCCGCCTACCCACCAGACTTCCACCTGGTGGGAGTGCATTCTGGGGGGGGGGTGCCATGACCAGCCCAGGAGAAGAGAGCTGCCTTTCGGCTGCTCAGTCCTGCTCTGTCCCTCTTGCCCCCCGCTGGCTCTCCAATGACCCGAGGTCATTCCCGAACCCAGGTCGTCAGTGTGGCGCGAGGTAAGGCGCCCAGTGCCCCAATCCTCAGTGCCACTGGATTGGCTACATCCCTGGTACTTCTAGGAGCATCCAGGATTTCCTTCGGCCTCCCACTGGTTTACTGCAGTGTAAAGGAACTCACTCCCATCTTAGGGGCCCCCATGTCCCTATTCTAAGCTTGCAGCAGATTTACCTCCATGCCATGGCCTACCAGCTGAGACAAGGATCTTATAAAGGACAGCTTCAAGCATGTACTCCCCCCCAACCCCCACAGGGAAAGGGTGGAACAGCCCTAGCAGATGGAGGGATATGGGGTGTTATCTGCCCATGGCTGCTCTTCATTGCCTCTCGATTTTACCCAGTCCTGCCCCACGACTCCAGGGGACACAACGATGGCGTGCTAATGCATCCCTGCGCTTCTCTGCTCAGACACTGCGGTTACCACCCAGGTAATAATAAAGCAGCGGGAGCCGCAGCCCTTCCATACAAGAGAGGAGTTTCTTCTGGGCATACTTGATCTTCCTTCCAGCCCACAGTGACACCCGAACTAGGAGCAGGAGTCAGAGTCACTGGCATCACAAGCTGCACAGGTCGCCACTGCACTCAGTGACCCGGACTAGGAGCAGGAGTCAGAGTCACTGGCATCACAAGCTGCACAGGTCGCCACTGCACTCAGTGACCCGGACTAGGAGCAGGAGTCAGAGTCACTGGCATCACAAGCTGCACAGGTCGCCACTGCACTCAGTGACCCGGACTAGGAGCAGGAGTCAGAGTCACTGGCATCACAAGCTGCACAGCTCGCCACTGCACTCAGTGACCCGGACTAGAAGCAGGAGTCAGAGTCACTGGCATCACAAGCTGCACAGGTCGCCACTGCACTCAGTGACCCGGACTAGGAGCAGGAGTCAGAGTCACTGGCATCACAAGCTGCACAGGGCACCACTACACTCAGTGACCCGGACTAGGAGCAGGAGTCAGAGTCACTGGCATCACAAGCTGCACAGGTCGCCACTGCACTCAGTGACCCGGACTAGGAGCAGGAGTCAGAGTCACTGGCATCACAAGCTGCACAGGTCGCCACTGCACTCAGTGACCCGGACTAGGAGCAGGAGTCAGAGTCACTGGCATCACAAGCTGCACAGGTCGCCACTGCACTCAGTGACCGGACTAGGAGCAGGAGTCAGAGTCACTGGCATCACAAGCTGCACAGGTCGTCACTGCACTCAGTGACCAGGACTAGTAGCAGGAGTCAGAGTCACTGGCATCACAAGCTGCACAGGTCGCCACTGCACTCAGTGACCCGGACTAGGAGCAGGAGTCAGAGTACTGGCATCACAAGCTGCACAGGTCGCCACTGCACTCAGTGACCCGGACTAGGAGCAGGAGTCAGAGTCACTGGCATCACAAGCTGCACAGGTCGCCACTGCACTCAGTGACCCGGACTAGGAGCAGGAGTCAGAGTCACTGGCATCACAAGCTGCACAGGTCGCCACTGCACTCAGTGACCCGGACTAGGAGCAGGAGTCGAGTCACTGGCATCACAAGCTGCACAGGTCGCCACTGCACTCAGTGACCCGGACTAGGAGCAGGAGTCAAGAGTCACTGGCATCACAAGCTGCACAGGTCGCCACTGCACTATCGGTCCACCGGAAATCAGAATTTTAAGACCTGCAGGTAATGCAGACATCAATAAGGAGGCACTTCTGGTTAAACAGTCCCCCTGCTTTAAGGTAAGTCCACAATGCTACACAGAGCAACTATTCTGCAAGAATGACTACTAAAGCTGCCTTAGTTGCTAGAAGATCCTTCATGTTTTTATTAAAGAAGGATCCGAAGAAATTAGACAGAGATCCATTTTTCAGATGTTAGCAAGTGGCTACTGACTAAACAAGATCAGTTATGACACTGGCTAGCGGCAGGGCTCCATGATCCCGCAGAGCTCCTGAGCGAAAACAGATGGTTTCACTGTCGGGGGGGGTAGGGGGAGACAGGGTGCTTCTACAGCCCACTGAGCTTGTGGTACAGACCCGCTGTGACAGCTAGCTGAAGGGCTCTCCATCAGCTAGATACAATCCACATGGAGATGTTATATTTAGGGTAACTACCTTTGAAGCCCAAAGTGGGACATTTCATGCTGAATCATATTTTTCACAGGACAATTATGTAACCTCAACCATTGCAACAGACTTCTCTTCTCTAAATAAGCAGAATTAAGATTAAGTACTGCGGCTTTTTACTTGTTCATATTGTTTGCTGTCATTTTAAGGTATCTCAGTTAAGGTATCAAAGTTTCCTGCAACTTCTATAGGAATTAAGAAAATATTTTTTCTGCTATAACATCAGGACATTTAATATTTTTAACAGGACACAGCCGCCTAAACCAGGACTCTCCTGACAGAATCAGGACAGGTAGTAACCCTAGTTAATACTGCCAGGCAGGTCAGAGGTGGGGGCCACAGAGACAGTTTCTACAGCTCTTGCCTCACTACTCACCCCAACACTGCCACTGCCATTTCCAGTCAGGGCATTAGAACTAGGGGCAGGCAAACAGTTCTTACAAACAGAACCAGGCCAGAACTAAAATTCTGAACCAAAAGAAAATAATAAGAAGCTCTGTGGCTCAAAATGCAAATTTGTAAGTTTAAAAAGAGATTAGAGAAGAAAAACCTGGCTGATGTTGAGGTGCTGAGTGACGGCCAAAATCGCTCTGGCACACTGGCGACCTAGGTTCGTGCTCGGAGCCTGGGACACTAGGAGTGGAGGACAACAGGGAGGACACGGACACAAAGTGTGCTCCCTCATGCTCTCACAGTGACTTCTGGTGGTGGCGCAGTGGAGGCTCATCACTCTCACAGTGGCTCCTGGTGGTGGCACGGTGGAGGCTCATCACTCTCACAGTGGCTCCTGGTGGTGGTGCGATGGAGGCTCATCACTCTCACAGCGGCTCCTGGTAGTGGCGCGGTGGAGGCTAAATCACTCTCCTGGCCGGCTCCTGGTGGTGGCGCGGTGGAGGCTCATCACTCTCACAGCGGCTCCTGGTGGTGGCGCGGTGGAGGCTCATCACTCTCACAGCGGCTCCTGGTGGTGGCGCGGTGGAGGCTCATCACTCTCACAGCGGCTCCTGGTGGTGGTGCGGTGGAGGCTCATCACTCTCACAGCAGCCCCTGGTGGTGGCGCAGTGGAGGCTCATCACTCTCACAGCGGCTCCTGGTGGTGGTGTGGTGGAGGTGCTACTGACTACCTGGGTGGCCTTGTGCAGTCGGGTACCACCACCATCCTGGCCAGTGGAAAGCGCAACAAGTACATGGGAGGAGATGAGGAGAAAAGCAGAAGAAATGACACACGGACATGCCAGATGTGAATCCCTGGCATGTCACTGAAGGCCCCTCCAGCCCACGTTCACAAGGTAGCAGAAGCACTCTTCTTCTAGGCCACTGGTGGCCCCCAACAGGCACAAGTCAAACCCATGAGCCAGACCCAGCATCCGAGGCAGCATGGAGTCACAGCAGGAAGGTCATGTCAAACAAACCCGATAGACTTTTTGAATGGGTGACGAAGGAAATGGACAGGGGGTGGGTGGGGCGGTGGATGTTGCCTACCTCAATTTCAGCAAGGCATTCAACACTGTTCCATACAGAAGTCTGGTTAACAAGTTGGGTATCCTGGGGATGGGCCACAAAGTGGAGAACTGGGTTAAAAATTGGTTGAGGGACAGAAAGCAGAGGGTGGTAGTAAATGGTATCACATCCGGGGAAGGGGCGGTGACCAGTGGGGTGCCTCAAGGATCTGTCCTGGGGTCAGTCCTATTTAATGTTTTCATTGGTGACGCTGCTGAAGGGCTGGAAGGAAAGGTTTGCCTATTTGCAGATGGCACCAAGCTCTGCAACTGGGTAGACACTTCAGAAGGGGTCAAAAGAATGAGGAGGGACCCAAGAAAGCTAGAAGAATGTTCCAGGGTATGACAGTTGAAATTTAACACAAAGAAGTGCAAAGTCATGCACATGGGGTGCAGAAACCCAGCAGAGAGTTATAGGATTGGGGGGGAGGGTAGTTGTTGACTGTCACCAGGGAAGAAAAGGATTTAGGCATAATCATCTCAGGTGACCTAAAGGTGGCCAAATAATGTAACAAGGCTGTGGGGAGGGCCAGTGGGATGTTGGGAGTGCCCTCTCCTGTCCTCTCCTGCACAACCCCCTCCACTACCACACCATCTACCTCCCCTGCTGTTATCGGCATACCTCTTTCCCCCACAGCAGTACCTCCCCACTTAGTTTCCCCACTCCTGTTCCACCCCCCTCACTTGCCTCCTACTAAACTACAGTTTGCCCCTGCCCCGCGCTGCTGGCTCACTGTAGCAACACCTCCCCCCTTTCCCTCCCATCACCCTCCCACAAAGACGACAACACTGTCCTCAGGCTGCTCACCCCCACCCACTCCCCCCTCTGTATAGCTAGTCCCCACCTGTGTGGCCAGCACTCCCAGGAGCCTAATGACCCAATATTGACAGACTAAAGCACTTTCGTTTGTAACTGTTTCCTTTGTATGAGTTGCATCCTGAACGTCTCTTTCTTTCTTGAAATGCGTTATCTCCTCGTAACCCTGTCCACCTTTTATATTTGTAACCTGGCTGAAACAAACTGTTCCTTCAATGCATTTTAACTCTGATTGTTTTAATGTCTGCAACCTGTGTGTTTTGACTAACTTTTTTTTTGTATGACCTGGAACCTTTGTAAACAAGTCCCAGGACTCAAAGGTATTAATCCTAAACTGCAATAAATAAATAAATAGGTAGGGGTATCACTAGCAGAAGAATGGAAGTGGTGTTGCCACTTTACAAAACGCTGGTGAGGCCTCACCTGGAGTACAGTGTACAGATCTGGAGGCCACACCTTCGGAAGGCCACAGACAGGTTGGAGGCGGTCCAGAGAAAGGCGACTAAGATGGTGCAGGGCTTGCACCAGAAGACATATGAGAAGAGACTAAAAGACCTCAATATGTATACACTGGAGGAGAGGCAGGAACGGGGAGATATGATTGAAAGTATCTAACGGGCTTGAACAAGGTACAGGTGGGTAATATCTTTCAATACAGAAGTTGTACAAGAATGAGGAAGAGGCACGATATGAGAGTAGAGACGGGCAGGATAAAGGGGAATGTGAGAAAGTTTTTCTTTACAGAAAGGGTGGTGGATACATGGAATAACCTACCCCAGGAAGTGGTAGGAGCAGGCACAGTGGGGAATTTCAAACATGTGTGTGATAGGCATTAGGGAGCGATACAGGTTAGAATGAGAAGCGACAGCCAATGACCAATCAGGGTCAGTGGATGCTGATACAGGCAGGGAATATGAGTAGACTAGGTGGGCCTAGTGGTCCTTATCTGCTGTCAATTACTATTTTACTATGTATGTATGTTGCCATGGGACATCACAGATACTAGAGGTCTGGTAAGCCAGGCCTATGGAACTCTGGGGATACTGGAGATCTGGTAAGCCAGCCCTATGGGACGTCGTGGATAATGGAGGTCTGGTAAGCCAGCCTTATAGGACATCGGGGATACTAGAGGTCTGGTAAGCTGGTCCCTATGGAACGTCAGGGATACTGGAGGCCTGGTAAGTAAACTCTATGGGACGTCGGGATACTGGAGGCCTGGTAATCCAGACCTATGGGACATCTGGGATACTGGAGGCCTGGTAATCGAGCCCCATGGAATGTCAAGGATACTGGAGGTCTGGTAAACCAGCCCTTTGGGATGTTGGGGTTACTAGAGATCTGGTAAACTGGCCCTACGGGACGCTGGTGATACTAGAGGTCTGGTAAGCTGGCCCTATGGGATGTTGGGGATACCAGAAGACTGGTAAGCCGGCCCTTGGGATATCAGGAATACTGGAGGACTGGTAAGCCAGCTCTATGGAACGTTGGGGATACTGGAGGTCTGGTAGGTTCTTCGGAGAAAGCGAGAAGTGTCTGTTGGGCAACACAGACTGTTGTGAGGCCTGAAGTGGTGTGCAGGTGAGGAAGTGACACAGGTAAACTAGAAAAAAAAAAAAGAAAGAAAAAAGAGTTGGCCTTTCAGTACAGTGGTAGTGCTACCGCCTGACACCATGGGTTCAAGAATGCACCCAGGTCATTGAGGGCTGGCCACAGGGGGAAGGGTTGAGTGCCCCAGAGGATGGCCGCCTTCTCTGGGGAGGGAGGGTACCATCCTCCACTGCAATACTGCCACTTGGATGACCACAAGTGGCACTGCAGCTGGAGGGAGCATAGGACGTCGTGAATGTTGGGGCACCGACATGCACTTCATGTGCGAAGCCCCTTGATGCCCGCATTGTGATGTCCTATGAGGGTTGAGACTAAAAAGTAAATGGCCACGATATCTGCGATGAAGGACCCCAGTATATCCAGGTCTGGCCAACGTCTCCTGCCCATACATGATCTCAGGGGTGTATCCACTCTGCCCTGTCCCGGCTCCATGGAGGATGACAGCCTGGGAGGTAATGGCTTGAGTGGACAGTGCCCTGGGAGCTACAGAGGGAGTCAGGCACGAGAGAAGTGAAAGGGATATAAAATGTAACAGCAAAAAGAAACACTTTTAGAACTTTTTTGGGCTCTAACTGGTTCAAAACAGAACCAGAAAAGGGTCTCCCACGCAGACGTCTTAGAACAAAAAAATGGAGAACTTGCTCAATGGGGGGTGGGGGGGGGAAGCAGGCATCATCAGGAGCAGCTAGAAAGCAAGATGTGGCCAAGACTGGTCCACGACCCAAGAGGGATGGATCCAAAGTGATACTAGATCTGCCAGAGTTCAGAGGTAGCACAGCTGCGACTGGTTTCCCACAAGTGAGCTGAGATCTCACTGAATATTTATCAAAGTAAATTTATTCCCAGTATGACACCAACTCCAGACAGGCAGGCCAACCACAGCTTGGCAAGTCCAGGAAGCTGCTGTATTCAGAAACAGTACATTTAAAAGAGATATTGAATGATTATTGAAAATGACCGAGTGGGACAACTTGCCTACTCACAATATAGCGTCAGCGTGGATCAGTTGGTAGCACATCCACATCTGGGCCAGAAGTTCGTGGGTTCTAGCCCCACACTAGGACTGGGCTCATACCTTAAAATGCTGGCACCCGAGTGCAGTACTAAGGGGGGGTACTGTATTACTGGGGTGTGCCATCCTTCGAGTGAGGCATTAAACCAAGGTGGCTGCTCAGGTGGATGTTAAAGATCCCATGGCACTTCTCAAAAAGACAGGGGAATTTCTCCAGTTCACTACCACCAGCAGCTTAAACTGGTTCAATTTTTTATTTTTTTTTTACTTTATTCTTTTACCTCCTCGGCTGGAGGGTGGTCCTATGGTACCCCCTGTCCAGGCTTGCCCTCTTGGCCCCTGGCACCGGCTGCAGTCCTGAGTGCAACACCTTCACCCTCCCCTCCCCAGGCTGATTCACAGTGGGACTTACCCCGCACACTGCGGAAGACCTGGAGGCCGTGCTTGAGGGATGCTAACTTTGAATGTGACCACTGTGGTGCCATTGGGGCTAGCCTTCATGTGTACTGGAGGATTTGTTTCTGTCCTCATTATTGCCCCACGGCACGGGTGTGCAGTGATGTCAGGGATGCTTCCGAGCACTGCACATCAGACGTCAGCCCACGCCAATCCACACCGTAACTCCTGAGCATGCACCGGCCCCCAGCCACAGCCAGGAGCCAGTATCTCAGAGGTCATCCCATCCCACCCTCCCTGGTGGAGGAGGAGGAGGAGGAGGAGAGCAGTCAGTGGGATGCTTAATCCTCCTCCCCCCAGCTGACTGTCAGACACCCAAGGGCACTCCCGACCCCGGGTTGTCGGTGTGGTAAGAGATAAGGCACCAGCACCTCAGCCCTCTACACCCACTGGGCCAGGGGAAACTGGTTCAATTTTAATTGGTTTGCATTGTATCCCTCCAACCCCTCCCAGGACAAGGCTGAAAATAGGCAGTACTGTCTAGCCGTCCCTTCCTGGTTAACAAAAACTCTATAAAGTGCATAGAGAGTTGAGTTGTTACAGTGTGCCATCTGTGGTTGTTATTTACTGCTAACACGTTTGTCACTGAGCATTCGGAACAGAATTTTTCAGCAGCCCAATCAAGAGCTTACCAGTGTTTTGTAAAGAAAGGCAGTCATTAGCTAGTATGACAGACAGCTGTGATATTGACTGCTTCTTTGACCAAAGCCAGCAAAGTGAGACAGTCGGTGTAGGAGCCCCCCGGCTCATTACTAGGGTCCACAGACAGCAGTCAGTGGTCTCTGTTCCAGTGTTCCAGAAACCAGTCTTTAGCATGCCCAGGATTCTGGTATACTTGTTTATGTTTTTCTTTTTGCCATATTCCTTTGTTCCCTTGGGGCTGCCAGGCAGCGCCACTCAGTCCCGTCCCTCCCCCCGACTAGCTACCACCTCCACTGACAACCGTCTGACCCAAGACCCCCACAGATTCCACCCCACCCCCCAGCGGGGCTAGGAAGGGGAGGGCAGTCCTCCCCCCACCTGGAGCATTATCCAGTAATGGGTCGGCTGTTTCAGGTGATGACGCAGATCACGGGGTTGAGCAGGCAGGATGTCATGGAGCCCGGCTTCCTTATTCTTTTTCCATGCTCTTGGTACCCCCATCCCCTGGCCACGGCAAAACACTGGCATGTGCACGTGGAGGCACGTGCACATCACGGAACCGCAGCCCTCTCCCTACTTCAGTGCTCAGACACCGCACTGTTCCCCAGGCCTCCACCTGGGGGCAGCCATGGGCCAAGACACTGGTCCTCCCCTTCCCAGAAGAGGAGAGCAGTCCTTTAGATGCTCAATCCTCTCCCTCCCAGGCCGACCCCCAGAGACCTGAGCTCATTCCCGAACTCAGGTCACCAAAGTGGCAGGAGGGAAGGCGCAAAGTGCCTCAGCCCTCCACACCACTGGGCTGTACTTGTTTCTGTATTTCTATATGACGATGCAAGGAGAGTATTTTGTTCTCACAGGTGGTCCAGGTGGGTTTTAAACGCGGATGACCCAGTTTCCTCATTCAGCGTTATTCTATCACAGTCTGTTCCAGCACTGCAGATCGCAGATGTTCATGCGTACCTATACAAGCTCCATGACTACAGAAATGCAAATGCTGATGTGTAAAGCATAAAGAGCTGTTTACAGTATACAACACACTGCTGTGTGCAATATGTACTTGACCGTTGATGGGCACAGTTTAATAGAGTGCAAGAATTCAGCAACACTGGCTCTTGCAGTAGTTGCTATCATTTTTGTGACAGATAAACTTATGTGCCATTAAGAACTTTGTCATTCTCCAATATTTTGGTTAGCCTCCACCTTCACTCTGCAGTATTCGAAATACTTGGTTCCCCTCAGGGACCAGAACATCTTAATGTTAACTTGCATAAAGTCAGTGACTCGGTTACATGGACCAGCCTCAAATTCGATTACTGGCTATACAAAGCCCTTTTTATGTTCACTTGAGCTGTGCAAGGAACATCTTGCTACAAATGGCATTTCAGAGGTGTCTCACCATCGAGCCAATTACAGCTGAGACTGCAGTGGGCTTAGCTGTGTAGACCAATGACCAAGCACTCTGGTCAGGACACTAGTTCTGCTTGCTGACATGGCACTTTGTGTAGTTGAAAGAAATGAACCACTCCAATGAGAGAGCACTTCATTTCTTTCATTTGCATAACTCATGAGTTATCCTCCAGGAGGGGCGTTGCTAGGGATGGGCATTCAGGGCTTGAGCTCCGAATCTTTCAACTAGAGCCCAGAATAAAAATCCTGGCCGGTAGTCTCTCACAGTATTTAAATTACTAAACTTACTTTTTCCTCCTTTAAATTGCACCTGTCAAGTGATGCTGCTTGTGTCCGTGTTCTTCCCGGCCCCCACCCCACTGACTCCACTCCGTGAATGTCCTGGTACTGAGCCCAGCTCCCCGAGCCCCAGCATCAACACAAGCCAAGTACCAGCGCACCGTGGAATGAAGAAAAACACTCCCATTGTGGGCCGTTTGTGTCAGGCATACTGAACAGTCGTACATCTATGACACACAGCAGTGTTTGAAATTCTGCACAGTTCTCTGTGCTGCGATGTCCGGGCAGGTGACAGTTGTGGGCACAGTGCACCTGAAGGACAGACCAACATCGGGAGTGACAGGGCACTGGACTGTGTAACACCCCAGCAGCCACAAAGAGCGAGTCTCTATCATTCCCTGCCCCCCCCCCCAGGAGTCAGTGCCCAACAGCCTTCCAGGTAGTGCTAATGCTGGTTTGTCTGTACCCACCCACCGGCGCCACGGACATCTGTGAAAACACTGCACAGTGAAGCATCATCTGTGTGTTGTAAAAAAAGTGTTGACTGGAAAGCGGCTCACTTGTGTGTGCAGGGTGGTCTGCGCGGGTGGCAGGTGAACGGGCACAATGCTCCTCGGGGACAGGGCTACGGAGTGTATAAGAACCTCATCAGGTACAGACAATGAGTGTCTGTTCTTCCCTGCCCCCAGCAGTTACTCCCCAACACCCTTCCAGCTGTTCCTGATGCAGTGTTGTCTGTACCCACCACCCACCCGCAGACTTCCATGCAAGCAGCGAACAGTCAACCCTCCTAGGTCTGTTACAAAAAGAGTGTTGACTGCAAACCTGCACAGTTGTCTGCAGCATGAGTCATGCGAGCGAAAAGGGACCAGGCAAAGTGCACCACGGGGAGAGACAAACATCGGGAGTGAGTCACGGCACTGGAGTATGTAAGATTCAGCAGGTACAGACAGTCTGCCATCCACTCCTGTGGTTAGTGACATGCGACAGACAGAGAAAAGGGTGTCAGAGCAAAGAGAACAGTTGTCTGTGAAGTGCTGCAACTCTATCGGTGTAGCACTAGCATGGTGTTTTGCGTGCTCTGTCTATATAACTGCGCCTGTCTTTCTGACTCTATGCATCTGCGGAGATCGTGTGAGAGACAGAGAGCAGCTGTGTACTCGCTTTTGTTCCACAAAGTACAGTATTCCCCTTTTATACCTCATGCCGTATTTGAAAGTGCACAGCATTTCCCCATATATATATATATATCCCACGCTGCACTTCATTATCAGTTCCAAACACCTGTACAGCACAAACCTGCAAGTGAACGTTTGGTATTAACAAATGCTTGTTAACTCCTGTCATGCTCACAGCAATCCCACACACAGAAAAAAAATTGTGTGCAGGGAGTTGTGGGTTACATAGCTCCTTAATCTAGTGACCCCCCCCCCAACCATTTTGTTTTTGACAACCTACCAGTCACAAGGAAATTGAAACTTCTACCACAGCAACAGTTAAGTTCCGTGACGGTTGGGTTTCACCTCAGAGTCTGCTCTCCTCTGATACAAATCACTACTGCTGCTTTCTCGCTCTGTGGTGGGCTGCCAATAAAGACCACCAAAACCAACCTGTCAAGATGAGCCTAAACCAGACGATCTACCATAGGAGAAACGCTTACAGAGACACGAATATATGACCAGGAAAACAGATGTGGCAATGCCTCAAAGATTTGCAAGACACTTCCATTTTTTTTGCAAGAAGCTCATAAACAGAAGAAGAGATTTCCACAAAACCAGATGCTCAGGGTGCAACAGGAGAATAATACACACCTTCACCAGAGATAAATAGCCCTAACTCTTTTAAGATGCAACTATTATGAAGTAGGCCCTAACACCACCAGATTTCTAGCCTGCCAGGTACAGAGACAAAAAGCTAAGGCTACAGTGGCAGAACTTGGACACCCCACATCTGGGGCACTTACTCAGGGACACATGGCAGATAGCAGAAGCATTTCGCACTTATTAATCTAGGTTATATACACCTGAGAGTCCACATCATGAGACAGCAAAGGACACTTTTCTAGCTCCTCTGTCTCTGCCTACTCTTACAAATGAACAGATCAAATCACTTATGAATCCCATTCAGGAAGCGGAGCCTAAGCTAGTGATTCCAGAGACAAAAAGTCAGAAAGCCATTCACTGGGTACATTTCTTTGTTTTTTTTTTTGCAATTACTTTTTACCTCCTCCTGGCAAACCTGGTCTGCTCCCATGTCCCCGCATCTTGGTGGGAATCCAGCCGCCGTCCATCTCTGCCGCAACTCCCGCCATCACCCTTGAACTCCTGTGGTGTAACCCATGCAGCGGGGTGGCAGGGAGCCCCCAAATCCCCACCCTATACGGATCCAGTTTTTGGGTGCAACATCGGTGCTGGTGATCATATGGATGGCCATCAAGCCGCGTGATCAGGTGCCATCTTTTTCCACTTTTTCATCCCTTCAGCTGGGGGCATGCAATGATGCCAGCGGAGGGGAGCGCACACGCATCCGCACGAGCTCCCTCCAGATGTCTGCCCCAAACTCCTCCCCGAGCTGCTACCCAGTGCCCTGTCTCCCAGCCTCCACCAGGGGGTGACGAGTCACCGACTAGTGAAGACCCCCTTCCCTGGAGAAGGAGAGCAGTCCATTGGATACTCAATCCTTCTCGACCCCTGACAACCCCCGGTGGCCCATGCTCGATCCCAAACACGGGTCGCCAGCATAGCGCGAGGTAAGGCATCTAGCTCCTCAGCCCTCAGCACCACTGGTCTGGCCCATTTCTGAAGTTTACAAGAACCAAAGGGAATTCCTGGTGCCACCTCTTTTGAAAGTGAGCAACGAAGTTCTGGAGGGGGGAAGGTGAGATTCCAAGCACCTGCCACTTTGCCACTATTTGAGTCATCCTCAAACCAGGGAAGGACCCATTTCTCTGTGCAGGATAAAGGCATATCTCCATTCTGAATATGGATTATAAGTATTTTACGGCTGTGATGGCTTAGAGAGTGGATGTTTTGCTCCCCTCCCTAATCCATCAAAACCAAACCGACTTTGTCAGGGCCCAACAAATGGGCAATAACACCAGACACACCCTGTGCCTGATGCATCATATTCATCGCGTCTCCCTCCCTTCACTCCTAGGAAGTTTAGATGATGAAATAGCATTCAACAGTGTCTTGGCCTTTTCTGTTTACAGCACTGACCAAAATGGGGGTTCCACGAGACTTTTACTGCAGATTTACACATTCCCGCAGGCTTTTGTTTAAGTGAATGGGCATGTCTCAGAGTCATTCCAGCTTGTCTGGGGTACCAGACAGGACCGCCTGATGTCTCCTCTCCTCGCTGCGCTCCACACAGAGCCTTTGGTACAGCCCATTACAGAAAGTATAGCAATCTCAGGTATTTACATGGGAGGGACACTGAATAGCCCTGTACGCTAACGATGTCCTTCTCTACATCTCCAATCCAGAGACAACGCTGCCTGCGGTATTTCAGATTTTGGACTGGTTTAGTGATGTATCATATAAACTGAACACAACCAAAACAGAGGCACTTCCCATGTACTACACACTCTCCTCAAACCTGAAACAGCATTTCTCCTTCTGCTGGGCTCTTACAAGATAAAGCACCCGGGTGTTAAACATTCCCTACAACTGAACCGCCTATATGAGGTTTACTATACCCCCCTTGACCAGGTAGCTGGTGTGAGATCTCTGCAGCAATGCCACACCCTTCCACTTGGTCTCATTAGATGGGTGGATTCGGTTCGAATGGTGGTTCCCCCTAGATTCCTATATATATTTCAGAATGTACCATTACCAGTTCCTACCACAGACTGGCGTAAGTGGCGAGCTGCCATATCACATTATGTGTGGCAGGGCAAATGCCCCAGAATACAGTTTAACACCCTGATGCATCCCAAGACTTGAGGAGGCCTGGGCCTGCCAGCTGTTCACTTAAGCTGCACTGCAGCCCACCTCTGGATACTTTCCAGTGGTTCTCAGGTGGGGCAGGCAATCAATGACTGCAAATGGAGAGGGGATAGGTTTCCCTTTTGGCATGTGACCTGTTATGTCTTCCATACAGACCCCCATGTCTGTGCTCCTCTAACCCTTAACCCCTGGATCCAGTGGGTTCAGGAGGAGTGGCGCAGGGTGGTGGATGACATAGGTCTAGCACCTCGAGTTATCTGGGTCTGTCCCCTGACACAACTACAGGACTTTGGTCTGGCACGTTTAGACTTCACATACAGGATGTGGTGATGAAAAAACCTTGTGCACCTCATTCAGCTCTGTGATGTGGAGGGGGGAGAGACTCTGAAATCTTTTGCAGAGTTGCAACAGCAATTCGAGCTTGAGAAAAGTGACTTTTTTTTTTCCTGCCATTTCCAGATACAACACTTCCATTTAACTAAAACCCTAGAAATCAGAGACCACACAGAATCATCACCCATTATTTTAGCTTTATTAACACACATCAGAACAGTATCCACTCCACACCTTATTTTGTTTATATACAAGACTTTGCAAGCCTCTGATTGGGAACATACCATTTACATTGCTCAGAAATGGGAAAAGGAACTTAACCTCGTACTTGAGGTTGTGGATTGGGAAAGGGGCTGCTATGAGGCTAGTCGGATCACTTCCTTACATGTCTGGTGGGAATATGCTTGGAAACACGTTGCACATTATTTTCGTACTCCAGTGATAACTGCCAGATATGAGAGGGTGGGCAGTGCCACCTGCTGGAGGCTTTGCAGGGAGTCACAGGCTATTTTTTGGACTTGTCCGGTGATTCAGGGCTTTCTCAGGGAACTTGGGGAGGCTTATTCTGAGGTTCTTCGCTCACCCTTCAAACTGACACCTCAATCACACCTCTTTTATAATTATCACTTGGGTTTTAAGGATAGACATATTAAGTACCTGTTAGGCATTATGCTCTCTGCAACCAAAAAAACCTATTACACGTAAATGGCTCTATGCACAACTGCCAGAAATAGGCAGGCCCCTTAAGAGGAATTCCATACCCCGGGGAAAGTTCAGGCACTGGGGCCCCTACCAGCTCACAGCACCTCCCCTGAATAGCATGCTGGGAAGCCTGGGCCCTGGGAATTAGCCCCTGCTCCCCTACCCTCTCAAGGGCCCTGGCGAGAGGGCAGTGAAGAGACACTGTACACACCATTTATAGAACGCAAAAAATAACCTTCAGCCTGAATGAGACCTCGGAACTGTTCACATCCCAGTGGAACTCCTGGCTCACGTACATTATGGTACACAATACCAAATCTGCACCTTAGCAGATAGGGTAGATGGAATGTTTGAGGCAAGGTGGTCCCCAATGCCCATCCATACATAATAAATAGGGGCTGGCCTGTTTCCCTTTTATCTCTTTGCTGCAATACCATTAAACAGTGCAGGATAACTTATTAAAGATAACTGTGCTGAGGCCCCCAAAGCTGTACCTGTGGGCTGTAGGCATTAGAATCCGATTGTGATTTTCTGAATCTGTAAGCTGATTTGAGGTGATATCTGCCAATGAAGTTTCCAACTGTAAGCACATTTTCTTTAAAACATATTTACAACAACAAAAAATTAAATAAATAAAAGAAAGTTTACAGACAGTGACAAGGCTTTAGGGCTGCAGCAATCAGTTGAATCAGCTGCTCAACAAAGAATCAGTCTGTTTGTCCTGCACATGCAGCAGAAGAGAGGTGAAATACCATCCGGTACTCCCCAGAGATGTCTCAGTGGCTTCCATAAAACTGACTGTTGCAGGGCTATAATATGCACCAGCTAACACTTTGGGTGCGAGGACAGTGCATTCCTCCAATGGTGAACATTGGTCTAGTGAATTTCACATTATAGTAAACATGTCCTACTGTCCTAGTGATTCCAAGTCCTGATCACTAGGGTATTTACATCATACTACAGGCGGGGCCAGGCAGACCAGATGGGCCAGGTGACCCTTTTCTGCCCTCAGTTTCCAGGTTTCCTATGCTTTCTCAATTTATTCATTTGAGGGGACTGTCACTCCAGTAACAGGGAAAAAATTCCCACTGAACGTCGTGGAAGTGCATTATTTGTTTCTGTTGACCAGGAAAGGAGAGCGAGGAAATATTTCCTGTTTTCGGCCTCCTCCGGGGATTGGAGGGGCGGGGGGAGTGATCTAGGAAGTCGTTGAGCAATAACATTATGCTGAAACAGCAGGTCATTTCTCAGGTATTAATGACCTGTTGGGGAGTAGGTGACCTGAAGCACAGCAGAGGGCCATCCCCCACCAGCCAGTTATTAATGCTAGGAAATGACAGGCTGTGAGGTCATCACTGTAATTATAGGATTAAAGGGATACTGCCAACCCCCTTAGGCCTCAAATTTTCCCAAGTTAAAAAAAAAAAAATGTTATGACTGCTCACATTCTTTAGTGACTGCTGATGTACCTGGTTGTTTGATTCAGATTCCCTTTTTTTTTTTTTAACCCTTAGGCTGCCAACAGAATTAGAATGTATAGGAATTCTGACCTGACATTAGTCCGTCACACAGCAAGGGTTAAAAAGTGAAAAACAGGGTCGGCCCGGTGGTGCTGAGGGTTGAGGCACTGTACGCCACACCTCATGCTACGCCCGCAACCCGTGGGGAGAGACCAAGAGCTGGATTGAGAGACTGTCAGGCAGCTCTCCACTCTCAGGTGGGGATCCAGACGCTCCCGTTGCAGAGCTGCCCCCAGGTGGAGGCCCAGTGGTAGTGCAGTCAGTGAGCGACTCGAGTTGGGAGGGTGCAGTGGCTTGTTGCGCGTGCGTGCCTCCAACACGCATGTGAGCAACCATGGTAAGGGCGGGGAGAAAACCGGAAAAAACCTTGAGTTGGTAAGCTTCATGACAGCACCCACAGTGCCTGATGCAGACCCCCCGGAGTCTAGATATTGTTCTGGGGGGAGGAATGTCGACACCTTTGCCCTCGGTGGGGGGGAGAGAGACCACGGGGGGTTGCCAGGTGGGTCGGGGAAAGTTGGGTCCTAAAACCAAGCCCTTCTAGGAGGGGCCAGAGCTGCTATGTGCCTCCTCTGTCGCAGAGGAGGGAGGTAGCGATGGGGTGACAGCCAAAGACTTAGATAAAAAAAAAAAAAAATGAACAAAGGCTACTCAGATTGCCCAGTGACTACCCGGGTTCGAAAATGAGCCCAGGAAGTCAAGTCGGAAGGCAGGGTATGATCGAGACAAATGCTGCTCAGTAGTGCATCTTGGTCAGGGAAGGTTGTCGGCAGACTCCATCACCACAGCAACCCCCTCCGGCTGGGCCAGGGCTCTTGCCACATAGGGAGGCTGCAGCTGTGCGTGGCCAACACAGGCATACATTCCTGCCAGGGGTGGAGGGAAAAAAATTACAAGGGAAAAAAAAAACAGCAGTTGAATGACGACCAGGTTTGGCCTGACCAGGCTATATCCCCACAATGATGAGCTACCAGCCAGGAAGAAAAATCTCTATGGGGAAAAAAGTGGAAAAAAGGCAGCTCACCATACTAGTGTTACCACACAAAAAACATATTAGTTTACATTCCCTGAACAACTCCCACTGCATCTTTCCTGGACCAGAGAACATCCCCAACATAATCAACACAAAGATGCAGTGGGCGGGGAGGAGACTACTATATCCAGAGTGACTGCACTGTTTGGGATCTTCATCATGTTCAGGAGGTATGGAATAAGTAAGCAATAACCCACAACAGGCTATGGGGTTATAGGTATTTATTCCACGCCCCAGGTGCATTGTGAGGCACGAGGCTGCAGGCCAAGTGTCCTCGCAGCACCCAGGGCATGGATTAAATCCCTATAACTCCATACCCTGGAATGGGTTATTGCGCTTATAACATGGGTTATGTTTAAGGACCACAAAAAAATTATCAAATGTGTTTTTTTTTTTTTCCTGTTTCAGTATGGAAAATGTTACTGTATCCTGCTGACTTGAAAAGTACTCCCCCACAATTCATGCTTATGTTATTTACTTTATGAACATAAAAATGCCAGGAATACAGTGCTGAAACAACTTAATATATGTAAGAGTCACTTTGCCCTGGCTGTCGGTGTCTCTCTATCTCGGTGTGTCTCTCTCTCTCTCTTTCGAGCTTGCAAGCACTATCATTTGGAAAGCTGATGATGTGGTGAGCAGCTGAACACTACAGAACAGCATGTTAGTTCTCCTGGAGCCCCAAAAAGTGTTTCTCTTCACGGCGGTCACTACGTTGTCAAGCTGTCTCCTGGGGAGCTCACCCACTACACAGGAAAACACCGGTACTGTTCTCTCTCTCTAGCACGGAGGGGGGCCAGCATATAGCCTGGCAAAGGGTCGTATGCAGCGCTCGTATGTGGTGAGCAGTCGAACACTACAGAACACCAAGTTACTTCACCCGAAGCCCAAATAGTTTCACTTTTCACGGCTGTCAGAGGAAAGCACCCATGCTGTTCTCTCGCTCCTCTCTCTCTCTCTCTCTCAAAGCCTGTTATGTTTTGTACCTTATTGTCCTTATTGCCTTGACGTGGAACCTTTGTAAAAGAGCCCTCGGCTCAAAGGTGTCATCCGAAATACAAAAAATAAAAATAAAGCAAGGGAACAGCGCACAGCCTGTCAGCAGCTTGTATACAACACTACAACAGTGACAGAGGGTCGGAGCTCTTTCCCACATTTCATACAGTTGCCTGCATATCGCTGACCCACTGTCACTACTGCCAGTCTCTCAAGCGGTCTCCCAGGGGACTGACAAAATAATCATGTGATGACAGGGCTCTCGGGGATGTGGGTACCCACGTCCTTTACGTGCATTCTGTGCGTTGGGACGCTAGTTTTTTTTTTTAATAAAGTCTTCGAGATGCTCATTCAGCAAACCCCAGGAGTTCATAGACAGAGCCACACCCCCACGCCTTGTAATGTAAGAATCTGTAGAGCTGGGCGCATTCCATTGGTTTCTATGGAGGCCATTTTAAACTACAGTTTTTAATGTTTGGACGGGGATGCTAACAAATTATAGCACTGCTCACCTAACAAGGGCCTTGTTAGGTGAGCAGTGAATTTGTTTGAATTCACCCTCTAAAACATAAAAATTCTAGTTTAAGACAGAGACCCATAGAAACCAATAGAACACGCGCCCCGCACTCTACTGATTCTTACAATTACAAGACTTAGGAGTCTGGGGCTTGGCTCATGATACACTTAAGGCATGGGGACCCCCGGAAATTTGGTCACTAAGGACTCCCACTTTGGGCTATGGACCTCCTTTTTTTTTTTTTTTTATTTCAAAGCAAGTCACAGACCCCCAAACCAAAAATCCTACCGCAAGCCCTGGCCCAGGAGCCCTCAGCTGGCTGTTGTACTATGCATATGTGAAATGCACGACTGTTTTTAGTTATCTTTCCCTTCCCTTCCCTCCCATTTTGTCACCTGTTGGTTGCAGTGCCACTGAGACAGCGCGGACCACCGGTAAAGTGGGGAGAGAGGGGGAAACGGGAAAGATGGAAACATCCAGTAGGGGTTAGATCTGTCGCCCTAAGCCAGCAGTCAGTGGTTCATCCCGAGAGGACAATTGTGGAGAGGAGAGCAACCATTTTATTAGGCGCCAACAGCTGGAGAGAAAGCAGGGTTGCAAATGGTGTAAAAAAAAAAAAAAATGGTGTAAAAAAAAAAAAAAGTGATGTTTACTTTTTTTTTTTTTGGTATTGTCTATTTTTGCTCCCACCAAAGCGGGTGCTTGCTTGATGAGGCTTCAACTCTTGCCTGAACCCCTCATCTCTAGATGGACTCCACTGACCACCCAGGCAGGCCTAGACCCCCCCCGGATTACCCCCGGGGTGGGTCTGCCGTACCTTGGCAGCCTGCCTGTAATTAGAGAGGCTTTACCTGGGTGAAGTGTCGGCCGTGGAGTCCTCCGGAGTGATGGGCTGGCGGTGGGATGTGAGCCTGTCCCTGGAGCCCCTTTCATCTAAGCAGTGTCTCAGCAGGGTTTTTCCATGTGTATGTGTCCCCTGGAGTGTGGCAGTGCAATGACATAATTTTCGCAGACGTCCACTGCACTCCTCCTTCTACTTTGGCCCAAAGCTTGAGTAGTGCAGCTGGCCTCCACCGGGGGCCGCTACTGTACTGGGCGAGTCCTGGATCCCTTCCCAGAGAGAGGAGAGCAGTCCACTGGATGCTTGATCCTCTCTCTTCCCTGCCGACCCCCGGTGCCCGAGCTCGTTCCTGAACTCGGGTCTCCGACATGGCACGAGGTAAGACGAGCAGCGCCTCAGCCCTCAGTGCCACCAGACCAGAGATTTTTACTTTAGAAGTAAAAAAAAATCATGTGTCTCTACAGTCCGCTTCCATTTTGGCCTAGGAGAATTTATTTGTATTTTGTGCGGCCAGCAGGCTGCACAAATCATTGAAGGCAGCAAGTGACTTTTTGGAGACCAAAGAGGTAAAGTTTTCATTATTTATTAGGCAGTTAGGGCACAGCATGACTATTCGGTTGACGGTTTAGTGAGTTTAGGGTTTATTGTGTGTTTTTTTTCTTATTTTCAGGGCTCAAGTTGTGGGTGCAGCAGGTGAGCAGCAGCAAACTGCAGCCAGAGACTGAAGAGCTGGGCGGGGGAAAAGTCGAGACTGCCTCGTGAGTTTCACTCAGCAATGTCTGAATGAAGCCTTACTGATTATTTTGCGGGAGAAGAATCTTCAGCAGCAAAGGACAAGGAAACGACATCATCCTCGGAGTGTCACATCAACACATCTCAGGAGAATGAGACTGTGAATATTGAAACTGAAAATGATAAGCAGTCTGAACAGATTACATCTGCTAAAAGCAGCAAGAAATTAAGGTTGTGGAGGGACAGCCGGACAAAGTTATTTCCATGGCTTGTAAAGGAGGAAGTAGAAGGAAATATTGTTGGGAAGTGCAGTTGGTGTAAAAAAAGGTGTTAAGGGCAATCCATTTGCCACAACTGGCACAGCCAATCTGCAAGTGTCTGCTTTCTACTGACATGAAAGAAACAGAGAACATTTGCTGGTGCATACAGGAAAGAAAACAGCAGCAAAACTGTCTCTGCCAGTAGCATTTGAGAAGCAGATCTCAGGTCCTGAGGCAAAGGATGACAGTAAAGTTGCTCATTTAATGACAACGTATTACCTTACCAAACAGGGACAAGCACTGAACCAGTTTTTTTTTTCCACTTTGTATTTTTCTGCGCCTCTACTGTCTCCTAACCTCCACTCCTTCAGGCCTCCAAGGTGCTCTGCTCCCCAACCCTACCAACTGTCCCAGGGTCTGCTCCTAGAATGCCACACTCGCTAATCCCTGGGGCCCTTTGATGGCCTGGATTACCCCCCCGGGCAGGGCGAGGAGGGAACCCCCTCGGGCTGCACAGTGGAGTCTGCCCTTTCCAGTCGGCGGGTGACGAAGCAGGCTTCGCGGTCATCATCTAGGAGAGGAGATGTTTTCCTCGGTTACACCCCTGATGCTGGAGTGCACAGGCACAGGAGTCGAGCGACGCCGAGACGCGGCGTCCGCCTTCCAGTCCTCTGCCAGCATCGGACACAATGCGTAGCATCTCCCCGTTGCACCGTCATCCCCAGAGTTCCCCAGTGGGCAGCGGTATTGCAGCGGGGAAAGCTTCCCAACCCACCCCAGAGAAGGAGAGCAAGCCTTTGGGCACTCAATCCTTCTCCCTCCTGACCCCCGACGGCCCGAGTCCGCTCCTGAACCTGGGTCGCCGGCGTGGTGCGAGATGTGGCGTCCAGCGCCTCAACCCTCAGTGCCACCGGACCAGCACACTGAACCAGTTTGAAACACTGATAGCTCTACAGGTCAGGAACGGAATATTTTGGGCTGGGCTTCTGCTTGTGGAATAACCTTGATGGTGGTGTTTTACATCCACGGAAACGAAATGGGCATCCAACATTGCAAGACAGTGACACAATCTACTCTGGTTGGGATGCAAGACAAGACATACTGGACTCCATTAACAAAGTCCTACAGGAAGAAATCAAAGCTCACTTTGCAGGTTCTCAGTTTCTTGCGGTAACAGTGGATGAAACCACTGATGTGACCATTCACAAAAAGCCGAACATATATGTGAAGTACATACTCAATGCACAGGCCAAACTTCATTACATTGACTGTATCGCAATACTAGATGGGAGGGCTGAGACAACTGTAGCAGAACTGTTAAATGTATGTTCTGCTAATGCAGTTGACCCTATGAAGATCATTACACTGGCAAGTGACAGTGCCAGCATCATGACTGGAATGCACAATGGGGTGGGTGCAAAGTTAAGACAGCAAGTAAACACAAGGCTGATTCAGATCCATTGTGTCGCCCACAGACTGGCACTAGCAGCAGGACAAGCATGTTGGGACAACCCCGTACTCAATGAATATCAAGTAACCATCAAAAATGTATACAGGTACTATAGCAACTCTGCAGTACAGTACAATGCCTTGTGTTTCATTCAAGAAACACTCAGTGATGATAATATCAGATATCTGTCCCTAAAAGAACCTGCTAGGCCAGCCCAGAAGCGCTGAGGGTTGGGGCACTGGACGTCACACCTTGCGCCACGCCGGTGACCAGAGTTCGGGAACGGGCTCAGGCGCCAGCAGGGCAGGGAGAGGATCAAGCGTCCATTGGACTGCTCTCCTCTCCCTAGGGAGGGATCCAGGGTGCCTCCAGTGCAGTAGAGACCCCTGGTGGAGACTGGGGGTACAACTAGTGCAGAGGTGCTAAGGGGAGGAGCGCAGCGGATGTCTATGGCTTAGCCGTGCTGACGTCATTGCACGCCTGCTCCTGGGGGGGAAAACAACAAGCCAAAAATCTCCATGCCTGGCTAGGCGATGGCTCCCCTTCACATCACCACATGCCCAATACCGGCCCCTTGTCTCCACCCCCTCTGTCCTTCCACCATCTCAGTCAGTACCCTAGATTCATAGCCAGAGCCGTGTGGAGGCGGCCCTACCTCAGGGGGCTCAGAGCTGGGGGGTCTGTCAGCAGGGAAGTGGTGGAGGGCAGCTACCTCTGAGGAGGCAGGGTCTCAAGTGGGTGGTAGAGTGAGTCAGTGAGCAGGGGCAGCCCGAGAGAGTTCCAGAGTATGTAGCAAAAACAGTCTCTACAAAAAAACAAATAAATAAATAAAAGAACCTGCAAGTTTCCGGTGGTGTCACTGCATAATGCAGTTCAAGCTATTCACAGATCATACCCTGCACTGCCACAAGCACAGAGCACGATGCACCAAAAGGTGTCCAAGAAGCAAAGGACCTTCAGACAAACTAGTCAGTCTGCTTTATCTTATGCACTTCTTTTTTCATAGATGTCTTAAGACATGGTGAATAAACTGTCTCTAGTCATGCAACAGGACAGTGTTGACATTTCAGTGGCCAGCAGCATGACAGAAGCCACAGTTACTAGACTGCAATAGGGTAGAGCTACAGAAGACATTTCAGTAACTTTTTTTTTGTGAACTCTGGTTTTCCTCCACCTCTCCGACTACCAGGGAACCTCTCAGGTGGCTCGCTCAACCTCATCTCCACCGCCACCGCCCCTCCCCAGACTGAGGAATCGGGTGCTGGGTCACCCCATCTTCCGCTGGGCCCTCTCGAGAGGAGGTGGGGGACCACAAAGAGTCAAGTCGGGGTTGGGGCTGGCACTGGGCGTGTGGGCTCAGCCACTGGAGACTTGCTGCCACCTCCCTGGAGCCGGGGTTTTTCCTTCATGTTGCACCTGGGGGCACGGACGTGCACTGACATCCAGCGCATGACAGCGCACTCCCACACCCATGCGCAGAATGTTTGCTGACGCCCCCCACCGCATTCTACATGCCCTCACCTGCCACAATGCCCCCAATCTCCACTGGGAGCCACTTGTGCAGTGGGGTGCACTACCCTCCCTCCCCAGGACAGGAGAGGAGAGCAGTCCTCCAGACGCTCGATCCTCTCCTTCCCCCAGCGACCCGAGTCTGCTCCCGAACCCAAGTCACCGGCGTGGAATGAGGTGTGATGTCCAGTGCCTCAACCCTCAGCGCCACCAGGTCGGAGACATTTCAGGAACTTGACCAATGTCCTGGCATGTGGCAGGATCAAAAATAAATGACAGGCAAGCACTGCGTATGCAGTTCCAGACGGCATCTCAGGAATATCTGACACAACTCACTGAAAACATTCACACCAGATTGAAGACATCTTCAATGGAGTTGCTGCATAACTCAAATGTTCTTCTAAATCCTAAGTGTCTCCCTGATTACTCCAAGATCGTGGACCATGGACTGCAGGACATACCTCTCAACTGTCCCTGATTTTCAGGGATATCCCTGATTTTGCCTCAAAAGTTTACTCTGTCCCTCCTAAAAATCGTGTTTCCGTGACCAAACAGTGGGGGTTGTAAGCACAAAATAATGTCAAACATTAAAATTACACACTTGTTCTTCCTTAGAAAATGCATTTTACACAAAACCCCTTATTCTACCAGCTTCCTGAGTGGATACCACCAATTTTGAAGATGTGTCCCTGATTTTAGTCCTTTGTTCCTGATTTTTTTAAGCCTTGTCCCTGATTTTTGAGGCGGGAGGTTGAGAGGTATGCTGCAGGAACTGAAGGATGTTTGCACTTATTTCCAAGACACAAACTTCAAAGAAGAAACACTGCCAGCACTTATTGACCAAGACAGGGCTGAGAAGGATTATGGACAATTCAAACTTGTTCTGAAATCTAAAGAAGGGCTGACTTTGCTCAGCAGTGTCTGCCAAGACTTAAATGAGAACTATTCAGATGTATTCCCAGATTTTGACACAATGGCCAAGACAGATTTTACTTGTGTTACCTGTTACATCAGTGGCATGTGAAAGAGGCTTTTCTGTACAAAACAAAATAAAAACAAAAGGCAGAAGTTCTTTAAAGGCTGACACTGTGAGCAACCTCATGTGGATAGCCCAAGAAGGAGCTGAACTTGAAGACTATGACCCTCTTCCAGCACTTAAGACATTTAAGGCCATTAGACTGCACAGAAAATAATGTTTTAAAAATTGTCTTAAATTGTGATTGTGTTTTTTAGTTTTTTTTTTTAAGTTTCTGTTCATCACTCCCCATGCCCTGCTGAACCCGACCCTTCGGGACCGGCAAGGAATCACCCCCCTGCCTCTTGCCCTTCCTGTACTCACCTCCAAGTCCCTATGGAGCTGTGGCCTGCCCCCTGAGCGGGGATGAGGTGAGGCGGCAAACACCCTGATACTGTAAGTAGCATCGGACTGGAGGATTGTCAGCCGGGCAAGGGCACATAGGAGGCACGTTCCAGGCATTCCTTCTTCCTGGAGGCGGCAGGCATTTTCACGTTATCTGGTACTGGCATTGCAAGGCCCCGATGTCTAGGTGTGACCACTGATGTCTGCAACACCCCTCCCTCAGCTGCCTACGGAGCTCGTTAGGCCCCCGACCTTCGCCGGGGGCCAATCAGGCACCGAGGCGCTCGATGTGCTGCTAACCCCCCAGCCTCCGATAGAGGCCAGCAGTCACCAGAGCTGCTTCCCAACCCTCCCCGAATAGACAAGCTGTGGGTGGGCGCTCCAGTCTATTCCCCTGACCTGCCCTCCGGCAACACTCGCTCCTGAAACCGGGCCGCCAACATCACAGACGGAAATCCAACCGCTGCGCCAATGGGCCAGCAGTGTTTTTTTAGTTTCAGACCCAGCAGACATGGATGTGACCAAGAGACAAGATGACTGTGATGACAACTATGGTACAGGAGAGAAGAGAAGTATTTTGTTCCAATTTATTAAAAAAGGGGGAAGGGGCACAAAGTAAATTATTATTGCCCCAGTTCTGCTCTATGGGTTTGGTGGGGAATGGGAAGGATCAAGATTCAATATTATGACAATGACACTACCCCAAGGGAGTAGGTGTCTGGCTGGCCATATTAACATTAATATAACCCTATTCTGCTTGTATCACTGCATGTTTTTTTTGGTGGGGGAGGATCATACGTCCAACAAGTTCAGTACCCTGAGGGGGTGGGGGTGGTGTACAATAAGTAATAGCCCCTCTGCATCTTTTCTGATTATTGGTGGGAGTATGTTATGTCTAATGTACCAGTAACCTAGCCTGCTTTTTCCATAGTCTGTCAGCAGTGGCTTCTTTCTCATCAAGATTACTACACAGAACAGTTAAGAAATGTGCAGGAGGGTGTCAGGAGAAGTTTGTGCAGGATGGTGTTTAGGAGAAGGTTTGGCAGGAGGGTGTTAGGAGAAGTCTTGGGCAGTAGGGTGTTATGGAGACACAGGCAGGAGGGCATTTAGGAGAAGTTTGGGCAGGAAGACATAAAAGGAGATTACTGCCACAGAATGTCATGCCATGAAAAAAGTAGTATGAAGAAAAGCAAGTCATGCAGAGTCCCATGCCACCAAACACCTGATGTAGATTGTGCCACTGTCTAAATTAACCTGACAGATTTGGGAGAGCCTAACTAGGGTGTGGGTGGATGGGGGGGGGGCTTTTAGTCACAAAACCCCACTGTGCTCTTTCCAGTCTGACTGGAACACTGGCAAATTCTTTGAACCTGCCACATACATTACAATTTAAGAAATGTGCAGGAGAAGTTATGGGCAGGAGGGTGTAGGAGACTGGATTATGCCAGGTCAGTCATGACATGAAAGAAGACGACAAGCAGTATTAATGCACTAGACCACCAGCAACCCCCAGATGTTGATTGTGCCACTGTCTTTATAACCTGTGTTAGAAAATGGGAGAGGGTGGCTGGGGTGGGGGGTCAGTACAATGTTTTAAGACTTTATTGTGCAGAAGTTTATTCAGGAGAGAGATTTGTGCCATAGTGACATGTTGTCTTAACCAGATTTGGGGGGGGATGGGGCTGTTTTTAGTCAGATAACTGAAATGACTGCAACTATATCATGTGCAGGAGAGAAGACAGAAGTACTGGACAGGAGAGGTGACTGGGAGACATCTAGGTGACTGTCAGCATGACTGTACTCATCCCGAAATGTTCAGAGAACATGTTACTAATACATTAACCTAATGGCCTTGACTTTGTTTGCAGCCATGCTGAGGTTGGCACAATCTGCAGTACTTGCAGGCCGGGGGCCAACTGCAACAAGACAGAATTTCCATGTTAGCACAGGCAGAACTGACTGCAAAACTGTAAATACAATTTTTTTCTCATTGTACTGTGAACCAACATGATTCAGCAACACACAAGTTCTTCAGGTAAAATTCTATGCCACTGTTTGTGAATATGATCATACTGCTGTGGCTTTTAGCCATCACTTATAGGGCTAAGGTGCCTTTGTAAATGACTTTGCAGCTTTTTTCCAAAAAGTCAGGGACTCCCCAACAAAAAATCCTACCGAGAGCCCTGAATAACACCCTGAGCTGCATAAACAAAGACACGGTTTTACTATGAACATCACTACCTGTCACTTGGGAGTCCCCATTGTCCCCGATGACCCCCTGCTCTTGCCTTTCAGTTTTGATTCTTTGACTACATAATGAGCCCGCTCTGCCCAGGGATGTTTGAGGGACACTCACACCAGCTGTGGATTAAATGGGAGATTTAATCCACAGTCAGGTGATGCTGTTCCACCAACTGGGTGTCCTGCTTTATCCAACCCATGTTATAAGGGTAGATCAAGGATTCACAACAAAACATGACGGAGTATAAAATTATACCTGTTATATGCATTCCAGTTCTACTGAGAGAGGAAACAAATAAAACAACCAGCAGCACCAACAAATTTTAGAGAAGGTAAGCAATCATATAATGTGGGGTTTCAACTAGAAATAATATATTGCAAAAAGGGTTGACAGTGTGCCTTTAATACCAGCAACAAAATTTCAGTTAGCTACACAACTGCCTTCGTGTGTGCACAGTGCATCGAGGATGTCGGGGGAGGAAATGAATGCTGCGGCTTGTGAAGATTTGGCATGATGTCAAACTTTTTAAAATATCTTTATTAGCATTAAGAGGTTATCTCAGAGTCTCTATCCTGCATATGTCAACACTGCTGGGAAGCTAACATTTAGTGATGACACTTTTCAGTTTGGCTAGCAGTGCCGGGCATCACCTAGAGAAAAGCGCCAGTCACAACAACCAATCAGAAAGCTCTCATGAATATGTATATAGGCTTATTAGTGTTATTAAAGCAGCATAGTAAGATAGTAGATTTGTGAAGGAGGGGGGAAGGGGACGTGGCCAGGACACCAGGGAAATTCTCGCATTCTTTTCAAGAAGTGCCATGAGCTCTTTACTGTCCACCTGAACAACCACCAGAACAGAGAGACAGAACCTCGGTTTTATGTATATATTTTTTTTTATTAAGTGTATTATGTTTTCTGCATAAACACACAACAGAGCTGGGGAGGTGGTCCAGGATCTGGCAGCTTGGCTTCAATGCCTAGAAATGCAAAGTTATGCATACTGGAGCCAAGAATCCCAGGACAAAGTACTGCCTGGGTGGAGTCCGAGTATCTGCATCAGAGGAGGCGAAGGACCTGGGAGTGATGATCACTAGTGACCTGAAGCACGCCACATGGCGCCAAGAAAGCAGTAGCAAAGGCAAACAAGATGCTGGGATGAATATCTAGGGGGATCAGTAGTAGGAGAGAGGAGGTTATATTGCCCTTGTACAGATCCCTGGTAAGGCTGCATCTAGAGTATGGGGTTCAGTACTGGTGCCCACACCTCAAAAAGGACATTAACCTGCTGGAGAAGGTACAGAGGAGGGCTACAAAGATGATAGTTGGTCAGCAGGATAAGGCATACGAGCACAGGTTGAGGGCACTGAACACGTACTCCCTGGAAGACAAGGGGGTGGGGGAACATGACTGGGACCTTCAAGTACTTGAAAGGGATAAATAAGGTCGATAAGGAGAATCTCTTAAAGCTGAGTGGCAACTATAACACGAGGGGGCACCGTCAATCTGGAGGGTGGGAGGTTTAGGAGGAGGCAAGGCTTCTTCTGGCGTGGTGGACATGGACTACATTGCCACAAGAGGTTATCTCGATTGAGACAGTGGGCAGCTTTTAGAGAGGCTGGGATAGGCATAGGGAAAGTAAGGATCATGGGTAGGGAGGATGGGAGGAGTGGGAGGAGGAGCGAGGAGTGGGAGGGAGGAGGCAGGGACATTAGCTCAAGCTGTGGACCCTACAACACAAGCAGACTTGATAGACCAAATGGCCTTCTCCTGCTGGCTTCTTCGTATGTTCGTATGTAAAACAGTATGCTGCAGTGAGATGAATTATACATATAGCGCACAATCTAGTTATACCCAAGTAGCGGCATTTCATCGTTGTACACAATAAGAGATGTTAATAAGAGAGGTTCAAAGTACAAAGTCATTGCGCGTAGACATATATATATATATACTACCCTGTAGTGACATAGTAATTCAAATTAAGGTAGCGTTTGTGTAAGACTGGCAGTAAGTTTTTCCATGCCATAGACATCTATCATGAGGTTCTGCCAAAGGTTTATAGTGGGTAATACGTCACAGAGCCAATTCTTGGTTCTTGTTTTCTTGGCTGTTACGATGCAGATGGCCAAGGGTTTCCTGGTGGACTGTTGTCTACAGCTCCCCAGCATATCTAAGAACAGAAATAGGTGGGGTGACAGCCATGATGATGGCTGGAATACATTCACTAAAAATACTACCAACAGCTTAATCTGGTTCAAGGTCAGTTGCCATTCATCTGTAGCCCCCTCCTCTCCCAGATCATGCCTGATAATAGGCAGAATGTGTCTCGTGTACTTACCTGGTCAACAAAAACTAAATAAAAAAAACATCTCCCAGTTCCTGCTCTAGTTGCTGCTGAATATTCTGGAGGTGGGGGGGTGGGGGTAGGTCCAGAAGATTATGTGCGTGAGCTGAACAGGCTTCTCCGCACAATGTCCAACAGGACACATCAAACTGAAGCTAAAGCACTTCCACGAAAATTCCTTCCAATATGGGGGGGGGGGTGGACGTCGGTCTGTGGGTGTGAATCATGTACTTGGCCGATTGCTGTGGAGGGATGCCTCCACCAAGATTGTTTTGCCACCACTGTCTGAGACAGTCCATAGTTTGCTCATCTAGGTCTACAAGGGAGCCACAGATCCAAGAGATGAGAAACTGCAAGGGATCACCTTCTAACTACCAAAAGAACTAACAGGATAAGGCTCGGCGGTGGCTGGTTAAGTGGGCATCTTTCCCTCTGAACTTCTGAGTTAGATACACTGGGAGTTATCTGTCAGTCTCCAGTTGTGACTGGTAGCCAGAGTAGAAATCTATGTAATCAGGGCCTTGAATACAATGCATTGGGAGGCAAAAGCCTGTTCTGTCCCACTGCCTGTAGGTGGGGTCTGTTTTAGCCAGATGGAAGTAGGGGTTACAAGCAAGAGGCAATATCAGGTATCAGAACAGGAGAAGGCTCAGTTGTGAGAGAGTTCTCTGCCACATACAACAGGTGTCTCTGTAAAGGGGTTGGTTTCAACTGCAGGGGTGGTCAGTGGTTGTTGGGTGAGGACCCCTCTAGTGACAGGGGCTAGATTGCCGTCTACTACCACAATCATTTTCCAGAGAGCTTTGTAATACAATACAATACACAGTTGAGCTGCTTGATGGTACCTTGCCATGTGCGGTAGGGCCAAGCTCCTTTTGCTCTTAGGGAGCTATAGAGTGGTATACCTAGTACAATGTCTGGTGTCGGCTCATAAGACCTGGGAAACCATCTTTTTTTATTCCCCCAACTCTCTTATCCTTCTACCCTCCACTGGCTGGGACCTGCTTCAGCTGTCTCCAATGCCTGATCCTGACCCAGCAAGATCCTTCCCGCCTGTGACCCTACCCCCCCAGTCCACCCGCAACTCACCTGCTGAGGCAGCCCCCTGGCTTGCCCCACAAGGTGAGGTCACCTTCAACTCCATGGTGCTCCATCTAGTTGTCCACCTAGTTGTCCTTAGCAGGCTGAGGTGAAGATCGGAGGAGTAATAGGGCCCAGGTGGGCACAGTCCAGTAATGGGAGTGGTAGCAAGGAGCAGTGTCACCTGCCCAGCCAGCGGCATCTTCCTTGTTTCAGTCCCCAGAAGCACAGGCATGCAGAGACATCACCGCAGAACATGAGTGCACCCACACACACTTCCAAAGAGGTCTGCCATCACCTCCTCCTCGATACTGTGGCCCTGGCCTGATGGCTCATGTGCTGGATGACCACAGCCTACCCCCCCACTGGAGGAGGAGAGCAGTTCCTGGGATGCTCGATTCTCTTCTCCTCAGCTGACCCTCTAACACTCTAAGTTTGCTCCCAAACCCAGGTCGTCAGTGCCACAAGTGGCTGCACTACTGTTTGCACCAGCAGGCAGGCTAAGAAACCACCTTGTCCCAGAAGTGGAACTGCACTTTCCATGGTGTTATGGGAAGAGTTTGAGTGAAGTATAAAAGGCTGAGTAATAGGTTCATCTTCACACAATCCACCCTCTGGATCGGGGGACGACGACGACTGATCACTTGCTAGCAGAGGAGATCTCACGGAAGACCTGTGTGAGGGGAGATTAGTTTGTCTGGATGAGGATCGTGAGATCCGTTGTAAGGTAGATCCCTAAACAGTTTAAGGTGGACAAGTCTCACTTGAACTGAAATTGTGCTTTCATTTATGTGTTTGGCTGGTAATTATATTGCAGGATCTCCATTGTGGTATTATTTAATTTGTACCCTGCACAGACTCCAAACTCCTACAGAAGGGCCCACAATGGAGGCAAAGACTGGTCAGGGGAGGTTAGGGAAATAAAGAGGTCTTCTGCATACAGCACAGATTTTTGTTGTCTGCCACCAAGATGTAGGCCGTGGATACTGGCGTCCTGACACAGGGTTGTGCCAGAGGCTCCAGATAAACAGCAAACAGCAGAGGCGACAACGAACACCCCTGCTGAGTGCCTCATGACAAATGAAAAGGCCTGAAATCTGCTCACTGATTTTAACATAGGCTTGTGAGGCATTATAAAGGAGGCAAAGCGAATCTCTGAGGGTTACGGTAAAGTGCATCTTTTGGAGGACGGCAAAGAGGAAGTCCCATGCCACCCAGTCAAAAGTCTTTGCAGCATCCAAACTTAGCAGCAAAAATTGAGCTTTAGACCGGGTGGCATGGTGGACAGTATGTTTTATGTTATCTTGTGTTTGTCTGGCTCTGACAAAGCCCATCTGGTGTTGTCTGACTAGAGTGGGGAGGATCTTGTCCATATGAGAGGCCAATACTGATGTAAAAACTGATATTGGTTGGTATGACGAACACAGTGAGGCGTATTTGTTCAGTCTTAGGACTGCTGAAATCTGTTGTCAAATTCCGGGGGTGGGAAGGTATTACTACCATCAGCCACCCATCTACAGACTCCCAACGGGGCATGTTTAAGAAGTCTTGAAAAGTTTTATAAAATTCTGCACTGTACCCATCTGGACCAGGGCTTTTACCATTCTGAAAGTTTTCAATCACTATACTGAACTCCTCTGCCTTAATGGGTCCCTCCAGGTGAGCAAGCTACTCTGGGGACAAGGTGGGGAGATGCACCTTTGCCACAAAGGCTGTAGTATTCACAGGGTCGTAAGAATGTTCTGGGGTATAAAGCTGAGAGTAAGAGGTGTGAAATGCATCCAGGTTCCTGTCTTGAGCTGTGTGATACATGCATTATAGACCCAAATGCCAATGTGTAACAGCTGAGGCTGTCACTTGACCTCACAAGTGCAATACCAAAATTTTAGTGGCTCATGCCCCTCCTCTGTAGTATTGCTGCCGAAGATAATGTAGTGCCGCTTCAGTTTTGGCATTTAAGATATTCTGGATCCCACGCCATATTTTCGCGAGTGTGGGTAGCACTGGTGCGTCCTACTGCATGTGCTGGTTTTGAAGAGTAGCTAATGTTTGTAAGAGATTGGAGAGTTTTTCATCTCTCTGTTTCTTCAGTCTTGAGGAATAACTAATAAGTTCCCGGTTTTATATCTTATCTGAAAGATGGCGCCTCGGAAGTGGCAAAGTGTCCCCCTAACCTCATGAGGGAACATCGGTGTCACTGGGCGTGGGTTTAAGATAATACAATGTCAGTCAGACCACAAGTCAGGTGCATTAAAAAAAAAGCATGGTTGCGTTTATCATTTTATTTTCATCAAGTAAAATATACAGAAAGCAAAAAATGGTAAGACAGACAACTGCTTAGCTCTAACAGTTTCTAAGGCCTTTCTTCAGCCTAGTATGAATCAAACAGTGTGAAAACACACAGCACACACTACCAGGAGTTCTTCCACCTTCCTCAGTCAGTATTCAACTGACATCCCTATCTATCCTCTCTCAGCACTGAGGTAGGGCTTTTTATAAGCTCACTAGAAGTTGGAAAAACAATTTCCCCTGCCTTTTGTGTAACAGCAGACATAACATAAAACTAGCCACTAGGGGCCACTGTTGCTCCATAGAGAACAGTTATTTGGCAGCCACCTGGAGCACAGAAATACAGGTTACTCACCTGTAACAGGAGTTCTAGGAGTGGTATATGTTGTTCATCCACACTTAGTGGCAGGTTCCTTGCCGCTTTAAATCTTGCTGGAGGGTCTTCAAGCTGGCTCCTCCCACCCACCTGGGTGGTAAAACTCTCAGCTCCGCCCCATGATGCCAGATCTAGCCCACTGGAAGCCAGGTTGCGCGTCGAAGCCAGGGAGGTCGGGTGGGTTGTGTGGATGAACAACATATACCACTACTAGAACCCTGTTACAAGTGAGTAACCTGATTTTAGGACGTGGATATGTTGTTCAATCCACACTTTGTGGCAGACTCCTAGCAGTTCTCCAGGAGGAAGGAGGCAAGGCGCGCACCCCCTACTTGGGAAATAAGGACTGGAGAACCGAGGTCCCAAAACCAGCATCCCAGTGTGACTCAAGGTTGATGTGGTAGTGGGTAATGAAGATGTGTGCTGACTTCCAGGTAGCAGCCCTGCAGATTTCCTGGATAGGGACATCCCTGGAAGCAGCCACCAAAGCAGCGGTATGGCAGGTAGAATGAGCTCTTATCCCTCTGGGAGGCTACATGCCCGCCAACCTATAGCAGAGATCTATGCAGGAGGTGAACCACCTGCCTATGGGCGCTTGGCTGCAGGTCTGCCAGGTGCAGCCGATGTAGGCATGCCAGCTGCTTAACCTTCCCTAACTTCAGCCGGCTCGCTCCTTATAATAAGAGAGAGCTCTTCTAGGTCCAATGTATGGAGCCTATATTCGACCTCAGAGGTGTGATTGGGGTAGAACACTGGCAGAGTCAACACCTGGTTAAGGTGAAACTCCAACACCACCTTCCCGGAAGGAATTTGGTGGGAAGCGAGGACAACCTTGTCCCTGTGGAAGACCAAATAAGGAGACTCGATAGAAAGCGCCTGGAGCTCTCCCATCCTTCTGGCTGACGTGATAACCACCAAGAAGGCAGTCTTCCACAACAGGTGAGAGATATCACACCTGTGCATCAGTTCAAATGGCTTGCCCGTGAGCTTAGCCAATACCAGCAGTAGATCCCACAGAGGTGGAGGTTCTTGCACCAGAGGGAATATGTGATCAAGGCCTTTGAAAAAGGGCCCGACCACCTTCTCCTGCGCCACCGACTGCTTTCCGGCCTGCGCCCGGTAAGCAGAGATGGCTGCCAGGTGCACCTTAAGGGTCGTCGACCAAAGCCCTAGCTGAGAAAGGGACCATAGGTGGTCCAGAATGCTGGCCAAGGAACAGGAGGAAGGGTCCAACCCCTTATCCTGACACCAAATGGAGAATCTCTTCCATTTGAAGACATAGCATTTTCTGGTCGACTCCTTACGGGAATCCTCAACAACGCTGAGGACCTCGTCGGAAAGACCCAAGGCCTGGAACTCTAGCCACTCAGGAACCAGGCAGTCAGGTGCAGGGATTGAAAGTCCGGGTGGGCTACCTTCCTCTGGTTGACAGAGACCAGGTCTGGGCAGGCTGGAAGCCGTCTCGGGAGCCTGGAGCTGAGGTTGAGGAGATCTGGATACCAGAACTGACGGGGCCAGTCTGGGGCTACCAGAATCACCTGTGCCTTGTCCCTCCTCACCCTGAGAAACACCTTGTGGATCAAGGGAAATGGGGGAAGGGCATAGAAGAGGCCCGGGGCCCATGGCCTCGAGAAGGCATCCCCTGCAGCAAGCCCTGCTGGGGCGGGCATGAAGCAGCCTCCAGCCGCATTCTCCTGGGCAAACAGGTCCACCTGAGTGTGCCCCAGTGGGAGACAGATCGTGTACTACCTCGGGCAGGAGAGACCACTTGTGAGATGCAGCACCTATCCGGCTTAGGGCATCGGCCAGAGTGTTGGAGGCTCCCACCACATGAATGGCTAGGAGATCCGCCTCCAGTCTGCTCACAAGAGACCAAGTGCGGAGAGCTTCCTTGCACAGAGGCAAGGAGTGCATCCCACCCTGGCGGTTTAGGTAGTACATGGTTCGTGGTGTTGTCTGTCTGGACCTGGACCACTTGACCCCATACAAATGGAGTGAAGGCGGTGAGGGCTAGTCGGACCGCTCGAAGCTCTAGCAGGTTGATGTGGCATCGAGACTCCTGAGGGGACCAGAGGCCGTGCGCTCTGAGCTCCCCCAGATGGGCACCCCAACCCATCAGAAAAGCATCGGTCATTAGAGTGACCGTCTGCTCTTGGCAGACAAACCGGATACCCTCCTGCAGATGAGCTGGAATGATCCACCACTGGACAGCATTCCCCATCTCCTGGGTCACTATCACTGGCTGGTCCAGAGGACTGGAGTGCTGTGACCATTGGCAGGCCAGTCCCCATTGCAGGGGACACATGTGCCAGCAGGCCCAATGGACCACACTGGTGCAGGCCGCCATGAGGCCCAGGATGTGCAGGAAGTCCCGGGCAGGGCACAACTGCCCAACCAGAAATGATTGGGCAAAGGAGGAAAGAACCTCGGCCCTGTCCGCCGGGAGCCATGCTCTGGCTCGAAGAGAGTCGAGCTCTGCCCCAATGAACTGAATCAACTGCGTTGGCACAAGTTCCGATTTGGCCTCATTGATGAGGAGGCCAATCTGAGAGCAGACCTGGAGGGCCAGATCCCTGGACCGCTCCACCTCCAACTTGGAGGAGGCTGCAATCAGCCAGTCATCCAGGTAAGGATACACCCGGACCCTTCAGCACCGCAGGAATGCTGTCACCACTGCCATGCATTTGGTGAAGACCCTGGGAGCTAGAGAGAGGCCGAAGGGCATGGCCTGGAACTCGTAAAGGGATCCCTCCGCTCTGAAGCAGAGGAATCACTGGTGGGACGGACGGATTGGGACGTGAAAGAACGCATCCTGAAGGAGAACAGAACCACTTGCCTCGTTCCAAGGATGGGATGATCTGAGCCAGAGTGACCATCCTGAAGGTTCGAGACCTTAGGAACTTGTTCAGGTCGTGTAGGTCTAGAATGGGACACCAGCCCCCCCCCCGTCCATTTTGGGACCAGGAAGTACCTGGACACAAACCCTGGGTCTGATGGAGGATCTGCCACCTCCCTGATCACCTCCTTCTGGAGGAGCAGGGCAATGTCGGCTCGACGGGCAGACAGAGAGGCTGCAGACCCCGTAGCCCCGTGGGGCAATGGCTCGAGGAGGGACTGGTCAATTCCATGGCAGACCCTTTCCTACCACTTCTGGCACCCAGCGGTCCGTGGTGATATCGGACCAGACGGAAATGAAGTGGCGGAGCCATCCCCCCATGGGGGGGGGAGAACCCAGGGAGGAGTGACGAGGTGGGAGGCGACACCCCTCAACCCGTCACCGGGCAGGCTTGGAGGAAGGACTGGCCGAAGAGCCTCCTGGACCTTTCCCTTCCGGCTTCCTATTGGAGGAAGCAGCAGGCTTGGCTTTGGGGTGCCAAGTGCGAGCCTGCTGGCCCTGATGATAGTGTTGCTGGGCCGGACGTGCCAAAGGGGCTGAAGGACAAAAGAGCTTACACTGCTGCTGGCGGCCTTTGTCCTTCTGGGCAGACATGACCAAGTCCAAGGTGGCAATGGATTTCTCGATCCGCTGAAGATGCCTCTCAACCCTGGGACCAAACAAGTCGGTACCTAGGAAGGGAATGTCTGCCAGCTTGTGCTGGGTATCTGCTGTGAAAGTGGAGATCTGCAGCCAAGCTCTGTGGTGCAGGGCCACTACAGCCGCTACTGACCAGGCACATGAGTCAGCGATGTCCAGAGAGGTCTGGAGCTGCTGTTTGGCTACCGCCCTTCCCTGATCCCGCACCTGCTTGACCGTAGTTTGGAGGTCAGCCGGGAGATGAGGAATCACCTCATCCAGGGAGCCCAAAAGGACGTGTGAAAAGTGTGCCATCAGGATGGCTGAGCTGGCCTGACGAAGGCCTAGGGAGGAAGCAGCGTAAACTTTCCGACCAGAATAGTCCAACTTCTTGGACTCTTTGTCGGGAGGCTTGTCCACGTCCTGAGCATTCCCGGAATGCCGGAAAACACTAATCGGTCACAAGCCCCTCCGTAGAGTGGTGCTCTGAGAAACCAGAGAGTGAACCGGTGGGAACAGCATACTTCTGAGCCATCCTGGCCAAAGGTGCTGGACAAGAAGCTGGCCGTTGCCATAGCTCCAGGGCCGGGCCAACAATGGCTTTGGCCACCAGGAAGGCCTCCATGGGGGAATCCCTTCGGTCCAGTATCTCTGTGAGGGGATACTTGGCCCATTTTGAAACGGATTCGATCTTCATCCCAGTGGACTCTGAGATGAGCCGAAGCATTCCAAGAAATGAGGATAGGCTCTCATCCACCGACTGACCCCCAGTGGACTCCAAGTCAAGAGGCCTGGAGAACAAGGAGGAGTCGTCATCAGACTGCGAGGAGTCTGCGAACAGCTGCCGGGCGCCTGAGCCACCCTCCACCTGCCGAGGTCAATCAGGAGTGAGGGTGACTGACAACCTATGGGGCAAACCCTGCCCCAGTCTTCGGTTGTGGAGGCGGAGGTTCCACCACAATCGGGTGGCGAGCTGCTCGCCGCCGAACAACCATGCCGCTTCTGCCCTCAATTACAACGAGGGGTTGTTTTGGCCGCTCCGGTGACAGCCACTTAATGGCCGGGGAAGGTGACGGAGTCGGCTTATTCCTGGTCAAAAGGAGCTGCTGCCACATTAGGTCCTTGTAGCACCGACACAATTTGCACCGGAGCCTATCCTCCGAAGAGGACGAAGAAGAGGATGAGCGGTGCCGCCGCTTTCCACAGTGCCGAGACTGAGACCACCGATGTCGGCAGATTGGCTGGACTGGGAAGAGGTCAGAGACCGAGACCTTCGGTGTTTCCGAGGGTGGGTCTGAGAGGGGGCGGGAGAAACCCGCTCCTCCCTCGGTTCAGGGACCTTAACCGGGAATTCCGGCACAGGGAAGTCCTCGTTTTCCACCGAGGGAACCGGTGAAGAAGGGTTGTCGGCTTCTCCAGTCGACAGCCCGTCTGACAGGTCAAGAAAAATCTCGACTGCGTCAACGGGTGCCGCGGCTGGCTGACCTGACAGGGACACCATGAAGCCAGCTGCCTCAGCTGCAACCTCGACCAAAGTCGAGTGTCGACTATCCGGGGAAGTGGACCTCTCCCACGAACATCGACGGTGGGACTTATCTTTGGGGTCCTTCTTTTTGGACCAAGAGGAATGTCCCAAGGGGCCTTCTCCCTTGGTGGAGAGGGACTGGCAAAGCTCCTTGAAAGAAGCTGTGTAGGAGGATTCCAAGGAGAGAGGGATAAACGCTGCGACCGAGGATGATGATGATGATGCGGCCTGGGCCACCTCCTCCTCGAGGGTGATCATCTGCTCCAGCTGTTCAACCAAGCCCACAGCCATGGACACCACCCAACGGGCCTCCTTAGACTTAACCAGAGGATAACGTTTTTCAGGTCGCCCCAACAGTAACCAGGCAGCGCAGTCCTCCAAGACTGAAGTCGAAAAGGAGTTGCACAACTCACAAGCCTGCGAGTCATGGCCTAGTTCAAGGCAATAAACGCAGGTGGCGTGCAGATCAGTCCGGGACATCTTCTGCCCACAGAGGCACCAACGAAATCCGGGAGTCGATTTGTCCATCGCAGCCGCGAGGGAAGATAAAGACCGAAGTCTTGTAAATTTTAAAATTAATTTCGGATTAACCGAAGAGTTTGGATCCAGGCCTAAAACGCAAACGCAAAGGAGGAAACCTGAGCTTCCAAGCGGTAAGGAAGATCTGGCATCATGGGGTGGAGCCAAGAGTTTTACCACCTGGATGGGTGGGAGGAGACAGCCTTAAGACCTTTCGGCAAGATTTAAAGCGGCAAGGAACCTACCACAAAGTGTGGATTGAACAACATATCCACGTCCCTAGAAAAACTGTTTACAACACTGTTAAAGGTCAGAGCCGAGGTCGGAGCATTCTGTGCTCTCTTGTGCTCTCTTGTAGGGTCATATTACCTCATGCTGTCAGCTGCAAAATACATCTTAGAAGAGGGCTGCTAACATCTAGAAGACACAAACTTTTGTTATTTTTATATGAAAACTGCCCTCATTTTGTAACTGGACCCTTAGTTTTGTTATAACCAGCCAAGCAGCAAGTTGGACATTATACAAAACATATAAACTGCTTGGGGAAGGGGTTTCAATTTATCCCAGGGGTGTCCACTATGACAGGGGTCACCCTATCACAATCGGTATGTTTACTTTTAGCTAAGGGGAGAGTGTCTCCAGCAGAGCTGGCAACAAAACTTCCTACAGGACCTTTAGTTCACTGGAGGTCTCCTAAGAGACTACAAACCAGGCCCAATCCTGCTTAGCTTCTGAGATCTGACGGAATTGGGTTCCAAGGTGGTAAGCCTGCAGCACATGCACTGTACAAAGTGAGCATACACTATGCATAGACAGGGGTTGAAATTGGCAATGGCCCACTAACCAAATGCTAGTACATTTTGTATCTGGCTAATAAAAGTTTACTTTGACTAGCCCTGCTGGCTTTTACTGGAGAGGGTAACATTTCAATGTGTACACCAACTGGGCTAGTGAAAAGTCTGTGAGGCCAGCAAATTTCCCAGTCACCAACCCTGCTGGCAAGTGGCCGCAGGACTTAATTTCGACCTCTGAATATATTACTCACTTCTGTAGTATCGACAGAGATTTTGTTAACTCTGTTGTCTTTATATCTGCTTTTACAGAACATTTAACTTGACAGCATTTTCCTTAACTGCATTACTGAAAAGAGTAAATCTTGTGACTGTGCCTAAAATGGCCTATTCTGGTAAGAAAAGCAAAATCTTGTGTAAGCCCCCCCCCCCCCCATGGGGCTTACTACATTGCCCATTAGGCGCCAGAGTTTGTATGGGTGCAAGGACCCATAGTTGAAGGTGGGGACCTGGCACTGGGGAATAAAGCAGCCACGTGGCAGGAAATCAGGAGTTGTGGTGTTCTGGTGGTAGTTCGAGTTCGAGTCAGAGACTGTTGGAGTATCAGGAAGCAGGGCAGTTGGCCCTGGGGTCAGGGTGGGGCGATGCTCCCCCATGGGAAGCCCGTTCCTCTTTGAAGGAAGATGTGGTGTGTGGTCTATTGAAATCAGGGTGCACTCCGCACCCCGCCTGAGCCCATTGGGTTCCCTTTGCTGATGGAGGAGGAGCCGAGGCCTGGCAGGAGGTCCGTCGCCGTGACACTCGGCACTAGGATGTACAGGCAAGGGAGCCCACAAGGTCAGAGGGTGCCGGTGGCTGCCATGAGGGGCTGAGCACCAGAGGAAGAGGTCGTCTGTGGAGGCTCAGAAGTGGCACCATGTCCACCAGAGTGTTCACCTTGTGAATTAAGAGCCCATTACAGCCCTGCCATGCTGTAGAAACTGTGCGGTTAGCCCAGTGCAGCCTCGGGGAAGGAGCCTTGGTGGGAGAGTGTGCATTATCCCACCTGAGTCCTCCCAGGGTAGCTGGTAAGAATCTTCTCCAGGAGATGTAGTTTTCTGTGATGGAAGCGTGTAAGCCCCCCATGGGGCTTACTACATTGCCCATCAGGCACCAGGGTGTGTATGGGTGCCAGGACCCATAGTTTGTTTTTGTAAATTATTTTTTATTCAGTTTCACATATACATACAATGCATACTAAAGCATCATGGTATAAAGTACAGAAATAAGTTGAGATTCCCCAGCAACAAGAAATTTAACAGCAGGAGAGTTACTCTACATCCTGTGGTACAGCATATTGGGGGGAAACAAAGATGGAATACATTGAGCAGCACCGAAGGGTTATATTTAGTGTGTCTTATTTTTTCTGAATAGAGCCTGTTGCAACAGTGCTAGGGACATGCAATTACACACAAGTTTATATCCGACAATCCCAAGTTTATAGTTTACCTATACGTCACTCTAGGTGACGATACGTGTCCTAACCTACAAAAAATGTAAGATTAACTATTTTAACCAACACACTTGAGTGTTCCAAACTCTGTGATAAAACAAACAAAAAGCTGATTCTGACCTGTATTCAGTAGTTCTCTAAGTATCTACATTAATATTTATGGACTTGCAACAAGACATTGCTTTCCCATATCTAAGATACATTCACACTCATTAGCATTGTGCATGTCAGTGAGAAAAAGCAGCTCCGTACACTCAACATACATTTATCTAGCACATAAGCACAATGGCCAGTGATTATGATGCAGAGGGAAAAAAAAAAAAGACACCTTATTGTGTCTATGTGCTTACGACATTTAAATCCTTTTAAGCAACTATGATAACCGAGATACAACCACAAAAAACAAACAAACAAAAAATTACCAGACTTTCAACTCCAGTATCTCCTCCACGTGGCGACGACAATTTTGTCCCTTTCAAGTTAATGCTAACTACATGGCAACCCTCTTGATGACTGGGCAAGGGATATTAAACAATTCTGATGACCCAGATGCTTCTATTAAACCAATAGTTATATGAAAAAAAAACATATACCCATATAAAGCTTTATGTTATCTGTTTACCGTGCACATATCACAGTTCAACTTGGCACAGACACGTCAGCTCTGAGTGCATTGTAATAATACCACACTAATGCACTATTTAAAAGTTTGTTTTAATCAACCCTCAGTGTTCAGTTCTGGCTGATCATTCCTTGCATTAAAGAGCAGGTTCCTACTATGACACCCCCAGCGTGGTCGGTAAGTGACCTGAAGAGGAGTCCGCAGGCAAAATGTGGCATTTAAATTCCTTCTGGTGAAAAAGTAATTTCCCTCATAAAATTGCTTTACAGCATAGCACCAAAAAGGATAGACTTCCTGGTCCGAAAACCATGCTCCATAAAAGGTTCATTACAGCCTGTTTTGTGATCACACAAAACTATTAGTGTGAACGCCCACGATTTCTATGAGGCTTACATTTCCAGACATTTTATACTACTTACTGTTGTGAGTTTCATTAATCAAAGCAACAGATCAACTAATAGGGACCTCAAGGGAATCAACAAAGTCCAAAAGGGTTGCATCTTTTAGAAAATGAGAAGTACAAGAAGAGGACGACACAATCTGAAGATAGAGGGGGGACGGCTCAGAGGTAATGTGAAGAAGTATTTTTTTCACAGAGAGAGTGGTGGATGCATGGAACGGCCTTCCTGAGGCGGTCGTGGGGTCAAAAACAGTGGGGGAATTCAACAATGCATGGGACAGACATAAGGCAATTCTGGTGGGGGGTTAGGAAGAAGTAGGCTGTTGGTTAACTAGGATCTGCAGCTTATCCAATAGGTAGGGAAATGGGCAGACTAGATGGGCCAAGCGTTCCTTATCTGCCGTCAAAGTCTATGTTTCTATACTTCTGTTGCCTGACAGTATCAGGACATTTTTGTGGATAATCAAGGAGGTGAAGGTCTAAAGCATGAGGCATACACTCATTTCTAGGATGAGGCTGCTGAGTTGGGGCCCCAGCAATGTCCATCTGACCTGCCCTGCACTAGAGTATGCCCAGGAACTCTCCCCAACCTGTAAGGCGTGTACTGGATACCAGATGGAGAGGGTTTAAGTGTCCCAGTGAGCATCCCACCCAGAGTTTTACTCACCCTGTCTAGCAGGCCAGACTGGGATTCATTTGTTGTGATCCTTGAGCTTGGCAGGGTCTGCTGTCCCCGAATGGGGACCACTGCTGGAGCAGGATTGGCTACTTAAGCCTTGTGCATACTGTGGCACCATGAGCTGTATCCACTAGGGAGACATTGTCCCAATCAGATGGTGACAAGTTTGGGCAAGCTGCTGTGATGAAGACTGGAAATGGCTAATAACTTCTATTAGGTCCTAGTATTTCTCTTCTATCGGGAATCCCTTGCACTGCAATATGTACAAACTCTGCTCTCAGGAGCACATTTGTTTGGGATGACTCCCTATGATGGTCACTAGCAGTTTTGGAAATGCTTGAGTAGCAGAAGATGGATAAAAAAAAAAAGATAATGACCATCTATGTTGAACTGGGCATACTGACTGTAACATTCCTGTATGGACACATGTAGGTATGCATTCTGCGTGGCCATGGATGCTAAGAAATCCTTAGGTCACACCTCTTTGAGATGCATATGGGAGTCTATATTTTAGAATATACTGTCCCCCCACAAACTGATTGTGGCATTTTAAGGCAAGCAGGGACCCGAATCCCCACTTGTGCACTTTGGGGCAATAAAGGAAAGAAATACATACTCCTATTCTGTCCCCATGGTGGCAACAGATGGTGACATTGTGCAGTACGTCAGTTATGGAATCCAGGAATTATATGATAGGGTCAGAAGGTGATGGCACTGGAATTCAGATGGGGAACCGGTGGCATTCTTCAAACTCTATGAGGTATCTCTTTTTACAAGTCTCCGTACCCATGAAGTTGTGGTGAGAAGACACGAAGTGAGACAATCTGAGCCTTCCTCCTATTTGGGGATAGGTCCAGACCATGTCCTGGTGAGAATTTTCGTTATTTATCTGCCAGAGTAGTGGCTACTGTTGCCATCTCCTCTGCTGGAGTGCTGGTTCTGAGAGCCGAATCATGGCCCCTGCGTGCAGAATCTATTGCACTGTGACTTGATCTGGTGCAGGAGTCTCATCCATGCAATGGCTCCTGGAAGTGGTCATACCAATTTGTTTCTTTACCCGTGGACTGCAGGAATCCTAACCTGGCCACCTTCCTTAACGCCTCGACTGCTTACAGCAAGGGTGCAACTGACAGACAGCTTCCTTCATCTCGTGAGAGTACCAGATGTATTTTGTAGGCATTTGCCTACCAGGCCCTCAACCAGAAGTGTGTCAATGGACTGAGGATTGGAAAGATATAGCCCTTGCAGAATATCGGACAGACTTTGCTGGGACAGCTGTTGAATATGCTGCTTGATTCTCCCAAGCAGATGCTTGCCTGTTTTTTTTTTTGTTTTTTTTTTAACTTTGTTTATTAGATTCATAACAAACATACAGTAATAAAGATGCAAGCATGGACACACACACCTATTATGTGAACCATGAGAGCGCCACTCCTTAAAAGCTGCCCTCCCCATGCTGAAGCCTGCAGCTGGACCACGGTGTTGAGAGGTCACGAGGGTCTCGAAGCTGCCCCCCACGCTGAAACCTGCAGGTACGGATCGTTGAATTAAAGAAAGCCCTGGAGGAGCCTGACTGAGTGTCTGCTCGCACACTGCCTACAAGCACTGTATTGTTGTGTAGTACTGATGCTTGCTGCAGTTTAAAACTAAATTGTAAAAGGGGATTAATTAACTTTGTTTAAACTGAATAAGCTAAAGGGGATTCATTTCTGCCCCCATACATGTGGAGATGGTTTATTTTTTTTTTACTTCAATTTGCTGCCAAAACCCTCCGTAACCAGCTGCCTGCAGTTGCTTTCAAGGCAGTTTTTGCTTTTGGTGCCAAGTCTTTATTCAAACCCAAAAAACAAAACAAACAAACAAAAAAAAACCTTGACCATAGTGAATCCGGCCCACGGACTTCCCAGCCTGCTTGATACACCTACTTTAATTGAACCCTAAAGTTAAGCAGCACACTCAGCCACCAACCCGAACCTGATCTTATAATAATTTAGTAGCCTCATCTCATAAAGGGCTCCCTGTTGTACCTGCCGCATACGGGATGTAAATGTAATCAGCTTGCCTCCAGCCCTATTTGCTCCACATTCAAATCAAGGAACTAGGTTAAAATCTGCCTTAAATTAAGGTAGAAAACCGCAAGTGTTATCCAGCGCAGCTCAGCAACCACAGAGTTCACTCCGGTTTCACTTCGGGCAGCTGTTCTAGCTACTGGAGCATTTTAAATTTGTTAGCCCACCCACCAGTCTCCAACCTAACATAACCCTGTCCTTTTTACCTCTCCTTTGTCCACAGCTGGACCACAGTGTTGAGAGGTCGTGAGGGTCTCAAAGCTGCCCTTCCCACGCTGAAACCTGCAGGTACGGATAGCTGAATTAAAGAAAGCCCTGGAAAAGCCCGACTGAGTGTCTGCTCGCACGCTGCCTAAATCACGTGGTCGAAAAAAACCCATCAGCCCACTCTGCCATCTGCAGCCTATACTCGCTAACCACTAGAGGCCACCCAAGTGCACTCAATAACTCGCTCAGCAAAAACAAAAAAACAAACATGAAAATCTACTTTCAAATGCTTATTCTAGTACTCCCATTTTGTTATCTCCCCCCTCCCAATCCAACAATGGATGAGCCTCTATTACGGGACCCACTAACATGGTCTGCTAATTGCCCTCAAGGAATGCCCACCCATGGCATTTTCAATCTATCACCCCAGTACAATTAAACAACAATTATACCCACTACCCAAGCTGCACTACCACCAGGACCACCTTGGAATCTCACTCTCTTATACCACCAGCCCCCACCCCCCAGCAGCCCACATCACACTATGGCTCCAACTCTGGCAGCCCAATTTGTCTGTTCCCTCCCAATACCGAGCTGGCCCAAGAAAAACCAATCAGCATCTCAACGCCGCTACTCTGCACCCAAACTGCGTCAGTTAGCTCTTCTTCAGCATACTCTCCTCCTACTCCTACTTTCAGGTAGCGTGCACCCTAATCCAGGACCCCCTGCTGCTGTTTCAGCTTCTAAGGAGGACAGACATAGCAGCAAAAGAAAGGGTCCTACAAGAGCTCGCTAAGCTCAGGGTGGACAAGGCAATGCGACCTGATGACATACATCCCAGGGTACTTAAGGAGCTAAGGGTGGAACTAGCAGAGCCATTAACAGAACTGTTTAGTGAGTCTCTGAGCACAGGAGAGGTCCCAGAAGACTGGAGAAGGGCTCATGTGATCCCGCCCACAAGAATGGTAGCAGGGAGGAGGCAGGGAACTACAGACCAGTCAGTCTTACCTCAGTAGTGGGCAAGATTATGGAGGCACTCCTTAAGGAAAGGATAGTGCAACACCTGAAATCCATAGGGGCAGGATCTAAGACAGCATGGGTTTACAAAGAAAGTCCTGTCAAAGTAATCTCATAGATTTCTTTGACTGGGTAACTCAGAGTGGTGGACCAAGGGGAGCAGTTGATGTCGCTTATCTTGACTTCAGCAAAGCTTTCGACACTGTTCCACATAGAAGATTGACAAATAAGCTGGGTAGGCTCGGGGTGGGTCAGAAGTTGGTCAACTGGGTAGCAAACTGGTTGATGGGCAGAAAACAGAGTGGTGGTAAATGGTATACAGTCAGAAGAGATGCAAGTAATAAGTGGGGTACCTCAGGGATCAGTCCTGGGGCCAGTCCTCTTCAATATCTTCATTAGTGACACTGCAGATGGACTAGAGGGTAAGGCTTGTCTGTTTGCAGATGACACCAAGATCTGCACGAGTAGATGATCCAGATGGGGTGGGCAGAACGAGAAGAGATCTGGATAAACTTGCAAACTGGTCAGGAGAGTGGCAACTGGGATTTAATGCAAAGAAGTGCAAGATCATGCACATAGGGAAGAGGAACTCTGAAGCCACCTATAGGCTGGGAGGGGAGTTGCTGGCAGTCACAAAGGAAGAAAGAGACTCCGGCATCATCATCACCGATAACCTGAAATCATCCAAGCAGACCTCTAAAGCAGTAGGTAAGGCTAGGGGGATGTTAGGGTGTATTAGTAGGGGTATCACAAGTCGTAAAAGGGAGGTAATAATCTCTCTTTACAAGACACTGGTTAGGCCCCATCTGGAGTACTGCGTGCAGTACTGGAGGCCACACCTTCACAAGGACATTAACCAAATTGAGGCAGTCCAGAGAAGGGTAACTAAAATGGTGCAGTGACTGCATCAGAAGACATATGAGAACAGATTAACGGAGCTCAATATGTATACCTTTGAGCAAAGGAGGAGAGAGGTGATATGATCGAGACATTCAGACACCTTAAGGGCATTAACAAGGTGAAAGAATCTAACATGTTTAAATATAAGAAAAATAGCAGGACAAGAGGACACTGCATGAGATTAGAGGGAGGCCGATTAAGGGGGAATGTGAGGAAATTCTTTTCCACAGAAAGGGTGGTGGATGCATGGAACGGCCTACCTCAGGAAGTGGTGGCTATGAATACAGTGCAGAGCTTCAAACAGGCATGGGATAGGCATAAGGGAGCAATACAGATGAGTATGAATAGATAGGCCATTGACAGAGCAAAGGCCGATGGCACATTTATAAGGTAGAAAAAGAAATGGGCAGACTGGATGGGCCTTGCAGTCCTTATCTGCCGTCAACTTCTATGTTTCTATGTTTAGCCTACTCCTGGCCTCCCTCAATATCTCTAGCCTACCTAGGAAATTCACTCCCCTCCAGGACTGGATCGCACAGCACGACCCTGACATCCTTACCTTATCAGAGACCTGGCTCTCAAAAAACATCCCAGATACCTCTGTCACCCTCAGTGGCTACTCCATCTTCCGAACCGACAGGCTAGGCAAGCGGAGAGGTGGATGTGCCATCTACGTCAAAACGTCCCTGCAAGCCCTCTCTATCCCTCTTCCCCCACCAGCCCATGGTGCCCAAGCTATTACCGTAAAGGTCACCCGGGGCAATCCTGGTAAAACACTATACATTGTGTCAGTATATATATCCCATCCACGAACCAAAAGCTAGCTTCTGATTCTATACTGACCAGCATCTCCCATCTCCCTTCCAGGAGTGAAGTAATTATAATGGGTGATTTCAATGTAAACTTGCTATCCCCCACATCAACTACTTACAAGGATGCCATCCTTGCTTACGGCCTCACCCAGGTTGTCTAATCCCCCACCAGACATGACCCAAGAACTGGGTCATCCACCCTTATCGACCTTATCCTCACTAACCACCCAAACAACCTCTCCAGGATTAAAGTTCTCCCGGACGCCATAAGTGACCACTCCCCAGTCACCTGCAGGTGGTCTAATAAACTCCCACCCAGCCTCCCTAAAATTACAGTCCAACGGCGTCTCAAAAAAGGAGCCCTCTCATGCCTAAGAACGTCCCTTACCTCATGCGACTGGTCATCCATCTACACTGCCCACACTGTAGACGCTGCCCTCATCTACTTTATCACCACCTTTAACACTGCCTGCAATATCTTTGCCCCTTCACAAAACAGATCCTAAAAAACAGGGATAACCTATGGATCTCGCAGCCCCTACTTGACCAGATGCACCACAAAGACAACCTCTGGCATAAGGCCCTAAACTCCCAAGCACCCCATGACAGACAACTCTACAGAGCGGCCAGAAACAATTGCACCTGGGCCATCAGGCAAGCAAAGGCAAACTACTACAGGCAATCCCTCGCCACCACATGGGGCTCAGGGAAAAACTTCTGGAACAACATTAAGGAGCTCTGCAAGCCGGCCCGCCGGCGCAGCTGTTGGATTTCCGCTTGCGGCGCTAGCGACCGGGTTCACGGAACGTATTCGGGAGCTGAGGCCGGCCGAGGGGAGGACTTGAGGCCCCAAGCACTGCTCGTGCTTCCTCCGGGGGGGGGTACTCTGAGCTGTTGTTTGTCTGACCCCAGGAGACCTGAGGTACAGCAAGCCCGATGCTCCAAACAGGGGAGCGACGGCACAGACGCCGGGCGCTCGCGCCTTGACGCCATCGGACCTGGCACGCCGAGAAACACCAGAAAACCCTTGCAGCCTCCTGCAGATGAGCACCAGGGCCCGACCTTCAATGCCCCTACCTGCCCGGAGACAGCATGCCGACAAAGATTAGCGGAACGTCGGGGTGGAAGGGTGTCCCGCCTCATACCCGCCTGGGGGGTATAGCCACGGCTCCATGGGGCATGGACTGCACCGGCTCCAGGTAGGTGAGCGAAGGCTGATAAGCCCATAGGTGTCTCCCGAAGAGGAGGGGGCTGCAAGTAGGGAGGAGGATAAAAGAGAAAATTAAAAAAAAAAAAAAGGAGCTCTGCAGGAAAACCGTCTCCCATGCCCCTACACAGCTTCAAGTCAATGAGGCCCTATCCCAGGATCCCACTACCATCTCCAATACCCTAAACACCACCTTCTCAGACCTTAGTCACATACTCCCGCATAACTTCTTTGACCCAGTCCCTAACTGCTCCTCGGGCAACTCAGGCTCTAAGGTCCCCCCTCCCTTCCGGTTACGCATCATCTCCTGCAGGGAGGCAGTGCGCTACCTATCTAAAGCCTTGGCAAACTCGCGCTATAGCAGTGACTCCCTCAACCTCAAAATTCTCCGCCTAACGCTGGATGTGACCTTGCCACATCTTACCAAAATACTCAACTGGTCATTACGCCTCAGCCAATTCCCAGCTCTATGGAAAAACGGAATTATAACACCAATTCTGAAGAGTGGTGACGCCACTTCCCCTAGCAGTTACCGACCCATCTCGATCCTACCGCCCCCCCAAGGCTCTCGAAAAAATTGTGTCAGACCAAATCACACACTGCCTAGCCAAACATAATCTGTTCTGCCAAGAACAACATGGCTTCAGGAGGGGTCACAGCACTACCACTGTCCTCCTCGAATTTACTTCGTACATACATGAAGCCCTGGAACAGGGCTCTGTAGCAGGTGCAATCTATGTCGACTTGACAAAAGCGTTCAACACAGTCAATCAGGCCCTACTACTTCACTCCCTTCCCTCCTACTATTTCTCCCCTGAGACCATCTCCTGGCTCAAAGACTATCTCTCCGACCGGACGCAACAGGTCAAAATCAACACCACCCTCTCCTCCACTAAACCAGTCCTAACGGGCGTCCTGCAAGGGTCTATTCTAGGGCCACTGCTTTTCACTCTCTTCCTAAACTCCCTCCTTCAAGCCTGTAGTGGGAAGCTCCTACTCTATGCAGACAATGCAGTCATCTTCTGGAAACACCCCCATCCTCACTCCCTCCAAACTGCCCTACAAGGTTTTTTCAAAGAATTAGAATCCTGGTTCCCTGAGCATCGCCTAATACTCAACTACAACAAAACAAAATCCACGATCTTTGCCCATCGTCAAAGCCCTCTCTGTAGCGCCCCACTTACCATAGCCAACGCGCAGGGCCTCCTTCTCGAACAGGTCTCTACCTTCAAATACCTGGGCGTCACCCTGGACACATCCCTCACCTACCACACACACATTCAGCACCTTTCCTCTGCTGTAAACACCAGACTGGGGATTTTATATAGATATAAGCACTGCCTACCCCTTCAGGCCCTGCGTCTCACTGTATCCTGCTCTGTCCTCTCTTTGTGGGACTACGGCATTGTAACGTACAGCACCGCAGACAAAACCGCCCTACACTGCATCAACCTAGCTCTCAACAGAGCTTGCTGACTGGTCACTGGCTGCGACAGATTAATCCACACGTGCCAGCTCTACAAGCTTGCTGACTGGCTGACCTTCGAAAGGAGGCTTAAGTACCACACATGCCTCCAAGCCAAAAAAAAAACTTAGGAAGTTAACACCCATAGGCCTCCACCCCCTCATTCAGCCAGTATCACATAAATGGGCCACTAGGCGCCGTACTGCTACCTCCCTCCTAGTTCCCCAATGCAGGACCTCTCTAGGGCAAAGGTCTTTCCGTTATCGTGCTCCCCTGTGGCTCAAAGACCTACCACCCTCCATCTCCCAGGCCCCTAGTCTTGGACAATTTAAAGCTGGTATGATGAGCATTCTCCTTGACTCTGATACCTCCGGCTGTAGCTAATTCTCCTCCCCATTGTGAGTTCACCAAAGATAGCATAGTCATGGATAAAGACTTTGCTTATCCTATGACTACATCCTTAGTTCTCACTATCCAGCTGTAATTTCACTCTGACTCAGGGTCCTGTTTATGTCCCTCCGAATTTCTGTAACCAGACTTGCCTCACAACTGTGACTCAGGGTCTTCCCAGGCCTTTGAGATGGTAACTAATACGTAATGTAAATACACTGTGCTGAGTGACCTATGTGTACAGGTTACTCACCTGTAACAGAAGTTCTAGGAATGGTATATGTTGTTCATCCACACTTACTGGCAGGTTCCTTGCCGCTTTAAATCTTGCCGGAAGGTCTCCAAGCTGGCTCCTCCCACCCACCAGGGTGGTAAAACTCTCGGCTCCGCCCCATGACGCCAGATCTTCCTTACCGCTTGGAAACTCAGGTTCCCTCCTTTGCGCTCTGCGTTTTAGGCCTGGATCCAAACTCTTCGGTTTACCCAAAACTAATATTTAAATTTACAAGACTTTGGTCTTTATCTTTCCTCGCGGCTGCAATGGACAAATCGACTCTCGGATTTTCTCGGTGCCCCTGTGGGCAGAAGATGTCCCAGACTGATCCGCACTCCACATGCGTGTACTGCCTTGGGCTGGAGCATGATTCACAGGCCTGCAACTTGTGCAAGTCCTTTTCGGGCACGGTCTTAGAGGATCATGCTGCCAGACTGAAACTTGGGCGCCCCGAGAAACTTTATCCTCCGGTCAAGTCGAAGGAGGCCCATTGGGCGGTGTCCGGCGGCGGGCTGGGCTGAACAGCTCAAACAAATGATCGCCCTCGAGGAGGAAGCGGCCCAAGCCGATCATCATCATCTTGGCTCCATTTATCCCGGGCCTCTTGGGCCCTCCCACACGGCTTCATTCAAGGAGCTTTGTCAGTCCCTCCCACGAAGGGAGAGGGGCCTTCGGGACATTCCTCTCAGTCCAAGAAGAAGAACTCCAAGGGTAAGTCCCACCGTCGATGTTCATGGGAGCGGGAGAGGTCCCCTTCCCGGATAGTCGACTCTCGACTTCGGTTGAGGTTGCAGCTAAGGCCGCTGCCTTCACGGTGACCCCGTCAGGTCAGCCGGCTGAGACACCTGTCGACGCAGTCGAGATTTTTCTTGACCTTTGGATGGGCTGTTGACTGGAGAAGCCGACAAGCCTTCTTCACCGGTTCCCCTGGTGGAAACTGAGGACTTGCCTGTGCCTCCTGTGCTGGAGTCCCCAGTTAAGGTCCCTGAACCGAGGGAGGAGCGGGTTTCCCCCACCCCCTCTCAGACCCACCCCGGAAACACCGAAGGTCTCGGTCTCAGACCTCTTCCCTGTGGATTGAACAACATATCCATGTCCCTAGAAATTACTGTTATTAAATGTAATGTTTGTGCTTTCCTGTACTGACGTGGAGCCTTTGCAAGTGTTTTTGAAGGATTTAAACAGAAAGTTGCTCACAGTATTTTAAGCCCTAGTGTCCAAATCGTTTGGGCTCCACAGCACAGCTTGCTTGGGATTTCCTTGTATTTCTTTGACTCCTCGGCTAATGCAAATGTAAAAGATTTCATCCAGGACAGAGCAGCCAGTAGCCCACAGTGTTGCTGTTGCCACTTTGAGAGAAGCTGCCTTGCTTGGCTGGCCTTCTGTAGTTTTCTACCCTTTGATCCGGTGCATCTCTGAGGCTAACTTACCCTTCCACTAGCATTACTGTGATCATCAAAGACAATGTCATCGGGTCAATCATGGTGAGGTTCAGGCAAGAAACTTGAGTATGTTAGATACTGGATTAAAGTACGGATATAAAAGAACAGACACCTGACACACGTAGGACAGTGCACAGTTTTACTGTTGTATCAGTTGTTTCCTGTGCATCTCTTCTCCCTTTGCCATGGTTTAAAAGTATCAACTCAGCAAACAAGATACAACTTTCGATAAATTGGCATAAATGTTTAGCAATTATTTACAAAATTGCTTTACTTCTATTAGTGTGAAAATCATTGCTACTTGTACACATGATGATGATTGAGAACGACATGTATTGTAACCAGTTCCTGTTTGAATAAAGCAGAGTTTCAAAAAAATTCTAAGGATGCTGGCTGGTCGTGAAACGGGATATTCCTATCTGGTCCTCGTCACTCCTCCATGAGCAAATCTGCAATGGGTCTTGGGATAAGGAAGGCAGGGCCGGACTCTGTTGACCTAACTAGCTTGAGGGTCTGCTGCTCCTCCTTCAAAGTAGTATATGCCAGAGCCAGTCTAAACTCAGCTATCATCTTTAGCCATCCCACATTCCTGAGTGAGAAGGCGGTGGAAAAAAGTGATTATAGTTTTTGTGCTGTTTCAGGCTCAAGTCCATGGACGGGGCACTACTAAGGCAGATTAAAGGGCACTGTTACCGACTCATCAGGACCAATGCAGTCGGCTGGCTGTATATACGAAGGACATCACAGATGCCATCGGTCCGTTGAGATATTGTAGGGGCCCGCACATGACAACCCAGTCTGCCCTGTTAGGCTTTTACCAGTCCTTTCCTGTTCTTTGCTGGTTGCTGAATTGGGATGTTCAGTGTACTCAGGCACAGAGATCAGGGTGGCAGTACCTATGGGGTCGGAACCTAGGTCTCCTAGGCCCCAGCCTGGAGTATTCACTACTAGGCCATGTTACTTTTGCACCACTGAAAATGTGTCCTGGACCTTGGACTCATAGAAACAGACTCTGACGGCAGATAAGGAACGCTTGGCCCACCTAGTCTGCCCATTTCCCTACCTACTGGATAAGCTGCAGATCCTAGTTAACCAACAGACTACTTCTTCCTACCCCCCACAAGAATTGCCTTATGTCTGTCCCATGCATTCTTGAATTCCCCACTGTTTTTGACCCCACGACCTCCTCAGGAAGGCCGTTCCATGCATTCACCACCCTCTCTGTGAAAAAATACTTCCTCACATTGCCCCTGAGCTGTCACCCCACTACCTTCAAATTGTGTCTCCTTGTTCTTGCACATCTCTTTTTCTGAAAGATGCTACCCTCTTGGACTTTGTTGACTCCCTTGAGGTATGTGAAAGTTTCTATCATGTCCCCCCTCTCCCTCCTTTCTTCAAGGGTTTACATTCTGTCCTGTGACAAAGCAAAGGCAGTGCGACATTTCATTTGCAGCATGCCTGCTGTTTTATGGCATGCAGGCTGACTCATGCAGATTCCTGTCATTATAAGTGGGCCATTAAACACTTGAATCATGCTGAAAATAGGCACTTCAAGTATGCAGGCTGCGTTGTCTCCAGTAATGGGGGCCAAACCAACTCAAGTCTTCCCGCCCAAAACTGCATGTCAGCCCAGACACCCCCGCCCAGACTGATACGCAGTCTGGGCTTACTGGACTGCATCCACTACCATTTGGGGCCGACCTGATGTACACTGTCCCGGTCAGAACATGGCCCCAGCACATCCCCTGCTCTTTTGTTCGGCAACAACTAGACGAACAAATTGGTTTGCCAGCATGCATGATCATTAAAAACGCCAGCCCTTACACATATAAGAAAGTCAGTCCTCTCTTATCTCATGTAGTCGAGAACACACCACAACCTGCACATCTCAAAGACTCAATCCAACTAGGAGAGAAAGGAAATTCTGCCCTGGCAGCCCTGAAATTGATCAACTTGCCAGCTGGAATTAAATGAGCAGCTACACCGTGGGTTTGTGATAGAGGCTGTAGTGGTGAGAAAATGGAGTGGCTCTCTGCCCAGTGTCACTCCCAGACAGGCCCAGCCAGTGCTCCAGATAAGGTGAGCACTGTCCTATTTTATTCACCAAATTTTAAGAAATACTCTGACATTTGTTTTGATGAGTACCGATACTCAGCCCAACCCTTGGAAATGTTCCATAGGTACTTCAAAAGGTGCCGTTTTTCCACATTTAAAACACTTTTACTCATCAAAATTATGTTTTACTCTCCTGAAGTCAAAAATGGTGAGTAAATTACTCTTGAATGCCAACATTATTTGGAGCACCGGGCCCGCCCCCCTTCCTCCCCCTGTCCGCATGGATTACCTCGGGACCATGGTTACTTACTGTGATCTCAGAGTCGCCTCCTTCACTGTCTGGGTGCATGGAGGCTCATAATTCCACTGCTGCATTCCAGTTGGGCTGTTTACATGTGGCTGCTGAATGCATTCCACCAATCGGGTCAGTAGTGAGTGGCCGCCCAGTGAAACTCCTCTTCTGGTGGTGGGATTCCTCATCTTACAGATCCTACCATAGTTCCTCTGTTGCTGTAACTACCCCAAACACCACAACAGTCTCCAGATAGAGCAGGAAGGAGGAGAGGGGACTGAAAGCAGGTGGGCCGTGCTACCAGTGCCGATCAGGAAGAGCATGTTGGGGAGTGGAAGGTTCAGGCTGTGCAACTAGGCTATGCCTAACTTCAGCCACATGGGTTTGATGGCTGCCGGCTCCCAGTGCAGGGTAGGTCCACAAATGAGGGCTCCCTAGCACCCAAACACTGCCTGAATGGTGTCTTACCATTCTAGCAGAATTAGGAGAAAACGAAAAACACCAGTAGAATAAAGGCCTGTACTGCTGTTACTGTGGGACAACCTATATCAAGTGCTGCCTTCTCTGTGGAGACAGGAATAAGATGGGGACAATCCACAGGAGGGCGAGCCTGTGCAGCTGTGTCAAAAGTCTACTTCCTGCCTGGCCTGGTGGCGTGGAGGGTTAAGGTGCTGGATGCCACACCTCTCGCCGCGCTGATGACCTGGGTTCGAGCGAGCCTGGACCGCTGGGGGTCAGCGGGGGGGGGGGGAAGAGACGACTGAGCATCTGGAGGATTGCTCTCCTCTCTCCGGGGAAGGGAACTAGTCGTCCCGCCCACTGACTGCCCACTAGTGTTGGCTGGAGGGCAGTATGGGTCGGGAGACTCGGAAGCTGATGTGCTTACATCGGAGGGGAGGGAAGGGAGAAAACTGAAAATGGCGAGGGCTCCATGAACCCGTGATGGCCCGACCGCTCTGGCGAAGTCTGCCCCCACCACCAGATTTGACATACTGGGTGGCGGGAGACTGCCGGCACCCCTACACCTGGCCCTGCCAAGGAGGGGGGAATCCGCAGGGGAACCTCAGGGGGGCAGATTAGCTGGGGGTCGGGCCAGAGGATGTACCCTTCCGAGGGGTGGCTGCAGCACCATGGAGCCGCGGTTGAGGAGCTGAAAAGTAAAAAAAAAACTACTTCCTGCCTCTATGGAAGCCTAGGAGGGAAGATCCCAGTGGAATGACAACCACAGAGAGACAGAACAGAAAATTACTGGCCCTACTAATGTGGGGTAAAATTCCCAAATTTATCGCACAACTTACACACGGTTAAAGATTTATTTCAATTTCCGTATATCAGGGAGCTCAGTGTGCCTCTTCCTAGCAGGATAAAAAATCTCTGCAGTGACACAGATGACAAGTTGCCACCTCCAACAAACTGCTGTGGCCCTGAGAGCCCAGAGGAGAGGCATCAGTGACAAAAAGAAACCCAAACAGCTCCGCATCATTTTTAACTTACTATACAGTATTTTTTTTTACACAGATTTTTAAAAGTGAAAATTACAAAAGACACATTTCTTATGTTGCCTGGCTGTGATCTTTAAAGAGGAACCTTCCATCGATACAGACCCATACCTAATGTATGAAAGACTGCTTCCAGTCAACACTTAACCTGGCACTGGTGCTCAGAGTGCCTTCAGTTACTATTATTTCAGTTCATATCTGGAGATCCTGCAACCCCCTCCTCTCTGCCATATCTTAAACAAATGCCACTTGAAAGACACACCATAACTACTTTGCAGCTGTCATCACCAATACAGTTCACTTCTAGTATCTGTGTAATACCCCAAATTCGCCAGTTGCCGATTTTGTGCTCATCCTGAGGCAAAGTACCTGATAGACCGTCTGAATAAGTATACCAGTTGGGCCAGTGGAATATCTGTAGGGTGCTGCATCCTGGGAGACCAGGGTTTGAGCCCCAGATTCCCATGAGGCTGTCTCGGAGCATCACAGGAGAGAGGACACAGGCTGTCAGGCACACACATGCACGCGCGCGCGCGCACACACACTCCCCTATGCTGGCTGAAGCAGAGTTCTGGAGAGAGAAAGAGAGAGAGTGCCCGAGCGACAGAGGACACCAGCCATTAGACAAACATACAGTGCAGGCACCCGCTTCCACATCCACCCCATGCTGGCAGGAGCCGAGTTCCCAGGGACAGAGGGCGCCACACATTCACATACCCTCATCGGCCAAAACTCAGTTGCTGGGAACAGAGGGCATGGGCCACAGTGCATTCATTCAGAGAGACACACACACACACACACACACACACACACACACACACACACACACACACTCTGCTGACTGGAGCCAAGCTTTCAAGGAGAGCGGGAACTGGTCGGCAGGCATTCACATACACACCCATTGCTGGCCTACCATGCAAGTGACACTGGCATCGGAGAGCTAAGCGTAAACAGTTGAGCCCTAAGCACTGGGGTGAGACACCAGGAGAAATCAAGAGGAAAAATTAAATCATTTTTAAAATAGGCGTTGTTAACCTAACAAAACTGACAGATATAATTTATAGTTTAGACAGAAAAAAAAATTAAAAGTAAAATAAAAACCTCAGACCTCTACAAATTCCAACATTTCCCCCTCCTTGGCCCTCACAACCTCCTACCATTAGACCAATCTCAGTTGACGCTGGGAAATGAGGGATCTGATTCAAGCCCTGAAATCCCACAGGAGTCAGCTGAAGGGTGGGCAGGTGTATTGCAAAGGCGAGGCGTTCATCTCCTCGAGAGGGAAGGCCAGTCAGTATTCGTACACCCCCTGCTGGCCAGCCAAGGTGCAGCACTGTCATTACAGGGATCGAAAATAAGTTTTGCAACCACCAGCCAGCAGGGCTAATGACTGGGAAAACCCACTAACCCCACAGACTTTTCCACTGGCCCAGCTGGTGTACTTATTGAAATGTTGTCTTCTGCAGTACAAGCCCACAGGGCTAGCTGAAGGAAACTTTTAGTAGCCCTATAGAAAATCTACCAGTACTTGGCTAGTGGACTGGTGCCAATTTGGACGGCTGCATTAGCTGGGAATATAACTGCTCACTCGATGGCTTGCTCGCCGGTCAGGCTGGAAGGCAGGGGCAGCCACAGTGACACCAGTCACTGGGGTGGAGGACAAGGGAACCAAGATGGACAGAAAGAGGAAACAACGCTGGCCCGCCAGCACAGCAGCAGCGCAACTGGTGACAGCGCCGACTACCCATGTTCAGGAGCAAAGTCGGGATGAGGAAGAGGAGCAAGCATGCAATGGACTGCTTTCCTTCAGAGGGGAAAGGGAGCATGCTGTGCCTAGTGTAAGCCTGGATCTTTGTGGCAGCCTGGGGCTAGGTAGCCAGAGACTGCAACAGATGAATGGGAGGAGGAGGAGCAGCTGACATCCTGTGTTCGGAAGCATGTGCAGGGCTGTCTTAGGCAGCACTGCATGTTACTTCTTCTGGGGGGCAGGAGAGAAAATGGTGGCTGGGCAGAGTGAAGGACCCAACCTTCCCCAGGCCCCACACCCAGTTACATGGCCCACCTCCTGACAGAGGATGTGTTTCTTGGCCTTCAGGGCTGCCCCCCCCATGGGGTTGGGGAGCCATGGGGATGAAGGGAGCTGATGGCAAGTTCATGAGATACGAGGGAAATGGGGCTAGGAGAGTTGGGCCCCATTGGGGCATAGCCGAAGGAGGACAAACTGAGTAAGAAAAAAAGAGGAAACAACATTCTGACCCCTCAGTGACAGTGACAGTGCAACAGTCTTCTAACAGCAGCAGTATGACTGTATTCTCCCCATCCCCTGTTCCCCCCCCCAATTGCCCCAGACCTGCCCCTTTCTATACCGTCCCCCCCAGCCCAGTCACCTGACTTCCCTGGGACTTATTTTCTCCCCAATGTCCTAGGCTTGCAGGACTATGGCAGGGTGCCCGGTTGCTGGTGTGGGGCCTGCAAGGGACCAGACATCACCCTGCAGCTAAAGTTTTTTTTTCCTCCTTGGTTCTCTCCCCTATACCACACATGTGCAATGGAGTAATACATGAGGTCTGCCTCCAGGAAGACATCCTCAAACGCCCATGCATGGCTGTCTTGGGGTGCCCAGAGTGGACTGCCACCTGGAAACCTCTAGGTGGCAGACACAAGCCCCCCCCCCCGAGGGAAGAGAGCAGTCCTATGGATGCTCAATCCTCCCTCACTCAGCCGACCCCCGGATCACCAGAGTCCGTTCCCGAACCCGGGTTGCAGGCATGGCTGAAGGTAAGGCACTTTGCAGCACCTCAGCTGTCCACACCACCAGGCCAGACAGTATGATGTATTCTGACAATGCAGTGACTTACATTAACCAACATTAAATTTCATCTGCCACTCTTCTGCACACTGACCCAATTTATTCGGATCCTCCTGCAGTTTAGTTACATTCTCAGTTGTCTCTACTGTGTCCCCAAGCTTTGTATCATCTGCAAACTTTGAAATCCATCTCCCTAACCCTCAATCAAAGTCTCTACTGTACAAATTAAACAAAGTGATAACATTCTGACAACGGTACGACATTCTGACATCAAAGTGATGGTACAACAACATTCAAATGTCACAGTGATGGTATGACAACATTCTGATGTCACACTGACAGCAGAACATTCCAACATCACAGTGACGGTACAACATTCTAACGTCAGCAATAGTACAGCAACATTTTGACATCACACTGGTGGTAAAGCAACATTCTGACATCACACTTGTGGTACAGTAACATTCTGATATCTCAGCAATGGTACAGTGACATTCTGACATCACACTGGTGGCACAGCAACATTCTGATAGCTCGGCAATAGTACAGCAATATTTGGACATTGCACTGATGGTACAGCAACATTCTGACATCTTAACAATAAGACAGTGACATTTTCACATCTCAGCAATGGTACAGTGATATTCTGACATCACACTCGAGGTACAGCAACAATAAGTAGTCATTGTTTCCCTTGTGAAAAATCGCTATCTATACAAGAAATATGTACTATAAATTCCCCTTGAAAGAAGACAGGCCGACAGCTATAATCTGGGAAGCAGCTATTGCGGTTAACTAAGGCTACTGGCGTTAGCAAAATGTTAACTGCTGATAAAACAGCTGAGAAATATGGAAACTAGCTGAGTCAGGAGGTGCTGCCCAGTCAAGCTTCAGTATGAACCGACTCTCAGCTATTAAGGCTTGCAGGTCAAGGAATAACGCGTGTCCCCAGAAAAACTTCTGAGAAACAATATTTAGACGTAATATAACTAATAGTTTAAAATGTTATTCTTTAATATTAAAGGAGATCTACTGGGAAGGGAGCTCGGGCCACTATTGCATAGACTGTGGCTCAAGCGCCCCTTCCCCTCCACAGGTTCAGAGAGTTTACGCACCCCAGGGGTTCTGCTGTGGCGTCTAAGGCCAATAGTAGCTGTAACAACATGACATGGGCGGAGGCTGGAAGGAAAAAATGGGGAAAATACCAAGTTGTCATCTAAATGACGGTCACAGGTCCTCTTGGGCCCCACTCCATGTGGACCTCTGTCAGAGGATGGCAAGGAACAGCAGATGGCGTAGCTGTTGTAACCCCAACTTGAAGCCTAGGCAGCTGATACTGGAAGATAATATAACATTTAAAAAAAAAGTTTTCCAAAAGGTGTTGGTTGCTTTTCAAAGGGTCACCATGGGGTTTTGTAGCAGACTTTGACCTTTTTTAGATGCCTTTCGGCAACAAAATATTATAAAAACAGATACCGTAATAATTCCTGTGGAAGCTATTTTAAAAAGCTTTTATGTGAAGTTTATTTTTCACAGTACACTGTAATATATCCCCCCATACTCAGGGCCCCAGACTTATAGTTCAGAGAAGGTGTGTGAATGGCAACTGCTGCAACTTTAGATTTAATGGTTAAAACACTCAGCTAGGAGACAGTATGTTCAAATCCCACTGCAGTCACCTGCTCAGTGCACAGCCTTCAGTAAATCAACTGACCTTCCTGTGCATCAGTCCCCCAGGTGGTAAACACAAGGGGGAATGCAGGATCCTGCTCAAAACAAGAAGCTTAAGCTCAGCTGGGCTATCTGAAGTAACTTAACTAAAAGGAGAAAAGACTCAAAGCAACATGCTCCTCGACATGAGACACCTACCATTATAGGCCGCCTTAAAGGGGACAGGAAATGTGTGCTAATTGGCAGTGGTTTATTAAGTCCTTGTTCTCAGAAATAATATGCATTCCCCTAAATTATCCACATTTGACTGTATCTGAATAAAAAGTGATGTGAAAAACTACATGTTTTATTGTTTTGTTTTTGTATGGGCAGCATCCTGTTACAGTTCTCTTCATGGAACCAGTGATCTGGAGTTTTTCCTATGGCACGGTTTGTGCACAGAATGCTCATTATGAGCTACTGGCCTATCAGAACTGCATTTAGAGTTCTGTGCACAAACCATGACATCGTTAAACTCTACATTATTGGTTCCACAAAGAGAACTGTAACAGAATGCTGCCCATAAAAACGAAACAATGCAAAATACAGTTTTTCGTATCACTTTCTGTTGAGGTACAGTTAAGTATGGATAATTTAGGGGAATGCATAGAATTTCTGAGAATAAGAACTTTATAATCAAGTGCAAATTGGAAACGATTTCCTGACCTCTTCAATTTGTAGCATAAACTATACCAAAATCCCCCAGGAGGGGGTGATCTCTCTCATGCCCTGCTGCATATGGGAGGTGGCACTGACAATAAAAACAACAATTTGTTAGAACGCAGGAGTTGAGGAAGCAGAAAGGAATGTATCTGCCAATCTGTAAGGTCTGCACACTGGTATCATTACTCCTGCCATCACCCCCCCCCCCCCAACTCACCTCCTGAAGCTCTCCTTCTCTTTCTGCACTGTTCCTCCCCTTCATGGGGGGGGGGGGTTACCCCATCTCCCCTGGCAACTTCCGTCCTACAGTATCTCCCTCCTCCTGCAAAGCTGCAAGAGAAACTTGTCTACTGCAGGCTTACTGACTTCCTCTTTTCATCCAACTTCCTCTCCACTTTCCAGTCTGGTTTCCAGAATCACCACTCCACTATCTTCACCCTGCTGTGTGTTACTGACTCCATCCTCTCAGGGATGGATCCAGGGCACACCATGGTGGCCATTTTCATTGACCTGGACAAACCCTTTGATTCAGTGGCCCATCCAGTCCTCCTGAACACGCTGAGCTCTGCCCACCTCTCGGCTTCCGCCACTGAATGGTTCCATTACTACCTCATAGGCAGTCAGTCAGTCAGTAAAGGTAGGAGGCATCCTGTCACCTCCACTACCCATCCAGGCTAGGGTCACAAAGAACTCCATCCTTGGTCCCATCCTCTTCTCCATTTTCCTGAACAACCTCCCTGTTCCAATTCACATATTCACATGTATGCAGGTGACAGTTATCTTCACCTGCAGCCCCTCAACTGCAGTGGTGAAAAACATTCTCCAGCTTGACTTCTAAAATGTCCTACACTGGTTCCTCTCCAACCAAGTCTAGGTCAACACTAAAAAAAAAAAAAGTGTTCATGACCCTTGGCACCAACCAGAAACTGACCAGGCTCCCCCCCCCCTCCCTGTTTCTCCCTGTCTTCTTGACTCTGGATGGTCCCCGAAGTGGTTTCATCCTTCAAGCATCTCAGTATGTGGCTAGGCAGTAGCTTTACTTCTCCACCCACATTGGTGACATTCATGCCAAGCTCCACCCCAAACTCAGTGCCATGTACCCAGCCTTTGATTATGCAGATGTGACCTACGACACCACTCCTTACTCTTCCCTTGCAAGACTGGACACCCTCTGTAATGCCTCTTGTTGGTCTGCCACCAACTCCCCTCCTCAAACTCATTACTGCTCTCTCTTTACTCCTCCCTATCCATCCTCCCCCTATCTTCACGTCGCCAGTCCCACTATGCTGCCTTAATCTCCAAATACTGGTTTGGGTCCTTGCCCTCTTACCTATCCTCATTCTTCTCTCCCATTCCTTCTGCCTCATACTCCCTCTGCTCCAGAGATCCTCGCACCTTTCTTTTCCCCATCCTTCTCATATCGCCTTCCCTCCCTCTGGAAACTGCTCCCCTCCTCTCTCTGTCTTTCCCCTTCCCCAGCTCCCTCAGGCACCAGCTAAACCTCCTTCACACCCCCATCTGCCCCTGTCAGATCTCTCCCTGACCCTCCTCTGTTGGCGCCCCCACCATCCCTGTAGTTGAGCCTCCTCCAGGGTTCTGTCTCACCCTGTATCAGGCTCCTTGCTAGTCCACCTCTGCACTCCCATCATCCCTTCTGCTCAGGTTTACTTTTTGCCCATCAGATCTGCACACTGTACCTTGCTTAGCTATGTTTACTTTTTTGCACTTGCACCCTGTTAAACTGTACTCTGACTGCACTTGACTTTGTACTGATAATTGATAATCATGTACGTTTTATTATATTCCCCCACCTTGTCACACCTGGCAACAAGCCTCGGATCAGTGTACCTTTCCCGGTTACCAATTTTCAATAAATAAATAACTTACTTCTGCTTCCTACAAATGATGGAGGATATAGGATATTGATCAGATATTGATTTGGATTTGGTATGGGTCTGATAATGATCTGAATTTGATATTGATTTGGATTCGGGCCCACTGTGCTCTCAGGAAGAAGGGCTCCACAACAGAGCAGACTTGACTGACCAAAAGGCCTTCTGCTGGCAAATTTGTACATTCACATGTACCCAACAGTGATCTCAGCTGCTGAATCAACACACAAAACAGGACATCTTCTTAGGCTGCTCGAGAACACCCAATGTCACAATCCTTTCTTTATAACGTCATAATCATTTCTCCAGTGATAGGCGAAGATGTCACAGATTGAGGGTTGTTGTATCAGTGTAGACATGCAGCCAGATTAAATGAATCCTATGGGACAAGGCTCCTATTTTCATGTTACTGTGCAGTTATAAAGAAATAGGGTACATACCAAGGGGGGGGGGGTTGTAGAATTCTTTTCAAGGGGGTAGTGCTTTGAAAATAAAATGTCAAATGGTCCCTTTTGAAGCCAGGAATGGGCTAAAACAACATTTTTTTTTCCTTTTTCCCATAATCTATTTCTCTCCTAGTCACCCTGACTGCCCTATTCCAAACAACCCCTTCCCAGCCTCATCACCCCGCTTCCCCAGGACTTACCTTATACCGATGTCCTCTGCCACAGGACTGTCATGGTGCAGTCACCAGTGCAGGGCCTGTGGAGGGTCAGGCTTCATCCTGCTGCCTGGGGTGTTTTTCCACCCGATTTTCACCCTGGGCCCACAGATGTGCAATGGTGTGATGTGACAGCTCCGTCTCCACAGAGACGGCCCCCGTGTCCTGAACATGGGTTCCCCTTCCCTACAGAGTGATGCTGCATGTGCTGCCATCCAGCTGTTGCTAGGTGGCAGGCAAGCAGCACGCCACACTAACCTCCCTCCCCGAAGGAGAGCTGTCCTGGGATGCTCAATCCTTCCCCTCCCCGCCGATCCCCGAGCAACTCGAGTCTGTTCACAACCCTGGGTTGCCACGTGGCAGGAGGCAAGGCTTCCAGCACCTCAGCCCTCTATGCCAGCGGGCCGGTAAAACAGCTACAATTTGCTAACCTATGGGGTAGTGGGTGGTACTCTGCAAGAAAGTTGGATCTGCTAGGGAAAAATACAACCAGAAAATATAAAAAATGTGTCTACAAATGATTCCCTTGAAATGTCAGGGACTTCATTTTGTAAATCAGTTTTACTTTTTTATTTTTCATAAAAAAAGAAATCTTTAATAGTGGAAATAGCCCCGTGGGGATTGAATCACAACAGAATCTAAGTACAAACATTCCTTTTTTTTTTTTATATATACTTCCTTTACTATAGTAGGCCCGAAAGGGCTTAAGAGATCATGTCCATACAAATAGATCATACATCTATTACATAGGTACATAAAACATATCTTGGTGACATCACAGTGCGTACCTACACATTAGCTTTTTACTGAATAAAAGCATACGATGATCTGGTGAAAGTTAACTACACATTCTCAAAGATCTGTCAAATAGTACTGTAAATGTTCTTATCTATTACTGCTCGATGGAGATATTAACAGACTGTACAATGCACTGAATAAAATAAATAAAAAACAACGCGTTTCCTTTCTTATTTTTATAAATTCTTGATGAGAAAGCGAGGTGAGAGGGGGCCCAGCTGTGCCTAATTAGGCATCTAAATTCAGATGAGGCTCATACAAGAGCCATCTAGTCCACCTGTTTTGGTACAAGTGGGTTTGTTGGCGAAGGCTGAATGTAATTCTCTCCATTAAGTGAATACTGTCTACTATGTCTGTTCAATCTGCTACTGGGGGGGGGAGCTCTCTGTGCTCATTTCTTAGTAATGGCCTTCAAAGCAGCCATCATAAGAAACTACTATAAATATGTTGCCTATCTTCCCTGTATCTCCTTTGGTCTAAGACCTAAAACCAGATGTTCAGGGCCCGGGGGGGACTGAAACTGGAAAATTTCCTGGAGATGGTGTTCTATATTTGTCCAGTATTCCTTAAGTATCTGACATGTCCAAAAAATATGAGCCTGTGAAGCTGGGGCGAACCCACATCCCCTCCAGCAGCTTGAACCAGCTGTTGGTGCATAGTGCACCACCTGTGCAGGAACTCGAAAGTACCTAAATCTCACCTTCCAGCCATATTCCCTCCAGAGAGGGGCCCCTGTTGTCCACCATGTAACTTGCCACACTCCAGCCCACTGTTTCACTAGGAGAGTGATCCCCAGGTCCATTTCCCACTTAAGTTTAAGTTTTCCAATAGGAAGGGTCAGATCTGTTAGATACCTTTGATACAACAGGGATATGGCTCCTCTCCCACCCCCTGAAAACCAAATACCACAGAAAGGGGGATCCTCCACCTCCACCTGCAGCCGGGTGTACGTCTTCTGAAGGGTAAGAACATAGTCTCTGATCTGGTAAAATCTTAGATTACCTCGTGGGAGAAGCCCAAATGTCTGCCTGGCTGCCTCAAAAGAAATAGGTTATCTACAGATAAAATCTGATAAAAAGAGTGAAATTCTTTCCTGGCCCACTGTTTAAACCATGAATCCAAGGTGGCAGCTGGGAAGAGGGGGTCATAAGCCCACCATTGAAATTTCCACAATTGATTTCTTATGGGACCATGGGTTATGCCTCCCCTCCATCCCTCCAGGACCATCCTAGTCCCTGTATAACAAGACTCGGGTAACCAGACATCATCTTGGAATAGGATAGCAGGAAGGGGAGGGTTGGCCTGAACTGCCAAATCCATTCTCTTCCAATGAGGATCAAAGCCAGGACTGCCTCATAGGAGAGCCACCTGCAATTGGACCGCAGCCAAGTAGCCCTGTAAATTAGGGAAAACTAGACCACCATGGGTCTGTGGGGCATACATAAGGCCTCTACAAATCCTAGGATGGTCTTTGGCCCAAAGAAATCTGAAAAGCATGCCCTGCCATATGTTTACTCTCTTTGAGAGACCTGACAGGGTACACATTGAAATAAATAAAGTAACCTTGGCAGGGCATTCACCTTCAATGCCTGTGTCTTAGAATATATAGATAAGGGCAGGAGAGTCCATCTCTGGACATCCATCCTTAGTTGGGTAAATCAAAGCGGGATAATTAAGTTCCCGGAGCCAGTGGTTACTAATCCCAATCTTAATCCCTAGGTAACTCATCTGATCTAGGTCCCACCTCATGGGATACTTGTTCCTTAAATCCGGGGAAGGGGTAAAATTGCAACTAAATATCTCTGTTTTAGAGCAGTTTGGTTTGTATCCGGAGAGGGAAGAGAATTCCTCCAACTGCCGAAACAAAGCAGGGATAGAGGAATCAGGTTCTGTAAGGTACATAACTACGGCGTCGGTATATAAAGCCAGTTTGTGTTCAAAGCCATTCAGTGTTATTCCCTTTATATTCCCATTCTCCCTGATAGACTGAGCAAGAGGTTCTATATATAATGTAAAAAGCAATGGTGATAAAGGGCACTCCTGTCTTGTTCCTCTGCAGAGTTTCAAAGGTCTAGAGATGTGGCCATTTGTACAAACATAGGTAGTTGGGGAGTAGTATAATTTGCTTATTAATTGTATAAATTCTGTCGAGAATCCAAACCGGGAAAGGGTTGCCCCCCAAAATCCACTCTATCAAATGCTTTTTCAGCATCAAGACTCATTAATAGTGCTGGAGTAACAGAGTTGTTGACATGGTCAATAAGGTGGGAGGTTTGTCTCAGATTATCCTGAGCTTGCCTACCCAGGACAATTCCATTCTGATCTAGCTGTATGAGATGGGGAAGATATTGTTGTATTCTTTTAGCCATAATGGATGAAAAGATCTTATAATCAGTATTTAAGAGGGAAATTGGGCTATAGGAAGCACATTTGGAGGGGTCCTTTCCCGGCTTGGCTATCACCGAAATCAGTGCTGTGGCCCAGGAGGGTGGAGCCATGCCACCTACCCCCCAAGACCCCAGAGAATACTCTCAAAACAAGAGGCTGGAGCAAGTCTCTAAAACATTTAAAAAATTCCCCTTGGAGCCCATTAGTTCCGGGGCATTTCCCTGTCTTCAGGGCTCCCACTTGTGCTTTAAGTTCCTCCGCCGATATCAGGTGCATCAGCACTTTTGCCTGATCTGGTGATAGGGTTGGTAATTTGAGGTTATGTAGGAAAGATTCAGTCTTCCCGTCAGGTGGAGAGGTTCCTTTTGATATAATTGTTCATAAAACTCCCGAAAAGTCTCAGCTATCTCATTTGTTTTATATACCACTTTCTGATGTCCGGGGTGCCACACGTTCGTGATTGTGGCCCTCGTTCTTTGTGCTCTCAATCTACTGGCTAGTAATCTAAGTGACCTTGGCCCACCCTCGTAGTATTTCTGCTTTAAAAATAACAGTTTCTGTTTTACCTGATAAGCTAATATTTGGCCCAATTCCCCTTTAAGAGTCTTAAGTTGCTGTGCTACAGTTCTGGAGTATTTCTGTTTTTGGATTCCCTCTAATGTTTGGATTTGCTCGCTGAGGGTCTTCCGTCTCCCCTCTCTCTCTTTTCTTCCTTACAGCAAGTTGTATAAACTTCCCCCCAGAGAACAGCCTTGGCCGCGTCCCATAAGGTGGCACATGACACTTCCTGTCCCTCATTTTCTGTTAAAAAACAGTGGTATGTGTCTATAATCTGATCCTGAACTGCCGTATCTTTAAGCAAGGAGACACGGAGTCTCCAAAAAGTGTTTCTTCTAAATCCTTCCAGATCCAAACTTAAAGAGAGGAGCATGATCTGAAAGGAGAAAGTCACCTATCCAAGTATCCTGTACCCTACAAATCTCGTCTCTAGGTAGCAAGAAGTAGTCCAATCTGGAATACATATTTTATGTGGCAGAGAAACAGGTATAGTCCCTTTGTTTCGGATGCTGGTAACGACAAACATCTAAAATACCCAATTCTCCAAGCAACTTATGGACCTTTCTTGCCACCTGATGGGACTTTCTTGGGATCTAGGAAGTGGTGTCCAGGGCAGGATTCAAGGTCAAATTCAGGTCTCCTCCACATACCAAGACTCCCTCCGCACACTCCTGGAGAGGGAGGAAGAACGATCTACAGTCCCCATAAGGGGTATCCGGTGGGAAATACACAGAAGCAAGTGTTATTAATTGCCCTTCATGAAAGCATCTACCCTCCCCATCCACCTTTTCTGCCAGTTTTTCAAAATGAGACTTATATGGAATAAGTACCATAGTACCTCTATGTCTACCCTTTTTATATGAGGAGGCCGCCATCTCCCTAAACCCTAGCTTCAGGAATTTACCGTGCTCCTTCTCAGATAGATGCATCTCCTGTAGAAACACAAATTCTGCTGTCGACTTTTTCAGCTGAGCTAAAATCTTGCTGCGTTTAACTGGACTTGTAAGGCCGTTTACATTATAGGTGCATACCACCGTGCCTAAATTCGCCATTATGTTTTATAACAAAAGATAAAATAAAAGTAAAACAGCAGTTAAGACAGGCTCCTGAGATCTCCCTCTCAGGATCCCCCTTCCCCAAAACAGTGCAATGTGCCTCCATCCTTAAACAACATATTAACTATATAACAATCATCACTGCCAACTGGGCAAAAACCTTTATGGTTTACCATTAAATGACTTCCTAGGTAGAAGATCCAAGTTTATAGGATCTTTGTCTGAACTCCCTTCCCCACTGTGGAAAGGGAATTAAGAGGGGGGATATATTTTACGCTCTCCAAATGAAGGGCTCCCCCTTAGAGCTTCAGTGATGTTAATGATTATTCAACTCCTTGTAGTAAGTGTCAGTAGATGAACCAACTACAAATCGTGAGTGCAAACCGCCCTTGATACTCCTAGTGAAAGGACACCCTGCCTAGTCAGTAAGAGTGTTACTTAGTCAAGTTGTTTCTATCAGCAACATATAAAACTGTAGGCCAATCGACTTATGCATTATAAAACGATCTGAACATACTTTACTAAATCCTGGTCCCTGGCAAAGGAGTAATGGGTAACGCAGTCACCCCTCGCCAGAGGGGCCATTAAGCAGGCCTCATGAGGAGCTCCCAACCATGCACAGGTCCGAGCAGGAAAGCCATAAAAATGAGGATGCTGCATACCAATCAACTGATAACTCCCATATTTGTGGAGTTAGTAAAATATTAGTTTAATTGTGGGAGACCTAGCAAGCACGGTCATAGGCATGTTTAGCAGTTTAAGGGACCGAACCTCAGCAACACATCCCTAAATTGCCCCGAAGCCAAGCTCCGCAAACGGAGGGAAGCTAACCGCCTGCAGTGAGGCCTAGCCCTAAGGACTTCCTCGGGGTGGTTACCAATAAAGGCCCTATAAGTCCCCTGCAATCTAGCTGAAAGCTTTGTTCTTTGTGCCCCACTGACCACTGCTTAAGTCAGATCACCCCGTTAATATTTCAAAATTGTGTGGGTGAGACGAAAATTCTCAGTATGGCTTCTCCACCCGTACCCGGCAGATCCAAAAAGCCCCGGCACACTTGATCCTCACGCGAGGGCCGCCCCCGTCCAACCATCAGACCACAGGCTCTGAAGATACCAAATGGTATACTTTAAAAACTAGTACATCCTGATATTACGAAATGTGTTCAAGTGAATATTTTGTCCTCCATTTTAAATGAGGTTAATCTCTGGAACCCTTTATAAAGTCAGAGTTATTTTCAAGATATGTCCCCGTAAAGTTGAGCCTGAAGCAAATGAGTAAAATATACTATGCCTGAAAGCACTCAGGTAATTTGGGAGTTTGCTTCTTCTATGGCAGTGTCTGTTTCTGGCGCAGTCTGTGTTGGCTCTTTATTCGGTCCTCTTGAGCTATTCTTACTGCATAGGGAGTCCAACAAGGCGGAAGCGGTCATGTTGGCCTTTGAGCCCTGTCTTTTAGTTCCACTGTAGGCCCAGTCTTTGGTCTCCAACTGTCTGCGTTGTGGTAGATTGGCCTCCTCACCCTGGGGTTGAATGCCCACCGATATCAAAAAGTCCCCTGCTTCGCCGGCCCGGTGGCACTGAGGGTTGAGGCGCTGGACGCCACACCTCGCACCACGCCAGCGACCGGGTTGGGCGGACTCGAGTCGTCGGTGGGGTCGGCCGAGGAGATAGGCTGGGCGTCAACGACAGCTCGCCTTCTCGCGGAGGATTCGGCGAGGCCCGACACTTGCATGACCCTGGCGGAGGCTCGAGGAACTGCAAGCTCCATTTGAGGATGGGCGGCCATTGAGCAGCATGGCGTCGGCGGGCGCGCCATGACGTCAGGGAGGTTACTTGCTGCTCGGGGAGGGAGAAGCGCAGAAACAAGCCTGCCTCAGCCGGGAAGATGGGAGGACCATGGCCGTGCCATGATTTGCCTGTGCCATGGCAAACCTCAGACCGTGAAATGTAAATAGCGGGGTCTGAGTCCCCCGCCTCGTCCCCGGCCGGGGTGTAATCCATGGCTCCATGGGGCCTAGGGGTCTGCTTGGGTAGGGTTCCGGGCAGTGGGATGTCCAGTTGTCCCCCTGAAGGGTCGGAGGTGGCAGGCTGGGGAGGAGGAATAAACAGTGATTTCAAAAAAAAAAAAAGTCCCCTTCTGCTTGCAAATCTTGAAAACGTTTCATACCTTCGGACAACTGAACCTTTAGGCATGCTGGATATTCAACGAAAGCATAATATTCTGCTGCTGTAACTGTTTAACCACTGTGAGTACTTTTCTTCTGTGGGAAAGCAGCTGTGTTGTAAAATCATGGTCCAAATACAGCCGAGTGTCCCCAAAATGAATCACTTTTTTTGACCATGCTAACTACAGAATCTCCTCCTTCACTCTATAGTCCAGGAATGCCAGAACTACCAAGCGTGGTTTCACCTTGGGGTCCCAGGGCTTTGGGATCAGGGATCTATGGGCTCGAATTATGTTTAGAGCTTTGTCTGCAGGAAGATTAAGAATCTCGTGGAGAAGTAAGTTTATGAAAGCGGTCATTGCGCCAGTCTCCGTGCCCTCAGGGAGCCCATGAATCTGGAGGTTATTCCTTCTATTTCTGTTCTCTAGTTCTTCTAGGCGTGCTTAGAGTTGTTGGGAGCAATGATGTAAGTCCAGAAGGGCTTTGTTATGTACATCAGTGGTAGTGGTATAATCCGTTAAGGTTTCCTCAATTTCCCCAGCTCATTTGGTTAATGTGGCAATTTCTGTACATTGGTCTGAGACCTTAGCTTCTAAATCGCTGGAGTGTCTGATTAATTTGTTTCAGGGTTTGGCAAAGTTCTCTAGATGTGATCGTGCACACAGATTCCTTCCTTGGGGTTTCAACACTTTTGCCCGAGCGAGAGACTACGAGTTCTGGGCCCTCTCGGTGTCATTGAGCCAGCATTTTGAGCTTTTACTTGCTTGATTCGTGGAATTATCCCTCCAATGATGTTTCGGAGGCATCAGATAATCTGAGATTCGTCCTTTAGTCGACAGGATGATGGATTAAGGTTTAGATGCCCGTGGATTGTTATGTCGATTGGCGGAGCTCGCTGCTTATGTTGCCATTAGGTGGGTGTCCTAACCGGAAGTCTAAGTACAAACATTCCTGATTCCAAGTGCGTGATATAGAGATGTGAACCCTGAAGTCTGCATTCGAATCCCACAACTCCCACTTTACTCACTGTGTGATTTTGAGCAAGTCATTTAATCTCCATGGGCTTAACCTTTCTGTAATCTCCCCCTAATCTACCCCTGCACTATCTGAGTCTGCCATGCACCTAAAATGACAGCAGAATTCTCTACCCTCCCTCTACTGGACTGTAAAGTGCTTTGGGCTGCAGTTAAAAGCACTGTATGGGGGCGTGGCTCAGCATACGAGGAGAGCAGATGCCCCCAAGAACAGCTCTGAGATTCTTTCAATTTTCTTTAGAATATGGGCAGACTAGGTGGGCCAAGCGGTCCTTATCTGCCATCAAATTATTTGTATATTAACCAGTTAAAACCACCACAATTTTACAGGAATCTCCTGCTTTCCAGTTGGCAGTGTGAAAATGGGCAAACCTAAAAACTCTGCAGCTGCAGAAGATTCTTTTCTCAAGCCAAAACCTGCTCCGATGAAAGACACCAGGCCGCAACACCATGCGGCAGCCTCCACTTCTTCTGCTACACAGCGAACAGTAGTGAAGTTACTCTTGCTACAGTAAATACCACACTGGGGCAACTTGTGGAGACAGTCCAAGAGATGGAAAAAACAGACAACCTTTTGCATAGAGTCTCAACCCTCAAGACAAAAATGGACAATTCAGAACAGTCAGTGCAGCACACAGAAGGGCCCTACTTGAAGGTTCAAGATACAACACAGGACCGATAAAACAAAATACCCTTCTGCGTCAATGTCTTGAGACTCTGGAAAATAAGGTGAGGGAAAGGAGTCTTGGGGTGGTTGGCTTGCCAGAAGGGTGGAGGGTAAGGATGCCACCAAGTTCACCCAGGTGTTAGTCCCACAAATGTTGTGTCTCACTGAAGCCAATCACAGTCTATCAGTGGAAAAGACTTATTGTCTAACCCTCCCGAAGAGCAACAGCAGACTCTACCATGCCCCGGACTTTTACATAGTGTGCATGGGGTGGATAACAGGTACAGGGCTCTTGCAATGGCATGAAGAGTGCACACTTTAGGGTATGGCAATATAGCCATTTCTCTGTTCACCTATCTCTCCTATACCACCAGACTCTGAAGGAAGAAGTTCGGCCGAGGTGAGGGGGGTACGTTCCTACACTTGAGGTATAACACCAATCGCTCCTAGTACCTGCAAAGTTTTGGCTAATGTGGAATGTACAGATTCACCTTTATAATGATCCAAAAGAGAGCGCTTGAATAGTGTAGAAAATAGAGAAGGAGACGGCAGTGCAGGCATCGGACGAATCGGATGATTCTGAACTGACCTGAAGGGTGAACATTCTTTCTTAGACTACTAATAACCTACAATTTGCAGGCAACCGGATGGAATAACTTGTTCATTTGGTTGCCGTATTAACATTTCATAGAAACATAGACTTTGACGGCAAATAAGGATGGCCTGGCACACCTAGTCTGACCATTTCCCTACCTAGAGGATAAGCTGCAGATCCTGTTTAACCAACAGCCTATTTCTTCCTACCTCCCCACAAAAATTGCCTTATGTCTGTCCCATGCATTCTTGAATTCTCCCACAGTTTTAGACACCACAACCTCCTCAGGAAGGCTGTTCCATGCGCCACCACCCTCTCTGTGAAAAAATACTTCCTCACATTGCCCCTGAGCCGTCCCCCCTCTATCTTCAAATTGTGTCCCCTTGTTCTTGCACATCTCTTTTCTGAAAGATGCTACCCTCTTGGACTTTGTTGATTCCACTGAGGTACTTAAGCGTTTCTATCATGTCCCCCCTCCTTTCCTCAAGGGTATACATATTAGCTCCTTTAGCCTCTCCTCGTATGGCTTCTCTTGCAGACCCTGCACCATTTTAGTTGCCCTCCTCTGAACTGCCTCCATCCTACGTCCTTGCGGAGATGGGGTCTCCAGAACTGGACACAGTACTCCAGATAGGGTCTCACCAACTGTCTGTACAGGGGTATAACAACTTCCTGTTTTCTGCTGGTGATGCCTCTCCCTATACATCCCAGTATCCCTCCTACCGCCTTCTCCACATTGCTTGCCAACCTTAAGGTCATCTGATATGATTACCCCCAGGTCCCTTTCCATTTTGTTGTTACTATCCCCATTGTATAATCTTCCCTGGGTTTTGTTTCCCAGGTGCATTACTGCACTTCTTTGCACTGAATCCAAGCTGCCATACTTCTGACCATTCCTCCAACCTTGCCAAGTCCCTTCTCATCCTTTCCACACCTCCTTGTGTATCAACCCTGTTGCAGATCTTTGTGTCATCTGCAAAGAGGCATACTTTTCCTTCCAGTCCCTCTGCAATGTCACTTATAAAGACATTAAGAAGGACTGGACCCAGAACTGAACCCTGCGGTACCCCACAAGTAACCCCTCTTTCTTCAGAGTGGACTCCATTTACAATTACATTCTGTGTCCTGTTGTTCAGCCAATGTTTTACCCAGGCTACCACCCTGAGACCCACTCCAAGGCTGGTTAATTTGACTACTAATCTTTTGTGTGGGACTGTGTCAAATGCCTTGCTAAAGTCTTGGTAGGTCATGTCTACAGCCCCTCCCGGTCTACTACTTTGGTCACCCAGTCAAAGAAATCAATTAGATTTGTCTGACATGACCTTCCCGATGTGAACCCATGCTGCCTTGGGTCCTGTGCCCCACTGGCCTCTAGGTACTCAACAATTCTTTCCTTTAGAAGTGATTCCATCACTTTCCCTACCACAGAGGTCAAACTGACACGTCTGTAGTTTCCTGCCTCTGTCTTGCTCCCACTTTTGTGAAGGGGAATCACATCTGCCTTTCTCCAGTCCTCAGGTACCACACCATCCTCCCATGATTTGTTATAAAGGGTAGCCAGTGGTGTCACTAGTTCTCTGCTTAATTCTGTTAGAATTCTGGGGTGAAGTCCATCTGGCCCCATTGCTTTGTCCACCTTCAGTTTTAGAAGTTCTTTCAGAACCCTTTCTTCTGTGAAAGGACTGGGATCAACCCCCTTTCCAGAGTGCTTCTGTTAATTAGATTAGGCACCTCTCCTACTTCCTCTTTTGTGAATACTTAACAGAAGTATTCATTCAGTATCCCTGCTTTTTCACTGTCACTCTCTGCCCATCCACCATCCATTCTATTCAGCCTCACTAACCCTCCCTTTGTCTTTCTACGCTCCCTGATATACCTATAAAAGGTTTTATTCCCCTTCTTAACCGAGTTGGCTGTCTTTTCCTCAGTTTGAGCCTTTGCTATTCTGACTACCCTTCCTGCTTCCTTCTGCCTTAACTGGTACAGTTCTCTGTCCTGCTCCTTCTGTGTTTCCTTATACTTCCTAAATGCTATCTTTTTCTCCCTAGCCTTCACCGCCACTTCTTTTGAGAACCATAGTGGCTTTTTCTTTTGTTTTGATTTGTTTATTTGCTTCACACAAAGGCTTGTTGCCTCTGTGATGGCAGTTTTGATATTTCCCCATTGTTGCTCCACCCTCCTTCTAGCCTGTTTGCTAGTGCTTTTCTAAGGCACTCTCCCATCTTGCCAAAGTCAGCCCTCCTGAAGTCCAGAACCCTCACTTTTGTATGGCTTGACTCTGTAGCTGAGTTTATCGTGAACCACACTGTTTGGTGGTCACTTGTTCCCAAATGGCTACCCACTTCTAGATCTGAGATCCTCTCACTGTCCCCATTTTAGAGTACGAGGTCTAAGATTGCTCCCTCACGAGTAGGTTCCAAAACTAGCTGTCTGAGGCATGTCACCTGAAGGGCATCAAGAATGGCCCTGCTTTTGGATGTGGCTGCAGCAAAGGTGCTCCAGTTAACATCTGGCATATTAAGGTCCCCCCATCAACAGTCTCTCCCCTTTCTCTGCCATCCTAAGTATGCCCTCTATCATATCCTTGTCCATTCCCTCCCCCTGACATGGGGGTCTGTATACAACCCCTGTGCGGATTGTGGTGCCATTTCCAGTCTCTAAGGTGACCCACAGTGCCTCCTCTCCTGTTTACTCTTTTGTTCAGTTGCTTTTGTCCCTTCCCTTACATAGAGAGCTACTTTCCCCATCTCTTCTACCCTCCCTATCTCTCCTGTAGGTTGTGTACCCTGGTATGTTAACATCCCAGTCATGGTTCTCTGTGTACCATGTTTCTGTGACTGCTACGATATCCAGGCATCTATCTTCCATCAAGGCCACCAGTTCAGGGAGCTTGTTGCCCAGACTATGGGCATTGGTACTCAGTACCCTCCATTTCTTGATGGCCTTACCCCTTCTTTTTGCCCCATCCCTGTCCTTATTGAGTTTGTCACTTTCTCCATTTACCCCAGCACTTCTCCCTATTGACATCTCTATGTTGGTGTCTACATCACTTAGTACTCTGATTTTTTTTGGGGGGGGGCTAGGATTTCCTTGCTCCTTTCCAGTGCCCCCCTCCTTGGCTAGTTTAAATGCTTGTCAATGAAGTATTTAAACCTATCACCGAGGATCCTGGTTCCCCTCCTGGACAGATGCAGACCATCACACCAGTATAGGCCTGCGTCTGTCCAAGTGGACCCCCAGTCCCCAATGAAGCCAAATCCCTGAGCTCAGCACCAGTTTTTCAACCACTGATTGAATCCCATGGTGTGGACCACCCTAGCCTCATCCATGCCGTAGACAGACAGCACCTCCGAGAAGGTTACCGTGTGTGCTATTTGTCTAAGGCCCCTCCCCATCTCCACAAATGCTTCTTGCACTACTCTAATCCCTTTCTTAGCCAGGTCATTTGTCTCTAGGTGTACAGTGACATCCAGCTCCCTCCCCTGTGCAGCTGCTTCTGTGATCCTGAGGATTCGCTCCCTGTTCCTCCAAGCCATGGCACCAGGCAGACACCTTGCCTCCCTCTCCCCTTCCTTCCCCAGTTCTACCTTCCTAACAATGGAGTGCCCCACCAGGAGTTGTTTCCTTCCCCTGTGGGGTCCCATGCCACCCTCTTGTGGGTCTCCTTTGTGGAGGTTCCCAGCATCTTCCTTGGTCTCCACTATGGGTGCCTTCATAGAGGAAACACACTTTTCAGAGCGGCATAGAAATTGTGAGGAGGTACAGCTGGAGGATGCCTCTGTTCCCACCCTCACCCTCCTTGAGCCCACTGTGGTCCAACGCTCCTCTTTCTTGGCAGCCTCTGGGGCAGCGGCAGTGGCTCTGGTGGTCCCTGGGTGGGAGGAGGTCCACAAATCCTGGCCAACTCAGCCTGGAGATGAGCAACCTCCTCCCTCAGCCCAGAGAGATGCCTGCAGATGGGACAACACTGCATCCTCCAGAGCGTCTTCAGAAGACTGCTGCTCCACAGCCACTGCACTGCACCACTCCCATCATGTCTTTTTCTGGCCCCTAACTGTTGTTTGGAATACTTACTCTTTCCTCTGTTTATTTTCTTTTTTTTTTTCTTCCCCTACTTACTTACTGCCTCTGTGCCCTTTTAGCTCCTGATCGTCCTGTTCTAAGACAAGAAGTTCCTATATTTCTCAGTGGTCTCTTTACTTGCTCAGAGTCAGACCTCCAGCAGCTAGGTGGGATGGAGAGCTACTCTTGCCCTTCTAGGATGGTGAGTCTTTGGTGGCTCTGTGATCACTCACTTCCTGCTCCCAAACAGGAAGTTCCTGTTGTCAGTTAAATCCTGTGCCTATAAAAGTAGAACTGGTTTAGGGTGGAGGGGAAGGAAGGATGGCAATATAGTCCCAGTAGAGAAGTTTAGTTATATCAGTAGCTCCTTCCTCCTGGTGTTTTGTCTGTTCTCTGGCAGAAGCCATCTAGGGCAGTGCTTAAATCTGGTTTTAACATGGCTCCTTCTAGCTAAGCCACTCCCCCTACTTTGCAAATCTTTCTACACTTAGTTAATTTCACAGATAACAATTCCCTTCTGACACCTGTGACAAGCACCTAGATAAGTACACAGATAACAGATAAAAATTTACTTCAACTACCTCTGAAAAACACACTAACTCTTTTTTTTTCAACCCTAAACTGAAGGTCCCAGTATAAGATTTCTAGTTCTTAGACCCAGTAGAGAAGTTTTAGTTATACCAGTAGCTCCTTCCTCCTGGTGTTCAGTCTGTTCTCTTTCATTGCTTGTTTGGAACTGCTGATGTAACTCCCAATTTTTTACACTCCACTAGGCTTATGGACACTGACTCTCATTAACCGAAGTACTCAGAGACTTTTTTTATAAATCTTGTCATCATGCACTCAGATAAATTTTTTTTTTTTTTTTACTTTGTTTATTCTCCTCGGCTGGGGGGGCTTGTACCTATGGGTCCCCACATCCAGCTGTCTCCTTGGCCCCACCCCAGCCAGAGCTCTCTGACTCCTATGTCCTACCCCTCCTAGCCACATCGTGGTGGGTACTTCCCCCACACACCATGGAAGGCCCGGGGAGCGGACACCAGGGGAGCGGACTTGAGTGCATCTGACGCAATGCCAATGGATCAGCTTTCACTGTGTGTGGAGGCTTTCTGTATTTGGTCTCCCCCATGGCATGGGCTGTGCATCAGACGTCCGCCCACGCCAACCCACAGCTGATCGCGGCATGCACCGACCCCGAGCCGCCACCAGGAGCCAGTGCGCCCATGGTAATCTCTTCCCACCCTCCCCGGAGAAGAGCAGTCCCTGGGATGCTCAATCCTCCTGCCCACCAGCTGAATCTCCAGCACCCGAGGTTCACTCCCAACCCTGGGTCGGTGGCGTGGCACATGGTGTGGCATCCAGCACCTCAACCCTCAGCACCACTGGGCCAGCATCAGATAAACGTTTTAAAATGTTTTTGTTATGCCTGTACTGAACAGGTAGAAGTTTCTGGGGGGTGCTGCTGGGCCAGATCTTGCCATTCTATTACGGTTAAAGGAGTAACTGCGCATAGTCATTTAAAACGGCGGTTCCCGTCCCAGAAGCACCTCAGCTAGGAAGTGTATGGCAACCGTTTCACTCCAGTTGGGGATCAGGCATGCCATTATCCCTTGACTCATCTCTAGAAGTACTGCTAGGTTACTGGGGATGGGGAGCATGTCAGAAAACCACATTTAACGGGTTCTGATGAAAAGCTTTTCATAGAATGGGACTGTTTAATGTTTATAGTTAAACAGAACATTTCAACTCTTTTTTTTTTTAATCTTTGGGATCTCTCTTGGGAGAGGTCAACTTGTATATTGCTGCAAAGTTCTATTTAAATGAGGGATATTAAGAGATGAACTACCCGTTTTGTACGAGAGAAACCGGTTCTCTATCCTGACATTGCTATCCCTAAAAAAGCTCTTGTGACATATGCCTTTTTTACTCTCAAATCCTATATACTGTTTTATATACTTCCCCCATGAGTAACACATGGGAAGAGTCCGATATCTCCGTTTTAGGCGGACTAAAATGTATCACTACAAGCTTGTTATCCTTCTGTGTGCATCAACTGTATGTCCTGTTTACAAAATTGAGAAATAAAGCTTACAAAAGTTTAAAAATAATACACTGTATAAAATCATACCCCTTCTTTTCCTAGCAAAAATAAATAAAAAAAATATTTTCTTGGTTAGTAGTGATAGTGCAGCCAAGTCACAGCTGTGTGGGGAAACTGGCACTCTTTGTACTGAGAAGGATTACCATTTTCACAGATTACAACAGAAGGACTTTTCTCAACTAAGGGCTGACATTAAGTTTGCAGCCACTGGGACAGGATGGCTTACGGGTCTGACAGTAGGAACCATTCACCTCTAGGTCACTGCTTTGAATCGACTAAAGATCACCAGCGGTCAAAAGCCCTGATTATTAGATCGGCGTTCAGTGGCCTACGTGAAGTGAGTCGTGGTGGTACTCAGTCCAGTTCCACGTGGGAGGGATTCCACATCACAAAACCACCATCACAGCTAAACTGGTAGCCAAGGATTGAATAGGCACTGGAATCTGAACTAACCTCTCAGCTATGTGGCAGTCCCTCCATGGCAGGGCTGAGGCACACTGGCAGGGCTGTGTGGGAAAGCTTGCACTGATCCCCCATGCTGTGCCCCTCACGTGGATAAAGGACTTCAGTTTCCAGTGCTATGCATCCAGCCCCTTCTACGAGTACTAAAATAACTACAAAAAATGTTATGCAGCCGCTAGCCAGCAGGGCTGAATAGGAAAATACACTGGTCATCACAGACTTTACACTAGCCCAACTAGAGTACTTGCTGAGTTATCCCCTCAAATACAAGCCAACAGGACTCCTTAAAAGGAAGCATCGTCTCAGTACAAAAAACTACCAGCATTCGACTTGTGGACCAGTGCCAGTTTCGGACCCTGGTTAGATGAACAGAGGCAGTTTCACATCTCCAACACCAAAGTGCAGTGCGGACATCCGGTCTCACCAGTCCCCATTCCGGAGATAAAGGAACACAGAAAAGAATAATTTGTTTGCCCATTTCCAACTGGTGCTTCTGTTTTGCAACGGTGCACATGATTATATTTCTGCCTTTTCATTTTTAGTAACAGAAGGCTGACCATAATTGAACTGCAGCATCTGCAGAAATTGGTGTCAAAACAGGAACAATCCCTTCCCTTTACTTAGAAACCTGCGAGGAGATGGGGAATCCTTTCAAACCAAGCAGTGATCATTGTGTTTTAAGCTTAAAAATACAGATTTCTACTGAAAGAATTTCACAGTACTCAGAACCAGTAAAACCTTCAGACGAAGAAAAGAAGAGAGCAACAAAAGAAAAATCTTTATATGTATATATATATATTTTTTGTTATATAGTTCAGCAATAGTACATAAATAACTTCACAGGTTACACAATTAAGCCATCAGCTGATAATCTGCGTGATAATTGTGCTTTATACTTAACATTTAGATTTTTATTGAAAGACTTTCATAGTCCATAAAAGCAAAACAATTTCAGATGAAGAGAAAGCAAGGGAAAAAAAATCCATATTTTCTGAAGCCTTCAACGACAGTACATTAATAACCTCAAAGGTTATACAATTAAGCCATCAGCTGAACAATAAATTGACATATACCAAGATATATTACCAGGAAGCGAGTCATTATTTCATAAAGTGGGCGAAGGCTGTTTGCAAGATCAATACTCAGAAGACTCCAACCTACCCATCCCCAAGATTTTCAGTGCAAATCAAAGACTCATTTAGGCCAGAAACATTATTATGTAGATCCTCAGATTTTGAGGGTGGGGGGAGGATTTTCCTGGAGCGAGAGAGAAAATTCTTTTCTATTTTTTGCTCCTTCAAAAGCTTAAAGCTATAGTTCACATTACTTGAGGGGACAAAATGGCAGCTGCAGCACTTTTGATTAAGGGAGTGATGGGGCAGGCTCATTGGTGCAGCAGGAGGGCTATTACTTGTGAAGCTGGCGATCTGTGCACGGGAGTGAGGAGGCGACATCGAGGGCCAGTGAACGGAGAAACATTGAGTGTCCCATGGACAGCTCTCCTATATTGGGGGTGGAGTGAAGACATGGTAACATCACAGCAGAAATGCCACACAGGGGTTAGGTCGACAGATGCCAGCATATAAGCCTGCACCTCAGAGAGATAACTGGAAGAGAATGTGCCAGGTCAACCTGCTACATGCCAGCATCCCCTGCAGACACTACACAACTGACAGGGCAGACCGCCACTGCACTGTGGTCCTGGGTAAGTGTGGATAGCTATGAAGTCTCTCAGAAGGTTGTGACAGGGTGGGGAGGCACCGCCAGGCACAACATGAGGGGCCAGGAAGAAAAAAGCAGAAGTGAAAAAAGGGAGCGATGGGGTTCCCATACTGAACAACACTACTCCACGCTTAACACAACTTGGGTAAAATCGTTTGACCCCAGTTACCATTCATTTACAGTAGCGTGATTCAGTAATGAAGCCTGATTGCTCACTTACTGAATTGAAAACTGCACTGTCCCCCCGAACTGCAGCTTTAAATGTGTTATAGAAACAGAGAAACATTAAATATGTCATCAGACAAACTGTAATGATAAAAAATGTCTAGGTGGACTATTGGGGCAGGGCTCTCGGAGGCAGGGGGCCCTGCATCCTTGACCTGCCTGTAGCCGGTTGCGGATGCGTGTTCATCAGTGAGTTGTGTCCCTGGAATATGCTGTCTGCACTTCAGGTTGGCCCCATGCACAGGGCAATAAGGGTGTGTGGGGGTACTCTGCACACTGACAGTCTGGGTTCATGCCTTAAGTCCAGAACATCAGGAGCCGTCTTAGCAGTGCTTCCTGGCGGTGGTGTGGTAACCACATGCTGTCTGGCACCCCCACCCCTCAAAGTGGCCGAGCATCACATACATGTCTATGTGTGGGAGTGGCAGAACGGGGGGAGAGACTCTCCCTGACTATGCCTAACCCTACTGACACCAAGCATGAAAACCAACTCAGACTGAACCAGATTAAGCTGTTGGTGGTATTTTTAGTGAATAAGGGACATTTGGCCATGACACTGGAGAAATTCCCCAACTCTGTTCAAGAAGTGCCACGGGGTCTTTAAAAGGAAGCATCAGAAAACCTACAGAGTACAGCAGCTGCTGCTGAAATGCCCGATTAGGGCTTATAGCAATAAATGGAATTTTTTATTGCCTGGGGCTGCTACATTTATTACTTTTAAAGAGACCCACTAGGGTAAATGAAACTACCCCTACACCTGATGTATATAGGTGCTGTACCTCAGGGAGCTGCTTCTAATGTAGAGCTTGCTGAAAATAATCAATGTATTAAAAACCGGTTATGCTCATAAATTAGAAAAAAACCGGTCCCAAGGACTTTCCAGTTTCTGGTGCCACCCACACTCCACCCCTGCACTCTGCAAAGTTATGACGTGACATGGGCAGCACCTTTTCATTCTTTTTTATATTATAATGGCCATTTGGTGATAAAACATGGGCACTGGTAGACTAATGAGGCCCTTGTTAGTCAACTAGTGCCCACGTTTTATCACCAAGTGGCCATTTTAATATGATTAAAAAAAAAGATCGAAAAGGTGCCGCCCACAGACTATAATGGAGCGAGTCCCCACGCTCTCCCTAGCATCACGTCATAAACTTTGTAGAGCGTGAGGGCAGAGCATGGGTGGCACCAGAAACCGGGAAGTCCTTGAGACCCGTTTTTTTCTAATTTTACGACCGTTACCAGTTTTTAATACACTGTTTATTTTCAGCAAGCGCCACATTAGAAGCAGCCCCTCTATATCAGGTGCAGGGGCCGAGGCTGGTAAGTCTCTTTAAAGAGCCACACTGTCTGGAAAGTCTGCAGAGCTGCCCACGGCCATCTTGCACCTCCCACGTAGCTTCCAGCACATGGATTATGCTAATGAGGGCTTCCAACTAATGGCAGAGTTGGTAGTCCTAATCAACATAATCCGCACAACAGAAGCCGCTTGAGGTGTCTGAGATGGCTGTGCGTGGCTCAACAGGCTTAATCTGGTTCAAGGTCATTTGGCATTCATCTGTATCCCCCTTCCCCCGGGTCGTGCCTGAAAATAGGCGGGAATTGTCTAGTGCACTTACCTGGTCAACAAATACAAAATAAATAAATAAATTATGGACAGTGCAGTTCTTTTAAAGTAAAAACAGAAATGTAGCGGGTAATAAATAAATTCCATTAATTGCTACAAGTACTAATCAGGCGTTTCTGCAGCAGCTGCTGCACTCTCTAGGTTTTCCAGTGTTTCCCTTTAACGTCCACCTGAACAACAACCAGAACAGGCAGATGGGACCTCGATTTAACTTCTCATTCTTAAAGATGACACCTCAGGAGTGCTGCACCCCCACATGCTGCAATGTCAGTATTGGAATTTCACCCTCAGTTCTTGACGTAGGGCTGGAACACACAACCTTCCAATCGTCTGGCTTCAGAGGCAAGTTTGCAATCTGCTGAGCCACTGAATGGAATCATCAGTCAGATTCCACAAGGAAAAAATGACCCCAAAAAAAAAAAAAAAATATACGTTTTTGAACTCCACTTGTACTACCCTTTTTGTCTCCGGACAAGTAAGCAACAGGGGCTTAACACTGCTACATTTTGTTTTTGAACAACAAAAACAGCAGCAAAACTAGAAATCAGCATTTAATTACAACAGAAGTCCTAGAAGTAGGGGATGCACGCCGGCAGTAATTAGTTATTTATTTCAAAAGTTTTATCAGGAAAGTCATACTGAGCTGCCTGACCACTTGTTTCCAGACATGTCCTGGGAAAGGGGAAGTAGGGAGTAACAGTGTAAAAAAAACACATCAATATCTCATGACATAAGGCACACAGTAGTGCCCCACTGCTGTACAGTGAAGGTGACAATACACTAACGTGCATACTGAACTATAAAAAGCAGAGTTGGCGGATTGTAGGTCACATGTACAGTGCAGCGTGAGCAGATAACACGAGTTACAGAGCAGAATGGGGAACCCCTGCAAATCTCGGGCTAAAAGGGATGCAATGCACTTCCAGAGGAGCACAAAATTTGTCAGCAGATGAAGACTGCGTGGCCCAGTCAGCCTGCCCAGGTTTTCCGTGCCTACGCTGTCACTTCAGACCCTAACTGATCTCTAGAAACTCCCTCCCCCGTTTTCCTATAAAAAGACTCCTTTGTGCCTATCCCACACATACTTCAAGCTCACCATCATTTTTGCCCCCACCACCTCAACTGGAAGACTGTTCCAGGCATCCACTACTCTTTTAGTGAAGTAGTACTTCCTTACATACCCCCTACATTTTTCCCCCTTCCAGCTGCCTTGCATGCCCCCTTGTTCTTGTGTACCGTCTCTTCTGAAAACGACTCCCCTCCTGTGCTTTATTTACCCTGTGAGATATTTATAGGTCTTGATCGTATCTCTCACCCAGCTCTCTTCCAGGGTGCACATATTAAGATCCCATGGTCTCTCCTCACAGGGCTCAAGATGCAGCCCCTGCACCACTTCAGTTGCTCTCCCCTTCTGGACAGCCTCTACCCTGCCCCTATCCTTCCTGAGATGTGGTCTCCAGAAATGGACACAGTACTCCAGGTGGGATCTCACCAACGACTGAGCGGCAAAACCACCTCTCTCCTTCTGCTGGTGATACTGTAACTCTCCCTATGCACCCCAGCATTCGTCTGGCCTTCCCTACTGCCTTGTTACACTGCCTCACCTCTTTGATGTAATCAGAAATGGTCCATTTCCTGTTTAGTGACTCTCAATACCGCATCCTCATGTTATACATCACCTCTGGGTTTCTGTGTCTTAGGTACATGATTTTGCACTTTTTCATACTGAAATCTAGCTGCCATACCCTTGACAACTCCTCAAGTTTTCTCAGGTCTTTACTATGCGCATATACACACTCAAGAGACATTAACGAGGCAATTTTTTTAACTCCATTTTCCACATTTTAGATAGCCATTCAGAACATATCAAGGCCACTGTTTAACAAGGACCTTGTTAGTTGAGAAGTGGCCTTGATTTGGTCACGATGGCCGTCTAAAAATACGAAAAATGGAGTTAAAAAAACAGCCTCATTAATGCCTATGGAGCACACCCCTACGCTCTCCATATAATGACATCTAGAAATGTGCTAACGCAGGGGCGGTTCTCCATATCAGGAAGTGGAAGGGATCAGCAGCTTGGCTCCACTAAACCAAAATATAATCCCTTCCCTTCTAAAATAGGGGCGTATAAAAATGATTCTAGCACCATTTGAATTGGGGGCAGGTAAAAGTCTATCCGGATTCAGGGAAGGGGGGCAGAGGCGCAACTGCAAAAAGGTGCTTTTTAAGGATAAAGAGCCTGTTCTCAGCTCATTTCCCTGAGTAATAAATAATGCTGAAGAGACGTCTGTAGCAGATATGTGAACTGAGCAGTATCTAAATGTGTTTTCCCCGTGGGGCCAGTAGCTCTTTAACGCAGAGCGGCATGTCACGTTGTGGGGTTAGGTTGCGTACTGAGCTTTGAATCTGTGGCGTTTGGCTGAATATTTAGCTTTGAGATATTCTTTTTTTTATTGTGATGTAAATCTGGAATTGTATTATCACGATAATATAACCAACACATCGGAAATCCAACCCACACTTAATTCTAGACTATCTCATCAGATTCATGTAGTAACAGTTGCTTTGGCTCGGCCTTATTTATTTAATTCTATAAAATACTGAAATTCTTTACCAGATTCTATTCAACAAAGCCAATCTGACTCTGTTTTCAAATACTGTGCTGCAAATTCTCAGAGTAACTGCTCTGCCTATCATACGAGGCATATACAGTTTAGTTGTAAGAACTTGTTACACGTATATAAACTACTGCATTGCTTGATAATTTATATCGTTAAGTGTATGCCTATAGGTATCCAGGTCACCCTTGAAAATGGTCATTTATCAGCCCAGCCTGTAGTGGCTTGAGGCTGTTGGTTCCATTTTGCCTGGGCCCCGCTCCTCTGGGACCCCCCCCCATGCCACTCCTACACCTGGCTACGGTGAGGTGAAGTACCCACCACCCTGTATCTGTTAGTCATGAGTCGTAGGACATCTGCACATGACAATAGTACATACTCAAGCTCCTCCTTTTTTACATCCAATATTACCACTCCCCTGGCTTCCATGAATATCAGAACTAGAGGATGGAGTGGCCCTCTTGGTGGCACGGATCTGGAAAACCACCTTGCTCCTGCTTCCCACAGGCGTGAGAGAGCTCTGTATGGCATCTCTAGTTTGACATGCTGTCTACTAAATCAAACTCTTGATATAGTAATGTAAGAGAAAGGGGAAATCGTTTAAACAGGAAAGGTACACTAAGCTGGAGCTTGTTTCCAGGTGCAATCTGACAGCACAAGGAAGTCAAGTGACTTGCTCAGGGTCACACAGTATGTAAGTGAGGGGCTGACGGGATTCAAACCCACAGGGTTGGAATCCCATCAAAATTGGGAAGCAGTGCACCAGGGCGGTGGGGAGGGCATATGGAATGCTGTGCAAAGACAGAGTTGACAGAAAGGGTTCAGAAAATAGCGACCAAGATGGTGCAAGGGATGCAGGAAAAGCCGTACGAGCAGAGATGTAGGGAATTGGGTCTCTATGCACTAGAAGGGAGAGAGGGGACATGATGAGACCTTAAATACGTCAACAGGATTAACAGAGTGGACATGGGGCATTTATTTCATGGGAAGTTAGGCACCATAACAAGAGGGCATGGGTTGAGATTACGGGGGGGGGGGGAGAACTACAGAGGAAATGTGAGAGTGCGGTTCTTCACTGAGAGGGCGGTTCTTCACTGAGAGGGCGGTAGAGGCCTGGAACAAGCTTCCAGAGGAGGTGGGGGGCCGAGACTCTGGCAGGCTTCAAGAGAGCATGGGACAGGCACATGACATTACAGGGAGGTGGGGTGGGAGCTTTGAGAGGGGAGGAGGAGGGCTAGTGGGGGTATGGGCAGGCTTGATGGGCCAAGGGGTAGTTCTAAGAATCTATGATTCTATGAAACCCAGGTCTCCAGGTTTGCAGCTTGATGCCCTTAACCACTATGCTATACTGCCTCCTAATGTAATCAGACTTATCTTACAATTTCTGTGTTTTGTCTGTAACATTGCTATAAGGTTTATTAACAGAGTTGAGTAGTACACTACCTATGTTAAATGATGATGCTACCCATTATGAGACAAGACTGTTTACAGCTTCTGTAATCAATTCTTATCCACTCATGTAGCTCCTGCTGAAGAATGCTGTGTGCATTTATTCTATGTATATTTAAAACTGGAAAAATCAATAAAAACTTTTATGGAAAAAAAGAACATTGATTTTTATGCCCTTGGGTTCTTAGATGTTTAGCAATTTTTATATTAAAAGAAATATAACATTAACGACCTTAACTCTATAGTAAAGAGAGTACAAAATTCAAGGAACTGGCCACTTTGCAAGGAGAAATATGTTTAATTCCAGAAATTCATCTAACTCATACAGAACATCAAAAGCTGATTAAAGGCTAAATGGGACAGGCATATTCAACTGCACACCAGAATCTAAAAAAAGAAATGAATAGAGGTGGCGATTCTTACCCATAAGAACATATCATTTAAATACGTTTCCCACATGGAAGACCCAGTGGGTGTATTTGTTAACGTTCTTGGCTAACTTAAAGAGATGCAACTCTGCCTGCTAAAGGTTTATGGTCCTAACCTGGATGAAAGGATAGTTACTTACTGTAACAGTTGATCTTCGAGAGAATCTCATGCAGGGCTGGCCCGGTGGCGCTGGAGGTTGAGGCACTGGACGCCACACCTCGCACCATGCCAGCGACCCGGGTTCAGGAATGAGCCCGGGCCACTGGGGGTCGGTAGGGGCAAGAGAGGACTGAGAGTCTAGAGGACTGATCTCCTCTCTCGGGGAGGGAGGGAGGGATTGTCATCTCACCTGCTGATCACCCCCTAGTGGGAGCTGGAGGGCACTGCAGGCCAGGAGGCACATAGCCAGTGGTTGTGGCATGCAGGTGCCTCCACACAGGTGTGCAATCATGCCATCCGCCGGAGGATGAGGGAGTGATGGGGAGAAAAATAGAACACTGGACCTGGCAGGCTGCAGAATAGCCTGGCAGCACCTGCACCGGCCCCTCAGAGTCTAGATGTTGGTCTCGGGAAGTCAACGTTCCTTTGCCCCAGCCCTGTTATGAGGGGGACATGGCACTCATGAGGGACTTTCCGGGAGGCTCACGTGTGGCAGAAGTTGGGGCCAGAGAACGAGCCTCTCTGAGGACAGGGGCCGGAGCCGCCTGCCAGCTCCACCGGGGATAAAAACCTTGATTAAATAAGAAAAAGAAAGAGAATCTCCTCCATGGGGCCAATCATGAAACTATAAGCCACCGGCATTAGGACCACCTGGAATTTGCTGTCTGGGGCCACACCCATCAACGCACCTTGTCAGTGCCTATATAATGTGGGAGTCCCCAGCATTCCTCAGTTTCCAGCCAGAGACAAGATAAGAGGATCAGTAGACCACTGGGGACCAAAGCAACCAGGATTAAATCAGGAACACAGGAGAGGATATGAAAATCTGAGTAAACATGACGAATCAGGCATCAGAGGAGAACCAGCATGAAAAAGCAGGCAAGATAATCACTCATCACCTGATTGGGGGGGGTGGGAGTTGTGGCTCAGTGGATGAGATTCTCTTGAAGATCTAGTGTTATGGTAAGTAACTATTCTATCTTCTTTGAGGACAATGCCCTCCACTGAGCCACATCACGGAACGATCCACAAGCACTACCAAGCACTGAGAGAGGAAGGATGGATCTAAAGACCCCGAGTAAGAAGGCCTTACAGAACAGTAAGGCCAAAGCTGGCTTGTCTACCAGAGACGAAATCCCGACTGTAATGCTTAGTAAATGTATGAACCAGTACTCCAAGTGGCAGCAGCATATACGTCAGCAGCGGACACACTGTGAAAACAAGTCATAGAGGTAGCCACTCCACGGGTGGAATGAACACAGACAGGATCAGGAGGCTGCTTACTGTGCTTCTGGTAGCAGAAAGTAAAACAGCTGGCCAACCATTTGGAGAGGCATACCTTAGAAATAGAGGAGCCCACCATCTTTGGGGGCAAAAGCCAGAAACAGTTGGGATGATTTTCTACGATATTTAGTATGCTCATCCAAGTACAGACGCGGTGTCCTGTGGAAGACCAGCGCATGCAAACAATGTTCCCCACTATTCGTGGGAGTCGAGAAATGAACAGGAAGGCCCATAGTTTGATTTAAGGTTCTCTCAGACATGACCTTTGGTAGAAAACAAGGATTAGTATATAATGTAACATATTCTTGTGGAAACTTTCTCGACCAGAGCATGCAGTTCAGATATGCGTGTAGCAGATGCCACAGCCACTAGGAACAATGTCTTCCAAGAGAGGAAGCATAGTTCACAAGTAGCAGCAGGCTCGAAGAGAGGCACACTTAACAGCATCTAGGATCAAATTAAAGCCCCATACTGGAACCGAATCGTGAACTTGGGAGGGGGGTAAAAGCAAAATATCTCTGAGGAACCAAGGGAGAACCTCAAGTCAACAGCATGGCCAAGTGTAAAGCGGTCCTGAGAACAAGCTGCACACCAGACTATAAAATGTTTCTATTCTTGCAAGTATGGTGTAGACGGTGCAAGTAGGTGTACAGTGTAGACAGCTTCTGTGCCGCCTGTAGAACAGCAGCAACCATCGGGAAACCCCAAAGTAGGAGAGCTCTACATCTTCAGGAGTCAGGCATAGGAGGTGCAGGGACAGAAGATACGGATACACCAGATCACCCTGCTCCTGCATCAGGAGTGCCACCGGCACAGGGAGTAGGACTGGGAGGTTCCACTGCCAACTGCTGAAGCAGAGGGAACCAGATTTGTCTGGGCCAGTATGGAGCCACCAGAATCAGGGTGGCCGGCTGCGGGAGGTAGTCTGAACAGGGTTTATGTAATAAAGGCGAGTCTTAAAGACCGCCTATCACATAAAGCGACAACAAAAGACCCCGTGGTCAAAAGAGCGCCCCATATTGTGGCGACCATCGCAAACAGCGATGATTGCTACAATGCACCCGCACACAGAAACATTCTTTATGTTGAAGTAAACCACAGGGCAGATTACTTTATTTTTGTAAAAAAAAAAAAAAAAATTGTTCTGTAGCCAGACCCGAAACTGGCATTGCAAGCGACAGTGTATTCCACTACGCTATGCGGACAGCTCAGCAGGATCCTGGCACACAGGATCCTATATCCTGTACTAGCAAGGATAGCTCCTTGCTATCCTCGCTCTACAGGATATAGAAATGTTATTCACCACTCGCTATTACTGAGAACAGTATTATTCAGTCGCTCTCATTGTAGCGCTCAATAATACGTGCTCTACATGTGTGCTGCTGTCGGCTCCTCCGGGGGGAGGGGGATCCTTGTCTTGAGGGTGGCCTGACCTCTGGCATCGGCCAGAGGTATCACAGCCCCGGTGCCCCACCATTGGGGAAGCACGACACATGCTGGCACAAGCTGTGGTGTCGCGTGGCATTTCGTGCTTGGGGTGTACTTTCAAATACACCATCAGGAGCAACACCAATTTGAGGGCCTGACTGAGGTCCTACCCTGCCGGCTGCACTGGTCCCTTGATGAAGACTTGATTGCATGGGGTGGGGTGAGGGCCCCCCTGCTGCAAGCCTCACCTGGGAGGTAAGCCAATGCTACATGGGAGGAGACTGGTGCAGGCAAGTTGGCGGGCAGGGGAGTTGGGTACAGCTCTGGGGTGGGGGAAAAACAGAAAAGGAAAGAAAAAAAGAAAAAAGGTGCCGGCCAGAAACACAGCTGACAGAAATATTTTGTATTCCACCACCCAGTGCCAAACTCTCATCGCCTCTCTGCAGAGAGGATGAGTGGACTCTGCCTTGGCAGTTGACGTAACATTCACCGGAATATTGTCTGTATGCGTCAGCAGCTGATACCCTGAAAGGAGGATGGCGAAGGCCTGTGGGAAAAGCAGAACAACCCTCATCTCCGGAGTGCTGCTGTGCAGAATGGTATACAAAGGGGACCACTGGCCCAGAGTTGAGCACCCTAGTATGAACCCAGAGCGTCTGTTGTCATCACCAAGGGAGATGAAGAACAGAGAAAGGGAGATCCCGTCTCGAGGCTGGAGTGGTCCAACTGCCAACCTAGGGAGCGACAGCTATGAGACACTCCAACTCGTCAGAATACAGTGCCCACTGGGCACAGAGGAACCACTGTGGCATCCTCATCTGCAGACATGCACAGGGACAGTCAGTATGGCAGCAGCCATTACGCTGATGAACCACAAAAGGCATCTGGCTGAGACAAAGTCGCTGGAAGAAACCAGCTGAGCATGGGATACCACTGCCATAGCACAGTCAGAGGGCAAAAACACCCGATCCAGCCCCATGTACAGCCCCTATGTACTGGAGGCACTGGCACAGACTGAGAACTGACTTTGCCTCGTTCACCAGCATACCCAACTGACAGACCAGCTCTCAGGTCTGAAACAGGGTATAAACTATGGCCCTCCATGACGGAACCTTCAGAAGCCAGACGTCGATATACAGGAAGACATAGAGACCCTACCGGCGGAGGGCAGCTGCCAGTGCTGCAAAACACTTGATAAAGACACACAGTGCAGATAACAAGCCAAATGGCAAGACACAAAACTGACGGTCCAAGTGTTGGAGCATGGAATGCAAGTTCTTTCTCTAAGACTAGAGGATCTTGATATGAAGTTATGTACCCTTCATATTCACAGCATCCCACCCAGTCCCCTTCCCCTGCCAGTAAGAGGGAGAGGAGGTCTGCAGAAAGACCATTTGAAAGTTTTTGTATCCGATAAATAGATTCAGTCCTTGAAGCTCTCATATGCGCCTTAAAATGACCGGTCCATTTTGGTACCAGGAAGTACCAAGAAAAATAGCCCAAGTTTTTTTTCAGAAATTGGGACAGACTCTACGATCCTTTTGCTGAGGACAGCAGGAGGGCAAGATATCTGGGAGGGTATCAGTTGGGAAAGGGGTTGGGGTGGGGTCACTGGAGGAACAGAAAAGAGCCCTAGGGTGTGTTCTAACTGAACAACTTCCAGGACCCAAGTACAGGTTGAGATCTCTCTCCACTTTGACAAGAAGAAGAAGAGGGAGATGCAGCCTCCCACCAGAACTTCCTGAGACAGTGAGGCTGGAGGAAGCAGAAGGGAGTCAGAAAGTGCTGGAGGCACCACTGATAACATGCACCTTTTGTGAGTTTGGCAGGGGCACAGGGAGGCAAGGTGGCCTGAAACTGGGAATGTTGAGGCCGCTGGAAACCAAAGCCCGGACTGACCTCTGGAGGATCCATGGCCTGGATGAGCACAGGGCAGGCAAAAGGAGCCTCTGTCCCGGCCATGGCGCTGTGGGTTCAAGGTGTAAAGGGATCCTCAGGGTCATTTTTGACAACTGTGGTCCCACAGAGCATTCTCTACATCTATTTTTATTATAGCAGTCTCGGATCATATTCTTTTAGCTAAAAACTCTTTTACAGAGGTTCCATGTCATGAACAGTCAAAACACCACATTATACATATAATCAAGGTGGTGTTACAGGAGTACTAACTTGTACGCAAGACATTTCAGTAGAAAAAAAACAAAATGTACAAAACTGAGTTTGTAAACAGAAGAGGAATTCTTGTTACAGTTACATGAAAGGCAGGAAAATTAATAGATTCAATGCAGGAAACCAGGACAGCCAGAAAGCTTCGTCCAGGTTGGGGGGGGGGTGGAGGTAGGAAGTTGTTAAGGCAGGAGCAGAGTGGAAAAGACGGTTTTATTTATTTATTTATTAAATTCTCGGATTACAAATACCTTTGAGCAGAAACTGCTCGTTACAAAGGTTCCACGTCAAAGGATGAGGGTCAACATACATACATACAGAGGTAGTAAAAGAATGCACAATAAACAGCCAAAACAACTAAAAGAAAAAATAAAGATACTTAGTTATAACATACTTGGAGATAATATTCATATAACGAGCAGCTTGAGTAGGCAGCTAGCTGCGGTAACAATAAGAGATAGAGGGCACCATTGGCAGTTAGCATTGCAGGCGTGCGACCAGGAGAGGAAGTTGACAGGCTAATGGGCCACTGTCCGATGGTAGTGGAAAATGTCTTGTACCAGTGGAGATGCGAAGCAGGAAAGGAGTCACAAAGAAGGCCCGGTGCCAGAGGGAATGAGACTGGGAAAGGGCGGGCTGTGAGACATGAGTGAGCTGGGAGGTGTTTAGAGAGATCTCTGTTCAGAGAAGCAGTCACATTGAGTGGTAGAGGTGAGGTAAAGTTTGAGATTCCTTTTGAAGGGTCCAAGTGTAGTAGAGAAAAGTGCTTCTTTATTGAGGGAATTGAACCATTGAGCAGCTCTATAGATAAAGGACTGCTGACCCATGGAGGTTCGACATCTGGGAACCTGAAAGGTTACAGATTGGGCACCACGCGTTTGAGTGCCACTGTAGGTAGTAAGGAGTGAACTAACACCAGGTGGCATGAGACAGAGTAGAAACTTTTTGGTAAGTAAGCAGGTCTGGTATCGTATTCTGCTGTGTAGGGGCAGCCAGCTGGCCTGTGCATAGAGGTCACAGGTGTGAGTTTGTCGGGCCGCACCCGTTAGTAGTCTACAGACTTTGTTGAGAGAAACTGAGATCCTGCGGAGGGCACTTGTTGAAGCAGAGCCATAGATGGCAAGGCCATAGTCAATGATAGAGGTGACAGAACTGTAGATGGCTAGTTTAAGGGCATCCGCAGGCATACAGTGATTGTGTTTGTGTAGTAGTCCAATCCGTTAAGAAGGAGGTGTATAGGTTTGTTAAAAGATTGGGGGGGTGGTAGAAGGTTTATGAAGTAGCAGGTTGGGGGGGGGGGATAAAGTGCTATGATAATCAGTACTAGACCTAGGTCGCTTTGACTGGTTAGGGGAAGCAGATACACTTCTTTAGACTTGTGAAGTGTGCACAGAGTTTTTATTTAAAAGATCCAATTTTGGTCTCAGTGAGTAGGTCACTTGGGAGGGAGTTGAGCCAGTTTGAAGCCCGGAATCCAAAGGATCGCTAACCTTGTGACGTTCGGCGGAAAGGGACCTTATAGGGAGTGTTATTTGTCCCTCTAGTCAGTGTAGCTGCTGCAGCTGGACAAAGCATGTTCTGAACCCTAACTGGGGCCTGACCTAGGATAGCCTTTTTGGCTAGTAGACATAACTGGTATACCAACATAATAAAAGCCAGCAGAACAGGCCTAATTGTCTTTCGTGTCTGCTTAGTAGCCAGCCTCTAGTGGGCGCTAGCTCCTCCTCCCCCCTCCCTGGCCACCGAGAGGGTCAACTCCGGCTTCAGTACACCCATGCATCTGTCCCACCCCCTCTTAAAGCCCTCCACTGTGCCCTGCTCGACTAGACTGCCATTCAATGCATTCCATGGCTCCACCACCCTCTCAGTGAAGTAATGCCTTCTACATTCTCCCCTGTAGGTTCCCCCCTCCAACTTCCACTCATGCCCCCTGGTTGTGCCCTCTTTCCTTAGCTTGAACATTTCTTTGGTTCTGCCCCTGTTAATCCCCATCATATATTTGAATACCTCAATTATGTCACCCCGTCTCTCCTCTCCTCCAGCGAGTACAGCCCAAGGACTTCCAACCTTTCCTCATAGGTCCTTTCACGCATGCTCCGGATCATCCTGGTTGCCCTCCTCTGAACCCTTTTCAACAATGCTATGTCTTTTATTTTATTTATTTATGTAGCTTTTGTTGACCGGGTAAGTGCACTAGACAAACCCTAGCTATTTTCAGGCACGACCCAGGGGAGGGTGATACAGATGAATGCCAACTGACTTTGAACCAGATTAAGCTGTTGGTGGTATTTTTAGTGAATGAGGGAAATTTGGCCAGGACACCGGGGAAATTCCCCTACTCTTTTCGATAAGTGCCATGGGATCTTTAACATCCACCTGAACTACCACCAATTCAGGAAGATGGAACCTCGATTTAACGTCTCATCTGAAAGACAGCACCTCAGAAGTGCTGCACTACAGTGTCAGTACTGGGATACCAACCCAAGTGCCAGATGTGGGAACTGAACCCACAGCCCTCTGATCTCCCGGCCTCAGAGGCGAGTGTGCTACCTACTGAGCCACTAAGGTGAGGTCTCCAGAACAGCACGCAATACTCAAGATGCGGCCTGATCAAGGCATTATACAGAGGCAGGATCACCTCCCTCCCCCTGGACGTTACTCCCTGGGCTATGTAGCCCAGAATCCTGTTTGCCTTTGCCGCCAATCTTCTGCAATTTTCAGTGTTGTTCATTCTGGTGTCTACCACCACCCCCAGGTCCCGTTCACTCATTGTGGCTTGCAGTGAGACCCCTTCCAGGGTGTATATATGACCTGGGTTTCTGACCCCCAGATGCAATACCCTACACTTCCCCAGATTAAACCTCAGTCCCCACCTCCTTGACCAACACTCCAGGGTATCCAGCTCCCTCTGGACTGTCTCTCTCACTTCCTCCTCGTCAGCCAGTGCTCCCAGTTTTGAGTCATCCGCAAAGATGCTCATCCTACTCCTAACCCCCCTCCCTATATTGGAGCCATAGGCATTGAACAGGTGTGGCCCCAGTACCGAACCTTTGGGAACCCCACTGAAGACCTTCCTAGGGGAGGAGACTACCCCCCAACCACTACCCTCTGTGTTATATCTGTAAATCAGTTTTCTACCCATCTAAGCAACTGTCTTCCCACCCCATCCCACCCAACTTTGTCAATAACCCGATGTGGAGCACTGAGTCAAACGCCTTACTGAAATCCAGATACAGGATGTCCACCGGTCTTTGTTGGTCCAGGGTCCCTGTCACCCAGTCATGAAAATCTATGAGGTTGGTCTGGCATGAGCTCCTCGGGACAAAGCCATACTGTTTTTCATCCATGTGCTCCAGCCTTTCCAGTTACCTCTCGAGCTTCTCCTTGATGAAGCCCTCCATTAGTTTGCCTACCACCGACGTTAGACTGACAGACCTGTAATTTCCCATCTCCTCCCTAGACCCCCCCTTTGTGAATAGGCACCACATGAGCCACCCTCCAACTCTGAGGCACCCATCCTGTCTGCAGAGAGGCGTTGAAAAGCGCCGCTGGTGGAGCTGCTAGTTCGTCCGTCAGTTCCTTCAGAACTCTCGGATGCAGCCCATCCAGTTCCAGTGCCTTGTCAGTTTTCAGCACCCGTAGGGCCTCCCTCATTCTGTCCTCAGTGATTTCTCCCTCCCTAACCCCCCTCAACAAAACACCCATCCCCTTCTAGGCCTGGCCCACCCGGTGCCCCAGCCTCTTCTGGTCCTCTCATCTCCATCTGTCCTCTCCTCTCAGCCGTCTTCCCCCCCCTTCCGGCTGAATAGATCTCATGTCTCCTTCCATAAATACCGAGGCAAAGTACTGGTTTAGTACCTCTGCCTGCTCCCCCGCCTCCTGTGCTCATCCCTCCCCAGTCCTAAACATGGAGATCTGTGCTCTCCCTTTCCTCTTTTCCCCTATGTATCTATAAAATCCCTTTCCACCCCTCCGGATATCCCCAGCCAGGTTTTGCTCCATCCTCACCTTGGCTCCCCTCACCACTCTTGTAACCCTTCTAGCTGTCAACTCGTACTCACCTCGCTCCCGGTCCCCCCTGGAGTGCTTAAAACGTGCGTAGGCAGCTTTTTTATCCCTCACTGCCTCTTGTACCTCCCTGGTCCACCAGCACGGCTTGTTGGCCCTACCATTTTTATGCCTTACCCCTGTACATGAGCCAATAGCCTTCTGCACCCCTTTTTTTAATGGTCTCCCACAAGCTACCAACATCCATGTCTGGCCTAATCTTGTTCAAGCTCCCCCTTAGAATCCTGCCCATGCCCACGAAGTCTGCCCCCCTGAAGTCCACTACTACTGTGCTTGAGCGGTTGTCCTCCCCCCATTATACACAGCAAAAACCAGACCGTGGCATGGTCTCCTCCTGCCAGTGGGCTACACACCTCCAGACCCCTTATTTGGTCGCTGTCTGCAAGGACAATGTCCAGTATACTCCCCCCCACAGTAGGTTCTCCTCAACTGTTGGACCAGAAAGGCATCCTGAAACACATCCATCAGTCTCTGCTCCCTGGCCACCGCTGATGTCATAGTGTCCCAGTCTGCCCCCGACATATTTAGGTCCCCTATGACCACCACCCTACCCTTTCCACAGTCACAGTGTCCCTTGATGTTCTCAACCAATTCTCCCTCCAGGTCCTCATCCATTGCGGGGGTCTGTACACCACCCCTACTTTCAGTCTTTCGCCTCCCCTCGATTGCAGGGTTACCCTAATCGCTTCCACTCCATCTGCCTCCTCCACTACACTAACAATTATGCCATTCTTGACTATCAGTGCTACACCCCCCACACTCTTCTCTCTTTCTCCTGAAAACTGTGTAGCCCTCTAAGTTTAGGTCCCAATCATTCTTCTGGGTGGCCCATGTTTCCATGATCGCTGCCACATCCGCTGATCCCTCTGCCAGCATCTCCTGGAGCTCTGGCATTTTGTTGCCTGTGCTTCTGGCGTTGATAAGGACCGTCCTCCACTCCATTCCCCCTCCATTCTGTTATCCAGGTCTAGACAACTCAAGAACGAATAAAGGTCACAGATAAGACGTGTAGCGCCTAAGACTAGTCTTCAAGCTTTATTCAGTGTTAAGGCAACCCTTTTTCGTGTCGTGTCAGAGGCTGCACTGTAGATGACGTGACCATAGTCTATTACAGAAAAGCCTGAGCTATTTATAATAAGTTTAAAGGTTTCTTCTGTAAGGCAGTGCCTATGTCTGCACAGCTGACTGTTTTTACTATTTGCAGACCTAGCGACCTGATCAATATGAAGTGAGTAGAAGAGGGAGCTATCCAAGGTTAACACCAAGAAATCTGAAGTTTTGGACCATCTCAAGAATTTCATTTTGTCTGTTTCGAATAGCTAGTTTAGATGACTTGTATCTACTGTGTGTAGAGGCAAATAGCATTTTTTTTTTTATAGTTTAACAATACCCTTGCATTAATGAACCAGTCTTCGACATTCTTGAAGCTGCACTGCATTCGCTGTTCCAGAGTAGTGGGGTCAGGGTGACTAGTGTATAGAACAGCATCCTGACTTGACACGCTTGTGGAAGGGGATTCAAAACAAGATTAAAACAGCAAAGGGCCCAAAAGGGATCCTTGGGGAACTCCTGTGCCAATGCACTGGCTATCTGAGAGTGTACTGATGATTTTTACTTGTTCACACCCGGAGAGGTAGCTCCGAAACCAGCACAGTGAGTCCGAGGACATGCCAGAGTCACCTAATTGGGTAAGCAGGAGTTCATGGTTGTCCATGTTGAAGGCCTTAGTGAGGTCTATGAAGGTAGCCCCCACTAAGTGCCCTCGATCAGGGGCGTCACAAATAAATCCTGTAAATTCAATTAGTGCTGTTGCTGTGCTGTGTTGTTTTTTAAAGTCATGTTGCTGCTGGAATTGTAGTCGTTATTTGTATAGATGGTCAACGAGCTGATCATAGACAATCCGTTCTAGAGTTTTAGAGCCAGGGAATAGTATAGAAATAGGCCGGTAGTTTGTGTGAGTTGTCCTTTCCCTGCTTTTGAAAACTGGGATAACTACCGCAGCTTTCCAGAGTTTAGGGAATTTTACAGTAATAAGGGGGAGGTTTAGCATTCTTGTTAAGGGTGCCAGTAGTACATTCAGGATTAGGGAAATTAGCTTCAGATCGAGACGGTCTCCTCTATGCCTGGTTTTGCACAGCACTTGCAGTAGGTTGTTTTTTTTTTTGCTTCAGATGTCATCAGAGTCAAACAGCTGTTTCCCTCTGAAGGGGGCATTGTGGACCGACTGTTGTACATCAGAGACAAAGCCTACAACACTCTGCCAGGAATGGTAGCACAAGCAGATGCCAGAAGCAGCAGCATCTGATGCATCACAGGCAGATCTCAGGAGATGCTGTCCCGCTTCCAAACCATTAGCAACAGTCTGCTAAGCCATCATTCTGTCACGGCCTTCAGGCAGCTTTTCAGCCAAGGTGGCCGTAGACTTCCATGGGCTGTTTTGATACTTGATCGTGTATGCCTGATAGTTAGCAATTCTCAGTCCGAGAGAAGCAGAAGCAAATGTTCTTGTCCCCCCCAATTACAGCAAGTCTCCTCAACTCCCTGTCAGGAGGAGGAGGTGAGCTCATGTGTTTTGGCGCTTTTGACCGATCGTGAGCAGCCATCATACCCAAGTCTTATCTCGGGCTGACAGGAGAAGCAAGGCTTGCTAGTACAGGCAGCATATCGTTAATCCGCCTTCCAAGAAACAACAGGCAGTGCACAAGGTCTGTGCCAAACAGCCAAACTGCATCTTCTAGGGCTGAGTGATTGGGAGGTATAATGACTGCTGGGGATGTAGGCACCTCTAAGAACTCATATAAGAATTCTCCTTTTCAGCAATCCTAGTTTAGTCTGAACCATCTTGAGGAAAGCCTGAATAAGGCGTCTTCAAGAGGAGACCTGGGATTTTTCACACTTTCCTCTTCCATGTATTCTGGGTTATATTCCAGCTCCTCATCGACGTCTATCATCATCGCTAAAGTGTCAATGGGACATGGAGACATATGGGGAGTACCGTCGATGGAGAATATTCCAGGCCCAGCACGACGATGGGGACAGGGAACTCGTGGGTCACCGACAAGGCCGACAGTGGCAGCTCTGAAGGTGTCGATGACAAAACACTGACGATGGAGGCAACTGCATCAGTCATTGAAAAAGCTCCATCATAGTCTGGTAGAGGTGGGGGGGGGGGTCACGATGGTGGAACCATGGATAGGCCATTGCCCGATGGCAGTATGGGTTGCAAATCCCCCGATGGCAGACCCTGACCTTGGTGTCTGTGAGACAACTCTGGGGAAGGAACAGCAGGACTGAAGGCCTTGGACAGGGACTTGTCTTTCTTGGTTGACTTACCTCTTTTCAGGGGAGATAGTGACCGTTCCACAGGAGCAGTCTTTTCTCCATGGTGTTTCTCATTCTGAGATTTTTACAAAGGCACAGAAAGAGATTATACATTTTACTCTCACCCACACAAAGTATTAAGTATATTCTCGTACTGATATGCTCCTCACACAAACAGAGCACCTACACTTTTTGTCAGCCTTGGAAATCCACCCTAACATCCACTTTCCTGTTTGTCTGTCTTCACATATCCATTCCCACTTCCCTCCCCCTCCCCCCAACACCATTTCCCGGAGATTTAATGCTTCTCACTGGAGTGACACAGCATTTAAAGAACATATACAAGCAGAACCAGAACAATAATGGAACATTCATGCACAAGTGGACACCCTGCCAAAACACATCTGGGATGGCTTCAAGGCAATCATTTGAGGAAGCATTATAGCATACTTCTCACAAAAAGGAGATGACGGGAGGAAGGGTGGAATCATCCAATGGAACACTGGACTCACCTTGAAGTATGGCACAAAATCTCCCCAGCCACTGATAATCACACAACTACAAGTAGCCAGATTAGAATCAATGATTTTCCATTTTCAAAAACGGACAATTCCGAATGGCAAAATCTGAAAATATGTGTCTCCCCCCCCCCGGGGTTTTCCCCCCTACAAATTAAAGTTAAATCAGCATGTTTTGTACAAAAAGGTGGCTTAAAATGGAAGGGGTTGCCCAAAAAGCTGGTGAAAAGTAGGGGTGTTCATGAAAAACTGACTCCCAAGTGCTGGTTTTAAAATGATAAATTCCATTTTTTTCCAGTGTGTTACACCAAAAATGGAAACTCACTGGTCCTACCAGACAGGAACTATTATTACACCTTAAGTCAGAGGCGGGTAAAAAACTAGCATTTGTCAATGCCCCAGTGTTTTGCCTGCAGTATAAGCAGGCTTTAAAAAGCCCCAATGCTGTTGGAACAACTCTGAAAAACATATCTAGACACAATTTAGCTTATACTGTAGAACTAATATATTTAGCGTGCCAAAATTTTCGCGGTTTTGGTCAGTGCTAGGTATTAGCGCACAGATAAATTCCCGCTTCACCTTTAACAAAGTCTGTACATTTTCGCGGTTCACTGCTCCCTCTACGACGAGCATATCCACTAATAAGCACCAGATACAGTATCACTGACTGAGCATAGCACAATAATCTTTATGCTCCCCCCCACCATTCACTAACGAGCACCAGCAATCACATACTGCGTTAATCAACTACAATAAACACTTCCCTGTTACTGACGGATTCCTGCATGTTATTTGATACAAGTCAGTGATTTTAAATTGCTTGACTCACTCCGGTCTCAAAATACCACCGCATACCACACTGCCTTGTACGAGCCTACCTCAAGCATGTCTCTTTATGGCTGGTTAAACCGTCCAAAGTCCGCGAAGTGGGGGATTGCCTTTGTTGAAAATGTCGCTGTGGATCAGCTGGTTGAAACCACCGGAATTACATATTGGGTTGCCGAGTCCATGGTACGTGAGTTGCAAAGTACCCCACCAGCCAAGAAGAGCCACGGAGAATATGCATCTTACTCTCCAGCACTGAGATTTGAAATTGACCGCTATTCAGCGGAGAACGGGGTCATGAATGCAGTCAGGTACGTCTCTTCTAAGCATAACCTGACAGTAAACGAAAGCTCAGTTCGCAAATTTAAAAAGGACTACCTGTCCAAAGTTCAACTCACCCCAGATGTTTCACAGCTAGCACCAGAGTTACCTAAAAGACCATGGGGGAGACCACCCATGTTAATGACTGAAACAGAAAATAAATTAAAGTGCATAATAAAAAGCTGAAGAGCAGAAGGGGCTGTGGTGAATGCGAGAGTGGTACAAGCTGTAGCCATAGGTGTAATTAAAGCAAATAACCCCCAACTTCTAACTGAAATGGGAGGCAGCGTGTCACTGCTTATTATGGATTTGTTTCAAGCACATGCAAAAGGAAGATGTTCTATTAAAACTCCAGTCTCATAATATCATTCCAGTTTTTGTTCCTGCTTCATGCACAGACTGTTTACAACCTCTGGACATTTCAGTTAATAAACTGTTTAAAGACGCACTGAAACAGAATTTCACTAGTTGGTATGCGGACTGTATCATGGGCCAGCTTCACCATGGTAGTGCAGCTAAAGACATTAGGGTAGATCTCAAAATGCTGACACTTAAAGAGAAACATGCCCAGTGGTTAGTGCCAAGTTTTGAGGAGGTGGCAAGACGAACTGATGACTGCATAAGGGGCTTTCAGGAGGCTGGTATTGAAGAGGCGCACAGAAATTGCTTAAATGAAATTACAGATAAACTGCAGTAATGTACAGATTTAATGGATTAATGCTGTATTTACCCATGTAGTCAAATGTTTTTTAGGCATTGCCTTTATATTTAAAATGCAGTAAACCTGATTTAATACAGTAAAAAAAAAAAAACCTGACTTGGATCGTCATTTTTATATCACGGCAATTGCGCTGTAATATTATTTCACTTAAAAATATTTCACTATCACTTTATTTTCACGTGCATTGTTCAATAAGCGAATATAGTGAAAATAAAATGACTGTGAAATATTTTAGTTCTACAGTATTTCACCCCTTTTTTTGTAACGGTCACCCTTATTTATTATTAAGGACACCTGCATGGAAACAGATCTCTGAGCTATCTGTTCTGTCTGCTTGTCCACTTCTGCAGTCACAGTTCTGTTTATGACACCCCAGTCTGTGGCTGTGGAGATAATTATGATGTCATAAACAGAGCATTATGATGTCATGTGCAGACAAGTAGCTAAAGCTAATAAAGACCAAGGGACAGTCATCTTTTTTTAAATTTTTTTTATGTCACTTCCCTCAGTAACAAAGAAAAAGAATTGCACAAAATACAGTTCTGTCTGAATCGTAGAGGGTTAAAAGCACAGGACTGTAAAACAGTGGGTTATAGGTTCAGCCCTCCCCCCTTGGGGCCACAAACAATATTGTCTAAGGAAATCTAAGCTACATGAGCATTAAACCACGATAGAGCATGGTTCTATGCAAACAATAACACACCACGAAGTGTGGGTTATCTCCTGACAAGAGCACGCATAGGTGCCTTATGAGGCACGAGGCACTTGCATCGAGTTCTTATGCACCTGGGTGTGCTCTTATTAGGAGATAACCCACACCCCAGAGTGTGTTATTGTGCTTATAAAATGGATCCCCCCAAAACAAATATTAAAAAAAGAAAGAAAGGAAATGTCTAAACGTTTTAAGAAAGGAGTTGTTTAGCACTTGTATTAGGAAAAATAGTTCCCCTATTACTGCACTTTTATGTATGGCTACGTAGCATGTAGATGGACTCCTCCCTCCCCAAAAAAGACACATAGTGCTGAGATTAGGTCCCTTCTGACAGGGACACACTCTTTTTTCGTAGCTGTGTTCCAAAAGGCCCCCACCAAAAGGCACTACCCCGCACTGTAAACCCCGCTGATCTCCTCACTACTGGCTTTACTAGCAGCTTCTCTTTACTGGCACGGCATGTTTTTGTTATTGAAGAGACGCGTCTGCTCAGACAGTTGCTGGCTTTTAATTTTACTTTCCTGTGACTGTGAGGCTCTTATGTGGACCGAGTCTGTGTGCGTGTCCTTTTGCAGCCGCCATAGGTCAGAGTGCCATTCTCTTTTTTTTGGGGGGGGGGGACCTACCACCAAGTATCCGCCCTGGTCACGGACCCACGGTCTTCCCTCTGTGCCGACCGTATCCCCCCGGTCACCCCTGGCTTGCCCCACAGAAGATGGGGGCACGAAGTTGGCACCCCACATTCCAGCCCACGGTCCTAGCAACTAGTTGGGGGAATCAGCGACACAGGACAGGAAGCCCGGGGAGGGCTTCATAAAGGTGGAGGTCCCTATTTTGTTGTATATAGTATGGCCCACTGGAGAGCCAGACATGCAATGACGTCCGCGCACTTACGTGCTGATGTCTGACTTCTCCCCTCCGTCAGATCGTTGCTACTGTCAGACACAGCCTCCGCTGGGTGTCACTGCTCGCGCCGCATGTACCCTCACCCACTCCGAGAAGGAAGCTGCTCGGGGCGCTCAATCCTTCCTTCCCCCTGCCAGCCCCTGGCGTCCTGAGTCATTCCCAAACCCGGGTCGCCGGCGTGGCACGAGGTGTGGCGTCCAGCGCCTCAACCCTCAGCGCCACCGGGCCGGCAGAGTGCCATTCTCTTAAACGAGTCTGTCAGAGCAGCCGTGTCTTTTGAATAACAAAGACTTGCCATGCCAGTAAACAAGAAGGTGCTAGTAAAATCGGTAGTGAGGAGATCAGTGGGGTTTACAGTACAGGGCAGTGCCTTCGGGGGGTAGGGAGCTTTTCAAACACAGCAATGGCCAGAGACAAAACACGGATGTACGGCCAGTGCTGCACTGTGGAGTGGGCATGTTGTGCAGCTGTTGGGATAATGATCACCAGGTCAGATTTATTTTTTTTAACCATCTGCAGTATAAAATTGGGGTCGCTGTTGCTCGTCGATGGGCAGCTGGGTGGGCTGACTGACTTACTGCTCGGTTAACTGATCGCGGTCATCTGCCACAACTTTTTGTTGACAGTATCACAGCGATACCCTTATGTTATGGGGCTCAGGTTGACACAAGTAGTGCTGACTGCAGAGTCATGTCCTGATAAGAACACGGCTGAAAGACTGTTTCAGCCAATCAGCAATTGGGGCATTTTAGACCCATTTTATAATGTAGAATTAATCCATGATTTGGGGGAAGGGGTGTGGCCTCGTGCCTCCAACCACCCAACCATGTATTAATTCCACAGTAGAACCATGCTGTGGAGTAGTTTAACGCGCTTGTAACATGGCAAGCATTTATAGAAAGAAACAGATTTATTCTTTATTGTAATGCAAGAAAAAAAAAAAAAGACACACAGCGATTAAAATCCTTAGGTTTAAGACTGTATTGATAGTACACAGTCTGCTGAATGCAACCTTTCCTACATATATTGTGGCTGTAGGGAGACATTATTTTATAACATTGTCATTTCAGTGCATGGTGTTATTAATGCAAATTATACCACAGGTATCTAGTCTCAGCCAATCAGAACACAGGAAAACTTAAGTTATTGTCCCACAAACTACCACCTACATGCCCAAAGTAGTCTATTCACATATAGCCACACCCACAGTAGTTTATTCATCTTCCCACAGTAGTTTATTCATATATAACCACGCCCACAGTCGTTTATCCACATTCCCTTCCATTCCTGTCCACTCACAGTCACAGGGAATGTCATGCACAGACACTGTCACTCTGTGTAACTAATTTTCAAAGGCTGGCACAAACCGTGTAATCCCACTTCTAAAATGTGTACAATTCTCCCTGGATTTCTTTTCAGTGCTAAAACAAAATTTCACCTCACATCAAATTGAACCTGCACCGCACATATTTCCTCCTCTGTACGTCTCTAAGCTGTAGTGCCGTGGGAGCAACTAAGAAGATCGTTCAACACTAACTGATGCTTTTGTGAGTCTATGTCTGAAAGTAGTAATATGGGAGACTTACTGGTACATAGATTATTTTAAAGTTGGTCCCGTTGAAAACTGAGTGCTACAACCCTTTTTATTTTCTGTTCTGAAATCGAATCCGTTATTCTGGACATGCGCACTACCAGCTTGTGTAATGTGAATGGCCAGAATCACGGATTCGATTTCCGAACAGAAAATAAAAAGGATTGTAGCGCTAGGTTTTCAACGGGACCAACTCTCAAATAATCTATGTACCAGTAAGTCTCCCATATTACTACTTTCAGACATAGCCCCACAAAAGCAACAGTTAGTGATAAACGACCTTCCTAGTTACTCCCGTGACACTACAGGTCAGAGACGCTTGGAGCACATATTACCTTCGCTCCAACTTTAATTTCTACACAAAAATACAACTTACCACAAATTGTAGTAGAGCATCATAATAGGAGAGGTAAGAGAGTCGACACATGCCCGGGTGGTTGGGCACGAGGCTCGCAGGCCGAAAAGTACGTCCAACGACCCGAGAAGTGACGATATCCCACGATATATCACACCCTGGAGTGCCTTATTGCTATTATGAACAGGAGTAATGATTTTATAAATAAAAGAGAAAAAAAAACCTTTTAAACCTGTTAAAAAAAGCTTTTTTGGTAGTGTAGGAATACATTTAAAACAAATAGTTCTAGAGGACAGCAGGTGGCGCTGTTGTAGTTGGAGCTGACATAAGAGGTAACAGTATTGTGATGGTGTGACCTTTGAACTCTACAACAGTGTCTTTGTCTGTCTCCCCCCCAGTAGATGATCACGGTAACGAGATTGTAGAGAGAAAATGAAGGCAACGAGCAATATTACTGGATTTGGAAGCAGTGGGTTTGACAGGACAATTGTGTCTGGCGATGCCGTTTTGAATCTGCGTGTGCCTTCGAGAGCTGGGAACCGTCGTCTGGTCAGTGTAGCCTGCGAGCGGCAGCAGGTTTGTTTTATCTGTTCCAGAATGTCTTTAATGTTCGTTTTATTGTTGTGGGTCCTGGAGAGAGCAGGCAGTATCGTTCGTTTAGCGTAACGAGAGTTCGTTTTTTTCTTCTTTTTTTTTTTAAATGGCGGCCGACTACGAGTATGACTTGCTGTGGACTGCGGGAAATTGAGAACACTGCGCGGTCAGTGAGGAGGCTGGTGACCGGAGGTTTTCTGAAGCCGTGATGATGTAGCCCGATATCATCACGGTTTCGAAAACCTCTCGGCCAATCAGAATCGTCCATTTACGATCGCCGGTTCATAATGGTAATTATACATTGGGCTATGAAAATCCTGTAACCTCAATGATCAAAACAGATCACATGACTGTGGTAAATCCTCCAGTATACCCACTGTAAAAGTTTTATATCACTATAAAAACAAAACAAAAAAACAAGTTGAACATTGTATAATAGCAATAAACCATGACAGGAAGTGGGTATATGGGTGGATTTACCACTTCTGGTGTGGTTAAGTCATTCGGCTGCGCCTCGTGACCAAACCACACCAGGCGTGGCAAATCCATCAATATACCCACTCCCTGTCATGGTATATTTAAGCAATAAACCATGACAGGGTGTTGGTGATGCTGGTTTTACCCACGCCTGGCATGGTTCAGCCACAGGCCGAGTGAGTAAACTTCGCCAGGCGTGGGTAAAACCAGCATCACCAACACCCTGGAGTGGGTTACTGCTATTATACAATATTGTCCTTTTTTTAGATTTAAAAAAAAAAAACAACAAAAAACTTTTTCTTTTTATTGTATTTTGATTTTTTTTTTTACTTTATTCTTGCGCAATAAAAAATAGTTCTTGGCTGCTGCCTTCTGCCATTCTTGTAAGGTTGTTCCATAGAGAGGGAGCGAGCATGTGAAATGCTGTGTGGTGCGGGAGCAAGGGGTATTAAATGAGAGTGCTTTGGGGTTTTCCCATGAGGTGGAAGTGATGGCAAAGCTGATAACAGCTGAAAACCGAGCCCTGATACTAGGCATGCGCCCAAGTATAAGCAAGACGCATGCCCAGTATCACGGCTGTGGTTTTTGCCCGTGAATTCCATAACATCCAGCGCTCGTTTTTAATTCAGAAACACTTCTCCCACTTGAGCATTGTTTAAAGTATTTAAATATTTGTTTAGCTGCAGGGGGTTGGTGCAATGTGTGCCGTTTACTAACGTGTTGCGATCAGGTGTTGGGTAGAAACAGGAAGAGAGCGAGGTGTCTTCAGCGCTGCGCTGCATCAGAGATCGTGGTTTGTGTTTAGGTTCAAGGTATGGGCAGAACGGTGTGTAGGGAAATATAAAGGTTCTTTTTGTGGCAAAATTTGTGTTTTTATTGTTTTTATGAATTAGGGAGTAAGTGGTACAGCAGTGAAGAGAGAGACTGGTGACAGAGCGGAGAGTAGCAACGTTTACTGAGGAAAATAAGATGGCGTCTCTGACTGATTTTTAATTTTTTTTTTTGCAGTTAGTGAGATGCAGCTGGCTGGCACTTGTTCCTGTTGGTGATGCTGAATTTTACAACAGGGTGATAGTGCCAGCTGACCAATGAGAGCAGGGTATTTTAGTTGCCATTGTATAATGCTTAATAACATTACATTTTATGGCGTATACTCGCAATAACCAGCTTCTGTGGGGCTGTTACATTTACTAGTACGGTAGTTTTTTTCCTAACTTACTGTCTGGATTGGTGCTAGGTTCTTTGATTTTCGTCTGTGTGTATTACAAGATATGGGTTGCACTGCATCATGGGACCATGCTAGGGTACACCTTCATGTTTTGTTCCTGCAGTTCCCTTGGCAGGCCAACAGATGGCTGTGATTGCTGATAACTGTAATATCCTGAGTAGAAACTGAACAATTTTCAATCACTAATTCTATACGCATTAGTTTTACATTTACTAATATGGTACTCTTTCTCCTAACTTACTTTTAGTATTGGTGCTAAATACTTCGATTTTCATCTGTGTGTACTACAAGATATGGGTGCACTGCATGATGGGACCATGCTAGGGTAGATCATCATGTTTTGTTCCTGCAGTTCTCTTGGCAGGCCAACAGATGGCTGGGAAACAAAGCTAGCAGCACAGCACTGTTTTACAGCCATTTTTAGATCAATTTCCAAATCTGAAAGAAAACTTTCATAGACCAAGTACTATTTTTGTATTAACTTCACTTTTTCCCTCTCTAAATTATCTGGCTCAGCAGGATATAGAACAACATGACGCGTACTGCTCTCACCTTACAAAATACTTGTTTTGACTAGTATTGTTAGTCTCTGTTTGATTTCCTTTTGTTTTTCTCATTTTCTTTATCTTTCTTTTCACCCATAGAAGCAGCCTCTTTCTTTGATCTTGCTTTGTTTATCTCATTGACTTTGTTATTTTTGCTTTCTGTTATAGAAGGTGCAGGCTTCTCTTTACCATAGTGTGTATTTACCAAGGTAGTGATGCCCACTACTCCACACACACACAAAAGTCGACATTAAAAGTATCCATTGCTCTCCTTCTGTGAGTCACTTGTGAATGGTGATCCAGTGGGTGGGTGGGTGGGTGGCAAAATCAAGGAATTCTGCTGTTTTACGATGGCTGTGAAACAATGCTAGCAGCACAGCACTGTTTTACAGTCATCTGGTGGGCTGCCCTGGGAACTGCACTTGAGTAAAGAATTGCTGGAGCAAGCATGGATTATTAGAGAACTGCTATGTACTTTATTGTGGTTCATATTGGTATTACACGAACAACGATGGTTCTACTATGGAATTAATCCATGGTTGCTTAATGGTCACCTGCTGCTGTTTATCCAATCCATGTTAGTTATTTTAGAGCCATGTAACAAAGTAAATTTGTAGTCTGGCAAGTGGTGTGGAGGATTTAGATGCTGTACATCACCTCCCACCACACTGGCAACCCGGTCAAGAATGGACCAACGTCACTAGTGGGCTGGCAGGGGAAGAAGGATGTAGTGTCTATCGACGGATCTCCTCCTTCAGAATGTTGGGGGGGGGAGGAATGTGTACTTCTGCTTGGCTGCCACCTAGTAGATGTTAGGTGGCACAGCAGCAGTCACCAGAACTGAAAGTCAGAGGCAGGTGCTGAAAGTATGCAATGTCTTTTTTTTTTCCTATTATCCGTTTTTCCTCCTGGGAGCCCTGGCAGATGGCTGTGGTCTCTCCTTGCGGACCCCGTGCGTCCCCGTATTGCCTACCCCCGGTTAATACCCCACAGCAGGGCCAGGAAGGAGGGCGCCGGCCTTCCCCCCCAACCCCAGAGACCCAATCCAGACACCAGAGGCGACCCCCAGGAATGCAGGAGCCATCACAGAATCTGCCAGGCTCAGTTTCCACTTTTTCTCCCGTTCCCCCCTCCCCAACAGACATGATGATGTCAGTACATGTCGGTACATGCCCCTTGACCTGTACTGCCCTCCAGCCACCGCCAGAGGGCAGTCAAGGAACGGGACGACAGGTCTCCCTCCTTCCGAAAGAGGACAGCAGTCCTCCGGATGCTTGATCCTCTCTCTCTTTCTCTCCCCTGCTGACCCTTGGCGGCCCAAGCTCATTCCCGGAACCCGGGTCGCCGGCATGGCACAAAGTGTGCATCCAGTACCTCAACCCTCACCACCACCGGGCCAAAGTATGCATTGTCTTATATGGTCTGCATGGGTGCCACTCCATGCTGCTGGCTACGGCTCAAGGGGAGTAACGGGCAGAAAAGAACCCTGGTCTGCAGGATGATACTGTGACTCTAGAGGCACCACACGAACACCATCCATGGCACTCACTCACCAACGAAATAAGTAGATGGGGTAAGTTCTGGGGGGGGTGAAGGGGCTGGGAGTCAACAGAAGGGGGCCAATGGGGAGGGGCAGAAGGATAAAGTCAATTAAAAATAAAAGACTGCAAATATATTTGAATGATAAACTGAACTGTGTCTAACTCTCACATTATTCAAAGGTATCCAACTGGTAGAGGCATTTTAAAGGAAGCATAAACAATATATAATTTAAATCAACTAGCGCTGGTGTTTTCTGTTCATTACTGAGATGCTGTTAACATATTTGAAGCTATTATATTTGCCTTCTGCATGCTGTTTATTTTCCCCAGTTCTGTTTAGTGCTTTCAAATAGGCACTTCTTGTCTGTAACTAGGAAGAAACAAACACACACAATTAATTTATTTCATTTTATTTGTTTTACCAGGAAAGCTCCACTGAGCAAAGCTAAATTTTTTTTTAATTTTTTTCCCCGTTTTTCGCCCGTCACCTACTCATCCCTGGCGCAGACGCACATGCATGTGGAGGCCGTGCATGCCACGCACTATGGAACGCCCACCACTATTTCCACGCCACCACCGCGATCTCCACCCGTGGTGACGGACTATGGGAGGGACAGTGTCCTCTCTGGGAGAGGAGAGCTGCCGTAGCGGCTCAATCCTGCTCCCCCGCCAGCTCCCTGATGACATTCCCGAACTCAGGTCATTGGCGTGATGCAAGATAAGGTTAGATGCCTCAACCCTCAGCACCACCGGGCTGGCTCAAAGATCATTTTTAAGGAGGTCCTGGTTAGGACAGTACAGTACAGGAAAAAAAAAAAAAAATCACAGTGGTAACAAGTGTACAGGGTAACGAATATTATAAATTACAAAAGTATACATTCAACGTGCATACACACACACACACACACACACACTATGAAGCTTGATGTTTATGCTCAAGGCCTGATGTTGCCTGCTAGCTGGCTAATGGCTAGAAAACCAGTGTGACTGGTGGGGCTTTCTCCTTTCAAGAAGAAAAAGTTTACATCAGCCTGCTAAACACGGTCATTGTCATTTTTTTCTGCACTGGCTTTTGAGAGGCAAGCATCCCACATTTCTACGTCCATTGGCTTATCAGTACACACCCACACAGCCCCCTACACTGCAGTAACATTATGCTCGCTTTGACATACACGCAAGTAACCATAAAAAAACGGTGTTTTTATCGGCACCATGGAGCAGAGCGATGGGCGATCGCTCGGCACACTGTCAACCCAGGTTCCAGCCCTGAACTTGCAATGTCAGGAGCGGCAGCTGGCAGGAAGGGGGTTCAGAGCGTTCTTTGGATGCTTCCCTCCTGGGGGGGCTAAGGCAGTTGCCGCTTGTTAAGTGGCTCTTGGTGGCTCTGGGGTGGCATCCTAGGCATTGTGTGTGATACCATGCACTGTCAGACATCCCCCACTCAGGACGCACTCTGCGGCATGCCTACAGTTGGTGGGTGGGCCAGGAAAACGGAAAATGACTCCTGATCAGCCGGATGACAGCAGATGGTCCCCTGGTGCCACAGTAGCCCAGAATAGCCCTGAGCTGACTCCCACCAGCCCCGGAATACTTGAGTTGTGCCAAATGGCACTTCTCCCCCGAAGGTGTGGGGGACCCACCCGATGAAGGGATACGTCAAGTTACCTGGGCAAGCAGCAATGATGAGGCAGCAGATGGTGGCTGAGGCAATGGTAGCCAGGGGTCCTAGGTGGCCGAAGGAGTGGCCTGTCGGGAGGAGAAGAGGCGCATAAAAAAAAAAAAAAAAAGTGTTTTTGTAGCCAACTGTACTATAAGGAAGAAAACGGAGCTAGTCAACTCTTGCCCATTTGATTATGGAAACAAGTGGGCCAATAGGCATATTGTAAAAATATGGCCATTACTGGAGTCTTCAAACTTTCACACCACTTGACATTAACAAGCTCTCTGAGGATTAATACATTAAATCTTATAGCCCTGACCCGGATCTGTACCCACCTTCGCAAATCTCACAATTCCTGTAGAATCTTAAACTTCCCTTCTTTATCTGATGAAAACAAGAAGACACTGCAAGTTAAGTTTTCACTAGCCATGCTAGAAGAAATCATTTCCAAACTTAAAAATTGGAAATCCCCAGGTCCTGCAAGTTTATTGGTGAATTTTTTTTGCATCTCCGATTAGTTCAGTATGAAAAAAATATATATTTTATTAACTTAGGTAGCGTTATCCAATTTTTAAACAGTGCTTGCAAACTTCTAAAGCTGCCAGTAGCCATCTTGTGGAAACCAGTCACTCTCTCACCTGGGATCTGCTAATGTACCACTGTTTGCTCAGCACATTAGCCGACGGGGGCACATTAGCATATCTCGAGCAAGGGAGTGGCTTTGTTACAGCAGTGGCCTCGAATTGTTATAATTGGAACTCTAAATTGTAATAAAATGCATTTAAAAAAAAAAACATTCCTATGCTACTCTATGGAGCGTGTCCCTGCGCTCTCCATTTACTGACATTACAAAATGAGCAAGCGTGGGGGCGTGTCTCAGCAAAAAGTAAGCGGCACCGTTCTGGCTTTCAGCTCCATGGAGCCCAATATGATCCTTTGGATCTTTTAAATTTAAAGAAATAAATGAAAATGTATATTGCAGACCACTTGGGGTCAAGTACGCTTTGTGGTGGTGGTGGTGGGGCAGCAGTAGGAAAGTAAGAAGCTGCTCTTTAACAGGAGATAATCATACATACACAGCAACGTTCTGTGACCTTTGAACTCTGTGCAACAACTTTTGCCCATGCACAAGGCTTTTTGAGTGTATGGAAATCCATACACAATGACACATATGCATCTACTCTGGTCATTTTATAGTCAAAAAACTAACAGAAGTGACATCATCATCCTACCTTACATTCTAACTGCTCTGCACTCACAGCAGTAATTGTAAGTGCAGTGCAGTGTCGGGAGAGGGGGAAGTACAGTTGCCACAAGCCCTCCTAGGGACAAAAAAACAGTACCACTAGCTTTTTTCTCCAACACAAGAAGCAGTAAAGTAATAATAAATGCACTAGTTGGCTCACTATCCTTGACAGTAATGCAATTGTCTGCTGAGGATGCACTACTCCGCTTTCAGCCTTGTACTTCATTCACTCGACAGTCAAAACTGTTGTCTTGCATAAAGAGCCAAATAGCACATTATCACTTTCTCTACCATCTACTGCAAATTGCCAGTTTACAAAGGTGTCTAAGTAAATGCAAAGCACATTCTCACAAACAAAAAATGAAAATTATGTACCAACCGTAATTCCTGATCTTTCTGTTCATCTTCACCATTCATCTCCTGTTGTTACGTGGCTGGAGGTCAAGACCCTGCGGGAGCTTTTTATATATATTTTTTGATGGGTGGAGTTGATGCACTGTCGGCGCCGCCCTCGAGGCCGACGCACTGCATGGGCTCACGGGTTGGCCGTTAGGTGTCGTTAATTCCACCTCCCGCCATTCTGAGTCACTGCAGAGTGTAAAGGGTTGGAGGAGGGAGGGAGGGAGGGACAAGGAAGTCCAAGGGACAGACAAAGGAAAAGATATACAAACTAAAAGGAGAAATAAACGACAGAGAGGACAGAAGGAGCGTTGGAAATCTAAGGGGATTGGGAAGGGGCCCCAATCTCTGGAAGCAGAAAAAGGAGGAAAGGAGGGAGGGAAAAATTAGAAATAGGGAAGGGGAGGACATACCCTGAACCTTTGACCTGTCTCCAGACTGTACAGGAACTGCGAAGGAGTAGCCAGAAGGCTGAACTGCCAGTATTCAAGGCACAGAATAACTGGCAATAAACTCAGACATGAGCTGAAGTGACTATTCTGTGAGAAAAGACAGGATACAGGGCTGTACTCACCCTAAAACCACCTATCTGGAAGTGAGAAACAAAGTTTTTAAAATAATTTGAGGGATAAGTCCCCAAAGACAGAGAAGGATAGAGAAAGAAAGAGAGAGAAAAGGAGAGAGGGCAACCACCAACTCCCACCCCAACGGGGTGGAGCTCAAGCATTAAGGAGAAGGTACCCCCTCCCCCAATCTCTCTCCCCTCCTGACAGGGAGTAAAAATTCCCCTGTGTGTCCAAGGTCACCCCGCTCCTGACCCACGGAAAGGAAGGGGGGGGACAGAGAGGCACACAGAGGGAGGGGGATCCAGAGACTGAGGCCCCAGGGGGATGGAGGGTGGGATTGTGATGAATGGTGAAGATACACAGAAAGATCAGGAATTACGGTAGGTACATAATTTTCATATCGTATCTGTGTCCAATCTTCAACATTCATCACCTGAGTGATGCAGGCCCCGAGAGGGCCCTGAACCTAAAGGACAAAGTTCCTTAGCTCTCAGTGGGTGAGACACTGAGAGGGAGAACCTTTATGGGTCTGGTGAGGCCCGAGAGTGGGGAGAGTGAGACGGGGACTCTCCAGAGGGGGTAGGAAGTTGCCCTGACAGACGCCGCCTCACCTTACGGGAGAAAAGATGGGTTCTCTAGGGGAGGAAATCACCCTATGTCTCGGGCCAAGAGTGACAACTGGGAAGGACGTAGCCATGCCAATCACCTAGTGCAAACTGCTGTCCTTACGACCCTGGTAGCTACCTCATTGGCATCGTAAGATGCCCTCACTTGGTGCATTGCTAGATCCAGGCCACGTGCAAAGAGTGCAATGGCTTGTCTGGTTACCTCCGTATCAGGCATAGAGGCTAGCAGTTGACCTAGCCTGGACCACAGAAACCTATCATAGGTAGCACAGTGGGCCGGATGTACAGAAATTGAAAGAAGCAACTGTGCCGAGTAGAAAGTCCTCCTCCCCCAGAAGTCAAAATCCATAGAATCTTGATCCAGGGGCTGGTCATGGTGGGGGGCACGAAGCCCATCGGGAGTGTCCAGCTGCATCAGTCCTGACTGAGGATGAGGCATACGACCCGGAGACTCCGGGGGGGGGCACAATACCTCTGGCTCACTAGGGGCTGGGACTCCGGAAAAGGGTCTTTGCAAGAATCATGACAACGCCTCAGGAAAAGGAGCAGGCCAGGTGGGCACAAGGGTGTCTGCACTGAAAAATCACCTAGGAAGGCACGTCGAATGCTCCGGATTGTGCGGAGTGGGTGGGGTGATATGCAGGTCTTCCATCATCCTCACGAGGAAATGCTGATACTCTGCGAGATCAGCAGCAGGAGAGATGTGGACAGAGGGCTCCTCACCCCCTGAAGTGGATGCTGAAGAAGGAGAGGACCTCGGAGATCCAGGGGCTGGCTGCTCAGGGTGATGGTGAAACACCTGTCTGTCCATGGCCCTAACATACGAAGAGAAGTGAGCAGCCACACCCCTAAATTGCTCCCAGGAGAGAGGTCCCCAAGACCAAGAATGCCTGGGAGCGCAGGAGAAGGTGATAAAGAAGTGGGGACAAGGCCAATGGCAGAAACTGACAGTCCTCTTTCCAGGCTAGAGAGCACACCAAGGCTCTCAAGGGTAGAAGGGGCTCCAGAAAACCCTACAGCCGATAGCTGATCAACCATACTGGAACTGCCTAGGCTGTGCCCTGAAGATTCCCTCCTGTGAGGTGACCAGGACAGAGCAACTCCAAAAGGATGGTCCCTACCCTCCAAAGACCAGGGCCTTCTCGAGAAGACCAAGAGCGAAGGATGGGGGTCCATGCTATGACTCCTTCCCGAACCCGGGTGGGTCCCGGAAAAGGGTCGCCTCATCGAACCCTGACCGCTCAACCCCTTGGAGTCCGAAAGAGCCCTCCTCCTCACACAGACCAGCCTAGGCAGCTGACACTCCTGGTCAGTCCCCGAACGGACCACCCAGGGAGTAGCACCCTTCCCTCCTGCGGGTGCTCCGATCGGCCCTAAAGCTGGGTGATACAGGCACACCACCTGAGGGGGTACCACAACTGAGGGGGCAGAAAACCCTCCAAGCCCAGGCTGCAGAGCAATAGTGGCCTGCCCCACTGCCTGCTGGTCAGCACCCCTGACCCTGGACACGGGGGCAACTGCCCGCCCCTCAGAGGGGGGCTGACTCCGGACAGCCCAGGAAACTACCAGGGTGTCAATGTAAGTCGCCAACTCCAAAGAGTCGGACAGCTTGTCTGAATCAGACTCTGACTCTGTCTCTGAGGAGGTAGAGACCGAAGTCCGATGCCAGACAGTATGCAGATGCCCACTGCCATCCCAAGCGAATGGGGGTACCATTCTGGGTGTCTGCACCAGAGCTGGCACCGAAGTCTCCAACTGCACCGTGAACGGTGCCCGAAGACACGGCGCCGAGAGAGGTAGCAGAAGCAGAATTGATGTCTGCCACGGCACCGTCCCGACGCACGGCACCGAGGTCAGGGACGGCGCCGACGATGGCATTGACAGCTCCCTTAGTGCCATGAGCAGTGCCGAGGTCAACACTCCCCACGGCGCTGTGTCCTCGCTCAGTGCCACAAGTGACACCAAAGCTATACATGCAGCCGTTCCCATCCTCACGCCGTGAACTGTGCCACGGCGAGAAGCGGTCAAAGATGGTACTGTGGAACCTCCCACGGCACCGTCGGCTCCATCGGTGCCATGAACAGTGTCGAGCGACGGACCAGCACCAACCACGGCGACATCAGGGCCCATGGCACCATGAACGGTGCCAAGGCCCAAGACGGCATCGAGGACGGTGCTGACCTAGGCTTCCCAGCCCGAGGAAACGACCCTGGGGGAGCCTTTGCCCTCAAAGGGGCGACTGCCAGAGTGATGCCTCCCACAGACTCGGCCTCCTGCACTGCAGAAGGGGCTTCTGCAACAGCGAGGCTACTAGGAGCAGAAGCTCCCTCCTCCACTGTCTGTATAGAACCCGCAGGGGGCCCGGAGGAAAGGCTGAGAGACCGTGGCTTGGCCTGATGAGTGCGTGCCCATCCCCTGAAAGCTAGCAGAGCTTGTCCAACTTTCCACACGTGTTGCTCGATGACAAGATGGTCCATGGAGAAGCAGGTGTTGTACGAATCCAGGTCATGAAGCGGGCTAAGACACGCGAGGCAACGGTCATGCTGGTTGGTGATGGAGTACTTGCGGCCACACAGGCACCGTCGCATAGGGGGCCGCCCCATCTTCAATGATTTCTTGCCCCCCCCCGACCAAAACGTGATCCATGGCAAAACAAGCTAAACAAAAGACTCGACGTCGCTGACAAATAAAGAAAGGCACAGTCTTACCACAGTGGCGTCAAGTGGTGGGGAAAACGGAACCAGCAGGAAGAATTACATGGCACTGAAGAGTCTTTCGGCATTGACACGGTAGTAGAAACACTAGGCCTCTTGATAGTAGCTCCTTATGAGGTGCGACCTCTACGGCAGGAGACAAAGAACTGGCGGGAGGGCAGAGTCGACGACACCTAGCGGCCAACCTACGAGTGCCACACAGTGAGTCGGCCTTGAGGGCGGCGCTGGTGCGCCCACTCCGCCCATCCCTAAAAAAAATAAATAAAAAAGCTCCCACAGGGTCGTGACCTCCGGCCACATACCCACAGGTGATAAATGGTGAAGACTGACACAGATAAAATCAGTCAAAATCTGCGTAAACAAACCAAGTAGTATTTTTTTCTATTCTAACTGTTCTAATACACCATGTAAGAAGAGTCGCCAAGATCATCACCTACAATATCATTCTAGAATTTAGTAGGTAGAACCTCTAGTCTATCCAGAAACTGTTCTTCTACAGGGAGTAAGTGGTCAGGGTTGTGTATGTATAGCCATTACAAGTAACACTCAAAATGTGAACATTTCCTTTATCCTACCAGGGTTTGTATACCAAATGCTTTTTAACACATTAACCCATAGTAGTATTTTTCACTGGAATTAAGTGGTAGCCAATTTGTTAACAACAGGTGTCAAAATTTAGTTTTGTAGCCACTAGCCAGTAGGGCTAGTGACTGGGAAAATCTACCAGCCCCACAGACTTTTCCACTAGCCCAGCTGATGTACTTACTGAAGTATTACCTTCTCCAGTACAAGCCTGCAGGTCTAAAGGAAAATCTTACTAGCCTGACACAAAATCTATCAGCATTTGGCTAGTGGTCCGGTGCCAGTTTTGACCCCTGTAACAAATGTAAGTCACATCTCCGAGAATTCTGCTTTAAATGTAGTACAAAATGACAGGCTTTACTCACTGATATTCTTAAACAGCACCAATTGTGCTAATTTCAAATACCTCCTCAAGCCCCCTACCAGCAGCTTATCCCTTAATGACTTTAAAAGTCTAATTTTCAGAATTTATTATTGCTTCTGTTTCTAAGAGGAAGTGATCATAATTCCTCAGTCAGAGGAGCTGGCCACCCAATCCCTTCCCTGGTCCTGATTCTAGAAGGCATGTGAACTATACCTCCTGAGCTCCCAGAGGAGCCTCACATGTAGCGGCACTGTCAGCCAGAGAGGGTGAGCGTCCTCTGGGCTGTTCAACCCCCCCCCAAGCCGGCCCTCCAACGACTCAGGCTCGCCCCCATACCGTGTTGTCCATGTTTCAAGCGGCAGCCCTCCTGCTGTGCCGACAGGCTGACTGAACGGTACGATCCTTATGCCTTGTAAACAAAACCACATCATCAGCTCATAACAGAACCCTGGTCCTAGGGCTTGTTCTAGCTGCAGCCACTGTCCCACCCCCAACCACATGCCTCAAACAAAAACATCTTAAGAATGAAGTTGATTCTGCCCCACCTCATTTGCAACCTTCCCCTTCAAAAGGTCGCAACACACACCCTACTCCAACAATGGGCTGGGGGTTCACTGGAGCTGAAGGTATTCCTGTTGGTCCTTATGGGTAGGTGGGTTATATGAACTTCCCCTAGGACCACCCTGTCAGCGCCTTGGCCAAGTCCCTTCATGGGTGAGAATAAACTGGACATAGGGAGGAGCAGCCGAGGACGCTGGGTGACCTAACAGGGTAAGTTGTCAATGTGTGCTGGGATGGGGCCGGGTCCCATTTTAACCACAACAGGTTCCTCCCCCAATGACAAAAGGGGACCTGGGTCAACTCGCCTGACATGCTACACATGCATCCTCGCTTGCCACTGCACGACCTCAGCTGCACTGGCATCCGAGGTCAGCCAGGTGGTGATACTGTGGCACAAAGTACAACCTTCCCACCCCAGAGGAGGAGAGCACCCCTCCAGGCTCCTTCACCTCCTGCTGACACTGCTGGTGGTCACCAAGCTTGGGACACAAATGCCGGCTGCCAGTGTTGCATCAGATAAGAAGCAGGGAATGTATTTCAACTGGTACAGGATAACAGAGGTGTGCGTGGGTCCCCAGGATTCAGATTCTGAGTTGTAGTCTCCATATTCCGGAGTATTTGGATAGGTCTGTGTGGCTTTGGGAGGGCTTGGAGACATTCTCACCCTCCCCTCCCCTACACAATTAGCCCCCTTAAACCAAACAAAAGCATAGCACATCCAAAGGGATATATTATAAAGTGAAAACAAATGCTTATTAAAATGACAGTGTGTAAGCTGACAAATCGCTCTGGTGCTTGAGGTGCACTGCCTCTTGGTCTGGGGATACCTGTCCCCTTACACAGTGTCACTTTAATAAACATTTGACTGTAATATCTTTGTTTGCACTGCACATTTGTTTGGTTTTTGGTTCAAAGCTGTCTGCATCTGCATCCTTTATTTCCTGAGAGCAAACCGAGTTTGTTGCTTAATCGGTACAATTAGCCCCTAGCCTCTTTGTGCACCACGACTGGTGTGGGCCAAGAGGAAGGCAGGTGGCTCATCTAGGTGGGTGGCATGCATGCGTGATCTAAAGATACCTTAAAGCGGTGATACAGTGGAGTCGGGGAAGGGTTTACCTAATGGCACACAATCACAATCAACATATGCCCTTATGTAAACCCTGCCCTACACCTGGACCCCACTCTAGTGCTGCTTCGTGTGGGCGGCTGGGTTTACCCAAGGACATCTTTTGCAAGTAAATACAGTTAGAAAAACCTAACATACTTCTCTCTAGCTCTACCTCCCATACAGAATCTTCAGATCACATGCCCTCCATCCACCTGGATGAGTCCCTCACCTTACTTCCAGCCCACACTGGTCGCAGCACTATCAGGGGTCAGAGGTCAACCATGCCACCGATGGCACCTCCACTAACAGGAGTTGCTGTAGGGGAGGTCCTGCGACCACTCTGTCCCCATGGGAAGACAGCGTCCAATGGATGTTCTAAGCTTTTCCTGCCACTCTCTACATCCTGGGCTTGGGGTGCAAATCCAGGTTGTTAGCTTGCCAGAGTAATCCTGCATTGTGCACCGCCATGGAGCTGGCATCGCCATCCTTCTTAAAAGGAAACAGTCAGCACATCCTCACACCCAAGTGTGGGGCTGGTCCCAATTTACACACTGAGTGCAAACATTTTTTTTTTTAACTTATTGTTTACTGCAGTACAATAGATTTTATGGGAGGCAGTATAGCGCAGCGGTTTAAGGCTCTGAGCTGCAAATCTGGAGACTTGGGTTTGAATCCCACAGCCCCCACTTGCATACTGTTTGACCCTGAGCAAGTCACTTAACTTCCCTGTGCTCCCAGGTTGCACCTGTAAACAAGCTTTCAGCTTAGTGTGTTTCACCTGGTTAAACAATTGAAAAAAAAAAAAAAAAAGATTGTATCAGACTTATTTTGCTGACTTCTAAGCTGACATGTTCTGTAACTACAAATCCCAGAATGCCCTGCAGCTGACATCACCGGTGGGCTGCTGCAGTGGGAGATTCAATAGCCTACAGTGCACCGTAGAGACTTCATAAGCTCAGATCAGATGTTTGCCATTCCCTCTGTTTTCCCAGGGCTAGGAACGGTACTCTGACTACTCTGCCCCAGCAGGACCAGGAAAAAAAAAAAGTGTATAAAAACTCTTAACACGTACTACAGGCTCCCCAGGCTCCAGGTGTTTGCGCACATACAGTGGAGCCTGCCAGGATTCAAGCAATACTGCAGGATTCTGCAGCAGCTGCTGCGGGAAAATATGGAAATTTCAGTGGCAGTGAATCGCTTCTGTCATGCAGGAATATGACACACTGCGTTGCATCTGGTAGGCTCCACTGTAACCCTCTTTGTCAACTGCCCCCCCCCAAACTCCTTGCCCCCATCATTCCCCATGCCCTCCTACTTTGGCCCCTCCCCACTGCCCAGCTCCCCCTCCTCTGGATTTCCCCACAGCTCCTACACTGTTCTGTAACCCTCTTTGTCTCCACTCAGCTTCTGCTCCCACCCCCAATCTACCAGCACTGGAAAAAGGTAATCCCGGGCTACTTTAAGTGGTTGTGCCTGTCAGTAAATGATCTGCCTCCCCCTTCTGACAGTTTAAAAGCATCTCGATGCACTCTGTAAACTTCTGCCTCAGCATCCTGGTGCCCTCCTCAGAGGGCTGTAGCCCATCCCCCCCACGCACCCAAAGCCCCTCTGCCCTGCTCCACTCCTTCGGCCAGGAGCTCCAGAAAAGGTAACACTCTGCCCTTACCGTGGCAAGTTTGGCAGCAAATGTCTCAACCCTGCTGCACACTAGACAGCATCGCCATTTCCAGAATACCTCCCTGAGGATGGCTTTTCTGCAGGGCCCTCTCCCCCCTTCCTACCAGTCCTCCCTCTGCTACCCACATCCCCAGTATCACTCTCCTAGATTCCTGACCTGCTTACTGCCCTAGGGGCTACTCGCCTAGTTGCCTACAACAAGTGCTTAAGTTAGCACCCCTATAAAGATCTGTTTATTAAATTCCCCAGACAGGAATTATCCAGGAATCCTAAAAAACTTGTGTGTCAGTCTACCAACTTTACTGGGCTCCTTGGTCCCTCTGTCTACCTGTTCCCTAAAATACTTTTCACCTTGACAGTTACCTGTTATTCTTAGTTATAAAATGGGTACTAAGAATCCTGCATCCTGATTGGCTGAAACTTGTTCCATCCCACAGGATAGAGACAGCACATACAATGAGTATGAAAAAGTACCAGTTCTGATGTTGCTCCGTTACTACAAATATTAGTGTGCAGCTTCTTGATGATGTAATCCCCAATCCAGGTTTCACTTTCATTCACACTACTGCCTGGTTTGCTCCACTTAGTCACTGAACTAAAACACCTGAAACCAATCTCTTCCAATTCAGGTCCACAAAGGAAAACAATATGAAGGTTTTTGGTTTTTTCCAAACTGAAGAAAAAAAAGTGGAACAAAACTGATATGGGGAGGTGATTTCAAGAGATGGTACACACAAAAAGCACTCACCCCACAGTGGCTCACACAGTGCATCTTAGGCTAGCACCCTGTAGTGACAGCCCATACACGAGGGACTATTTCACTCAAAATGACAGATTGTTAAACATTTTTAAGTTATTATTTTTATTTTCTCACATAACACACAACCCATTTTATAAGCACAGTAAGACACTCCATGGTGTTGGTTGTACTGCCACGACCACACTTCCAGGGGCTGAAGACACTCAGCCTGCAGCCTTATGCCTTACTACACCACTGAGCGTGTGTTTGTGACAGCACACCCAACACCCCACCGTGCCTTATTGCTTCTGTATCTCCTCATGCAGCAAGTGACGGCACTATATTCCACCCTAGTGACCAGTCTCAGTACAAATTCCAGAGGACAGAGCTTGAGCCTTTAAATGAGACTTTAGCTCAGTGGGTTATTATATCTCAGATCCTGCACTGGATAAATAAATGTATACAACTGTTGTGGGAATAAACAGTGCAAAAAAAATCCTGTTATCTAGGCCTGATGTCACACGTACATGAAAAATACCTTAGTTTTATATATATACGTATGTGTCATCAAGCACGTGTATACATGAGAATGCAATTTCAAATAGGGAGGCATTAACCACATCTGATAAAGTGCCGTCTAAGCCCCAGATATTCATGTGTTAGATTTTTTCTCTGTCTGCTGTGTGTGTGTGTGTGTGTACACGTGCGATATTTTTTGCTTGCAATTCATTTCATTAATTATTCAACAAAGAAATCTACTCTGTGAGGACTTTTTTTATTTATTTTGTTAAAAGCTCGATTCAGGAAGTTAGGAGAGTGGTCCCAATAAGTATCTTGAAGTAGGGCGGGGGAGTGCCTCAGTATTTGAAAGTGTGTCCTGGTTTGGCACCAAGTTATACCCGGAAGCAGCCCAAAGTTTTGCTTTTGGAGTATACATGCAAATATATTTTTCTTTCTTATTTGCATATGTAGGTCACAGTGACATTCTTCCCCAATGGAAGAGCAGCGCTGACAATAATTGCTAGCATCACAAAGGCCCTGCAGCTTTTGAAACTTTCAGCAGATGAACTTAGGCAGAAACAGTTATATGTTCATTAAAGAGTTAATTTAAAAACAATGGCCCAGATATTCAAAAGGGTTGCGCATGGCGCAACAGTGTTGCACCACGCGCAACCCACTGATGCGCCCCGGCGTGTTATTCAAAAGGGAAAAGTGCGCGGCACAAATCCCGATGCGCTGGAGTGCATCAGTAATGTATGCAGGCGCAGGTGGGGGTGTGCCCATGCATACCCTGTACAGCCAGATATTCAGCCCGGGATGTGCAGAGCCATGCATGCGCAACCCCTACCTGCGCCAGCACAAAGTTGATCCAAAAAAAAAAGAACAACGGATGGCCACCCACAGGTAAGCTGCCACACTGCAGGGTGCAACACGGCAGCTGCCACCTATGGGTGGCCACCCGAGCTCCTGCTGCACCTGGCGGTGCCCCCCCATGCCCGATCACGGGCATTTGTTAAAAACAGAACTACGTCCAAAATCCCTGGTGGTCCAGTGGACCACTGACTGCCCAATCGCGGGCTTTTGTTAAAAACAGAACTGGGCCGGCCCGGTGGTGCAGAGGGTTGAGGCGCTGGTGCCTTACCTCAAACCACGCCGGCGACCCGGGTTTGGGAACGGACTTGGAGTCGCTGGGGTCGGCAAGTGGCGGGAGAGGATTAGGTCCTAAGGACTGCTCTCCTCGAGGGGTAGGTTAGGAGCCATGCCTCGCTCTGTGCGGCCCCGGTGAGACCAGGGCACTACAAGGCGGTATGACAGGGGAACTAAAAGCGAAAAAAAAAAGGGCGTCCGAGCGACCGGATGACGGCCACCTGGATCCCCCGCCTCCATGGAACCCCTGAAGAGCCAGGGAAAGACCGATCCCAGCAGCATCAGGGCCAAGAGCAAGAATGCCTGAAGGCAATTTCCCTCCGGAAGGAGGGGACCCGTCCGACGAAGGGTTACATCGGGCTACTCTGGTCGGCTGCGATCTGGGATCGGTGGAAAGCTGGCATCGGGGAGGGTTCGGAATGGAGATACGGGGGGTAATCCTTGGCAGAAAGGCATGAAGGAGAGGCCGGTCAGGCGCAGGGGGGCGATAAATAAATAAATAATGCAAAAAAAAAAAAATTGAACTACGTCCAATATCCCTGGTGGTCCAGAGGACTGCTGACTGCCCGATCGCGGGCATTTATAAAAAATAAATAAATGTCCAATATCCCTGGTGGTCCAGTGGACGCTGACTGTAATCACGGGCATTTGTAATAAAGAGATTAATGTCAATATCAGTGGTCAGTGGACGCTATCTTGTCGCGGGCATTTGTAAAATAAATATGTCCAATATCCTGGTGGTCTAGGGGTACCCCCTCCCCACCGCCCACTGAGCCCCACCGCCCCGCCCCGTAGCAGGCGGGTGGCAGCACCACCACCCACCCTGCCGCCCGCCCGACTACCGACACTGTCGGTAGGGCTGTACACCCACTGGTCCACAGCGCGAGCCAATGGGCGTGCAGCCCATACTATACTACATTTCCACTATGTGAATGGGATCATTCACATATCTGGAATGTAGTATGGTATGTGCGTACAGCCCATCACAGGTGTCGAGTCGGGCGGGCGGCAGGCAGGTGAGGTGCTGCCGTCGCCGCTGACTGGGGGGCTGGGCGGTGGGGCTGAGTGGCGGTGGGGGAGGGGTACCCAGACCACCAGGGATATTGGACATTTTTTTTTTTTTTTACAATGCCTCGCGATCGGCAGGAGCGTCCACTGGACCACCAGGATATATTGGACATTTATCTCTTTATTACAAATGCCCGCGATCGGGCAGATAGCAGTCCACTGGACCACCAGGGATATTGGACATTTATCTCCCTTTATTACAAATGCCCGCAATCGGGCAGATAGCGGTCCACTGGACCACCAGGGATATTGGACATTTATCTCTATTTATTACAAATGCCCGCGATCGGGCAGTCAGCGGTCCAGTGGACCACCAGGGATATAGAACTTATGTATTCTTTATACAAATGCCTGCGATCGGGCAGACAGCGGTCCACTGGACCACCAGGGATATTGGACAGAATATCTTTTTATTACTAATGCCCACGATCGGGCTGTGGAGCACACTGCCGGCTGCAGGGGGCATCAGTCCCCGATGGCTGCTGCCTGGCAGGGCGCCAGGCGCACCTGCATGCAAATGGGGCCATAATGACATGCAAATGGCCCCATGTGCGCCTTGCATACATTATGACGCCATTTGCATGTCAAGTTTTGAATATCGCGGTTGCTGTGCATAGCGCAATAGAACTTGCGCTAGCGCATCCCCATGCTCCACTCTGGCCACTTGCACTGGCGCAGTGCCACTGCGCCATGCACACTGCAGGTGGCGGGAGTGCGATATTCAACGATGCTGTGCAATGTGGCAGCTCCACCCAAATGTCGCCCAATCCACACCCTCGCAGCCAAGTTGAGCTGCGTCCAAGCCTGCGCCACAGCCTGGCGCAGTCTGAATACCTGGGCCAATATCTTTTAAAAAGTTGCATGAAATGCAAACATGTAATGGACTGGACTCTGGGGTGGATCACAAATTTTTTCACAGAAGTAGCACTTTCCCTGAAAATAATGTGTGTTTCCTTTTACAGCTCAGACTGGAATAACACAAATAATGCTTTTTAGGCTTAAGGAGCTAGCAGGTGCTACTGTGCTACTGGAAGAGATGACCTTGTAACATACGTGTGGCTTTGCTACTCGAGAGATGCTTGTCTCATCCACGCATGTGTAGCAGGGTGGGACAAATCAGGTAAGCAAAGTGACCAATGGCCACTAAAAATGTGGTTTGGCTACTAAATTTTGAGTTACTGGCCAACTGACTACGTGCCCACAAACTGAATTATATACCTCTAAAAATGATGGCATGTCTGGGGGAAAAAAAATGTTCTTTAAAAAAAAAAAAAATTAAAGAGCTAGTGTACTGCTTGGAAGTAACAGTAATTTTCAGTTGCAGTCAGCTATCACTTCCAGTATTTGAAGTGTTTTTTTTTTTTGTATTTTCTGTTTGCTAATTAGAAGATTTTCCACCTGGCAGTACTAGGGTGATGGGTGGGGCAGCACTCTGTCTGGAGAAAAAAAAGTCAGTTCTGTTCCTCCCACTACATCATCAGAAATATGACCAAACACCTTGAGGTACCACAATCCTTGCAGCCTGAGCAGTGACTTTCATAAGCTACCAATCAAAATGCAGGAAACTGAGACATCACTAGTAACCAGGGAGAGCCAGTCCCTGCTGCTTCATGTGAAAGTGAAACCTGGCAATAAGAAATGGTTACTGGTGATGTCATAGTCAGTGTGATTTCAGTGTTGATGTAGTGGGAGGAACAGAAATGACTTTTTGTCCCCTTCCAGACAGAGTGCTGCTCCACACATCACCCCAGTACTGCCAGATGGAAAATATTCTAATTAGCAGACAGAAAAGAGTAAATACTTGAGATATAAGAAGTGATAATTGACTACATCTGAAAGTTATAATTAACTGCAGGCAGTTTCCAGGCAATACACTAGCTCTTTAAGGCCACTAAAAGTATTAATTTGGCTATCAGATTTTGAAAACTAATGGCCAAATTGAGCACCAGCTTGCAAACTAATTTGTCCCACCCTCATGTGGAGATAAATGTGACTATCCCAGTGCAGGTCATAATTTAGCTAAATTATATATTTATAAAATGGGTAGGGAAATTGCAGCAATATTATTGGCTGAACAGCGTCACATGACCATGCGTATATCAGTGCGCGACCGCACACCTGCACTTTTAACCCCCTCTAAAACAATTTTGACATTTTATAAGATAGATAAACCACTCTGAGGTGTGTTCGCGCTCCCTCGATATACGCACGCCTTGGGTGGTTGACACATTCGGCCTGCGGCCTCATGTGTAATAACACACACCAAGGCATGCGTATATCAGAGCACGACCGCGTATCTCAGAGTGGTTTATCTATCACATATATACAAAAATACATACATTTATCATACATATATAGATATACAACTATAAAATAAAATACTGATCCAACTGTTTCAGGAAGTTGTAATTTCTAATTTCTGCAAGGAAAGGAGGAGGAAAAAGTCATACAGCTAACTGCACCGTTTAAGATGGCATCTAAAACTCATCCTACAAGCTGCAAATTTTTTTTATTTAAAGCTATCTTAACCTGAATGCTTCTTTACAATAAAGGGATGCCCAAGATAACAAACGTGTGCACGGATAAGGCCGCACTGGTACAGGTTACAGAACGCATGATATGAAAATCCATTCCAATATGATACATGGTTTTGTGTTTCCAAGTTTCTACATGTGCTCCGTTATCCAGTTGTTCAAATGCTGTGGAATGAACGGGACAGTGCCTGCATATCTTGTTGCTGCTGCTCCTCTTGTAGGGTAGAAGACATTTGTTTGTAAAATTATCCCCCTTGCAGTTTTCCCAAGAGAATCAGTGGCATGCATACACTCACAGCTTCTGTACACAATGACCAAATTATACACAAACCACATAGACATTACACTGAACACTCAATCCAGACCTCTCAAAACCCAAGACCCCACACCTACTATTTAAGTAGCAAACACAGAACCTTCCCATACCCCCTAACTCAAAACCTCATACAATACCACAAACACCCAGCCCAGACCACTTTCTATACCAGACACCCACACCTTTCAGGAACCCACATCTAAGCTCCAAGCACCCAATCCAGACACCATCATAAAGAGGTCAGGAAATGATTTCTAACTGGCAGCTGTTTATAACGTTCTTATTTTCAGAAATGACATTAATTTCCCTAAAAACAGAGTCTGACAGCAGATAAGGGCAACTTGGCCCACCCAGTCTGCCCATTTCCCCAACCTACATTCTCACAGCAGACACTCCTTGATCTAAAGTACAGTATCAATATTAAACTGTACCTGAATAAAAAGTGACACGAAAAACTGTATTTTTTGTTATGGTCGGCATTCTGTCACAGTTCTCTTCATGGAACTTGTGATCTGGGGTTTTAACTAGGACACCTTTGTGCAAAGAACTCTAAGCAAGGTTCTGCTATGTCAACAGCTCATGCTTAGCATTCTCTACACTAACCGTGACATAGTAAAAACTCCGAACTACCGGTGGTTCCATCAAAATTGTGAAACATGCTGTTCATAAAAAAGTCATTTTTTTATATCAGCATGTTTTTTCACGAACAATTAAAATATGGATTGTCTGGAAGTATGAATTTCACAGCTGTTAACAGGAACAGTATTATCTGCCACCAATTAGCACTAAGTTCCTGTCCCTGCAAACCTCGTGGGCACCCCAGCATCCTCAAACGTGCCCTTTCACAGCTTCCCCTTGTCAAATACAAAAGCAGCTTCCTCAAAACAGCAGGTCCTGATACCCATTTCACCTCTGTCTGCATCCTATTGTGTCACCGACCTCGTGGTGGTGACTGACAGCTGTAAAATAATTCCCCTCGTTCTACTCCTGGATACTTTTCTGAGTATGCATGATTTTCAAGAGTGTGGAAGGTGGGCAGGAGCCCAACTGATGTGTGTATGTGGGGGGCCTTATAAGTCACCTGAAAACTTCCAGGTATCCAGTTGGACCAGTATGGCATCCCAGACCTTGTCTGCGGAGCTCGTTGCCACAGCTGCACACTACATTGCATCCCCCACCCCCACTTCCCGGAAACTTTCGCTTTTTGCGTCCCCTATACACACACTGCGTGGTGCTAACAATGCGTCTGAGAGCTCGTGAAGCCACAAGGGACTGGCAGACACTACCGACCCCCGCCCATGTGCAGCCACAACCCCTTCAAACCCCAATCAGGGTCCCCTACCCGGACACATGCACAGCCACAACGAGCCCCCCGAGCAGGGCGTCCCATGCACTCTCCAGCCCGCTCAGCTGAAGTGAGGAAAATGAAGCTGCACTGACCTGGGCGCTCCTCCTCCATGTTGCACCGCTAGTGCTTCGGAGTACCAAGCTTGCCCTCACGCACACTGTCTGCAGTCAGTCGGTCAGCCAGAATCTCTCTCGCACAGACACCGGCAAGCCCCGCCCACTACTTTTTTTTGCAAAGGCCCCGCCCAGCACCTCCAGCTCCGCCCCCTGCTCCTTGGCGCAGTTTGACCACGCCCCTTCCAAACTAAGTGTTTGCTGGCACCGCCCGCTTGCGTGCTCGCTATGGCACTGCGGTAAATGAGAGCGGTACCTGGAGAACTTTGTGTCCGAGCCGCGTTATGTCGCGTCACGCAACCTCTGCTTACGGCGCTGATATAGGTACCATGTCAAAACTGAAGGGGATAGACAGGAGAGCAATATTTCAGGGAGGGGGACTTTCCCTTCCAGGATACTACTCTTAAGTGAGCCCGCCAGACCGAGCCCTGGTAGGTCACGCATTACTGCCATTGAATTGCAAGGAAAGGGGGGCTCAGTATAAGGCTCTTTTTGGCCCTGTAGCGCTTAAGGAACATAAACTGTAATTAAAACACTGTAGGGGAGTGTATCTATATGTCTGAACTGAAGGTGAATAAGTGCAAGCATGCATGCAGGGGAGAGGGCGGGGGTGCAGGTGTATGTCCTCAGTTCTGTTTTTATTGTTAACATCCGAAGCTTTTTTTCTGTATTTTTTTTTCAGTTCAGCTCCAGGGCTTGGCTGAACATTGGTGTACCAACGACTAAAACGTTGGGGGACCATAAATCAACCAAGCCATCCATGCCAACGTCATTAGCTATTTTGCAACACATAAAAAAACTGAGAAGGACTGGATGTCCCATACATCCTTCGCCCCCCGTGGTTGCACCCACTGTGCATGGGTGGCTCAGGCCTGGGCCAGACAGGGCGCACAGGTGCTGAAAATCTGCACCTCAGAAATGCAAGCTACATGGCAACAGGTTCTGGAATTTGCCACCTGCCATCAGCTACTCCCTGAATACGTCCAAGGTGAAACACCCCTATGTTTGCTCCTGCAAATTTATTTTATTTATAGCTTGGAATTACAATACCTTTGCACCAAGGGCTCTGTTACAAAGGTTCCACTTCATAAAGTGTACAGTTATTACAATACAATAGGTCAAAAGTAATTCAAGTGAACAAGATGTTGGTAAGAAAAACAGGCAACTGTGTATGAGCGCTTAACAGAAACGTAGAAGCAACAGTTAAGATACATATATACAGGTTACATTGTAGAGGCGCAGTCAGTACAGTGATATTGTTATTTTACAGAGGTGGTTGTTGGCAGTACAGAACGACTCAAATAGGCAACATTTGAGGATGAGGCTACTACAGAAAACAAGCTAGCAAGTTGGTATCAGGGTCCAGAGAAGAAACACCGGTGCAGTCAGTAAGATAGTGTGGGGGGGGGGGATCGTATGAAATGTATGCTCCCTGTCAGATAAAGACACACTTACCCCCCATAGATCCAATGTCCCTGGCTCCCTATACATACCTAAAATCCAAACCAAACTTGGTAAACTGTCCTTTGCCTTTATTGCCCCCACCATATGGAACTCCGTCCCTGCCACAACCCAACAATGTGAATCCTCGAGCTAATTTAAAAGAGCATATCGCACCTTCCTGTCCCAGGCTGCAGTATGCGTCTGCCCTTAGGCCCTACAGAGAGGGGGTTGTCCCTATCTACTCTATACTTTTCCTGTTCCACTGTGTTAATGTGACTATAATGTACAGTTTATTCATTACACGTGTTTACCTGTTGTTGTACTCGAATTTGCTGGTGGTATTTTTTCTTTTGTTGTTGCAATGAATACGTTAGCAATAACCCATGACAGGTTGTGCGGTTGTTGGGGATTAATCAACACCCTGGGTGTGTTGTGAGGCACGAGGCCGCAGGCCGAGTGTCCTCACAGCACCCGTGGTGTTGATCAATCCCCAATAACCGCACACCCTGGAGTGGGTTATTGTGCTTATAACATGGGCCAAATTTGGAGACATATGGACAAAAACTGTTGTAATAAGAGACAGAATATGTGGGAACTACTTAGTGTTCCTCCACTATTTTTGGCCATGGAACCACACAGTTTTCAGGGCAGGATTCACAGAAGGGATGCACCATGGGCATCCGAGATGCACCTGGGCATCCCCAAGATGCACCCAAGGGCGATTCTGGCAGAGTGCCGATGTGCCAGCTCATTTCTGATGCGCCGCATACTGCCAGTAATGCTATGCGGTGCATCTGGAGGGGCTGTGATGGGTGCATGCCCATGTATACTAGGTGCAACCCCATTCACACCCCTATTCTGTGGCGCAACTCTGCGGCAAGTCCGGGTATGCGCCACAGAAAGATAAGCTTAGAAAATGTAGACTTTAAGTAGGTGACCACCTACAGGCAGGCAGCAGCAGCACGGCAGCCCGGCCACCCTGGCAGTCCAGTGTGCCCCTCCCACCCCAAGCCCCCATACAATGCCGCTCCTGGCGGCAGGAAATGAAATGATGACCCCGCGCAGCCCCGTTCAATGCCGCTTCTGGTGTCAGTAACAAAATGATGACCCCCACGAGCCCCTGTATGATGCCACTCCTGGCGGCAGTAAATTAATTATTGACCCCGAGCGCGTGCGATGCGGCTCCTGGCGGCAGTAAACAATTGTTGACCCCAGGCCTATGCGATGCCACTCCGGCGGCGTGAATAAAGATGGACCCCCGCCCCAAGCCCTCAGTAAAGCCGCCTTCTGCGGTGGTCGGCCGTGTGCAGACACCCCCCAAGTACCCTAACCCACCCCTCTTCCCCCACCCAGCAGGGTCCCACTGTCAGCGGGCAGCTCAACACACCCACATACCACCACGGCCGACTGTCGACAGATTCAGAAACTGAATGACAGATTCGTGACAGCCTGGAAGCCGCTTCCATGCTCAGGCTGTATGATTGCTGTCATTCTCAGCTCTGTCGGGCGGGCGCACCGTGGGCGGTATGCGGGTGGGTTGAGCTGCCCACTGACAGTGGGACCCTGTTGGGGTGGGGGGAGGGGCAGGTTGGAGGTACGGGGTGTCTCCACTGGCCAACCGGCCATGGAAGGCTTTCATCGACGGTTTGAGGCTGGTGGGGTTCATCTTTCATCACCACCGCCAGGAGCGGCATCGTGACGGGGGCTGGGGTGTCATCCTTTCTTTTACAGCCACTGGGAGCAGCATTGCACGGGGCTTGGGGGTCATCATTTCTGTTACTGCTACCAGGAGCAGCATTGTACAGGGGCCTGGGTGAGGGGGCATAATTTCTGTTACTGCCGTCAGGAACGGCATTGTACGGGGGCCTAGGGGGCATCATTTCTTTTAATGCTGCCGGGAGTGGCATGTCTTGGGCTGGGGTCAGGCCCGGGGGGAGGGGTGGCTACAGGTCAGTGCATTCTGCTGGGGCATCCCTGCAGGTGCAATGCAAATGGGGCTATAATGGTATGCTAATGGCCCCATTGCGCCATGCATGCCTAATGGCCTCACTTGCATGACCCTGGCTGTGAATCGCGTTTTTGGGCGCAGGGCATTTCTGAGATGCCCTGCCCCAATGGGTTCACAGCCTGACATGAGGATGCACCAGCGCAGCCTGGGCTGCTCCGGGGCATCCTGGGCTGGGTGCACCTGTGCTATTCACAGAGGGGATGCGCTGGGGGCGTCTCCCTGCACCTCCTCTGTGAATCGTCCAATATGCACTCAGTGCATCTCCCCTGCGCCGAGGCAGCCGAGATGCACTGAGCGCATCTTCTTTGTGAATCCTGCTCTCTGTGTTCTGCCACAATAAAAATAGCTCAAGACAGACAAGTTTGTGGTGAACAGGCCACACATAATCAGGGCCCCGTGTTTACTGCCGCAAAGTGGACCTACATTCTGCGGCAGGACCTCATACTTTCTGCGGCAGAACAACTGCTGATTCTGCAGCTGTTCTGCGGCAGATAAATTGTGACTAAACAGCATTCCTTCAAAGGGAGTAAGTCTTAGTTAACCCTTTGACTGCCTTCATGCAACCACTCCGCTACACTGAAAGTGGAACAGCAGGCCATTTACCAGTGTGTAGTCTTCTTATCCCAAATATTAAACAGCAGTAACCCAATCCTGGCACAGCCATGTGCATCAGTGTTCTCTTTTAATGAATGTTCCCCTCCCACCCCGAATTTGAAGGCTCATCTGTTCTTCTGCAAATTGGTGGCCTTTGCTGTTCTCCTAGTTTATAATCTGAGGAGGACATACACACTTAGCTAAAACTACACAGAAGGCACAACCTGCTTGGATTTCTTCTGGTTTATATTTACAGTTAGCAGATATAAAGAGAGACTCCAGCTTGAAGGCCATTTTTTTCTGATTTTGATCAACGTTCTTTTAAACTGTTATTTTTGTAAACTAGGAATACTCCAACTGCCTTGCAACAAACATGTTGGGTGCAGTGTACAAATCTGTATGGGGGGGGGGGGTTGTCTTCCTATAATAGTGAAAGAGGATGTTACTTGCAGTGTCTATAGGATTTGTTGATTCCTGATTTTTCTTTCGGGGGACACACTAAAAAAATGCAAGCAAGTCATTCTTATTAAGCTGGAGTAACCTTGGTTAGCATGTTCTCTTCTCCTCACAGCTCATGGGGTGGTGGTGGTGTTTTTCAGTCAGTGACCCTCATTTCACTTATGTATAGCAGCAATCAAACTCTCCATTCCGATTTTTTTCCATACCTGCTTACTCCAGTTCTGGTATACCCATGGTCCCCAACTCTGCTGCAGCTGGGCAACTTGACCTTCCTTAAGAATTGAGCTTGATGCCACCACTTAGGCTGCAAGTTCAGATTTGCCAGGAAATTGCTCTCACACTTGCAGGTACAGAACTGCAGCCCACAAATCAAAACTGTGATAGATGTCCACCAGTGGGGACCAGTCCTCCGCTCAGTCTGCTGCCAGCCCTACGTTTCTGCAATCAGCTCCTCCTCCAATACCTCTCACCACACTGAGATCAGTTCCACCTCCATGGGCACCACTGAATCTTCTCACTTCTTGACTACAGCTTGCCTTCCAGTTCTTCCTTCCAAATTCATCTTCCAAGGATTCAGCATGCACCATGAGCAGCCTGATAATGAAAAATTAACATGGCTGAGCTACCCAGACCCACACAACAGCGAATCATAACTGCCGTGGACCTAATCAAGCTCTGCTATTATTGCGTCAGTTGCTCCCCCCCCACACACACACACAATACTGGCTGGAAGGAGTTCTGTTACAAGAGCCAGCATGAGTCAAGATGCCATGCAGCCACTAGCTTTTCGGCTTTGTAGCGGACAGCATCAGTTTGCTGCCCCTTCTAATGAGCATGTGTGCCATGGTGTACTTAACACATCAATAGCTATACCCTTGCCTTGTGTGATTGCATAGCATAGCTAGCATTTCTGCAGCTGTGTGGCTGGTTTTTCTGATTTCTGCGGCAAGCACTGATTTCTGCAGCCACTGCTGCAACTGCAGAATCTCAGAAAACACGGGGCCCTGCACATAATACAATCAAGGAGCAGGTGGAACTTCTTATTGTACTCTCAAAACTACACAGCATGCTGTATTTCTATATTGCTATTCTGTGCACACAGTGAATATATTCTTTTTTTTTTGGTTACACTGCAGTCTGTGAATTTGCATATCGCTCGCCCCCCCCCCAAACCCCACCTGTGGCCAAACTGAATTTTGACATTCCTGAGTGCCCCCAAATCATGGCACAACAGACACACACACGGAGTTGCTGTGTATGTTAAACATCGGGGATTTATGCCTACTCTCAGTCTTTGTCTCACTCTTTTAGCTGACAGCTGCACGCATTGCCACCATGGAGCAGATTATTGTGCAGTTCATGGAGGTCCGTATGGCGGGTGGGTGGGAGAATGACTGGTGCACGGAAGTCTGTAGGGCGGGTCTCGGTTTCAGCGACTCACATGCCCTGCAGCTTCCCGTTTCTGCAGATTGCCTTCACAGCTCCCTAGGTTGCAAACACAGCAGTGGTGGAAGAAGAGGTACGAAGGATCCCACTGAGATCCAAACAGTGAGTTCTGCATTGTCTGTAGGGTACATGATGGAGGGTGTGTGCAGTGGCCTACGGTGCCGGGGGGGGGGGACTTTTTCATCAGTACAGTCTGAGGCAGTAGGACAACATGAGCTCTTGGGCACGGGTATGGAGAACCGCAGGACGGGTGGCTATTTTCAGCAGACAGGGGCACTGCATTTAGAGATCGCCCACAGACCAAAAAGTAGCAGAATATGTTAAGTCAGCTGCAATACTGGAGGTATACGGCAGCTGGGTGGGAAGAGCAAGACATTCACAAGTTACAGGGTTTTTACACCAACTGAACGAGTTCCATAGACATAATGACACTCGCTAACATTGAACTGTGCGGGGAATAGTATGCCTTACTTAACAAGACATTTAAATGACTGCCGCTGAGGAATGCAGTCGGTCTGCAATATCAAGTGCTGCTATGCCCCCTAATCTCTCAAGGGTGCCTGAGTACCACAAGCTGTAAAATTAACAGAAATTAATGTATGGTGACTTGATGGGTGTCTGCCAATCATGTACCTGCATTTTTCATGCTCATATTGTAATGTAATTTGTATCACACCAATTAACTTTTCCCCTGTTGTAATATCCGTAGATTGTACTCTCCCAGGTCATGCCAGGAAATAGGCGACTGTTTTGCCTAGTGCACTTTTATTTATTTATTTTGAAACATTTCACCAGGAAAGGCACACTGAGCTACACGCTCGTTTCCAGATGCGTCCTGGAGGAAGGGGAAGAGGGGGTACAACATTGAACTGAATACGGAACAAATAAAAATAAACATAGAACCGAGTCTGTACAAAAACATTAGAGAAACATGAAACATAATGTAGGATAGTCAGGCATAACTTACACACACAAAATAACTATGTAAAAATAAGTGGGAATGCACCTGGGAAACAAAAACCCAGGGGAAGAGTATACAGTGGGGTGGGGGGAGATGTACTAACAACAAAAATGGAAAGGGACCTGGGGGTAGTCATATCAGATGACCTAAAGGTAAGCAAGCAATGTGAGAAAGCAGTAGGGAGGGATGGGGGATACTGGGATGTATAGGGAGAAGCATCAATAGTAGAAAACAGGAAGTTGTTATCCCTCTGTACAGACAGTTGGTGAGACCCCATCTGGAGTACTGCTTGCAGTTCTGGAGACCCCATCTCTGCAAGGACATAGACAGAATAGAGGCAATCCAGAGGAGGGCAACTAAAATGGTGCAGGGTCTGCACCAGAAACCATACAAAGAAAGATTAAAAGAGCTTAATATGTGTACCCTCGAGGGAAGGAGGGAGTGGGGGGGACATGATAGAAACTTTCAAGTACCTCAAGGGAATCAACAAAGTCCAAGAGGGAAGCATCTTTCAGAAAAAGAGATGTACAAGAACAAGGGGACACAATTTGAAGATGGGGGGATGGCTAAGGGGCAACATGAGGAAGTATTTGTTCATGGAGAGGGTGGTGGATGCATGGAACAGCCTTCCTGAGGAGGTCATGGAGTCAAAATCAGTGGGGGAATTCAAGAATGCATGGGACAGACATAAGGCAATTCTGGTGGGGGATAAGAAGTAGATTGTTGGTTAACTAGGATCTGCAGCTTATCCAATAGGTAGGGAAATGGGCAGACTGGGTGGGCCAAGCAGTCCTTATCTGCCATCAAAGTCTATATTTCTAACTATGTATGTAAAATAACTATATCCAAGTTACACATATGCAACACATGTGACTGTTTTTACTTTACCTGGTAAATAAAAAAATAAATAAATACAGTTAAAGCTGGTTATCTTGCACTTGTAATATTCTCCTAAGTAATATAGTTATACATCAGTTATCATGTAACATTGTAGACTGTTGATGCTGTTTATTCTGTGATTTTTTTTTATGATCATTGCTGTAGTATTACAGACTTGTTTAATTTGCTGCTACTCCTTTCTCTCTTTTCTCTACCTCTACCCTTGTTACTTCCCTTGGTCACATCTGTTTGTTTTATTTAATTTATTGAAAGCTTTTGTAAATAAGACTTGTATGATTGTATGACTTGTCTGTATTGCTTACCTGGCAAAATCAACAAACATACAGTAGTCTACACTGGGCACGTCCAGATCCTGTGGCATAGGACAATCGAAGCATGAGGTATGTCCCAGACAAGCCGGGTGATGGGGCTGGTCCAGAAGAGGGCAGGTCAGGCAACAGCAGGAGATAAAATACTGATAAGATACAAAAAAAAAAAAAAAGCTGGGAGTTACATAAGATCCTTCATTAGGTTTCACTATTCATCGGCACAGCGGTAGTGCTGGTGCTCGTGGCGCAGGTGACCTGAGCTTGGGTTGTTGGGGGAGGAGGACTGAGTGTCCCAGAGCATGTTCTGCTCTGGGGCAGGAAGGTGACCGTCCCCGCTGTTATACTGCTGATTGGGTGACCACAGGTGGCAGCGCAGTCAAGGGTGCTGTGGTAGGGAGGACGCAGGCCACGATCCGGAGTGACAGCACGCCTCTGCATGCACACGCCCCTTGGATCTCCATAAGTGCCTGCGTCCTTGGGGAGAGATGAAGAGAAATGGACCTCGCAACTCAGCATGACGACGGCCTCGGGGGAACCAAAGAGGATCGAACCCAGAATCTTCAGAAGCAAGGCTGACAAAGACATGTGCAGGTGGGGGAAGGGAGGTTCTCGAAAGCACTCACAAAGACACTAAGACACAGCTTTTCAGCTTGCTGTCGTCAGTTTATTAACTCTGCTACAGCAGAAACCACTCACAGTACTCACAGAACAAAACAGCCGTGTCCAAAAATAAGAAATCCTTGCAAAATAAGGCACTCTTTCTTGACCTAGCCCCGGCGCTTCGACCTTTCTCAGAGTCTTCCTCGGGGACGTGTCTAGAGGAGACCGTCACTGCCTTTTACCCAGTATCTTTAGGTGATGTCAGCGCTACTCCTGTTCTGCAGTTAGTACACAGCCATTATGAGGAGCCTAAGGTTACATAACGTACCTGGCTGCCAGCTAGACCTAATGGGTTCTTTAAATGCTACAACTGCAATATGTGTGCTGTTATGCACACACAGATGGAACAAATTCTTACACCCTGGGGATACTAGAATCCCAGACTGGAATGCAGGCTGACATCAGAAAATGTATTTGCTGTAACACCAACTTTGTTGTGTACGATTTATAGTGTACCTGTAGGCATATTTATGTAGGGAGAAACATGAGAAATCTTATGGTTCGGTTCGCATATACGAATAAGTTCATTCCATTGTGAACAAAAAGTTAGATACCCTAGTTGGGCTCCACATTTTTTGAAAAGCATGATTCTAATCCACAATGTCTCAAGTTCATGGGTATTGAAATTATACCATTTCTTAAAAGGGGAGAAGATAAACAAGCTATTTTGAAGAGACAGTGCCTGGGTCTACAAATTGAACAGAATGGATTAAATGACCAGTGGGACTTAAAGTCCTTTTATTTATTTAGTTATTTATTTAACAAATCGGAAAGACCTTTGAGCCAAGGGCTCTTTTACAGTGGTTCCATGTCAAGTCACAAGAATATCAAATTACAATGGTTTCAGTAAGTAGTACAACATGAGGAAAGTAATTACATAGACAAAGGAACAATGTGGCAAGATAAATATCGTGTCATGTGCAGCCAGTGGCCTTGTCTGAAGATGGGTGAAAGGGCTTACAAGGAGAGAAAGTACGGGGGTGAATTGGGGGTGGAAGGAGCAAAAAAGAACAAGGAGTGAGATTCCACAATGAAGCTTGAGCAGGAAAGACTCACAGGATAGGGGGTAGAGTGAGAGAACAAGGTGAGGAAACGGGGAAGGAGAGGGAGTGGAGGGTAAGGGAGGGGGATGAGGAGATGAAAGAGGGCAAGAATGGGGAAGGGATAAGGAGGAAGTGCTGTGAATGGAAAAGCAGCAGCAGCACAGGGCTATACTGGGGCAAATGGTAAAAGAGGGAGGTCCCTGTGCATTTAGCTGTCAGCAGAGATTTGGTATAGCAGTCACAATATGCTCTGGAAACTAGGAATTGATGCAGTTTCTGCTTTAATGGTCCCAAGGTTGCAGTTGTCACAATCTCAGGAGGAAGGGAATTAAATAAATTATCAGCTCTAACTGCAGTGGATCGCTGTCGGAGCGAGGTTCGACAGCGAGGGACAGTAAAAGTTTGGCTCACAGAACTTAGTGTGCTCCGAGTGTCCCAGAAGGGACTGAAAAGCTGAAGGGAACCTGGTGGTAGGAGACCAAAATCTGCCTTCTTAGCCAGAAGGCAGGCTTGATATTCAATGCGAGCCTGGAGTTGAAGCCAGTTTGCTTGTTCACAAGTGTGGGTACGATACGCTGCACCAGTTAGTAGATGGCATGCCTTATTCAGAGCTGTGGTGAGCCGACGTAGGGTTGTGTCTGTGACGGAACCATAAATGACCAAACCATAGTCAATAATAGACACAATTGAACTTTGGGTAGCCAATCTGAGGGCTTCGGTAGTAAGGCAGTGTTTATGCCTGTGTAGAAGGCCTAGGCGAATGTTAACTACCTTGGCAACATTCTCAACGTGGTTGGAGTTGGAGAGCGTACTATCCAGAGTAACTCCTAGGTATTTAAAAGATTGAGTCTGGTCAAGGATAACACCCGCACTCTTTTTAATCACCAATTGTTTGGCTTTGTGTTTGCTGTGGGTACCATGGAAGAGCATGACCTTAGCTTTTTTGCAGTTAAGCACCAACTTATGAAAGATGAACCAGGACTCAGCTTCAGTAAAACTTTTCTGAAGTTAGGCCTGAAGGAGGGTAAGGTCAGTAGTCTTTGAGAAAATTACTGCATCATCCACATAGAGGAGTACTGGTTCGGTACTGGATCGGAAAAGGATGCCGGAAGATTATTGAGGAAGGTGCTAAATAGAAGGGGTCCCAGTATTGATACTTGAGGAACCTCAGAGCAAACAGGCAGTTTAGCAGAAAGGGCAGACCCTATTCTCACCTGCTGTGTGCGGTTTGCAAGATAGCTGGTGAACCACTTTAGGGCTTCTGAAGATGTACCAAGCCCAGCAAGTTGATGTATCAGCAAATGGTGATTGACCGTGTCAAATGCTTTAGACAGGTCAATAAAGGTTGCACCAATAAGCTAACCCTGATCAAGAGTATGGTGAGTGAAACCTGTGAATTCCAGTACGGCTGTAGATGTGCTGTGCCCTTTCCGAAAACCATGTTGTTGGACACATTGTAGGTTGTATTTTTCCAGGTACTCCACAAACTGGTCAGCAACAATCTTTTCAAGTGCTTTGGACAGCGGGAGGAGAATAGATATTGGCCTATAATTCCCAGGTAGTAATCTGTCCCCACTCTTAAAAACTGGTGTAACCTGAGCAGATTTCCAGATCTGGGGGAATTGTGAAAGTGTGAGGGAGCGATTGAGAAGCTTGGTGAGGGGGTAGAGGACTTCATCTAGAGTTAGGGTAAGAGGTTTTGGGTCGGGGAAATCACTGCTTGTCCTAGTTCCTCCTAGAACTTTACATAAGTAGGTCTTGGTCTCGCTTTCCGAGATAGCTTTGAAGTAGAAACATGGGTGGGTAGAGACTTCTTCTGATTTGGTGAATGTGGGAGCTGTGCTGGGTGGTTCAAAGAAATTTGGGGGCAGAGTTTGGCTAAGGTCTGTGAAGGATGAATTAAATGTGTTGGCAATTAACACGGGGTCATGGGTGATAGACCCATCAACATTTAACATAGTTGGATCCTGTTTGGATGCTTTCCCAGTGATTTCTGAGAGGTTTTCCCAGAATTATTTCCCCATCAGCCCAGGTCTTGGCAAGGATGTCCTTATAGTAACGTGCTTTGTGCTCACGGATAGCCTTAATACATGCGTTCCTGGCCATCTTATAGGCCTGTATGTCAGGTTGACTGCCAGAGGTCGTCACGATCTTTCATTTGAGGCAGAAGGCTAAAAGAGATCCAGGGATTATCAAATCCCCTGATCCTACCTGTCCTAAAAAGGGTGTGGATGTCACAGGCTTCATTGAAACGTTCAATGAAGTATTGTAGCGCAAAGTCAATATTAGGTGCGGTTTCAATGTAAGACCAGTCTTGTTGTCGGAGGAGAGACTTTAGTGGCTGCAGGTGGCCACGGAAGAGCACTCAACTTGTGATTGTTCTGACAGGGGGTTTGATAAATTTGTTAGCCCAATAACACTTGGTAGGAGAGTGATCACTGATAGTGTCGGGCAATACTTCAGAATGGGAGCTATGTGTTGGACGATTCGTTAGGACCCAGTCCAGGAGTGTGCTAATCCCAGTCTTATAGTTTGTCCTGGTTGGAGTTGTTATTAACTGGGTAAAATTCAGACCTGCTAACTCATCTCTATGCCTTCTGGCACCTGACGAGAGCCAGTTGACATTAATGTCACCTAACAGGATGGTTTCTGTGTCTTGTTTTCGACTCATGATGCAGTTCATTAGGGGTTTTAAGCCCTGTTCAGCAAGGTCTGGGGGAATATAGACTGAGCCAATGTTGAGGACCTTGTTGTGTGCACTGAGCATAACCTTAACAGCAAGGATCTGAATATCCATAGCTGGTTCAGAGAGGGAAAGTGGATAGGCCAACAGTGACTCCTTTAGGTATATGGCACAGCCACCTCCTCTTCTAGATAGTCTGTCCTGTCTGAAAAGTGAGTAGCCTGGTAGGATGATGGCCGAGTCAGGGGTAGATTATGACAGCCATGTTTCGACGACTGACAGGATGTCAGGATCATGTACTACAACCCAAGCAGTGAGGGCATCGCATTTTTTTAACAGACTGCAGATGTTCATACTGGCCAGGACAAGGGTACCCTGTTTTTTGTTGCTATTAACGCCATATGAAGGAGGGCCTGGATTAGGGTGTACACTCCCAGAAATAAGGAGAAGAAGAAGAAGAATGAGGCATTTCAGGAGTTGTTTTAGTAAATAGAGTGTAAGGGGACGAGATTTCCTCTTAAGATTTACTTTAACCGGGCCCGTAGGAACAGAGAGACTTTTAAGCAGCACAACAACAGTGGGGTCCATAGAGGACAGACAACTTCCATGTTTCATGTGCAGCCTGCTGTGGTGCAGCTTCCATGGGAAGAAAGGGATGCAGTATGTTACATCGACACTGGTGACCATGCCAAGTGTGATAAGAGGAAGCTGTGTGGTAGGGAGAACAGGGGTATGAGATATGGGGTGCCATCCTAATTAGAGTGGGACCCAAAGTGTGCTGAAAAGCACCAGAAATAGTTTCATACCTTGTGATGCCATTGGACAAGAGAGGAACCAAGTGAGGTAAAATAGGATTTAGTAGGGAGGCAGTACAAGGAAGGTATATAGCAAGTAAAGCAACTGTGACTTTAAGAGGGTAGACTTTTTTAAATGAAAGAACAAGATCTCTCTAGTGGCAGATCTGTATAACCTGCTAATGGAAAATTAGTAAAAAAAAAACCATTTAATTATGTAGTCTGTTGGAACTGCATGACCATTGGGACTCAAAGCCCTTTTTTGTCCATTTGATTTGATTTTGCATGCTTACGCACAGCTCTAATTAAGCATTAGCTTACAGTTAGAGATGCCTTGTAAATTTCCCCTATGTCCAGGGATGATGGAGTGCCCGGTACTGCTCCGGATCCTTACATAGAAACATAGAATTTGACGGCAGATAAGGACCGCGTGTCCCACCCAGTCTGCCCATTTCCTTACCTGATGGATAAGCTGTAGATTCTAGTTAATCAACAGCTTACTTCCTCCTACCCCACCCCACTAGAATTACCTTATGTCTGTCCCATGCATTCTTGAATTCTCCCACTGTTCCTGACTCCACAACCTCCTCAGGAAGGCTGTTCCAGGCATCCACAACCCTCTCTATGAAAAAATACATTCTAACATTACCTCTGAGCCATCCCCCCTCTATCTTCAAATCGTGCCCCCTTGTTCTTGCACATCTCTTTTTCTGAAAGATACTACCCTCTTGTACTTTAATTCCCTTGAGATACTTGAAAGTTTCTATCATGTCCCCCCTCTCCCTCCTTTCCTCAAGGGTATACATATTAAGCTGCTTTAGTCTCTCCTCGTATGTCTTCTGGTGCAGACCCTGCACCATTTTGGTTGTCCTCCTCTGAACAGCCTCCACTTTATGTCTTTGAGGAGATGGGGTCTCCAGAATTGCACGCAGTACTCCAGATGGGGTCTCACCAACTGTATGTACAGAGGGATAACAACTTCCTGCTTTCTACTGTTGATGCCTCTCCCTATGCATCCCAGTATCCCCCCAGCCCACTTTACTGCCTTCTCACATTGCTTGCCCATCTTTAGGTCATCTGATATAATTACTCCTAGGGCTTTTTCAATTTTTGTTGTTGTTATTATCTCACCCCCATTGTGTACTCTTTCCCTGGGTTTTTGTTTCCCAAATGCATTACCTTGCACTTCTTCCTGCCTGTCCTGTCTCTCTGGCCACTCTACGAAATGCAGTACTTCGAGGGTAAGCCCCTCCACCTCATCCCCACCTGGGAGAAATGGCCATGGCTTCATGGGGGATGGGCCCAAGCACTGGTTCACAGGTGAGGACAGATGGGTGCCTTGGCGACTCCTGAAGGAGTTTGGGCATAGGAGAAAGACAGGGGGCATGAATAGAAATATAAAAAAAGAGGCCTTAAAATTGTCTAGCCCTGTAAGCCCAACAAACAGTTACCAGACTGATAGTTTCAATATTTTGACTAGTAAAACTTTTTTTTGGAATGGGGATTATCTGTTTGTGCCCCCTTTTACACTGCAGCAGACCTATCCCTCCGGGTCCTCCAAGGTGTCATAGCTACGTCTAGCAACAGCCCCCCACAGGTGCCCTATCTCCATGCTGTTTCGGATTCAGTCTCCCCCCGGCAGGGAAAGAGTATTAAACCTCTCCTCCTTACAGTTCCACAGTGCTGGGGCTGCAGTGTGCTTGGTACAGGGCAGGTCTCTGATATAGTGAGGTTTGCCTCGCAACACACAAACCAAGAGACTCCAAGAAGTTTGCCAAAGCACTCACGAAGACACTAGAACATGGGTTTTCTGTTTGCTGGTGTCAGTTTATTAACTTTGCTGTGGTAGACACTACTCACAATACTCTTGCAGAACAAAACAGCCATGTACAAAAATAACACGGGATTCTTTCTTGACTTAGCTCCGGCGCTTCAGCTCTTCTCAGAGTCTTCCTCGAGGGGTCATGTCTAGAGGAGAATATCACTGCCTTTTATCCAGTATCTTTAGGTGACGTCACCGCTACCCCTGTTCTGCAATCAACGAAAGTGGCTAAAACACCTTTAGTGCAGTAAAATACACAAAGTACATATACATGTTATACAGGAAGCTATGTACAAAAAAATGTGTTAAAATCAAGATCTGTTAATTTTGCAAGATAGCACTCGCTTATATATTGATCACTATACAAAGTAAATCACTTGTTTTCGTATTTCATTAAACATGCAGCAGTTCAACATTGTAGACACACTACAAAATTAACTAACATATTTTACTAAAAACAGAGACAGGCTGGCTCCGTGGTGCGGGTGAATAGCCTGGCACACTGGTGACCTGGGTTTGCACCCGGGCCCAGGACGACAGGAGCAGAGGCTGACAGGGAGGGAGTCGGAGCATCCCTTGGATGCTTCCCTCCCGAGGGAGCAGTGTTGTACCGCTTCACTGGCGGCTTCTGGCTGTGGCAAGTGGCAGCATCCTAGCTGGTGTGGTGCACCATCCACTCCACTGGACGTCCCCACCCCAGGATGCTGTGTGAAGCTGCTTGACTGTGGGAGGTGTGAGGGGCAGAAGAAAGGAAAACTGCCCACCTGGCCACCGGATGATGGTCACCCTGTTCCCCAATGCCATGCAGCAGCCATCCAGCCAGCTGGTACTTGTCCAATCCCCCAGCCACCCTGTGGTCAAGGTAGTGGAACTATCTCCCTCCCTCCAGCAGCCCTGTTCACAGAGTCACTCAACACGGGTGTCGTTTCAGAGGACTGGAGGAGGGCACATGTAGTCCCACTGCACAAAAGTGGTAGTATGGTGGAGGTGGGTAACTACAGGGCAGTCAGCCTCACCTCAGTGGTGGGAAAGATCATGGAGACACTGCTAAAAGAAAGGATAATGGCACATATGGAATCCAGCGGTGCTCAGGATCTGAGGCAACACAGATTCACAGCAGGAAGGTCATGTCAAACGAATCTAATAGATTTGTTTGATTGGGTGACTAGGGAAATAAATCAGGGAGGGGTGGTAGATGTTGCTTACCTAGAGTTCAGCAAAGCCTTCAACACTGTCCCACGTAGAAGGCTGACTAACAAGATGGGCAGTGTGGGCATGGGAGACAAGGTGGTGAACTGTGTTAGGAACTGGTTAACAGACAGGAGACAGTGGGTGGTGGTAAATGGGGTACAATCTGGGGAGAGGGGGTGACCAGTGGGGTACCACAGGGATCAGTTCTAGGACTAGTCATGTTCAGTGTGTTCATTAGTGACATTGCAGAGGGGCTGGAAGGAAAGGTCTGCCTGTTTGCAGATGATACCAAGATCTGCAGCAGAGTGGATACTCCAGAAGGGGTGCAGAAAATGAAGAGGGACCTGAAGAAGCTTGAAAGATGGTCAAAGATATGGCAACTGAGGTTCAATGCAAAGAAGTGCAAAGTAATGCACCCGGGCAGAGAGAACCCTGGGGAGAGCTACAGGTTGGGGGAAGGGAGGAGCTTACTGTCGCCAAAGAGGAAAGGGACCTAGGGGTCATCATATCTGATGACCTTAAGGTATCAAAGCAGTGTACAGAGGCAGCAGGGAGGGCCAGTGGCATGCTGGGGTGCATAGGCAGGCGTATCACTAGCAGGAGGTGGGAGGTGGTGATGCCATTGTATAAAACATTGGTAAGCCCTCACCTAGAGGCCACACCTGTGCAAGGACATAGATAAGGTGGAGACTATCCAGAGAAAGGCAACAAAGATGGTGCAGGGCTTGCACCACAAAACATATGAGGAGAGACTAAGGGACCTCACTATCTACTCACTGGAGGAGAGGAGACAGTTGGGGGACATGATTGAAACTTTCAAGTACCTCAAGGGCATAAACAAGGTGCAGGTGGGGGACCTTTTCCCATGTAGAAAAAGTACTAGAACAAGGGGGCACAATATGAAACTGGAAGGGGGTACATTAAGAGGTAGTGTGAGGAAGTTCTACACAGTTAAAGGGTAGTTGACACTTGGAATAGTTTGCCACAGGAGGTAGTGGGGGCAAGCACAGTGGAGGGGTTTAAGCATGCCTGGAACAGGCACAGGGAAAGCTTGAGAGGGGAGGGAGTAATGAAAAGCCATTGATCACATAGGGTCAGTGGCCACATACAATGTATAGGGCCTACAGGCAGAATAGATGGGCCTAGCGGTCCTTATCTGCTAACAATTTCTATATTTCTCCATGGCATCCCCTTGAGGGGGCCCCCAGAAGGGTTACCCTGGGTCTACCATGGGTGCGTGCCTTTGTGAGGGACAGACGAATGGGGACAGGGATGGTATTGGGAGGTGTCCGGGAGCAATGATGCAGTGGTCCAAAGGAGAGGGGGTTTGGCAGAGCACTGGAGCAAGGCAGAAAAAAAAATAGGGACAGAATGAATCAGCAAGGTTTTAGGACAATGTGATCACCCTCTTGAATTTTGTTCCTTCCATAGGTCGTAGTAGAAGGAGATATACATGAAAGCGATCCGGTGCTGTGGCTAGACAAGGGACAGTTGGAACCTGAAAAGAAGTCAGTAGACATTATTATACCTATATAGCATAAACCAGATCCATATTCGAATACTAGCATAAAAAGCTGGTTGGGGGGGGTGTTGGTCAACAGATCATCATATTGATACTAATTCTATTCATATAGTTCTTTCTTTCTTTTTTTTTTTTTTTTTTTTTTTAAGTGTTTAACCTCCTTGGCCTGCTGGCAAGCATCTGTCCTTCTCCAGTCACCGGTCACCGCCTCACCCCCAGCATCCCCTATACTTTATAACCCCCACGGATGGGCCCCCCCCCCCCATGGCGAGCAGGAAGGAAGAGGACCGTCCCCCACCCAGTACATATCTGGAGCAGGCCTGGGGCTCCTGAGGCAGCTGTGCTGGAGTACTGGAGGGGCTTCCATAGAGCCGACAGCCATGTTTTCACTCTTTGCTTGGTCCCTTACCCTTGCGGCCGTTAGTGCGCACGCATCACGAAGCCATGCTACTTGTCTCCCTAGCTCTGGCACTACAACCCATCCTCCACCAGAAGGCATCCAAGGTGCAGGACGACATACCCACCCATCCCTGGGAGAGGAGAGGAGAGCAGTCGTCGGAGGCTTAATCCCCTGCCGATCCTTGGCGGCCCATGCTCCATCCCAAACACAGGTCACTGGCGTGGCGTGAGATGTGGCATCCAGTGCCACTGGGCCGGCATACTATTCATATATTTCTAATGTACAAGATAAATGTGATAGATGTAGTGGTAGTTATTGCGGAGGTTAGAGAAATGGGGGGAGTTGTAAATTTTCCATTTTCCTGGTTCTTTCCCTGAGGATGTAGGCACATGGAGGAGACCAAAGGGAGTGCATGCACACAGAGGTGTGTCGCTGCTCTCTGATCCTGGCCGACGTTCATCTCTTCCCCCGGCGCCCCCGACTGCACTTCCACCTGTGGTCACCCACATGGCAGTATTGCAGTGGGGCTGGCAATCCTCCCTCATCCTCGGAGGAAGGTGTCCTGGAGGGAAGGAAAGCTCAGTCCTCCTTCCTGCAGTGGGCCCTCGATGACCCTGAGCTTCTTCCTGAACTTGGGTCACCGGGATCACGAGTGCTAGCTCTACCGCTGTGCCAAAGGTCCGGCTCTAAGGCTTCTTTACATGGCCTCTCAGGGCATGAGCTTCAGTTGGCTCCGCTATTATCCTGATCTTCTGCTCCTTTTCGAAGTTGTGTTTATATAGTCCCTCTCAGTAGTGATGCAAGCCATGCTGGAGAGGGGCCATGAGTCTGGTTGCTTGGGGATGTCTAGTTTAGGCATCATGAGAGGGCAACATGGGGCAGTATCACATGTCCAGGTGAGCAGTGCAGCCTGTCCACATGGCTGCTTACACCGCTTGCTCTGACCAGCATCCACAGGATTGCGAGGTTTCAGTGAAAGGAGCAGGGGCGACTTACCACAATTCAGTAAGTATCCACATGGTCACTTTTGCACTGGAGTTGCTCCAGTGCAAAAGTGGGCATGTAAACAGGCCTCTTGACTGCTCAGGTCAAATTGGATATAGTGATTATATATCTATGATGTCTTACATAACAAATACCAGTTTATCTTGCTAGACTGTTAGAGTTTTGCTTATCCAAGTCAAACTCTTAGTTCCATCGACAGTGACCTCCTGGAAGTTCCCTTTGTCTAGTCAAAAGGCCTTTTCTTTTCCAGCCCGGTGGTGCAGAGGGCTGAGGCGCTGGATGCCTTGCCTATTACTACACAGGCAACCCGTGTTTGGGAACGAGCACGGGCTGTTGGTGGTTGGTCTAGGGGGAGGAAGTGTTGCAGGATTGAGCTGCCGCTAGGCAGCTCTCTTCTCTAAGCAGGGTTTCAGGCTTCCCTAGACTTTTGGCTGCCTCGCAGTGGAGGCCAGGGGGCAATGCAAGCTGAGGAAGCCAGGCACTAGGCCAGTGGGGTGGGAGGAAGGGGCCATCACCGGAGCAAGAGTGTGCATGTGCACCTTCACGCACATGTGCCTCTCTGTCTGAAGCCCTGGGCTAATGGGAGAAAATGTGGAAAAATGATGGGGGTCACGGCAGGATGAAGCCTCCAGGCTGGCTTCGGGGGACCGTTGGGATACGTGTAGCGTCCTGAGTTCCCGAACGACCCTGGAGTCCGGTAGGCTGGCAGACAGGCAGCCACGACCTGCTGACTGAGGAAAGAAACACCTATATGGGGAAAAAAAAAAAGGCCTTTTCTTGGCCGGCATGTCAGCACAGTGGTAGGGCTTCCACTCATGATGCTGGTGACCTGGGTTCAGGAACAAGCCTGAGTTACTAGAGAGATGGCCAGAGAGTGAGAGAATGAATGTCCCAGAAAATGCTCGCTCATCCTCTTCAGGAGGGAGATCTGACTGAGCCTCTGCAAAGGAGGTGCAGCTCACGTGGCCAGCAGGGGAGGGTGGAGTTGGCAGGCTTGTGCAGCTCACATGGCCAGTAAGAGAGGGTGGAGCTGGCAAGCTTGTGCAGCTCACGTGGCCAGCAGGAGAGGGTGGAGTTGGCAGGCTTATGCAGCTTACGTGGCCAAAGGAGGATGGAGTTGGCAGGCTTGTGCAGCTCACATGGCCAAAAGGAGAGGGTGTAGTTGGCAGGCTTGTGCATATGCATGCTTGCTATGTGCGGACATTTGCAATACCGACTCCAAGCGGAGGAATACAAAAAACCTTGGAAAATACCATCGGGGTTGCAGGATGACTCTGGCACCTTGTAGGCTCCGCACCCCTGATCAGACTCTTCCCCCCATGATTGTGGTTTCTGCCTCCACCAGGGTTTAGCCAGCCCTGGTGGCCTCACCATAGGGGGTGCGCCATGGGACTACTAGGGATGAGGTAAGTCCTCGGGATGGGGTGATGAGGCTGGAGATGCTAGCTGAAGGGGGCACCTGCCCGAGTTGGGGGATAAAAGTAAATTAAAAAATATTTTACAAAAGGCTTTTTCTTGTATTACACCTTTGTCCTGGAACTTGTTGCTAGTCAAGATAAGATGCTCCATAAGTAAGCATCCATTTAAAATAAGTCTTAAAGCTCATTTGATGTGCTTTTCTAAATGTAGGTTCACTTCATGTGCAGTGCTTCTTTTTTTTTTTTATTTTCTTTTTATTAAAGAAGAAAGGATGTGATTACAATACATTACAGTCAATTACTTTGTTAGTTTGTCTTTTTCTATAACTCTTATCCACTTCTTGATAAAAACATAAAGTCTAATAGCCCCCTTGTATTTACCCTTAATACCCATGTGGAGAAAACTCCATATCTTTATACAGAATCTCCTCCCCTTGACAACCCTTTACATCATCTGCTTCCCATCTTCAAGGTACAAAGTCAGGGTCTGTACTGGAAATGTAAAATACCCATGGTCTCCACAGTAACTCAGCCTGTGAGGCATTATTGTGTAATTTAGCTGTAAGAGACTCCAAATGATAGATGCTATCCTGTTCTAATCCCCTGTGGTCGGAACTGTCACTGACATCCATTGTCTTGTTATGGCCTTTTTGGCAGCCACAATATAAATGGGTAACAAAGTTTTGTGACAGACTGGGGTATGTGGAGGAAATATTGCCAGGAGAACAATTTCTGCGGTTAATTCGACCTCTTCTCCCAAACATTCCAACACAGCCTGTTGGAGATTACACCAATATGGCGTTAATAGGGGGCATGTCCAAAAAATATGGGCAGGGTCAGCTATCTGGCATCCACAAGACCTCCAGCATCTACCATAAGAGGAGGGGAGATATTTAAATAAAATAGCTGGGGATCGGAAAAACCGTACTCTGCATTTCCAGGAAAATTCCCTCCAAATATTTGAGTGGGTTATCTTATAAGCCATAGGGGAAGCCCGAAGCCAGTCCTGTTCAGAGATTTCCATTTCCAAATCCCTACCCCAGCTTCTCATAATGGAAAGTGATGAGTCACCCAAACCCTCACGTAGGATTTGGTACATGTGGCCCACCAGATGTTCCCACAGTTGACCAGCTATAGCATCTTCTAGGAGTTTCCAAAATATTGGAACTGGATTGGGCAGTTGAGACGTTACTTCTCTTTGTCTTATTAGATCATTTTTAACCTGGGTAGATCTATAAGTGTCTCCTTCAGGTAAACCATAGTCGCTCTGTAATGTTTCAAACTGGACAATGCCCTTATCAGTTATAAATTGTCTAAAAAATTGAAGTCCCACCCTCCTCCACCTAATAAAGGTATGGTCTAATGTCGCTGGGATGAAAGATCCCTCCTCCGAGATCAGAGTAAATAGGAAAAAATATTCTTTAAAGAGTTTATATTTCTTTAGACGGTACCATTGTGTTAAAACATGAGCTGTAAAGGGTGTAAAGTCCCTCATCCGTGGGGCCTTGGTTATCGAGGCCATGGTTATTTTCAGGATGTTGTATAAATCATTAATAGCAAACTCCAAATCCTTCCAAGGAGCTTCAAAGGACGGGCAAAGCCACAATATTAGGATCTTGAAAAAAGATGCCATAGCATATAGCTTTAAATTGGGTACGTTTGCTCCTCCCTCTGCCAATGGAAGCTGCAACAAGGACATCCTTATTCGAGGCTTCTGGCCGTGCCAGATGAAATTAGAAATGATTCTATCCCAAGACTTAAAGTAAAAATTAGCGGGGAAAGTTGAGATATTTTGAAACAGATATAACAGTTTTGGAAAAATTATCATTCGAATGGACTCTGTCCTCTGAAAAAAGCTCAAGGCAAAGTGGACCATATTGTTAACTCTGACTGAATTTGTATTGACAATGGTTCATAATTTAGTAACTCCACATTTTCTAAATTTTTGGGGATTACTATACCCAAGTACTTAATATGTGTTTTGTGTCATTTTAAGGGGCACTTATTCTTTAAAGATTGGGTTGGAAAAAAGTTTAGAGCCAGCAAGTCTGTTTTGGTTATATTTAAAACAAACCCTGAAATCTCAGAGAAAAGTGTCAGGGAATCCCACAGGGCCGAGAGGGAAGTCTCCGGAGAGAGGGCTGAAACCAAAATATCATCAGCAAATAAAGCCACCTTGTGTTCTCTCTGACCCATAGGGACCCCCTCCACACCAGTGTTTCTCCGAATTAACTCTGCTAAAGGTTCAATATACAGAGCAAATAGTAAGGGGGACAAGGGACAACCCTGTCTCGTTCCCCTTTGCACTGGTACTGGTTGAGATAATGAGCCATTAATTCGGATGTAGGCCTTAGGGGACGAGTATATATTTTTAAGGCAGGTTGAAAAAGAATCTGGAAATGCAAATTTAGACAAAGTAGCCCATAAAAAATCCCTTCCCACCTTGTTGAATGCTTTGTCTGCATCCAGGCTCATTATAATAGAAGGAATCTTTCGGGCCTGAAGGTGTTCCATAATAAGAAACAGTCTACGAAGATTGTCTGAGGTACTTCTCGACTTCACAAAGCCCGCCTGATCCTTATGTATTAAATCAAGTAAAATGGGTTCCAATCTTTTGGCCCAAATGACCATAAATAATTTATAATCCACATTTAGGATAGAAATTGGTCTATAAGATTTGGGAAGGGTGGGGTCTCTTTCTGGTTTAAGTAAAGGAGTTAAGATAGCATAATTCCAAGAAGGAGGCGGGGTCTCTCCCTCAAAGACTGTTCTACAGGCTGGGAGAAAGCTAGGTAATAGTTGGGGGATAAACGTTTGGTACCATTCTGGACTAAATCCATCCGGGCCTGGACTTTTCTGAGATTTAATTCTTTTTACCTGGTATCTCCTCCGGTCTAATCGGTCTTTGTAGTTGAGAAATCTGTGTTTCAGAAAGTTTAGGTAAAGGGAATTGGTCTAAGAACTCCTGGATTCTATGTTTGTGTTCCGGAGGGGGGCTGTATATTAAAGATTCATAGAATTGTATAAAAGTCTGTTTAATTTGGTTCTCTTTATAAGTGGTAGTGCCAGTGGAGTGGGATTTTATTTTCAAAATAGTAGAAGCTCTTTTATTGGCCCTCAGCTTCAGTGCCAAATTTCTCCCCGCTAATAGTTGTATTGGTGTAAATATGCCAGTTGCGGAAAGGTTTCATAATCCAGAATGTTTTGTATCTCCTGTTTTAAGCCTCTTATCTGTCTCTGGAGAATAACATCTCCTTCTCTATATAAAAGCTGATAGGAAGACAGGACATCTTCTAAAAATTTTAACCTGGCATTTGTTTTTTCAATTTTCGGGAGGCATATTCCAGAATCTCCCCCCTCAGTATGACCTTCAGTGTATTCCACTGAATAGTGCTTGAAACGTCCGGGATCAGATTTTCTTGAATAGCCTGAGGAATACGTTTCCTTATGGCACCGAGGAACTCCTGATCTTTTAAAAGAAATGTATTAAATCGCCAAGATTTAGATTTTCGCTGTTTCCCCAAGTCTATTTTTAGAATTAGGGGATTGTGGTCGGATAATATTCTTGGTTCAATTATCATATCCTGAACTAATGTAAGGTGTTCCCTCGTAACTAAAAAGTAGTCCAGCCTAGAATATGTTCTGTGGAGTGCCGGAAAAAAAGTATATCCTGGAACTGATGGAAAAGTCGTCCTCCTCCAAACATCTTCAAACCCCAAACAAACCCCAAATATGCTAAGTTTTTTTTTTTAAATATTTTCCTGTAGTGGGTAATCTGTTGGGATTTGAATTGGATGAATCTATACAGGGATCCAATGTCAGATTAAAATCTCATCCCATGATCAAAATTCCTTTATATCTTTCCATCACCTTATGTAAAAATGATCTAACCTGGAAGTGGAGTCTGTGGGGGTAGATAAGCGTTAACTAGAGTTACTGTCTGTGAGTAAAATCTTCCAGATAAAATCACAAATCTACCCTGTGGATCCGAAAAAAAGTCAAGAACCTCAAATGGGGTAGAGGCCAGTATCAAAATAGCCATTCCCCTCTTATGTTTTTTGGATGAGAAGAGGCAAACACTTGGTATCTGCCCCAAGTGTAACTTGGAGTGTTCAGAACAAGGAAAGGTGGGACTCCTGTAGGAAAAATAAATCTGCTTTCTGATTGCGCAAACATTGCATGATTTTATACCTTTTAACAGGGGAATGTAACCCATTCACATTTAATGACAGACTATTTACTGGAGTGCTAGTCATTAGTATCTAAGGGGATTGTTAATATAGTGTAGGTAGGGCATTGTCCAGTTTCCAGAGAAGACCGTATATGTTTGATTACATTTAAATTATTCTTTCCTCCATACTCCGGTGGCCCCAAACGACCAAGATCAGCATCTCCAGAGGAAAAGGAAATATCACTATCTAGTATCCTTCCAGAAATCACGTGTCCAACCTTTTTTGAGGACAAGAGTATCGGATCTGAGTTTGTGTCACCATCTCTCTTCAAGTTTAACAAAATCAAAAACAAACAACCCATTATTTTAAACAACAGTTGAAAAACCATTTGTCCTCTTACCAAGGAAGCTATATACATTTGGTCTTCCATTCATGTGGGGAAAAAAAAACATTTCCCACTTTGTCCCAGGCCCACAAATACCTGTGGTCTGGGAGACAGGGCAATACTCTCAAAAGAGAGTATAGACCTGTCTGAGGGGGAGCCCCCCACCCAGAACAGACATGGAGCTACCGTAACTGTTCCTGTAGTGGTGGGGTGTTAGGCAACAATATCTAGATTAGATCAAAATAGTGTGTTTCATAGAAAAACATTCTCACCCCACTTCACTTTGTTCTAAGTCTAATTAGATTATTCATGCCCCCCTTATCATATATATATTTTTTTTTGAAATTTCTTTTTATCCCTCCTGTTCGCCCTCGTTATTCCACTCCTTCAGGCCTTGCTCAATGCTGCCCAACCCTCGCTAAGTCTGACCCTAGAGTGCCACCGGTGTCCCCTACCTGCCTTCCCTCTTCCTCCTCGGGACACCTTTGCACAGCGGGGTCTGCCTGTGATTACAGGCTGAGTGGCTGGAGCGGCCGTCATCCGGAACGCCGAGGGAGGTTTTCCGGTTTTCTTGTCCCTCCCCTCCATCCCACTGAGGACGCCTGGCTCGGGCGGAGCGTGCGTACGCATGCCTGCCAAGTGCCTGATGGCGTCCTCCCCTCCCCGGCTTCCCCCAATGGAAGCCGCCATTGCCCCAAGAGTCGGTGCTTCCACCGGTTCTTCCGGGCGTCGGGTGTATTAAACACCCCTGGTGTCCCTCCCCAAAGGAGGAGAGCATCCGTGGGATGCCGATCCTCCTTCCCCTGCCGACCCCGGCACGCGAGTCGTTATCCGAACCCTGGTCGCCGGCGTGGTGCGAGGTGTGGCGTCCAGTGCCTCAACCCTCAGCGCCACCGGGCCGGCTCCTTATCATATATTTAATACACAATTTCCCCACCTCCCAATATATGGAAGATCATTCGGCCAGTATGGAACCAGATTTAGAGGGTTGAGGCACTGGCACCTTACCTCGACCCATGCTGGCGACCCGGGTTTGGGAACGGATTCGGGTCTTTGGGGGTCGGCAGGGGAGGATATGATTGAGCGTCCGATGGACTGCTGTCCTATCCTGGGGTGGGCTAGGGATTGTCTTCTGGAGATTGGAGGCACTGCATGAAGCGACGCAAAGGGGGAACAAGAAAAATGGAAAAACCGCTCCGGAAGTTAGCCGGATGATGGCTGCTGGACCCAGGCATCCCTGAAGACTCACTGACAGTCATGGATTACCTCAGCAGCTCCCGGGACCGAGAGAAAAATACTGTACTTGTTCCTGCCATCGGTGTCTTCCCCCTCGGAGGAGGGGAACCCATCCAGTGCAAGGTTTACACCGGACTACCCCATGGAAGGCTGCAGATGTGAGGTAAGTGGCCGAAGGGGGATAGTAGGGGAATGTTTGTGTCCATGGTGGCCCGAAGGAAAGGCAGCTCCAGGGCACGTAGGAGGGGATAAACAAATAATGCAAAAAAAAACAAAACGACAAATGAGAGAGAGCCTGTTTGGAGTCGTCCGCTTAATCTAGAATGCCATCTACTGGCCAATAAATTTTCCCCCAGTTTTTCCCCAATTAAGCTTTCACTCTGTACACTTCCTTGAACTGAGTTTGTAAAAAAGGTTTACTGGCTTTGTTAATATATATTTTTTAATCCTATTTAAGACTGTACTGGGTTTACGTGCTTACTGCTGTGGACTTAGTTAAAAAATTCAGTGAATTGTAAAATCTGTGTAGACTCTGTCTTGAGCCTAAGGCTCTTGCCCTTGACTTTCATTCTTAATCAGCTTCCTTTGTCCCTCTGTCCTCCTCTGTCTCTGTTCTGTCCCTCCTGCCCTCCCTCATCAGTCTGTTCTTTTGTGCTTGTTTTGGATTCCCAAGTTAGCTGGCACCTTGCCTCTATCTGAGACCGCCCCCTGACTTGTCTTTTAAGTTGGTGCTCAGCTGTCTTTGTCTGTCTTTGTTTGGACACCCCCCCCCATCTGCTCCTATTTAATCTGCTGTCTCCTTCCTTACAGGTGCCACTTGCCCCCACAGGCAGCGGTCACGATCCAGCCATAGCACCTCTACGGTGCAAGGAGCGTGATCCACGTACCCAAAAGATAGATAAGGTCCGATGCTTGAAAAATTGCCACAATTTCTCTGGGCTGTGTAAACGCTGAACCGGATCATCACTTGCAATTTGCTGTTTTCAGTTTCATCGCCTTCTCAGGGTAGTGCTATTGGCTCCATGCCTGTGTAGAGCTCCCTGATTGGCTGGTCTCAGTCACCTGAGACAGGAGCACCTGAGACGTGTGGCTTAATGTAAGCTTGCATCCCTGTACTCTGCTTCTAATTTATATATTTTAATTTAGCCTGTTCTGTCGGCCTGTGTAAAGTAACTTACCATTCCCCGCTGCAGTTTCTCTCCAACTGTATGTGCACTGATTCAGTGCTAGCTCTGGAAACTTCCCTTAATTTTCATCCCACCTCCTCCCCTCCCAGGCCTCCTTTAAATGCACACAGTCTCTGCCCACTCCTATCTGATGTTTCAATTTATTGGTTACTTACTGTCTACAACTGCAATTCCTCCCATCCCCTGTTTGCAATTAAACCTTCTAGCAGCTTTATCATATTTTGTCTTGCTGAGGCATACCATTTTGGTACTTTAGGTTTAGCATATCCTGTCTTGCTAAGTCACTGTTTTACTTGAAAATTTTACTACAAATTACTGAACTGTGACTGATTTGCCAAAAAACTGTGTTTATTGTCTAAAAATGTTCCCAGCAACCAAGTGTTGCAGCCCCTTCGTGATTTTGTAGCTGTCTCCAGACTGCAAGGTGCCAAGGAAATCGCTGGCTTTTCAGTTGCTAATTGAGCTGTTTTCGCTCAGACTGCTAGCCTTTGTGTTGCCCCACTATTAATTCGAGCTCCTCTCCTTTCTCTAGCCTAGAACCCGCTAGGGATCCCAGCTCAGACACCCTCAGCGTGGACCACGGACACTGGGCGGTCGGCACTTCCGAAGCCGCCGCCCGAGACCTCCTCATCGGACTCCACCGCTGGAGAGGTACGGCAAAGCTGCAATTTTTCGCCCACCTGCCCATCCCCCCTCCTGTGTGCTATTATATAGACCCGTTAGCACCGCCCACTCTCATCCCTGATGAATCTCCTGCCTTCTCTTCCTTACTAAAACAATTTGTTACTGCCAGGGTTCCACCAGGGGATTCCTTCAACCAGCAGCCAGTGAGCTACCCTTGTTATCAAAATTCCCTCATTTACCCAACAACTGCAATTATGGCAGTCTTGTGGCAATTCCTCCTCCTGACTGCGCTGTGTATCATACCCCGTACTGGCTTATTTTCTGAAAAATTTGAGACTGGGGGTACAACTTATCCTCATCCTGAAGACTGCTCGCCCAATCTGACTCTACACATCACATGTTATGCCAAGGCTGCTTGCCAACTGATCCAGGTGGACTACCTTCCTTGAAGAGCAACTACTGCAGGTTTGTCTACGCCTCCTTCCTCATCTCTAATTAATTCGAGTTTCTCCCACTGGCGTTACACAGTCAGAGTTTTAGCCTCAGTGTCCTTAGGCTTACATAAATTAAAAAAACAAAGCTTGGCACCCCTTCCGTCCTCCATGCCAAGCCGGAAAAAGCCTCGAGCTCATTGCCTTTCACTTGAATCCCTGAAAAAATTGCTACTCCTCCTCTTACTCTGCTCTGGCAATGTCGAGCTTAATCCAGGGCCCATAAATAAACTTACCTTCCCTTCTGAGTCACTGTCTCTTAAAGGTATTAGTTTTATGCACATTTACGTGTGCAGCCTGCTGAAAAAATTCACCCTTATCCAGGCTTGGACCGTCCATACAATGCCAGATGTGCTTGTTATCTCAGAATCCTGGCTACGGCCCTCTACGCAAATAAGCGTGATTAATATGCCTAACTACCAGATCTTTAGATGCGATAGGCAATCCAGAGGAGGTGGGGTCGCCATCTACATCAAAGATAGATTTGTGGCATCAACACTTAATTCTAACTCACTGGTAGCGGGATTTGAGTGCCTGGACATAAAAATCGACCTATCCCCATCGTTAGCACTCTGAGTCATAGGATGCTATAGACCACCATCTGCCAGTACTCAGCTCTTGTTCTATCTTACAACTATCTTGAATACTAGCCCCTGAAAACAATTATCCTCGGGGATCTAAACTACGATTGGCTGTCGGAAGCCGGTCACCCCGCTTAAATCTTTCTGCGACTCCCTTGGTTTCACCCTACTCAACGAAGAGCCCACCTGTATCAACAAAAAGAATACAGCCAAAAGTACCCTTCTGGATGTCCTGCTTGTGAATAAACCCCATTCCTTCTCCCACGTTGGAACCTTTGACGCAGATATTAGCAACCATTGCCTAATAGCTGGAGTTTGGGCAGCCAACAAAGTGCCAACTACGGCCAAATTCTCCACCAAAAGGTCAACCAGGTCATTCGACCCAAAGGCATACCTACTTGACCTAAAAAAAATCCCCCTTGTGGCAGAGTTTTTACCTTGCTAACACAGTGGAAACTGCATATTCTATACTACATGAAATCATTACCTAACGCCATGAATCTACATGCGCCTCTGTCAAAAATATGCATAAAGGCTAGGAAATGCCATTGGTTCACTCAAGATCTCAAGGCTGCACTACTGTCCAGGGATAAACTCTGGAAAACTGCCCGCAAATCCCAAAAAGAGGAAGACTGGCGCCTCTTAGAACAGCCAGAAATCGCTGCAATAAACTGATTAGGAAGCTAAAGCCTGCTATTACCAAGCAGAACTAGATACTGCAGCCAACTGTCCCTCAAATTCTGGGCCACAATCAAGAACTGGTGGGAGCCACATCACAAAATATGCTCCCTACAAAAATTACCTGACAATACAGTAATCAATGACAAAAAGAGATTGCAGGCATTCAACACGTCGCCAACAGCAGGCTTAGCCTTCGATAATCGCCTTGCATGTAGCCTGTGCACCAACTTGGCATGACCCCACCAAATGTTGGCTCCATTAGTCAACATTTCTCATTCTCATCAGTTTCCCTCAAGGAAGTGGAAGACTTGATTCTCCACCTGGATACTAAGAAAAGTGCCGGCACAGATGCACTTGAACCATACTTCCTAAAGATAGCATGCATGTATTGGCAGTGCCTATTACTCATTTATTCAACCTGTCCCTAACACAAGGTACCCTCCCTCAAATATGGAAGATCGCACACATTATCCCGGTATTTAAATCTGGAGACCCTTGCAACCTTAATAACTATAGGCCAATTTCTCTCCTACCCACGCTCTTGAAGCTACTGGAAAAAATAGTAAATGGCCAACTAAGATCCTTCATCGACAGAGAAAAATTACTAAACCCCCTTCGATCTGGATTCAGAGCCAACCACAGTATAGTCTCGGCATTAGCTAAAGTAACCAACGACTGGCAACTGGAGTTGGAGCATAAAAAGTCAGTATGTGCTATGTTTCTTGACCTCAGCAAAGCATTGGACACAGTCGACCATGACCTGCTCCTTGACTCGCTAAAAACACTAGGACTGGATGCTACTTCTCTAAACTAGTTCTCTGAATATCTGACAGACAGATACCAGCAGGTGAAAGTGGATGGCGAACTATCTGCCCTAAAACTCTTACAAAGAGGTATCCCTCAGGGATCCATATAAGGTCCCCTCCTCTTTGCAGTGTATATCAACAACATTGATGAGGGAATCAAGGATGCAAGTATTCACTTATTCGCGGATGGCACAGTGCTGTACCCGAGTCGTCCCACACCAGAAGAAGCTTGTACTGACCTACAAAAAGATTTCAACCTCCTGCAACTCCAACTAATCAATAAAAAACTGCTATTAAACGCTAAGAAAACTAAAGCCATGTTATTTTCCCCCACAAACTACACAAGCGCTACTGACTCCCTCCCCCCAATAACCACAATGCTGGGAGAGTGCTTAGAGTACGTTCCGAAATTCAGATATCTTGGGGTCTGGATCAACTGTAAACTCTCCTTTACTGACCACCTGGAAGACTTGCTGAAAAATTAAGGCAAAGACTTGGCCTTTTTACAGGATAAGAAGACTTCTTACAGCAAACAAGAAAAGCGACTAGTCCAAGCCACGTTCCTGTCCTTAGTGACTCACAGACTTCATATACAGTAGCTGTGTGGCTTCCTATCTTGGAAAATTGGATACGCTCTACCACAGAGCTATATGCTTCATCACTGACCTCCCCTTCTCTACCCATCATTGCACACTATATGCTGCCATAGGCTGGACCTCACTTCACTATAGGCACAATTTTAATGCAGCACTCTGGACACTTAGAGCCCTCAGTGGCAAACTCTCTCAATACATCGTCGACTGTCTCCGTTTGTGGCCAGGAACTATTCTGCTCACAACTCCTGCTAAATATACCCAGGGCACTCACACGAGTCAGGAGAGCCGCCTTTGGATTCTCACTTCCATCAATATGGAATAAAACCCAAAAAATACTTAAGCTGAAAACCCCAGTAAGTACCCTTTTGTTCAAAAGGCTTTACCGTGATACCATTACAGAAATTTGCAACTGCTTTACTAGACACTAACTAACCTCCCTCCCTCAAACGGCGGCTCCCCTAGCTGAAATGTGTGCCTCTGCCTCTAGCATGCCCACCAACAGATCCACAGGATTTATTGCCGAACTCCCATATCTTATTCTTTGATGCGCTGAACAGCTGCAGCCTGATTCTAGCACATGCTACCACACTTGGGGATAATTATCGTCTTTCGCCCCCAAAAATATTCGGTCCCTCGCCCATCCAACACCTCCCTCTGCCCCAACCTCCAGGACCCTCCCAGTTATGTCCCTGCTACTATATTCCTACTCTTGCACTTAGTACAGTGGCAGCTTTTCTCCTCCATATGTCGCCGCGTTTTGGGGCAAAAATCGCGTTGTCGCCTTGCGTACGGTCCTCCGCCCTCCCAGTCCTCACTCTGCTCTAACAATTGGGTCCTCTTCGCTTGCACCCCTATTCCCCACCTCTCCCTACATTATGTGCTTGATATCTTCTATCTGGTATACCTACCCTCTCTCTAACATTTCCCACTACAAAATGCACAGTTTTTGGGCTTGGATCCAGCACAAGTTCATTATCCATGACTCCTTGTAGTTCTATGTTCAATGTATATTACCTGTAAATGTGCATTTTTACTATAATAGCAGCTATTTTTACTGTTTGTTCTATTGTAACTTGTCTTTCTGTATTATTACTGTAGGACCGCAGGTCCACCTTGTAAATGAGCTTGCTCAATGGTGCCTGCCTGGATAAATAAAGATATTGATTGATATCTAGCCCCCCTTGAAATGTTTCAAAATTGCATCATTTCCTATAATAAGAGAAATAAAAATGGCAAGACCAGGAGGTGGGGGGGTTCCATCCAGCCCACCTAGGTAATAAGAAAGGAGGGAGTGACCAATCTCGAACCCACCCTCCTTATATTTAAACTATTGACAAAAGATTTTTTCCCCAGGCCAGACACCCCCAATCCCCTCCCCTCCAAACAGTAACCTTCAATGACTTCATCCCCCCCCCACTGTCGAAGGATAATCACTCCCATGTAATTTTCCCCCCAAATTCTATTTTGTCCTCAAGTAGCAAGGATAAAGTCGATTCTAGAGTTTAAAGTTCAAGTTGAAGCATATACATCCATCTTTGGGTTAATCCATGGGAAATCATCCATGCCGGTCGAAGAAGCAGAATGTTCGAAAGTTGGAATGTAAAATGAACAGGGAAGGGAGGAGAGGGAGAAGGCCACCCCCACCGGAACGAGGGAGATAGGGGGAGAGAAAGGCAGTCTTCATGTCCTGCTATCTATTTCACCCAGAATAGAGGAGCGCTTATTGTGCAGGCCTCCTCTAGTGGAGATACTCTGCCCTCCCTCAACCCCACAGGCCCAAATCTCCGAGGCTCCCTCAAACCACCCCGTCCCCGTCCCAACTCCGAACAACTCCCAACAGCGAAGGCCTCCAAGCCTTCTTATAGTCATTGCTGGGGGGGGTAGCTCCACTGTTATAATACTTTTAAACTGGGTTATATTAGGTTGGTGGGGAAGGGGGGGGCGAGAATGGATCCACCCTTCAGCTCAAGGAATAAAGAGAGGGGGAGAAAGGCATCCACAAGGAGATCGCCTTCTTCCCCTCACTGAAAAGTGAAGGTATAACATGGCTCCAGCTTCAGCAGGTTAATTCCCTTCCTTCAACCCCTCAAAACTCCAAATCTAGGCCGTGGTAGTCCCTCATCCCGGTCTGCCCCCCCATCCCCCGGAGTACCTGCATAAGTATGTCCATTTAAGACTGCAGAGTAGGATTCCTAAGGTGTTGTATTTTGTCCAATATTGTCCGTAGTCTCTGGTTGCCAGTTTCTGTTCTGGAAGCTCTTCGAGTCCCTGGCCTGGTTGAGGTGTTCTGGTCTCTCATCGCCATCTTGGGGACCTCTTTCATGTTTAGGATCTCTCTGAAGAAGTTCGATCGGGCCTCTGATGCTGACTGGTAGGTAATGGGACACCCCGGAATTGAACCTCCAATCTTGCAGGGTATGGGTTACTGAATTTTAAATTCTTTGCTCTGAGGGATGGGAATAATGATGTGTACTCCCTTCGCATACGCTGCGTAGCTGGGGCATAGTCGTTGTCAAACAGGATTCTTTGTTCTCTCCTTTGTACTCTCTGTTTTCGCCAGGCCTTAATTAAAAGCTTGTCTTTTTGGTAGAAGCTAACGAATTGCATCACAAATGATCTAGGGCGAGCGTCTGGCTTAGAAGGGTGAGGGCCTAACGCTCTATGTGCTCTCTCTATGTCCAGTTGATAATCTGGGCCCAAGTCTAAAGTTTGTCGCAGCAACACATCAGCAAAGGCAACTGGATCATTGCCCTCCTCTCCCTCTGGTAATCCGAATACCCATATGTTTTTTCGTCTGCCTCTGTTCTCCATGTCCTCCAGTCTTACAGATGTGTGTAATTGCTTGTCTGCTAGTGCGTATACTGCTTTCTCCATGATCGATATTTATTAGAGTTGACTCTGGTCTGGGTTTCTACCTCAGCAGTTCTAGATTGCAACTCTGCCAGATCCGTTTGAATATCCCGAAGGGCCTCTCTCTCTCTCTGACCGAAATTCTGATATTGCTACCAGAATAGTTTCAGAGTTAGAAAGATCAGGTACCTGTCTCTTTTTTTTCTTTATCTCTTCTACCCCTCTTTGTTTCCGATTGTGGGAGAGTGGACTGGTTAGAGTTGGAGCTTTGCAATTCATTTTCATCATCTTCTTGTAAATCCTTAAGCTGTTGAAAACGGTTGCGGTCCGAGCGTGCCATTTCTCCACGTTGCCCCGGCCCAGTAACTGCTTTATTTCGGCTTAATTCTTCCTTCCCCGTAGCATTATCTAGTGTGTTGAAACTTTAAAAAACGTAAAAGTTGATGCTGCAAAGGGGAGATTCTGCTGTAGAGGCGAATGTGGGGTGAGAGCTGAAACCCGATGCGTCCTCATGGCACCATTTCCCAACCGGAAGTCCATGTACAGTGCTTCTATAAATGCTTAGCTTAAGAACATTTTTTTTAATTCAGTTTGTTTTAATTAATGAAAAACGTATGTTTGTACGCTGTAATTAAATTTACCTCATTTGTATTCCTGGTCATTTCTGATAAATAGGCCCTTGGCCTAGTGAACCTACCTGGTTCACAAAAATGGAAACAAATCATTAAAAAATAAATAACAGAGAAAATGTTCTAATGAGCAAAAAAAAGCAATAGAAACATAGGCAGTGATGGCAGAAAAAGACCAAAAGTCCTTCCAGTCTGCCCATGTGTCCCTGCAGAACCCTGCAACCTAACATCGACACTGGGTTTTAACCGCCAGCATCAGTTGGATGATTTTCTTGTTTATTTTTGATTTTGCTAGCTCTTTAAAAGGACAAAGGTTTTGAGTTATTTAAAGGGACACTGTTAGCTTTACTTATTGTGTTTGGAAGACCTTTGAGCTCAGGAGCCCTCTCACAAAAGCATCCAAGTCAGGCAGATTACAAATGGCAGCAATCAGTTGCTAATAACAACAAGCATCACAGTTCTACAGGTTAGGTTACAGAGTCAAAGTGAAGGACAGACAGTAACATCTGCAGAGAATAATTGCATGGGTGTGGGTTACCGAGGCAAGAAAGCAACTTAAGATGTAAATTTCTGGTGCTGTGGGGCCAGGGAGCCTGTTGCCACCTTATCAGCATTCCTGTTCCACCGGCTGATGCCCAGTGCGTTCACGAATCCAAGCTGGTGCCAGACTGCTAGCAAACTTGTGCATACACAAGTTGTGCTTTGTTTTGATTGAGTTGGCGTGTATACATATTCTGTAAGATGGCTTTACACTGTGTTAGGCAACATGCGTTTGTCTTGAAAAGGCGCATTCTAACCATTGTTCTAACAAGTGGTTCGAAAAGTAAACCATTGACTCTAGGCATGCAGCATGCATATCAGCATCCGTCAGATATTTGCCAGCCCCGCTGTTTTCCCAGGGCTAAGTACAGTCCTCTGTGACTGTATGTAGCCCTTGGAGGACAGTGGGACCAGCAAACAAAAGACCAGAGCATATAAAACTCTTAACATACACTGCAGGCTACTGAATCTTCAACTGCTGCAGCCCAGCTCTGATGTCAGCTGCAGGGAAGATTCTGGGATTTGCAGTAGGAAATTTCAGCTTGCAAGTAAGCAGAATCTGTCTGGTAGACTGTACTGTAATGTAGTATACAGTACAGGGGAAACAAAAGTTTTTGCACAAAGTACAAATTGGGACCAGCCCCACACTTGGGTGTGGGACTCTTAGTGCTGACTGTTCCCCTTTAAGGGTATTAAAGTGAATCAGTTTTTCTCTTTGAGGCAAGGTTCACTCCATAGCAATTATAATAGCGCAAAAAATATTTGACATATTTTAAAACCTACCTAATGTTTTAATGAGATAGAAAGAATGCTCTTACAGTTTATTTGGGATGAAGGAAATCTTAGGTTAAGTAAACATTTATGTAAGGCATTATGGAAAAACTGAGGTTTTGTTCTGCGGTGGTGGAAAACTGCCACAGGGCCTTTATCCTGAAGCAGTCTTCCCTTTGGTTTTCTGTTTTTTCCTATTCTTTGTTTATCCCATTTCATCCATCTGGCCACCTTCCTGCCTACCACTCCAGCCCCATCACCCCGATTTCCCCCAGGTGTTATCTTTATCACCTTGGGCCCCAGGACTTGACCCCAGTGGGGGTTCCCAACCTCCGCCGAGGCACGGTTCCAGTAAGTGGTGGGGTATGCGTCATTGAGCACGGGGCCTGTGGGTGGCCAGGATCATCCTGTCAGCCGGGGGTTTCCCACCAGTTTTTCTCTTCTGTTCCCTGAGGTTGGCAATGCATTCGATGACTCAGACATGCACCATGATGATGTCACATGTCCTTAGTGCTTGCTTCCGGTCCTCCGAGAGGCAGCTGCTACTATACCACTTAGCCTCCACTAGGTGGCAGCCAAGTAACGGCACACACTGTCTCCTCCCACCCCCGAAGGAGGAAAGATGTCTGTGGACACTCACTCCTCCTTTCCATAGCCGGCCCCCAGACGACCTGCATGCATTCTCGAACCCGGGTTGCCAGTGTAGCAGGTAGTGTGGTAACCCGTGCCTCAGCCCACCCCACCACTGGGCCGGCCTCCCTTTGGTCCCCCATCTGCTCGGCCTCCCCAGCCCATCACCCTTGGTGTCTCCCAGGCCTTACCTTCACTTACATTTTTCCCCCAGACCTTAACCCCATCTGGTGGGGACAGTGGAGACTCCCCTAGTTTCTGCTGCAGAACTAATCTGGTGCACAGGAGGCAGTGCCAGAGTAGCAAGATGCGGGGCCTGCAGGCCGCTATCGTCATCAAGCCGGCTGGTTGTTTCCGCTTTTTCCTTCGTGTTACCTCCATGATGTCAGCAACGAGGGCACGTAAGCAGGAATGTGTGGTACAGCACCAGCCGATGGCCTCTTACTCCCATGAGCTGCTCCTTCCTTTTGGTTTCTAAAGATGAACATAAAAATTCCCCTTCACAGTTTACTATGGAGACACAATTAGCGAAACCTCATGAGTTAGCAGAGGTCCTTTTCAAACCTCTCCCTTGGCGTTTTGTGGGTAACTCATATATCAATGCCACGGTCTCCATCTGCAAAAAATAATCTATATTCCCAATACATTTAGGGTAATAGTATAGAAAGAATAATCCTAATAGAAGATTTGAAAATAAACCCTTGCAGAATTCAGTGTTGATAAAGGCAAGTATACGTAATGTAGGAGAGCTCTTTAACCCTGACATGGATCGACTTTATTCTTCTGACGAAAGTAAACAGAAATAAAACATGCACAAGTAAAAATCTCTAGAATGGTAGTTATATCAGTGAGTGCGCAGTACCCCCTTGGGGAGAACTGAAATCAGTTCACACAGACTCCGAGGTCAGCTGGGGTCAGCACAAAAGCAGATCATTTTCAAGAAATGTTTTTAAAACTATCTGGTTTCAAAAAAGTGCTAATTTTATTTCTTTTGTACACACAATTTTTTTATGTTTATTGATTTCTCATTGAACATGGAAGCAAACGTCAATACCTCCTACAGGGTGATGGTAACTTACGCACACGTCAGACACACAGGAGCTATAATTAATTAACATGATTTTTAAACCCCATGTAATTTGTTATAAAAGAAGTGGGGAGGGGTACGAAAATTAGCATTCAAATCCCATTGTGTCCATAGAAAATGCCAGCCTCTTCAACAGCTGTTGGTTGAACCATAAGGGAAAAATATAGGCATGGGAAAACAACACAATCACTATCGTAGGCTATTTATTTATTTATTTTTGTACTTAGAGTTTATTAATTTTATGTAACGCAGAGCATTACATTACATACCTTCAGGTAGGCATACAAATGTTCAGATAATATACAGCATTTTTACAGTAACATCCTAGGTAATGCCCCTGTATAACGGTACTGCACCTAGGGGTTATCATGAAAATTCCAACCATGTAAGCCCAGACAAATCATCATGTGCATCCTGCACGTCATAATGTCAAAGTCCAACAAATATATTGATCAAAGATTGGCTTGTTCATTCATGAGCAGGCAAAACAAGTACTAGTTAGCCACATCATTCACCCTGTAAAAGGGTTAACATCCCCATCTGAGATTGGTTACGTTATATACTTATGCAGTTAGCCTCACATATCAACGTCTGGATAAACAGAACATCAAACGGTGTAACAGTTGTGAATAAGGTACTAGTGTTTTTGGCATAACACCACCATATGACACTCTAGCATTCCATTCTAGATTTAACTATGCATGTCTGACTCGATTAGTTACTAAAAGGAGGGAAAGTTGTTATATACAGGCAAAAAAGAAATGTAATTTAAACAGTTATCCCTTTACCCCAGGTATTAGAGCTTATTTTAATACTTGGCTCGTTCAAGGTACAAAAATGATCTTTTCTCCCCACCCCCTCTCCTAATATAGCCTACCAGAAAAACACCTAGTTCACGTAGCTTGCTCCTCCATGGAATCTCATACCATGAACTGAGATTTTATTTTGTCCAGGAGTTTGGAGGCTTCTGACGACTCTGAAAATGGATATGTCTTGCCACCATAAACGACTCTGAGACTGGCTGGCATCAAAAGTACATGATGAACCCCTAGAGCTCGCAACCTTTCCCGTATGCCACCAAAACTTTTCCTACGCATTTTTGTTGCATAACTTAAATCCGGGAATAGGTGAACTCTGTGTACATTCCACATCAGAGGTGAGATTTTTAGCTTGTTGCAGCAAAATATCCCTTTCTGCTGTGGTACGAAACTCCAACATTACAGTACGTGGGAACACGGTTCCAGTTGCAGCCCTACGACTGCCGCCACGTGGAGTAATCCTGTAGGCCTTAAGTAGCTTGAAAGATTGCTCCATCTGCAGTAAGCCCTTCAACCAGGCATTTAAAAAAGGTAGAAGTTGTTCTCCTTCCAGTTCTTCCAGCAAACCTAAGAGGCGAATGTGTGTAGATCGAGTTGCATTTTTCAGGTTCTCCAGACGCTTTTGAAGCAAGCTGTTTTCTTTAGCTTGCCCCTCCGTTGCCACGAGGGCTTTATCAGCCTTCTGGGTCACTCCTTTCGCTTCCTCAGCAATTATATCTACTTTGGCGTGGAGCTGCTTCAGTTCGGAACCAAATTCTTCCAATTTGTGATCTAACCCTCGGATCGCTCGCAAGAGCACTGTGTTGGTAGGTTGGGGCCCTTCATGTTCTGGAGCAGCTGGTTGTAAGTCTTTACTGGTCTCTTTCGGACGAGTTCCCTCTGTAGGCGCTCCCGCTTTGTTTGTTCGGCCCATGGTTGTCTGGCCGAATGTTGCTCCACAGAGATTTTTAGATCTGTCGATAGCTCTATTAATAACCTTTCTTCTGGTGCCAAACTAGAGGGGGTTTTCATGTCAGACAATTTGATTTTTACCCCAGATTGATATCCAGATGTGGAGCTTTAGAAAGTAACTGCTCGCAGCTCGGCTGTTGGCCACCGTCCCCCCCCCCCAATCAATTGCTATTTAACCAGATCACATTGTGAGGTAGACATACACGTAAGTTGACCTGTACTGAAACAACCACCTCTCGTGATCCACATCAATAGAAAATGTAAACTGTGTTAGCTGATTTAACAATAAATTGAAATAGAAAAGTGTAAAAGACACATGACTTGTACCAATGTGTTAACAGAACAAACAGTACTAACTCTTAATATCCCCTTGTACTGCGCCCCACTGACAGCTGCACAGTACTGTATGTAGCCCGAGGAAGCCCAAAATGGCGGTTCTAGCCACCCGATCATGTGGTCGATGTAATAAGTGCATGCTCCTCATTGCCTGGTCCATTAAGGATAATAAAGATAAGATATAGGTATGAAAAATATAATTCCCGCACCAAGTCCTGTTATTTTTTTCCCCATAAAGCTTTTTCTCCATACTTGGCTTGGCCGCAGATGAGTGCTTCAGCTCTGGACCCACCTCCTACCATCCGGCGCCTGCCTTTCCTAAATCACGGAGCCCGAGATCCCCCCCCCCTCATGGTGGGTCTGGGAAGAGGAGGGCTGTCCTCTACCTACCTGGAGACTCTCATCCAGATTGGGCCTGGTGAGCCGGCCCAGTGGCATGGAGTGTTGAGGCGCTGGACGCCACACCTCGTGCTGCGCAGGTGACCCCAGTTCGGGAACGAGCCAAGGACGTTTGGGGTCTGCTGGAGGGAGGAGCTGGATCAAGCTGTTGTCCGAGAGCTCTTCTCTTCTGGGGAGGGCTGGGCACGGATCTGGTTAGCGGACAGAGTCGGGAGAGCACTGTTAGGTGCTTGGTGGAAGCAGTATCTCTGCATGGCTTCCCACCTGGATTGGGGAGGTGGTTAGGTATTGCAGAGTCACTCACATAACCAAGTAAATCTCTTTACCCTGGGGGATGGGGGTGGCCAGCTACCAGTGTGACTAGACGTGCTTTGTCAGAGCTCCGTAGAGCAAATTAATTAACTACAGATTTAATAATGAAACTGAACTTTTTTCTCAGCAGAAAGACCATAAAGTGTGCACAACAGGCCGCAGCTGTGGGGAGCAGCAGGAAAGGAGGCCCGACACCAGACCTGACCATGACGGATCCAACCCTGAACGATGTCCTTCAGGCAATCAGGGCCATGGACGGTAAAATAACGGCACTCAATGAAAAGGTGGTGGACATACAAGCAGAGCATTGCGTGTGAGCAGCAAGCAATGCAAATGGTTTCAGAGACTAAAGCAGTGTGTGTAGCCGGAAAGTCACTGGCGGCAGCCACAGGGCTAATTAAAGAAAACCGTGTCCCGTGGTATCAGCTGGAAAACGTCAACAATCCAATCAAACAACCTTAGGGTTGTGGGGCTACCTAAATCCCTTGAAGGAGCCAATCCTCAGTCCTTCATGCAGAAGTGGCTAACTGACCAGTGCAACGTCTCCCCCTCCAGTAGAAATTTCAAAGGCCTACTGGATCATACCAAGAAAAGCGGTATTGAGGTTGGAGGGTCCCAGGACTCTCCTGGTCCAGTTCCTACACCCTGCGGATCACAACCGGATCCTGGAAGTGGCTTGGCGGAGGGGCCCTGCGATGTTTGAAGAAGGAGTAAAGGTTTCCCTGTTCCCTGATTTAAGCTTTGCCGCAAAGGCCAGGTGCAAAGCATTCGACAAGACCTGATTGATCCTTAGGGAGTTGGGAGTATCCCGCTGTCTACAATTTTGTGCAAAACTCAAGCTAACCTATTCTGGGAAAGTTTACATTTTTAGTGACCTGGCAGAAGCGGAACTTTGCTGACAAAAATCAGGAAGAACTTTGCTCCACAATTGAATGGGTCAAACGCTGAAGAAGACTGAACTTGTTTAAAGTAATAGACGGTGAATCAGGTAATGGGTAGGAAGGGAGGAGATGGCCGGAGGTATGGGGCTAAATAGTTTATAAGATTAACAGTATTATAAGCACAGTGGAGGAAAAGGATCTAGGGGTATTAATAACGGGGAGCATGAACCACTCAGCTCAGTGCACGAAGGTGACTACAAAGGCAAAAAAGATGCTGGGGTACGTAGCGAGGGGAATCTCCTCCAGGCACAGAGAAGTGATCCTACCCCTGTACAGGTTACTGGTCAGGCCACACCTGGAATACTGCATGCAGTACTGGTGGCCATTCCTGAAGAAGGACATCAGATTGCTGGAGGGAGTGCAGCATAGGGCAACGAAGATGATACAGAGACTTGAGGGAAAATCCTACAAGGAGAGGCTGGGAGAGCTGCAAATGTATTCCCTTGAAGAGAGGAGGGATGGGGGGATATGATTGAAACCTTTAAGTACCTAAAGGGTATTAACAGGATTAATACAGAAGGGATTCTTCAGATCAGAAGAGGGAGGGACAAGAGAGGGCATCGGCTGAGATTGGAGGGGGGAGAGATTTGGGAGGGAAATCAGGAGACACTTTTTCACAGAAAGGGTGGTAAATAGGTGGAACACTCTACCTGAGGAGGTGGTATCATATAGAACTGTGGCAGGATTTAACAGAGGGTGGGACAGAGTGAGGGGGTGGTTATGGGGAGGGAGGGTGGGGCAGCAGGTTGAGGGCTAGCTGCAATCGAGCGGACTTGATAGACCATGAGGCCTGTTTCTGCTGGCATTTCGTATGTTTGTATGGGTTCCTAGATCATTGCCATAGAAGTTATTTGTTAAGAAGCTTGTTTTCTACTAAACCCCTTCCGGCCATCTGTGCACCAGCGACTGTCGCCTGTCATTAGGGCACCAGCTTGGAGTTGCGCCCCTCCCAAGGTCTACCCCCGAGTTAGTATATATGGGGTGGGGCACAGACCCTGCAAAGGAGGTACTAGCAACCTCAAAGCGTGGCGCCCTAATGACCGGGCGCACTGCCGCCGGTGCCCTAAATGGGTGGAACCCTAGTAATTGAAGGGTAGGAACCTTGATAGAATTTGATAGCTGCCGACCTTGTGGCTGGCCTAGATCTCCCTTCCCCCACCTTTGGCTGTAGCTCGCTAGAAGACACTACGCAGTGAGGAATATCTTTCTTTCCTCTGTTTCAAGTTCAATCTTACAACCTTCTAAGTGCTTTTCTGTTGTGTGTCGTTTGCTAGATGAATGCAGTCTGAAGTAAAAGAATATGATACAGAAAATATAAGGTGATACCTGATAACCAGTAAATCTATAAATGTTTTGTTTGGGTTTGAAATATACAAGGGATGCTGTTTGACAAGCCATAGGCCTATTAAGCCAAGTTTGTATTGCATGTAGAGTTAGGACCCTTATAAGCTGTAATGCTTTTTCATTAATAACCTGAACAATAAGATTTTGCTAAATGGGTCCTCGCCTGCTGGTTGTATGCTGGCTATATTGGTAACTATCTGAGCCTTGGTCTGACAATCTATCGTTTGTTGCCCTCCAAGATGTAACAACCTGGGCACATTGAGTTTAGAATCCTGCTGTAATGTATCATGTAAAGAAGTATTAGTATACTTATGTACTGTGGATCAATTTTTGTAAGTCCTACTTATAAAAATAAATAAATGAAAGTTTAAAAAAAAAAATTCCTTACCCCACTGCTGTGCTGAATGATCCCCAAACAGGGAGAAAGGGCCAGAATACTGAGCCCTTGCCAGCAGGTGGGGGCCAAAAATGCAATAAAAAACAAGAGATTGGGCCCAGTGGTCAGATGGCAGCATGGGACAGCGGCAGGTGGGCAGAGCTGCATATGTTCTGCACCAGCCAATTTTCCCTTTTCTCCCACACATGAGGGCTACAGCCAACACAGTTAGGCAAGCGCTTGGAGACGAGCATGTGCACCGGAACTGCCATTCCCACTCCACCCACTTGGCATATTGCCAGTCCCCAGAGCACTGGCCCAGACCTCCATCCGGCGGCAGCCAAGAGCCAGGAACTTCCCAGTCTGAGAGAGGAGAGCTCCCTGACAGCCTCTCGCTCGTCTCCCAGCCCTCCCCCTTCCCTGGCTGACGCCTTAACAACCCAACCTCGTCCCTGAACTCAGGTCATCGGGGGGGGGAGAGGTAAGGCACACTACAAAAAAGGTGTCAGAAACAGTGGGGGGAATTCAAGAATGCATGGGACAGACATAAGGCAATTCTGGTGGGGGGGTAGGAAGAAGTAGGCTGTTGGTTAACTAGGATCTGCAGCTTATCCAGTAGGTAGGGAAATGGGCAGACGAGGTGGGCCAAGTAGTCCTTATCTGCTGTCAAAGTCTATGTTTCTGTTACAGTGCCCCAGTGCACTACACCCAGGTCGGACTCCCAATTTTGTTTTTTTTGTTTAAACTTTATTTTATTGTATTTCAAAATAGAGAAGTACAATTTGCTAAAGTCCATTGGGTAAGTGAATAAGAGTACATCAACATAAAAAAAAAAGTTATAATAGCATTCTGTATAGGATACTGCAGCATTTGTCCATCTGTGGTACATCACAGGGTATCACAGCACATAAAAGTCCAAATGGAAAGCAAAGCACAGTTCTTTGGATACCTAAAACTGCACAGCGCTGTGGACACACCTTGCACTGATCGCCGAGTCCAAAAGAGTTCCAGCCATGCAAACTAGTGTAGTGTCCAGTGGATCCGAGAAGTGTAAAGCTATAACACATTAAATATATTGGTATGCTGACTTGGCCTGGTGGTGCTGAGGGTTGAGGCGCTGGACGCCACACCTCGCGCTACGCCGGCGACCCAGGTTCAGGAACAGACCCGGGTTGGTGGGGGTCGGCAGGATGGAGCGTCCCCACGGATGCTCTCCTCCTCTGGGTGGGATGCCAGGGGGTGCTGTCTGGCGCTGACATCCCTATAGGAGCAGTGGATGCACCAACTCTTGAGGGGCATGGCGGCTTTGTATCTCGGAGCTGGGGAGGGGGGACGTCGTTAGGCGCTTGAGAGCGAGCTCGTGTCTACACGTCGACTCTCTGCACTGGTGTCTCAGGGGGTTGGCTTACAGGGGAAGAGTTCAAGCTTGGAGGAAAATGCCTCCGGCCCACTAGATGAAGTTCTCTGGAGCCATTCTTGGCATCAGGCCGACCAAAGGGCAGATCCCGCTGTGCACGCTCACTGCAGAGGACAAGAGGGGAGGAGGTAGTGTGGGGATGCCTCTTCTCACTTTGCCTGGGGGGTAATCCGGGCCATCAAGTTGGGTCCCGATGGCAGCGAGGCACTCTAGGGGCAGACCCAGATGGCCAAGGTTGATGTGGAGGATGTCACTTCTTGAGCACAGAAGGAGAGGGTGTCGTGGGGATGCAAGGCATGGATAAACAATAAGCAAAAAAAAAAAATATTGGTATGCTGAAATTAAAGCATTGTGCGTTTTAAAGAAAAAATTATTCTGTATCAGCTTCTCCCAGCCTGGAGAAAGCATACTCACAATAGTTTGAGTGCATATTACCTTCATTAAAAACTGGTTTGGTGACCAGCTTAGCACATTTTGTAATAAATGGCAACTAGTACAGCAGCAGTGTAACAGTATTATAGTCTAGGAAAGCAAACATTAACTCAAATACGGTAGCATTTAGAAGTAGTAGTAAGGGAAACTTACATTTAATTTTCCCACTCAGTAATGGTGGTCTGTGTCCCGCTCCATGGGGGTAGGGAGGAAAGCCAGGTCCTTCTGAGCTACGCTGCCGTGGTGCCTTGGCGCCATCAAGACCATGCAGCTGTAACATTGTTTAATGTAGAGATACACTTTGTGGAGTATTTGTCCCTTAGCCACAAGACCAGACCCCCAGCCCCCATTCGCAGAGGCTGAACACCATTTAAGCTTAACGAGGAGAGATTTCAGATAATAAAGATCCTGCCTTATGCTGTCCAGTTATAACAAAGTGCAGTCGAACACTGTATAATCACACATGTTCAAAATGAAGAAACTTGAAGTGTTAAATGGCATTATACAACAAGAATGTCTCTTAGTTCAAGAAAGTCTTTCACTCAGCCCTCCTGGTCAGATTCCAACTGCTTGTCCTACTGACAGGATGAAAACTCTCGCCTGATTTTTCTGCTAATTTACTGGTGTCACTGGAGTTTGAGAAAATATGTCTAAACCTCTGTGCTGGATCGTAAACCTTGCAGATAACAACATGTAATGATTGACCCTCACCTCTCAGAGAAAGGTCCGCACACTGCCAGACCCCTTTCTCTGTTGTCTGGTACTGTAGCTGAGGTCAGGAAACAGCCCAGAGGTCTCCCATTTGAGTCCCCACCACATTGTTTAACTTAAAGAAACAGGCTGTCTCTTTCCTTGGCCAAAATTGTCCTGGTATTATTCTCCCCTTCGTGCAGCCTCCCTTGGTTAATTCTGTAGGCTCTCCTCCCGGGGATGTTCGCCTGTAGTTATAGGGACTCAGCGATCCAATTGCTAAGAAATGTTTTACTTTCTGGACCTTCAGCCTGTTCTGGTAGACCCAGGATTCTAACATTAGCCACTCTGCTGAAGTTTTCAAGGTGCTCCAGCCTTGCCTGGAGTACGCAGTTTTCCTTTACAAAGCTCACTGTAGTCACAAGTGCTTTCACAGAAGTCTCCCCTGCCTTTGTAGTGTCTTTTTGTGCAGAGTGTGCTTTGTTTTCAAGGATGGATGGCTGGTAATTGAACTTATCCATCTTCTGATCCAGCTTAAGGTTGTTGCTGAGAGTGAGCCCATCGTTGGCTCCCGCTCTAAGGAGGTATTGGCTGGCTGCATGGTTGAGCTGCTGGGACCCTCCATTGGACCTTGAATCTTTCTGCAGTTCTCCATCACCTCCCAAAGATGAAAAAGTGTGAGCAGGCAAAGTACTTACTCAACTGCAGATCTATGCTTAGAAAAAATATAAAATCACTCAATTTGCTGCTTTAAGAGCTTTTATGTTCCTGAAGAACAGAGCTCCTCCAGCACAGCTTTTCAGCTAGGCTCTCGACACGCCCCAGTCTAATTTTAAAACATAAATGTGTAATAGCCGGTGTGTATAAGCATAGAAGTCACTCAAGAGTCTTACAGAGTTAACAGTGCTCCTTCATGACCGATGCTCAGCTCTAGCCGCAGACTTGGTTTCAGTCTTTTCTACCCACTCATCCGCATCTTGGGGGTCGGTGAATTGATGGGCCTTCCTACTATAAACAACTCTGAGCTGGGCGGGGAGCAAGAATGAGTGTACTATGCCGAGCATCCACATCCAGTGTCTTAATGTGTCATATTTTTTTGCAGCAACCGCGTGTTTGAAATAAGTCCAGATAAAGTTTTACATCAACTCCATTCATGTCTATAGGGTATGATGCTCTGGCAGCAGACAAGACAAGGCCCCTGATTTCAGATCCTGATGTCTGGAGTAAGAGGGTTCATGGTTGAGTAGACTAACGTGTGGGTTCACTGACTCGGTAAGCTCTCCTTAAAGGTGACAGGAAACAGTTATTACACCTTCAGAAGCCCTCTGGTGGTTGTTTTATAGGCTACCCAATATTCTGATATGTTTTTGACCATTTTAGTTAAATTAGTAATCTAATTTTGTTGCCTTTTTTAATGATGCTGAACCCCTCTCTCCTCAGCAGTTGCTGCTTTCTTTCATCATAGTGCCTGAACATTCTATAACATCACAAACACCTTTCCTGGCCATTCAGATGACTAGCATGGAGTGGGAGTTTGTGATGTCATAGAATGTCTTAGAAATATGAAAATCAAAAGCAGTAGTTGGTGAGGACAGTGGAACTCTATGTAGATCTGAGGGCACCCCAAAGCTAGATTATTTATCAAAAAATCATCAAAGCATATCAGAATACATAACTGGCATGGAAAGGAAGATGGAAGAGCAGTTAACTGTGTAAAATCATTTCCTATCTCCTGTAAGTCAGCCCAGTCAAGTGTGAGGTAGTGCGAGTTTATCTCACAGCCATTGTTTAAGATGTGTACACATATAACCCCCCACTGGTCTCTAAATTTTGTAACATTCTGCTCCGAGTTCGTTGTACCCACAGGTTCTGCTTAGTACAGGCAAACTTTCGTTTAGCTCCTGCTCAAGCCCCGATCATGTTTAGTTTACAGGCCAGTCTCTGCAGGGGCAGGCAGCACACTCCCAGTCTTCTGATATTACACATGAATGGCACCCCTCCACCCCTCCCATGTCTAGGGGTATAGTGATGGAACAGTTCACGGAGAAGGGGGGAGGGCACCAGCTCCTGACAAGACAGTGATAAAGTCTTTTAAAATACAGAAAACTGTTGCGCAGAAAACATCACTAAACACCAGAATATAAAATACTGAAGTGCTTTTAATAAGAAAACGGGCGCGCAAATACAGAAACAAAAAAGAGAAAAACCGCAATACACTCCGGCGCTTCGGATCGCTCTGATCCTTTCTCAATGGGGTGAAGTGGCTACTGATCAATTCTGCATTTATACAGGTAAATTCAGGTGATGCTAATAATTACGTCAGTCATGTTTAAGCCAAGTAAGCACACATCAGTTAAAGACGCAATTTAATTTCATTACCATTAATAAAGTGCAATGGTTAATAACCACCAAATAAATACACAGTTTTATATACTAACCCCTAAAGTGCTATACAATGCTTAAGTATTTAATTTATTCACCATATTAAAGTGCGAATGAAATTTAAAAAGGCAGAAGCAGCATAATATGTGATGAGTTGAAGAAACTTAGTAATTTGCAGATTTCTTGCAGGCTTATATAGGATGTAAGGAGGCTTTGTGCTTCTTCCTTATTCTGGGTACACGATCATCCATGAAGCCCATTTTGTTGTTTCTCTTTTAAGTCTTAGTCATCTGAGATTGCAAACTGCAGAACTAGGGCAGATTGAGAAAGAAAAAAATAAGACAATTTCTGAAACAAAATCACGGCTGGCATAGAAAGATTTTTGTAAAAATGATTTAAACATCAGTCTGAGGGACTCTCAAGTAATAAATTGTATTTTAAATAATCTGTTGGAATAACGACCCTAAACAATAGGGCTGAAGAGGAATAGGAAGAACAGATTTGATAGCACATTATATTTTCCCTTCCCCTTGATGAGGAAATGTACGGGGAATGACAATGTCAATATAACACTTCTATTCTATTGTACTAATAAAAACACAGTAACTTACAAAAACAGTATCAACTAAGCATGCAGAGTAGGGCTACCAAATACAGAGCGGCATCGGATGTCTATATATTTTGTGACCTTGAAAATTTAAGCACAATCTACAATTTTAGAATCTGGTGTTGATAGTTCACCAAATAATAAAGTTAGATGTTCACTACAGAGAAGGGTGCAGTTCCCAGTCATCATTTAAACCTCCCGCCGTACAACCCCCCAGTTTAGAAATCTGCCTACCCTCCAACTGGGAGAGCATTCTTACTCCGTCTCCCCAACGAATCTGTGCGGGCACATGATCAATTCCCATGAAGTGAAATCATTCACTTCACTTCTGTGTTTCTCATGAAAGTGTTTCCCCACTGGGGTTTAACTTTCTGGGTTCAAAATAACACAAACTGCTCTTGTATTCGTTCTCTAAGCTGACGGGTAGTGTGTCCAATATAAAATTTCAGGCATGAATGCCATAGGGCATAAATTGTAAAAACTATGTGGCAAGTAATAGTGTTGCACCATGTGAAAAATAGAGTTAGCAGGGCTCGTAAATCTACAGCCCTGTGAGCTATGCCCACAGATACCACAGCGATGGAAGCCCACAGGAAGTGAGCTACCAAAGATGGTGTTTGTCCAAATTTCTTGAAGATGACTGTGTACAACCCAGTCCCCAATGTTTTTCCCTGTTTTATACACTACCCTTCAACCTCGTTCAGCCACCTCAGTTAAATCCTCATTTGCAGTTAACATTTGCCAATAGCGTTTTAGGGTTCTTGCCACCCTTCTAGAGACTCTTTTTTTTTTTTTGCGACTCTCTTTCCTCCAGTTCGCAGACCGAGAAGCCTCTCTCAGGCATCCAACCGGATCCTGCCTGGCCCGAAGTCCATCTGTCTAAGCCTCCTCTCTCTCTCCCTAACCTCGCAACTGGTCCCCCCAGCTTAACCCATCCAGGATGGGGCCTCCCCTCCTCTTTGGGAACACTTACAGACAATGTTCCCAGCTGCTTGGTGAGGGACCGGGCGGAGGAACTGAAAGGCCATCCAGGATGGACGTGGCGGTGGGCATGAGGGCTGGTGCTGTCACCTACCCAAGGTCTGGGTTTTCCTTGTTCATGATTCCCCCCATCGTGGCCTTACACCCAATGCACAGGCACCGGCACTCCTGCCTGCATCGGCCACGATGAGCCCGTACTGCCCAGCATGCTGCAGCGCCCCCCCCCCGGTCTCCACTGGGGGTTGCTAGCACGCCGGGCCATCCCTATCCCTCCTTCCCGGGGAGGAGAGCACCACAAGGACACTCACTCAACCCTCCCCTGCTGACCCCCAGTGCCCGAGCTCGCTCCCGAACTCGGGTCGCTGGCATAGTGCGAGGTGTGGTGTCCCACGCCTCAACCCTCAGTGCCACAGGGCCGGCAACCTTCTAGAGACTGTTGAATACTCTGCAATAAAGTTTACTTGGTTACTATTTGTTTGGTCTCTCATTTTAGGTTTTAACAATTCTTGTCTATTCTTAGACCTAGCTTGGGCACAGGCTGCATCCAGTAGTTGTTCCGAGTATCTCCTATCTACAAATCTGGCCCTAAATTCCCCTGCCTGTCTGTCAAAAGATTCTAAATCAGTACAGTTTCTGTGAACCCGTAGTAACTGTCCATATGGTTTTGCATGAGTCACATGAGAGGGGTGATTGCTGTCTGCCCTCAGGAGAGAATTACCAGATAAAGGTTTGCGAAAACCTTTTGAAGTAACAATTCCATGCCTTCCTTTCTGTAAAGTAAGCTCAAGAAAATTAATACAGTCCTTGTCACAAGTGAATGTGAACATCACAAGTGATGTCACTATACACCTGTATCAAACATGAACTGGGACTAAAGGCAGTAAAGCACTTTTTGGTAAAATATGGCATGGAAGAAATATTAAACACTGACTTTGTGTTACAGTCACTGGAGCTAATTCTTGCAGCTAATTACTTTTGCTTTGATTGTAAGTTTTATTTACAGATTTGTGGAACAGCGATGGAGTCGTCGATGGTCTCCTCTTACACCAATATTTTTTTGCCATATTGGAAAGAGGTGGCCATCCGTGACCTCATGAATAACCCATACGCTTCCAATATTATATATATTGGAAATGTTTTATTGGTGACATTTTGGCCCAGATACTCAGAAATGTGCCAAAGGCCGGCACAAGTCCAGCACAGCGCAAATCCGATGCACCCTGGCGCAATAGAAGCAATATTCAGAGGTTGCGCATGCCGCAGTGCACCAACGCAACCCGGCTGAATATGGCACAGTTGCGCCATGGTGCAGCCAGAAAAACCCCAGCACAACTGTGGGAGCAGAGCAGCATAGCAACAGAGGGGGGCATGGCACAGAGAGGTGACCCAGGGACAGAGCCAGTGAAGCATAGTGACAGGCCACAGGACGCCGCCACCAGCTGGGCACAGCAGGGTGCACACAGGCACCCAGGCCCCCACCCCAGAACACAATAGTGGCACAGATAGTAGGCAACAGGAGGTGCCAATGGAGGGCCACCAAGGGGGCCCCCCCGAAGGCTGCAGGCCATGACCCCCCCACACACCCAGACCAGAGCAGGCCACACCCAGGACCACGCAGCAAGGCACACAGGTGGCCCAAACAGTAGGCATGGAACGTGCCAGGAGGCACGTAGTACAGCAGACCACATGGGACAGGGTGCACATCGCCATTCTCCGACCGAAGACCATGGCCATTTGCCATCGCCATGCACACACCCGACAGCCGCCCCATGGGCACCCCAAGACACAGCCACCGACCGAGGGGAGGGACACCACCACAGTGGGACACACAGCAATGAACCACAAAAGCATAACACGCACCCTGACACATGCACATGGCACAGACAGGCACTGGGCCACTGCAGCGTGGCTCCTCATGCCACCTGCAAAGCAGACACAGACACAGGCAGGTATGTCAAAAGATAGCTATATTAAAAAACAGAATTTTGTACAAAACAAGGGTGTGGGAAAGGGTAAGAAAATGAGAGAAGGGGATAGGGAACGGGGACTGTACAGTGGGAAGGGGGGACTGTAGGGGGAGGACAGCTGGGGAAACGGGAATGCAGGGTGCCAACTAGCGGCGGCCACGACCTACCGCCCCTTGCCGTCTTCGCTGCCTTCAGTCGGCAAGCAGCATCCTCTGCACCTGCAGCACTGCTTCCATGATGGTCAAGGCGATTAAGATGAGCTGCCGGAACAGCCAGCAGTAAACGGGCAACCTACGCCTCTGCCGGACACCTACGACAAGGGACAGGACAGGTGATCAGTGCAATGTCCCAAGGGACCTTGTCCACCCACAGCACGCAATGGGCAGTGGGAACACCCCCCCAGAGGGCCCGTACCGACCACCCACGGGGGGTGGGCCTATGCCCACCAACAGCGCGGCACACCACGATAGTGCACTGCAGTGGTACCCGCCGCACAGTGGCCACCCGACCATGCAATTGCAGTCAAATGGCACAGTGCACCAGCAGCACCACAGCAATGTCAATGGCAGCCGGGCGCACACCCACCCCACCAACAGCTGACACACATTTCCAGTGGATGCACCACAGTGGCAGGCACCATGCACAGTGCGACACACACAGCTGCCATGGCTCAGGTGGCCATGCTCACCCCCACGCCCCTGCCACCCCCATGTACAGTGTGAAGAACCATGACAGTGCCTACCTGCCCTCTGTGGCCTTGCTGATGCCGGAGCCGCTCCTGCGCCACCACCCTGGCCCACTGCGGCCTGCCACCCTGCTGTTGCCGCCGCAGCTGCTGCCGCTCTCCTCTGATTTTCAGGCCCTGGGAATGGAACATAGACAGGTACACATCAGTAACCATCCACAGCAGCTGCCCACCACCCCCACCCCTGTGCACAGGGTGAGCCCCTGCCCGACACGTCCTGCACAGCAGCATCACAATGTAAGCGGCCGCTGGCAATGCCACCCCATGATGTGCACAATGGCAGTGCACTGCTCTGCAGAGCATGCCAGGCAGCCTAGCCAACACCACAGTACAGCACCAGGGCACACATGCAGTATGGGCCTACTCACCTGGCTGTGGCACAACCACAGTATGCCTGACTCATGCCTCCAGCCTCGTGAGGCGCTCTGGGTCCCTCCTCGCCAGGTCTCCATAGCGGTGGCGGCACTACTCCCCTGTCCTGGCCACCCCTGTGCACTGCTGCAGTGTGGCAACAATGCCCTGCCACACCGCGACCCAGGGTTGCTGCAGGGGCACCTGGCCAAAGAGTTGGGGTCCGAGGGGCAGGACGCAGGCAACCAGGTTCACTAGTTCCACCTGCGTCCAGTTTGCTGCCCTTGGTACCCTTTGCTGCGCCATGCCACGAGTAGTAGCCAGTGAGCAAAATGGTGGTGGTAAGTGCACATGGCCATGGTATGCGCCAGATGCACGATCCGAGGGAACATGCACTGTGTCCGCCCATCGCACAGTCCCAGAGATGCGTGGCATGGGCATGGCTAGGCGGGGTCATGGGTGTGGGGGTCACCCAGGGGCAGTGGTCACAGCAGGGGTCACCGGATTGCCCGCCTCCATGCAAGCGCTGCAGTGTCTTGATGGTGGGCCTGGGCGCACCATGCGCCACTCGCCCCCATTGTGCAATCGGGCGCTGATGCATAATTGACATGATACGGTCAGCACATGTGCACTGCTGGCCTGCGCATTGCGCGTGCGTGCTCATTGCACCATGACTTACTCCGGAACAGTCTCATTGCGCACAGAGCAAAATCGTGATATGCAGACACCACATGCAAATGAGCTCATCAGCCACTGTGTGGTGCACTGGGGGAATTAGCATGTCATTACTGTTACGCCAAAGCTCATTTGCATGCGATGCGCTATATAAGTGCCACGGATCAGCACAGGCCATGGACCGGTAGTGCATCCTTTTGAGGTAAGTTGCGCATGCTGCTGCAGCTCACTGGGTGCAGCCAGCACAGCAGGGGGGACGGAACAGGGTGCCGCTGCCACTGACACACTGTGCTGTCCATGTCCACAGGAAGCGACATGTCGGAATGTGAGGAGCGTGGGCCTGCTCACAAGCGCAGGCTCCATTTCACAAAGGTGGAGACAGAGGCCCTGTTCGAAGCCTACCTTGACAGGGAGCCCCTGTTGAGTTTTGCCACAGGCCAGGGCTGGGGCCTGGGTGGAGGAGGCGGCATGTGTGAACCAGCAGTGCAGCCACCAGCGCTCAGTGCAGGAGTTCGGGAAGAAGGTGGGCACAGACAAGAGGCGCATCAAGGAGAAGGTTGCGGCCATCCGTGCCTCCCGGGAATGCCACCAGAGGTGGCCTGCAGCTGTGCCACCTCTCACGGCACAGGAGGAGTTGGTGGCAGCCACCATGCGCCACAGCACAGTGGAGGGTGTGCCTAGCGGTGGATTCCAGATGGGTGGCAGCCCATCACTGCATGGTAAGTATGTCAGCCACACACAGCTGGGGGCATGGAGGGTGCATACATGGCCGTGCTGGCGTGCATGTTCCTGGCATGCCTGTCATGTGCATGTGTGCGCACCCACACACATGCCATGCTGCAGGACACAGGCAATGGCAGTGTGGGGGGGGGCACGTGTGAGCAATGCATCACTAACATGCTTCTCTTTGTCTTGCAGCACCAGCACACCTCCGGCCCCGGAGGACCAGCCTTCCACCTCCATGGGCATCCGGCCGCCTGACAGGCTGCAACTCACCACTGCTGTGCAGTCGGATGTCCTGGACCTGGGGTCGGACAAGGTCTGGATGTGTTCCTGCAGGATGCCAGCCTTGGGGTTCTGTGCGCAGAGACACAGATCGGGGTGGGGTCCGACATCGATGACGACGTAAAGCTCATCCTGGACAGCATGTCCACCATTGTGGGGGAGACGCCCCTGCTGGCCAGTAACACAGGCAGCACGCCCAGCGCCCTGCCGGTAGCGGAACAGCTGCCCGCCACCACTGTGGGCACAGCGGTGTGCACTGCCCAGGCTGTGCCCTGCAGTGGAGGTGGTGTTGCCACGCAGGTGCTGGGTGGCGTGCAGCGGGCAACAGCAATGGGCTGCGGGTGCCACTGGGCAGCCGGACCCCGCTGCCGGTGCGCCTGCCATACCCTGTCCCCTGCAGGCCCCACTGTGCAGCGTCCACCAGGGGAGGGGCTGTGCAGTGTGGCCAGTCACCACATGGGGATCAGCATCCAGCCAGGGAGCCCCAGGACACCGACCCGCTGGCTGGGCACACCCGTTTGCTGCGGGAGTCCGTTCAGCAACAGGTGCTGCTCACCACTAGGGTGCATGCGGAGGTGCATCATGTGCACTCCCAGGGTGTGTGGCGCACACATTGGTTATGCACCCCGTGGCATCGCACACCACCTGGCAGTTGACACTTGGGCTCCCCTTCCTATTGATGTACACCACACCCTTGGGGCCAGGTGGCATGCGGATGTCCACGTGGGTGCAGTCAATGGCCCCAGTGACACCAGGCATACGTGCTACCCTGTGGAAGTCCTGCATGGTTGCTGTACTCTCCACCTGTGTGCTGGGGAAATGGATGTATTCTGACGCACGTGGCAGCAGAGCGTTGAGGAACTGTGTGAGGAGGTGGGACATGGCTGACTGGGTTATGCCTGTGGTGTCCCCTGTTGGTCTCTGGAAGGTGCCTGTGGCGAGCAGGCATATGATGGCTGTCACCTTCATCTTCATGGACATGGCTTGGCTCCGTCTGGTGGGTGCCTGCATGTCCTCACTGCACAGCTCATAGAGCTGCCTCAGAATGGCCCTGTTCAGGCGGTACCGGCCCATGATCTCCATGTCACTGTACTGCTTGAAGGTGATGCAGGCATGGTACCTCCTGTGTTGGGCATACCGCTGACGGGCCCTTCCACAGCCATGTCACTGTTCCTGCTGCCCCCTCACACCCCTCATTACGGCCTCCATCATGAAGGGCATACTATCCATGGTCCTTGCTGTCCTATATCCCCCTGGGCGGTTGGCTACTGCGGGCTGTGTGCCACCCTGGTGCACTGCCTGGCAGTGTGTCTGCCTATCCGTCACACTCTCTTTGCCCTTGTCTCCCTCTCCACTGCCACCTCTGTCCCTCTCCCTCTGTGTCTGCCTTGGTCTGTCTGCCTGTCATTCTCTCTCTCTCTCTCTGTTTGTCTGTCTGTCTTTTTCTCTCTCTTTCTCTCTCACTCCCTGTCACCTGCCGTAAGTGCTTTCTGTGTGCTTGCGCCCTGTATTTATAGGAACAGGTCTGCTTGGCGCATCTCTGATTTGCTCCGCCCTTGTGTCATGGTTTTGCGGTTGAATATTGCACTGCACTGGATATTCATGGGCACGCCCCCTGCACATGCACCTGCATTCATTATGGTTGCACACTGGCGCAACGAGATTTGCACTGTGCACTGGCTCCCGCTGAATATCGCTCCTTGGCACAAGTCCGCATTTGTGCCGGTGCAACTTAGTTGCGGCTTTGAATATCTGGGCATTTATATATTTGGTATGGTACAGAGGAAAGAATAGTGGATTTCGTAAATTTCATCTATCAGAATGATTTAAACCTAACGTTCACATTCACTCGTGACAAGGACTGTATTAATTTTCTTGATCTTATTTTACAGAAAGGAAAGCACGGAATTGTTACTTCAGAAGGTTTCCGCAAACCTACATCTGGTTATTCTCTCCTGAGGTCAGATAGCAATCACCCCTCTCATGTAATTCAAGCAATACCTTATGGGCAGTTTCAGCGGGTTCACAGAAATTGTACTGTTTCAGAATCTTTTGACAGGCAGGGGAATTAAGGGCCAGATTTGTAGATAGGGGATACTCTGAATCACTACTGGATGCAGTCTGTACCAAAGCTAGGTCTAAGAATAGACAAGATTGTTAAAACCTAAAATGAGAGACCAAACAAACAGTAACCAAATAAACTTTATTGCAGAGTATTCAACAGTTTCTAGAAGGGTGGCAGGAACCCTAAAGCGCTATTGGCACATGTTAACCGCAGATGAGGATTTAACTGAGGTGGCTGAGCGAGGTTTAAGGGTAGCGTATAAAAGAGGGAAAAACATTGGGGACTGGACTGTACACAGTCATTGTCAAGAAATTCGGACAAATATTGTTTTTGGTAGCCCACCTCCTGTGGGCTTCTATTGCTGTGGCAATTGTAGTATCTGTGGGCTTAGCTCACAAGGCTGTAGATTTACTAGCCCTGCTAACTGTATTTTTCACATGGTGCAACACTGTTACTTGTCACACAGTTTTTACAGTTTACGCCCTATGGTGTTCATGCCCGAAACTTTATATTGGACACACTACCCGTCAGCTTAGAGAACGAATACAAGAGCAGTTTGTGCTATTTTGAACCCAGAAAGTTAAACCCCAGTGGGGAAACACTTTCATGAGAAACACAGAAGTGAAGTGAATGATTTCACTTCATGGGAATTGATCATGTGCCCGCACAGATTCGTTGGGGAGACGGAGTAAGAATGCTCTCCCAGTTGGAGGGTAGGCAGATTTCTAAACTGGGGGGTTGTACGACGGGAGGTTTAAATGATGACTGGGAACTGCAGCCTTCTCTGTAGTGAACATCTAACTTTATTATTTGGTGAACTATCAACACCAGATTCTAAAATTGTAGATTGTGCTTTAAATTTTCAAGGTCACAAAAATATATAGACATCCGATGCCGCTCTGTTTTGGTAGCCCTACTCTGCATGCTTGGCTGATACTGTTTTTGTAAGTTACTGTGTTTTTATTAGTACAATAGAATAGAAGTGTTATATTGACATTGTCATTCCCCGTACATTTCCTCATCAAGGGGAAGGGAAAATATAATGTGCTATCAAATCTGTTCTTCCTATTCCTCTTCAGCCCTATTGTTTAGGGTCGTTATTCCAACAGATTATTTAAAATACAATTTATTACTTGAGAGTCCCTCAGACTGATGTTTAAATCATTTTACAAAAATCTTTCTATGCCACCCGTGATTTTGTTTCAGAAATTGTCTTATTTTTTCTTTCTCAATCTGCCCTAGTTCTGCAGTTTGCAATCTCAGATGACTAAGACTTAAAAGAGAAACAACAAAATTGGCTTCATGGATGATCGTGTACCCAGAATAAGGAAGAAGCACAAAGCCTCCTTACATCCTATATAAGCCTGCAAGAAATCTGCAAATTACTAAGTTTCTTCAACTCCTCACATATTATGCTGCTTCTGCCTTTTTAAATTTCATTTGCACTTTAATATGGTGAATAAATTAAATACTTGAGCAGTGTATACCACTTTAGGGGTTAGTATATAAAACTATGTATTTATTTTGTGGTTGTTAACCATTGCACTTTATTAATGGTAATGAAATTAAATTGTGTCTTTAACCGATGTGTGCTTACTTGGCTTAAACATGACTGATGTAATTATTAGCATCACCTGAATTTACCTGTATAAATGCAGAATTGATCTATAACCACTTCATCCCCTTGAGAAAGGATCAGAGCAATCCGAAGCGCCGGGAGTGTATTGCGGTTTTTCTCTTTTTTGTTTCTGTATTTGTGCACCCATTTCCTTATTAAAAGCACTTCAGCATTTTATGTTCTGGTTTTCAGTGATGTTTTTTATGCAACAGTTTTCTGTATGTTGTGCTTACCTTTTTCATGTTGCAGCATGACATCCATAGCAGTGCCTGAGTAAGCACTTCTGTAATGATGAAGTCTTTTAGCCAGGTAATAAAACACAGTACCTTAGCTATGAAGAAATGGGATTCTGTGGTGACAGTGTGAGCTCTGTCTGGGTGCAGGATGATGTCATCGCTCTCTCTTCTCTCTCTCTCTCTGCTGGAGGGCACTTAGTACAGTCTTTTGTATGAAAGAAACTTGTTAGGAACAACAACAGTAAAAGCAAATTCATTGTAGGCTCAGACTCAAGGATTTGCTCCAGGCAGGAAATTAGAGGCAATCAAGTACAATTTATTTTGCAGCAGTCCAAAGGCTCAAGCCACGTTCTTCAACTCCATGGAGATGTAGATCAGCAACATTACTTCTGCACATTTACTATGGCAGACAGCCGTGGCATCTCACAGTTGGGGAACGTGGGTCCTGAGCCTGGATCCTGCACACATTTACTTTCTGTGAGCCCGACGGGCTCTTCTCACTTTAGTCAGCATTCTTGGATAAACTGTAACCTACCAGTCCTTTTCCTTTTCCCTTGCCAGTGAGAGCGGACAAACGATTACTTCAGGGCACATAAATCTTCTCGGGACACTCTGATGTTATTTCTCTGGGCACAGTTCAACCTCCTATAGCCTTCCACCCTGCCAATCCAGAGCGGGGTTCGCGCAGAGCAGGGGCCAATCCATTCCCATGGGCACAACTCTCTCTCCACAGCACCTCCAAACAACAGATGATTGGACTTGGGCTTAGGGCATGGGTCCAGTCCACCACCCTGGACACTCCAGAACTGTGACACTGCCACTATGCAGACCGGGCCTGCCATGGCAGCTACCTCAGCAATTCAGCTCTTCACCGGAGCCAGGTGGGCTCCACACATCTTGCTCTCTCTCCTCCTAGCTGCTGCTCCTCAGTTGTCCACCCTTCCCACTGGTGGACAGGAGGGTCCATCTCCTCCTTTGGGAACTGGGGGGCAATCTCCCCTCTCCCTCATGCCAGTTGGTGCCTTTAACTCAGCGCATGATGTCCAGACTCCACCCCTTGGCAGACCTGGAATCACGCATGTCCTCCCCGATGCTAAACGGGCATCACTGGTAACCCTCCAAAATGGCATGGGGCTTACACACACAATGTAATTACAGCTCAACTTGGTGGTAACTGCAGGTCCTGACTGCTTTGACAGGACATGCATCGGAGTTTCTCATGGCTTGGGATTCCTTAGTCTGATTTGTTGTTTTGCAGTTCTATTATAGCGCTATAAGTATAAAAAAGTCTTCCGCCTTGACAACATACAGTACTCGTTGGACCCTGCAATAAGCATCAAGTTGAAATGTGCACCCTGGAGCTGGTTATTGGAACCAGACAAACATGCCGGTAGCAGACGTGTTTGAAAATTATGGTAACAGAGCCAGGCAGTTCGAACAAATATTTTCTTATTCATTTGACTTGTATGATGTGGGAAAGTGTGCTTACAGTTGTTAGGGCGCCGCATTCAGAGCACCAGTCATCTAGAGCGCCATGTGGGAAATACGCTGACCTCTGTGTGCCCCCCTCCCCGAGGTCCCCCAGAGTTGGCATCTTTAGTAAGTGGGGAAGTGGGGGACAGAGCCTCCCACAAGGAGTGGTGCGGGGGATGCAGCCCTTCGCAAACAGAAAAGTCAGTTTTGCAAAAATCTGGTGCTTTGACCGTGGTGCCCTAATGTGGTGGAACTGGAAAAGTGTTACTAAAGAAACTTTGAGCTGCAGTAAACTTCGCACTTTTTTTGAAACCAGACAGTTTTTAAAAACATTTCTTGAAGACCTCCAGATTAGTGCTGCTCCCTGGGTCTATGTGTTTAACAGATAACATTCACAAGTTTCATCTCTGGCAATATCTGCAGGTTAGTGAGGCTCTTAAAGAGCACTTGCATGTTAATTTACATTATAATTCATTTTTATTTTGTGTTGCTCTGAATATTCTGCTTGTAAATCGTGATTGCTCACTATTTAGTTTTACTTTCATTTTTTTTCTTCGAGGTTCTGAGGCAGGCATGGTTCTCCCTCAGAGGAGTTCGTTCTGCCCTGTTGCTTCAGGGCTTCACTTATCCTGCCTCTGTGCCTCATTTTCCACTTTTCTTCCGGTTATGCTCGGAACCCCAGAGCACAGTCACGCATGCGCTCTGTGGCTCCGATGATGGTCCTTTCCTCCCACCCGGCCTAATGCCGGGTTTTCCCTTGTGGCTTGGTGCTGCCACCAAGCCTCCACCCGGTGGCAGCCAAGAGCTGGGGAAACCCGCGTCCCTCCCTGGAAGAAGAGAGCTGCCTTGCAGGTGCTCAGTCCAGCCCCTGCCCCGGGCTGACCCCTGATGACTCAGTTCGCCGGCGTGGGAGGAGGTAAGACATCCAGTACCTCAGCCCTCCGTGCCTCTGGGCTGGCTTTTTACTTTTATTTTTTTTTTTTTGCAATTTTTCTTTTTATTCATTTTACGATGTTGTCATATAAAATGATGCATACAAGTGAATTAGTTTACACATTCATAGACATATGTTAGCATCAGTATCAATTATCAGTTGCCATGTTTAACACCATGTGGGGTATATTCTCCTTCTGGGTGTATACAGTTTAAATATTTAGGAAGGCTAGCCACATTAAACTTGTGGGGTAAAGACAAAATTAGGTACTAGTTAAGGATGGTTAATGTAGCCCTAGGCCACTATCCCCACTTAATTATCCATCGATTTAAGGAAATTATTTCCCCCTTCCACTCCTTCCACTCCCGCCCTTAATCACCAACCATCTTAATCTAAGCTTAGAAAAGCATAACATCAGTTTCACACGTTATCTAATTAAACATTTAGTACTTAATTTTTAATACTCCCTCTAACATATTCCCTCTAAAAGGGCAAATTTAAAATGGAACAAATAGAGCTGTATAGTCCTGGAGTAATTTCCTCAGCACCCTTCGACCTCGTGGTCACCTCGGGGAGAATGTTATAAACAGTACCAGTCTTGGTTAGTCCTCATCGTCTTCAGAATCTATAGGCAGACCCGAATTCTCCGGTGGTCTCGATCGGAATTCTTAGGCAATCACCTCTACCTTTTTCTTTGCTTCCTCTGGATCATTAAATTGGTAAACCTTCCCTATGTAGGTCAGCCGCAGATGAGCCTGGGCCAAAAGCGAATGCGCCACACCTAAGCTCCGAAGTTGTTTCCTTAGTGGGTCAAACATTTTTCTTCTGGTCCGGGTTGCAAAGGACCAGTCAGGGAATATTTTAATCTCCTGGCCTTCCATTTCTATTGGGTAAGACGTTCTCGCCCATTGAAGAATTTGTCCTTGGTTGCTGGCCCATCCGTTATCCGCAGGATTGTGCGTGGAGTCTCGCGATCTAGTTGGGCCCTTCTAAAGTTAATCCGGAATGCCTGTCTTATGGAATCTGCCTCAAGCTGTAAGTCTGGAGGGACAGAGGTAATTAGCCAGTTCTTTAAATATGTCAAAATATCAGCACCTTCAGTAGCCTCTTGGACCCCCATCAACCTTAGATTCATGGCTCGCTCAGAGTTTTCGAGCCTCTCCATGTGGGCATGCAGGTAGTTAATCTCCAGAGTTGCTTTAGCAAGTGTTGCCTGTGTCTGTTACGAATGGGTATCAGCATCTTGTGCTGTTTTAGTTGTAGAATCAATTTTTGCATCCTGCGCAGCCAGGCGATCTAGGACCCGTTCTAACTTTTGGTCCATCTCTCGGACTACATTTAACACCATCTCCCAGGGGAAGTATCTTTCCCGCCACTCGGGCCCGCTGCTTGTCCTGGCCCTCCTGATTGACTCAATGCTGGTACAGGTACCGATTTTTGGGATGATCCCATAGCTGCTCCTTTCGGTCTACTCATCTCAAGTTTAGCATCTACTTGTTCAGAGGTTAATAAGCTGCTGAGTTATAGAGCTTTTCTTTGTCAAAAAGGAGTTTATTTTATGTTTTTAGGTGATATTAGGGAGCTCGAGGTGCAGAGCTTTAGAGGAAGTTACCGGTTGCGAATGCGGCTCTCTAGAGCCCCTTTACTTTTATTTTTATTATATATATAATTTTTTTTTTTTTATTACTACTGCACCTTACATTATGTATTATCACTTATTGTATACTCCCCCTTCCTCCGTGCCCAGGGCACATCTGAAAAACAAGCTGCTATAAGCTTAACATGTGTTTCCTGGTTAAAGTTTGTGAAATAAAAAATAATGAGAACTTCTTGGAAAATGCTGCATTATTCTGCATGATGCTGAATGGGAGCAACAGTTTAGGGTTGTTTGCTGAGAAAAGGAGTTAGTATGATGCACAAACTCTTGACAGTTTGTCAATCAAGACTGGCGGAATTAGAAACTGTAATCCCATCAGATAGATGGACATAGTTACAGAATGATGCCTACAAATCCAGTAGGGAAGTACAGGGTAGATTAACTCAATATAAGGTAGTGCATTATTGTTACTACTGCCTGACTTGACGATATGAAGTTTCACCCAGGTGGCCCCCACTGGAGCTGCAAATGCCATTATGCAGATAGAGAAATTAAAGTTATGAACTTACCGTAACTGTTAATCTTCCAGAATATCTTCACTGTTTAGTAGCATTTATGGGTCAGGGGGCTGGAGGCACTAGGACCCCGTGGGAGCATAGCTTTTTCCAGGGGGCTGGCCCTGGCTACTGGGCATAGTGCCTGTGCACCCCCGTGTGGTGCCGCGCATCAGCCAACACCCGTTCCCAGCTCCCTCACTAAACTTAGTTCTGTTTGCCAGGAGAGAAACAAAGTGGGGAAAAAAATAAGAGAGGGTTAAGAATTTTCCTAGCCCAAAGGGATAGGGGAAGGGTACTGGAAATATAAATAAACAACAAAATAAAACCTGACTATCAGCCTCTGAATAAAGGAAAAACGGGCCCACTTGGTGGCCTTTGAAGTAGTGACTATAGAACCAGGGACTCGCACCACTAGCCAGAAGGAGATGGATAGTGATCTTAAAGGCAGCAGCCCTGAAGCAAGTGGCTGTGGCAGAAAAGCAACAGGGATGCACAGAACTGGGACCCCTTTGCAATTGAGATGGCACAATGTACCCAAAATAGGAATGAATCACATAGACTCCTGTAAAAACCAAACCCCATCCTACCTGATGGAGGACTGACTGAATAGCTAGACAAAATATGCCTCCTTTTTCCCATTGGAAAAAAAGGAAGGAATCTCGGGTGCAGGTGAAGTTGTAAGGTCAAACTGCCCAAATGAGTCAAGATGTGTTCATCTCCCCAGGCACTCCTTAGAGTAGTGGGCTAACAGCCCAGCTGGCATAAGAAGGGCATACCAACCAAAAAGATAGCCTGGCACAGGCAGAAGAAAAAAACGCCAGAGAGAAGGACCTGCTTTTCCTGCAACAGGGATGCACTCTGTGTAAGAGCTGGTGTTCTTGATCCAATCCGGTGCACAGCACTCTTTCACAGACAGTGCAACTGCCAAGTGGAGCTTAATTGGATAGTGCCCAGAGGCACAGAGTGCATTTGGCAACTAACAGAGATATACCCCAGGAAGAGGATACACTGTGGGCAGGGAGAAGGAGGACTGGTTGAAAAAGGAGGAAGGAAGCTGCCTTCTTTCACTTTTTTTCTCTCTTATAAGAGGGGCTTAAATGGGACCCTCACCACAGTTATTTTTAAAGGGGGTCTTAAATGGAACCCTCCACCTGGTTTTGAGTTTTTAGGGGGTTTATTTTTTACTGGGAGTGGGAACCCAGCAATGGGGCCCAAACTTTTTTTGCGAAACAGTTGCAGAATGAGAAAAAAGGTGACATGAGGGCCGTGACAATTTGACCCACTGGTGAGTGAACTAACAGCGAAGTTTGCTCTAGCCCATGTTGGATTTGGGGGGGGGGGTCTTACCCCCACCCATTGTTAGTTCAACTAGTAGAATGAGGTTATATCTCCTGCACTGACATTGCAGGTATCGCTCTCCATAGAGTTTATATAACAGAAAGTTACCCACCCCCCGAAACAATCACAACGGTAAGGGGTCTTACAAAAATAGAAAAAATTAATTTATTTGGTAAGTTCATCATGCTCCCGAGGGGAGTGAAAAGAGGTGGACCCTGCCTGTGACAGTATCCCCAATGCAGTCTGATTGTGCAGTCCGACTGTCTGCCTCTGGAAAATACTCGGGTGCATTTCCTGTGGGTGCTGAACTCTGGGGCATGTGTCACTCCTGCCGAAACCCAATAACGGTGCTGGACAGGTGCTTCTTTCATAAGACAGTCTCTCCCCTTCCTTAGTGTGTTGTCAAAGTTGTGCAGCATGAGAAGGGCCCAGATCTTCAACTCCCACTGCCGAGGACTCTGGATGGGTGCTGCCCTCTGCAGTGTTCACCTGAGTGGAAGAATGTAGTCTGGGTGTTACTCAACACAATAAACCAGGCACCTAAATCCTATTGCAGATGTGCTTACTGAGGTGTCCTCTGGTTGTTGGAACACTCGTTCTGCCCTAGGAAGGTGCGCCACCATGCCCAGGATGCCCCATCCCCCACCAGGAACACTTTTCCTGCTACATCGTTTTAGTGCGAAAAAGAAAGTGTGTATCCAGGCCTAGGCCTGGAGTGTATCTAATGGGTTCCATGTGTTAACAGCGAAACTATCACTGCGACATAGAAATTGGTGAGTGCACGTCACCAAAAACAAACCAACGACTGTGCACAAAAGCGGACCCACAATGAGGGAGGGTTGCAATACTGTACAGATGCAACAAAATACAAAACTTTATGCGGGTATTCATACCCCCATATCACAATATAATCAACTCGGGGGCCTGACACAGGGTAATGGAGAAAGCCTGGACAGGGGTTATCTGGGTGGTGCTCTGCTCTGTTCACCACAAAACCACGGGGGGGGGGGATACAAATACAAAGTCCATAAACCACATACAAAAACAGAATACCATCTCTACCTAGCCCCGAACCTGGTACCTCTCACACTGTAGGCATCCACCCTCACCACCAGACCACACAGCCAGATTGACCCTGCCAAACAACATCCCAAATGCCAGTTTCCTTTACCTCCCTCTTCCGGTTGCTATCCTGATGACTCGCTGTTCTTCCCCTGTACCCTCGTTATATCCGCTCCTCGCTAACCTTCTTTTTTTATATTTAAAATTGTTATTGATTATACAAATTTCTTCAGCTTTCAACACATACATGAAAACCATTTGATGATATAAAATAAAACTTACATATATATTTCCTCATAATTCAAATAAGTACATTAAAAGTATAAATAATATTTAAAAATATGTAATGTTTTTAGACCAACATGGTTCAATGTGATGTAAGTTCATGGTTCTAAGGTCTCCTTCGTGCTATTACTTGGATATCTTGGAGTTGAGCTGTAAACTAATAGGTCATACTGCAACACTTCTAGATGTTACGTCTTTTATAGACTAACAATTTACCAATGCTTTGGATAACTGAGGCTGCATCCCTCACGTAGCCTTCCACGTTCACTTAAATCGCGGGTGCGTAAATTGAGTCGCTCAAAAGTGAGTCACTCAATTTGAGCCGCCCACATAACGGTATACCTATCTAATGGGTACTGCACTTCCCCACCCTGCTACTGACCCAAGCCCCTCCCCCCCGCCAGTGTCGGCAATGGTCCATCTTCACCCTGAGCTGAACTTGGCTGCCCTCCTTCAGGGAAAAAAGCCAGCGTAGTATAGATCATGTCACTGTGGGTAAGAGCAAGCTGGAACCCCTCCCCCCCATGATACCAACAGCCCCAAAATAATTATCTTGTAATCTCCCATAACATATCATGACTTTGAACCACATAAAGGGGAAAAAAGCTCCCCATTTAACTCACAGTTACATTTTCATTTGCCTGCCGGCATGAACAAACAGTTATCGGCTGAAATGGTCAGCAAATAAAAGGGTACATCAGTCTCAGCCATGTGGTGTGGTTACGCCTTGTAAAAGGAAGAGTCCTTGTCCACTCTTTTCTGCATCTTGCACATGAAGCTGGTCAAATCCCCCATAAGATGCAGTGGTATGCTGTGGTAGAATGGTAAAGGTGCCACAAGGTTTTCCTGTCAGGAAATTCTCCTCTCAGGAATTAGATTTCCTGTCAGGAAATTGTCCTGAAAGGAACCCCCTGGCTCGGTTTTAACCTCTACAGCTAAAGAGCTCACCATCCTTGCTGTGTCAGCTTTGTGATGTAGTGGAGAGGCCTACAGCCTCATAAATAAGTGGTTGTGGGTTTGAATCCAGACAACATCCCCTCACATTTCTTTTCTCAGAATTTCACTTGAGTGGTGATCCATGGCAGTGTGGTGTTAGAATAGTAAATCTATATGGGAAAAGGGACTTACATAGCAGAAACACTCAGTGCAATGAGTGGGATAGAACAGGTGTCCTGACAGGAAAATATCCTGGCACCTTTACCATCCTTGCGGTATGCTGCTGTCTGCTGAGGGGCACTTCTTACCTCTGGAAACAGTCCATGATACTCTGAGTAATTGGTCTTCCAGCAATTCTGTTTTTTGATCTAGACAGTGTGTTTTTATAATTTTTAGTCACCAAAAAGCCTCTAGCAAAGAGGCATATGTTTTCACTCTGGATTCCACATGGGGCTTGAGACGGGCTGGGTACAGCAGCTGTGCTGTTTCTTTAAGGCTTTGATGACTTGCCTGGCTGCTTGTCTTTTGGCTTGGAGTGCTGAAGAGCAGTGATGGTCAAAAAATGTTTGTTGGTTTTCATAGTTCACTGCTTTAGCTATCCAGGCTGCAGAAAGAAGAGACTTGAAACAATGACCTCTCCTACAGTAAGATTGTTTAGCATATTGCTAACACATGCTTGGTGTACTTTCTGAGCGCTACTGTCAGCAAATCAAAAAAACTTAAAAAAAAAAAAAACACACTTTTAATTAAAAAAAAAAAAATGCGCTCAAACACTGAGGCAAGAGTTACCCCAAAGGGCATTTGGCTGGGAAGCCAAGTTTCAAGAAAATACAAAATCACGGTAACCCTTGCCTCAGTGTTTGCGCACAGAGGTTCTTTGTCTTTTATATTTCTATAGGTTACCCCAAAGGGCATTTGGCTGGGAAGCCAAGTTTCAAGAAAATACAAAATCACGGTAACCCTTGCCTCAGTGTTTGCGCACAGAGGTTCTTTGTCTTTTAAATAGTTTTTTATTTTAATGGGTTCACCACAATATATCCAAGGCACACTGCCTTTAGAGTAGCTGGTCCATTCCCCTGGGGTGTCAAACAAACGAGGCATACTGATGAGTCCTGGTAGGACAAAACACGTGTCTATGTCTTCTGTTAGCACCCTTTGCAAACTGTGTGAGAGGCCTTTCGGCACCATGCAATTCTGCTTAAAGTTGGACCAGCATAACATTCTGTGGTGATTTGCATATGCTGCCCATGATGCTTTGCATTGTGGGGGCATGTGTGTTTGTATTTCTTGAAACTTGGCTTCCCAGCCAAATGCCCTTTAGGGTAACCCTTGCCTCAGTGTTGCGCACAGGGTTCTTTGTCTTTTATATTTCTATAGGTTACCCCAAAGGGCATTTGGCTGGGAAGCCAAGTTTCAAGAAAATACAAAATCACGGTAACCCTTGCCTCAGTGTTTGCGCACAGAGGTTCTTTGTCTTTTAAATAGTTTTTTATTTTAATGGGTTCACCACAATATATCCAAGGCACACTGCCTTTAGAGTAGCTGGTCCATTCCCCTGGGGTGTCAAACAAACGAGGCATACTGATGAGTCCTGGTAGGACAGAAACACGTGTCTATGTCTTCTGTTAGCACCCTTTGCAAACTGTGTGAGAGGCCTTTCGGCACCATGCAATTCTGCTTAAAGTTGGACCAGCATAACATTCTGTGGTGATTTGCATATGCAGCCCATGATGCTTTGCATTGTGGGGGTATGTGTGATTTTGTATTTTCTTGAAACTTGGCTTCCCAGCCAAATGCCCTTTAAGTATCCTTGCCTCAGTGTTTGCACACAGAGGTTCTTTGTCTTTAAATAGTTTTTATTTTAATGGGTTCACCACAATATATCCAAGGCACACTGCCTTTAGAGTAGCTAGTCCATTCCACTGGGGTGTTAAACAAATGAGGCATACTGATGAGTCCTGGTAGGACGAAACACGTGTCTTTGTCTTCTGTTAGCACCCTTTGCAAACTGTGTGAGAGGCCTTTCGGCACCATGCAATTCTGCTTAAAGTTGGACCAGCATAACATTCTGTGGTGATTTGCATATGCAGCCCATGATGCTTTGCATTGTGGGGGTATGTGTGATTTTGTATTTTCTTGAAACTTGGCTTCCCAGCCAAATGCCCTTTGGGGTAACCCTTGCCTCAGTGTTTGCACACAGAGGTTCTTTGTCTTTTAAATAGTTTTTTATTTTAATGGGTTCACCACAATATATCCAAGGCACACTGCCTTTAGAGTAGCTGGTCCATTCCACTGGGGTGTTAAACAAATGAGGCATACTGATGAGTCCTGGTAGGACGAAACACGTGTCTATGTCTTCTGTTAGCACCCTTTGCAAACTGTGTGAGAGGCCTTTCCGCACCATGCAATTCTGCTTAAAGCTGGACCAGCATAACATTCTGTGGTGATTTGCATATGCAGCCCATGATGCTTTGCATTGTGGGGGTATGTGTGATTTTGTATTTCTATAGTGCTAACTAGTCCTTCTTTCCCTCTTTATTGTGAATTGTTGTACTAGAATGATCAACACCATGTATTAACTCATGGATTATTTTGATCATTACAATGTTAAGCTATGATTTTGTTCATTTTGTTTATTTTGACTTGCAGAAAATGTTTTGCAATCAAGCTGCCTTTTTCTTTGACAAACTGTATTACAGTACAGCACTTCAAATACCTGATGATCTAATGGTTATATAATGCACTGAATTTTGTTTTTGTTAACCAGGAGAGACACACTAAGTTGAAAGCTTGTTTACAGGTGTGGCCTGGGAGCACAAGGAAGTTTGGTGACTTGCTCAGGGTCACACAGCAAAGAACCAGTCTTGTTCAGTTCCAAAGTTAATGCTTTCTTGTTAATCCACAAATAAGGCTTTCTTTTTCCATGTGAACCCTCTGCACCTAGCCTAGCTTCTGTTGAACACCCCACCTTCCATACCCTGTCCTTAGTAATGCATGGGGCCGCATATGAGCTTGCGGTCTCATGAAGAGAATTATCAAACCTCAGATTGTAATCTTGTACCTCAGAGAGATGTGCACACCTATACTGATACGCATCATCAGCTGGCACTGCTAAAAATGCCTCCCAAATCACTCTCCAGCCCACATTCTCAATGTTTGACTGCTGCTCCCACAGTAAACATTGAGTGGATCACCACCCTTCTGCACAGTGAAGGTAGTATGTACAGTTCCCTGTTGTGTTTTTTTACAACCTCATTAACCAACAACTAGGTCTTCCTAGAGGGCCAAGCAATAAGCATTATGACCCACCAGAAAACTGGTGTTCATGCCCTCATAAGGGCTGCACTTAAAATGGATAACAGTATTATTAGCAGGAGAGGCATATTCATACCTTGAGCAAATCCACCTGACTGCCATTGTCAGTCTACTCCTTTACCGGTGATCTGCAGAACCTCGAAGGACAGTTCCCAGCAATTCTTCTCCAAAACTTTTCTGTGCTCTACTCCACAATGCGAGTTGGCTGGCTACCACCCTTCCAAATCTTGAATGAGCTATACACAACTCCCTCAATACTGTCCTAACAAACGTCAACATACCCCCCCACACGAGGATAAGGTCCCTACGCTGAATTCAAGTAACAGTTTAGGTGCAGCCCTGCCACTCTGAGTATTTGCCATCGCTGGCTACTCTCATCCACAGTCAGGCAGTGATCATGATGCTGGCAGCCCCAAATTTCAGATCTCACAGTGATCTGCTCAGCGTCCTCCTTCATGTGTTCAGCTAACCAGAATACAGCTGTACCCTGCTGGAATAGCCTCTTCCGTACCTCTCTGGCATTCATTCTTCTCACCTGCTTCCCACACCAAAAACTGGTGAGTTCACTACCCTTCTGCATCATGAATGTGTTTAGTACAGTCTCCCGTGTTATATTTACATTATTAATAATAAACATGATCTTCTGGTAAGCCAGGCTGATACAAGTAGCAGCATAGCACAAGTGAAAAAATAGGCTTTCCTACCCATATAAGATATAAGCCACCTATGATTAGGCACTATTAAATGACGTGCATAATGATGTGCACACCCATCATTTAATAGTGTTTAATCAAAGGTAGCCTAGATCTTTTAAGGATAGGAAAGTCCGTCATTCCCCTTGTTCCCTGCTGCTATGAGCCTGACTTACTGGAAAGACATGTTTATATTTGATATGTCAAAAATAAAACAGGGACTGTACTACTTGCATTCATGATGCAGAAGGGTGATGAGCTCAGCAGTTTTCCGTGTGAGGAGGAATAGTGAAGAATGAATACCAGAGGGGGACTGAGAAGACCACTCTTGCAAGGTACTGCTATATTCAGGGAAGGGGGAAGACAGAGGGAGAGAAATATGAGCAGCTTACTGTGAGAAATAAGATGTGGGGCTGCCAGCACCTTGATCACTACCTGACCCCATTGTCCGGGCCAACATTCCCCTTCCCATAAAACCAGTTCATGCAATTGTCCAAGGTTGTGTGTGGATATTACTGTATGAAATGGCTGCCACTACACATTCAGTCACTTCCCTACCAGTCTAGTATTGCTTGTAAAGCAATTTGGGATACAATGTGTATGAAAACCACTATATAAATGTGGATTCTTATTATTATTATTGTTATTTCTCATGGAAAAAGAAGACAAGATAAGCATATATTTGAGTTTCGAGAAAGTATGAACTCTAGCACTGGACTGCACAAGAACTTTGCTACGAAAAAGTGGTGGCTCTAGGGGGTGGTGAAGGGTGTGGCTGCTCCCCCCCCCCACATAGTAACATACTTGCTTACTGCTGCTGCATTTCAGTTTGTCAAATAAGTCTGATTTATTGATTGCACAAATATTTACATTCAAACTAGGATTACATTTGTAGGTTTTGTCAAAAATATACTTGAAAAGAATAATAGCAGAAAATATAAAGGTTTAATAAAAATGTGAAAAGTGCATATTAAGCATGCACACCACCCCAGCACCCCCATTGTAGCATCCTGGATCCACCATAACCACTAGACCACCAGGTTATTCAAGATTTGTACTGCACTGTGGTTTGCCACAGAGAAAGTCGGTTGGATTAAAACACATTTTCAGCATGTTAAAGTAAACAAAATGAACAGAACCATAGCCTAACATGTGTATTATACTAAATAATGCACATGGTTTTGATCACTTGGGTGAAACAATTCTATACAAAGGGAAAAAAGAACTAGTTAGCTCTATAGAGAGCCATATATCTGTCTCACTTTGGCTCCAATGATGTCATCACATAACACATTTGGTGGCCATTTTAGGAAGCAGGTAAGACAGTTTTTTTGAAATTGGAAGGCTGATTTTACAATTTTCAAATGCTCTGGAACCACATTTAGGCAAATGATGTAAATATAATTTTAGCATTAATGAATATAGCAGCCTTTCCTTTAGTCACCTACAGAGTCAGATTTTTGAATAGTTTGTTGTCAAAATCTTGTTTAGGTATCCTTTAAGAAATGATATAAGGTTCGATATGTCAGTTGTGATCTGAACTTGGAATCTATGAGTTTAAAAGGAGGGTCCATTTATTTACTGAGCACCAGGTTCAGGCCCCCTCCTGAAAATGGGGGATAGACACGGTTAAGCCTTTGAAGAAGCAATTAAAGAATAATTCTGAAGCCAGCGTTTGAAACTCCCACTTAGATCAGTATACAGAAATAAAGGCCAGCCCACTTGGGCAGCAGTAGCGCTACTGCTTGCAGCACTAACAACCTGAGTTCAGGAGTGAACTCGGGATGTCAGAGGGTTAGCTTGGGGGAGGAGGATTGAGGGTTTGATGGACTGCTCTCCTTCTCCTCCAGGAAGGGGATGCGCCTGCCCCCCCCAGTGGTGACTGGGAGGCAGGACAAAGGGACAGCAGAGAGCAGCAGTGGAGCGGCAGATGTCCGACAATCCCGTATGCAGAAGTGTGCTTGTGGCCATTGTGCACACATATTGTGCTGCACCACTGGGGAGGGAGGGCAAAACAACCAAGGAAACTCCCCAGCCAGTAGGATGACTTCCAGCCACCCACAGGCCCCGCACCTGATGACAGGGCATTGCTGCAAAATCAGATCCATTAGGCAGCGGGGGTTGGGGAACCCCACCACCCCCAAAAAGAGGAGCAAGCCCTGGAGGAAGATGCAGGCAGGGTAAGTCCTGGGGAAGCTGGGGTGCCTGACATGAAGGGTGCTCAAGGGATAAACAGACTAAAAAAACAGAATGCAGAAATAAAAGCTAGGTGGACCAGCCAGAAGGTGGGTTCAATCCAGGATATAACAGGGGCATTATACAATCCAGGATCCGGGAAATCTCACTGGATAGACGTAACTCCTCGGTAACAAACGTTGAACCTCTTCTACATGAGGGACTAAGTTTTCTTTCTCAGATTTTTTCAGGAGCCTTCAAATGCAAGAAATTTAATAATTTCAGAGAGGGCAAGTGACAGACTAGCCTCAGGTACCACACCTACAAATGCAAGTATGTCAGATCTAGGTGTGTGACCATAGATTTCTCAATGCCTCCCTACAACTTACTGAGGGCTATATTCTGAAACATAGAATTTGATGGCAGAAGGAGACCGAAGAGCAAGAGAGCCTGCTCTCACTGTTATATTAACCTCATTACTATTACTGTACTAGTGGGCTGTTACTCTCCCCCCCAAAAAAAAACTATACTACCCACGCAGGGGCTGTGAGTTCCCTTGCCCCATCCCAACGATGCTTAGTGACCCGAGAAATTCTTTTTATTTTTTGAATTTTTTTTTTATTTTTCATGGATCTCTTGTTTCTTTTTATTCATCCAAAATTTTGTTTTCTTTCTTGTTAACACATTCTCATTACAGAACAACCTTAAAATGAAGTTAAACACATCCTGAATCACAGTCCCACGATACCACACGTGTCAAGTGGCCTATTCAGCATTATTCAAAGCCACTGAAATGTTTTAGGAATTAAAGGCAAGCATACAACACTGCTCTAGATTTTCTTTTTTCATGGTTTGCCGTCTGTCACTCACAATCAATGTGTACTTTAAAAAAAAAAAAAAAAAAGTTCAGTCTACACTAACCACAGGGTACAGGAGACGGGCGATAACGATATTTGATAAGTGGGCATTCTGACCTCTGAGCCCAAACGGCATGTTAGTAATATCTACTGAGCCATCAGAATTATTCTGTCTTTTACACCGTCACTCAGTTTCATGTACACAGCACAAATTTATTTCCACATCTTTTAGCAGAGGCGTGACACATTAATTGATTCTTGTAACATATCTTTGTCCACTGATGGCTGTGTGGCTGTCTCCATGAGATTAAACAGTAGGCCAAGAGAAGTCAGGAATTTCATGGCTGAGTTTTCAGGCATGTATTTCTCAAGCTTGGCAAGTGACTTCTTATTTATCAAGTCTAGGATTGCAAATACCTTTGAGCCATGGCTCTTTTACAAAGGTTCCACGTCAGAGAAATACAAATTATGGGGAACATCAAGACAGGCATTACAACAAAGTGGACATTGCAAACAGAGTACAGATTAATACAGTTCAATACAGTTCAAGGGTAGCATTGTAACAAGGCAGCCAGCGGCATTTGTCAGAGAAAACAGACAACAGATAAGAAGTGCCAGAGTCATAGGGAGAGGGAAGAGGGTAGGGGGGAGAAGGAATGTAGGAACGGTGTCAAGAGGGTGAAAAGTGCAGCATTGGGTATACCAAGATGTGAGGTAGAATCCAGTGAGGAGGGAGGAGAGGGGACAATAGAGCAGAAAGGAAGTGGAGAACAAGGTTAGTTGGCCAGTCACAGGAGCTGTTGGTAGTGAGATAGTCCCAGAGCCTAGTTTTAAACATACCAATAGTTGGGGCAGAGGAGATGGTTGGGCTGAGGCCATTGAACCAGAGTGGTGCTGATAAGCAAAGCGTTGTCCCTGTGAATGTGACAGTGGGAGACTTTCAGTAGCTGTAGCGTGGATCTCCTAAGGCACCGCTTTGTTAATTCGGTGTTGTAACAGAGTTGAGACCCCAGAAGGTGCAAGGCCAAGGTAGATTTTTTGACCATGGAGCAGGTGAGAAACTTTATGCGGTTTGATAGTTGGAGCCAGCGGTCTGAGTGTACAGGTCACATGTGTGGGTGAGGCGGTGGCGCCAGTGATGAGCCGACATGCTTTATTTAAGGCAGTTGAGGCGTCTAGGGTTGTGGTTGTGGCCGAGCCATAAATGATGAGACCATAGTCTATTACAGAGATCACAGAGCTCAGGACTGCAACCTTCAAAGCTTCTGGTGTGAGGTGTGGTCTGTGTTTGTAGAGGAGACCAAGCCGTGTATTAGCAGCTCTAGCTACATTATCTACATGAAGTCCATAGGAGAGATTAGGGTCAAGCTGAATCCCTAAGTATTTGAAGGACACCACCTGATCTAGAGTGTTGCCCTGGGTGGTGGAGATAGCCAAGTGGTGTAGCTTGTGTGGGTTATGAGAGCTGCAGAAGAGCATAGATTTGGTTTTCTTGTCATTGAGGACCAGTTTGTGATTAAGAAACCATGACTCTACAGAACTGAAACCAAGTTGAAGGTTGTGTTGAAGAGTTGCAGGATCTTTGTGAGTGGAGAATACAACAGCATCATCGGCATATAGTATGATCTTCTCAGAGCAGTGGTAAGGGAGGGAGTTTAAGAAAAGGCTAAAAAAGGAGGGGTCCCAGTATGGATCCCTGTGGGACACCTGAGCGAACAGGCAGGGTGTTAGAAAGAGCGTCCACAATTTTTACTCTCTGTGACCCGGTTTTCTAAGTAGCTTTTAAACCAGAGAGAAGAGTCAGGTGAATACTTCTGAATGGCCACTTTAAGTTGGTGGTTTGCCCTTTCTTTTACATGTGACTCCATACCTGCTACAATGTATTCATCTGGGCCCTCTACTGTGGTGCTTCATAGCACAAAGTTTCACTGCAGCATCTGCCGCTTTTGTAATAACAAGTGTGACCGAGGCTTTTTTGTTTTCTCTAATTGGGTAGTGAAATCTACAGTTTGCACACAATGTACCTTAATGAAGCGGCACTGAAACTTTACCACGGAATAAGAGGTAGCATCTTACAACATCTGACTTTCCTTTTATCTCTTGATTGTACTTTTTGCCATACACTGTTAGTATAGACTGCTACCTCTACAGATATATATATATATATATATATATATATGTAACCTGCCTGCCTCGCTGTAATATTGTACCTGTCTTTTATTCAGGCTTATTGTAACCTGCCTGTGACATGCTGTTTTTCTGTCTGCATTTCATTTATGTATGTATTGTGCTTCTGTTACCCTTTCCCCCGGTCGCATCTGGAATTGAGCCTTGGCTCAGTGTGCTTCTGCTGGTTATCAAATTTAATAAATAAAATAAACAACATTGTTTGTAGGGCTTTCATGCTAGCTGGCTTCTGCTCACAGTGATCAAAAAAGTTAGCAAAGCCTCCCAATAATTATGCAGGTAAAACACTGACCTGAAGCAGGAGTTCCACCTGGTTAATACTGGCTGAGGATACAAAACAGCAGGCAGCTCTGGGAAGCAGACTTCAGTTTTCTTGAAAAAGTGAACTGTGCCTTAACTTTTTCCACAACATAATTTAGCTCAGTTAAGTTATCCTCAAAGACATTTCCAGCCAGGCAGAGGTTGTGAGCCCAACTTGTGCAGAAAGTAGGGTCCTAACAACACTTTGAGGGCACTAAAACACTTTACCATATACGCTGCAGAGTCACTGACAATGGCAAGCAGATCAGAGTGTTTGACAATGTTTCTCAGTGTAGCCATAATTGCCTGTGAACAGGTGGTTGCATTGGCAGTTTCTAGAAAAAAAAAACCTGCAGCTAGGTGAATGTTATCCATCCTATCAGTTGCATCCAGTGTCTTAAAGAGAACCACAAATACGCATCTACCAGCACTGTCAGTTGTCTCGTCATAAATTGCAGCCAGATGTTGGCCTGTGATAGCAGACAGCACCTCATCCTTTGCTGCCAGGCCAGCTCTTGGGAGATATTCATGCCTCAGCCGATCAGCACTTGAAGGTCAGTGGCCCCTAAAAGAAAATAAATTGAAAGGTGTTTTAAACACTGTCCTAGCTATTTTTCTGTTACCTGAACTAAAATCGCATGAGAACTAAACACACTGTGCTCTACTGTCGTGCTTAATAGCACAAAGTTTCCCTGCAGCATCTGCCACTTTTGTAATAAAAAGTGTGCCCAAGGCTTTTTGGTTTCCTCTAATTGGCTAGTGAAATCTGCAGTTTGCGCACAGTGCACTAAAAGTTAGCACTGAATAAAAGGTAGCATGTAACAACATCGTTACTAGGACTTTCATGCTGGCTGGCTTCTGCTCATACTGATCAAAAAAGTTAGCAAAGCCTCCCAATAATTATGCAGGTAAAACACTGACCTGAAGCAGGAGTTCCACCTGGTTAATATTGACTGAGGATGCAAAACAGCAGGCAGCTCTGGGAAGCAGACTTCAGTTTTCTTAAAAAAGTGAAACGTGCCTTAACTTTTGCCACAACAGAATTTAGCTCAGTTAAGTTATCCACAAAGACATTTCCAGCCAGGCAGAGGTTGTGAGCCCAACATGTCATGTGCAGAAGGTAGGGTCCTGACAACACTTCGAGGGCACTAAAACACTTTACCGTATACACTGCAGAGTCACTGACAATGGCAAGCAGATCAGAGTGTTTGACATAGCTTCTCAGTGTATCCAAAATTGCCTGTGAACAGGTGGTTGCGTTGGCAGTTTCCAGAAAAATGACTGCAGCTAGGTGAATGTTATCCATCCTATCAATTGTATCCAGCGTCTTAAAGAGAACCACAAATATGCATCTGCCAGCACTGTCAGTTGTCTCGTCACAAATCACAGCCAGATGTTTGCCTGTGATAGCAGACAGCACCTCATCCTTTGCTGCCTGGCCAGCTCTTGGGAGATATTCACGCCTCAGCCGATCAGCACTTGGAAGATCACTGGCCCCTAAAATATAATAAAATGAAAGGTGTTTTAAACATTATCCTAGCTGTTTTTCTGTTAGATGAACTAGAATTGCATCAGACCCAAATAAACCGTTTTTAACTCATCCTGTATGTAGTGATCCAAGTACTCTCTCATGGAAGATGGTGAAGCTTCTCTAACAGGACGTTAGCGCTAGCACACATCAGAACTGTGTCCTCGATAAAGGCAGTTTTATCTGCTTTTGTTTTCTTGGTACGCTGTAATGTTTCCCCCGTTGTGGCTTAACAAGTTCTTTTGATGATACCAGCTGCAGCATGGGTTTTCTTATGGATTTGACCTGCTGAGCGACAGTGCTTCACCAGTGGGTCTTTGAACTTCCATTTCAACTGACCGTTGCAAAAGTGGCATATTAAAATGTCACTGTCAGCGACATACATGCCCTCGTGCTCACATTTCTTTCTTCCCCTTGTTATATTAACGTGGTTTCAGTATTTGGAAGTGGCAGGTATGTCTCTCAGTGATGGCAAACGCTTATGAATTCGAAGGTGTTCAACTCGCACATGTGAGCAGCCCACCTTTAGACACTTCCACTTCATTACATGGACCAACCCATTTGTATCCGTGGTAACAAACAGTTAAGAGTGCCTAAACAACGACCGGTGTAATCTTCTGTCGAGTTTTGATGTATTTCTGACCCAAAAACAAGTATTTTTTTTTTTTAACTTTTTTTCACCTGTTTGCTGTACCAGGAGTATTTTGTTTTATAATCACATTTTTGGTTTTGAGAAATCCATGGGGCTGTAACTGTGCTTACACTCATTAAGGGTAGCTGCCCTTATGGAAAGTAATTGGGATGATGACAGAAACTTAAGTGTCAGACTTCCCCATATTAACAACAGGACCTACTGTTGGAAGGTGATGGTGGACTGCTGCAAAAGAACACCCAACCAGCAACTCCAGTAACATCTCAGGAGGGCAAGGATGGTGCTCCCATGACCTCACTCAGGATACTGGACTGACACAGCCCAAAGTAGCTGCTGAACTTCTTTGTTCCCTGCCTCAGTGTACTAAATGACCTTTTTCCTGCTTAAGAGTCATAGCTTTAGGGCTTCTTTCTGCTTTTGTGGTGCGAAGCGCTGTAACGTGAATGTCTGCCCCTTATGCAAGCATCACATTATTGATGCAAAGTGCTGGGGGATGCATTGCTGTGCTTCCGATTTTGAGCTCTTAATTTTTTGAATAAATATATCTAGCAGTTCTCTGTGTTCTGGATTTTTCCATTTTACTCTCAGCCTGAGTGCTCTCTTTGTGTCCTTTGTTCCTGTAAAATAAAGGACAGTCAGCTCTGTGGTAGCTATGTTCAGCTTCCAAAAACTGCAAACTGGCACTTGGGTCCTTCAGTTGGGTATGCAATAATTGCTCAAAAGACTGAAAAGTCATCGAAGGGAAGATTAGCTACTCTCTATGACATCAGACTACAAAGTTTGATTTGGTGGGGTAATGTCGGTTGCAGAGCTGGACAGCAACACAGATAATGCAAAAAAAAAAGGTCTACAAGTTTAGCAAGAGTGGAGACAGGGATGACCCAGGAAATTACAGGCCAGTCAAAGTTCAGTTGAAGGCAAACTGCTGGAAACCACCATTAAGAAACAAATTGTGGAATTCTTGGAAGCAAATGGGTTGCAGGACAGGAGGTAGCAGGGATCTGTAGCAGGGAGATCTTGCCAAACTAACCTGATCAACTTCTTTGAGTCCCAAAAGCGATGGACAGGGGCCAAGCAGTCAGTGTGTTGTTCCTCAGCTTTAGCAAGGTCTTTGATTCCATTCCACATAGAAAACAACAAAAAAAAAAAGCTGGGTGACCTAGGGGTAGGGAATAAACTGACCAGATGAACAGGGAAAGTAGAGTTACATAAGAACTTACCGTAACAGCAGATCTTTGAGAGAGGCTCTTGCAGTAGGTAATAACCATTAGGACTGCGCCCCATAGCATCAGGATCACATGGAAAACTTTAGCTAGCAGTGTCTGGCAGGGGACCGTCCACCGACGTCATGTAACTGACATCAGCGTGACCCTATATAGTGGACAGTCTCCCTCCCGCCGGAGACCTCAGAATAAAATGACATGAGAAAGGAGTGTACTCCTTGAGCCTAAGTAAAGCTAGAAGCCACCATGGCAGAAGCTGGGGGAAGGTGGGAAGGAAAGTTACCTACTGCATGAGCCTCTCTCGAAGATCTACTGTTATGGTAAGTTCTTATGTAACTGTACTCTTATGTAACTGTACTATCTTAGTTCAAGAGGGCTCTTGCAGTAGGTAATAACCATTAGGACTGAGTCCCAGGCAGTGTAAATCAGACAAGTTTGAAGCACGGGAGGCAGGAAAGATCTGCAGAGATGCAGGAATCTATGAAAGGAGGCCCTGAAGGACAGCTAGTCCAAAGCCAGCCCTGTGTCTAGAGACAATGTCCAGATTGTAGTGTTTCATAAAGCTGTGGATGGAGCTCCAGGTGGGCACTGCACAAATGTCAGCAGCAGACACATTTTTGAAACAAGCGGCAGATGCAGCCATGCCTTTGGTAGAATGCTCTTTGACTTCCCCAGGCAAGGGTTTGTTGTACTTCTGGTAACTACAGAATGCAGTTTGCCAACCATTTGGACAAACATTGCTTAGAAACAGCAGCGCCCTCTCTCTTGGGCGCAAAGGAAACAAACACCTAATCTTTTTTACGGACTGATTTTGTCCGATTCGTATAGTAACGTAAAATTCTCTGAACATCTAGGGTGTGAAGAATTGCCCCCCCCGATTAGAGTACTCAGGGTAATACACTGGTAGTTGAATGGTCTGATTCAACGTAAACTCAGAAACCACTTATGGCAAGAACTTAGGATTTGTACGCAGAGCCACTTTGTCTCTGTGGAAAATTAAATAAGGCTTCTTACATATCGGGGCCCGAAGCTCGGAAATCCTATGAGCGGAAGTGACAGCAACTAAAAAGAGTGCTTTCCAAGTCAGAAAGCACATGTCAAAACTTGTGGCCGGTTCAAAAGGAGGCAAGGTGAGTGTCTCTAAAACAAAATTTAAATCCCACTGTGGAGCTGGGTTACGCACCGGGGGTTTCAGGTGGAGAATTCCCTTCAGAAATGTTTTGGAAACCTCCAGCTGAGCAACAGTTTTGCCCTCTACCAGAATGTGGTAGGCAGAAATGGCTGAAAGGTGGACCTTCAACGAAGAATAACTCAGGCCCAGGTCAGAGAGATGCAGCAAGTACTCCATGACCTGAGAAATAGGGCACTAAAAAGGGTCCCAGTCCTTTGAAGTGGCCCAAATGGAAAATCTCTTCCATTTCATAGCATAAGTGGTCCTCGTGGAAGGCTTTCTGGCCTCCATGAGGACTTGGTCAACCCTAGAGGAAACACTACAGCGTGAAACGGCTATGTCAGAAGGTGCCACACGTGAAGGTGAAGGGACTCGAGTCCTGGATGAATCAAAGTACCCCCCTCCTCGGTCAGGAGATCGTGACAGATGGGCAGGGAAACTGGGGGCTCCAGTGCCAGCTGCTGAAGAAGCAGGAACCATATTTGGTGTGGCCAGTGTGGGGCAATCATGATCATGTGATACCCATCCATTTGCAGCTAGAGCAGCACCCGCTGCAGAATCGGAAAGGGAGGAAAAGCATACAAAAACCTCCCTTTCCAGCAAAGAGATGGTGTGTCTCGCCAGAAAACACCAGGCCCTGGAATGAGCGAGCAAAACTTGGGAAGTTTTGCGTCGAATGGGGAGGCGAACAGATCAAGACCTGGATGATCTGACAGGTTGATTATGTCTTTGACTGCCGACTGGTTTAGTTCCCACTTGTGAGCCTTGGCCTGGGTGTGGCTGAGACTGTCCGCTAGGATGTTCTGGATACCCGGGACATGAACTGCAGCAAGGGAGATCTGATGCAGAATCGCCCAGTTCCAAAATCGCATCGCTTCCCTGCAGACAGGATAAGAGAGAGAGACCCCTTGTTTGTTCAGGTACAAGACCAGTCACATATTGGCCATTTGGACCAGCAGTGGACCTGTACTGAGAAGGTGCTGAAAGGCCTGTAGAGCATACAGCGCTGCCCACATCTCCAACACATTGATGTGTTGAGAAAGTTCCGAGTGAGACCACATCCCCCTTGGGTCCTGTGGGTCTCTAGATATGAGCCCCTTAACCCAGCCCTGAAGCATCCGTGGTCAGGGTCTGGATGGGAGGAGGGGACTGAAAGGGAACTTCCTTGCAGAGATCCTGCCACCACAGGAGATCCCGACGCATTGATTTGGAGACCAGGACTTTGTGATCAAGGTCGTTCGACCTCTGATCCCACTGAACCCTGAGTGTCCACTGCGAAATTCACATGTGAAGCCTGGCCAGAGGAACAGTTGGGATGACCGCTACCATAAGACCAAGGAGGCGCAGCACTGACCTGGCCAAAATCCAATGACTGGAAGCCACCAGCCGTGCCTGCCATTGCAAGGTTTTCACCCTGACCAGTGGAAAGAAAGCCTGACCCTGGGCCGTATCCAGCACTGCCCCAGTGAAATGCAGGTGCTGGGAGGGGATAAGGTGAGACTTGGGATAGTTCACTGTGACCCCCACTCAGCCAAACAGGTCCAGGGTAGCCGAAAGGGAAAGTTCCAGCAGTTCCCTCAACGGAGCTGAGATCAGCCAATCATCGAGGTATGGGAATATACAGTGGCCCTGGCACCTCAAGACCACTACAACTACCGCCAGACACTTGGTAAAAATCCTGGGTGACAAGGACAGACCAAAGTGGAGGGCCTTGAACTGGTAGTGTTCCCCCAGAAAAGAGAAAGTACAGTTAGTAAGAACTTACCGTAACAGGAGATCTTCAAGAACATCTCTTGCAGCAGGCTGCACCATTAGGACTGAAGCCAGCAGGCTGCAGGACCCCACAGAAAATTTCTAGCTAGCTACACCCAGTGGGGGACCACCCCCGATGTTGGCTCCGCCCCGACGTTGGATGCCTCATAAAAGGGGCGGTCCCCCAGCATCCCTCAGTTTTCCTGCCAGAGACTCCCGGCATAGCAATGCAATTCTGATGGGGAGACCGAGGATCCACTTCCAGAGGAAGACCAATGAAATCTGTATGAAGAGAAGTAGACCTCCTGATGGGAAGGTGGGAGGGAAACTACCTGCTGCAAGAGCTGTTCTCGAAAATCTACTGTTACGGAAGTTCTTATGTAACTGTACTATCTTACTTTGAGAAACAGCTCTTGCAGCAGGTTACACCATTAGGACCGAGTTCCAAGCAGTACTGGTAGTACCCCTAAATTGGGAGGGGGATCGTCTAGGGGGCGAGAGAGAGAGAGGTCACTCTCAGGAAAGCAGCCCTTTCAGGACTGCAAGGCCGAAACTCTCCCTGCGCCTGGAAGCAATGTCCAGGATGTAATGCCTGATGAATGTGTGTACTGTGCTCCAGGTAGCTGCTGCACAGATAGCGGAGGCTGAAACGTTCTTGAATGAAGCGAACAAAGTGGCCACTGCTCTGGTGGAATTACCCTTTACCTGTCCAGGTGAGGGCTTGTTTCGCTTCTGGTAGCAGAACACTATGCAGTTCACCAACCACTTCGCAAGTGTCTGTTTTGACACTGGTGCCCCAAGCATTCTGTGGGCAAAGGACATGAACTGATTGAATTCATGGTGAGGTTTGGTTCTGGCCAGGTAAAATGTGAGGACTCTGTGCATATCTACGGTGTGCAGGAGAGCTTCTCCTTTGTAGACTGGCAAGTTATATGTCCTGGTTGAGGGTGAGTTGTGACACTACCTTGGGAAAGAACTTGGGGTTTGTCCTCAAGGACACCTTGTCCCTGTGAAAAACTAAATAAGGTTCCTTGCACATAAGTACAAGGAGCTCCAAAATCCTCCTTGCTGATATGACTGCAACTAAAAATAGTGTGTTCCGAGAGAGAAGGTGTAGCTCGCAATTTGTGGCTGGTTCAAAGGGAAGCAATGTCAGCTGTTCTAGTACGAGGAGGAGGTCCCAAGGAGGGACCGGTTCTTTAATGGGTGGCTTCAGGTGGAGAATGCCACACAGAAAGGTACTCGAGACCTCTAGCTGTGCTAGCGATTTCTGTCCAATTGGTGTATGGTATGCTGAAATAGCACAGAGGTGTGCACCTTTATCGAGCAGTGCACAGGCCCTGCTTGTGACAAGGAAAGAAGGTAATCCAGAACAGACTTCTCCAAACAAAGGAGGGGATCTAGACCCTGGGTAGAAGCCCAAAGGCAAAACCTGCGCCACTTCATGGCATAGGTCGTATGAGCTTGAGGGCTTCCTCGCTGCCACCAAGATGTCTGCCACCTTGTCCGATACCCCATGTCAGAATATGGCTATGTCTTTAGGAGCCATGCATGAAGGTTCAGAGATTTGAGGTTCGGATGAACCAGTGACCATCCATCCTGAGACAGCAAGTGCAAGCTGACTGGGAGGGCAATTGGTGATTTGTTCGCCAATTGATGAAGGAGGGGAAACCATATTTGTCTGGGCCAGAATGGTGCCACCGGAATCATGGTTGCCCCTTCAGCCTGCAGCTTGAGCAGGACCCTCTGGATCAAAGGGAAAGGAGGGAAGGCATAGAGAAACCTGCCCGTCCAAGAGAGGGACAACGCGTCTCGCCAGAAAACACCAGGCCCTGGATCTAGCAAGCAGAAATTGGTCAGTTTTGCATTGTATGGGGATACGAACAGGTCTAGGTCTGGTGTTCCCCATCTGTCGAATAACATTTCCGCCACTGACTGGAGGAGCTCCCACTCATGGGCGCTGGACCGTGACCTGCTCAGTAGATCGCCAGCTCATTACAAACTCCTGGAATGTGCACTGCAGCCAGTGTGATGTTGTGTTGCACTGCCCAATCCTGTATCTTCATGGCCTCCCGGCAAAGCTGGTAGGAGTGAATGGCCCTTGTTTGTTGATGTAGAAAACCACTGATGTGTTGTCCGTTTGCATCAGTAAGTGTCCTGGGGGTATCTCTGATCGCAAAGCCTGCAGCGCATAGAGAACTGCCCTCATTTCGAGGACATTGATATGAAGGTGTGCCTCTGATGGGGACTACAGGCCCTGTGTTCTTGTGTCATTCAGGTATGCGCCCCAACTGGACCCCGATGTGTCCGTGGTGAGGATCAGAGAGTGGGTGGGTGGCGTAAAGGGAACCGCTACAGAGAGGTGTTCTGGGACCAGCCACTGCTGTAGGGCTTTGAGAATGGAATTGGGAACCAATACCAGCTGATCCATGTGGTCTTGACGCTGATCCCACTGTACCCTGAGTGTCCACTGGGTGGCCCTCATATGAAGGCATGCGAGGGGAACTGTGGCTATGGTGGCCGCCATGTGCCCTAGGAGGCGTAATATTGTTCTTGCCGAGACCTGCTTCCATGTGACGATCATCTGGATCAGCGCTCTTAGGTGTTCCGCTCTGTCTCCCAGCAGGAAGGCCCTTCCTATGTGGGTATCCAGTACCGCACCTATGAACTGAAGTCTTTGTGAGGGTATCAGCGATGACTTTGCGAGGCTGATCATGATGCCTAGGGAGTCAAACAGGATGTAAGTGTCCTGCAACACCCGGTTTAACTCTCCCTGTGACTGGGCCATCAGAAGCTAGTCATCCAGATAGGGGAAGACGTAGTGGCCCTGTCTCCTGAGGGCTGCCGCTACCACCGCTAGGCATTTGGTAAACACCCATGGAGCTGATGAAAGGTTGAATGGGAGAGCCTGGAACCGATAGTGTCATCCTCAGAACTCAAACCGCATGAACCTCCGGTACAGTAGTGCGATTGGAATATGGAGGTAGGCATCTTGCATGTCTAATGAAGCAAGCCAAGCTTCTGGTCTTAGCATCGGGATTAGACCTGGCAAGGTGACCATTCTGAAACATTTGTATGCCACCGATTTGTTGAGGATGCTGAGATCTAGGATGGGGTGTAAAACCCCAGTCTTTTTTGGGACCAGAAAGAAGTGGAAATAACATCCCCTTCCCCTCTGGTTCCAAGGGACCCTCTCTATGGCCTCCCTTTCTAGGAGGGCAGTGATCTCTTGCTGGGTAAGAGCTGCGTGTTGTCCCATGTGTTGGGACTGCAATGGTGGTCTGAACAGAGGAGGACCTACTAATTTAATAGAGTGCCCTCTTTGGATAGGTTGGAGCACCCATTGGTCTGAGGTGATTCTTTGCCATCCTGATAGGTAGTGCGCAAAGTGACCCCCGACCTTCTCCTCCCTTTGATCCAGAGGAGAAGCAGGGGTCTGACACAAGTCAGGCAGTGGAGGGGTTTGGCCATGGTGCCTGTGGGGATTTTATATTCCTGGACCCATGGCCTCCTGAGAAGCGGGGCTAGCCCTTCCGATTAAAGTTGCCCCTAGGTTGCTGACCAGAATGGGGCTGTTGGCCTTGTTTGTTCCTGAAATTATTTTGTTTTTTACGAAAGGGTTTCTGCTTGGGCCTGTGCAGACCTGAGGGCCTTACCAGCATCTTGCAACTTGGTAATGACCTTCTCGGATTACTCCCCAAACTGGACCAAGCCATTGAACGGAACGTCCAAGATGCCCTTCTGGACATCCAGCGTAAAACCTGAGACTCTAAGCCATGAATGTCTCCTGAGGCAAATACCTGCTGCCACACCCCTGATGGCTGAGTCCGCTGAGTCATAAGCTACCCGGAGAACCTGTGTTCCAACATTGGAGACTGTTTGGAGTATCTTTAACAGCTCCTCTTTATTGTCACCATCTGGCAGGTCCTTAATACGATTCTGTTCCCACAGGGCATTCTGAAATTGCACCATGTGTGCCATATAATTTAGGGACCATATGGAGCAGGTTGCTGCAGTGTACATCCTCCTTCTTCCCATGGAGTCGGGCTGTTTTGATTCTCGATCTGGGGGCTGCGTGCTGAGATGCTGAGGTCTTTGGGACCTATCATGAGTGGCCGTGATGACCAGTGAGTCCGCCACCGGTTGTTCCCCTAGATAAGGATCCTCTAGGTGTGCTCTATACAAGTGGTCCGCTTTCTTAGGGACTGCAGGTGAGGAGATGGGGTGTTTCCAGGTGGCCCTTGTCGCATCCTGAAAGGTGTCCACCAACAGTGGAATACCACAGGCCTCGGGTCCTTTTGTCTCAGGTACCTCACTAGGTGTTGCCTTTCTGGGTCCAGGCCCTCCATGTCCCAGCTCATATTCTCCTGGATATGCCACATGGTATCCATGAATGTTGGATCATCTTGGGGTGACCTTGGAAGATCCCAGGGATCTAGAGAAGGGACACTGAAGGGAGAGGATGGCCTGGATGGCTTTGAGGACTCGGGGTGAGATTAGTTGGAGGATGAAGAGTCTGACCTCCTGCAAAACGTTTTGTGCTTTTGAATGCTGTAGAGCGGGAAGGGGTCCGAGAGGGGGGGCTGCTTCCACTTATCTTTCCTGTTGGGCTTCTCCTGAGACCAGGCCCTAGGTGGGAGAGAGTCTTCTCTGGGGGTAGGTCTATCAGGGGATTTTGCTCTGGGTGGTGGCAAGTTCTCCCCTGGAGGTTTTGTCGGGACCACATCCTTGCTGATGGTTTCCCACCAGTAGGAGAATAACTCCTTAACTTCCTCTATATTGAGGCCCAACGATTGACCTGGCGTCTGGTCTTCCCTGGGTGTCTGCCCAAGACCGGAGTGTGGTTTCTAAGACCCTGATGCACCCGTTGACAGGTCTTGGGGTGACCTTGGGTCTTGAGGTGGGTTCGCCTCATCTTTGTCCCCGGATGTCTGATCGTCGCTGATTGGCAGGGTGCCATCATCAGTACCGTTGTCCTCTGAGGGCGCCCGGCGGCTAACGTTCCGTGTGGGCAGGGGTGCGTCCCTCTTTGGAGTTATGGTGTCCTTCAGACGTTTGATGGGTGTCTGGTCTGATGACTGCTTATGGTCCGTCACCCATTTAAGGGACGTCAGTTCCGTAGTCCGCTTAGCAGACATCTCCGGGATACCCCAAGGTGGTTGGGAAACCGATCTCTGGTCCGAGTCCCGGTGCCGGTCCAGGGAGTCACGGCCTACTTGGGCGGCTGACTTGGAGTGCGCCTTGTGCGGGCGATCTGACACAAATCGGCCAGAAGAGCCTGACGGCCCAGTGTGGGAGGAGCCCTTGGGCCGGACCTTGAGGGGCTAAAGCAAAGAATATGTATGTGAGCCACCGGTTGTCTGGACCTTATCTGGTGGAGGTTGAGATTTTGCCTGGAAAGTGGACCTGTTGGAGTGGGCTGACCCCAAGCTGGCTCGAGAGTCCGTCGTTTGCGCAGTCGGGGATTGCTCTCTGTGTCTCTCCCTCCTCTTCTCTTTATGTTTCCCCGATCTGTGGGACAATTCCCCCAGGAGGATGAGCTTATCTTCATGGCCTGTAACTTTTTCTCCAGCAGGAAGGTCTCAAGAACCTGCTGGCGGCCGATCCGCGTCTGGCTATTGAAGCGTTGGCAAATGGTACAGGCCTTGGTGTCGTGCTTGGGGCCTAAGCACCGGATGCAGGCCAAGTGCTGGTCCTTAAACAGAATATGCTTGCTGCACGCGCACTTGGAGGCGTGTCCTTTGATGGAAGGCATCAGGGAAGAAGACATGCAAAAGGGGAGAGATCGCTTGTTGATTTCTGAAGTAATTTTCTGAAGAAAGGGTGATGTCTGGCATTGTTCGGTAGCTGATGGCATCCATGGAGCTGATGCTTGCGAGTCGACGGTGGGAAACGAACTGAGGGATGCTGAGGGACCGCCCCTTTTATGAGGTATCTAATGTTGGGGCAGGGCTGATGTCAGGGGCGGTCTCCCTGCTGGGTGTAGCTAGCTAGAAGTTTTCCGTGGGGTTCTATAGCCTGCCAGCTTCAGTCCTAATAGTGTAACCTGCTGCAAAAGCTGTTTCTCAATTAAGATTCTGATGCTGGCCTGGTGGTGTGGAGGGTTGAGGCGCTGGATACCACACCGCGCGCCACTCTGGTGACCTGTGTTTGGGAACGAGCACGGGTCATTGGGGGTTGGCAGGGGAGGGAGAGGATTGAGTGTCCGGAGGACTGCTCTCCTCTCCTCTCCCGGGGAGGAGGGCTGGCACTCCCACTGAACGACTATCCCCAGGTGGAGGCCAACGGGTAGTGCGGGTCAGAGGGGCCAGACATAGGGAGGGAGCTGTGGAACTTCTGCGGACGTGCACGCACCTCTGCATGCACACATCCTGTATGTGCGCTTCAGCAACGGGGAAAGAAGAAAATGTGGAAATACCCTGCTGGCTGCAGGATGATGACCGACCCTTCGTAGGTTCTGCACCTGGCGACCGGGCAGAAGTAAGTCCTGGTGATACCGGGGTGACGGGGCTGGGGGGGGCGGTCAGAAGGTGGCAGCCGGAGGCAGGAGGAGTATAAAGAAAAAGAAAAGAGAACCTGAGGTAGTGGTGGTGGGCTTGAAAGACAGGTATGTGCAGGTATGCATCCTGCATGTCCAGGGCGCAGAGCCACTGTCCCTTGTGTAGCATGGGCAGCAGGCCTGGAAGGATCAGTATTCGAAATCTTTTGTACTCTATGTACAGATTTAGGGTGCTGAGGTCTAGTATTGGATGCAGACCTCCCATCTTTTTGGGAACCAGGAAGAAGTGAGTAGTACCCTTTTCCTGCCTGGTTTAGAGGAATGGACTCTATGGCTGCTTTCTGCAGAACAGCCTCTATCTCTTCTCTGATGATGGGAATGTGCGCTTTTGGGTAAAAGGATGACCCATAGGGTTGTCTGGGGGTCTCTCCAGAAACTCCATCATGTGGCCCTGAGAGACTAGGTTTTTTTTTTTTACACTTCTCTTTATCACTCATCCTCAGCCTCTCTCCACTGTGGGACACTTGGCACGACCTGGTCCCTCCTGCCTGAAGTCCCACTCCCTCTCTGGTCCTGAAGCTCCTCCTCGCATCCTCCGACAACCCGGCCCCCTGGATCTAACCCCCCCGTGGTGGGACCGCCACTCCTCCAGTGACCTTTTGGAAATCGAGACATCTAGACAGGCTACCGAGGAGCGTGTGGAACATGAGGGCAGGCTGTAGACCCAGCACTGGGAGTGGAGGTCAGCCTCTGGTCCCAACCTTTGCCTACCGAGGATCAGGGCTTTTTGCCTGTAGTTCCCTCCCCCCAACGCTCAGACGTGCAATGCATCCAGTGCAGGGCATGCATGTTCCCGTGCGCACCTACAGGATCACCACCACAGCCAATCCTTGTGGTTGCTGGATCATGACCTTGCTGTGCCCCCAGCCATCGCCAGGAGCTACTAGAGCCCGGGATCGATATCTCCCTCCCAGGACAGGAGAGCAGTCCTCTGGATGCTCAATCCTGTCCTCCCCTGCCGACCCCCGGCAGCCTGAGCTCGCTCCTGAAGCTGGGTCGCCGGCATAGCGCGAGGTGTGGTGTCCAGCACCTCAACCCTAGGTGCCACAAGACCCTCAGAGACTAGTTGAAGGACCCATGATTCTGCGGTAATCGCCTCCCACCCTGCCAGATGACTGGCGAATCTTCCACCCACCGGTTCCTCTGACTGAAGAGAAGGAGGAGGAGCAGAGGCGGACCATGAGTCAAGAGGTGGAGGGAAGGTTGGGGAGGCCTGCCCCTGGACCCCTCTGGCTCTTGGCTGGGGGGCGTGGCTGCAGCTGAGGGGGCCTGATGTTTGCGCTGACGTCTGGCCTGTTGTTGATGAAAAGGCTGTCTTGGTTTATCGCCAGCGCGGTATATAGTTTGCACTGAACGTAGTGCCTGCCCCCTATTCTGGAGGTTTGTGATGATGTACTATACAGCCAGATTAGTCAAGCACTTACCAACCTCAATTTATAAAACATGTCAGGCGTTTTTTTATTTTAAAATGTTATAAATAAAGGTTTTTTTTTTGTTTGTTTGTTTTTTACTTTGTTTCTGCACTCCCCAACTCCAGACTCTCTCTAGCATGGGCATCTCGGTCTTGGATTTTCTCCCATCCTGCCTGAAGCGTGACGTACCCATTCTGGTCGGGACTTCCCCCAGCACCTGTGTGGCATGCCTGAGCCCCCCGGTTCTGCATCCTCCGGGGAAGGACTGCCATCACCTCCGGTGCCCTATCTAGAGGATTGGAAGGGCAGCCCGCAGGGGAGGGAACCGCAGCATGCATCCTAACGCCCAGTGGTGGATGTGGAGCCAAAGCCACTGGCCCCACCTTCGCCTACTGGAGGGGGGAGGGAATTTTTCCAACTTTCTTTCTCCCCCAATGAGGGCAGTGCAATGTCGCCCAGCCCGCTACGTGCACGCTCTGTGAATGTCCAGAGGGCGGCCGCCCAACATTGTGACCCATTGTCTGAGTTCCGCAGGCTGTGCTACACCCAGCCATTGCCAGGTGTTGCTACCAGCACCGGATGGTCCCCTGACCCGCCCCAGGAGAGAAAAGCGGTCTACGGACGCTCGAGCCTCTCCTTCCCTGCTGACCCAGATCGCTGGCATGGCGAGAGGTGTGGCGTCCAGCACCTCAACTCTCAGCACCACTGGGCCAGCCTAAATAAAAGGTTTTTTCTCCACAAGAGACTGCTGCCCTTGTAAATTGAGGTTGGTGAGTGCTTGACTAATCTGGCTGTGTAGTTTCTTGTTTTTGTCTTTAGCACCACTTCCCTTTGTGTTTTGAGTTTATGATGATGTCTTGTGCATCTCTTCTGAATAGGACAGAACCCCAGAAGGGTGCATCTTGGATGGCAGCCTGGACATCAGGTGCCAGCCCAGAAACTCTCAACCAAGAATATCTCCTCAGATAGACAGCAGTAGCCGTGCCCCTAGCTGAATCAACAGCGTGTTAGTCACTTTCAGAGAGTGGCGACAGGTGACTTTAGCTGACCTAATGGTGTCAGAGAGTGTTTCCTTTGTCTGAGAGTCTGGCATGGCCTCAATGACAGGCTCTAGCTTGTGACAAAGGGATTTTCGGTACACCAACATGTGCGCCACATAGTTTAGAGCGTGTACAGCTAAGGTAGATGATGAATAAAATTTTTGCTCAAAGTGATCTAGCTGCCTCCACACCTTATCAGGAGGAGAGGTGCTCATATGCTTAGGTTTAGCGGATCTGTCATATGCCGCATTAATGACTACCGAGTCCACTTTTGGGTGGACGCTAAGGTGGTCCTTGCCCTCTGGCATATGGCAAATCTCGTCTACCTTCTTGGCCATGGCCTGAATAGATGAAGGCATTGACCAAATGGCAGAGGCTAAGTCCTCATGAAGCTCCAACCAGGGAGGCATGAGGACTGGGGATAGGTCAAGCATGTCCAAATGCTCGGCCAGCCTCTTCCTTTTGGAGTCCTGATTGTCAGTCTTCCACTTACAGGCCTCTGCAGTCTTTTTGAGAAGATCCATAAAGGAGGGAATCCTCCGGAGGAGACTTCGGAGACTCCTTAGTCTTGGGCTTATCTGGTGGAGGCATCTCCTAGCCAGAGACTGAGGAAGAGGAGTTGGACTCATAGTCTGAGTCTGACGAATGAGTCAGAACTGGAGACATATCCCCAGGGCAAGGAACCTCCTTAATGGGGATAGGGGGCCTACCCTTGTCAGGGTTGGTAGCTGAGCCCTTTATCAGACTTGACGTGGAAGGGCGGGACTCCACATGCAGTGGCGACCGACGCGTCAGGGTTGGGCATGCCGGAGTAGAGGCCGCTACTGCATGATGACTGTCCAATTTGGAGACTGAGACTTAGTCTCCTTCCACCAAGACTGGAGGATTGCCCTGAAGTCCACCTGAGGTTGAGGAGGTGGGGGTGGTGGAGGCTGGTAGACCGGCTGAAGACCGGAGCCATAGCCCGGTGCCAGGTATCCTGGCGTATGGTAGTGAGGCACATAACACATTATTATTGCAAGGGCAAATCAAATAATATATGCAATTAAAAGCAATATTGAAGCAGGTCATCTGAAGTTCTTCTTCCATTATATTTGTCACAAACGCACTCCAGGGGTCAGGCCCTCTGCTTCCACAGTGCCCAACCTCAAAGTGCAATATGTGAATAGGAGACAAACAGGGACACCCTCCGGTCTGTTTTGGGTCTGAGCAACTACCAGTTTCGAGTCCTGGGGTCAAATATGAACCCTTTTTCGCTTGCACGCCAAGGTAATAGGTCCAAATATTATACCCTCTTCGGGGGAAAGCAGTGCAATACTTAACCCAGCGGCACACAACCTGGTTTACAATCCCCCTTCTGACTCAGTTGAGACCTGGGTATTTTCTTACCTTGCTGCATATGGTGACACACTATAAGCACTTTAACAGTTATGTCAGAATTATCAACACTGTCTGAGCATTCACACTCAAAATGAGAAAATGGCTCAAGCAGGATTTCAAGGAAAACAGAGTTTACTAATATTAAAAATAGTAGCTAAAATACAAAACACAGAACATATAACATTAATGGCACAGTCATAAAAATAAATGGACAATTATAAACAAACCCCCTTATACTGAGTAACTGATCCTACCCCAGTTTTAGTTGGTAAATAGTGGTACTGAAATTACTTAATTTTGGTAGAAGTGCTTCTTAAGAGTCCAGAACACAAGTGTGTCTTGAAAGGCCAAACACAAGTATGCAGTGTTCCCTCAGCAACTTTTTTTTTTAAACAGTTCTTTTTCCCTCCGGTCACTGCCTGGGGGGACTCTCTCTAAGGCATCCTCGCCTGGTCCTGCCCATCTGAGATTCCCCCCATCCTAAGTCTCCCCCACGCAGCCCTGCTACCCCTTTGCACCTGCCTTGCAGCTGGACCCCCTGGCTTGTACCCTCCAGGGTGGGGCCGAAACTATCTTTGGTGCTCCTTGAAGGCAGTATCTGCTGCAGGCAGGGCTTGGGAGAAGGAGGGAATTGAGAGACCGGATGGGCGGGATCCGGTGGAGGACATGGGGGTCAGATGCAGTCGCCTACCCCACAGAGCATGGTTTTTCCCTTGTTCGAGAGTTGCTTCCCGCTCCCTGAGGCGCGGACATGCAATGACGTCTAGTGCAATCCTGCACGCTCCCACACATGTCCGCAGGTCATCTGCCATAACCTCTCCCCTTCTTGCAAGCAATCCCCAGGATGCAACACACCTAGCCTCTGCTAGGTGTCGCTAGCATCAGGGAAAAGCTCCCAGCCCTCCCCCAAGGAGAGGAAAGCTGTCGTTGGACCCTCAATCCTCTCCTCCCTGGCTAAGCCCTGGTGACCCGAGCTCACTCCCACACCTGGGTCACCAGTGTGGTGTGAGGCGTGGCGTCCAGCGCCTCAGCCATCCGCGCCATCGGGCCAGCACTTCCCTCAGCAACTTGACAATATCAGGAGGGGAAGAGGTCCCACCCAGCTTGTGAGGTCACAGCTCTGTGATGATGCTGGCTGTGAGGTCACTCTCATTCCTGCATACTGAATTAGTCACATGCCACTGCTCACTGCTAAACATTCTAATTAAAAAAAAAATATATATTCTTCCTAATTAGTGAGCAGCATGCTTTATGACAGGTCAGAATTACCCCTTTGATCTTCAGAAGAACATCCTGAAAGACACTTCTCTGTTGTGTGAATTATCACAGGTAACTGTCAGAGCTGGCTTACCTCCCGAGGTTGTAAAAATGCAGTCTTTTATAACAGGTTTCCTAGGTTCAAAGCAGTGGCTGGTTTTACAACCTGTTATATCAGCTAACACAGGCTTTGACAGGTAGATGTCAAAAGGAAGCTCTTAATTAGTTTATCCACTGGGTCAAGGAGGGGGCAGGGCTTCTTTTCTCTCTGGTCAAATCTCATGTTCCATGATGCTTTGCCACTTAGCCTGTTTCCTAAGCAGAAGTCTAAAATATATATCTAAATCAAAATTATACTTTCATAACTAGTACATGGTTATCACGTTACATTATTTATCCTACGTTAAACCATATATCGATTATGATATCGTTAAGGAACCCATACATAAAAAAAAAGAAATAGGCTTGAAAAAGTTCAGCGTAGATTTACAAAATCAATACAGTCCTTAAAACATAATACATAAGAAGTGAGGTTACTTGTGTTAGGTTTACATAGTCTCGAAACATGAAGAATGGGGGGATACGTTGTTATATCATGTGCGATCCAGAAATGATGACAGAATTAAATATAGATTACAAACTTGATGGATTTAATGTACAAGGGCACCCCTGACAAGTACAAACAACAACTTATAAAACAAATGGAAGAAAATATTTCTACAGTTCGGCCAATTTATGGAACAGGCTAGCAACGGAAGTAATCATACGTAAAGAAAAACTGTTTGTTTTAAAAGAAATTTAGATAAATTTATAGCAAGTGGGGAAATATGAATTTTTACTTAATGTCTTAGTGGAGCAAACTCATGAGCTCACACCTTTTTCTGCTCCTTGATTCCAAGTGATACCCCGGCGAAGGGAATCCTGGCACCTGGTACCCCAGTGGAAGGTATCCGGGGGTGTGATAGCACAGCCTGTGGTAGCCGTGCGTCAGAAAATCCGGTGATGGCCCTGACGAAGGAGCTGTAGGGCCAAACAGAGGACCCTGAGGAGGCCTGAAAGGCGGGTTAGAAGAACCCAAAGGTAAGCCCGGCATTGGCCTGGAGGGACTCTCCAGTGGAGACGGAGGGCCCTGCCAGGAGAGCTGGTGACAAAGGGTCCTGAGGGTCTGCCTGGAGGTTTGTATTGAGGCCTGGTTGCGACACGGAAGTGGTATCATCAGACTGACGTCCCCCTAACTCCGGCTCCTGATGCTCGGCGGGAGGCCGGTGGGGGAGAAGAACTGCCTGGGTGGGGCAAACCCTCCAGTGTAGGCTGCAGCTGAAGCAACAGCGGGTGGTGATGATCAACGTTGGACCCCCCCCCATCAAGGTCCAGTGGAAGCACCTGGGCTGAGCGGGCATCAGAAGATCCAACGTCTGGCTTATCAGCCATGGCTGGGCGGTCACCAGAGTCCCAGACAACCGACTTAGCCTGGGATGGGCACTCGTCAGGGACTCTGACAAGCCACTTGTCAGCCCCATCAGCAGACATGGACCCTTTGGTTTTTTAGGGGCCTAAGAGTGGCTGAAGCCTCAGACTTGGCCAAGGCAACCGCCACTACCGTGACCAGTGGCGCGGGGGGGACCAAGGGCTGCTTTTGGGAGTTCGAAGCAGGCTTGTTCAAAGAGGTGCTTTTCCTGGAGGAAGAAGGCTGTTGATCGTCCGCGGTCCCTGGAGGGATTTGCGGGCGGGAAGAAACAGTTACTCACAGAAGTAATATTACTTCTTCCAGGGGATTCTTTAGCATTATTGACAGGTGCAGTATGCCAGCTGGGTTCAACTGCCCCAGAGAGGAGGAGTCAATGCAAATGAGGAAGGCATTGGCCAATCAGGATACAGTTAGAGTAGAGTGCTGCCTGCAGTCAGCCTGAGGGACCTCAGAACGCATTTTGGAGCTGAAAGAGAGTTAAAACTGTGCCTGCTAGGGGCAAAAAAACTGTTGGCAATAACGCACCATATATTCTAATCCACTATTATGAAAAATGTTTGTTTTTTTTTGTAATCACACGAATGAATGACAGTCGTCAAATTTGGCTAAATCCCCTAACAGAGCCCTTAAACAAGGTTTCCAGAGGAGGAAGTGTCAATAATGCTAAAGAATCCCCTTGAAGAAGTAATATTACTTCGGTGAGTAATTGTTTCTTCTCACCCCAGGAATTCTTTAGCATCTATTGACAGATGCAAACTTCAAAGCAGTGTAGTTGGGAGGAAGGCACATAAACCTATTTTAAGAAGAGGCTCTGAAGTACCGTCCTGCCAAATTTGGCATCCTATCAGACTACACATCCAAGGAAAGATCTTACTGAATGTGAGAAGCAAATTTCAAATAATTGGTCTGCACACTTCTAGTAAGGATATAGCCTTGAATGCTGCCCAGGAGGCAGCTGTTCTCCAGGAAGTAGGCCCTAAGCACGAGAAGGGCTGAATGTCAGCCTTTCTGTTCCAGACCAAAAATACGGGAAAACAGTTCTGTGGAAAATACATCTGGTCACTGGTTTCTCCTTTTCTGCGAAAATGCAGGAAAGGAAGGGATGATAATGACAGATCCTGAACTGCTAGGACTGTTGACACAGACCAGCAGGACTAATTCATGTCCCATCCGAGCAGCTTGAGATAGCCTAGACAGGACTTGCCTGAGAGCAGTACAGGCAGAGAAAAAGGGTTGATTTTTTTTTTTTTTTTTTACTTCAGATGATTTATTGATATCTCAAATATACAATACAATTATTAATTTCCCATAACGGAAAACATAGTCAGCAGAAACAGTTTCTGATAAGCTCTAACACAATCAAATGTATTATTACAATGGTAGTTTCAACTTAAATATATTTTCCATTTTGTAAGGCTGTTTCCAGACATGGCGAAAAAATACAAACTAAGGTACACACTGTTTAGGACCCTAGGCCTCTAGAAAATGGGTACAGTCTTGCAGTGTGAACTTAGTCTCCGTCCCAGTCGGCCACTGATTATTCTCATATAAGAACGCAACTATCTGTCCCAACTGCTTTCTTAGAACTAAAAATGGCCTTACATTTGAAAAACAGCTTAATAAACAAAAAGAATAAACATAACATATATATGCACAGTGACATTATTTCTTATATATAATGTTCAAAATTCTACGGAATTTGGCAAGTACCTTTACCTTCTCTCTCCACCCCTTAGAATTTCTATGCTTAAGGTCAACTATGCGTGGCTTTTTTTTTTTTATAGTTACCCAATTAGGTGTTCTGCTCTCCCCTCTCTGATTCTATCTTTCCTCTCCAGGCTTCCCTCCACAACTGCCAAGGCCGCCACAACTCTAGGAACCTTTCCTTCCTTAAATGTATCGTATGGGTAATGTTTTCCAAGCGCTCTATCTCTTCTACCTTAGAAACCCACTGCCCTAAGGATGGAGGGTCTGTAGTTAACCATTGGATCGTGATGCATTTTAAAGCTGCAACCCTCATTATCTGACATAGTTCTATTTATTTTCCATTTCTTAGAGGTCAGGATGGGGAGGCCCAATACCAGATCCTGAAAAGTAAAAGGAAGGGGGATAGCACTCACCTGTTTTAAAGTATCATGAATATGGTGCCAGAACTGTTGTAATTTACTACACCCCCAAAAGATATAATAATGTGTTCCTTTGGGTTCCCCACACCATCGCGCAGCAGGCGTAGTGGCTCATGGGTTGAAATGTTGGGTAATCACCGGGTCCTAAAGAAGCGCACCAACATTTTCCAGTTAAACTCCCGCCAAACCATTGCTGATGTCACTTGCCAACCCCTTTGGAGTCTACAAGCCCAATCTTTCCTTGAGACGTCTTCATTGCTCTCTGACTCCCACCTTTCTCTAATTTTTTCCATCATCTGGGCCCCTAGGTGGGAGGTAAGGATTTTATACCAAATGGATAAATATCTCGGTTTATCTCTAATTCTTATAACATCCCACCAGTATGTCTCTAATTGTGTTAGTTCCCTACTGATCATCCGAAAGTTATCTGCCGTGTTTATAAAGTGTCGGGTTTGAAGAAATCTATAGAAATCTTCTCTGCAGCATGTAAAACGCTCCTTAAGGGCAGCATATGGGAGGCATCCTGTTCTATCTGTCATTTGTTTAAAGGTGGTTATGCCTTTAAGCTCCCAATAGGCATATCCCTGATCCATTCTGGGTGGGATAAAGCTATCTGCATGTCTAATCATAGAGAGCGGGCCTAATGTGTTCGGGGTTTGTGTTACTTTCCGTAATTTTAAGAGAATGCGTATGGAATGCTTAACCCAAGGATTAGAGATGGCGGGCCAAATCTGAGGACCTATGGCACCTGTGGTCAGTGCCCATAATTTAAAATTTTCCACAACTGCCTCAGCCTCAATTAAGTACCAGCCGGAGTCTGTCTGTTGTTTAGCCCAGGTTACTAGTTGTGCCCCTTGTGCAGCTAAATAGTAATTGTATATATGGGGGAGTCCCAGGCCTCCCTCTCCCCTGGGCCTCATCAGGACTTGAAGGGGTAATCTGGGACGTTGTCCCCCCACACACAAATCTGGAAATGTCCCTAGACAATTGGGCCCAAAAATATAGTGGAGTGGAGATTGGAAGAGTTTGGAATAAAAATAGTAATCTAGGCATCACATTCATCTTTATAACTTGGATTCGTCCATATATGGTAAGGGGTAACAGTTTCCAGTGGGCAAAGTCTGCTTGCAGAGTTTGGTATAATTTAATTAAATTATTTTTGAATAGTCTGGTAGTATCTACGGAGACTTGAATCCCCAGGTATCGGAAAGTATTTCTCTTAGCCCACGTGAAGGGAAAAGTTTCTTTAAATTGCCTTAGGAGAGTTCCGCTTAACACTACTGCTTCATATTTATTTAGGTTAATTTTATAACCTACTAATAGACCTAATTTCTCTAGGGTTTCTAACAAATAGGGCAACGAGGTCTGAGGATCTTTTAAGAAAAAGAGTGAGTCATCCGCATAAAATGCCACTTTCTGTTCAACGCCGCCTGTCTGGATTGTTACGTATCTCTATGCCCAGGGGCCCTAATGAAAGGGCAAAAATTAGAGGTGAGAGAGGGCAACCTTGCCTGGTACCCCTCTTCAGGGGAAGGCAATCGGAGAGCAGACCGTTGACCGGAACTCTAGCATCTGGTCTATGATATAAGGCCGCTATGGCCGATACAAAATGTTCTCCCAACCCGAACTTTGACAAGGTGGCTGACATAAAGTGCCAATCCACCCTGTCAAAGGCCTTCTCAGCATCCCTACTGATCGCCACCTGCAAGGAAGTGGAACCCCTCTGGGCTGTGATAAAGTTTAATAACCTACGTATGTTGTCTTGGAGAAACCTCCCCGAAATGAATCCCGTTTGATTATGGTGAATAAGAGTGGCTATACACTTCTGTAGTCTATCTGCTAAAATCCCTGTGAAAATTTTTAAATCAACAGGTAATAAAGATATTGGGCGATAGGAGCCACAGGTTTCAGGATTTTTACCTGGTTTCAGAATCACTGATATTTGGGCCAAATTCCAAGAGGGTGGGACTGCTTGTTTACTAATCAAAACCTCATTGCAGGTGGCAACCAGCTGGTCAAGTAAATGGGAAGTGAACCCCTTATAAAATTCAGCCAGATAGCCGTCCAGCCCTGGAGCCTTACCATTCTTCATCTTTCTAATCTTAGCTAATACTTCCTGAGGGGTGATTGGGGCATTAAGGGCTGCTCTATCTGTCTCTGTTAGGGTAGGTATCGGGAGACCTTCCAAAAAGGATTGTACAGCTGTCTGATGACTGGGGAAGTTCTCAGCCTCGTAAAGGGTGGCATAAAATGTTTTAAATCTCCGAAGTATTTCAGAGGGAGAAGTTGTGGCCTGTGCCCCCTCCTCTCCCTGTAGGTGCAACACCGCTCTACTGGCTATTTCTTGGCGGAGTTGCCATGCCAACAGCTTCCTGGCCCGATTGCCCTGTTCGAAATAATTACTGTATGTTGAGCATATCGTAGCTGTCCTTCAATCTGGAGGTCCAGAATTTGATTTAGCTCATGTCTTGCTTTATCTAGGTCATATTTGACCTGAGGGTCTTGATGAGACTGGTGAGAAGTCTCTAATTGTGCTCTGGTTTGTTCCAACTGTACTCTCTTAAGGGAGCGTTCTTTTTTAAGTCTAGCTGAATATTTAATTATTTCTCCCCTAAGGCAGCATTTAAGAGTGTCCCTCCTTATCCCTTCTCCTGTATCTCCTTTGGGGTTGTCTAGTTCAAATCTTTGGATCGTGTTCTTGATCATTTCTTGAAAATCTTCTCTTGTGAGGAGATGCACACTCAGTCTCCAACTTGAATTGTGGAGGGGTAAGAATAGTAAGCAGTTTTAGGGTAACCGAGGCATGGTCAGAGACGGTGATTGAGCCTATATCACACCGATCTATTTTCTGTAACCAGTTAGTAGATATTAGAAAGTAATCTATTCTGGAATACCCCCCCATGACGGGGGGAATAATAGGTGTAGTCTCTCTCCCGGGGGTACATAAAACACCAACATTCTGATGAGCCCAATACCTGAATGAGACGTAGGATGAGCTTCCCCATTCTTGAGGGCCCTCCCTGGTTTCTCCCCGATCTGTCCACTCCTGGGTATATGACCTCATTGAAGTCCTCTCCAATAATTACCATACTGTGCGGGTCAGTGACTGCCTCTTTGACAATTTTTTCTATAAAAAAAAGCCGAGGGGTTTCTTCATTTGGTGCATACAGGTTTACGAGAATGCACGATTGGCCTCTATTAGAACCCCAGATCTGAACGAACCGTCCTTCCTGGTCCGTTCTAATCCTCAAGATTTCTAAAGGGGTATTCCTTTTTATTAAAATTGCCACTCCTCTACGGTGTGGACTAGTTTCAAACTTGGAGGAGTACACACTCCCCACCCAAGATCTTTTTAACTTATTATGCTCTGCTGCAGTCAGATGTGTGTCTTGTAAAAAAGCTATCGTAGCTCCTTGCCTGCGTATATCTTGTAATATCTTGGCGCTTTTTATCGGACTATTAATCCCATGCATGTTAAGCGTAACTACATTAAGGTCAGCCATTGTCGCTAGGCGGGGTTTGGTACCAACTTTCAATCTGAAGGAAGGGTGATACACGCCACTCTATATCTATATGCTCTACAACACTGTGCATTTCGTATAGCATTACAAACAATTGCCTATAACAGTGAACTTCACAACATAACTGGAACATAAATAACTGTGTAACCCAGCAAAACATAATTGTCTTCAAGGTGTTCTGACCCTATGTCCACCCTCTTTAAGATCTCACTTTTTAGAGAAGTGGTTGGAGAGTCCCAACTCAGTGAACCCTCCTTTAGGCTCAGGGTACGAAATGGCCTGATAGCCAGAAGGGCATGTTGTTATCGCCACCCCTATAGGCACTAGATAGCTTTAACTTTATAGCTGGTGAAAACCCAGTCTAAATTTAGAAGGATCTCACCCTGCCAGTTCTTCCTTCTCACCTAAATAAAATATCCCTTACATCTGTGTGTCTGAGGCAATGATTTGCCCCCAGCATTAAGGAAGCAGTATACCTTCCCCAAGACTCTCTATTCCGGTAATGGCATGGAGGAGTATAAAAACACAGTAGGGTCTGGCCTGCCCAGCACCCCCCTCCCAGCACAACCATCTAAGGGGTAGGTAGAGGGACCTTTCCGAAGACCACTAGTAGCAGATCCCTTATGACCATATACTGTATGTCAAGACCAAGTTATTGAAGCCGCATAGCAGACCCAACGTGTTCTGAGTGAAATGGCACACCATCATGTTGGCTTAACGCTTGCTAGGGCTATGGTACCGGGAGAAATACTTATCCACAAGAACCTGTTTGTTTTTATTATTTTTATTCCCTCACCAGTGGTTCTCTCCAGTGGACAGACCAATCTGGCCTCTGGGATTCAAACATAATTGAAGCTCTCCCTTGGGAATATATTAAGATAGAGCCCATCGCTAGTGCCAGCACTTGTCTGCTGCAGTCTAGCCTCCTGAGCTATTTAAAAGGTTATATCTGGAACATAGTCCTGATACCAGGTCGTGGGCACTCACTTTGACATTAGATCATTCTGCTCAGTCTCCGACATTTTCAGCTAGGCTCGCACTCTGGTGTCCTCATATCAACCTCCCCCCCAAGGGTGAGCGCTGGAGCATTCAAACCCCACCGCCACACCTCCCAATTTCATCAACTGTTAAAGGGAGCTTTAACTACTTCCACCTTAAGATCAAACAATTTAGTAAAGTTTTATGTAATCAGTCCCATCCTCCCTGCTGCTCTAGCAGGGTATATACTGAGGGTACTGCTGATGCTAGCACATGTCAGTATTCTCCATAAAAGAGGCACTCACAGTCCCTTTCGTTGAAGAGTCATCTGAACTGAGTAAAGATTCTTCAGGTCAACTGATTTTCTGTCGCATTTTCCTTCTCCATCGAGAATACTCCTTCACCGCTGGGTGCAGTAATTGATGAGGTCGAACTGGCGTTGAAGTCTTTGCGTAGGTCTACTGCTTCCCATAAGCCGGAAATGCCCGGGTGGTCAGGTAACTCCTTTCTTTTGGTTCCCACCTTCTGCCAGGCCCTGTCATTCAGTCGATCCCTTCGTAGTTGTGCAACATCTTGGGGGATCTCCACATCTAATGAAGATAGGAATTTCTTAGCTGCCATCAGGTCAGGAAATCTTCTGAAGCCATTTTCTGTAGATAATTTCAGTTTGGCTGGGTATTCGACAAACTCCTTTATTCCTTTTTTGCTGAAGAGTACGGACAACAGCCAACACTTTTCTGCACTGGGTGAGTAGTTGGGGAGTGTAGTCCTGCTCAAAATAGAGTCTAGTATCACCATAAATCACTTCCTTCTTGGACCAGGCTAGTTTTAGAATTTCCTCCTTAGTACGAAAATCTAGGAAGGTGATCACCAGTGACCAAGGGTAGACTTTAGGGTCTTTCAGTTTGGGTACCAAGGAGCGGTGTGCCCTAATAATTTGTAGCAGTTTATCTACTTGCCATCCCAAGATTTCAGAGAGAAATGATTCAAGGAAAGTAGGGACTGGACCCGATTCAGTGCCTTCAGGTAGCCCATGTATAGGAATATTATTGTGCCTATTGAGGTTCTCTAACTCCTCTAACCCGATTTTTAATTGTTGCTTTCTCCGGTGCAGGTCTAAGAGGGACGCACTGTGAATATCCGTGGTAATGGAATACTCATTTAACCCTTTTTCCAGCTGTTCTGTTTTTTGGGCTGTAAGGTCTAGTTTCTGGTGGTCTTCCGTTAGCTGTAGTTTCAAGTCGTTCCAGAGTTGCAGTCATTTTCTGGAGAGTTGCACATAGTTGTTTAGACGTTATTGTGCACTCCTGTTCATCTGCTTCCTCTAGGATGGGTGGAGGGCATGGCATAGCCGCGGTTGTGCAGGCCAGAGTAGACTGGGTGAAATCAAACAATGTTTTATGTTGTTTCGTCTGTTGAGTGCCCGATTTCTCCTTCAGTTTATGTCTAGAGGACATCATTGCTTTATTCTCTTATTGTTTGAGGTCAGGATGGTTCAGTTAGCCAAACAATTGCAGTGGATTAATCAGTGGTGGGGCTGAGCTTCCAAATCAGGCTGCCATTAGGTTGGTGCGCACACCGGAAGTCAGAAAAAGGGTTGATGAAGGTGGAAATGGTAGAACACTGGGGAAAAGGATTTCCTACCCATCCAGAGGACTAAATTTTTCTTAAAGCCATGGAGAGGATAAGGCCTAAAAGAAAAACCTGAAACTCTGAAACCCATCTGACAGACGAAAAAGACTAGCAGAAGGGTCGTCTTCAATGTTACTCTCTTCAGGACAGAACTGCCACAGGTTCAAAGGGACACCCATGAACTTGAATATACAGAGGTTTGTGTTCCATGGGAAAAAACTCCGGTCCCTAGAAGGGTCTGGAAGTGAAACGATCCCTTGCGGAATTCTTTGAAATGGTTTGAGAAATGACAGCTTTCTCTTGCCTAACAGAAAAAGAATCCAAGTAACCGCTAGGTGTACTCCCAAAAAAGAGGCCTACTGTCAGTAAGAAAATAAAAACCTTTATATTTTTACAGGAAACAAGTCACAAAGACCAAACTAGTTCCGTGTACAAGACAGTAATGCCTGGAAATGAACTAAATAATCCAGTCATGAGAGGAAAGACAATTGAAAAACTCTAGGCTCGCGTCCTTGTACCAAGGGGAAAAAACGCTTCCACTAGGAAACTAAGGTTTTCGTGTTACTAAAACTTTTTTTTTTTTTTTCTCACAGACGTTCCAGGCTTTGTTTGGATACAGGGACTCTAGGAGATCTAGCCTCTCAAGAACCAGGCCTTGAGGAGAAAAGACTGGGAGCTGAGAAACGCTACTCCTGTGTGAGAAAGGAAGTAGCTTGTGGAAATGAAAGCAGCCAGAAGGCTGTTTAACTGAAACATTTTTTTTAATCAGAAAGTACCAAGGTTGTCCAGAGCCACCAGGATCGTGGTGGCTGATTCCTTAACTAGAGAGGTACTTTGGAAACAAGAGATATATGGGAGAGAGAAAACTTCCTGACCAGTCTTGAGATAAGAAAGTCCGTTGGAAGGAACCCCGAGCTGGGGCCTGCAACAGGAAAAAGGAAAAAACTGGTGGTTCGGGCTGGAGGCGAAAATTCATATCTGGACCTGACCTTACCCCCTGAACGAGGTGGCTAGGACTTGTGTGCTGAGGGCTCACTTGCGGTGGCCCTGACTAATGCGGCTTAGAAGATCTGCCAAAGGGCCCACTTGCAGTGGCTCTGACTATGCCAAAATGTTGTCCTTGCCCGACAGATGGATGAGTGACTAAGACACCTCCAAAGAAGCCAGCTAGAGATCAAAACTCGTAGCTATAGCTGAGAGATTGGAAGCCTTGTGTCCCAGATGCTCGTTGGTGTGATACAGGGCAGAAATATCATCCGGTCCTCTCTGTATTAAATGACCTCTGGACTGAGAAAATGCAAGCCTGATAGAGATGCTCTGAGATTCCAGGGACTGATGAAAGAAGGACTCCCTCAGAAACCAAGACCCAGTGATGGAACCCCCCAAGGGAAGCACCCACCAGAAGGAAGCCTCTGTACCAAAGATTTGAAGGGGAGAGGTATGAAGTTCACCGTTTCCTTACATCAGTACAGCTTGTAACAAAGTTCAGGCTTCACGAAAAATTCTCTTATTTGGAATCTGACCTAGAGGTCTAGCCCCTGGAACTCTAGTGACAAAATTATGCAGTGAAGTCAGTGTCCGCAGAGTGGTATAAAGGGGGGTTCCTCTTCCTCCAAGGAGGAAGCTGATGAAGTGGGGGTGCTGTACATAGGGTACAACAGAGCTGTATCTGGAGATGAGAAAACCATCTCATTCACCTCAGCCCTATATTTCTCCCAGGTGAGGGGACCAGAGAGACCTGGGAGAAGGGGAAAAGGATGCGAAGTGGATCCAGACTGGGAAGTGTTGTCCTGAGGGACTTGATCCAGTCCATTAGAGTCGGGGGCATGAACGGGAGACCCCTCCACCGTAAGGGGAATTCACTGCCCAGGATACCCCTGCTGTTGAACCACCCCAAGGCCAACAGGAGGAAACCCTAAAAGGAAAGACCCCTGGTGAGGAGACTGGAGCTCAGCATGTCCAACAGGGAGGGTTCTGTCCCTACCTAATGCAGGACTCTGTCCCCTAGGAGAAGAAGGAGTGGCCAGGCCCACACTCGGGCTCCGCCCACATGTGGCCAAAGCCCCCAAGCAGAACAAGGTGAGGCCTGACCCCCCCAACCTCCCCAGGGAGTACAGGGACCTGCCCCTCAGAGAGGTCAACTAGCAGTCAATCACCTAAGAGGAGGAGGCAGGGAGAAGCCAGCACCCAGGTTGGCCTCTGAATGCCCCCACTCCGAAGAGGGAGCCGGTGGCTGTGTTAGGCCCTTCCCGGGGACATGCTCCAAGGTGACATCGTCCCTGACCGTGGTGCCCAAAACGGCACCAAACCCCCTCCATGGCACCGACCTTGGAGCGGACTCCCAACACAGCGCCAACCATGGCACCGACACCCGCCACGGCACTAGAGCTGGTACTGACCTTGGGAATGGAGCCGACACTGTTAGTGGGCACAGCGCTGGCTGTGGCTTTGACATTGGTGCCATCCCTGGGCACGACACCACAGGCAGTTCCAAGAATGGCACCAGAGTTCCCATCGGTGCCGACCGCAGCACTGACAGAGACCTGGGCATTGTCGAGCTCGGCATCGATGTCCAGGTCCGATTCTCTAAAAGACCCTGAATGAAGTCCGGTGGGTGACCGCTCCGAAGAGCCAGGTTGCCTCTTTGAACCCTCCAAGGCACTACGCAAATCTGAGAGGGAAACAATGGAGACACTCAGGGAAGAGACTCCTGTCACCCTGCCAGTACCGGCACTGAGAACGGTGTCAGGAAGGGACTCTGTGACAGCAGAAGGAGAGTCCCACTCACTGACTCCAGAACTGGGGTCAGGAGCTGAGGCCACCTCTCCGAAGTACCTGAAGGGACCTCAGACATAGGCCCCATGTGTAGCAGAAGCTTCGACACCGGGGTCTGCCAGGTCTTCAAAGAAGAACCAAGCCAGGAGCGTCCTGCAGCCAGCCTCCCTGGAAGAGGCGGACTGCACCTCAGACTGCTCTCCCAGACGCTGGGGCTCAGCGGGATGCGAGCCCTCAACTGCCTGCTCTCCCCAGGTGCATGTAGCCACAGGGGAGGCCTAAAGACCTTACTTTGGCCCATGTGCATTGCTTGCCTCCAAAGGTTGGGGGGGGCACGTCCCAACCTTGCCATGCGCAGTTCTAGGGTGTGGTAGTCCATGCTGAAGCAGGCATCGCATCTGTCCATGTCATGAACTGGCCCCAGGCAGGTCATGCGGGTCCATAATGGTGAAGTGACCTCCGCAGGGGCACTGATGCATGGGGAGGTCCCTGCCTTCAAAGATTCGCACCCCGAACCCGACATAACTTGGCCACGAGCAAACAAAAAAAAAATAGAAAAGCACGATGCTAAACTGATCAGTATCAAACCCAGAGTCGAGAACAGTAATGAGCAGAACAGAGAAATATGTAGACTGTTTTGGAGTGATGCAGTTGAGAGGAACACTGTCCCACGAAGCACCTGCTACCTCGACAACAGGAAGAGCAGAACTGAGGGAGTAGAAGGGATGGCGTTGGTTACTGGCCAACCTGCGAGCACCACACAATGCGTCAGCCTTGAGGGCGGTGCCGTCCCCGATGTTGTCCTGCCCTCTTAAAGCAGTTAAGCTTTTTACTAAACAAAGCTTCCTTCGGGGTCCTGCGGTTGGTTGGTACCCACCAGTGATGAATGGTGAAGATTAATACAGGGAAGGTCAGAGAACAACGGAGAGGGATAGGAGTGACCAGTATGAGCACTACAGCTAGTTCTGATCCAACTGCACTCTGAGGAACCATTGTGGGAACCTCATATGGATGTGGTCCAGTAGAACAGTCAGGATAGCAGCCACCATCACGCCAATTAATCTTAGCAAACATCAGGATGACACATAATCACTGGAGATACCCAGTTGTGCCTGTGGCACCAGTGCCATGGCATGGTCTGAAGGCAGGAATGCCTGACCAAGACAGCCCCTATCTATTTCAGCCTCTGGTGGGGGGTAAGGACCGACTATGGCTTGCTGACCAGTATACCCAGTTGGTTGAACAACTGCTGGGTTTGAAAGTATGTGTACACAATGGCTTCTCAAGATGGGGCCTGTAACAGCCAATCATCTATGTAAGGGAAGACATACAGACCGCCCCTGCAAAAGGCCGCTGCTACTGCTGCAAATACTTTGGTAAAGACACACAGCACAGAACACAAACCGAAGGACAAAACACAAAATTAGTAGTGTGAGCCCTGAAGCAGGAAACACAGATTCTTTTCTGTGTGAATTGCAGATCTTAACGTGAAGGTGTGTATCCTTCATGTCCAGAGCAACCATCAATCCCCCTTTAATTGTAGTAGCAGGAGGGACTGTAGAAAAAACATTCTGAACTTTTTTGTTCTATGAAAAGATTCAGACCCCTGATGTCTAGTACTGGCCTTAAATCCCCAGTCCATTTTGGAACCAGAAAATACCAAAGTAGTAGCCTTGATTTATTTCTGAAACCGGGACCAATTCTACAGCCCTTCTGTGGAGAAAGAATTGAACCACCTCTAGCAAAAGGGCAAGATGTCCAGGAGGGTAATGGTTAGGCGAAGAAAAAGGGGGGGGGGGGGCAGCAGGAACAGTAAGGAGCTTTATGGCATGTCTGTGCTGAACCACCTCTAGTACCAAGCCTCTGTGGTTATCTCCCTCAATTACGAACATACGAACATACGAAATTTGCCAGCAGATAAAGGCCTAGAGGTCTATCAAGTCTGCTCGAATATGCAGCTAGCACCCTTATCCTGCAGCTGCCCCTCCCTTCTACCCTTCCCCTTCATTAACCCTCCCCTTGTCCTGTCCCATCCTCATTTGAAGCAGTCCACTGTTCTACTGCATACCACTTCAGCAGGTAACATTCCACCCAGCCACCACCCTCTCTGTAAAAAGTGTCTCCTCATCTCCTCCTGAACCTTCCTCCCTCCAGTCTCATATCATGGCCCCTGGTGGCCCTCCCCTTCCTTACTTTGAACAGCCCCTCTGTACCTGTCTTGTTTATTCCTTTCATGTATTTAAAGGTTTCAATCATGTCACCCCTGTCTCTCCTCTCCTCCAGTGAGTACATGTTCAATTCCTTCAACCTCCTCTCGTATGATAAGTCCCCCAGCCCCTTGATCATCTTTGTCGCTCTGCGCTGCACCCCCTCCAGTAACTTAATGTCCCTCTTCAGACATGGACACCAGTACTGCACGCAGTACTCCAGGTGTGGTCTAACTAATGACCTATACAGTGGCAGAATCACCTCCTCCCTCCTCGAGGATATACCCCTTGCAATACAACCCAGCATTTTGTTGGCCTTTGCAGCTGCCTTCCACATTGTGCCGAGTTGTTCATTGACCCTGTAATGAGCACACCCAGATCCTTCTCCTCCTCTGTCTGGGCTAGCTGCACCTCCTAGCTGGTAACTCCTCCTTGGGATCTTCATCCCAAAATACAGCACCTTGCCACTTTTGGCATTAAAGCCCAGTTGCCAGGTGTCTGACCAGGTTTCAAGCTTTGCCAGATCATTCTGCAACCCCTGCCATCCCCTAGGTCATCCACCACCGCCTACCTTGGTATCATCAGCAAACAGACTGATCTTGCTCTTGATGTCCCATGATATGTCTGCAATGAATATCCCAAACAACACTGGTCCCAACACCGAGCCCTGTGGAACACCGTCGTCACTGCCCTTGGGTGTGAGAGCTCCCCACCCACCACCACCCTCTGTTGCCTTCCCTGCAGCCAGTTTCCTACCCATCTCACCAGCTTTGCACCCGCCCTGTGCCTACTAACTTCCTTCCCAGCCTTCCATGTGGCACTGAGTCGAATGCCTTACTGAAGTCCAGATACAGGACATCCACTGCATGGCCCTTGTCCAGTTGCCTAGTTACCCAGTCATAGAACTCGACCAGGTTGGTTTGGCAGGATCTGCCACATATGAAGCCATGCTGTCTGCTGTCCTGTAGTCCTTGGCCTCTAGGGGGCCACCAGCCTCTCCTTCAGGATAGTCTCCATTAGCTTACCCATGATGGATGTGAGGCTCACTGGTCTGTAGTTTCCCGGTTCATCCTGGGGCCACTCTTGTGGAGGGGCACCACATGAGCCATCCTCCAGTCCTGAGGTACACACCCCGAATGTAGTGAGGCATTAATAGGTCTGCCAAAGGTCCTGCAAGGACCTCTGCCAGCTCTTTCAGTACCTTCTGGGTGGTGCCATCTGGGCCTGGCGCCTGTCCACCCTCCATGCCTTCAAACCTCCCTAACTCTGCTTCCATGATTTCCCCATCTGTCACCACTTCCCACCCTGCTTCTGCCATTTCTCCCACCTTGGGTGTCACCCCCTCTTCTCCTTAGTAAATACTGAGCAGAAGTACTCATTTAGTGCTTCCGCCTTTATCACTTCCACCCAACCCCTCCTTCCTAATCCTTACTATGTGGTCCTTACAGCCCTTTTCTCCCTGATGTACTTAAAGAAGTCCTTCTCCCCTTCTTAATGCCTTGTGCCAGCCTGAGTTCCGTAGATGCTTTGGCTCCCCTTACTGCCCTTGTCACCTCCTTCGATTCTGTCAAGTACTCCTCCCTGTCCTCCCCCCTCCCTGTTTTCTTATACTTCCTAAAGGCAGCTCTTTTCCTCCTTACCTTTTCCATGACCTCCTTGCTCAACCAGATTGGTTTCTTAGCCCTAGCCTTCTTGCTCTGGGCTTTACAGCACTTCTGATAGAAAGGGGGAGATGCAGCCCCCTACCATAACTTCCAGAAGCAGGGAGGCCGGAGAAAGAGGGGAGGAGTCAAAAGGCACAGGGGGTGGCAGGGGTAGCGATAATAGCTTGAACTTTTTAAGTCTGGCAGGAGGAAAGTTTATAGCCTGAGAAGTGGAAGGCAGAGGTCTTTGGGAACTATGACCGAGGCCTCTGGAATAACCACAGCCTGCGAAAAGAACCATGACCTCGGGGCTTTGGGTTCAGAGTATTAAGGTATCAGAGAGTCAATCTAGTAGACTGCAAATCCCTTAAAGCATTTCCAGCATCACTGCCAAACAACTGCTGCACATAAGACAAAAAAACAGCCACCTTTAGCCAAGAGTGGCGGTGGAGGCAAATCCCTGAGGCAGCATCACAAGCCAATCCGAGTAGGTGCGTACTAGATTCTTGCCCATTAGGTATAGTTTGCTGATACAGCATTTTGTCCTGGCCATCTGGCAATTTTTTGAGCCAGGGTGGCCACGGTCTTCCAAAGGCAATTCTAATATTTAATTATATATATCAGATAGTTAACAATTCTTAGGCCTAGGGCAGCAGAAGCAAAAGTTCTCTTCCTTATCACATCCAGCTTCCTTGACTACTTGCCTGGAGGAAGAGCTCTCACATATTTGGGTATCTTCGATACGTCATGAGCAGCCATAATTACCACTGAGGCTGTGAAGAATAATATGGCTTCATGTTTATCTGCCTTCCTAGGAACTGCTGGCAATTGAGCAGGCCTGTGCCAGGCTGTCATAGAACCCTCAAGTGCAGAATGCACAGGAGGAATCATCACAGTGGGAGAGGTTGAAACCTCCAGGAACTCAGAGTTTTCTTGGAACAATCTTCCTCTTCAGCTTGGAATCTCAATTTAGCCTGAACCAGTTTAAAGAAGTTTTAAAAAAGGTATCTTCAGGGGGAGATCTAGATGTGTTTTTCTCACTCTCCTCCAAGCGAGAGGATAGAGTGAAGCTTGAGCCAACCAGATCTACAACCTCTTCCTCCTCATGCATGGCCTCCTCCCTGAATTCTGGATTGTATTCCAGTTCCGTCGTCAGCTGAGGGTCAATGGGAGATGACTGAGGAGGAACCAACAACAGGAATCCAGTTGACGGTGGCCTTTCTAACCTGGCAGGGACAGAAAATCGAAACATTGATAATAAAGTTGACAGTGGGCTAGCTGGAAGTGCCGGAGTGGGTGTCAACGGCAGCAGTGGGCATTGAAACAGCTCTGACATCATTCAGTATGATGCCTGTAGATCAACAGAGCCTGAAGGTGGTATTGATGGCAGAGCCAATGGTGGGACAGTAGTGCCCGATGGCAGGGCTACAAGTCCCAGGTTTTGCTGGGAGGACGAGCTGATGCTGGCCTTGGTGTCTGAAAGACAGTCGGTGGAGCGGGACAGCAAGCCCCATGGCTTGAGCCTGGTATCCATCTTTATCCGTTTACTTATCCCATCTTTTAGGTGAATGGGAACGGTCAAGAGAAGCATCCTTTTCTTTTCTGGACTTATCCTTCTCAGGATGGCGATGTTTTCCCATCAATTTCAAAGACTTAACCTTTTTCTTCAATGATTCAGCGACAGCCATCATTGACTGTGGAGACAGACAGGCCAATGGAGAACCGGGAAAACAAGCAATTGAAGATGGTGAAGCCGCGTTCTCCGTAACCTGTGTCTTCATTTCCTGGATCAAAAGAAAGTTTTCTGAAGTGTTCTTGTGACATCTCTTGGTTAAACCCTTGACAGACTGAGCAGGCTTTAACATTATGATTTGTACCAAGTCATAGGATACAAATGGAATGGTCTTAACAGAACAGCAGTTTCTTGTCTTTTGGCAGTGGCATAAAAGTAAAGTGTTTAAGCTTAAAAAATAGCAGTGTTAGCGAATACTTGCTGAAGAATGCTGTTGAACTTTCGCAACGGTGGACTAAAAGGTGCTTAACAGTGGGAGAAAGAAATGAAGCATGCTGGGGACACCCACGTTATATAGGCACCAATGAGGCACATCTGTGGCTCAATGGAGGAAGATATTCTCGAAGAAGATCCACAGATCTGGCTGAGAGGAATACAAGGGCTTATCAGAAGGCACAGGATGCTGTTTATCCACCTTATGTGACACAGTTGGTAAAAACACAGAGCCTGCGCCATGCCACCAGTGTGGCATCCTCCAAAGTCATGCGGATAGGAGGAATAATCACAGTGGGGGAAGCAGACACCTTTGAAAGTACAGTTACATAAGAACTTACCATAACATTAGATCTTTGAAAGGAGTTCTTACAGCAGGTTACACCATAATGACTTAAGCCAGCAGGCACCAGGACCCCACAGAAAACTTTTAGCTAGCAGTCTTCAGTGGAGGACCACCCCTGATGTTGGGTCACCCCCGACGTTGCCTATGGTTTAAAGGGGCGATCCCCTAGCAACACCTCAATCTCCCGCTGGAGACCCCGGCAAAGTAAGAGATCAGAGAACCGAGGAGGCTTCTCTGGATGAGGAGATATGATGGAAAGGCTGAAAGTGAAGAAGTAGATACCAGGGGAAGGAGGGAGGGAAAGCAGCACCTGCTGCAATAGCTCCTCTTGAAGATCTACTGTTATGGTAAGTTCTTGTGTAACTGGACTAAATCACTTCAATGGGGAGCTTTTGCAGCAGGTTACACCATAAGGATTGGGTCCCAAGCAGTACAAGGACAAGAAACTTGTCAGAAGGATGGAGGAAAAGAGATTGGAAAACTGAATTCCTGATGAAAGAAGACACTGTAGAACGGCAAGGCTGAAACCTGTCCTGCATCTGGAGGCAATATCCAAACTATAATATTTAATGGCTCCTCCCACCCACCAGGACGGTATAACCCTCAGCTCTACCCCATGACACCAGATCTTAGCCCGCTGGAAGCCAGGTTGTGCGTCGCAGCCGAGGAGGTCGGGTAGGTCAATGTGGATGAACAACATACACCACTCCGTGACGGGAGGCAGAGAAAGTTTCCCCCAAACAAACAAAAAGTCCCATGGAGGGCCGGGATCCCTAATGGGGGGTTTTAGATGCAAAGTGCCTCGCAAGAAGGTGCGAGACAAATCAAGCAGAGAGAGGGTCTTGCCCTGCACCAGTGCATGATAAGCAGACACAGCAGAAAGATGCACCTTAATAGACAAGTAGCTCAGACCCGAATCCGAGAGTGAAAGGAGGTAGTCGAGAACCGAGTTTACCGGACAGGTAAAAGGGTCAAGATGGTGAGCGGTGACCCAGATGCAGAACCGCTTCCACTTCACTGTGTACGTGAAGGTCTTAAAGCTGGCTCCTCCCACCCACCAGGACGGTATAACCCTCAGCTCTACCCCATGACACCAGATCTTAGCCCGCTGGAAGCCAGGTTGTGCGTCGCAGCCGAGGAGGTCGGGTAGGTCAGTGTGGATGAACAACATACACCACTCCTAGAACTACTGTTACAGGTGAGTAACCTGTGTTTCTAGGGACGTGGATATGTTGTTCATCTGCACTTCTTGGCCAACTCCTAGCAGTTTTCCGGGAGGAGGTAGGCAAAGCACACACCCCCTACTTAGGGAACAGAAACTGGAGAACAGAGGCCCCAAAACCAGCATCCCGGCATGACTCAAGGTCGATGTGGTAGTGGGTGATGAAGGTGTTTGCTGACTTCCAGGTAGCAGCCCAACAGATTTCCTGGATAGGGGTGTCCCTGGAAGCAGCCACCGACGTAGCGGTATGGTGGGTGGAATGAGCCCTTAGCGTTATGGGAGGCTTCCGACCCACCAACCTATAGCAGAGATCAATGCACAGTGTAATCCATCTGCCAATCATCTGCTTTGCTGCAGATCTGCCAGGTGCAGCTTTAGCGTAGGTGACAAAACAGCTGGTGAACCTCTCCCCGAATTTCTGCCATTCTCTCCTTGAAGTAGGAGAGAGCATGTCTTAGGTCCAGAGTATGGAGCCTGTACTTGGCATCCGAGTTGTAGTTCATGTAGAACACAGGCAGAGTCATCACCTGGTTGAGATGGAACTATTTGGGAGGAATTTCAGGTGGGGCGCAGAACAACCTTGTCCTTGTGGAAGACTGGGTAAGAAGACTCCACCAAAAGTGCCTGGAGCTCCCCAGTCCTTCTGGCTGACGTGATAGCCACCAAGAAGGCGGTCTTCCACGACAAGTGTGACATCTCACACTTTTGCATCGGTTCGAATGGCTTGCCCATGAGTTTTGCCAAAACCAGCAGTAAATCCCATGGAAATGGAGGTTCACACACTGGAGGGGACGTGATCGAGGCCTTTGAAGAAGTGCCAGAAGACCTTCTCCTGTGCCACCGTCTGCTGATGGCCCCGAGCCCGGTAGGCAGAGATGGCTGCCAGGTGCACCTTAAGGGTCGTAGACCAAAGACCCCCTTTAGACAGAGACCAAAGGTAGTCTAAGATGCTAGCTACTGGACAGGACAGAGGGTCCAAGCTCTTGCCCAGACATCAAATGGAAAACCTTTTCCATTTGAAGTCATAGCACTTTCTGGTTGACTCCTTTCTGGATGCTTCCACTACTGTGAGTACATTCTCAGAGAGGCCCAAAGCCTGGAACTCTAGCCGCTCAGGTACCAGGCTGTCAGGTGCAGGGATTGAAGGTCTGGACGGAATACCTTCCCCTGATTGACTGATATTGGGTCTAGGCATGCTGGAAAACGCCTCGGAAGCCTGTTGCTGAAGCTGAGGAGATCTGGATACCAGAACTGGCAAAGCCGGTCTGGGGCTACTAGGATCACCTGCGCCTTGTCCCTCCTCACCTTGAGAAGCACCCTGTGGATCAAGGGAAATGGAGGAAGGTGTAGAAGAGGCCTGTGGTCCATGGCCACGAGATGGCATCCCCTGCAGTGAGCCCTGCTGGGGGGGTGGGGTGGGCATGAAACGGCCTCAGCTTGGTGTTTCCTGGAGCCAAACAGGTCCATCAATGGTCTGCCCCAGTGGGAGAACAGACTGTGAGCTACCTCTGGATGGAGAGACGACTGGTAGGATGTCTCGCCTATGTGGCCGAGAGCATCTGCCTGTTGATTCGAGGCTCCTGCCTCTTGGATGGCTAAGAGATCTGCTTCCAGTCAGCTCACGAGTGTCCAGATGCAGAGTGCTTCCCTGCACAGCAGCCGGGAGTACATGCCGCCTTGTCTGTTGAGGTAGTAAATGGTCATGGTATTGTCCGTCTGGACTTAGAAACATAGACTTTGACGGCAGATAAGGACCGCTTGGCCCTCCTAGTCTGCCCATTTCCCCACCTACTGGATAAGCTGCAGATCCTAGTTACCCAACAGCCTATTTCTTCCTACCCCCCACAAGAATTGCCTTATGTCTGTCCCATGCATTCTTGAATTCTCCCACAGTTTTAGACCCCACAACCTTCTCAGGAAGGCAGTTCCATGCATCCACCACCCTCTGTGAAAAGATACTTCTTCACATTGCCCCTGAACCGTCCCCCCTCTATCTTCAAATTGTGTCCCCTTGTTCTTGCACATCTCTTTTTCTGAAAGATGCTACCCTCTTGGACTTTGTTGATTCCACTGAGGTACTTAAAAGTTTCTATCATGTCCCCACTCCCTCCTTTCCTCAAGGGTATACATATTAAGCTCCTTTAGTCTCTCCTCATATAGCTTCTCTTGCAGACCCTGCACCATTTTGGTTGCCCTCCTCTGGACTGCCTCCATCCTATGTCCTTGCAGAGATGGGGTCTCCAGAACTGGACGCAGTACTCCAGATGGGGTCTCACCAACTGTCTGTACAGAGCGATAACAACTTCCTGTTTTCTGCTGGTGATGCCTCTCCCTGTACATCCCAATATCCCCCCAGCCCTCCCTGCCTTCTCACATTGCTTGCCAGCCTTAAGGTCATATGCTATGATTACCCCCAGGTCCCTTTCCATTTTTATTGTTGTTACTACCCCCCCCCACACACACACACTGTGTACTCTTCCTCTGGGTTTTTGTTTCCCAGGTGCGTTATTTTGCACTTCCTTGCATTGAATCCAAACTGCCATAAGCAGAGGGAGGCAGGGAGGTCAGTAAGGGAAGTCAAAGCTCAGACAGAAGAGTACATTGCAAAATCAGTGGGTAGAGGGGATAAAACCTTTTACAGGTACATAAGTGAAAAAAGGAAGGCAAAGGGAGGGATAGTGAGACTGAAGGGGGAGGATGGGAGCCACGTGGAGGATGACAACAGTATAGCTGACATATTGAACAGGTATTTCTGCTCAGTCTTTACTGAGGAAGAGGAGGGTAATGGGTCTGAAGGGAGTACAAGGGGTTGGAATGGTGCAGAAATGGACACAAGTCCATTTACACAAGAAAGGGTCCTGAAGGTACTGGAAGTAATAAGAGTTGATAAAGCAATGGGGCCAGATGGGGTGCACCCCAGGGTCCTTAAGGAACTAAGAGAGGTGGTGGCTGAACCTCTGGCAATCCTGTTTAGCCGATCACTGGAAACGGGGGACGTATCAAAAGACTGGAGGACAGCAGATGTAGTCCTCTTATACAAAAGTGGGAACAAAGAGGAAGCGGGGAACTACAGACCAGTCAGCCTCACCTCGGTAGTGGGGAAAATCATGGAAGCACTACTGAAGGAGAAGTTGGTGGAACATCTGGTTGTCAATGGACTACAGAACCCAAGGCAGCATGGTTTCACCAGGGGGAGGTTATGTCAGACCAACCTCATTGAATTTTTTGACTGGGTGACTGGGGAGGGCAGTAGACATGGCTTATCTGGACTTCAGCAAGGCCTTTGACACTGTGCCACATAGAAGACTATTACACAAACTGGGGAATATGGGTGTGGGCAGGACAGTAGTGCAGTGGGTAAGTAACTGGCCGGGCAGCAGGACACAGAGGGTGGTGGTAAATGGCTGTCACTCCACAGAGGCAAGAGTGACCAGTGGGGTACCACAGGGATCAGTGCTGGGACCGGTCCTATTCAACATATTCATCAGTGACATTGCGCAGGACCTAGAAGGCAGAATTTCCCTGTTTGCTGATGACACAAAGCTCTGTAACAGAGTAGACACACCAGAGGGTGTAGACAGAATGTGAAGGGACCTGCAGAAACTTGAAGAATGGTCAAGGGATTGGCAGCTGAAATTCAATGCAAAGAAGTGCAAGATAATGCATATGGGGCACAAAAACCTGGCACAATATATCAGTTGAGGGGTGAGGATATAGCATGCACCAAGCAGGAAAGGATCTTGGGGTTATCATCTCTGATGATGACCTCAAGGTAGGAAACAGTGTGACAAGGCAGCAGGTAAAGCAAATGGGATGCTGGGATGCACAGGCAGGGCATCACCAGCAGGAAAGGAGGTCATAATTCCACTATACAAGACACTAGTGGCGCCCACTTGGAGTGCAGTGTACAGTTCTGGAGACCTTACTTACGTAAGGACATAGACAGGGTAGAGAAGGTTCAGAGGAGGGCAACAAAGATGGTACATGGATTGCATCACAAGTCCTATGAGGACAGGTTGAAGGAATTGAATATGTACTCCCTGGAAGAGAAGAGGGGAGAGGGGATATGATAGAGGCATACAAGTTTCTTACAGGGAGGAACAGGAATACACTATTTTTAAGTGAAAAAGATGTTCCAGGACTAGAGGGCATGGGATGAAGTTGGAGGGAGGACGATTCAGAGGAAACGTGAGGAAGAATTTCTTCACAGAACGGTGGTGGACAAGTGGAACACCCTGCCAGAGGAAGTGGTGGTGGCTGAAACAATCACGGGATTTAAGAATGCATGGGATAGACATAAAGGAATTCTGGAGATCAGGGTTAAGGGGCAGCAGACATCTAGGAAAACATAAAGTAAACTTACAAGCTCAAATGGGCAGACTGGGTGGGCCGTAGGCCCATATCTGCCAACACTATATATGTATTTCTGACCATTCCTCCAACCTTGCCAAGTCCCTTCTCATCTTTTCCATGCCCCCTTGTGTATCAGCCCTGTTGCAGATCTTTGTGTCATCTGCAAAGAGGCATACTTTTCCTTCCAGTCCATCTGCCTTTCTACCTGCGCACCTTATCCCCCCATGAAGCCAGGCCGCACCTGCTAAAAGCCCTTGGTAGCAATAACCTCAGCAGCGACCCCCTCAATTCCAGGATCCTCCGCCTGGTCCTGGACATTGTCCAGTCCCCCTGATGGACCTACTCAGCCGGTCCCTATGGCTTGGACAGTTCCCCAGTGGGTGGAAAACTGCTGAAATCACTCCAATACACAAGAGCGGTGATCGTTCCTCCCCAGCAACTATCAGCCAATCTCCATCCTCCCCCCATTCTCCAAAGCCCTCGAAAAAGTGGTGTCTATCCAACTATCTGAGTACTTGGCTAAGTATGATATTATGTGTGGTTCCTCTATGGAGGCACCCGCAGTGGAGACCAAGGAGGATGCTGGGAACCTCCACAAAGGAGACCCACAGAAGGGTGGCAGGGGACCCCGCAGGGGAGGGAAACAACTCCTGGTGGGGGACACCATTGTTAGGAAGGTAGAACTGGGGGAGGAATGGGAGAGGGAGGTAAGGTGCCTGCCTGGCGCCATGGCTTGGAGGGACAGGGAGCAAATCCTCAGGATTGCAGGAGCAGCTGCACAGGAGAGGGAGCTAGATGTCATTGTCCACCTAGGGACAAATGACCTGGCTAAGAATGGGATTAGAGAAGTGCAGGAAGAGTTTGTGAAATTGGGGAGGGGCCTTAGACAAGTAGCACGCACGGTAACCTTCTCGGAGGTGCTGCCTGCTCATGGAGGGAGAGGCTAGGGTGTTCCGCACCATGGGATTCAATCAGTGGTTGAAAAACTGGTGGAGCTCAGGGATTTGGCTTCATTGGGGACTGGGGGTCCACCTGGAGTGATGCAAGCCTGTACTGGCATGATGGGCTGCATCTGTCCAGGAGGGGAACCATGATCCTAGGTGATAGGTTTAAATGCTTCATTGGCAAGCATTTAAACTAGCCAAGGAGGAGGCACTGGAAAAAGCAGGGAAATCAACCCCCAAAAAAAAAAAATCAGCGTAGTAAGTGCAGTAAACACCAAATATAGAGGTGTCGATAGGGAGAAGGGCAGGGTAAATGGAGAAAGTGACAAAGGCAAGAAGGACAGGGATGGGGCAAAAAGGAGTATGGCCATCAGGAAATGGAGGGTAATGAGTACCAATGCCCATAGTCTGGGCAACAAGCTCCCTGAGCTGGTGGCCTTGATGGAAGAGGGATGCCTGGATATCGTAGCAGTCACAGAAACATGGTACACAGAGAACCATGACTGGGATGTTAACATACCAGGGTACATAACCTACAGGAGAGACAGGCAAAGGAGAAGAGGGGGAGGAGTAGCTCTCTATGTAAAGGAAGAGATAAAAGCAACTGAACAAAAGAGTAAACAGGGAGGAGAGGAGGCACTGTGGGTCACCTTGGAGACTGGAAAGGGCACCACAGTCCGCATAGGGGTTGTGTACAGACCCCCATGTCAGGGGGAGGGAATGGACAAGGATATGATAGAAGGCATTCTTAGAATGGCAGAGAAAGGGGAGATACTGTTGATGGGAGACCTGAATATGACAGATGTTAACTGGAGCACATTTGCTGCAGCCACATCCAAGAGCAGGGCCATTCTTTATGCCCTACACGTGGCAGGCCTCAGACAGCTAGTTTTGGAACCCACTTGTGAGGGAGCAATCTTAGACCTCATACTGTCAATCGGGGGCAGTGTGAGGATCCCAGATCTAGAAGTGGGTTGCCATCTGGGAACAAGTGACCATCAAACAGTGTGGTTCACGTTAAACTCAGCTACAGAATCAAGCCATACAAAAGTGAGGGTACTGGACTTCAGGAGGGCTGACTTTGGCAAGATGGGAGAGTGCCTTAGAAAAGCACTAGCAAACAGGCTAGAAGGAGGTGTGGAGCAACAATGGGGAATCATCAAAACTGCCATCACAGAGGCAACAAGCCTATGTGTGAAGCAAATAAACAAATCAAAACGAAAGAAAAAGCCACTATGGTTCTCAAAAGAGGTGGCTGTGAAAGTCAGGAAGAAAAAGATAGCATTCCGGAAGTATAAGGAAACACAGAAGGAGAGGACAGAGAGGTGTACCAGTTAAGGCAGAAGGAAGCAGGGAGGGAAGTCAGAATAGCAAAGGCCCAAACTGAGGAAAAGATAGCCAACTCGGTTAAGAAAGGGGATGAAACCTTTTATAGGTACATCAGCGAGCGTAGAAAGACAAAGGGAGGGATAGTGAGGCTGAATAGAATGAACGGTGGTGGGCAGGAGGGGACAGTGAAAGCAGGGATACTGAACGAATATTTCTGCTCAGTATTCACAAAAGAGGAGGGGGAAGTACCTAATCCAGTTAACAGAAGCACTCTTGATAGGGGGGTCGATCCCAGTCCTTTCACAGAAGAAAGGGTTCTGCAAGAACTCCTAAAACTGAAGGTGGACAAAGCAATGGGGCCTGATGGAATTTACCCCAGAATTCTAAAAGAATTAAGGGGGAAGTAGTGAAACCACTGGCTACTCTTTTTAATAAATCATGGGAGGATGGTATGGTACCCGAGGACTGGAGGAAGGCGGATATGATTCCCCTTCACAAAGTGGGACCAAGACAGAGGCAGGAAACTACAGACCTGTCAGTCTGACCTCTGTGGTAGGGAAAGTGATGGAGTCACTTCTGAAGGAAAGAATAGTTGAGTACCTAGAGGCCAGTGGGGCACAGGACCCAAGGCAGCATGGGTTCTAGCGGAAGGTCATGTCAGACAAATCTAATAGATTTCTTTGACTGGGTGACCAAAGTAGTAGACCAGGGAGGGCTGTGGACATGGCCTGCCTAGACTTTAGCAAGGCATTTGGCACAGTCCCACACAAAGTTAATAGTCAAGTTAACCAGCCTGGGGTGGGTCCAGGCAGGTAGCCTGTAAAACATTGGCTGGACAACAGGACACAGAAGGTAATTGTAAATGGAGTCCACTCTGAAGAAAGAGGGTTACTAGTGGGGTACCACAGGGTTCAGTATTGGGTCCAGTCCTTTTTAATGTCTTCATAAGTGACATTGCAGAGGGACTGGAAGGAAAAGTAACCCTCTTTGCAGATGACACAAAGATCTGCAACAGGGTTGATACACAAGGAGGCGTGGAAAGGATGAGAAGGGACTTGGCAAGGTTGGAGGAATGGTCAGAAGTATGGCAGCTAGGATTCAATGCAAAGAAGTGCAAAATAATGCACCTGGGAAACAAGAACCCAGGGGAAGAATACACAATGGGGGGTGTAACAACAACAAAAAAGGAAAGGGACCTGGGGAGTAATCATATCAGATGACCTTAAGGTTAGCAAGCAATGTGAGAAGGCAGTAGGGAGGGCTGGGGGTATACTGGGATACATAGGGAGAGGCATCAGCAGCAGAAAACAGGAAGTTGTTATTCCTCTGTACAGACAGTTGGTGAGACCCCATCTGGAGTACTGTGTCCAGTTCTGGAGACCCCATCTCCGCAAGGACATAGACAGGATAGAGGCAGTCCAGAGGAGGGCAACTAAAATGGTGCAGGGTCTGCAAGAGAAGCCATATGAGGCAAGACTAAAGGAGCTTAATATGTATACCCTTGAGGAAAGATGGGAGAGGGGGGACACGATAGAAACTTTTAAGTACCTCAGTGGAATCAACAAAGTCCAAGAGGGTAGCATCTTTCAGAAAAAGAGACGTGCAAGAACAAGGGGACACAATTTAAAGATGGGGGGTGGCGGTTCAGGGGCAATGTGAGGAAGTATTATTTCACAGAGAGGGTAGTGGATGCATGGAACAGCCTTCCTGAGGAGGTTGTGGGGTCTAAAACTGTGGGAGAATTCAAGAATGCATGGGACAGACATAAGGCAATTCTTGTGGGGGGTAGGAAGAAATAGGCTGTTGGTTAACTAGGATCTGCGGCCTATCCTGTAGGTAGGGAAATGGGCAGACTAGATGGGCCAAGCGGTCCTTATCTGTTGTCAAAGTCTATGTTTCTATGTTTCTGTGTACCTGGAGCAGCACAGCTTCCGCCCAGGACACTACAACCACTGCTCTCCTGGAGTTCTCCCAATACCTACACTCTGCTTTCGACTCCGGCAACCTGGCTGGTGCAGTGTTCATTGACCCCTCCAAGGCTTTTGACACTGTCACCCCTTCCTACTCGACTCTCTCCACCAACTCGGTTTCTCTGCTGGTTCCCTTGCCTGGTTTTCCAGCTACCTCTCTGCTAGATCCCAGCGTGTAAAAAATCAACGGCTCCCGCTCCAGCATTCGACCCGTTAGCTCCGGGGTCCCACAGGGCTCAATCCTGGGTCCCATTCTCTTCAGTCTCTACCTGAACACTCTCCCCAGCTCCTGCAATAGCAAGATGCTCCTGTATGCAGACGATGCAGTTCTCTTTGCCTCACACCCAGATCCCTCCAATCATCCCTTCAACTCGCCTACAACCAAACAGAAAGGTGGTTTCTTGATCACAGACTGGTCCTAAACCTTAAGAAAACCAAATCAATGCTCTTCTCTCACCACCAAAATAAAGCTAGTAGTGCCCCCCTCCTGATTACCCCCAACTCTCAGCTCCCATTAGAGCAAGTGCCCACATACAAATACCTAGGCATCACTTTCGATACTGCCTGTACCTTCCACATCAACGCTCTTTTCTCCACCATAAACTCTCAGATTGGCCTACTTTACCACCATAGGGATTACCTGCCCCTCGCTGCCCATCACCTCCTCCGTCCTGTCCCTAATGAACTATGGCTTGCCCATCTATGCTGCAGCTGATAACACCACCCTCTTTAAAATCCTGCTCTCCATCAATAAGGCCTGTAGGCTCCTGACTGGAGCCTCCAGCCGCACCCACCCCTGCCTGCTCTATTCCTCCTCCAACCTGCTCAACTTGAGGAACGTCTGAAGTATCAGACCTGCCTTCTTGCTAAGAAATCCTGCTCGGACTCCCCCCACCCCGAGTCTCTGCCTCCTCTACCACGGTCATCCTCATCTGTTTCCACCTGCAGCTCTGTTAAAGCCACCTTCAAAGTGCCCAGAATCAAGACCTCCCTTGTCCAGAGGTCCTTCTTTTATCGAGCCCCTGCCTGGTTCAACTCCCTCCCTGCCTGCATCACCAACACTGCCAAACTTGGTCCCTTCAAAACCGCTCTCCGGAATCATCTCTTTAATGTCCTCTGCTGTAGGTGCAACTTGCCCTGCCCCCACCAATCCTACTACAGGACCTTTCTCTGCCTGGACTCCCTAATCTCGACAAGGTCCCTTGGACTGCCGACCCATCTTTCCCCTACCCCTTTTTACCTACCCCCTTAGGTTTATACAAGGATGTATTCTACTGCAACTCCAGAGAAATTGTTCATCTTTAATTGTTAATCTGTATTTTATACCAACATGTAACTAATTGTATTCTGTGTTCAATGTCTGCACCTGTAACGTTGTCCAATGTTGTATCTGCATAATGTTCTATTGTCTTGCCCTCCCTGCGATGAGGTGCCTTTGTAAATGAGTCCCTGACTCAAAGGTTGTAAATCTGACTTGTTCAAATAAATAAATGTAACTTATAAAGACGTTAAAAAGGACTGGACCCAGTACTGAACCCTTCGGTACCCCACTGGTAACACCCCTTTCTTCAGAGTGAACTCTGTTTACTATTACCTTCTGTGTCCTGTTGTTCAGCCAGTGTTTTACCCAGGCTACCACCCTGGGACCCACTCCCAGGCTGGCTAATTTGTTTATTAATCTTTTGTGTGGGACTGTGTCAAATGCCTTGCTAAAGTCTAGGTAGGCCATGTCCACAGCCCCTCCCTAGTCTACTATTTTGGTCACCCAGTCAAAGAAATCTATTAGATTCATCTGACATGACCTTCCCGCTGTGAATCTGTGCTGCCTTGGGTCCTGTGCCCCACTGGCCTCTAGGTACTCAACAATTCTTTTTTTTTTCTATTTTTTCCGCCTTCCCCTGCACTCCGCTTCTTCGACAGTGCCTGGCATCTGCCTCGGTTCTTTCCGTACCTGAAGCCCCGCGGCAGTCCCCCCATGTAGCCTTGGATTCCCCTCAGGCGGGACGAGGTGGGGTCCTGCACCCTGAACTACTGTGGCACTTCGGCGGGGCCGCCGCATAGGACAGGTAGGGGACCATTGAGATTTGTGCTGGCGCTCTGTCTACCTGGAGAGAAGGAGGTGTTTTTCCCTGTTTCCTGGATGTGCCATGTGCCCTGACGTCAAGGCAGGGCTCCACCGACGTCTGGCACGCCCGACCCTGCTGGAAATGGCCAAGCACTTGCTGTACCGCAGGCCTCCGCCTGGGGTCAGTCAAGCCCTGAACCTTGTTCCCCTCCCTCCCTGGAGAAGGCGAGCAGTCCACGGACGCTCAGCCTTCTCCCCCCAGCCGGCCCTCCTGCTCCCCAGGCTTGTTCCCAAACCTGGGTCACCAGCGTCGAGAGCGGTAGCGCTACTGCTGCGCTGGCGGGCCAACACTGGCTCAAAGGTTGTAAACTGATTCTTAAATAAATAAAATACTAAACAATTCTTTCCTTCAGAAATGAGTCCATCATTTGCCCTACCACAGAGGTGAAACTGACAGGTCTGTAGTTTTCTGCCTCTGTCTTGCTCCCACTTTTGTGAAGGGGAATCACATCTGCCCTCCTCCAGTCCCACACCATCCTCCCATGATTTGTTGAAAAGGGAAGTCAGTGGTGTCACTAGTTCTCCCCTTAATTTGTTTAGAATTCTGGGGTGAATCCCGTCAGGCCCCATTGCTTTGTCCACCTTCAGTTTTAGGAGTTCTTTCAGAACCCTTTCTTCTGTGAAAGGACTGGGATCGACCCCCCCCCATCCAGATTGCTTCTGTTGACTGGATTAGGTACCTCCCCCCCACTCCTCCTCTTTTGTGAATACTGAGCAGAAGTATTCATTCATTATCCCTGCCTTTTCACTGTCCCTCTCTGCTCACCCACCGTCCATTCTGTTCAGCCTCACTATCCCTCCCTTTGTCTTTCTACGCTCCCTAATGTACGTATAAAAGGATTTATCCCCCTTCTTAACTGAATTGGCTGTCTTTTCCTCAGTTTGGGCCTTTGCTATTCTGACTGTCTTTCCTGCTTCCTTCTGCCTTAACTGGTACAGTTCTCTATCCTACTCCTTCTGTGTTTCCTTATACTTCCTAAATGCTATCTTCTTCTCCATAACCTTTCCCGCCACTTCTTTTGAGAACCATAGTGGCTTTTTTTTTATTTTGATTTGTTTATTTGCTTCACACACAGGCTTGTTGCCTCTGTGATGGTAGTTTTGATGTTTCCCCATTGTTGCTCTACACCTCCTTCTTGCCTGTTTGCTAGTGTTTTTTTAAGGCACTCTTCCATTTTGTCAAAGTCAGCCCTCCTGAAGTCCAGTGCCCTCATTGTTGTATGGCTTGACTCTGCAGCTGAGTTGATCATGAACCATACTGGTGGTCACTTGTTCCCAGATGGCTACCCACTCCTAGATCTGAGATCCTCTCACTGTCCCCATTTGAGAGTACAAGGTCTAAGACTGCTCCCTCCCGAGTGGGTTCCAACACTATCTGTCTGAGGCATGCCCCCTGTAGTGCATCGAGAATGGCCTTGCTCTTTGATGTGGCTGCAGCAAAGGTGATATAGTTAACATCTGGCATATTCAGGTCCCCCATCAGTAGTATCTCCCCTTTCTCTGCCATCCTAAGGATGCCTTCCATTATATCCTTGTCCATTCCCTCTCCCTGAGATGGGGGTCTGTATATAACCCCTGTGCAGATTGTGGTGCCATTTCCAGTCTCTAAGGTGACCCGCAGTGCCTCCTCTCCTCCCTGTTTACTTTTTTGTTCCGTTGCTTTTATCCATTCCCTTACATAGGGAGCTACTCCTCCCCCTCTTCTACCTTCCCTGTCACTCCTGTAGGTTGTGTACCCTGGTATGTCAACATCCCAGTCATGGTTCTCTGTGTACCATGTTTCTGTTACTGCCACGATATACAGGCATCCCTCTTTCATCAAGACCACCAGTTCAGGGAGCTTGTTGCCCAGACTATGGCATTGCTACCCATTACCCTCCATTTCTTGATGGCCTTACCCCTTTTTGTCCCATTCCTGTCCTTATTGCCTTTGTTTCCTCCATCTACCCCTGCCCTTCTCCCTATCGACGTCTCTATTTTGGTGTTTACCTCACTAGCTACCTTGATTTTTTTTTGGGGGGGGGGCTAGGAATTCCCTGCTCCTTTCCAGTGCCTCCCCCTTGGCTAGTTTAAATGCTTGACAATGAAGCATTTAAACCTATCACCTAGGATCCTGGTTCCCCTCCTGGACAGATGCAGACCATCATGCCAGTATAGGCCTGCATCACTCCAGGTGGACCCCAGTCCCCAATGAAGCCAACCCCCTGAGCTCTGCACCAGTTTTTCAACCACTGATTGAATCTTATGGTGTGGAGCACCCTAGTCTCACCCATGCCACAGACAGGCAGTATCTCCGAGAAGATTACCGTGCATGCTACTTGTCTAAGACTTGAACCACTTGACCCCGAAAGCTGCTGAGCGAATGCTCACAGCGCCAGTCTGACCGCTCTGAGCTCCAGCAGGTTGATATGGTATCAGGATTCGTCGGGGGTCTAGAACCCATGGGCTCTGTTCTCCATGTGGGCTCCCCAGCCCGTGAGAAAGGCATCGGTCATGAGGATGACCATCAGCTCGGGGCAGACGAATGGGATCCCTTCCTGCAGATGATCCAGGATGGTCCACCACTGGAGAGCGTACATGATCAGCTGGTCAAAATGACCTTGGCACTGAGTCCACTGGATGACCAGCTCCCATCAAAGGGGGCACATATGTCACCAGGCCCATCGGACCACGGTGGTGCAGGCTGCTATGTACCCCAGAAGGCACAGAAAGTCCCTGGCAGGGCGTAAGTGTCCAAGCAGAAATGATTGGGCGAAGGAGGAGAGAACCTCTGCTCTGTCTGCCGGGAGCCGGGCTCTGGCTCAGCAGGAGTCGAGCTCTGCCCCAATGAAGCATATAACCTGTGAAGGCACGAGCTCCGACTTGGCCTCGTTGATCAGGAGGCCAAGTTGAGTGCAGGTTTGGAGGGCCAGATCCATGGACCGCTCCCCCTCTTGCTGGGTGGAACCCGCTAAGAGACGATCATCGAGATAGGGGCAGATTCTGACCCCTCGACGCCTGAGGTGGGCTGCCACCACTGCAATGCATTTGGTGAAGACCCATGGAGCCGATGACAGGCTGAATGGTAAGGGTCGGAACTTGTATAGGGTTCCTTCTGCTCTGAAGCGGAGGAACCGCTGATGAGACGGATGGATTGGGACATGAAAAAACGCGTCCTAGAGATCCAGTGAGCAGAACCACATGTTCTGCTCCAGGGATGGTATGATCTGGGACAGAATTACGATCTTGAAGGTGCATGGCCTGAGAAACTGGCTCAGGCTGTGCAGATCTAGAATGGGGTACCAGCCACCCGTCCGCTTCGGGACCAGGAAGTACCTGGAAACAAACCGTGGGTTGAGTGGAGGATCTATCACTTGGGCCACTACCTCCTTGAGGAGGAGTTGGGCTGTGTCATCTCTCAGAGCCGACCGAGTGTGGACTGATATCCTTTCCTGGCGTGGGGTCGGCTGGAAGGGTACTGCTTGAACTGTAGAGGCAGACCCTGGCTGACCACTTCTAAGACCCTCCTGTCCATGGTTACAGCGGACTAGGCAGAAAGAAAGTGTCAGAACTGGCCCCCCAAGGGAGGACCCAGAGCTGGTGTGACGGGAATAGGGGTGGCAGCCCCTATCCCGTCACTGGGCAGGCTTGGAGGAAGAGGGTCCAGATTGGAAGCCACCTGCACTACGACCTTCTCTGCGGGCCGCTGTAGGTACGTACTTGGGCTGAGGGCACCAAGTCTGTGCCTGCTGTTGCTGCCCACCCTGGAAGGAGGGCTGCTTGGCTGTAGAAGCAGGGTGCCGAAATGGCTTCTTCTTCTGTTTGTTGGTGCCAGGGGCGTTTTTCTGAGCAGAAGTAGCTGAGTCCAAGGTGGCATTGGACTACTCAATTCGCTGAAGGTGACCATCCCCCCTGGGCTGAAGAGATCGGTGCCCAGGAATGGAACATCAGTGAGTTTGTGCTGGGTATCTACTGTGAAGGTGGAAAGTCTCATCCAAGCCTTGTGGCGCATGGTGACTGCTGCTGCCACCGACCAGGTGCATGAGTCCCCGAGGTCCAGGGCCGTCTGAAGTTGCTGCTTAGTAACAGCCCGGCCCTGCTTGACCGTAGTCTGAAGATCTGCGGGGAGGTGCAGGAGAACCTTATCCAAGGAGCCCAGCAGGGCATGAGAGAAGTGCGCCATGATGATGGCCAAGATTGCCTGTCAGAGGCTTAGTGAGGAGACGGCATAACCCTTCCTGGCAGAGTGGTCCAATTTTTTTGACTCCTTATCTGGAGGTCTATCAGTACTGGCAGAACTGCCTGTGTGTCTGAACACAGAAGCAGTCACCAACCGCTCCGCCGAAGGGTGTTCTGTGAACCCCGAGAGAGACCCAGTGGGCACCGCATACTTGCAAGCCATCTGGACGGACAGCATTGGGTGGGAGGCAGGGTGCTGTCAAAGCTCCAAAGCCAGACCAGCAATGGCCTCAGTCACTGGGAAGGCTTCCATAGGGGTATCCCCTTGTCTTAAGAATGTCTGTAAAAGAGACTTCCGGTGACGTCACGGCAGCGTTAACAACCTGAGAGCTGAGCTCCCCTCCCGCTAGAACTTCAAATTATCTTAAACTACAGAAAAACAGCAAATAAAACCACAAAATGCCACCTGGAGGTGTTAAACACGATAAAGGAGACAAGGGGCATATCAAAGTAGCAGCTAAAAAGGCAGATGGGGCTGGATTGCTGGAGAACCGACTGGCCTGAAGCAGGAGCTCCTCGATTACAAGCCAGCATGGCTCAGGCTATGATACGGAAGGTGAAACGGAGATCTTGTCACGCTCCCGCTTTGAACAACTGCTACAAGAGATTCAAGACTCCCGGTCAGAGAATAAAAGAGAGCTTTCGGAATTAAACGAGAAGCTGAGCAAGATGGAGCAATGTATAGAGGGGGCAGAGGAGAGAATCGCACAAGTTGAGACAGCCAGAGATACTCTGGTGCAGGCAGTAGGCTCTCCCGTTCATCACATCCTAGCCTTACAAGCGAAATGTACTGACCTAGAGGCAAGATCCAGGAGAGATAATCTCCAATTGTATGGGTTGGCTGAGGGTGTGGAGATTCAACCAATGGCACTGTTTATTGAAGACCTGCTAAGGGATGTTCTGGAGCTACCGGGGGATTACCAGATGATGGTGGAGAGGGCACACAGATCCCTGATAACAAAACCTACAGAGCCATCCGCTAGGCCTCGTTCTATCATAATTAAATTTGCAAGCTTTCGTGTGAAGGAGGATATACTGAAAAGGGCCCGGCAGAAGAAAAAACTTAAGTACTTAGACTCTCGACTTACATTAGATAAGGACTATCCCCCGAAATTCAACAGGCCAGACAACGATGGGTGCCCTACTTTAAGTTGTGCAGAGAGCTTCAACTCCGTTTTCAAACACCCTTTCCAGCGAAATTCAGAGTTTTCTGGGCGGAAGGCCTGAAAGTATATAATACACTGGAAGAGTTAAAAGCTCTGAGGGGAAAAGGTATCCAGATACCCCACCAAGAGCAGGAGCGCACTAAATGAAAGCAGATGGAACCGATGGATTGGCACTGGGTTGTAGGAGGGAAGAGGAAAGCTGGGACATCTCTGGAGGCAGCGCGGTCATTGCTGGAGAAACTTGTTGGAGGAAAACTACTAAACGGGGAATCTAGTCTGCAGCAATCCACCAGCAGCTTCTGAGGGCTGAAATATAAGTATGGACAAGATCTTGTACTTTCTGTGTCGATTGAGCTCCCTGCTTTGCAGGGAACCTACGCATTGGAGACACTAGAGGTTAGAGGGAGCTGAGCTGTATGCGAGGCCTATATGGGAATCGGGAATAGCGGGTTGGCCTCTGAAAATAAATAAAGGACGATGGACTTGAGACTGAACTGATTAATAGTAAGCCAGATTATCTCTGTATGTTCATTTGGGTTCTACATTATATATTAATATGTGGCTTAGCCCCTACCGGGTATTTCGATTACCTGAGGCTCTTAAATGATCACAGGGCTCCTAGGTTACGGCAACATGGACCTACTGAGGTTGGGGGTTGAAAGCTGGGCCTACGTATGATTTCAGATGTGATATATATGAGAGGCTGTGATCAGAAATTGGTATTAACTGGAGGTGCGGTTCGGGGGGGGGGGAGAGAAAGAAAGCTCTTAATAATAAGATTCTGTTGGGTGGAAGGACACTGCCGTGATGTTTACTTTTAACCACAAACGGGCCTAGACAGTTACAAGACCCCAGAGGGGGGCTCCATTCATTTGGGGCTATTTTTGTCCTCCTCATCTCCATTCCCCAATGGAAGGTCTGGGGAAAGGAGAAAAGAGATCTGCATCATCAGATTTCCTACCTTGGAAGCCTAATATAGTTTGTAAAATAGTTATACTTAGTGCCCTGTTGGCAATGGTTATTTGGTTTTTGAAGGGTCTCACGGAAAGGGACTATGTTCATGGTATGATGTCGCTGGCTTAGGGGGGCAATAATGAAACTGGTCTTGAAGGTGATACGAAAGTATAACAATAGATAGAGATAGGAAACTTTATTCTTATAATGTCCACAGGTTACCCAGCCCAGTGAAGAGTGCAAAAGTGCTCAGCTTCCTGAGGAAGAAAGCTGTAGATTTTATATTTTTACAAGAGACTCATTTGTCTCCACAAGAACATGTGAAGTTGGGTTCAATGGGATTTGGTTGTAGTGCCATGGCTTCATATAAGAACGGACTTAGGAGGGGGGTGGCAATCTTGATCCCCAAGGGTACTCCGTATATAAAAACGGGGGAGCTGGTGGACAGAGAGGGGAGATATGTACTTATGAGGGGCACTTTTCTAGGTAAGCCACTGACCCTTACCTTGGTGTATTTTCCCCCGGCTCACGGACAGCAACATATCTAAACTTCTTGACCATCTTACAGGAGTGGGCACAGGGAGAGGTAATTTTGGGAGGGGACTTAAATCTCATTTTCAATCCGGCATTGGACTCTACCACACAAGCACAAAAAAAAAAAAAGAGCAAGGCATAGCCAAAAAGATGAAAAGGTTGGTAACTGAACTGGGGTACATGGATATCTGGCGCCAGCTAGGGGGGAAAAAGAAGGAATACACTTTTTACTCAAAGGTATACCAAGTATATACAAGACCGGATTACTTCATGGTTCCCAAGGAAATGGTAGGTCGGGTCAGGGAGGTCTCGGTTGGGGAATTCTTGCTCTCTGATCATGCCCCGATTTTTATGTCGGTTTCATTTGGGGAGTTTAGAAGGTCTACCTTTTGGAGTTTGAACCTGTCGTTGTGGCAGGATAAGGAGGTGGTGGAATCTATCACTTGAACACTGGAGCAAACACGGGTGGAAAATGATCTCCCAGGGACCTCCCCGGCTGTGTTATGGGATACTATAAAGGCAGTTATAAGGGGAGATTTTATAAAATGATCAAGCAACAGGGAAAGAGAGGTTAAGAAGGCTGAGCTAATATCACAAATAGGACAGTGTGAGGCCCAGCAAAAGATTAAAATAAACAAAGATAGGACCAAATTATTGAAACAACTTAAGGCTAAATTAATGAATATTCTTGATTATGGGGTAGAGCAGAAGCTTCTGTTTCTTAAACAGAAATACTACGAAGGAGGACCTAGGTCTTTGAGATTGCTGGCAGTTAGACTCAGGGTCCAGAGAAGTAAGGCTACCATACAGGCAATACAACACACCTTGGACAACTGTGTTGCTAAGGAAACTAATTCCATAGCGGAATCATTTAGGGCTTATTATTCCAACCTTTATAAGCAAGGTGCTCAGCCATCGAGTGCTCAGATCAAAGAATTCTTAGGGAAGCTAGATCTCCCTTCAGTCTCTGAGGAGCAGGCGACTTGGTTGAGTAGACTGATTGAAGATGGGGAGGTGCTTGGGGCTATTAAGAACATCAAAACCCTCAAGTGTCCAGGGACCGATGGATTGCCTGGGGAGTTTTATAAACAATTTTGGTGGGAAGGTCTCCCCATTGTTGGGGAAATTATTTCCGTTCCTACAGGGAGAAGACAGTGAGACCCCCTTCCCACACCTTCCTGGTCCCAGGCAATAATCTCAGTGATACCCAAACTGGGAAAAGATCCTGTGTTGCGTTCCTCCTACCATCCCATTTCAATTTTAAATATTGACTACAAATTAATGACCTCGATTTTGACCAAGAGACTACAAACATTGGTACCCCAGATAATTGACCTTGAACAAACAGGTTTTATTCCGGGCTGACAGGCTCAGGATAATTTGAGGAAAACATCCCTTCTAATTGATCACATAGTCAGTTCCAAAAAATCGGCTTTATCGGTTAGCATTGATGCAGAAAAAGCTTTTGATAAAGTGTCCTGGAGGTTTCTGGAGGAGGTCCTTGCCTCTTGTGGGTTGGGAGGGGCTTTTCAGACCCTGATAGCCAAAATCTACAAATCCCATACAGCATACATAAGAGTGAATGGTCATCATACTAGGGGGTTCGGTTTGGAGAGGGGGACAAGGCAGGGGTGCCCCCTGTCTCTCCTCCTCTTTGCTCTCTACAGTGAACCCTTGGCTCAGAGCATTAGGAAGGATGAGAGGATAAGGGGGGGTAGAATTGGCGGGTTGTCAGTATAGGATATCTCTTTACGCAGATGACGTCCTCCTTTACCTGGAAGACCCAGACACATCCCTCAGAAGGGTAATGGACAGGTTGGCTCAGTTTTCTGAAATGGCAGGCTATTTGTTGAACACTGCTAAAATAGAGGTCTTGAGGTTTAGATATGTTCCCATCCAGGAAATTAAGGAAGCCTTTCCTATGAGATGGGATCTCACGCAAATGAAATATTTGGGGATCATTATTAGCAACTCCCCTGCACAACTAAAAAATTTGAACTTCTCTCCCATGGTACAGCAGTTAAAAAATGATTTCAAAAGATGGGGTTTACTGCCTCTTTCACTTCATAATAGGGTGATGGCTGTAAAGATGAATGTTTTGCCAAGATTTTTGTATTTGTTTCAAGGCACCACCTGCTTGGTGACCAGAAAAGATTTGGAAACATGGCAGAGAATGCTAATGAATTTTATCTGGGCAAACAGAAGACCAAGAGTAAGGCAACACACTTTATTTCTTCAAAGGAGGAGAGGATTAGAGTTCCATGGCTCGAGGGTTACTTGGAGGCCACACATCTGAGAACAGCTCTGTTGTGGGGGCATACCTCATATAGTGCTATATGGAAGGAGACAGAGTTGGCTGCATTTCCCTCCCCCCTTGCCAGCAGTACTGTTCCATCCTGCGGACCTCATAACAACACGAGAGGAGATCTGTTCCACAACTCGGACAACGTGGGAAGGGTGGAAAAGGGGTACCGGGAGGGAAATGAAACATGGGGGTCATTGGAGATACTCCCTGGTGGGTGATAGATTCTTCATTTGGCCCAGTACAATGGGACACTTGGTTTTTAGAAAGAGCTCGTAGAGGGTTACAGGCACCATGGCAGTTATTAGAGGGAGGGGGATTACTATCCTGTGAGGTAGCACAGAGAGTTTTCAGTCTGTCCCCCAGAGATAGAATGCATTACTGCCAAATTACTAGCTTTATTAGTAAAAAACTTAAGCTGGAGCGTAGAACAGGTTTTGGGGGGACTGTGGAATATATCTTTGAGGACATTTGGAAAGCTGAACATCCCACAGAGGTTATTTCTCAACTATATAAGAGGAATATTAAACACATTAAAGTAGGTACGAGTTATATTAAAATGGCTTGGGAACAAGAAATGGGCCTATCTATTCCCGAAGGAGCTTGGGAAAAGACTTGGGGTAACATCTGGAGGATTTCCTCTTCCCCCACCTGGAAGGAGTTTATGTGGAAAGTAAGGGTTAGATACTTCAGGGTACCAGTGGTGGTCTCTAGACAACATTAAGGGGTCTTCCCCAGAATGCTGGAGGAAGTGCGGAGTGGACAGAGCCACCCATGAACACATCTTTTGGTCTTGCTCCATTATCACTCCATTTTGGTCAATGTTGACCACGTCGCTTAAGCAGATCTTCCAGATTCAAGGACAACTGGGTCCTCAGAGTCTTCTACTGGGAGAACTTCCAGCAGAAATTAAAGGGAGGGATGCCAAATATTTATGGCAAATTTTAATAGTAGCAGCTTTAAAGTCTATAACAAGGCGATGGTTGCAGCCTCTTCCCCCAACAAAGGAAGATTGGTTGGAAATGGTGGGGCAAGTTCAGAGGAGGGATGAATTAACATTTAAGATCCAGAGGAGAACTGCAATTTATGTGAATTGCTGGACCCGTTGGACTATTTGGGTAGGGCAGGCTACAGTTTTAGCCTTAATGAGAACAAACAGGCCTTCTCTTTCTAGGGCCAGGTTCCCCTTTTTTTTTTTTTACCTCCATTTTTTATTTTTATCTTTCTCTTCCTTTAATCCCAGAGGACTTAGATGGGCTGGGGAGGTGGGTCCTCACGGGGTCGGGCAAAGCTGAGTGGCCCGGGCTGTGAGGATTGCCTTTACCTCCTAATAAGTAACATGGTAATGGTACAAAGTACCTCATGTTAACTTCTGGGTTGGATATTCAGGGGGATTACCAGAACTTTCACACATTAGAAAGGGTTATAATAATTAAGTGAGATATGTAGAGACAAGAGACCCTATGTATGTATATGTTTATTATATTTAGTTTGTTATATCTATCTTCCTGTGATTTTAGCTACTTGTCTAATAAGGGGAATAGCTATGGTTATAAAAAACTGTAAGGATGGATACGGTAAATCTCAGGTGGCTGAAATTAAGAGGATCTATACTGTTATCTGAAGTACTGTATATGGATGTAATAAGCAACTCAAGCCGTAAAGTAAAATGTAAGAACTAAACCAATAAATGAAGTATAAAAAAAAAAAAGAATGTCTATAAGAGGGTACTCTGCCTGTTTCTGGACAGGCTTCAGGGGTATCCCCATGGATTCGGAGATGAGGCAGATAATCCCCAGAAAGGATGAAGGACCTTTCTCCTACAACAGACTGCCCACCGACTCATCGTCAAGCGGATGAGAGTGTAGGTCGGAGTCGTCAGAATCCGAAGTATCTGGATAAATAGGCTAGCCACCAAAGTACCCTTCCACATGCCCGGGGAGGTGAGCCATGAGTTTGACCAAAATCCTGCCGGGAAAACCTGGAACAGTCCGAGCTTCCTTCGAAGATGCCCCTCCCATGGGCTGTTTAGGCGGTGGCTCCACCGCTGTCGGTGGAGAGGTTGATTCTGGCTGAACCGGAGTGGGTTCTACTGGCTCTGCGGGCAGTGGAACTGAGCTGATCGGTTTTGATGGAGCTGGCTTCAGCCTAGAAGGCGTAAGCCAAGTAATGGCTGGTGTGGAAGCCGTAGCAGGTTTCTGGCTAGACAAGATCAGCTGTTGCCACATGAGATCTTCGTAGCATCGACGGAGTTTCTGTCGAAGCCTCTCCTCATCCGAGGAGGATGAAGATGAATGTCAGCATCTCTTTTTCTTTGAGCGCTTATGCGCCTTTCTCGACCTATCAGTTGAGAGGGTCCAAGACCTTGATCAGGCTGGCCAACCGGGCCGCTCGGGAGACACTGGTGATTTTCCCAGATCAGGGACTGTTTCCTCGATGGTATTACCAGTGGGCCGGGTCTCCTCATCGGGAAGAGGCAGGACTGGAGTCCTGGTAAGTGAGTTGTCAGCCTCATCGGGTGACAACAGATCGACTGGGTTGAGAGTGGTCTCCACCAAATCGTCGATCGAGACTTCGACTGGCTGACCAGTTGGCAAAGCCGAAAAGCCAGCGGCCAAAGTAGCAGTCTCGACCAAAGTTGAGACTGGAGATCTCTGGGACTGAGATCGCTGTCAATCCCAAGAATGTTTTCACCGAGACAAAGAATCTCTCAGTTCCTTGTCCTTTTACAGAACCGGGAGATATGCGCGCCCAAAAGTCCCTCGCCGTAACTGGGGAGAGACTGCCACATCTCTCGAAAGGAGCCCGAAAAGGTGGAGCCCAGCTTGAGTGGAACAAAAATCGGCTGAGAGGAGAGCTTCATGGCCCACGCCGCCTCTTCCTCGAAGGCTTGCATTTGCTCTAACTGCTCGGCAGACCCCACAGCCGCAGAGACCACCCTCCAGGCCTCCTTCGATTTCACTGGTGGATTCCGTTCTTTGAACCTGCCCAGCTTGAGTCGTGCGAGACAATCGTCGAGAACGTTCAGGTGAAAAGCGAGACAAATCTCGCAGGCCTGAATGTCATGGCCGACACTGAAACAGTAGATGCATGAGGTATGCGGGTCTGTGCGCAACATTTTCTGGCTGCATGGGCACCGGTGGAAGATTTATCTTCCATGATCGAGAAACAATGATCGCAGTCGCTAGCTTGAACGAGCCCAATCTTCAAAGAATCCGAAATAAACGAAGCCAAGGCCTACAGAATGTGGGAGCGGTGAGGAGGCAACCTGAATCTTCCAGTGGAAAGGAAGATCTGGCATCATGGGGCAGAGACGAGGGTTATACTGCCTGGGTGGGTGGGAGGAGCCAGCTTTAAGACCTTTCGGCAAGAATTAAAGGGGAAAGGGACATGCCAAGAAGTGTAGATGAACAACATATCCATGTCGCTAGAACTGGGCAGTTTTGCATTGAGTGGGGACGCGAAGAGGTCTAACTCGGGGCCACCCTATCTGTTGAAGAGATCTGTGACTGATTGAAGGAGTTCCCACTCGTGGGCTTTGGACCAAGAGCAACTCAGGTCATTAGCCAAAGTGTTTTGAACCCTTGGAACATGTACTGCAGAGAGTTCCAGCTGATGCTCAATAGCCCAGTACCATGCTCTCATGGCTTCCCTGCAGAGAGGATACGAGTGAGTTCCCCCCTGCTTGTTGATGTAAAATAATACTGACATGTTGTCCATCTGGATGAGTAGGAGGCCTGGGATGAGATCTTTCTGCAGAGCTTGCATGGCATACAGGATTGCCCTCATCTCTAAGACGATGTGGAGAGATTTTTCCACTGCAAACCATGCACCTCGAGTCCGGTGGTCTGCCACGTGGGCTCCCCAGCCCATGGCTGAGGCATCTGTGGTCAGAGACTGAAGAGGGGCGACCTCTGGAAGGGCATACCCTCAGAGAGGTTGGACAGGAGCAGCCACCATTGAAGACTCTGATGGACTGATTCTGAGACCGAGAACAATTGGTCTAGGTCATCCATGTGCTAGTCCCATTGGACCCTCAAGTTCCACTGAAGCATCCTCATATGAAGGCATGCCAGTGGTATGGCAGCGATGGCCACTGCCATGTGACCCAGTAGCCCGAGGATCATTCTGGCCAGTACCAGCCGGGTGGAGAAGACCTCTCGAGCATAAGCTTAAAGATAATCTGCCCTGTCCTCCGGAATGAAGACTGTCCCTTGGACAGTGTTCAGAAGAGCTGCTATGAACTAAAGTCTCTGGCTTGGCCAGCGGGAGGACTTCGGAAGGTTCAGAGTGATTCCTAAGTCTCTGAATAGGGTAAAGGTGTCTTCTATGGTCTGGAGCAATCTTTCCTTGGAAGGGGCTGAGAGGAGACAATCGTCCATGTACGGGAAGACATAGTGGCCTTTTCTCCTTAAGGTAAGGACTCGAGGTGCCGAAGACAGGCCTAACGACAGAGACCGGAACTGGTAGTGGTCCCCTGGAAAAGGAAGCGCAGGAACCTTCAACGGGGCTTTGTGATCAGGATGTGAAGGCAAGCATCCTGCATGTCCAGCAAGGACAGCCAGTCTCCTTGGTGAAGGAGAGGAATGAGGCCCGGAAGAGTCACCATCCTGAACCGCTTGTATTCCATGAATTTGTTCAGGTTGCTGAGGTCCAAGATGGGGCACAGATCCCCGGTTTTCTTGGGAACCAAGAAAAGTGGGAATGGTATCCCCTTCCTCTCTGACAGGCTGGCACCGTCTCGATAGCTCACTTGCCCAGCAGAGCCTGAATTTCCTCTTGAATGAGAGTTGCATGGGATGGGAGTGGAGGATTGTCTGGAGGAACCTCCAGGAGCTCTATGGTGTGTCCTTGTTGAATCAGTTGCAGGATCCATTGATTGGTTGTGATACTGCTCCAACCCTCTAGATAGAGGGAGAAGTGACCCCCACTGCCTCTCCCAGGGTTTTGGCTGGGATGGGGGGGGGTCAGGCAGTGGTGTCCGGGGTAGGCAGAGCCACCTGGGAGGACTTGGCGGCACTGGGAGCAGAACCTCCAGGATTTTGAGAGGAGGCCTTATGCTTGAAGGCTCCTCACTGCTGCTGACCTCGGGGTTGCTGTTCAGAGGAGCCCTGAAAGGACTGGTGCCTAAAGGGCTCCTGATTGGACCAGCACATAGTGTGTACGGACCGAATGGCCTTCCCCGAGTCCTGAAGACGGGTGATAATCCTCTCAAACTCCTCTCCAGAAAGGACAGAGCCCTTGCACGGGGCATCCATGATGCTGGCTTGCACATCCTGGGTAAAACCAGAGACCCAGAGCCAGGAGTGCCTTTCTGATGCAGACCCCGGTGGCTGCAGCCCGAGCTGCTGTATCTGCTGAGTCATAGGAGGACCACAGCACGTGGGTGCCAATGTCCGATCCGGACTTCAAGAGGTTAAGGAGCCCTGCCTTCTGGGTGACATCAGGAAGGGCTTGAGTGAGCTCGATGCCCTGCTTCCAAAGGGCATTCTGGTACTATCCCATGTCAGTAAGGAAATAAGAAGGTAGAATTCCTGTCCAGGGAGATTGCAGTTGCTCGGAATCGACCGGCTCAGCTGTTTCGGACTGTAGACAGACTGTGCAACCCAGCCTGTCTGCAAGTTCAAAAAGCTTTTTCGCAGTTAGAGTGCCAGGAGCTCGCTTGTTACTTTGCAACTAAAGTGGCCGACTTCAGGGCAGACTTGTGTCCAGCAATCTCTAAGGGTGACGTCGTAGAACAGTGTGAGTTCACAATACCTCAATTCTCTTGGAGTTCCTTTTGCCGACCTCAGTTCATGGATATTATGAGGATCATCCATAGTGTGCGTCCCACAAGCTGTGGTTTGGACCCTGGACCGACTTCCGTAATTTTGGGTTGTTCTGAGATCATCAGTCCAATCCTGGTGCAAATAGTCTGGTGCTCCTTAGAGTCAGGTGAGTTTCCTAACTCCCTGAAAGAGGCGGTGGTGACACCTCTTTTGAAGAAAGCCACCTTGGACCCAGACTGTTTCTCAAAGTACAGACCTATCTCTAACCTTCCCTTTATCGGGAAGGTTATTGAGAAGGTAGTGGCAGCCCAATTGGAGGACCATTTAACCATCCATAATATCTACGAATCCTTCCAATCTGGTTTTCGTAAAAGACACAGCACTGAGACTGCGCTGGTTCAAGTGCTTAATGATCTTCTGAGGGTGAGGGATCAGAAGAGACGCTCCATTCTAGTTCTCCTTCATCTCTCATCAGGTTTTGACACTGTGGATCACCTGGTGGTGTTAGCACACCTGAGGCTAATTTGTGGAATATTGGGAACTGTTCTACAATGGTTCACTTCATTCCTCACTGGGAGATCACAGAGAGTTGTGTCGGGGGTCTATTCCTCCGGCCCAACTTCTTTGTTGTGTGGGGTGCCTCAGGGTTCTGTGCTGTCACCCATGTTATTCGCAGTGTACATGCTGCCCCTCGGAGACATTATAAGACGGTATGGGCTGAGGTTTCACTGCTATGCAGATGATACCCAGCTATACCTGTCTTTTGCACCCGACCAGGATGGCGCTCTCTCGGTGTTTAGTAATTGTCTGGAAGAAATCCAAGGTTGGATGGATTCTAGTTGGTTAAAGTTGAACTCAGAGAAGACAGCGGTTTTGGTGGTGGACCTGGGTGGTCAGATAAGAGAGGTCGCATGATGGCTCGCCCTCTGGAATCTTTCTTGGCGGCATGTCACTTCCGACCTCTGAACAGGTGCGTAGCCTTGGGATTGTCTTAGATGACAGGCTGACCTTACAATCTCAAGTGTTGGCCGTTGTCAAGACTTCCTTTTACCATCTTAGGAATATTGCCAGGGTGAGGCACCTTGTTCCGTCTGACTCTTTGCCAACGTTGGTCCACGCCTTTGTGTCCTCGTGCTTGGACTACTGCAACACCCTTTACTTTGGGCTTTCTGGGGCTTGAAATCAGTCGCCTACAGCTGGTGCAGAACGCTGCAGCTCGGGTTTTGACTGGGACATGGAGGTCCTGTCATGTTACCCCGGTGCTGCGCAAACTGCACTGGCTTCCTGTACGGTGGCGGATCACCTTTAAAGTCATTTTATTGACTTTTAAAGCCCTTCACAATCAGGGTCCGACCTATCTGAAAGATCTGGTGCCTTACTGCTCCCGCCGATCGCTCCGCTCGGCCGACGAGGGGTTGTTAGAGATTCCAAGAGTGAGTTTAAAATCCTCTGGCAGCAGAGCATTTTCATATGCTGCACCCACTCTTTGGAATTCTCTACCACGCCGGTTAAAGGAGTGCACCTCCATGGAGGTATTTAAGAAGAATTTAAAAACGTACCTATGGCAAATGGCCTTTTTAGAGGATTCGGTAATTTGAATTGAAATACTGTGATATGATTTTATGGAATATTTGATTTTTTGACTTAAAATCATTTCATGGCAACATCAAATATTAATTCATATGTTTTATTAATTGGCATTTGATGTTTGGTTTTAATATGTTCAGCGTCTTGATACACTGAAAGGCGTTATATAAATAAAATTATTATTAAATTGAGGGAGCGTATGGTATAAGTGGCAGAGGAATACACCTTCCTATCAAGGTGGCCCATCTGCTTAGACTCCTTGGCTGGAGGCTGAGTAACTAAGGTGTCTGGGTTTCTTCGACCTGTCATGGGCAGCCGTGATCACCATGGAGTCCGCCAGGGGTTGTTCACCCAGCAAGGGTTCCTCACGGGGGGCTCTATAAAGGCAGTCTGACTGTTTAGGTATGGCTGAAGAAGTGGGTGCTTGTGGGTGGACCTGGTGACATCCTGGAAAGTATCTACCAGGGGTGGCACCACTATAGGTTTCGGGTCCTTTTGGCAGAGATACTTGGCCAGCCGGCACCTCTCCGGGTCCAGATCTTTCATGTCCCATCCCATGTTGTTCTGATGTGCCGCATGACATCCATGAATGATGGATCGTCCGGTGGAGACCTAGGGGAGTCTTTATGGTCCAGAGAAGGAGCCTCCCCCCTTAGGAGGAAAAGCTTTGGCTCGAGTTCTCTAAGGATGAGGATCTAGAACTCGAACGTCTGGACTGACAGCCCCAAGGCGATGTCGGTGTCTGTCAGATGATCTGGAGGAGGATTGGTGTCCCCTGCCTTTATGACCATGACGACCCCCTACTAGAGTTTGTGTTTTTTGCTGGACATATTTTCCTGCTCTACTTAAGCCAAAACAAAGAAAGTTACACTCATGTAATCCGGGCTTAAACTGGCTTTAGGCTTACTCCCTGCTGCTAGCTGCTCAAAATGTTGGCTGCCCACTGATCCCTCCCCCTCTCCTAGATCAGAGCTGTTTTTGTGTAATTGTTAGCTCCCTCCCACCTTTCTGTGGACTGTATTTAATCTTTGCCCTCCGTGCTTTTTGCAGGGTCCCTCCAGGAACCTCGGGGCGAGCGCCCACAGACCACGGAAACCTGGATCCTGCAAGGCAGCATTAGCCTGCTGAATTTATCAGGTAGCCCAATCTGCTGCCCTTTTTGGCGCTTGGTGCCATTTTCAAAAGCTGAACTACGCAGTCAGTTTCTTGTCCCAAATTTGATTATTGGAGAAGCCGAGAAGGAACATGAACTTGTGTGAAATTGCTAGCCTCTGACTTTATGCTAGCACTGTTTACTGCCTTAGCTTACTACATTTAAGTGTTTTTTGCTGGGCATGTTTTCCTGTTCTACTTAAGCCGAAACAAAGAAAGAAAATTACAGTCATTTAATCAAAGCTTAAACTGGCTTTATTACTCCCTGCTGCTAGCTGCTCAAAATTTTTGCCATACATCCTCCCACCTATTAAATGGTTGTGAGACCTTTCTGGCACGGCCACAGAAATACAGCCGTCCAATCATACACAGTTTGTGTAAGGAAAATCCTGCTTAAAGGGATGCACTCCTCTTCCTCTGTCCTTGCAGGGAACACAGAATCTTACTGTTAACAACACAGGCAAATAAATAGAAGGTTAGCTGCTCAGTCATAGCTTATTGTTAGGGATTGAAACTGCTCTGTGTATTATTTGCTAAATTAACTCCTAATCAGAACTACAAATTATGTTATCATCTGTTCTTCTCCCAAACCGCGAGGCTGTCAATGGATCAACAAGGTCCTTTTTTTTTTTTTTTTTGTAACTTGTCTTTTTATTTAAAAGATCTTGAGCATGGTACATAGTCTATTAGTTACAGGTAGGTATATCTTTCATTCTTAGGACAATAAGAAAGAGGTCTAAAATCATCCTTATAGTCATTACAATCTTCTTATATCATTTCCAGATCATATTAATTTATTTACCTTCTTCCTGTCTAAATCATTCCTAACTTGATTCAATGGTGTCCTTGGAGTCCAGGGTTTTACTTCCCTTCACTTTAACCTATTATCTTCTCTTTCTTTCTTTCATTATCTAATCTTCTCCTTTTATCTCTCTGCTCCACCTCTGGATCTCTAGGAATCTCCCTTTTCTTTGTACCATGTCTATACATCTTATATTCGAACTTAAGTATATTAATAATTGCCATTTTATCTAATACACTAATATTTACTTTGTAACCTTCAGCAGGATGTGTCCACGAGTGATTCTCTCTTCTCCAGTCAACGTTCGGAATACCCCGTCTTTTCGACCCCTACCATTCACATCTTACTCTCTTTCTTTCTGTTTTATTATCTTGTTTCCTCCCATCACTATCTCTCTTCCCCTCCTACCCCCTTCTACGTTAAGTATTGGTTCAATATCAGAGTTTGTGTTTTTTTCTTGGATATGTATGTAATCGGGTAGCCATCTAGCATTAAACCTTTCTATCCTTAACTGAACTTTTGTTACTATGCCGTCAAACTGCTTGATTCTTTTCATATTATGTTCCCAGATCCCTACTGAGGGTGAAGTCCGTGTAAGCCACTTCTGTGTAATTGCTTTTGTTGCCGCCGCCACACAGATATAAAATAAGTATCTGTAATCTTTCCTTATCAAATCTTCTGGGGGGAGGCCCAAGACCAGATTTTCAAACTGAGGAAGTAGGTGCAGCTCAAACATTTTCATTATAGTTTCTTTCAAGTTGGCCCAGTACTTAGTTAATATTGGGCAGCCCCAAAAAATATGGAAGTGCGAGCCCACTCCCCCCCACAACCTCTCCAACATTTGTCTGAATGCTGTCCACCATAGTGCTTGGTTATTGTTGGGACCTTAAAACATCTGATGCCCACTTTCCATCTAAATTCTCTCCAGTTTTGTAGACTGGTAGTTTTCTGTATACCCTCCCAAATCTTGCCAGTTGGATTTTATACCCTATCTCCTTTTCCCATTTTGCTTGTATATTTTCTCTATATACCCTGCCTTCTCCTTGGCACAATAGAGCATACATTTGTGCTACTATCCCCTTTGTATCCTTTAACATCGTTCTGCTTTGTATCATACTCCTATCTCCCTCACTATTATATTTCTACATTGGAAAAATCTAAATAATTCCTTCTGTTGCAACTGGAATTCTTGTAAACTCAAGAAAGATTTCACCCCTTCCCCTTCCACCAAATGGGCCAGCGTTAATACACCCTTCCTAACCCATCCTTCCAGGGAAACAAAACCCTTCTTGTCCACTATAGATGGTATGTATTCCAGTGGAATTTTCCGCCATATCGATACTGGCATTTCCCACTTTTGTCTGATCTGGAGCCATACCCCAAGAGTTTGTGTTGTCCAGCAATTCCTGACCTCGGTCAGGTTTGCCTTCGTTATGGTCCACGGGAGAACTTGCACTGGTAGATTTATATGGGCTTCCCTTTCCATCTCCACCCAGTCCGGGGGTTCGTCTTGTATTAAGAGTTTCAAGAGCGGCATCATTTGGGCTGCATAAAGGTATGTCCGCGATGTGGCATACCCCCTCCCCCTTCTTTTTTAGGTATTGACAACAGTTGTTGCCTAATCTGGGTTTTTTTTTTTTTCCTGCCCAGATGAAACTAGCTAACTCCTTCTCTAAATCTTTCCAATCCTTACTAGGTATGTCTATCGGGAGGGTGCCAAAGATAAACAACCAGCGAGGCAGGATGTTCATCCTAATAGTGTCTATTTTCAGAGTAAACCCTAACGGTATTAGTTTCCACCTGTCTAGGTCTTTCCAAATCTGTGTTTTTTAAGGCCCCATGGTTTAATTTATACAAATCCTTCATATCATATGGGATTTTAATTCCTAAATATCTTATTGGCTTTTTGGTGTACTTGAAGGGTGAATTTTTTTTAACATCATTATCCCACTCCCCTGAGATTAATTTCATTTCCGTTTTCTCTTGGTTTATTTTATATCCTGACATTTTGCCAAATTTTGTATCAGGGTCAGAAGATGAGTATGGCCTGCTTTGGGTTAGACACATAGACTAATGCGTCATCCGATGGAGTGATATTTATTTACTACCCTTCTACCATTATACCAGTAATCTTAGAATGTCTCCTGGCTTGAGCCAGGGCTCAATACTGATTAACGAACATTAAGCAGACGGGGCAACCCTGTCTAGTCCCTCTTTGTATCTGGATCTCGTGAGCTACAACCCCATTTACTTTCACCCTTGCCGTAGGTCTATTATACAGTCACTTTATCCAATTCAGGAATTCATCCCAGACCCATCTCCCTCAAAACAGCAATCAGAAGCTGCCAATTCAGGCGGTCAACGCCTTTTCAAGCGCTCAGGAAATGGCTAGTCCCCTGGTCTTTAAATTCTTTTCGCCTCTGTGATGACATTCAACAATCTCTGGATATTATCTGCCAGATGCCTCCCGGAATAAATCCCTTTGATCCGTGTAGAATTAGCTTAGTGATTACTTTTTGTAACCTATTAGCCAGAATCTTGGTCAGGATTTTACAGTCCTGATTCAGGAGGGAGATGGGTCTGTAGGAGGCGCACCTATCCCTTGGCTTCCCCTCTTTTGGTATAACTGTTATAATTGCTGAGTACCATGTTGGAGGAAGGGCCTGTTCCTCCAAACAGTTATTGAAGACTTCGGTCAGGATGGGGGCAACAGTTCCACAACATTTAGTGTATAATTCACTGCTGAACCCATCTGGTCCAGGTGCTTTCCCCTGTTTCAGTTCTCTAATTACCTGGACTACTTCCTTCTGTGTAATTTTAGCCCCTAATCCTATCCTATCTTCTCTACTTAGTTTCTGCAACTCAAGATCTTTAAGAAAATGATTTTTCTCCTCCTCCATCTGCTCTGGAACTATCGACTCTGTATATAATGTCTGGTAAAAATTGATAAAGGCCTGTGCAATATCCACCGGTTTACTTCGTGTCTCTCCTGTTTTCTCATCTATTATGTTTTTAATCGTACGGTTTGCTTCCTGTTGTTTCAACCTGAATGTCAGTGTATGAGCTGCCCTATGCCCCACCTCTGAATATTTATATCCCATCCATCTCTCTGCCTGTTTCTCTTCATATTCATTTAATTTCTTTCTAGTTGATTCCAGTTATTCTAACCGTTCCCCATCATTCGGATCTTGTTTATGTTCCATTTCCCTTTGTTGAACCTCTCGTAGGAGTCTTTCCTGAGTAAGACTGGCCAGTTTTTTATTCCTAGAAGCAATACTTATCAGTTCACCCCAACTACTACTTTTGCTGTATCCCATCTGATTATAGGTTGGCAACCTTCATTCTCTTTTGCATAAAAAGATTTCTTTGAATCTGTCCTCTAAATTGTGGATTTGTCTGTCAAAAGGGAGACATTCAGTCTCCAAATAGGATGTCTCTCTTCTTGTTCCACCATCAGGACAGTGTCAACCGGACCATGGTCCGAGTTAGGGACTGAGTGTATTTGAGATCCAGAGGCCATATACATATATGCCTTTTGAAGGAGAAATAAATCAATCCTAGAATATGACCTCTGAACCGTCGAATAGTAAGTATAATCCTGTGTCCTGGGGAAACGTGCTCGCCCCACATCAACAAAATCTAAACTTCTTATCAAACACTTAAGCCATTTAGTCGCTTCCCTGTTTGTCTGGGTACAACCTGACGATCTGTCCAAAAATGGGCAAGGCACACAGTTAAAATCCCCCACCCCCACCAATACTCGTCCTTGAGGTAGTCTTATCAGTTTGTCTAGGATTTCTTTAAAAAAACTACCCCCTTTAACATTTGGAGTGTAGAGATTGACAACATGGAAAGCGGCATCCAAAACAGTACCAGATATTCTGACATATCTCCCCTCTTTATCCATGTCTGTCCGGTTGACCATGAGGGGGCACCCCCTTTTCACCAGAATTGCCACTCCTGCCTTCCTCCCATCTCTACTCGGCGAGGCATATACCTCTCCCACCCATGACCGTCTTAATTTTAAACCCTCTGTTTCCCTTAAGTGTGTTTCTTGAATAAGAGCCACATCGCATCCCATTAGTTTCAATTCAGTTAAGATTTTTGTCCGCTTGACCGGGGCATGTATTCCTTTCACATTGTTTGTTATTATTTTAAGATTAACCATTGTCTTGCTTTATCCCTTTCCACCTTCTCAACCTCCTTGTAGAATTTCGGTGGAACCCCATCCTGCTTTTACAAGTAAACTTACTAAACCATTAAACAAACATCATTTAACATATTTCAACTTTGTAGAACTTTTCAACATCATGGCAGCTGCTTCTCAGAGCTTGCCTCCCCTCTTAAATAATCCCCCTTCTTGTGCTTCCTAGGTGCTACTGCGCGTTTCAGCTACTGTTATTAATTTCCCAGTAGCTTGTATGGGTGGGCTCGCTAGGCCACTGCCCCGCTTATCCCTTAATAGGGATTCGCTCTAGTTGTTCAACGGAACAGCAGCAGTCCCCCAGAGTTAACGCCCTCAGCCAAAACTAATTTTCAGCCGAGAATGAGTTAGCAGCAGCCCAGCCTTAGTGGCCCCCCAGCTGATTTTGCCTTCTAGCCAACATTTACCTCATACCATTATTGAGTCCATTACTAAAAAGTCCGAAGTCTCATATGTAGAAACCTGTGTCCTCTTATTCCCCCCCCAAGAGCTTCTCCCCAGTCCGGTCTTTTGTTTCCCCAACTTTCAGACCGTCTCTTCTATTTCCATCTCTGAGTCCTCTCGAATCTCCTCTCCTTCGCAGATGTCCTTCTCACCCCTCCATTCGTTTTTCTGATTCCTGGCTATCCACCGCATTGAGCATCCTCATGAGATCTGGCATTAAATATTTAGGCCACGACCAAGCAGGGCTCTTTTCTTCCCTCGATTCACCAGGCTCCATGCCCCTTCAATCAGTTTTTGCTCCAAAAGGTCACAGTCTAGATTCGGGATCACTATTTGTTTCTCCTTCAAAAATGGGACCGCATCCACCAAGGTCGGGTATACTTTGAATGAGGAGCCCGTATATACTTTCAATTTTGCTGGGTAGTTTATCTGAGCTTTGATTTGGTGTTTGTCCTTTAATTCTTTTATGACTGCTCTGACTTGGTTCTGACGATACTGTAGCTCTGTCGAGAAATCTTGGTCCAGAAACACTTGTCACGCTGCAGATGTGAGGTTTTTAACTCGCCAAGCTTCTTTTAATATATAATCTTTTTCTTGGAAATTCAGCATTCTCACTACCCAGGATCGTGGTCTGGTATTCTTGTCTGTCGGCTTGGGCCCCAGAGCTCTATGGGCCCTCTCGATTGTGAGGGAGAAGTCCTAGGATATGGTTAGTAGCGATCTCAGCACATGTTGTATAAAGTCTGCTGTAGTAGGATAACCTCCTTCCCTCCTTGATCCCATATATTCTAAAATTATTTTGTCTTGCTCTATTTTCTGAATCCTCCATTTGGGTATGCATTTGCCTTTCCCTGTGTAAGAGATGTATAAATCAGTCTGTCCGTTGCATCTTGTCTCTCCAAAGTCTGGGTTACACGCTTTTCTACTCCCTCGACCTTCTTATTTATATTTTTAACTTCCATCTTAAGATCAGCGATCGATGTCTCAATTTTTTGTACAGACTTGAGGATTTTAGCCACTGCTATTTCCATTGGTACCTCGGGCTGGGAGTCTTCCTCGTCGAAGTCGATCGATGATACCGAGGGGGACCGTACTCTCGACATGATCGCTAGGCCTTCCGTGCCTTTATGGAGAGTGAGCTGCTTTAATTTACTACTTTTTGGCTTAATTTATTTAGCTGACGTTAAAACAGCCCCCGATTGTCGACTTCAGCACTTTCCTAGTCAAATGAGGTAGAAAATTAGTTTTATACAGTTGGGGAGTCCGGAGCTCATTCCTCTAGGCTGCTACCATCTAGGTGACGTCACCAGAAGTCCCAACAAGGTCCTTTCTTACTCACCACATATATGGTGCTCCTGACCCTGTCATGGCTATCCCTGTCCCCCCGGTGGATGGTCAAGGAATTCTATAAAGTGACCTCTCTTGACCATTTGAAGCACCCACTGGTCGGTGGTAATTGACTGCCACCCTGAAAAGTGGTGAGCGATGCGACCCCTGACCTTTTCTTCCCATTGATCCAGTGGAGGGGCCAGGAAGGAGTCATGCTGTGGCAGCGTTAGTTCCCGCAGGCTGGGCCGGTTTGGTATACCGCTGGCCTCTGCCTGGGGAAGATTTAGGTTATGCCTTACGGTTGAAGGTGCCCCTTTGCTGCTGGCCGGAACGTGGCTGCTGCTGTTGTTGCCGGCCGTGAAAACGGTTCTGGTTCCTATGAAAGGAACCAGATTTGGATCTATACATGGCCTGTACAGACTTTACTGCCTTCCCAGCGTCCTGAAGCTTGGTGATGACCTTTTCAGAGGGTTCACGGAACAGGACTTCTCCATTGTAAGGGACGTCGAGAATACTCTTCTGTATGTCCGTGGTAAAACTGGAGACACGGAGCCAGGAGTGTCTCCGGAGACAAATGTCTGAAGCTGCGCCCCTGGCAGACGACTCCGCAGAATCGTATGCGGCTCGTAACACTTGGGTCCCCACATCTGACCCTGTGTGGAGGAGGTTCAAGAGCTCCACCTTCTGCTCGCCATCCGGTAGTTTATCGACTAGGTCCTGACCCTGTTCCCACAGGGCATTCTGAAACTGAACCATATGAGACAGATAGTTCAGGGACCTGATGGAGTATGTAGCAGCTCCATACATGCGCCTCCCCAGGGCATCCAACTGCTTGGATTCCTGGTCCGGTGGCTGTGTGCTCAGATGCTGTGGTTGCTGGGACCTGTCATGAGAGGCCGTAATGGCCAGGGAATAAGCCAGAGGTTGTTGTGCCTAGTACTGGCCCTCTGTCGGGGCCCGGTACATGAGAGGCCATAATGACCAGGGAATAAGCCAGAGGTTGTTGTGCCAAGTACTGGCCCTCTGTCGGGGCCCGGTACAGGCAGCCAGCTTTCTTCTGCACTGCGGGGGTGGAGTGCGGACGCTTCCACGCAGCCTTGGTGACGTCCGTGAAGGTGTCTTTATGCCGAAGGTAACGAGCTAGGCGCAGTCTCTCGGGGTCAAGATCTTCCGAATCCCATCCCATGTTTTCCTGGATGTGCCTCATGATCTCAGAAAAGGAGGGATCATCCAGAGGTGACCTGAGCAGGTCTTGTGGGTCAGGTGATGGGATGCTGATTGGAGAAGGAGACCTGGAGGTATCAGAAGAGTCAGGTCTAGAATCCTCCCCTGGTGGAGTGGACCTTCGACATCTGGGTCACTTAGGACTGGGAGACCCTGAGGGAGATATTGAGGGGGGCCTTCTCTGTTCTTTAGATCTTCCCCTAGGAGGTGGAGTGTGTTCCTTGAGGGTTGGTGGTCTTCCTGCTGGCCCATGTGGTGGAGGAGGGGGAGTAGTAGGTGAAAGTGTAGGAGAAGGAAGTTTGACTGGGATCACATCCTTCTTTATTGTATCCCACCAAAAAGTAAAAAGATCTTTAACCTCTTGAATGTTCATACCAGACAACGGACCTGGCGCTGGTGGTCTGTCGCCGGTATTGGGTGTCGGGTCCGAGGGCGTCTCCGGAATTGAAGTAGGCTCCTGTGGAAGCCAGGCATCCTCACTGTCACCTGCCTGGTCGTCAGGTCCTCCTCTGTAGAGTCCCGGCAACCGGTGTCCACCGGTGACGTGGAGGCAGTTTTCGGCTCTGGCGAACGTCTGACCGATGTCGGGTGCTTAACCGACATCTGGTCCGATGGACATTTGCCCGACGGAGGGTCGGAAGCCCGCTTTGGGTCAGTCGTCCGTTTCAAGGACGTCAGGTCCTTAGTCTTCCTAAGAGGGGGATCCAGACCCCTGGGAGACTGATCTGGTGTCAGGGTCCCAGCGTCTCTCTGAAGAAGATTTGGACTGGTGATGGTCTGAAGACTTCGATGAGGCCTGGGAAGGTGTTGAGGAAGCCAAGGTCTTGATTGGGTGCAGAGAAGCCGAAGTGCTGCCTGCAGACTTGATTTTTACTGGAGGGAGAGCGGTCTGAGCATGTTGAGCCTGAGCTGGTGCGCGAGTCTGAGGCCCGATGAGGGGATCTGGACCTGGCCTTCTCCCAATGCTTGTCCCGGCGTTTATGGGACTTAGAGGAAGATTCACCTCTGGAGGCAGGGTCTTTATCCATACTTAACTTATCTTCCAGGAGAAACCCCTGAAGTGCCTTCTGGCGGCGGATCCTGGTGCGACTATTGAATCCCTGACAAAAGAAGCAGGCCTTGGTGTCATGTTCTGGGCCTAAGCACCGCAGGCAGGACAAGTGAGAATCCTTGAAAGGGATCTGTTTGCCGCAGGCACACTTGGAAGGATGTCCTTCTGGAGTTGAAGATGCCGACATTTAGTGGTAAACTGCCAAGTTCTTAGTCATTGTACGCTAGAGTGGGACCGTGAGGCCGATGCTGGCGGCGAGAAAAGAACTGGGTATTCTGGGGGACCGCCCCCTTTTTGTACAATGCCTGACGTCGGGAGCGGTCCCCGCTGAATACTGCTAGCTAGAAATTTTCAGTGGGATCCTGGCGCCTGCCGGCTTCAGTCCTAATGGTGTAACCTGTACAAGAGTTGTTTCTCGAAGTAAGATCTGTTGTTTTGCCTCTTCGTCCCCACACCTAAAGCATCACTGTCAGCTTTACCATGATCCCAACTGGCTGTCCCCTTCAGCTCATCATCTCCTTGCACGAGGATCTTTGATGGTGGTATCAGACACGCTATACCGGATGGGCTTGCCTCCATGCTGCGCCCTCATACCTTCCTATGGGCTACAGTCCACTGAAAAGTCCTTATTTCAAGCGCCACCGGTAAAAACAAAGTACAGTTACGCAAGAACTTACCGTAGCAGTAGATCTTCGAGAGAGGCTCTTGCAGTAGGTATTTACATATAGGACTGATCTGACGGACATCAGGACCCCACGGAAAAATTTCGAGCTAGCAGTCTCTGGCGAGGCCGCCCCACATCAGGTGTGTCTGCGAGCGTCGTCAGTAGAAAGGCAGTCCCCACGCCCGTCCAGTTCTTTCTCGCCAGTGGCCAAAAAAGGCGAGAGAAGTGGATATTTCCCTTCCTGGAAAAAGGGCTGAAAAAGCTAAGGGGTATGGAGGGCGGGAAGGCAATATCTACTGCAAGAGCCTCTCTCATAGATCTGCTGCTACGGTAAGTTCTTACGTAACTGTTCTATCTTACTTCAGGAGGGCTCTTGCAGTGGGTATTTACATATAGGACTGAATCTCAAGCAGTCTGAAACAAGGAAAAGCACTCGGGAGGAGGAAAATGAACCCAATAATGGAACCTCTGACTGAATGGGTCTTATGAAAGAAGACCTTGGAGTACAGCCAACCTGAAGCCTGCTCTATGGTGAGAGGCAATATCCAAACTGTAGTGTTTCATAAAGGTATGGACAGAAGTTCAAGTTGCAGCTGCGCAGATGTCTGCTGCTGACACATTCTTGAAGCAAGCTGCAGAGGTGGCTACACCTCTGGTGGAGTGACCTCTGACTTGACCCGGCAGGGCCTTATAACAGAAAGCGATACAGTGAGCCAACCATTTAGATAGGCATTGCTTGGGAACTGCACTGCCCTCTCTTTTGTGAGCAAGAAAGACAAAAAGCTGATCAGATTTCCTGAGATCCTTAGTCCTAGTGGTATAGTATCTCAGTATTCTATGAACATCCAAAGTATGCACAAAGTACTCCCCTTGATTGGACTGTTGCGTAAAGAAAGCAGGTAGCTCAATGGATTGATTCAATGTAGATTCCGCCACCACCTTAGGGAGGAACTTAGGGTTGGTGCACAGAGCCACACGTTCCTTGTGAAAAATCAAATACGGGATTTTGCACATCAAGGCTTGAAGCTCGGAAATCCGACGAGCCGAAGTAATGGCCACTAGGAAGAGTCTCTTCCAAGAGAGGAACTTCAAATCTGCTGAGGCTGCCAGCTCAAAAGGGGACAGAGTAAGCTTCTTCAGAACAAAATTCGAGTCCCAAGGAGGAGGAGCAGGAATGCAGATGGGGGGGGTCTTAAATGGAGAACCCCTCCGAGGAATATCTTATAGACTTCCAATTGAGCAGAAGCCCAGTCTCCAAAGGGGACATGGTAGGCTGAAATCACTGCCATGTGGAGCGTCAAAGAGGAATGGCAGAGACCCAGATCAAAGAGATGACGCATGTCATCTAGGACTCTTTCAGCTGGGCAAGAGAAAGGCTCAAAGTCCTTTGACGAGGTCCAAACAGAATTGTTTCCACTTCATGGCGTAAGTGGACCTGGTGGAAGGCTTTCTGTCTTCCACCAGAATATCTGCTACGAGCGGCGAAACCCCGAACTGGCTTGAGCTACGTCTGCAGGAGCCACGCATGCAACTGAAGGGATCTGAGACCTAGATGAACAAGGGTCCCGTGATCCTGGGTCAACAAGTGTTATGACAGAGGAAGAGGAAGTGGAGGTTTCTCTGAGAAGTGTTGCAGAAGAGAGAACCAAACTTGCCTGGGCCAGAATGCAGCAATGAGGATCATTCAGGCTCCTCCTGTTCTGAGCTTGTGCAGGACCCTCAGAATTAAGAGAATTGGAGAGATGGCATAGACGAATCTGTCCCTCCAGTCAAGAGACAGAGCATCCTGCCAGAAAATGTCTCGTCCTGGAGCGAGCGAGCAGAAGGCGGGAAGTTTTGAGGAGATGCGAACAGGTCTACCCAAGGGGTTCCCCAAAGCAGAAAGATGTCGTCTACTACCTCTTGATCCAGTTCCCAATCATGGGCCCTGGCTGAAGACCGACTGAGGTGGTCTGCCAGCGTTGTTTTCTACTCCCAGAACATGAACTGCTGTCAGGTAAAGGTGGTGCTGGATAGCCCAGCTCCAAATTCTCATTGCTTCCCTGCACAGAGGGTAGGAACGAGTTCCTTCCTGCTTGTTGATGTACCAGACCACACACATGTTGTCTGTCTTAATGGTTAGATGACTGGGAAGAATGGAGGGAGTGCTGGGCCTGGAGGGCATACGGGACTGTTCCGAGTTCGAGCACATTTATGTGCAGATTCTGCTCGAGCCTGGACCAGATGCCCTGAGTCTTGTGAGACCCTAGGATGGCTCCCCAGCCCTCTCCTGAGGCATCTGTTGTCAATGTTTGGGAGAGAGGTTCGATATTGAAGTGAACACCCCGAGAAAGGTTCTCTGGTACCATCCACCATTGCAAGTCCCTGACCATGGGATCGGAGACTAGAACCTCCTGGTCTAAATCGTCCAGTGCTTGGTCCCATTGAAACCGAAGTGTCCACTGAGAGATCCTCATATGGAGCCGAGCATGTGGGACTGTCAGAATAGCAGTTGCCATTAGCCCGAGGAGGCAACGACTGACCTGGCACCGACCCTTCTGCGACTGGACAGAAGACATACCTGAGTCTGTAGCGTGCCCACCCTGTCCGGAGGCAAAAAGACCTTGCTGATGGTAGTGTCCAGGATCGCCCCTATAAACTGGAGTCATTGGCAAGGGACCAAATGGGACTTTGCTTGGTTGATGGTGATACCCAAGCTGGTGAAAACTGGCAGGGTGAGGGAAAGGGAGTGTAGAAGTTCCTCCCTGGGCAGGGCCACCAGGAGCCAATCATACAGGTACGGGAATACCTGCACTCCCTGAATATGCAGGTAGGTTGCTACCACAGACAGGCATTTGGTACACACTTGGGGGGCCGAGGAAAGACCAAATGGGAGGACTTTGAATTGGTAGTGGACCCCCAGAAAGCAAAACTGAAGAAATTTGCAGTGGGAAGGGTGTATGGGGATGTGCAGTAAGCATCCTGCATATGCAAAGCGCACAGCCACAGTCCCTGCTTGAAGAAGAGGCAGAAGGCCCTGCAGGGAGAGCATTCTGAAGCGCTTGTACTCCACGAACGTTTAGGGAACTGAGGTCTAAGATAGGCCTCACAACTCCCATTTTCTTTGGAACTAGAAAGAAATGGGAATAGTAACCTGTCCCCCCAAGGTGGTTGGGAACTGGTTCTAACACTCCCTTCGAGAGAAGGGAGGTGATTTCTTCTAGGACCAGAGGAAGATGTTCCGGGGAGTAAGACGACTGGGGTGGTGGTCTTCAGGGCACTTTCTGAAGAAACTCTATTGAGTGACCTGATGTGATCAGCTGGAGCACCCAAGCATCCGATGTTATCCTCTCCCAACTCAGTAGATGGAAGGAGAACCTCCCTCCTATTGGTTCCTCTGGCGAGTCCAGAGGCCGTGGGAGAGGCAAGGAGTCAGGAGGTCTGGGTAGCGCAACGGCTGAGGCTCCCGCAGCTTTTTTGGGAGGGGGAGTCTTTGTTTCTGGAGGGGCCCGGCGCTTATTGGCCCGCTTGCCCTGTGGTTTAGGTCTTTGTCGGTTACGTCGACGAAAAGGGCGTCGCTGTCCTTTGGGAATCCCTCTGGGAAGCGTGTCCTCCCCTGGCACCCGAGGGTTCCCCTCTGGTGTCGGGTAAGGGAGAGGGAGTCTCCCATCTCCGGCGCAAGGGATCCTGTGCAGGGTCCGGCGCCAGAAGATGTCTCTCCACCTCCCTGGTGAGCTGAGCCTTGGCCTCGGCCCACCAGGCAGCCAGAGTCTCCTTCATGTCTGCCGCAGAGGAGGAGGGGACACTGATACTGGGGATATCTGTAGGGTGAGTATCCACAACCAGATTGCAGGAAAACCCGTGTCGGGTATTGAGGCGTTGGATACTGCAGTGCTGGGTAAGGCAGTACTGGATTTAGTGGTATCGGATACCTGGGGCCAGGGGCTCTGACTGGCAGATGGATCTGGCAAGGCCCAGCAGGTGGGCCAGGGTAAAGGTGGGCCTGGCGTCGGGCCAGCGTGGGAGCCATCTGGAAATGGGACGCCGGGTAGGCCGACGCCGGAGCTGGCGTCCGAGGTTCCGCATCAGGGTATCTAACCCAGTAGGAGGGGGCCCTCATGGCTGCGTGTCCAGGTCCTCAGTGATGACCGGGGAAGGAGGATTGGAATCCCTGGGGTACAACAGTGGGGACGCAGGAACCTCTGCTGGCAATGTCAAGCATTGTGGGGAGCCTGGGGCGTTGGACTGGTTGAAGGGGTCAGACGCAGGCTCCTTGGCCGGGTGGTCATCGGAGAAGCTGACGTCCGACTTATCAGCAGGATCCAGGCGTCGGAGGAGCTGGTGTCTGACTTATCAGAACCCTTGTCCGAGGAAGGCCACACTGGAGAGGCGGCTTTGTCGGGTGAACTAACGGCTGTGCCCCCCCCCCCCACAGGAGGGAGCGACTTACCAGCCTTGTCCGGGCGGACGTCGGTGGAACAGGCGTCCGACTTAGCGGACCCACTCGACCCTGAAGGCCGCGTGGTTGCGGTCTTCGTGGGAGCAGAGGCCCCCTTTATCCTGGAGGTACCCGAAGGGCCGAGCGCAAGCCCAGCAGGAGGAGCGACACCTTCTTGGACACCGCCAAGACGGTCGTCAGGGAGCGGTCCCCCAGAGGGGACGTTGCCTTCAAAACCGCGACTCCAGCCAGAGTCGCGGAGGCCATGGAGGTAGAGTCCCGGTGCTTCTCCTTCTTTTTGTGGCCTTCGGGGGAAGTGGAAGCCTGCCTCAACTTTTTCAACTCCTTCTCCATGGATACCATCTTTTTCTTCAGAATATGGGCCACCAGGGACTGCTGCCTCCATTTTTGGGTGTCTGAATTAAAGTTCTGGCAGTGCTGGCACTTCTCCACAGGATGATCCGGGCCTAGGCAAAAGAGGCACAGGGAGTGGCCGTCCTTATGTGGCAGCTGGGAACCGCATGAGTTGCACTTATTCTTATGCGATTCGGAAGGTGTCGGGGGGACGACATACCTGGTTGAATATTTGAGAGAGAAAAAAAAAAATCAGTGGAAAAGTTCGAAAACAAACAGACGAAAGACTGATGAGCGATGAACTCTACCGCGAGGAACTTTCACAGGTCAACGGCGGGAAAGAACTGGAAGGCAGGCATGGGGGACCGCCCCTTTATACTGATGTCACATGACGTCAGTCACCTGACGTGGGGGCAGTCCCCGCCAGAGACTGCTAGCTAGAACTTTCTCCGTTGGGTCCCAGACGCCTGCTGGGTCAGTCCTGTATGTAAATACCTACTGCAAGAGCCCTCTCGAAGTAAGATCTAAGGGTTCCGGTGCTTTCTCTATTATAGCCCCAAGCTACTGGAACTCCTTACCCCCTGGATGTCCGTAGTGCACCCAGTCATGCACTCTAAAAAAACTGCACTGTTTTTTTCTTAGGAATTTTTCCCCCTGTATTTGTTATTTCAATCCTCCCTAAACCACTGGCCTCTGCCACCTCATTCCTTGTCCCTAAGTTCACCCCATATATGCCCACCCCGACTCTAGTCTCTCATACTCCTTCTATCACACTAATCATCCCCCTCCCCTCTCTTCCTGCCTATCTACCCCTCCCATGCTAACTCCTTAAACTGGTTTATCCTATCTTCTCATGGAATCAGGATTCTCATGTCAGGCGCTGCACTTAAACTTGAATGATCTTGTCTTTTGTTTTAGCATACCTGGACTCCGCACTTATATCCTGTGTGAACATGTTACCCTCTGAAATTGCTCTAACCTCATATTCTGTATTGTATCAAATCTGTTATTCATTGTTATGAGTCTCCAAATTGCCTCTCTGTACCTTGTAACCTCCCAGGTCGGGCCTCAAAATAGTCACTCTGTGTCTAATGCCCTTACCAGTTAACAAAAACTAAATAAAATAAAGTCATCAGGCTGAGGGGTGGGTCGCTTTGGGGGCACCAGAGAAGGTGTAGGTTCCTGAATGGGTGAGGCAGGTCTTGACTGGAGGAAGTCAGCCTTGATGGTGCTCCACCATGAAGAGAAGAGATCCTTCATTCGACAGCGGAATTCTGGGCTCTGGAGGAGCGTCCCAGTGTTGGGACAGTTGATGGCCCTGGTGTTAGACCTTGTGGCAGTGCCAGTGTCTACCGATTGGGGAGTTAGTGTGGCCAAAGAGTATAGAATTGCCGGTGCTGTCGGCTAATCAGGCACCAAGTATTATTGTCGACCCACGGTTTGGCCGTTCATCGGCTGGAGATGTATACAGGTCTGGCGATGCTGGGTTAGAGGCCACCAGAACCAACACTGGGGATACCGACATGTGCTGATGATGGTCCAGGGTAGCAGCTGGTGTCGGCTTTGGAGAATCCCGTCGTGGGGAGCGGAGCTCCGAGGGGGTCAGAGGAGTCACTCTCTTGGGCGAGGTGAGCTCATGCCACCGACATTGGTCCAGGGAGTCAATGGCTGACTTGGATGACAGTTTTGCCGGTCAGACGATGGGCAAGGACCCGCCACCCAAAGAGGAACCAGCAGTGCCACCTGGCTGTAGGTCCTAAGACTGGGAGGAGGGCCAGAGGCTTTACCATAGGAAGCCTGGAGGAGGTGAGGGTGGCCTGGGAAAATTAGTCCATCCTCCTGCAGGAAGAATTGGAGCCAGAGCTCGACTTGTTTGGAGACTGGAGTGGAGTCCTTGTTCTTATGCTTCTCCTTGTGGTGATGCTTTCCGATGACTTCTTATGGTGATCCGAGGAAGTTGAAGCCCAAGGAGAAGAAACAACCCTTTCCCTTGATCTCCTTCTGCATGTTTGCCATTTTCTTCTCTAATAAGGATTTTAAGGCTTTTTGGTGGCGAATCCTGTTCCTACTGTTGAACCTCTGGCAATGCTGGCAGGCCCTGGTGTTGTGCTCTGGGCCCAGGCAGAAGAGGCAGGCCGAATGGCCGTCTTTTGATGGGATTTGCTTGCTGCAGGCACACTTAGACTGTTGCAGCTTGATGGACAATGAAGGGGAAGTAGACATGCAGAAAAAAGTAGACTAAAAGAAAATAAAAAAAGTGCTCAAACGCGATCAGTATGGCAGTCGACTGAAGCAGAAGGTGTCCGTGGATCGACAGCAGGAAAAGAACGGAGGTGGTGCTGGGGGACCGCCCCCTTTATACCCCAGGAGACGTTGGAGGTGGGCCCCCACTAAAGACTGCTATCTAGAAGTTTTCCATTGGGTCCTGGCGCCTGCCAGCTTCAGTCCTTATGGTGTAACCTGCTGCAAGAGCTTCCCCTCGAAGTGAGATCTCAAAAACTGTTTTCGGAGGAATCTTCCTCCTGGGCAGCAAATCCCAGTTTCAACCAGATCTACTGGAGGAAAGCCTGGGAAAAGACATCCTCAGGAGGGGACTGAGGTGTATAGCGCACAGTTTCCGTACTACAGGAGAATAGAGTGGAACTGGAACCCACCACATGGGGAGGGAGGTCAGACCTGCCTCCTCTTCCATGTAGTCAAGATTATATTCTATTCCAGTTCCTCCTCCAGCAGTCACAGGCATCAGACCCAGCGGCAGGAGGAAGATGTTTTGAAGAAACTGTTGACTGGCAGGCGTGATGGAGGAAGCTCTCTTTTAGGTACTGTGAGTAGGAGGAGGAACTCCACAATCGTTGGATGAAGCTGTCCTAATGGAAATTACAGGGTTGCTGCTAACAGGGTTAGTGTCAATGGCGGAGTCACGAGAAGAAGCCTTTGGAATAGTTCAGGCACTGTCTGAAATAGCAGCTGTGTGTGGAGTCACTGATGATGGGACAGTGCCCAGCAGTGGAATCAGCTGAGAATCCCTTGGCAGGGGATTAGAGGCTGTGCCTGTCCCTGGTGTCTGACACATAGTTGGGGAGGGGACAGCAGAGCCCAAGCCCCTAGCATGGAATCTGTCTTTGTCCAAGGACTTCTCTTTTTAGAGGAGAGTAGGACTGTTCTGTAGAGGCATCTTTTCCCCCCATGCCTGTACTTGTCTGCATGGTGGTGTTTATCCACCAATTTGACAGACTTGTCCTTTTTTTTCTTAGTAGAATCAGTAGCTAGTATCATCGTCCGTGAAGAACGGTGGATCTACGGGGAGCTGAGGAGAGAAGGAACAGTTTACAACAGCGGAGCCCTCTACGGTGCACGCCGTTTTCCTTCCATTGTCATGAGTTTAAGGTAACCCTACAAGGCTTTCTTGTGACATCTCCAAAATGACCTTGTGCCCTTGTAAATGCTGTAGGCCTTCATGTCATGGGAAAGGTCTAAGCAGCAAAAACATATGGAATTGTTGTCATCCTTGTAGATTTTCACTTTACCTGCAACTACAGTAACAGAATAGCGGTTCCTTGTCTTTCGTCGGTGCATAAACAATGTAAATTAAATTTAAAATGATCAACTTAGAAGCGTTAGTGATACTTGCAAAGTTCAACGGTGTTCTTCTATAGTGGTGGACTGATGAGCGGCTGATGGCGGGAGAAACAACTAAGGTATGATGGGGCCACCCAGGTTATACAGGAGGCGACAATGCATGTTGACTTGGGCGGTTCCCAACTAGCAAAATCTTCTGGCTGGTCCTGATGCCACAACTTACAGTTCCATGATGTAACGCAATGAAAGGAGATATCCTTGAAGAAGATATGTCTTTTTTTAAAGATTTGTCTCTTAAGAGGAGAGTGGGATCTTGGAGGAGAGATGTCCTTTTCCCAATGCCTCTTGCTTGGCCACATGGCAGCATTTGCCCACCGACTTAGAAGACTTGTCTTTTTTCTCGGGAGAATCAGCATTCGGTGCCATCGACCGCAGAGTTGCGGCAGTTCGACAGTGAGCTGTCGGGAGGAGCAAGTGATGACGGTGAAGCAGTCGACGACGCACGCTGTTTCTCCTCCATTGCCTTGAGTTTCAAACTTTCAGGGCCTTCTTGCTATGTCATTGAGTAGTCTGTTAAAAGCCTGGCAAATGCTGTAGGCTTTCATGTTGTGAGAAATGCCTAGGCAGCAGATGCACATGAAGTGATAGTCATCCTTGTAGAGTTTTACCTTACTGCAATGACAACAACAGAACAGCTTCCTTTTCTTTCATTGGCGTACATAACCATTTAAATTCAAAATAAACAGAAGTAGAAGCGTTAGCAATACTTGCAAAGTTGAATGGAGTTCTTCAGCAGCAGTGGACAGACAAGCTGTTAATAGTAGGAGAAAGAACAGAGGCATGATGGGGCTGGTACATTATACAAGTAGCAATGATGCATGTCGACAGCCCCAGTTAGTAATAGTTTCCAGGTGGTCCCAAGACCGACGGCTTAAAGCTCCATGATGTGACTCAATGGAAGGAGATATTCTCGAAGTAAGTCTGTAACCACGATGGTAGAAATACCGCTTACCAAATTGAGTCTATCAATCTCATGTAACTCATTACTGAGCCAACTTGTCTCAACCTCCTACTCCTCAAATCATTGTTTTTATTAACTGGGCCTTGTCCACCCCACCCACTTCATTATTTCTGGATGCTTTCAGTGACCTTCCCATGATCTGCTGCATCCATTGTATCTGCCACACTAAAGCCCCACCTAAATGTGTCTGGTCTAGGTTGCTCAGTCTCTTGACCTCACCTCCCTGCTAGACGATCTTCGGATCACTGATTGGTCAACACTCATGTTATCCACCAGTACAGATGTCACTCTAACCTCAATCATGGTCTAATGCTTTGCAACATGGGACAAACATGTTCCGCTCTGGGAGTCTCATGTTCATGGGTCCCACCTTCCCTGGATCTCTGCAGATTTGTGCTGGCGATTCTGCCTGGCAGCTTCACAATCCCTCAGGCTCTCCTAAAGACTTAAGATACAAGCTGTAATTTTTGTTGTTGCAATTTTTAACTTTTTATTGTGGAAAAGAAATTTCTTAGCCACCCATTTTATAAGAGCAGTACGATGCTTCGGAGTATGCACTGTTCTGATCTAACCACACTTTCAGTGGCTGAAGGTACTCCGCCTTTGGGTGTGTGGACAGATCAGCACAGTGCATACCTCGGCATGTCTTCACATACAGTATAGGGGAGGCTTTTAGTCCTCCACTTACACCTGTTTATCTGGTGGGTGCTCTATAGTTAAATTATACTGACCCACAACATAAACAATTAAGCTATTGTACTGTACACCTATTCTTGCTATGCATACTCCAGGGGAGGGTCCTTAGTCCTTCACTAAAGTTGCCAACTGTACACAGGATAATAAGAGGCTCTGCATTTCTCAATGTCGACTGGTTAAAAGGACATACAGCAATTGACTTGTTTATAACAGCAACCAAACGGACTTGTGATTCACCAAAACTGACAACTTTATTGCACTTGCGGCCTTTTCTTCCCAACTTTGCCCACGTAAAGGACAAGGTCAAAGGTCACTCATTGGCCTGAAAGATTAAATACAAACTTTAACGGGCAAGTCACACTTTTCAAACCGCAAAAAACTTGTTGATATCAATAGAAAAATTACTTTCATTTTGTATACTTTGCAACATTGCAAAAGGAGTTCATCAGGCTGGGACAGCAGCATGAAGGAAAAGTCTATGACACTGGGACTTCAGGACAATTGATTTGGTAACTTTTTTGTTCCCAAACTGAAAGAACTATCGGGTAAAAAAAGTCTGCCTTTAAACGAGGAAGAGGAAATATTTTCAAGTATATCCCCATGCAGAAGTATTATTGCTTTTGTCTCTATTTTTGCTTATCTTGCGATGTCATAACAGAGTTCGGTCATGAAGCATTTAATATCTGTTGTTTTAACAAGATGTAAAAATCATGTCTTTCTTCAGATTTTTTCCAGTACAAGGACATCTGCACAGGTGTTTGCCAACTTCTTATTTCCTCACTAAACCATCTTGTTGTGGAACACAAACAGGTGAAATGTTTTTCGCAAAGTAGTGTGCATTTAAGTCTGATACCAGAACTTGAATTCGAAAAAAAAAAGTCAGAAAAAATAAAATAATTTTCTTTTATCATAAAACAGGCAGACATCTATAATTATTCACATTTTTCCCCACTCTATCCCTCCATTTCTGGCCCCCTTCCCCAATAATGCATGGATTACAATTCTAAATAGTACGCTGCTTTGAGTATTGCGCATGTGTTCTTTCGCAAACTGAAAATCAGATTATATACAGCCACTGCTACAAAAGGCTGTTTTCTTATTTACACCCAATTAGAAATAAATCTTTAGATTATACAATTTTCTCTTTACAAAATGAAGTTGCAAGATGCATAGGCAGCATGAGGTCAGAGGGCTTGAAATGAGCGTTGTTTTGATTTCTGCAGAGCAGGGAAATGTCACCACCCGCAGCGACTTCACAGAGGCCAACTTTCAGCATGAGTAGTGAAAGACTACAGGACTGGCACAGCATCCATCAACACCGCTTATAGTGTTGGTGTAAAGGCAGCACTGCCAGCCATGCCCTGCTCTCTGACTGAGGTCATAAAAGTAATTTTTTTTTTTTTTTTGCCTGGCAGGAATCCTGCAATTTGCCTATATTCCTTTCACACCGTGAGGTGTACATTTTTTCCACTTATGCTTAAAAATCTGTAAAAGGAGGATGTGGATGGATTAATTTACATTCATGGGAGATGTCAGGGATGGAGACGGAGCACTGCTGGAAACATGGCATTCGACAGGGAGAGATTTAATGTGAAAAGACCGACAACCTCATTCTGAGTTTTCAGCAAAAGAAAACTGCATTGAATGTGGTTTAAAATTACCCTTTTCAAGGGTATGTGTGTGGAGACTACCCTGAATTGTACTTCTTGAATGGCATTCCCCAACGCTGCTGTCCCTTCCAGAACCTCACTGCAGAGTTCACTTTTCCTCATTCCTTGCTTCAGTTACCTATTGTATGTTGCTTAGTTACAATGCTTGTTCTTATTTTATCTATTATATAATTTTTGTTTCATGTATTTTTACTTTATTTCTTCTTTGCCCTCCTCAGGACACATCTAAACGAGCTGTTATCAGCTCAGTAGGTCTTTCCTGGTGAAACTTTGAAATAAACTACCTCCCAACGTAACTGGATAAACACAGGTGGTGTGAAATGCTCCCATTTTATTCTGAATCTTACCTGATGCACTAGCAGTGCAGCCATTTCTCACCCCAAAACAGCAAGAATGACAGAGCAAATGGTCAGCTCAAGGAGTTCAGGGTGTATTTCTAGTGGGGAAAATGTGCCCCCCCCACCCATTAGGTAATCTGCTGCCATGCGAGACGACAGCGAGTCATCTCTGTAGAATCCTTCCTCCTTTGAATTGAAAGCCCGCCTCTCAAATGCTACGTGCCCCCCACTCCTCCCAAAGAGGAACACTGGCCCCTAAAATAGACATACTGTTGAGCCAGTGCAGCGGTTATATTTCCGCTTGCGATGTAGATGACCCGGGAGAAGGACTGAGCATCCTAGGGACTGTTATCCTTCTCTTTGCGGGGGGGCTGGCGCTTGACAGATCCCTGGCAGAGGCCGGGGGTTATGCAGCACCGGCGCCACCGTGAGGGGGGTGGACGATGGACGTCATTGCACATCCCTGCACCAGAGGCAGCAAAGCAACAACAAAAAATGACAGCCCCTCAGCATGACAGGCTTTTCCGCCTGCCGCCCACTGCCTCCGGGTCAGTCCCGCTTGTTGCCCTGATCGGGGTTAATCTGGGCTTCTGCCCACAATGTCCATTAGAGTGGGAGGCCCTCTTAGTACGCACCCAGGGGCGGTAAGCCTGGGCATGGAAATGGTGGGACGGAACCTGAAGAGAGAGGGGCTCAGACCAAAAAAAAAAATTAGACATATTGTAGAGAACAAAGAAACAGAACCGGATATAGCCAGGTGGAATATGCTCTTCTGCACATAAGGTCAGCTGTTGAGAGACCATCCCTGCTACAGAACTTGATATCCCCCACAGTGTGGGCACACAGAAGCTCCAAAGGCACTAATGCCCAGAAGAAGAGTTACGTAACCAACTTGCCGTAACAGTAGATCTTCAAGGGAATCTCTGTCATCAGGTCCTACCTATGGAACTTTACCATCAGGCAGCAGGATTACACGGAAGCTTTTCTGTAACAGACTATCAGGGGCCAGCCACGTCACAGTCCTATACAAGCGTGGGCGGCCCTGCTCCCTCCTCAGTTCTTTACCCTGCTGGAGGCCATACGAAACAGGCTTCCCTCCAGGGAACCAAGGAGGGAGAGAGAGAGAGAGAAGAGATGCCCAACCAGCATAAAGGTGAGAGCAACAGGCAAGCTAAAATGCAGAGAAATACAAAAAAGGGGATGGAGGGAGCGAAAGCATGACAGAGTCCCTTGAAGATCTACTGTTATGGTATGTTCTTATGTAACTGATCTATCTCCTTCTGTGATCTCTCTCTTATCAGGTCACACCTATGGAATGAGGCCTAAGCAGTGCTAAGAGCAAAAACAGTCTGGGTGGCAGAAGGCCAGGCACCTAAGAAAAAAGGCCTGAAGCACATCTAGGCCAAAGCTTTCCCTTCCTCTGGAGGCAATGTCCAGACTGTAGTGCTCAGTGAAAGTGTGGTCAGTACTCCAAGTGGCAGCAGTATAAATTTCAGCAGCTGACTCACACGTATACACATTCCTGAAATGGGCAACGGAGGGGCCATGCCTCTGGCTGAATGGCCATGAACCACACCAGGAAGTTTCTTACCATACTTCCTATAACAAAAAGTAATACAGTTAGCCAACCATTTGGACATGCACTGTTTAGATACTGGAGTGCCCTCTTTGCCAGGGGCAAAAGAAACAAACTGAGAAGACTTTCTGAAGTCCTTAGTATGGTGTGTATAACATCTGAGTATTTTATGCACATCTAAAGTATGAAGCAATGCTTCCCCTGGATTGGCGTGCTCTGGGTGATGAATAGGTAGGTGAACAGACTGGATTAAACTCAGACATCACCTTAGGAAGAAACTTAGGATTAGTATGCAAAGGGACCCCATCTTTGTGGAAAATAAAATAAGGCTGCTCATACATGACAGCCTGTAGCTCTGAAATTCTTCGAGCAGAAGTAATAGCAACGAAAAATAATGCTTTCCAGAACAGAAAGCATAGTTTACAAGACACGGCTGGCTCTAAAGGAGGCAAGGTCAGCTTTTCCAGCACGAAATTTGGATCCCAAGCCAGGACCGGATTATAAATAGGCTTCAAATGAAGAATGCCTCACAGAAAAGTATGGGCCACATCCAATTGGGCCATCAGTAGGCACATGAAAGGCTGATACAGCAGACAAGGAAACACTGATGATGCTGGTATTGGCAGAGAGGGCAGAGACCCGAGTGCCATCGAACCACCACCAGCAGAGGTGGTGGGGCCCTGCCCCTGTGGACCTCATGGATCAAGAGGTCATGACGGTGGGGCAGGGGGCCAATGAGGCAGAGGCCGTCAACTCATTTGCAGCCATGAGAAGGTTGGGAGAACTCTCCACCATTTTGGGGGGGGCCTGACAGGAGTAAAGGCCTGCACACATAGAGGCTTCAAACGCTTGGGTGATCCCAGGTGAAGAGAAGGAAGAAGTCAATGGGAACCACGATTGCCGTGGGGGGTGGGGCGGTCCTTGGGATGGTCCCTATGCCGGCAACAATGGTTCCCCGAAGACTTGTGCTGGGTGACCTTGAAGAGGATGCTGGTGAAGGGGGGAAAGTTGAAGAGCACAGTTCTGCACTGCTAAAGAAGAGCTTCCGGTGATCCTGCTGCCTGACAGCAAAGTTCCATAGGTATGACTTGATGACAGAGATATCCCCTTCCTCTGTCACAGCAGCTCATCCTTAGCCCCATAGCACTGAGCAGTAACTAAAAACCGACACTGTCAGAAATATACTACATTTCTGGAGTCTGCTGAGGTGCAACAAAGTCACCTCTGATGTACTGCAGTGGAGCACCCAAGGACAGCAGGATTACCTGCCACATCGCAGCGAAGTGCATGGAAACCTACTGCATTACAGACGGACTGAATTACCCTCTGATGCATTTTGGCAGTCCAGATGGACCCCTAACTCAGAGACAACACAACCACTGTTATTAGTACTGCTGGGGCTCCCAGGAACCCATGGGACTGAAACAAGACTGACTTGCCTCTCCTGCTTTACTGCTACCAGAGGAGAAAAGAACAGCACTCAAAATAAATCCCAGAGTCTGTAGCACAACAAAAGACATGCACTCTTTAGGAGGCAGTATAGCGCGAGGGTGTCAGCTCTGAGCTGCAGATCTGAAGACCTGGGTTTGAATCCCACAACTGCCTAGGTGCATACTGTGTGATCCTGAGCAAGTCACTTAACTTCCTTGTGCTCCCAGGCCACATCTGGAAACAGGCTTTAGCCTAGTGTGCTACTCCTGGTTAAACAATGTTCCTCCCTTTACTCCCTCCGCAGGTGTGTATCCAGGAATATTCGGACCCAGTTTAGCTTCTTTTTCATTTATATTCTGCATCTCCACTCATTCTTTATTATCAAGGTCATTTGCAAGGAAATGTGATCTTCATGCCTCAGGTTGCATCTCTTCATCGCCGCCCGCCTCTTAATACAGCAACAGACTGCAATGCCACAGAGAATTAGGACTTCAACTGAGGGCAAAGCAGGGGGATGAGATAAAGCCAGAAACACGAAGATGCTGTTTTCATGCAGACGTCTTCAGCAAAGAATTAGGGGAGCTAATACATCTGTGGTGTAGCAACACTGCATCCAAAAGCAAGCTGGAAGCCTGAGGTTTTCCTGCAATCTCTAGAAACACAGAGAATCACACGGATGGGACACTTGGATCCTGGGTGGAGGCAAGGGGGAAGAGAGAGGTAGAGGAAGGGAAGAGAGGAGGAGGAGGAGAGATTGAAGGAGAGGAGGCAAGGAGGGATTTAAGGGAGGCTGTGGACTGTCCAGCATTTACAGCCATCCCCACCAGCTGACCTAAGAAAGCACTGGTGCTGGCTGCGATGGCAACATTCTCATGGTTGTGGTGGCCCTGTTCAAAGAAATGGGGGACTTGGAAATAAAAGGGAGAGGACAAACAAAACATTTACATGGAATGCTAATACTCAACTGTCTCATATAAAACTTGAATCCTTGAGTTTGTTTTTAACTAGCTGACCCCCTGACAGATATGTTCAGGTGCTCCATAAAGACGGGGTGGGAGCAGTGTGATTCAAGAAGGGTGACCACTTCATGCTGCGGGGGGGCTTGACTATGGGGGAAACTCATGGAGCCCTTATCAAGGAACAGAAGATGAAACACCTGGAAGGCAGTGGGCTACAGGACACCAAACAGCGCAGGTTATAGCAAGAAGAAAGCAATGGATCAATCTGATAATCTTCCACTGGGTCGCCAAGGCGATGGATGGGGGCCAGGAAGTTGATGTACTATACATCCTGATTTTAGTAAGGCCTTTGACATGGTGCCACACAAAAGGCTCCTACAAAAGATGGAGGATTTGGGTCTGGGGGAGAATGAATAGGTGGGTAGGAAACGGGGGGAAGGGGGACAACAACAGGTGGTGCTAAATGGAATGGAATCCGAGGCAAGAGAGGTAACTGGTGGGGTTCCACAGGGGTTAGTCCTGGGACCTGTCTAGTTCAGTGTGTTTATAACACAGAAACATAGACAATGTTTGCGTGGTACATCCTGGATGCCCCATGGGGCATGCATCACGTTCCCTCTACAGAGCCTTAAACTAGACTAAATTAACAACAGCGTCGACATCTTCACATGATCCATCTGATTTGCAAGTGTTACCTCAAAAAAAAACACAAAAACACCTATTTATTAGATTTGGAAATGGTTAAGAAATGTAAAAAAAAGATTTGGCTCTACAGGGGCTACTGACTTCATGGTGCCAGCCATGAAAACTGAAAAGGGTAATTCTAACTTCCTCTGTATGGGCCCCAAATTATGGAATAACTTTCCAGGCCATTTGAGACCCCAAAGAGGAACTATATCCTGGAGTTCCATAAAAACATGGATTGTAAATTCTGCTGAGCTGCCAAAACCTTGCTGTGATTAAGCTGTGCGATGTAATTTATTGTGCCATTATTGTATTAATTTTGTACTATTTGTATGTTAGTAAGAGGTGAAACTGCTCTTTGCACCTTGGGACCCCACTGCAAATGAGCCCTGGCTCAACTGGGCTATCCTTTTCTGGAACAACAGAATAAACTATTTTACTACTACGTGTTGGCAGAAAAAATACCATTGGTCCATTCTGTCTGCCCAGTTTTACCCTATGCTACCGCATGACCTAATGTTTAGATAAGAGATTTCACCCTTGCCCCCTTGCTCTCTGCATTACTGCTACCCCCGTAAGTAAATACAGGTTACTCACCTGTAACAGGAGTTCTAGGAGTAGTACATGTTGTTCATCCACACTTATTGGCAGGTTCCTTGCGCTTTAAATGTTGCCGGAAGGTCTTCAAGCTGGCTCCTCCCACCCACCAGGTGGTAAACCCTAAGCTCCACCCCATGGCGTCACATCTAGCCCACTGGAAGCCAGGTTGCGCGTCAGGTCGGAGGTGGTCGTGTGGATGGATGAATAACATACCACTCCTAGAACTCCTGCTGCAGGTGAGTAACCTGTGTCTTCTAGGGACGTGGATATGTTGTTCAATCTACACTTATTGGCAGACTTCTAGCAGTTCTCCTGGAGGAGGGAGGCAAGGCACGCACTTCTACTTAGGGAATAAGACTGAGAACCGAGGTCCCAAACCAGCATCCTGGCTTGACTCCCAGTCAGTGTGGTAATGGGAAATAATGGTGTGTGCTGACTTCCAGGTAGCAGCTCTACAGATTTCCTGGATAGGGACGTCCCTAGAAGCAGCCACCGAAGCAACGGTATGGCAGGTAGAATGAGCTCTCATCCCTTTGGGAGGCTCCATGCCCGCCAACTTATAGCATAGATCTATGCAGGAGGTGACCCACCAGCCAATCATCCACTTGGCTGTAGGTCTGCCAGGTGGAGCTTCAGCATTGGTGACAAACAGCTGGCGAACTTCTCCCTGAACTTCAGCCGTCCGCTCCTTATAATAAGAGAGCACTCTTCTAGGGTCCAAAGTATGGAGCCTATATTCGGCCTCAGAGGTGTGACTGGGTAGAATACTGCAGAGTCAACACCTGGTTAAGATGAAACTCCACACCACCTTCAAGGAATTTCTGGGAAGCAGGACAACCTTGTCCCTATGGAAGATCAGATAAGGAGACTTGATGGAAGCACCTGGAGCTCTCCATCCTTCTGGCTGACGTAACAGCCACCAAGAAGGTGGTCTTTCACACAGGTGAGAGATGTCACCTGTGCACGGTTCTAATGGCTTGCCCATGAGCTTAGCCAATACCAGCAGTAGCTCCTCACAGAGGTGGAGGTTCTCACACCGGAGGGGAGCATGTGATCAAGGCCTTGAAAAAGCGCCCACCACCTCCTCCTGTGCCACTGACTGCTTGCCAGCCCGCCGCCCGGTAAGCAGAGATGGCTGCCAGGCACCTTAAGGGTCGCCGCGACCAAGCCCTTGCTGAGAAAGGGACCACAGGTAGTCCAAATGCTAGCCAAGGAACAGGAAAAAGGGTCCAACCCTTGTCCTGACACCAAATGGAGAATCTCTTCCATTTGAAGGCATAGCATTTCTGGTCGACTCCTTATAGGATGCTGCAACGATGCTGAGGACCTCGTCGGAAAGACCCAAGGCCTGGAACTATAGCCACTCAGGAACCAGGCCATCAGGTGCAGGGACTAAAGGTCCGGATGGAGTACCTTCCCCTTGTTGACTGAGATCAGGTCCGGGCGAGCTGGAAGCCACCTCGGGAGCCTGGAGCTGAGGTGATCTGGATACCAGAACTGGCTGGGCCAGTCCGAGGCTACCAGAATCACCTGCACTTTGTCCCTCTTCGCCTTGAGAAGCACCTTGTGGATCAAGGGAAATGGAGGGAAGGCGGAGAAGAGGCCCGGGGTCCACGGCCTCGAGAAGGCATCTCCCTGCAGCGAGCCCTGCTGAGGGGGGCGGCGTGAAACAACCTCAGCTTCGCATTCTCCCTGGAGGCGAACAGGTCCACCAGAGGGGTGCCCCAGTGGGTGAACAGATCTTGTACTACCTCCGGCAGGAGAGACCACTCGTGAGATGCAGCGCCTATCCAGCTGAGGGCATTGGCCAGACTGTTGGAGGCTCCTGCCACATGAATGGCTAGGAGATCCACCTCAGGCTGATCACGAGAGACCAGATGTGGAGCTTCCTTGCACAGGGGTAAGGAGTGCGTCCCGCCCTGTCAGTTGAGGTAGCACATGGTCGTGGTGTTGTCCGTCTGGACCTGGACCACTTGACCCCATACAGACGGAGTGAAGGCGGTGAGGGCTAGGCGGCCCACTCGAAGCTCCAGCAGGTTGATGTGGCATCGAGACTCCTGAGCTCCCCCAGAAGGGCACCCCAACCCATCAGAGAGGCGTCGGTCGTCAGAGTGACCGTCGGCTTGGGGCGGACAAACGGGATACCCTCCTGCAGATGAGCTGGAATGAGCCACCACTGTAGGCCGTCCCACATCTCCTGGGTCACCGCCACTGGCTGGTCCAGAGGACCGGAGCGCTATGACCATTGGCAGGCCAGCCCCCACTGTAGGGGATGCATATGCCAGTGGGCTCAACGGACCACGCTGGTGCAGGCCACCATGAGACCCAGGAGGCACAGAAATGACTGGGCAAAGGAGGAAAGGACCTCAGCCCTGTCCGCTGGGAGCTAGCTCGAAGAGACTCTAGCTCTGCCCCGATGAACTGAATCACCTGCGATGGCACGAGTTCCGACTTGGCCTTGTTGATGAGGAGGCCAATCTGAGAGCAGACCTGGAGGGCGCTGCAATTAGCCAGTCGTCCAGGTAAAGGTACACCCGGACCCCTCGGCGCCGCAGGAATGCTGTCACCACTGCCATGCATCTGGTGAAGATCCTGGGAGCTGGAGAGAAGCCGAAGGGCATGGCTCGGAACTCATAGAGAGGTCTCTCTGCTCGAAAGCGGAGGAATTGCTGATGAGACAGAAGGATTGGGACATGAAAGAACGCATCCTGAAGGTCCAGAGAACAAAACCACACGCCTAGTTCCAAGGTTGGAATGATCTGAGCCAGAGTGACCATCCTGAAGGTGCGCTGCCTTAGGAACTTGTTCAGGTCATGTAGGTCGAGAATGGGGTGCCAGCCCCCTGCCTGTTTTGGGACCAGTAGCACCTGGACAAACCCTGGGTCTGGAGGAGGATCTGCTCCTCGCTGATCACCTCCTTCTGAGAACAGGCAATGTTGCCCCGACGAATGACAGAGAAGCTGTGGGACCCCTGCTGCTCGTGAGGCCACGGCTCGATAGGGAGGGAAAGTACAGTTACGTGAAGAACTCATCTGAACAGTAGATCTTCGAGAACAGCTCTTGCAGCAGGTTACACCATTAGGGACTGAAGCCGCAGGCCAGGACCCCACTGAAATTTTCTAGCTAGCAGTCTTCAGCGGGACTGCCTCCGACGCCAGTCCCGCCTCACGCCGGGCTTAGTACATAAGGAGGCGGCTCCCATAATCCTTAGTTCTCCTGGCCGGAGACTCCCAGCCACTGGATGACATCAAAAGGGGAGACTGAGGATCCGCCATCAGATGGCAAAACAAGGCAGCAGTAAATGTCCCATCCTAGGAGATGGATGCTCGACTACGACCTACCTCCAGCGGGGGTGGTGGGAGGGAAAGTACCTGCTGCAAGAGCTGTTCTCAAAGATCTACTGTTACGGTAAGTTCTGGCAACTGTACTATCTTACTTTGACAAAACAGCTCTTGCAGCAGATTACACCTTTAGGACTGATTTCCAAGCAGTAATGGCAATCATGCACCATCGGGAGGAGGAAAGGTAGAAATCTCGAGATACCTCGAGCCTAAGACAGAAGTCCTTGAAGGACAGCTAGACTGAACCCTGCTCTTCACCGCAATGCAATATCCAGGCTGTAATGCACGGAGCTCCAAGTAGCTGCAGCACAAATAGCTGAGGTGGAAACGTTCTTTAAAGCCACCCCTCTGGTGGAATGACCCTTAACTGTGTCTCGGTAAGGGCTTATTGCGCTCTGGTAAAAGAATGTAATGCACTGGATAAGCCACCTAGACAGCTAGCTTCGAGACAGGAGCCCTTCATCCTATGGGCAAATGAACAAAAGTTGGTCCGACTTCGGTGTTTGGTTCTGGTCAGGTAGTATCTGAGGCACCTATGCACATCAAGGTGTGCAGAAGGCTTTCCTCATTAGAGTATTTCGAAACACTGGTAGATCGATGTCCTGATTAAGGGTGAGAGCTGAGACCACCTTAGGCAGAAATTTAGGATTAGTTCTTAGGATACCCTGTCCTGGTGGAAAACCAAATAAGGCTCTTGCACATAAGTGCGCATTCAGAAATTCTTCTGGCAGAAGTAACTGCAACTTAAAAACAACATTTTCCAAGAGAGAGAGAAAACGTAGTTGCAATCCGCGGCTGGTTCAAAAGGTGGCAGCGAGCTGCCCAGGACTAAGGGTAAGTCCCATGGAGGACTGGATCCTTAATTGGGGCCTAGGTGGAGGATGCCCCAAAAGGCATCGGGTTGTGTCCAGCTGGACCACAGTGCATTGGCTTCAGGGGACATGGTAGGCTGAAATGGCACAAAGGTGCACTTTAATCGAGGAGTAAGCCAGGCCGCAGTGGAAAAGGGATAGCAGGTAGTCCAGTACTAGCTTCTCTGGACAGTCCAAAGGCAGAAAACCACGCGCTTGAGCCCATAAGCAAAACCTGCGCCACTTCATGGCGTAGGTTGCTTGGGTAGCTGGTTTTCTAGCGGCAGAAAATACATCTGCCACTTCTTGTGAGACCCCGTATCGCATCATGGCTATGTCTCCAGGAGCCAAGCATGCAGGTTCAGGGAATGTAGGTCCGGATGGACTAAGGAACCCGCCTCCTGAGACAGTAAATGGGAGCCGATTGGCAAAGGCACTGGAGGTTCCCGGGATAGCTGATGCAAGAGAGGGAACCATATCTGTCTGGGCCAGAAGGGTGCAATCAGAATGAGTGTCGCTTGCTCCCTGCGAAGTTTTAGAAGAACTCTCTGATCACAGAAAGGAGGAAAGGCATAGCTCAATCTGCCCGCCCAGGAGAGGGACAATCGCCTCGCCAGAAAAACACCAGGCCTGGATCTAGCGAGCAAAATTGGGCAGTTTTATTGTATGGGGACACGGAAGAGGTCTAACCTGGAGAACCTCATCTGCGAACAGATCTTCTGCCACCTCCTGGAGTAGTTCCCATTCAGGACTCTGGCCTGAGTGCGCTCAGGCTGTCTGGCGTGATGTTGTCCACTCCTCGAAACATGAAACTGCACAAGATTTGCGCCTGTGGTTGCAAGATCCAATCCCACACTCTTGGCGCTTCCTGCAAAGCGGTAGGAGGTGTGTGCCTCCTTGTTTGTTGGAGGTAACACATCATCGTGAATTGTCTGTTTGTAACAGAAGTGTACCCAGTGGAATCTCTGACTGGAAAGCCTGCAGACGTAAAGAACTGCCCTCATTTCCAGTATTTATGTGGAGATGAGACTCTGGGCTGTCCACAGGCCCCGAGACCGAACACCATCGAGGTGTGCTCTCCACCCAAGCCCTGAGGCATCTATGGAGAGTAGTCAGCAGTTGGGGACGGCGCCAGGAAGGGACTCCGCCAAGAGGTTCCCTGGATGTAGCCACCATTGCCAATCTCATTACGCTCTTCGTGATTCGACTGGATGCTGTAGATGGTCTTGCCTTTGGTCCCATGTAGCCCGTGAATATCCACTAAGTTACCCACATGCAGAGACGGGCTATGGGATCGTTGTAATGGCCGCAGCCATGTAGTCCCAGCAGGCAAGGACCAGTCTGGCTGGACGGGCCTTTCGGCCGATAACTCCCTGATGAGGGTTCTGATGTGTTCCGCCTATCCGTGGAAGGAAAGCTTTTCCTCTGACGGTAGTCCAGAACTGCTCCGAAGAACTGCAGCATCTGGGACGGAACCAGGCATGCTACTGGCATTGATAAGAATGCCCAGAGTCTCGAACAGAGACTGGGTGCAGAATCAGGCCCGGGAGGTCACCATGCAGAAGTGCTTTGTGAGCATCGAAAGATTGAATCGCTGAGGTCCAGTATTGGATGGAGGTCCCTGTTTTCTTTGGAACCAGGAAGAAGTGAGAATAGTACCTAGTCCTCTCTGGTTCCCTGGTACGTTAGTCTAAGGTTTCATTTTTCCAGAAGTGTGAGCACTTCCTGCTGTATGAGCAAGGCATGCTGACCTGAATAACGGGAAAGCAGGGGAGGTCTTGTAGGTGGGTTGTTCCAACCTATATAATGGCCATTTTGACCAATCTGTAGAACCCACCTGTCGGTGGTGATCAACTGCCACCCTACAAGTAGGTTGAATGGTGCATCCATGAGTTTAGCAATGCAAATATTTAGATTCCAGGCCGGAACCTGTTCCCTTAGGGGAGGGTGCAGAAGATTAAGGCCTTTAAAATATTTTCTAAATACTGGATGAGAAGCCATAGACCTCTCCTTACCAACTGACAGGTAAGCAGAGACTGAAGCTAAATGAACCTTGAGGGTGGAAGGCTTCTGGCCTAAGGAATGTAAATGTGTAAGGTAAGCCAGAAGAACAGCCAAATCATCCCTGGAAGGGCTCAAACCTTTACCTGTACACCATATTGTAAATCTTTTCCACTTAGAGGCATTTGTCTTCTTAGTAGAAGGCTTCCTGGAACCCCTAAGCACTGTCAGCACCTGTTCTGACAATTTAAGATTAGCATACTCTAAGTCCTCAAGAGCCATGCCTTGAGCCTCAATGATTTGAGACTGGGGTACAGGATCCTGTCCTGAGAGGAGGTTAACAGGTTGTGCCTCCTGGGCAGATGGATTGGGGAAACCAGTGGCAGAGACAGCAGAAGAGAGTGCCAGTGCTGTCTCGCCTAATCTGGAGCCACCAGTATAATTTTTGCTGGTTGGGACCTCAATTTCAGTAGGGTCCTGAATATCATAGGAAAAGTAGGGAATGCATACAGAAATTTCCCTGTCCAGTCCAGGGCCAAGGCATCCAGGGGGATTGTGCCCCTTAGAGAAGGCCTGCAACAGTACATTGTAAGCTGGTGGTTTTCTGGAGAGGCGAAGAGATCCACCTCTGGAGTGCCTCATTTTCTGAAAATTGTACTGAGTACCTGAGTATTCAGGCACCAGTTGTGGTGGTCCTGACTTATCCTGCTTAGAGAGTCTGCCAGCACATTGTCCTTCCCTGGAAGGTGTATGGCTGACAGGGATACTCCCATGGAGTATACCAAGGACCACAGTCTCATTGCTTCTGTGCATAGTAGATGTGACCTGGTACCTCCTTGCTTGTTGATATAATACATGGTTGTGGTGTTGTCTGTTCTGAATTGCACCACGTTTTGTAGGTAAAGAGTGAATGTTTTCAAAGCCAGGTAAACAGCCCTGAGCTCCAAGAGATTTATGTGCAACAAAGACTCTTGGGGAGACCATGTGCCACTTGCTGTGTGCTCTAACATGTGTGCCCCCAGCCTAGAAGAGAGGCATCTGTTGTGAGGATTACTGAAGGTTGTTCCCTCATAAAAGGCACACCCACCCTGAGGTTGTGCTCATCCAGCCACCATTTTAAAGCCTGGACTAAACTTTCTGTGACTGGAACCAGTTTGGACATAGGATCCATCCTTTGAGACCAATACTGTCTGAGATGGAACTGAATATCTCTCATTTGAAACCTGGAGCCCATTACCACCGCCATGGCAGGTGCCATGTGGCCTGAGAAATTCTCTGTCTGTTCTGGGTCTCCCAGACACAAAGTATTTCGCAATCTGCAGAATGCTTGTCACCCTGTCCTGTGGCAGGAGAGCTCTGCCCTCTCTGGTATTTAGTTCTGCTCCAATAAACTCCAGCACCTGGAGTGGTACCCATTGAGATTTTTCTTTGTTTATCAGAAATCCCAGGGACTCTAGTGTGGATTTTGTGAGTGCCAGTGACTGTACTGCATGCTGCAGAGACTGTCCTACTATTAACCAGTCGTCCAGGTAGGGGAAGACTATTATACCTTGTTTTCTCAAAAACTCTACCACCACTGATAGGCACTTTGTAAAAACCCTTGGTGCCGAAGTTAGCCCAAAAGGGAGAGTTGAAAACTGATAATGGCCGGAAGCCAGCCTGAATCTCAGGAATTTTCTGTGAGATGGTCTGATGGGAATATAGAAATAAGCATCCCTTAGATCTAGGGAAGCTAGCCAGTCTCCCTTTTGCAATGAAGGAATGATTATGTCAAGAGTGACCATTTTGAACTTTGGTTTCAAAATGTGCTTGTTCAGAAGTCTTAGATCCAAAATAGGCCGCCAATCCCCATTTGTCTTCCTTATGAGGAAGTATCTGGAATAAAAACCTTTTCCCCTGCTTATTAGAGGCACTACCTCTACTGCTTTGATTGCTAGCAGATGCTTTACCTCTGCCTCCAACAAAACCCTGTGTGCAGCTGTTGCCGGAGCAAAGGTTCTTGTTCTCAGCTTTGGGAATGATTTGAAACTGAGTGCCAAGCCCTGGCTCACTATCTCCAGCACCCACTTGTCTGTGGTGATGGACTGCCAAAGCGTGAAGGTAATGAGCCAGTCTGCCACCTACTGGTGGACTTGTAATAGGGGATGCGACCTGCACTAGCCCGTCAGGGATTCTGTGCGGGTTGTGCCTGAACCTGTGGTGCATATAATCAATAATCATAGTTATTTCTCTGGGTTTTTAAAGGTACTCGGTCCAAGAGCCTCTTGCCTAACAGCACCCTTGAGAGGTGTGAGGTTATTGACCCATAATCACACACCCTTGTCATGTATTATTGCTAACATATTCAGGAGAATTCCCTTGAAAACATGGCCACTTTGTTGAGCTGTGGTCACTCCCCTTAACATGGCAGGTGCAAGATATGGCAGACAGAAAATGGTGGTTGTGCACAGACATTGCACATGGTGTTGGCACACTGTGTGTGTGTGACAACATGGCAGTCATGCATGTGCCAACACATGGCAGCCATGTTGACGCAAGTGCCGCACTAGTGCTATGGCATTACACACATGCGTTAGTGTGCATGATTGATAGGCGGTTGTGCATGCGCTGCACACATCCAGACGAGATGGGCACAGTCAAGGAGGCTGGGGCGACCATAGAGGCCTGATATAATATGACTGCCCTCCCAAGGAGCTTGTCCAGTATGGCAACCAGGGGGGACAGTTCGTGTTCATCAGGACGGCTGTCTGTGGTGGTCGACAGGCACCTGGCCATAAGGGTGGATTCGTCCGACATAGTGCCGCTGTTGTGAATGGCTGTGAAGAGGTAGCAGGGAGCACATTACAGTAAGAACGGCCATGGAGAAGGAGGTGGGCAGTGTCTTTTCCATGGAGGATGGTCACGCTCATAAGGAGAACCAACATGGTTATTCTGCACCAGGGCTGCTCGGAGGGGGCCTTGGGTGGGTGCAAGCATGATCCGCATGATTTTACGTGATTTGAGCCAGACTGCTCGCTTGTCTCAACTGGGAAGGGGCCCTAGGATTGTTTTGTTTCATTTTTAAAAACGTTCTGTTTATGTTCCTTTGTCTCTGAGGATATACCTCATATCTGCCCTTATGAGACCTACCCCCGTAATCCCTGTGACACCCTTTCCCAGGCCTACCTGCCTGCGTGTGGCCTGTGGCTTGTCCCCACGACAGGGCTCCCTCCTGTATGGCAAGTAATTCTGGCTTCAGGTGGCAGGGAGATGGGGAGTCTCAACATCATGCTGCTGCAACCTGAGGGGATTTTTACGATGTGTTGGTTTCCCATGAAGGGTCAGATGTGCAGTGACATCCAGTCACGTCATTCGTGCTCTCGTGTGATATGCCGACACCCTTAGAGCCCTCCAAGCCCTATTCAGCTGAGTTCCTCAGAAGCAGCAGCTCCTGGCCACTGCCAGGAGTCAGACTGTTGCTAGGTGTCTACAACCACCCACCCCTGAGTAGGAGAACTGTCTGCTGGATGCTTGAACCCATCCCTAGCTATCCCTCCGACACTCCAGGCTCACTTCCGAACCCAGGTCATTGGTGTTGGAAGGGGTACCACTGCACCAGTGGACCAGCTTCTACATGGTTGGAATACTATTGAGGAAGACTGTCCCACAACCCGCCGTTTACAGTGTGTATTAGAGGAACACCCAGCTCACCCAGTCAGATGCCTTCTCTGATTCCACAACTACGGCCAATATCAAGTGCTGGGTTGCATCTGCAAGGTGACATAGAAACATAGAATTTGACAGCAGATAAGGACCACTTGGCCTACACAGTCTGCCCATTTCCCTACCTAATGGATAAGCTGCAGATCCTAGTTAACCAGCAGCCTACTTCTTTCTACCCCCCCCAGAATTGCCTTATGACTGTCCCATGCATGTTTGAATTCAACCACTGTTTTTGACTCCACAACCTTCTCTGGAAGGCCATTCCATGCATCCACAACCCTCTCTGTGAAAAGATACTTCCTTACATTACCTCTGAGCCACAAATTAATCCTGTCTGACCAAGGTGAACCAGGGAGGCCAACCATTTCCTGTAACTTCCATATCAGAATGGAAGTGAATATTTCTAAGCCCACATTTAACAGTGGAATGGGTCAGTAGGAACCGCATGTGGTTGGGTCCTTCCCCAGTCTAGGTAGGCCTGACATTTGAGCCTGTTTCCACGAGTCTGAGGCCCCCTTCCCCCTCATCACAAAGCCTTACATGCCTCTTAGCTATTCTGAGAAGGCTTGGTGCGGCCAGTAATTCTGAGAAGGATTTGTAGAACTCAAGACGGCGAGCCACCTGTCCTTCGGCTTTACTGTTCTTAAGGCATTGAACTGCTTCCCTCACCACCTCCACCATACATTGGGCATCTAGTTTTCTTTGGTTCTTCTCTGACAAAATATTCAGGTGGACCTTGAAAAACAGTTCTAAGATTTTCTGATAAGTTCTGTGTGCAGTCCTCAGAGGATAGTGGGTGGTAGTAAGAGACAGCACAATTCATTTTTTCCCTGTGGGTCTGTAATGTAGGAATTCAGGACTGTGGGGTTCAGTTTTAGGGCTGCTCTGCTCGCTGCTTCTTTACGCAGTTGCCAGGTATGTATTTTCCCCACTCTGTTTTCCATTTTCATAAAAACTTGCTTGGAGTATCCCAATGCCACCTTGATTTATTGTTCAGGTAACTTAGTTAGGACTGGCCTTAAGGCAGTTGTTTTTTTCCTAAACTCCTCATCTAAAGTAATTTTATTTTCTGCTCCAATATCAAATATTTTTTGCTCTGCCTCCATGCATTGCCCAGTCATTTCAGTCGATGCATCAGTGATCATGTGCCCTGTTAAGTTGGACTTTAGCCCATCCTGCAATGTTGACACTGTGGTATCCTCCCTATTGTTAAACTCTAAATTTTCATCAGTCTTCATCTGTTACCATAACCCAGAACTGTGGGTCATTGAGAGGTGAGATGGTAAGTTTCTAAGAGGGGTTCTTATAGGGGTGGACAATGTCCAGGTCTAAGACCACCTAAACATGGTCGTAAGCTGTAACTGACATAACAGAGCAAGCTAACGAGGCATATAGCCTATCATCTGAGAGCAGAAGACAATCACTTTGTGAATAAAGCTTATGTGAATCTGAGCAGAATGAGTAATCTCTCATTGTGGCATTTAAAAATAGCCAAAATGCCATTGCATCAGTTAGGCCTAGCTCTTGTGTCAGACACTTTACATGTTGCCCAACCCTATTTCTGGTTTGAGTGCCACCCCGAGGCTGAGCTGCAACACACAATTGAAATCTCCTGCTGTTACATACAGCTGGCCTTGCTCAACAACATTAGTAAGCAACACCATTTTAATGAAGTCTATTGTCAGGCTCATCATTTGGTGTGTAAACATTAATGATCATACAGGGGTACCTGTAATAGAAACACTTTTTCCCTCAGGGTCCTGTGTAATGGATACCACCTCCAGAGGGCAGTCCCTCTTCAGCAGAATTGCAGCTCACCTGTTGAGTGGGCTTCCGCCAAAGGAAGAGGCATAACCCCCCCCTCCACCCAGCTTCTCTTCAGTTTGGCATGTTTCGTAAGGGAGAGGTGTGTCTCCTGGAGCACTGCCATTGAGATACCCATTCTGTGCAGTTTGTGCAGAATCCTACTGCGCTTTATTGAGCTGTTGAGCCCTGTGACATTATGCGTTACTACTGTACATGCAAGTCTGGCATCTCTTAGTTGTTGCTTCTCCATGCCCTTCCCTGCTTTATTATTTTGCCATTATTTTGTTTCTACTCCCTCCACCCTGGCTGACCCCCATCCTGCCAGCGAACCCAAGCCCATCACCCCGGCTTCTCCCAGGGTTTACCACAGCACTTTTATCTCCCCACTGCTTGCCCCCCCCCACCCCAGCAGGGTCTGTGGGGGTCCCCATCTCTGCTGAGGTCCAGTAGGTGGTGGCACAGAGGTCATCGTTGCAGGACCTGCATGCAGCCAGAGTCATTTTGTTGGCTGGGAACATTTCTGCATGACTTTTTTCCTCCATTCCTGGATGTCAGCTCATGTGCAGTGATGTAAGCGTGTGGCGTAAAGATGCTGCACATACTCCTGGGCCTGCACGTGGCCCTCTGAGAGGAGGCTGTATGCTGTTCCACCTACCCTCCATTAGGTGGCAGCCTAGCAGCAGCATGCACTGTCTCCCCTCCCTGAAGGAGTAAAGATGCCAGTGGATGCTCAGACCTTTTCCCTTAGCTGGCCCCTGAGCGACTGTGGTCCGTTCTGGAACCCAGGCCACTGGTGGGACAGGTGGCATGGCAACCAGTGGCTTAGCTTGCTATGCAATGGTGCCGGCTCTTTCCTTGCTTTATAAAAGTCACTCCATCCCCTGCTGCAACCCTAGAACTAGCACCCTTTATGACCTTAGCAGGGAAACTGGTGCTGTAACTTAATAACTAGAAAATTACTTTAAGGTGAAAATAGACAACCTGGTCTGCTGTATGGACATTTCCATTCCAGGATACACATTCTTTAGAAAGGACAGGAAGAAGGGACAAGGGTTGGTGTAGGATTGTACATCAGGGATGGCATAATAGTTGCAAGGGAGAATATGGGGGTGGAGGGCATATAGGCATTGTAGGTCGAAATACATGCATCGAATTGAATGCATGTAAGGTTAGGGATAATATATCGTCTGCCTCAGCAAGATGAGGAAACAGAATGATGGGGGACATGATTAGGCAAGTGGGTGATTTTAACTTATCCAGGGTAGACTGGGGTGTACCCACTGCTGGCTGCAACAGGAGCCAATTGTTCCTGGACACAGTCCAGGATGGGTTCTAGTCAGGGGTAAATGAACCCCTATGGAAGGTGCTATTCTAGATTTGAGTGCTAACCAGTGGGGATCATGTTAGAGATCTAGAGCGTAAAGGAACCAGTAGGAGGAAGTGACACTGATATGAGAAAGGAGATCCTAAATATGAGTACTAGATTTTAAGAACACTGACTTTAACAAAATGAGTGGGATACTAAGGAAGACTCTATATTGGGTGGGATACTAAGGGAGAGTCTATCTAAGTTAAGAGAAGACATGGACATAGACCACAAAGGAAACATGTTAAAGGATGGGATCAGCGAAGCTTTAGAAATGTTCCTTAAACAGAGAGGAAAAAAACAACTCTAGGAGGTCAATCTGGTTCAACAGAGAGGTCAACAAGGCAGGAAAGGAAAGAGAGACTTGTATAGGAGGTATAGGGTGTTCGGAAGGAAGGATACAGAGAAATATACTTGGCAAATGCAAAGGGAGACTGTGAAGGTGATCTGGCAAGCAAAGCCCACAAGGTACATACTGGGGTCTCACAAGGGGCTGTCCTTGGTCCCATCCTCTATTCACTCTTTGTTAACCCCCTTGTTTCTGAACCATCAGGTTGTCGTAAGATCATGTATGCTGATGATCTCATCTTATTCAGGACGACAACAGCCCCCATAAGCTATCTCAGACCCTTTCTGACAACTCCTCAATGGTAAGTTGGTTTACAGCACACAGACTTCTAGTTAATGCACAAAACAAAACAAAATATATGCTGTTTGGCTATAAGCAATGGCTCACTAGATGCTCCTCAGGTGTTATGCACCCCTTACACATCCTGTCCCCTGGTGGATCCCCCTCAATAATGTTACCTCTTTCAAATCCTCTTTGCAAATTGTATATGTCTAATCGTGAAACATATCAACCAACAACTGGGCATTTGCTGCCACCTGAAGCACCCTGTGACCCCGGAGGTGAGACTGGCTATAGGACAGGGCATCCTTCTACCTCTCCTTGACTACGGTTCACCCATCATCTCCCTAACCTCACCCCAGCTCATCACTCGCCTCAGTACAGCCTTTAACAACATCTACAGGTTCGTGACTCAAGCCCCCCTTCAGCACCCACCATTGTACCCTTTAATTGTCACTCGGGTGACTTCCTCCCAGGCCCGTAGGGACTTAACTCTTTGGCTCACTCATATTTAAATCCCTCCATGAAGGTGCTAAATCCCCACTATCTGGACTGTTAACTATCAAACAGGACTCTTGTCACCTGAGGTCCTCCACCCACTGCCTTCTGGCCTTCCCCAGGCCCTATATGGTTATGAGACAGAGCAACTCCTCTAGTGCTGCTCCTAAGCTCTGGAACCCCCTCCCAGAAGAGCTTCACTCCTCAGGGTCACCCATATATTCAAGATGTACTACAGAAATGCCCTGCTATTGAAGGTATCATGCAACTGCAACCCATGATCTCTGCCACCCTAGATCATTTTTAGGCCCCCACTGCTGAATCTCTGTACTCTAATTTGATTGCCTGTAAACTGTATGCCAATTAGTTCACGCTATTTGATTTAAATTGCTAAGGTGTGTAATGTGTGTTTTGTAAGTTGTCTGATCTTGTAATACCAAGACTGTATCTTTTTGATCCTTCCACATACCTGTATACTGTAACTATTGCTGTATTTCTCATATCCAGAATCGTGCTGTATGTGCTATCTAGATGGTCCAGGTCGTAACTGAAAATTGTCCCTCGGACCAGTGTACTTACCCGATTATCAAATACATAAATAAATAAAAATAAATACAACGTGAATCTGACTCTCTTTGGATACATTAGGAAAGAGGGCTACTAAGAAGGTTATAGTTAAATTAAGGAATGGGGTGGGTTGGTGGAGGCAGTAAGAATAATGCAGAGGTGTTGAATGAATACTTCTGCTCTGTCTTACTACAGAGAAGGAGAGACAATTGCCCCATGGGAAGGTGAGAGGGGTGGGAAATGAGTATGTAAGATGTAGGGATCATGGTGGACTGTGTAATTAGGGAGCTAAGAACCTGAAGGTTGACAAGTCCCCAGCACTGGATGGCATGCACACCAGAATTTGAGGGAACTGGCTATGGAACGGCAGGAGCACTAAGTGATCTGTTTAACAGTTAGTTGGATATGGGGGGAGGGGCATTAGAGTGGAGAACAGCACATGTAGTCATGTAGTTCTGTTGCATAACAGTGGACTTAGAGATGACCCTGGGAACTACAGACTTGTCAGTGTGACATCTATAGTGGGCAAGTTAATGGCAGCTATCATGAAAGAGCGGTTGGTTGAATTCCTAGAGGTGAATGGGCATCCAGACAATAGACAGCATGGCGTATGGCTTGGTGACTGTGCCAGACCAATTTGATTACTTTCTTTAACTGGGTGATAAAGGCATCTGACAGGGGGAAGGCAGGAGACATACTGTATTTAGATTTCAGTAAAGCCTTCGTCTCAGTTCCACATAAGAGGTTAATCAAAATATTGGTGGAATCAGGGACAGATAGTTAACTGACTAGGTGGGTGGCTAACTGGCTCAGTGGAAGGACCCAAAGGGTGGTGGAAGGGGAACATTCAGACAAATGTAGGGAGTAATCAGTGGGGTACTGCAGTGATCAGTGCTAGAACTTGTGTTGTTTAATGTTTTCATAAATAACACAAGAAAAGGCATAAGGTTCCGGCCTGGTGGCGCTGGAGGTTGTGGCGCTGGTTGCTACACCTTGTGCAACACCAACGACATGGGTTCAGGCATGAGCCTGGGCTGCTGAGGGTCAGCAGGGGGAGAGAGAGGATTGAGCATCTGGAGGACACCTCTCCTCCCTCGGGAGGAGGGAGACTTGTCGTTATGCTCATTGACTGCCCTTTAGCAGTGGCAGGAGGGCAGTACACATCAGGAGGCACGTACCGATATCCTTACATCAGTAAAGGAGGGGGGACGGGAGAAAAGGGAGAACATTGGTAGGAAAATAGCCTGGTAGGCTCTGTTATGGTCCGCTGCGCCCCAAGGCCGTACCGGCTTCTGAATTGAGCTCGGGGGCGAACCTCCTCCCTGGCCTTGCCCTGGGGACAAGCCATGGGAGAATTTCTGAGACAGCAGGAGGGAGTGGTGGGACTGGAGAGTGAGTCCTGCCATCAGGAGGGCTGCAGCCACCTACCAGGGCTCCAGGCGGAAAAAATATAATTAAAAACAAAAAGAAGAGGCAAACGGTAAGATTTGCCTCTTTGCGGATGACACCAAACTCTGTGTTATGTGGACACTGAGGAGGGATTAAGAGAACTGAGGGGGATCTTGCAAGGCTGGAAGGATGGTCTTGTATATGGTAACTAAGGTTTAATGTGAAGAAGTGCAAAGTCATGCACATTGGCTGCAAAAAGCCGAGATCAGAATACAAGCTGGGTGGTGTAAAGATCACAGTAACTGAGGAGGAAAAAGGTTTGGGAGTAGTTATAGCACACTAAGCAGTGTAAAAAGGCAGTAGCCAAGGCAAACAGGATGGTGGGGTGCATAGCCAGGGAGTTCACAAGCAGAAGGAAGGAGGTGATCCACTGTAGAAATAAATAATGAGACCGCACCTGAAATACTACATTCAGTACTGGTGTCCCTACAGAAAAAAAATGTATAAATCATCTTGCAGAGGTACAGAGACAACTGCAAAATGGGTATCCATTAGGTGGGTGACATAAATTGTCATACAATTAGAAGTGACTCTGGATTGCCGACACTGAAGAACGGCCATGTTTCATCTGTGGCCACCAGTGTCGCTTTTGCCCCCAGTCATGCCCCTCCCCTGTAGTTAGTTATTTGAAGTCTGGGGGTGAGGCAAAGCCCCTCAAAAACAACTGTTTCCGGAAATGCTTGGCGCTTGTAATGCCAGGCGGCATTGTAAGGTCACCATTTGAGTGAGTTTTTAACTCAATGGTTCAAACCTTTATAAATAAACAAATAACAAAAAAAACATTTTGTCAGTGCTTGTAATCAACATCAGCAAAATATTTTTGCCAGTATGGTGGAACCACAAAAATAGTCAGAGGTCAACATGATAAACCATATATGAGGACAGGTTAAGGAGTCTTAATATGTATTCACTGGACAATAGAAGGGTGATATCACTGAAAACCTTCAAATATCTAAAGGGTATGAACAAGGCAGAGCTTGGAAACATCTTTAGTTTGAGTGAGAATAGAACCACCAGGGGGGACACAGTTACAAAGTGACTGGAGGAAGATTTAAGAAGGAAGGCAAAAAATACTTTACATAGCGGGCATTTTCAAGGTGGAACAAACTGCAGGTATACTGTAGGTTGTTAACCATAAGACAGTCAGCGGTTTCAAGAGGGCGTGGGACAAATTCAAAGGAAGGGTAGTAGTTAATGGGGAGGAGGGACAGGACTCACTTCAAAATTACACAGTGTGCCTGTATCAGGCAGACTCAATAGACCATCTGGCCTACTGCTAGCAGTTTCCTATATGTTCATATGGAGATCCGTCTTGTGACCTGGTGTGGTTGACCCTTAGTTGTCAACCGGCAGTGACTGTGTACCGCCTGTGTGGGCCTTCCCTTAAACTCCTAACTCCTGGCCCATTTTATCAAGGTAAAAGGCGAAAGCATTCAAACTCTAGCCACCTCTCATGCTACTTGGCAGAATCCAAGCTGGAAATTATGCTTGGTGTTAATCTTTCTGCATTATGCCTTTTAGCCTTGGCAGGAGTGCATGGTGAATCCTTATTCAAATATTCAACTCCCCACAGCAAGGTACACTACCTCCAGCATATACTAATTAAAAATAAATAGCAAACAACATTTTCTTCCTAGGTTATTCAGACACACGTAACCTAATGCCCATCCGGTTTTTCCATCACTATCACAGTGAATGATCCCTTCAATGCCTGTATCATTCCTAACCTGATCTCTCTTTGAATGCTGCCAGGGTCTTACTATCCACCAGCTCCTGCAGAACTGTGTTCCAAGCTGCCACTACCCTTTGTGAAAACCAGCTTCTTTTGTTTTTTTCTAAAATTGGAATGTTTCTTGTAACAATATATGCAGATTTGTCCTGTCTGCCCCTCAACTTACTCAGCACTGCTCACTCTATTCTAACCTAAAGTGGCTCTCCCCCTCTTCCCAGCGTTCCTACATTCTATGCTGCTTAATGGATAATAACATTAGATCCTCCAAACCAACCTCACTAGCCTCTATGCACAAGCCTCCTGACTCGGCCTACTATGTGTACTCAAATCAAATGACATGGCCCTACTGGTAGTTCCACAGTGCTCCTCCAAAATGGGTGAGCAAGCCGTCGCTTACTTTGTCCCCAGTGTCTGGAACTCCTTATCGTCTCTTCTTAGGGTCTGCAAATCCCATCTGGCATTTAAAAGTAAACTGTTCAACTACCTTAGCTCTTCTGACAAATGCACACGTCCCTAACATCCCTTATCCTGGCACTACTCAAATTTGGTAACTGTTCTTGTGTTATTGTTTTCTTGCTATCCTAATTTGTTCCTCCCTTACTTTACTGTAATGTCCCTCCTTGCTTAAATTCCTTGTTTTGTTTGCCAGTCCAACCTGTTTTGCCTTACTGACTGTACTCTAGCCACTTGAACCTCATGCTGGCCAAGTTTTGTTGTCGTTATAAGACACTTTGAACCTTGTTGTGTGTTTTCTGTTTTGACTGTATGATTTCTGACTGTACTTTGCTTGTTTACTTGTTGCTATCAACTACTGTACTTTCCCTGGTTGTGCCTGAAAATAGGCATCTTTTTGTCTAGTGTACTTACCCAGCAAACAAAAACTAAAATAAAAAGATAAATAAAGTGCTACCCTCTCAGTTGATACTCATTTCCGTATTCATGCAACTTTATCTCCCTGAACCAAGTATTTAAGCAGACCATCAGAACTCAATCCTTATTTCTTTATTTGGTTTTTGATAACCGGATGGGTGCACTAGACAACAAAGTATGCCTATTTTCAGGCGCAACCAGGGAAAGTATAAGTCACGATCATGAAACGTAGTACAAAAAACAGTACAACACATAGGATAATGCATGGGGTTGTATGTTTAATGAGGTTTTACACACACCCCGAGGAGTTGGATGCTACATAATTTAAGCATCTAACACTGAGGGGTGTGTGTAAAAATTCAAGTTAAACACACAACCCCATGTTTTATTTTATATAATTGCTGGGGAGTGTTTTCTCGCCACAGCAATTATATAAAATAAAGGGTCCCCACACCATTTTTTTTTAATTTAGCACAGAAGACAAGTGGGCGAGTTTCTTTTTTTTTTTTTTAATTACTTACCGCCAACTCATGGCGGTGTAGAGTCCAGGGCACAGCATAGTGCTGAAGTCGAGCTGGCTGTCCTGCACCATGTTTAGCGGACAGCGTGGAAGGAGACACATGCGTGGAGCATCGGAAACCCGGCACATGTTCGCCGTTATAACCCACGAGTTATAATGGCGAATTATAACCTGGTTTCCAATGGAAAAAACTCTCCCTAGTTATTATATATGATGTCAAGGGTAATCTAGTTACAGATACAAAAGCAGTTAGTTAAGTTTATTAACATATTGCAGCCAGCACCCAAAGGATGGGGCAGCTGAAGAAGTATACAAGCAATTACCAAAATATACACAAATATACAAATGCCCTATACAACTACAATTATAATATTTAAAATAATTCTAAGAATCAAAACAATAAAAGGAAGATTATACTGCACACAATATGCACAAATAAAGAATGTTAACAATCATTTAAAATCTCATAAAGAAGGATGTCTGAAATTTAGTTGTTCTAAACCCTGGTTGAAGAATAAATGCATTATAACAAACAGAAATCAGTACAGCAGCAGCAAAGCCTTGAAATAAACAGAGCAAAGTGGCTAAACAATTTAAAAACAGACAGAGCATCTTACATAAGTGCAACAAGTGACAAGCACCAGTCAGGTTGCACAGGTTGGGTGATCAGGAGGTAGGAAATGGATACAGGGGTCAGAGACAGAATAGTAATGCATCTGCATGCATTGTACACCAAAAGCAGCTCACCTCTCATCCTTCTCTTTAATTTGTTGAGTTCCTTGATTCTCTTACCAAATTTCTCTGCCCCATTTTAATTTTTTGTAACCCCCCTACAAATGGAGGTTCCCAAAAGGTCTTCTTTGAGCTTGCCTAAATGCTCACTGCCAGGCTGGTGTTCTGCATTTTAGCAGTTTAAATGTATTGCCAGAGAATGCATGTATAGCCTCTGTGTACTGTCTCTTTAAGAGCGGCTTGGTTTGCAGTCATAATTTATCAGAGAGGGATCTCTGTTAGAAGATGTGCTTGTTTGTTGATCATTTGTTAGAGTAGTAATACTATTGCAGTTTGTTCTAACCTGCCTTCTTTGCAGCATGGGCAGTTCTGTTTGTTTCCATCATCTTGGGCCTGGACTGCAGAATGGGCCAATCAGTACATTTGGGACTCTAAAATGGAGCCTGCCTACAGGGGCTTGGTGGGGCCAAAACTTGTAGGAATTGTAGTTTTGGGCTTTTGGCACCTAAAATAACCTTTAGAGGGAGCCCTTGTTGTGACTGACAGACAGATCAGCCAACCGAACCTCTTGGATCTTGGGGAAAGTCCCACACTGCTTCCAATTTCAGTTAGGTCTGAGTTGGGAAGTGAAGAAGTAACAGCTCGAGATAGTTCGAGCAGCAATCCATAGTGGATTTGTGCTGGGAGAGCTGTGGACAGGCCTGATATTGGCCTGCATGCCTGCCTGCTGTTCCTGAGAGGGAACTTGTGCTTTTTTCGGACTGAATCCGAACTTGGAGAGCGAATTAATCCACTGAATTGTGACCAGGCTTTAACCTAAAGAAGACCAAAGATTTGCTGAATGCGATCGGCCTGTTGGGAAATCCAGCTACCTCTGAACTCCCGGACTGTGCAGAGAATCTGTAATGGCAACCGGAGAGCCATTTGACTGGTACAGTGGAATTTCCTTACATGTGAATGTGCTGTGTGCTTATAGTGGGTCGTGATTTGGTTCCCCACTGTGTGTCTGAACTGTGTTGTGCTTGCTGGAGGCTGTATCCAGCTCCACGGACTGAATCCATACCCATTTCCATTTGTCTGGGCCCTGCTACACTGGCCCAGCCAGAATCCCTGCTACGTAGAGAAAGTCATCGACGGGAGACCGGCCTGGGGATCAGCCCCCCTGCTCAATGCCTTGAACAGGAACGATACCTCTGTGATTCGTGTGGGCCCTGCTTCTCTGGGCACTCCAGCTCAACAGCCTGCAGTCTCGATTTTATCCTGCCTGTGTTCAGTATTGGGTATTGTGAGTAAACATCAGGGTGGCTCCCTGCAACAACAGCTAAATCGAAAAGTGTTGTCATCTGATTGCCTTGTTGCCTTTTCTTTCACAAACTGAGCCCTCCAGCTCCGGATTACAAATAGTGTGTGTTGTGCATGTTGCTTTCTTCCATCACAGGGCTGAACCAGCTGCAACGTTCCTGGCTAGCCCACTGTTTTCCTACCTGGGTGCCCCAGAGTGTGTGACGTGCAGAGACTCTGAACTGCATACATAACTGTCTGATTAATATAGCTTTTAAGCAAATCAACCTGATTCGCCCTCCCTTGTTCAAATCCCTGAATAAATCAGATTTAACTTTGTTTGCATTTAACCTGACTGTGGTTCCAGTTTGTTCCAAGAGAATTGTACTGTTGTTGTTATTTTCTGTGCTTAACCTTGTTTTACCGGAGGGGGGGGGGGTCACCCAGGGTCAAGCTAGAGGAACCAGCCCTGGTGGTAAGTACAAACAGTGTGGGTAATTGCCTAGTGAATAAGTGTCATTGTGAAACTAATTACTGTATATTGTTCAGGCCACTAGAAGGGAAAGAGGGGGGTTTACAGTGTCCCGGAGGGCTGTGCCCAGGTTAGCTTGACCACTAACAACCCTGACCTCTGGATGGAGGCACCCGTTTCATTACCGAGGCCACTTAACCTGCTACTAGCCAAGCAGGCAGGGGTAGTAACCCTTGGGATGGCGCCACCTAGGGGTTACATTTATTTTACAATTTTGGACCAGGAAAGACACACTAAGCTAAGGCTTTCTTCCCGGTGCATCCTGGGAGCACAGACAAGTTAAGTGACTTGCTCATGGTCACACAGTATGCAAGTAGTGGCTGTGGGATTCGAACCCAGTTTTCCTAAGTTTGCAGCTCAGTGCTCTTAAGCACTACACTATACTGCCTCCTTATTCATCCTGGTTGGCCTTCGTTGCACCCCCACCTATCTCGCCACATCATTTCTATATTGGGGGATCAGAACTGGGCACAATAATCCATGTGCAGCCCACCAGTGATCTGTACAGGGTATGATCACACTGCTGTCTCTGGAGACAACACTTCTTCTGATGCAACCCATGATTCCAAGTGTGTAACCTCAGGTGGCGCTATCCCAAGAGCTATTACCCTACCTGCATGGCTAGTTGCAGGTTAAGAGCCTGGTACTGAATGGAGTGCCCACCGGAGGACAGGGTTGTTAGTGACAAGACTAACTTGGGTACAGCCCACCAGGACACTGTAAAAACCCTCTTTCCTCTCTAGTGGCCTAGACAATATGCAACAAATACTTTCACAGTAGCCCCTATTCAACATACAATTCCCCACACTGTTTGCACTTACCACCAGGGCTGGTTCCACCAGTTCGACCCTGCAGACCTCTTGTAAAACAAGGTTAGGCACAGTAAATAACAACAGTACAGTGCTTTTGGTATAAACTGGAACCACAGTCAGATTAAATGCAAAAAGAGTTAGATCTGATTTATTCCGGGGAATTGAACAAGGAAGGGGCATAATCAGGTTGACTGATTCTAAAACTGATCTTATCAGGCAATTATGCATGCACTTTTAGTCTCTGCACAGTCATACACTCTGGGTACCCAGCTGGAAGTAAGGTGGGCTAGCCTGGAACATTGCCCGGGGTAGACTGGCGTCGCAGCTGGTTGGGGCCCTGTGATGAAAAGAAAAGGCATGCACAACTACACACAATTTGTAATCCAGAGTCTGAAAGCTCAGTTCGTGAAAGGAAAAACAACAATGCAATCAGATGACAACACTTGAGATTTAGCTGTTGTTGCAGGGAGCTACCATGATTGTTACTCACACTACCCAATACGAGACATAGGCTAGACAAAATGGAACTGCAGGTTGATGAATGGTTTGCCAGGAGAAGCAGGATGCACCACGAATCACCAAAGTGCCATTCCTGTTTGAGATATGGCTGAGCAGGGGCTGATCGAGGCGAGTTTGTAAATCGATGATGGTTTCTGTGCCTGAAGTAGCTGACTGAGCCAGGTGGCAAGGCCCAGGCGGATGGAACAGTTAGATTTTGAGTCCAGTAGTGCTGGATGCAGCTTCAACAAGCGTGGCACATTTACACAGAGGGAACAAATCGCGACCCACTAACAGCACACAGCACATTTATAGTAAAGCAATCACCATACCACAATGCGGAAGGCAGTCCGGCCACAGTATCAGTGTCTCTGAGCAAAACCAGGAATTCTGTGGTAAATGGATGTCCTGACAGGCCGATCGTGTACAGCAAATCTTTGGTTTTCTCCAGGTTCAAATCTGGTCACTCTTCAGTTGCTTTGTCAAACTCCAGTTCGGATACGTCCGATTGCTAAGCCTTTCAAAGGACTCCCTCTTGAGGGGCTGCAGGCAGACAGGCCAGACTCAGCCTGTCCAGCAATCTCCCGCTCAAACTAAACAGAAGCTGCTGCTCAAATCACTCGAGCTGTTTTCTCTTCCAACTCTAACTCCAGACTAACTGACTGCAGGAGGCAGCCTGGGAATTTCCCTTCGGTCCAAAAGGTTCTGGTTGGTTGATCCATCAGTCTGTCAAAGCAAGGGCTCCCCCTCCAGGTGCATTTAGGCGCCAAAGTCTCAAAACTACAATTCCTACAGAAATTCCTCCCACAAGATCCCTGGGACAGACTCTATTTAGGGTCCCCAAAGGTACTGATTGGCCCATTCTGGCAGTCCAGGACCAAGATGGTGGTAATAAACAGAACTGTCCATGCTGCAAAGAAGGCAGGTTAGGAAAACTACAATATAATTACTATGCTAATAGATAATCAGCAAATAAGTACAGCTTCTAACAGTGCTCCCTCTGCACAAATAGCGATGGCAGACCGAAGCAATTGGTAAATATATTATTGATGTGCTCAGGTTTCCGAATGGAGCGATTATCTGGCACCCCGGGCGGGACTCGAGCATAGAAACACTCAGCCCCCTCCCAGATTAAATAAGCACCACGTTATTGGCAGCTCTTAAAGAGACAGAGCACAGAGGCATTAAGGCACTCTCACACAAACACTTTGAAAATGCTAAGACACAGGATACCACCCTGGCAGTAGGCATTTAGGCACACCCAAGCAAGACTTTCAGGAACCCTCATCTGTAGGGGGGGTTACAGGTGCATTTGCAGACCACCTCCTCACTCTGCAGTCCCTGTTTCAATGTATTAGAGACAATACTGAGACTATCAACCCAAGGTCTCTTTCTGTTGTTAATGAACATAGAATCATTTCATTTAAGGACTAATTTGCCCCTGCATTGCTATGTGTGAAGTGTAGCACTGTACACTGTTCATCACTAAATCTCATATTTGCCAATTTTGTCCAGTCAGCTAACATGTAGTGCAATGAAATTAGGCAAAATATTTAAGTGCCATTTTTCACTAAAAAAGATTCTAGGCATCTTCCGTTTTATTTGGTGGTAACGTTTTCCAGTTCCACCAGGTTCTGAGTATTTTATAAAAGATTTCATTTATTTTTTTCTCAAGAAGAAAAGATGGCTACCACATCTGGCATAAAAATACCATTAAACATAGAAATACAGACAGTGATGGCAAAACAAGATCAAAGGTCAATCTAGTCTGTTCAGAGTTCCCTATCTGCCCTGGGACCTATTGTCCATACAAGGTTTATCCCTCTCGGACCACCCCCTGCTCTATTCCCTAATGTTACTGACCTGAGCAACCACCAAACCCTTCGCTCTGTCCCAGCCATGCTTATGGTCTTGGCGCCCACCACCTCTGCTGGCAGACTGTTCCATGGCTCCACCACCCTTTCCATAAAATAGGACTTCCTCAAATCCCTCTTAAACCTTCGCCTTCACCAGTTTTCAGTTGTGACCTCGGGTTCTTGACCCTATACTCCTGCTAAATAGTTCCTCACAGTTCACCTTTTTTATTCCCTTCAGGAACTTGAAGGCCTCTATTATACCCCCCCCCCCCAAAACCCACACACACCTGTGCCTTCAGGTGATCTTTGTAAGATCTACCCTGCTGGTCCTGAATCATCTTGGTCATGCTGCGTTGCACTGTCTCCAGCCTGTCCCTGTCCTTCCATAGGTGACCTCACCAGTGACCTGTATACAAGCAGTAGTATCTCCTTTTTCCTGCTGTTAATATATCTTCCACTATACCCCAGCATCGTACTAGCCTTACTATAGGCCTTGTTACACTAACTTGATTGTTTGAGGGAGTCATTAACGATGACTGCCAGGTCCCTTTCCTCTGCTGTAGTGCTCAGTTTAACCCCTTTCATCCAGTGCTGTATTCTTTTTTTTTTAACCAGGTGCACAGCCTTGCATTTTTTGATGTTGACTTTCAACTGCCACACCTTAGACCACCTCTCTAGCCTCTGTATATCTCTTTGCATTTCCCTGCTCCCTTTGTCACTACCTACCCCATCACAGAGCTCTGTGTTGTCAGTGAAGAGACACAACTTGATTCAGATGGCCTCTCCCATGTCGATGATAAATATATTGAAAAGTACAGGACCCAGGACAGATCCCTGTGGCATCTCATTCGTGACCTCCCTCTCTTAAAGTTTTACCCTGTTTACCACCACCCTCTGCTGTCTCCTTCAACTAGTTTCCTATCCATCTAACTATGTTCCTAGTTGCACCCATGTCCTCCAGGTTCTTCAGCAATCTTCTGTGTGGCACCAAGTCGAAAGCCTTGCTGAAATCGAAGAAGAGTAAGTCCACAGCAGGGCCTTTATCTACTACCTTTATTACCCAAAGAAAGCTATCAGGTTGGTTTGACAAGACCCACTAGCCACAAACCCATGCCGTTTACTATCCTGTAGACCATTGTTCTCCAGGAGTTCCACAGGGTCCTCTTTGGTCAGTGACTCCATCAGTTTATCACTACAGCGGTGAGGCTAACGGTCTGTAATTCTCAGTTGCTCCTTGTGACCGTCCCCCATATGTGGTGCAAAACCATCCACTACCCTCCAGTCTTTTGAACTATCCCAGTCTAAATTGAGCCATTCAGTGGCCCTACTAGGGATATAGACAGTTCAGTAGCCAATTCTTTGAGCACCCTTGGGTGCATCCCATCCTGTCCTGGGGCTTTATCTATTTTTAGGGTTTCAAGTCTCTTCTGGACCCTTTCTCTAGTAAATACTGGCTGCCTCATTTCAGGAATGACTGCAATCCTGGTAAGGGTTACGATCAAAAAAAAAATGTATGGAGCACTGCAGAGGAAGTACCTAGAAGAGTAAATTTTACAGGTGTGCTAATGTTTTTATATTATAATATTGTTATTAATTGTAGCTGAAACTAGCTTCTTTTGGAAAAACATGTTTCATTGCACTGCTGCTTTAATGTCTTCACCTGAGTCAATAATGTCCCCAGTTTGGAATCATCTGCAAATTCTGACATCTAGACACCGTTGACACGTTGCATGTCACTAGTATACAGATAAAAAAATGTCAAGTCAAGTACTGAACCTCGAGGGACCATACTTGTAACTCAACCCCAGTCCAGTCAGAAATAATTTACCTGGACTCTCTGCCTTCTGTTGTCTAGCTAACGGATGAGTCATTTGATTATTTCTTCATTTATTCCTATATTTCTTAATTTGAGGATCAGCTTTCTGTGGGAAACAGCATCATAAGCTTTGCTATAATCCAAGGTGATCACATTCCATGACTTTGTCATAGAAACATAGAAGTTGAAGCAAATAAGGACTGCAAGGCCCATCCAGTCTGCTCATTTTTTTCTACCTTATGAATGTGCCATAGGCCTGTACTCTGTCAATGGCCTATCTATTCATACTCATCTGTATTGCTCCCTTATGCCTATCCCATGCCTGTTTGAAGCCCTGCACTGTATTCATATCCACCACTTCCTGAGGTGAGCCATTCCATGCATCCACCACCCTTTCTTGAAAAGAACTTCCTCACATTACCCGTGAATCGGCCTCCCTCTAATCTCATGCTGTGTCCTCTTGTCCTGCTATTTTTCTTATATAGAAACATGTTAGACTGTTTCACCTTGTTAATGCCCTTAAGGTGTTTTAATGTTTCGATCATATCACCTCTCTCCCTCCTTTGCTCCAGGGCATCATACTGAGCTCCGTTAATCTGTCCTCCTATGTTTTCTGATGCATCCCTGCACCATTTGGTTGCCCTTCTCTGGACTGCCTACATTTGTTAATGTTCTTGTGAAGGTCGGCCCCAAGTACTACAAAAGTACTCCAGATGGGGTCTAACCAGTGTCTTGTGAAGAAGGATCATTACCTCCCTCTTACGACTTGTGATACCCTACTAGACACCCCAACATCCCTAACCTTACCTACTGCTTTAGTGGTCTGCTTGGATGATTTCAGGTCATCTGTGATGATGGCGCCAAAGTCTCTTTCTTCCCTTGTGATTGCCAGCAACTCCCGTCCCAACCTATAGGTGGCTTCGGGTTTCTCTTCCCTATGTGCATGGTCTTGCACTTCTTTATCGTTAAACCCCAGTTGCCACTCTTCAGACCATTTGCTAGTTTATCAGATCATTTCTCATTCTGCCCACCCCATCTGGATCATCTACTCTTTTGCAGATCTTGGTGTCATCTGCAAGAGACAAACCTTACCCTCAGTCCATCTGCAATGTCACCTGATGAAGATATTGAGGGAACTGGCCCAGGACTGATCCTAGAGGTACCACCAGACTTGCATCTCTTCTGACTGTATACCGTTTACCACCACTCTGTTTTCTGCCCGCCAACCAGTTTGCCACCCAGTTGACCAACTTCTGACCTACCCCTAAGCCAGCTTATTAATCAAGCTTCTATGGGAACAGTATCAAAGCCATTGAAGTCAAGGTGTAGGTGACATCAACTGCACCCTTGGACAACCACCCTAGGTTACCCATTCAAAAAAATCTATGAGATTAGTTTGACAGGACCTTCCTGTTGTAAACCCATGCTCTCTTGGATCCTGTGCTCTCTACAGTTCCAGGTGTCGCACTATCCTTTCCTTAAGAGTGCCTCCATAATCTTGTCCACTACTGAGGTAAGACTGGCTGGTCTGTAGTTCCCTGCCTCCTCCCTGCCACCACTCTTGTGGAGTGGGATCACATGAGCCCTTCTCCAGTCTTCTGGGACCTCTCCTGTGCTCAGAGACTCACTAAACAGTTCTGATAATGGCTCTGCTAGTTTCACCCTCAGCTCCTTTAGTACCCTGGGATGTATGCCATCCAGTCCTATTGCCTTGTCCACTCTGAGCTTAGCGAGCTCTTGTAGGACCCTTTCTTTTGTGAAGGGACTTGTGCAGACCTCCCTCCCCATGCCCATGGTGATGAGCTGTGGGCCCTGCCCTACCTTCTCCTCAGTAAATACTGAGCAGAAGTATCTACTGTATTTAGGATAGATGCTTTTCCTTGGCCCTCCTCCACACACTCCCCCTTATCCCCTTTGATCTTAGCAGCACCCCCTCTGGACTTTCTCTTATCACTAATGTAGCTATAGAAAGTCTTGTCCCTTTCTTTTACTGTTCATGCTAGTGTTTCCTCAGGTTGGGCCTTTGCCTGCCTTACTGGCTTCCCTGCTTCCCTTAGGGAAGTTTGGTATGCCTCCCTATCTTCGTCCCGCTGCATTCCCTTATATTTCCTGAAGGCCAGTCTTTTGGCTCTGACCTTTTCTGCTACTGCTTTTGAGAACCAAAGTGTTTTTCTCCTTCTTTTGCTCTTGCTTTTCTACCTAACACAATGGCATGTTGCTTCAAGTATTGCATCCTTAATGCTTGCCTATTTTGCCTGTACCCCCTTACGTGTATTTCTTCTTGCCAGGGATAGCTTAACTCTGTTGGCCATCTTATCAAAGTCAGCTCCTCTGAAGTCCCATATTTTTGCCTTGGAATTGGATGATTTAGTTCTAGTGACCAAATTGAACCATACCATGTGATGGTCACTGGCCCCCAGGTGACCTTCTACCTGGAGTTCTGCGATCCTTTCCTTGTTAGTCAGTACTAGATCTAGGATAGCCCTGTCTCTTGTGGGTTGTTGTACCAGTTGTTTGAGGCCCTCCCCCAGCAGGGAATCCGCCATGTGTCTATTTCTGGTGGATATTCCTGCTGGTATTGACCAATCTGTATCTGGCATGTTGAAGTCTCCTCAGTCATCCTCAGTTGTTTTACTAACTGGTTCAAAGAACGTAATCAAACTTGTCAAACAGGACCTGCCACTGACGAACCCATGTGGAGTCTGATGTGATTTATTTGTCTCCATGAAGTTACTGATTTCATCCCTAATAATACTCTTTAATATCTTTCCAACCACAGACGTCAAACTGATTGGTTGGCAATTTGCATGCAGAATTTTTTTATTTTTACCTTTTTTTTTATAAATGGGGACTACTAATGAATCTCTCCAGTGATTGAGTAAACTTCCCTCCTCTCAGCTCGTGTTAATAATTCTTTTATTAGTGGTTCTACTGATTCTAATGAACTCCTTTAGTACTCTTGGAGAACAATTCATCCAGCCCCTGCCCTTCTGATTTATTTGGGGTCAGCCAGCCCTTGCAGACTTTTCAGTACATTGGTGACAGTCACGGTTATGTGTTCCCCACTACCCCTTATTTCTCTAAGGGGAGGTACTGTCAGTCACTAAGCAGGAAAGGGACCTTGGAGTTACCATATCTGATGACCTCAAAGTGGCAGGGTAGTGTGACAAAGAGTGTGCAGGCCAGTATGATGCTGGGATGCAGGTCTATTCACAACTATTTTGGAGAACAAACGGAAGACGCTAACAAAAGATTTTTACATCCTGCATATGCCCCAAGCCAATGTTCATCACCTTCAGGAATGTAACACATTCTGGGTCTTTGAACTACAATAACAACAATTTACTGGTCCCCAGTAGTTCACCATTTCCTGTGGATTTGATTATTTTTTCATCATTTGACTCCTGGTACCTTGGTCAAGATTATTATATTACATATCCCTGAACATAACTATCTGCATGATTTAATATTATTACATCAAGAATGCAACCTAACCTGTTCCTGCTGTGGGTTGGACTCACCTAAAGGCAGCTACGGCTGTCCCTGCTCAAACTTTTACTTTTGCTATTACTGCTGTCTGGTAATATTCACCCAAATCCCGGCCCTGGCCTGCCACATACGCAGGGCTGGCTTTAGGCTTATGGGGGCCCCCAGCAGAATTAGTGAAGTCACAGGGCCTCTCTACTTGGTCCATCTTTAGCCCATGTGTTTTACTGTAGCCCATAAGTGCAAGATTTAATTTGTGGTGATACTATAGGCAGGGGAAAATGGGCAGACTAGGTGGGCCAAGTAGTAGTTATCTGCTGGCAAATTTTATATTTCTTTGTTTCTATGTATATCTTTAGTATAACCAGTAGTATTTTAAAAAATGTTTAGGAGGACACAGCAGTGTCAGTTCTTGAGGCTGTTCTCCCCCATCCCATTCATTGCTGCCTATCCACCTCATATTGACTGGATCATAACTTGTTGAGGTACTTCATGACAAAACCAGAAGGATCTGCACAGTCCTTTACTGATGTTTTAAAATACATTAAGATAAAAATGTTTAAAAATGAGTAAGGTAAACTTCTCTGGTTGGGGGCCGTCATGAGCAGGGGCTCCCAGCAACCGTAGGGTTCGCTGGTGCCTAAAACCGGCTATGCACATACGGCAACTCCCCTAAAACAACTTGGGACGCGCACTTTGGCATCCCTAAATATCTGCAGGCTCCTATCAGAGCTTGACACTCTACAAATATTTGCTACTCTACACAATCCAGATGTTCTGACAATTGTTGAAACATGCCTGTCACCAAAAATCCCTGACTCAGCTATTGCCATACCAGGCTACAACATCTTCAGACAAGATAGAACAACCAAAAGAGGTGGTGGTGGATGTGCAATTTATCTCAAAGAGTTACTCATGGGCCACTTCTTGCCTGTTCCTGTGGCTGCTACAACCACACAATTACTCGCCATCAGAATTCTGCTTGGTGCCCAAAATAAGGCACTTACTGTGGCATCCGTATACATCCCTCCAAAAGAGCAAGGGAGTGGTTTCAACTTGGTACTGGACTTCACATGTAAACAGCCACCTGAGTGGTCAGTTCTGATGGGAGACTTCAATATAAACTGGCTTGCCTGAAAATCAGAGCATTAGGGCGCCATCTCTGCCATAAATGTTTCCCAGCTGGTTGACTCCCCAACCAGATCCAATTACAAAACGGGGACTAAAAGCCTTTTGGACTGGGTCCTAACCAGTCATCCACACTGCATTACTAACCCCACTGTCCTCCCAGATATGCTCAGTGATCATTCCCCTGTCATCTGTACGTGAACAAACACATTTTGCAAACCACCATCATGGACAATTACCAGCAGAGTCCTTGTCCGGGGTCACCTGGAACCTCTTAAATCCCTCCTTAAAGTGCAAGACTGGTCTCCAATCTACAGAGCACAGGATGTTGACACAGCACTCGAACACTTCATCAACACCTATAATTCTGCCTGCAACTCTTACGTACCCCTAAAAACACACAAAATCAAAGGTCCTTGCAACCGTTGGCTCTCTGTAGAACTCCTAGCTCATATGAAAATAAGAGACCATCTCTGGCACTGTGCCCAAGCCACTGGCACACAATCTAACTTTCCAGAACTACAAAAGAGTGCAAAATGACTGTACTAGGTCCATCTGTCTAGCAAAAATGAAACACTATCAGGAAGTGTTTACTGATACCTGAGGGCAAAGGAAAAGCTTTCTGGGATGATAATAAAGAAATCACAGGTAAAACCTCAAAATTGCAACCTACTGTACTGGATTTGGATGGGATCACTACCCTTGACCCTGTAACTATTGCCAGTACTTTCAATAATGCATTCACGGACCTCAGCAGTGTTCTCCCACCGGACTTTTTTGATGCAGATGTCACCTTGCCCACCTCTGATAGCACTCCCACACCTACTAGCCACCCCCCATTCTACTTTAAAGTCATCTCACTGCAGGAAGCCTGTAAATACATCCTCAAGGCAACTGGTAAATCTAGACACAGTGGGGATTCCCTCGATCTTAAACTGTTGTTTCTCACACTAGACAAAGTGCTAGCACCTCTTATCTGGATTTTTAATCTCTCACTTAGCCTTGCCCAGTTCCCCAAGAGATGGAAATCAGCCATGGTAACACCGGTCCACAAAAGCAGTGACATGTCTCTCCACGTGAACTACCGGCCCATCTCCATATTTCCGCCCTTCTCCAAGGCACTTGAACGCATTGCAGCTGACCATCTTTACAGATTATCTTGATAAACATAAGATCCAATGTACCCAACAACATGGATTCAGAAAAGGACACAGCACCTCCTCAGCTCTCATGGAATTCACTGGTTTCATACACAAATCTCTGGACCATGGACAGATAGTTGGGGCTGCATTTATTGACCTAACAAAAGCATTCGACACAGTCCATCACTCCCTACTATCTGAACAGCTAAGCAACGCTGGAATTTCCACTGACTCTAATGCCTGGTTTAAAAGCTATCTGGAGAACTGCATTCAACAAGTTAAAATTGCCGATGTCATCTCAGACTCTAAACCAGTTCGTTCAGGTGTCCCACAAGGGTCCATCCTGGGCCCTCTACTATTTAGTCTCTTCTTAAACAATCTCCCAAGATCCTGCCCCACAAAAAACCTACTATCACGTAAACGATGCTGTTATCTACACAAGTCACACAGATTCCACGCTTCTTGAACGCCAGCTGCAACTCAGATTTGCATCAGTAGAGAAATGGTTCAGTGATCACAAACTGGTGCTAAACTATAAAAAACACTCAGCTCATGCTCTTCAGCAGCTCCCACAATAAACACAGGCATCATCCCCTGACTATCTCTAACTGCCTTGGGACCGCTCTCGAGCAGGTACAATATTTTAAGTATCTCAGCGTCACCATCAACAGCAACTTATCCTATGGGGTGCATATTGACAACATTGCCAAAGCAGTCAATACTCGCATTGGCCTCCTCTACAGACACAGGAACTCCCTCAAACCAGAAGCCTTAAAGTTAGCCATACAGAGCTGTGTTGCCACCATTATTGACTATGGATTGATAATCTATGGATCTGCCACTGAAACTGCCCTCCAGCGCATTTCCACTGCTCTAAACAAGGTGTGTTGCCTCATCTCAGGAGCCCACCGTCTCACCCACTCTTGCAACCTCTATGCCCAAACTGGTTGGCTCCAGCTCAAAGATCGCATCAAACATCAAACATGCCTGATGGCCAAGAAAATATCCCTAGGCCTCCTATCACCTGGAATTCAAGGTCTTCTCAGCCCCTCTCTTAATACCCACCATACCCGTGGCTCTGAATCCCAGCTCTTTTCTGGTCCCTCGCTGCTGTACCTCCCAGGGACAAAGATCGTTCACCTACAGAGCCCCTCTTTGGATGAATGCCCTCAACAGTGACATATCCTTCGACTCCAGACTGGGCCCTTTTCAAATCCAAGCTACAGCGACTACTCTGCCATTTGCTCCTGTGACTGTTTCTGCTAAACCCTTTTTGGCAATCTAAAACCCTAGCACTTGATTACTGTTAAATCTCCTTAGCACCATCTCTGACAACCCCTTCACCTTTCACCTTTCCTCCCCTCCACCTAATGCCCGCCCCCCCGGTCTGTCCTGACAAGGCCTGTTGGCTGATTTCAACTTACCTTATGATTTTTCCAGTAACAGACAAAGCTTGTTTTGGCCAATTTTCAATTTACTGTATGCATTCCTGTGCGTGAAACTGCTTAGCATTACTCGTTTCTATTCTTTAATTCACTGTGAATGTCAACTATTGCTTCTTTTCTTATTCACAATTATTTTACCATACCCCGTTTAGTCTGTAAACCTGTTGATCTTTCTCTATGTATACTGTTTTGCCATACTTTTTGTTCTGTTAACCTGTTGTATTATGCTGCTGACGTGGAACCTTTGTAAAAGAGCTCTAAGCTCAAAGGTATTTGTAATCCGAGATCTAAATAAATAAAAACTGGGAGAGGTATCTCCAGCAGGAAGAGAGACATGTTGTTGCCACTGTATATTGCTCACTGGTTAGACTCCACCTGGAGTACTTTGTCCAGTTCTGGAGGCCGCACCTCAGAAAGGACACAGACAGGGTGGAGGAAGTCCAGAAGAGGTCAACTAAAAAGGTGCAGGGGTTGCACCAAACGCACTATGAGGAGAGACTGAGGGATCTTAAACGGACACTGTCCGCTTTTTCAACATTTTTTTTTACCTTGGCATCCTGCTCCCTTTGCTGTCCTGCAGAGTTGCAGATAACACACCCAATCACCCCACTATAGAAAAATCAGAAATGGTGTTTTGGTAAGAAAGTTGAATTTTATTTATCCTGACCATTATCCCCGTCACTGTAGACCCTGCACATTCATATGTGTATATGGCGCCAGAGCTCCAGTACACTCGATCAGGAGCGAGTTCTGGGTTTTTTCAGCACATTGAAGTTTAATAGAAGATATGCTTATATGGGCAGCACTGTCCTTGGCAATATCAGCTGTAGTGGGACTCAATCAGTATATCCAAAAGAAATTGCACTTCCAAAAGTTGCGCTGTAATTCCGAGCATGCACATCAGAGTCGACGCTGACGTGCATGCCAAGAATCGTGGACAGCTTTTGAAAGTGCAGTTTCCTAGAAAACATAACGGTTTGGTTTATTTTTTGTCTCCAGCTACTAAATATGTGTCTACTGCTCAAAAAATATTTTCAATATAATTCTACTGAATACCTATAATAAAAAATGTAAATTGATATTTTTACTCCATTTGTGCTTTTGTCACCTATACCTATGAAGCACAAGAAAAGAAACAGGAAGCTATAACCTGTAAAGTTCCTAAGCCCAAAAACATATTTTAAGTGCCCAGGCCAAACGCTTGCCATATCCCCCAGGCAGGCAGACTTATAATGAATCCAGCATTTGCCGCCTCTGCTCCCCTGCTGCCCATGGCAAGAGGAAGGCTAGGCATGGGCTGCCATTTGGCAGTGATGACTCTCTCAGCCCCAATATATGCAGTGCCAGGGTGCATAAAGCACACGGTAAAGTCCCCTTGGTGAATTTTATGCCACCCTGGCACCATCCAGTCTTGCACAAGTGACTTTGTGCAAGTCCTGGACCACGCCTGCACCACAGACCGAGCCTGTCCACTTCCTTCCTTCCCACCTGGTCACCCTCACAACAGCCTGGATCAGGTGGAATGCATCATACCTGGGTGACAGTGGGCTAGACAAATGCAGTAGGGGCCTCAGGGCCCCTGGTAAACCAGCAGGCAGCTGCAAGCAAGTCCAGGTGCTTCATGTTAGTGGCTTGTTGCCTCAGTGAATAGAGCCCTAATTGTGTAAATCCTTTCACGGCCCCAGCAGGTAATTCTGTTGAAGATGACTCAGTGGTGCAGTGGTAGTGCACTGCACTGTCACCTGGATGGCCAGGTTTAGCACATGGGGGCTCCAGACTCCCACTCTGAGGCTGACTAGGAGCTGACTGCACTGTGAAGATGGTGACTAGGAGAGTTAGAGTAATAGCCAGTGACAAAATGTACAGCGTCAACAACATGTGAGTGTCATTTGGAAACAATTACAGTATCCTCAATAAAACAGAATGCAACAAGTACACAGAAACAATGAGCAGCAGGAACATCAGTGGAAATAAGAAAGAAATGGCAGGATAAGTGACGGCATAACACCAGTCCCTGAGAGTAAACGTCTAAATGAAGTAACGCAGGAGGCAATAACCAAAAGTCCTAGGCTATAATACATTAAAGATAAGTAGCCTCATCAAAACTATGAAGACGGCAAATTGAACACACTAGCAGCAACTTTATCAAAAGAGGGAAGTGCACCATTCTAAAAAACAGAAAAAAACAAGTGAGAGGTAAGCGGGGTTCTGAGAGATAAAATGAGGGACATCCCTTGCAGTACATGACAACTGAGAGGTATAGAGAGGGCTTCTGAGAGGTAAAATGAGGGATGTCCCTCACAATGTGGGACAGCTAAGGAGTACAGACAGAGGGCTCCTGAGAGGTAAAATAAGGGACATCCGTCCTCCTCATTTGGGAGGGTTGATAAGTATAGGCAGAGGGGGTTCTCAGAGGTAAAATAAGGGCTGTCCATCCTCATTTGGGATAGCTGAGAGGTACAGGCAGATGAGAGTTCAGCATTGGCTGAATCATACAGTATCGCTTGTTCTCATTTATGTGGAACAGCAGCTTTAAGTAATCACTGCTACAGACCTGGCAGACATTGGTACCCGGCTGTGAGGAGTAAATGAGTGACTGAGGCCCATGTATATCTAAAGAAGTCTGAGTGTGTGTGTGGGGGGGTGGCGTGTAGTTGGGGGGGGGGAGTACTGCTGCTCTAATAGCCTGGCATTAAACATGTTGATGTGTCGCCCCTGGGTCAGAAGGAGGAAGGGAGGGAGTTGAGCTCACTTCCTGTCAAGAGATGCTCTCAGAATGAGGTCACAGGGAAAAAAAACACTTTTACAGGGCAAATCGTACTGAAAACATTGGCAGAAGGAAGGCAAAGGGGAAACTGACGTTATTCTAATTACAGTCTGGGAGTAAATAAACAGTGATTTAACTGTATTGTTAAAAGAGAACCATCTTCTGTTCTATTGCAGCAGTAGACTGATTCCACTATAAAAAGACAGACATAAAATCCCATGGTTACAATCTCTGCTGGAAATACTGTCAGTTAACATTCATGGAATAAACAGATTATATCATGATGAACTATTAAATAAACAGATTATATCATGGGAAACTATGAAATAAACAGATTATATCATGGAAACTATGAAATGTTCCAGTCAGAGAGTGCGGGATCTTCATTCTGGTGACTGGGCTGATTTTTCTCTGAGATGGCCACGTACGCACACAGCAATGTCCTGCAAAGTAGCAAGCTACCCGGCCTGCCGCAGGGGTTGGTCGCTGTGGTGGCAGAACTCTGTGCCAGTTCTGCCCCAGCTGGGATCCCCGATTACACCTCCCCCCACCCCCGAGCCCGCTCCTAGCATCCAGTCTCTTTATTTATTTATTTATTTTTAAACCCTCCTTTTTTTATCCCCCTTTTCCTACCTCGGTGTCCACTCCTTCAGACTGCTCATACCCCTTACGCCACTCCCCCAGGATCTGCCCCTAGAGTGCCTCTCTCCGCCCTCCTTCTCTGCACATTGGGGTCTGTCCTGCATTCGGTGGTCTTGGGTGGAGCCGTCTTCATCTAGGATCACCAAGGAGTTTTTCCCGTTTTCTCCCTCTACCCCCTGAGGATGTCGGCACACAGGACTGACGTCCAGACAGAGTCAAGTGCCCCAGACGTCCTCCCCTCCCCGGCTCTTGGCCGCCTGTGCCCCTGGTGCCCGTGCTTCCACCGGCCCCAGAGCGTCGGGTGCGTACAGCACCCCAGGAACCCACCCCTGGAGGAAGAGAGCATCCGTTGGGACGCTGGATCCTCCTCCTCCTCCTCCTCTCCGACCCCTGGCAACCCAAGTCCGTTCCTGAACCCGGGTCGCCGGCGTGGCGTGAGGTGTGGCGTCCAGCGCCTCAACCCTCAGCGCCACCGGGCCGGCCAGTCTCTTTATTTTTGAACTAAAATACACAATAATCATTAATCAAATAATCATGGCATAACATTTCATGTACCATTGCAGCAGTCTGAAAGACAAAAAGAAAACTATACACATGTTACAATTTGTTAAACAGGTATAGTCTTATACAGGAAAAATAATGTCACCACTTGTAGCTTGAGAATTAGAATTTACATCTGATGGTCAATTATTGCCAGGCGGATAAGGCATGTCAGCCAGGTTGTTTGTTTTACAAGACTGTGGGTCACTAGCTATTAACAGTTTTAAGTTGTAGAAAGGGCCCCAAATCTCTTTGAAGTCATCAGACTTCCCAAGATAAGATAGCTCACTTTTTCATTGTTTGCAATATAACCCATCAAGTTATACCATTCAGACACAGTTGGAGCTTGGATACTTTTCATTGTTTCAGGATTAATCTTTTATCTGTTAATGCTGCAGCTAGAATCCATACATTCTGAGGGAGAGACAAGGTGCAACTCTGCAGTAATATACCCAATATATGTAGCTCCGGAGTGTAGGGAAAATTAAGCTTTATACATGCTGTGCAAATTTTAAGTACTTCGAACCCTCCTCGAACCCTGGTTCTGATTTAGAACTCGAACACTAGAGGGTTCTCAAAAGGGTTCAAATTCTGTGCCTTTTTGTGCGTTTTTTTTTTTTAAACACTGCCTGCCCTGTGCCCTGCAACACCGTACAGCTCGCAGGCGCAGGGAGGGATTTAAGGAGGGACTTCCTAGCTGCCGGGAGGGAGGGACTAACAGTGGGAGGAGGGTGGCATGGCACTGGGCTGGCGCCGCACAGCAGACTGGCGGGTGATTGAGTGACTGGTGGTGAGAGGCACAGAGGACACAGGGAGGGAGTGACAGCTGGGAGGGAGGGACTCAGGAACTGGACGTTTGGCTGCCGTATATGGGAGGGAGGGAGTGAGTGGTGGGTGAGCTCAAGTGGCTGGCGAGAGGTGGGAGGAAGGCGGCCACAGGGAGGAGGAGTGAGAGCAAGGAGGGAGGGAGGGAGGGACTGCCTGGCAGCTGCCGTATTGGGGAGGACGTGAGAGTGGCAGCTGGGCAGGAGGGACTCGGGACGGTAGACGGAGTCAGAGTCACATGAAAGGTGTGACATCAACACACCTCATCGGAGGCATTGCGCAGCAGAAAAATCAGCGGCTGGGCTGGCACAGACTGAACAGAGCAGAGAGCAGTCAGCCAATCCGACTTACTCTAATTATTTTTTTCATCGGGCTTGGGCAGCAGGCAGTGCCAGGCACTAGAGTGGGCTGGGGACTGGAGAAGGAAAGGGAACCCTCCCCTCCCAAAAAAAAACATTTGTGGCAGAAAAGGGACCAGGGGAAAAGCCAGGCAGTGGAAGAAGGGAGGGGTAGCAGGCAGGAAGGACAGTGTGGGGGAAGGGGAATGGGAGTGTGTGGAGGAGCTAGTCTGGTCTGTGTACAAGGCAGGAGGGTGGGAGTAGGGCAGGATGGCCCCAGACAGTACCCAGTGTGTTCTGTTGTGTGACTCCTTCTTGTGGGGTACTGCCCCTCATCCTGTGACCTGCTTTGACTGCATCACCCTGCTTGTCTGTGCCCTCTCTTTGACTGCACTTACCGTACCCACCCTAGGGGATCATCCTGCTATGTGCCCTTCTGACTACACTGTACCCAGTGTGTGTGTTACCATGAGAGGCCCATGAGCAGGCAGCTGTGTCTGTGGTGGTATTCTCCTTAAATACATGCCAGAAATATATTTCCCCATGGGGAAATAGACACATGAATGAAAATCTTTTTCACTGTGTTCTGTGACTGCGTGAGTGATTCTGTCTCCTGTGGCCATCCCATCACCCTGTTGCTGTGTGCCCTCTGACTGCACTGTACCCTACCCAGTGTGTATTACCATGACAGGCCCAATGAGCGACCAGTTGTGTCTGTGTCTGTGGTTGCATTCTCCTTACATAGAAACACAGAATTTGACGGCAGATAAGGACCGCTTGGCCCACCTAGTCTGCCCATTTTCCTACCTAACAGATAAGCTGCAGATCCTAGTTAACCAACAGCTTACTTCCTCCTACCCCCACTAGGACTGCCTTATGTCTGTCCCATGCATTCTTGAATTCCCCCACTGTTCTTGACTCCACGACCTCCTCAGGGAGGCTGTTCCATGCATCCACAACCCTCTCTGTGAAAAAATACTTCCTCACATTACCTCTGAGCCGTCCCCCCTCTATCTTCAAATTGTGCCCCCTTGTTCTTGCACATCTCTTTTTCTGAAAGATGCCACCCTCTTGGACTTTGTTGATTCCCTTGAGGTACTTGAAAGTTTCTATCATGTCCCCTCTCTCCCTCCTTTCCTCAAGGGTATACATATTAAGCTCCTTTAGTCTTTCTTCGTATGTCTTCTGGTGCAGACCCTGCACCATTTTGGTTGCCCTCCTCTGGACAGCCTCCACTCTGTCTATGTCTTTGCGGAGATGGGGTCTCCAGAACTGCACACAGTACTCCAGATGGGGTCTCACCAACTGTCTGTACAGAGGGATAACAACTTCCTGTTTTCTACTATTGATGCCTCTCCCTATGCATCCCAATATCCCCCCAGCCTTCCTTCCTTACTGCCTTCTCACATTGCTTGCCCACCTTAAGGTCATCTGATATAATTACCCCCAGGTCCCTTTCCATTTTTACTGTTGTCAGTATCTCACCCTCCATTGTGTACTCTTCCCCTGGGTTTTTGTTTCCCAGGTGCATTACCTTGCATTTCTTTGCATTGAATCTGAGCTGCCATACATTTGACCATTCCTCCAACCTTGCCAAGTCCCTTCTCATCCTTTTCACTCCATCTTGGGTATCAACCCTGTTGCAGATCTTTGTGTCGTCTGCAAAGAGACATACTTTTCCTTCCAGTTCCTCTGCAATGTCACTTATAAAGACATTAAAAAGGACCGGTCCCAGTACTGAACCCTGCGGTACCCCGCTAGTAACCCTCCTTTCTTCACTGTGGACTCCATTTACTACTACCCTTTGCATCCTGTTGTCTAGCCAATTTTTTTATCCAGGCTACCACCTTGGGACCCACTCCAAAGCTGGCTAACTTGTATATTAATCTTTTGTGTGGGACTGTATCAAATGCCTTGCTAAACTCTAGGTAGGCCATGTCCAGAGCCCTTCCCTGGTCTACTACTTTGGTCACCCAGTCAAAGAAATCTATTAGATTCGTCTGACACGACCTTACCATCGTGAATCCATGCTGCCTTGGGTTCTGTGCCCCACTGGCCTCTAGGTACTCAACAATTCTTTCCTTCAGATGTGATTCCATCATTTTCCCTACCACTGAGGTCAAACTAACTGGTCTATAGTTTCCTGCCTCTGTCCTGCTCCCACTTTTGTGAAGAGGAATCACGTCCACCCTCCTCCAGTCCTCAGGTACCACCCCATCCTCCCATGATTTGTTAAAGAGAGTAGTCAGCAGTGTCACTAGTTCTACCCTTAGTTCTTTTAGAATTCTTGGGTGAATCCCATCAGGCCCCATTGCTTTGTCCACCTTCAATTTTATTAGTTCTTTCAGAACCCTTTCTTCTGTAAATGGACTGGTATCGACCCCCGTCTTCAGAGTGTTTCTCTTGTTTGGTTTGGGTACCTCCCCCTCCTCTTTCTTTGTGAATACTGAGCAGAAATATTTGTTCAGTATCCCTGCTTTTTCACTGTCATGCCAGAGATATGTAACCCCCCCTGTTACCCGGGGTTACTAGAATCCCAGTAAGACCTAGTGGTAGGCAGGAAGGCAGCTATGAAACTCCAGTTAAATGGATTTCACACTGTCTCACTCTGTTCTCAGTCTCAGCTGAGACTGAGGGATGACATCACCATAGAACTCTCGCAGCTGCATAAGCCACACTGGAATGCTGCAGTTGGAAGTTAGAATAGAATGTTGGGGAATTTGAACAGAGTCTGTGAGTCTGTGTGCAGTCTTGGAGAGAGACAGCAGCACAGCAGTCTGTGTGCAGGCTCTCAGAGCTTTACGCTCTGCTTTAGAGCTACTGTTAAGAAGGTGTGTGTTTCCACTGTAAGAGGGACACAGAAACTTATTGCTGAAGTGGTGGAGACCGCTGTCACTGGTCCAAGTGCCCCCCTTCCTGAGGGGACGGGAGGGAAAAGGTTTGCCTGTCTTCCAGGGGCAACCCTCCTGGTTCCGGCTAAGGGAAGAAGCTGCCTATTTCAGGTTGTGCTGCGGCACCAGAAGATCTGAGAGAGAAATTCCTGTGGAGGAATCGCCTGTGGGTCACCTGCAACCAAAGGGTGACTTCACTCTGACAGACGGCCAGTGTTTTTCACCTGAACTGTTGAAACATGGGGATTGGACTACTTAATCTGTAGGAGGTCTAGTGTAATAGACATTGCCGGTTAACTCAAGTAGGTTCAAGTCCAGCATCAAAGAGTGAAGTAAAGTGGGGATTGGACTGCTTAATAGGTGGGGGGCCTAGAGCAATGGGCTATGCCAAGTAAAAGTATGTTCAAGTCCAGCACAAAGGGAAAGCAAGACAAGTAGGGGAAATGTGACACACATTTAGCCATAATCTACATTGCCAAGCTTTACAGTAGGAGGTGTTTACTGTCCAGAGAAATGGCCGGGTATGAATTGTGGAAGTGAGAGGTGGGATACCCCCCATCAGTAGTAACCAAATTCACCTCTACGGATTTGCTCTGTGGCAACTTTACTTTCTCTCAGGTACTTGGCCAGTGCCTGAGGAAAGTACCAGATGTGGGATTAAAGGAAAATTCCTGATAGAGCTGAGGTGCTCTTAAGTGGTTTAGGGAGCCACCAGCAAATGTTTCCATGACATATGGGAGGTGTCCAAATGGCGGCAAGGGAGCCAGCCAGGAAAACCCAGATCAGTGTACAAGTTGGGCTGTGTACCCAAAGCAGCGTGCAAGTCTGGGCAGTGTGCCCGGTGGGTTCAGAGCCTCAGGGCTAAATGTGTTGAGGAAGTGTTCTTGATTCTTTTAATCTGCATTACCAGGAATGTAGCCCCGTGGGGGCCCATCTATGCTTTGTTTGTTCTGTTTGGATGTGAAAAAAGCCACACTTTAGAATCCCATTCCTGGTATTGGACATTACAGTTATTGCTTCCTGTGTTCGGAGTTACTTGGGTGCCCCTGTGCAGAGTAGCTAAACCTAGCCTTTGTGCTGAGTGACCTATTCCTCCCTGAACCCAGTCCCCATTTGGTACTGCTGTCAGATTCAAACAGCATACCACCTGTCGTTTGCAAAATGATGGGGTTGGGGGTTACAAAATGGAGGCACCGCTTTGGATTTGAAACTTAGGGAGGAAAGGTGCTCGGGCAAAGGGCTAGCATTCTAGTTATCTGGCAGTGGGTAGCCAAAAAAGCTAAAGCAAGGTTAACTAGTGTGTCGTTGTGTGCTGTTGTCCATATGCTGCTGTTAAATGCCAACTGTTTACCAAGGAGCAGTAAAGTCTGAGAGAGTATGCCCTTGTCCTGCATCAAAAATTACAGCATTTTGCCAGCTTTTAAAAACTGTTGTGACAAAGAAAAGTGTGGAAGACTAGGGGTAGCAAAAGGAAAATTGTGCCCTGGACATTGGAAATGCTTCCTAGTGAACTGAGAGACTTGCTGTGTTAATGGCCATGACAAATGGTTGAAATGGGCTCCCACCATGGAGTCGGTTCAAAAAAAAAGTGGTTTTGCAGTTAAAATTTGCCTGCTTGACGATCGTCGTGAGGAGAAGAGCACTCGCGAGGGAAAGAGGCTCATTTGCATGGCGTTGTGTGATTGGTGAGACTGCAATCAGTCCCGCCCCCAAGCCAGCTCTACAACGACTGCCCAGCATTCGAGAGGGATTGTGAGTGGAGTGCGTGTACTGGCTTATCGGAGGAGCGTCGCGGTGACTGAAAGTGCTGTAAAAGTTTCAAAAACGGACTTTTCTGTCTAAATTCGGGCTGATCCCGCATCTCGATCACCTGGATTGTGAGTGTGGTATTCGGAGGGACGATCGGCAGGACTGCCAACCTGCTTCTGTCCCGAGGCCTCCAAGACTGGCTGCAGGCCATTTTCCATTGCAGCAAACAGCTAGTGATAACAGTGAGTACCAACAGAAATAATTGCTCAAATCAGTGATTTTTGCCAGAAGCCAGCTGAATCTGTGTGCAGCAGTGTAGTCGTTTTGCAAACAAAGACTGTGTTAAGTTTACCAGCAAAGGCAAGCCTGATAAGCCATCGACTGTAAGCATAGTTATGGGTTCAGCGTCAGAGTAAAGTTTCAAAGCCATGAGAGAAACTATGAGTTGTATCAAGTTATGCAGCAAGAGTTACAGGCAATCCTGTGCTTGAAATACTGAGGCTTTAAGGGACTGTGAGTTAGATCAATGTCTTCAGCAAGTGAAAAGTCTGTGGTAAATCATATAAATGTGCTAGGAAAAAGAACAGTGCAAGTCTGTGCAGTTTAAGCAAAGTTATCAGTAGAGTGTGTAAATCGGATGCGCAGTGGCTTGACCCAATTTCACTTATAAAGACATTAAAAGGACCGGTCCCAGTACTGAATCCTGCGTACCCCATCCACTTCTTCAGCATGGACTCTGTTTATTATTACCCTCTGTGTCCTGTTGTCCAGCCAATTTTTTACCCAAGCCACCACCCTGGGACCCACTCCCACGCTGGCTAACTTGTATATTAATCTTTTGTGGTGGCACAATTTCATGTAATAATAATGAAACAATAATTTTTTTACTCAAGAGACAGAATTACAATTCCTGACCTTTCACCTTGCCTGACCTGCTTTGCATATGCCTATGCCCAATTGCCCAGCAGTCCTAACATTCTGTAAGCCTTGAACCTGTGATCCTTCATTTATTTGCAAACTTGCAAACCTGCATATTCTTCAGTTACGCTACGAATCCACTGCATCAGTGTCATATACAGCCCAAACCAAATTTTGTAGTTGCAGCCAGCAATCACCAATCATAGACCACGTCGTTTTCTAACACAGGAATTGTGTGTGACTGTGTATGCAGTATACTGCTGCTATTATGAGACACCAACGCAGACAAAGCATCGGGTGCTGGTGGTGGAGCAGGTGTTGGTGGTAGTGGTAATCCTGGCATAAGCCAAAATAAACAAAATGTTTCATGAGATAAAAATTCAACAAACAGCAAAAGAGCAACAACGAAGTATGATAAAGGGGGCTGGGGTCACACGGAGGTATGCCGTTCACGCTGTTAAAATCCCTATGACTAGCAGTAATAATGCAAGTGACAATGAGTCCCTCTCTGACTCAGACAGTAGCTCTTTGTCCGAGTCTGACACTGTTGTGACTGGTAAAGATTCATCAGTCACTCAACAAAGTGAAATGAGCACGTCTGCTGCTGACAATGAATCAGGTAGTGCACTTGCAAATAAATCCACCAATGTTGGCAATGAAAAGGACATAGTGAGTGAATCCACCACTTCTGCATTGGCTAACAATGTCAACCCCTCAAGGGCCACTGCCCACATCCACTCTTCTAGCACTTAGAAGGATGTCCCGGGTTCTGCTCAGACAGGTGAAAAAACACAAACAGGTTTTAGTTATCTTTCTAGCACTCAAACAAAGTCTGTCACATCTGAAGTGGTGAATTATTTCTATGTCAGTAAAATGATCCATGCAGAGCAATTTGTTCCCTACGTAAACAAAGTGTAAGCCGGGTAAAGTTGCATCATGCCTCGGCACTACAGCTCTGAAACGCCACCTGAAGAAAAGATTCAGCATTGCTCGATCATCCAAAACCCATCATCTTCCAGACCACACATGAGAATGAGAAGGATCAGGAGGATCAAGAATCTGAAATGCTTGCTGAATTGTCTGAACTTGATGTGAACAGAACCACTGCCCACTCTAGGGCCACCATTACCACCAACACCCACACCATTAGCACCAGTTGCACATCCAGTGATGGCACTGAATGTATAAGTCCAAGTCCACCACCCCAATGTCCATCTGGCCATTGAAGCACAATGTCTAATAAACCAGCAGGGACATGCTGTAAGCAGCTAACACTGTCTCAGCATTTGAGCGGAAGAATATTTTTACAAAAATCATCCAAAGAGCCTTCATCTTGTTCACAAAATTGGTGAATTGTTAGCTGGAGCCCTTCTCGATACTCCTTAGTAGATCATAAGGAATTTGGAGCTCATGAAACTTGTAGAGCCTTGTTACAATGTTTCTCATCGAATGTACTTTTCCTATGTTGAAATACCAAACATTTTATCAGGCATTAAAAGCAACAGTGATGCTTGCACTTAAAACTGCAGTGGGTGGGGTTATTCATGTTATGACAGATATGTGGACCAGCAGTCAAAATATAGTTGATATGTGCCTTACTGCTCATTGGGTCATTTTTTCTTGTGCTTCTTCAAAAACAAGGCACCCCAAAAGATGACGCTGCTGCATATAAAGAAGTTTGGGCAAAATCATACAGCTGCAAACATCTTGCAGGGACTAAATGAGCTCTTTCACAAATGGATTTATTCTCACGGTCTAAAATGTGGCTTTATAGTAAGTGAGAATGGAGCCAACATCTTGAAAGCAGTACAGTATGGAGGGTTTATGCATGCCTCTTGCTTTGCACATTGCTTACATGTAATTGTCATGGGGTTCCTGAGCAATGAAACACAAGTGGATGGAATGATTGCTGTTTGCAAAAAAATTGTGACTCAGTTTTCACATTCCACCAAGGCATACGGATATTGTCCGAACTGCAAAAGAAACACAATCTGCCCCAGAAAAAGCTGATTCAAAATGTTTCCACTTAGTGGAACTCAACTCTTTCTATGCTGCAGCACCTCTTGGAACAAAAGCAAGCTGTACAAGAGTATTGCTCCAATTACCGTTGAAACATTTCAATAAATAAATTACATTATTGGAGATGGCATTATGCTATCTGTGCTGCAGTGGAAATTAATGGAGACAGTGTGCTGCATCCTAGCTCCTTTAGAGACACCTACAAGGGACATGTATTTAGAAGGTGTGTCTCTGAGTCAAGTAATCCCACTCATAATGCTAATTTTACATCATCTGAGTGTTCTAATTCTACAGACAGAAAAAGATAGATCTGAAGTTCAGACAACATGTTGGCAGCATCACGGAAATCTTGTAAAGAGAATGTACAAGTGATTCCAAAACAATGACAGATTAGTTGCAATGACAAAATCAAAACACTACATACTTGCAACTCTTTTAGATCCCAGGTTCAAGGCTATACATCTTCCAAAAACAGATGACATAGAGCATTACAAATTACAGTTGCTAGATGAGTTGCATCACTCACGGGAGACGGAGTCAAACACAGTCACAGACACACACAGTAGCTTCACGTTGTCATCTCTACAGTGTGCAGGTCCATCTTCTCAAGGTGATGCAGAACTGGAAAAGTCACCAAAGGGAGCAGCAGTTGTTCTGCAGTGCCTTCCACCCTTAGTGGCGAGCTAAATCTGTGGCAAAACCTTTACCAAATTGCTTCTACCATACAGATTACATTGATTGTGCTCTGAGCATGCTCTGTCTATCATGGTAGACAGTTACCTGCAAGAATCACTTCTTCCTACTGATGCATGCCCTTTTGAATACTGGAAATCAAAAAAATGAATATGGCCCAAGCCGTATGATGAAGCCCGTAAATATATCGGTTGTCCTGCAACAAGTGTCTCTTCAGAGCGCATGTTTAATACTGCTGGCAATATTGTCACAGATGCCAAAAATAGGTTGCTGCCAGAAAATGCACACATGTTAACTTTTATTAAAGTCAATAAGGCAAGATGTTCATATCCCTACAACCGTATACAAGCTGATCCTGAAGTGATTGCTGTTTTGGATGCTGATGGTGGTGATGATGACAACTCAGATGGTGATGGTTGGTAAACAGTAATACTGTGTGGGGCAGGGACAGGTCTCTGGGCAAAAAAGGAAACTTAACAGATTACTGAAATTGAAATGGGTTGGTTGTCTCTCTCCTCTCTCGATCTACTATCATGGATCATATACTGTAGTTATACCCACAACATTTTCATCATTTCAGTGTCAAACTGCTTTGTACTAGGGCCTAAAGTCAGCAATTTTTTTTTCAAGGAAAGTTTAACATCAGTGGGAACAGGCCCAAATTTGGCATGAAGGGGACACTGCGACTGTCAACCCTTTTTGTATCGCATTATTTCTAGTTCACATGAAAACCCATATTTTTGGATTAACCTTCAGTACACTGTCCCTTAAACATCATGTGCCAACTGCTGCAGCTCCATTAAATGTTCTGTAAGATATCATGTGGTGAGGAAACCACATTTTTTTTTTTATGTGCCGAAATACACATTTAATTACATATAAGCTGGCCAACTGATGCATTATGTTAGAAAGTTGCATGTATTACTTCAGTTTGCCAACAAGAGTGTTGGTATATATGTATGAATTATCTTACAAAAGTGTATGTATTATTTGCCAGCAAAAATGACTGGTATATATTTTTTATTTAAATGTCTTGACTGACTACATTATGACATAATCTGTGGCACACCAGTTTCATGTGCTACGGCTGCAGTACCTTGACTTTGTTATACTGTACCAACTTTCTTTCAAACATAGCAACTTTCAATTTACTTATTTAAAAGAGACAGCAGCAAATAGCTGAGGTTAGGTAATATCCCTTAATTATTTTCATACTTCATGATGATGAGAAAGAATTGATATATAAAATCTGTATAACTGAGTACATAAATGGTTAATGTACCGCTTTTTTCTCACTCAGGCGGAACTGTAATGCAGCTGCAGCAGGAACACTTTTAACATATGGGAGGGTAGGTGGGCCTGTTAGCAGTCTGACTCTCAGCAGTCAGCACCTGTAAGTTGCTGGCTTTAGCAAACAGAAGAAACCACAGATAAACCTAGCACTGCGCTACAGTCATATCAAACTTTCACATGATTGTTTCTCTGGTCTCTCCCCCTTATATTGAACAGATTGTATTTCTTTTTGTCCTCAGTTTCATGTGTATTTCACTATTATCTTCATTACTGGCAGAATGTCTGCAGTTTCACATGTATTTTATTATCTTCATCATTAGCAGCACAATTAAAAAAACAGGGTTCGAGTTCTACAAAAGATTAGAACCCTAGAACTTTTTCAAAAGTTCTAGACTGGAACTAGAACCCAGAACTTCACAGGGTTCTGACAACCCTACTATTTGCCATTAATCTGTACGTATTGGGTATCCCCAAAGTATATGCAACAATGTACCCTCTGCTTGATTGCATCTAGCACACTGGTTGATAGAGGTATATCCCATATTGAACAGTTTGGCTGGTGACAGGTACTAATAATGAAGGGTTTTATATTGAATTAGCTTACCTTGCATTTCTCCACAACACTGGTAAGCCATTCGCCATGAGGAGCTCCATTCATCTTCAGAGATCTCACGGTTGAGCTCTGCCTCCCATTTTGCCTAGCGTCCAGTCTCAAACCTGGGTCCTCAGCACAACATCATGTTGCACTACCATTGGTCAGTATTGAAAACAGGTTTTTCAAGTCTCTCTGAATGTATTTGCCGCAACAGCTGAAGCCTCACTTGTCATAATCCTTTGCTGTGATTACAGACCATTTCTGGGGGAAAAAATTAGAAAGAGATGAAGAAAAGGGTTTGAAAATATAACTACTCGTGTGTTATCTGTTTCCATGGAAATGACTGTGATGTCACAAGCAGAGTATCATGCTCTCAGGTGGAGGACGTGCAACAAAAGAAGTATGAACTCTTAAGAAGCAGAAATCCTGTTTTTGTGCTAATGGCCTCAGTAATAAATAACGAGGAGGAGAGATACAGAACCAGTATTCAGTATTTTTTATTTAGTGAAATGTTTCACCAGATGAGGGCACACTGAACAACAAGTTGCTCATCTGACGGTGCGACCTGGGGGGAGGGGTTACATAGGGTTAAGAAGGATGATCAGTTACAATAGTATGTGGGTAGTACAAACAATACAACATTGTAAGATTGGGCAACAGTTGGAGCACTAGGTATTGTATAATAAACAGTAGTGGAACATTGGGTAAATTACAAAACATGTCCAAAATCATACTAAAGAACATATAAACATACAAAACAGTAATAATGCGATAGGACCATTTATAGTGCATGAGTGTACCAGGAGCAGTCTCAAGGTAGTACGCAAGTGCTGTTGGAGTAACAAGGATGGGGTTAGGTTGTGCACACTGGTGACCCAGAAGGGCAGGTGGAGAAGAGAAGGCGAGAGGCAAGAACTGAATATGAGGAGAAGGGGTAGCCATTTCCTGATTTCCCCCTTCAGGATGCTGAGAACCCTGCCAGGAGGGGGGTCATGGTAGGAAGGCAGTAACTGGGGATAGGTATTAAGGTGGGTTAAAGCAGGAACAGCGGAGGAAAAGGTAATTGTGTAGGGCAGAGGTAAGGGAGTAGTTGGAGGAGGAGTGTTGTATTTCAGGAGGGAGGGAATTCCAGATTTTAGGGAAGTGATGGGAGAAACTAGTCTGACTGATGAGGCTGGAGCGGCGAGAGACCGGCAAGGTGCGAGTGTCATTTGATCTGAGAGAGTGGGTGAGGGGAGTTGGAGTGGAGAGAGAGGATGAGAGATACGAGGGGCCCCCAAACCAGAATCTGGAGGTTAGTTTGGTACAGTGAAGCTGCGTCTGTGAGATGGTGGAGGGAAGGTTAGGCAGATAGAGTTCACAGTGGTGGGAGCGGGAAGGGGAGTCAATAGCAAAGTGGCAGAAGGAGTTAAAGAGAGTGTCTAGCTTGGTCAGGGAAGATTTGGGAGCAGCATCATAGACTAAATCACAGTAGTCAAGATGGGGAGTATCATCTTCTGGCCAATTTTGCGAGAATATATATACAGAATAATACAGGGGTTGGTATGTGTAACCAGAATTTTATACAAACTCAAAGTATGTAATGCTATATAAACCCTAAGAGTGAAGCATGAAGGGTTTATAAAAGCTTCTCACAAAGGAAGTGTAAAATTCTGGTGTTACACACACCAATATACCACTACTAGGCCCTGTTAATTAGTCCCCACCTGGAAACTTCCCTAGCTTTTTCACTCCTATTATTCTTTATCTTTACCATCACCACCTTTTTTGTTTCACAGATTCTCTCTTAATCTTACCATTTATCACTTCTTCTTCTTCAGCCTCCCCTTTCTTCATTCCCCACATATATATATATCCCTCATTTTACCTCCCCACACTAACTTTGTTTTCTCTTTTAGAAATTTCCTGAACAAGACCTAAGGTTGAAATGTAGATTTTAACTCTGTTTTCAGCGTGCATTTAATATAACCATTTTGTTTTGCTAATATACCACTAACAGCTTAATCTGGTTCAATTTCAGTTGGTTACCATCTGTATCCCAGTCGCCACTGAAAAAGGGACTTCTAGCTTCAGTGGGCCTACCGGTCAACAAAATTCAACAAATAAATAAATAAACACCAACCCTTGTTTTGTTTTCATAATTGCTGGGAAGCATTTTTAATTGAACTGTGAAACTATGAAGTGTGGTTTAGAACAAGCGCTTCATTGACAGGTCCTGATTATACATAGCCAGTTTTACAACATGATGGTGTACATTAAAAACACGACCCAGTAATTATTAGCTGAATTGTGTCTAAATATTACTTCTTCAAATGTCATCAGGAGGCATCAGCTGCTCTTTAAAGGAATATGATCACCCCCACTGGACCACAAATTGTCCCGATCTAAAACACATTCTGTGATCGCACCCTTTGTGGAATTTGCTGAAAAATCTGCTTGCTTGAATCTGTTTCCTTAAACAGCCCTGACAGCATTAGGAAGACTTTGAAAATAGTAAGATTAGTATGCAACTCCATTCCATCGTCTTTATTACTTCAGATATTTTCAGTAATTAATTCCCCATTTTCTTTATTACTGAAAACAGTTGCATGAAAACAAGATCCTTATCCCCTAAACTGTAGCTACTCCTGCTGCTTCTCTACATATGACATGACAATCTGCTGTTTATAACATAAGTATCTCCACAGCAACATGTTTTGATGTCATAAACAGAATTATGATGTCAGGTGTAGGCAGGCAGCCAGAGCTAAAGGGCAGAGATGCTGTATTCATGCAAATACTCTTAGTAATAAGGAATAAGGGTGAGAATTACAGAATAAAATACAAAACATAAGCTAAAGTTATGCCTGAATATTACATTTTTCAAAGTTGTCTCAACTTTGTCAGGATCACCTTAAACAAAAAGTGAAAAGCTGTCTGTCTGCAGTATCAGTGTTACTAGTGATGCTCTGATAGTGCTTTTGCCTGTCCTAATGGGATCCGACAGACAGGCCAGCTATGCTACTCTGGATCAGAGATCCTATCTGACCCCATTTGGATTTTGGATCCAAGGTCGGATAGAGGGATCTGAGGCCAGATAGTGGGATCTGAGGTTGGATGTCTGCCTGAGATCCCTCAAACCCCAGATAGTCACATTGAATAGTTGGTATTCTATTGGCTCCTAGGTGATAGGATCCAGTTGTCAGACACCAACTGTATCCAACGCTGTCCAGTATCCGAGAAAATTGGCGGTATCCAGTGGTATCCAGTTCAGTGAGATACTATCCAAATCAACACTAAACACTATCTCATCAAATCTTAATGCCTCTATTCCTGCTCATCCCAGTCACCTATCTCTCCCTCCCCCTCTCACCTGCACCCTGCTCTCACTCGTCATTGTCTTACCTGCCTACCTTGCTCTCAATTCCCTTCCCAATCTTTGCAATTTCCCCTACCCCCTCTGTCTTCATCCTTGACAAGGTAATCCAGATCCTACGGTTACCGCAACATTCTCTATAACCCCCCACACACACACACACTACTTTATTGGCCATGCCCTTTGACTATCCCTTGTCTTTCCTGCTTATCATGTTTCCTCTAATGAACCTAGGCATCGGATTTATGTCAATGTTCATTGACTGTATGACTATCTGTTATTAAACAATTTGTTTCTGTATTGCTTCTACTGTGTTGTACTGTTGTTTCCTACTTGATGTGGAACCTTTGTAAATGAGTTTACAGCTCAAAGATTGTAATCTGAGACTTCAATTAAATAATAAATAAAATCTCAGTTGTTTACAATCCTTGACCTCCTCCCTGAAATTTGCAAACATCCCTAAACGATCTAGCCACCCACAGTGCTGTGGGAGGAGACTACAGTATCATAGATACTGTGCATACATAGACAGTGACGGCAGAAAAAGGTCTGATCAGCTTGCCACCCTACTTAACTATTCTGCGCTGGCCCTAGTGGCCATCCCTCCCCTTTGTTTCTGTCCCCCCCTCTTTCTAGCTTACCCTACATGCCTTTCCCATTCCTACTTGAAGTTGTTTACTGACCCCAGCAATGGCCTCACACTACTGCGATACAGGCTCCACAGCCTGCTGGCGCCATTGTGGAGAGGCTAATGCTCATCATTCCCATATCCTATGGTCACGTCCAAAGCTACAGCCCTTTCTACAGGGCCCGTTTGAGGAATTTGAGGAAGTCTTTGGGCTCAGGCCTCCCCTCACCAGGGAATTCTTCATCCTGCATGTCTATCCTCATGAGTTATGAGACCTGCACTCCCAGTACCTACTGGGAATCTTCCTCCTAGCAGCGAAGAAGGCCATCACCAGGCGTTGGCTAACACCATTGATACCCACACTCTCAGACTGAAAGGAGATAGTCAGCCTTATATATAGATCTGAGAGAATTACATATAACTTAAATGATAAAGTGGATCTTGGTTCTCTAAAGTGGAGAAGACGGATAATGTATATCATGGCCAAAGACCCATACTTTATACCCTAATAACCCCTACCAGATACTAGTAGGGTCAGACCTATTATACCAGTCATAGGGCCCAATTTGAAGCTATAAAAGATACTACCTTAGTACGGTACATGACTCAAAATTAGAGGGTAGGGGATATGAAGATGAAAACAAACATCAGGGGTGATGGAGTCAGAGTGGGACGAGAGGAAGAGTCCTGGGGTCGAGGGATCTTGGAGAGAGAGACAATGGGCGTTAATTAGGAATGGCAGAATGGACCTGGAAAGAGGGTTGAACTCCTCAGGTATGACCATGTCACACAATTAATGTATGATACAATAAACTCATATGAACTGTATCCCTGCATAAACAGTGATTTATAATGATGTGCAATGTGACTGTAAAATGATAAAATCTTCAATAAAGAATATATTTGTAAAAAAAAGAAGTTGTTCACTGATCTGGCCTGCATCTCTTCATCCAGCAGTTTGTTATACTTGTATACCACTCTTTCAGTGAAAAAGTGCTTAGGGATGTCCCGTTTGTCCCTCCCCTCCCCAAGTTTAAGGGAGTTCCCTCCTGTTCATGTAGTAGTAGTACTAGTTTTGGTTTTTTTATACAGCTTTTTACCCCAGCGACAACCCCACATCTGTCCCCACCTCCCCCTGGCCGGCACACACCTCCCCTGGATCTTACCTGAAGCCAGTTCCCCCGCAGTTTCCTCCTGTGGTGGGGTTGGAGGAGAAGGATTGTCTTTCACCCCAGACAATAATCCAGAGTTGCTTCAGGTACTTGGTGGTAGGGTGGGGGCTGATAATCTGGCGGAGCAGTGGTCCACCGTCGGCGTCCCTTTTCCCATTTCCTGCCCTAACACCTTCACCATAGCAGCACATCAGGACAGGTGCATAGAGGTACACATGCCCTGCAGAACCACAGCCCCTCCCTTCAAGTCACTTATCTGTCTGTACTGCTACCAGACCCCCACCCGGTGGCAGTTAAAGGTTGAGTCGACTGGCCACCCCTCCCCAGGAGAGCAGAACAATCCCTGGGATACATTCAATCCTCTCCCACGCTGCCGACTCCTGGCAACCCATGCTCATTCCAGCACAAGGGTCGCCAGTATGGCAGGAAGTAAGGCACTGAATGCCGAGCCTCCACCCCACTGGGCCAGCTTTAAAGTGGTACTGGTTTTATTATATTTAGAGGCCTTCCCAGAGGCTCAGGGCACCAATACAATAACATGTACAAGTAGACAGCATAAATCACAGTAAATACATAAAATAAATAAATATTTTATCACTAAATAAATAATGTATATCAATAAGCTTCAGTGGAACTAAAACTAAATAAATAAATAATAGGATGTCAGCATGAAGAGGGGTGTTAATTACTCCCCAAACACTTGTACAAATAAGAAATCTTAAGACCCCTCTTAAAGGTCTCCACTGAGGGGTCTCCCTCAGGGTCCTCAGAGAAATTCCAAAGGACTGGAACAGCCACCTCAAAGGCCAGGTCCCCCAGGTTTAACCTAGCCCTGGGGGCAACAGGAGAGCCCTCCTCTGTGAAGCAGAGCAAGCGCAGGGACACATAAGTGTGCAGGAGATCCACCAGATAATCCAGGCTCAACGCGTGTAAGATCTTATAAGTTAGTAAATCAACTTTAAAGGAGATACACCAGTTTACTGGCAGCCAATGAGCTTGCACAGCACTGGGGAGACATGACACATCCTCGAAAAGTCAATCAGCAACCTAGCAGCTGCATTCTGCACTAAATGCAGACACTATAGTGTACCTCCACTGACCCCGAGAATAGAACATTGCAATAGTCAAGTCTCAAGGTCACAAACATGTGCACCAGTGAAGCCAAGTCTCTAGGGGGATAAGGAATTTAATCTGGCTGATGTTTCTTAGCTGGCAAAAGCCATTCTGGACTACTGCCGACATCTGACCCTCAAATGTCAGCCCCTCATCCAGAATGACTCCCAGATTCTTCACCTTCGTGGCAGCCAAAAGCCCAGAGGAACCGAGCTAATGCCCCATCTCCCTCTGGGTAGCTGCCATTCCCCCTATGACCCGGCTCAACCACCAGTACTTCAGTTTTGTCAGGGTTAAGTCTTAACCAGCTCAATGACATCCAGTCTTGGATCTCAGTCGGGCATTTATTCAGTACATCGACCACACCCAGTGTTCCAGGTGCAAAAGACCAATAGAAATGGGTATCATCTGCAATACAGTGAAACCCAAGTCCATACTGTCAAATGACCCTACCCAGTGGCAGCATGTACACGGCAAACAGTATGGACAGAGGGACTGAACCCTGTGTACAACACAGGGCAGAGTCATCGGGAGTGAAGAGAATCTTCCCATTACCACCCTCTGCATCCTGCCTCTGAGGTAGAACTCAAGCTAGCAAGTGACTTTGCCAGTGGGTCTTACAAACTCCCTGAATCGGTCCAATAACAGCCCATGGTCCACAGGGTCAAAAGCTGAGGAGAGATCAAAGAGAACTAGAACTGACCGCTCTCCTGAGTCTCGTGCCCTGAGCTAGTCATTATGAACCCTGACCAGTACAGTCTCCGTGCTGTGCCTGGACCTAAAACTCAACTGGGAGTGGCTCATAGATGTCAAAAGGCAGTGAGGTGTGCCTCACGCTTTGCTACAACCACCTTCTCAATAAGACCCTGCACACACTGGACTTGTTCAAATGTTTTGTGTTTATGAATGTATTTTGTCGTTTTACCCCACCCCGTTTTCTCCCACCCCCATCTCTGGCACGTCGCATGTGGAGGCATGCGCATGCTGTACATCAGAGACACCCTCCCTTTGTGCGCCCTCTCCATCTGCACCAACAATGGACCTCCACCCAGTGGCGGTGGGACTACGGGAGGGTGACCATCTCCCCCAGGAGAGGAGAGCTGCTGTAAGGCTGCTCGATCCTGCTCTTCCCTCCCACCCCCCGTGCCGGCACCCCGACGACCCAAGGTCATTCCTGAACCCAGGTCACTGGCGTAGTGCGAGGTAAGGTGCCCAGCACCGAGGTCCAGCACCTCAGCCCTCTGCACTACCGGGCCGGCCTTGTTAAAACATTTTAACAAGCCCAAACACAGTTCGCGTCTACACTGAACATGGTTTGAAACTGCATTTAAAAAACATGTTGAAACCCTGCAAGGGACCTAGTCTTAAAACCAGTTTTAAACATGGTTTCAAACCTAGCATGGTTTACCTAGTAGTGTAGACGGCAGATTAATCCATGTTTCTCAGGGCTTCAGTGTGGGTGCGTCGGTAGTGGCGTGACCGTGTTCATACATGATTATAAAGAAATTCAAGCAAAGTGTGGAAGGACTTCTGTGGTGAGTTTAAAAACATTTTTAAAATGGTTTTAAACACGGACTGCCAGTGTTTACAGGGTCTAACTTTACCCAAAAAGATTAAGTTAGGGATTGGCCAATAATTTGCCAGGTTGTCTGGGTCCAAAGATGTTTTTTTCAGAAGGGTCTTCACCAGCGTATCTTTCAATGCAACTGGGAATACTCCCTCCAATAAGGAGCACCGGACAATATCAACAGACACTGGCCAGCTGCCCAACACAGTTCATTAGTAGATGTGTCAGGCTAGGCTCCAGTTCACAAAGAGATGGCTGTAGTTCAGAGTTCACCCCACTCACCTCATCTACCGTCACTAGTCTGAACTCTCCCTATGACCACTGAATGCATTTCTGATCTGTCGGCTGAATCCTGCTGGGCTGTGATGACCCACTTGGTGAGATCCGGCTCAAATAGCGGACACCCTGTCTGAGATGAATCAAGCAAACTTCTCACATTTCACAGATGAAAAAGTTCTTATGGGCTCCAAGCAGGCCAGAAAAAGAAGCCTGTTCACAGTCCGAAAGAACTGAGCTGGTCAATTCTTCCCAGCAGCAATCTTCCTAGACAGAAATCCTGCCTTTCGTTGTACTCAAGGAGAAAAGTTCCTTGGTGTCCACCATATTTATGCAGTGCAGGCAATTGTACGTCACTATCATGCCACCCCTTTCCCTCCTTTTCTCAAGGGTGTACATGAGCAAGTCCTGCAGCCTCACCTCGTTTGTTTTGCCCCCCCCCCCCAAGTCACATGCGACTGGACATTGTGTGTGCCTTCCTACCGATAGCTACATCAGCAAATTCTACAGTAGATGAGCAATCATGTTGTTGTTGTTTTTTTTTTTAGCTAGAAACCATTAGATCTGGGGGGGGGGGGGCTGAGTCCCTTTAAAAAATCATAGGATATGACTAAGCACTAAGTTGTCATAGATGTGTCATGGAGTTTAGCCCCGCCCGGGTATTATGCCTCTTGGATCAATTCACATTAGAAGTGACAATATCCCGTGATGACCCACAGCCTGGAGTGCCTTACTGTGAGTATGAAAAGGATCCCTGTTTTGTACGTTTATAACATCACTGAGATCACTCTTACTGTTGTAAGAGTGCTCTCGCACATCTTTAGGGTATGAGAACTATAAATGGAAGGTGAGTGGTTCTGATATTCCAGGAATGTAAATGAGACCACTCTTACAAATGTAAGCGTGATCTCAGTGGTGGTATTAATGTACTATTGATCGAGATCAATCAATAGTATATGATAATTTTTTTTAAAAACCTTACCCAAGTATACCCGTTTCCAGGGCAGCTGCGTGTGAGACACCCTTCGCAGAATAAGAGTGTCTCATGCGCACAGGAAAGGAGCACTCTGCTTGGTCGGGAGTGCTCCCTCAATCTATAATAAAAGTTTCAAAAAGATATACAGGAGTTGTCAACTGCCAACAGGCTGAGACTGTCAATGGCAGTGCAGCAGGTGGTAGTTGTTTGGTTGGGGTTGAGACTGGGTGGGGAGGCAGGCAGGACTTGCACAGCTGGTGGGAGTTTGTTTTTGAGTCAGGGAGTGAGCTGGGAGGTGGGAGGATTCGTGCGGTGGGTAACAGTTTGTTTAGGAGGTAGGAGTGAGTTGGAAGGTGGTGAGTCAAGTGGGAGTTTGCTTGTTTTGGGGAGGGTGCCGAGAGTGAGTCAGGAGGAAGATGGGACAAGCACTGTGGGTTAGAGTTTGTTTTCCTTTATTTATTGAATTTTGGTAACTGGGTAGACCCACTGAGACAAGACAGTCTCTTTTTCAATGGCAATCCGGTAAGTGCAGTACATTGATAGTGCAATAGTTGACACTGGCAACCATACAGGTATGACAGTTGTAATAACAAGACCAACTAATATAGTTACAGGAACACGTCACAATACAACACAATTACGTCATACAAACATTCACAACTAGCATAAAAAATGTACAGAGAACATAGTTACTACAGTTAAGAACCACTAGTATAGATAACAATTACATAGAGTATACAGTGGCAGACGGTAACATAATCATCAGTCCCTATTTACAGATAACATTGTACATAATTCAGATTGTATAGATAATATTGTACCTAACTGAAATCCAGTGATGCTAAGTGCACAGGCAGTGGAGAGGTAGAGGCTGGGGCCAGGAGTGAGTTGCTGTGGTTGGGTTGGCAATTCCTGCTCTGTTTCTGCTGCAAGGGTGTAACCCCTAGGTGGTGTTATCCTATGGGCTACCACCCCACCTGCGTGACTACGCACAGGTTGAGAGGCCTGAGCTTGGTGAACAGGTGCCTCCGCCCAGAGGAATGGGTTTGTGGTAGCGTAACTGCTGTTGGTATAGCCCTCCAGGATGCTATAACCACCCACCAACCCTTCTAGAGGTCTACACAGTTCAGCAGTAAGACAATCATATGTACCAGATGACAGTAATGATATGCCCACACTTCTTGCACTTACCACCAGGGCTGGATCTGCTGCAACTGCCCTGGAGACCCCCTGGAAAATAAGGCCAGTGATAACAATACAATGGCAGTACAATATCCCCACCAAGAAGGTACACACTAGCCAGGTTAAACGTGAAAAAAACACAATCTGATTTATTCAGGGGGATGTGAATAAGGGCGGGGGCCGGGGCATAAATCTAGCAGTGACTGGCAACTCTGATTATATTCAGGTTGGTAAAGCATGCACTGTGAGTCCCTCTGACCAAGTCCCTCAACCCTGGGTACCCAGTTGGGAGAACAGGCTAGCCTGAAGCGTTGCCCGGGGTAAGCCAGCACTGCAGCTGTTGTTGGGGCCCTTAGGAAGGAAAACACAATTAACATGCACTCAACCCAAGATTTGTAATCTGGGCCGGATAGCATAACAGAACCTGGGGTGGGGAACAAAATGTGACCGCCACACATTCAACACATTTATAAGCACTTACAATATCTGCCACAGTTCGGATAAAAGTCAGTTTGCAATAACACAGAATCTCTGTGCAAACCTTTCGATCTGAGATTCACTTGATTACCTGACAGGCCGATTGCTTCTAGAGTAGAGTCTTTGGTCCTTGAAGGCAGCAAGATCACTCTTTTCACTTCAGGTTTCAGGCCTCAATCAATAATTCGGATGAAGTCCGACTTTTCTTACTCACAGCAATTCTTCACAATGGAAGGTGGGGTGGGCAGGCAAGCCAGCATAGCCTTCTTGCCGATTACTCTGCTGCGCCTACTGGGAGCAGCTGCTGAATGACTCGAGCTGTTCACTCTCAAACTCTGACTCACAACTAACTCACTGCTGCAGACAGCTCTGGGGCTGGGCTTTCCCAATGATCCAAAAGGTTTGGTTGGCTGAGGAACTGTCTGTCACCACAAGGGCTCCCTTCCAGGTCCATTTAGGCCAAACCATAAAAACTACCATTCCTACAGAAATTCACTCCCACAAGGCCTCTGGGGACAGTCTCCATTTTGGTCTCCTGAGGTTCCGATTGGTCCAACACTGGCAGTTCCAGAACCAAAATGGTGGCCCTAATCCAAATGTTTGTGCTGCAAATGGAAGCAGGTTAGGAAACTCCTACAACTCTACTATTGTAACAGACAAACAGTAAATAATTACTTTTCCTAACAAAGCTCCCTCTGCACAAATAGCGATTGTAGAATGGAGCAGAAATATGGACAGTCGGGCTGGCCATGAGCCTAATTCACTCAGACCCGGACCAGACTGACTACCTCACACAGAACACAACTCTTTAAAGGGACAGGCACAGAGGCTTAATAGAGCACTCTCATGCAGACACACACACAACTACTGCAGACACAGAACTCCATCCTGACAATGGGAATTAGGCAGCACAGGAAGACATTTACAGGAACCCCTATTTGTAGGGGAGGGTTACAGAGGGTGTTAGTTTAAAGCAGTACCACCACTGAAAGAGCCACTCCATGGTACTCAGTAGGAGGTGGGTGTAGAACGTGCTACATAATTAAAATGAACAGAAATATCCTATAAAGAAAACCCTTTATACTCACCATTCCTGAAGTCTATTGTGAAACTGCACTCACTGTCCCTCTCTCTCTCTCTCTCTGCTCTCCTATGCTGTCTCTCTGTGAGATGGCCACTTGTGAAAACTCACTGCTGCTGCCTGTGTTTTCACCTCTGCTTCTTCTTCTTCCTCTTTTCACCTCCAGTCTAACCCAGCAGGTGGGACTTGTTTGGCAGCTGGGGTATGAGTTGGGGGGGGGGGGGATTCACACCACCGGGTGAGAGTTGTTCCAGGGGAACAAGACAGGCAAGGTGCACAACAGTGGGTGGGAGTTGTTTGGTGGCCTGGGGTATGAGTTGGGTGGTGGGTGGGATTTGTGCTAGTGGGTGGGAATTTCTTGGTGGATCAAGGGCACGAGTCAGGAGGCAGGTGATATTTGTGCTAACAGGTTGTAGTCACTTTGTGGCCTGGGGCACAAGTTGGGAAGGACAATTCTTGGTAGCCCAGATCAAGAATCTGGAGATCTACATGATTTGTGCCAGTAGGTGGGAGTGTCTTAGTGGCCCAGAACATGAGTCAGGCAGGATTTGCACCACTAGAGAGGTTCTTGGTGTCCCAGAACATGAGTCAGGCAGGATTCGTGCCACTAGGTGGCAGTTTCTTGGTGGCCTGGGGCAAAAGGCAGGCAGGATTTGTGCCTGCAGGTGGGTGCTTCTTCATGGCCCATGGACAGGTCAGGAAGATAGTACAGGTGTGATGAACCCAATGTGCTTCTGGGCGGCAAGGGGTGCAGTCTGTGTTGGTTTTCGATGTCCTCTTCACCCACAGGGGGACTTGCCTGTAACTACCACCCAAGGAGTAGGCAGTCACTCCAGATCTCTCCTGACTTAGGTCTTCTGTTAGGACAGGTCTTGACAGCTCACAAAGGCCAGGGCACGCACTTTAGTGTTTTTCCTGGAGGAAACAAAACATCTTTTTTGCAAAGAATTATTTAAACAGCTTTCTTTCAACCTGTTGGCTGACTGCTGAATTCACTCTCAGGTCTTTTCTCCTTCTATCTCCCAGATGAATCTGCATTGTCACACATTTATAAAATGGGTAGGCTAAATGAAGCAATGTGATTGGCTAGTTACCCATGCATGAAATATGTTCCATGCATGGGTAAAAAAAGGGGCTGGCAGTAAAAAGGCCAATATCCATGAGCCATGGAACGTTGGCATTTTTACTGTCTGCTATCTTTGTATTTGACAAGCCTGAGGAAAAACCGAGCTGAATTAGTCAGCCTACCCGTTTATAAAACCGAGCGATGTTTAGAGCAAACAAAGTAGATTTTAATATTAGCATGTGGAATGAGTAGATGGAGAGGATTGTAACACAGTCACTTTGCCTGAATGTAAAAAAGTGTTGTGCTGTTGACAAAAGTGTCAAAATGAGCCCTGCTGTAGTAGTTTGCTTGGGATTACAGGACACCCGCTCCGTTTAAAAAAAATGTTACTGCTTGTGCTGTGATCCTCGCCTGCTCCATTTAAAAAATTTGCTTTCTTGTCCTGCCATCCTCGCGTCCCCAGACCTAACTACAGTTCTCCCCTCCATACTTCTGCTGCTATAGGTTGCAGCTTTTATCTCGCCCGCTCCATTTAAAAAAAATGTTACTTCGCCAGCTCGTTTAAAAAAAAAAAAAAAAAAAGTGCTTTCTTGTCCATCCTCGCCCATCCCCAGACTAAATTCAATTTCTCCCCACTTCATACTTCTGCTATCGGTTGCAGCTTAAATTAATCAGAAAAAAATCTTGCCCACTTCCTCATCTTAGTATAACTACGGACCCAATGGAGGACAAATGTACTAAAAGCAATTACGAACACAAAGGCGGAAGGACTATTTTACTATAAATACACTAACTTGTGTCAGTGTATTCCTATCTAAATATGTTTTAACATAAAAATTGTTAAAAAATAAAATAGCCCATTTATAAAGCGCAATAAGACATTCCAGGTGTGTGCATATAACATATTTTACGCACCCAGGGAATAAAAGGCACTCGGCCAAGGCCTCGTGCCTTATTACGCCCCTGGCCGTGAGGTAAAATATATTCCATACACCCTTCATGTCTTATTGCTTATATCTTCCCTGTGCATAAATCCAGGGTCAGTTATCACTGGCCAGCAGTGGCCTTCAGTTTCCGAGGCAAAGCATGCATACAAATCCTCTTTAACATTACCAGCTTGCAACATAATTGCTTTTGCTGAGCTGAGCTGTCCTGCAAAGTGATGCCAGTTTCACAGGAACATGATGTACTGAAACTTGAGATAGTATGCAACTTGCTGGCTCTGCAAAGCTAAGCACAGGACTGTCCAAAGTTAACAGGCAGACTGTGTGTCCTCTGACCCTTTCTCTGCATATCTGGGGCCACAGAAACTACAAACATGGCTGCTTCTGTAGTCTTTTTTTTTTCCATATGTACTTTCTGGAGTTTTTCCTTTTCTCCCTGACCCGGGACCGGCAAACATGCATGTGCTATGTGAGAGAACACACACGTGTACTAGCTGAAGCCCCTTACGCCCCACCCCTGCTTCTGTAGTCTTTTATGTTATCTTTTATTTTAAACATGTTTCTGCCCTTTGGTTAGGCTTATGCTGATTAGGATCAATACCTCCCAGTTCCTGCTGCCATCCAGTGGAACCATGGGATAATTGCTGACAGGGGAGTACCGCCGAGTGTCCCCGAAGTACATGCTCCCATGGGAGAAGTGTTTTTCGTTGTGGTGGTGGTTTGCACTTTGTACAGTTTTGAGAGCTGCTTGAATCTGAGCAGTCTCTTTTCTGTGGACTCCCTGCCCAGAAGGCAGTCATCGGGGTAGGCTGAGTGAAGTCTTTGGGAGTCAAGGTCCACTGGTATCTGTGGTACAGATGCGCCAAAGTGAAGGGCTGCTGATACTGGATTGACTCCCTTGCCTTGCAGCCACAGTCCATGGGGGCCAAGTGAACGAAGAGAGGTTGCAGCTCATTGGCCGCAGTGAGAAGGGTGGTGGAAAGTCCACAGAACAAATAGCAATGTCCAGCCCAGCCTTGAGTCTTGCAGCTGCAGTACAGACCAGGACTGGGGTAAAAGAGCAGTGCAGGGGACAGCGGCAGTGGTGTTCTGAGAGAGACAAAGGTAAGATCAATTTAGGAGGTGGTTACATTTTATTCTGTGTAACCTAGATGGGCTGAGCCACAGGTCCATCTTCAGCCATGCCTGGGAATGTGCAGGAGAGACTGAAACATAGTTATAACCAAGAATGGGTCTAACTCTAAGGCACAATCTGGCATTAAATCATAAATATAATTTCCTGAAGAAAATAACCCAAAACAGGCCAGAACATCATCTAAAGAAAATACCAGAAAAGACACAACTCTCCCCAGACACCACAGAAATGCCTGAATCATGCTTTCAGCTGATAAACATATTTTTACATTACCTCTAAATACCACATGCTTCCTAGCTCACGCTATGCTAATGTGGCCTACCAAACAATGCAGAAGTCAGCAGGACATATTAGCATAAAGTGCACTAGGGAAGCATGTGGATACTCGTAAGCTGGTTGTTGCCAGCATTTGAAAAAGGAAGTTGCGGCTCACTACTTAACACATTAAAAAAAAGCATTCAGAGGTAATTTTTTTTTAAATATTGGCTGAAAAGGCTAATCGAGTGTTTTTGTAGAGACTGGGAAAAGCTGTGCTCATTCTGGTGTTTTCCTTTAAGGCACAAGTGGGTGTTTAAGGATGTTTAAAATTGATCCCTATCACCTTTAACCACTACCCCACTAATAATGACAGCAAGCTTTAGCCAATGTAGAAATAACGTCTGACTGGCCATACTGTCCCCTGGAGAGCTGAATTAATGTGTTTCCGTTTTATCTCATGTTCACTGCTGCTGAGTGTTTTGACATTTCGAACTTGCACTTCTGGGACAGATAAGAGATTAGTCTGGTTGGCCCGTCTGCCCAGTACATGATAACCTCTCACGCTGATTAGCTGTCCTTCCTCAGCCACATTCCAGAGAAGGGGAAAGAGAGCTTCCCAGTGTTTCTGCAAGGACACAGAATCACACACTTCCTGTGACTGGAGGGAACTGTCGGTTAATCGAGTTAAGTAATTAATGAACCCATGAGCTTCATAATGAAGAGTATTTCCACACGTCATAACTGAGCAATACCATCCTTTATCTGTGTTTCCTCATAGTGTCAGTAATACAGATAGTATTGTTTCATTATCCCCTTGGTGTGCCGTTATTTGTGCAGTCCCTTTAGTGCCCTGTGACTGTGCCAGCCAGTATTTATACAATACTTCTATTTACTGGGAAGCAGTATAGTATAGTGGTTAAGAGCACTAAGCTTCAAACCTGGAGAACTGGGTTTGAATCCCACGCCCACTGCTTGCATACCATGTGACCATAAGCCACTTCCAGGATGCATGTGGAAAAAACTTTGACTTAGTGTGTCTTTTCTGGCCAAAACATTTAAAATAAATAATAAATAAATACACAGCTAGTAGCAGTCAGACGATCATAGTAGTTTTTATGTTTGCTTGCACGCATACGCAAGAAACGTTGTGGCAGCTTGCTGCAGAAGCAGGTTGTGGAGGTGCAGCACTGTTGTGGCCAATGCTTCCGATGCCTTTTGAGGCATGGTCCACTTTCCCCAATGTGGTGGCACGCTGCTGCTGACACTACTTCAGCCAGCGTGCCACCACCTTGAAAGGTTTTCGCTGCTGCAATCAGGGGCCGTCTCGTCATTGCAGCGTCAGCCATTCCGCTGCAATGAGGGAGCGACCCCTCATTGCAGGGCGTACCTTGTTGTCCCTATGCTGCCCCATCCAGTCATTTGCCAAGAGGGGAGCTCACTCCCTGTCGGCACACTGTAACCCCCCCCCTCATTTGTTGATTGCCAAGGGGGTGCCCAATCCCTCTTGGCTTCATGCGCCCACCAACAGTCTTTCTTTGCCGATGGGGGACCCAATCCCCATCAGCATAATGCACCCCCCTCCCGATTTGTTGTGTGCCAAGGGGGTGCCCAATCCTCGGCTCTTCCCCGTATGTGCCGACGGAGTGCCCAATCCTGGCTACAGCCCCAAAAAACTCAGGTGGCACACTGGGAGCCCAACATGCCAAAACAAGTACCTGTTAAAAGGAAAAACTCCGATGTCCGTTGTTTTTAAACCCTATAAAGAAGAAAACGGTTCCTCGCTGTCCGCGCCCCACAAACCCATGCCCACCCACTGCATAATCCACCTCCACACACACATGCACCCCTCACCCCATACTTACCTCCAGAGGCCAATGTGATGATCTTCGGTGGACTGGGAACACATCTGCACTCTTCAAAGCCATCCGCGAACTAAAGAAATGCCGGTCAGCTGTATAATGCCATAAATAGGGTTTTTTCAACTTTGGTGCATATCTCTGGCATTTTTGGGAATTTTGGCACCACATTTTTAACATGGGGTTAGTGGGACACCACCTCATGAATTCAAGCACAATGATGGCGTTATTCGGTCCCGAAAGGTGATTTCGCAATCACTGCATGAAATCACCTTTTGGGACCGATTAACGAAACGACAGTGCCACTGTTCATGAGGTGGGCTCTCAAAAAGCCTATGTTGCAAATTTGGTGAAAAAAATAAAAAAAATGACTGTTTTAAGAGCATGCATCGCGCAGTTTGCTCGCACACTCGTAACTTCGCAAATTTATAATATTTTCACTCCAGATTTTCAACATTATCACTTTTCCACACCTACTTGCAAACAGTATAGCTGTCATTTTACACATCCTGGCCAAAATGTGTTTTCGCACTTCTGGTGCCGAATAGTGCGGTTGCTGTGGGAAATCAGTTTTCGGGATAGACAGAGAAAATGACAGTGACACTGTTCATGAGCAGAGGTCCTAAAATACCTATGTTGAAAATTTGGTGATAATCCATAAAATGACTGTGTTACAAGTGTTAGATTGCGCAGTTTCAAGCACCCTTGTCCTCATAAATTTGTAATATTTTCACACCAGATTTTCAACACTGGCATTTTGTCACACCTCCTTATAGAACAGTACAGCTGTCATTTTTAGCATACTAGCAAAATGTGTTTTCACACTTTCAGCGCAGAATACTACGGTCGCTTTGGGAAATCAGTGTTTGGGACAGATTAAGATCGAGCGAGTGAGAGGGGGGAGTGAGCTCAACTGAGCTCTGTCGGGACTGCTGCAGATTTCTTTTCGTCAGAAAAAGGCACCAACGAGGCAGGAGCCCAGTACAAAGGAGCAGCCTGCAGGCGCCAGGAGAAACAGAGCAGTGAGTGAGAGAAGGGGGTGGCGAGCTCAACAGAGCTCTGTTGGGACTGCTGCAGATTTCTTTGTGGGCAGAAAAAGGTGTCAATGCAGGCAGGAGCCCAGTACAAAAGGGCAGCCTGCAGCACCGGGAGAAACAGAATGAACGAGTGTGAGAGGGGGAGTGAGCGAGCTCCGCAGAGCTCTGTCGGGACTGCTGTTGATTTCTTTGTGGGCAGAAAAAGGTGCCAGTGCAGGCAGGAGCCCAGTACAAAAGGGCATCCTGCAGCACCGGGAGAAACGGAACAAGTGAGTAAGAGGGGGGAGTGAGCGCTCAGGAGCTCTGTTGGGACTGCTGAGATTTCTTTGTGGCAGAAAGGTGCCAACACAGACAGGAGCCCAGTACAAAGGGTAGCCTGCAGTGCCAGGCAGAACAGAATGAGCGAGTGAGAGAGGTGGAGTGAGCAACGCCAACGAGCTCTGTTGGGACAGCTGTGAACTCTTTGTGGGCAGAAAAAGCGCCAACACAGGCAGGATCCCAGTACAAAGGGCAGCCTGCAGCGCCAGGAGAAACGGAATAAGCAAGTGAGAGATGGTGGTGGCGAGCTCAATGGAGCTCTGGCAGGACTGCTGCAGATTTCTTTGTGGGCAGAAAAGGTGCCAACATAGGCAGGAGCCCAGTACAAATGGGCAGTCTGCAGCGCCAGGAGAAACAGAACAAGCGAATGAGAAAGGGGGAGAGAGTGAGCTCAATGGAACTCTGTCAGGACTGCTGCAGATTTCTTTGTGGGCAGAAAAAGGTGCTGACGCAAGCAGGAGCCCAGTACAAAAGGGCAGCCTGCAGCGCTGGGAGAAATAGAATGAGCGCATGAGAGACGGGGAGTGAGCGAGCTCAATGGAGCTCTGCCAGGACTTTAGAGTTGCCCACCTCCCACCCAGTGTCCTCTGTGGTCCTATATTACAGCAGGGTCTCTGGAGTGGAGACAAAGCAATGATCGGATACTTTTAGGATTGCTGTAATAATACAGATTTTGTTGTTCTGTTTATTTCTCTAACTGAGCTAAATTCTGAGCTATCTTGTTATGATTGCTATAATAATTCATCTTTATTTATTCTGTTTATTTCTCTGACTGAGCTGAGTAATACTTGGAGTGCAATAGGATTTCTAACTGGGCTAAGTGAAACTATATGAAAGCTGAGAACAAAAGTATGGTAGCTGAGGGGTGAAAAACGGACAAGGAGGCTTTAGATTGCTACAGTAATACAGTATCTAATGGGTGAGATTTGAGACTGAATTAACCTGGTTGGCGAGGGCATGAGGGGACTATGTGTGTGTGTGGGGGACAGGAATTTGATTAAATAGGGGCCTAACAGTTATAGTAGGGTACAGAACCTGGGAGTAACAGCACATAACATAAGATGGGGGCCAAAATGGGGCAGGTGCCACATGTCAATAGGGTGGGCATCTCTGGAAGGATGGTGGGGTGTACAGGGTGTGGGTCCGCCATGATTCTGGACTGGGCCTGGAGGATGGGGGGTGTATGGTCTGTAGATGACTGGCTAGTTTGAGGGAGGAATTGTGGAGGTTAGGGAGGAGTCTAAGTGGCAGGGCAGATGAGAATGGTAGGCATCCTGGCTGGGAGGGGATAGGGGATGGCAAAGGGGGACAGAGGAAGAACAACCAGGGAGTGAACCCGACCCCAGTATCAGTGGCATTAACAGAAAAGAGAGGAGAAGGAAGGGGGTGCCTGAGGAAAGGGGGAGGCCTCCTGATGGGGGAGGAAGAGACCATGAGGAGTACCAGGGGAGAGAGCAGATGGCTGCGGGTAGGGAGGGACCAGCGGTGGCACGGAGGGGAAAAAGTAGGAGACTAGAACCGATAGGGGGAAGAGATGTTGGAGGGGTATCAACTAGGAATAGATTTGAACCTCTGCTATGGAAGAGAGAGGGGGAGCAGGAACATATTGAAGGGGAGGACAAGCGGGGCATGAGAGGGATGGCAACAGGTAGGGGAAGAGATAGCGAGGATGAAAGGGTAGAAGGGGGCTAGTAAGGAAGGAGGGTGGTGACTGGGGAGAAAAGGCTACGGGAAGGGGGAAGGATGGGAGGGGCATCACTATCAGGGTAGAAGGGAATGGGGGCTCTAAATCTACAACAGCGGGGATAGGAGAGGGGTTGGAAATCAGCAGGGGAGGAGGGGAGGTCAACATGGGAAGCCCAGTAGGAAGTAGTCAGGCTGGGAAGAGGTTCAAGGCGGGGTGGGAGGAATAAGGCAGAGAAAAGGGGTGAGGCGGAAGTAGGAGGTACAGATACAGACATCACAGAGGGAGCAGCTGGGGGGGTAAGGGGCAGGGAAGAACAAATACTAAGGTGGTGGAAGGGGCATTAGAAGGAAAGGGGGTAAGGGATGGGGGTTCTTGTCCGGAGGATTCTATACTGAAAGGGGTGAGATGGGGCAGAAGGGGGAAGACATAGTCGCATTTGGGTTGAAGTTATCCCAGGTTGACTGCAGGAGGGCAAGGCAGGCACTGCTCAAGTGTGCAGCGAGGGGAGGAAGAACCTCATTTAATGTTGCATATGTGGTACAAATGACTTGGCGGGGAATGTGGAAGTAGTGAAGGGAGGTTCCGAGTGGTTGGGCAGGCAGTGTGAGGGGTGGGGGAGTCAGTGGCATTCTCGGAGGTACTGCGGTACCATGTGCAAGCATAGGGAGGAAGGGTAGGATTGAGGAGTTCCACAAGTGGCTGAGGGATTGGTGCCACACCAAAAATTATGGGTTAGTGACTAACTGCAGTAGGGTCTGGGGGAATGGTGACTTGTACAAGGGAGACAGGGTATACTTGAGCAGGAAGGGGAGGGGAGTATTAAAGGCAGGATTAGAGGGGTATATCTTTGCTAAGGTGGATTTAAAGTAGTGGGGCGTGGCCATAAGGCTGAGCTTGGTAGACAGGTCCGGACAGGGGAGCCTAATGAGCTCACCCCCCTAGATATAGGTAAAGGCGAAGGCGTAATAACCCTGGGAGGGGGCAGGCAGAGTGATCTGAGTGTAATACAGAAGGCACCACCACCCAGTAAGAATAAGGAGGAGAAAGGGTGCAGACTACTGGGAGGAGAGACACAGGCCAAGAAGGAGAAGAGTGAGGAGAAGGAGGGGTATGAGTGGAAGGTGGTCTGACTAAATGGATAGAGAACTGGTTACAGGGAAGAGTGCAGAGGGTGGTGATGGTGGGGTAGCTCTCGGCACCAAGAGCAGTGGCGAGCAGGGTGCCGCAGGGGTCATTGCTGGACCCAGTGCTATTTGGGCTCTTTATCTCCGATATAGCACACGGACTGGGGAGCAGGGTTAGTCTGTTCGCACATTACACCACATTGAGGTCAATGGTGGATGAAGAGGATGGATAGAAAAAACTGCAGGGGGACCTAACCAAACTACAGACATGGTCGGTAGAGTGGCAGCTACGATTCAGTGCAAAGAAGTGTCAGGTGATGCACTTCAGGGCTAAGAACCAGAAGAGGGACTATTGGTTGGGGATCACAGAGGAGGAGGAGGAGAAGGACCTAGGGGTGTTGGTAACTGGGAGCACAAACAATTCGGCCCAGTGCAGGAAGCAACAGCGAAACAGGATGCTGGGGTGCATGAAAGGGCTTCTCATCCAGACACAGGGATGTGATCCTGCCTCTCTACAGATCATTGGTCACCCACACCTAGAGTACTGTGTGCAATACTGGAGGTTATACCTGAGGAGAGATATAAAGTTACGGAAGGGGGTGCAAAGGAGGACAACAAGAATGTTAAAGGGGATGGAAGGAAAGGAATATGAAGTTAGGCTGAAGGAGCTGAACATGTACACACTGGAGGAGAGGAAGGATGGGGGGATATGATTGAAGCATTTAACTACCTGAGGGGGTAAATAAACCTAGCACCGAGGGGGTGTTTAAACTGTGGAGTGGAAGAGAGATGAGGGGGCACAGACTAAGGTTGGAAGGGGGACATTTAAAGAGGGAAATGAGGAGGCACTACTTCTATGAGAGGTGGTGTCTAGTTAGACTGCGCTGCCAGAGGGGTGGTGACATGTGGGACAGTCAATAGCTTTAGGAGGGTGGGATAAAGCAAGAGAAATAGTTGGGGGGGCAGGGGCTGGAACAAGCGGGGGAGGAACTGAGGGGGAGGAGGTTGGGGCAGCTGCAATCTAGTGTGCTAGCTGCACACTTGGGCAGACTTACATAGACCAATTGGTGTGTTCTGCTGGCAGATTCATTATGTTCATATTTTCATATGTATGTTCATATGTAAAATCACAGTGACGCTGTTCATGAGCAGAGATCCTAAAATGCCTATGTTGAAAATTTGGCGACAAATGTCCATAAAATGACTGTTACAAGCGTGTGTAGTGCAGTTTCCACACACCCTCGTAACTTTGCAAATTTGTTGTATTTTTCACTCCAGATTTTCAACATTGGCATTTTCAGACTCCTTATGAACAGTACAGCTGTCATTTTTCACATCCTGCATGAAATATGCGTTTACACATCGGGCGCAGAATACCGCGGTTGCTGTGGGAAATCAATGTTCGGGACAGATTAAGAAAATCATAGTGACAGTGTTCATGAGCAGAGGTCACAAAATGCTTAGGTTGTTGAAAATTTTATGAAATTATTCCACTAAATGACTATGTTACACGCATGTGTTGCGCAGTTTCCACGTACGCTCGGACGTTCGAGCATTTTTAATATTTTCACTACAGATTTTCAACATTGCCATCTCTTCACACCTCCCTATGAATGGTACAGCTGTCATTCTTCACATCCTGCCTGATCTATGTTTTTGTGCTTCTGGCGCACAATGGCACAGTTGCTGTGGAAACTCAAATTTTGGGACACATTGACAAAATCACAGTGCCACTGTTCATGAGATGAGGTCCCAAATGCTTTCATGAGGTGGGGGCCACAAAATGGATGTTGAACATTTGTACTTCAAATACCAACAAATGCCGGGCGTTATGGTTTCTAACCATAACCTCCCATGCTTCATAGACTGACAGACATCAGGGGTGTGCCTTTGGATTGCCAACTGTAATGCTCATGCCATTCCAACCCCAGCCACTGACAGGCATCAAACTGTGCCTTTGACTCTTGCCCACAGTTCACCACATTCTATTGCACCCATTTCAGCATATGTCCTTATGGAGTGGGGTGACTGTAAAGCCGAACACCCCAAGGCACACCTCAACACTTGTCAGTGTCTGCAGGATAGGGTGAGGTAAAATGGCATGAACGTTATGGGCGATAACACAAACGCATACCCCAATGCCTGTCCATCTTTGCAGGGTGGAGGTGGGGTTGGCATGAAGTTCAATATTTCACTGCCATTCCTACTCTGCATCTGTCTAACTCCTGCATTTGCAATGCTAATACCAGCAAGCAACCTGCATTTTGATTGTCCCTTGGGGGTAGCTGGATTGACTACTAGGATTTTGGGAAAGAAACTATTTTTAAATAATTTATTGGTGCGTAGGAGTTTGTGATAGTTAAACTATTTTTAAATAAGTTACTGTGGTTAAGGAGTTGTCATAGAAAAACCTGCAGTGTAAAACAGGAAAGACAGTCTTTCAAGCAACAGAGGGGTGGATCTGGGTTTACGTTTGTTTGTTACAATTCTTAACATTTTCAGTGCAGGAAGAGTTTAAAGCACAGCTGACTTATTTTGGGGCTGACAGCTTTCAGAGCACAAACCACCAGGCCTGTTTTGGGGCTGGGGAGGTTTACCTGTGTCTGACTTGGATGTGTGGATTTTTCTCTGTTTGATTAGCAGGGTATTTTCTCTGTCAAATTGTTGTGTAGGGCACCTTGCTGACAGGAAGGCACTCATCACAGCGGTGGGTCAGAGCTTTTAGCTGATTGTTTTGTGAGGGCACAGTTTAGGCCCAACCCCTTCCCACCCCTCACCCCACCCACACCTGGAAATAGTTCCTTTATACCTGGGGTTCTGACATCATTTCCTCAAGAGTGCAAGGTGCATATCACTGTCATATCCTCTCTAGCACACTGCACTGACAATATAAGCATACACATTGCATAATATATATATTTCTATATTGCAAACCAATCACACACACACACAAAAATGTGGGAAGTAGTGCAATGTAATGGCTGTGGGGCAGCAGTCTTCCGGGAGTCTTTCCGGAGGCTGAGATGCTGCCCTATTTGCAGACAACTCTCTGCCCTGAGGGAGAAAGTTGCCGGTCTTCAGGCCACACTGGACAGTAGTAAGGGGACCTTCCCCAGGCCACACTGGACGGTAGGAAGGGAACCTCCCTATCCAGGGAGCACCAGAGCCACCACTACCTCAGAGGTTGCAGAAAGCACAGCAGTTGGACCACAGTGGGCTCAGGGAGGGTGAGGATGGTGGAACAGAGGCACACCAGTCAGTTGTTCACACCACAATCCATACACCATTCTGGGAGCATAGCTCCCCTATGGATCACCCACAGGAGACTAAGGAGGCTGAGGACAACTGTCACAGGGAGGGCCACAGGAAGGAGGCAGAGGACACCACAAGGAAAGGAAGCAGCTCCTGGTGGGGACTCCAATTATTAGGGGATAGAACTGGAGGGAGCAGGAAAACTGAAGTAAGGTGCCTGCCTGGTGCCATGGCTTAGAGAGACAGGAAGCCATCCTCAGGATCACGAGAACAGCTGCACAGGAGTCTGAGCTGGATGTCATTGTCCACCTAGGGACAAATGACTTGGCTAATCATGAGATCAGAGCAGTGCAGAAGGACTTTGTAGAATTGGAGAGGGGTCTAAGACAAGTAGCACACACAATATCCTTCTCTGAGGTGCTGCCTGTCAATGGCATGAGTGCGGCGAGGATACTTTGTACCATGCAGTTTAATGAATGGTTGAAAAAATGGTGTGGAGCACAGGGGTTTGGCTTCATTGGGGACTGGGGCTCCACCTGGAGGGACACCAGCCTATACTGGCAGGATGGTCTGCATCTGTCCAGGAAGGGAACAAGTCTTTTGAGCAATTGGTTTAAATGCTTCATTGGCAAGCTTTTAAACTAGTCAAGGGGGGAGGCACTGATAAGCAGCAGGAAAATCCCAGCATCTCCCTACGAAACAGGTACTAAATGAGAAAAAAACCGAGGTAGAAAGGTCAGTAGGGACTGCTGCAAAAGAAGGTAAAGCCATCAAAAAATGGAGAGCAATGAGTACCAATGCCCGTAGTCTGAGTAACAAGCTTCCTGAATTAGTGGCCTTGATGGAGGAGGAACATCTGGATATCGTGGCAGTCACAGAAACATGGTACACACAAAACCATGACTGGGACAGAAACATACCAGGATACACTATCTACAGGAGGGACAGGGAGGGTAAAAGAGGAGGAGGAGTAGCTCTTTACATAAGGGAAGGAATCAAAGCAACAGAACAAAAGGGAAAACAGGGAGGAGAAGAAGCACTGTTGGTAAATTTGGAGACTGGCAATGGCACCATAATCCGCACAGGGGGTTGTATACAAATCCCCTTCTCAGGGGGAGGAAATGGACAAGGAAATGATAGAAAGAATACTTAGAATGGCAGAAAAAGGGGAGATATTGCTGAAGGGTGATCTGAATATGCCAGATGTTAACTGGGGTGCAGTTGCAGCAGCCACTTCAAAGAGTGGGGTTATTCTAGATGCCCTACAAGGGGGCATGCCTTAGACAACTAGTATTGGAGCCCACTTGAGAGGGATCAATCTTAGACCTGGTTCTCTCAAATGGAAATGAAGAGAGGATCACAGATGTAGAAGTGGGTAGCCATCTGAGAACTAGTGACCATCGAAAAGTATGGTTCACAATAAACACAGCAATAGAGTCAAGCCATACAAAGGCAAAAGTACTGGACTTTAGGAGGACTGACTTTGCCAAAATGGGTGAGTGCCTAAGGAATGCACTAGCAAATGGGCAGGAAGGAGGGGTGGAAGAACAATGGGGAGTAATAAAAACTGCCATCACAGACATAACAAGCCTTTGTGTGAAGCAAATTAACAAAACGAAACGATGTAAGAAACCACTATGGTTCTCAAAGGAAGTGGCAGTGAAGGTTCAAGAAAAAAAAACATTCAGGAAGTACAAGGAATCACAGAAGGAGCAGGACAGAGAACTGTATCAGTTAAAGCAAAGGAAGCTGGGAAGGCAGTCAGAACAGCAAAGGCCCAAACCGAGGAAAAAATAGCCAACTCAGTTAAGAAGGGGGATAAAACCTTTTATAGGTACATCAGGGAGCGAAGAAAGACCAAGGGAGGGTTAGTGAGGCTTAATAAAGACAAGGGAGGGTGGGCAGAGGGTGACTGTGAAAAGGCAGAGACACTAAACAAATATTTTTGCTCAGTATTTACAAAGGAAGTGGGGGAGGTACCTAAAACAAACAGTAGAAACACTCTGGATACAGAAGTTGATACCAGCCCAATAACAGAAGAAAGGGTTCTGAAAGAACTCTTAAAACTGAACGTGGACAAAGCAATGGGGCCTGATGGGATTCATCCCAGAATTCTAAAAGAACTAAGGGTAGAACTAGTGACACCACTGACTACCCTCTTTAACAAATCATGGGAGGATGGGGTGGTACCCGAGGACTGGAGAAGGGCACATGTGATTCCCTTCACAAAAGTGGGAGCAAGGCAGAAGCAGAAAACTACAGACCTGTTAGTTTAACCTCAGTGGTAGGGAAAATGATGGAATCACTTCTGAAGGAAAGAATTGTTGAGTATCTAGAGGCCAGAGGGGCTCAGGACCCAAGGCAGCATGGATTCACAGTGGAAGGTCATGCCAGATAAATCTGATAGATTTCTTTGACTGTGTGACCAAAGTAGTAGATCAGGAGGTCTGTGGACATGGCCTATCTAGACTTTAGCAAGGCATTTGACACAGTCCCACACAAAAGATTAATATACAAGTTAGCCAGCCTGGGAGTGGGTCCCAAGATGACAGCCTGGATAAAGAATTGGCTGGAGAATAGGACACAGAGAGTAATAGTAAATGGAGTCCACTCTGAAGAAAGGGGGGTTACTAGTGGGGTACCGCAGGGTTCAGTATTAGGACGGTCCTCTTCAATGTCTTTATAAGCAACATTGCAGAGGGACTGGAAGGAAAAGTATGTCTCTTTGCAGATGACACAAAGATCTGCAACAGAGTTGATGCACAAGGTGGGGTGGAAAGGATGAGAAGGGACTTGGCAAGGTTAGAGGAATGGTCAAATGTATGGCAGCTTAGATTCAATGATAAGAAGTGCAAGGTAATGCACCTGGGAAACAAAACCCAGGGAAGAGTACACAATGGGGGGTGAGATACTAACAACAACAAAAATGGAAAGGGACCTGGGGGTAGTCATATCAGATGACCTAAAGGTGGGCAAGCAATGTGAGAGGGCAGCAAGGAGGGCTGGGGGGATACTGGGATGCATAGGAGAGGCATCACCAGTAGAAAACAGGAAGTTATTATCCCTCTGTACAGACAGTTGGTGAGACCCCATCTGGAATACTGTGTGCAGTTCTGGAGACCCAATCTCCACAAAGACATAGACAGGATGGAGGCTGTCCAGAGGAGGCACTAAAATGGTGCAGGGTCTGCACGGAAGACATATGAAGAGAGACTTAGAAGCTGAATATGTATAGCCTCGAGAGAAAGGAGGAGGAGGGGGACATGATAGAAACTTTCAAGTATCTCAAGGGAATCAACAAAGTCCAAGAGGGTAGCATCTTTCAAAAAAGAGGTGTGCAAGAACAAGGGGCACAATTTGAAGATAGAAGAGGTGGCTTAGAGGTAATTTAAGGAAGTATTTTTCACAGAGAGGGTTGTGGATGCATGGAATGGCCTTCGGAGGAAGTTGTGGAGTCAAAACAGTGGTGGAATTCAAGCATGCATGGGACAGTCATAAGGCAATTCTTGGGGGGTAGGAAGAAGTAGGCTGCTGGTTAACTAGGATCTGCAGCTTATCCATTAGGTAGGAAATGGGCAGACTGGGTGGCCAAGCGGTCCTTATCTGCCGTCAAAATCTATGTTTCTATGTAAACATTCGCACTGACAAATGCTTGTTGAAGATAGTCCCTTATTCCTTTTATTTCTGAAGTGTTTTTCTTTTCTTTGTACTCATTAGATGGTTTTATAAAATGACAAGATAAAATCTAAAATTTAATTGGCAGACAGATGTCACCTGACTGTGCATTACATTTCTATAATGCACACTCTGTCGTGGATTATTACTTACTTATACCTGATAGTTTTGGGTGTGACATGAAAGGCAGTGTTTACCTGGAAACAGACAGATCTAATAGAGCTGCTTGGAATTCATCCGACAGAATGGACTTCAGCAGGTGGGATTTTGCCTACTAGGTACCTGACAGCTAGTAACTCCTGGACAATATCTTATGATTTTTTTTATTCATTATTTATTCATTTATTTTATTTATTATGTTCTAGGATTACAAAATACCTTTGAACCAGAGGTTCATTTACAAAGGTTCCACAGCAGGTACAAATTTGTAACAATAGAGAGAGAAAATACCACCAACAGCTTAATCTGGTTCAAAGTCAGTTGGCATTCATCTGTAGCCCCCTCCCCCGGGTCGTGCCTGAAAATAGGCAGGATTTGTCTTGTGCACTTACCCAGTCAACAAAAACTAAATAAATAAATGGCACATAAACGACAGAAATCAAGTTACATTAGGTATTGTCATGATCAAAGGACAATGCGTATACATAACAATATTATGTCAGGAGCAAGGGGTAGGGTACAATAGTAAGAGGCAGTCATTGTTATGACATTATCATTAAGTGCTGGCTGCCACAGGAAGTACATGGAGGCGGTAGCGAGCAGAGTGGGGGGAAGGAGATATGGTGGGGAGGGGAGAAAGGAGGGATAGTAGGGAGGTGGAATGGGAAGGGGAGCAGGGCCAAGGTAAATTGAGTACTGGATGGGGGGAGGAGAAGAAAGAGAACAGGGCATGGGAAGGGGTGGGGAAGAGGAGTAGGGGTGTAATATAGAAGGAATGGCAGGCGGTAAAAAGGAGGAGTTGAGGAATGAGGTGAGGGGTGGAGAAACCATGGAGGTGAGGGGATCGGGTGAGGAGGAAGGGGGTGTGAGGAGAACAGGGAACTGCGGAGCTGAGGGGGCGCAGGCTAGGAGGAAGAGGGTGTGAGGAGGGGGACTAACACAGAGGATAAAATAAGGGGGGTGAACAGTGAAGGGACAGAAGGAGGTGGGACAGCGGGAGGGGAAAAGATGAAGGAGGTGAACAGCAATGTCAGAGGTGGGAAGAGGAGGAGGAGAGCAGGAAGGAGTAGTGTGGGAAAGGGTAGGAGATGAGGGGGTCAAAAATAGATGGAGCGTAGGGGGTAAGAAAGGAAGGGAGAGGAAAGGCAACCTAGTTGGTACAGTCCCAGTCACTGAGATTAGAGAGGTGTAGGTGCAGTTTGTGTTTATAAGGGCCTAGTTTGTGTATTATGTAGTAAAACATGTAGAATACATTATCTTGGTTACAAGGCACAGGAATACATAAAGCAGTGTACTAGAGGATCATTTTCTTACCTTCCAGCGGTACACATTGGGGAGGTATACCATGCAATCATTCAACCTGTGATAAACAGAAATTACATCCTAATGACTGTTTCACAGCATGACCACGGATGTTAAAGCAGAAATGTGATGTCCAGTATTGTCCCAGAGTGAAACACTCTCATAATGCCAGCCAGTGGATTCATTGTATGGTCCATGAAACCCATTGCTGTGATAAGAATATTTGAAAAAGACAGTAACGTTTTACAAGTTGCATCCATAAACCCCTCCAAACAGTGCTCAGAATCAAAGAATAACAAAGCTTCTAAGATGTGATGGTAAAACAGACACGACCAGTGAAATTCATAAAGCGGTACATAACATGCACTCACACTATGCTGGTGGTGCTTAGATTCCAGTCAGCACGCAAAATCATAGAATATACAGACACAAGAGTACAGTATAAAACCAAGATTCGGGTTGGAATACTCCCCCGTATACCATCTGTCTTTCTGACATTCAGGATATGCTGAGATCTCAAAGTGCTGCAACAGCTAAAGAATAGGCTATGTGTGGGAGAAAGAACAATGGCGCATATTATATGAACCAGACCTCAACGATGCAGTTGTGGCCATCTTGACCTCATCTACCTCCACAAAAGGCGGCAATGAAGCCAAGGGGAATCATCAATTTGAGAGCATTATTTTATTCAAATAAATGCTCCCCTCCCTGCATCTAATCAATGCTTACATTTTTAAAGCAAAACCTGGCCCCAGTCAACTTACCCACCTGTGTAAGCATATAGAGATAGTAATCAGACAGACACAGAATCTGTCGGCAGAGTAGGACTGCTTGGCCCACCCAGTCCACCCATTTTTCCCTACCTACAGTATTACTGTAGACTCTATCTGATCTCTGGCTCTTCTACCTCACCCAGTTCCTTTCCACTAAGATTCCCTTATACCTGTCTCATGCATTCTTGAACCCCACCACTGTTTTTGTCCCCACAAACTCGGTTGGGATGTTTTTCCAGGAATCACCACTCTTTCTGTGACGGCACTTCCTCACATCTCTCCTGACTCTACTCCCAACTACATAGCATGTCCCCTTGTTTATATACACCTTTTCTTCTGAAATATTCTTTCCTCTAGTACTTTATTTGCCCTGTGAGGTATTTAAAGGTCTCTATCATATCCTTCTACTCTCTCATCTCTTCCAGGGCGTATATATTGAGTTCCTTTAGTCTGTCCTCATAGGGCTTCTGATGCAGACCCCACACCATTTTAGATGCTCTCCTTTGGACCACCTCCACTCTGTCTATATCCTTCCAGAGATGTGACCTCCAGAACTGTGCACAGTATTCGAAATGAGGTCTTACCAGTGATGTATAGAGAGGCAGTTCCACCTCCCTCCTTCTGCTGGTGATCTCTACTTATGCACCCCAGCATGGCACTAGCCCTTCCAAATGTCTTGTTGCACTGCTTGCCCAGTTTTAGGTCATCAGAGATTATTACCCCCAGGTCTCTCCCCTGCTGTGTAGTCGTCAGTAACACTCCCCCCCTCCCCAGTTTGTAGTGTGCCCCTGGGCCATTCAAGAGAAAGACATAAACAAAAAATGCCAGTAGGCTCTCCAAAGTCATGTACTGGCATAATAAGGCAATTAGTTCTCCCTGTCAAATTCCAGGTCTTGGGGTTTTGCAGCAAAATTCTCATTGATTTTTAACCATGTTTCTTGCTTTTGGGTCATTACATAAATAAATCTTACCAGCACATGGAACTTTTTTCACACAGCTGTTTGGTCTCCAGCTGCCACCTATGCCTGCTTCCAGGTCTTTTGCTCGGCCCCCAGCCACATCCAACACTCCCCTGGTGTCACACCAACGAGGGATCCACATGGGGTGGGAAGGGCACTGGCACGCCATCCATGATGGCTGGTGCACATGTGGCTTTTCCTCCCTTTTCTTCCTCCAGTTCCCCGAGTCCAACTCATGTGCAGTGACACGAGCCGGGACGACACGCACTCTACAGGCATCTGCACTGGGTCCCCTTCCCACGGTGTTCTCGCTGGCTGCACCACCCAGCCTCCACTAGGTGGCAACAGTGCAGTGAGAGGCATTACCCACTCCCAGAAGGAGGAGAGCTGTCTGTGAGATACTCGATCCTCCTTCCCTCGGCTGGCCACCACCGATCGACCCTAGTCCATCCTGAACCCAGGTCAGCAGCATGGCGGTAGGTGGGATACCAGCACCTCAGCTCTCTGCGTCACTGGGTTGACCCAGCAGATAAAACTTTTAACCTCAACAGTAATTGCAGGGAGTGTTAGTCTCAAAGTGATTTTAATTCCACCTGGACAGCGTTGAGTGCCTTCCAGTGCTGCCAGATCACATAACTCAGGACAGAGAACAAAAATAAAATGGAATTTAGGGCAATCTTACTGGTGCAGCAGTAGCCCTATCATCTGTGATGCCAACAACCTGGGTTAGGAATGAGCCTGAGCTGCTGGAGGGCTGGCTGGGAGAGGATGGTTGGGCGTCCCATGGATGCTCTGCCTGCTTGTGGGAGGGAGGGATCCTGGTCTCTGCCTTAATACTGTCACCCGCGTGACCACAAGTGGCAGTGCTGCGGAGCTAGTGCACAGCGATGGGAGTGTCATCATTCTGACATCTCAGCGTCAGACTTAGCATCTCCCAGTGCTCAGGGAAGGGGAAGAAGATCAAAGAAAATCCCCGACCATGCAGGATGCCGCATCCCGCCCTGCTGCAGGTCCCACATTGCCGACTATGGCTCTTTTTCCTTCACCAAAACTGCATTTCTGTTTAGGGGTAAGGGGTGGCCACTAGGTGGTCCTTCTCACAGGGGAGGTCGTCCATAGGGGAAAATGAGAGAGAAGTATGTCCCAGGAAAGGTAGGTGATTAGGCTGGTCAGGGTGGAGGGGCTGAAGGGGGCCGGACGGCATCAGGGGTAATAAAAAGTACAATAAATTAAAATATATTATGGGCACTTTAATCTTAAACCCCAGTTTTTGCAACCGTTCAGCAGATTTGCAGGACATTTTGCATGCACAGTGCATGGGTAGATCTCTGATGTGCCAAGTTTCGTTCCAGTTGAATATCGTATTCCAAGATACAGACTGCAAAAAAACTCAGAAAATCACTGTTTTGCTGTTTTTTTGCCATTGCGTAGCACCCAGATGGTTTGGAATTTTGGTCTGAAATTTTCAAGGTAGATAGGACTTGTCCCACAGAAGTGCCTTTCATTGGTATGGTAAAAAAAAAAAATTAATCGGTTCCCAATTTATTACATTTTAAAAATTGTCTCAGTCAGCATTTCAAAATAGCTATATGAAGTTTTTACATGGGAACCCTTTTTTGGTGAGGTTTTTTGTATACCACCATCTTGTTTCCCCTTAAAAACTCAAATTTGGAAAACCACAAAAATGACATTCTAGAGCGTGACCAACACATGTAGTTTGCTTATCTAGACCTCCTTAGCTGGATTCTGCACTTAACTGTTAGAAAATTCCTTTGAAATGTTCTTTTTTTAAGATTATAAATCTTAAAAAAAGAACATTTCAAGGGCATTTCTCTAGCAGTTAAGTGCTGAATCCAGCTAACGGGTCCCGGTGATCAACATACATATGTTGGTCTCCCTCTACTATTCAATCTTTGTGGCTTTAAATTCTTTTTTCATGAGGGGAAATCCTTTTTTGTTTGCCGCCATCTTTTCCCTGGTGTCTAGTGGCACAACACCAACATCTGAATGCTGTTCCTGTAGTTTGTAAGGTTTCCTGGTGTCTAATGGCTCCCACTCCTGTGATCATCATCCCCATAATTTGTAATGGTTCCCTAGTGTCTAGTGGCACCCCCCACCCTCCAATTGTCATCACCGTATGTTTATTTGTTTCACTGGTGTTTAGTGGCACCCCCCCACACTTCTCCGATCGCTGTTCCCTTATATGGGAATCTTTCCATGGTGTCTACTGGCACCCTTACCTCTCCTATCACTGTTTCCTTATATGGGAATCTTTCCCTGGTGTCTAGTGGCATCCCCACATCTCCAATTGCCATTCTCGTATATGGGGATCTTTCCCCGGTGTCTAGTGACACCCCTCCACACTCCAATCCCTGTCTCCCTTGAAAGTAATCTTTTCCTTGGTGTCTAGTGGTACCCTCCCCCCTCTGATTGCCATCCTCTCTGAAAAAAAGAAAACAGTATCTCAATGTCTTTTAATTTTTTGAACCTGTAAAAAATAAAATGGTCCTGCACTGATCTGACCTGCCCCTGACCTCCCACTAAACACACACTACCCCCCCCACACACACACACACATTCACCTGAACAGGTCCCAGAGTGAAGATCTACTCTCCAATCAAAGCCACGTCTTGCTGCTGGAACCGCCAACTGCAATATGAGAAACTAAGATAAATGAGGTTCAGTGTATTTCAGTGGTGTTTTCAACTTTGATTCATAACGTTCCAATTTTTGCATATTTTGACACCAACTTTTCAACATGGCATTTTTGGGGCCCCACCTCATGAACAATGTCAGTGGAATTCCATAAATCCGGCCCAAAAAGCGATGTGGCAGTAATTTGCCAAAATTACTTTTCAAGTGGGATTTGAAGGATTTCACTGCTCTTGTTCATGATGTGGGGCCATAAGAAGGCTATGTTGAAAACCTGGGGTCAAAATATGCAAAAATAACAAAGTTATGTGCCTGCGTTAAAATTGTGCTATGCTAACTTATAACTCTGTTAATTTTAAATATTTTGACACTGAATTTTCAACATAGACATATTTTTACACCACTTCATAAATGTGACACCTGTCATTTTTCACATCCTGGCCAAACTGTCTTTTCATGCCTGTGGAGTGGAAGGATGTTGCAGTGGTGTGGAATCACATTTTGGTGGGGATTTGGACATTTTCAATACCAGGTTCATGAGGTGGGGTAATAAGAAGTCTATGGTGACAATTTGGTTGTGATTTTGCTAACATTGGAAACCCAGGGCCCAGAGGGCCCTGCGCTTCTACAGCAATGTACATATACAGATTTATCCCACAGGCAAATAAGGATACGATTACACTATCTCAAAAAGCATCGATGGACTGGGGCCCTGGGCTTCCATAGACAAGTGAGGATGTGATTATACTATTTCAAAAAGTAAGGAAATTCATTGTACAAGTACAAAAGGGTTTATTGAGCAGCATAAGCCATTATAATATTCTAAAAACTATTACATAAATACAAACATTTCCTTAAAATAAGGAAAATCAGATTTCTTACAAGTGCTTAAACTAAACAGAACAATGACCTGTTTAAAAACATCAGAAAGTATTGTTACCGCCAAATATCTGACAAATGAAGAATTTAAAGATTAGTTGTCCTCAGAAATCTACAAAGTTTCAACAGCACATTTACATCTTGGGAAGAGAAGAGATCAGATAGAATGCGATCGGGAGGGAGACCGAGACCACCAATTATATCCTCCAACCATTTTTTCCTACTCTTCTCATATAAAGGGCATAACAATACTACATGTTTGAGATCGTCCTGAACTTTGTGAACACATTTGCAGTATGGTTTAGTAATATTATCCCATTTATGCCTGTACAGAATATATTGTGCCTTGCAAGTTTCTGTCCTAAATCTTGTTAATTGTCGTGCAAGATGGAGTCTGTAATATTAGATAGATATCCTTCATAGCCCCATGACATTTTAAACCGTCTATACCAATAATGTAATTTCAGTGTGGAAGTCGAATAAAAGTAGAGTGTATGTCTAGATCTCTTATTCTGGTTTTAACCTCAAGGCTATTTTTCCCAAGTTGGAATATATACTATAGAGAAAATTACCCAATCCAGAAGGGAATATGGTATTTTTAATTACTTGTATAGAGGGGAGGGTAAAACCCATCATGGAGTACCTTGTTTCCTCCTCAAAACAAATTCTATGAAGCCTAATATTGGGGAGAGTCAGACTTTTGAGAAGAAACACAATCTGCCTCTCTCTAATTAAGGACTGCACAGAGTATTGTCCAATTTCCAATTTCACAATACTGGTTGGTATCCCAGAAGGGACCATTAGAATATACCTGTATAGTTTATTTAGAATTGTATCCGGTGATTTAGAGTTCACTAGACCCTAGATCTCAGCTGCATATAAAATACTAGCTTTTATTTTCAAATTGATTACTCGTAACATACCTTTACTTGAAATCTTACCCAGCTTGGCATTAAAGATTTTAATAGCGTTAGTTGCAGATTTCATTTTATTTGATTCATTTTATGTGAAATTGCCAAGACAAATTTTGGGCAAATCTACCCCAAGTAATCATAATGAGGTACCACCTCAATGTTTTCTCCCCAATCCAAAAATTTTTGAGTCCTTCAAGTATTGTTTCCAAAATTATACTCTTGGTTTTGTTTAAATTTATTTTCAGTCGTTTATTATTACATAACCCCAAAAATGCTCAAGTTTCCTCCTCAGCCCTAGGGCTGAGGTAAAATAACACAATATCATCTGCATATGCCAAGCAGTCAATTCTGTAATCAATAATCTTTGGTGAATGGAAGTTGGGATTAGATAGACTAACCAAAATACTATTTATGTATATATTAAATAAAGTGGGTGCCAAAAGGCAACCCGGTCTCACACCCAGATTAGTTTTAAAGGAAGAATTAGTGTGACCAAATTGGTCATACTGTACTTAGTTCATGTATTTTCATGGAGGTGAATCAATATATCCAATAAAGCTGAGTCCAATCCCAAATTCTCCAAGATCTGCCAGAAGATTTTTCAGTTAATGCTATCAAAAGCAGCTGTGAAGTCGACAAAGCAACAATATAGTTTCCCTTTTTTGATTTTAATATATTTCCAAAGAAGATGATGTAAGACTTAACAATGTTGGATAGTGGATCTATTCTTATGAAATCCATTAACCTATCAAGAATAATTTTAGTGAATACCTTCTGGGTTATATCAATCAGGCTGATTGGCCGATACACTTTTGGGTCATTCGGGTTCTCTTTCTTGAAAATAGGAAATATAATTGAGCCTTGCCAGCTTACTGGGAAGTCCTGCCTCTGGATAAATGCATTAAATGCTTTATGGAGTATAGGTATCCACCATTCCTGAAATAATTTGAGAAGATCACCTCTGATTCTGTCAGGACCAGGAGCTTTTTTGGAAGATAATAAGTTCAACGTAGTTTCTATCTCTATTTCAGAGATAAAAATTGCAAGAGGAAAAACTAACTGGAAGAGAATGCAAATCATTTACAGATTCATCTTCCTCCCTAGAGAAATATAATCCAGTAAAGTAAGAGGTCCATAAATCTGGGGAGATAAAGGCCTCTACTTTCGTGGAAAATTTATTATACCCTGATGCTACTAAAAGCCAAAATGACTTCCCGTCCCTTTTGAGAACTGATAGCCTGAGTTTTTCCCATAAGAGAGCAGCATGTTTCTGTTTCTCCATTTCCAAGACCATTTTATAATTTGCTCTCTCCATTATCAGTGAGGTGCGCTGGTCTCTATTAGTGGGATAGCTTTTTCTATACTGTCTAATCATTTTATTTAGAATATGCTTTGCCTTCCAGTATCTATCATTTAGATCTTCTCCTAGAATTTAAAGAAATTAGCTGGTTTGTTGTGCAATGTGGGCGCAGTAACATATACAACTTTTGCCAGTTTCCAAGGATCTCAGAAGATTCGAGCATCCCAATGAACTGGCACTGGAGCTCATAGATCTCCCCCGAATTAAGGAATACATTAAATTGCTCAAGAGAATACGCACCCCATTTAAAGCAGAACTGTAGCAAATGATTCGCTCCTTACCCCATAAAGCTTACCCTCCGGTTTAGCTTTAGCCCACAAAAGCAGCATTTTTCTTGTGTGCAAGGGAGTTCAGTTTGTTTTGTAAAAGTCCATGAACCGGAAGTATGGCCGGTGCTGGGGGCTCCATTAAGTGCAATAGTGCGGCGCTGCTCTGCTCGCGTCAGCAAAGTGGCGGAGCAGCGCCGCGGTGTACTGAATGAAGCCCAGCACCGTAACAACGTTCCTGGGACTTTAAAATAACTGAACTCACTGCAGCATGAAAAATGCACTATGGGCTAAAAAACTAAACAGGAGGAATGGCGATCTGAGATAAAGGCAGATCGTTCTTTCTGATTCTCCTTTAATTCTTTTTTCGTTCACAATCTCTAAACTTTCACTGATGTGAGTTAAATTTGTCTGAGTTAGACCTCTAATTTTAGAGAAATAGGAGAATGTGCTGATTCAGAACACTCCAGAATCTGTAAATCTATCATTTTCATGGTAGTTTCTAGATTAGTGCATACCGGGTCTATAGTTGAGGAGCCATTGGCTCCCATTAATGTATATTTTCCAAGGAAATTCATTGCAAAAATCTTCATGAATGCACTAGTTAGGTTTAAAGCAACAAAAATAGGAAAATGTGTTGTTAGGGTTTCCAACCCTAACATTCCACCCCTACCATACAGGCAACACGTGTGGGGTGTGCCTTGGGGTTGACAACCCTAACACTCACCCCATTCTTATATACTGTACCCATCTCAGCTTATTTACTCATGGAATGGGGTGAGCGTTAGGGTTGACAACAGCAAGGCACACCCCATGCCTGTGCTGCCTGTAGGGTAGGCATGGGTTGTTAGAGTTGGAAACCTAATGTCACATTTCCCTGGTTTTGTTGCTTGATAACTAGTGCATGCTGCATTTTGCAATGAATAAATATCAATGGAGCCATCTGGCAAGGAAATATGACCTTAGTTTTCATGCCCTCAGTACAGTGTCCTTGATGTGCGGACACGTACAGGCAGGGTCCTAGGTAAGTCTGCATCCATGGGCTGCTTCCTGGGAGTGATTCTGTAGGCTTTTAATATGGATCCTTCAAAGTTAAGGTTTAGCACAGTTGTCATCAGGTCCAACACATATCACACATCATCCTGCTCCCGGCCCTACTCCCTCTGGAACTCCTAAGGGCATATGTTCAGCTGGTGTGCCCCATTTTCCAGTTGTTCTAACCTCGTTCAGAAAAGCTTGCTTTCCTGTACCACTCAAGAGACTACCACTGCTAATTTATTGGCCATGGTTGTGGCTTGCTGGGTTTCAGAGGTGACCTAATCAATTTTTGTTTCAACCACCATGAATGTTGTATTAAGAGTCCATTTTTTTGTCTAGCTCCCTTACAAATTGCTCCAGATTCTTAAGTGCTTTCAGGACCTTGTTATCTGGTGGCTCAGTGTCCTTGACTGCACATTATAGGCTGCTCCTTCCTGTGGCCTAAAAGCTTTACCTCTCGGGGGATCCAGTGCAGTCTTTTGGTGTGGTTCCCCCTTTCTAACACCACTGACTTCAACACAGTGGCTAAGTCAACACCAATACAAAACAATTTGGATATTAGCCATCTTGTGTGCAGGAGCTCATGCAAAACCTGCCTTGTTCAGCTGGATGCTAGCTATGTCCTGCCCCAACTCCCATACAATCTCAGAGTCCACCCAAGTTTGTGCAAATTCAGAGAGCCTTCTCTCTGTTCCTTGTCGGTGCCCTGCCAATGTCCTTACCCTTGCTGTCAGTAGTTATGTATCCACTGCTGATACTTCGTTTGTACCACACATGCCTCATTTGTAGGCTGGTTCTGTTTTTGTAATACTCGATTTGTAGTTGTAACAGAGAAGTACGGTATATACCTGCTTTCCTCTCGGACCCTCATGAAAACGAGAGGCTGCATCTCACAACAAGACTATCCCAGACAGCAAGACTTTAAAATAAATTTGAACCACCACCACCAGTAGCAAATTATCAGGAACTGTCCAGTTAGGCCACAGTGCACCTAATTTGTGGGGCTGTCCTAATTTGCATATTAAAGAGCAGCTGACACCTTTGGAAATACTTTGTAAAACAACATTTAGACACAGTTCAGCTTGTGTTTCATATATCTTCTATAAATTTCTCCTCTCCTTTATTTATTACTAAAGAAATTCCCATAAAAACAAGATCTTTATCTCTTAGCGTTCATCTGCCTCTATAGCTTAATCCCTGTTTGAAATTATAATGCACTGTTGTGACATCACAGTCTGTCGCCATGGGGATAACTGTGCTGTCAGAAGCAGAATATTATGACATCAAGTTGGGATGCAGCACTAGGAGCAGATAAACCCTTAAGGGACATCTATCCTTTTTTCACATGTGTGATCTCAGTAGTAAATAATGTGGATAAGAAATACAGAGCTAAAGAGAAATATAAAAAACAGAATGGAGCGCATACTCACCTATTGACCAGACATGTAGTCAAAAGTTTATTGCAAATTCATTTTTATTTATATTTATTGTTTTCATGAAAATTGATAAGACAATCCAATTGCTCATATAAAGTAGCAGAGAAATAACGATCACTAGTGCAATCACAGGTTATTCAGTTTGATGGACTAAACATAAAGCAAGTGGCTTCATAATCTTATACAATAGGAATATAGGGGGATCCACAGATAAAAAAGGAACCTGCAATGTATCATTTCTGAGAGATGCTAGCCACTTCAGTGGAAAGGTATTACCCATATAAGGGAGACTTGTAACAGGACAAAACAACACAAGCACCGGCTTGCTATTAACCTTTTAAGAAAAACAATAACTGGTTAGGTATCTTAGATCCGTTATTAACACCCCAACCCCCCTGGCCCAGCCAATATCAATAAATGACTAGTATACTTTTTTTAGTGCGTGTAATCTTTTTTTCCCCCTCTGTCGTGCACTGGGACCTGCTCCTCCTTCAAGCCACCTAGTACCACCAGCGACCCTTCCTGCAATTCCCCCAGAGCTGCCTACCTCATATTTGCAGCCTTCCTTCAGGTTAGCCTGGCATATCCCTTTGCCGGGAGGGTCCTCCTCCTTCGAGAGGGAAGGCACCGGCTGGGGGACTCCAGTACATTATTTTCTTTCTTGCCTGGGTGCTGCTGAGGTGGACGTTACTCTGCCGGCATTGCTCAAGGGCATCATCGGGGATGGCCGCCGTCATCGGACCAATCCCAGTGCAGTTTTCACTTTTCTGTGGTGTTCCCCTTAGTGTGATCCTTCTGCTGTGCTCCGGTTTCCACGGGGCCACTGAGCAACCATCATCCCAGCCCACCCCAGGGGAGAGAGCAGTCCCATGAGCTCAATCCTACCCCTTCCCTGCCGACCCCCAGCACCCGAGTCCGTTCCCAAACCCAGGTCGCCGGTATGGTTCGAGGTGAGGCGTCCAGCGCCTCAGCCCTCTGTGCCACCGGGCTGGCTGACAAGTATACTTTAGCTGAATTATCCAACATAGCTCAGTTTTTATCATTGCATATTATAATCTCAACCCAATATTTAACATACTATTCTGCAACTTTCCACTATAAATCCCTTGAGCCATATATTTAATATGCAGCTTGGCCTTAGCCACATGGAGAAAGGCGGCCTACTCAACCACCCCTCTCAGTCCAACAAGTCCCAAAAATAAGGAATGAACTGGCTCATAACCCAGGCATAATCCCCAAAAGTTCAAATTGGAAAGTACTGCAAAAGTTAAATCAGTCTACTTCTCGGATCTCTTGCTCAGTCCTCTTCTTCGGATTCTTCTTCACTTTCTCTCACTCTGGCAGCCATCGCAAATTCCCCCTCAATCTTCTCCAGCCAACAACCTACATCTCCTGGGTTGGTGAACTGCCAACTCTTCCCTGCATATGTGATCCTCAATCTGTCTGGCAGTAAAACAGAGTGGTTAATACCAAACGATTGGAGGCGTTCCTGCACCGCATTGAACTTCTTGCGGTGAGCCCGGGTCTGAAAAGACAGGTCCAGAAAGATTTTGACATCCACTCCATTCAGTGTAAGTGGGTAAATGCCCCTGAGCTTCAACCGAACTGGGTCTTCAGCTAAGGGGAATTTCATTTTAGCTGAATGGTTAGATCTTTTGCTTTTGGGACTCGGGGTCCCAGGTTTGATTCCCTGCAAGGACCAGAGTGTGTCTGCCCAAACAGAGGGACATACATAACAGTTCGTTGGCATATGACATGATTGGCCTTCAATCAGTTGCAAAGTTTACACACACAAAACCGGCGGTTAGGTACCACAGCCTGTGGAATCCTCACACAGAATATAAGGTGGAGTGTAACGCTGAGACTCTGCCAAGTGACTCATCTCCCAGTCTTCGTCCATAGACTGCACCTACTTTCTGCCATCTGACTGGAACTTCCAAGCTGATGAAATCAAGCTGGGCTCCCCACATTGTTAGATAGCATGCTTATCACTAGGTCAAGGGGCAGCCCTCCTAAGCTTGCATTTTAAGTACTCTGTGAAAGAGTCCAAATTTTGTCTGTTCTTCAACGCAGTGGAACAGTTATAACTGAGTTTGTGGGCCCTTGCTTGTGTTTTTCTTGTCCTGTGGTGGTCAGACCTCTGATTGAGTTTAGCTTGTCCAGATCTGTAAAGGGAACACCCAAAGTGAGGGCATATAAACTGCACAAACCTATAAATCACATCTCCCTGTCACTGAAGTAAGGTGTTTAGAGCAGGAACTGAGGTCTGTCTGTCTGTCTATTGGTCTCACCTCTACCCTTCTACAGGCCATTGTTGAGCATGAGAAATGGGTAAGATGACTAGAATAACACCATATAGATAGCCTTAAATGCGGTTCTTTGGGGACAGTATTTTTAGGATAATGGCTCTTTTGGGGGTTGCATAAGGCACTCTGCTTCACCTTGTGCCTCACTTCCCAAGGTATGCTGCTGTCCCAAAGTAACGTACACCCTGTGATGCTTTATTACTTAAATGCAGTTCTGCAGGGCTGAGGTCTTCTAAGCTGACTTTGTTGTTATTAATTCAGGGTTTTGAACTTATATCTTTATTTGTAATTTTTGACCAGGAAGTGCACACTGAGCTGTGACAGCTTGTTTCCAAGCGTGTCCTGGGAGTGGGTTACATGGATCTGTTTCTTTGACAGGGGAATGCTGGCCAGGACACTGGAGAAACTAACCTACTTTCAACTTTTTTTGGTTATATATATGTGGTATTTTTTTTTATATCTATTCAGTCTCTAATGAGTGTAAATTTGGTTCATATTAGTTTTTTATTTGTATATTTCCTTGTATGCTTATTTAGTCCTTTAAATAAAAGCAATTCCCCTACTCTTCTTCGATAAGTGTCATAGGATCAGTTTGTTTTTGGTCACCTGAGCTGCCCCACTGCTGCCTGGCAACTACCCAACCCCATCCTGCCCCATCTCTGGCAGTTCCCTATCCTTATGGGGTCCGCAGGGCATTCTGCCCCCTGGTGGAGTCCATTGGGAGGCCCAGGTAGGGAAGTGCCCCGCTCCTTTCTGCAAGTGCAGAGGACAGAGGCCTGTGGGAGTGATGGGGCCCCAAGTGCTCTGGTATCATGCTACTGAGTTTCTTGGTTATCTGCTTAGTTTCTATTAGCCCTGCAGACCAACCTGTGAGGACTCCATGGTGTATCTACACACACAATTGTGTGGCTGCCCTTGGCAGCCAGGCCCCATCCTCCCTCCTGCAAACTCCTCCGTCTACACCATCACAAGTGGTCACTCATACAGCAGTACTGCGGCAGAGAATGCTGCCCTCCTTCTCCAGAGAGAATACTGCGATTGTCGTGCAGCTCACTATACCACAATATACTGTGATAAGGCATCTTAATTGGCTACTCTGGCAGCATGTCCCTCTCTGAGTGCAACCAGGATTCCCAATTCCCCACCTTCCTCTAGTCAGAGTTTTACTATTTTCCTAAACTCAGAAATGCTGCAGATTATTGCAATAATTGATATATCATGATATTTTTTACTCAAATATCATAATACTAAAAATTTGATATTGTGACATCCCTAAATCTGGGCTCCGGGTATCACAAGTGATAACCCTACAGTTGCACTGACAGGACAGCCAGTACCATGGGATCTTTAACTTCCACCAGAAAAGTGACCATAGATGGGCAGAAGGGATCTTTGTTTAATGTCTCTACAGTTCAGACCCCCTTCCCCCCCCCGTATTGCATTACAGCATCAGTTATGTGTATTACACTATCTACTTGGTGTGGGGCTAGAACCCATAAAATTCCTGACCCAGAGGGGAGTGTGCTACCTACTGAGCCACTGACATCAGTTACAGGGTGAAGGGTGGAGGTAACTACCCCCTCCTCACGTTAAGCTTTCATCTTTCACAAAAGCTGAAAGAGAGCAGAGATTACCCCCAACATGGCAGGAAAACAGTATTATACATGCATTCACCACTCTGCTTGTAGAGGCTCCAGGGTATGAAATATATAGAATTCCACTGCCTTCTATCACCAGACCCACCTTCTGCAGATTTATTTATTTATGCTTGTAAGCTTAATTTTACCAATAGCCCAAAGTCAGGTTTGCACAAATGTTTTATTAATATATTTATTCAGGTAGCCCAGTGGAGATGTAACATTTATTTTATAGTAGGGTACTGCTTCTAACCCTATTTCACAGCTTGGGATGGATGAAGCACAGGAGGTCAAGGGACTTGCTCAGGGTCACACAGAGGCCAGTGGCTGTGATGGGATTTGAACCCAGGATGTTCTGCTTCACTGTTCAGTCATCTAAGGTCTTAATACTAGACCATTATGTCTCTGATTTTTCAAGGTCACAGACAGCATGGGGTTAAACACCAAGCCTCAGGGCACTGGGTCTCTCCATGACACAATATCCCGTTGACCCATCGGTCTGTTCAAATCATATGTTATTATCCAGGATTTATTTTATTTTAATCTGAGAGATAATGAAATCTGGTGCTGGTGAAAGGGGAAGGACTGAGAGCACTGGGGGTTGAAATGGCTTGTTTACAGTGACTGCAGGCTGGGTTCTCTGAGGACAGGTGTGAGCAGCAGGGCTGGAACTTAGTGCTCACGCAAACAGAATCACTGCAGAGATCTGTGGTGCGGACAGCTGTCAAATGGGAACAGAGCAGAGACCAGCTCGATATTCCAACCCAGGACCTCAGTGGTGGGACACTACAAAATCATCCTCGAATGTAATATCCTGAAGAAACTGTGTCAATATCTGGCATATGGATCAGAATAAAATAAAAAAACAATGAATGGTTCCTTTCATAAAATCAATAAAGTATAATTTCAAAAAAAAAAAAAAAAATGAATGGTTCCTTTTCCAACCAGGCTAAATGTGTGAGCCAAGCAGCCTGGCACAGGACAGGGCTCCTAATTGTTTTTGTAATTAAGGAAATGACTGAGATATTCACAAGCCTAACAAACAACGCTGACTCACAAACAACGCTGACTCACTGCTTTGGCAGAACAATCTCGTTTTGCATTGCAAAATGCGACTGTTCTTTCAAAGCAGAGAGTCAGCATTGCAATATTAAGAAAGCATTCAGTGGGGCAAGATGAGAGATGAATTGTTCCTCACAAGCACATCGGGGTGGGAGGGGGTGGCTCCATATTTATGTGTTACGAAGTGTCTGTGTACTAGGGGCCCTGTCCCCACCTCCCCACTTCACTGGTCACCCCACAACTCCCACGCTAGTTTCTAGTTCAGAGCACTAAAGGCTTAAAGCATGCCCTTTGCACTCTGACAGGAGTCAGTGCCAAGCTGATTCAGTTACAGGGCAGCAGGCCCTCAATACTACCACAGGCTTGTGCCAGTGATGTATAGCGGCTGCTATGCACTAAACTTCGCTCATGAATGCATTTGTGAGTGTCAGCCAGGTGCTAATGCCACATTTGCAAACAGCGCTCACAAAGGAGCATAAACCATTATTTACCCAGTGCTAACCATTCAGATCTGGGATCCTGTGTCGTCACACCTTGGTTTGTACCACAGCTGAAGGAACATAAAACATCCTTTGTGTCTCTTCCTTTTTGATGCTAGGACTGGGGGACCTGTTTCAGTTTAATTAGAATCCAAAAAGTTTCTTCTTAAAGGTTCTGTGTTTTGAACATGGGGCATTTAAATAGATTTTCATATTAGGCATATGCTAATTACGTACTAATTGTTAATTTGCATTTCAAACCTCTTACAATGTTTTTGAAAGAGAGGGTAATTTTCTGTCCAGATTTTCACAACCAGCCTATTTTCTTGGGTGGGGATCTTTTAACCCATTCACCCACCCTTGTTAATGCGTTTGTTTTTAAATATATTATATACACAGTTACATCACTTTAGCATATAACAAGGTGCACCTGGGCTGTCATTCATCTGTTATTTTCGGAAGTGACAGCATCAAGGTGGGTAATAAGGTTTTCATTTCACTGGCATGAGTAGGTAATGGTAATAGAGGCTGACCATTTAACATAGTAATTGAAGGTTGGCAGGACTCTAGGCCCATCATTTCCACTCACCTACCCCTTGTGAAATAAGTATGGTGCAAGCAGGAACAGTGTCACTTCCTGCAAGTACTTGTGCCTCAGACAAGCGCGAAGTACACAAAACGCCAAAACATCCAGCACCAAATAACCACACTAAAATTTACACTACTCATTCAGTTATGGATCAGTTGCAGTCATGGTTCACTTTATATGATGAGTTTTTGTACTATTACGGCCAGCTGGCATGTAACTGTTAAGAGAGTAAATCAAATGTTAGCACTGTCACTTTAAGAGCCTTTGCAATAAAAGCAACTTCCATCTTTGTGGCTATTACACCTTGACAAAGCCCTGAGGTGTAGTGTGAAATGTCAGTGGACTGTATTATGGGTTTCAGGTTCTGGTATGGGTGTACAGTGTGAAATGTCAGTGGACTGTATTTTGGATTCCGGGTTCTGGTATGTGCAAATAAAAGCGATTGACACTGTATCTGAGTAGTGTAAATTCTTTAGTGTGGTTATATGGTGCCATATGGTGTCGGACTATCTGGCATTGTTTATAAAAGTAAGTATGCTGTTAAAGCACACATATATTTGTTATAGGGATGTAATATATATATATAGGATAAAGTATGGGGTGATGTGTGTAACAAGAATTTTATACACACCTGAGGTGTTGGATGCCACATAAACCCAGAGAGTGAAGCTCGAGCATCCAACACCAAGGGTGTGTGTAAAATTCAAGTTTACAAACCAATCCATTTTTCATTTTACATAATTGCTGGGTTTTGCTTTCTCGCCACAGAAATTATATAAAATAAGTAGAAGTTCTGGTGCGGCCATGGTCCGATTCAGTTTTAGTGCGGTCCACGGTCACTTTGTGGCCTTGTCACACCGTTTGGCCACCTTTAGGTCATCAGATATGATGATCCCCAGGTCTCTTTCCTGTTTGGTGATCATCAGTACCACTCCCCCATTGTGTACTCTGTCCTTGAGTTTCTGTGCCCCAAGTGTATGATTTTGCACTTCTTCCCATTGCAACCTATTTGCCATACTCTTGACCATTCTTTAAGCTTTCTTAGATCCTTATTCATTTTTTCCACCACCCCTGAAGTGTCTATCCTATTGCAGATTTCAGCATCATCCGCAAAAAGACATACCTTCTCTTCTAGCCCCTCTGCAATGTCACTTAAAAAGAAATTAAACAGAACCAGTTTCAGTACTGATCCTTGTGGCACCCCACTGGTCATACTTCCTTTCTCGGAGTGAACTCCCTTTACCACCACCCTCTGTCCCTATCCTTCAACTAATTCCTTACCCAGTTTACCACTTTGGAGCCACGTCCATACTGCCCAGTTTGTTTACAAGTCTCCTATGGAATGGTGTCAAAGGCCTTACTGAAATCTAGGTAGGCCACATCCACTGCTCCACCTTGATCTACTTCTCTGGTCACCCAGTCAAAGATATCCTTTCCTTCAGCAGTGATTCCATTATTTTCCCCACCACGAAGTCAAGCTGACAGGCCTGCAATTACGGCTTCCTCCCTACTACGCTTTTGTGAAGTGGGACAACATCTGCTCTCCTCCAGTCCTCTGGGACAACTCCTATCTCCAGTGAGTGGTTGAACATGACTGTCAGAGGTGCAGACAGCACCTCTCTGAACTCCTTCTATATCCTTGGAAGTAGCCTGTCTGGCCCCATTGCCTTGTCCACTTTCAGATTTGCGAGTTCTTTCAGAACTCTCTCCTCTGTAAATGGATTAGTGTCCACCTCCCTCCCTTCCTTCGATGCTCCTGTCACTTATCTGTGGTACCTCGCCTTCCCCTTCCTCCAAGAACACTGAATAAAAATATTTGTTCAGGATGTCTGCTATGTTAACCCCCCATCCTAACCCACTGGAATTGTCCAGGTCTCTCCAGTGATTAAGTAGACATATCACCCCATTACCACCTTCTTGTTACTAAAGGAAGATGTGGGAAGACGTGGCCACCTGAGCTCCCTCCTAAACCCAGATCACCTACAAGACAATACAGTCCACTGCCTCTGGGTCATCGGGATAGTGAGTATGTTTCATACCGTACAAATAAAGCCTGCAGCTGGATATTACCTTTTCTTGTTCAGTGCAGTAAAGGTAACAGGGCGGATGGAGGATCTAGCCACATTTACTATCACAGGACACTTGGACAGTTTAAGGGGAGCATGACAGTTTATGTGGATAGTAGTAAGTCACCTACATTTCTTGTTTTGTTATTTACTTCTCTGCTCATCTGACAGTCTAACCAATCAAACAGAGCATCTCCAGTGGGCTTGACTCCACACTAAAAGAAAAGGTAACAAAAAGGGACTATTGTTTCTCTCATAAACCAGCAAAATATAGTTGGTAAACTGAAAAAAATTTCTTCAAAGGAAATTTCAAAGATGTGGTGTTGGGCTTTATAGCTCATTACCTCACTGCAGCGTAAGTCCTCTGAGCCATAAAATACATTTTTTATTAGACTTGTTAGGAAGGGAAGGGATTATAAATTGGGCCGAGTCTGATGGCCAGCCAATCACTTCCACTTCCCAGTCTGATGGCCACACCCCCACGCTCAGAGGTTTTGTGATGTCTAACCAGGGAGAGCATGGGGGCATGCCTCACTGAAGTCTATGCGCCTTGGTTTCAAAACTTTTTAAAGTGATAAAGCAATTTCTGGTACATATGAAAGCCACTGCTCAACCAGTAGGGAGTCTATTAGTTGAGCAGTGTCTTTCATATATATCAGAAATTGTTTTATCACTAAAAAAAGTTTTGAAACCAAGGCCCATAGACTTAAATGGGGTGTGCCCCCGCACTCTTCCTGGTTAGATGTCGCAAAATGTCTGCGCACGGAGGAGTGGCCAACGGACCAGGAAGTGCAAGGGATCAGCTGACCATCGTGCTCGGTCTGATTTATGATCCCTTCCCTTCCTAGTAGGACTAATATAAAAAAAAAAAGAGACTTCCGGTGATGTCACTGAGGAGTATGCAGCAATAAATGGAGAGCTCCGGTGCCTCGGGTTCTAAACTGCTCCAAAATGTATGTTCTGAATTATCAAATCATTAAAATAAGTTTACAAGGAGAGCTTTATGTGGACAAGTGGCTGTCGGAAGGAAAAAAAACAGCAAGAAAATGCTGATGCCACTGGATTTTCCAGGGATTCAAAGCAGGACCTAACAGAGTCAGTAAGCATGGCAGGCCCTCAAGCCCAGCTCGCCCAACCTAGCAATGCTGCTATTCTCTCCAAACTGCAGGAATTTCTTGGAGAGGTTAGACTATTCTGCTCAGAGCTGACTGCCGAACTCATAAAAGTAGACCAAAAAGTAACAGAGTTAGAATCTCAGCACACCAAGCTGGATTCAAGAGTGGATCGGCTGGAGCGACTGGTCGTACATTTACTGGATGAACAAAAAGAGTTGGCTGAGAAGTATGAGGATCTAGAAAATCAGTCCAGATTATGCAGATATAAATAATAATATGCAGATTTATGGTGTGCCAGAAGGTGAGGAGGGCAGAGATGTGTCAGCATTTGTAGATTCTCCGCTTCGGGATATTTTACAATTGGACCCGCCATTTCCTCTGGGTATCGAGTGGGCACGTAGAGCCCTCACTCTGAAGCTGCAACATCTGGATCAATGGCCCCGCTTGAATTACATTTTTAAACTATTCAGTAAAGTAGCAGATACTAACGAGGGCCTGGCATATGAAAGACACTAAGTTAAAAGAGAGGAGAACGTTTTTTGATAATGATTACTCCCCCTCAGTGGCCACTAAAAGATGAGCATATGCTCCGATAATATGTGTCCTGAAACAACAATTGTGCTTTCTAACACCACACGCAACCAAACTCACCATAATGTTCCCAGAAGGTTCATAGAGTTAGGATATGCCGGAGGCGGCCATCAAGGCACTCGATACTAAGGGAATTTCTATCCCATTGCCAGGACAATCAAATTTACGCAAAGAGGAACAGTCTCTGTGCATGATAGCATGGACTCAAACAGCGGAGCAGCAGAACCGATGTCAGCAGGGACTCTCTACACTACAAGATGTAAAAGAACTGCTGCGAAATTCAGGACCTAAGACCCCAACTGATATACTTTTGACTCTTTGGTGGTCTAAAACATTCAGGTAGCGAGCTTGTCCCGTGAGATAAAGGGGTCAATGTCTTTTTTACTGTGGTGCTAGAGACGGCTTTAATTGGGTGGCTCCTGAATGTTGCTCTGAAGGGAAGGGGGGATCATGGGCTGTTGCAGAGAGACTTGGTAAATGCTAGAATGCTGTTCTGGGCCAGGGATGAACCCTCTGAATCATCTGAACTACAGGTCAAGGAAAGTGATACACAAATCTGGTAAAAACTACAAAGACTGTTTTGAATTCTATATTTCCTGGAAGGTGCACATAAAATACTAAATGCAGAGAAACGGCACTAGGCCTGGAAACACAAGCAATATTGCTTACTTGAGCTCGGAGTGGGGGGGGGAGGGTGCTAGGAACAGCGTTGTTTGGGCCTCAGGCCCTTTTCTTTTACCTGTTCGTTTGTCCACTAATGGGGTAATTTTCACCTACTCACAACAGAGGGCAACTAGCTAAAATAACTTTAACCTAGATCCCTTTCTTACAAGCACAGCTGTCGGCAGGCATACGCACTGTACTCAACAGAGTACAGTAAAAAAAAATCAGGTTGGGGCAACAAAATGAGGAAAGCAAGGACACTGTGAGTCAGATTGTGTCTGTGTCGCGCTGAGCCCTTTTGCCTTTGTTGTTCACTATGGGGCACTGATGCCACGGGCCAAATACACAAACAAGAGCAACCTACCAGGCCGGCAGAAAAAGAAAGGAAGGAAGATTACAGGAAGAAACTGATTACGTGAACTTAGACATGGCAAATGGGGGGGGGGGCTATTGCTGGTGTGGTGTGGCAGTGCATATTTTGGTTTATGTTTTCATAATGGTGGGGGCAACAGTGCATCAGTTTTGAGTACAAGTTTAAAATTACTGGCTACACACCTGCTTACAAGTGTGCTTTATTGGGGCTCCAAAGATCGAGAGGCCTTCTCACTCATCCTTACACAAGCAATTGAATGGGGACGGTTTACATTTATTACATCAACATTAGAAACACTCCATGGATATAACGTCGCTATTTGAAGGAACCTGAAAACTATGTGTGATGCTACCCAACACACTGGGTAGGAAGGATATTGTTATGTTTTCCCAGCCCTTTTCTTACCAGGGTTCCTGGAGGGGGGTCATGTGAAAAGAACCCCCCATTCCGAAGAGATTAGCTGAATCATGGGGTGGTTGCTCTGGTTTCCCCCCACACCCCTCCTAGGGCCCACCTGAGATTACTCTTCCCTATTTATTTATTCCTTTATTTAGCTACTTATTTTATGCTTCGACTGCCCCCCCAGCATACCAAACAGATCACAAATAGGGACTCGAGGTGCCGCTGCGATATTAAGGGCCTTGCAGCACTTTCCTCAATAAGTCTTGACTGACTGCAACCCCTTAGGTCTGACGACCCTGGCTAGCACAATGCAGGATGGAAAAATATGTGTATCTACCTTTGTGGCTGACTGCAAGGTTTTTGCTGTCCTGGTTAGCATTAAGCACTGTTGAAGCACTACTGCACAGTGGTGACGGGGGCCCACGGCTAGACAGTGAATTAACCCTAATGAAGGGAAGAACATCTCCCACACAGAGGCATGACAACTTAGGCATAAAGGAATTCTGGAGGTCAGGGGTAAGGGGCAACAGACTTCTAGGAAAACATAGACTGAACTTACAAGCTCAAATGGGCAGACTGGGTGGGCCATAGGCCCTTATCTGCTGACACTGTCTATGTATCTATGTAACTTCCTGTTTTCTACTGGTGATGCCTCTCCTTCTGCATCCCAATATCTCCCCAGCCCTCATTACTGCCTTCTCACATTGTCTGCCTACATTTAGGTCATATGATATGACTACCCCCAGGTCCCTTTCCATTTTTGTTATTGTTAGTAACCCCCCCCCCCGCATTGTGTACTCTTCCCCTGGGTTTTGTTTCCCAGGTGCATTACTTTATAGAAGTGCAAAAGTAATGCACCTGGAAAACAGAAACCCGGGGAAGAGTACACAGTGGAGGGGGGGGGGAGGTGGGAGGTACTAACAACAACAAAAATGGAAAGGGACCTGGGGTAGTCATATCAGATGGCCTAAAGGTAAGCAGGCAATGTGAAAGGGCAGTAAGGTGGGCTGGGGGGATACTGGGATGTATATGGAGAGGCATCACCAGTAGAAAACAAGAAGTTGTTATCCCTCTGTTTAGACGCTGGTGAGACACCATCTGGAGTACTGCATGCAGTTGTGGAGACCCCATCTCTGCAAGGACATAGACAGGATGGAGGTAGTCCAGAGGAGGGTAACTAAAATGGTGCGGGTCTGCACCAGAAATCATATGAAGAGAGACTAAAGGAGCTTAATATGTATATCCTCGAGGAAAGGAGGGAGAGGGGGGACATGATAGAAACTTTCAAGTACCTCAAGGGAATCAACAAAGTCCAAGAGGGTAGCATCTTTCAGAAAAAGAGATGTGCAAGAACAAGGGGGCACAATTTGAAGATTGAGGGGAGCTGGCTCAGGGGCAAAGCGACAAAGTATTTTTTCATGGAGAGGTGGAGGGACGATGGAACGGCTTCTTCCTGAGGAGGTAGTGGGTCAAAAACAATGGGGAATTCAAGAATGCATGAGACATACATAAGGCAATTATAGTGGGGGTAGAACTGGCAAGCTGTTGGTTAACTAGGATCTGTAGCTTATCCAATAGGTAGGGAAATGGGCAGACTGGGTGGGCCAAGCGGTCCTTTTCTGCTGTCAAAGTCTGTGTTTCTATACAGGAGGGATACTTAAACCCTTTCAACCTTGGAAGTCACGTTTCTGAATTATGTTACGAATAACAAGATTCAGACAATGCTGTTTATTATCTATTGTTGTTTTAAGATTGTGTTGTTTGTGTTACAACAGTTATAGTTTGCTCGGTTGGCAAAGTAGGTTTTCTAATTTGCTATGATATGTTTATCAGCTTTGCATGATACAGTTACTGAATTTGTTGTATTGTGAGAAGGGTAATAGTGTAGAATACCAGGTACGCTTAGGACATACACTATTAGTGTACAGCTCAAGTTACGCTATTTGGGGTACAGTCACCCATTCCTTTACTTTTTATTAGTTTATTTGGGTCGGAGTTCATCCCCACACCACCCTGTAAAAAAACAAAAAAAACAAAGGGTGTGTGGGGGGAAGAGCCCTCCAACTTAAATAAACTGACAACCAAGTATGGTACATGACCAAAGCAGTGCTGTATTCAGGAAGCTTTTATGGCAAGCTTCCCAGGTTTACCCAGTATTCTACACTATCGCTGTGAGAAGTTGCTAACCAAGTGCATGAGGTTCCCAATTTTTTTTTTTGTTCTTCCTTGGGGTTCTTCCTCTTCTATATTCCTGTCACTGCATGTTGACAGTATATTTTATAAGAAAGGGTCACAGTTACAGTGTATCATGATTGCTCCATTGTACTATGGCTAAATCATCGTTAATAATTTCTTAAATATCAATGGATACATAATCCCATTAGCGTGTACAGACTACTGCACTTTTGAGGAGGGAAAAGACAGAAATAATACTATTACAAGAAACTCGCTTTCACAGGTGGAACATGCCAAGTTTAAATCATTTGGTTATCAGACAGTAATATCATCCTCTTACAAATCAGCAGAAGCGGGGTAGCTATTTTAATCCTCAGGGGTTCCTTTGAACTTCAGGACCAGTTGATGGACCAGCGATGCTATGTCATCGCAAAAGGTCAGCTTTATGCCAACAGGTGACTCTGGCCTCGTATATTTCCCACCGATCCCTAGGGAGGTTGCCCTAAAATTTGTAAACCAGCTTCTCCCTGTTTTAAAGAGTCAATTGATCCTAGGCGGGGATTTAAATTTAATGCTCAACCCATCCTTGGATGCCTCTAAATCTTTACCGCACTGAACTACCCCACTTCAGAAATATCTACAAAACACTTTCTCCTCCCTAGGTTTCATAGATATCTACAGGCACTCTTTTCCCACCACGAAAGGGTATGCATACTACACCCCTAGAATGGCAGTGTCTTCCAGACTAGATTACATATTTACAACAACTGAGCATCTGGATACGGTCCAGGATGTTCAGCATGGAGTGACGATTCTTTTGGACCACTCTCCTGTTTATGCTAAGCTCACACCAGGAAAAGTCAATCAAACATCCCACTGGTGGCTAAATCTCCTTCACCTCCATGATCCTGACTTTCAAAAGTTGGTTCAGGATGCTATTCTGAGGATTATTTTGGAAAATAAACAACCTGACCCCCCCCGACAATTCTGTGGGACACTCTAAAAACTAATCCCACCAGCCCAGTGGCGCTGAGGGTTGAGGTGCTGGACGCCACATCTCGACGCTTATGCTGGCGAATTCTTGTTCGAAATGGAGCACGGGTCACCAGGGGTTGGCAGGGTTGGGGAAGGATCACATCCGGAGGACTGCCTCCTTCTCCGGGAGGGGGACATCAGTGATCATGCGGTGGTTGCCCCTGGTGGAAGCTGGGGGCAACACCACCGACGCTGCAGCAGTAAGGGGCGGAGGAGGCTGGATGTTGGGAAGAGCGCACACGGAAGCGTGCACGCTACACTCATCCCTTGGTATTATTGCACGCCTCCTCCAGCAGGGGAACCACTTAAAAAGAAAAAATCCCCGGCAGCATGAAAGCTGCTCGCTGGAGTAGCCACAGTCCCGCGCAAGTCAGCTCCCTCCTGGGTCCACCCTTCTGGTCTCCATGGTGGTGGGGTATATACCCACTGTGAAATGACCAGGTGAGTAGACAGGGAAGTTAGAGCTCTGCCCAGGACCAGAGCGGCAGCCGAGCTAGCTGGCCAGATGGGGGAAGGGGAACCAAAGGTACAACTGCCCCCCTCAGCCATGGAAATAAATAAATAAAAACAAACAAACAAAAACTGTAAGCTATGGGTAGCTTATAGCGTATTCAGCAAAAAGGAAAAAGAACAAGGAACTTCGAATTAAAGAATTACAAAATGAGCTTCACACTTTACAGGTTTTCTTGCAACAGTGGGATACTACAATAAAACATCAAATACAAACCATTACACAAAAGTTACAAAAAGAGATGGACCAAAAAATAGAACAGCAACTCCTTTACTTGAAGCTAACCTACCATGAAGGTGGACCATGAGGGGTGAGAAATTTATCCCGCTGGCTTAGGATGAATAAGGCCAAGGCCTCTGTAACTAGTACGATTGACCCTGACACAGGTCAAATTCACTGTCACCCTACTGAAATACGGACCATTTTAGCTAACTTTTATAGGAAGTTATACACTGCGGACCCCCAGACCATGCCTTAACAAATAAAATCTTACCTACAAAGACTCCCCTTGCCCAAATTAACTGAACAACAAGCTCAGACTCTTCTAGCCCCGATTCCGAATGGGGAGGTAGAGGCTAAACTTAAGGAGGCAAAAACCTCAAAAGCACCAGGCCCAGGCAGCTATCCAGCTGAATTTTACAAGCACTTTAAGGAACTACTTTTCCCCTCCCTCGTCTCAGCGTACCGTGCTGTTCAGAAGGATGAATTACCTCCCCATCATGGAAATGTGCAGTTATTGCAGCTATACCGAAACCTCTGAAAGATGCCCAATACCCCACCTCCTATTGCCCTATATCAATGTTAATTTATGACTATAAATTATTCATGTCAATACACGCCCGCAGAGTAGACAAATTGCTTCCACTCCTTATAGACTCCAACTTGGTTGGATTAATTTAAAAATGACAGGCACATGATGCTGTTCGACGCATCTTGTTATTAACAGATTACACGGTAATGAGACACATACCTTTGGTTCTGCTGGGACTCGATGCCGAAAAGGCTTTAAAAAGGGTGGTCTGGTCCTTCTTCTGGGAAACCTGTCAACACTTCAACCTTCCAGCAGAATTTATATTACAGCTTCAAAACATTTATCACTCCGTGCAAGCTTACTTAAAATTAGATGGATCCATGTCCAACCCATTACCCCTTTCAAGAGACACCGTCAGGGCTCCTCTTTCACCCTTGTTATTTGCTCTGTACCTAGAACCCTGGCCACATCAATCCAGACCCAATCCAGTATTGAAGGTATTCCCATAGGAGGCCGTTCACAAAATATAGTTCTTTGCAGATTACATCTTGCTCACATTAATTTCACCAGAGATCTCTATTTCGCAATCTGGGAACAGTTACAATATTTTGGAACTATAGCAGGGTACAAAGTGAATGATCAGAAAACTGAAGTTCTCCTTTATAACTACTGTATTCTCCTCTCCCCAAATAAAAAGTAAATTCCTTTTAAATGGCATAAGACAGCTATGCGCTAAGAATAAAATTGACAAAAACCTTATTCATGTAGAATTGTTACCAGCCTTACTCTACAAATTACAGAAGATATTTTGAAACGGTCTCAACTCTCACTGGGATTCCTGAACAGGGTTGAAACTATTCAACAAACTATATTACCCCACATTTTATTTTTCCTTCAAACTCTCCCTGTCATGCCAAATAAAATATACTTTCAAACATGAAACGAGTAAATGTCAAGATTTATTTGGCAGGGAAAACTTCCGAGAGTGAGATTTTCAGTATTACAACTTTCAAGAGACAAAGGACTTAACTTACCGAATATGCAACAATATGCGCTGGCATCTCAACTTAGAACCCTCCTATGCTGGCTTAGTCTGACATATCAGGCACACTGGAAGCTAATACAGCTGACTCTTAGTGATTTATTCCATCTGACAGCCTATCTTTTTGGTAATCCGCCTCACTGTCAACCACTCTAGTTTCCCCAATGCACTGCTGACCCTTTTCATCAGTGGCTTTATTTGAAGCATACATACCTTACTTCAGCAGAGCAATTATTTCTTAGGGCACTGGCTAGTGAGACTGCTTAACCTCCCAATCGCATAGGTAAAACTCTAGTCATATGGCACCACTACAATATCATACATATTTACCAATTAGTCGGACCTACAGGATTGCTCCCATTTGTGTCACTGCAAGCAACTTACCACTTACCTAATTCAGAATTCTTCAGATTTTTGCAATTGAAAGCTTACCTGCAACTACATGAGGATGCATTAACCCCCGCAGCAGCAAAGACATCTCCCCTGGTCTCAAGTATTTACTCTCATCTTCAAGGACACATGTCTGAACACCTTATTAGTTCAGTATATAAAGCTTTGAGGGCAAGACCTGTGGACTCGACGGAAGACATACAGGTTAAATGGTCCCGGGAGTTAAACCGCAGATTTCACTACACAATTGCAGGGTTTTAAATAATTGATTAGCAGTTTTTTTCTTGGGACAATACTAACTGTACAGAAAGCATTTATATAGGTTTTCTAGAAGTGCTATGTTTGCTAAACACAGTGAGGCAAGTGGTATGTATTTTCACAAAGTTTTAAAACTTTTATGAGCAAAACGCTAATCAATTTTTAGAGTTACATAAAACCCTGCAATTGGAATGCTTTTACCCTATCAGCATATAAAGTTTGAAGAGCCACATATCGGAAAGAGTATGCTTGGAAAAACAGAATTTGATTCTTCCGTACCCCAGCCATAGTGGCCAAGTACGATGGGTCTAACACAGGAAAGTGTTGGCGAGGCTGAGGCTATAAGCCAGCACACCATAAGATTGCACAGTACTGGCAGGAGGTCCTTAAGGAAATAGCAGAAATATATGACTGTCATGATCTGCTTACGTCAGTTTATGTACTAACAGCCACTCCCTCAGAGGGCACCAGAATAAACAAACTCACACCTATCCAGGTAACGCTTTTGTTACTGGCTGCTAAGAAAGCCATCACTAGGCTGTGGCAAACAACCAAGATACCCACCCCTGAGGACTGTCATGGGCTCACTACTGAAATCTACTCGGAGAGAATTTCCACCAGACTTTCAAATCATTTTGAGACCTTCAAGCTTAGATTGCATAACTGGGTATTATATCAGCTTGAACATTGCTCTGATTTTGTACCGTTGTTGAAAGATGACAAATTGGATGAGGGAACATCCTGTATGCCTCCGCATTATAAATAAATAACTCATTGCCTTAATACTATGGCCCTAATGTACCCTTAGGAACTGGCCCCTTTCCCTTCTTACACACTTACCCCATTCTCATCTTTTTTTTTTTTAAACTATTTTTCTAGCCTCTCCATCTCGGAACTCTCTCAGGCCACTGTGCTTGCCTACTTGCTCTACGGCCCGCTGTGTTCCCCTACATCTTCAATTTCATCGCAGGACCCTGGGATGGGAGGAGGCAGCAACCCGGGGAGACTGCAGGGGCAGTGACAGGGAATCAGCATTGGGCGTGTGGCAAGGGCACTGACAGGGCCGTCGCCAATCCAAAGCGGAGGGTATTTTTCTTGTTTACACCCTCGCTGTTGGACGTGCAATGCCGCCCGGCCCACGACGTGAGTGCTCCCACCCACGTCCGGAAGGCAGCTGCCAACGTCTACCCCACGCTCGTGAGCCCATGGGCGCTGCAGTGCGTTGCTCACTGGGGCCGTTGCTGCTGGGTTTCCCCTGTATACCTCCCTGAGAGAGGAGAGCAGTCCCACGGATGCTCAATCTTCTCTCTCCCCCCAACCCACGATGGCCCGGGCTTGCTCCTGAACCCGGGTCGCCGGTGTGACATGAGGTGTGGCGTCCAACACCTCAACCCTCAGTGCCACCAGGCCAGCCACCCCATTCTCATCTTGTCCCTGTTGCTCCCCTCTCTTTCTGTCTCTATTACTACTTTAAGTTTAAAATTATAAGATGCACTATTGGAGGCCAAGGAAACTAAACTGTATATATTAGAATATCATGGACTTCATTAATTCCTAAGGTGTTAGAATGTGCTGTTCACTGGAACTTTTGATTGCAAAACAGTATAATACTCATAGCACAAATGATCAGCTGAAGTATCCATGAAAACTTGGACTAAATGTCTATTCTGCTCATCAGGACTTAAGACTATTCTTTGGAAATACAAACTAATGAACTCTATGCCATAAATAGGGGTGATTAGGAACAAATGTGGAAAGGCATATTGATGTACTTTGGCTTCCATGGTGCTATGTGTCTTAAGATTTATTGTTTCCGTGTACATGCACAATAAAAAATTAAATGAAAAATATATATATAAACATTTATTTTATGGCTCAGAGGACTTACGCTGCAGTGAGGTAACAGGCTTAAAGCCCAAAAGTCAACAAAATGTTGGAAATTCACTTTAAAATTATGAATACTGTTTAATAACAGGTTACTAGGTACCATACAGTTTTAACGTTTACAGACTGCCCATCTCGAATGAAGGAACCTGGTTTGGTTCCAAAACATCAGAGCATTTGAATTGATTATTTAAAAATAGAAACAGACGCAGAGGAAAAGCATGAATTCATTTTGAGAAGAACTGAACTGTGTATTTAATGCTGAATGCATACAAGGGCTGTCAAGCAACATACAGTAACAAATTTAAAAAAAAAATCACACATATTCCCATAAAGCAATGCATCATAGGATGTATATGCAAATCATCATGAAGAAACTCGATTTGCATATACATACCATGATGCTTTGCATAATGGTGGTATGTGTGATTTTGTATTTCTTTGAAACTTGACTTTGTTGCCAGTGCCTTTTTTTTGTGTTGTCCCTTGCCTCAGTGCTTTTGTGCTGAGGTTCTTTGTCTTTTTAGCTTACAATAATAAAGACAACATGGCACCACATAAACTGGGTTCAGATCTACAATTGGGTGAATATTACAGTTTCTGTGTTACCCCTCATTGTGATGCAGCTTTTTGATGAGCCCCCTTTAGGGTCCCAGGTAGGGGAGGTGACCATCAGTAACATTGACTGATTCTTTTTTTGTGACTTCTCTCATTTGGACCCTACCCAGTGCAAACATGACGTAGCCAGCCAAGACTGGCCCCATCTGTGGGCAATCGCCGATGTCAACATAGCAGCCTCACACTTCTGCACAGTCTTTGCTGGTCTCCAGGAGAAGCATGCTCCCCTAACTACCCAAATAGTTCATGGTTCAATAACTAAATGGCTGGACCCCCTCTGTTACGTCTGTTCAAACAAAGAGACAAATGCTGGGCTACCTTCAAGGCAACCAACTCTGTCTCAGACTGGATGAGCTAAAGAAAACTTAAAAAGAATGTAAACAGGCCATCCGATGGGGCAAAAGTAGCTTTGTAAAACCCTGTTGGATTCCTCCATAGGCAATCCTCATCACTTTGGAGTTGTGTTAAGAAACCCTGGGTCAGAATGGAACCTCCACCCCTATGGACATCAAGGTTGGGAGTAAATTGCAACAACCTCTCCACTATCTTGAATGTTTTCAATAAATTCTTTACCAATCTCACAGCTTATACAGGGCTTTTCTCTCTCGCGATAATGTGATACCCTCCTCTACTCCCAAAGTAATGCAGTATCCTCCTTTTGCTTAAAAGTGTCCAGGTTTCAAACTCCTGAGGCAGATCCCAGAATCTAAAGGCTCATTCACACGGTGAGAAAGTTGGATCGCCGCTGTGTAGATGGTTGTAGCCAGTGATCTGAAATGCCGTGGAGCAGCTGCTCATGGCATAGCTCTAGAATGCTGCAGGTGCTGCAAGGGCAGTTCTGGCATTTTGAGGAGGGTTCAGTCAAGGGGTAGTCAACAATACTACAGTGGAGGGGGTCTTCAGACCCGAGTTCAGCCAAAGGTAGTTTTAGGAACATTAAGCACAGCTGAACTCGGGCAAGTAGTTCTTTTAAAAAACAGAGGGCTGTAAGTTAAGAAAACACGGTCCCATAGTGGAGCTGTGACACTGGGCAATGTATTGGATGGTGCTGGCTGTTCACACAGCCAAGCAAACCGGTGCAAAACTCCTACTCCACTGCGCAATCCCAAGAAAACAGGGATCATGGGCACAACAGAACACAAGTGGAAAACGGCAGAACGGTGTCGTTCACATGTGCACAGGGGCACTGATCTGGGTGTGCACCACCAGCACCGACTCAGAATATGCAGTGTAAACGAGCCTTAAATGTGCTTGCTCTCATGGGATCGAGACCCAACTCCTTAAAGTTGCTGCCAATGAACTGGCTTCCCAAACAGTTAGAATCTTGAATCTGTCCCTCTCCTCTTGCATTGTTCCAAACCTCTGGAAGATGTCACATATAGCACCTGTGTTTGAAAAAGGCAATAATAAAAATATTTCTAATTATAGCCCTATTGCCATCCTACCAAAAATTTGTTGCCACGCAACTCACTGATTACTTCCCTTACCAAATGTGACACAATGGCAACACCATGGCACCACAATGGCAACACAGTGGTGAGCTACAAAATGTGCAATGGTACTACCCAGTGGTACCATGGTTGTACTGTGGTAGTTTAAATTTTGATTATTTTTGTTGATATGGTAAGACAGTGGTACAATGGTATCACAATGGGATTGAAACAAACCACTGTGATACCATGAAAACCTTGATGGTAGTACAGTGGTAATCACAGTGGTATTGCAATGGCAAATGAGTGGTATTACAGTGGTATTCCAAAGAACTTTTTGTAAGGGTTCTCTGCCCATGATCTCCTCTCCCTTGCTCAACATGGTTTCTGCTGGAACCATAGCACCACCACGGTGCTGCTTACCCTTATTAATAGCATTTTGAATGCATTCGATAATGGAGAGCTTACTGGCGCTGTTTTTGCTGATCTCACTAAAGCCTTTGATATGGCTGATCACACCTTACTCTGCAATGAATTAACGGCTTTGGGAATATCTGACACTGCCTTCCCCTGGTTCAAAAGCTGTCTGTCCAATAGGCAACGAGTCATGTTTGGATCCTCCCTCTCTGCTCCCGCTCCTTTCACAACTGGCACTCCTCAAGGCTCAGTACTTGGGCCTCTCTCCTCCCCCCACATAAACTCTGTCCGCCACTGTGTCTTAAATAACACACCAATCTTGTATGCTGATGATCTGATGTTTTACTCTAGAGCCCAGAATGTGGCCGATATCAACAGAAAACTATCGTCCGACTTACAATCCATCCAAAAGTGGTTCCATGAAAATAGGCTGTTAATGAATGCTACCAAATCTCAGGCTATTCTGCTTGGCTCAGACCCCCAATTAAAGAACATCCCAAACCCTCTTTCAGTGGTCTGTGATAACGGTACACCCTTGATCATTGTCCCATCCTTTAGCTACCTGGGTGTTACACTCGACCCCTCCCTTGATTTTTCACTCCACGTGGTGTCTGCCTGTAAGGCAGTCAATGTTAGACTTGGGCTTGTCTACAGAGCTAGCTATAACCTTTCTCCCAGCGCTCGCATTGCAGTACCTGAGGTATTTTACTGGTCTTTTGTGCAGCCTCCAATCTACCTACGCTATATAAATGGGATGTGGTATATAACAATGTCTGCCATTTTGCCCTTGTCCGTAATTGACTAGCCCACCAGTACATGCTATACTCGAAGCATGGCTGGCTCCCTCCATCTGCTCAGCGTGATCTCTTCCTGAGAGGTATCACACACAGTGTCATTCAGGATCAGGTTCCACTATCACTCACCTCCCTTCTAATGCCCTACAAAAATGCCTACCTACTCATATCTTCTGACCTTGACCTCTTAGCCACACCAAGGACCAGGACCAAGTTAGGTGAGATGGCGTTCTCAGTCTCTGCCCCTAAACTAAGGAACACCATACTGTCCAACATCAGGCATTGTCCCATTACCCGCACTTTCCAAAACCAGTATCACTCCCACTTACAGCAGTTGGCTGTATGCACCTGTTCCTAGCCTTCGAATTCTGCCAAACTTATTGCCTATGTATACGAACACCTCTGCACTTGTCACTTTGTATGCATGTTACGATGAATATGCACCTGTTTATACCTCTTGTTTTATCTTATTGTAATATTATTATAATGTTTCATCCTGTTATTGTCATGCACTGTACTGCATACTGGTTGTACTCTCCCGGGTCGTGCCTGAAAATAGGCAAATGCTTGTCTAGTGCACCACACCTGGTTAATAAAAACTAAATAAATAAACATTTCAAAAATGTTTCTTATTTACTAGTATCTCAGATATTTTGTTAAAATGAAGAGTCTGTACAGTGTATTGCGAGACCTAGCACAAGTTGTTGAAAAAGTGCACAGGCCTTGTGAAGGCTGGAGAAACCATGTGATAGGGCACAGACTTTTTTTATACCAGTAGTGGGAGAAGTTTATGTTTACCCTGCTAGATCCTTTCTGGGTTCCCCGTGACTCTTCCATACAATATGTGGTCACACACTGACCTCAATCTCCTGAAACCACTATATTTTCCCTCCATAGCTTTGAGTAACTAACTGCATTCTGTGAAATTCCAGAAATCTATTTAGTGCTTTTATTAAATCAAAAACAGATTTGTGTTCTAAATCCTTCTGGGTCGTGAGTAATTTATCCATGTCAGTTTGGAGTGAGTTTAAATCATTGCTCCTGTAAAGCACCCTGGACAAGTTCCCACATTCCAGCTTTGGCTGAGATTCTGTCTGGCTTCAGCTCTTCCAAAGGAAAGATCTAGAGAGAAAAATATTCTTCACTGAGTACCTGGCCCCCACCCCCCAAACCTTGAATTTTTTTTTTTTTGTAATTTTATGAGACCTTGTGGAACGTGAAGTATTGTGAATGGAAACCAATGGTGAATCAAGCCCCACCACCACCAAGTACAGGTCCCAGTTAGCCCGCTGCCCAGAAAGTCACACTGGTACTGTGAGGTGTTGTTTTATTTTATTTATTTTAGTCTTTGGTAACCGGGTAAGGCTCACTAGGCACAATGCTTGTTTCCAGGGGTGACCTGGGAGCACTGGTGCTAAATGACTTGCTCAGAGTCACACAGTATGCAAGTGGAAGTTGTGGAGAATCAGACTCAGGTCTGGTCTGCTGGATGTATCAAGCTCGTTCACACCTCGTTCCTCTAACCTCTAGGCTATAGTGCCAGCTGTTGGTGCAGTGTGGTGACATGCATTTCACCTGTTTGTGCTGCACTGTACCTGACCTCAAAATCAACAGAGGGGCTTCCATCTCCAGTGCTGTCAGTACTACATCTTTACCAGCACTAAATACATGAAGGTGTGGGAAGCCTGCACTGTACCTGCCCACACTGTGCCTGACCTGTGAATAAACAGAGGGTTTCAGTCTCCAGTGCTATCAGTATCACACCTGTTACCAGCACTAAATACAACATGGGGAAGCCTGCATTGTATCTGCCTGCATGTTATCTGTTCCTGTGGATAAACAGAGGGTTTTTGTTTCCAGTGCTGTCAGTCTCTATCCTTTCATCAGCACTAAATTTCATCCCTTGAAATAATAAAAATCATGGAAGTGGGGGTGCCCATCAGTGCAGTAACAGTTGCTGCTACCTGACTGAACACCTGCACCCATGCATGTCCGAAAGTCCAGTGCTGCCTTGTTGTTTCCAGGGTTAGGTTAAAAACCTTGGGGGACTGGGTGTTTGAGGTGGCAGGCCTGGTCTTTTGAAATTCTCTCCTGAGGGCCCTGAAGGGCGGTCCCCTCAGTGGAGCCTTTATGAGGGGTCTTAAGACCTTCTTGTTTTCACAAGTGTTTGGGGAGTAACTGATGCTTTCTTCATGCTGACATCCCAATGTTTATATTTATTTGGTTTTAGTTTTATTGAAGCTTTTTCATGTTAGCTATTTAGAGACTGAATAATTATTTATTTTACGTATCTATAGTGTTTTATGATTTATGCTTTCTACTTGTGCTTTTTCTTTGTAATGGCACCCTGAGCCTCCAGGGAAGGGAACCAGATATTAATAAAGCTACTGCTACTTGTGACAGTGAGGACCCAGGTTCAGAATGAGTCCATGGCGCCGGAGGGAGTGGTAGGGGGACATCCATGAGCTCTCGCCTCCTTTGGAAGGTAGAGTTGTTGCCTCCACCATAACACTGCCACTAGGGTGACCACATGTGACAATGTGGCAAAGGTACCGCAGGAAGCCAGCTGGGCTCCGCGTCGGCACACTCAGCATTCAAGAGCTTAGAGCCCCATCCATGTAAACATCCTGGGCTGAGAAAACCCAAAGAAAAGTCCCAGGGCAAGCAGGATTGCACAGGGCACTCTCGTGCCTTACAGTGGTGGCTGGCCATGCCCAACAAGGAGTCCCCAGTCACAGAGACACATCCTAAAATGTTCCGGCCTACCTGGAAGGCCCCATATCCGGGGCCGGGGGGAATAGGAAGGTAAGTGTCAGAGAAATTGTGGATGGGGCTGGGATGTCACCAAGCAGAACAGTGCTGGAGAACAAGAGGAAAAAAACTGTAAATTATAACAAAACAAAAAAACACCTGATAAGGGCACTGTCATCTGGTGCTGAATGGCCCTTTCGCTACTGGGTTGATAATAATACATGGTTTACAGAACTAACTTTACAAGTTCTGGGTGAGGTATTTCCTGCCATCAGGCAGTAACAGTCTTAATGTTCTCCCTCTAAAACAGGGCAGAAAGTGAACTGCAAAGGGAACCAGAGAGCAGACCAGCATGAGGCAACAGCACAGCAACTCCAAGTGCACTAATTAACTCTTTACGAACCACAAATATTGTATCAATTGAAAAGGGGTCACTGGCAAATCAGTCCCCCAAGCATGTTCCATTCTTGTCCCAGGTTCATTTCTTGTTTTCTTTTTATTCTTTTTCCCTATTTCTCCCTTTTATTGTCCCCAGATGACCCCCAATGATCACATCACCATAGCTACTCCCTCTTCAGGCTGGGCAGTGGGCAAGTGGCGTTCTTCAGTCAGGCCCCAATGGGGGTTCTCTGTCAGCTTGCATGAGATGTGCAAACCGCGAGTGGTCCACCCTCCTCCCTCCCCAAGAGTGGAGTGCTTCACCTCTGTAGTGTGCCCTACCCCCAGATGGCCACAGGAGGCATTCCAGGACTCTCCCATGATGGCTGATGCACAAGTGACACCACACCTCTGGGCAGCTCCAGGTTCAGTTCTTGAACTAAATCTCCTGAGAACATTCTGAACTCGAGATCAGCTTTGCCCATATCTAATGTGCTTTGGTACTGACCTGGAAGAGTTATAAGGCTCACACAGGGTGGGACCTCGTTGGTGCTACACCTGCCCATTGCATTGATCTATTTGTGGTTTTGTGATGTTGACCCTTGTGCAGTGGGCACTGCACTAAGATGATCAAACTCCAGGCCAAAAACATACTTGACATAGGAGAGGAAGAGCTGCAGCAGAGACACGCCAGCATCAGGCGTCACACTATCCCCACTCCCTGGCCACCCATCACAGAAGCCCACCGTGGCTTATTCTCTGTAGGATGTCAGCTGTGGGGCACCTGGGATACAGTTTAAACTGGGTATTTTTTTAGGTTGGAACCTCAGTATTTTCAGTCGGGGGAACTTTACATCACCTTTAAAAAATACCCCCTGAACCTAGTCAGTTTTCAAATTTAAAACAAAAAGAACCTCCTCTTAAGAAGCTTTTAGAGGTGATTTTTTTTGTGTCCTGATTTTATTTTTATTTCTTGGTTGTTTTTTTTCCTGCTCACCTGCTGGCCTCTCTCAGCTGACAGCCCTTCTAAACCCTTCACCCACCGTCTCTGGGACTTACCTCTGGCCTGGCTCATTGCCCCCACAGATTTCCTCATGTGGCAGGGCTAGAGGGGGTACCCCAGTTCCCCTCTGGTAGCCACACTTGGTTAAGCTCACCCTCAGCCCAGCAGGCAGTGTGGGGTCTGCGGAAGGCTGTCTGCATCATCCATCTGCAGCCTGTGGTGTTTTGTTTTATAGCACATTTTTCACCCACTCCCAGCCCGGGGCACGGGTGTTTTTCTCCTTTCTGCTCCCTCCTAGATGCTCTGTGGAGCTGCTGGCATGATGCACGTGCAAGACATGCAGACGCCTTTTGAGGGAGTGTCCGAGCTCTTAGTCATTTGCCTGCATTCCACCACCTATGGTCAGTATGTTATGGTGGAGCAGGGTGCCCTCCCTCCCTGGAGGAGGAGAGTGTCCACTGGGATGCTAAATCTCCTCCCTGGCTAGCAACTGACGACTCTGGCTCACTTCCAAACCCGGGACCTCAGTATCATGAGCGGCTGGCACCACCCCACCGCTGCAGCTGACGGGGATGGCTTCTGATTTCATATTTGTGTATGCGACAAAATAAACTTGTATTTACACTTATTTCTTCTGACATTGAAGTGGCTTTTTCTTGAAGTGGGGTTGGTGAGTGCCTGATATACATGTGCTAGTTGTTATATAATGAGCACTCACATTCTGTGTGTTGGTCTCTTGGCTATGTGCACACTGCAGTAATGATTTTGAAACCGTTCTAAAAGTGGTTTCAAACTCACCACGGTCACCCGTCCAAGACTAGTAGTCATCGTGGTTGTAAGTCATGAAGACGTGCAGCACGTGACAGGTCCAGTAACATTTTTTAAGAACAGTTCTGTGGCTGCACTGTAGCATAGGTTTCATTCAATTTCAAGTGTTCACCCATCCACACAAACAAGGTAAAACATTTTGGTTTGAAACCGTGTTTAAAACTGGTTTTAAGCCTAGGTCCCCTGCAGGGTTTGAGCACGGTTTTTAAACACTGTTTCAAACAGGTGCAGACACAAACCGTGTTTCAACTTTTTAAAATGTTTTAAACCACTTAAAACATTTTAAAAAGTATAGTGTGTACAAGCACAAGGCCTTTGGGTTGTATTCTCAGTGCTTTGAGATGCAACACGTAACCTAACATTAGCATACGATTAATATGCAAATATATTTCTTTAAAGATTATGTAAATTAGCAGATTTAAAAACAGGAATCCTAGATCTTTTTCCGGTTCTAATTACCATAATAAAGTGTTCACCTTTTTCCACCTTGAATACTGTTTATCAGGATTTCCTCCCTGTTGACCGAGCCCCCCCCCCCAACCATCCGAGCAGTTGCCAATGCTGTATGCAGGGTGCGGCAGTTCCATATTCCATTGAGGATCTGATGATCCTGCAGACTTCCCAACATAACAGTGTCACAGTGTTGAACTGTGGTTTTTTTTTTTGGGTGGGGGGGCAGGTCACCTAGAAACTGGGTACTAGGGTCCCGGATTGTCACACTCTAATCAGCACTTACCATTTCAGTTCGGCACACTGTGAGATCAGAAAACTTCCATTTTAATTTTACAGAATTGATCTTCTATGAAACAATGTTCAGGGCTGCTGTGGTGGGAGAGGCTCACCTAGAAATTTCTGCATGTCTAGCCATCCAGTCCAACAGCGTAGTAGCGTCCTTGCCTGAGTAAACCTGGACCCCAGTGATGTCAGCTCCAGAAATATATATAGTTTTTAATTTTACAATGCATATACCCAGGATATCCCAGTTGAGATGCAGTATATAATTTTCAGTGGGGTCCTACTTTTAATCTGTTTTACAGCTGGGTAGGTCTCAAACACCAAGGAGTTTACATGCATCTGCACAGGATCAGCCAGTGCGCAAGTGGCTGAGATGGGATTGAACCTGGATCTCCTGGTTATTGACTGATTTAAAATGTTGTCCAGGAGAAGTACACTGAGACTCAGCTCAATGTTATGTGTAACCCAGGGAAGGGGTTTACGTACAGAGGGCAAACAGTCCATGAAAACATTCAGTGTGACTTGGGGAAGGGGGTTCGATAGGGAGGGAAAACAGTACAATGTTTTACAGACAAAACTAACAGCAAAAAAATAAAACAGGCAGGAATCAAAAAATATACAAACAGTGGAAGAATACAGTTAAAAGAAAAAAGCCTTATGCTTGTGCACCAGGCACTACTTACAGTAGCTAATTAGTTAATTAGTTGTTTTACACATTTTGGCAAGAAAGGCACGCTGAGTCAAGTCTCATTTCCAGAGAGGGACAAATCAGGTAGCCAGGTGGCCAGTGGCTAGTTAGAAAACTGGTTTGACTACCATATTTTGAAAGTTATTGGCCAACTTGGCTACATGCCTACAAAGTGATTTTTGAGGCCTTAAAAAGGATGGCTTTTACAAATAATGGTTTGGCTACCATATTTTGAAAGTTAGTGGCCAAATTGACCACCAGCTCACAAACTGATCTGTCCCACCCTAGTGTTGAGGGGAGGGTTAGAATAAATATGGTCCATTACAGTAAGAGTATGATAAGGAGAAATACAACCATGTCGATGCAATATTTAAAACAGATCCAATATTTAAAATACATTACCATAATTATTCAAGTTACAACACCAGCAAAGGACTCTTATATCAGCAGAAGGATGGACCGTGATCTGGGTTTGGGAATGGATCCGGGCCACACAGGGATGTCCAGGAGGAGGACTGAGTGTCCCAATGGTGGCTCTCCTCCCATAGGGAAGCAGTAACCCATGTCCCGCAGGTTGGCTGCCATCTTGCTGAATCTGGGAGGTGGTGCTGAGAAATTGCAAAAAGGGAAGGGGACCCCATAACCAGATATCAGGGACATCTCCATGGAGGCAGAGAATGCACATCATGTCACTGCATGCGCCTGGATCCCACGGGTGAAAATTGAGGAAAAAACTCAGGCAGCAGTGCAGTGACAGCCCGGTCCCTCGCAGGCCCCACGCCGATGACTGGGCTGCTCTGATAAACCTGTGACAAAGGTCATTATGCAGAAGGTATGCCCCAGGGAATCTGGGTGGCAGGGATGGGGAGACTGGTTCAGACTGGGGCCGCTCAAAGAGACCAAAGAGATCAAATACTGGTTTTGAAAAACGTGTCACCTCTGGGCACATACTGCCTCATATATAACAGGGGAACTATCATGCTGAGTAAACGTGAAGCATGGTGGAATGTTGTAATTGGGCTTCACTACCTGCAAGAGTCTTCATAAGCCAGTGTCTTCCACCATAGAGACTGGCTGAAGGTGAAGGGCCATCGCCTCCCAATGAGTTGTGTCATTCAAACAGAACTTGGCTGGGGGAACGAAGTCAGAAACAGAAGTGAGAAATGACCTCAGAGTTGGTGAAGAAGAATTGAAGGGAAGTTATTCGATATTAATGGAGAGCAAAGGTGGGGGAGTCAGTACTTGTAGCCGGTAGTGAGGAAGAACAAGCAGGTGTCAGAAGATTTAGGCCACGCTGTCTTTCTAATTGTTCCTCCCAACTGGAGACCACACTTGCACCAGCAATAGCATGATGCAGAAATTTTGTATGATGCTGTGAGTTCTAATTTCTTTCCCACTGACTCGGCACATGGTAACTGAATCCTCTAGAAACATCCCCCCACCGCCTATGTAATCATGATCTGTGGGATAGTACTAGCATTTTATGTTTGGGATCTTAGAACAAGTTCTGCTGTGAACTAATAAGCTGAGTTAATCGAGTGTTTTGCTCTGTCCTCCAGTCAAGAGACAGAGCATCCTGCCAGAAAATGTCTCATTCTGGAGCGAGCGAGCAGAAGGCGGAAGTTTTGAGGAGATGCGAACAGGTCTACCCAAGGGGTTCCCCAAAGCAGAAAGATGTCGTCTACTACCTCTTGATCCAGTTCCCAATCATGGGCCCTGGCTGAAGACCGACTGAGGTGGTCTGCCAGCGTGTTTTCTACTCCCAGAACATGAACTGCTGTCAGGTAAAGGTGGTGCTGGATAGCCCAGCTCCAAATTCTCATTGCTTCCCTGCACAGAGGGTAGGAACGAGTTCCTTCCTGCTTGTTGATGTACCAGACCACACACATGTTGTCTGTCTTAATGGTTAGATGACTGGGAAGAATGGAGGGAGTGCTGGGCCTGGAGGGCATACGGGACTGTTCCGAGTTCGAGCACATTTATGTGCAGATTCTGCTCGAGCCTGGACCAGATGCCCTGAGTCTTGTGGAGACCCTAGGATGGCTCCCCAGCCCTCTCCTGAGGCATCTGTTGTCAATGTTTGGGAGAGAGGTTCGACATTGAAGTGAACACCCCGAGAAAGGTTCTCTGGTACCATCCACCATTGCAAGTCCCTGACCATGGATCGGAGACTAGAACCTCCTGGTCTAAATCGTCCAGTGCTTGGTCCCATTGAAACCGAAGTGTCCACTGAGAGATCCTCATATGGAGCCGAGCATGTGGGACTGTCAGAATAGCAGTTGCCATTAGCCCGAGGAGGCAACGACTGACTGGCACCGACCCTTCTGCGACTGGACAGAAGACATACCTGAGTCTGTAGCGTGCCCACCCTGTCCGAGGCAAAAAGACCTTGCTGATGGTAGTGTCCAGGATCGCCCTATAAACTGGAGTCATTGGCAAGGGACCAAATGGGACTTTGCTTGGTTGATGGTGATACCCAAGCTGGTGAAAACTGGCAGGGTGAGGGAAAGGGAGGTAGAAGTTCCTCCTGGGCAGGGCCACCAGGAGCCAATCATACAGGTACGGGAATACCTGCACTCCCTGAATATGCAGGTAGGTTGCTACCACAGACAGGCATTTGGTACACACTTGGGGGGCCGAGGAAAGACCAAATGGGAGGACTTTGAATTGGTAGTGGACCCCCAGAAAGCAAAACTGAAGAAATTTGCAGTGGGAAGGGTGTATGGGGATGTGCAGGTAAGCATCCTGCATATGCAAAGCGCACAGCCACAGTCCCTGCTGAAGAAGAGGCAGAAGGCCCTGCAGGGAGAGCATTCTGAAGCGTTTGTACTCCACGAACGTTTAGGGAACTGAGGTCTAAGATAGGCCTCACAACTCCCATTTTCTTTGGAACTAGAAAGAAATGGGAATAGTAACCTGTCCCCCCAAGGTGGTTGGGAACTGGTTCTAACACTCCCTTCGAGAGAAGGGAGGTGATTTCTTCTAGGACCAGAGGAAGATGTTCCGGGGAGTAAGACGACTGGGGTGGTGGTCTTCAGGGCACTTTCTGAAGAAACTCTATTGAGTGACCTGCGGTGATCAGCTGGAGCACCCAAGCATCCGATGTTATCCTCTCCCAACTCAGTAGATGGAAGGAGAACCTCCCTCCTATTGGTTCCTCTGGCGAGTCCAGAGGCCGTGGGAGAGGCAAGGAGTCAGGAGGTCTGGGTAGCGCAACGGCTGAGGCTCCCGCAGCTTTTTTGGGAGGGGGAGTCTTTGTTTCTGGAGGGGCCCGGCGCTTATTGGCCCGCTTGCCCTGTGGTTTAGGTCTTTGTCGGTTACGTCGACGAAAAGGGCGTCGCTGTCCTTTGGGAATCCCTCTGGGAAGCGTGGTCCTCCCTGGCACCCGAGGGTTCCCCTCTGGTGTCGGGTAAGGGAGAGGGAGTCTCCCATCTCCGGCGCAAGGGATCCTGTGCAGGGTCCGGCGCCAGAAGATGTCTCTCCACCTCCCTGGTGAGCTGAGCCTTGGCCTCGGCCCACCAGGCAGCCAGAGTCTCCTTCATGTCTGCCGGCAGAGGAGGAGGGGGATACCGATACTGGGGATATCTGTAGGGTGAGTATCCACAACCAGATTGCAGGAAACCCGGTGTCGGGTATTGAGGCGTTGGATACTGCAGTGCTGGGTAAGGCAGTACTGGATTTAGTGGTATCGGATACCTGGGGGCCAGGGGCTCTGACTGGCAGATGGACCTGGCAAAGGCCCAGCAGGTGGGCCAGGTAAAGGTGGCCCCGCGGACGTCGGGCCCAGCGTGGGAGCGCCATCTGGAAATGGGACGTCGGGTAGGCCGACGTCGGAGCTGGCGTCCGAGGTTCCGGCATCAGGGTATCTAACCCAGTAGGAGGGGGCCCTCATGGCTGCGTGTCCAGGTCCTCAGTGATGACCGGGGAAGGAGGATTGGAATCCCTGGGGTACAACAGTGGGGACGCAGGAACCTCTGCTGGCAATGTCAAGCATTGTGGGGAGCCTGGGGCGTTGGACTGGTTGAAGGGGTCAGACGCAGGCTCCTTGGCCGGGTGGTCATCGGAGAAGCTGACGTCCGACTTATCAGCAGGATCCAGGCGTCGGAGGAGCTGGTGTCTGACTTATCAGAACCCTTGTCCGAGGAAGGCCACACTGGAGAGGCGGCTTTGTCGGGTGAACTAACGGCTTGTGCCTCCCACAGGAGGGAGCGACTTACCAGCCTTGTCCGGGCGGACGCCGGTGGAACAGGCGTCTCGACTTAGCGGACCACTGACCCTGAAGGCTGCGTGGTCGCGGCTTCTGGGGAGCGGAGGCCTCCTTTACCCGGGAGGTACCGAAGGGCCGGCAGAGCCCAACAGGAGGGCGACACCTTCTGACACCGCCAAGACGGTCGTCAGGAGCGGTCCCCCAGAGGGACGTTGCTTTCAAAACCGCGACTCCAGCCAGAGTCGTGGAGGCCATGGAGGTAGAGTCCCGGTGCTTCTCCTTCTTTTTGTGGCCTTCGGGAAGTGGAAGCCTGCCTCAACTTTTCAACTCCTTCTCCATGGATACCATCTTTTTCTTCAGAATATGGGCCACCAGGGACTGCTGCCTCCATTTTTGGGTGTCTGAATTGAAGTTCTGGCAGTGCTGGCACTTCTCCACAGGATGATCCGGCCTAGGCAAAAGAGGCACAGGGAGTGGCCGTCCTTATGTGGCAGCTGGGAACCGCATGAGTTGCACTTATTCTTATGCGATTCGGAAGGTGTCGGGGGGACGACATACCTGGTTGAATATTTGAGAGAGAAAAAAAAATCAGTGGAAAAGTTCGAAAACAAACAGACGAAAGACTGATGAGCGATGAACTCTACCGCGAGGAACTTTCACAGGTCAACGGCGGAAAGAACTGGAAGGCAGGCATGGGGACCGCCTTTATACTGATGTCACATGACGCCAGTCACCTGACGTGGGGGCAGTCCTCACCAGAGACTGCTAGCTAGAACTTTTCCTGGGTCCCAGACGCCTGCTGGGTCAGTCCTGTATGTAAATACCTACTGCAAGAGCCCTCTCGAAGTAAGATCTAAGGGTTCCGGTGCTTTCTCTATTATAGCCCCAAGCTACTGGAACTCCTTACCCCCTGGATGTCCGTAGTGCACCCAGTCATGCACTCTAAAAAAACTGCACTGTTTTTTTCTTAGGAATTTTTCCCCCTGTATTTGCTTCAATCCTCCCTAAACCACTGGCCTCTGCCACCTCATTCCCTTGTCCCTAAGTCTACCCCATATATGCCCACCCCGACTCTAGTCTCTCATACTCCTTCTATCACACTAATCATCCCCCTCCCCTCTCTTCCTGCCTATCTACCCCTCCCATGCTAACTCCTTAAACTGGTTTATCCTATCTTCTCATGGAATCAGGATTCTCATGTCAGGCGCTGCACTTAAACTTGAATGATCTTGTCTTTGTTTTAGCATACCTGACTCGGACTTATATCCTGTGTGAACATGTTACCTCTGAAATTGCTTCTAACCTCATATTCTGTATTGTATCAAATCTGTTATTCATTGTTATGAGTCTCCAAATTGCCTCTGTACCTTGTATCCTCCCAGGTCGGGCCTCAAAAATAGTCACTCTGTGTCTAATGCCCTTACCAGTTAACAAAAACTAAATAAAATAAAGTCATCAGGCTGAGGGGTGGGTCGCTTTGGGGGCACCAGAGAAGGTGTAGGTTCCTGAATGGGTGAGGCAGGTCTTGACTGGAGGAAGTCAGCCTTGATGGTGCTCCACCATGAAGAGAAGAGATCCTTCACGTCCGACAGCGGAATTCTGGGCTCTGGAGGAGCGTCCAGTGTTGGGACAGTTGATGGCCCTGGTGTTAGACCTTGTGGCAGTGCCAGTGTCTACCGATTGGGGGAGTTGGTGTGGCCAAGGTATCGTTGCCCGGTGCTGTCGGCTAATCAGGCACCAAGTATTATTGTCGACCCACTGTCTGGCTGCTCATCGGCTGGAGATGTATACAGGTCTGGCGTGGCGCGGGGTTAGAGGCCACCAGAACCAACACTGGGGATACCGATATGTGCTGATGATGGTCCAGGGTAGCAGCTGGTGTCGGCTTTGAGAATCCGTCGTGGGGAGCGGAGTCTCGAGGGGTCAGAGGAGTCACTCTTGGGCGAGGTGAGCTCATGCCACCGACATTGGTCCAGGGAGTCCAATGGCTGACTTGGATGACAGTTTTGCCGGTCAGACGATGGGCAAGGACCCGCCACCCAAAGAGGAACCAGCAGTGCCACCTGGCTGTAGGTCCTAAGACTGGGAGGAGGGCCAGAGGCTTTACCATAGGAAGCCTGGAGGAGGTGAGGGTGGCCTGGGAAAATTAGTCCATCCTCCTGCAGGAAGAATTGGAGCCAGAGCCCGACTTGTTTGGAGACCGGGAGTGGGAGTCCTTGTTCTTATGCTTCTCCTTGTGGTGATGCTTTCCCGATGACTTCTTATGGTGATCCGAGGAAGTTGAAGCCCCGAAGGAGAAGAACAACAACCCTTTCCCTTGATCTCCTTCTGCATGTTTGCCATTTTCTTCTCTAATAAGGATTTTAAGGCTTTTTGGTGGCGAATCCTGTTCCTACTGTTGAACCTCTGGCAATGCTGGCAGGCCCTGGGTGTTGTGCTCACAGGGCCCCAGGCAGAAGGAGCGGAAGAATAGCCCAGAATCTTTTGATGGGATTGCTTGCTGCAGGCACACTAGACTGTTGCAGCTTGATGGACAATAAGGGGAAGTAGACATGCAGAAAAAGTAGACTAAAGAAAATAAAAAGTGCTCAAGCGATCAGTATGGCAGTCGACTGAAGCAGAAGGTGTCAGTGGATCGACAGCAGGAAAAGAACGGAGGTGGTGCTGGGGACCGCCTTTATACCCCAGGAGACGCTGAGGTGGGCCCTACTAAAGACTGCTATCTAGAAGTTTTCCATTGGGTCCTGGCGCCTGCCAGCTTCAGTCCTTATGGTGTAACCTGCTGCAAGAGCTTCCCCTCAAGTGAGATCTCAAAAACTGTTTTCGGAGGAATCTTCCTCCTGGCAGCAAATCCCAGTTTCAACCAGATCTACTGGAGGAAAGCTCTGGGAAAAGACATCCTCAGGAGGGGACTGAGGTGTATAGCGCACAGTTTCCGTACTACAGGAGAATAGAGTGGAACTGGAACCCACCACATGGGGAGGGAGGTCAGACCTGCCTCCTCTTCCATGTAGTCAAGATTATATTCCTATTCCAGTTCCTCCTCCTCAGCAGTCACAGGCATCGGGCCAACGGCAGGAGGAAGATGTTTTGAAGAAACTGTTGACTGGCCAGGCGCTGATGGAGGAAGCTCCTTGCTAGGTACTGTGAGTAGGAGGAGGAACTCCTACACCGTTGATGAAGCTGTCCTAATGGAAATTACAGGGTTGCGTTAACAGGGTTAGTGTCAATCGCGGAGTCACGAGCAGAAGCCTTTGGAATAGTTCAGGCACTGTCTGAAATAGCAGCTGTGTGTGGAGTCACTGATGATGGGACAGTGCCCAGCAGTGGAATCAGCTGAGAATCCCTTGGCAGGGGATTAGAGGCTGTGCCTGTCCCTGGTGTCTGACACATAGTTGGGGAGGGACAGCAGAGCCCAAGCCCCTAGCATGGAATCTGTCTTTGTCCAAGGACTTCTTTTTAGAGGAGAGTAGGACTGTTCTGTAGAGGCATCTTTCCCCCATGCCTGTACTTGTCTGCATGGTGGTGTTTATCCACCAATTTGACAGACTTGTCCTTTTTTCTTAGTAGAATCAGTAGCAAGTATCATCGTCGTGAAGAGTGGATCTATGAGGAGCTGAGGAGAGAAGGAACAGTTTACAACATGAACCCTCAGTGCATATGGGTTTTCCTTCCATTGTCATGAGTTTAAAGGTAACCCTACAAGGCTTTCTTGTGACATCTCCAAAATGACCTTGTGCCCTTGTAAATGCTGTAGGCCTTCATGTCATGGGAAAGGTCTAAGCAGCAAAAACATATGGAATTGTTGTCATCCTTGTAGATTTTCACTTTACCGCAACTACAGTAACAGAATAGCGGTTCCTTGTCTTTCGTCGGTGCATAAACAATGTAAATTAAATTTAAAATGATCAACTTAGAAGCGTTAGTGATACTTGCAAAGTTCAACGGTGTTCTTCTATAGTGGTGGACTGATGAGCGGCTGATGGCGGGAGAAACAACTAAGGTATGATGGGGCCACCCAGGTTATACAGGAGGCGACAATGCATGTTGACTTGGGCGGTTCCCAACTAGCAAAATCTTCTGGCTGGTCCTGATGCCACAACTTACAGTTCCATGATGTAACGCAATGAAAGGAGATATCCTTGAAGAAGATATGTCTTTTTTTAAAGATTTGTCTCTTAAGAGGAGAGTGGGATCTTGGAGGAGAGATGTCCTTTTCCCAATGCCTCTTGCTTGGCCACATGGCAGCATTTGCCCACCGACTTAGAAGACTTGTCTTTTTTCTCGGGAGAATCAGCATTCGGTGCCATCGACCGCAGAGTTGAGGCAGTTCGACAGTGAGCTGTCGGGAGGAGCAAGTGATGACGGTGAAGCAGTCGGCGACGCACGCTGTTTCTCCTCCATTGCCTTGAGTTTCAAACTTTCAGGGCCTTCTTGCTATGTCATTGAGTAGTCTGGTTAAAAGCCTGGCAAATGCTGTAGGCTTTCATGTTGTGAGAAATGCCTAGGCAGCAGATGCACATGAAGTGATAGTCATCCTTGTAGAGTTTTACCTTACTGCAATGACAACAACAGAACAGCGCTTCCTTTTCTTTCATTGGCGACATAACCATTTAAATTCAAAATAAACAGAAGTAGAAGCGTTAGCAATACTTGCAAAGTTGAATGGAGTTCTTCAGCAGCAGTGGACAGACAAGCTGTTAATAGTAGGAGAAAGAACAGAGGCATGATGGGGCTGGTACATTATACAAGTAGCAATGATGCATGTCGACAGCCCCAGTTAGTAATAGTTTCCAGGTGGTCCCAAGACCGAGGCTTAAAGCTCCATGATGTGACTCAATGGAAGGAGATATTCTCAAGTAAGTCTGTAACCACGATGGTAGAAATACCGCTTACCAAATTGAGTCTATCAATCTCATGTAACTCATTACTGAGCCAACTTGTCTCAACCTCCTACTCCTCAAATCATTGTTTTTATTAACTGGGCCTTGTCCACCCCACCCACTTCATTATTTCTGGATGCTTTCAGTGACCTTCCCATGATCTGCTGCATCCATTGTATCTGCCACACTAAAGCCCCACCTAAATGTGTCTGGTCTAGGTTGCTCAGTCTCTTGACCTCACCTCCCTGCTAGACGATCTTCGGATCACTGATTGGTCAACACTCATGTTATCCACCAGTACAGATGTCACTCTAACCTCAATCATGGTCTAATGCTTTGCAACATGGGACAAACATGTTCCGCTCTGGGAGTCTCATGTTCATGGGTCCCACCTTCCCTGGATCTCTGCAGATTTGTGCTGGCGATTCTGCCTGGCAGCTTCACAATCCCTCAGGCTCTCCTAAAGACTTAAGATACAAGCTGTAATTTTTGTTGTTGCAATTTTTAACTTTTTATTGTGGAAAAGAAATTTCTTAGCCACCCATTTTATAAGAGCAGTACGATGCTTCGGAGTATGCACTGTTCTGATCTAACCACACTTTCAGTGGCTGAAGGTACTCCGCCTTTGGGTGTGTGGACAGATCAGCACAGTGCATACTCGCATGTCTTCACATACAGTATAGGGAGGCTTTTAGTCCTCCATTTACACCTGTTTATCTGGTGGGTGCTCTATAGTTAAATTATACTGACCTACAACATAAACAATTAAGCTATTGTACTGTACACCTATTCTTGCTATGCATACTCCAGGGGAGGGTCCTTAGTCCTTCACTAAAGTTGCCAACTGTACACAGGATAATAAGAGGCTCTGCATTTCTCAATGTCGACTGGTTAAAAGGACATACAGCAATTGACTTGTTTATAACAGCAACCAAACGGACTTGTGATTCACCAAAACTGACAACTTTATTGCACTTGCGGCCACTTTTCTTCCCAACTTTTGCCCACGTAAAAGGACAAGGTCAAAGGTCACTCATTGGCCTGAAAGATTAAATACAAAACTTTAACGGGCAAGTCACACTTTTCAAACCGCAAAAAAAACTTGTTGATATCAATAGAAAAAAATTACTTTCATTTTGTATACTCTTGCAACATTGCAAAAGGAGTTCATCAGGCTGGGACAGCAGCACGGAAGGAAAAGTCTATGACACTGGGACTTCAGGACAATTGATTTGGTAACTTTTTTGTTCCCAAACTGAAAGAACTATCGGGTAAAAAAAAAAAAGTCTGCCTTTAAACGAGGAAGAGGAAATATTTTCAAGTATATCCCCATGCAGAAGTATTATTGCTTTTGTCTCTATTTTTGCTTATCTTGCGATGTCATAACAGAGTTCGGTCATGAAGCATTTAATATCTGTTGTTTTAACAAGATGTAAAAATCATGTCTTTCTTTCAGATTTTTTCCAGTACAAGGACATCTGCACAGGTGTTTGCCAACTTCTTATTTCCTCACTAAACCATCTTGTTGTGGAACACAAACAGGTGAAATGTTTTTCCAAAAGTAGTGTGCATTTAAGTCTGATACCAGAACTTGAATTCGAAAAAAAAAAGTCAGAAAAAATAAAATAATTTTCTTTTATCATAAAACAGGCAGACATCTATAATTATTCACATTTTTCCCCACTCTATCCCTCCATTTCTGGCCCCCTCCCCCAATAATGCATGGATTACAATTCTAAATAGTACGCTGCTTTGAGTATTGCGCATGTGTTCTTTCGCAAACTGAAAATCAGATTATATACAGCCACTGCTACAAAAGGCTGTTTTCTCTTATTTACACCCAATTAGAAATAAATCTTTAGATTATACAATTTTCTCTTTACAAAATGAAGTTGCAAGATGCATAGGGCAGCATGAGGTCAGAGGGCTTGAAATGAGCGTTGTTTTGATTTCTGCAGAGCAGGGGAAATGTCACCACCCGCAGCGACTTCACAGAGGCCAACTTTCAGCATGAGTAGTGAAAGACTACAGGACTGGCACAGCATCCATCAACACCGCTTATAGTGTTGGTGTAAAGGCAGCACTGCCAGCCATGCCCGCTCTCTGACTGAGGTCATAAAAGTAATTTTTTTTTTTTGCCTGGCAGGAATCCTGCAATTTGCCTATATTCCTTTCACACGTGAGGTGTACATTTTTCCACTTATGCTTAAAAATCTGTAAAAGGAGGATGTGGATGGATTAATTTACATTCATGGGAGATGTCAGGGATGGAGACGGAGCACTGCTGGAAACATGGCATTCGACAGGGAGAGATTTAATGTGAAAAGACCGACAACCTCATTCTGAGTTTTCAGCAAAAAGAAAACTGCATTGAATGTGGTTTAAAATTACCCTTTTTCAAGGGTATGTGTGTGTGAGACTACCCTGAATTGTACTTCTTGAATGGCATTCCCCAACGCTGCTGTCCCCTTCCAGAACCTCACTGCAGAGTTCACTTTTCCTCATTCCTTGCTTCAGTTACCTATTGTATGTTGCTTAGTTACAATGCTTGTTCTTATTTTATCTATTATATAATTTTTTTGCTTTCATGTATTTTTACTTTATTTCTTCTTTGCCCTCCTCAGGACACATCTAGAAACGAGCTGTTATCAGCTCAGTAGGTCTTTCCTGGTGAAACTTTTGAAATAAACTACCTCCCAACGTAACTGGATAAACACAGGTGGTGTGAAATGCTCCCATTTTATTCTGAATCTTACCTGATGCACTAGCAGTGCAGCCATTTCTCACCCCGAAAACAGCAAGAATGACAGAGCAAATGGTCAGCTCAAGGAGTTCAGGGTGTATTTCTAGTGGGAAAAATGTGCCCCCACCCATTAGGTAATCTGCTGCCATGCGAGGCGACAGCGAGTCATCTCTCTGTGGAATCCTTCCTCCTTGAATTGAAAGCCCGCCTTCAAATGCCACGTGCCCCCCACTCCTCCCAAAGAGGAACACTGGCCCCTAAAATAGACATACTGTTGAGCCAGTGCAGCGTTATATTTCCGCCATGATGTAGATGACCGGGAGAAGGACTGAGCATCCTAGGGACTGTTATCCTTCTCTTTGGGGGGGGGCTGGCGCTTGACAGATCCCTGGCAGAGGCCGGGGGAAATGCAGCACCGGCGCCACCGCGAGGGGGTGGACGATGGACGTCATTGCACATCCCTGCACCAGAGGCAGCAAAGCAACAACAAAAAATGACAGCCCCTCAGCATGACAGGCTTTTCCGCTCTGCCGTCCACTGCCTCCGAAGCCGGGGGGGGGTCCCGGTCTTGTTGCCCTGATCGGGGGGGGGGTTAATCTGGGGCTTGCCCACAATGTCCATTAGGGAGTGGGAGGCCCTCTTTAGTGGCCCCACCCAGGGGCCGTAAGCCTGGGCATGGAAATGGTGGGACGGAACCTGAAGAGAGAGGGGCTCAGACCAAAAAAAAAAATTAGACATATTGTAGAGAACAAAGAAACAGAACCGGATATAGCCAGGTGGAATATGCTCTTCTGCACATAAGGTCAGCTGTTGAGAGACCATCCCTGCTACAGAACTTGATATCCCCCACAGTGTGGGCACAGAAGCTCCAAAGGCACTAATGCCCAGGAAGAAGAGTTACGTAACCTAACTTGTCAGAATAGTAGATCTTCAAGGAATCTCTGTCATCAGGTCCTACCTATGGAACTTTACCATCAGGCAGCAGGATTACACGGAAGCTTTTCTGTAACAGACTATCAGGGGCCAGCCACGCCACAGTCCTATACAAGCGTGAAGCCCTGCTCCCTCCTCAGTTCTTTACCCTGCTGGAGGCCATACGAAACAGGCTTCCCTCCAGGGAACCAAGGAGGGAGAGAGAGAGAGAGAAGAGATGCCCAACCAGCATAAAGGTGAGAGCAACAGGCAAGCTAAAATGCAGAGAAATACAAAAAAGGGGATGGAGGGAGCGAAAGCATGACAGAGTCCCTTGAAGATCTACTGTTATGGTATGTTCTTATGTAACTGATCTATCTCCTTCTGTGATCTCTCTCTTATCAGGTCACACCTATGGAATGAGGCCTAAGCAGTGCTAAGAGCAAAAACAGTCTGGGTGGCAGAAGGCCAGGCACCTAAGAAAAAAGGCCTGAAGCACATCTAGGCCAAAGCTTTCCCTTCCTCTGGAGGCAATGTCCAGACTGTAGTGCTCAGTGAAAGTGTGGTCAGTACTCCAAGTGGCAGCAGTATAAATTTCAGCAGCTGACTCACACGTATACACATTCCTGAAATGGGCAACGGAGGGGCCATGCCTCTGGCTGAATGGCCATGAACCACACCAGGAAGTTTCTTACCATACTTCCTATAACAAAAAGTAATACAGTTAGCCAACCATTTGGACATGCACTGTTTAGATACTGAGTGCTCTTTGCCAGGGCAAAAGAAACAAACTGAGAAGACTTTCTGAAGTCCTTAGTATGGTGTGTATAACATCTGAGTATTTTATGCACATCTAAAGTATGAAGCAATGCTTCCCCTGGATTGGCGGCTCTGGGTGATGAATAGGTAGGTGAACAGACTGGATTAAACTCAGACATCACCTTAGGAAGAAACTTAGGATTAGTATGCAAAGGGACCCCATCTTTGTGGAAAATAAAATAAGGCTGCTCATACATGACAGCCTGTAGCTCTGAAATTCTTCGAGCAGAAGTAATAGCAACGAAAAATAATGCTTTCCAGAACAGAAAGCATAGTTTACAAGACACGGCTGGCTCTAAAGGAGGCAAGGTCAGCTTTTCCAGCACGAAATTTGGATCCCAAGCCAGGACCGGATTATAAATAGGCTTCAAATGAAGAATGCCTCACAGAAAAGTATGGGCCACATCCAATTGGGCCATCAGTAGGCACATGAAAGGCTGATACAGCAGACAAGGAAACACTGATGATGCTGGTATTGGCAGAGGGCAGAGACCCGAAAAGTTATCGAACCACCACCAGCAGAGGGTGGGGGTCTGCCCTGTGGACCCCATGGATCAAGAGGTCATGACGGTGGGGCAGGGGCCAATGAGGCAGAGGTCACAACTCATTTGCAGCCATGAGAAGGTTGGGAGAACTTCCACCATTTTGGGGCCTGACAGGAGTAAAGGCCTGCACACATAGAGGCTTCAAACGCTTGGGTGATCCCAGGTGAAGAGAAGGAAGAAGTCAATGGGAACCACGATTGCCGTGGGGGGTGGGGCGGTCCTTGGGATGGTCCCTATGCCGGCAACAATGGTTCCCCGAAGACTTGTGCTGGGTGACCTTGAAGAGGATGCTGGTGAAGGGGGGAAAGTTCGGAAGAGCACAGTTCTGCACTGCTAAAGAAGAGCTTCCGTGTGATCCTGCTGCCTGACAGCAAAGTTCCATAGGTATGACTTGATGACAGAGATATCCCCTTCCTCTGTCACAGCAGCTCATCCTTAGCCCCATAGCACTGAGCAGTAACTAAAAACCGACACTGTCAGAAATATACTACATTTCTGGAGTCTGCTGAGGTGCAACAAAGTCACCTCTGATGTACTGCAGTGGAGCACCCAAGGACAGCAGGATTACCTGCCACATCGCAGCTGATGTATGGAAACCTACTGCATTACAGACGGACTGAATTACCCTCTGATGCATTTTGGCAGTCCAGATGGACCCCTAACTCAGAGACAACACAACCACTGTTATTAGTACTGCTGGGGCTCCCAGGAACCCATGGGACTGAAACAAGACTGACTTGCCTCTCCTGCTTTACTGCTACCAGAGGAGAAAAGAACAGCACTCAAAATAAATCCCAGAGTCTGTAGCACAACAAAAGACATGCACTCCTTAGGAGGCAGTATAGCGCAGTGGGTTAAGGCTCTGAGCTGCAGATCTGAAGACCTGGGTTTGAATCCCACAACTGCCTAGGTGCATACTGTGTGATCCTGAGCAAGTCACTTAACTTCCTTGTGCTCCCAGGCCACATCTGGAAACAGGCTTTAGCCTAGTGTGCTACTCCTGGTTAAACAATGTTCCCTTCCCTTTACTCCTCCTCAGCAGGTGTGTATCCAGGAATATTCGGACCCAGTTTAGCTTCTTTTTCATTTATATTCTGCATCTCCACTCATTCTTTATTATCAAGGTCATTTGCAAGGAAATGTGATCTTCATGCCTCAGGTTGCATCTCTTCATCGCCGCCCCCCTCTTAATACAGCAACAGACTGCAATGCCACAGAGAATTAGGACTTCAACTGAGGGCAAAGCAGGGGGATGAGATAAAGCCAGAAACACGAAGATGCTGTTTTCATGCAGACGTCTTCAGCAAAGAATTAGGGAGCTAATACATCTGTGTGTGTAGCAACACTGCATCCAAAAGCAAGCTGGAAGCCTGAGGTTTTTCCTGCAATCTCTAGAAACACAGAGAATCACACGGATGGGACACTTGGATCCTGGGTGGAGGCAGGGGGAAGAGAGAGGTAGAGGAAGGGAAGAGAGGAGGAGGAGGAGAGATTGAAGGAGAGGAGGCAAGGAGGGATTTAAGGGAGGCTGTGGACTGTCCAGCATTTACAGCCATCCCCACCAGCTGACCTAAGAAAGCACTGGTGCTGGCTGCGATGGCAACATTCTCATGGTTGTGGTGGCCCTGTTCAAAGAAATGGGGGACTTGGAAATAAAAGGGAGAGGACAAACAAAACATTTACATGGAATGCTAATACTCAACTGTCTCATATAAAACTTGAATCCTTGAGTTTGTTTTTAACTAGCTGACCCCCTGACAGATATGTTCAGGTGCTCCATAAAGACGGGGTGGGAGCAGTGTGATTCAAGAAGGGTGACCACTTCATGCTGCGGGGGGGCTTGACTATGGGGGAAACTCATGGAGCCCTTATCAAGGAACAGAAGATGAAACACCTGGAAGGCAGTGGGCTACAGGACACCAAACAGCGCAGGTTATAGCAAGAAGAAAGCAATGGATCAATCTGATAATCTTCCACTGGGTCGCCAAGGCGATGGATGGAAGGAAGTTGATGTACTATACATCCTGATTTTAGTAAGGCCTTTGACATGGTGCCCACAAAGGCTCCTACAAAAGATGGAGGATTTGGGGTCTGGGGAGAAATGAGGTGGGTAGGAAACGGGGGAAGGGGGACAACAACAGGTGGTGCTAAATGAATGGAACTGAGGCAAGAGAGGTAACTGGTGGGGTTCCACAGGGGTTAGTCCTGGGACCTGTCTAGTTCAGTGTGTTTATAACACAGAAACATAGACAATGTTTGCGTGGACATCCTGGATGCCCCATGGGGCATGCATCATGCCTCTACAGAGCCTTAAACTAGACTAAATTAACAACAGCGACATCTTCACATGATCCATCTGATTTGCAAGTGTTACCTCAAAAAAACAAAAACACCTATTTATTAGATTTGAAATGGTTAAGAAATGTAAAAAGATTTGGCTCTGTTAGGGTTACTGACTTCATGGTGCCAGCCATGAAACTTAAAGGGTAATTCTAACTTCCTCTGTATGGGCCCCAAATTATGGAATAACTTTCCAGGCCATTTGAGACCCCAAAGAGGAACTATATCCTGGAGTTCCAAAAACATGGATTGTAAATTCTGCTGAGCTGCCAAACCTTAAGGTGATTAAGCTGTAAAGATGTAATTTATTGTGCCATTATTGTATTAATTTTGTACTATTTGTATGTTAGTAAGAGGTGAAACTGCTCTTGCACCTTGGGACCACTGCAAATGAGCCCTGGCTCAACTGGGCTATCCTTTCTGGAACAACAGAATAAACTATTTTACTACTACGTGTTGGCAGAAAAAATACCATTGGTCCATTCTGTCTGCCCAGTTTTACCCTATGCTACCGCATGACCTAATGTTTAGATAAGAGATTTCACCCTTGCCCCCTTGCTCTCTGCATTACTGCTACCCCCGTAAGTAAATACAGGTTACTCACCTGTAACAGGAGTTCTAGGAGTAGTACATGTTGTTCATCCACACTTATTGGCAGGTTCCTTGCCGCTTTAAATGTTGCCGGAAGGTCTTCAAGCTGGCTCCTCCCACCCACCCGGGTGGTAAAACCCTCGGCTCCGCCCCATGACGCCACATCTAGCCCACTGGAAGCCAGGTTGCGCGAGGTCTGGGTGGTCGTGGGATGAATAACATATACCACCCTAGAACTCCTGTTACAGGTGAGTAACCTGTATTTCTAGGGACGTGGATATGTTGTTCAATTCACACTTATTGGCAGACTTCTAGCAGTTCTCCTGGAGGAGGGAGGCAAGGCACGCACCCCCTACTTAGGGAATAAGGACTGGAGAACCGAGGTCCCAAAACCAGCATCCTGGCTTGACTCTAGGTCAGTGTGGTAATGGGAAATAATGGTGTGTGCTGACTTCCAGGTAGCAGCTCTACAGATTTCCTGGATAGGGACGTCCCTAGAAGCAGCCACCGAAGCAACGGTATGGCAGGTAGAATGAGCTCTCATCCCTTTGGGAGGCTCCATGCCCGCCAACTTATAGCATAGATCTATGCAGGAGGTGACCCACCAGCCAATCATCCACTTGGCTGTAGGTCTGCCAGGTGGAGCTTCAGCATTGGTGACAAACAGCTGGCGAACTTCTCCCTGAACTTCAGCCGTCCGCTCCTTATAATAAGAGAGCACTCTTCTAGGGTCCAAAGTATGGAGCCTACATTCGGCCTCAGAGGTGTGACTGGGGTAGAATACCGGCAGAGTCAACACCTGGTTAAGATGAAACTCCGACACCACCTTCGCAAGGAATTTCTGGTGGGGGCGCAGGACAACCTTGTCCCTATGGAAGATCAGATAAGGAGACTTGATGGAAAGCACCTGGAGCTCTCCCATCCTTCTGGCTGACGTAACAGCCACCAAGAAGGTGGTCTTCTACGACAGGTGAGAGATGTCACCTGTGCATCGGTTCGAATGGCTTGCCCATGAGCTTAGCCAATACCAGCAGTAGCTCTCACAGAGGGGAGGTTCTCACACCGGAGGGGATATGTGATCAAGGCCTTGAAAAGCGCCCACCACCTTCCTCCTGTGCCACTGACTGCTTGCCAGCCCGCGCCCGGTAAGCAGAGATGGCTGCCAGGTGCACCTTAAGGGTCGTCGACCGAAGCCCTTGCTGAGAAAGGGACCACAGGTAGTCCAGAATGCTAGCCAAGGAACAGGAAAAAGGGTCCAACCCCTTGTCCTGACACCAAATGGAGAATCTCTTCCATTTGAAGGCATAGCATTTTCTGGTCGACTCCTTATAGGATGCTGCAACGATGCTGAGGACCTCGTCGGAAAGACCCAAGGCCTGGAACTATAGCCACTCAGGAACCAGGCCATCAGGTGCAGGGACTAAAGGTCCGGATGGAGTACCTTCCCCTTGTTGACTGAGATCAGGTCCGGGCGAGCTGGAAGCCACCTCGGGAGCCTGGAGCTGAGGTGATCTGGATACCAGAACTGGCTGGGCCAGTCCGAGGCTACCAGAATCACCTGCACTTTGTCCCTCTTCGCCTTGAGAAGCACCTTGTGGATCAAGGGAAATGGAGGGAAGGCGTAGAAGAGGCCCGGGGTCCACGGCCTCGAGAAGGCATCTCCCTGCAGCGAGCCCTGCTGAGGGGGGCGGCGTGAAACAACCTCAGCTTCGCATTCTCCCTGGAGGCGAACAGGTCCACCAGAGGGGTGCCCCAGTGGGTGAACAGATCTTGTACTACCTCCGGCAGGAGAGACCACTCGTGAGATGCAGCGCCTATCCAGCTGAGGGCATTGGCCAGACTGTTGGAGGCTCCTGCCACATGAATGGCTAGGAGATCCACCTCCAGGCTGATCACGAGAGACCAGATGTGGAGAGCTTCCTTGCACAGGGGTAAGGAGTGCGTCCCGCCCTGTCAGTTGAGGGGTAGCACATGGTCGTGGTGTTGTCCGTCTGGACCCTGGACCACTTGACCCCATACAGACGGAGGAAGGCGGTGAGGGCTAGGCGGCCCACCAGCTCCAGCAGGTGATGTGGCATCGAGACTCCTGAGCTCCCCAGAAGGGCACCCAACCCATCAGAGAGGCGCCGGTCGTCAGAGTGACCACGCTTGAAGTGACAAACGGGATACCTCCTGCAGATGAGCTGGAATGAGCCACCACTGTAGGCCGCCCCACATCTCCTGGGTCACCGCCACTGGCTGGTCCAGAGGACCGGAGCGTGTGACCATTGGCAGGCCAGCCCCACTGTAGGGATGCATATGCCAGTGGGCTCAACGGACCACGCTGGTGCAGGCCACCATGAGACCCAGGAGGCACAGAAATGACTGGGCAAAGGAGGAAAGGACCTCAGCCCTGTCCGCTGGGAGCTAGCTCAAGAGACTCTAGCTCTGCCCCGATGAACTGAATCACCTGCGATGGCATCGAGGTTCCGACTTTGGCCTTGGATGAGGAGGCCAATCTGAGAGCAGACCTGAGGGCGCTGCACCAGCCAGTCGCCCAGGTAAAGGTACACCGACTCCTCGCGCCTAGAGGGAATGCTGTCACCACTGCCATGCATCTGGTGAAGATCCTGGGAGCTGGAGAGAAGCCGAAGGGCATGGCTCGGAACTCATAGAGAGGTTCTCTGCTCGAAAGCGGAGGAATTGCTGATGAGACAGAAGGATTGGGACATGAAAGAACGCATCCTGAAGGTCCAGAGAACAAAACCACACGCCTAGTTCCAAGGTTGGAATGATCTGAGCCAGAGTGACCATCCTGAAGGTGCGCTGCCTTAGGAACTTGTTCAGGTCATGTAGGTCGAGAATGGGGTGCCAGCCCCCTGCCTGTTTTGGGACCAGGAAGTACCTGGACACAAACCCCGGGTCTGGAGGAGGATCTGCTCCCTCGCTGATCACCTCCTTCTGGAGGAACAAGGCAATGTTGCCTCGACGAGCCGACAGAGAAGCTGTGGACCCCGTTGCCCCCCGTGAGGCGACGGCTCGATAGGGAGGGAAAGTACAGTTACGTAAGAACTTACCGTAACAGTAGATCTTCGAGAACAGCTCTTGCAGCAGGTTACACCATTAGGACTGAAGCCGGCAGGCGCCAGGACCCCACGGAAATTTTCTAGCTAGCAGTCTTCAGCGGGGACTGCCTCCGACGTCAGTCCCGCCCCCGACGTCGGGCTTAGTACATAAGGAGGCGGTCCCCCCATAATCCTTAGTTCTCCCGCCGGAGACTCCCAGCCACTGGATGACATCAAAAGGGGAGACTGAGGATCCGCCATCAGATGGCAAAACAAGGCAGCAGTAAATGTCCCATCCTAGGAGATGGATGCTCGACTACGACCTACCTCCAGCGGGGGTGGTGGGAGGGAAAGTACCTGCTGCAAGAGCTGTTCTCAAAGATCTACTGTTACGGTAAGTTCTTAAGTAACTGTACTATCTTACTTTGACAAAACAGCTCTTGCAGCAGATTACACCTTTAGGACTGATTTCCAAGCAGTAATGGCAATCATGCACCATCGGGAGGAGGAAAGGTAGAAATCTCGAGATACCTCGAGCCTAAGACAGAAGTCCTTGAAGGACAGCTAGACTGAACCCTGCTCTTCACCGCAATGCAATATCCAGGCTGTAATGCACGGAGCTCCAAGTAGCTGCAGCACAAATAGCTGAGGTGGAAACGTTCTTTAAAGCCACCCCTCTGGTGGAATGACCCTTAACCGTGCCCGGTAAGGGCTTATTGCGCTTCTGGTAAAAGAATGTAATGCACTGGATAAGCCACCTAGACAGCGACTGCTTCGAGACAGGAGCTCCCTTCATCCTATGGGCAAATGAACAAAAAGTTGGTCCGACTTTCGGTGTTTGGTTCTGGTCAGGTAGTATCTGAGGCACCTATGCACATCAAGGGTGTGCAGAAGGGCTTCTCCTCGATTAGAGTATTTCGGGAAACACACTGGTAGATCGATGTCCTGATTAAGGGTGAGAGCTGAGACCACCTTAGGCAGAAATTTAGGATTAGTTCTTAGGGATACCCTGTCCTGGTGGAAAACCAAATAAGGCTCTTTGCACATAAGTGCGTGCATTTCAGAAATTCTTCTGGCAGAAGTAACTGCAACTAAAAACAACATTTTCCAAGAGAGAGAGAAAACGTAGTTCGCAATCCGCGGCTGGTTCAAAAGGTGGCAGCGTGAGCTGCTCCAGGACGAAGGGTAAGTCCCATGGAGGGACTGGATCCTTAATTGGGGGCCTAAGGTGGAGGATGCCCCTCAAAAAGGCACGTGTTGTGTCCAGCTGGGCCACAGTGCATTGGCCTACGGGGACATGGTAGGCTGAAATGGCACAAAGGTGCACTTTAATCGAGGAGTAAGCCAGGCCGCAGTGGAAAAGGGATAGCAGGTAGTCCAGTACTAGCTTCTCTGGACAGTCCAAAGGCAGAAAACCACGCGCTTGAGCCCATAAGCAAAACCTGCGCCACTTCATGGCGTAGGTTGCTTGGGTAGCTGGTTTTCTAGCGGCAGAAAATACATCTGCCACTTCTTGTGAGACCCCGTATCGCATCATGGCTATGTCTCCAGGAGCCAAGCATGCAGGTTCAGGGAATGTAGGTCCGGATGGACTAAGGAACCCGCCTCCTGAGACAGTAAATGGGAGCCGATTGGCAAAGGCACTGGAGGTTCCCGGGATAGCTGATGCAAGAGAGGGAACCATATCTGTCTGGGCCAGAAGGGTGCAATCAGAATGAGTGTCGCTTGCTCCCTGCGAAGTTTTAGAAGAACTCTCTGGATCAACAGGAAAGGAGGAAAGGCATAGCGCAATCTGCCCGCCCAGGAGAGGGACAACGGCTCTCGCCAGAAAACACCAGGCCCGGGATCTAGCGAGCAAAAATTGGGCAGTTTTGCATTGTATGGGGACACGAAGAGGTCTAACTCTGGAGAACCTCATCTGCGAAACAGATCTTCTGCCACCTCCTGGAGTAGTTCCCATTCAGGACTCTGGCCTGAGTGCGCTCAGGCTGTCATGGCGATGTTGTCCACTCCTCGAAACATGAACTGCAATAAGATTTGCGCCGTGTTGCAAGATCCAATCCCACACTCTCATGGCCTCCCTGCAAAGCGGGTAGGAGTGTGTGCCTCCTTGTTTGTTGAGGTAACACATCACCGCGGAATTGTCTGTTTGTAACAGAAGTGTACCCAGTGGAATCTCTGACTGGAAAGCCTGCAGAGCGTAAAGAACTGCCCTCATTTCCAGTATATTTATGTGGAGATGAGACTCCTGGGCTGTCCACAGGCCCCGAGACCGAACACCATCGAGGTGTGCTCCCCACCCAAGCCCTGAGGCATCTATGGAGAGTGTCACAGTTGGGGACGGCGCTGTGAAGGGGACTCCCGCCAAGAGGTTCCCTGGATGTAGCCACCATTGCCAATCTCGAATTACGTTCTTCGTGATTCGGACTGGATGCTGCAGATGGTCTTGCCTTTGGTCCCATTGTACCCGTAACATCCACTGGGTTACCCACATGCAGAGACGGGCTAGTGGGACTGTTGCAATGGCCGCAGCCATGTGTCCGAGCAGGCAAAGGACCAGTCTGGCTGGGACGGTCTTCTTCGCCGATAACTCCCTGATGAGGGTTCTGATGTGTTCCGCTCTGTCCGTGGGAAGGAAAGCTTTTCCTCTGACGGTGTCCAGAACTGCTCCGAAGAACTGCAGCATCTGGGACGGAACCAGGCATGACTTCTCGTACTTGATAAGAATGCCCAGAGTCTCGAACAGAGACTGGGTGCAGAATCAGGCCCGGGAGGGTCACCATGCAGAAGTGCTTGTAAGCGACCGAAAGATTGAGATCGCTGAGGTCCAGTATTGGATGGAGGTCCCCTGTTTTCTTTGGAACCAGGAAGAAGTGAGAATAGTACCCTAGTCCTCTCTGGTTCCCTGGTACGTGCTCTAAGGTTTCTTTTTCCAGAAGTGTGAGCACTTCCTGCTGTATGAGCAAGGCATGCTGACCTGAATAACGGGAAAGCAGGGGAGGTCTTGTAGGTGGGTTGTCTACGAACTCTATGTAATGGCCATTTTTGACCAACTGTAGAACCCACCTGTCGGTGGTGATCAACTGCCACCCTACAAGGTGGCGTGCGATGCGACCCCTGACTTTCTTTGTCCGTTGATCCTGAGGAGGGGCGGGGGCCCGGAAGGAGTCATGCTGTGGCAGCGTTTGTCCCTGCAGGCTGGGCCAACTTTGAGTATCGTTGGCCTCTGCCTGGGGACGACTTGGCCTGGGCCTTGTGTGAGACAGTGCCCCTCTGCTGCTGGCCGGAACGTTGCTGTTGCCTTTGTAGCTGGCCACAAAAACAGCTCTGGTTCCTGCGAAAGGAACTAGGCCTAGACCTGTACATGGCTTGTACAGATCAGACTGCCTTCCCTGTGTCTTGGCATTTGGTGATCACCTTTTCAGAGGCTTCACCAAACAGCACCTCGCTGTTATATGGGACGTCTAGAATGTTTTTCTGAATGTCCGGGGTAAATCCGGAGACACGGACCCAAGAGTGTCTTCGGAGACAAACGCCTGAGGCTGCAGCTCTGGCCAAAGAGTCTGCAGACTCATATGGGGCTCTGAGCACTTGGGTCCCCACATCTGTCCCAGAGCGGAGGAGGTTTAGGAGCTCCACTTTCTGGTCACCATCGGGAAGCTTTTCAACCAGGTCCTGGCCCTGTTCCCACGGGGCGTCCTGGAACTGAACCATATGGGTAAGATAGTTCAGTGACCTGATGGCATAAGTAGCAGCCACGTATGTGCGCCTCCCCAGGGCATCCAATTGCTTGGATTCTTGGTCCAGTGGCTGAGTGCTCATATGCTGTGGCCTCTGAGACCGGTCATGTGAAGCAGTGATGACCAGGGAATCTGCCAGAGGATGGTTCGCCAAATACTGGTCCTCCCTAGAGGCCTTGTATAGGCGGTCAGCCTTCTTCGGCACCGCAGGAGTGGAATGTGGACGTTTCCACGCAGCCTTGGTGACGTCCGCGAAGGTATCTACCAAAGGCGGCACTACCACAGGCTTCGGGTCTTTTTGCTGAAGCTAGCGGGCAAGGCGTTGTCGCTCGGGGTCAAGCTCCTCAGCATCCCACCCCATGTTGTCCTGGATGTGCCTCATGATCTCGGCGAAAGAGGGATCATCCAGAGGAGACCTGGGGAGGTCGTGTGGGTCAGGAGAGGGAATGCTGAGTGGAGAAGGTGATCTGGAGTACTCTGAAGTATCCAACCTGGAATCCTCCCCCGACAAAGTGTACCGGCGTCGTCTGGGTCTTTTGGGGCTGGGTGACCCTGAGGGGTATCTGGAGGGAGGCCTTCTCCTGTCGGTAGATCTACCCTTAGGAGCTGGAGTTTGCTCCTTGGGGGATGGAGGTCATCCCACTGGCCCCTCAGGTGGAGGAGGGGGCGTAGGCGGTGAAGGAGTAGGAGGAAGAGGAGTAGTAGGAGGACGCACAGGGACCACATCCTTCTTGATGGTGTCCCACCAAAAGGTAAAGAGCTCCTTTACTTCTGCAAGGTTCATACCCAACGACGGACCTGGCGCTGGTGGTCTGTCACCGGGGTTGGGCGTCGGGTCCCCGTGGGAGCCTGGCGTCCTCGGTGTCGCCGTCCTCTGTAGAATCCCTATGACCAGTGTACGCCGGCGACGGGGGTGCGGTCTTCCACTCCGGTGTAGCCGACGTTGGTCCCCTGGCCGATGTCTTCAGACCTGGCGAACGCCTGGCCGGCAACAGGTGTCTAGCCGGTGTCGTCGGCTCCTGTGAGCGCAGAGCCGATTTAGAGTGCTTGGCCGACGTCCGTTTAAGGGACGTCAGGTCCTTAGTTTTCCTGGACGCCGGATCAGGACCTCGGGGTGGTTGGGAGACTGACCTGGAGTCGGTGTCCTGGCGACGGGAGGATGAAGATTTGTGGCGCTCACCCGACTTTGAAGAGGCCTTGTAGGGTGTTGAAGAAGCCGAGGGCCTCGAAGTCTTCAGAGGCTGGAGCACCTGACCTGGACCAGGGGAGGTTGCGACCGAGCCCTGGAGGGAGAGTGGTCCGATCTACAGCTGGAGCTTTGGGAGTCCGAGGCCCGTGTAGGAGACCTGGACCTTGCCTTTTCCCGGTGTTTGTGGGATTTAGTTGAAGGTTCTTCCCAGGAGGAAGGTTCCTGGTCCATACTTTTTAGCTTTTCTTCCAAAAGAAATGCTTGAAGTGCCTTCTGACAGCAGATCCTGGTGCGGCTGTTAAAACCCTGGCAAAAGGAGCAGGCCTTGGTGTCGTGGTCCGGGCCTAGGCAACGCATGCAGGACGAATGGAGATTCTTGATGGGGATCTGTTTGCCGCAGTTGCGCTTCGAATGGTGACCCTCTAAAGATGGAGTTGGAGAGGACATCAGTTGAGCAGAGCCAAAAAAGGATGAAAATATTTGTAGTTCAGTAGTCGTCGTACGCTAGAAAGGAGACCGAGAGGACGATGCTGGCGAGTCGACGGCGGGATAAGAACTGAGGATTATGGGGGGACCGCCTCCTTATGTACTACGCCCGACGTCGGGGGCGGTCACTGCTGAAGACTGCTAGCTAGAAAATTTCCGTGGTGTCCTGGCGCCTGTTGGCTTCAGTCCTAATGGTATAACCTGCTGCAAGAGCTGTTTCTCTAAGTAAGATCTGCTCGAATTCCAGAGCCAGACCCCTGCCCACCACTTCTAGCACCCAGCGGTCTGTGGTGATAGCGGACCAGGCGGAAAGGAAGTAGCGGAGCTGTCCCCCTATGGGGGGAACCCAGGGAGGAATGACTAGGTTGGGGGTGACACCCCTCAACCCGTCACTGGGCAGACTTGGAGGAAGGGCCCGCTGAGGGACCTCCTGGACCCTTGCCTCCAGGCTTCCTACTGGAGGAAGTGGCAGACTTGGCCTTAGGGTGCCAAGCGTGTGCCTGCTGGCCCTGGTGCTGCTGCTGGGCCGGACATGCCGTGGGGTGGAAGGGCGAAAGGGTTTACGCTCCTGCTGGCGGCCTTTGTCCTTCTGGGCAGATGTAACAGAGTCCAAGGTGGCATTGGACTTCTCGATCCTCTGGAGATGGCCTTCCACCCCCCGGCCCGAACAGGTTGGTGCCCAGGAACGGAACGTCTGCCAGCTTGTGCTGGGTGTCCGCCGTGAAGGTGGAGATCCACAGCCAAGCTCTGCGGCGCATGGCCACTGCGGCTGCTACTGATCGGGCACAAGAATCACCAATGTCCAACGAAATTTGGAGCTGATGTTTTGCCACCGCCCTTCCCTGATCCTGCACCTGCTTGACCGTCATCTGAAGGTCAGCCGGGAGATGAGGAATCACCTCATCCAGGGAGCCCATAAGGGCATGTGAGAAATGTGCCATCAGAAGTGCCGAGCTAGCCTGACAAAGACCTAGGGAGGAAGCAGCGTAAACCTTCCGCCCCGCGTAATCCAGCTTCTTGGATTCCTTATCGGGTGGTTTGTCCACGTCCCGAGCATTCCCGGAGTGCCGGAAAACACTGTCTGTCACTAACCCCTCCGCAAGGGGGTGCTCCGAGAAACCGGAGAGCGAGCTGGTAGGGACTGCATACTTTCGGGCCATCCTGGCCGAAGGCGTGGGACAAGATGCTGGACGCTGCCATAACTCCAGGGCTGGGCCAACAATGGCTTTGGCCACAGAAAAGGCCTCCGTAGGGGAATCCCCTTGGTCCAGTATCTCCGTGAGGGGATACTTGGTCCGTTTCTAAACGGGTTCGAGCTGCATCCCAGTGGACTCCGAGATGAGCCGAAGCAAACCTAAAAACGAGGATGGGCTCTCGTCCACCGACTGACCCACCGCAGACTCCAGGTCAAGTGGCCTGGAGAACAGGGAGGAGTCATCAGACTCCGAGGAGTCTGCAAACAGCTGCCAGGCGCCTGAGCCACCCACCCACCCTCCACCTGCCGAGGTCGATCGGGAGTGAGGGTGACCGACAACCTGTGGGGCAAGCCCTGACCCGACCGAGAATCCTTGGTCGAGGCCACAGTTTTCGGTTGTGGAGGCGGGAGGCGGGGGTTCCACCACAATGGGTGGAGCAGCTGGCTTCGGCCGAACAACCGGTGCTGCAGTCGGCTCCTCGACCACTACGAGGGGTTGTTTCGGCTGCTCCGGTGACAGCCACTTAATGGCCGGAGAAGGCGACAGAGTTGGCTTATTCCCGGACAATAACAGCTGCTGCCACATTAAATCCTCGTAGCGCCGAAGCAACTGGCGCCGGAGCCTATCCTCCGACGAGGATGAGCGGCGACACCGCTTTCCACGGTGCCGAGACCGGCTGGACCTGGAAGAGGACCGAGAACTTTGGGGTTTCCAAGGGTGGGTCAGAGTGGGAACAGGGGAAACCCACCCTTCCTTCGGTTAAGGGACCTTAACCGGGGACTCTGGCACAGGAGGCACGGGCAAGTCCTCGGTAATCACCGGGGGAACCGGTGAAGTAGTGTTGTCGGCATCACCAGTCGACAAACCATCCGATGGGTCGAGAAAAATATCTACCGCGTCGACGGTTGTCTCAGCCTGCTGACCTGATGGGGACACCGTGAAGCCAGCGGCCTTAGCCGCAACCTCGACCGAAGTCGAAAGTAGACAGTCCGGTGAAGGGGATATCTCCCGCTCCCACGAAAGTTGATGGTGGGACTTACCTTTTGAGTTGTTCTTCTTGGACTGACTGTAATGTTCCAATGGCCCTTCTCCCTTGGTGTATAAGGACTGGCAAAGCTCCTTAAACGAAGCCGTGTAGGAGGAGCCCAAAGAGAGCGGGATAAATGCCTCAGCTGAGGAGGAAGAAGAAGCGGCCTGGGCCGCCTCCTTCTCGAGGGCGATCATCTGCTCCAACTGTTCCACGGAGCCCGCGGCCGGACACCGCCCAACGGGCCTCCTTCAACTTGACCGGCAGATACTGTTTTTCAGGGTGCCCAAGAAGAAGTCAAGCAGCACGGTCCTCCAAGACCGAAGCCAAGAAGGAGCTGCACAGTTCGCAAGCCTGCGAATCGTGACCAGGCCCCAGGCAGCAGACGCACGTGGAGTGCGGATTGGTCCAGGACATCATCTGCCCACAAGGGCACCGATGAAAGCCAGGAGTCGATTTGTCCATTGCAGCCGCGAGGGAAGACGAAGACCGAAGTCTTGTAAACTTTAAAATTAGTTTCAGGTTAACCAAAGAGTTTGGATCCAGGCCTAAAATGCAGAGTGCTAAGGAGGGAACCTGAGCTTCCAAGCAGTAAGGAAGATCTGGCGTCATGGGGCAGAGCCAAGGGTTTTACCACCCGAGTGGGTGGGAGGAGCCAGCTAGAAGACCTTCCAGCAACATTTAAAGCGGCAAGGAACCTGCCAATAAGTGTGGATTGAACAACTTTTCCACGTCCATAGAACTATTAAACCCTTTACTCAGACCCAGCTGTGCCTGAACCCATTAATGTTTTTTGTGTGCACCACCTCTGCTGATAGGCTGCGCCATGGCTCAACCACTATCTCCGTAAAGTAAAACTTTCTTGAATCCCCCCAAAACCAGGTTACATTCATCAGTGACATAGGCAAGCCAGCCCAGTGGCGTGGAGGTCCCTCTGTGTGATTCTGAATATTTTTATTTTCAAGTTTTTTTAAGTGGTAAGGGATCGCAGTTGGGTCCCAACAAGGTGGCCAGCCGATCCCTTCCTCTTCTAGACTGAACACGCCCCTGCTCTATAATGTCCAGCAAGGGCGAGCCCCACTGAAATGAATGGGACTCATTTTTCCTTACTTTTTAATACAATATGATGGCGACTTGGAGATTAATAAGGGCCACTGATCAACTAACAAGGGCCTTTACTCAGACCCAGACATGTCTGAACCAATTAAAGTTTTTTGTGCCCACCACCTCTGCTGACAGACTGTTCCATGGCTCAACCACTCTTGCGGTAAAGTAAAACTTTCTCACATCCCTGCTCATCCCCCCCACCAGCTTACATTAATAAGTCACATAGGTGAGGGTATTAAAGGGAAGATGCGTATCGTTGTGGACATTAAACAATGTGGCCAAGCGGAGAACAGAAAAATTGCTTACTCACCTGTAACCGTAGTGCTAGGAGTGGTATATGGTCCAGGGCCTCATGAAGGCATCCTGAACGGTGGAGGGTGGTGGGCATAAATCAGCTTCAGTCTGGTGTTCTCCCAGGGAGGGGAGGACATGACAGAGACATGAGTGGAAGCTGGGAAGGGTCAGGAAGGACGTGAGAAAGCTTTCATTTTACAGAGAGAGTGGCTGAGCCATGGAATATACTGCTGGCACAGGTTGTAGGTGCCAAAACCATTACTGGTTTCAAGCACGGCTAGGACAGAGTGAAGGGCTTTATAGTTACTTGGTGGGGAAGGGATAGTGGTACGGAAGGGGGCAAAACAAATAAATCTGGATAGCAGGTTTTGGGGTCGGATAGGGAGTAACAGGGCAGACTGGATGGACTGATGGTCTTTTTTTTCTGCCAACACTATCTATGTTTCTATGATACTGGCACAGACTCGAGGAACGTCTTGCAGACCTCAAGATGTACTTGTGGGAAGACTACAGGGAGAAGGGGGAGATGATAGAAAATGAAAATTACATACCTACCATAATTCTTGATCTTCTCCATTCACTACTGCTGGGTGTAAGCCGGAGGCGGCGCACCTTGCAGAGCTTTTTTTTGGGTAGTCTGCACCACCGTTCGAGCGACGCACTGCATGTTGTATGAGGTTGGCCGTTAGGTGCTGCAGAACTCTCGTTCACTTTCCTTGTTCTGCCAGAGAGGATGAAAGGGGATAGAGAATCCAAAGATGAGGCAAGAGAACAGAGGGATAGGAAAAGGAAATTATATAAACTGAAAAGGAATAGCTCGTCTCAGAGGGAGTAAGATTTTCCTAACTGGCCTTAAGATCCCAGCCGGGGAATAAATATATATATATATATATATATATATATATACATATATACACACATCTATATATAGAAGGAAGACTCTCGCTTGCTAAGCCAGAACATCATTGGCTTGTTTTCAGCCTGAAGCAAACTTGAGAGATATGAAGACATGAAGACACAGGTGCAAGGATCTCGTCAGCTTCAGGGACCACTGGATATAGGTTCAGAAAGGAAAATTTGAAATGGTCTTGAATAATATAAAGCATGGCGGAGACTGACCCTCCCCTTTCCCCACCTCTAAACCCATATTCGTGATGAAAGTCTTGGAGCATGGCCCTCTCTAGCTTACCACCCAAGGGCTTAGCCAAGGGGGCGGGGCCGGCAAAAATCCTTAAACAGGAAAGGACTCTGTCCAGAATGACCCCTATAAGTAAGGGGACAGCGAGAAAGAAAAAGGGGGAGGGAAGTCCCTATGGCTCCTCCCACGAGATGCACTGACAAAGTCCCCACCCTAAAACAAGATGAAAACGTACCCGTACCAGCAGGTCCGTGCCAAGTCATGGAAGAACCCCATTGAGAATCCCAGGGAGTTCCCTCCAAGGCTAGGGTCTTCTACTCACTGCCCTCCTAGGTTGAGCTCTCTGTGACTTTTAGAGAAGGAAACAGAGGGCCCTGAGTTACCAGGGGGACTCAGCCCCCAGTTGGCCTCGAAGAGTGGGAGGGCGAGCAGGGTGGAGGCAGCGCCCAGGAGCTGAGGCCCAAGAGGGGAAGGTGGCCAGGAATCAGTAATGAATGGTGAAAATACAAGAGAAGATCAAGTTTTACGGTAGGTACATCATTTTCTTATCTTCCCTTGTCAGTCTTCACCATTCAATACTGCTGGGTGAGTACCAAGCCCCTCGGAGCGGACCTGGCACTGTCCTAAGGGAATAGATTCCCTCAGCCTCCTGTGGGAGAGACACAGGAGGGAGAGACCCGTGTAGCCATACTAGACCAACACGGCCTACGGCTGGTCAGGTCAAGGAGGTGTCCGGCTTGGGGGGGGGAGAGAGACAGAAGACGCCTCTGTAAACTCCTCCTCCTCGCCCTGTGGGAGAAAAGGCGGGTCCTCCAGAAGGCGGAGGAAATCACCCTACGCCGGGTAATGGGTGACAATCTAGACAGGCAAAGCCATGCTGTCCGCCTGATGCAGACCGCTGTCCCTGCCAATCTGGAAGCCACCTCACTGGCATCATACGACGCCCCTTGCTTGGTGCCTTGCAAGCTCCAGACCTTGTGCAGAGGGCAATGGCTTGCCTAAATTCCTCAGAATCAGGCAATGATGCTAACACCTGTGCCAGCATCGACCACACGTGCCTGTTGTAGGCAGCGTGGTGAGCCTAATATGAGCCGATGCAGAGCAGCAGACGAGCTAATGAGAAAACTCTTCTTCCCCACCGTTCAAACTCAGCAGAATCCAGATCTGGTGGTTGGTCGTGTGCCGGGTGTTGAAGCCTGGAAGGAGTATCTAAAGCCGGCAGCCCTGAAAGTAGGTGATGCAGAGAACCAAGAGACTCCTGGGGAGTGCAATACCTCCTCCTGCAGTCCGCTGGTGCCGAGGCAGCTGGTGACTGCCAGATGCAGACTGGCTCTTCTTGGAAGGGAATAGGCCAGGAAGGTACCAACAGGTGGTATGCACTAAATTCACTCAAAAAGGAGTGTGTCTCCTGCTCGGTATTGCGTCTTACCGCAAGGGAACTGTGGAGCTCCTGAACTAACCTTGAGAGGAATTGCTGATATTCAGTGAAATCAGCGTTGGAGGAAAGGTGTACAGAATGTTCCTCTTCCTCAGACGAGGAAGCCAAGGAAGTACAGGAACTTGGGTGCTCAGAGTCCTCCTGCGGTGGTGGAGACAGGTGAAAGTCCTGCTCGTCCATGGCTCTAACATCCCTGGGGAAGGCCACCGCAGTGTCCCTGAATATCTTCCAGATTAATGGTCCGGGAAAGAGCACCTAACCAAATGTGCTTGGCCTCTGCGACCTCACAGTAGATCCTCCCACATGGGGGGATCTGGGGGTTGATCCTGTTAGCATACACTGCAAATGTGAAAACAAATCCTGGCTGAGCTCTGAGGGGGAATCTCCCCTGTGGTGCGACCGGGGTTGCATGGATCCAGAAGGGCAACCCCCAGCGCCACCCACTAAGGGCACCTCTTAAGTCTCAGAGGAGGAGAAGCAGGGCTTAGCACTGTGACTCCTCCCCACCCCTTGCAGGGCTGTGGAAGAGGGCCCCCATGCTTCACCCCGGCCTCTAAACCCCTCGAACTCCGAGGCCACCCTCTTCCTCGAACCCAGTGCTAAGGGGTCCCCTGATCCCGCAGGCCCACCGAGAAAGGCCACAGAAAAGGGGGTCCATGTCCCAACCGTGGTAGCCATGGTAGCACCAGAGATGTCAGCCGTCCCGGCCCCCGAGTTAGAGACCATCACCCCAAGCAGCCCGGAAACGCTATTCGCCATGGGGCCACCGACACCGTGGTCGATGTGGGGACCTGCAGAGACCGTGGAATCCAGAGTGCCTGGGAGATTATTGGGGTGCCTGGTGCCGAAGAGTTGGGACGCCAGTCCAGATCAGCCAGCGAATCATCCCCCCTCTGAAGAGGAGACCACCACACATATCATCACACCAGCAACCCTGGGAGCTCCCCTACCAACGGCACCATGGGACACGACACTGCTGATGGCACCGCCCCGATCACTGGCACCATGAGTGACGCCAGAATCCAAGACGGCACCAAGGGTCTGCCGGTGCCAGGCCCAGCACCTGTGGGCCACAACATCGGGGGAGCCTGCACCTCCGAGGAGGTGACTGCCGTGGCGGTGCTCCTGACCCGGCTTAGCAGGAAACCGAGCCATTCCTCCAGCACTGCATAAGAAACCACCTCTACCGCAAGGCTAGACTCAGAAGAGGAGGTTTCCTCCTCACCAGGCTGTATACACCTGGGAGGCGACCTGGAAGCAGGGTCAAGTCTTCTTGCCATGGCATCCCTAGAACAGCGCTGTCCTTCAAGGTCAGTGGGGCCCTGCCGACTTTAAACGTGCAGATCTCAAGAACATGGCAGTCCATGGAGAAACAGGCATTGCAATTATCCATATCGTGGTTGGGACCCAGGCAACGAAGGCAGACGTCATGCCGGTCCATTACGGAATAATGCTGGCCACAGAGGCACCGAAGCATGGAGGCATGGCCCACTTTGGATTTCTTCCTAGCCCCCAAACCAGAGAGGACGCCGAAAACAATTAACCAAAAACTACAGAAAATAGACCCAGCATCGTCGGTAAGAGAATAAAAGGAACGAGATTACCGGGGATCAGCGGCATCTGGTGGACTCTCAGAACCAGGACGGAGGAAAACGAACTTGCAGCAGGAACACAGCGTCGAAATTCAGGAAAAGCCTAGTGACGCAGAAATATTCTGGAGACTCGTGCAGCAGGTGCACCTCGACGGTGGGAAAAAATAGAACTGGGGTGGAGGAGGGTCTGGCACCAAACGACCAACCCTCGTGCACCATGTAGTGTGTTGGCCTCGAGGGCGGTGCCGTTGGTGTGCTGTCTCCTCTACCCACCCCCCAAAAAAAAAGCTCCTGTGCAGGTGCGTGATAATGAATGGTGAAGACTGACAGGGGAAGATCAAACATGTTTCTGAAGGGTATAAACAAGGTGGATAACAGGGACCTGTCCACCCGAAACAAACCGCAGTAAGATGACAGCATGACTGAAACTGGGGGGGGCTACATGTTCAGGAGGGATGCCACAGACTTCTCCAGTGAGGGTCGGGAACAAGTGGAATAAGTTGCCCAGGAGAGCAGGGATGATCAACAGGCTCAAGGCTAGGTGGGACAGATTTAGGGGATTAGCAAGGCTGAAGGGGTAGCAACCAAGCAGGACAACTAGTCCTGTATAGGTGCTTGGCCTGTGGGACATCACGTATATAAGAACTAGTTCACAGGTCAGACTGGCTGGACTACAAAACGACTTATGCTGTCACATCTATCTTTCTAATATTTACATTCCTGTTGAGCTGTGTTCACCTTATGGCAGTAGACAAATTTGGGGGTAATGAAGGGACAGAATTTGAATTTTGGTATTTCACATTAAACACCAAATTAATGTTAAGCCCTGAACTCTCTGCTAGAGTGCTTGAAACAAAGATCTGATAGAAGTCTGAGCCTCCCCTAAAATGGTTGCCAAGGCAAAACTGAATTAAATGGGAATAATAATAATAATAATAAAAAAAAAAGACGTATATGCAGCGCAGCCATTACACCAACTGCCAGGCACCCCTTCAATAATCATTTCCCACATTTATTAGGGCTGGGTTCTCTCCCGAGAGCCAACTGATGCGCTAGCCAGATTCTGAACATTTGTTTTTGACATTTCTTTGAAGGTTCAGGTGATGGGCTGTCTACCATTTCTGACTGCCAAACTGTGGGTTTGCAGTGTTAAATGCAGCTTTCAAGGCTAAGCGTCCCATCATTAACACTGAATAATCCACGTTCTAACTGCATTACTGGATGTAGACCACTCTGCCGACACCCATGACTAAAGAATGTGCAGTGTTTTGGGAACTTATTTTTACATGTAATGGTGTGTGTGTGTGTATAAATATAACATGTAGACATTCTTGCACCTTTTAAAAACAGCACATTCAAAACCCAAATAACTCTTGTCTTTTCGAATATTACGGGTTTTAGCGAGTCTCTGAGCTGACATGCCACAGCACTAACAAAATCCTGGCTTGGTTTCTCCATCTCTCCTCCCCGGAACAAGAATTCTCCTTTCCATGGCTATGGACAGCCACTCTCTAGTTCTTCACCGCAGCCTCTTGCACTCAACGACCTCACTTTGCAGCACATTCCCTGCAATCGGCCATGGGAGCCTGACCCCTTGCAACTTCTTGCCCCGGTGCCGGCTGATCTGTCCTTTCTTTTGTAATGGAGCCGCAACATACACTGCACACGACTTCACGGATCGGTACTGGACATATGGCACGACCACTGATCAACATTATAACTGCACCTCATTTTCAAAGAAATGTTTTCCACACGTTTCTTCCGCATCTTCGAAAGAGAGCCTTTGAATCTGCAATGTTGAAAAGGAAAAAAAAATGTTCATACATGGTCAGGTATTTGTTCATACACACGGTCAGATTTTCTCTTTGTTGATGTACCAACAGTAGCACGCTGCACTAACATTCAGGGGTCCAGAGTTTGTAAGCATATCTGGGACACTAACACCCAGGCAGCGAAAGCTGAGAAAGCACTGCTGCTGGTAGTATGGCCCAGCCTGGGGAAGGTGGCACCATGATCCACTAACCCCCGCGATGGGCTATACTGAGCTGAGGGTAATTATACTGGATGACCTAAAGGTGGCTAGGCAGTTGGGAGGGCTACTGGGATGATGGAGTGCATAGAGAGGGGGGTATCATCAGCAGACAGAGGGAGGTGGTGGTGGTGTTGTCTCTGTATAGATCGCTGGAAAGACTCTATCTAGAGTACTGTGTCCAGTTCTGGAGACATCTCCGGAAGGGCATAGCATGGAGGCAGTTGAGAGGAGGGCAACTAGAATGGTGCTGGGTCTGCATCGAAAGCCTTATGAGGAGAGACTAAAAGAACCTCAATATGCACACCCTGGAACAGAGGAGGGAGGGAGGATATGACAGTGACCTTTAAATACCTCACAGGGTAAGTAATGTACAGGAGGGAAGTGTTTAGAAGAAATGATGCTCAAGAACCAAGGGGACATTAAACTGGAGGAGTTCAGGAGGGATGTAAGGAAGTACTTCTTCACAGAAAGAGTGGTGGATTCCTGGAACACCCTTCCAGTGGAGGTGGTGGTGGCAAAAACAATGGTGGGGTTTAAGAATAGCACAAGGGAATCATAATGTAAAGGAAGGGGGAGAAACAGCTGAAGATCGGGCATGGTCTCGGGTAATAGTGTAGGGAGGGAGGAATGGGCAGACTGGATAGACCAAACGGTCCTTATCTGCCGTCAAATTCTAGGTTTCCTTTTGTCCCCCCACCTTTTAAAAACCACAGTGGTGTCTTCCAGCTCTTGCCCTTCCCCACCATCCTAGTGCAGAGACCTGTGACTTCCGGTATTCCCCTTTTTATTTCCCCAGGTACTCCGTCTAGCCATCACATCCTGCAACTTCTCCCCAGCATTTCTCTAAATGTGCTCTTAAGTCCAGAAACTTAGTCCTGGAGTGGACACTATACATCTGTAGTTTAACCCTGATCCACACTGTTCTGTGTTCACTGAACCCCAATGCTTCCCCTCCTCCAACCTCACCTAGACTGTCCCAATTAGGACCAGATCCAGAATCGTCCCCTCCTTAGTGGGGTCCATAACTCACAGCTCAGAAATACCTCCTACAGCTGTTCCACCAGTGACTGGCTCCTTGCGCTTACCGCTCCCTGGATGCCCCAGTCCTCATCAGGTAAACTGAAATACCTTAAAATCAGCCCCATCCCCAGTTCTGCCATCCTGCTGATCTCCTCCCATAGTCTGTTGCTGGTGTTTTCCTTCCATGTTGGAGGTCTATATACCACTCTAACCCTAACCATCCCCCTACCCTGCAATCACCTGAGCCCATAATGTGTCTGCCCCCCTTGTCTTCACCTTATGACCTGCATTTCTGAGGCTAAGATACTTTCCTTAATGTACAAGGTCACTCCTCCCCCGGCCCTTCCTGTAAATGCCACTCATGATTGTGCTGACCACATCTCTGTCACAGCCACTGGTCTAATTATGCCTCTGCCATCACTGCCTGGAGGTTGTTGGTCTCGTTACCCAGACTCTGGGCATTAACATACATCACTTCATACCTGCTGCTTCCTCTAGGATGTCTTGAAACCTTTACCTGTGTGCCTTGATTTTTCTGCTACTATATGTCCTCTTGCCCTACTAGCTTCACCTAACACCCCCCACCCCCAAGACTTGGTCCCCCTTTGTGTCTATTTTTCCTAATTTTCTAATTTCTTTTTTCTTTCCTAATTTCCCTGCTATATCTACCCTTTCCTCCCTCCCCAGTGTCCTCGCCCCACTTGCCTGTACTAATGCTGAGGAAGGCTCTCCTGGCCCCTACTCAGCTGTGCGGATGCACTGTCCAACAGTGCTGCCTCCCCCCACCTAATTTTTTTTCTTTTTTTAACCACGCTTTTTGTCCCTTGTGCTTTCTTTGGGCTTCTGACCCAGCAACCTCCCAGCTCCATCTGCTGCCCCCACCTTCATGAGAATCCACATGGTGGGGTGCCTAAGAGTACTAGCAGGGAGAACACCTTTTTTTGTGTTTTTTTTTTTTTTTCCTTCCTGCCCTGATGCCAGGCACAGCACGCACACACATAGTGATGCCCTGCAGAGGAATCGCGCTCCCTCAGTGCAGCAGTCACTGCGGTGGCGGAACCTGAAGTGCCTCCCTCCCCAGTTGGGAGCTCTGCCACAGGGCAACACCACCCTAGCCCCCCCCCTTGACTCCCAGAGTCCATTTCTGAACCAGGGTTGCCGGTGCAGAAGTGCATGGTACTTCCGCTGGGCCAGCAGGAGGGTGCCCTCGCCTAGTTTAAATTCTTCTCTAGGTGTTGTACAAACCTGTGCCATGCCTTGTCAAAAATTACAAAGCAATTAAACAGCTCCATGTAACCCACCCGGAAATCGTCCATCACAGCTCAGTTCGCCCTTCTTGTTCAAACATACATAAATAAATAAAACAAGTCCCATGTAACCTCACCCCTCAAGGACGTACCCAGAAATGAGCTGCAACAGTACAGTGTGTCTTTCCTGGTCAGAATTACAAACAAATAATTAACTAAATAAATACAACAGTTCCATTTACCCATCACCCAGAGATGCACCTTCCCTGGTCAAAAATGACATATACAATAATGCACGGGGCAGCGTGCATAACGAGAATTATATACACACCCGAGATGTGTGATGCTACATAAACCCCGACAGCAAAGCAAGCTTGAGGAGTTTATTCAAGCATCACACACCAAAGGTGTGAATAAAATTTGAGTGATCACACTACTCTCCGTTTTATTTTCTATAATCTCTGGCCAACAAATTTTTCCTCACACTTTGTAGCTCTGTTTTCTTCCACCCCCACCTCAGAATACGTGCAATGCACTGAAAGAGCAACTCTCATGGTATGTGGCAGGAGGCAGGCAACCCATATCGTGAAGTTGCCTGCCCTGGGAGCTATTTCATCCAGTATTTGTTTTATTTTCTGCAATAAAATAAAAAAAAAAAAGTTACAGCCTCAGTAAACCCGACTTGTAACTTCCTGGTACAAGCCGAGTGGGTGGCAAGCGCTGCAGTCCCGCCCTAAAAGCTGCAGTTTGATGAAGTCTGGAACAGAGCTGCAGGCGCTCTATGGATACTGTTATAGGATCAGGGAGGGGGCACTGCCTAAATGTACTTCAGTTATCTTTGCTGGCAGGTATACGTGTACGGGGCTAATATATACCATACAACTCTGCTGCTTTAATTGCAGAAAAAACCAAAACAAATACTGGATGAAACAGCTCCCAGGGCAGGCAACTTCGCGATATGGGTTGCCTGTCTGGATCATGGTAGTTGCTCTTGAAGGGAGTCACAGTCAGGAAACTAATTACAAAAACTGAGATCTAAACTAGTCTCTTTTCCCCCGCCCCATTTTGCAATCAGCGGTACTTGCTTTTACATTTTGCAGTTTACTATGCACTTTCAGCTCTGCCTTAGCTCAGCTGCCTGGTCTCACTGCAGTCCAGCCAGCATTTCCTATTCTGCCTGACGTCACCGACTCTCAAGTCTCTCCAAGACCACCAGACTGAACCGTGCTGCCAATACTTTTTTTTTTTTTTTTAAATGTCTCGCAACTAAAACCTGGATTATCAGTTTCCTTTTTTTTGACAATGCACCTGTAAGCTCTTTTGTTTTCCCAGAGTTAGATTTACTGCCAGAGTCTGTGAACAATAAAGTGCTAGTAGCTGTTGGACCAACCAGTTCTTCTTCAGAAGCTAATGGCAGTTGTTTAGAAAATACAATACTTATAACAGCTAGATCATGCAGAAAAAAACAGAAAAAAATCCCCATTGGTTTAAAATACTCATTTAAAAAATACAGAACATGATGTCGGAGAAGTTTAACAGTACCATACTGCCTTCGGCCAGGAGGGTCCCCGGGTCAAAGGTGCTTGGTGGAACACACATACAAAGAATCCTATTGCATATAAATTTAATTGACATAAGACAACACTGCTGACGCAGATGACTCTTAAATCAAGCTACGAGTGTCAGTTTGTGCAAGGATGTGATTACTGAAAGGCAACCCCCACCCAGATTAAAGACAAACTAAGATTGTTTTAGGGCTCCAAGAAGTTTCAATGCCTGCATTATAGACAAGAATTTACCAGTAAAGTTGTCTTAAAAACATCAGTGCACACTGTATGACGTGTAAAACCTAGCTGGACCGGTCACCCAGCTGTACTCTCAAGCTAGATATAAAGGCCCAAGAAATTTCAAAAACCTCTAGTGACAGGACTGTATAAATGGTAATTTAAATATAAACTGACAATATTAGTGTCAAACAAAAAACTCTAGTCGAGGAACCTCAAGGAATTAAGACCATGTAGCCTGATATGTACTGATGTCAATATACACTGAGAATGTAACAACTTGATGTACCATAAGTGTCTAAGGAATCTGAAAGAGAGATAAAAATGTAATTTCTCTCCTCCTTTCATATAAACAATACACCCTACCCGACCCCCCCCATCACTAATGTGTGTGTGGGGGATACCTAGCTTTAAGGAGATGTTCTCTCTCTCTCACACACACACACACACTCTCCTAGTGAACCTTTATTCACATCAGTCACTGCAATTGTTCCCCAAAGGAATTCAGCTCGTCATGAAATCCTAAGTAAAAGGGCTCATGTCTCCTAATACCTACAGAGCAAAAATGTGACACTATTTAACCGTACTATCATCTGCATAGTAACATTTCCAAGGATTCTGGATAGAACTACCATGAAATAAATCTGCCACCCTCCCCAGGATAAGGTAACTAGAAGTAAATATAAAGTATGTGTGTAAGACCTGAGGTCTAACATACCTTCATATCCACAAATTACTACAATATTAGCCTAATGTAAAAAGATCTGTCCAGGACCCCCATGCAAATGAGATCACGCACCCCAATATGTACAGTTAAAAAAAAATTTATATGTGACAGTATATGATAACACTCCTGTATGTACAGTAACAGGCTAGGTAATCTGAATATGGTGCAATGGAATCGATCCCACCCCGGGCAAAGATAAAAAGTAAGGAGGAATTAATATTCATTAGGGATGAACACATCAGGTCAACCACTGTATAAACCCCTACCCTTACACACATACTTTATATTTACTTCTAGTTACCTTATCCTGGGGAGGGTGGCAGATTTATTTCATTTATTTATTTATTTTATTTAGTTTTTGTTGACTGGGTAAGTGCACTAGACTAATCCTGCCTATTTTCAGGCACGACCCAGGGGAGGGGGATACAGATCAATGCCAACTGACCTTGAACCAGATTAAGCTGTTGGTGGTATTTTAGTGAATGAGGGAAATTTGGCCAGGACACGGGAAAATGCCCCTACTCTTTCGATAAGTGCCATGGGATCTTAACATCCACCTGAACTACCACCAATCCAGGCAGATGGGACTTGGGTTTAACGTCTCATCCGAAAGACAGCACCTCAGAAGTGCAGCACCCCTCTCATGCTTCACTACAGTGTCAGTACTGGGATATTAACCCAAGTGCCAGATGTGGGAACTGAACCCACAGCCCTCTGATCTCCCAGCCTCAGAGGTGAGTGTGCTACCTACTGAGCCACTGACACTATAAACTATTCATGGTAGTTCTATCCAGAATCCTTGGAAATGTTACTATGCAGATAGTAGTACGGTTAAATAGTGTCACTTTTTGCTCTGTAGGTATTAGAAGACATGCCCTTTTACTTAGGATTTCATGACAAGTTGAATTCCTTTGGGGAACAATTGCAGTGACTGATGTGAAGAAAGGTTCATTAGGAGAGAGTGTGTGTGTGTGTGTGTGTGTGTGAGAGAGAGAGACAGACAGAGAGAGAGCGAGCATCTCCTTAAAGCTAGGTATCCCCCCCCCCCCACATTATGGTGATCGGGGTGGGGTGGGGTAGGGTGTATTGTTTGTGTGAAGAGGAGGAGAGAAATTACATTTTTATCTCTTTTTCAGATTCTTTAGAAACTTGTGGTACATCAAGTTGTTACATTCTCAGTGTATATTGACATCAGTACATATCAGGCTACATGGTCTTAACTCCTTGATTTTCCTCGACTAGAGTTTTTTGTTTGACACTAATATTGTCAATTTATATTTAAATTACCATTTATACAGTCCTGTCACTACACTAGATGTTTTTGAAATTTCTTGGGCCTTATATCTAGCTTGAGAGTACAGCTGGGTGACAGGTCCAGCTAGGTTTTACACATCACACAGTGTGCACTGATGTTTTTAAGACAACTTTACTGGTAAATTCTTGTCTATAATGCAGGCATTGAAACTTTTTGGAGCCCTAAAACAATCTTAGTTTGTCTTTAATCTGGGTGGGGGTTGCCTTTCAGTAATCATATCCTTAAACAAAGTGTGACACTCATAACTTGATTTAAGAGTCATCTGCTTCAGCAGTGTTACCTTTTGTCAATTAAATTTATATGCAGTAGGATTCTTTGTATGTGTGTTCCATCAAGCACCTTTGACCCGGGACTCTCCTGGCTGAAGGCAGTATGGTACTGTTAAACTTCTCCGACATCATGTTCTGTATTTTTTAAATGAGTATTTTAAACCAATGGGGATTTTTTTCTGGTTTTTTCTGCATGATCTAGCTGTTATAAGTATTGTATTTTCTAAACAACTGCCATTAGCTTCTGAAGGAGGACTGGTTGGTCCGAAAGCTAGAGCACTTTGTTCTTGTTGTTACATCTATGTTGGTCCATTAAAAAGTATCAAATCATTTGCTTCTGGATCTATTCTTGCAAGGACCAATACGGCAACTACTAAATCTAGATTTCAACAATAAAGAGGTCAGCTATTCTTCAAATTTAAGTTTTTGTATTTAGCTCCCTCACTGAAGCTTGTTTTTAATCTGTTTATGGTGATGGCCAGTAATGACACAAAAAAAGAAGGCTAACATTGTGCTCTGAACGAGACTGTCTTGAGTGCAGCTGCTTCTGATGTGGTGAAGGCTTTTCTTAATCTCAGGGTCTGTGTGGCACATACATCCTCTTGCCAAGAGGGCAAATAAAGTACGTGTGTTTGGGGGGAGGATAGGGGTTTATACAGTGGTTGTCCTGATGTGTTCATCCCTACATTTTCTCTCCTTGTCAAGGGTTAAACAGTAGGAGGCAGTATAGTGCAGTGGTTTAAGGCCCTGAGCTGCAAACCTGGAGATCTGGGTTTGAATCCCACAGCCCCCACTTGCATACTGTGTGACCCTGAGCAAGTCACTTAACTTCCTTGTGCTCCCAGGTTGCACCTGTAAACAAGCTTCAGCCTAGTGTCTCTCTCCTGGTTAAAAAAAAAAATACAAAGTTGTTCTCACAATGCACCTCTGTCTCTGGTTCAGAATCGGTATCTGAGGCTGGCAAACTTTCCTGAGTGAGTTGAGGACCAGAAGTTTTTTCTGTTCTGCAGTTTCTGGAAGGCATTAAAATGTCTCCTCCTCAGCCGTTTCAGTTTCTTCATTTTCTTCACCTGCAAGAGAAAGAAAACTCAATCAGATCAGCAAAGAGCCACACAGCAAGGGGGAGATGATGTACCTCATTAAAGCAAATCATATAGGGAGATTTACAGTTATTTTACAGATAAAAGACATTCATTTAAAACTTGTCAGATCTAAGCAATATGGATTAATGGACCAATTTAAATAATCCTTTCTTGGACCAGCTGGAGTATTTTAATGCCTGATGCAAAGCTACTCACTAACAGATTGTATAGGGGTTTATTTTACTTTTTGAAGCAGTAGTTCTTTGTTAGTCGGCAAAAATTTAATATGTATATATATATATATATATATATATATCTATTTTTTTTAAATGTATTTCTGACATCCTTAGATTCATTCTCAGTGCATTCGTCTTTTTCTTTCTTATGTACTGTGTTTCGTCCTACACCCCTGGCCGGCCCTTATTCCTGCCAACCCTCCCAGCCCCATCATCTGGCCTCTGCCAGAGTCCCCCACGGCTTGCCCTCCATGGCAGGGTGATGGGGAGTCCCTCACCCCACTGAACAACGGATCCAGATCTGGGAGGTGCCTGGGACACTAGTGCGGAGCCTGTGGAGGTCGGCGATCGTTCTGCCTGTCAGAGTGCTTTTTTCTGTCTTCTTGTTTCTCTTTGTTGTGCCATTCTGCCCCTCCCCATAGGGACACCAGAGTTTAGAACTATGTCCCTGACATGACCGTGTGTCGGCACACTCATGCGATGTGCAGCGTGGCGCATCCTTCCCACCATATCACCTGCACATCTGAAGATGGCAGTGCAGCAGCGGGATGCGCCCCCCTCCCATGGAGGACAGTGTCATCTGGGATGCTCCATCCTCCTCCTCCTCCTTCTTCTCAGCCGGCCCCAAAGATCCAGACTCGTACATGAACCCGGAACACCAGCATCACGAGTGGTAGCGCTACCGCTGCGCCGACAGGCCGACTAGCCTCAGTGCATTGTTAATTTATGATATTTTCAAAACAGCTTTTGTAATTAATGATTCTAGTAATTATAGATGGTCATCACTCGCAATTTTTAGCAATCTCTTCCACTGATCGGCCCTGTGGTGTGGAGGGTTGAGGCGCCGGACCTGGACCATGGTCGTTTGGGGCCAGCTGGGGGAGAGAGAGGGAGGACTGACTGTCCCAAAGACAGCTCCACTCCATCAAGGGAGGGGTTCCTGACTCCCGACACTTGAATCATCTGACGTAGGCAGAGAAGTAGCGCAGGTGGAAGCAGCACACTTTTTTGGGGTCCACTGATGCAGCATGCAGGTACACCAATGTGCATGACCACATCACATGCCGACTACTTGGGAAGAAAACCAGGAGGAAAATGTCCCGACTCACTCAGCATCCCTCGCAGATGCTGCATGACCCTAATTATCAAAACAAAACAAAACAAAAAAATCTTCCACTGAGGTTACCTGATGAGTGCACAAACTAGATTCCCACCGTGTGTGTCTTAGGCTGGTGCTACAACATGTTTCTGATGATAAACAGCACAGCAATGCTGCAGCACCTCCATATCCAAGCAACGCCTATCCCACACTGCTTCCTACCTCTCCAAGTTCTGGTTTCCCTCCCTCCTTGTCTGACCTGGTCCCTCCACACACACACATATTCCCATCACTCTTTGGGCTCTCTTTGAGGCACAGATGCAGTTCCAAGACCTCAGGACCCACTGGATTGCTCACTCTTCTGCAGCAGCGTTCTCAGCTCCACAGGATGCTCCCTCTCCCGGTTCTACCCTCATAATGCACCGGCTGTTGTGCACCCCGTCATTAGGGCGCCAATCCAGCAAGTCGATCGCGTTTCATGTGGTGGGCTGCGCTCCCCTTGTGGATTTTGAAGTGATCCTTTAATTTGTAAAGGGCAGAGCCTGGATTCTATGTCCAGTAAACCAACATGGCATACACCTGCAAGGTTTCAGGCTCCATCAGCAGAACAGTTGGTTTCTGGCGGATCAGCAGAAACATTTTAACAGACAGCGCCCAGCCTGACTCCTGGGTATGTTCCCTCTAATAATGGCTTTCCCGTGGCCTTAAACGCAAGATGGGACTCTTACAAGTTCATAAAAAAACCAAAAAATTAGCAGGCTTTCTGAAATGTGTTAACTGAATTTTTACCCCACAAATTGGTACTTTTTCAAATCTACTTGCTGTTCTACCGTGGAATATTTGTACATTTGCTACAACTGCAATTTGTTTACTTTCTATTTATTCTATATTGTCCAGCCATCTTCCTGTTCCTATATGATCGCTTTCTAATTTAAATACTCCCTCCGCCAAGACTATGGTCTTTTTCCCTCATCAGGGTTTGAACCCCATTCCTTACCTGGGTGGAGGGGAGGTGCAGCTGATGAAGAGGCATCACTCGGTGGGTGGGGTCATGGCCAGCTACTAGCTTGTAGCACTACTTTTGCAGAGCTCTGTACGCTGTAGCTGTTTACGTTAATTTTGGCAGTTAAATGTTCCTTTTTCCCCGGATACATATAGTTTGTTGGGCAGCTGAAATGCTACGGAGGTGAACGATACAACTTTGACATTTTTCGGACCAGCACAATCAGTTATGGGTAGGGGAAATAAACTGGGAGCAGGACGAGACAGAACCCGCTCCAAAGACCTGAAGCCAGGCACAAGTAAAGACTCCAGCCAGGGAGTTGAAGCCGACGCTACGCCACACCCTTCGAACGTCGCATTGCTGAAGGCCATCCAGAGATTGGACTAGAAGAAAAAATTACTCACCATAGTAATCTTGTTTCTTCCTAGGGAATCTTACTGTATTCTGACTTGGGCAGTATGGTCTCACCATAGGACTTTCCCGGAGCCGAAATGGTTAATAGAACCTATGCAAATGATGGCATGCTAGGCTCAAGCTTGGTTTTCAAACCACTGTCCCTGGTAAATAGTTCTAAACCATCAGATTCTTATGAAGCATGCACTAAGCAATATCCAGCTAATATAAACACTAATGGCAACCCTCCCTAATAAAGAGTTAAATATGTGTACTAAAGGAATTTCTCCGTTTATGAAAACATCTACCAAAGTGGCATCACTAAGACACAGGTCACAGATGCCCAAAATTAAGAACATAGATTATATATATACACATATACACACACACTCCGGGTCTGCAACATCTCTACTACAGCTGGAGTGCAGTGACCATAGGTGTCTAGTAGGGGAGGAAGGGAAGGAGCTCAGAATACAGTACAATTCCCTTGGAAGAAACAAGATTACTATGGTGAGTAATATTTTCTTCAAACCCCAAGAAATCTTACTGTATTCTGACTTGTGCAGATTATCCATGCAGTGCCTTTGGAGGTGGGCCTCTAACCTATTTAGGAAACAGGTGCCAAACCTGGCATCTCCTCTGGCCTGGATGTTCAAGCAATAATGCTTGGTGAATGAGTGGACCATCTTCCAAGTGGCAGCTTTGCAGATGTCCACTAGGGAGATATCTCTAGCAGCTGTTAGCACATTTGTTCCCATATCGCCATATGGCATCAGAACCATCTATTGCTAGATCTGAATTAAAATGGCCACCAGGAGCAAATGAGCTAGAGAAGCTGGTGTACCCCTGGTTGAATGGGTGCCTGATTACCCACCTTGCTGTAGCAAAACTGCATGAAGGCTACAATCCATCGTGCAATGGATAGTTCTGTGGCAGGTTTTCCTTTCCCCCACATCTCCATAAGTGAGGAAAAACTGAGTTTGATCCTGCCTGTGACTTTCTGTGTGGTCAAGGTAGTACCTGATTGCCCTTTTCACATCCAGGCTGTGCAGCCTGCGCTCACCTGAGGTGGAATGGTCTGTGAAAAAGACTGATAAAGTAATAGACTGGTTGAGGTGGAACTCGGATACCACCTTGGGCAAACATTTTCTGTTAGTCCTCAGGACAGCAATGTAACCGGGTTCTGTGAACAGTGCCTGGAGTTCACTGATCTTTCTAGCAGAAGTAATGGCTACCAGGAATACTGTTTTCCAAGTCACATATTTGAGGTCTGCATAAGACATGGGCTCAAAAAGGGGGCTGCATAAGCTGGCAATACAAATGTTCAGATCCCACACTGCAGCAGGCTCCTTGCTTTGAAGCCAAAGAAGATGCCTTACCCACAGATAAGTAAGCTGAAACAGCTCCCAGATGTGCACTCAGAATGGAAATCCTTAAACCAGTGGAATGCAAATGGGCAATATAGTCCAGAACTATAGAGAGACTGGCCTGGGCATGGTCTACATCCCTGTCCTGACACCAAACTGAAAATCTCTGCCACTTAGAAGCGTAGGTTTTCTTAGTAGAAGGCTTCCTAGATACTCTCAGAATAGCCATAACCCCTTCTGAGGGGTTAGGTTTTGCATACTCTTAAGTCCTCAAGAGCCATGCTTTGGGTCTGAGGGATAGCAGATTGCGATACATGATCCTGCCCTGTGAGGATGACAGCAGATTGTGCCTCCTGGGAAGACAGACTGGCTTGGCTGTTGACAGTGGTAGGATCATGCAGTACCAAGGCTGTCTGGCCCAGTCTGGAGCAATGAGAATCAGTGATGCTGGTTGAACTCTGAGTTTGTTCAACACTTTCAGTATCAGAGGAAAGGGGAGGGAATGCCTAAAGGAACCTCCCCGTCCAGTCCAGCAGAAGTGCATCCAGAGGGATTGTGCCCCTTGATGGGAGGTCTGCAGCAGTACTGTGGAAGCTGATGACTGTTTGGGGCTGCAAACAGATCCACCTATGGGGTGCCCCATCTCCTGAAGATGGTCCTCAAGACTTGTTTGTTCAGTGACCACTCGTGGTGGTTCTGGTTTATTCTGCTAAGGGCATCCACTAAGACATTGTCTTTTCCTGGGAGGTGGACAGCTGAAAGGGAAACATTCAGGCAGTATGCCAAGGCCCACATTCTCATTGCCTCTGTGCGGAGAGGAGTTGACCTTGTGCCCTCCTATTTATGTAGTAACTTTCCCTGACCGACAAATGATTGAAGACCCAGAAGAACTGCTCTGAGTTCTAGCAGGTTAATATGCAGGAGAGACTCCTGCTTTTTCCATGTGCCATTTGCAGTGCGATTCCCCAGGTGTGCTCCCCATCCTAGGAGGGATGCATCTGTCATGAGTACCAGAGGGAACCTGCCGCAGGAAAGGCACTCCTTGCCTGAGATTGCCCCTTTTCTGCCACCACTGTAGGGCTTGAAGAAAAGTGGCTGTGACTGGAATTAGCTTTGAGAGAGAATCCCTTCTCTGCAGCCAGTGCTCTCTTAAATGAAACAATGTCTCTCATCTGGAACCTGGCCCCTGACATAGTTGCTGCGGAAGCTGCCATATGGCCTAGCAATTGTAGGAAGTGCCTTGCTGGCTTGGAGACGTGAAGTCTGAAGGAACTGGCCACTTGGATAAGGTTGTCCACCCTGTCCTGAGGTAGGAAAGCCATCCCTTTTTTTTGTATCCAGTTCTGCCCCTATGAATTTGAGCAGCTGAACTGGTTCCAGAACAGACTTTTTGTAGTTCACCAAGAACCCCAGGGAGTAGAGAGTGTCGTGTGTTATTGACAGAGCCTCCCTTATTTACTGGCGTGGCTGGCCTACTATGAGCCAGTTGTCCAGGTAGGGGAACACTGACACCCCGTTGCCTTAGGTGTGCCACTACCACAGCCAGACATTTTGTGACCACCTTTGGAGCAGATGTCAGTCCGAAAGGCTTTGCCCTGAATTGGTAATGGCCTGATGGCAACCTGAACCCAAGGTACTTTCTGTGTGACCTTCTGATTGGGATATGAAAGTAGGTGTCCTTCAGATCCAGGGATGCTAGCCAGTCTCCCTGTCTTAGGGTGGGTAGTATGGTAGCCAGAGTAACCATCCTGAATTTTGGTTATGACAGATGCTTGTTTAAGTATCCGAGATCCAGAATGAGTTGCCACTCCCCTGTTTTCTTTATTGTGAGGAAGTACCTTGAATACAGGCAGTTTCCTTTCTGGTTGGAAGGGACTGGTTCTGTTGCCTTTTGCAGCAGAAGGGTTGAAACTTCCTCTTCCAACAGGGCTGTTTATGATGGGGAAGAGGATTTGAAGGCCCTTGACCTCAGCTTTGGCAGTGCATTGACGCTGAGAACAAGTTCCTGGCCCACTTGCCTGTGGTGATATTTTCACACTCCTGGAAGTAGTGGGCCAGCCTGCTCCCCCTACTGGAATTGGGGAGGCGACCCAAACAGTCCCCTCACGGTGTCTGTTTGGCTTGAGCTGCTTTCTGGATACCAGGGCTAGTGCGACCACTGCCCCTTCTGCCCCTCCTCTGAAGTATCCCCTTGGCCAATACTGGGGAAAAGCCTGAGGCTGGAAAAAAGGCCTGTAAGCAGGTCTACCTCTGCCACCCCTTGCATGATGCATCTGTGGGTTAGAAGCTCTTTTCTTTGCTGCTGCACTCTTGTATGCAGCCTTGTATTCATCCATTTTCTTCATATATGCCTCTGTTTGCTCCCCAAACAGACACACAGGGTTGCATGGAAAATCCATGGCTTTAGTCTGGGTATCTTGTGTTAGATTGGTGGTTCTAAGCCAGGCAAACCTCCTAAGCGACACAGCAGATGCCATTAGCGTCCAGTGCCATCCTGAACTGCGTCTTAGCAGCTTCAGTACCCTTTTTGCAGCTTCCTCCAGGTCAGCAGCCATGGAAGTGGGAGCTGCCTTAGCAATCTGCAGCACTGTGGACCACATATTCTTTTGGTACTTGGCTATGTAGGACATATAAGATGCCTGCCTAATAGCCAGTGAAGATCCCAAATATACTTCTTTAGCTATAGAATCCATCATCCTAGAATCTTTGTCTGAAGGGTGGGAGGCCAGAGGGATGCCAGCTTTGTCACAAGCTGCAGCCTGCACTACACCTTCATGACTGGGATGCCCAAAAAGGAATTCAGCCCCAGTCTTAGCTACCCAATACTTCTTGTACACCTTCATGTCTGAAGGGGGGGACAGAAGTGGGTGTCTGCAATACACTCAGCCTGCTTTCGCAAGGACTTATGGAGTGGCAGCAGCAACCTCTTTGATGGAGGCACATCCATCATTTCTCTATAGTCCTCTTCCTCCTCATCCTCTATGGACTCCTGGGATGGGAGGTCAAGGGACTAAGCAACCTGTTTCATGAAAGAAAAATGGGATGTAAAAAAAAATCCTCTGTTCCCTTATCAGGGGAATCTGTCTGTGGGGATCATGGGAAATATCTGGATCAATGGGATCCCAAAATCCTCATCTTCCTCTCCATACTCTTCATCCTCATATCGCTCCCCACCTTGGTCTATTAAACCTGGAGCTGGATTTGAATCGGGAGTTTGTGGTAGCGGCTGCTTGCCAACCAGAACCGAGGACTGCAGAGACTGAATTATTCTGATCGCATTAGCGATATCTTCAGCAGAAGGAACCGCAGTCTTTTTCAGTTGCGGTTTTTGATGCTTTTCTTCTTTCTTTTAACCGCAATGGCCGGTTCAGCAGCCTTGTCAGCTGTATGTTTTTTTAGATGAGGAACTATCGCCCCTTTCAGAAGGTAGCTCCTCTGGTTCAGGAAGAAGAGGAACCAGTTGCTCAGCGGCTGGGTTAGCAGCCTTCTCTGTCATCCTTTCCTTCAGTCTTTTGAAATGCCTTTCAATGGTAGACCGAGGAAAATTACTGTAGATTTCACACTCTGTCTGCAAGTGTTCAGACCCCAGACAGAATAAACAAATTAAGTGTGGATCAGCCTTTGCAAAAGGTTCCTCGCACTCAGTACAGTGCTGGAAACCTGTGGGTCCTGTTCTCTTTTTAGTTTTCTGTGACATAACTTTTTTTTTTTGTCAGTTACACGAACCGGACAACAAAATCAGGAGTTACCCCGGCTAGAATTCAAATAATAACAAACTGACTATACTGAGTCGGAACAAATTCACTTAAAACAGTAATAAAACTAAAAAGGGAGGCTGTCGGTTTCCCCTCAGTTAACGAACCGGGGAGGAAAGTGACTACTTACCATTTACTGACTAAAATCTAAACAATTGCTACCTGAAAACCAAGGACAGTAAAAAGAATACCAAATAAAATAATTTTACTGATAAATAACTGAGAAATAACATGTTTCTTCAAGTGATGGAGAGCTCTCCAGAGACGTCTTACTGAGGCAAGCGGAGTAAAGAATCTGATGGTTTAGAACTGTTTACCAGGGACAGTAGTTTGAAAACCAAGCTTGAGCCTAGCATTCCATCATTTGCATGGGCTCTATTAACCATTTCGGCTCCGGAGCAGTCCTATGGTGAGACCAAACTGCCCAAGTCAGAATATAGTAAGATTTCCTGGGGTTTGAAGAGGGAGGCTTTTAATACTCAGTGTAACGTTACGGATACAAAGCTGGGAGTGTTGGAGGGAGAAACAAAATCTGCTTCCAAATCTGCTGAGATGGCATTATCCGTGTCCACTGGTTTGATGAAGGAAAACATGGTGCTTCGCCGCAGGCTTGAAAATGTTTAGAAAATGTTTCTCATGCTACCCATGTGAGGATCTTTGGCCTCCCTGAAGGAGCGGAGGGAGACAGTCTGATAGCATTTATTGCATCTTTTTTCCGGGAAACCCTGCAGGTTGAGGACTCAGTCACTATTCTAAAATTATATTGAATCAGCCTCAGAGGTGGAAGAAGCCGCACGGTTACAAATGAGCTTCCCCCACTCAATCTAGCCGTGGTACTCAGTATTTCTCTGGACAGAGACACTATCTCGGCTGAAGCTAAAAAAGGTGCTCCTTTGGACTGGCAGAGCAATAAAATACATCTTTTCCCGGACCCAAGCTACGTGACCAGGCAGCGACAGAAACGTTTTGATGGTGTGCGTGTCCGACTGTGGCAGTTGGGGGTGCATCATACCCTCCTCATGCCTGCCACTTTATGCATTTTTTATGGGGAAACATTGTACCAGTACCAGCTGGAAAGGCTATAAAAATTATAGACCGACTGGAGAGAGTTTTGGGCCAAAGGAGAAGGCTCAGCAGGGCTCGAAATTCCCCCTTATTTGGTGTTCCGTGCACAGCAGAAAACCAGCACGGAACACCAATATTGGCCCCCTGGTAATCCGCGGTGTATACCGCTTTAAGGGAGCCAAGATTGAGCAGCCACCTTTTTTTTTTTCCCCTGTTGCGGTTTTATTTATTTTTTATTTATTTTTCTCCATTCTGCGGCTCCGGAGATAATTTGGCGCCATGTAAGATGCTCTAGCCAACTGGAATGCCACGTGTCATTCTGACCTCTCCTGACTCTCCACTCAGCTCTGCTCCGCTCCAATTTGCCCTTGCCAGAGACTGAAAATAAAAAAATACCCCCGGTCACTCGCGCCTCCGAAGAGCGTTGGTCTTGACTTCCTCGCCCACTGCTCTGGGAAATGGTATTCTGTGTGGAACACCACTTTTTGAAACAAATTTCTAGCCCTGCTCAGATTCAGAATCTGGGGACAATGAGTAATTAAGTCCCTACTTTGTTACCCAGTGTGTACTATGTATTTAAATCTCTAAGCCTCTGTATATATGGTGTACATATTTTTGTCCTCCTTATTCCTAGATACTCAGCTGTGTACTGCTTACTGTATTTTTTGTATATGTCTATGTATATTGTCCTTGTTGTTATTCGGGACCTCCTTGCAAATGAGCATGCTCAACTGAGTTTGTTCCTGCCAATAAACTTGAACCTGAAGTCTGGGACGCAGGTACCATGCTTGTACTAGATTACGGGGTGATTTCATACTCTGGTTTCCCTGAATCCTGGCCATTACCTGATATTGGATATACATAAATGTACAGATTAGCTATATTTGGGTTTGGCTATGGGCACTGGAGAAAAAGGGGGGCATGGTCAAAATGGTGCCCTTGATGGCGTACTTGTTTTATTGAGACATGGTGCCTTTCCTCCTTTTAAGAGGAGTTATTCTGGCACCTTCATATTCTGGTGCATGCTCACTCTGAGGTCCTGGACGGTTCCATACACTGTGTTCAATTCTTAGTCATGGATTTAATGTACTTTGTTACTACTCCATTCACTAAATGGAATAGTTTATTTTATAATTATTTTCAACTGTTATTCATCAAGTTTAAAAGTTAAGGTGTGGAGGGACACTAATTCCTCCTCGTTTTTACAGCTACAATTTATGGGCAAAGTTCTGCATCTTTCACTATGATGTTGCGCCCCGTATTGAATTCGGGGATGTTTTACCCATATCAGAGTGCGCACAATCTTATTTTCCTTCAGTGTAAGGAATCCCTGCTCATGGCAGTGATGGCTGCTTGATAGGAGTATATTTTGGGATTTTGTGTTTTAACTGCAGTAACCCTCCAGCTGATGTAACACTAGATAGGGGCATATCTAATCCTGACTGTAATAATGATGTTCTGTATGGTCCATGATATTAATATATGCCTGCCTATCGGCTACACGTATGTTTTTTATATTGTATAGCACCCAGAGTCTCTGGAACTGGCACTTTAGAAATAAAATATCTACATGTTCTGTATTTTTGTATACAGACAAAATAATAAAGTTGAAAAAAATAATAAGGCATCACTCACCTTCCCTCTGTCAAACTCCTCGTCCCACTCATCAGTCACAGCATCACTTTTGGCACATTCAGCATACTGCACGGCATCATGGCCTATAGAAGACGCTGCTCCATCCCACACGTCAGGACTGAAAGAGAATCAAAAACAAACACTCTTTTTTGCTGCATCATCTTTTTTCCCTACCTCCCTAAATGACCCCACGTGCTTCTCTTCTTCAGTCACCCTAGCCGCGTTCACTCCTGGCCACCACCTCACTATACCAGACTCTCAAGGGCGCCACTTCCGGGGGGTGGGGGAGCAGGCTGGACCATCTCCAATGTCACCAGAGGGCAGGAAAATCGCATCTTGACCAGGAATTGTGGCAGGGGAGTATGCAGGGTGCAGTGGAGGTTTGAGTGGGGGACTGTACAACCACAGGAATCCTCTGGAGCAGATGAGCTGGTTTCTGTTTTCTCTCCTCCCACACAAGTGCACATGCTGCAGCTGGCCAGGAGGTTGGGGTACCCAGCAGTCTGAGGTCATCTCTGCCACCATGGGCACCTCCATCAGGAGCTGTAAGAGAGACGCATGATTCCCCCCACTCCCACCCCCACCGTAAGACAGCTTCCAAGTAGACAGTTGGTGCCTTCCCTGTTGACCTCTGCTCCTAACTTCCCACCCTTGGGAGCGTAAACCCAGGAGGTCCCCAGCATGTATAGCAATCCCCTTATCACTGTGTACCACAGAGCAGCCCAGGAGGTCCCAGCATGTACAACAATAATCCCCTTATCCCCGGCACCATGCAATTCTGCTTAAAGTTGGACCAGCATAACATTCTGTGGTGATTTGCATATGCAGCCCATGATGCTTTGCATTGTGGGAGCATGTGTGATTTTGTATTTTCTTGAAACTTGGTTTCCCAGCCAAATGCCCTTTGGGGTAACCCTTGCCTCAGTGTTTACGCACAGAGGTTCTTTGTCTTTTAAATAGTTTTTTATTTTAATGGGTTCACCACAATATATCCCAGGCACACTGCCTTAGGGGTAGCTGGTCCATTCCATTGGGGTGTCAAACAGACGAGGCATACTGATGACTCCTGGTAGGACGAAACACGTGTCTATGTCTTCTGTTAGCACCCTTTGCAAACTGTGTGAGAGGCCTTTCAGCACCATGCAATTCTGCTTAAAGTTGGACCAGCATAACATTCTGTGGTGATTTGCATATGTAACCCATGATGCTTTGCATTGTGGGAGCATGTGTGATTTTGTATTTTCCTGAAACTTGGCTTCCCAGCCAAATGCCCTTTGGGGTAACCCTTGCCTCAGTGTTTATGCACAGAGGTTCTTTGTCTTTTAAATAATCCCCTTATCTCTGTACCACAGAGTAAGCCCTAGAAATTTCCTGCAGGATTAACCTAGTTCACAGAAACATGTTACCATTTAAATCCCAGTCCTGTATCTACAGGCTGCAACTGTTACACTGTCGACTCCAGACTTGTATTTACAGGGCTCAATCGTTACCCTTCTACCCCCGTTGTGCATCTATAGGACTCAATCTTTACCCTTCTATCCCTCATTAATATCTACAGGGCTCGATCTTTACCATCCTAATTCCAGTTACGTTTCTACAGGGCTTAAGCATTACCCTTCTGACCCCCATTATGCATCTACAGGGCTCAAGCATTACCTTTCTTTTTCCATATTGCTTTCTACCTTCGGGGCTGGAAGGCAGGCTATGCCTCCCCCCCCAGAGGGCTTGAATGTTCTTCTATGGCTCTGCTTCCCGACTCCAAGCTCCCCCAGTACTCCCCAACAGATTTCCCCTTCATTGCAGGGTCAGAGGAGAGGCCCCAGAGGCACAATCCAGATTCTGGGGGTGCAAGTGCCAGGTGCAGTGCCAGGGCATCATGGCGCCTGACAGCTCTTTTTCCTGTTTTCTCCCCGTACACCCCCTTCCCTTGTGGCATGAGCATGCATGTGTGGAGGCACACGCACATCACGTGTCCGCGCTCCTGTGTCTCCCATCCTCCAGCGCTGCCCCCCGGCCTCCACTAGGAGACAGCCAAGGAATGGGACGACAAACCTCCCCTCCCTGGAAGAAGAGAGCAGTCCATCAGACGCTTGCTCCACTCCCTCTCCTGCCGACCCCCGGCAACCCCAGGTCACTCCCAACCCAGAGTCGCCAACGCGGCGTGAGGTGTGGTGTCAAGTGCCTCAACCCTACCGGGCCGGCCAGAGCATTATCTTTCTGACTCCCATTATGTAGCTACAAGGCTTGATGGTTACCCTTCTAATCTCCATTATGTATCTACATACAGGGCTTGATGGTTACCCTTCCAACCTCCCCGTTATGTATCTACAGGGCTTGAACGTTACCCTTCTAACCGCTGTTATGTATCTACAGGGCTCAATGGTTACCCTTCTAACCCCCGTTATGTATCAACAAGGCTCGATCTTTACCATCCTAATCCCCGTTATGTTTCTACAGGGCTCGAGCATTACCTTTCTGACCCCCGTGATGTATCGACAGGGCTTGATAGTTACCCTTCTAATCTCCGTTATGTATCTACAGTGCTTGAGCATTACTCTTCTAACCCCCGTTATGTATCTACAGGGCTCGAGCGTTACCATTCTGACCCCCATTATGTAACTACAGGGCTAAACATCTACTTTTCTAACCCATTTGGTATCTACAGGACTCAACTTTTACCCTTCTGATCCCAGTTATGTATAGCTACAAGGCTCGATTGTTACCCTTCTAACCCCTTTTGTATCCACAGGGCTCGATCTTTACTCTTTTAACAATTTTGTATCTACAGGGCTCGAATGCTACCTTTCTAACTTCCATTATGTATTTACAGGACCTGATTGATACCCTTCGAACCCCTGTTACAGATCTACAGGGCTTGATCATTATCCTTCTGATCCCAGTTACATATCTACAGGGCTCGATCGTTACCCTCCTAAGCCATTTTGTATCCACAGGGCTCGATCATTACCCTTCTAATGCCACAGGGCTCAACTTTTAAACTCTTCTAACCCCCGTTATGTATCTACAGGACACAATTGTTACCCTGCTGATCCCAATTATATATCTACAGGGCTTGAACATTACCCTTCTAACTCATTTTGTATCTACATGGTTCAATCACTAACCCTTGGAACCTCTGTTATGTATCTACAGGGCTTGATCATTACTCTTCTAACCCCTGTTATGTACCTATATGACTTGACAGTTACTCTTCTAACCCCTGTTATGTATCTACAGGGCTCGATTGTTACCCTTCTAACCCCTGTTTTGTATCTACAGGAACTGCCATCCTTCAGCGTAGACGTGCAAGAGCTGAGTTTACAGGGTTTGGGCTTTCCCCTTCTTTACAGTTACTGGTACAGGATACATGAGCCTTGTAAATACAAGACTAGGATCAGCTCTGTTCATCCTGTCAGAATCTCCAGGCTCTCTCCTGACTGTTCTCGAGGATGGAGAGTGCAGGTTGTATGATGTTCATGTACCCACTGCCTCCCACCCAACGCTGGTGTCTGCGGTGAAGGCTGTCGCTCACTCTGTCTATGGCTGAAGGGGGCAGCAGAGACAAGCTTATCGATGGGGTGCAGTACCACAGGGAAATCCCCCAAAGACGGTCTACGAAAGCCGCCACTACCCTGCAATTCCAGATTTGATAGTTTCAAACTCTGGGTAAGAAGGCTGACATAGACTGCTCCCATAGACAAAGAAAGGCATGCAAACTTTGGGGGGAGAGGCAAGGGCTGGCATTAACTGCCTCTTTTCAATTTCTTGGGAAAATGGTCAGTTTCTCCTGCCTACTGAGCACCTCCCACTAGCTGACTGTAAGCAGCCTTGATGGACCCGGTGCACACATGCATATCATCTATTGCACCCAGGGTCAAAGGTACAGTAGGGTAGTTCATACCAGCGAAGTGGGAGAGTAGGAGAAAATAATAAAACAAAAAAAAAAAGGGGTGAGGGGGTTTAAATCACTGCAGGATTAAAGATTTTTGACCACTAGGTGTGGTACCATAATCAGTAGTCACTGCCTCGGGGACAGACTTGATGTAGAAGCCCAAATTCTTTTTTGGGGGGCTGGCAGGCGGCTATGGCTCCTCCCTCAGCGACCTCATCTCTCCAGCCCCACACCGATCTCCCTGGGAAACCCCCACGGGTTGCCCCCCATGCCAGGAGTGGGAAGCGGCGACTTTCTCCCCTTCCCCAGATAGCCAGCATCCAGAATCCAGTGTTCGCCATGGGCGCAGCCAGGACATCGTGAAGCCTGCCAAGTCCATTTTTGCTTTTCCTCCCCGACCCCCCCCCCGACGTCATGCGCCAGCTGCATGCCTCCCGACCCATATGTCCCTCCAGCTGCCGCTAGAGGGCGATCAGCAAGCAGGATGGCAGTCCCTCCCTCCCTGAGAGAGTAGAGTAGTACTCCGGATGCTCGATCCTCTCTCGCCCATGCCCACCCCTGGCAGCACAGGTTCATTCCTGAACCAGAGTCTCCGGCATGACGCAAAGGTGTGGCATCCACCGCCTCAACCTCCAGCACCACCGGGCCAGCCCCTAGAAGCCCCAATTCTGAGCCCTGCCATTTAGGAGGGTACAAACAGAAACCTCACCCCACCTCCATGGTTTAAACAGAGGCCCCCCCCCTTGCAGCTACAGCAGCCTCCAAGCTGCTCACTCGATCTCTTCTCTTACCCTGAGTTCCGTAAGCCTTGTCCAAGGAATGTCTCAACAGCTTCTGCACCACCTGTGACTCTTTCTTGCCATCCCAGGCCAGTCTGGTGAATTCTGTGCCAGTTTCCTGCTCCGAGGCCTTGGCAGGGGTGGTACTGCAGGGACGTTTGGATCCATCCCGCATCTGACTGTCCCAAACAAACACTGGAGCTGAAACCAAAAACATGCAACTAAGTTACTCCCCCTCTGCTGCAGGAGATCTCATTTCCTCTTCCCCCACCAAACCCTTACCTAATATGAGATCTGGGGTGCGTTGTGGGGGGGGGGGGAGCAGGGCTCCAACTTCACTCAAAATATCAACAAAGGAGCTGGCCTAGTGTGCTGAGGGTGGAGGCACTGGGCACCTTACCTTGCGTCACGCCAGCGACCCGGGGTTCGGGAGTGAGCTCGGGCTGCTGGGGGTTGGCAGGGGAGGGAGTGGATCAAGCGTCCTATGGACTGCTCTCCTCTCCTGGGGTGGGTCTGGGTACAGTATCCGGCATAAGTCTGACACCTAGCAGAGGCTGGGTGTCAGCACATCTGGCCTGGTAGAATGGGGTGGTAGGCGGGGCAGCCGGCGGGCGCACTGCATGTGGATGCGTGTGCAGGGAGTCCTTGTTGGCACTGCACGCCCTGCCTCCAACAGAATATGGAAAACGGGAGTGCCCAGCTGTTGCGGCTTGATGGCCATCTGCGATGTCTTGCACCGCTCCAAGGGACCACCATGAGTGGATCCGTTGTATGGTGGGGGAGTTGATTGACCCCCGCCGCCCCCGCCACGGGGGGGGGGGGTAATTTGTGGTTGCCCTCAGTAGGAGATGGCACAGGTTGGACAGCGGCTGGATCACAGGGGATGCAAGGACGATGAGGCCGGCTGGGACCCCCATGGGAGAAAAAAGTAATACAAAAAAAAAAAAATCAACAAAGCGTGAAGAGAGTTTCCGAGAATGTATGCTGACATTGCCAGACTGATGGGAACACAGACTTGCAGCACAGCTCCTCTGTGCCTTTCAAACTCTCCTTTTTAACAAATATAAATATTTACACGTTTTAAATGTTGCCAAAAAGGAGAAGCTGAATACCACAGCTGATGATGAGGAAATGTCCCAAACTAGGGAGCACCGACAGACAAATGATGGAGGCAGATGCGAGCAGATTACTCGGGTAGCTAGGGGGTCCCAGCCATCCTTGGCTACATCAAGCCATGGGAAAACAATACCCACAACTACACTCAGGAAATCAAAGAAGCTAGACAAAATGATCTCCCCTTGATCTGCACAGGTGAGCGATGGTGGACTGGATGGGTGGGGGATGGGTCTGTCACAAGGTCTAGTGGGTATGGAGGGATGCTCATGTTCCTCCAGTCTTTGGTGAGAGATGCAGACATACCATGACTCAGGTAGTAAATTAATAAAGGAAGCAGGGCGACAGTAATGGAGAGGGAGTAGAACAGTAACATTAAAAAGAGAGAAGGCAAAAAGAAAAAGGTGGGGTAACAAGAAGAGTGCTAACAAAATCTGGAAGGCCATGTGTACGAATGCTAAAAGTCTAGGAAATAAGATTCCAGACCCAGAGGCCATCACGGCTGAAGCCAACCTGGATATAGTGGCCATTACCAAGTCATGGTGCACTACAATCCATGATTGGTTGGGACCTGGCCATACCAGACTACACTCTGTTCAGGAAGGACTGGGTGGGAAGGAAAGGAGAAGGTGTGGTACTGTATGTGAAGGAAAGCATAAAAGCAACAGAGATACAGGAATACAGGGGGAGGTTGAGGTACTGTGGATCACCCTGGAAAAAGGGAATGGAGCCACTGTTCACACTGGTGTGATCTATAGACCTCCAGCACAGGGGGAAGAGTTGGACAAGGTTCTGGTAGAGGCCACTGGCAAGATGGCAGAATAGAGAGAAGTGCTGCTGGTGGGGGATTTCAATCTTCCGGAGGTAGAATGAAGTTTCCCAGCTGCGGCTTCAAACAGAAACAGGGATATCCTGGACTCACTGCAAGGGACATTCTTCGAGCAGCTAGTCAGTGAACCCACATGTGATGGGCCAGTTCTAGACATAGTAATTAGTAACCGGGACAGTGCTTCAGACGTCAAGGTGGGAGATCACCTAGGGACCAGTGGTCACTGTACAGTGTGGTTCAATACAGGCTGCAGAAGTAACCACACAAGGGAGAGGATCTTGGATTTCAGGAGGACAGATTTTATAAAGATGGGTGAATGCTTCATGGATAAATTGTCATTGGGGGGGTGGACCTAGGTGTGATGGAAGAATAGTGGACGAAAGTAAAAGGGGGCATAGTGAAGGCAACAACCTATGCATCAAACAAGCAAGTGGGGGAGACTGCTAGGTTCCAAGAGGTAGCTGAAAAGGTTAATTCTAAAAAGGCATAAGGAAACTCAGAAGGAGGAGTATAAGAAAGTGTATCAGGAGAAACAGAGAGAAGCAGGGAAAGCAATAAGAAGCGCGAAGACACAAACTGAAGAGAAAATAGCCCAAGTGGTAACGAAAGGGGACAGGACATTTTGTAGATTTGTAAGTGAAAAGAGAAGGACCAGGGGTGGGATTGTAAGGTTAAAAATGGATGAGAGGGACAGTGCAGAGGGGGACCAGGAAAAGGCAGACATCACATCCTGTACAAATACTTTTTGTTCAGTTTTCACAGTGGACAGAAAAGGGGGATGGGCCACAAAAAAGTAACAGGATCTCTGAAGGAAAAGAGGTGGACACTAGTCCTTTTTCAGGGATAGGGTCCTAAAGGGACTCGCTAATCTGAAAGTGGACAAAGCAATAGGATCAGATGGGGTGCATGCAAGGAAGGGTACTGAGGGAGCTCAGAGAGGTACTGGTTGCACCTGACAGTACTATTCAGCAGTTCACTCGAAAAGGTTTGGTTTCGGAGGACTGAAGGAGGGCAGATGTAGTCCTACTTCATAAACATGGTAGCAAAGAGAAGGCTGGGAATTATAGACCAGTCATCCTCACAAAAGTGGTGGGAAAGTTAATGGAAGCTGCTGAAGGACATGATTCTCTCCCCGAACTGTATTTATACTCCTTCTCTGGTCCCTTGGTCTCTCTCAGGTGTGGTCATTCAGACCGGTCTTGTTCCCACTCTGCAACCTCTCCATGCCAGTTCTCCAGGTACGCCTCCTCCGTGAGGCTACTGACTGTGCCCCAAGCCCCCACCTCTGAGCTCCCCCACCCCCAAGGCAGAGCCACCTTTACTCCTCTGGCACTCTATCTATAATCTGGACAGAAATCGTCTGAGTGCGGCAGGGGACTGGAGACTGACTGGGAGCAACCCGGTGATAAGCATGGGGACCGTCCTACTAGACCCACCATCGCTTGCCAGGGCCTTTTTCCTTGTTCCTTTACCCCACGAGCGTGGATGTACAATGACGTCCAATGCAATGCAGGCGCACTTCCGCATCTGCTTGCAGGATGCCCGGCGTCGCTCCCATACCCCTAGTGTGTGCTCCACGTCTTCTTGTGACTGCCAGCCTCTGCCAGGAGCTGCTACAGCAGCAAGGAGCATACACTCCCCGGAGAGGAGTGCAGTCCTCCCGATGCTCAATCTCTCCTTCCTCTGCCGACCCCCGCACCCGAAGTCCATTCCAGAACCCGAGTCACTGGCATGGCACGAGGTGTGGTGTCCAGCGCCTCAACCCTCAGCGACACTGGGGTGGATTTGAAGGACAGGATAGTGGAATATCTTGTATCGAATGGGTTACAAGACCTGAGACAGCAAGGATTCACAGGTGGGAAGTCGTGTCAAACGAATCTGATAGATTTCTCTGACTGGGTGACCAAGGAATTAGAACAGGGTAGAGCACTGGATGTCAACTACCTAGACTTCAGTAAGGCTACAGGTGAATCCACCCATAGAATGGTTGGTGCTATTATTCTATGAGAACATAATAGATGTAAACTGTAATTTAAAAATTCCATTCCTTGCTTAAAACCCTAATTGGGCAGTTCTGCAGCAGCAGCTGCTGCAGTTTCTGTAATTACCAAGCACGGGAGCATATGGTACCCATTACCACAGGGCCCATGCTAGTGTTACAACAGACTGGGGTAGAGGGGCGAGATCAGTCTCTGTGGGTGACACTATATTGATTACCCACGTTTCTATTCCAGTCACTGTGTTCTATTGTAGGCACCTAAACTACACACGTCAGAAATGTGCATTCTGCGGTGCCTTTGGGCTCAGTGGGCATAGTCTTAAGGACTTTACCACCATAATGCAGGATACTGAGTGGCACTGTTTAGCATCCCCAGACTGCTAAGTCAAATATTTGCAAGTTAGGATCAAAATCTTGGAGTTTGTTCTGGGTTATAGAGTTTAATGTTCTGTTTGAAGTTTTATTAATTCTCACTGTATTTAAATAAAAGGCAGGCAGATAATACACCAAAATTAGCAAGGGACAGTGCAGTCCTGCAGGGAGAACTCTGTGTGTGGGGGAGGGGGCTCTCCTCACAGCAGTCTGCGTTGCTTTTGTGACGCACACTGTCAAAGGCATCAATGCTGTGATTAAAAGAAAATTGTCACTGCAAACAAACTTAAATGCAACATAAGGTTTTTACGAGAGACACATCTTAGAAATCTGGAGCACCAAAAACGTAAACAGGATCTGGGTGGGAGAAGTATATTTCTCCTCTCATCCCATGTCCAAAAGAGCAGGGGTAGCCATTAGACAGCTTCAGTTTGGCTCCGTCCGAGTTATTAAATTAAATTAAAATTTCCTAATGAATTCGAACTCAGTACAACATAAATCATCATAAAGTGCTCTTAACTACATCAGAGACATTTTAAGAACTTTGCTAACAAGCTGGCCCAGTGGCACTGAGGGTTGAGGTGCTGGATGCCACACCGGCAGCCCAGGTTGGGGAACAAGCCTGGGTTGTGAGAAGTCGATTGGAGGCAAGGAGCAGGACTGAGCTGCCACAAGGTGGCTCTCCCTCCCGGGAGGGATGAGGGCTTTCCTCGTTCCTTGGCTGCCGCCATCCGGTGAAGGATGGATAGCAGTTCAGGCTACTGGGGGTGCCTAGCGACAGCCATGGTGACGGGAAGTGGCAGGAGCCGGTGCTCTGCCGCGTAGCGCCCACGCATGCAATGTCGCGGTCTACCGCCGTCCCGGACTCTAGGAAAAATGGGGAAGCAAAAGTGCATATAGAAAAAAAAAGAACTCTGTCAACAGAAATCTGCACCTCTGAGAATGGAAGAGGTAACCTTCTTCAGTATGCCTCCCCCACTCCCAGAAAGATCGCAAGCCGTCCAGCACTATAAAATGGATTAATCTCTCAGCCTGTCACGTGGAGTAATCCTGGACACTGATATCATCAATAAATCATTTGTAGAATTTGGATCTATTAAAACCACTGTGATGGACTTTGCTGAAGATTTTAAACTGGTTAAACTCGCCCTTGCTGCACTCACGCAGTGCAGGAGGGACGTCGAAGTCAGGATCGGTTCCCTCAAAGACAAGGCAACAAAAATGGAGCTTGAGCTCACAGCACTCCAGTGGCGGCTTAAAAAAGAAGACGACAAACTGGGCGATCATTAAGGCAGGAGCCGCAGGAAAAATCTTGTCATCAGCTTACCTGAGAAATCTGAGGGCAGTAACACAACTAAATATGTACAGAAACTGCACCAGGATGGCAGGGCCATCTCCCAAAAGGGACAGCCACGTTACAGAACGGACTCATAGAGCACCACACCCCCTCCCTAACCCTGGAGACAGCCCATGACCCACAATATTTCGCCTGCTACATTTCCTTCGTAAGAACCATATCCAGGAAAAAGTGAGAGCTGCCAAAGACATCATGTGGGTGAGGAAAGAGAGCTTCGTTTTTAAAACAGGATGGGAAGGGGTGGAAGATACTAAAACTAACAACGGATTATTGATTTTAGGATCCTGGCTTTGATAAGATTGGTGAGTGCAGGCTCTGTTAGAAGATATACAAAACATGACAGCTAAAGGGGAGGGTCTGATAATGGGAAACTTCAACATGCCAGATACAGATCGGTCAATACCAGCAGGGACATCTGCCAGAACTAGACACATGGTGGATTCCCTACAGGGGGAGGGCCTCAAACAACTGGTACAACAACCCTCTAGAGACAGGGCTATCCTAGATCTAGTACTGACTAACAGGGAAAGGATCACAGATCTCCAGGTAGAAGGTCACCTGGGGGCCAGTGACCATCACATGGTATGGTTCAATTTGGCCACTAGAACAAAATCATCCCATTCCAAGGCATAAATATGGGACTTCAGAGGAGCGGACTTTGATAAGATGGCCAATAGAGTTAAGCTAGCCCTGACAAAAAGAAATACAGGTGAGGGGGTACAGGCGAAGAGGGCAAGCATTAAAGATGCAACATCCCATTGTGTTAGTGAGAAAAGAAAGTGCAAAAGAAGAAGAAAACCACTTTGGTTCTCAAACACAGTAGCAGAAAAGGTCAGAGCAAAAAGGCTGGCCTTCTGGAAATATAAGGGAATGCAGCACGATGAAGACAGGGAGGCATAACAAACTTCCCCAAGGGAAGCAGGGAAGGCAGTAAGGCAGGCAAGGGCCCAAACTGAGGAAACACTAGCACGAACAGTAAAAGAAGGTGACAAGACTTTCTATAGTAACATTAGTGAAAGGAGAAAGTCCAGAGGGGGTATTGCTAAGATCAAAAGGGACAAGGGGGCGTGTGAGGAGAAGGACCATGTAAAGGCATCTATCCTAAATAGATACTTCTGCTCAGTATTTACTAAAGAGAAGGTAGGGCAGGGCCCACAGCTCTGCACCATGGACATGGGGGAAGGAGGTGTGCACTAGTCCCTTCACAAAAGAAAGGGTCCTACAAGAGCTTGATAAACTCTGGGTGGACAAGGCAATGGGACCTGATGGCATACATCCCAGGGTACTAAAGGAGCTAAGGGTGGAACTAGCAGAGCCATTATCAGAACTGTTTTTAGTGAGTCTCTGAGCACAGGAGAGGTCCCAGAAGACTGGAGAAGGGCTCATGTGATCCGCTCCACAAGAGTGGTAGCAGGGAGGAGGCAGGGAACTACAGACCAGTCAGTCTTACCTCAGTAGTGGGCAAGATTATGGAGATCCAGAAGGAACCTTAAGGAAAGGATAGTGCAACACCTGGAATCCACAGGAGTACAGGATCCAAGACAGCATGGGTTTTCAAAAGGAAGGTCCTGTCAAACTAATCTCATGGATTTCTTTGACTGGGTAACCAGAGTGGTGGACCAAGGGGGAGCAGTTGATATTGCCTATCTTGACTTCAGCAAAGCTTTCGATACTGTTCCACATAGAAGATTGATTAGTAAGTTGGGTAGGCTCAGGGTGGGTGAGCCGTTGGTCAACTGGGTGTCAAACTGGTCGACGGGCAGAAAACAGAGAGTGGTGGTAAACGGTATACAGTCAGAAGAGATGCAAGTCACAAGTGGGGTACCTCAGGGATCAGTCCTGGGGCCAGTCCTCTTCAATATCTTCATCAGTGACATTGCAGATGGACTGGAAGGTAAGGTCTGTCTGTTTGCAGATGACACCAAGATATGCAACAGAGTAGATGATCCAGATGGGGTGGGCAGAATGAGAAGAGATCTAGATAAACTAGCAAAACGGTCAGAAGAGTGGCAACTGGGGTTTAACGCAAAGAAGTGCAAGATCATGCACAAAGGGAAGAGAAACCCTGAAGCCACCTATAGACTGGGAGGGAAGTTGCTGGCAGTCACAAGGGAAGAAAAAGACTTCCGTGTCATCATCACCGATGACCTGAAATCATCCAAGCAGACCTCTAAAGCAGTAGGTAAGGCTAGGGAGATGTTAGGGTGTATTAGTAGTCTTCAGGTGAAGCTACCTCTGGCTGCAAGCTGCAACACTGGACTTAAGATTTGCAGGAAAGAGAGTAGTGCTCACAACAGAGGGAGGTGAACCTTACAATTTACAAGTGTCTTTGGTTTGAAGCAGATTCCTTAGGAAAGGTAATATTCTTCAGGTGGAGGATACTTCTAACTGAAGGGTGAAATAAGGAACTTAGAATTATCAGAAAAGGCAGTCTTTCAATCAACAGAGGGAGGTGGAATTTGCTTTACTTTTGTTACAAGTGTTAAGGTTTTCAGTGCAGGAAGAGTTTAAACCCACATAGGCTGAATACTGTTTTCTGTGTCTGCCCTTCTGCACAGCTGACGTGTTTTGGGGCTGACTGTTTTCGGAGCACAAGTCACCAGGCTCTTTTGGGGCTGGGGAGGTTTACCTGTGTCTGACTTGGATGTTTGGATTTTTCTCTGATTAGCAGGGTATTTTCTCTGTCTAATTGGTTTGAAGCAGTATTGTAAATTGTCGTGTATGGCATCTTGCTGACAGGAAGGCACTCATCGCATCGGTAGGTCAGAGCGTTTAGCTGATTGTTCGTGAGGGCACAGTTTAGGCTCAACCCTTCCCACCCTCACCCCACCCACCCCTGGAAATAGTTCATTTATACCTGGGGTTCTGACATCATTTCCTCAAGAGGGCAAGGTACATATCACTGTCATATCCTCTCTAGCACACTGCACTGACAATATAAGCATACACATTATATAAATACATATATTTCATATAACGCCAATCACACACACACACACAAAAAAAAAAACTAAACAAGGTAGACAGTTATGTGGGGAGTAGTACAATATAATGGCTGTGGGCAGCAGTCTTCCGGGAGTCTTTCTGGAGGCTGAGATGCTGCCCTGTTTGCAGACAACTATCTGCCCTGAGGGAGGAAACTGCCCGTCTTCAGGCCGCACTGGAGAGTGGCAAGGGAACCTCCCCCATCCAGGGAGCACCAGAGCCACCACCACTACCTCAGAGGTTGCGGGAAGCACAGCAGTTGGACCACAGTGGGCCAGGGAGGGTAAGGTGGTGGAACAGAGGCACACCCAGTCAGTTGTTCCACTCCACAATCCATACACCATTCTGGGGAGCACAGTTCCCCTATGGATGCACCCAAGAGGAGACTAAGGAGGGTGCAGACAACTGTCATAAGGAGGCCCTCAGGAAGGAGGCAGAGGGCACCACAGGGAAGAAACAGCTCCTGGTGGGGACTCAATATTAGGGGAGCAGGAAAACTGAAGTAAGGTGCCTGCCTGGTGCCATGGCTTGGAGGGACAGGAAGCGCATCCTCAGGATCATGAGAACAGTTGCACGGGAGTCTGAGCTGGACGTCATTGTCCACCTAGGGACAAATGACTTAGCTCATCATGAGATTAGAGCAGTGCAGAAGGACTGTGTAGAGTTGGGGAGGGTCTTAAGACAAGTAGCACACACAGTATCCTTCTCAGAGGTGCTGCCTGTTAGTGGCATGGGTGAGGCGAGGGTACTTTGCACCATGCAGTTTAACAAATGGTTGAAAAAATGGTGTGGAGCACAGGGGTTTGGCTTCATTGGGGACTGGGGTTCCACCTGGAGGGACACCAGCCTATACTGGCAGGATGGTCTGCATCTGTCCAGGAAGGGAACAAGTCTTTTGGGCAGTCGGTTTAAATGCTTCATTGGCAAGCTTTTAAACTAGTCAAGGGGGGAGGCACTGATAAGCAGCAGGAAAATCCCAGCCTCCCCTAAAAAACAGGGTACTAAATGAGAAAAGACCAAGGTAGAAAGGTCAGTGGGGGATGCTGCTACAGAAGGTAAAGCCATCAAAAAATGGAGAGCAATGAGTACCAATGCCCGTAGTCTGGGTAACAAGCTTCCTGAATTAGTGGCCTTGATGGAGGAGGAAGATCTGGATATCATGGCAGTCACAGAAACATGGTACACACAGAACCATGACTGGGACGTAAACATACCCGGATACACTATCTACAGGAGGGACAGGGAGGGTAAAAGAGGAGGAGGAGTAGCTCTCTACATAAGAGAAGGAATCAAAGCAACAGAACAAAAGGGTAAACAGGGAGGAGAAGAAGCAGTGTGGGTCAATTTGGAGGCAGGCAATGGCACCACAATCCGCACAGGGGTTGTATACAGACCCCCTCTCCGGGGGAGGAAATGGACAAGGAAATGAAAGTATACTTAGAATGGCAGATAAAGGGGAGATATTGCTGATGGGTGATCTGAATATGTCAGATGTTAACTGGAGTGCAGTTGCAGCAGCCACGTCTAAGAGTGGGGTTATTCTAGATACCCTACAGGGGGGCATGCCTTAGACAACTAGTATTGGAACCCACTTGAAAGGGAGCAATCTTAGATCTGGTCCTCTCAAATGGAGATGGAGAGAGGATCACAGATGTAGAAGTGGGTAGCCATCTGGGAACTACCGACCACCGAACAGTATGGTTCACAATAAACACAGCAATAGCGTCAAGCCATACAAAGGCAAAAGTACTGGACTTCAGGAGGGCTGACTTTGCCAAAATGGGTGAGTGCCTAAGGAATGCACTAGCAAATGGGCAGGAAGGAGGGGTGGAAGAACAATGGGGAATAATAAAAACTGCCATCACAGAGGTAACAAGCCTTTGTGTGAAGCAAATAAACAAAACAAAACGATGTAAGAAACCACTATGGTTCTCAAAGGAGGTGGCAGTGAAGGTTCAAGAGAAAAAGAAAGCATTCAGAAAGTACAAGGAATCACAGAAGGAACAGGACAGAGAAGTGTATCAGTTAAAGCAAAAGGAAGCTGGGAAGGCAGTCAGAACAGCAAAGGCCCAAACTGAGGAAAAGATAGCCAACTCAGTTAAGAAGGGGGATAAAACCTTTTTTAGGTACATCAGGGAGCGAAGGAAGACTAAGGGAGGGATAGTGAGGCTTAATAAAGGGGAGGGGGGGCAGAGGGTGACTGTGAAAAGGCAGTTATTAAATACTGAGAGAGCACTATCCCGGTCAGGTGCGAAAGACAGGCAGAGCTGGGTATCATCAGCATAGCAGTGAAACCTCAGCCCATACTGTCTTACAATGTCTCTGAGGGGCAGCATGTACACTGCAAACAACATGGGGACAGCACTGAGTCCTGAGGGACCCCACATGACAGAGAGACCACAAAAAAAGTAGGGGTTAAATTAAAAATAAGGGTCATAATGTTCAACTGAGCCCACTCTCTTAAAGAAGCAGTGAAAAACCATTAAAACAGTTTATTCAGGGGTTGGTCATGCAGCAGTAGTGTTACCTGCTCATGCACACCGTGACCCAGGTTCGCATGTGGACCGGGCTGTCAAGGGCTGGCCAAGGGGAGGAAGATGGAACGTCTTAAGGATCGTTCTCCACCTCTGGGGAGGGTAGGCAGTCACCCCTGCTGCAATACTGCCCCGGGTGAACATGGGTGTAGGTGCAGCTTGGGGATGCCTTGGGAGGGGAGGACGTCGGCAGAGTTCCAGGACAGCTGCACGCTTCTGCATGTTTATGCCCCTTGGAGCTCCTAGTGAGCCGGCTTTCTCGAGGGACGGGAGAAAACGCGCCACAGCCGACCCAGCGCTGGCTGCTAGCACACAGCCCGACCACAACACCGGATGATCCCGAGCGGCGCCTGACAAAGACTTAAAGCAGGTTGGGGGGGAGTGGAAAGGGGAGCTGCTCCCTTCCTCCCCACCTGGGGGTAATCCTATGCAGCATGGAGATGGCCCACGGGAAGAGGTCCGGGTGTAGCCACTAGCCAGCTCCAGATGCCTTGGAGGACCAGAGAGAGAGGTAAGCCTATGGAGATGTGAAGGGAGCATAAACAGAGAATATAAAAACAAAAGTAAAATCAGTGAGTCAGACTGTCCCCAGGGAAAAGAGAAGGTGGATCAAAATTGAAAACTCTGACATTTGTCACAATCCCCCTCTCAAAAATGAACACTGAGCTAGTATACTGACTAACATTAATTTTTAAAAAGCAGACTATGAACTTTAATACCTGAGGTATGTTATCTTTTCCCTTTGGTTAATTTTTTGCTTGTTTGTTTTGCTATCTCTTTTCCCTTCTAGCTGTCTCCCCATCACGCCTGCCCCCTCAAGACCCATTACCCAGGCTTCTTGGCCTTCACTCCTGCAACTTACCCCCACAGCAGGGTGGCAAGGAGCATACTGACCTGCCGGTTCAAGGATTGAGCAGCTGTGCTCAAGTCACTGGGTGCAGGGCCTGCTAAGGGTGGTGGTCATCTGCACTAGTCAGGGGTGTTTCTCCCCCTTTTTTGTGGCTCCCCTTGTGGCATGGAGGAGTGGCATGTAGTGACGTCAGTGGCAGTGCCACGTGTGCCCTGTGTGTGACTTGTCGGATGTTTGCCACTCCTCCGCTATCCTGGTGCACTGATCCCTAGCCTCCGCTAAGGGCCAGTGCTGCTCTGGGCACTGTGCCTCTCCCTCCCAAGAAGAGAGCAGTCCTGTGGATGCTCTTCCCCCTGATGTTAGTAGGGGTGATGTGTAGAACAACACTCTGCCAAGCAGCTGATATACTTAACGCTGTTCCTCCCATTATGTCACCAGCATTGTGACTTTACGGACCGTGACATCACACAGCAACTCAGGAAGAGTCACTCAGCAGCTGCCAAGTCAGTCACCTGTGATGTCACGGAGGTCACAGTGCTGATGATGTGGTAGGAGAAATAAAAATACACAGGCACAGTGCTATTCAACACATCCAGAATAATACGAACACAGAAAACATTTTCTTTTTTTGTGTAATGCTCTTTATGCCCCCTTTATCCAGCTCAGCCACCCACTCCTTTGGTCGAAAAAGCTCCGCCGTGCACCTCTTCCTCCTGATCGCCATCTGCTGCCCTCATAGCCACCTCCAGCTGCCCGTGTATCCCTCGGCTGGGGGAACCCTCCCGTGTTGGGGAACCAGGAGAGGAGATTTGGTGCCCGCCGCACTTTCGCCATCAATGCTGGAGGGGTAGCAAGGGTGCAGCATGGAGCAATCCTGGCTTTGCAGCACCAGGAGAGCAGGCCACCGTCATCCATGTGGCTGAACGGCATTTTCCGTGTTCTGGTTGCCCCAACCCTTGGAACACATGCCATAGCGTCCTGGCGTAACCGCACATGCGACATGTGCTCACCCATACCGCAAAGCGCGACGCTGATTCTGGTCACCAGGAGCCGCTAAAGGCAGTGTGCTCTTGACCCTCCCCCTGGGAGGAGAGCATCCAATGGACACTTTGGAGTCCTCCCTGCCAGCCTCCGCTCCTGTCATCCCGGGCTCGGCAGTGAACCTGGGTCGCCAGCGTGCCAGCAGAAAACTTTCTAATGAGCAAAAGGAGAAAGAAAAATACTCCAGAAACAAAAAGTTACAACAGACTACATCTTAATAATTTGTAACACTTTCCCGTCTGCTTGTTGGTTCTTTTAACTCTTCAAAGTTTTGGAGTTCAATTTCAAAACAATAACACTGGCATGGGCATGATGGCTAAAGAAAGTACTACAGGAGGGAATAAAATAATGTATGGGTGTGTATCAAGATTCTGTGGTTACCTTGCTTACGCTCTTTGTGTCTGGTGTCCTCATGGACAGGTAGATCCGGAGCAGAACATTCCGAAGCTGCAGTTGCATCTAGGCTCTCTCCCCTCCTCTTTTTCTTCCTGGACCCTTGCAATTGCTCTTCCATTCTGCATTCTCGATGTTTTTTCTTCTTCTTTCTGGGCATCGATTCTACAGGCGTCTCTGAGTCCAGTTCAATCTGAGAGTCGTCCCACACTGAGCGACTGAGGGAAAACAAAAGTCACCATGAGAACATCACCCCTCACAATGCACAAACCGTGGAGAACAGCCTCTGAGCAACAGCGTTCTCCTGACGAGGTGGCAGACTGGCAAGAAAAAACAGTAAAGTTCAGAACACTGATCTGGGTGTTTGATACTGAAATAAAACAAAATACAAAGCATAACCTAATTGCAGTATATTGAGTGCCACAGTTTGACTGCCTAAGCTGAAAGCCGAGGCACAGTGCTCTCTCTGCACGGCCAATAATATGGTGGTCAAAGTCCAAATAAAATCTGTTTGGCCAATTTAAATCTCAGTAAGTGGACAATGGGACTTTTTTTTTTGGCTGTTAGTCCAAAATAAAACTAAACAACAAAAATAGAAAACAACTTATACGTATGCTGCAGCTAACAATGACCTCAGATTCCTGTGCGGTTATTTTTCCCACAGTCCACACTGCCACCTGATTCGAATATCTAAGCAAGCACTGAAGTACTTGTAGTGTTTTAAGCTAGCATCACTACCATGCCCGTTAACTTACTCAGGCTAGCAATGTGTGGGAGCGCAGTCTGAACACTCCTTCAACTGTGTGGTCAAAAAAGGACTGCATCGTCCACTCAGTCTGCCCAGATGTTCCCTGCCTAGTCTGTTTCCACTGACCCTTCCTGCTCACTGTTTATTTGCTAATATTTCCCTATCTATCCCACGCATGCTTGACGCCCCGCCCGCACTGTTTTCGCCTCCACCACTTCTGCTGGTAGTGTGTTCCAGGCATCTATCACCCTATTAGTGAAGTAGTACTTTCCTCATCCCTCCTAAACCTCCCTCTCCAGCTTCATCACATGCCCCCCTGGTCCTGATGCTCTTTCTCATCTGAAATAGATTCCTCTCCTGTACCCTGTTCACCTCTGTAAGAGGTACTTGTAGGTCTCTATCATGTCCTCTCTTACTCTCCTCTTTCCCTGGGTGTACATGTTGAGATCCCTATTCTCTTCCGACAGTGCTTTTGGTGGAACCCGTGCACCATTTTAGTTGCCCTCCTCTGGACTGCCTCCACCCTGTCTATGCCCTTTCTGAGGTGTGGCCTCCAGAACTGGAAAGAATGCTTCAGGTAGGGTCTCACCAGTGAGTGATATAGTGGCAACACCCCCCCTCCCCCCTCCTGCTGGAGACAACTACACCGATGCAAACCATCATCCCACAGGCCCCACCCACTGCTTTGTCACACTGCCCTGCCACTTAGAGGTCATCAGTTTTGATAACCCAAAGGTCCCTTTCTTTAGTGACAGTCACTGCTTCAACCTTCCCCATCCTATACTCAGCTTATGGGTTCCTACACCCTAGGTACATGACTATGTACCTTTTAGCACTTAACTCCAACTGCCATGCTGCTGACCACTTCTTGAGTTTCCCAAGATCCCTACGCAGTCTCTTCACTCCTCCTGAGTATCCACCCTATTACAGATTTGGGTATCATCTGCAAAAAGGCACATCTTCCCCACCAGTTCTTCTGCAGTGTCACTTATGAAGACATTACGGAGGACTGGTCCCTGTACCAAGCCCTGTGGCACCCTGCTGGTCAGTCTCCCATCATTACAGTGAGTGCCATTAACCACTGCCCTCAGATGCCTATCCATTATTTATTTATAATAACTGGCATTCATTTTTTTACGTAGAGAAACAAAGTTATAATTCACTGTTATAACGGTGAACACGCATCACGTTTCTCCCACTGTCCGCATGCACAGAACAATCCTGAGCGGACAACTCCACTGAAATTAAATTCACCGTTTTTTTGCTACAGCAGTCAGCACGGACCAAACTCTCTGTTGCATAAATACACTCCGCACTCTCCGAAAATGACATCGCATTTCCCCCAGAGTAAATGTACCTTAAAATACACTGACTTTTCATTTTTATCTCTAAACCTGGAGCTCGTCCTCAGCCTGACCGCAACTGCCCTTGCCGCGCCCATAATCTCTCTGCCGCCTCAACCACTCCATCTCCAGCTAATGGAAACAGCCAGAATAAATAAAAATAAGTAACCACAATAACCTAAAACAAAATGAAAACCGAAGGGCTCCACAGCTAGAGACTGTCCACAGCAGCACCATCTAGTGGCCAGACAGTACTACAAATCACACAAAATTCAAAGCTAAGGGCAAAAAAAGATAATGCCAGCAATTACATAAAATACATTGGGGGGGGAGTGTATAACAAGAATTTAATGCACCCCCTTGGTGTGGGATGCACTGATAAACCCTGACGGCGAAGCATCCCACACCTTGGGGGTGTATTAAATTCTTGTTATACACTCCCCCCCAATGTATTATTCTATATATACTGTATAGTAGAACACTGTTCTGTATAGAATTTCATCCCTTTCAAAATGTTGCTGTACCACAGTTCAAAGGTCATGGCATGTGATTGTACCCTTCTGTGGTAGAACAGCATTCTGGAACCTCTAGAGACTCTGCAAGTGAGTTTCATTCTGAAAACCAAAGAACTGCTGTGTGCACATTTCACATAATACTATACACTATGACAAATACAAGATGAGCAGCTTTATGCACAACTAGTGTGTTCTGCCACCTCGGGGTTCTGATTAACACTCCACCGTTACTTCTTCACTCCTAAGACTCACCAGTTCTATTCTTACTGGCATGGACAAGGGTCACATCACCTCTGCCATTTTTGTTGACCTTGCAAAAGCTTTCGACACTGTCTCTCACGCCTTTCTCCTGTCCAAGCTCTCCCACGCTGGGCTCTCCAATGCGGCCACCAACTGGTTCCACTCCTACCTGGCAGGCAGGTTCCAATCAGTCAGAATTGGCACTTCCACCTCTGACCCTCTCCCTGTCACCACTGGAGTGCCTCAAGGCTCAGTCCTTGGCCCAATCATGTTCCCCCATCTTCCTTAACGACCTGCCCTTGGCCTGTCCACTTACATCCATTCACATGTATACAGACGATATAGTACTGTATACTTCAGGCCCCTCCCCCTTGGAAGTGGAGTCCAGACTCCAACAGGACTTCAATGATGTTCAGCTCTGGTTTCGCTCAAAATCAACTTTTTCCTCAACAGCAAGAAAACGGTCTCCTTAACCTTCGGCATGAGGTAGACTTTCCAGACCCCCCACACCTAAGATGGGACTTCCTTGGAGGTTTGGACTTCATTTAGACATCTCGGGGTCTGGCTTGACCAGCACCTCAACTTTTCTGTTCATATTGATGCCATCCACAAAAAACTGCACCCCAGGCTAGGTGCATTGTACCATAACCGTGGTTGCATCCCTCTGCCAGCTTGCAAGGCAATTGTATAAAAAATTATCCTCCCTATTTTTGACTATGGGGATGTAGTCTACAGTGCCGCCCCAAGTCCACCCTAGCCAGACTGGACCCTCTATTCCACTCCTTCTGTCATTTTGCTCTGGAAAGTCCGCCCACCACCCATCACTGCGACCTCTACCAGTCCCTTGCCCTTCCCTCACTCCTAGATCAACGTCAATCCCCTCTGCCAGGCTCACAGCCCATTTCTGGGCTCAGTACCTATCGCACCTTGCATCAGCCCCTAACAGCCCAAACCTCTTGTATACTCACTAGGAATTTCAACTACCTGCTACTGCAGGCATCCTGATGGCCACCACCCTCAGCAGGCCAATCAGCTTTAGAGCCTGCATGCTGAAACTATGGAATTCTTCCTGTGGACATTCAGCACCCCCCCCCCCCCAACAGCACCTCAACTCCCTCCTCAAAGAGCATTTCTCCTCCACCCGCACATGCAGTTTAGGTTCATGCTAGATCAAGGGTTTAGCTCTCCATTTGCAGTTAGTCCTGGTGATGTATCATTTGACTACAAGTTGTTGTTGTGTATCGCTCAATCTACCAGTTTGTTACCTTAATGTCTCAGTATGTGATGTATGCTTACTCTTGTACAATATACTATATATGTATTCTCCGCTACCCCCCACTCCCAGGACGCAACTGGAATTGAGTGGTAGGCCACTCAGTATGCCGTCCTAGTAAAACTTTTAAATAAATAAATTAACCACTGCCCTCAGATGCCTATCCGTTATTTATTTGTAATATTTACCACGTAAGCAAACAGAGTCCAGAATGGGCTCGTTTCCAGCTGCAACTGAGAAGGGGAAGGGGGCAGGGAGGGAGGAGAGACGCGGGGGAAAAAGTAGAGTTACGTAAGAACTTACTGTAAGAGTAGATCTTCGAGAGGAGATCTTGCAGCAGGCTACACCATAGGGACTATGCCGCGAGGCACTAGGACCCCACGGAAAAATTCTCAGCTAGCAGTGCCCAACGGGGGACTGCCCCCTTATGTTGGACCACCTCTGACATCCGCCAGTGGTATAAAGGGGGCAGTCCCCAGCCAGTCTCCAGTTCTCCCGCCATGGACCTGGCTGACAAATCAGAGAGAACTGAGGTTAGTGGAAAACCCCGCCAAGGGTAAGTAAAGAAGAAAAGGACCAGAGGAAAGAAGGGTGGGACATAACGCCTGCTGCAAGAGCTCCTCTCGAAGATCTACTGTTACAGTAAGTTCTTATGCAACTGTACTATCTTACTTCGAGTGGAAGCTCTTGCAGCAGGCTACACCATAAGGACAGAGTACTAAGCAGTACCAAAATGATCCCGAATGGGCTGGGAGAAGGAAAAAAACTGAGGAGCAGGATAAGCTTCAGGACAACAGGCCTTTAAGCACTGCCAATCCAAACTCAGCTCTCCGACGGGAAGCAATGTCCAGACTGTAGTGCTTCACAAAAGTGTGCACTGAACTCCAAGTAGCTGCTGTGCAGATATCTGCTGCAGACACATTTCGGAATGCCGCAAAAGAAGCAGAAACACCCCTGGTGGAATGACCCTTAACCGAGCCCAGTAAGGGTTTGTTGTACTTATCGTAACAGACGGTGATACAATGGCCAAGTCATCTGGATAGAGTCTGATTTGCCACTGGTGGTCCCACAGTTCCCTGGGCAAAGGAAACAAAAAGTTGGTCAGATTTCCTCAAAGTCCGAGTATGACTGATGTAGTATCTGAGTACTCTGTGAACATCCAGAGTGTGAAGTAGAGCCTCCCCACGATTGGTATGCTCTGGGTAATAAACCAGAAGGTTAAGGGTAAACTGTGACACCACCTTAGGCAGGAACTTAGGATTAGTACTCAAGGACACCCTGTCCTTGTGGAAAACTAAATATGGCTCTTGAGCCATCAGAGCCTGAAGCTCGGAAATCATCCGAGCAGAAGTAACAGCAACTAAAAATAACGCTTTCCATGACTGAAAACGTAGCTCGCAATCCGCAGGTGGTTCAAAGGGAGGCAACGTCAGTTTTTCAAACAAAAGATCCCAAGGAGGGGATGGGGGCCCTGAAGGGAGATTTGAGATGAAGTATTCCCCTCAAAAATGTTAAGGCCAGATCCATCTGGGCAACATATTTGCCATCCACCGGTACATGATAGGCCAAAATTGCAAAAAGGTGTACCCTGATGGAGGAATATCGGAGGCCCGAGTCCGACAGGAAGAGGAGATACTCAAGGACAGCATTCAGAGGGCATGGAGGGGTGGTCCAGACCCCGAGTGGCAGCCCACAAACAAAAGCGCTTCTACTTCATGGAGTAGGTAGCTCTAGTGGAAGGTTTTGTAGCTGTAACCAAGACCTTGGCCACCCTGGGAGATACCCCATAACGTGACATGGCTATGTCTGCAGGTGCCAGGCATGCAGGTGTAGGGAATGGAGGTGTGGATGAACCAACCTGCCTTGCTCTTGTGACAGTAATTGGGAGGACAAGGGCAAGGGGATCGGAGGTTCCACTGGCCAGCTACTGCAGTAAAGCTAACCATATCTGACGAGGCCAACGCGGAGGTACAAGGATCATTTCAGCTCCTTCCGCTTGCAGTTTGAGCAGAGCTCTCTGCAGAAGAGGAAAGGGAGGGAAGGCTAACAGAAACCTCCCTGATCAACAGGGGGACAATGCGTCTCACCAGAAAGCACCATGCCCATGATCTAGCGAGCAGAAACTGGGCAGGCTTGCATTGCATGGAGACGTGTAGAGGCCCAGCTCTGGATGGCCCCATCTTTGAAAGAGGTCATCTGCTACTGACTGCAGCAGTTCCCATGCATGAGTCCTTGATCGACATCAGCTTAGGGTGTCAGCCAAGATGTTTTGGACCCCTGGAACATGCACTGTGGTGAGCAGCAGGCCGTGATCCAGAGCCCAGAACTACACCCTCATAGCCTCCCGACAGAGGATAGGAGTGAGTTCCTCCATTTGTTGATGTAGTAAACGACAGACATGTTGTTCCTCTGCACCAACAGGGGACCTGGATGAAGATCCAGGAGAAAAGCCTGTAGAGTGTACAGGATTGCCCTCATCTCCAGAATACTGATGTGTAGTGTCAGTTCTAGAGAAGACCATGTACCATGAGTCTGATGGTTCTGAAAATGAGCTCCCCAACCTAGGTCTGAGACATCAGTTGTGAGAACTTGTAATGGAGGGTCTCTTTGAAAGGAGACTCCAGGCTCCAGATTCTGTGGAGAGCCACCAAGAAAGAGAGAGAGAGAGAGAGAGTCCGTACCACAGCATTGGAGATCGAGACTGGTTGGTTGAGAGTGTCCTCTCTCTGATCCCACTGCACTCTGAGGGTTCACTGAGGAACTCTCATAGAGAGAGATGTGCTCAGGGAATGGTCACTATGACTGTGGCCATATGGCCAAAGAGCTGGAGCATGGTTCGAGCTAGGACATGGCGAGCAGCTGAAACTATGTGGGCCAAAGAGCAAAGGCGTACTGCCCTGTCTGGCGGAGGAAGGCCTTCCCTTGCTCCGTGTCAAGGATTGCCCCTATGTATTGAAGCCTCTGACAAGGTGTCAGGAATGACTTGGCTATGTTTAGGGTGATTCCCAGGGGAGCTGAACAGGCTGAAGGTGTCCTCTAAGGCTGTCAGAAGGCGATCCCTCATTGCGGCAGTCATAAGCCAATCATCGAGATAGGGATAAACAGTGTCCCTGTCTCCTTAAAGCTGCTGTCACTACTGCTAGGCACTTTGTGAACATGCGAGGTGCCGAGGAAAAGCCAATGGGCAAGGCCCGAATCTGGAAGTGCCTTCCCTGAAAGCAAAACCTCAGGAACCTCCTGTGGGCTGGAAGCACCAGAATAGGGAGGAAGGCATCTTGCATGTCCAGGGAGCAGAGCCAGTCCCCTTGATGTAACATGGGAAGAATGCCCAGCAAGTTGACCATCCTGAATCTAATGTACTCTATGTAATCATTCAAGAGGCTCAGGTCCAGAATCGGGCAAAGATCCCCCCATCTTCTTGGGAACCAGGAAGAAGCAGGAGTAGAATCCTTTCCCCCACTGTGGGGTTGGAGCGGGTTCTATTGCTTTCTTGTCTAGAAGTGACTGCACTTCCTCCTAAATGAGCTCGGCGTGGCAGTAAGTCACTTGGACCGGGAGCATCTGAAGAAATTCCAGCGCATGACCCCGGTCTATCAACTGGAGGACCCATGCATCGTTGGTGACTGAGGTCCACCCGTCGAGGCAAAGCAAGAACCGACTCCCCTACTACCTCTGCCCTGGACTCGGCAGGTGGCATGGGGTTGGGCTAGGTTTCAGGTGTGGGATCCCGAGGTGGGCAGGGAGGCCTGGGACGGTTTGGTGTTCTTAGGTCTCTCTGCTCCACCGGGATGAGAGGGAACTTTATGTCGAAAGTTGCCTCCCTGCTGCTGTCCTTTAGGCCCCCCCCCCCGGGCAACAAAACTGACATTTGCAGGAGTCTGATCAGACCTGTACAACTGATGTACTGACTGAACGGCCTTACCCAAGTCCTGGAAGTCCGAGATCATTTTCTTGATTTCTGGACCGAAGAGCATGGACCCATGGAATGGGGCATCAATGATGGCATCCTGGAGGTCCTGCTTAAATCCAGACACTCGTAGCCAAGAGCATCTCCACATATAAACCCATGTGGCCGCTGCCCTGGCTGCTGTGTCCGCCAAATCATAAGATGATCTCAGGATGTGTTTTCCTATGTCCAGACGGGACTGTAGTATGTGCAAGAGCTCCATTTTGTGCTCTGAATTGTGCTGCTTTTTGGTGAGCTTGATTGCTTTGTTCCAGAGAGATTTCTGGTACTGCACCATGTGTGTCAAAAAGCTGTGCAAACATATGGTGCAGTTAGCCAAGGAGTAAACCTTCCTGCCAAACTGGTCCAGGCATTTGGATTCTTTGTCCGATGGCTGCGAGCTCATGGTGCGGGGCTGTCTGGGTCTGCCATGGGCAGCCATCAGAATGACAGAGTCGGCCTTGGGCTGTTCTCCGAGGAATGGCTCGCTTGTTGGGGTGTGGTACAGCCGGTCCACTTTCTTTGGTATAGTGCGAGCTGTCGAAGGGTGCCTCCAGGCCAGCCTGGTAGCGTCCTGAAATGGGGCTACCAAGGGTGGAACCACTAAGTGTTTGGGTTCATTCATACACGGGAAATGAGCCAGTCTCTTTCTTTGTGGGTCAAGATCCTCGGTTTCCCACCGATTTAAAAATTGGATGCGACGCATCACGTCCAAGAAGGTGGGATCATCCGGGGGCGGGGGGAGACATGGGATGAGTCCCCTGGAGGATCGGGGTTGAGATGAAAACTCTCCTGAGAATCTGGAGGAGGCAGAAGACCTTGAGTCAGATAACCCCGAGGAAGATCTGGAGCGAGAACACCAGTGCATTCTCCTGTAATGCCTGGAGGATTACCTGGAATGACAACTACTCCATTCCAGAGATCTGTCGTCAATTGGAGCACACAGTTTGCCCCGGGGGGTGGGGGTGGTGCTGACCATGGAGCCTGCGGAGGCTGTGGGAGTTCTACCGGGTTAGGGTGCGGTAGGGGAGCCTGTAGTTCCTTAGGGAGGATGTCCTTCCTGACCGTGTCCCACCAGGAACTGAAAAGGTCCTTTACTTCGGCTATTGAGACTATAGCAAGAGCCAATGGACCCGGCGTCTCAGGCCTGTCGTCAGGTTCCTCGAGCGACGGACCTTATGGCTCGTCAGGGACCGGCATACACTCCGGAGATTTTGGTTTCTCTGGTGTCTGGTCCTGAGGTGGTGTCGGAGTTGATGGCAGATCTACTGGCATTTGCTCGTCCGTCGGCAGCGGGTCGGGACTAGTCTTTCCTCAGTGCAAGCGGCGTGGAGGACCCCCGAGGTCGAAGAGGTAGAAGATGTTGGGGTGGTGCGCCGGGAGTCTGACGCCCGATGCTTCGGAGAGCAGGCTTTAGGGTGGGACACTGTTTCCAGATGTCGCTCTCTGTCGCCGGGCCGAGCTGGACGATCCAACGAGGTAAAGGCTTCTCGCCAGAGAGGCGGCAGACTGCGTCACTTGCCTCCTTAATGGTGTGGATTCCTTGCTCTTAGACCCAGAGGCATGGCTGTAGGGCCACGACTAAGGGAGGGGGCCGAAGGCCCTTGCCCGGATGAAACACCATTAGATGTCCGCACTGACGTTGGTGGTTTTCAAAACTGACAACCCGGGAGGTGCTTGGGTTGACCCGGGGGGGTGGGGCAGAGTCTAATCATGGACAACACCTGGCCATCTTCCGATGTGAAGACCTGGATCGGGAGTCCGAGTGGTTCTCATGGTGATGGTGCATTCCACTGGACTTTTTCTCCTTCTTGTGAGAACTCCCCGACCCCGGCGAAAAAGAGGAGGATCCTAGGCCTGATGGGGTCTTTTGCATGGTGTCCAGCTGTTGTTCCAGAAGGAAAGTCTTCAGATGACGGATGTGCATTCGCTGGTTGAATTTCTTACAGTGCAGGCAGGATTCGGTATCGTGACCAGGCCACAGGCAGAATGACCGTTGCGCGGAATCGCTTCCCACACACTTAGATTTTGGTACAGAAGATGACGGCTAGCCATGCACCAAAAGTCACGTAAACGATAAACAATTTAAACTATTATAATTCTTTTCAAAAATGGCGATAGACTGTGAGCATGCAGGCATCCGTGGAGCCGATGTGAACGGGTCGATGCCGGGAAAAGAACTGGCAAGTGGCTGGGGACCATCCCTTTATAACACTGGCGGACATCGGAAGCAGTCCGACGTAAGGGGGTGGTCCCCGCTGGGTACTGTTAACTAAGAATTTTTCTGTGGCATCCTAGTGCATGGCGGCATAGTCCTTATGGTGTAGCCTGCTGCAAGAGCTCCCACTCGAAGTAAGATCATTGGTTACTCACCTCTAACTGTAGTTCTAGGAGTGGTATATGGTTCTCATCTACACAGTGGCACTTCTCCCTTAAGAGTTGATTCACTGGATTCACCCGGGTGGTATGCCTCTTGGCTCTGCCCCATGACGTCAGATTTTGCACGCTGGATGCAGGGATCCGTGTGCCACTTACCAGAGGAGGCTGGGTGGGTGATGTGGATGTGAACAATATACCACTCCTAGAACTAGAGTTAAAAGCATATAACCTATTTTTCTAGAGACGTGACAATGTTTTTGAATTTCAGGACGAAATATTTTTTACAGACCTGCAGTACAGCAATGGGGGCAAGTATGGCGCCAAGTTACACCAACCTTTTTCTAGGATGGAGGGAACAATTTGTGGTTCAGAATCCGGTTATTAACCCCTTCTTTAAGAATATCTCATTATGGAAGAGATATATTGATGACTGTGTTTGTATTTGGGAGGGGGAAGAGGAAAAAATTGAATTTATTTCCTGGTTAAACATTAATGATTTAAATCTTCGTTTTACTCACTACACTAATAAAGAAAAACTGCATTTCTTGGATTTAGAGCTAGAGGGTATACCAGGACAACACACTGCCGCCAAATGTTTCAGAAAACGTACGGCTACCAACTCCCTATTGAGAGCAGAAAGTGCCCATCCCCGAATTTGAAGGCCTCGATACCATACAGCCAGATGCTACGATTACGTAGGAACTGTAGTGGTATCGATAAATTCAATATACAGGTAGATGGCCGGCCCGGTGGCACTGAGGGCTGAGGCGCTGGACGCCATACCTCAAGCCACGCTGGCGACCCGAGTTCGGGAACGAGCCCGGTCGTCGAAGTCCAGCAGAGAGAAGGATTAGCGTCCCAGGACTGCTCCCTTCCCGGGACCCACCTGCCAATGCACTGGTGACCTCTAGTGGAGGCTGGAGGCACTACAGTGCTCGGCCGCAAGTTGCTGGGATTGGAGCTGCGGCTGACGTCAATCAGGGGTGTGCGGGAGCGTGCACCAGCTGGGCTGGACGTCATTGCACGTCCGAGCTCCAGGGGACGAGAAGAACAGCGAAAACAGCGGCACCTTGGATAGGCGACGGCACTGAGTGCCCCATGCCCACCGCTGGGCCAACCCTGACTGACCTTCCAGGTCCTCCATGGCCTGTCCTACCCTACAGCCAGAGTCTGTCTGTACGAGCGCCCAAGAAGAATAGGGCGGCCCACCCTGGGAGGGTTAGACCAGGGGTACCGGCTGCAGAGAGGAGGGGGAGAGAGGAGGTACAGCTCAGGGGGGTCTCTGGAGAGCAGGACATGGACTCAGATGCCTGAAGAGGTTCAAGGCGCTGCGACCGGAGGGAAATAAAGTTTGAAAAAAAAACATACAGATAGACGAACTACAAATGATTCCTAAGGAGAGGCTATTCTAAAGACACAATTTCCACAGCTAGGGAAAAGGTGCTCCTGTTAGATTGGAACAGCTTCTTGCAAAAAAGTATCAGTAAGAGAAATGATGTGTATGATACTAAGGAGGTAGAACATCAAACATCCCAGCCAGTGACCTTTGTCACAGAGTATAATAATGTAGCAAGCAGAAATGGTAACATTATTCACGGGAATTGGAAAATTATTAAAAGTGACAGTATACTCCTTGAAGCAGTAGGAGAGAAACCGTGAGTAACTTTCTTGAGAGGTAGGAATATCAGGGACATGGTGGTTAACAGGTGTGTGGAAGCCCCCCGGCTCTAATTTTAGGAACTGGCTCCCAAGCAGACCACCTGGCTTTTTGCAATGCAAAAGATGCAATATATGTAGTTTAGCCAAAACAGGCAGATTTTTTGAACACCCTTTATTTGATATTAAATGCAGAATTGAGACAGTGCATCACATGTGATACCCTTGTTACCGTTTATGCCCTATGGTGTTCAGGTAATAAGGTCTATGTTGGCTGTACTGCATGACCATTGAAGCAGCATATTCAGGAACACATAAGGGCAATTGTTAATGGGAGAATGGACACTCCTGTAGGTGCACATGTTACAAACATACTAAAATGCCAGCAGAATAGGCCTAATGGTCTTTTGAGTCTGCTTGATTTTCAGCACCTGCACTGAGGGCCGATTTTGGTGTCCCCCTCCCCTTGGGTTATATTGTTCCCTGTCCCAGATGTTCCACCTGTATTGGGCCTGGTCAGATTTACCCTCCCCTGTACCTGTCCCATACCCTCTTAAACTCCTCCACAGTCTCCACCTCTACCAGCTCCCTGGGCACTGCATTCCATGGCTCCACCACCCTTTCAGTAAAATAACACCTCCTCCTCCTCCTCTCCCCTTTGAGCCTGTCCCCTTCCAGCTTACACCCATGACCTCTCTTTGCCCCACCCTCCTTCCTTTGGAGCACCCTGACTGGGCCTCCCTTATTGATCCCTTTCATGTACTTAAAGACCTCTATCACGCCCCCCCGTGTCTCCTCTCCTCTCCTCCAGGGTGTACATGCCGAGCTCCTTAAACCTCTCATCATAGGTTCTCCCCCCTAGGCCCCAGATCATTTTGGTTGCCCTCCCTTGGACCCTCTCTAGGAGTGTAATGTCCCTCTTTAAATGTGATCTCCAAAACTGCACACAATACTTAAGGTGTGGACTAACCAAGCAGTTGTACAGTGGAAGGATCACTTCCGCCTTTCTGGAGGTAATCCCCCTGGCGATGCATCCCAGCATCCTATTTGCCCTTGCCGCTGCCCTCCTACCGGTCTCTTGAGTTGTTCATTTTGACATCTACCACTACCCCCCGGGTCCCTCTCACCCTCCGTGACGTGAATCGTGTCTCCTCCCAGGGTATACCCCTGGCCTGGATTTCTGATTCCCAGGTGCAGAACCTTGCACATCCCCGCATTGAATTTTAGTTTCCATTTTCCCAACCACCTTTCCAGAACCTCCAGGTCCTCCTGCAAGGCCACCCTCTCCTAATCCACCACTGCACCCAGCTTTGAGTCATCTGCAAAGAGACCAATTTCACTCCTGATCCCCTTCCTTATGTCTGAGACATAGGCATTGAACAGGAGTGGCCCCAGCACTGACCCCTGGGGAACCCCACTAGTAACCCACCTTGGGGATGAGGCTAACCCTCCAACCACCACCTTCTAAGTACGCTCAGAGAGCCAATTTCCTATACATCGTAACAACATTTTGTAAATGTTCACAATGCAGACATTTCCAATGTGAAATTTATGGGAATTGAAAATGTGAAAGTGAATAAGAAGGGTGCAAGTAGACAGAATGAGCTCCTAAAAAGATACAGTTTCTGGATCTACACTCTCAAGAGTGTAAAACCAAAGGGACTTAGTAACTTTTGGGGATATTAAACCCTATCTCCTGAATTAATGTCTCTCCTCTCTCTCCTCCCTTATTACCCCCCTTTCGTTTGGGGGGGTGAGAGTGAGAAAGGGAGTTCGAACATCATCATCATGTGTGCAAAATTATTTATTTAGTTAGTTTTTGTTAACTGGGTAGGTGAACTAGCCATGAAATGACTATTTTTAGCCACAACCCGGGAAAGTACAACAATCAAAGAAAGGTACATAGCATGAGTACAATGAAATTACAATAGCATACGTCAAAATAATCAGTAGTAATGAATACATGCAGCCAGGACAATAACAATCAATGAAATTCACAGAGAATTTTTAGGCATTAAAAAACCTACACAGTCTAGGAGGAGATTCCACAACATAGCAGCAAAAAAATATTGTTCAAATTAGTCACGACAATGAAGGTTCAAATAGGCAGTGAAACAAGGCAAGGGCAAATTCCTGACTGGGCAGGATGCATTATCATGGCCTCCGAAACAAGACTCAGGTGTGTGTGTGTGTGTGTGTGTGTGTATGTGGGTGTGGGGTAGATTAGCTCAAGGAGACAGTAAGGGTAAGAAGCACTATGAGGTAGGGAGGTTAAAGTTAGGCCGGGCAGCATCTTGCAGGTGAGTGGATTCAGAAGGATTAAAACATATGCAGAGATCAGCAAGGGACAGATGTAGGTGCAGCTCCTTTTTGAAGCTGTCATGGGATCCAGATATTCGAAGTGCTTGGGGGAGAGAGTTACAAACCTTAGGAGCAGAGTGACTGAAGGCAACAGAGCCTTTTGATGTTTTACATCTAGGTACATTCAGCAAGGATTTATCTACCGATCGCAGTCTATAGGAGGAGGTTTGAGGTACCAGCAGTGTTGCGAGCGCTGTAGGGGTCTAGTTTCTTAGTACAGAGGCAATCAGGGAGCCAAGAGAGTATTAACAGCAAGCTGAGGGGGATAACCAGCCAGGGTCCCTGTACAGTTGGCAGTGGTGCTTAAGCCGTGGTGACGAGGAAGCGTAACGACAGATAAATTATTATAAGTGACATCCTACTTATGAAGGATGGTTTTGTGTGTGGCAGCAAAGGTCAGCATGCCACAGGTGAGGGCAGGGAGTAATATGCTTCTGGCCATAGCAAGTTTAGCAGAGGGAGTCAGCATTGAAACTGGACTTGTAAGCGACCCCCAGTTTAGCATTCACTGCGTTGCAGGCAGATTGTATGTGCAGGCTGAAGTCCTGGGATTGGTCCAGAAGAATTCCCAGGTACTTAAAAGATGTAATGCATTCTATTTGTGTGCCACTGTGGTCTTGCACCAATAGGGGAGTTTGACATGTCCTAAGTTTAGGGGCAGATCTACGTAACATGGCTTGTGTTTTCTTAGCATTAAGTACAAGCTTATGTGCAGAAAGCCAATTTTGGACATTTGTGAAATCTGAAGAAAGGGATACATTTATGCTGGCGACCTTATCAGAGCTTGAATAGAGTACAAGATCATCCGCATAGAGAATAGATGAGCATGAAAGAAAAACCTCATCTATGTTATTGATAAAAAGTGAGAAAGAAGAAGTCCCAGAATAGAGCCCTGGGAAACCCCAATATTGATGGTAGCACCATCAGATAAAGAGGATTTGAATTTCACAATTTGAGTTCTATTTGAAAGATAGCTTCCATACCAGGCGACAAATGGGGGTTAAAAGCTCAGATTGCAAAGAGTGGAGATGAGCAGGGGGTGATCAACAAGATGAAAGACCTTTGTAAGGTCAATAAAAACTGCCAGTCAGCTGGCCAGCGTCCATACTGGTGAGCACATCGGTAGTGAATTTGAGAAGTGCTGTAGAGGTATTGTGACCTTTACGGAATCCATGTTGGGTGTCAGAAAGAAGGCAGTACTTTGTGAGGTAGTCAATGGTTTGATTTGCAGCAAGTTTTTCCAGAATTTTACTTAGGGCCGATAGGATGGGGACTTCCAGTTCCGCCACGGCTTGGAAAAGCAGCTGAATGAGCCGCTCAGCCCGATCTGCTATCAATCCTCCTTAAAAACTTATTAAAATCTAAAGAAACTGTCTAGAATGGCTGCTGGAGGATTGCAGAAGGATAGAGGATCAAGAAATCGTACCCCACACTTGTGTAATGGAAGGGAAATCCAAAACTCTAGGCAAAACTCACCCGTGTGAGGCCCAACTGCTGATGTGCGTCCTAACACCACAATCTCAGCTTATGATACAGATGAAGAATCGGAACAGCTCTCTCGATCAAGATTCGAGACTCTCTTAAAGGAATTGAATGATACAGTATGTAAGTGGAAAGTAAGTCCGAATTTAAACAACTAAATCATAAATTACCGAAGGTAGGGAATCGACTACAAGAAGTTGAGGATCGAATAGGCACCACAGAAGATGACCTGCAACATACAGGTCGCATGGTCTCAGCGCTCCGTCTGCATGCAATTAATACTGAACAAAAATACTTAGACCTGGAGAGTAGATCTAGACGAGACAACTTACGTCTGTATGGCTTGAAAGAGGGTGCAGAGGAAGGAGAGGTATCCGAATTTATAACAGACATGCTGTGTGATGTTCTTAGCCTCCCCCAGGGCTACAAGATTAAAACTGAGAGAGCGCATCGAGCCCTGGCACCAAGACCTAAGGACCCGACAGTCAGGCTACGCTCAGTAATTTCATAGTTTCAAAACTAAGGAGAACATACTAAGGAGAGCCTGGCAGGAACGTGAGGTCAAATACTTGGATTTGCGCTTGTTCTTTGATCATGATTACCCTTCTGTTATACAGAAACAACGCCAGGCATATGCCACTCTCATTAAACTACTACGTGCTGAAAACCTCCACATTCAAACACCACAGCCTGCTAAACTACACGTCTTCTGGAAGGAAGGCACAGAGGTCTACAATAATTTCACAGAGGCACGCCAGGCCATTATAAAAAAGGGCATAACAGTTCCAGAACTGCTGACGATTTCGGGCCAGAAGAGACGAGATCAAGACGGCACCAGGCAAATAACTGCAAAGTGCAACAAGCCATGGGCGTAGGTTCAGAGTCCATCTCTCTTTTCAGAGACTTACTCAAGAAGCTCCCGGGAATTTCAGATCAAGATCTTTACAGATGGAAGGCTGAAAATACCGAGTCAGCTAGAGGAACCTGCAATTAACTATGCGCAGTAACTCTGAGCATTATTTGGGGTGCGTGGCTCACCTCTGCGCAAGGCCAGGTCTATGTGACGACTAAGACCAGGCCCAACCAAACTGAGCGGTGGTCTCAATGAGGCCTGCAGGCTCTTCTGTTTTACTACATGCCCATCGGATTTGTTTGAATTGCCTTTTTTGTTGCTTGAGTTTAATTACTGAACTGAAGACTAAAGGATAGGCATTGCATGGGGATTGGATCTGGAGGGAGATGAAGACAATGGATATATTGAAATATTTGACTGAGGAGAGTTCCACGGAGCAAAATATATGGAAAAAGCCCAATCTTACTGTCATTTCCCCACAAAAGCCGTGCCCTACTTGAGGGCTAGGGGATGGGGGGAGACGGCAGAAAGTACAGTTACGTAAGAACTTACCGTAACAGTAGATCTTCGAGAACAGCTCTTGCAGCAGGTTACACCATTAGGACTGAAGCCGGCAGGCGTCAGGACCCCACGGAAAAATTCTAGCTAGCTATCTTCAGCGGGACTGCCCCGGCCGCCGGTCCCGCCTCCAACGCAAGCGTGGTACAAAAGGGCGGTCCTGCCAGATTCCCCAGTTCTCCCTGGAGACCTCCAGCACGCAGGCTGACATCAAAATGGGAGACCGAGATTGGCGTCAGAAGACAGAAAGGTAAAACCCTGCTCAGAAAAAACTGAGCCATGCTCCTCAAGAAAGGTGGCTGGAAAGGCACCGTTGCAAGAGCTGTTCTGAAGACTCTATTGTCACGGTAGCTCCTACGTAACTGTACTATCTTACTTTGAGACACGCTTGCAGCAGGTTACACCATTAGACTGATTCCGCTAGCACCGCTTGCCAGAAATTCCGGGAGGAGGAAAAAAGAAATGAATTCCAGGTCCTGAACCTAGGACAGGAGACCCTGTAGCACCGCCAGGCTGAAACCAGCCCTTCGCCGAGAGGCGATGTCCAGGCTATAATGCCTGATAAAGGTATGCACAGAACTCCAAGTGGCTGCAGCGCAAATAGCAGAGGTGGAGACATTTCTGAGAGCTGCAAAGGAGGTGGCCACACCTCTAGTAGAATGACCCCGGACTGTGCCCGGGAGGGGCTTTTGTTTTATATCATAACAGTAAGAAATACACTGGACAAGCCAGCGAGAAAGGGAATGTTTAGATACGGGTTGGCCCATCATTCTCTCAGAGAAGGAAGCGAAAGCTGCTCAGAACTACTAAAAGACTTAGTTCTTGTTGAGGTAAACCTCAGGCTGCAGTGAACATCCAGGGTGTGAAGCAGAGCCTCTCCTCTATTCGAGTAACTCGGGAAGTAGACAGGAAGGTCAATATCCTGGTTCAGAGTGAGTGAAGAGACCACCTTAGGCAAAATTTGGGGTTCGTCCTCAGGGATACTCTGTCCCGTGGAAAACTAAATAAGGCTCTTTGCATATAAGAGCGTGAAGTTCAGATATTCTTCTCAACTAAGTAACAGCACTAAAAACAACGCTTTCCACGACAGAAAACGGAACTGCACAGGCGGCGTGTCCAAAGGGGGAGCGAAGCTGTTCCAGGACAAAGAGCAGATCCCATGGGCACAGGGTCCTTAATAGGAGGCCTGAGTGTAACACTCCTAAGAAATTCCTGAGTGGCGTCCAACTGAGCCACTATGCGATGTCCCACCGGGAGGTGATAGGCCAAAAATGGCACAGAGGTGCACAATTAATAAGGAGTAGGCTGAGACCAATGAAAGAGGAGAGCAGATAATCCAAAATTACTCCCACAGGACAACCTAAAGGGACAAATCGTGTGCTCATGACCATAAACAAAAACGGCGCCATTTCATGGCGTCGTCGTATCGTTACCCGGCTTTCTGGCTGCAGAAAGGACCTCTGCAACCTCTTGCGAGGACCCCGTGACACAAGATGGCTATGTCTTAGGAGCCAAGCATGCAGGTTCAGCGAACGTGAGGTCCGGATGGACAAGTGAACCTTTCTCCTGAGACAGTAGGTGGGAGCTGAGCGGCAACGGGAGCGGGGGTTCCCGAGATAGTTGCACCAACAAAGGGAACCAGATCTGTCTGGGCCAGAACGGGGCCACCAGGATCATGAGTGCGTGCTCCCTGCCCAATTTGAGAAGGACTCTCTGGATCAACGGGAAGGGAGGGAAAGCGTAGAGGAATCTGTTCGCCCAGGAGAGGGATAATGCGTCTCACCAGAAAACACCAGGCCCTGGATCTAGCGAGCAAAAATTGGGCAGTTTTATGCTGGATGGGATGTAACAAGTCTAATTCTGAATTTCCCATCAAGAAACAGATCCTCTGCTACCTCTTGAAGAAGTTCCCACCTGTGACTCTGGCCTGGAACGACTCAGGTCGCTGGCACCGTGGTTGTCCACCGGAACGTGTACAGTGATCAGATTTGCGCCCATGTCCGACACCCAATCCACACCCTCATGGCCTCCCTGCAAAGGAGTAAGAGTGTCGCCTCCTTGTTTGTTGAGGTAATACATCACCGCCGTGTTGTCTGTCCGAAGCAGAAGAGTACAGGAGGGATTACAGACTAGAAAGGCCTGCAGGGCATAGAGAACGCGCTCATCTCTAGGACATTGATATGAAGATGAGCTTCCACCTGGGTCCACGTACCCTGGGACTTTACCCGTCCAGTGTGCCCCACCCAAGACCTGAGGCGTCCGTGGTGAGGTTGCACTCCCGAGGGGCCAGCGCTACGAGAATGGGGCGCCGAGGAGAGCGACCTGGAACTAGCCACCACTACCAATCTCGAATCACGGAATTCGTGATTCTGACCGGATGCTGCAAGTGGTCTTGCCTTTGGTCCCATTGCACTTTGAGCATCCACTGAGTTACCCGCATGTGGAGCCTTCGCGAAAAGGACAGTAAGAATAGGCGCAGCCATGTGTCCGAGCAAGCGAGGACCGACCTGGCAGATACGATCTTGTTCGTGATAAATCCCTTAAAGGGATCTGATGCGCTCCGCTCTGTCGGTCGGAAGAAAAGCTCTTCCTGAACAGTGTCCAGTACTCAGCCTATAAACTGCAGTTTCTGCAGACGGTACCAGGAGAGACTTCTACGTAATTTATGAGGATGCCCAGAGCGGAACGAATCTGGGTGCTCTAGAATAGCATGTAACAACGCCCTCTCTGGAAAGCTGAAGCCATGAAAGCCAGTCATCCAGGTGCGGGAACACATAATGGCCCTGTCTCCTCAGAGGCGCTGCCACAACTGCCATGCACTTGGTAAAAACCCAGTGCGGAGGACAGTCCGAGCGGAAGGGCTCGGAACTGAAAGGTAGTGGTCGAGAAACTCGAGAATGGAACCTCATGATGCGCCTGAGCCATGGGGATATGCAGGTAGTCGTCCTGCATGTCTAGAGGCGCTAAAGGCGTCTTGTTTCAGCATGGGAATAAGACCCAGAAGAGTCCCATCACGGAATCTCATAGGCGACCCGACACGTTAGGGGCGCTGAGGTCAAGGACTCGGACGGAGGTCCCTGTTTTCTTTGGAACCAGGAAGAAGTGGAATAATATCCTTGTCCTCTCTGGTTCTCCGGGACACATACTCTTATAGCTCCCTTCACTTGGAACTGCAGTACTTGCCAGATCAAAGCTTTATGCTGGCCGGATACCGGGAGCAAAAGGCCTCGGGTGGCTTTGCTGGAATTCTATAAAGTGGCCTAGAATGACCAATTGAAGAACCCACCTATACGGTGGTTATAGCCTGCCATCCCGGCGGGAGATTGCATAATGCAACCCCGACCATGATTTCCCGTTGATCCTGAAAGGGGCTGGAAGGAGTCAGGCTGTGGCGGCTGATGGGCCGCTGGCTGGGCCTGCTTGGGAAGCGTGACCTCATTTGTGAGCTGCTTTCCTGACTCTCACGGAAACGGAGCCCTCTGATGTGCAGCGGAGCCGGGCTGCTGCCTCTCGACGCCCACGTCGCACAATCGGTTTGGTTCCTATGAAAGGAACCACGCTAGGTCGGTGCATGGCCTGAACCGGACCTTGCATATCTCGGCCTCTTGAAGTCTGGTAATGATTTTCTCTGAAGGATTACCAAACAATACTTTTTCCCTCAAGTGATGGTCATCCATAATATTCTTCTGGACGTCCGAGGGTAAAACCAGAGATGCTTGAGCAGGTGGTATACGAATCGCCAGAAACTACTGCTTGGGCTGATGAGTCCCGCAGCTGCTGACGCGGCTCAGAAAGCACTTGGTCCCTAATGCCTGAACCCGTACGGAGGAGCTGAAACATCCTCCTTCTGCTCACCTTCAGGCAATTTTTCAGCCATTTCCAGATCCTGTTCCCTAAGCGTTCTGGAAACTGACCCATGTGGGTTAGATAGTTTAAGGATCTGATGGCAGGTAGCGGAGGCATAAATGGCGCTTACCCAACACTGGCCCAACTGCTGCTGGACTCTGGGTCCAGGTGGCAGAGGTGCTCAAATGTTGTAGCCTCTGTGACCCGGTCATGTGAGGCTGTAATGACCAGAGAATCGGCCTGAGGCTGCTGTGTCGAAGTACTGGTGGGTCCTTAGGAGCCTTGTACAGGCGATCCGCTTTGATCGCATCGCCGGGAGCGAGTGTGGGCGCTTCCACGCTGCCTTGGTGACGTCCACAAAGTGTCCACCAAGGTGGTACCACCACAGGCTTGGGGTCCTTCTGCCGAAGATATAGCGGGCGTACCTTTCAGGGGTCTAGGTCTTCTGCATCCCATCCCATGTTCTCTTGTATGTGTCTCATAATATCAAAGGAGCGAAGGGTAATCCGGAGGAGATTTGGGCATCTCATGTGGGTCCGGGAGGGATGGGAGTGGAGATGGGGATCTAGAGGCAGGGTAGTCTGATCCCGTGTCCTCCGTTGAGTGAGCATCCGGTGTCTCCTGGATCTCTTGGGGCTGGGTGATCCAGAAGAAGATTTCGACGGAGGTCTCCGTTTTTCTGTTCTCCCCCTGGGAGAGGATCTAGGCTCCCGGGGGGAAGGTAAACGGCCTGCGGACCCCGATGGTGAAGGGGATGCAGGAACTGGAGGAGGAGGAACAGTGGGAACCATGTCCTTCTTTATGGTGTCCCACCAGGAGGTGAAGAGGTCCTTCACTTCCGCTAAAGAAAGGCCCGACGATGGCCCGGGCGCCGGTGGGCTGTCATCGGGGTCCCAGCGTCGGCTCCATGAGGGCTCAAGTAATGGTGAGGGTTCCTAGGGAGTTTCGGCGAGACCGGGAGTCGCCCGTCTGGTCCTCGGGCTGCGTTAGGTCCTCCTCAGTCTAAGTCTCCTGACCGGCGTCGGTCGGAGCGACAGGGCCCTCTTCTCAGGAGGCGGGACGTCAATCCCCCTGCGGTGTCCACTGAGGTGATGGTTTTTGGCGGCGGCAGCTCAGGGGTATGGCCCAGCGCAGCAGGCGGCGGTCAGCGCTGGCGTTGGGTACACGGGTCTCTTTAAGAGGCGTGACTCCAGCGTCTTCTTGAGAGAGCCCAGAAGAAGACCTGACGCCGGGTACAAGGAGCGGAACCCGACTTGTGGTGATGGTGGTGGCGCTCCCGGACTTCGCCAAGGCCTTGGATGAAGAGCGAGGGCGGCCTGGCGGACTTGGCCTGAGAAGAAGGTTTCCTTACACGCAGCTGGGGAGGTTGAGAGCTGGCCCTGGAAGGAGGCGGTTGGACCCTAGGGAACCCGACTGCGTGAGCTCAAGCCCTGGAGGGACCTGGAAGGGCCTTCTCCCTTCTTTTCTCCAGCGTGCTTGTGGGATTTTTGAGAGGCAGATTCCGCCTTGGAGGACATGGTCTTCAGCTTTTCCTCCAACAAAAGGCCTGAAGAGCCTTCTGACGTCGGATCCGAGTCGACTGTTGAACCCCTGGCAGGGACGGACAGGCGGGTACAAGTGGTCTGGGCCCAGGCACGAGCACAGGCTGTATGGGGGTCCTTAAAAGGATCTGTTTCCCGCAAGCACACTTGGAGGTGTGACCAGAGGTCGGAGAGGACATCAGCAAAAGTCTTGCTTGAAGAAATTCGAATTTTCTCGGAGAGAAGCACTTAAACCACGTGTCGCACGCTAGACTGTAACCGAAGGGTCGAGACAAGCTAAGTCGACGGCGGGAAAGAACTGGGGAATCTGGCGGGACCGCCCCCTTTTGTACCACACCTGACGTCGGAGGTGGGACCGACGTCGGGGGCGGTCCCCGCTGAAGATAGCTAGCTAGAATTTTTCCGTGGGGTCCTGATGCCTGCCAGCTTCAGTCCTAATGGTGTAACCTGCTGCAAGAGCTGTGTCTCAAAGTAAGATCTGCAGTTTAAGGACAGTCTTAGAGCAATACAACCAACGGCTCGGTCTCTTCAAGGTGATCTCCCCCCCACTTCCCTTCCCCTTTCTTTTTCCTCCCTTTTTTCCAGTCTTCTAGAGAAAGGAGAAAAAACCCTCATATCCATGCTGTGAATATATATTAAGCAGATAGGGCTTAATATGTATTAAGCCGCAAACACAGATGTCTGAAGGGTCTATTATCACACTGACCCTAGATGAGGTCCTCCCATCCAGGAGGGGCCTAATCCTCTTCTGCCCGCCACAATTAACACCAGGGTGGGTGCAGAGGTCACTTGCTAGAGTAGACCTCCTACCTTGGAAGCCACTATAAGAATTACAGTTTGGTGCCTGGTTGCTACTGCCCAGTTTGTTTTTGTTATTGTCAGCTTGTCTTTATTGAAAATTGTTGTTCTGTTAAATCTGACATCTAGAGGGTGTAAATCTGATTGTCAGGGTATCTGGTTGCCTTGGGGGGCTTTTGATTATTACTACTGCAGGCAAGGGGTCTCTTCATTGTGCAATTTTGTACATCTTCGAAATGAGTTACACATTTTGTTCATATAATGTGCAAGGGCTGACTAGCCCCATAAAGCACTCAAAAATCTTATCTACACTTAAACGTGCTGCAGCTGACATACTGATGCTTCAACAAAGACATCTACCAAACACTGAGCATTGGAAGCTTGAGCGTTTGGGGTTTAGTCAGGTCAATGCCTCCTCATACAGGGGTGGGTGATGAAGAGGAACAGTTATTCTCATTCCCTCCAGGGTCCCATTTCAAGCTACAGACCAGATAATTGATAAAGAGGGCAGATATGTCCTTCTAAAAGGGAAGCTAAATGGGAAACCCATCACTATAGCATCGCTGTATTTCCCTCATAATTCTGATTTCAACACTTATAGATCAATCCTGCTTCAACTAACACAGAGGGTCCTATTGTATGTGGGGGCGACTTCAATTTCCATTTGAGCCAACTGTATCTGCCCACCCAAAATTTAAATACTAAACTTAAGATACCAAAGCAAACCAAGAGCTTGATTAAATTGCTTAAGAATTTAGGGCTTTCTGACATATGGAGATACCTGAATGGCCCGGGTACACTCGTACCTTTTTCTCACAAGCTCATTGAAGCTACTGTTCAATAGATTATTTCTTAATGTCACGAGAGCATCTCCAAATGTCTCAAAGGGCCTGGCAAGGTGATTTTGTCCTTTCGGATCATGCCCCACAATTTCTATCCTTTAAAAACTATCATTTTATAAAATCTACAGCCTGCAGGCTAAACATATTTCTTTTGAGGGATAAAGAAATTATTCAGGAAACCAAAAACATAATTAAACAAACTTTATTAGAAAATGACACACAGGGAATTGATATATCTATACTCTGGGATACGATTAAGGCAATAAGCAGAGGTAAATTTATTGCTATTGCAGCACATAAAAAAACTCAGAGAACAGACCAGGACCTCCTTGTAAGACCAAATAAAACTCCTTGAAGAACAACAAAGTATAAAGGTAACAGCTGCAGCTACTAAACAGTTAAAGATCCTGAAGAGCAAGCTCAACTCTGTTGGACTATTACGTGGAGCAGAAGTTGTTTTATCTTAGGCAGAAATACTACGAGGGTGGTCCCCGCTCTTTAAAACTGCTGGCTGGACGTTTAAGAGTGCAGCAAACAAAGGCTATGATTAGCATCCTTAGACCTTCAGTTAGAGACCCCCCCACAACACACTATATCTGCCATATGAACAGGTTACTCACCTGTAATAGTAGTTCTAGGAGTGGTATATGTTGTTCATCCACACTCTCTGGCATGTCCCTGTCCCCTTTAAATCTGGCCGGAAGTCTTCAAGCTACCTCCTCCCACCCACCCGGGTGGTAAATACCTCGGCTCCGCCCCATGACACCAGATCTTGGCCCACTGGAAGCAAGGTTGTGCGCCTAAAGCCGGGGAGGTCGGGTGGGTGTATGTGGATGAACAACATATACTGCTCCTAGAACTACTGTTACAGGTGAGTAACCTGTTTTTCTAGGAGCGTGGATATGTTGTTCATCTACACTCTCTGGCAGACTCAAAGCAGTTCTCCGGGAGGAGGGAGGCAAGGCGCACACCCCCTACTTGGGAAATAGAGATTGGAGAACTGAGGCCCCAAAACCAGCATCCAGGCGTGACTCAAGGTCGATGTGGCAGTGGGTAATGAAGGTGTTTGCTGACTTCCAGGTAGCAGCCCGACAGATTTCCTGGATAGGGATGTCCCTGGAAGCAGCCACCGATGCAGCAGTAGGACGGGTAGAATGAGCTCTTATCCTTCTGGGAGGCTCCTTGCCCGCCAACTCATAGCACAGACCCATGCAAGATGTAATCCACCTTGCAATGATCCGTTTGGCTGCAGGTCTGCCAGAAGCGGCTTCAGTGTAGGTGACAAAGAGCTGGCGAACCTCTCCCCGAATTTCCACCGTTCTGTCCTTATAATAGGAGAGAGCACATCTCAGGTCCATGGTATGGAGCCTGTACTCGGCGTCTGAGGTGTAATTAGGGTAGTATACCGGCAGAGTTAACACCTGGTTATGATGAAACTCTGATACCACCTTCGGAAGAAATTTTGGGTGGGGGCACAGGACAACTTTGTCCCTGTGAAAGACCAGATAAGGGGAGTCCAGTGAAAGCGCCTGGAGCTCCCCTGTCCTTCTGGCAGACGTGACAGCCACCAGGAAGGCGTTTTCCACGACAAGTGTGAGAGCTCACACTTGTGCATGGGTTCGAATGAATCGCCCATAAGCTTTGCCAAACCAGTAACAGATCCCACGGAGGTGGAGGTTCATGACCGAGGAGGGGATATGTGATCCAGGCCTTGAAGAAGCGCCTACCACTGTCTCCTGCGTAATGTCGCTGACTGCACATGTGCAAGCAGAGAAATGGCTGCCAGAGTGCACCCTAAGGGTCGATGATCTGAGACCCCTTTGGAGAGAGACCAAAGGTAGTTGAGAATGTAGGCCACAGAGCAGGATAAGGAGTCCAGACTCTTATCCTGACACCAAATGGAAAATCTCTTCCATCTGAAGGCATAACATTTCCTGGTCGATTCCTTACGAGATGCCTCCACCACGGTGTAGACATCCTTGGAAAGACCCAGAGCCTGGAACTCTAGCCGCTCATGTACCTGGCTGTGAGGTGCAGGGAATGAAGGTCCGGATGGAATACCTTTCCCTGGTTCAGAGATATCAGGTCCGGGAGTGTACAAAGCCGCTCCGGGGGCCTGCAGCTGAGGCTGAGGAGATCTGGGTACCAGAACTGGCGCGGCCAATCTGGGGATACTAGGATCACCTTTGCCTTGTCCCTCCTCACCTTGAGTAACACCTTGTGGATCGAGGGAAGGCGTAGAGGAGGCCTGGGGTCCACGGCCTGGAGAAGGCATCCCCCTGCAGCGAGCCCTTCTGAGGGGGGTGGGCATGCTACAGCCTCAGCTTGGTGTTATCCCTGCAGGCAAACAGGTCCACCAACGGTTTGCCCCAATGGAAGAACAGACTGTAAGTTACCTCTGGATGGAGAGACCACTCGTGGGAGGTCTGGCCTATGTGGCTGAGAGCATCCGCCAGCTGGTTCGAGACTCCTGCCACATGAATGGCTAGGAGGTCCGCCTCCAGCCGGCTCACAAGGGTCCAGATGCGGAGCACCTCCTTGCACAGCAGACGGGAGTGCGTGCCGCCCTGTTTGTTGAGGTAGTACATGGTCGTGGTATTGTCCATCTGGACTTGAACCACTTGATCCCGGAGCTGAGGAACAAAAGCTGACAGTGCCAGTCTGACTGCTCTGAGCTCCAACAGGTTGATGTGGCATCGGGACTCCTCGGGGTCCAGAACCCGTGGGCTCTGTTGTCCCCCATGTGGGCTCCCCAGCACATGAGAGAGGCATCGGTCGTGAGAATGACCGTCGGCTCGGTGCGGACAAAAGGGATCCCTTCCTGCAACCGGTCTGGGGCGGTCCACCATTGCAGAGCGTCCCACATCTTCTGGGTCACAGTGATCAGCTGGTCGAAGTGACCGTGGCACTGAGTCCACTGAGCGGCCAGCTCCCATTGGAGGGGGTGCATGTGCCATCTGGCCCAATGGACCACTGAGGTGCACGCCGCCATGTAGCCCAGAAGGCGCAGGAAGTCCTGGGCAGGGCGCAAGTGCCCAACCAGAAATGATTGGGCAAAGGAGGAAAGAACCTCCGCCCTGTCTGCCGGGAGCTAAGCTCTGGCTTGACGAGAGTCTAGCTCTGCCCCGATGAAGCCCATCACCTGAGAGGGCACGAGTTCAGACTTGGCCTCATTGATCAGGGGGCCTAGTTGGAAGCAGGTTCAAAGAGCCAGATCCCTCCACCTCCTGGAGGGAGGAACCTGCCAAGAGCTAGTCGTCGAGATAAGGGTAAATTCGAACTCCTCGATGCCGGAGATGGGCTGCCACCACTGCGATGCACTCGGTGAAGACCCTCGGGGCTGATGACAGACCGAATGGCATGGCTCGGAACTCATACAGGGTCCCTTCGACCCTGAAGTGGAGGAACTGCTGATGGGATGGACGGATTGGGACGTGGAAGAACGCGTCTCGCATATCCAGTGAACGGGACCACATGTTTCGCTCCAGGGATGGTATGATCTGGTTCAGAGTTACCATTTGGAAGGTGCGAAACCTGAGACATTGATTCAGGTCATGGAGATCTCGGATGGGGCGCCAACCCCCCATCCACTTGGGCACCAGGAAGTACCTGGACATGAAGCCTGGGTCTGTAGGAGGATCCGGCACTGGAGCTACCGCCTCTTTGCAGAGGAGCTGAGCAATGTTGTCTCGAAGAGCCGACTGAGTGCAAGCCGAGATCCTTTCCTCCTGAGGGGTGCGGGCTCGGCTGGGAGGGTACTGCTCGAATTCCAGAGGCAGTCCCTGGCCGACCACTTATAGGACCCACCTGTCTGAGGTGATATCGGACCAGGCAGAAAGAAAGTGGCAGAGCTGGGCCCCCACGGGAGGACCCAGAGCTGGCGTGATGGGTGTAGAGGTGGCAACCCCCAACCCGTCACTGGGCAGGCTTAGAGGAGGAGGCTCTTGGACTGGCACCTCCGCTTCCTTTACGGGGCTGTTGAGGACCCTGCTTGGGCCTGGGGCGCCAAGCCTGAGCCAGCTGTTGCTGCTGGCCTCCTTGATAGGAGAGTTGCCTAACCACAGGGGAAAAGTGCCGAAAAGGCTTCTTCTTGCACTTCTGCTGGTTCTTGCCCGAAGAACCTTTCGCAGAGGTAGCATCCAAGGTGGCACTGGACTGCTTAATGCGCTGGAGGTGACCAGCCACTCCTGGACCGAAGAGGTCGCTGCCTAGGAAGGGCACGTCAGCTAACTTGTGCTGGGTATCCACCAGGAAGGAGGACAGCCTAAGCCAAGCCCTGCGGTGAGTGGCCACTGCAGCTGCCAAAGAGTGGGCACAGGACTCTCCAATGTCCAGGGCCATCTGGAGCTGCTGTTTTGCAACAGTATAGCCCTGATCATGGACCTGCTTCACTGTGGTCTGCATGTCCGCCGGGAGATGAGGGAGCACTTCATCCAATGACCCAAGGAGGGCATGAGTACCATGATGACAGCTGAGCTCGCCTGACGAAGGCCTAAGGAGGAGGCTGCATAGACCTTATGGGCAGAGTGGTCCATATTCTTGGACTCCTTGTCTGGGGGTCGGTCAGTGTCGGCTGAGCTACCAGTATGTCTGAACACAGAAGCAGTCACTAGGCTTTCGGCCGAAGGATGCTCTGTGAACCCTGCCAGGGACCCCATGGGTACCATATACTTGCGGCCCATGCGGGCAGATGGGGCTGGGCAGGAAGCAGGACGCTGCCAAAGCTCAAGGGCCGGGCCAACAATGACTTCGGCTACTGGAAAGGCCTCCATCGGGGTATCCCCCCTTTGAGGATATCCGTAAGGGGGTACTCCGCCTTTTTCCGGATGGGCTCCAGGGACATTGCGGTGGACTCGGAGATTAGGCGGAGAATGCCCTGAAAGGAGGAAGGGCCTTCCTCCAGTCCAGCCACGGACGACTCATCATCCCCTGGATGAGAGTGTAACCCCATGTCATCGGAGTCTGAAGAGTTGGGGTACAATGGCCTACCGCCTACATCCCCTTCAATCCACCGGGGGTGGTCGGGGGTGACCGTAATGGACAGATGTTGGGGAAGCCCGGTGTCTGCACGGTCCTCTTTCGAGGGAGCTCCTCCCTGAGGCTGCTTAGGCGGTGGCTCCACCAAAATCAGTGGAGAAACCGGAATAGGCCGAGCCGGTATACGCGCTGGCCCCACGGGAGGTGGAACCGAGGCCTTCGGTTCCGGAGGAGTCGGGGTTGGCTTAGGAGGCGGGAGCCAAGTAATGGCCAGGACCGCCGGCGGAGCCAGCTTCTGCCCGGTCAAAATCAGCTGTTGCCACATCAAATCCTCATAGTGTCGACGGAGTTTCCGGCGAAGCCTCTCCTGGTCCGAGGAGGATGAGGACCGGCGGCGCCGCCTCTTTTTGAATGTTTGTGGCCCTTTTTCGGCCGTTCGACTGAAGGGGTCCTGGTCCTCGATCGAGACCTACAGGGTTGGTTTGTTTGATCGGGGGACACCAGAGTCGGTGAAAACCGAGGTTCCGGCACCTTTTCCTCAATCGGGACACCAGAGGACAGTGTCTCCTCGTTGGGAAAGGAAAGGACAGGTGTCCCTTCTAAGGAGTCGTAGACCGGAGTCGGCGATAAAGGCTCGATTGAGTTGAGAGTAATCTCGGCCGGTTCAGCCGTTTCCTCGGTCTCTGTGCCTTGGCCAGACGGAAGGTCCAGTAGCCGGTGGCCGAGGAAGCGATCTCGACCGAAGTCGAGACCGCATGTTCCTGGGACTCTGACCTCTCTTGGTTCCAGGAGTGTCTCCTTCTGGAAGAAGACGACTTGTGGTCCTTGTCCCTCTTCCGAGGGCAGGAGGAGTGCGAGCCCGAGGGCACCTCACCCCTGGTGGGGAGAGACTGGCACAACTCCCTAAAGGAGCCTGAAAAGGTGGAGCCAAGGTTGAGAGGAACGAAAAAACTGCGACTGGATGAATCCTGAGCTGCTTCCTCCTCGAAAGCAGCCATCTGCTCAAGTTGCTCGGCGTATCCCGTGGCCGCGGAAACCACCCACCTTGCCTCCTTAGATTTCAACAGTGGGTTTCTAAGCTCCGGTCTCCCCAATTTTAGGCACGCCTTGCAGTCGTCCAGAACATTGGGATGGAAGACCAAACAGAAGGTACAAGTCGTGGTGTCATGTCCGACACCTAGGCAATAGACACCACGAGGAGGTGGGGATCGGTGCGTGACATTTTTCCAGCATGAGGACACCAGCGAAATCAGGGGATATGGATGATTTGTCCTCCATTTCCGATGCGCTGTAATCGGAGTCGTAAACTCTGATGAGTTTCAAGGTAATTTGCGGAGAAAACCGACGTTGCGAATCCAGGGCCTACGAATTGCTAAGTAGCACGAGGGAACCTGAATCTTCCAGCGGAAAGAAGAACTGGCGTCATGGGGCGGAGCCGAGGTATTTACCACCCGGGTGGGTGGGAGGAGCTAGCTTGAAGACTTCCAGCCAGATTTAAAGGGGAACGGGACATGCCAGAGAGTATGGATGAACAACATATCCACGCTCCTAGAACAGATATTTTTGTAAAATATTATACTGATCTCTATGCTGCGCCCCAATCACAGCCTCCAATAGGGCAAATCCGTTCTTTTCTGAAAACACTAAATCTCCCGGCCCTCCCTAAAACCTGTTTAAGTACACTGCTTGCTCCAATTACTACTGCGGACACAGAGGGGGCAATAGGGGGTCTCAAAACCAATAAATGTCCTGGAAACAATGGACTGCCAAGGAAATTTTATAAAGCCCTAAAGCAGGATGTTATTCCTCTTCTACATCGCCTGTTTAATAATATAGCTCAACCCGGGACCTCCATTCCCCCCCTCCTGGCAATATGCAATCATTTCTGTGATCCCCAAGCCTGGGAAGGACCCATCCCTGCCTGGTTCTTACTGCCCTATTTCTATTTTAAATACGGACTACAAAATTATGGCATCCATATTAGAACACAGACTATCTAAATTAGCCCCCCCACTGAAACATCAAGACCAGACCGGCTTCACTCGAGGTCGTCAAGCCCAGGATAATATTAGAAGGACAGTATACTTAATTGAACATATTCAAAAGTCTAAAACTCCCACATTACTTCTGAGTCTAGATGTGGAAAAAGCATTTGACAAGCTTTCTTGGACATTTTTAAAGGAAGTTCGGGGAGCCTTTCAAATCCCATTTAGATTTATAGAAACTATATTTAAATGTTACCAGAGCCCCCAAGCATACATCAGGTCCAATGGCCACTTGTCTCAAAAATTCAATCTGTGGAGGGGAACCAGGCAAGGATGTCCTATCTCCCCTCTCTTGTTTGCTTTTTACATAGAGCCCTTGGCTTGTCTGATCCGACAAGACACCCACATCCTAGGAATTTCCATGACAGGAAATGAACGCAAAATTGCATTGTTTGCAGACAATGTGCTAATTTATTTGACAAACCCTGACTCCTCCCTCCGACACCTATTTCAAAAGCTAACAATATTTTCTTTCCTGGCACGATACACCCTAAATTCTAACAAAACCGATCTCTTGGCTTTTAACTACTCCCCTTTAGAAGAAATTAGAAAAAAAGTTCCAATTCCAATGGGAGACTCAAGTAATAAGGTATCTGGGAGTAAACATACCAAGTAACCTTAACTCCTTATTTGGATTGAACTATGACCCCTTAATAAATAACCTGCGGACAGACTTTAAAAGATGGGACAATTATACCCTTATCCTTCTATGCTAGGAACCAAGCACTAAAAATGAACGCACTGCCAAGATTTTTATATCTGTTCCAATCAGTGCCATACGAGATCCCATTAAGATACTTAAACAAATGGCAACAAGATTTCTTGAATTTTTTATGGCAGGGACGGAAACACCGACTTACATTACAGATATTAATGCTTACTAAGGATTTGGGGGGAATAGCTTTCCCCACTTACACTTTTATTGGAATGCCTCCCAAATGCGACTGCCCTTCTTTGGGGAAACAAACACTATACAGCACACTGGAAAAGTACAGTTAAGTAAGAACTTACCGTAACATTAGATCTTCGAGAACAGCTCTCGCAGCAGGTTACACCATTAGGACTGAAGCCAGCAGGTGCCAGGACCCCACGGAAATTTTCTAGTTAGCAGTATTCAGTGGGGGACCACCTCCGACGTCGGTCCCGCCCCCGATGTCAGGCACAGTACATAAGGAGGCAGTCCCCCAGAATCCCCAGTTCTCCCGGCGGAGACTCCTGGCTGCTGGATGACATCCGAAGAGGAGACTGAGCCAGCCTGTCGGTGCAGCAGTTGGATTTCCGCTTGCGACGCCGGTGACCCGGGTTCGGGAACGGACTCGGGTTGCCGGAGAGCCAGCTGGGGGGAGGAGGATAGAGCGTCCGAGGGACAGCTCTTCTTCTCGAAGGGGTGGGCAGGAGGTTGCATACCCGTGGGCTGACTGGCGGAGGCTGGAGTGCAGCATACAGGGCGGGCACGGTGGTGCTAGGGCGGGCAGACGCCGTGCACGCCTGGACATCAGACACCACTCCCCTACAGGAAAAGCGGAAAATCGGCTCGCTGCCCGCCAAGATGATGGCTCTCCATTCCCAGAGTGCCCCCCATGCCTGGCCAGGGCCTCCTGTTCCTCAGCAGCATCCCCGGGCCCTAATGGAAGTGTGTGCTGGGTCCTTCCCCCCGGTGCCCTTCCCCCTCGGAGGAGGGGGACCCGCCCGGTGATAGGGATACATCGGGATATCCCGGGGGTCGGCTGCGATCTGAGGACCTGAGGAGGGCTGGCTAAGGTCAGTGGGGACGAAGGGAACTTGTAGAGCCTGAAGGAGTGGGGGACAGTGAAGCGGGGGGGTATAAACACATAATGCAAAAAAAAAAAAGAATAGGAGACTGAGGATCCGCCATCAAATGGCAATCAGAGAGATGCTGAGAACACCTGATCCTAGGAGAAGGATGTTGGAATGAGAATCTACCTCCAACGGGGATGGTGGGAGGGAAAGTACCTGCTGCAAGAGCTGCTCTCGAAGATCTACTGTTATGGTAAGTTCTTGCGTAACAGTACTATCTTACTTCGAGAAACAGCCCTTGCAGCAGGTTACACCATTAGGACCGATTCCTAAGCAATAATGGAAATCCCACACCATTGGGAGGAGGGAAGGTAGAAATCCTTAACAGAATCTGAACCTAGGACAGAAGTCCTTGAAGGACTGCTAGACCAAAACCTGCTCATCGCCTCAAAGCAATATCCAGGCTATAATGCCTGATGAAAGTATGCAGAGAGCTCCAAGTAGCTGCAGCACAGATGGCTGAGGTGGACACATTCTTTAGGGCCGCAAAGGAGGTAGCCATCCCCCTTGTGGAATGACCCTTGACCGTGCCTGGTAAGGGTTTGTTGCACTTCTGGTAACAGAATGTGATACAGTGAATGAGCCACTTGGACAGCGACTGCTTGGAAACGGAAGCTCCCATCATCCTGTGGGCAAAGGAGACGAAAAGCTGGTCTGATTTTTGGTGGTGTCTGGTTCTGGTCAGGTAGTATCGGAGACACCTATGCACATCTAGGGTGTGTAACAGGGCCTCTCCTCGATTAGAATACTTGGGGAAGTGCACTGGTAGATCGATGCCCTGATTAAGGGTGAGAGCTGAGACCACCTGAGGTAGAAACTTAGGATTAGTCCCTAGGGATATCATGTCCTGGTGAAAAACCAAATAAGGCTCTTTGCACGAGTGCATGAAGTTCAGAAATTCTTCTGGCCGAGGTAACGGCAACTAAAAACAATGTCTTCCAAGTAAGAAGACATAGCTCGCAATCCACGACTGGCTCAAAGGGTGGCAGCGTAAGCTGCTCCAGGACAAAGGGTAGATCCTATGGCAGAATCGGATCCTTAATTGGATGTCTAAGGTGGAGAACACCTCTCAGGAAGGCTCGTGCCGTGTCCAACTGACATATGGTGCATTGGCCTATAGGAAAATGATAGGCTGAGGTGGCACAGAGGTGTACTTTGATCGAGGAGTAGGCCAGGTCTGTCTGAAAAAGAGACGGGAGGTAGTCCAAGACCGACTTTTCTGGACAGTCTAGAGGCGAAAACCCCCGTGCTTGAGCCCATAGGCAAAAATGGCGTCATTTCATGGTGTAAGTAGCATGGGTGGCCGGTTTTCTCGCGGCCACCAGAACGTCAGCTACCTCTTGCGAGACCCTGTGTCGCAAAATGGCTATGTCTCTAGGAGCCAAGCGTGCAGGCTCAGCGAACGAAGGTCCGGATGGACCAAGGAGCCCACCTTCCGAGACACGTGAGAGCTGATTGGCAGAGGTACCGGAGGTTCCCAGGATAGCTGATGTAGTAGAGGGAACCAGATTTGACTGGGCCAGAACGGCGCGATAATTATCAGTGTCGCTTGCTCTCTGCGAAGTTTCAGAAGGACCCTATGGATCAACGGAAAGGGGGGAAAGGCATAGAGGAATCTGTCCGCCCAGGAGAGGGACAACGTGTCTCGCCAGAAAACACCAGGCCCTGGATCTAGCGAGCAAAAATTGGGCAGTTTTGCGTTGGATGGGGATGCGAAAAGGTCCAACTCTGGTGTACCCCGTCTGCAAAACAGATCCTCTACTACCTCCTGCAGTAGTTCCCACTCGTGGACTCTTGCCTGAGAGCGTCTCAGGCCATCTGCGATGACTTTGTCCAGTCCTGGAGCATGAACAGCAATGAGGTTTGCGCTGTGTGCGAAACCCAATCCCACACCCTCATGGCCTCCCTGCAAAGTGGGTAGGAATGGGTGCCTCCTTGTTTGTTGAGGTAATACATCACCACGGAATTGTCTGTTTGTAACAGAAGAGTACCCAGTGGAATCTCCGACTGGAAGGCCTGCAGGGCGTAAAGAATTGCTCTTATTTCCAGGATATTTATGTGGAGATGAGTCTCTTGGGCTGTCCACAGGCCCTGAGACCGTACACCATCGAGGTGTGCACCCCATCCGAGCCCTGAGGTGTCTGTGGAGAGTGTCACAATCGGAGACGGCGCAATGAAGGGGACCCCTGCCAATAGATTCTTCGGATCTAGCCACCATTGCCAATCCCGGATTATGGCCTTTGTGATCCGGATTGGGAGCTGCAGATGGTCTTCCTTTTGATCCCATTTGACCCATAACATCCACTGGGTCACCCGCATGTGGAGACGAGCTAGCGGGACTGTTGCAATGGCCACAGCCATGTATCCGAGCAGGCAAAGGACCAGTCTGGCAGGAATGGCCTTCTTTGCCAAAATGTCCCTGATGAGGGACCTGATGTGTTCCGCTCTGTCCTGGGGAAGAAAAGCTTTCCTCTGGACAGTGTCCAGAACTGCGCCTATAAACTGCAGAGTCTGTGACGGAACCAGGTGTGACTTCTCTTGATTGATGATGATGCCCAACATCTCGAACAGAGACTAAGTATAATGAATGGTGGACATCAGGGCCTCCTGAGAGGGTGCCATGAGAAGCCAGTTGTCCAGGTAGGGGAACACGTAGTGGCCTTGTCTCCTCAGTCTCGCCGCTATGACTGCCATGCACTTCATGAATACCCGAGGTGCCGATGACAGTCCGAAGAGGAGGGCTCGGAACTGATAATGGTGGCCCTGAAACTCAAAGCGCAGAAACTTCCTGTGCGCTTGAGCAATGGGTATATGCAAGTAAGCATCCTGCATGTCCAAAGACGCTAGAAAGGCGCCCTGCTTGAGCATGGGAATCAGACCTGGGAGGGTCACCATGCGGAAGCGTTTGTACAGGACCGACTTGTTGAGGTCGCTGAGGTCCAGTATCAGGCAGAGGTCCCCCGTTTTCTTGGGAATGAGAAAGAAGTGAGAATAACATCCTGCACTCCTCTGGTTCTGTGGTACGTGCTCTATAGCCTCTTTTCCCAGAACAGTGAGCACCTCCTGCTGTATGAGCAGAGCGTGCTGACCCGAGTAATGGGAAAGCAGGGGAGGTCTTGCCGGTGGATGGTCGAGAAATTCTATGAAGTGGCCTTTCTTGACCAACTGGAGAACCCACTGGTCGACAGTAATCGACTGCCACCCTAAAAAGTGGCGAGCGATGCGACCCCCGACCTTTTGTGCCCGTTGATCCAGAGGAGGGGCAGGGGCCGGGAAGGAGTCATGCTGTGGCAGCACTGGTCCCTGCAGGCTGGGCCGGGTTGGTGTAGCGTTGGACTCTGCCTGGGGACGACTTAGCCTGGGCTTTACGCTGAAAAGTGCCAATTTGTTGCTGGCCGGAATGTGGCTGCTGCCTTTGTTGCCAGCTGCGAAAACGGCTCCGTTTCCTATGAAATGAAACAGGCCTGGATCTGTACATGGCCTGTCCAGACCTGACTGCCTTCCCAGCATCCTGGAGTTTGGTGATAACCTTCTCCGAGGGTTCACCAGAAAGTACTCTGGCATTGTAGGGGACATCAAGAATGTTCTTCTGTACGTCTGGGGTGAAGCCGGAGACACGGAGCCAAGAGTGTTGCTGGAGACAAATGCCTGAAGCTGCCGCTCTGGCAGACGAGTCCGCAGAATCCTATGTGGCTCACAGGACCTGGGTACCCACATCGGACCCTGTGCGGAGAAGGTTTAGGAGCTCCACCTTCTGATCGCCATCCGGAAGTTTAATCGACCAGGTCCTGGCCCTGTTCCCACAGGGCGTTCTGAAATTGTACCATGTGGTTTAGGTAGTTCAGGGACCTGATGGAGCATGTAGCAGCCGCATACATGCACCTCCCCAGGGCATCCAATTGTTTGGATTCCTGATCTGGTGGCTGTGTGCTCATGTGTTGCGGTCTTTGGGACCGGTTATGTGAGGCCATAATGACCAGGGAGTCTGCCAGAGGTTGCTGAGCCAAGTACTGGCCCTCTCTCGGTGCCTTGTACAGGCGGTCAGCTTTCTTCAGCACAGTGAGAGTGGAGTGCGGATGCTTCCACACCGCCTTGGTGACGTTTGCGAAGGTGTCCACCAAGGGTGGCACTACCACAGGCTTTGGGTCTTTCTGCCGAAGATAACGGGCAAGGCGCTGCCTTTCCGGGTCGAGGTCTTCAGCATCCCACCCCATGTTGTCCTGGATGTGCCTCATGATCTCAGAGAAAGAGGGATCATCCGGAGGAGATCTTGGAAGGTCATGTGGGTCAGGTGATGGAATGCTGAGTGGAGGAGGAGATCTGGAATAATCAAGAGGTATCCGATCTGGAGTCCTCCCCTGACGGAGTATACCGACGATGTCTGGGTCGCTTGGGGCTGGGGACCTTGATGGAGATCTTGAGGGAGGCCTTCTCCGGTCCTTGGATCTACCCCTAGGAGGTGGACTCTGCTCCTCAGGGGTTGGTGGTTGTCCTGCTGGCCCCTTTGGTGGAGGAGGGGGCTTAGGAGGTAGAGGAAGAGGAGGTTTTACAGGGACCACATCCTTTCGCATGGTGTCCCACCAGAAAGTAAAGAGATCCTTTACTTCTTGTAGATTCATGCCAGACGACGGGCCTGGCGCCGGTGGTCTGTCGCCGGGGTCAGGCATCGGGTCCACGGGTGTCTCCGGGGTGGGAAAGGGTTCCCTCAGGAGCCCGGCATCCTCAGTGTCGCTCGCCTTGTCTTCGGGCAGTGTCGTCTCCTCCTCCATTGAATCCCTGTGACCGGTGTCCACCGGTGACTGGGGGGCAGTCTTCGGCTCCGGTGAATGGGAGGCCGACATCAGTAGCTTGGCCAATGCCTTCGGGTCTGGCGAATGCCCGGCCGGTGTCCGCGGCTCCGGCGAACGCCTGGCTGACTTCGTATGCTTGGCCGACATCGGGTCCGACGTCCGCTTTAGGGACGTCAGGTCTTTCGTCTTCTGAGGTGGTGGATCCAGACCTCTGGGAGGCTGGGAGACCGATCTGGAGTCTGGGTTCCGACATCGGGTCGATGAGGAAGACTTGGAAGAGGCATGAGAGGGAGTGGAGGAAGCCGAGGGCCTTGAAGTCTTGATAGGCTGGAGAGTTGAAGAGCCACCTAAAGCCCGGACTTTGACCTGAGGGGGCTGAGAACGAGCCCTGGAGAGAGAGCGGTCCTACCTGATGGAGCCTGAGCTACGGGAGTCCGAGGCCCGGTTCAGGGATCTGGACCTTGCTTTCTCCCAGTTTCTGTCCCAGTGTTTATGGGCCTTGGAATAAGACTCGCCCCTGGAGGAAGGTTCTTGGTCCATCCTGCTAAGTTTTTCTTCCAGCATATAAGCCTGAAGTGCCTTCTGACGGCGGATCCTGGTGCAGCTGTTGAACCCTTGGCAGAAGGTGCCGGCCTTGGTGTCGTGGTCCAGGCCTAAGCACCGCACACGGGAGGAATGAGGATCCTTAAAAGGGATCTGTTTTCCGCAGGCACACTTGGAAAGGTGTCCCTCAAGTGAAGGAGTTGGAGAGGACATTAGTTTGGAGAAACTCTTGAAGTTCTAAGTTGTTGTGCACTAGGTAGAGACCGAGAGGCTGATGCTGACGAGTCGACAGGAAAAGAACTGGGGATTCTGGGGGACTGTTGGAAACAATGTGGGGCGGTGGAGGCTTCACATGCCCATGTATTTTTATTATGTCCTAAAATCATGCCATTTTGGCAGGCAGTTATTCACCAGATAAAAAATATATTTTCAATCCAAGAATCTCTTACCCCCAAAATTTGTTATTGGGCATACCCCCCACCCAAACCCTTAAAGATAGGGATGCCAGAACTTGTGGTCTTTATGCCTTGTGGCAGTCTATAAGTCAATCACCAAAAAGTGGCTCCTCCCTAACCCACCCACACTACTAGAATGGAAAGAAATAGTAAACTATATACAACAAATGGAACAACTAACCCATAATTTGCAAGACAGAGCAGTAACATACCAGAATCGTTGGACCAGATGGGACCTGAACAATTTGACCTGGATTAGATTCGGAGTCGTACTGAAATCGGATAAAGAACTTCACAGACCACTGCTGCTTAAAGGGGTGTGAAAATGAAAATAAACAAAAATAAAATAATGCTATAAAAAAAACAGGGATTCTTAAGTTTTGAACATTAAATGTTTTCAGGGGAGGTATTTCTGTGATGTGGGCCATCTCATGTATTGACAGGATCTAAGTACCCATGACTGATTGATTGACTTTGTTTTTTTTAATTCCCATCCTACAGAAAGATCTAATCCAAGATATTTAACCCTTTGAGAACTGAATATGTGTGAACGTATATATATTCTGGACGTATATATACGTCCACAGTCTTATAAGTTAAAAGACAATAGCTGCCAAGTTCTATTTTTGTCTTTAGTTATACATGTATATAGTTTATTTGATTCCTAGACAGCTTATATGACTGTATAATCAACTGATCGTCAAAACTCCATTTACAATGGAACAGAGGCTCTTTATTGGTGACATTGATATAAGTTGAGAAATGTATTGTTATTGTATAAAATACACAATAAACGAAGTATAAAAAAAAAAAAAGGACCGCTAGGATGGCTATAAGCCTGTAGTTAGTAATCTCCTTGGGATCACCTTTTTTAAAGACAGGTGTTACATGGGCAATCTTCAAGAGGTCAGGAACTTGACTATTAGAGAGAGAGACGAGATGAAAATTCTAGCCAGAGGGAAGGCTATGTATAGTACTGCTAGTTTCAGGAGCCAAGGCTCAAGTGTATCTGATCCAGAGCTAGTGTTGTCAGAGACATTCCGTAAGTTTCAAGACTTCAGTCCTTGAGATTGCCTTGAAGTAGAACGGGGGATTTTTAGACATTTGTTGAGATGGATACCTGGGGGTAGTGGACTGTGTTGATGTTGAAAGCAGAGAGGCTGCCTGAGGAGATGGGAAGGCAGAGGTATACTGAGATAGGTCCGAGAACATTTGATTGAAGGAATTAGCAATGGTGTTGGGAGTCATTGCAGTGTACTCCATTTAATACCATGTTGCTGGGGGTAGTTGACTGGGATGCACCAAGAAAGGTCTTGACATGGGTCCAGAATTTCCTAGGGTCTCCAGCAGAGCCTAGCAGCAATTCTTTACGGTAGGCACTCTTGGCTGTTCTGACCGTTTTTTTTTTTTGTTTTTTTACAGAAGTTACGTAGGGTTCTGTAGGTAGCATAGTCTGATTGTAGCCCCGAGGCTTTGTACTTTTTCCAGCATCTGTCCCTAGAGCGTAGATTTTTCAGCAAGTCTTTGTGAAGCCATCTCGTTTGTTTACCCCTTACCCTCCGTGTCACCTTGGGGGCATGCTTGTTCTGGAGGGCAGGAATTCATTAAGGAAGATACTTAGTGCAGACTCAACATTATGGGAAAGGTAAATACCGGACCAGTTTATCCTCGAGACATCATGACAAAAAGCCTCAATATCCAGGTTGGTGAAATTATTTGACATATTAAGTAACACTGTCATGTTGTCATTCTTTGGTGCCTCACCACTGTTTGTAGGCAATAAAGTACCAGGATGGTCTCCAGTTAGTATTCTCTGCACTAAAACTACTTTCTGTGATTAATCTTTTCCCTTTAAGAAGAGAAAAAAATGCTATCTTTAAAAAAGCCTCTCTCATTTAATACATTATCATTTGTAGTAAATCTCTATGAGAGGTCTGAAGAGAATTTCAGACGAGTAAAAAATATTTTTGACCTCTGTGTTTTCTTGTTTCCTTTTTATTATAGTGCTCTTTGGTATCTTTACCTATGAACTGGAGCTGTATGGCTGATTGCTACTACTTACTCCTGAACAAAAATAAAAACACTGCTTGTCACTCTGAGTTAACTGAGCACTTTTTTGAACTTCTAGAAATTTACCATTAGTTTAAATTTTATTTGCTTAACCACAGACTGTCTACTTTAAAACTGTTAGAAATCGATTTAACTATAGGTACATTCTCAATGAGTTGAATGGATTTTTGTTTAAATAAGCATGTTTTTAGGTGGTGAAGGATTATTCTAGGATCGTGGACATGATGTTCATCCACACTTATTGGCTTGTCCCCTTTCCCTTTAAGGATCGCCGGAAGTCTTCAAGCTGGTTCCTCTCACCCACCTGGGAGGTATAACCCTCGGGTCCACCCCATGATGCCAGATCTTCCTTTCCACTGGAAGATTCAGGTTGCCTCCTTCGTGCTCCTGCATTTTGTAGGCCCTGGCTTCTAAACCTTCGGTTAATCCGAAACTTTATCTAGTTCGCATTAGCAACCGTGACTCCTCTGCTTTGATCATGGAAGACAAGTCTTCCCCCGGATTTCGTCGGTGTTCATGCGGCAAGAAAATGCTGCACACCAATCCCCACGCTGCGTGCGTCTACTGCTTGGGTGTTGGCCAGGACATCTCGAAGTGCGACTTCTGTCTTGCATTTCACCCTAACTTCCTCGACGACAGTCTCGTACGCCTGAAGTTGGGAAGGCCGGAAAAGCGGAATCCTCTGGTGAAATCAAAGGAGGCACAGTGGGCAGTTTCAGTGGCCGCGGGATCCGCCGAGCAACTGGAATGTATGCAAGCCTTCGAGGAGGAAGCGGCTTGGGCTGCAGAATCTTCCTCCCGGAGTTTTTTGTTTTTTACATTCTTTTTCCCTCCAGTCACGGTCTGGGGACCTCTCTCAGGCATCCTGCCTGTTCCTGCCCTACTGAAATCCACCCGTCCACCCACCTGTGCCTCCTCTCTCCATCCTCCTCTGTCCACGATCGGCACCCCCAGCTTAACCCCTCCGAGGTGGGGCTGCCCCTCCTGGGTACACTTACTAGCCAGACTCCGACGTGGTAGAGGACCCGGGTGGAGGAACCTGGAAGGCCAGGCAAGATGGACTCGGTCTTGGGCATGGGGGCAGGTGCCGTCGCCTACCCTTCAGACCGGCGTTTTCCCTGTTGTGGTGATCTCCTCCCCCCTCCCTTGCGTGTGCACTTCCCTGGTGCAAGGCATGTGCGGCAACCTCTGTCTGCATCAGGGCACGCTGATGTCATGCAGCCGAGCGTGCTACAGTGCCCCTGGTCTCCATCAGGTGCTGCTGGCACGCTGGGCAGTCCCCGACCTCACCCCCCCCGGGGAGAAGAGCAGCCCCTCGGCGCTTAATCCTCACCCACCCCTGCCGTCCCCTGGTGGCCCGAGCTCGCTCCCGAACCCGGTTTGCCAGCGTGGCGTGAGGTGTGGCATCCAGTGCCTCAACCCTCAGCGCCACCGGGCCGGCCCCTCTTGGAGCTTCTTTGTTCCGCTCAACCTGGGCTCCACCTTCTCTGGTTCCTTCCGAGAGTTGTACCAGCCTCTCCAGACTAAGGGGGAGGGTCCTGCGGGCATGCACTTCTCTCAGTCCCTTAAGTGGGAAAAGGACCCAGGATCGTCTTTGTCTTGGCAAAGACGTTCTTGGGATCGGGAGAGATCTTGGTCCCAGGAACTGGCAGTCTTGGCTTCGGTCGAGATTGCCTCTTCGGCCGCTGGCTTTTCGGCCTTGTTGTCTGGCCAGTTGACCGAAGTGTCGATTGACGAGGTCGAAATAGTCATTGACCCAACTGACCCACTGTCGCCGACTCTGGTTGATGATTCTACAGGACTCCGGTCCTTTCCTTCCCTGACAAGGAGACCCAGCCCACTCGGAATCCTGCCGAGGAAGTGGTCCCCGACCCCAGGAAATCACCAGTTCCACCGGTGTCGCCTGAGCGACCAAATCGGCCCGTTTGATAAAGGCAACGTCATCGGTCGTTCTTGAGGAGAGGCTCCAACAGAAACTCTGTCGGCGCTACGAGGACCTCATGTGGCAACAGCTGATTTTGTCCGGGTACAGGCCGACACCGGCTCCTTCTCCGGCCATTACTTGGTTTTCACCTCCCAGACTGAAGCAGACTCCGATTAAGTCGGTACCCCGCCCGCTGAGCCGGTGAACCCCCCAGTTCGGCCTATACCGGTCTCTCCACCGATCGTGGTGGAACCGCTGCCCAAGCAGCCTGTGGGAGGGGCTCCTACCAAGGGAGATAGACCAGACACTGGGCTTCCCTGGTGTCTTTCGGTCACTGTCACCCTGGACCGCCCTCGGCAGGTCGAAGGTGACTTAGGCAGTTGACCGTTGTATCCGGATTCCTCAGATTCGGATGAGACCGGCCTACATTCTCATCCTGGGGATGACGAATCGGCTGGCGGGATAGAGACGGAAGAAGGTCCTTCATCTTTTCAGGGCATTCTCCGCCTCATCTCTGAGTCTACAGGGATGCCCCTGGAACCTATCCAGAAAAAGGAGAAGTACCCTCTCATGGACATTCTCAAGAGAGGGGATACCCCGACAGAGGCCTTTCCAGTGGCCAAGGCCATAGTTGGCCCGGCTCTAGAACTTTGGCAGCGCCCTGCCTCTTGTCCAGCTCCAACTGCCTGCATGGTCCGCAAGTATGCGGTACCCATGGGGTTCCTTGTGGGGTTCACAGAGCACCCTTTGGCCAAGAGCCTGGTGACCACCTCTGTGTTCAGGTGTACTGGCAGTTCTGCTGACACTGACCGACCTCCCAAGAAGGAATCCAAACTCTTGGATCATTACGCTCGAAAGGTCTACGCGGCCTCATCCTTAGGCCTCGATCAGGCAAGTTCAGCCGTCATCATGGCACACTTTTCCCATGCCCTCTTGCGGTCCTTGGACAAAGTCCTCCCACACCTCCCTGCGACATGCAGACCACGGTCAAGCAAGTCCGGGATCAGGGCTGGGCTGTTGTCAAACAACATCTCCAGACAGCCCTGGACATTGGGGATTCTTGTGCCCGCTCGATGGCATCCGCAGTTGCCTTTCGCCGCAGGGCTGGGCTGAGACTCTCCTTTTTCCTGGCAGATACTCAGCACAAACTAGCTCATGTGTCTTTCCCAGGCACCAACCTTTTTGGAACAGGCATGGCTGGCCACCTTCAGCATATTGAGCAGTCCAGTGCCACCTTGGATGGTACTTCTGCTTAAGGTCCTTCAAGGAAGAAGCAACAGAAGAAGAAGCTGCCTTTTTGGCACTCTTCCCCTGCGGCCCAGCAACCATCCTTTCAAGGAGGGCAGCAACAGCAGGCTCAAGCTTGACACCCCCAGCCCAAGCCCGGGCCCTCCCAGGCCCGTAAAGGAGGCCGAGGTTCAGGTCCTGGATCCTCCTCATCCAAGCATGCTCAGTAATAGGGCGGGGGCTGCCACCCCCTCTCCCATCATGCCAGCTCTGCGTCCTCCCGTGGGGGGCTGGCTCTGTCACTTCCTTTCTAACTGGTCCGCTATCACCATGGACAGGTGGGTTTTGGAGGTGGTCGGTCAGGGACTGCCTCTGGAATTTGAGCAGTACCCTCCAAGCCAAGCCAAGCCCCTCGGGAGGAAAGAGTATCTGCCCATACTCAGGCGGCTCTCCGAGACAACATCGCTCGGCTCCTCCTCAAGGAGGCAGTAGCTCCAGTGGTGGATTCTCCAGCAGACCCAGGCTTTGTCTTCAAGTACTTCCTGGTGCCCAAGAGGATGGGGGGCTGGCGCCCCATTCTAGAGCTGCACGACCTGTATCAGTATCTCAGGTCACGCACTTTTTGGATGGTCACTCTGTCCCAGATCGTACCATCCTTGGAGCGAAAACATGTGGTTCTGTTCACTGGATCTGCAGGACGTGTTCTTTCACATCCCAAGCCATCCATCTCATTGGTGGTTCCTCCGCTTCAGAGCCGAATGGACCCTATAAGAGTTCTGAGCCATGCCGTTCGGCCTGTCATTGGCCCCATGGGTCTTCACCAAGTGCTTCGTAGTGGTGGCAGCCCATCTCAGGCATCGTGGGGGGGGGAGAGAGGCTGTCAGAATTTACCCCTACCTCGACGACTGGATTTTAGCAGTTCTCACTCAGCAGGAGGTGGAGAGGTCCAAGGACCTGGCCCTCCAGACCTACTCCCAACTCGGCCTCTTGAGCGAGGCCAAGTCAGAACTCGTGCCTTCCCAGGTGAAGTGCTTCATCGGGGCAGAGCTAGACTCTCGTCAAGCCAGAGCTTGGCTCCCAGCGGACAGGGTGGAGGTTCTCTCCTCCTTTGTCCAGTCATTTCTGGTTGGGCAATTGCGCCCTGCCCGGGACTTTCTGCGGCTTCTGGGTTACATGGCGGTGTGCACCTCCGTGGTCCGTTGGGCCCGGTGGCACATGCTCCCCCTCCAGTGGGAGCTGGGCGCCCAGTGGATTCAGTGCCATGGTCATTTCGACCAGCTAATCACTGTAACCCAGAAGATGTGGGACACTCTCCAATGGTGGACCACCCCAGACCAGTTGCAGGAAGGGATCCCGTTTGCCTGTCCAGAGCTGACGGCTGTCCTCACGACCGATGCCTCTCTCATGGGCTGGGGAGCCCACATGGCGGACAAAAGGACCCATGGGTTCTGGACTCCCGAGGAGTCCCAATACCACATCAACCTGTTGGAGCTCAGAGTAGTCAGACTGGCGCTGTCAGCTTTCGCTCCTCAGCTCCAGGGTCAAGTGGTTCAAGTCCAGACGGACAATACCACAACCATGTACTACCTCAACAAACAGGGTGGCATGCACTCCCGTCTGCTTTGCAGGGAGGTGCTCTGCATCTGGACACTCGTCAGCTATCTGGAGGTGGATCTCCTAGCCATCTATGTGGCAGGAGCCTCAAACCATCTGGCAGATGCTCTTAGTTGCTTAGGCGAGACATCCCATGAGTGGTGTCTCCATCCAGAGGTAGCCTACAGCCTGTTCTCCCACTGGGGCAAACTGAAGCTGGACCTGTTTGCCTCCAGGAACAACACCAAGCTGAGGCTGTTTCATGCCCGCCCCCTTCAGCAGTGCTCGCTGCACGGGGATGCCTTCTCAAGGCTGTGGACCCCAGGCCTCTTCTACGCCTTACCTCCATTTCCCTTGATCCACAAAGTGCTCCTCAAGATGAGGAGGGCCAAGGCAAAGGTGATTCTGGTAGCCCCAGACTGGCCGCGCCAGTTCTGGTATCCAGATCTCATCAGCCTTAGCTGCAGGCCTCCGGAGTGGCTCCCAGCACGCCCAGACCTGATCTCTCTCAATCAGGGGAAGGTATACCATTCAGACGTTCAATCCATGTACCTCATAGCCAGGTTCCTGAGCGGCCAGAGTTTCAGGCTTTGGGTCTTTCCGAGGATGTCCTCACTGCGGTGGAGGCATTCAGAAAGTAGTCGACCAGGAAATGTTATGCCTTCAAATGGAAAACATTTTCCATTTGGTGTCAGGGCAACGCCCTGGACCCTCTGTCCTGTCCAGTGGCTAACGTTCTCTACTACCTTTGCTCTCTCTCCAAAGGAGGTCTTCGGTCATCGACATTTAGGGTGCACCTGACAGCCATCTCTGCTTACCGGGCATGGGCCGGTCAGCTAACGTTAGCGCAGGAGACAGTGGTCAGGTGCTTTTTCAAAGACCTGGATCACATATCCCCTCCGGTGCGTGAACCTCCACCTCAGTGGGATCTACCACTGGTATCGGCAAAGCTCATGGGCAAGCCATTCGAATCAATGCACAAGTGTGCGCTGTCACACTTGTCGTGGAAGATGGCCTTCCTGGTGGCTATCACGTCTGCCAGAAAGACTGGAGCTCCAGGCGCTTTTGGTGGACTCCCCTTATCTGGTCTTCCACAGGGACAAGGTTATCCTACGCCCCCACCCGAAATTCCTTCTGAAGGTGGTGTCAGAGTTTCACCTTAACCAGGTGTTAACTCTGCTGGGATAATACCCTAATTACACCTCGGAGGCGGAATACAGGCTCCATGCCTTGGACCCGAGATGAGCCCATTCCTATTACAAGGAGAGGACACGTGGTAATTTGGGGAGAGGTTCACCAGCTGTATGTCATCTACGCTGAAGCCGCTTCTGGCAGACCTGCAGCAAAATGGACTACTGCAAGGTCGATTACATCTTGCATACGTCTGTGTTATGAGTTGGCGGGCATGGAGTCTCCCAGAGTGATAAGAGCTCATTCTACCCACCATATTGCTGCACTGGTGGCTGCTTCCAGGGACATCCCTATCCAGGAAATCTGCCAAGCTGCTACCTGGAAGTCAGCGGACACCTTCATTTTCCATTACCGCATCGACCCTGAGTCATGCTGGGATGCTGGTTTGGGGGCCTTAGCTCTCCAATCTCTGTTTCCCAAGTGGGTGTGTGGGCCTTGCCTCCCTCTTCCTGGACAATTGCTATGAGTCTGCCAATAAGTGTGGATGAACAACATACCCACAATCCTAGAAAAACAGGTTACTCACTTGTAACAGTAGTCTAGGAGTGGTATATGTTCATCCACATGAACCCACCCAACCTCCCCGGCTTTAGACGCACAAACCTGGCTTCCTGCGGGCTAAGATCTGGTGTCATGAGGCGGAGCCGAGGGGTTATACCACCTGGGTGGGTGGGAGGAGCCAGCCTGAAGACTTCCGGTGATCCTTAAAGGGAAAGGGGACATGCCAATAAGTGTGGATGAACAACATATACTACTCCTAGAACTGTTACAGGTGAGTAACCTTTCTTTTTGTAATATGGATACATGCTTTCATTTTTATTTTTGTATATTGAAATTCATGCAATTAATTACAGCTCATGTGATCATACCTCACTATAAATAAGGTGTGTGTATGATTCTTGTTACCACGCTCCCTGAGGAAGGGTTGTTACCAGAAGCACCGGGGTAGCTGGTGTGTGGAGAGCGTTGTGTTCATACTTAAAAACAAGCATTAAAGCTTTTAAGAATTACTTATTTTTGTGTGGACTTCCTCTGTTTGGATTGCGAGCCGTTCTGGACTTTGTGAATATGGTTCGCTTATCCACATGATGGCAGACTTCCAGCAGTTCTCTGGGAGGAGGGGCAAACAGAGAGTGGAGAACTCGGGCCCCAAAATGCAGCATCCCAGTGAGATTCTAGGTCGATGCTGTAATGGGAGATGAAGGTGTGTGCTGACTTCCAGGTAGCAGCCCTCCTGAATAGGGATGTCCCTGAAAGCAGCCACTGAGGCAGCAGTATGTCTGGTGGAATGAGCCCCAAGTCCTATAGGAGGGCTCCATACCAACCAACTTATGGCAGCCGTCGATGCAGGAAGTGATCCACCTGCCAATCATCCCCTTAGCTACCGGTCTGCCAGGTGCAGCTTCAGCATGTTACAAAGAGCTGGCAAGCCTTACCACAAACTCCAGACATGTGCTCCACATAACAGAAGAGTGCACACCTTGTGTCTTAAGGAATGGAGCCTGCGTTTGGCCTCTGAAAAATGACTGGTAAAGTATACCAGAAGGTTCATCACCTGGTTAAGGTGGAACTCCGAGAAAAGCCTTGTGAGGAACTTTGGGCTAACCTGTCGTTGTGGAAGACCAGATAAGGAAGCTCCACTGAGTGCACCTGGAGCTCACTAATCCTCCTGGCTGATGCGATGGCCACCAAGAAGGTTGTCTTCCATGAGAGGTGTAACATCTCATACTTGTGCATAGGTTCAAAAGGCTTGCCCATGAGCACAGCCAAGTCCCAAGGTGCTGGTGGCTCAAGCACCAGCAGGGACAAGGGGGTCAAGACTTTTAAAGAAGCACCCGGCCACCTTCTCCTGCACTACTGTCAGCATACCAGCCTGCACCCACAAGGCAGAGATGGCTGCCTGGTGCAATTTAAGGCTTGTTGATCGCAGTCCCAGCTGGGACAAGTGGCAGAGATATTCCAAGATGCTAGCCACAGGGCAGGCCAGGGTATCAAGCTCCTGGCCCTGACACCATAAGGAAAACCTCTTTCATTGTCAAGACATAACACTGGCAAGTTGACTGTCTCTGAGAAGCCTCCACAATGTGGAGAACATTTTCTGAGAGGCCCAGAGCCTCGAACTCTAGCTGCTCAGGAACCAGGCTGTGAGGTGCAGGGATTGAAGGTCTGGATGAAGGACCTTCACCTGTTGTTCGGTTAGCATATCCAGGCGAAGAGGCAACTGCCACGGGGCTCTGCAGCTGAGGCTGAGGAAATCCAGATACCAGAACTGGTGAGGCTAGTCCAGAGCTATGAAGATAATTTGCGCCTTGTCTCTTTGTACCTTGACCACCACCTTGTGGATCAGAGGAAGGGAAGGCGTACAGGAGGCCTGAGGTCCACAGCCTCACAAAGGCATCCCCCATCAGTGTCCCAGACTGTGGGGGGCACAAAACAGCCTCAGTGCTTCATGGGAGAATGCAAAAAACAGGTCCACAAGAGGGGTGCCCCAAAGGAAGAACCGGTGGCTCACCACCTTCTGATGCAGGGACCACTTGTGCGACATTTCGCCTACCTTGCTAACAGCATGTGTCAGATGACTGTCTGCTCCTGCAACATAAACTGCAGGGAGATCTGCACCTAGGTTGCGCATGAGGGTCCAGGTGTGTGGGTCTCCCAACACATCGGAAGGGAGTGTGTGCTGCCCTGCCTGTTCAGGTAGAACATGGTCATGGTACTGTTCATCTGGACTTGCATGACCTGACCCCTGACTAGAGGAGCAAATTCCGTCAGAGCTACCACACTGCGCGGAGTTCCAGCAGGTTGTTGTGGTGACAGGACTCCCTGCGTGACCATAAACCTTGAGTCCTGTTATCCTGCAGGTGCATTTCCCACCCCACTAGAGACGTGTCCATCATGAGAGTGACGGTTGGTTCTGGGCGTACAAATGGGACTCCTTCCTCCAGATGTTCTGGGATCAGCCACCATTGGATGGCATCCCACATCGGCTGGGTCACTGTGACATAGTGGTACACCCTGTCTTTCTGGACAACCTTAAATCAGAGCATCTCTCCGACTCTGCAGTCAGCTGGTTACATTCTTACCTTGAGGGCTGGTCTCAATTTGTCCGGGTAGGTACCTCAATTTCCTTTCCACTCCCCATCTGCTTGGGTGTCTCTCAGGGGTCTGTCCTGGGTTCTATTCTTTTTTCCAATATTTTTAAATGACCATCCCACTGTTTGTTCTTTGGTGTTCATTCATATGTACACCGATAGTACAGTTCTTTATGCATCTGGCTCCTCTGTTTGTGATCCCACCTTACAACTACAGCTGCATTTTGACAATATTCAGCGCTGGTTCAAGCCTAACCAGTGAACCAGCAAAGCCGAAAAAACAGCTTCTATGACTTTTGGCACCAGTCAGAGGCTTTCCAGACTTTCACCTCTCCCAGTTTTTCACACCCTAGATGGTGCTTTGATTGAGGTTGTATCCTCTTTTAAGCTCCTTAAAGTTTGTCTTGACCGTCATCTTGATTTTTCCATTCATATTGATGCCATTCATCAAAACTTCACCCCAAACTTGGTGCTCTGTACAGGAACAAAGAAAGTATTCTGCTTTCTTGTCCGCCATGAGATTATCTTAAAGATGATTCTCACTATCCTTGATTATGGCGATCTGGTTTATAGTGGTGCACCTAAAGCCTCCTTTGCCAGACTGAACCCCCTGTTTGACTCTTTCTGTTGTTCTGCTCTGGAGTGTTCCCCTTGTACTCACCACTGTTCTCTCTACTTGGCCCTTTCTCTCCCTTCTCTTGCCAAGCTTCTTTCCCACAGTGTTTCCTTTATTTCTAAATTCTGGTTTAGTGTTCTTTCCTCCTACCTTTCATCCCTTTTAATATCTCCCCATTTCCAGGTACCCTCTCCGCAGTAGTACTTCACATGCGCTCCTTATTACTTCTAGGAAAACTACTGCTGGTCAGTCTGCTTTTTCTTATTGTTTCCCTAAGCTCTGGTCCTCTTCCCCCATCTATTCACTCTGCTTCTTCTGCTTTAAGAGAGGCTGGGATGGTCTTAGGGGGAAGTTAAGAATCAGGGGTAGGGAGGATGGGAGGAGTGGGAAGGGAGGGAGGGCAGGACATTAGCTCAAGCTGTGTGCCCTGCAATATGAGCAGATTTGATAGATCAAATGGCCTTCTTCTGCTGGCTTCTTCATATGTTTGCATGCTTTCTCCTTAAAGTCTCTTCTTCGTGACTTATTTTCTCCCTCTTGTAACTGTCCTTGACACACTTACTCTAATTCACATTTTTTGGTTTTCACCCTTCCACCATTTTTACCATGTACTTTTAGTCTATTCCTTAATAAATGTTTTCTCTCGCTACCATGACTATTTATACCTGATCTGTATAGATTTTTTTTAAAGAGCTGCTGACGCCTCAAAGAAAACTTTGAAAAATATAATTAGGTACAATTCAGCTTGCGTTCTGTATATATTCTATAGATTTCTCTTCCTGATTATTTATTACTGAGGAAATTTGAATGAGTACATGATCTTTACCCCTTAGAGTTCATCAGCCTCTCCAGCTTACTCCCTACTTCAAGTCATAATCCTGTGTTGTGATATCACACTGTTGCCGTGGGCGTAACTGTGATGTCACAAGCAGTGCATTATGACATCAGGTAAGTAGGAAGCAACAGGAATAGATCAAAGTCTTCAGGAGCAAATATCCTGTTTTCATGCAAATTACCTCAGTAATACATAATGGGCAGGAGAAATACAGAGCTAATGTGAAATACAAGCTGGACAGTGTCTAAATATTATGTTTTGTTAAAGTTTTCTTGAAGGTGTCAGCTGCTCTTTAATGCTTATTTTACAACTGTTCTGTTGGTTTTGCTCATGACCTTCCACATCCCCTTTCCCCCAGGATGCATCTGGAAACGAGCGGTTATCAGCTCAGTATGCTTTCCTGGTGAAACTTTTGAAATAAATAAATAACTGGGAACAATGATGGCCCAGCTCCCATTGCAGGTGCCACATCTGCCAGCGAGCCTACCAGACCATGCTGTTGCAAGATGCCATGTACCCCAGATGCCACAGGAAATCCAGGGCATGGTGCGAACACCCAACCAGAAATGATCTGGCAAAGGAGGTTAAGATCTGATGCTTGGTCCATGGGGTGGAGGGCCTTGGCCTGTAGGGAGTCTAGCTCTGCCCTGATTAAACTGATCAAAAGCAAGGGGATCACTTTGGACTTGGCTGGGTTGACCAAGAGGTCCAAGTCTCTGCAGATCTGGAGGGCCAGGTCCCCTGACTGCTCCAGTGCCTCTTTGGACGGTCCTGCTATCAGTCAGTCATCCAGGTAGGGATAAACCCTGATGCCCTCATATCACAGAAAGGCTGCCATGACTGCAATGCACTTGCTGAAGGACCTGAGCACTAAGGAAAGGCCGTATGACGTGACCTAGAACTATTAAAGCACCCCTTCTGCGTGGAACTGGAGGTACCGCCAGTGGGATGGACAGACCTGGATGTGGATGAATGCGTCCTTAAGTCCAGGGAGCAGAACCACATACCCTGCTCCAGAGATGGTATGATCTGGTTCAGCGTGACCATCATGAACTTGCGCTCCCTTAAGAAATGGTTCAGATCACGAAGATCTAGTAGGTGGCACCAGCCCCCCCCCCGGCCATTTCAGAACAAGGAATATCTGGACACATACCCCTGACTTGCCAGGGCATCTGGGATATGGGCTACGACTTTTTGTGAGGACCTCAACAACGTCCTCCCTGAGGGCGGATAGCATGTCCTGTGACACCTAGGACTCCCTTGGGGCATGGGATCAGTAAGGTGGAAGGGTCCCAAAATTGAGAGACAACTTGCTGCTGACCACAAGAACCCACCTGTCCACAGTAATGATGGACCAACTGAGGCCAGAAGTGGCAATGCTGACCCCCCCCCACCTGCAGCTTAGTCAGGGACTGGACAGGCGGGATGTGAGCGCACTCCCCCCCCCTCCACTGGGCACCTTTGGAGGGGGCACCAGACGCAGAGGAGCACTACTTCCTCTACCCCCACCTTTTTTTAGGCCCCTGGCCAGAGAACTTGGCCTTGGTGCACCAGGCTTGGAATTGCCCTGGCTGAGGCTGTTGCTGCCAACACTGCTGTGGCTGAAAGAGCCAAAACTGAAAGGTCTTCTTTTGCTTCTGGACTTTTGGGTCGTTCTGGGACAAAGCCACAGAATGCAGGGTAGCACTGGACTTTTTGATTCTCGTGAGATGCCCATCCACCCCTGGGCCAAAGAGGCTGGAGCCCAGGAAAGGAACTTTGGACAGCTTGAGCTGAGTGTCTGCCATGAAGGTGGAGATCCTCAGCCAGACCCTGTGATGCATCACGATGGCTGCTGCCATGGCATGGGCACAAGAGTCACCGATGTTCAAGGCTGTCTGGAGCCAGTGTTTAGTCAGTGCTTGACTTTGGTCTCAGATGACTTTTACTGGGAGATGCTTGTCGGCAGGCAGGAAAGTGAGGATGGTACTGATTTCTCCCAGCAGGGAGTGACCGAAGTTGGCCATCATCAAGGTGTAGCTTGCCTGGCAGAGCCAAAGGAAGGATGTGGCAGACTTTCAGAACTGTTCTACAACTCCTTGTCGGGGGACTTGTCCACATCACTCAGTGTTGCCAGACTTCTGGAAACAGAATCGGAGACTAGGCCCTCAGCTAAGGGGTGGTAGGAGAATCCGAACAAAGAGCCGGTAGGGACCACATATTTGCGGACCATATGGGCTGAGGGTGCTGAGTAGGAGGCTGGGTGCTGACAAAAGCTCTAGTGCTGGTCTCAGAATGGCCTCAGCCATGGGAAATGCAGCCACTGGGGATTCATCCTTATCCAGGATGTCAGTGAAGAGGTATTTAGCCTTCTTCTGAACCGACTCCAAAGGAACATTCATTGACTCCAACATAAGTTGGCAGAGAGCACCAAAAGACACCACCCATGGTCAATTTTTCAACTGATACCTGGTCCAACATATGCAACCTCAAAGACGGCTCTTGGCCGCTTAATGCCATGGACTACCCTGGTCTCAGACCAAGTAATTTCCACTAATAACTGGTCTGGCAAGTCGGTTTCCGATGGGAGTCTTTCGAAGGAGCCCTGCCACATGGGCTGCTGTGGAGGTAGTTCCACCAACAAAGGTGGAGAGACGTGTGTTGGGGACAGCCGTCTCAGGTGGAGCGGCGTGGGCTTGACCGGCACCAGCCGTGGGACAGACACAAGGGACTGGTAGTTGAAGGGAAGGGGCAGGCAGAAGGGAAGTCCTAGCAGTTTGCTAGGCAGACTGGGTTGGCCTGGTGGGCCTTTTCTGCTGACAAGATCTATGTTTCTACATAATAGGCTCTACAACAGGTGACGCTGCGAAGGAGGAGACCGAACTCTTCCAGAGGAAAGGGAGATCTGACATCACGGGGCACAGCAGAGGGGTACATCACCCAGATGGCGGGAGGAGCTTTGCTTAAAGATGTTCCAGTGAATCAGCTCTTATGGAAGAACTGCCAGTGTGTGGATAGTGAACTGTGCCCATGACCCTAGAATCAGGAAATACAATAGCCAATTTCTAACGCAGTTCACCACACTGGATCCCACCCCAAGGCTGCTCAGTTTCTTTATCAGGTCTCTTGTGCGGCACAGTGTCGGAGGCCCTACTAAGGCCAGCCTGGTGGCGTGAGGATAAGGCGCTGGGCGCCACACCTACACCATGCCGGCGACCGGTTCGGGGAGGCCTGGGTCGTCAGGGGTCAGCAGGGGAGGAGAAGGACTGAGCGTCCGTGGGACTGCTCTCCTTCTCCGGGGAGGAGGGGTGGGTTGTCTTGGTGCCCTAGTGGCTTCTAGTGGTGGCTGGGAGTGACGGCAGGTCACAGGCAGACATGGGGGGGGGTGTGCTGCGGCAGACACTGGGAAGGGGTGTGTGTGCGGTAGTGTATGTGCTCCTGTCCCTTGGCATCATTGCACGCCGCAGACATCATGGGGCGGGGGAACACAGAAAACTATGGCACTAGTTGCGGCAGCATGATGGCCATCCCCTGAGGGACTAGCTCAGTACCTAGGGTGCACGGCTTAATTGGATCCTGGTCTGGTGTGAGAGCTTGAGAGGGGGGGTTCTCCACCTCCCCGCCGTGGGCCCGAATGTGGAGCTGGGGAGTCCTCAGGATAGTGGCTGGACAACCTCAGAAGAGATGTCTGGAAGTAGAGGTAAGCAAACTAGGTGGCCAGGGAGAAAAAGCACTAAAAAAAAAAAAAAAAGAAGGCCCTACTAAAGGCTAGATAGGCCATGTCCTCTGCCCTCCTCTAATCTATCTTCCTGTTTACCCAGTCAAAGAAATTGATCATATTTGTCTGGCATGACTTCCCTCTTGTGAATCCATGCTGCCTGTGGTCTTGTAGCCCACTGGATTCAAAGATACTCTACCAGCCTTTCTTGAAGCAGGGTTTCCATTAATTTCCCCACCACTGCAGTGAGACTGACCAGCCTATAGTTGCTAGCCTACTCCTTGCAGATGCACTTGTGTAGAGAGACCATGTCTGCTCTCCTTCAGTCCTATGGAGCCAGGCCTGTTTCCAGTGAAAGTACAGTAACATAAGAACTTTTAATAGTAGATCTTTGCAGCAGGTTACACCATATGGATTGAAGCCGGCAGGCGCCAGGACCCCATGGAAAACTTCTAGCTAGCAATCTACAGCAGGGGGCCACGCCCACCCCTGACATCCACCTATGGTATAAAAGGGATGGTCCCCCAGCACCACCTCAGTTCTCCTGCCGGAGAACCCGGCAAGCACAGTAGATGGAAAACCAAGATGTTCCTCTGAAACCGAGGAACCTGAAAAAGGATGAAGAAGTAATCACCAGGGGGAGGGAAGGAAGTCAGCACCTGCTGCAAGACTGCCTCTCAAAGATCTTCTTTTACGGTAAGTTCTTACGTAACTGTACTATCTCACTTCAAGGTGCTCTTGCAGCAGGTTACACCATAAGGACGGCGTCCCAAGCAGTGAGAGGACTGACACCGGTCAGCTAGGAGGTGGTAGAGGTCAGAGTAAAGCTCTCAAGAGAGCAGCCCTGCAGGACAGCCATTCCAAAATCTGCCCTGCATCTAGAGGCAATGTCCAGACTGTAATGCCTGATAAAAGTGTGGACAGAACTCCAAGTGGCAGCTGCACAGATGTTAGCAATGGACACATTTCTGAAAGATGCAAACGAAGCAGCTACACCTCTGGTAGAATGGACTTTAACCAGGCCCAGTAAAGGCTTGTCGTATTTACAGTAGCAATAAATAATGCAATTAACTAACCATTTAGATAATCACTGCTTAGAAACTGAAGCCCGGGGGGCACTGTGGAGCCCGAGCTGAGAAGCAGCATTCTTTACAGCTCCTGCAACCAATACTCTAAATCCGACAAAACTGATATTTAGAAGTGCTTAAATTGCAATTTTGAGTGATTTATTGAACAGAGGGGCTATTTTTAGACCAAAATGGGTGATCCTAAAAAAGATAAAGCCACAGCTGGCCCTGAAAAAAGTAAATAATCAGTGGGTATGCACACCTCACGATAGGAGCCGAGGCCCAGACTATGGATGAACAGCATTCTGAAGAAACGTTAACATCACTGGGTCTGAAGCTGCAGAAGTTAATTCTGTCCATGTCAGACCTATCCCAGAAGGTTGATGGGTTTAACATTCGATTCCTGACCCTCGAAACAGCCATGGATGGACCAAAAGACGATTTGGCTGAGGTACACAAACAAGCCGATACTTCTACTGGAGCCACAGCTTTAATGGCCAAGAAAACACAACATCTGCAGGCGCGTCTCGAAACGCTAGAAAATCAGGCCCGCTCAGCAAATATTAAGACTTTTGGGTTTACTGGAGGAGTGTGAGGGAGATCATCCAGTAATGTTTGCAATGGACTGGCTCACAGAAAAGCTGGTCCCATCTGGGGCCGAACTGATTACTGGAGTGCAGAAGGTCTACTGCGTTACTCTTCGAGGACAGCTACAAGGCTCTGAGGAATCCAGGACCCTGATGGTGGTGATGACAGGGGTAGTCGTGCATGACCACATTCTACAACTTTCTGGGAGAGCTGGCCCCATTGTGCAGGACAGTAACCATTTATATCTTTCTGGACATTAGTTATGCTACGAGGCAATGCCGTAGGAAATTCAATGTGGTCCAACGCACTCTACAAGATGTTGGGGTCCCGTATGCAATGATTTACCCCGCGAGGCTTAGGATAGTTTTGGATGGTAAGGTATACCTCTTCTCTGATCCAGTGGAGGCAGGTAAGTGGGCCACTCGACATGCTGCCTCACGTAGGGCTGGACCAGAGGAGGAAGATCCCGATGAGACTGTTGTGGACACATGAACTGGATTTTATTAAGTCGTATTACTTTGCATTGTGTTTGGGTCTTAAACGCATGCTGTTTAACTGTGCTCCTTGGTAGGGGGCGTCAGAAGCCAGTCATCTAGATAAGGTTTTTCTTCTTTTCCAAATGAGTGCGCACTGGGAAGTGGTACTCTAAAACCAACAAGAACTCCCAAATTGCAAAAACGGTTTTGGCACTCACAAACTCAGAGAAACGTGTAAATTAAAACATAATTTAATAAAATACCGCACAACGTAACATAACTCCTGACATGTTTCGGACTGACCACACAGTCCTTTCTCAAAGGTTTAAAAGACATCTGGAGAACACAGCACTTATACCTTAGCATCAATTATCCAAACAATCACTTAATTTCATCAGTCATTAAAAAGAAGTGTCCATTAAATTCTGCTTGATTTAAACACTGACGTCTGCAGTAAAACAGACTCACTGAATGATTACAAACCTAATACAATTAGATATAATTATTTTCTAAAACGAATTAAAAAAAACTCTAAATCTTAAATGATAACATCCTATATTATAAAAATACAGACTACATTGTGAATTACAGTTTATCCAAAACCAAAGTAAAATGTAAGGAAATAAGAAGGGGGGGGGGGAGGACAAGACAACATACAACAAATGCATAATCTACAAAGAAACAGCAAATATTTATATATTATTTCAGGGATCAAACCACCATTCAAATAGAACTCTGCTATAATTCCAAACTATTTAACACAGAGACATAGCTTATTATCATTCTTTTAAATATGAATACAGTTCCAAAGGACCATTTAATCCTGGACTTATGTATGCTTTCAGGGTTAAAATCCAAAAGTTCTCTCTTTTTAGAACTAAATTGTTATAATCCCCACCTCTTGGACTATGGTTTACTTTACCTATTGCCACAAATTTAAATGAATGGCAGTCAGGCTCCTTTGCCGTAAGGACATGAGCTGCTGTAGCGTAAGTGTTGTCCCTTCTCTGAATGGCGCGAACATGTTCCCCTATTCCTACTTTAAAACTCCTAATCGTTTTACCAACATAATAAGCATTACATTTACAGATGGCCAAATAAATCACCCCCTGCATATCGCAATTAATGAACTGTCTCACCTCAAATCTTTTGTTATTAATACTAGAAAACCATTTATCCTGAATTATAAAGTCACAATAAATACATCTTTTACATTTAAAATTACCCTTCGCTTTATTCAGCCATGTCTCTTTAGGTTGTGTTCTATAATGACTCTGTGTTAACATATCTCCTAAACTGGAGACTTTTTTTTATAACAGAATCTAACTGGCTTGCTCACTACTTCATGTAATCCTGGTTCGACTCCCAGCACATGCAAAGGTTTCCTCACTGTATTTTCAATCTCTTTGGCATGTGCTGAGAAATTCGTCACAAAATTGAATCTATATTCTGTTTCTTTGTCTCTATTACTATTTTGTAAAAGGCTGCTTCTGTCTGTATTCCTAGCCTTAATTAGAGCTTCACCTATCTTGTTCTTATTATATTACCTCTGCACTAATCTGTTAAATCTTCTGCCCACCTTTCAAAATCTACTGCTTCTGTGCAGTTACGCTTTGTCCTAAGAAACTGACCTATTGGTGTGTTTGAACGATTAAGGAAAAATGCTGCTGCATCTAAAGCTCCTTCATGTGGAATATTTGTATAGAGGGATTCAATGTCCATTGTTACTAAAAGTACATTGTCTGGTATTAACATGTGTTCAAAATTTTCAAAAAAAGGACACTAAAGAGATTTTGAAATTTTTTGAACACATGTTAATACCAGACAATGTACTTTTAATAACATTTTAGTAACAATGGACAGCATTTTTCCTTAATCGTTCAAATATTAGTAATTCGGAATTATTAATTAAGTTCTTGGAATGCATTTTGAAGTGTAATGTATTTACATTTGATGGGGAATTGTTTTTGCAGATACGGGGAACAGCAATGGGAGCTACACGTGCACCATCAGTTGCAAATTTGTTTGTGGGAAAATGGGAAGAGTTGTTTATTTTTAATGGTAATGTAAATGTTTTTAAGACACAATTATTATGCTGGAAACGTTTTATTGACGATATATTCATCTTATGGCAGGGTGATGAAGTGAGTCTTAATTCTTTCGTCAAATATTTGCATGAAACAAATCTTTTCTTGCAGTTTACTGTAACTAGTTCCAGTGATAAGATTACATTTTTAGATCTGATTAGGATAACGAAAGAAAGAAAGCTGAAAACTACCCTGTATCGTAAAGAAGTAGATGGAAACACCATCCTTCTAGCAAGTAGTTGTCATCCAGCACATGTAAAAAGAAACATACCAATAGGTCAGTTTCTTAGGACAAAGCGTAACTGCACAGAAGCAGTAGATTTTGAAAGGGGGGCAGAAGATTTAACAGATAGATTAGTGCAGAGGGGATACAATAAGAACAACATAGGTGAAGATCTAATTAGGGCTAGGAATACGGACAGAAGCAGCCTTTTACAAAATAGTAATAGAGACAAAGAAACAGAATATAGATTCAATTTTGTGACGAATTTCTCAGCACATGCCAAAGAAATTGAAAATACAGTGAGGAAACATTGGCATGTGCTGGGAGTCGAACCAGGATTACATGAAGTAGTGAGCAAGCCAGTTAGATTCTGTTATAAAAAAGTCACCACTTTAGCAGATATGTTAACACACAGTCATTATAGAACACAACCTAAAGAGACATGGCTGAATAAAGTGAAGGGTAATTTTAAATGTAAAAGATGTATTTATTGTGACTTTATAATTCAGGATAAATGGTTTTCTAGTATTAATAACAAAAGATTTGAGGTGAGACAGTTCGTTAATTGTGATATGCAGGGGTGATTTATTTGGCGTCTGTAAATGTAATGCTTTTTATGTTGGTAAAAGCGATTAGGAGTTTTAAAAGTAAGAATAGAACATGTTCACGTCATTCAGAGAAGGGACAACACTTAACGCTACAGCAGCTCATGTCCTTACGGCAAAGGAGCCTGACTGCCACTCATTTAAATTTATGGCAATAGATAAAGTAAACCGTAGTCCAAGAGGTGGGGATTATAACAATTTAGTTCTAAAAAGAGAGAACTTTTGGATTTTAACCCTGAAAGCATACACAAGTCCAGGATTAAATGGTCCTTTGGAACTGTATTCATATTTAAAAAAACGATAATAAGCTATGTCTCTGTGTTAAATAGTTTGGAATTACAGTAGAGTTCTATTTGAATGGTGGTTTGATCCCTGAAATAATATATAAATATTTGCTGTTTCTTCGTAGATTATGCATTTGTTCTATGTTGTCTTGTCTAACATGTCCCCCCCTTCCCCAATCTTATTTCCTTACATTTTCCTTTTGGCTTTGGATAAACTGTCATTCACAGTGTAGTCTGTATTTTTATAATATAGGATGTGATCATTTAAGATTTAGAGTTTTTTTAATTCGTTTTAGAAAATAATTATATCTAATTGTATTAGATTTGTAATCATTCAGGGAGTCTGTTTTACTGCAGACGTCAGTGTTTAAATCAAGCAGAATTTAATGGACACTTCTTTTTAATGATTGATGAGATTAACTGTTTGATTGGATAATTGATGCTAAGATATAAGTGTTGTGTTCTCTAGATGTCTTTTAAACCTTTGAGAAAGGACTGTGTGGTCAGTCCGAAACATGTCAGGAGTTATGTTATGTTGTGCGGTATTTTATAAAATCATCTAGATAAGGGAAGACATAATGTCCTTCCCTCAAGGTTGCTGCCACTACTGCAAGACACTGTGTAAAGACTTGCGGGGCTGAGCACAGTCCGAACGGTAGGGCCTGAAACTGGTAGTGGTTTCCTTGGAAGGGAAGGAACCTCCTGTGAGGTGGCAACACCAAGATGTGAAGGGAAGCATCCTGCATGTCCAGGGAGTAAAGCCAATCTCCCTGATGAAATAAGGGGAGAAGGCCGGGAAGAGTGACCATCCTGAACTATTTGTACTTTATAAACTTGTTCCGGTGGCCGAGGTCTAGAATGGGACGCATATCTCCTGTTTTCTTTGGAACCAGGAAGAAATGCAAACAGAATCCCTTACCGCGCTGTGCAAGTGGGACGAGTTTGATGGCCTGTTTTCACAAGAGCACTTGTATCTTGTCTTGAATCAAGGCAAGATGGGCCTGGGAGTAATGAGAGCAAGTTGGAGGGTTGTCTGGAGGAATCTCCAACAATTCTAAGGTGTGACCCTATTCCACTAACTGCAGAACCCACTGATCTGAAGTTATTCTGCTCCAGCCCTCTCTGTAAAGAGAAGTGACCCTCCACCACCTCCCCCAGGGATTCTGCTAGAGGAGAGGGATCGGATAAGAAGTCAGGCAGAGGAGCCAGGGACTGGCAACGCAGCCTGTGAGGTTCTGAGAGCTCTGGGCGCAGAACCTCCTGTGGCTTGGGAACTAACCTTTCTCTTAAAGGCACCCCTGGGCTGCTGAGCTCTAGGTTGTTGCCTGGAATTGCAATGAAAAGGCTGTCACCGGGAAGACTTAAGCTGAGACTGATACAGAGTATGAACTGAACTTGTTTATAAGTGATTTGTAACATCTTGCTTAATGTAGATTTAATGGTTTTTCCTGTGTTTTTAACTCTGGTTGATTTTAAATTTGTAATTTATAAATTTTAATGTTGTACAGTGCCTTGGTTTTGAAAGGCGCTTTATAAATAAAATTGAATTGAACGGCTAGCCTTACCAGATTCTTGGAGGAGAGTGATGATATTGTGAGAATCCTCACCAAACAAGACGGGGTCTCTAAACGGGGTGTCCAAGATCTTAGACTGGATGTCCGGGGAAAACTCGGAAACCTTACGTCACAAGTGGCGGCGTAGGCAAATTTCTGTAGCTGCAGCCCTACCTGCAGAATCATAGGACGAGGCTTGGTGAATGTGGGTCCCCACATCGTAGCCTGACTTGAAAAGGTGCAACAACTCAGCCTTCCCAGGGAGGTCTGGCTGACCTTGTGCCACCTCGGAAGCCTTCTCCCACAGGGCATTCTGATATTGAACCATGTGGGCAAGAAAGTTTAGGGAATGGAACATTTAGAGAACACGTGGCTTAAGAGTAGACCTTTTTGCCAAAATAGTCTATCTGCCTTGAGTCCTTATCAGGAGACTGAGTGCTGAGGTGCCAGAGTAGTTTTGAACGGTCATGGGCCACATTAAAAATTACCAAATCAGCCTCCGGGTGCTTCCCATAAAAGAATTAATTTCTCTGAGCATTATATAGGCGATCCGCCTTCTTGGATGTCGACGGTGTTGTGGATGGGCGCTTCCAAGCTGCCTTACTGACATCCTTGAAGGAATCACTTAAAGGGGGAACTACCAGAGGCAAAGATTCCTTCTTGCAAAGGAAAGTGGTTAGCCGAAGTCCCTCGGGGACCACTTCCTCAGTGTCCCAGCCCTTGAGGGCCTGGATGTGCCTTATCACATCCATGAAAGTTGGGCTGTCTGCGGGAGACCACAGGGTATCCTTGGGCTCCTCCGGCACTGATGGGATATCTGAGTCTCTAGAGCCATCGTACGAGGAGGAGGAATATCCCCCAGACTCACCCAAATCCGGTGAGGGAGAGGGTTAGTGCTGAGGCTTATGTTTTTGTGTCTTAGAACAATCGATGTCAGGGTTTGCTGGCTGCTGTGTAGGCTCCCTAGGAGTTGGCGTCCGAGCCTTCCTAGGAGGAACCATGGTCTTTAGAAGGAGTGGATGAAGAGTCCCTCGGAGTTGGGGGCTCCGGTGCCTCCTTGTCCTTGAAAAATGCCCACCAGGCCACAAAAAGTATGTTAAGTCCCAAGGGAACTGCTGTCTGTGGGGTAGGTTTGGAAGACCCTGGCATAGGTTCATCAGGTTGCGGTAACCCTAGCGTTGGCTCCACTGGCGTCCAGTTAACCAGCATCAGATCCCAAGGTAAGGAACCGTCTGGCATCAGTCTGACTGCGGTTGAAAGATCAGGTGTCGGTCACCCTGCCATTGGCTGTACGATGACAGGTCCAGCTGGCGACTGTGGAGGACATGTGGATGATGGTTGAGGTGTCATCGAAGCACTCGCATCGATGGAACAGGCGTAGGCTGACGCCGGCCTGGAGGGAGAATCTCGTGTATGGGAGCTGACTCTCGAGTGGGGCAGAGGCATCACTCTCGCAGAGGTGGTGACCGCATGTCCCGGGCGTTGCAAGCTGGCATTGGTCCCTGACTTCAGAACCAACTTTGCTGACGCCTTGACTGGGAGGGCAACAGGCAAAAACCCACTACCTGAAGGGGACCCAGTCCAGCCACTTGGTTGAGTACCCTTGTGTTGAATGGGCCTGAGTTTCAGGGGTTGAGAGGCTATGGATGAAGTCCCAAGCCCCAGAGAATCATTGCCCGAGACTGTTAAGAGAGTGGGTGGTTTAACCATAGGCAGCCCGGAGGCTGAAGAAGTGGAGGGGGCCGACCTCCTGCAGGAGGAAGACCCATGATCAGTGCCCGACTTACACGGGGTCCTGGAGCGGGAAGCGGACCGGGGTTTCTTCCTGTGCTCCTCCTTGTGTTTGTGCTTTCCCGAAGACTTTGAATCCTTAGCCGAAGTGGAGGCCCCAGAGGCCGGGGAAGAGGAGGTACTCTGGTGAAGCTCCTTCTCCATTGTTAAGAGCTTTTGGTGCAGCAGGAAGGATTCCAGGGTCTTCTGGCGGTGAAGTCGGATGCGCTGGTTAAAATCCTGGCAGGCCTCAATGTCATGATCTGGGCCTAGGTAAAGTAGGCATGCCGAATGGCCATCGTTGTGGGGCAAGAAGCGCACTTCCTTCACCGCGGTTTGACAGATGAATGAAGACATGCATGAATTATTCAAAAGCTGAAGAAATTGGTAAAATAATAAAGCGTGGTAACTCTGCGGAAATGGCAATCGACTTGAGCAGAAGGCATCCACGAAGGCCCAACTTGCGTGGGTCAGTGGCAGAAAAAGAAATAAGGTGGTGCTGGGGGACTGCCCCTTTATACCACAGGCAGACGCTGGGGATGGGCCGACGGCAGGGGGTGGTCCCCCACTATAGACTGGTAGCTAAAAGTTTCCTGTGGGGTCCTGGCACCTGCCAGCTTCAGTCCTTATGGTGTAACTTGCTGCAAGAGCCCCCTCGAAGCAAGATCTGTTGAATAAGGCAGGCAGTTGGGCAATTAGCACCGCCCTGAGTTCCTTTAGTACCCATGGGTGTATCCTGTCCAGTCCCACAGCCTTGTACACCTTTATAGTTGCAAGCTCTTTCCTCTGAAAATGGACTTGTATCCACCTCCCCCCTCCATTCCTACTGCTTTCTGGTTGTATGTCTCTCCCCCCCCACCTACTGTGAAGACTGAGCACAAGTACATGTACAGGATGGCATATTTTTTTGGTCCTCTTCTGCACAGCCTAACCCTGCTGCCCTCCTTATCTTCTCTATCCTCCCCGTGCTCTCCTCTTCTCACTTATGTACCTGAAGACAATTAGATGCTCTGGTGCAGTATTAGCCAACACTATGCAATCTAAATCACAAGTTGTACTGAAAAAGAAATAATGTGACCTACTGGAAATTGAACCGAGGCAGGAAGTCTTATCCCCTTTAGCTACTCCTTTGGCTGTCCTTTCCTCTGTGCATTTGCTTCCCTTGCTGTTTTTCCAGCTTCCCTCTGCTTTACTTGGTACACCTTCCCTGTCCTCCTCCCACTGCGTTTCCTTATACCTCCTGAATGCCATCCTTTTTTCCTTCCCCACCTTGGCCACTTCCCTAGAAAACCTAAATGGCTTATTTTTCCTTGTGTTTTACTCATTTCTTCATACAGAGGCTGGTTGCCTTGATTGTGCCCTCCATTTTCCACCCACTGTGCCTCTGCGCCTCCTTGGAACCCCCCCCCCCCCAGGCAGTTTCTGAGGTAGCCTCGCATTTTTTTTCTCCTAAATCTACCCTCCTAAAGTCCAGGATCCTAATCCTCATGTGGTTCGCCTCTGTTCCCATAAATGTTAAACCACACTGTACGGTGATTACTGGTACCCAGGGGACTGCCCTCTATGATGTCTGCAATGTTGTTTGTAAGCAGCAGGTTCAGCAATGCCCCATCCCTAGTGGGTTCTTTGACTAGCTGCCTGAGAAAAAACCCTCGTAGGGAGTTAAGGATGACCCTGCTCCTTGCCAAAGATGCAGCTGGAAGACTCCACTCCACATCTTGCAGACTGAAGTTACCAACTAGCAGCACCTCCCCCATACCTGCAATCCTGATGATGGCATCCCCTAGTACCTTATACAACTCCTCTCAGTGTGCAGGAGGCTTGTATACCACCCCTGTACAAACAGCAACCCCAGACACCGTCTCCAGGATGACCCATCGAACCTCCAGCCCTTACTCCCTCCTTGCTTCAATGCTACCTTCCCCCTTCCTGCCTGTGCTGTTCCCCGACACTCTACCTGACCCACGTCTTCCCCTTTCACCTTCTGCGTTAGCTGTCTCCTTGACTTCTTTATTCTTGTTTTCCTGATTTATACCCACCTTGTCCTCTGGCTTGTTCCCATCTTTGTCTTCTTGCGCCACTGCCCTAGGGAAGTTTACTCCCCTCAAGCCCTCCCCTCCCTGCTGCTCCATCTTCGGGGGTGGGGTGCTGCCTCCCTTGGTTTTACAGCATCACCCCTACCCCGCCGCCAGTTTAAAATGCTCATCCAATCAGCATTTAAACAAGGATGCAGGTCATCTCCACTACCAAGGCCCATATCCTCCAAAGTTTGCCACTCCAAATCCCCAGAATAGCCGAAGCCCTCCTCCATATACCATGCCTTAAACCAAGTGTTAAATGGCCTGGTGTGGAGTGCCCTCTCCTCTCCCCAGCTGTACACTGAGTATACACACGCCACTGTGTGTACCACCTGCTTGAAGCTCCTCCTGAAATTTCCTGGCATCACACCTACCCTGTCCCTTGCCAGGTTATTTGTCCCCAGGTGGACAATGACATCTAGCTCCTTCCTATCTCCTGCTGCCTCTGAATACACTCTACATCTCTCCAAATCAAAGCACCTCAAAGGCACTTTACCTCCCCAAGTCTGTCCCCCCCTAACAACAGAGTCACCCAGCAGTAGCTGCTTCCTCCTTGGCTGGGGGCCTCTTCTACCCTCACTGGGGCCTTCCCTGATGAGAACCCTCACTTCCTCCCTTCCCACTGCTATGCATGCCTTCTATTGGCTGCCCTGTCCTGCCAGCACGTGGAAAGAATTCTGCAGAGGCTGAGGAGCATGTACACTTCCTGCCACCCCCACCCTCCCAGGGCTCACCAAGGTACAGCTGCTCCACCTCTGCCTAGGCATCTTCTGAAGGCGTGGTGGCAGACCTGGTGGCCTCTGGAGGGGGCAGAAGGTTCTCTGTACCCTTGCAAGTTCGGCCTGAAAGCCAGCAACCTTTGACCCTGACCCAGAAAGGCGAGTGCAAAAGGGACAGAAATATTTTTTTAAACCACTTTGCAGTCTTTAAAATGCCTATTATTCTTCCTCTACTGTGGTGACTGGAAATGGACCCAGTACTCCAGATGTGGTCTAACCAAGGCCTTGCACAGAGAGAGGATCACTTCCCTTGACCTGCTCCTTTCCCCTTCTCATGTATCCCAACACTGGGTTTGCTTTTCTCAACAGCAGCAGCACACTGCCTTCAGCTGATAATGCACAATCACCACCACATCATTTTTCCTCTACTGTAGCACTGCACAGGGTGATTCTGCAATCTACATTCCTAATTCAAGGTAAAGTACCCTGCCCTTACCACATTCAGTCTGAGCCCCAGTGGAGTACCCAGGGGGTCAGTGCTGGGTCTGTTACTATAACATGTGTATTAATGATCTGGAGGAGCAGGACAGCAGCCAGTTGCTGAAGTTTGTTGACGACACTAAAGTGGCAAAAGAATGGACACAGCAAAGGAAGGAAATGCACTACAGCGGAGAGGGGCTGGCAAACATTGACCCCTGGGGTACTCCACTCAGCACATCCCCTCACTTGGAATTGTAAACATCCCCCGCCACTCTCTGCTTCCTACAACAAACCTAGCACTGACCCCTGGGGTATGCCACTCACCACATTCCCCTACCCAGAATGGTAACCATCCACCACCACTCTCTGCTTCCTACAACAGACCCAGCACTGACCCCTGGGGTATTCTACTCAGCACATCCCCCAACTCTGAATGGTAACCATTCTCCACCACTCTCCACTTTCTAAAACAGACCCAGTACTGACCCTGAGGCATTCCACTCAGCACATCCACTTACTTGCAATGGTAACCATCCCCCACCACGCTCTGCTTCCTACAGCTGACCCCTGGGGTATTCTGCTCAGCATATCCTCTTACTTGAAATGGTAACCAGCCAGCGCCACTATCTGCTCCCTACAACAACCCCAGCACTGGGACCCCTAGGATATTCCATCCAGCACATTCCCTTGCTCGGAATGGTAACCAGCCAGTGCCATTCTCTGCTCCCTACTACAACCCCAGCACTGGGACCACTAGAATATTCCACCCAGCACATTCCCTTGCTTAGAATGGTAACCAGCCAGCACCACTCTCTTCTCCCTACAACAACCCCAGCACTGGGACTCCTAGGATACTCCACCCAGCATATACCATTACTCGGAATGGTAACCAGCCAGCACCACTCTCTTCTTCCTACAGCAAACCCAGCACTGGCCACTGGAGTATTCCGCCCAGCACATCCCCTTACTTGGAATGGTAACCAACCATCACCGCTCTCTGTTTCCTACCCATCAGCTAGTCTGTTGTCCACCTTCTGTAAACAGACGTTACAAACTCCATGCTGTGCTACATTCTTCTCCATGAGGTTTCCATGCAGTGTCAAAGGGCTTGATGAAGTCCAGATAGACTACATCCACTGTCCAGCACCAAGCCACCTACATAGTTACTGCCTTAAAGGAGGCATTGGGGTTGGTTCGTTAGGATCTACTTGTTGTGAGACCCTACTGTGTGCTAGAGGACAGCCCACATCCATCCATGTGCTGAACCACTACGTGTTTTATGACTGAATCACTCTGCCAAGCACAAAGATAAGGCTCACTAGTCAGCAGTTACCCAGGTCTCTGGTCTTTTGTTTGTTGATCCTGCTGCCCTCATGGGGCAGAGTACAGTAAGAGAGGACTGTCCTTAGCCCTGGAAGAACTGTGACACTGGGAAACATCTGATCAGGGCTTACAAAATCACTAACCTGCACTGCAGGCTACTGAATCTCTCACTGCTGTGGCCCTGCTCTGATGTTACCTGCAGTGGATTCTGTGATATCTGCTTAAAGCAAATGTCAGCTTGGAAGTCAGCAAAATTAGACTGATATGATCTACTATACTGCAGTAAACAGTAAGTAAAAAGAACAGGTTACTCAATTGTAACCATAGTTCTAGGAGGAGAGCCCTATGAAATACATACAGTCACTCACCCAATGTACAGTAGCCTGACACCATCTGCCCGAAAGCAGAAACTTGCCCACGACAGACATGATTATATTTAAGTATGGGAGGTGCGGGAGTTGAAACCCCATGGAAAATAAAATCAGCTCTGCGGCGGGCAAATTTCTATTGTCGGGCAAAAGGTGTTGGGCCCTTGTACATCGGGCGAGTGACTGTCAGTATTCTGCAGTAGATCCTTCTAGGAGTGGTATCTTGTTCACATGAACACTCTGGCAGTTCCACTGCAATGATGTAACTGGCCAGAATGTCTTTAAGCTAAGCTCCTCCCACCACCTGGGCGGTATATCCCCCAACTCCGCCATGGACATCATGGGTGTGAACCATATACCACCCTAGAATTATGGTTATAAGTCAGTAATCTATTGTTCTGGGCATGGATATGGTTCACTTATCTACAGTCTGGCAAAATCCTAGCAGTTTTCTGGGAGGGAGCAAGGTATGCGCCCCTAGTTGGCGAACAGAGACTGGAGAACCGAGGTCCTAAAGCCCGCATCCCAGCATGACTCAAGGTCTATGCAGTAGTGGGAAATGAAGGTGTGTGTGGACTTCCAGGTAGTGGCCCTACAGATCTCCTGTATGAGGATATCTCAGGAAGCAGCCACTGAGACAGAAATATATCTGCTGGAATGAGCCCTGATCCCTACGGGATGTTCCCTACCAGCCAACCTACAGCAGAGGTCGATGCAAGATGTATTCCACCTTGCAATCATCGTCTTTGCTGCCGGTCTGCCAGAAATGGCTTCAGTGTAGGTGATAAATAGCTACAAAGCCTGCCTCTGAACTCCAGCCATATGCTCAACATAGCAGGACAGTGCTCTCAGCATGTCAGGATATAGAGCCTGTGGTTGACCTCAGAAAATGTGTTGGTAAAATATACTGGTAAGTTAATCATCATGCTAAACTCAGATACCACCTTCAGGAAACACTTTGTGTTGGAGCGAAGGAAGACTCTGTCCCTGTGGAAGACCAGGTAAGTAGAGTCCACCGAGAGCACTTGGAGTTTCCCTATCTTTCTGGCAGACGCAACTGCCACCACTAGTGCTGTCTTCCATGACAGGTGTGATGATAGCTCACAACTGTGCATAGACTCAAAAGGCTTGATCGTGAGCACAGCTAAGACCAGTAGTAAGTCCCACAATGGAGCTGGTTCATGCATCAGTGGGGATAAGTGGATCAAGGTCCTTGAAAGAGCACCCAACCAACTTCTCCTGGGCCACTGTCAGCATACCGACCCATGCCCAGTAAGCAGAGATGGCTACCAGGTACACCTTAAAGGGTCGTCACTAGCAGTCTCAACTCGAAAAAGGATCAGAGGTAGTCCAGGATGCTAGGCACTGGGCAAGCAAGGGGATGAAGCTCCTTGTCCTGACACATAAATGGAAAATCTCTTCCATCTAAAGGTATAGCACCTATGAGTCAACTCTTTTCTGGAGGCCACCACCACATGGAGGACATCCTCAGAGAGGAACTCTAGCCACAAAGGAACCAGGCTATGAGGTGCAGGGACTGCAGGTCCAGGTGCAGAACCATCCTCTGAAGTCTGGTCAGCAGGTCTGGATGGAGAGGCAGCTGCCAAGGAGACCTGCTGCTGAGGCCGAGGAGATCTGGGTACGAGAACTGCTGAGGCCAGTCTGGAGCTAGCAGGACCATCCATGCCTTGTCTTTCCTGACCTTGACCAGCAACTAGTACTCTGTGGATCGGGGGAAAAGGAGGAAAAGGAGGAAAGGCTACACAAGGCCTGGGGTCAGGGCTTTACAAAGCATCCCCCATCATTGTCCTGGACTGTGGGGGGGGGGGGTGCACAAAAAAGCCTCAGTTTGGCATTCTCACAGGAGGCAAATAGGTTTACACAAAGGGTAAGCCCCACAGAGGGAACAGGTGGTTCATTACCTCCTGATTCAGAGACCACTCGTGCGACATCTCTCCTACCCAGCTGAGAGCATCTGCCAGCTGACTGTTCTCCCCCGAGACGTGAATCGCCAGGAGATCGGTGACCAGGCTATATGAAGGTCCAGGTGCAGAGGGCCTCCTGACACAGAGGAAAGGAGTGTGTGTTGCCCTGTCTGCTCAGGTAAAATATGGTCCTGTATTGTCCATCTGAACCTGAATGACCTAACCTGTTACTAGCGGAGCAAATTCCATTAGTGCCAAGCTCACTGCACTGAGCTCCAGCAGGTTTATGTGGTGACGGGACTCCCTGGGTGACCAGAACTTGTGGGTCGTGCAGTCTCCAAGGTTTGTTCCCCACCCTGCCAGAGACATGTCTGTCATCAGCATGACAGTTGGCTCTGGCGGACAAATGGGATTCCTTCCTCCAGATGTTCCTGAACAAGTCACCACTGGACAGTGTCCTACATTGGTTGGTTCACTGTGACTGGCTGGTCCAAGTGGCCTAGGGACTGGGATACTAACGGCACAGCTCCCACTGAAGGTGGCACATCCACCAGTGGGCCCAGCAAACCATGCTGGTGCAGGACATCGTGTACCCCAGCAGCCATATGAAATCCCAGGCAGAATGCAAGAGCCCAATCTGAAATGACGGGCAAAGGAGGCAAGATCCCGTGCCTGGTCTGCAGGGGCGTGGACCTTGGCCCGCATGGAGTTTAATTCTGCCCTGATGAAGTTGATCATCTGCTTCAGTACCAGTTCAGACTTGTATGGATTGGCCAACAGGTCCAAGTCTCAGCAGGTCTGTGGATCTCTCCGCAGCCTCTCTGGATGGACCAGTTATCAACCAATCGTCCAGGTAGGGGGTACACTCTTGATTCCCAGGCAACGCAGGCGGGCCACCACCACTGCCAGCATTTGTAGACCCTTGGGTGCAGAGGGAAGGCCGGTGGGCATGACCTGGAACTGGTACAGGACCCCTTCCATTGGGAAATGGAGGTACCGGCGGTGGGACCCGTGGACAAGAATGTGGAAGAACACATCCTGGAGGTCCAGGGAACAAAACCATGCGACGCTCTGAAGATGATTCAATTCAAAATGTACCTGGAACTTGGCCACCATTGTTTACAGGATTACTTTCACTGCACCACACGCTCTAAACAGGACCGCTTGCTCTCACTCCGGTATTGAGGATTTTATGTTCCTGGTGGAACAATCTGCCTAATATGTGCCTGGAGTGCATCTGAATCCACGAATGGACAGCAGACTTGTGCAGAAATCCTAAACCTAAAGGGTGAGCCCTGAACTTTACTGTGCATTGTTGGACTCAGTACTGGCTCAATACTGGCTATTGGTCGCAAGTTTTCGGTTAGTCCTTTTTTCAGTGAAACGGAAAGTGTGCTTCACTTATGTTTACTCACTAGCTGTTATGTGACTGCTCTATTGCGTTATCAAATAAATAGTGCGTTGTTTTGCATTTCCAAAGGTGTTTTGTACCTTTTATCCAGATGTGCTGACCTACCCTACACCTTTGTGGGGACCATAACCCAGGCCTGTCAGGGTGAGGTTTTAACTGGCAAGGAAAGTAATCCAAACTACGTGGATCTCTACAATGAAACCCACTGTGGAAAAGTAGCAGGACTTACTGATCCAAACTCTTCCTTTACAGCACCTCACCAATGAATTATAGGGCAGAATTGCTAAGTGCTTGACCCACACCCACCTACTTGACTTGGTACTCATAGCAAGCTCGGAAGACATTAGTGCTATTATTAGTATGCTCACCACTGATTTACAGGAGGTGCAAAATTGGTCAACACAAAACAAACCTATTAAATGTCACAAAAACACAGTCTGTGCTGTTTGACTTTCCTCCAAACCTTAGAAGTTATCAGTCTCTCATACGGACTTGCAAATCCATTAATATTATGCTTGGGTTATCCTACAGAATCAGCCAGAACCTTACATCATATGCCCAGCCAGCAACTGCCCAAGGCCTCCTACTTCCAAAACTCATGTATAATGCACCCATCTACTAACTGCACTGCTACCCTATCACTGCACCCTGTACACTGGGTTGGGGTGGCTCTCCCCTCTTTTCATGCGTGACTTGACATTAGGGAGTTTTACTTCTAATGTTTTACAAAGCAATTGGCCCCTATCACTTGCCTCTCTGTTACACCTTCAGAACAGTATACACCCTTTAAGGTCTACTGATCAGGCTCTCTTGGCCGTCCCTAAATTGAGATCCAATGTTGGTCACGTTGCATTCTTGGGCTCAGCTTCCAGGCTTTAGAACACTATCCCCACTAGAGATACAGAACTGCTCTGCTGTAATGGGTTTCCATAGTTGGTGTCGCAGATTTTTACTAAATGCTTTCATTTGCAACTGTCACTGAGGGGGGCGACGACTATGTATGACTTAATCACACTTTTTCCAATATCTGTACTCTGCTTCGTGACTGCTGCTGTATTTTGGGCTGTGACTAAGCTGTGATACTCTTGTACTTTATTCAGCTGCACTACAAGCAAGTTGCGTTTACATTTTGCCTTCACTGTACTGTGCCTGTTATATAATTCATGACCGTGACCTCTGGGGTCATGCCTGAAAACAGGCAACTCTTGTGCACTTACCTGGCAAATTAAATAAAATTAATTTAAGGCACATGGATTCGTTACCATACTTATCAGATGGGGATTTGTGTAGATGGTGGAGGTGGGTATGACTAGTGAGGCAGAACAAATGAACAATACTTAATGTTTTCTGGAGGCTGCTGTCTGCACACTTCTGCATTTTTTGTATCTATGCAGCACTCACTGTTGTTTGTAACTGTTTATGTTTCGTCTTTCCATCAAAACAAAACAAAAAAAAAGAACTTGTCTGCTGCATCAAACTCTAGGAATTTTTCAGTTAATGAAATATACAGGTCGCTAGATGTATGTATACCTAAAAGGACTTGAGTCTAACTTTTACAGCTGTGATGTGCACTGCTTCTTGATGTAATGAACTTTAAATGCAATAAAACGGTGTCAAAAACAAAAAGCAAAAGCAGAGTGCTGCATCAGCATGTGGACCTGCAAATAAACGGTTGTATTAAACAGTCTCTGAAAACTGAAAATAAAGTTAGAATTCATATTGCAACAGCTGGTCTTCAGGAAGTGAAACAAACAGCCTGGCACCGATGCTGCACTGAAAAACGAGACAACACTTTGGTCTACCAGTTAAATATATCTGACTTCTGGCTAGCCCAGTGCTGCAGTGGGCTGAGGCAGCAGAAGACACATCACCCATCGTGCCAACAACCTGGGTTCAGGAAAGGACGAGAGTTGTCGGGGGCTAGCCGGGGGAAGGTGGACTAAGCGTTCGCAGCCAAATCTCCTCCTTCGGGGAGGGGAGACACAGTAACAGCGGCTACATTTAAGGGTCAGGTGCAGGGTACACTATGCATCTTCACTGTCCACTCATGCTAAGGCACGCACTGCCGACATCAAGGGACAAGGAAGAACCCTGAGCAGCAGGATGATGGCCGGTGACCCTGCAGGCTCACTCCACCACTCATGGCACCCATTCACACACAGCAGTATGCAAGTACATGGGGTAATGCCGGGGATGGTGGATGACAGAATTGGGGGCCGCTACCCAAAGAGGGCTGCTTGGTGATGGGAGATAAACACATAAAAGGGAAAAATATGTCAATTTTTATTGTGGAATATAAATCAGTAAAAGGCAGCGACCCATTATGTACAATAGTGGGGATCTTGGCTTTTTATTGGGTATATCCCACTATAAAAGTTGATATATTTAACTAATAGACCAGCGCATGGTCTTGTTTTTCGGTGTATCGTTGGCACCAGGCTATCTGTTTTACTGCCTATATACCTACCTTCTGCACAGCTTTAGCACTGGAATGGCTTTTGTTGTTTTCTGCTTCTTTGGGAATTACCAATAAAGAAAAGTGCAACTCTGCTTACTTCTTTCTTTACAGATAATTCCTAAAGACCTGTGGTTGAAATGTCAATTCCAACTAAATTTTATGTTTTCAGTGTCCATAAAAGCTTGGAAGTCGTACCTTGTCACTGCAGACTTTTCCTCACTTTCTTCATCTAAAGACATGTTCATTCTTCTCTCTTTCTTCCTCTTTTTTTTCTTTTTCTTTTTCTTGTGTTCAGCTACCCTCCTGGTTCCTCTGAAACTGTTTGCAGTAACTCCTCCCTCCAAGGCATCTCCATCCACCTGGCCTACTGACCGAAGGCTTTCTCTGTCTTTTTCAGAGGGAGCATTTGCTTCAATTCCACTGTCTTCCAAACTGTGATCTAAGTGTGACACCACACTTTCAGTTCGCCACACAGACATATCTGCTTCCTCCTCCTCCTCCAGCCTCTTCCTCTTCTTTTTCTTCTTCTTTGGGGGCTTTATGATTTCCACTGCCTCCTCGTTCTCAGGGCAACCAGACAGTTCGGTGGAAGAACCAATGGTTTCATCCTTCCTCAGCTTATGTTTTTTCTTCTTCTTCTTTTTTTTCCGGACACTTTCTGTGCATTCCGATGGCACGTCCACAGTTCCACCTGAACTCAGTATGGATGGATGGATGTGTCTCAGTGAGGTAGTGCCTTTGCTGGCCGGAGTAGAAGTGGATGGAGGGATATTGTGTGACTTTCTTGTTGCCTGTGGCTGTGACAACTCTGGAAATGGGAGGTCAGCTGGTTTCTCTAGGGGATGAACGCAGGGGGACCTGGATGAGACTTTATGAGGGTGCAGTTTTGGCGAAAGTGAGGCAGCCCTGCCAAGGAAGGAAGGGAAGTTAGGCTGGTAACTACTGGTGAGCAAATACGACTTGGTGTTCTTTCTCCATATTTTTCTCTCATGCCCACTGACCCTTTCACCTCCATCGCAGTGTGGGCTATGTCAGTGTCTGCTTTGTGCATACACACAGCATGCCACATGCGAAGGAGCAACCTCCCTGACCCACCCTGGGGTCACCGGGTGTTGGAACCCAGCACCAACCCTCCCCCTAGGTTGGGATCTTGCCCTGATCATCAGACTACGGCTCCCTGTGATCTCTCTCAGCTGTGGGTTGCCAGTACAGCAGTACGCTGAGCCTGGCGACCTGGTAGCTGCCCTGTCAAACAATGCAGGATGTCTGGGGAAAGAACAGATATGTAAGAACTTACCATAACAGTGCATCTTCGGGGGGATCTCAGTCATCAGGTCACACCATAGTAACCTCACCGTCAGTGAAGCAGGATCCACACAGAACATTTTCCAGCGGTACAACTGGGGCCGCCCATGCTGACATCAATGACCCTATAAAGGCGTAAGCGGCCCCGTTCCCTCCTTAGCTCATTTCCCTGGAGACTAAATGAGCAAAACTCTTGCAATGGGGGACCGAGGCAAGAGAGAGGTGCCCAGGCCTAAATAAAAGGCTGGATACACCATATAGCCAGTCTGAGCAGAGGCCCCAAGAAGGGGAAGGTGGGAGGGAAGGCAGACCTGATGACAGAGATCCCCTCGAAGATCTACTTTTATGGCACGTTCTTACGTAACTGTTCTATCTTCTTCGGGGTTATCTCAGTCATCAGACCACACCATAGGAACGTGTCCCAAGCAGTTACATGTGCAGCAGAACAGTCTGGAAGGAAGGCAAACCGAGGTCTAGGACAGAGGCCATGCAGAACAGCTTGGCCAAAGCCTGCTCAGGCTCTACAAGTAATGTCAAGACTAGTGCTTGGTACCTGGCCCGGTGGCACGGAGGGGCTGGACGCCACACCTCGCACCATGCCGGTGACCCAAGTTTGGGAGCGAGCTTGGGAGCCAGGGGTTGGCAGGGGCGGGTCAGGATTGAGCGGCTGTCAGGCAGCTCTCCTCCCGGGGGGGGGGGTTAAGGGATAGCCCAGTGCACCAGCGGCTCCAGGTGGAGATTGGGAGCACTGCAGTGCATTGGGCTACACATAGTCTGCGTGGCTGACACAGGCAGGGTTGCCGTGCGCCATCGCGTCAGGGGTGTCCACGCAAGTGGGGGGAGACGTGCAGAACAAGGAAAAAAATGGCACCTGTCCTCCATGCCCTACGCCGGGTTCCATCAACTGGCCTTTCAGTTCCCCCATGGCCCCTCATCCACAGCTGGAGACTGCCTTACTAAGGGCGCCCAAAGAGGAGGGGCGACCCACCCCAGATGGGTTAAACCAGGGGTGTTGGCTGTGGAGAGGGGGGGAAGAAAGGAGGCACAGTTCAACGATCCTCAGGCGGGCAGGACAAGGACAGGATGCCTGAGAGTGGACCACGGGGCAGTGACGGGAGTGAATAAAGTCAAAAAAAAAAAAAAAAAAGACTAGTGCTTGGTGAAAAGTATGGACGGTATTCCAGGTGGCAGCAGCGCAAATGTCAGCGGCTTAGACCCCCCCTTGAAACAGGCCACAGAGGTAGTCATGCCCCTTGTGGAGTGGGCTTTCACTGCCTCTGGCAACCCCTTGCCATGCTTGTTATAGAAAAACACAATACAACTGGCCAACCATTTTTTTTTTTTAATTTTATGTTTATTGGTTGTACTATCAAACATTTTTATTTTAATTTTTTTATTTATTTTAGTCTTTGGTAACTGGGTAAGGCCCACTAGGCACAACTGCCTGTTTTCAGGGGCGACCTGGGAGCACTGGGTGGTTAAGTGATTTGCTCAGAATCACACAATATGCAAGTGGAGGTTGTGAGAATCAAACTCAGGTCTGATCTGCTGGATGTATCAAGCTCGTTCATACCTCGTTCCTCTAACCTCTAGGCTACACTGCCAGCCCAGTTGAGTACCAACATTTAACATGACAGATGTACCTTTTTGAAACCAGGAGGGTGCCACTCCTCTTAATATTCACAATTTATCCATTAAATGTTTAAAGATACGTCCTACGAGTGGACAACCGTTAACATTTTATAAGTAACTATAAGGTATTCGATTTGCTGTATAAGGAGTCCATGAGCCGCATGGCGTCTAACACTAATAAAATATAGAAAGTCTTTAAGTCCAGTACCTTTCCCACCAGCGAGGGATAAGGGAGTGCCACCATGCTAAATCAATGTAATTGCACTAAGTCGTGCTAACAAGATATAGATATGCCCTCCACTGCCTGATTAAACACAAACTTTTGAACAGCTATTTACTATTTTAATAAACCTGAAAACGACAACTGTATCCTCTGCAAAGCGCACGGATACCACATTTCCCTTGACAGTATCAATAAAACAAATAAGGCACTTTACTCTGCAAATACTATCCACTGCAATAAAAAAATCTCCCAACTGATAAGAGAGCCATTCTCCACATTTTAACAGTAAAGCAAAACTTTTTAACAGGGGTGAGATAACTTAGGGGAGGAGAAAACCCAAAGTCCCAAGTCCAGCTGGGGATAAATGAGACATCCAACTAACAGAACAAGTGAAATTTGCCTACCTTTGGGCTCCAACTTCTCCCCACCCACAACCCGATCAAGTTAAACTGGCTTTAAACTTTCTACATGATGCTAATCAAGAATTTTCTTCATCCGATGAGGGATCTTCTTCTGGTGCTCCTCGGGGTCGAGAAGCAGCATACTTCTGGCACCATTTCTGGGCATCCGCCAGGTCAGAGAAGATATACACTTTATTGCGATGCACAATTTGTAGGTGGGCCTGGAAGGGAAGACCAAACCATGAGAGAGACTCATGTCTCCCTCAGCATCGCTCTTGCTCCATTAAACCTCTTTAGTTTCTGTCTAGTTGCATGTGACAGGTCAGGAAACATCCTAATCTGTTGGCCGTCATGGAGCAGTGATTTTTTTCCCCATCTGGCAAGGGCACGCAGAAAGTTGCTAGATCCCACACCGTCAGTGACAACCACAACCATTCTCGGAGCCTCAGAATTATCTGGATGGCCCCATGGGGTGACACAGTATGCTTTCTGGGATCTTTGGACCACAGGAGCCACTTCTTCCCCCAACTGCTGCACTAACCAGTCTTTCAGGAAGAGCAGGAGATGATCACCCTTGTGCCCTTCAGCTAGCCCAAAGATCCTGAGGTTTTGGGCTCATGCTTGATTTTCCAGCGTCTCCAAACGTGTGCAGAGGTGTGTATTTTCTTTGATAAGTGTAGTGATGGCACCCATGGCTGCGTCTGCCTTTTTAGTGGCTTCCACTGATGCTACATTAACTGTTTCCACGGCAGACTCCACCGTAGCTACTCTGCTCATGGGGGCATCACATTTATTTGAAAGACCAGTCACTGATGTTAAATGATTCAGTTTAGTGCCTAGTGTCTGCAGGGTTTCTTCTGGAGTTCCCTCTTCATGGTCAGGCTCACCGCCCTGAGCCACCCTAGTGTTCAGAGCACCGAAGACAGTTTTTGCTCTTGCTCCTTCTCCCGACGTTTTGTCTTTTCAGGGATTCCCCATCACTTGCAGTAGATGTTCCGCCTCAATATTCTCATGATGAAACAGAGCTGCTTCAGAAATTTTCACCGAAATTAACTTTGCACTACAAATCAGGCAGCAGAGTTTTCTCTATCAGCGGCCATATTGTTCAGGCTCCACAGCGGCCCCACACAACTGGTCAACCATTTGGACAAGCATTGTTTAGAAACCTTAGCACCCTCTCGCCGGCCCGGTAGCACTGAGGGTTGAGGCTCTGGATGCCACATCTTGCGCCAAACCGGCAAACCGAGTTCGGGAACAAACTCGAGTTGCCCCGGGGGTTGGCAGGGATGGAGAAGGATCGAGCGTCCACAGACAGTGCTCCTTCCCCAGGGGATGGGGGGGTTAGCGCAGCATGCTGTTGCCTGACACCCAACAGTGGCTGGGTGTCAGCACAGGCATGCTGCCAGAATGGGGAGGGCCCACGTTCAGGCTGTAAGACTGCCTCCACGGAGGCGAGCCCAGCCGCTCCACCTATTGCACGATCGTGGGCCCCAGGGAAGACATCGGAAAAATGGAGCTGGTAGGCTCCATGATGGCCCAGCTACCTCTACACCAGGACTGGAGAGACGAGCCCCTCCATGGGAGGGTCCAGAGCCGCCTGCCAGATCCGCAAAAATGAAAAATAATGAAAAAAAGAAACCTTAGCGTCCTCTCTTCCTTGGGTGAAAGAAACAAAAAGCTGCTTGCAGTCCTTAGTTCGCAGCAGTTAATAGTTAAGGATTCTGCACACATCTAAACTGTGTTGCAGTGCTTCCCCTGGATTGGCATGCTCTGGGAAATAAACAGGCATGAGAAACTTGGGATTCGTGCAGAAAGACACCCCGTGTTTGTTTTTATCACAACATTATTTTTTGCCACCTCCGTGGACCTGACAAGGGCTACACCCCCCCCCCCCCAAGGAGTACGTCCTCCGGCCCATCGTGGGTCCTGCTGGGTCCCAGTATTTTCCTCCGTTTTTTCTGCCCTGCGCCAGTGCAATGGGCGCAACAGCTGTCTCCACCTCTGCGGAGGCAGTCAAGCACCCTGGGCATGAGCCGAACCCCTCTTGTTGTGCTGATGCACGCAGCACAAACCCACCTCCCCAAGGAAGGAGAGCAGTCCTCCGGATGCTCAATCCTCATCTCCCCCCGACCGACCCGAGTCCATTCCTGAATCTGGGTCACTGGCGTGGCACGAGGTGTGGTGTCCAGCGCCTCAACCCTCAGTGTCACCGGGCCAGCCTGACACCCTGCCTTTTTTTTTTTTTTTTAAACTCAGATTTTATTTCAGACATCACTTGTACAGCTCTTACATAGAATTGTCTCATAACACATACCGGAAAATTCATTTCTAGTGCAGTACTTCTTTTTACATTTACATTTTCAATATTTTATCACTTCCTGAAGTAAAAGGTACAATACTCTATTGAGCAGGGGTGATCTTTGCCCAACCTCCTCCTCTTCAGGTTTACAGCTTCCCCTGGATGATCTCTTAGGTGTACATTTCCTTAAGAAACCCAAGTGTCTTCTAGCAGACAGTAACACTCACTGTTCTACCAGATATTACTCAGCACAGCTTTAACAAAATAAGCTAAGCAGGTTTCATTATTTGTACAATATGCTATAAAAAGAATAGTAAGGGCAATTGCCTCTTAACAAATGACTCAACAGGAGTCCTGTAACTCTTTAGGGAGAGACCGTCGAGCAAACAGCATTGAAAACACCTGTGTAGTAGTCTGGGAGCTGAGTTTGGGGACTGTTATCCAGTTCATAGTATCCAAACCCGCCAGGGTGCCCTGGTCCTTAACAGTCTTTCATCTTACACTGAGTCCTTCTTAGGCCCTCAGATTCATGGATTGGTCTGGCTGTAGGGGTTAACTCCCCATGTGCCCTTTGTTACTCCGTTTCGGGATCAACTCCGGGCCCCCCCCAACCCAAACCCTCCATAATTCGTTATGCTTCTCCTCTGTCAGCCTAAGCCTGGCAGTCAGGCCTTCCATTCGTCTGAGGCTCTCTACCCAGATTCTCCAGGAGCCCAGATTTGGTGGAGTCGATGTGAGCCACTTGGACGTGCTCTCCTTTAATGCTGCTACGCATAGCAGCCTGAACAAGGATTGCTGCTTATTCCCCCTTAATTTCTGTAATATTTACCCCCAGGACAAGAGAGTCAAAGGAGAAAGGAATATGGACCCCCCCCCCATAACGAATTAAGGGTTTGACTTACCCCCTTCCAAAAACCCACCACTGCTGGGCATGTCCAGAAGATGTGGGAGTGAGTGCCTACCTGGCCACAACCTCTCCAACACGTCCGTATTCCCAGCCCAGAAATGCTTTGTAAAGAAGGTATATGGAAGAACTTAGTGAGGTATTTCCAATGAAACTCTCTCCAAGTAGGGGATGCCGTAGTGTGCCATCCTCTTTCCATGCTTCCTGACAGCTCTGGGCAGGGAGTGGTGACCCTAGTTCCCTCTCCCATCTGTCCCTAAGTGCCCAGAAGTGAGCACTGGTCTCACCTTGTAAGGGCCTTGTATCCTCATGATATAATTTTCCTTTGGTCTGTTAGGCTGGCCGTCCAGTACATGAAGTCCTCGAGGCCAAACAGATCTAGTGTGATCATTGGTATCAAGTGGTTCACCAATATATAGTGTCTGATTTGTAGATGCCTATAGAAATCTGTCCTTTCCAAGTGGTATTTTTGCTGTACCTGTTCAAAGGACATTAAGTTGTTCCCCCAACACAGGCTGTGGAACCGAACCAAAGAGTGACTGTTCCAGACTGAACCCTGGGTCAGACTGGGCAGGGAAGAAATTCCAGTCCCCCGAAATGGATGTCAAGGGGCCTATTCCCTCTGGCGTTCGGGCCACCCTCCTGGCCTCAATCAGGACTCGGAGTGTGTGCCTTGTCCAGGGGCTTTTGACCGACCGCCACGTCTTAGCAGTAATTGGGGCATGGGGCAGAGAGGTTAGTGAGAACTCCCTGGAGTGATATCTCTCTATAACTTGCCAACCCTCACCCACTTCACGTTTCAACAAGGAAATGATCGGGGCCAGTTGCATCTCAAGGTAATACAACTTAAGATCTGGGTAAACAAGCCCTCCCGCTCCTGGGCTGAGAGAGAAGCTCCAATGTGAGCCTCTTCCTCCCTCCCTGCCAAATGAACTTTGATAGAGTACCTAGCACCTCCTTCCAGAATCCCTATAGGAAGAGCCTGGAACATAAACATGAAACGGGGCAAAACATTCATTTTACTGTCTCCACCCAGGCGGGAGCAGCGTTCATCTTGTAATGTCTGCCGCTATTTCTCTCCAAAGTTTTCTGTAATTCAGTTCAAACAGGCCAGTTATCCGTGGGGAGACCCCAATCCCTAGGTATCTCGCCGTATTGGCTTTGGCCCACTTGTAAGGGAACTCCTGTAACATCTCTGGGGACCGCTCTCCTCACCTTAATGCCTCAGATTTGTCGCAATTTATTTTGTACCCTGATACCAAGCCAGATTCACCAAGTTCCCTTTTCAACGCCGGGAGAGAAGTTTCGGGAGAGGTGATGTAGAATAGGGAATCATTGGCGCATAGAGAGATTTTATGCTCCCTCCATCCCCCCCACCTCGATGCCCCTAACATCTTTTGAGGCTGTAATCCACATCGCCAATGGCTCAATGCACAGGGAAAACAACAGTGGGGATAAGGGGTATCCTTGTCTGGTCCCCCTTGTGAGATGGAACCTCTCTGTCGTAAACCCATTGGCCCTTACCACAGCCTGGGGGGGGGGGGCCGCATAAAGGGCCTTCACCGCCTCCCTAAATTTAGGGCCAAACCCCATCTCTGACACGATGCGATGGAGAAAACCCCAGTTCAACCTATTGATGGCCACCTCTATATAGCCAGGGCACAACCATCGGCTGTCTGCTGATGAGTGATCAGGTTCAGCAGGCGCCCGATGTTATCATGTAGGAGCCTTCCATTAATGAATCCCGTCTGGTCCTGGTGAACCAGGCGTCCTATCACCCTTTGCAACCTTTTAGCTGACACCGAGGTGTATATTTTTTGGTCAACATTCAACAGCAAAATAGGTCAGTATGACCTATATGCTGTCTGATCCTTACCCTCCTTGTGGATTACTGTAATCTGTGCGTACTGCCAGCTCGGGGTTCCCCCTTCCTGCTGGATCTCCCTGCACATCTTACTCAACAGCGGGGCCAAAAGATCCTTAAACGATTTGTATAACTCTGCAGCTATACCATCTGGGCCTGGGGCTTTGCCCACCTTCAAGGCCCGAATGCCCATATGGATCTCCTCATCCCCAACTGGGGCGTCCAGGGAATCCCTCTCTTCCTGGGTTAGTGTCTACAGTTTGGTCTTTTTGAAAAAATCATCCAGCTTACCCCAGTAATCTTCTACGTGGTCCTGTGTATATAGGCTCCTGTAGAACTCTAACTCAGACACTACTTCCATTAATATTGGAGTGCCGCAAGGGTCCATCTTAGGTCCCTACTCTTTTCATTATTTATAAACAACATCATCTCCAACCTTGAACACACTCCTGTTTGACAGTAGGAAGGGAAGGATCATAGAGAAACACTGGTTTTGTCAACCCTAAAGGAAAAAAGTAGCTCACTCCCCCACCACAGCTGCTGGTGGTCTGACATTGAGCAAGGAAGAAGAAGGCTACTAAAGAAGATAGGAAGTTGCTGTCCCAGAACAGGAAGGGTGAGAGTTGTAAGGAGGAGAGAGAGTAAGCATACAGAGAAACAGGAGAGGGGACACAAAATAAGACATGATAGGAGTGGTACAGTGCAATGGCTGTGGGGCGGCAGTGTTCCGGAAGACATTCTGGAGGCTGCGATGCTGCCCTATTTGCAGGCACCTCTCTGGTCTGAGAGAGGAGGTTGTCCGTCTCCAGGCTGAGCTGGCTAGGATTCGTGAAACCTCCTCCCCCACCCAGGGACCACCAGGGCCAATGCCACTACCTCAGAGGTTGCCAAGAAAGAGGAGAGGCTGGACCAGGGTGGGCTCAAGGAGGGAGAGGGTGGTGGAACAGAGTTGCATCCCTCCAGCTGTACCTCTCCACAATTCATTAGCTCTTCTGGTGGATAGTGGTTCCTCTATGGAGGCACCTGCAGTGGAGACCAAGGAGGATGCTGGGAACCTTCACAAAGGAGACCCACAGGAGGGTGGCATGGGACCCCACAGGGAAAGAAAACAACTCCTGGTGAGGGACTCAAGCATTAGGGGGGTAGAAATGGGGGAGGAAGGGGAGAGGGAGGTAAGGTGCCTTCCTGGCGCCACGGCTTGGAGGGACAGGAAGCAAATCCTCAGGATTGTGGGAGGAGCTGCATGAGGGAGGGAGCGGGATGTCATTGTCCACCTAGGGACAAATGACCTGGCTAGGAATGGGATCAGAGCAGTGCAAGAGGAGTTTGTAGAGTTGGGGAGGGGCCTTAGACAAGTAGTGCATACGATAACCTTCTCGGAGGTGCTGCCTGTCTATAGCAAGGGTGATGCTAGGGCACTCCTCACCAGGGAATTCAATGAGTAGTTGAAAAACTGGTGTGGAGCTCAGGGTTTTGGCTTCACTGGGGACTGGGGAGCCACCTGGAGGGATGCAGATCTATACTGGTGCGATGGTCTGCATCTGTCCAGGGGGGGAACCAGGATCCTAGGTGAGAGGTTTAAAAGTTTCATTGGCAAGCATTTAAACTAGCCAAGGGGGGAGGCACTGAAAAGGAGCAGGGAAATCCCAGCCTCCCCCCACAAAACATGGTAATTAGTGAGGTAAACACCAAGGTAGAGAAGTTATTAGGGAGCAGGACAGAGGTAAATGTAAAAAAAGGCAAAGGCAGTAAGGACAGGAATGGGGCTAAAAGGGGTAAGGCTATCAAAAAGTGGAGGGTGATGAGTACCAATGCCCTGTAGTCTGTGTAACAAGCTCCTGAACTAGTGGCCTTGATGGAAGAGGGTTGCCTGGATATTGTGGCAGTCACAGAAACATGGTACACAGAGAACCATGACTGGGATGTCAACATACCAGGATACACAATCTACAGGAGGGACAGGGAGGGTAAAGAGAAGGAGGAGGAGTAGCTCTCTATGTAAAGGAAGGGATCAAAGCAACAGAACTAAAGAGTAAACAGGGAGCAGATGAGGCACTCTGGGTCACCCTGGAGACAGGAAATGGCACCACAATCCGCACGGGGTTGTATACAGACCCCCATCTCAGGGGGAGGGAATGGACAAGGAAATGATAGAAGGCTTCCTTAGAATGGCAGAAAAAGGGGAGATATTGTTGATGGGGGACCTGAATATGCCAGATGTTAACTGGAACACCTTTGCTGCAGGCACATCCAAGAGCAGGCTCATTCTTGATGCCCTACAGGGGGCATGCCTCAGACAGTTAGTATTGGAACCCACTCGGGAGGGAGCAATCTTAGACCTGGTACTCTCAAATGGGGACGGAGAAAGAATCTCAGATTTAGAGGTGGGTAGCCATCTGGGAACAAGCGACCACCAAACAGTGTGGTTCACGATAAACACAGCCATACAATCAAGCCATACAAAAGCAAGAGTACTGGACTTTAGGAGGGCTGACTTTGGGAAAATGAGAGTGCCTTAGAAAAGCACTAGCAAACAGGCAAGAAGGAGGGGAGGGAGGAAGGACAATGGGGAGTAATCAAAACAGCCATCACAGAAGCAACAAGCCTTTGTGTAAAGCAAATCAATAAAACACAACAAAGGAAAAAAACAGTATGGTTCTCAAAAGAGGTGGCAGGGAAGGTTAAGGAGAAAAGGATGGCATTCAGGAAATATAAGGAAACACAGAAGGAGCAGGACAGAGAACTTTATCAGTTAAAGCAGAAAGAGGCTGGGAAGGCAGTCAGAATAGCAAAGGCCCAAACCGAGGAAAGGATAGCCAATTCTGTTAAGAAGGGGGATAAGACCTTTATAGGTACATTAGAGAGCGAAGAAAGACCAAAGGAGGGATACTGAGGCTTAATAAAGGGAGGAATGTGGGTAGAGGGGACAGTGAAAGGCAGGGATACTGAACAGATATTTCTGCTCAGTATTCACAAAGGAAGAGGAAGGGGAGGTACCTAAACCAAACAAGAGAAACACTCTGAAGACGGGGGTCGATACCATTCCATTTACAGAAGAAAGGGTTCTGAAAGAACTAATAAAATTGAAGGTGGACAAAGCAATGGGGCCTGATGGGATTCACCCAAGAATTCTAAAAGAACTAAGGGTAGAACTAGTGACACCGCTGACTACTCTCTTTAACAAATCATGGGAGGATGGGGTGATACCCGAGGACTGGAGGAGGGCAGATGTGATTCCTCTTTACAAAAGTGGGAGCAGGACAGAGGCATGAAACTACAGACCAGTTAGTTTGACCTCAGTGGTAGGGAAAATGATGGAATCACTTCTGAAGGAAAGAACTGTTGAGTACCTAGAGGCCAGTGGGGCACAGGACCCAAGGCAGCATGGATTCACAATGGGAAGGTCGTGTCAGACGAATCTAATAGATTTCTTTGACTGGGTGACCAAAGTAGTAGACCAGGGAGGGGCTGTGGACATGGCCTACCTAGATTTTAGCAAGGCATTTGATACAGTCCCACACAAAAGATTAATACACAAGTTAGCCAGCCTTGAGTGGGCCCCAAGGTGGTAGCCTGGATAAAAAATTGGCTAGACAACAGGACTAAAGGGTAGTAGTAAATGGAGTACACAGTGAAGAAAGGAGGGTTACTAGCAGGGTACCGCAGGGTTCAGTACTGGGACCGGTCCTTTTTAATGTCTTTATAAGTGACACTGCAGAGGAACTGGAAGGAAAAGTGTGTCTCTTTGCAGACGACACAAAGATCTGCAACAGGGTTGATGCACAAGATGGAGTGGAAAGGATGAAAAGGGACTTGGCAAGGTTGGAGGAATGGTCAAATGTATGGCAGCTCAGATTTAATGCAAAGAAGTGCAAGGTAATGCACATGGGAAACAAAAACCCAGGGGAAGAGTACACAATGGGGGGTGAGATACTGACAACAGTAAAAATGGAAAGGGACCTGGGGGTAATTATATCAGATGACCTAAAGGTGGGCAAGCAATGTGAGAAGGCAGTAAGGAAGGCTGGGGGATACTGGGATGCATAGGAAGAGGCATCAATAGTAGAAAACAGGAAGTTATTATCCCTCTGTACAGACAGTTGGTGAGACCCCATCTGGAGTACTGTGTGCAGTTCTGGAGACCCCATCTCCACAAAGACATAGACAGAGTGGAGGCTGTCCAGAGGAGGGCAACCAAAATGGTGCAGGGTCTGCACCAGAAGACATACTGAAGAAAGACTAAAGGAGCTTAATATGTATACCCTTGAGGAAAGAAGGAGAGAGGGACATGATAGAAACTTTCAAGTACCTCAAGGAATCAACAAAGTCCAAGTAGCATCTTTCAGAAAAGAGATGTGCAAGAACAAGGGGCACAATTTAAAGATAGAGGGAAACGGCTCAGAGGTAATGTGAGGAAGTATTTTTCACGGAGAGGGTTGTGGATGCATGGAACAGCCTCCCTGAGGAGGTGTGGAGTCAAGAACAGTGGGGGAATTCAAGAATGTATGGGACAGACATAAGGCAGTCCTAGTGGGGGGTAGGAGAAAGTAAGCTGTTGGTTAACCAGGATCTGCAGCTTATCTGTTAGGTAGGAAAATGGGCAGACTAGGTGGGCCAAGCGGTCCTTATCTGCCGTCAAATTCTATGTTTCTGTATTTCACTCATTCCCTGCTATATGCAGATGATATTATCCTGTATACCAGTGCGAAGTATATAGCTGACATCAACACTCTACTCTCCCAGGACCTCCAAGCTATTCGACAATGGCTGCTGACTAATAAACTTCTCCTGAATGAAGGAAAGACTCAAGTCATGCTATTTGGTTCTAATATGAAACTCAGAATCTCCCAATCTAATTTCAATGTCTCCTCAGCAAATGGCTCATCTGTTGGGGTAGTAGAATCGTTTAAATATCTCGGTATCACCCTTGACCCAACTCTTAACTTCGATCTCCATATTCAGCAGACTTGCAAATTGGTAAACATGAAACTTGGCATTGCCTACCGGACTAGCTATGTGCTCACACCACCTGCTAGGCTTGCTATAGCTCGTGGCATACTACTACCGTGTCTCAACTACGGTGTTGCAACCTACGCCAATGCTGGTAAATCTAGTCTTTTAAAATGGAATGTTACCTATAACAACATCTGTCGCTATGCATCCTCCTCGAAACATGTGAAACACCATTGCCTCCTCTACTCTGATCTTGGTTGGCACTCCCCTTCAGCATCCAGATCTTATGCATATGGGTCGTTCATAGATAATGTCATCAGATCCCAAAACCACTTGCAGAACTGTTTCAAAATCACTTAACCTACTATGGTCTTCGCTCTGCTGACAATGCCCCATCCTCATCCCCAGACACAGAACGTCCAAAGGTGCTAGTGCTTTTGCCTGTCGTGCACCACAATTCTGGAACTCCCTCCCTCTAAATATTTGTGCAGCATCATCCCATGCCTCCTTTAAAAAATTACTTTGACTCTACCTAATAGACTCCAGTAGTTGCTCCTGTTTCAATCCACCCTAGATCTCGTCTCCTCTCCTTAAGTCTTCTGAACCTACTCCACTTCATTGTATTACTGACCCTTACCAACGCTTAGCTCTTCTTCATAGCACCTGCTTCCTGCTTTCTCATTACCTTGGGACTTTTCTCTCTCTCTGGGTCCCCATCTTCTTATCTTACCCTCCCCTATCTATTCCAACTTCCCTACTACAACCTTTATCTCTACCGAATTTGTCCCATATTGACTAATTTAATGTCTCCGTTTCACTTTCTCATAATCCTCTCTGTAATTTCATGGTATTGCTAACACTTATGACCTAATCAAACCGTTATCTGCCTTACTGTAATTTTTACTCTCCTTACTTTTGTCTTGACTTTGACTCTGAGTATATTGCCAAACCTGTTTTTAAACTCTAGGCTGTTCTAATTCCTATGTTTGTATATTGTGAATCCATACTGTATATTGTAACCTGTCATTTCTGATTGTTTCTGTCTTGTACCCTCCCGGGTCGTGCCTGAAAATAGTCATTGCTATGGCTAGTGCACCTACCCAGTAATCAAAAACTAAATAAAATTAGTTAGCTATGCCTTCTGGGTCGGATGCCCACACATTCTGCGAGGTTCGAATCTTAAGAATATTCCTCGAGGCAGCCTCCCTTCGAAGTTGCCAAGCAAGTAGCTTACCTGCCCTTCCACCTAACTCATAGTACCTTTGGTAGGAGTATCGAAGCTGTCCCTCTAGTTTATCATCTAAGATTTTGTTACGTTTCTGTCTCATAGTGTCCAATTCATTTTTGACCTCTGAGTTTAGGGCTATCTTGTGTTCTACTTCACGGTACCACAGCTTGGCTTCCAGGTCCGCAGTCTCTCTCTTGCTCTCTGATTTTGTTTTTTAAGTTGGGAAGCGTATTGTATGACTTTCCCAGTGAGAAAGGCCTTCAGTCCATCCCACCACATGGCTACTGTGGTATCTGGGGCCTGGTTGTTACTAGAGTATTCCTCTACCACCCCCCTGAACCAGTTCCTTAAAATCAGCTTTATTTAGAAGGGAAACATTTAGCCTCCAGGAGACAGTCTCCATTCCAGAGGTTGGGGAGCTTCTCAATGAAACCATTGCATGGTCTGATAGTGTTCTAGTCTGAATTTTTATCCCCTTCCACCCTGTGTACCCACTCTTTCAGTACTATTATAAGATCAGTTCTAAAATAGGCACTGTGGGGGGCTGACCAGCATGAATAATCTCTTATCTTGGGGTTTAGGTAGCGCCATATGTCCATCAAACCTAGGTCTCTCATAAGTCTAACCAAAGTTCTGGCTGCTCGAGAAGGTAGGCCTTGTCTAGTGCCTGACTTATCCAACAAGGGATTTAGAACTAGATTGACGTCCCCCCTACTATTAATTCCCCTGGAGGGGGGCATCGCCCTCAAGAGTACCTTTTGTAGGAAATGTGCTTGTCAGGATCTGAGTTAGGAGCACAGATGTTCACTAGAGTGCACGACTGACCCCTATATTAGTCCTTTACTATAATAAACCTATCTTCCTCATTTGTCTCACTAGTTGAAAAGGGCAATCCTTATGTATTGAGATGGCCACGCCACGTCTGTGGGGGTGAGCCAAACAGGAGGACGAGAAAACCTGCCCCACCCATGCCCGCTTCAACTTGTCACTCTCTTTCTGGTTTAAGTAAGTCTCCTGTAGGAGAGCTATCTCCATTTTGGCTTGCCTAAGCTCATCGAGGACTCTTTTCCTTTTGATTGGGCTTCCCAGTCCCCTAACATTGTATGTTGTTATTACTCCTTCCACCAAGAGGAGTGTAAAACTCCCTCCTCTATACAACTGCTGTGCCCCCGAGTCTCACCATTTTTCACCAAACATTAGCAACATACACAAAACTTATAACTTTCAAATATGAACATTAACCTTCCAATGTTTCCAAAGCACCCTGCTCGCTTCGCTGATGGTATCCAGACAGCTGGGTGTGGCCCTTTTGTTTTAGGCCATGTGCTTGCCTTGCGCTTTTGAGGCGACTGGCTCTCTGCAGTCGCCAAACCCATTATAGTCCATTACCTCCTCCCCAATGACATCATATCCTTGGCCATCGTACCTCCTCCCGACTCAACCATACTAAAGTCTATGCCCCCCCTTTTCGCTGTCCCCTCCCCCCTGGGAATATATGTCTATTGAGGGGTGATGAGAGGTGATGTCTCACCCCTGTTTCGTACATCAGAGGCTATAAGAGACTCTGGCTCCCCCACCTTACCTTCTTATTGTCTTCCCTCATTTGTGAGGAATGAAGTCTCTTGACCTGAAGTGCATTAAGCTCCTTATTTTTCCCTTCCAGCTTTATAGGCCTTCCCAGGAGTATGGCTCATGTGTCTGTTTAAGCAGCATCTAGAACCGACAGCATTTCTTAATGCCAGTCTAGGGGTAAGGGCCGGAATCCGTGCCCTGGGCCCAGACCCAATGCCCCCCTTCCCCGCAGCTCTGAGCAACAGCCAAATATGGCCTCCATCTTCAAAATTTGTAAATTCTCCTGAATCTCGGGGAAAGGTGGTGGGCCCCCAGCCACTCACTAATCTATGGGGGAGCCGCTCCAGTAGATTCGTCAGGCAGTTACATGATGGAGTGAAACCGGACGTCTGACAGCGTCTCCGCCCCACCTCCCCATCCAGCTATTGAGACCTCCTCTCCGGTTACACCTACTTTTCCCTCCTCCGGAGTTCGGTCTGCTACTCCCAGAGCATACCCTGTGCCTGTAGGGTGTACAAGGGCAAAAGTGAAAAGGCATCTCTAAGTCCCCTCCCCCCATTAGGATGTGAATCTCTTGCACCCTGGCGCTCCCCCTCCCCGCACCTCCCTCCCTCCCAGCAACCATAGCAAATTACTCTCCCTCTTAATCCTCTCCGTAAAGAGGGGCCAGCTCTATCTAAGTCAGTGAACCAGCTCTTTATTCTGTTCTTTTATTTATATGCATTTTAACAGGTAAAACAACAGTCAGACTTGACGCCAGTAAAGGATACTAACAAGGCTTCTCAGGTCTCTGCCAATTCACCGTTCTCCTCTCTCTCTGCGTTGCAGAGACTCCCATTTCATTGTCCAGGCTTGTTCTTCTCCGGGTCGGCTGTCTGGAGTCCTCTCCGATATTCCTCTTCTTTGGGGCGCTGCTCACCTGCCATTGCTCCTTCTCTCTCCATCTGGCCTCCACTGTAGATGACTCCGGTCTGCTAAGGAGATTCGGTGGCACCTTTAGCTCAATCAAAGTCGGTCGCGCTTCTGCCAGTGATTGGAAGAACGTAGGACCCTTTGGCAAAAATATCTTCAGCTGGGCCAGGGCAATGAGGTGCATTTTACTGTTTTTTGATGCCAAAAACTTTGTACTATCTAAGAGAGCTCTCCTTTTCTGTTGGGTGTAGGGCGTAAAATCATGGTCAAAGAACAGGCGGGTATCCCCAAATAGCACTGCCTTCTTGGCCCAGGCCGCCCATAGCACCGTTGTTATAGTGCGGAAGTCCAGAAACTTAAGCACAGTCGAGTGGGGGGGTCACCCTTGGACCGGTCGGTTTCTTCGCCAAAGCTCTATGGGCCTGAACTATGTTGAGTGATTGTTCTTTAGGCAGATCCAACAGCTATTTTAGGAAGCTCTCCAGGAAAGATTCCACATGTTCCCCCTGCTCAGTGTCCTCAGGGACTCCATAAATACGAATATTGTCCCTCCGAGACCGAAGCTCCAGATCATCTAGCTTCTCTAGCCACTCTTTGTCCCATTTAAGGAGGTACTGTAGCGCTTCCTTATGCTCCTGCACCTCTGTGTTAGTCTCTGAGAAGCCTGCTTCCAGCTCTACTGTCCGCTGCGTCACCACCAATATCTCAACTTTCATCTCCAGGACCGTCTGTTCTATTTTCTGCATTGTGCCATTTATTTTCTGCAGTTCCTAGCATAATAGCTGCAAAGTTATTGTAAAATTCTCCTCCCCTTTGTCCTCCGACTGTATTGCTGGGGAGGAGGGTTGATCTGAGGCCTTGTTCTTTGCAGTCGGCCTAACCCCATGCAAGTCAGAAGCTGGGTCTGGCTTCAAATACTCAAACAGGTTCTCTTTCGCACGACCTTTTGGCCACATTTCGCTTTGTCTAATGCTTAACGCTTTGTTCACTGGAGGGGAACCGCCAATCTGTGCCAGAAAACACGATATTTAAAAGATTTAATCTCCCGGGGGTCAGAGCTCCGTTGGCTAGCTTCTCATTGGGAAGGAGGCAGAACTAAAAGACCGACACCCTGTCTTTGTGAAAAATCAAATAGGGCTGTTCACATCAAAGAGCTTGAAGCTCAGAAATCCTTAGAGTAGAAGTAATAGCAACCAAAGATAACGCTTTCCACGAAATAAAGCGTAGCTCACAAGTCACGGCTGGCTCAAAAGGAGACAGGGTTAATTTCTCCAAAACAAAATTTAAATCCCAAGCCGGGACCGGGGAATGGATTGGAGTTTTCAGGTACAGAAAACTGTAAGAATGGTACGAGACACATCCAGCTGAGCCACGGTATGACCGTCCACTGGGTCACAGAAGACAGAAATAGCTGAAAAGTGCACCTTGAGGGAGGAGCACTGGAGTTCCGAGTCCAACAGGGATATCAGGTACTCCAGAATCTGTCTCACCAAGAGCCGGCCCTGTGGTGCTGAGGGTTGATGTGCTGGAATGCCACACCGGTGACCCGGGTTCGGGAACGAGCCAGGGCTGTTGGCAGGGGCGAGACAGAATGGAGCATCCGGAAGACTGCTCTCCTCTCTTGGGAAGTGAGGGCATGTTGCCCTTCTTGTTGCTCGCCCTCTAGTGGGGGCTGGGGGGGCGATACAAGCTCGGGAGACAAGAACCCGACTGGCGTGGCATGCCCCCACATGCACGCGTGATGCTCAGCGAGCTGGAATGGGGCACAGAAAAAGGAAAATGGCGGATGGGGGCTCTATGAGATCCCCGACCCCACTCCGCACGCGTGCTGCCTTTGGCCTCCCCGGATTTGGACTGTGCTCTGGGGGTTGGGGGGGCTCTCCTACAGGAGATAATCCGTGGGGGGTCTCGGGATGGCCGTGGCAGTCGGGTGAGCGGAGGTGGTACTAAGCAGGGACGAAGATCCTGCCCTCATCACGCCCAGGTGGCAAAAACTACTGGGAGGGAAAAAAAAAAGGGGGGGGGAGGGGAATCTTTCTCACCAGGCAGGTGAAAGCGCCCAGATGATGTCTGGCAGTCCAGATGGCAAACCTCTTCCAGTTCATGGCATATGTGGCCCTAGTGGAGGGCTTCCGAGCCATCACTAGGACACCTGCTACTTTCTGAGACAAACCAAACTGGGTGATGGCCATGTCCTCAGGAGCCAGGCATGCAGAAGAATGGACTTGAGGATCAGATGGACCAGAGTCCCCTGAGCCTGTGCGAGCAGGTCCCTGCACAGGGGCAGAGGGACCGGAGGTTCCCCCGCTAACTGCTGCAGTAATGGAAACCATGTCTGCTGTGGCCAGTAGGGTACGACCAGGATCATGTTGGCCACATCCACTTGCAGCTTGATTAGCAACCTCTGAATCAGAGGAAAGGGAGGAAAGGCATAAAGTACTTCCTGCTCCAAGAGAGGAAAAACGTGTCTTACCAGAAAACTCCAGGCCCCGGATCTAGCGAGCAGAAACTGGTCAGTTTTGCACTGAGTGGGGACGCAAAAAGGTCCAGCTCTGGACAACTCCATCTGTCAAACAGATAATCTGTGATGGATGAGAGAAGCTCCCATTCGTGCATCCTGGTCTAAGTCTGGCTGAGGCTGCCCACCAGGGTGTTCAACATATCTGAGATGTGGACTGCAAGAGTTCCAGGCCGTGATCCAATGCCCAGTACCAGACCTGGTACGAATGCGTTACCCCTGCTTGTTGATAAAGCAGACCACAATAAGACTGACTGAATCAACAAATGATCCGGAGAGAGGTGGCTCTGAAAGGACTGCATGACATATAGAACCGCCCTCATCTCTAAGATGTTTATATGGAGGGAAGTCTCGATCTGGGATCAGGTACCCTGGGTCTAGAAAGAACCCAGGTGCGCTCACCAGCCCAAGCTGGAAGCATCTGTAATGAAATCTGCTGGGGAGATGAGATCAGCAGTGGGACCCCTCTTGAGGTTTTCAGGATCCATCCACCATTGGAGCACCTTTCGGACCAGAGAGGAGACCAGCATGGGCTGTTCCAGGTCGTCTGTTTGCTGGGCCCACTGCACCTGTAGGGTCCACTGGATCACCTGCATGTGCAGTCTGGACAGGGGGACTGTAGCAATGGCCACAGCCATGAGGCCTAAGAGCCTCAAGCAGACCCTCACGGAAACATAAGGGCTCTGTGCAACTGCCTAAGCCTTCGAGATGAGGCACTCCACTCTGTCTAGAGCCAGGAAAGCTCTGCTCTGCCCAGAGTCCAGAACCGCCCCTATATACTGAAGCCTTTGGGTTGGGGTCAAAACAGACTTGGGCAGACTGACAATGATGCCCAGGGAGTGAAACAACTGGAGAGTCCTCTCCAGGGAGCGGAGAAGCTGGTCCCTGGATGGGGCTTTGAGGAGTCAGTTGTCCAGATAGGGGAAGACGTACATGCCCTCTCACTGGAAAGCAGAAGCCGCGGCTGCTAAGCATTTTGCAAAGACTCGCAGTGCAGAGGATAGGCCAAAGGGCAAGATTCTGAATTGGTAATGTTTGCCCTGATAAAGGAACTGGAGAAACCGCCTGTGCGGTGGACACACAGATATATGCAGGTAGGCGTCCTGCATCTCGAGCGAAGCACAGCCAATCACCCTGTCTGAACAGGGGTAGCAGCCCTGGGAGAGTGACCACGTGAAACCTTTTGTATTGGATGTAGGGACTGAGGTCTTTGAGATCCAGAATAGGCTTCAGGCCTCCGGTTCTTTTGGGGACCAGGAAAAACCTGGAGTAGAACCCTTTGTTCTTCTGCTGCCAAGGCACTGACTTGATCGCCCTTTTCAGCAAAAGGGAGAGTACCTCCTCCCAAAGGACTGCTGCGTGGTCTAGAAGATAGGTGGAGAGTACCGGGGCAGTCTCCAGGGATTTTTGCAAAAGCTCCAGAGTGTGACCCCTTTCTATAATCTGAAGGATCCAGGCATCTGAAGTGATGATTCTCCATTTACTGAGATGGATGGAGAACCAACCTCCGACCACCACCTCTTGGTCAGGGACTGGAAGAGTGGTGTCTGGCAAGGAGTCAGGCAGAGATGGATCCGGCCACTGGGGCTGATCCGTTGCCTCTGGGTGGCTCCACAGCAGGGACCAAGGAGGGGTTGGGATAGGCAAGGTAGAACTGCCTTCCGCTTTCGCTGAAGATGGGAGCCTGCCCTGCACCAAACTGGCGGGACACCTTTCAAAAGGATGGGCGCGTCTGCTCTTGGGCTAGGTATGGTAGAGCGAATGGACAGACTTAATAGCTCTACCAGAGGCCTGTAACTCATTAATGATGTCCTGGACAACAGGCCTGAAGAGCTTGGAGCCACTGACAGGGGCACCTTCTGCTGGACATCAACCATGAAACCTGATAGCCTGAGCCAGGCATGCTTACAAAGGCAAATAAATGCCTGTGGCAGTAGCCCTGGCAACCATGTCAGATATGTCATACAAGGCCCGGAGGAGGTGTTGAACAAATGTCCTAGGCGGCCTGGAGGGACTTAAGGACCTCTTGTTTCTGGGAACATTCTGATAGGGCCTGAGCAGCTTCCCTGCCCTTCCTCCATATGGCATTCTGGTATTTGACCATATGAGATAAATTGTTAGCAATCCGAAGTCCCAGAGTGGAGGATGCATAGGCCCCCTTACCTCAAAGATCAATCCTTCTGGATTCCCTGTCAGGGAAAAGGAACTAAGGTGTTTGGGCATCTTCAACCTGTCATGAGCTGCTCTGATGACCACAGAATTGGTCTCAGGCTGGGCAGCATAATAGGGCAAGCCCTTAGCAGCATGATATAGCTCGTCAGTCCTCGGGGGCATGGCAGGGCCCATATCAGGGTGGGGCCAGGCCGCAGTGGTGGCATTCCTCAAAGCTGGCAGAATAGGAGGAATGACCTTAGGGGTTTTACAACTTATAGATCAATTTAATTCACAAAATCTCAAGTTGGAGAACATTATTTTAGTAACTATAGATGTCAAGGGTTTATATACTTCCATCCCTCACATGGAAGGATTAGAGGCTTTAGGGAAGCTTTTGAATACTAGACCTGCTCCACATAAACCAAAAACTGCATTACTTCAGGAATTAGCCAGTTTAGTCCTTCATAACAATTTTTTTACGTTTGAAAACATTTTCTTTGGGCAACAAAAAGGCACAGCCAAGGGCAGCACTATGGCTCTTGGGTATGTTAATGCTTATACATGTTTAAATTCGAACAGAAGTTTATTTTACAGGGACAAGATGTGAATAATAGGTTTATGGTGAACACTGTATTCTGGAAGCGTTTTATAGATGATGTGCTAATGATCTGGCAAGAAGTGAACTTACATTGAAAGAATTTTTAGAGTACATCAACACTTGTGATCCAAACCTAAAATTTACAGCTACATACAGCAAAGAAGCAATCCATTACCTTGATATTACTATTTTTAAACAATACAACAGATTAGAATCTAAGCTATATCGTAAAGAAATGGACCGAAATACCTTGTTACACTACAGAAGTTTTCATCCAGTAGGACTGAAGAATAGCATACCATATTCTCAGTTATTACATGTTAAAAGAAACTGTAGTTTACCTGATGAATGTGGACAAGAAGTTAAAAGGACAATCTCAAGATTCAGGTCTAGAGGGTACCCTGAGAAAATTTTAGATGAGGCACAAACAAGATCCACTCACACTATTAGAGAGACCCTGCTAAAACCTGAACCTGTGGAAACAACAGCAGATGCAAGTACCAATAGGCTCACGTTTAGTACAGCACACTGTTGGGAAATGACACAAATTAGGAGGTCCAGAAGCAAATGATTTGATACCTTTTAATGGACCAACATAGATGTAACAACAAGAACAAAGTGCTCTAGCTTTTGGACCAACCAGTCCTTCTTCAGAATGTATGCTGTATGTAGCTTCTTCTGCCATTTGTTGGTAGCCCTCATTAGCATAACCTTCACGGCGGAAGTCACCTGAGGTGCGCGAGATGTCCGCCTGCAGGTCTGTCGTCATGATGGAGCGAGCGGAACTTTTTTATTAAAATTCCAGGGCACCAGGTAGTAAAAACAAATTTTCTTTTATGCTGAAAGCCCTAATCGAGCGTTTCTGCAGGCGCTGCTGCACTGAGGGACTCAATCGGAGTTTCCCTTTAAAACCAGGAGGGAAGGTTTCCATGCTACAGATGTGTAGCTTGTGGAAACACATCAAAAAAGAATGTTTTTAAGCATCCCTATACAGGAACGGAATATAAGATTCAACAACATATAGACTGCAATAGTAAAGGGGTGATCTACTTGTTACAGTGCCTCTGTGACCACCTTTATGTGGGACAGACAACAAGAGAGTTAAAAACACGAATTTCTGAACATAAGAGCAGGATTAGAATTAAAGCAGAGCCGTCGTCAGTTGCGCGATATTTTAATGAAAGGGGCCACACACTGATCCAATTGAGATTCTGGGGACTGGAACATATACTGCCCCATTCTAGAGGAGGCAATTATCAAAATTTAATAAACAGGGAATCGTGGTGGATCTTTGAATTAGAAACATATCATGACCATTGGGGCCTCAATGAGGAACTTAAATGGTCAACATATTGGTGATTCTCTCTACTAGTAGATTGTATAAAAAAGATAGTTTTACTTGTACTTCATACATAATTATAGATATTCAAAAGTTCCCTATTTAGTCCTTTAATCTGCCTTTGTTCCTCCTCCCCTTGCTCTGTCTGTTTGAGCATTAATTTAATAGAATCTTTGAAAGCTTTCTGAAAGCCTATTCCTGTCCCTTCAGCTCATGTATTTCTTGGTAAACCCGTAGTGATGGCACTGTATTCATTTTATACATTTTGATACGCTGATTGTTATGCACCGATTGTTATACCATTTCTGAGTTGTAAACCTATTCACAAGTCTGTCAAGGCTAATGTCCATGCGGGAGTGCTGTTGCTAGATAACATATGCAGCCTAGCGATGATTAGAATCATCTGTGACACTCTGACGTCAGCACCCTCCCACACGGACATAAGAGGTGGGGCAGCAGCTCCGAATCTTGCTGCCACTTTGAACCTACAACAGAGAGAACCACATGTGAGTACCGTAACAATTTTACACTCTTTTGATCACTAACAAGGAATCTGAATTTTTGGTCAAGATTGGATTAAGTGAATTATCCATAGCGAGCGCACCTCCTGAACAGTAGAGTTAAGTAATTTTCTGAATTTGAATCAAGGACCTTAAAACCATTTGTTATTAACACAGCGGTGCGCTACTCGCATGAGTGTTTTCAAGTAGTATTGACACTGGTATTTTACCTTTTAGGTAATTCACATGAATTGAGAACTTGTGACACTAGAGCGAGCCTAGTCTGTGTACACAAAGGTAAAAAGCAAGTTATAGCACTTTAGTTAAACTTTGTTTAGCCTGACAAGTATTTTAGCATTCAGTGTATAAATGCATTTGAAAGCTGCAGCAGTGTTCTTATTACCAGCGATTTGAACGACTTTAAGATGATTTAACATTAGAGATTTACGTAGAGGTTATAAACACTATATTAGTGCATTAAGAAGTTTAAATACATTGATGGAGATATTTAGTTAAATATCAGGAATAACAGTTTGAAGTCTATAAATGTTGGATTTGTTATGACAGATGTTTATTGTATATATTCTTTTTCAGTTGATTTGGTGAATTTATGAAACATTATAAGGACAGTGGAGTGCGAGCTACAGCTCGGTGAATTGAGAGGTAGCCAATCATTTTATTTGGCACCATTTACACGTGTGTGACCTTGTTTGACAACACACAGTTTCATGTGCACGTTTGAGATCAGATTTAAAATTCTAAAACAAAATTTTAATGTTGTTTTGAGAGGTTTTGGAGACATTTTGTACTTATTTACATTTATTATTTATATATACATTCTTTACAGTCCCCCAAAAGAAGCCATTCTAGCGAAACATTGGGGCATCTGAATTAATACTGGAATAAAGCATCTGATCTTTTGAATCTTGAGTTTGTGTGTATGGCTTTGCCAGAGCAAGTTTTCCTTTTTTACTGTATCCTGCACCACGCATCAGGCTCCACTACAAAAATTTGATTACCTAGGAGATTTCCCTTGGATCCACTATTTTGAATTTCCAAAAAGTCCACCAACTCTCTCCTGGTGGCACCATCTTCCTCAGTGTGGAAGCCCATGGCTGTGGATAGCTGCTTCATAACACTAAAGAAGGTAGGGTCTTCAGGAGGGATCTGGGAGTATGCTTAACAGAGTCCTCGCTCACTGAAGAAGCAATGGACTTGTCTAAGGAAACAGGTTCTTCCTCTTCCTCAGGCAGAATCAGGTCAGGGTGGTACTCCTTCGACGTCAACCCTTTCCACTTCAGGGTCTGACGAACAAGGGACTGACGACCCCAACGGGTGCAGGCTGATAAGGCTGAACTGGCATCACCGATGATGGAGTGATTGACAGCGCTGAGGAGACAAGTCTATGTGCCCCTAACTGGTGCACCAAAGCCGTGGTCAGCTGGGTTAAAACAGTGTTAAGGTTGACGGCAGGTAGGGTCTGCGTCAACGGCACTGGGGTCGTCGGGACAGGGCATGATGAACCATCCGATGGATCTTGAGAGCCCCAAGTCCCTAGCGTCTGAGGAAGCATCAGGCCTCGATGGAGGGACCGGAGTCGACAACTCGAGGGTCAATGATCAAGGGGCTGACGACCCGAGGGTTGACAGCCAGCCTTCCTAAGAAGTGGGAGGAGGCACCTGGCAGGAGCAGAGGACTGGACAGCGGAAGGCGTTGGGGTGGCCGCCGAAAATGGAGTACCCCCCGAAGACAAAGAAGGAGCCATCGGGGGAACGAGAACACTGCTGGTGGGGGGAGCGGTCATGGTCTTGGTCGTTTTTGTGACTTTTCCTGAGGACTTGTCTTGGGCCTTGGAGGCCTGCGAGCTCGACAAACCCACTGGCGACTGAAGGAGGGACCCCGGAGGACCCCTTCCCAGAAATGACTACCTGCTGTTCCATGAGACACTTAAGGTAGTTAAATTAAACTTCTGACAGAGCTTAAAGTCTGAGATGTCATGGTCAGGCCCAAGACAGCAGACACAGAGGTTGTTTTCATCAGAGGAAGCAATCTTCTTTCCCCAGCAGCAGTGATGGAAGAGAGATTGACTCTCAACATAAACTAGGTTAAGGAAGCTCTTATAAAAAGAGATTCTAAAAAGCTAAAGAAAAACATAGGCATAAATGGCGCAAAGTGCAACGAAGCTTCCACGAAGACCCATGCAAGTGGAGTCAACAGCGGGAAAGAAATGAGGGAACGGGCCGCTCATGCTTTTATAGGGTAAATAAAGTCGACAGATGACGTCAGCGTAGGCGGCCCCAGCTGTACTGCTGGAAAACCTTACATGTGGATCCTGCCTTCACCAACGGTGAAGTTCCTGTGGTGTGACCTGATGACCGAGATAACCCCGAAGAAGATCCTACGTTATTTGGCATGTAAAGGGGGTCTGTCAAATTTCAAAATTTTTTTGACTTGACCAAAATGCTTACATTTAGGTACCCTGGCACCTAGGTGATTCTACCCTTGGTCAAACTGATTTACAGCTAAAAGGAGCCCCACATAATACGTCAGTCTGCCTGGCACCAACAATAATTCAAGACCACTCCTCTCACTCCCCTCTGGGCACATGCTGAAGTCCTATGGCTTATGGACAGTGTGCTAAGGATTATGGAGAGATCTGCTGAATTAGCCTGGAAATGGACCACTATCCTTCCCCCAAATCATGGACGGGGGTGGGGTAGGGGTGGGGGGCTACTGTGATATAGAGACCTTTGGGCCAGGAAGGGCCTATGAAAAGATGGTGCTGGATCTTGGTAACATGTCAGAGACTGGCAGCCTTAATTTTTGCCAGTCTAGTGTTTATCTGCCTGTCTCTGTCTGGACAGCTCCCAGCTCAATCCACCACCAACCTCAGGACTTACGCTCATGGATTCCACACAATTTACCCCTCATGGCAGGGCCTGAAGGGCTGACTAAACCTCTCTGGAGCAGGATCCAGTTTCCAAGGTGTGTGGCTAATAGTGCCAGGCCTGCGGGGGACCGTTCCTCATTCGGCCGCAGCCGAGGAGTTTACTCTCCCTTCTTGTCCCCAGGGTGTCCAGCGTACAATGGCACATTCAATTCTGCTGGCATCCCTCCCTTACTGAAACCTCCCAACTGCCAAAACACCTAGCTCCCACCAGGTGCTCTGTGGGAGGCACACCCCTTCCTAGCCGAGGGTGGAGAACAGTCCACTGGTGCTCCATCCTCCCTCCCCCATCCAGTCTATACGACTTGAGTTTGCTCCCAAACCCAGGTTGCTGGTGTAGCGAGCAGCAGCGTTACTTCTACGCTACTGGGCCGGCAACTTTTTTTGGTTTTACAGAATCACTGTATGGAAAGATTGGGGGGTGGGGGGGTTGCAATATTTTACATACTGCAGAAGATCATGGCTTCAGAAAATACTACAGTTTTTTCTAGTAGGGCAGAACCACACCCTTTTTCTAATTTGTAATTTATTCTGTTGTAAAGAATAGTTACCTACTGTAACAGTAGATCTTAGAATCTCCTCCATTGTGCCACATCATGGAATAGGTAAGCCATTGGCGTCAGGACCACCCTGAAATTTTTACAAGCTGGGGACTCCCCACCACTTCAATGTGTCTCGTTAGCACCTATCTAATGAGGGCATCCCCAGCATGCATTCATACCCCACCGGAGACAAACTCAGGGAATCATTGGACAGGCAAAGACTGAAGTGACCAGGACCAAACCAGGTACACAGGAGAGGATGTGGAAACCCGAGTATGGATGCCAAAGGAAAAGCAGCTTGCAATAGCAGACAGTATTGTCACTTGTCAACCAACAAAGAGGGAAGGAGGGAGAGCTGTGGCTCAATGGAGCTCGGAAGATAGTACAGTTACGTAAGAAGAACAGGCTACTCACCTGTAACAGTAGTTCTAGGAGTGGTATATGTTGTTCATCCACACACTCTAGCATGTCCCTTTCCCCTTTAAATTCACCGGAAAGTCTTCAAGCTGGCTCCTTCCACCCACCCGGGTGATAAATACCTCGGCTCCGCCCCATGACGCCAGATCTTAGCCCACTGGAAGCAAGGTGGTGTGCCTAAAGCCGGGAGGTCGGTAGTGATGTGATGAAAATATATACCACTCCTAGAACTACTGTTACAGGTGAGTAACCTGTTCTAGGAGCGTGGATATGTTGTTCATCCACACTCTCTGGCAGACTCCAAGCAGTTCTCCGGGAGGAGGGAGGCAAGGCGCACACACCCTATTTAGGAAACAGAGACTGAAGAACCGAGGCCCCAAAACCAGCATCCCGGCGTGACTCAAGGTCAATGTGGTAGTGGTTATGAAGGTGTTTGCTGACTTCCAGGTAGCAGCCTGGCAGACTTCCTGGATAGGGATGTCCCCGGAAGCAGCCACCGATGCAGCAGTATGGCGGGTAGAATGAGCTTTTATCCCGCTGGGAGGCTCCTTGCCCGCCAACTCATAGCACAGACCTATGCATGATGTAATCCATCTCGCAACGGTCCATTTAGCTGCAGGCCTGCCAGAAACTGCTTCAGCGTAGGTGACAAACAGCTGGCGAACCTCTCCCCAAATTTCCGCCATCCTTTCCTTATAATAGGAAATAGCACGTCTCAGGTCCAGAGTATGGAGTCTGTACTCAGCGTCCGATGTGTAGTTAGGTAGTATACCAGCAGAGTCAACACCTGGTTAAGGTGAAACTCGACACCACCTTCAGAAGGAATTGGGCAATACAAGAGGACAACTGTCCCTGTGAAAGACCAGATAAGGGGAGTCCACCGACAGCGCCGAGTTCCCCGTCCTTCTGGCTGACGGACAGCCACCAAGAAGGCCGCCTTCCACGACATCGTGAGAGCCACACTTGTGCATGGGTTCAATGGTTTGCCCATGAGCTTTGCCAAACCAGCAACGGATCCCACAGAGGTGGAGGTTCATGCACCGGCGGGATATGTGATCCAGGCCTTTGAAAAAGCACCCGACCACTGTCTCCTGCGCCGATGTCGGCTGACCGGCCCGTGCCCGGTAAGCAGAAATGGCTGCCAGGTACACTAAGGGTTGATGACCGTAGACCCCTTTGGAGAGGGACCAAGGTAGTCTAAAATGTTAGCCACAGAGCAGGATAAGGGGTCCAGACTTACTCTGACACCAAATGGAAAACCTTTTCCATTTGAAGGCATAACATTTCCTGGTCAATTCTACGAGATGCCTCCACCACAGTGTAGACATCCTCAGAAAGACCCACAGCCTGGAACTCTAGCCGCTCAGGTATCAGGCTGTGAGGTGCAGGGATTGAAGGTCCGGATGGAATACCTTCCCCTGGTTCAATAATATCAGGTCCGGGTGTGTACAAAGCCACTCCAGGGCCCTGCAGCTGAGGTTGAGGCTGAAGAGATCTGGATACCAGAACTGGCGGGGTCAATCTGGAGCTACCAGAATCACCTTCGCCTTGTCCCTCCTCACCTTGAGAAGCACCTAGTGGATCAAGGAAAATGGAGGGAAGGCGTAGAGGAAGCCTGGGGTCCACGGCCTCAAGAAGGCATCCCCCTGCATCGAGCCCTGCTGAGGGGGGGAAGGCATGGTACACTCTCAGCTTGGTGTTCTCCCTGGAGGCAAACAGGTCCACCAATGGTTTACCCCAATGGGAGAATAGATTGTAAGCTACCTCTGGATGGAGAGACCACTCGTGGGATGTCTGGCCTATGCGGCTGAGAGCATCCGCCAGTTGGTTCGAGACTCCTGCCACATGGATGGCAAGGAGATGCCAACTGGCTGACGAGGGTCCAGATTTGGAGCGCCTCCTTGCAGAGCAGATGGGAGTGCATGCCGCCCTGTTTGTTGAGGTAGTACATGGTCGTGGTATTGTCTGTCTGGACTTGAACCACTTGACCCCGGAGCTGAGGAGCGAGCTGACAGGACCAGTCTGACTGCTCTGAGCTCCAACAGGTTGATGTGGCATTGGGACTCCTCAGGGGTCCAGAACCCGTGGGCCCTGTTGTCCCCCATGTCGGCTCCCCAGCCCATGAGAGAGGCATCGGTCGTCAGGACAACCGTCGGCTCGGGGCAGACAAATGGGATCCCTTCCTGCAATTGGTCTGGGACGGTCCACCACTGCAGAGTGTCCCATATCTTCTGGGTTACAGTGATCAGCTGGTCGAAGTGACCATATTGGTGAGTCCACTGGGCGGCAAGCACCTACTGAAGGGGGCGCATGTGCCACCTGGCCCAACGGACCACCGAGGTGCACGCCGCCATATAGCCCAGAAATTCCCAGGCAGGGTGCAAGTGCCCAACCAGAAATGATTGGGCAAAGGAGGAGAGAACCTCCGCCCTGTCCACCAGGAGCCGAGCTCTGGCTTGGTGAGAGTCTAACTCTGCCCCGATAAAGCCCATCACCTGAGAGGGCATGAGTTCCAACTTGACCTCGTTGATCAGAAGGCCTAGTTGTGAGCAGGTTCGGAAGGCCAGATCCCTGGACTTCTCCACCTCCTGAAGGGAGGAACCCGCCAGGAGCCAATCATCGAGATAGGGGTATATTCGTACTCCTTGATGCCTAAGATGGGCTGCCACCACTGCAATGCACTTGGTGAAGACCCGAGGGGCCAATGACAGGTCGAACGGCATGGCTCGGAACTTGTACGGGTCCCTTCGACCCTGAAGCGGAGGAACCGCTGGTGGGATGGATGGATTAGGATGTGAAAGAACGTGTCCTGTAGATCCAGTGAACAGAACCACATGTTTCACTCCAGGAATGGTATGATCTGGTTCAGAGTTACCATCCGGAAGGTGCGAGTCCTGAGATATTGATTCAAGTCGTGGAGATCTAGGATGGGGCGCCAACCCCCCATCCGCTTGGGCACCAGGAAGTACTTGGACACAGAGCATGGGTCTGTAGGAGGATCTGGCACTGGAGCTACCGCCTCCTTGCGGAGGAGCTGAGCAATGTCGTCCTGAAGCGCCATCTGAGTGCGAGCTGAGATCCTTTCCTCCCGATGGGCGCAGGCTCGGCTGGGAGGGTACTGCTCGAATTCTAGAGGCAGTCCCTGGCCGACCACTTCCAGAACACACCTGTCCGCAGTGATACCGGACCAGGCGGAAAGAAAGTGGTGGAGCTGGCCCCCCACAGGAGGACCAGAGCTGGCGTGACGGGTGTAGGGGTGGCAAACCCTGACCCGTCACTGAGCAGGCTTAGAGGAGGAGGAGGCTCCTGGACCGGCACCTCGGACTCCTTTACGGGGCTGCTGAGGACCCTGCTTGGGCCTGGGGCACCAAGCTTGAGCCTGCTGCTGTTGCTGCTTACGTCCTTGATAGGAGGGCTGTCTAACCGCAGGGGAAGAGTGCCAAAAGGGCTTCTTCTTGCGCTTCTGCTGGTTCTTGCCCGAAAAACCCTTTGCAGAGGTAGCATCCAAGGTGGCACTGGACTGCTGTATACATTGGAGGTGACCTGCCATTCCTGGACTGAAGAGGTTTGGGAAGGAGGATAACCTCAGCCAGGCCCTGTGGTGAGTGGCCACCACGGCTGCTAAGGAGCAGGCACAGGAATCTCCAATATCCACAGCTATCTGGAGTTGCTGTTTGGCAACAGCACAGCCCTGGTCACAGACCTGCTTAACCGTGGTCTGCATGTCCGCTGGGAGATGAGGGAGGACTTCATCTAGTGACCCCAGAAGGGCATGAGAGAAGTGTGCCATGATCACAGTCGAGCTGGCCTGACGAAGGCCCAAGGATGAGGCTGCATAAACCTTCTGGGCAGAATGGTCCATATACTTGGACTCCTTGACCGGAGGGCAGTCAGTGTCAGCTAAGCTACACGTGCGCCTAAACACAGAAGCAGTCACAAGGCTCTCGGCTGAGGGATGCTCTGTGAAACCCACTAGGGACCCCATGGGTACCATATACTTGCGGACCATGCAGGCAGACGGAGCTGGGCAAGAGGCAGGGCGTTGCCATAGCTCTAGCTCAAGGGCCGGGCTAAAGTACAGTTATGTAAGGACTTACCGTAACAGTAGATCTTTGAGAGGAGCTCTTGCAACAGGCTATTACAATCAGGACTATGCCGCAGGCACTAGGACCCTCTGGTGAAAACTTCTGCCAGCAATACACAGCAGGGACCGCCCCCGACGTCAGTCAGGGTACAAGAGGGGGCGGACCCAGCTCCACCTCAGTTCTCCCGCCAAGACACAGCAGAAGGCCTGACAAGAGAAGGAGACGAAGCCCACCATGAAGAGAGTTGGAGAAGAAAGAAAATGGATCTGCACACCTCAAGGGGGAAGGCGGGTGGGAAGTAGCGCCTGCTGCAAGAGCTCCTCTCGAAGACCTACTGTTATGGTAAGTTCTTACGTAACTGTACTATCTTACTTCGAGTGGGAGCTCTTGCAGCAAGCTATTACAATCAGGACTGAGTCCCAAGCAGTCACACAGCAAGGAGGTAGCCGACCCCGGGAGGTGGAATATGCTGACTCCAGAGGCCTTAGGACAAAAGCCCTTGTAAAACTCCTAGGCTGAAGCCAGCTCGGCGTCTGGAGACGATATCCAAGCTGTAATGCTTGATAAAAGTATGCACCGAGTTCCAAGTTGCGGCCGCACAAATGTCCTGAATAGCGACATTTCGCAGGGCGGCAAAAGAAGCTGACACTCCTCTGGTGGAGTGACCCCTAACCGGGCCCGGCAGGGGCTTATTGTGATGCTCGTGGCAAAACGAGACACAGCGAACTATCCATTTAGAGATAAGTTTGCTTGGACACCGGTTGACCCAAGCAATGTGGTGCAAAGGCCACAAAAAGCTGCTCCGATTTACGGTGCTGAACCGTCCTTTTGAGGTAATACCTCAGAGTCCTGTGGACATCCAACGTGTGGAGGAGAGCCTCCCCTCTATTGGAAGGGGAAGGAAAATAAACAGGAAGATCAATCGAATGTTTGAGGGTCAATTCTGAGACCCCTTCGAAGAAACTTAGGGTTTGTTCTAAGGGAAACCCTTTCCCTGTGGAAAACCAATTAGGGCTCTTTACACATCAGAGCCTGAAGCTTGAAACCTCTGAGCTGAAGTAACAGCAACCAAAAAGCAAACCTTCCAAGAAAGGTAACACAGCTCACAATCCGCTGCTGGTTCAAAAGGAGGGAGGGTGAGTATCTCCAACACAAAAAGGAGGTCCCGGGGTGGGACAGGGTCCCGAATGGGAGGTCTCATATGTTGAATTCCCCTAAGAAAGGTGCTGGCCACATCCAATTGTGCTAATGCTCTGTCTTCCACGAGAGCATGGTAGGCGGAGATTGCCCACATGTGCACCTTGATAGAGGAGTAACTCAGGCCATTATCGTACAAGGAGAGGAGATACTGTAAAGCTGAGTTCACAGGGCAGGTGACGGGATACAAATGTTGCGGCAACGCCCAAAGACAGAAACGCTTCCACTTCATAGCGTAGGTGGAGCGAGTAGAGGGCTTCCTTGCTGAGACTAAGACCGCCGCCACTTCCGGGGAAACCCCGTATCTATGTTGAGCTATGTCTGAAGGAGCCAAGCATGTAGGTGCAAGGATCGAAGATCCGGATGGACCAGTGACCCTTGGTCCTGGGACAGTAACTGCGAGCATATGGGCAGCGGAACTGGAGGCTCCGTGGATAACTGCTGCAGAAGTGGGAACCAAATCTGCCGAGGCCATTTGGGGGCCACTAGAATCATCCGTGCCGCTTCTGCCTGTAACTTGAGCAGTACTCTGAATGAGAGGGAAGGGCGGAAAGGCATAGAAAACCTCCCTGCCCAGCAAAGGGATAATGCATCTGGCCAAAAAACTCAAGGCGCGTGCTCTCACGAGCAAAACGTTGGCAGTTTGGCATTGCGTGGTGACGCAAAGAGGTCCAGCTCCGGAAGACCCCACCTGTTGAACAGCTGGTCCGCTACGGATTGTAGCAGCTCCCACTCGTGCACTCTGGCACGCGACGTGCTGAGTCTGTCGGCCAGATCGTTTTGGACGCTTGGAACGTGCATCACGGACAGTAGAATGCCCCGCTCCAGTGCCCAGTACCAGACTCTCATCACCTCCCTGCAAAGAGGATACGAATGAGTGCCTCCTTGTTTGTTGATGTAAAAGACGACCGCCATGATGTCTGTCTGAACTAGAAGAGACCCTGGCACCAGATCCTCTCGGAAAGCCTGGAGGGCGTAGAGGACCGCTCGCATTTCCAGTACATTGATGTGGAGGGACTGCTCCTCGGGTGACCAAACTCCCTGCGTTCGATGTGCACCCAAGTGTGCCCCCCACCCCAGATCCGATGTATCTGTTGTCAGAGTCTGACCTGGTGGCTCTGGACGAAAGCTGACCCCTTTCTCCAGATTGCTGGGGTCCATCCACCAAAGCAGAGTCCTCCTGACTGGCTCCGAGATCTTGACCAGAGAGTCTAGGTCATCGTAGCTTTGGTCCCACTGCACCCTGAGCATCCACTGTGGGACTCTCATGTGGAGGCGAGCCAAGGGAGTGACAGGAATGGCCGCCTCCAGATGCCCCAGTAAACTGAGGAAGTTCCGAGCCAGAACTCGAGACACTATAGAGATCCATTCTGCCATCTCTCGCAAGCGAACACCCCTGTCCTGTGGGAGGAAAGCCATACCCTGGACGGAATCCAGGATCGCTCCTATGAAGGCGAGCTTTTGGCTGAGCTCCGGGGATGATTTTTGTAAGTTCAGGGTGATCCCCAGCTCTCGGAACAGGGTATAAGTGTCTTCAAGAGCTCGTAAGAGGCAGCCTCTTGACGGGGCCGCAAGTAGCCAATCGTCGAGGTAGGGGAACACATAGTGTCCCATGCGCCTTAGAGCCGCAGCCACCACTGCTAGGCATTTGGTGAAGACTCGCGGAGCAGAAGAGAGGCCGAACGGAAGCACTCGAAACTGAAAATGCTCCCCTTGGAAGTGGAACCTCAGAAACTTCCTGTGGGGAGGATAGACCCCGATATGCATATATGCATCCTGCATGTCGAGACAACACAGCCAGTCTCCTTGGTGCAGCAAGGGAAGGAGTCCTTGAAGAGTCACCATTCTGAACCTTTTGTACTCAATAAAGAGGTTTAGAGGGCTGAGATCCAGAATGGGACGAAGGTCCCCAGTCTTTTTTGGGACCAGAAAGAAGTGGGAATAGAACATTTGACCCTGCTGCTGCAAGGGGACCCTCTCTATTGCTCTCTTCTGCAGGAGGGTCTGAATTTCTCCTTCTGTTAGTGGGATGTGAGAAGGAGGATAGCAGGACAGCTTTGGCGGAGTGTGCGGAGGAAATTCTATGAACTCTAGCGTGTGTCCTCTCCGTACAATATCCAAGACCCACTGGTCTGCGATAATAGACTTCCACCCTTCAAGATGAAGGGAGAAACTCCCCAGGGATTTCTGGCAGGGGAGGGGCGGAAGGGAGTCATTGGGCAGAGCCAGGAGTGGGAAGAGAGTTCTGGGAGGACTTGGGCCCACGGGCAGGAGGTCCACCAGAATGCTGGTTTCTGGATCTCCTGTGGAAGCCTCCTCTCTGCCCCTGTTGGCTGCCACGGGCTGAACCTTGACTGCCTGAGGGCTTACGAAAGGGCAGTCTACGATGCTGCCGTTGCTGGTCGCCATGGTACATCTGGCGGACCGACCAGATTGACTTGCCAGACTCTTGGAGGCGGGAGATCAAAGCCTCCGTCTCCTGCCCAAACAACACGGTACCCTGGAAGGGCAGATCCCGGATACCGGCCTGCAGATCCTGGTGAAAGCCCGAGACTCTCAACCAGGCATGGCACCGGAGGCACACCCCAGAGGCGGCTGCCCTGGCTGCCGTGTCTGCAGTGTCATACGAGGCCCTCAATACCTGGGAGCCTACGTCTGAGCCCAACTGAAGGAGGGCCAGGAGCTCTGTCTTTTTGTCAGAGTCTGGCATAGCCTGTGTCACCTCTAGTCCCCTTTCCCACAGCGCATTCTGGTACTGTATCATATGCATTAGGAAATTAAGGGAGCGGATGGAGCAGGTGGAGGCTGCATAAATTTTCTTGCCCACCTGGTCCAGGTAGCGGGACTCCGGGTCGGGAGGCTGTGAGCTGAGGTGCTTCGGTTGCCAAGACTTGTCATGGGCAGCCATGATCACCGAAGAGTCGGCCTGAGGGTGTTCTGCTAGAAAGGGTTCCGCCCTCGGGGCCTTATATAGCCTGTCCAACTTCTTAGGAACTGCCGGGATCGAGGCCGGATGCATCCAGGTGGTTCTCGTAAGGTCCTGGAATGTATCCACCAAAGGAGGGATAATCAGAGGCTTTGGCTCCTTTTGCCTCAGGTACTTGGCCAACCTCCGGCGTTCCGGATCCAGGTCCTCAGTGTCCCATTCGTTGGAAGCCTGGATATGCCTCATGACGTCCATAAAGGTAGGATCATCCGGAGGCGAGCGAGGCTGGTCCTTCTCTCCCGGGGAGCGCTTGAGGCTGAGAGAGGATGAAGAGGTCGACGATGAAGAGGAGGATCGACTATCCGACTTGGAACAGTGTGACCCCATCCTACGACCATGCCTTCGCTGACGTCAGTAGCTAGGGGACTGACGTCGGTCCGAAGACCGACTCCGGTCCCTGGACCGGCGACGGAGCAATGACCAACGTTGGGAGCATTCACACCTGGAGCGAGAAAGGCTCCTGGAGCATGACCTAGACCACCGTCGGTCACCAGAATCCCTGGAGTGACGTCGGTGGTCCTCTGACTTGGAGCGGGAACGAGCCCTGGAGGGGGTGAAGGCTGGCGCTCCAGTGACTTCCGCATGGAAGTCTCACCCCCCGGCTGTGGTTCTCCCGCAGGGTCCGGTACCAGTGTCTGGGCCGGCGACAGGGAGGACCGCTTGGGGACCTGCCCCCACCAGAAGGAGAAAAGATCCTTGAGCTCATCCTTGGTGAAAATTTCAGCCGCTTGCTTCGGAAAGGAAGTCTCTGGAACGTCGGGTCGCGAAGGAGAGCTCTCCTGAGGGCTCAGGGGGGAGGAGGACTTGGGCGACGGGGACGTCGGTATCTCCACGACCGACCCCGCGTCCTTCACCCCTTCGACCGGCGTCGGTGTAGGGACTGACGACGGAGTGACACTAGGGGGCGCAGAGGAGTCCTTGGTCTCCGGAGGCGCGCCTTTAACAGGCGGCGTCGGTGCCTTAGCAGGTGGGGCCGAGGCAGGCACCTCTAAGGACTTGGTGATGACCCTTAGCGGAGTCACCTTTGGCTTGGCTGGCTTCTCCCCCGACAGGCCGGCCTTAGCCTGTGGAGTCTTCGGAGGTTCTCCAGACCCCGAGGGACGGGCCTTTTTGGGAGAAGGCCACGAATGCGAACGTGACCGAGACCGGGACCGGTGACGGGACTGACTACGGTCCTTGCTGTGGCACTTCTCCTTCCTCTTCCCCTCCAGGGAGTACAGATCCATCTTCTGCTCCAGCAGGTAGGCCTTAAGGGCTTTCAGGCGGCTGATGCGGGTCCGGCTGGTAAAGGCCTGGCAATGTGCACAGTTGGCGGTGTCGTAGTCGTGGCCCATGCAGAAAACGCACCGCCGATGGCCGTCCTTAGCTGGGATCTGCCTTCCGCAGTCACACTTGTTTAAGTGTTCAGGTGATGCCGACGTCCGAGAAGACATCGAACCCGGCCGGGTAAGATAACGGCTGACGTCGGTACTGGGAAGCAGCAAGAGCAAGGAAAACAACGCTCCAAAGTGGAAAAAAGAGATCAATCGATGGCAGCGAACTGACGTCGGTACCTGAGAAACGGTAAAACCGTCAAAAAAGGCAGGAAATCTTGATAGATGTTCTTTTCGCTGGATCGCAGACAGAAGCTATGTCTCTCAGCTTCACATGCGGGTACGTGGCGGGAAAGAACTGGGGTGGAGCTGGGTCCGCCCCCTCTTGTACCCTGACCGACGTTGGGGCGGGGCCGGCGTCTGGGGTGGTCCCTGCTGTGTATTGCTGGCAGAAGTTTTCACCGGAGGGTCCTAGTGCCTGCGGCATAGTCCTGATTGTAACAGCCTGCTGCAAGAGCTCCCACTCGAAGTAAGATCAGTGGCTTCGGCCACTGGAAAGGCCTCCATCGGGGTATCCCCCCTCTTGAGAATATCCGTGAGGGGGTACTCTGCCTTCTTTTGGATGGGCTCCAAGGGCATTCCAGTTGATTCTGAAATGAGGCGGAGGATGCCATGAAAGGAGGAAGGACCTTCCTCCAAGCCTGCCACTGATGACTCGTCATCCCCTGGATGCAAGTGCAGACCAGTGGCATTCGAGTCCGAAGAGTCAGGATACAAGGATCTCCCACCTATGTCTCCCTCGATACGCAGAGGGCGATCGGGGACCACCGTAATGGACAGACGATGGGGAAGGCTGGTGTCTGTCCCATCCTCTTTCGAGGGAGCCCCTTCCTGATGCTGCTTAGGCAGTGGTTCCACCAAAATTGGTGGGGAGACCGAAACAGGCCGAGCTGGAATGTGTACCGGCCCTATGGGTGGAGGAACCGGATTCTTCGGTTCTGGAGGGGTCAGCTTTGGCCTAAGAGGCTGAGACCAAGTAATGGCTGGTGGTGCCGGCAGAGCCTGCTTCTGACCGGTCAGAATCAGCTGTTGCCACATGAGATCCTCATAACGTCAACAGAGTTTCCGTCGAAGTCTCTCCTCATCCGAGGAAGATGAGGATCGGTGGCGCCGCCTCTTTCTAGAGTGCTTGTGACCTTTCTTCGGTTTTTCGACCGAAGGGGTCCTGGTCCTCAATCGAGACCGACGGGGTCGGCTGGTTCGATCGGGAGATGCCGGAGTCGGTGAGAACCGAGGTTCTGGCACCTTTCCCTCGATCGGGATACCTGAGGGCTGGGTCTCTTTATCGGGGAAGGAAAGGATAGGTGTCTTTTCCAAGGAGTCGGCGACACCGGCTCGATCGGGTTGAGAGAAATCTCGGCCAGTTCAGCCGTGTCCTCAGCCTCAGTGCCTTGGCCTGACGGAAGATCCGAGAAGCTGGCGGACGAGGAAGCGATCTCGACCGAGGTCAAGACCGCAAGATCCTGGGAATTGGACTGCTCTCGGTCCCAAGAACGTCTTTGGGCAGAAGATGATTTAGGGTCCTTGTCCCTTTTCTTACGGCAGGAGGAGTGCGAGCCTGAGGGCGCCTTACCTCTGGTGGGGAGAGACTGGCACAGCTCCCGGAAGGACCCAGTGAAGGTGGAACCCAGATTAAGCGGCATGAAAAAACTTCGGCTAGCCGAAGCTTGAACAGCTTCCTCTTTAAAAGCTGCCATCTAGTTGAGCTGCTCAGCGGATCCCACTGCTGCAGAAACCACCCACCTGGCCTCCGATTTCACCGGTGGGTTGTGAAGCTCTGATCTCCCTAGTTTTAGGTGCGCTTTGCGGTCATCCAGGATGTTGGGATGGAACTCCAGACAAATGGTGCAAGAAGTGGTGTCATGCACGACACCCAAGCAATAGACACATGAGAGGTGGGGGATCGGTGCGCGACATTTTCTGTTCGCAGGTACACCGGCGAAATCCAGGGGACGACTTGTCCTCCATGTCCAATGTGCTTGGATCAGAATCGTAAACTCTGATGAGTTTTAAAGAAAGCGATTGCAGTGAAAACCGTCGTTGAGAATCCAGGGCCTACGAATTGCAGAGGTAGCACGAGGGAACCTGAATCTTCCAGCGGAAAGGAAGATCTGGCGTCATGGGGCGGAGCTGAGGTATTTATCACCCGGGTGGGTGGGAGGAGCCAGCTTGAAGACTTTCCGGTGAATTTAAAGGGGAAAGGGACATGCCAGAGAGTGTGGATGAACAACATATCCACGCTCCTAGAACTTATCTTAACAGTAGATCTTTGAGAAGAGCTCCTGCAGCAGGCTAAACCATAAGGACTATGCCGGCAGGCACTAGGACGCCACGGAAAACTTCTAGCCCACAGTTCCCAGCTGGGGCCCACCCCTTATGTCGGTCTGCCCACCGTCACCAGCTGTAGGGGGCTGTCCCCAGCCCAACCTCAGTTCACCCGCTGGAGACCTGAAGGTTACTTAGCAGGAGAGCTCTGAGGCAGGTGCTGAAGCAAATCCTAAAGGGAGAAACATAATAGGGGGATGGAGGAAGGGAAAATAGCACCTGCTGCAGGAGCTCTTCTCGAAGATCTACTGTTATGGTACGTTCTTACGTAACTCTACTATCTTACCTCGAGTAAGAGCTCCTGCAGCAGGCTACACCATAAGGACTGAATCCCAAGAAGTGTCCCCAAAGGGAAGAAAAAAGGAAGGCAGGGATATAAACCTCTGAAATACTGGATTTTGGTTATTCATGAGATTAGACCATGGAGTGCAGTGAGGCCGAATCCTGCTCTCTTTCTGGAAGCAATATCCAGGGTGTAGTGCTTAACAAAAGTATGGACAGAATTCCATGTTGCAGCAGCACACGTCTGCCATTGAAGCACTTTTCATGGCTGCAAAGGATGCAGCCATCCCCCTCGTGGAACATCCCTTAACCAGTCCCGATAAGGGTTTTTCGTACTTGCTGTAGATGAAAGTAATGCAATTGGTTAACCATTTGGACATGGTATGCCTCACAACTGGTTTCCCCAGAACCCTGGGAGCAAATGACACAAACAGCTGATCCGATTGCCGGGTCAATTTTGTACATTTCAAATAATGCCAAAGGATCCTGTATACATCTAGAGTGTGAAAGAGTACCTCCCCCTTATTCGAATACTCAGGATAGTAAACTGGAAGGGAAATGTCTTGATTCAAGGTTAATTCAGACACTACCTTTGGAAGAAATTTAGGATTAGTACGCAGAGACACCCTGTCCCTGTGGAAAATTAAGTAAGATTCTTTACACATCAGGGCTTGCAGCTCGGAAACTCTCCGAGCTGAAGTGATGGCAACTAAAAATAGCATTTTTCAAGAAAGAAAATGAAGGTCACAATCCACGGCTGCTTCAAAGGGAGGCAATGTCAATTTCTCTAGAAAAAAAAATGTAGGTCCCATGGGGAACAGGATCCCTAATGGGAATCTTCATATGAAGCATGCCCCGAAGGAATGTACAGGCAAGGTTCAGTTGGGTATATTCCTACCCTCCACTGGTGCATGATAAGCAGAAATGGCACAGATATGCACCTTTATGGAAGAGTATCTCAGCCTCATATCTGAAAGCTATAGGAGATATTCCAGGACTGATTTTACTGAGCAAGACAGTGGGTCCAGGGAATGTGCAGCTGCCTAGATACATAAACGTTTCCATTTCATGGCATATGTTGCTCTAGTAGGACTTCTGCCACCCTTTGTGAAACCCTATGCCTGGAAATGGCTAAGTCTGTAGGAGCCATGTGTGGAGGTGTAGGGACCGAAGGGCTGGTTGGACTAATGTTCCCATGTCTTGAGATAGCAAGGTGGGTAAAACTGGTAGCTGAAAAGGAGGTTCCAGTGCTAACTGCTGCAAAAGAGGGAACCATATGCTACCAGGATCATTGTGGCATGATCCGTCTGTAGTTTGAGTAACACCCTCTGTAGAAGGGGAAAGGGAAGGAAGGCATACAGGAACCTCCCTGTCCATTAAAGTGACAATGCGTCTCGCCAGAAAACACCATGCCTGGGACCTAGCGAGCAGAAATTGGGCAGTTTTGCATTGTACAGGGACGCAAAGAGGTCCAGCTCTGGACATTCCCATCTTTCAAAAACGTCATCCACCACCTCTTGAAGCAGCTCCCACTGGTAGTTTCTGGATCGTGAGCGGCTGAGCTCGTCTGCCAGGATGTTTTGAACTCCTGGAACATAAACCGCTGTTAGTGAGAGTCCTTGTTCTAGGGTCCATTATAAAATGGGCATGTAAAAAGAAGCATTGCGACTGGCCAGAAATGAGGTGTCAAATATGTATTACACATACAGAAAAAAAAGAACAGGTAACTAAATCAATGCCCATGAATGGAATGTTCAGAGCTAGGCATGGAATGTTGAGAAAAATTCAGTTAGCCATCTTGTTTTCAGCCTCTATGTAAAGCACATCCCAAACACTGAACAATGTCGAGCCGTAGTCACGATTCATGGTCCCGCACCATGCTAGCCCCACCCCCCCCAATTTGTCTCCACTGCTTACCGACGAAACTGCCATTCAACTGTTATATTTTGCTGTACCCATTTTATAAAGAACTGTAACGGAACCAGGTTGAGTCGTAGTCATGATTCGTGATCCCGGACCATGCCGACTCCACTGTCTCACAGCAAACTGCACTTCCGTCCCACTACAGTTAACTAAAAAAACCAGAAGAAAATCTGCATCCGTTATTCCTTTTTTTTTAAATTGTGAAAGTGGCGCAACCTGTTGGGGAGAACCTGTTACTTCTACTCGCTCCATTCTGGTGCTCGGACCGTCACAGGAATGGAGGAGCTACTTGACATTCAAACAAAAAGTATGTACATAGTTAGATAAACTTCATGTTCTTCAATTGTTCTTTTAAAAAGGACACAAACCTCTCCTAACCACACTTGTTCTCTCGATCGGGACATGGGGATGGGGGCGCTAGCATGGATGGAAGACAATGATGTCATCATCTAGTAGACGGAAGGACTATTTTATCTCAAATTAACACATTGATTTCATTTTTTTTAGTTCAGTAATATTTTTTATGATGAGAAAAATATGTTTAAAAAAAGAAACCCATTTTACAAGCGCACTAAAACACTCCAGGGTGTGTGTTGAACAGATATTACCGCACTTCCAGGGGCTGAAACTCGGCAGACTCGTGCCTTGTTAAGCCCTGGGCGTGCTGATATCTGTTCACATACCCTGTCATGTCTTATTGCTTACATACCACACTCTCATGGCTTCTCTGCACAGAGCATAGGAGTGCATCCCTCCCTGCTTGCTGACATAAAAAAAAAAAAAAAAACACTGACATATTGTCGGTCTGGATAAGGAGGGGACCCTGGGAAAGGTGAGTCTGAAAGGCCTGCATGGCATACAGAATCACCCTCATCTCTAAGATGTTGATGTGCAGGGACACGTCCATGTTTGACCATGTGCCCAGAGTACGGTGATTCTGAAAATTAGCTCCCCATCCTAGACCCAATGCATCCGTGGTGAGGATCCGGCTTGGTGAGTCTGTCTGTAACTCCTGAATCCAGTCTGGGTGCCGTCAACCACCATGACAGCGTTTGTTGGACAGCTCTCGATACCCTTGTTCGAGATTGTCGGATGTCTGGTCCCATAACACCCTTAAGTTCCATTGAGGAACTCTCATATGCAAGCATGCTAACGGTACCGTGGATATGGCCACTGCCATATGTCCTAGGAGCTGTAACATGGTTCTTGCTGTGACTGTGTTGGCTGCAGCTACTCTGGAGGCCTGGTCTCTCAGTCGAGTGGTCCTGTCAGGTGGGAGAAAGGCTCTTCCCTGTTGGGTATCCAGGATTGCTCCTATGTACTGCAGATGCTGGCAGGGCCAAGGACAGGACTTTGGGATGTTGATCATTATCCCCAGCTGTTGGAACACTTGAAAAGTGTCCGTGAGGGTGTGGATTAACTGCGACCTGGTGGGGGCAGTTAGGAACCAATTGTCTAGAAAAGGATAGACGAAATGGCCCTGTCTGCAAAAAGCAGCTGCCACTACTGCTAAGCATCTGGTGAACGCCCTCGAGACCGAGGAGAGACCAAAAGGCAAATCCCGGAATTGGAAATGGTTCCCTTGAAATGTGAACCGAAGACACCTCTTGTGAGCTGGAAACACCGGTATGTGCAAGTATGTGTCTTGCATGTCCAGAGAGCATGGCCAGTCCCCATGGTGCAGCATAGGTATCAGCCCATGTAAGGTTACCATTCTCAATCTTTTGTATTTGATGTACTGGTTCAGATGACTCAGGCCCAATATGGGTCTTAAGTCCCCCGTCTTCTTGGGGACCAGGAAGAAATGGGAGTAATACCCAGTTCCCAGTTGAGAGTGGGGAACAGGCTTCATGGCTCTTTTTGAGAGAAATGTCAGTATTTCTTCTCAGATGAGAGCTAAGTGGGTGGGAGGGTATCGAGAGGCGGCTGGAGGTTTGTCCGGACCGAGTTTGGTAAATTTCAGCGTATAACCCTTCTCGATAATATCCTTCACCCATAAATCTGTTGCGATTTTGGTCCACCCGTCGAGGCAGAGGGAGAACTGACATCCCACTGCTTCTCCATCGACTCCTCCGGAGGAAGGGGGGCTGGCAGGAAGTCATGTGTGTGCACCTGAGGTGGAGAGGGAAGGCTGGGAGGATTTTGGATCTTGGGTCCACTGTTCCCTGCTGGTTGCAAGGGAGCCTTACATTTGAAAGGACCTTGGGGCCGTTGGTTTTTCTGGCGGTTGGCACCCTGGCACCGAAATGGCTTGCGCCTAGGTTGCTGAGGGTTTGTCCGGTACATGTGGTGAACTGACTGGGCTGCTTTGCCCGAGTCTTACAGTTCCATTATAATCTTTTGTACCTCTTCTCCAAAAAGGACAGACCTGTGAAATGGGGCATTTAGGAAAGAATCCTGGAGATCTTGCCGGAAACCAGATACTCTCAGCCAGGAGTGGCGACGGAGACAGACCTCGGTAGCTGCTGCTCTGGCTGCTGTGTCTGCAGAGTCGTAGGATGCTCTTAATACGTGTTTTCCTATGTCCAAGCCAGACTGGAGTACGTCCAAAAGTTCACTGCTGAAGGATTATTAGGCTGCTTTTGGACCAACTCAATGGCTTTCTTCCATAATGATTTCTGATACTGCACCATATGGGCCAAGAAATGTAGGGACCGAATAGAGCAAGTGGAGGATGCGGACTCTCGTACCGAACTGGTCTAATTTCTTAGATTCCTGGTCGGGAGGCTGAGAGCTCATATGCTTAGGCTGTTTAGTCCTGCCGTGAACTGCAGTCAGGACCACAGAGTCTGCTCTGGGATTTTCTCCCAAAAAGGGCTCTATCTTAGGAGGTTTATACAGTCTGTCTGTCTGCCTTTTTAGGAACTGCTGAAAAGGAGGAAGGTTGGTCCCATGCCAGCCTGGTTAAATCCTGAAAAGAAAGGACCAGAAGGGGAGATGACCAAAGGTCTTGGGTCACTCATTCCCAAAAAGGTACTGTATGAAGCCTTTTCCTCTCTGGGACCAGTTCCTCAGTGTCCCACTGATTTAGGAATTGGATGTGACGTATCACATCGATAAACACTGGATCATCTGGAGGGGACCTGGGTGAATTACGGGGGCCCTCTGGCTCAGGAGAATAACCTCTGGAAGAGGAGTCTGAGGAATGAGGGTGGCTTCTGGAAGAATCATAAGATGCTGACCGTGAATGCTTACGCCCACGCGGATGTCTGCTCCTGTCGTCCAAGGAAGATCTGGAGGAGGAGCGGTGATATCTGCTCCTACGTCTGGTATGTTCGGAGTCTGACCTTTTTGGAGTCGGGCTCCTGGGTGTGTGCTGAGACTGTGGCCAGGACTCTGGGACTGGTACTTTGTCTGCAACTGGTGTAGGGGGTTGTGGAGATGGTGGAGGATGGAGATCATCCATTTTTAATAAACCTCCCTTTACTGAGTTCCACCAGGAAATAAAGAGTTTTCCCACGTCCGCCAGGGGAATTATCAGCACCTGGGGTGGCTTAACGCTGGATTCCGAGGGAGTGGTGGGGGGGTTGTTCGGTCCTGGAGTCTCCTCATGGGGTACATGAGGACTTGGTGGAGTAGCATGGTCCGTCGTCAGGTCCCCTGACGTCAGGTCGTCTGGTACCGAGGGGGTTTTGTCTGGTGACTTGTCGACAGGTGGCCTTTCGTCAGGCTGTCGTATGGTCCAAGCTGATGTCAGCTTGTGAGGCAACTGCTCCAGAGGCGCCCGACTCGTAGTGGTCATAGCGGGCGTCTTGATGCCGGACGCCTTACCGAGTGGCTTCTGACGCTGGTCCTTCTATTTGTTGGAAGACCGTTCGTTAGGGGCATGTGTCAGGGTCTTAGCCTTAGCTGCTGATGACTTGTCCTTGGGAGAGCGTTCCCTAGAGCAGGAATGTTCTCGGCGTCCGTGTCTATTGTCCGAAGCCGACGACGGGCTGGAGGACGAAGACACCTCAACCTCATCACTTGCAGTTCCCCTCTTAGGCCCAGAGGATTGCTGGAAGGGCCTAAGGCTGAGGGATGCAGAAGGTGCTTGCCCCGAAGAGCTGCCGCCCATTGAGACAGTGAGGGTGGAAGCTTTTGTCAATAACAGGCCTGTGGTTAGGCCTGACAGAGGAGCTGAATTCGCTATCTCTCCAGAGCATGAATGAGAGTGCTTCTCCTTACGAGGAGACCTGAATCTGGACTTTGACCTACTGTGCTCCTTGTCCTGCTGTTGGGGCTTCCCTCCTGAGTGTTTCTCCCTGTGGGAAGTTCGCGACTGGGAGGCTGAGGAGCTGGCCTTCGACGGGCATTGAAGGGCGGCGAGCTGCTGCTCCATAATGTAGGCCTGGAGAGTCTTGTGGTGGCGGGTCCGGGTCCGCTGACTGAACTTGACACAGTCCGGGTAGGCTCTGACGTCGTGGGTAGGCCCCAAACAGAAGAGGCACTGCAAATGACAGTCTTTGGCAGGAATCTGCTGCCCGCACGGACACTTAAGATTTCTATTGCGATGTTGAAGAAAACAGAGATGAGATAAACTAATGTTTACTTGATACTTTTACGAAAAATGTAAAGGAAAAATGGGTACGTTTGACTTGAAGGAAAAATGTCAGTCGACAGATGCAACAAGGCATCCGAGGAGCCGAAGCACACAGGTCGACAGCGGGAAAAGAACGGAGGTGGGGCTGGGGACCATCCCCCTTTATACAGCTGGTGATGTTGGTGGGCGGACCGACGTAAGGGGTGGGCCCCAGCTGGGTACTGCTAGCTTGAAGTTTTCCGTGGAGTCCTAGTGCTTGGCGGCATAGTCCTTATGGTGTAGCCTGCTGCGGAAGCTCTTACTTGAAGTAAGATCTACTGGTACAGTAGGTAACTATTCTTTCTTCAGGCACTCTCCCTCCACTGAGCCACATCATGGAATGATTCCCAAGCAGTACCAAGCATGGAGAGAGGACGGCAGGACCTAATGATACTGAGAGTAAGGAGGCCTTGCAGAATACTGAGGCTCAATCGAGCTTGTCTTCAAGACACGATGTCCAGGCTGTAGCATTCAGTGACAGTATCAACAGTTCTCCAGGTGGCAGCGCTCCCCCTCTGAAGAACCCGTGTGGGTTTGAGGCACTAGGGTTTTTTTTTTTCTGCTGCAGTTTCTTTGGAGTTTGGCACATTAAACCACTTGAGCTGTATCTGTGTGAGTACTGGTCTTGTTTTGTGCGCCTTTTTGCTGTTCTTTATTCCATGTATTTTGGTGCAGCAATCTACAGCATGAGAGCTTAGAAATGTATTTTCTTCTGGCAGCAGCACATATGTCAGCAGCGGACACATTTTTAAAACAAACCACTGACGTAGCCACCCCGTGGGTGGAATGAGCATGAGCAAGACCAGAAAGCTGCCCTTCCGCGCTTCTGGTAATAAGACGTAATACAACTGACCAGCCATCTGAACAAGTCTTGTTTAGAAATTAGTAACCCCACCATTTTTTTGGGGGCAAAAGCAATAAACAGTTGAGAGGACGGTCTACAATTCTTCGTAGGATCCAAATACCAATGCAGCGTCTGACAGGCATGCACCGTATGTAAATGACACTCCCCACTGTCCATGGGAAAGAAAAAGTAAACAGGAAGGTCTATGGTCTGATTTAGTGTTCCTTCAGAAGGAAATGAGGTTTGATATGTAATGCGACTCTGGCCTTGTAACAAATAATACATGGAGGATCTGCAACCATAGCTCTGAAACACATCTAGCAGATGCCATAGCCACTAGAAACAATATCTTCCAAGAGAGGAAGCACAGCTCACAAGCAGCCGCAGGCTCAAAGGGAGAGATGCGCCATGTGGGTCTCTAAGACCAAACTAAAGTCCCACACCAAAACCAGATCTCAGGAGGTCACGTGATGCAGGGCACCTAGAAGCAGCACTAATCTGAAGCTCCTGCCTATCGACCTCTTTTAAAAGCTTATTTTGCCCTACTAAAATTACAGAGCGAGCTCCAGACCCCGGTTCTACATCGTTCTGGTATTCAGAGCATTAGTGACTGCTACTGTGTCCGTTTTCTGCGACGTATTCGGTCTTATAACCGAGATGGAGGCCGAGATGAAACAGGCCGGAATTAGACACACTCCACCGGCTACCCCAGAAAAAACAGCTAAAAAATCTAAACATCAAAGCTCTGGGAGTATCTCTAAATCAGGCTCCTCCAGCTCCTCGGCAATTCCCCTAACCGAGGATCGTTTCCTTCAAGAATTGATGCCTTTTAAAGAAATCCTCAAAGACATCTTGGCTAAACTGAAATCACTTCGAGGAGACCTAAGTTCTCTGTCGCTAAGAATGGGAGACTCTGAAGCGAGAACCACCTCTCTGGAAAGGTGGAAGGAGAAAACGGATCCTGAAATTGTCCATCTTCGGCAACAGCTTAATAAGCTTCAGTTGAAAACCGAAGACTTGGAGGGGAGAAGTAGAAGGAATAATGTCCTGATATTAGGCCTACCTGAAACAGAGGAAGGTGCTGATGCTATCGGTTTTCTCCAGAAATTTCTCACTAAGATCGTCGGCCCGTGCCCACTAAACCCACAGTACCACATAGAGCGGGCTCATCATTCTCTCAGGCCGAAACCTCCACCTGGATCACCACCACGGCCAATAATAGTGAGATTTCTAAGCTACCTTAAGAAGCAACACGTCATTTCCAAATCAAAGGAGCTCCAAGCCATCCTATGGGGCAATGCCAAATTGAGGATTACTCAGGATCTCCCCTTTGAAACTTGCCAAAAGCGATCAGTATTCCACCCTATGGTCAGCAAGTTAATAGCTGCAGGAATTCGCTTTAAGATGGTCTACCCGGCTAAATTACAGGTGGCAATCGAGGAAGCATGGCTTTCCTACGAATCCCCGGAGCAGGCAGCCACGAATCTCGCAGTCAAGCTACCTAACCTATTTAAGACTGACTGAACTGTTATCTCAATTACCAAAGGCTTTCAGTCTTTAATCTTGTGGGAGTAATTTGTGTACCTGTTGATGGATCTCTTCTCTCTTTTCCCTTTTCTTTCTTCCTTCTCTCTTTTGCCTCTCTCAGGCTGGTCGCGTGGATGCCTAGAGGCCTAGTAGGCCTAATTCAGTGGTGGGAACGCCGGTGTGTTCCTGAGGGAAGGGGGGTAGGAACCTTTGTTTAACGTGCGTTTCCCTGCGCCACAAATGGGGACGGTTGTCTTTGTCCCATCAATTTTTAGGTCCCCTGATCACTTCCCCGCCCTTCGAGGTGGGAGCATTCCCACAGATTGTAACAACGCTGTGCGGTAAGGGGATTTCTGAGACCTCTATGCCCCTGAGGTCTGTATTATAAAGTTACATGGGGCTCAATTGGTACCATCTGGAGCAGCACTTTCTATCTTAAGTGGGTTTAGGTCGGACGAACTACGCTTAGATAGATTGATTCTCACTTTCCTTGGATCTGGATTTATACCCTCTCTAATAATTTTGTTGAGTCTGGTTAACCTATTTAGGGCGTACTTGCGGTCTCTTCTAAGGGGTTGGTGGGTGGGGGGGTTTCGGGATGGAGCAAGCTTGGGGAGAACTGCATACCGAGCCAGAGAAGGGGGTGAAAGGAGTTTTCCCGGGGAAGCTTCGAGAACATGGCAAATCTCAAATACTTCTGGTATACCTCTTCGAGGTAGTTTCTGGCACCAATGATCAGACCTGGCACTTAAATGGAACTTTAGCTTCCCAGGGGAAGGACGCCTATTGGGTTTGGTCCTTTATACTGGATATTAGCATATCCAAAACTACCTTCAAATGGGGATCTTTTGTATATAGTTTGAGGGGGTTGTGGGGGGAGGGGGGTTTTATGATTCGGATGCCTTTCCCGATGACTGCAACGTCAGAGATAAAAAGGGAGTGGTTATCCCTATACATATTCTCAGCTTTACAGGCATACAAGGGAATTTGCCGGGAGGGGTTTTCTTGCCTTAATATTACCTTTGCTCAAAGGGGGATGAGGGGAGTGTGCCTTTTGGGGTTCTCCTTTCAACTACTGACACATGATTATTTTTTTCTCAAGAAGATTGGTAATGACTTTAGTACCAATTAAAATTGCCACATGGAATGTTAGAGGAGTCAGAGACATGACTAAAAGATATGAGGTTCTCAAAAATTGTGCTCTCTTAAATATAAATATTCTTTTGATGCAGGAAACCCACCTTCTAGTTACTGAAACAAATGGGTTACGCAGACAGGGATTTTCCCACATTTTTACTGCCTGTAGGTCGTCAGCGAGTAGGGGGGTGGCAATTCTGGTCAAGAGGCATATTTCGTTTGTAGCATAAGAAAGTCTACCGGACCTGGAAGGCAGATTTATCATAGTTAAGGGCACACTTAACACCAGCATGGTGGTACTGGGTGCAGTTTATGGCCCAGTTGGTGGCAACGCGGAGTTCCTTATGTGCTTGGCCGACAAGCTGAGCAGATCTCTGCCTCCAAGTTAATTATTGGGGGATTGAAGATCCCCCAACACAAGATCTAGATAGAACTTACAGGCCACTAAAGCCCTATCCCCGCAGCAAGCCCTGAGGGACTTTATGGGTTATTGGGTCTCAGCGATCCATGGCGCTATTTAATCCCTCCGGTCGGCTTTTCTCCTTCTATTCCCAGGTTCACCAGTCGTGGTCCAGGTTAGACTACATTCTAACCAGTACCTCGCTCTTAGCTGGCCTTCACCAGACAGGAATCGAACCAATTGTTATATCAGATCATTCGATGGCATGGCTAGTGATCTCCCCTGATCCGAGTATCCAGAGGGACACTACCTGGAAATTAAACACACAACTCCTAAAAGAGGAGCATATAATCTCTCATATTAAGGATTCAGTCTCTTCCTATAGGGATATTAATAAGGGCTCCATTAAAAGGGAGGATCAAATATGGTGTTCCTTTAAATGCTAGCCAAACTGGGTAGGCTTCCTGTGGCAATCTGTACCAGATGTGGTACATCTGAAGGGAATCCGACTCATTTTTTTGGCATTGTAACAAGGTGGCACCACTTTGGAATGCAATTCAATCCAACCTAGAGCCTCTATTGGGATTGGGGGACTTGTTTACTATAGAGATATGTATTCTTGGGATGTTTTCGACCATTAAGATTAAGGAACGTAGATTTCATATGGCCTTAATTTCTATTGTAGTCAAAAGATTAGTTCTTAAGCATAACCAATTGGTCCACCCAATAACATACGTGGAATGGTTGAAAGAAATGTCACTTTGTTTCAATACCGAGAGGCTGATAGCCAGTTCCTGGAATTGTATGGATGCATTTAATTGCAAATGGGGTAAAGTATATGCCTTATACCTGAACTGAGATATTGATAATGCATGTCTCTGCTTATTTCAGTTGGTTTATTTATTTTGGCATTTGTTAACTGCTGGTTTATAATTCTCGACTTCTCTTTGTTTTGTTATGTATATCAGGCACACTCCAGGGGGAGGGGTTGGGTGGGGAGGGGTTTATAGGTGTATTGGTATTGTTATTTTGGTTTTACTTGATCCAGAGGCAGTCTGGTGTTATGTTATCCCTTGTCTATTTTGGTTATTATTTCTGTATGATTAGCCTTGGAATTGTTTATTAGTTATGTGTTATGATGAAAACAATAAAGATGTTGAATTTCAAAACCAGATCTCAGAACAGGGGGTGCAGAAGAAGGATAACCTTAGGAATGTACAGGAAACTTCCAACTGGGCCACATTCTTGCACTCTCAGAGCATGAAAGGCTGACCTTTACTGAAGAATACCTTAGTCCTGAGTCCTTAAGGGACAAGATGTAGTCCAGTAGTTTAGAAACTGGACATGTAAAGGGATTCAAGCATTCCCAGTACACCACGCAGTAAAACGTTTCCATCTTTGTGAATAAGTGTAACAGGCAGATGGCTTTCTAGCTGCCAAGAGAAAATCAGCCACTGCTGAGGAAACCCCAAAGCGGGACAGCTGTACCTCCTCAGTAGCAGTGCATGAAGGTGCAGGGACCAAAGATAATGGCGCACCAGGGCACCCTGCTCCTGTGTCAGAAGTCTGGTTTGCAGGAAGCCTGGGGCAGGAGGTTCCACCGCTAACTGCTCAGGGATCAGTCCTGGGGCCAGTCCTCTTTAATACCTTCATCAGTGACATTGCAGATTGACTGGAGGGTAAGGTTTGTCTGTTTGCAGATGACACCAAGACCTGCAACAGAGTAGATGATCCAGATGGGGTGGGCAGAATGAGAAGAGATCTGGATAAACTAGCAATTTGGTCGGAAGAGTGGCAAGTGGGGTTTAATGCAAAGAAGTGCAAAATCATGCACAAAGGGAAGAGAAACCCTGTAGCCACCTACAGGCTGGGAGGCAAGTTGCTGGCAGTCACAAGGGAAGAAAGAGACTTGGGCATCATCATCACTGATGACCTGAAATCATCCAAGCAGACCTCTAAAGCAGTAGATAAGGCTAGGGGGGATGTTAGGGTGTATTAGTAGGGGTATCACAAGTCGGAAGAGGGAGGTAATAATCCCTCTTTACAAGACACTGGTTAGGCCCCATCTGGAGTACTGCGTGCAGTACTGGAGGCCACACCTTCACAAGGACATTAACCAAATTGAGGCAGTCCAGGAAGGGCAACCAAAATGGTGCAGGGACTGCATCAGAAAACATATGAGGACAGATTAACGGAGTTCAATATGTATACCCTAGAGCAAAGGAGGAGAGAGGTGATATGATCAAAACATTCAAACATCTTAAGGGCATAAACAAGGTGAAAGAGTCTAACACATTTCAATATAAGAAAAATAGCAGGACAAGAGGACACAGCATGAAATTAGAGGAGGTCGATTAAGGGTAATGTGAGGAAGTTCTTTTCACAGAAAGGGTGGTGGATGTATGGAACGGCCTACCTCAGGAAGTGGTGGCTATGAATACAATGCAGGGCTTCAAACAGGCATGGGATAGGCATAAGGGAGCAGTACAGATGAGTATGAATAGATAGGCCATTGACAGAGCAAAGGCCGATGGCAGATTTATAAGGTAGAAAAAGAAATGGGCAGACTGGATGGGCCTTGCGGTCCTTATCTGCCGTCAACTTCTATGTTTCTATGTAAGAAGTGGAAACCATTATTTGTCTGGGCCAATGCAGAGCCATCAGAATAAGGGTGGCATGCTCGGTCCAGAGCTTGACCAGACTCCTCTGTATTAGAAGGAATGGGAGAAGCACACCGAAACCTCCCTTTCCAAGAGAGGGATAATGCATATTGCCCAAAAACTCCACACCCTGGAGCAAGCAGAAACGTGGCAGTTTTGCGCTGTATGGACACGCCAACAGGTCTCTGTCTGAAGACCCATTTTTCGAAGAGGCCATATGATGGAGTCCGTGAGCTTCCATTCTTAGTGAGGCACACTGGATCAACTGAGGTGAGCAGCAAGTGTGTTCAGGTTCCAGGGGAGGAACACTGCTGACAGAAATAAGTCATGTTCCACCACCCAGTGCCAAACTCACTTTGTTTCTCTACACAGAGCATACGAATGAACTCTGCTCTGTCAGCTGATGTAGTACATCACCAACATACTGCCTGTGTAGCTCAAATGCTGATTTCCTAGGAGGAGTGTGGCAAATGCCTGTAGGCCACGCAGAACAGCCCTCATCTCCAAAGTGTTGCTGTGATGCACGGTATCCAGAATGCACCACTGGCCCTGGGCTCTGAAGGGGCCCAAATGAGTTCCCCACCCCATCCCTGAGGCGTCTGTGGTCATAACCAGCAGGGGAAATGGCCGCAGGAATGCAGACCCTTTCTCTAGCTTGGACCGGTCCAGCCACCAGAGCAGGGAATGATGGAGAGAAGGAATGACCTGCATAAGGCACTCCAACTCGTCTGAATGCTGGGGAGCCCACTGCGCTCTGAGGAACTACTGCATAATCTACATATGGAAGCAGGCCAGCAGAACTGTCAGGATGGCAGCTGCCATAAGGCCAATCAGTTTTAAGACACAGCGGGTTGACCCACAGTCGCTGGAGGTAACCAGCTGTGGCCTGTGCCACTAGTGCCATGGCACAGTCCATGGGCAGCCATGCCCAACCGAGAGCCGTGCCCAGCATGTCTCTTATGTACTGGAGCTTCTGGCAGGGGGTAAGGACCAGTTTTGGCTCACTGACCAATGTACTCAGTTGGTCAAACAACTGCTGTGTCCGAAACAGTGTGTATACATACAACTGCTTCCTGAGACAGCACCTTTAATAGCCAATCATCTATGTAAGGGAAGATATCCTGACCCTCCCTGTGGAGAGCCGGTGCCTCCACTGCAAATACTTTGGGTAAATGTCGTGCAGAGCATAAGCCAAATGGCAAAATACAAAACTGGTAGTGAGAGCCCTGAAGCATGAATCTCAGATACTCTCAGAGATTTGCTTATCTTGTCATGAAGGTAAACATCCTTCATGTCCAAGAAGACCATCCAATTCCCATTTTAACAGTAGGGGCAACAGGGACTGTAGGGATACCATCCTGAACTACTTCTATTCTAAGTTCAGACCCTTGAGGTTTAGTACTGGCCTTAAATCCCCTGTCCACTTTGGAACTAGAAAATACCAGGAATAAAATCCTTGATTTCCACAGCCAGGACTAATTCCACAGCCCTTTTTTCAGGACTACTGAATCTCCTCCAGCAGAAGGGCAAGATATCTTGGAGGATATCGGTTTGGCAATGGGGAAGTAAGTGGAGGAACAGTCAGGAGTTCTAGGGCATGTCCATGCTGAGCCACCTCTAGAATCCACGCATCTGCAGTGATCTCTACCCACTTTGATAGAAAGTGGGAGATAGACTCCCACCAAAACCTCCTGAAGTAATTAGGCCAGAGGCAATGGAATGAAGTCAGAAGGTGTTGGGGGAGGCGAGGGTATCAGTAAATGTCTGATGTTCTGTAAGTCTGGCATGGGCACCCTAGGGCAGGCTTGTGGCCTGGGATGTGGAGGGCTGAGGCCGCTGTGATCCACAGCCAGGGCCTTGTGAGTAATCTTAGCCAAGATAGGCGTATGGCTTCCAAAACATAAAAATTACGTACTAACCATAATTGCTAATCTTCTAGACTATCTTTTACCATTTATTCACACTTATGGGTCTAAGCTGGAGGTGACAGGACCCAGCAGGAGCCAAGTCTTTTGCACCCTACAATCGGTGCCAGCGCTGCCCATGAGGCAGACATAGTGACACTGTGCTTGTGAGCTGGCCAGTAACTGACACCAGACCCCTACCTTCCTCAGTTCCATTTGCCAGGAGAGAAACTGTGGGAGAGAAAAAAAGAGAGCCAGCTATAGACTCCAAGCCCAAACGGACAGATATAAAATCACAAAGATAATAAAACCCAACTACCAACTTAAGCTAAGGGATGGGTCTAAATGGCACTGGGGTAGCCGGTGTAACAGCCAGAGCCTACTAACCACCTGGACAGGAAGGTGAAGGAAGAGCAGCGGCCCTGGCATGTAGCTCTGGCTGGTCTGAAGAAAGAGAAAGAGAGAGAGAGAGATCTAGATGAACCTCTGAGTACAAGATGGCAGAAGTCAATTTGGGGGAGGGCAGAACAAGGACCCAGGAGCAAAACCAAAATCCATGAGATAGCAAAGGGGATAGAAAAGACCAAGAGCACTGCCATCATCCTCTTGCCACTCCAGAGTGTGAAGAGAAAGGAAAGGAAAGAAAAAGACCCAGCACCTAGGCGTGGGACAGTAAGGAAAAATGATAGTAATGTTCTTCCAAGGGATCCCTCAGTATGCTTAATTATAGCAGTTAGCCGCCTATGCTGAACTGCCCCAGAGAGATTCGAACGTACGTAAATGATGGAATGCATCACTGGCTCGTGCCAGTAATTCAAACGTCTGTCCCTAGGTGATGCTGCGTTCTAAAACATTCAGATTCATTTAGAAGCCTAAATGGGGTCTTGCCCCTCTATCTATCCAGCCTATGCTAAAGAAAAACTACCCTAAGGGTAGGGAAAAAACTACTGCTTTGCGAGAAACACAGACAGACTGGTTTCTACTGTGAAACTTAGCAAATATTAAAATACCCCAGAAGTGAACATCCCCAGCACCAAAAATTTTGCCCCAAGTGGCTATGAAGAGGGAATAAATGGAGGATGGAGAACCTTTTCTGGTTCTGGTAGGGTAGGAGGTTTAAGAATACCGAGGAATCCCCTGGAAAAAACAACATTACTATGGCAAGTCATTTTTTCTTCAAACTCTAAGAATCCCTCAACATGCTTAACTATAGCAGACTACCAAGCAGTATCTTGGGAGGACAGGTACAGAAGCTATTTAGGAAAAAGGTTGTGCAGTACCGCAGTGCTAAATCTGGCATCACTCCTAGACTGTATGTTCAGACAGTAGTGCTTTGTGAAGGTGCGTACAGTTTTCCAGGTAGCTGCTCTACAGATTTACAAGGGAACATCTCTTGCTGCTGCCACTAATGCATCTGTTCCACGAGTGGAGTGAGCTCTGAGGCCTTAAGGAGGCTGCTTGCCAGCTTTGCTGTAACAGAACTCTATGCAAGAGACTATCCAGTGTACAGTAGTCCTCTTTGATTCTGGCCTACCCTTACCCACTTCACCATCTGTCAGGAACAGTTGTGAGTGGTCTGACCTAAAAGCCTTAGTGTACTCAAGATAGTGGCTAAGTGCCCTCTTGACATCCAGGCTATGCAACCTTAGCTCGCCCGAGCTAGACTTGGCTGTTAAAAACACAGGGAAAGTGATGGATTGATTCAGGCGGAATTCAGAAACCAACTTAGGGAGGAATGTTCTACTGGTCTGGAGGACCTCCCTGTCTCTGTAGAAAGCAATGTAGTTAGGGTCTGTGCAATGGGCTTGCACCCCCCCCCAAGCTGAAGTGGCGCCTACCAGGAAGACAGTCTTCCAGGTAACATACTTTAAGTCTGCAGCAGCCAATGGCTCGAATGGGGGCTCTGTGAGCTTAGCTATACACAGGTTCAGATCCCAAGGAGGGACCAGCTCCCTGAAAGGTAGGTACAGGTACAGGAGTCCCTTGAAGAACTTCTTGAAAATGGGGTGAGAGGCCACTGACTCTCCTTACCTGCTGAGATATCAGCAGAAACTGCTGCCAGATGGACCTTAGGAGTGGAAGACCTGAGGACTAGGGTCTGGCAGGTGGACTTGGTAATCAAGGAGCACAGGCAGGCCTGCTTTTAAGGGACTGATTTGTTTAGGCTTACATCACAAGAAGAACCTCTTCCATTTGGAAGCATAGGTTTTCCTAGTTGCAGGCTTCCTGGATACCCTGAGAACCTCTAGGATGTCCTTAGAAAACTAGAGGTTGGAGGACTCTAGATCTTCAAGAGCCAAGCCTTGGGGAGAAGTGACCTCAACTGGGGTACAGAATCCTGCCCAGGGAGGTGAGTAGGCTATGTGATGGACAGGGCTAGCAGGAGGGAGTACCATGGCTGTCTGGCCCAGTCTTGGGCTACTAGAATCATGGTTGCTGGCTGGCTCCTCAGTTTGATGAGAACCCTCAGCAATAGCGGTAAAGGAGGGGAAGCATAGAGGAACCTCCTTGTCCAATCCAGAACTAGGGCATTCAAAGGTACTGTGCCCTATGCTGGAGCCATGCAGCAAAACTGAGGAAGCTAGTGAGTCTCCCTGGAAGCAAAGAGGTCTATTTCTGGGGTACCCCACCTCCTGAAGATGGTGTCCAGTATCTGTTTGTTTAGGGACCACTCGTGTAGGTTCTGATTCTGCTGAGAAATTTGCTAGGATGTTGTCCTTCCCTGGAAGGTGGACTGCGGATAGGCTAATCTGTCTGGAGTAGGCTAGGTTCCAGATTCTCATGGCCTCTGTGCACAGCTTGGTGGATCTGGTGCCACCCTGCTTGTTGAAGTAGTACACTGTACTGATTTGTCCTGGATTTGAGGGGCAAATGAATGCAGGGCAAGAAAGACTGCCCTGAACTCCAGCAGGTTGATATGCAATTTTGACTCCTGGGGTGACCAAGTACCACTTACTGTAAGGTCGGCCAGATGTGCTCCCTACCCTAAGAGGGAGGCATCTGTTGTCAGAATGACCGCTGGTGCTTGCTGTTGGAAGGACAATCCCTCCCCGAGATTGTTCCTTTCCTTCCACCACTCGACAGCCTGTAGGAAACATTTTGTAACTGGAATCAGTTTGGAGAGAGAGAGTCTCTTTTCTGGGATCACATGGATCCTAGATGAAACTGTATGTCCCTCATTTTATTTATTTATTTGTATTTCAGATGACACCTTTGAGCCGAGGGCTCTTTTACAAAGGTTCCACATCAAGGCAATAAGGACAATAAGGTACAAAACATAACATGATCATTACAATGGAACTTACAAAAAAAAAAAAAAGACACATAAGGTTACAATAATAGCAGCCAAAGGCACTGTCAAGGAATTGTGTTGCGAGTTAATTGTACAGTACAAGTCATAGACGGCTCAGTGAAGCTTTGTTAGGAGTGGGTTAGTGGGAAAAGAGAAAGAAGAGTGGAGGTGAGGGGGTGGTATGGGAGACAGAGAGAGAGGAAGGAGGGGAGAAATGGGGAGGGCATTGCATTGGGTATGTGGTAGATGGGAAACAGCAAGGGAGGAGGAAAGGGGGGGATGAAAAAGAAAAGGAGACGGATTCATCCTATACCCAGTATACATCCATTTGGAACCTTGCAACTGGGACCACTGCTGTGGAGGCAGCCATGTGGCCTAGGAGTTGCAAGAAATGTCTTGCTGGTCTGGGCTGCCCTAGGACAAATGAACTTGCCAGGGCCAGAATACTGCCCACTCTGTCTTGTGGCAGGAATGCCTTTCCCTGCAGGGTGTTTAACTCTGTTCCTATAAACTCCAGGACCTGTAAGGGTTCTGTCTGAGATTTCTGGGAGTTTATAAGCAACTCCAAGGATTCCAGGGTGCCCTGTGCTAGACTGAAAGACTCCATGACCTGCTGGTAGGACTCTCCAATGACTAGCCAGTTGTCCAGGTAAGGGGACACCACAACTCCTAGTCTCCTGAGATGTACCACTACCACAGCCAGGCACTTTATGAACACCATGGGAGCTGAGGAGAGACCGAAGGGAAGGACTGAGAAATGGTAGTGACCTGAGGATAGCCTGAACTCAGACACTTTCTGTGACTGGGCCTGATTGGAATGTGGAAATATACATCCTTCAGGTCCAGAGAGGTCAATCAATTCCCTTGTTGAAGGGAAGGAATGACTATGACTGGGCTGGCAGTATAGCCTAGAGGTTAGAGTAACGAGCTACGTATGAGCTTGGTACATCCAGCAGACAGACCTGGGTTTGATGCCCACAACCTCCACTTGCATACTGTGTGACTGAGCAAGTCGCTTATCCTCTCCAGTGCTTCTGGGTCGCCCCTGAAAACAGGCACCTGTGCCTAGTGGGCCTTACCTGGTTAACAAAAAATAAAAATAAAAAATATACATGGCCAAAGTGACCATCTTGAATGTGGGCTTTGTCAGGAGATTGTTTTAGAAGTTTGGGATCCAGAATAAATCATCATTCCCTATTTTTCTTCTGGGTAAGGAAGTATCTTGAGTAGAAGCATTTTCCCCACTGTGGTATGGGAACTGTCTGCACTACATTCATCTGCTAGAGTTTCTTGACCTCCAGCTATAGAAGGGCTTTCTCTGCTATGGCTGCAGGTTTGAAATTTCTGTGACCCTGCAACTTGGCTTGAAATTCAGTGAGAGACCTTGGTTCACTACCTCCAAGACCCACTTGTCTGTGATGATGGTTTCCCAGACTTGGAAAAAGTGAGTCAGCCTGCCTCCCACTGGGAATGGGGTGGCGACCTGTACACACATGTCAGGGGGTTTGCTTGGACTGGGTCCTGGTAGCTGGTGCCAGGTGCCAGGTCAGTCCGTTTGGAGGGCCTCCTGCCTCTGAAATAACCTCCGGACTGCTGGTAGTCAAAGGATGCCTAAGCTTGAAAAAGGGCCTAGGACAGTGCCCCCTACCCCTGCTTCTCCTTCCCTGTGTCCTACAGGAAGTGGAGGGTTTCTCTCTAGCTGTATTGCTTCTATAGGTGGTCTGTTCCTCCACCTTTTTTCATATGAGCCTCAGTTTTGACACCAAAGAGCAAGTTGCTCTCGCAAGGAAAACCTATGACCTTGGCCCGAGTGTCTTGAGAAACATTAGTGGTTCTAAGCCCAACCAATCTCCTCATGGAGAGAGGTAGAGCTATGAACCTAGAGGCAGTATCGTTGGCATCCACTGCCATGTGGAACTGATACCTGGTGGTATCCAAAGTTGTCCTGGCAGTCTCTGCCAGATCAAGGGCCACCTCACCTGCGACCTTGTCACTCATGGCCAAAACCAACAACTAGAGGGCCTTTTGGTACTGGGCTGTGTAGGCCACATAGGTAGCCTCCCTTAGGAGCAGGGAGGCTGCCAGATACCTTTTGTTCCCCATGCTGTCCAATTTTTTGGAATCCTTATCAGGGGGTGTGTGAAGAAAGAGGGACCCTAGTCTCGTCACAAGCCGCAGCTTGGACTACACCCTCATGATCTGGATGAGAAAAGAGGTAGTCAGTACCTGATCTATCCAGCTGATACTTTTTGTCTGTTTTCTTGTCAACCCCCGATATAGAGTTGGGGTTCTGCAGGATCTCGAGGAATGCCTTCCTGAGGGACTTGTGGACAGGTAACCATAACCGTTTGGTAGGTACTAGCCCTATCATGTCGAGGAACTCTGCCTCGTCCTCATCCTCCACTGTCTGCTGGGTGGAGAGGTCGAGGGTATCCACCATATGTCTCACAAAAGCAAAGTGAGATGAATAGTCCTCTTGGCCACGGGGAAGGGAACCAAAGTCTTGCTCTGAAGAAATCTCTGGTTCAGTAGTGTCCCATTCCTGCTCCTCTTCCTCATAAAAATATTCCGGTTCCCTAGCTGGCCTGCTGTTGCAGCAGTAGTGCTACCGCTGGAGACGCTGTCGACCCGGGTTTGGGAACGAGCCTGGGAGACGGAGGGCCGGCCAGGGGAAGAAGGCTTGAGCATCGGATGACAGCTTGCCTTCTCCGGGAGGGAGGGGGGATGAGGGGTGGTAATGGACTGACCTCTGGCGGAGGCCAGAGACACAGCAGGTACTGAGCCAGCAACAAGGGGAGAGGAGCGATGGACGTCGGTGCATGCACCTTGACATCATGCGCACGTCGCTCTTCTAGGGGTGTACAAGGGAAATACACTGGCCCGGCGCGACACTGACAAGAGGGCCAGGAAAGCCCTCAACCACCGGTGCGGCATGGCTCGAGTTGGGACCCCGACAAGATTTAAGGTATGGTGGTAGCTCCCACCCTGTCTCCACCTGCAGGGTAATCCACAGCAAGATGGGGGTCCCACCAAAGCCTGCCGCGTGGTGGTCAGTCGGGTAACAATGCCTGGGTCAGAAGGGGATAAAAAGAAATACCAAAAAAAAAAAGTAAATAAAATACTAGTTCCTGGCTAGGGAGAACCAAAGCCTGAACAGAAATATGGGAAGGAACAGGGGTGCCCAAAAGGGAAGCGATGGACTGGAAGGCCTGGAGAACTTGGAAGACCTTAGCTATGTCCTCTGTTGACGGCACTGCAGGTTTATCAGCTGAGAGTGCCTTTGCTTTTCCAGCAGGAGGTGCAGCAACAAGTTTTACCTTATATTTTTTCTTAGAAGGAACTGGATCGGCAACCTGCTTCGTAGACCTTTTCAATTTAGTAGAGTCCTATGTTCTGGGCTCAGAGGACTCTTTAGTCCTGTCCTTGGGTTTAGAGTGAGAGGAGGAAGCAGCCTCTTCAGAAGGCTTCAGTGTTGTAGAGGTGGGAGTAGCCATATCCTCCAACTTCTTAGCCCTCTTTTTAACTATTTTAGGGCAGAATTTACTTCACAAGTCACAGGAAAAATATGGCTAGGGCTGAGACACTTCAAACATACATTGTGTCCAATGGCTTTAGCCAAAATCTGAAAGCACTTAATACAATTTTTAAACCCAGTCAGTTCTGTTTACTTTTTAGGCCACTCTGACATGCCCAGTCATCAAGAGACTGAAAAAAAAAACAGTTTGAAAAGAAAAAAGTAGAATTCCCGGTAGGTTCCCTCACAAGAAAGGAACCATGAAAATTTACCATAATAAAGTAGTAAAATCGAAATTAGTGCTTCGATTCCCTGAAAAAGGAACCGGAGCATAAACCAGAAAAAACAGGCTACTCACCTGTAACAGTAATTCTAGGAGTGGTATATGTTTTTCATCCACACTTATTGACATGTCCCTTTCCCCTTTAAGGATCGCCGGAAGTCTTCAAGCTAGCTCCTCCCACCCACCCGGGTGGTATAACCCTCGGCTCCACCCCATTACACCAGATCTTAGCCCACTGGAAGCCAGGTTTGTGCGTCCGCAGCCACGGAGGTCGGGTGGGTCTGTGTGGATGAACAACATATACCACTCCTAGAACTACTGTTAGAGGTGAGTAACCTGTTTTTCTAGGATTGTGGATATGTTGTTCCTCCACACTTATTGGCAGACTCCCAGCAGTTCTCCGGGAGGAGGGAGGCAAGGCCCACACCCCCACTAATACTCACTTGGGAAATAGAGACTGGAGAACTGAGGCCCCAAAACCAGCATCCCAGCGTCACACAAGGTCGATGTGGTAATGGGAAATGAAGGTGTTTGCTGACTTCCAGGTAGCAGCCCGACAGATTTCCTGGATAGGGATGTCCCTGGAAGCAGTCACCAATGCAGCAGTATGGCGGGTAGAATGAGCTCTTATCCCTCTGGGAGGCTCCATGCCCGCCAACTCATAGCACAGACTTATGTAAGATGTAATCCACCTTGCAATAGTCCATTTTGCTGCAGGTCTGCCACAAGCGGCTTCAGCACAGGTGACAAACAGCTGGTGAACCTCTCCCCGAATTTCCGCAGTCCTCTCCTTATAATAGGAGAGAGCTCATCTCAGGTCCAAAGTATGGAGCCTGTACTCTGCCTCCGAGGTGTAATTAGGGTAGTATACTGGCAGAGTTAACACCTGGTTAAGGTTAAACTCTGACACCACCTTTGGAAGGAATTTCGGGTGGGGACGTAGGACAACCTTGTCCCTGTGGAAGACCAGATAAGGGGAGTCCACCGAGAGCGCCTGGAGCTCCCCTGTCCTTCTGGCAGACGTGATAGCCACCAGGAAGGAAGTCTTCCACAACAAGTGTGACAACGCACACTTGTGCATTGGTTTGAATGGCTTGCCCATGAGCTTTGTCAGTACCAGCAGTAGATCCCACAGAGGTGGAGGTTCACACACTGGAGGGGATATGTGATCCAGGCCTTTGAAAAAGTGCCTGACCACGGTCTCCTGCACCAATGTCGACTGACCAGCTTGCGCCCGGTAAGCAGAGATGGCTGCCAGGTGCACCCTAAGGGTCGATGACCGAAGACCCCCCCCTTTAGACAGGGACCAAAGGTAGTCGAGAATGTTAGCCACTGGACAGGACAGGGGGTCCAGGCCCTTGCCCTGACACCAAATGAAAAACCTTTTCCATTTGAAGGCATAACATTTCCTTGTCGATTCCTTTCTGGATGCCTCCACCATGGTGAGGACTTTCTCAGAAAGACCCAAAGCCTGGAACTCTAGCTGCTCAGGTACCAGGCTGTGAGGTGCAAGGATTGAAGGTCCGGATGGTATACCTTCCCCTGACTGAGAGAGATCAGGTCCGGGCATGTTGGGAGCCACTCCGGGGGCCTGCAGCTGAGGCTGAGGAGATCTGGATACCAGAACTGGCGCGGCCAGTCTGGGGCTACCAGAATCACCTTTGCCTTATCCCTCCTCACCTTGAGGAGCACCTTGTGGAACAAGGGAAATGGAGGGAAGGCGTAGAAGAGGCCTGGGGTCCACGGCTTCGAGAAGGCATCCCTCTGCAGCGAGCCCTGCTGAGGGGGGCGGGCATGAAACAGCCTCAGCTTGGTGTTGTCCCTGGAGGCAAACAGGTCCACCATCGGTTTGCCCCAGTGGGAGAACAGGCTGTAAGCTACCTCCAGATGGAGAGACCACTCGTGGGATGTCTCGCACTAAGAGCATCTGGCAGATGGTTTGAAGCTCCTGCCACATGAATGGCTAGGAGATCCGCCTCCAGACAGCTGACGAGGGTCCAGATGCGGAGCGCCTCCCTACAAAGCAGACGAGAGTCCGTGCCGCTCTGTTTGTTGAGGTAGTATATGGTCATGGTATTGTCCGTCTGGACTTGAACCGCTTAACCCTGGAGTTCAGGAGCAAAAGCTGACAGTGCCAGTCTGACTGCTCTGAGCTCCAACAGGTTGATGTGGTATCGGGGGTCCAGAACCCATGGGCCCTTCCCCCCTCCATGTGGGCTCCCCAGCCCATGAGAGAGGCATCGGTCATGAGGACGGCTGTCCTCACCGGCTCTGGGCGGACAAATGGGATCCCTTCCTGCAACTGGTCTGGGGAGGTCCACCACTGGAGAGCTTCCCACATCTTCTGGGTTACAGTGATCAGCTGGTCGAAATGACCATGGCGCTGAGTCCCCTGGGTGGCCAGCTCCCATTGAAGGGGGAGCATGTGCCACTGGGCCCAACAGACCACGGAGGTGCACGCCACCATATAACCCAGAAGGCACATAAAGTCCCAGGCAGGGCGCAACTGCCCAACCAGAAATGATTGGGCAAAGGAGGAGAGAACCTCCGCCCTGTCCGCTGGGAGCCAAACTCTGGCTTTTTTTTTTTTAAACTTTCCTTTTTATCCTCCTTGTTCTCTCTCGGGGGCCCCCTCCTTCCTTCCTCTCATCCCATTCATTCCACCTCTGAGGGATCTGCCCCTAGAGTGCCTCCCTCTCTCCTCCTGCACGGTGGGGTCTGTCCTTCTCCTTGGTGGTCCAGATGGTATCAGAGGGCTATCATCTAGGCTGCCGAGAGGTATTTCCTTTTCTCCCCTAGTTTCCCCTGCCCTCTGAGGTAGCAGTGCGCTAGAGCGTCGTCCCGAGGTGGTGGCGTGCTGGCCGCATGTCAGCCTCTCATCGCCGCTGATGTCCCCCTCCCGGCACCGATGATCGGAGCCGCCTCCATCCCTCTGTTGCGGTGCTCCCACCAGCCTGCACGAAGGAATGCAGAACGCGAGAGGGAGGGACGTTGGGACGCTCAATCCTCCCTCTCCCCTGCCGACCCCCAGCCACCCGAGTCCATCTCCGAACCCAGGTCACCGGCATAGCGCGAGGTGTGGTGTCCAGCGCCTCAACCCTCAGCGCCACCGGGCCGGCCCAAACTTTGGCTTGAAGCACATCACCTGGGAAGGCACAAGTTCCAACTTGGCCTTGTTGATTAAAGAGGCAGAGTTGAGAGCAGGTCTGGACAGCCAGGTCCCTGGACCTCTCCACCTCTTGCTGGGTGGGACCTGCTAAGAGCCAATCGTCAAGGTAGGGGTTAATTCTGACCACACACCCCCCCCGATGTCTGAGATGGGCTGCCACTACTGCAATGCATTTGGTGAAGACCTGTAGGACTGATGACAGGCTGAACGGCATGGCTCAGAACTCGTACAGGGTCCCTTCAGCTCTGAAGCAGAGGAACCGCCAATGAGACGGACGGATTGGGACTTGAAAGAATGCGTCCTGCAGATCCAGCGAACAGAACGTTTTGCTCCAAGGATGGTACGATCTGGGACAGAGTGACCAACCGAAAGGTGCGTGACCTGAGATACTGATTCAGGTCATGCAGATCTAGAGTGGGGTGCCAGCCCCCTGTCCGCTTGGGCACCAGGAAGTACCTGGAGACAAAGCCTGGGTCTACTGGAGAATCCGCCACTGGAGCTACTGCCTCCTTGAGGAGGAGCTGAGCGATGTCATCTCGGGAAGCCGACTGAGTATGGACGGATACTCTTTCCTCCCAATGGGCACGGACTCGGCTTGGAGGGTGCTGCTCGAATTCCAGAGGCAGTCCCTGACCGACCACTTCCAAAACCCACCTGTCCATGGTGATAACGGACCAGGTGGAAAGAAAGTGGCGGAGCCGGCCCCCGACGGGAGGACCCAGAGCTGGCATGACAGGAGAGTGGAGGCAGCCCCACCCTGTCACTGAGCGGGCTTGGAGGAGGAGGAGGAGGATCCAGGACCTGAACCTCGGCCTTCTTTACAGGCTTGGGAGGGCCCGGGGGCACCAAGCTTGAGCCTGCTGCTGCTGCCTTCCTTGAAAGGAGGGTTGCTGTGCCGCAGGGGAAGAGTGCCGAAAAGGCTTCTTCCTCTGTTTCTTGTTCGAAGAACCTTTAGCAGAAGTAGCGTCCAAGGTGGCATTGGACTGCTCAATATGCTGAAGATGACCAGCCACACCTGGGCCGAAAAGGTTGGTGCTCAGGAAAGGCACATCAGCTAGTTTGTGCTGAGTATCTGCCGGGAAAAAGGAGAGTCTCAGCCAAGCCCTGCGACAAGAAGCAACTGCAGCTGCCATCAAGTGGGCACAAGAATCCCCAAAGTCCACTGCTGTCTGAAGCTGCTGTTTGGCAACAGCCCGGCCCTGATCCCGGACCTGTTTGACCGTGGTCTGCATGTCTGCCAGGAGGTGTGGGAGGACTTCATCTAAAGACCCCAAGAGGGCATGGGAGAAGTGTGCCATAATGATGGCCGAACTTGAATAACGAAGGCTTTAAAATGAGGCCGCATAGACCTTACGAGCCAAATGATCCAAGAGTTTGGATTCTTTTTCGAGAGGTCGGTCAGTGTCGGAAGAACTGCCAGTACACCTGAACACAGAGGAGGTCACCAGGCTTTTGGCCGAAGGGTGCTGTGTGAACCCCGCAAGGGACCCCATGGGCACCATGTACTTGCGGGCCATACAGGCAGATGGAGCTGGACAGGAGGCAGGGTGCTGCCAAAGTTCTAAGGCCAGGCCAACTATGGTCTTGGCCACAGGAAAGGCCTCCGTCGGGGTATCCCCTCTCTTGAGGATGTCCGTGAGAGGCTACTCTAGTCTTTTTCTGGATAGGTTCCAGGGGCATCCCTGCAGATTCAGAGATGAGGCGAAGAATGCCCTGAAAGGACGAAGGACCTTCCTCAGTCTCTATCCCACCAGCTGATTAGTCACCTCTGGGATGAGAATGTAGGCCGGTCTCATCTGAATCCGAGGAATCCAGATACAACGGTCAATCGCTCAGGTCACCTTCAACCAGCCGAGGGCGGTCCGGGGTGACAGTGACCCAAAGAGCGCGGGGCGCCCAGTGTCTGGTCTATCTTCCTTAGAAGGAGCCCCTCCCACAGGCTGCTTGGGTGGTGGTTCCACTACGATCGGTGGAGAGACTGGTTTAGGCCAAACCAGAGGTTTCGCCGGCTCCGCGGGCGGGGGAGACGACTTAATTGGCTCTGAAGGAATCTGCTTTGGCCTGGGAGGCGAAAGCCAAATAATGGCCGGGGTAGAAGCTGGAGAAGGCTTGTGCCCAAACAAAATCAGCTGTTCCCACGAGGTCCTCGTAGCGCCGGAGTTTCCGCCGGAGCCTCTCCTCATCTGAGGAGGACGAGGACGACCGATGACCTCTTTTTTGAGCACTTGTGGCTCTTCTTCGGCCTGTCAGTCTAGGGGGTCTTGGACCTCGATCGAGATCGGACGGGCTGATTCAGTTTCTCGGGAGGCACCAGCAGGACCGGTGATTTCCCAGGGTCGGGGACCACTTCCTTAACAGGATTCCCAGTGGGCTGGGTCTCCTCATCGGGGAAAGAAAGGACCGGAGTCCAATTGAGAGAATCGGTGACCGGAGTCTGCGACAATGGGTCGATGATTATTTCAACGTAGACTGACACTTCGATCGACTGGCCAGACGGCAAATCCGAGAAGTCAGCGGGCGAAGAGGCAATTTCAACCAAAGTCGAGACTGCCGGTTCCTGGGACTGAGATATCTCCTGATTCCAAGAATGTCTTCGCTGAGACGAAGACAATCCTGGGTCTTTTTCACGCTCACGGGACCGAGAGGAGTGCATGCCTGCGGGACCGTCTCCCTTGGTCGGGAGAGACTGGCACAACTCTCGGAAGGAACCCCAGAGGGCGGAGCCCAGGTTGAGTGGAAAGAAGAAGCTCCGAGAGGAAGATTCTCTGGCACAAGCTGCTTCCTCCTCAAAGGTTTGCATGTGTTTCAATTGCTCTGCGGATCCTGTGGCCGCGGAAACAGCCCAACGAGCCTCCTCTGATTTCACCAGAGGGTTCTGTTTTTCTGGGCTCCCCAACTGAGCGTCTGAGGCAGTGCGTCAAGGATATTAGGATGAAATGCAAGACAAAAATTGCACTTCGAGATGTCATGGTTGACACCCAAGCAATAGACGCACACGGTGTGGGTATCGGTGCGCGACATTTTCTGGCCGCATGAAATCTGGGGGAAGACTTGTCATCCATAATCAAAGATAAGCAGTTGCGATCGCTAATGCGAACTAGACAAATTTTCGGAATAACCGAAGGTTTAGAAGCCAGGGCCTACAAAATGCAGGAGCATGAAGGAGACAACCTGAATCTTCCAGCACAAAGGAAGATCTGGCGTCATGGGGCGGAGCAGAGGGTTATACCACCCGGGTGGGTAGAAGGAGCTAGCTTGAAGACTTCTGGCGATCCTTAAAGGGGAAAGGGACATGCCAATAAATGTGGATGAACAATATATCCACAATCCTAGAATAAGCTGGCAGTATAGCCTTGAGGTTAGAGGAACGAGGTGTGAACGAGCTTGATACATCCAGCAGACCAGACCTAAGTTTGATTCTCACAACCTCCACTTGCATACTGTGTGACTCTGAGCAAGTCACTTAATCGCTCAGTGCTCCCAGGTTGCCCCTGAAAACAGGCACTTGTGCCTAGTGGGCCTTACCCGGTTACCAAAGACTAAAATAAAAAAATAAGTATTAAAAATAGAGGAAAATAAAAAGAAAGCACGGTAAAAACCGCTGAATCGAGGTTTTTTTCCCCAGTTCCCTGGAACCACTGAGGAACCAGGGAGAACTGCTCGGAAATAGTAAAAAAAAAAAAAAAAAAGTCTAAAACTAACTAATCTAACCCGAAAAACAGGACTTCAGGGCAGACAAAATGAAATTAATCAGACTTTGTTTTTTCTAACGGAAAGCAATTAAATGCAGCGAAGTGCTGAGGAGAGCTCTCCGAGGCGTCTTACTAGGCAGGCGGAAAATGAAGCTGAATGGTTTAGAATGCAGCAGCACCTAAGGGTAGATGCTTGAATTACTGTCATGAGCCAGTGATGCATTCCATCATTTACATATGTTCCAATCTCTTCCAAGGCAGTTCAACATAGGAGGCTAACAGCTATAGTTAAGCATACTGAGGGATTCCTGGGGTTTGAAGCAGCTGGACATGCTGAGAAAACAGAAAAAGGGACACCCAACACTCCTTAGCATCTTTCCCTCCTAGGCACTGGAGGGGAAGGCTGTGCCTAGTAGAAGGGCTATGTTACCAGCTGCGGAGGCTGGCCGAACTGCAAGGTTGAAAAAGAAGCACCACAGCTTTAAAGGATATTAGCTAACCTCCCTGGAGGGAGGAGAAAGGGAGGGGAATGGTGCATACAAAACACTTGGCAAGAGCTCCCCCTTCTTAGAAAATGGAGAGCCCTCATCCCTGTGTTTTTTTTTTTTCCCCCAAACGGTCAAAAACAGGAGAATGGAAAGGGCAAGTGAACTCAATTCAAGCAGCCTCCAAGGGAAGGGAGAGCCCTGAAGGAGTGACAAGAAGATGTCAAGTCTCCAATATAGGATTAGCTACCCAGAGGCTCCGACTCTTACAGGAGCTGGGGAAGGTGGGTAAGCATAAGAAAAAAATGGGGAAGATATTCTGTAAGATCAGCAGTTACGTTAAGTACATAAATTTCGTATCTTCTAAGAATCAATCGTCACCATTATTTCCCACTTATGGGTCAGAGTACCAAGCTTTCTTCAAAACGGTGAGAAATTGGCTTACCCGAGGGAAAAAACACTTCCCTCAGCACTCTGTGGGGGGAATAACCACAGGAGGGTAGGAGCTCCTTACAGGGCCAGCAGGACCAGAGACTAGTCAGAGGGAGGCAGAGACTCCCGTGGCCTAGGAGCAGAAAGGCACCCCAACAACTCAGACCAAACTCTGCAGGAAAAGAAATGAGTCCCCCTAGGTATCCAGCGATGACAGCGATTAAAAATGAGCAAATGCAAAAACACTAAGTATTCCCGGAAGTGGGTCACCAGAACAGACATATCACTGATACGCTTTTCAGCTTATATACACCGCCATAATAGTGATCGCTATTAATGACATGGAACCGTCCCCAGTAGTGCGAGTTAAGCACCGTATGTCAGGCCAGGGGTGTTAACCGGGAGAGTCGAAGCCGTGACCTCTGCCAAATGCCCACCAGCTTGGAAGCTACCTTGATGGTGTCATGAGATGCTCTCACTTGGTGCCTCACCAGCTCAGGCCCTGGGTGGAAAGGCAAATGACTTGCCTGGTTGCCTCACAATCCGGCATGGATGCCAAGCGCTGACTCAATGTCGTCCAGAGGCACTTGCCATAGGCTGCCTGGTGTACCTGATGTGCAGAAATACACATCATGGTGCTTGCCTCCACAAAAACTCTTCTACCCTAGTATCGATATATGCAGAGTCGGGCTGCCATGCACCGGGCACCTAAACCCAGAGGAGGTCTGTTATACCAGAATCCCAGAGGTGGGATTAGGGATACAACCTGGAGACCCTGCAGGAGAGCAATGCCTGTGCTGGATGTCCTTATGGACAGGAGAAGAGGCAAAGAGACAAAACCAGACATTCCTGGACACCTCCGTAAATGGCCCGGGCCATGGAGGGAAGACAGTACTGGCATTGCTGTGTTCTTCGAGGAATGACAGCACCAGAAAAGCAGTATTGCAACCTCTAAAATGGTTAAAACTCAGCTTCTGCATCAACTCCAAAAGGAACTGCTGTACCGAAATGACAGACAGACCAAAAAAATTCTCTTCCAAGGAGGAAGTGGGAGAAGAGAAGCTGGAGTCAGGTAGCAGTGGTGCAGGGACCTCAGGCCTAAAAATAGCCTGGTCAGCTCTGAGGTGGACAGCTACTGACCTTAACTGGTCCCGGACCCAAGAGGACCGGAAATACCTGAGAGAAGGGGAATGGGGGCAGAGGAGGGGGAGGAGGATAGGGGGTCATGAGTGACCAGGCCAGGTCCTCTACCAGGGCTGCAAGAATGCTCAGGGGACTTCGCCTGGAGGGAGGGTCTGGCAAACTTGCCCATCTGAGAAAGGCCGGCATCTGTGGAACGGTCCAGACAGTGCCGGGGGGGGGGAGAGAGAGGAGCTGCCAGGTGGGGGGAGTGGAGCCGTATGCATCCCACAGGGCAGCCCTGGTCCCCACCACTGACAGGGCGAGACAGTTCTGGAGAGAAGCTGGGCCCCAAACTAGTGCTGTGACCCCTGCTAGAGTTTCCTCCACCTCTGGGCAATGGGGAAGCTGTAGGTCCAGTGCTCTGTCTCATCTCTTCACCACCACTACTGACCCTGCTCTCTAAGCCAAGCCCAGAATCTAGGCCAGGACCACCAGAAGAGTCAGCCCCCCGATCTGAGTAGGTGCGTACCCGCTTCTTGGCCATTAGGAAATGTTTGCTGAGCAAGTATTTTGTCTTGCCTCTCAGGCAATTTTTTCAGCAAGAGTGGCCATTGCCTTCTAAAGGCAATTCCGATATTTAATCATGAATGCTTGATAGTTTGCAATTCTTAGGCCTAGGGTAGCTGAGTCAAAAGTCCTCTTGCCCATCACATCCAGCTTCCTTGACTCTCTGCAAGGAGAACAAGAGCACAAATGCTTTGGAGCTTTGGCTCTCTCGTGAGAGCCATTATTAGTAGAGAGTCTGTTTCAGGCTGCAAAAAAATAATACAGCTTTGTTGTAGGGGCAGGACAATGTTCATCCACCTTCCTGGGAACAGCAGGTAGTTTTGCAGGTCTCTGCCAGGCAGCTAGAATAGCATCCTCAAGGCAGGATACACTAGAGGAATGATAACTGTAGGAAAGGCTGAAACTTCCAAGAACTTAGGAAGGGTATGTCTTGGAAGAATCATCTTCCACAACTAGAAGCTCCAATTTAGCCTGAACCTGTTTAAGGAAAGCCTGAAATGAGGCATCCTCAGGGGGAGATCTGAGTGTGTTTCAAATGCTCCCTTCAGAGCAAGAGGACAGAGTGAGCCAATCTCATCTATTATATTTTCCTCTTTTTACATGGCTTCCTCCTCCATGTAGTCTGGATTATATTCTGGTTTGTCTCAACAGCCACCAGTATTGGTATAGGGTCAACAGGACATAGACACACATGGGGAGGTGCTGATGACGTGTGACCTGTCAACAGAGGTTGTTCCAGGCAATGCACTATAGTAGGGACAGAAAACGTAAGCACTGATGGAAAAACCATTGACAGGTCAGCTGGAGGTGCCAATGGTGTAGGTGACAGCAGCGGCAGCAGTCTCTGAAAAAGCTCCGACATTGTTTTAAACAATGCCTTTGCATCAATGGAGCCCGAAGGGGGTCATCGATGACTGAGACACTGATAGGACAGTGCCCAATGGCAGAATAGACTACAAGTCCCTGACTGGGGAAGATGAGCCTATCCTGGATCCTGGCCTCGCTGTTTGTAAGACAGCCTGGGGGGAGGGGGGCAGAGTGGGGGACAAGTCTTTTTCTATGGACTTACCCCATCTAAGTGGTGAACTGAAACGGTCTAGAGAAGCAATTTTTCCCTTTCTGTGTCTCTCCTTGTCCAAATGGTGGTGTTTATCAGCAGACTTCAATTACTTTTTTTTTCTTTGACAACTGCAGCTGACAGTGGAGGCAGACAGGCCAATGGTGAACCTGGAACGGGCGTGAGTAACGACTAAGAAGCCACTTTAGCTGCAGCCTATTTCTCCATTTCTTGATTTAAAAGAAAATTTTCTTATGACATTTCCTGTTTGCCTGGTTAAAGCCCTTGCAAACTGCGTGCTTTAACACTGTGGTTTATACTAAGGCAACGAATACAAATGGAGTGATCATCGTCTTTATAAATTTTAACAGTGCTGCAACAGCAATATTGGAACAGCAGTTCTTTGTGGCATAAAAGGTAAAGTATAAAATAAACTCAACAAAGTATACAGCGACAGCGAATATTTGCAAACGTTCAACAGTGTTTTTCAGCAATGGTGGACCAACAAGCAGTTGATGACGGCAGAAAGAACTGAGGCATGCTGGGGATACCCACATTATACAGGTATCATTGAGGTGAGTCGTCATGGGCCGCCCCAGTCTGCAAAAATTTCCAGGTGGGCCTGACGCCGACGGCTTGCAGTTCCACGATGTGACTCAATGAAGGGAGATAATCCTGGAAGAAAATCTTTTATCAGCTGCTCGGATGTAGTGGCTCTAGAACACGGGGGACATGAGTGGAAGATCGAAAGGGGAAAAGTCAGGAAAGGAGTGCAGAAGTTCTATTTTACAGAAAGAGTGATTGAGCTGCGGACCAGCCTGATGGCTGAGGTGGTGGATGCCAAGCCCATTAATGGCATCAGGTATGGTTGGGACAGATTTAAGGGTTTAGTAATGATGCAGGAGGAAGCAGTAAGGTGGGCAACACTCAGGGTGGTAGTGTGGGCAAAAAACCCGCTTAGTCACTAGGTCTTGAGGTAGTATAGGGCATTAAGGGCACTGAATAGACCAACGGGCTTTTTCTACTGTCATTTTCTGTTTCTAAGAAACCCCTCTGCTGCTGTAACAGTCTCCTTTAAGACACTCCTGAAAAGTTCTGTAGGGGCTACACCAGAACAAGAATACCTGCAAAATTTCAAAGTAAATAAATGGGAAATAAAGCTTCGATCTTACCTGATTCTGTCTGCAGGAGAAAGGGGGATGAGATGTGTGGATTTGGTGGTGTAGACAGGACTGCTGGATGAAGAGCATGATGGGGAGGGAAGCTCATTTCCGGTCACCCTCCACGGGCCGCTGGCCTGCAGTTATCGACATAAATAAAAACTTGGTGGTCTAAAAGGCAGCCATGAGTAAACAAAAAAAAACAAAAAAAAAAGGAACATAACAGAAAAGGGTATGGCAGGAAAAGAATCAGAAAAGTTTTGAGAGTTAGAAACAGAAAAGAAAGGAGAGAAACAGCATCAACAGAGATCATAGAACAGAAACAAAGAAAGCAATGTGTGTGGGAGGAGCTGGCACTGAGGAACATGGGGACAGCAGCAAAAGACACAGCATCCTGTTGACTGCTCCCATGTGCAGTGTTCATTTCAGAGTACAGAACTGAGACAAATGTCACACCAATTTTAATTTTAAACCATCTTTTCTTGTCCCTTGGGAACAATCTGGCTCACTGTTCTAATGGTTTCCCCACTGCAGCTTTCAGAATATTGGCTCTGCAGGGCATTACGACCCATTATTTTTTCCACTTAACCCTTACTTTACATAACCAGTGGGTCAGTGCCCCACATAGAGAAATATCTGAAATGAACCCTGCACGCACCTCCAGAGAACCCCCCAAATACAAACCTTTGTTACCAACGGTTAGCCTCTGTTACAAAACTACAGCAAAGAGCAGTTGCATATTCACCGTAACATTAGATCTTCAAGAGAATCGTTTTCATCAGGCCACACCTACATATAAACATAGAATTTGACGGCAGATAAGGACCGCTTGGCCCACCTAGTCTGCCCAGTTCCCTTCCTGATGGATAAGCTGCAGAGTCTAGTTAATCCACAGCTTACTTCCTGCACCCCCACTAGAATTGCCTCATTTCTTCTCCCACTGTTCCCGCCTCCACAACCTACTCAGGAAGTCTGTTTCACGCATCCACAACCCTCTCTGTGAAAAAATACTTTCTAACATTACCTCTGAGCCGTCCCCCCTGTTCAAATTGTGCCCCCTTGTTCTTGTACATCTCTTTTTCTGAAAGATGCTACCCCTCTTGTCTTTGTTAATTCCCTTGAGATACTTGAAAGTTTCCATCATGTCCCCCCTCTTCCTCCTTTCCTCAAGGGTATACATATTAAGCTGCTTTAGTCTCTCCTCGTATGCCTTCTGGTGCAGACCCTGCACCATTTTGGCTGCCCTCCTCTGAACAGCCTCCACTCTGTCTATGTCTTTGCGGAGATGGGGTCTCCAGAATTGCACAAAGTACTCCAGATGGGATCTCACCAACTGTCTGTACAGAGGGATAACAACTTCCTGTTTTCTACTGCTGATGCCTCTCCCTATGCATCCCAGTATCCCTAAAGCCCTCCTTAATGCCTTCTCACATTGCTTGCCCACCTTCAGGACCTATGGAACTATAAGCCGCCAGGCACTAGGCCAGGGCTTCAGTTAACTCCATTTTGGGAGTATTTGTCTTCCAAAAATAAGGCAAAAACTTCCAAAATAAAGGGTGAGAAAGTCACTGATTTCCAAGTGTTAAAAAACAAAAATGGATGACTTCCAAAATTCAAGGCACAGACGCCAAGAAATGAAGGATTTTTCTAAAATAAATAGCATTTATCACTAACGTTTTTATTAACATCAATAAATTGATCCTTCCTAGAATACTGTCATCCAAATTATGGGATCCAGGAAGTATTCTGACTTCTAAAAAATTGGAATGACTTCCAGATTTTGAATCATGGAAGTATTAAACTTTCACTAAAAATAAATTAACTGAACTTCTGACTAGGATCACGTGGAAACTTTTGCAAGCAGTCCACTAGAGGGTGTTCCTGATGACGTCAGAAGTTTGCTCTCCCATATAAACGTGGGCGGCCCCTTCCCTTCCCTTCTCAGTTCCCCACTGGAGATCATGCTTGGAGGACCTCCCTGTAGGAAGCCAGGAGAAAAACCCAGGGCTCTGCCGATCAGGCAAGGCAGACAGCAGCTGACAGAACCTCATGGAGAAAGAGTCAGCACTCACCAAAGTCTCAGGATTCGATAGGGGATGGAGGTGGGATGGCATGGCCTGATGAAAGAGATTCTCTTGAAGATCTACTGTTACGGTGAGTACATAAATGCTCTATCTTCTTCAAGGATGTCTCTTTCATCAGGCCACACCTATGGAACAAGTACCAAGTAGTACTGACCATAAAGTGTTGGTGGCAGGAGCCTACAGGCCTAAAAAAGTAGGCCTTGCAGCACAGCTAGGCCAAAGCCAGCCCTTTTTTGAGAGGCACTGTCCAGACTGTAGTGCTTAGTGAAGGTGTGTACAGTACTCCACGTGGCAGCTGCACAGATTTCAGCAGCAGACACATTTTTGAAACATGCAACAATGTAGCCATGCCTCTACCAGAATGACGAACAACCACAGGAAGTTCCTTACTGTACTTACTATACCAAAAAGTAACACAGTTTGCTAATCATTTGGACAGGCACCATTTGGAAACGAGAGTGCCTTCTTTCCCAGGGGACGAATGAAACAAAGAGCTGCAAGGACTTCCTACAGTCTTTCGTGTGGTGTATATAGTACCCTAGTACTCTATGTACATCTAAAGCAGTATGGAGCAATGCATCCCCTGGACTGGCATGCTCAGGAAAATAAACTGGCAAGTGAATGGTTTGATTTTAAGTAAACTCAGACACTACCTTTAATAAATATGAAGGATTAGTATGCACTTTGTGGAAAATTAAATAAGGAGGCTCACACATTAGAACCTGTAGCTCTGAAATCCTTTGAGCGGAAGTAGAGTAATAGCAACCAAAAACAAAACTAAGAAAGCAAGCGTAGGTCACAAGTCGAAGCCGTCTCAAAAGGAGCCAAAGTAAGCTTCTCCAACACGAAATTCAGGTCCCAAGGCAGGATTGGATTATGGATAGTAGCTGAAGTAATTTTCATTCATAAGATCATTAATAGGGACAACATAACTCCATTGAGCAAAACTCATTTCCAAGGAGATCCCTTGCCACTCATACAATGCCAGATTTTAAATAGTTAGCATGGCATAGCAAAATGCTATGCAAAATGGGGGCAATGCTAATCATTTCCAAAAATGTGTAGCAGTAGACTACTAACCATTTTTTTTTCAGTGAGTCTATGGCACAGTAGACAAATAAAATTATTCTGTGCCAAGTGCTATGCATTTTTACAGCTGATCTGCACTTTCACATGTAAAATGGCTAATCAATTTTTTCCGCTTATTTAATACCCTGCAATGTTACATACAAACATTTATGAAATTCTACATCATCATTCAAGCACAAACAGGGAAAACAAATGATCTTAAATTAAATGCATCACACATACACAACTGGTTAAAGTTATAGGAGGTTTCAAGTGCAGAATGCTCCACAAAAACGTACGGGCCATCTCCTGCTGAGCAACCATAAGGCCCTCAACAGGGACATAGAAAGCTGAAATAGCAGCCAAGTGCACTCTAATAGCAGGGTACTGTAGGCCTGCATCTGACAAGGACAACAGATACTCTAGAACCTTATTCATTGGGCAGTTAAAGGGGTCTGAGTGCTGGGAAGTGGCCCACAAAGCAAACTGCTTCCACTTCATGGAATAAGTGGTCCTGGTAGAAGGCTTTCTAGCAGCCACCAAGACATCAGCCACCTTTTGGGAAACCCCAGATCTAGCACTGGATACGTTCTCAGGAGCCAAGCATGGAAGTGAAGCAATTTGAGGTCCGGATTGACCAGGGTTCCCTGTGCAGAAGTCCCTGGTAGAAGGGCAGGGGTACTGGTAGTTCTACTGCCAGTTGCTGCAGTAAACAGTCAGATCTGTCGAGGCCATAGGGGAGCAATCAGGATTAGAGCTGCCCCCTCCATCTGAAGTTTGAGTAATACCCTCTGAATCAGAGGGAGGGGAGGGGAAGGAAGGCATACAAGAACCTCCCCTTCCAAGACAGGTACAATGCGTCTTGCCAGAAAACTCCAGGCCCTGAAATGAGCGTGCAGAAAAGCGGCAGTTTTGCGTTGAGTGGGGATGTAAAAAGGTCCACCTTGGGATTACCCCATCTGCAGAACAGGTCTTCCACCACTGAGGTCAGCAGTTCCCATTCGTGCATTTTGGACTGTGACCGGCTTAGCCTGCTTGCCAAGATGTTTTGGATGCCTGGAACATGTACTGCTGACAGTTCTAGACCATGTTCTAGAGGCAGTACCATACTCTTATTGCTTCCCTGAATGGGAGTAAGAATGAGTTCCCCCTTGTTTGTTGATGTAATGCATCACACTGACGTTGTCTATCTGCACTAACAGAGGACCCAGGGACAGTTGAGCCTGGAAGGCCTGTAGGTCATACAGAAGAGCTCACACTTCTAGAACATTTACATGCAGGGTGCTTGCCACTTTGGTCCATACACCCTGCATCTGATGGGCTCCTAAATGTGCCCCCCCCCCAATCCCATGCCCAAGGCATCTGTAGTTAAAATCTGGCGAGGGGAAGGGATCAGGAAAGAAACCCCTTTAGCGGGTTGCTAGATTCCATTCACCAGTTGAGCACCTTGCATACAGAAACATTTACTAGAACCCTCTGCTGTTCAAGACAGTCTGTGAGTTCATCACACTGGACTCTCAAGTTCCACTGAGGGACTCCTCTTGTGTAGTTTGGCCAGAGGTACTGTGACAATGGCCACTGCCATGAGGCCCAAAAGCCGACAGAACGTTCTGGCTGTGCCATACCAGTTGTTGTGAACCATCTGGGCTTGTGCAATCAGAGATGTTCTGCCCTGTCCAGAGGCAGGAAAGATGAGCCTGAGCTGTGTCCAGATCTGCCTCTATATACTGTATGCGCAGGAAAGGGATCAAGACAGACTCTGGTACACTGACAGTGACCCCCAGGGCATTGAACAGTTGTTTTGTGCGGGCTAGGGTGTGCAGGAGTTGCTGCCTGGAGTGAGCTTTCAGTAGCCAGTCATCCAGGTAGGGAAATACATAAAGACCTTCCCTGCAAAAGGCTGCTGCTACTACTGCCAAGCATTTAACAAAGACCTGTGGCGCAGATGAAAAGCCAAAGGACAATACTCTGAACTGTTAGTATTCCCCTCAAAACAAGAACCTGAGATATTTCCTGTGAGGTTTTCACATTTTGATATGACGATAGGCATCCCTCATGTCTAGGGAACAGATCTACCTGCAGCAGTGGGAGTAGGCCCTGCAGGGCAACCATTCTGAACTTTTTGTACTCTGTGAAAAAGTTTAGATCCCTGAGATCCAAAATAGGTCTTAGAGCTCCTGTCCATTTTGGAACTAGAAAATACTGAGAATAGAACAATGTGTTTCTCTGTTCCACAGGTAACAGGTTCTGCTGCCCTTTTCTGAAGCAAAGTGTTGGCTTCCTCCAGGAGCAGAGGACTGTGATCTGAAGGATAATGTGTAGGCACTGACAGATGGTCTGGAGGCATTCTAGAAGTTCCAGAGCATGGCCGTGTGCTCCTATTTCCAGGACCCAGGCAGCCGAGGTCTCTTCCTTCTACTGGTCTAGCTGTCTAGTACCAGCCGGAAAAAAGGCACACACTCTTCTTCTTGGCTGGGTATAACAGAGGGAATGGACTGATTTCAAGGTTCTTCCTGAAGCCTGCAAATTAGAGAGTATATCTTGAGCATCTGCACCAAACAACTTATATCCTCTAAAGGAGGTGATGAGAATGGACTGCTGTACGTCATTTGAAAAGCCTGCTACCCTGAGTCAGGATACCTCCTGAAGCAACTGCTCTGGCTGAAGCATCAGAAATGTCATAGGCCATACATAGTAAGTGTTTTCCTATGTCAGCCCCAGCCATTAGAGCTTTGAAAAGCTCCTGTTTTGGTGCACCTTCTGGGAGAGCTAAAGCAGCTGCTTTAGCTTTCTACAAAGTGTATTATAGTATTTGACCATATAGACCTGGTAATTTGCAATTATAAGGCCCAAAGAGGCTGAGGCATAGGTTCTTTTACCTAGCACATCTAACCTCCTTTATTTCTTATCAGGCAAAACTCATTGCCTACAAGGCAGCCAGAAACGCCTGCACCAAGTTCATTCGGCAGGCCAAAGCTTCCTACTATAAGGACCTCTTAAACAAGAGCTGGGGCTCCGGTAGAGAATTTTCGAACTCCATCAAATCCCTAACAGGAAAGACCCCCAAGGCCCCACCCGATCTACTAGTAACAATGGAGGGCCCCTTACAGGAAACCACTGACATCGCAAATGAGCTCAACCACGCTTTCACAGACCTTTCTGGCGTACTCCCTGATGATTACTTTAGAGATCAGCTTGGGCAACATGATAATTACTTTAGAGATCAGCTTGGGCAACATGATGATTACTTTAGAGATCAGCTTGGGCAACAACACCCCACTACCCCTCCTAACCCTCCAAAGGATGCTTTACCACCTTTTTGTTTCAAGCAGGTGTGAATAGGAATATATGTTCCTGCAACCACCCCTGCTTTCAATAACCAGCCGCTGATGCAGCGAGAGGAGGCTCTCTATGCCTAACCCCCCGACACTGACACTGGGTGAAGCCCAGGCTCCAATTAGGAGTCTGAAAGAATGAGATAAACCATACTGCCATCTGGGAACGGTTAAAAAATGGGAAAAGCTTTTGACTAACATGGTTTATGGTGCCTCCACTTTCTCACTCATCAGGATGCCATATGTGCACCTCTGGGTCCTCTGCGCCCCCCCCCAAAAACCTAAGCATTTCCATTGGACATGGTTCCCCATTTGCCACCAGCCCCACCTGGCATGGTGAGTCAGAGCAGAGGCTGGACTAGGGATACCCAGAAGAAAATTACAAGCTCCACTGAAGTAAGGATCTCAGTTTGAGGACTTCGATTTATTTAATTTGTTAACCGGGTAAGAGCACTGGACTTGGGGTCCTTTTTCAGGCTCGACTCAGGCAAATTATGCAGTACAAAATATATACCGTTTACTCATCTGTAACCGGAGTTCTAGGAGTGGTATATGTTGTTCATCCACACTTTGTGGCAGGTTCCTTGCCGCTTTAAATCTTGCCGGAAGGTCTTCAAGCTGGCTCCTCCCACCTACCCGGGTGGTAAAACTCTCGGCTCTGCCCCATGACACCAGATCTAGCCCGCTGGAAGCCAGGTTGCACATCGAAGCCAGGGAGGTCGGGTGGGTCGTGTGGATGAACAACATATACCACTCCTAGAACTCCTGTTACAGGTGAGTAACCTGTATTTCTAGGGACGTGGATATGTTGTTCAATCCACACTTGTGGCAGAGTCCTACCAGCTCTCCAGGAGGAGGGAGGAAAGCATGCACCCCTCTACTTAGGGAATAAGGACTGAGAACCGAGGTCCCAAAACTAGCATCCCGGCATGACTCTAGGTCAATGTGGTAATAGGAAATGAAGGTGTGTGCTGACTGTGTAGCAGCCTGCAGATTTCCTGGATAGGGACATCCCTAGAAGCAGCCACCGAAGCAGCGGTATGGCGGGTAGAATGAGCTCTTATCTCTTTGGGAGGCTCCATGCCCGCCAACCTATAGCAGAGATCTATGCAGGAGGTGACCCACCTGCCTATCGTCCACTTGGCTGCAGGTCTGCCAGGTGCGGCTTCAGCGTAGGTGACAAACAGCTAGCGAACCTCTCCCCGAACTTTAGTCATTCGCTCCTTATAATAAGTGAGCGCTCTTCTAGGGTCCAGAGTATGGAGCCTATATTCAGCCTGAGGTGTGACTGGGGTAGAACACCGGCAGAGTGAACACCTGGTTAAGGTGAAACTCCGACACCACCTTCGGAAGGAATGTCAGGTGGGGGTGAAGCACAACCTTGTCCCTGTGGAAGACCAGATAAGGAGACTCAATGGAAAGCGCCAGGAGCTCTCCCATCCTTCTGGCTGATGTGATAGCCACCAAGAAAGTGGTCTTCCACGACAGGTGAGAGATGTCACACCTGTGCATCGGTTCGCATGGCTTGCCCATGAGCTTAGCCAATACCAGCAGTAGATCCCACGGAGATGGAGGTTCTTGCACCGGAGGGGATATGTGGTCTAGGCCTTTGAAAAAGTGCCCGACCACCTTCTCCTGCGTCACCAACTGCTTGCCGGCCTGCGCCCGGTAGGCAGAGATGGCTGCCAGGTGCACCTTAAGGGTCGTCGACTGAAGCCCTAGCTGAGAAAGGGACCACAGGTAGTCCAGAATGCTAGCCAAGGAACAGGAAGAAGGGTCCAACCCCCTTGTCCTCACACCAAATGGAGAATCTCTTCCATTTGAAGGCACAGCATTTTCTGGTCGACTCCTTACGGGACGCCTCAACGACGCTGAGGACCTTGTCGGAAATACCCAAGGCCTGGAACTCTAGCCGCTCAGGAACCAGGCCATCAGGTGCAGGGATTGAAGGTCCGGATGGAGAATCTCTTCCATTTGAAGGCATAGCATTTTCTGGTTGATTCCTTATGGGACGCCTCAACGACGTTGAGGACCTCATCGGAAATACCCAAGGACTGGAACTCTAGCCGCTCAGGAACCAGGCCGTCAGGTGCAGGGATTGAAGGTCCGGATGGAGAACCTTCCCCTTGTCGACTGAGAGCAGGTCCGGGCGGGCTGGAAGCTGCCTCGGGAGCCTGGAGCCGAGGCTGAGGAGATCTGGGTACCAGAACTGGCGGGGCCAGTCTGGAGCTACTAAGAATCACCTGCACCTTGTCCCTCTTCGCCTTGAGAAGCACCTTGTGGATCAAGGGAAATGGAGGGAAGGCGTAGAAGATGCCGCGGGTCCACGGCCTCGAGAAGGCATCCCCCTGCAGCGAGCCCTGCTGAGGGGGGCCGGTGTGAAACAGCCTTAGCTTCACATTCTTCCTGGAGGCGAACAGGTCCACCTGAAGGTACCCCAGTGGGAGAACAGATCTTGTACTACCTCCAGCAGGAGAGACCACTCATGAGATGCAGCGCCTATCCAGCTGAGGGCATCGTCCGGACTGCTGAAGGATCCTGCCACATGGATGGCCAGGAGATCCGCCTCCAGGCTGATCACGAGAGACCAGATGCGGAGAGCCTCCTTGCACAGAGGTAAGGAGTGTGTCCCGCCCTGACGGTTGAGGTAGTACATGGTTGTGGTGTTGTCCATCTGGACCTGAACCACCTGACCCCGTACAAATGGAGCGACAGCGGTGAGGGCTAGTCAAACTGCTCTAAGCTCCAGCAGGTTGATGTGACATCGAGACTCCTGAGGGGACCAGAGGCCGTGGGCTCTGAGCTCCCCCAGATGGGCACTCCAACCCATCAGAGAGGCATCAGTCGTTAGAGTGACCGTCGGCTCGGGGCGGACGAACGGGATACTCTCCTGCAGATGAGCTGGGACGAGCCACCACTGCAGGCCGACCCACATCTCCTGGGTCACTGTCACCGGCTGGTCCAGAGGACTGGAGCGTTGTGACCTCTGGCTGGCCAGCCCCCACTGCAGGGGACGCACATGCCAGCAGGCTCAACAGACCACGCTGGTGCAGGCCGCCATGATGCCCAGGAGACGCAGGAAGTCCTGGGCAGGGTGCAATTGCCCAACCAGAAATGATTGGGCAAAAGAGGAAAGGACCTCGGCTCTGTCCGCCGGGAGCCAGGCTCTGGCTTGAAGACAGTCGAGCTCTGCCCCGATGAACTGAATCACCTGCGATGGCACGATTTCCGATTTGGCCTTGTTGATGAGGAAGCCAATCTGAGAGCAGACCTGGTGGGCCAGATCCCTGGAACGCTCCACCTCCAACCTGGAGGGGGCTGCAATCAGCCAGTCATCCAGGTAAGGGTACACCCGGACCCCTTGGTGCCGCAGGAATGCTGTCACCACTGCCATGCATTTGGTGAAGACCCAGGGAGCTGGAGAGAGGCCGAAGGGCATGGTCCAGAACTCGTAAAGAGATCCTTCTGCTCTGAAGTGGAGGAATCGCTGATGAGACGGACGGATTGGGACGTGAAAGAACGCGTCCTGAAGGTCCAGAGAACAGAACCACATGCCTAGTTCCAAGGATGGAATGATCTGAGCCAGAGTGACCATCCTGAAGGTGCGAGGCCTTAGGAACTTGTTCAGGTCATGCAGGTCGAGAATGGGGGTGCCAGCCCCCCCCGGTCCATTTTGAGACCAGGAAGTACCTGGACACAAACCCTGGGTCTGGAGGAGGGTTCGCCACCTCGCTGATTACCTCCTTCTGGAGGAGCAAGGCAATGTCGGCTCAACGAGCTGACAAAAAGGCTGCGGAACCGTAAGCCCCCATGGGGCAACGGCTGAATAGGGAGGGAACTGCTCGAATTCCAGAGGCAGACTCCCCGCCGACCACTTCTATCACCCAGCGTCCGTGGTGATAGCGGACCAGGCGGAAAAGAAGTGACGGAGCTGTCCCCCTATGGGGGGAACACGGGGAGGAGTGACAAGGTTGGGGGCAACACCCGACAACCCATCATTAGGCAGGCTTGGAGGAAGGGCCCGCTGAGGGACCTCCCGGACCCTTGCCTCCAGGCTTCCTACTACAGGAAGTGGCGGACTTGGCCTTAGGGTGCCAAGTGTGAGCCTGCTGGCCCTGATGCTGGTGTTGCTGGGCTGGACGTGCCGCAGGAGCGGAAGGGCGAAAGGGCTTACGCTGCTGTGGGCAGCCTTTGTCCTTCTGGGCAGATGTGACCGAGTCCAAGGTGGCACTGGACTTCTCGATCCTCTGGAGATGGCCTTCCGCTCTGGGCCTGAACAAGTCGGTGCCCAGGAAGGGAACATCTGCCAGCTTGTGCTGGGTGTCTGCCGTGAAGGTGGAGATCCGCAGCCAAGCTCTGCGGCGCATGGCCACTGTGGCCGCTACCGATCAGGCACAAGAGTCACCAATATCCAATGAAGTTTGGAGCTGTTTAGCCACCGCCCTTCCCTGATCCCACACCTGCTTGACCGTCACCTGAAGGTCAGCTGGGAGATGAGGAATCACCTCATCCAGGGAGCCCATAAGGGCGTGTGAGAAATGTGCCATCAGAACGGCCGAGCTAGCCTGACGAAGGCCTACGGAGGAAGCAGCATAAACCTTCCGCTCCAAGTAATCCAACTTTTTGGATTCCTTATCGGGCGGTCTGTCCACGTCCCGAGCATTCCCGGAACACCAGAAAACGCTATCGGTCACTAATCCCTCCGCAGAGGGGTGCTCTGAGAAGCCGGAGAGTGAACCGGTGGGGACCGCGTACTTGCGAGCCATCCTGGCCGAAGGCATGGGACAAGATGCTGGCCACTGCCACAACTCCAGGGCTGGACCAACAATGGCTTTGGCCACTGGAAAGGCCTCCGTAGGGGAATCCCCTCGGTCCAGTATCTCCGTAAGGGGATACTTGACCCGTTTTTGAACGGGTTCGAGCTGCATCCCAGTAGACTCTGAGATGAGTCAAAGCATACCCAAAAACGAGGATGGGCTCTTGTCCACCGACTGGCTCCCTGCAGACTCCATGTCAAGCGGCCTGGAGAACAGAGAGGAGTTGTCGTCAGACTCCGAGGAGTCTGCGAACAGCTGCCGAGCACCTGAGCCACCCTCCACCTGCCGAGGTCGATCGGGAGTGAGGGTGACCGACAACCTATGGGGCAAGCCCTGACCCGACCGAGAATCCTTGGTCGGAGCCCCAGTCTTCGGTTGTGGAGGCAGAAGTTCCACCACAATGAGTGGAGCAGCCGGTTTCAGCCGAACAACTGGCGCCGGGGTTGGCTCCTCGACTACCACAAGGGGTTGTTTCGACCACTCCGGTGACAGCCACTTAATGGCCGGAGAAGGTGACAGAGTTGGCTTGTTACTGGTCAATAAAAGTTGCTGCCACATCAAGTCCTCGTAGCACCGACACAACTTGCGGCGGAGCCTATCCTCCGAAGAGGAAGAGCGGCGACACCGCTTTCTATGGTGCTGAGACCGCCGACGTTAGTGGGACTGGCTGGACCTGGAAGAGGACCAAGACCGAGACCTCCGGGGATTCAGAGGGTGGGTCAGAGAGGGAATAGGGGAAACCCGCCCCTCCCTCAGTGCAGGGACCTTAACCAGGGACTTCGGCGCAGGAGGCACAAGCAAGTCCTCGGTAACCACCAGGGCAACCGGTGAAGAAAGGTTGTTGGCTTCTCCAGTCGACAAACCGTCCGATGGGTCGAGAAAAATCTCGACAGCGTCGACGGATGTCTCGGCTGTATGACCTGACGGAGACACCGTGAAGCAACCTCGACTGAAGTCAAGAGTCGACGGTCCGGTGAAGGGGATCTCTCCTGCTCCCACGAACGTTGATGGTGGGACTTACCTTTAGAATCCTTCTTCCTGGACCGCCTGGCATGTCCCAATGGCCCTTCTCCCTTAGTGGAGAGGGACTGACAAAGCTCCTTAAAAGAAGCAGTGTAGGAGGGGCCCAAGGAAAGCGGGATAAATGCCACGTCCGAGGAGGAAGAAGAAGAAGTGGCCTGGGCTGCCTCCTCCTCGAGGGCGATCATCTGCTCCTACTGCTCCGCGGAGCCCACCACCTGACACCGCCCAACGGGACTCCTTAGACTTGACCGACGAGTACCCTTTTTCAGGGCGCCCGAGAAGAAGTCTGGCAGTGTGGTCCTCCAAGACCAAAGCCGAAAAAGACTTGCACAATTCGCAGACCTGCGAATCGTGGCCAAGCCCCAGGCAGTAGACACACGTGGAGTGCGGATCGGTCCGGGACATCTTCTGCCCACAAGGGCACCGACGGAAGCTGGGAGTCGATTTGTCCATTGCAGCTGTGAGGGAAGACAAGACCTTAGTCTTGTAAATTTTAAAAATTAGTTTTGGGAATCTGAAGAGTGTGGATTCAGGCCTAAAACACAAAGCTCTAAGGAGGGAACCTGAGCTTCCAAGTGGTAAGAAAGATCTGGCGTCATGGGGCGGAGCCGAGGGTTTTACCACCCAGGTGGGTGGGAGGAGCCAGCTTGAAGACCTTCCGGCAAGATTTAAAGCGGCAAGGAACCTGCCACAAAGTGTGGACTGAACAACATATCCACGTCCCTAGAAACAACATTCTACAATAACACTCATTTACAAGTACATAAATCTACCCAAATACAATTTAAACAAATTTATACAAATTTAAGAAGTGATGTCTTCCTTCATCTTAGGTAGAATTAAAAGAAAGAAAAACAAACAAAAATATATATTTTCTACCTTCACAGTACAATGTATGATGTGTTAAACAGGGTCCAGACTTTCAAAACATATGAACATGAAATCTGGTCAGTCCAGGAAATGATAAAGCACACTTTTGGAGTGGAAGACTCCCTTCCTGGCATTTATTTATTTTTTGTTCATCTGTTTTTCGCCTCTCCTTGTCCTTCCGTCCCGTCACTCCTTCGTGCCAGGCAGTGTTAACCTCCCTATGCCCACTGGGCCATCCCCTTTGCCATCCGTTCTGTCCTCCCTTAGTCCACATCCTTGAGAGACCCAGGGTAACCCTTCCGGGGGCCCTCTCAAGGAGTGTTCAGGCGGGAAGATAGTTTCTGCTACTTGACTGAGCAGCAGGCGCTGGGAGGATCAAGGTGTGTTGAGAGATAGCTCGTGGCTTGAGGCAGGCAGCTGCCATCAAATCAGCCAGGTGGGCAATTTCCGCTTTCTGGTCCTCCCACCTCCTACATTTGTGCAGCCGCAGCAGTGTTCTGGGATGCAGGGAAGTTTGGCAGCGTGTGGTAGTCCATGTTGCCTAGAACACCTCCTCTAGCCACCACCAGGAATCATTAGTAGAGCGGCCCAGCACTGCCCACCCACCCAGGAGGGAAGCGTCCACAGGATGCTCCGACTCTCGGGCTCGGGGCGTGAATCCGGGTCGCCAGCATGCTCAGCGATCCCCCATCGCTCAGTGCCATGGAGCCGGCTCCTGGCATTTCTTTTTTTTCTATAAACAATTTTTTGAAATTTTCCTTGTTTTCTCCCAGACACGGGACAACGGCAATCATGGCAGTGCATGTGCGTGGAGGTAGGCTCTTTCCACCCATGGCAATTGCTACCACCCCCTCCACACTTCCCACAGGACCTCCACCCGATGGGGAGTGGAACTGGGGGGGGGGGACAACCTCTCTGGGAGAGGAGAGCTGCCTTTTGGCTGCTCAGTCCTGCTCCACCCCCTCGTGCCGGCTCTCCGATGACCTGCGGTCATTCCCGAACCCGAGTCGCCAGCGTGATGTGATACAAGACTTCCAGTGCCTCAGCCTTCTGCGCCACCAGGCTGGCATGGCTCCTGGCATTTCTAAGTGCCGCTTATGTTCCTGGAGGCTCTGGACAGTCATTTTTCAAAAAGTGCTGGAGCAGCTAAACTGGATGTGCACATACTTTAAAACTGAGGCCTCCGTACTCTCCCTGGAGGCTGGTACATTGAGTGCTAATCCACTTCATACCTCATGAGCACTGTGGAGTGTGATGTCCCAACAAATAAAGCCACACTGCTGACTACTGTAATGTGCTCTACCAGGGACTGCTGGCCAGTCAAGTGCACCACCTTCAGCTAGTGCAGAACATGGCGGCAAGGTTAGCCATTTTGTATACCAAAATATGAAGCTATTACTCCTGCACTCTGAACTGCACTGACTGCTGATTCGGTGGTGCCCTCATTTGAAGGTTTTGCTTTTGTTTATCATTACACTTGTATGCCCCCTTCAGTCCAGATTTCTAGCCCTGTCCCATCACTTTTCTGCTGCATCTCCAACCTCAACTGCCACAGTGCAGCTTCTGCCCTGTGGTGGTTCCTTGGTTGGGGGGGGGGGCACTCATTCAGCTCCCCCCCCCCCATGGCCTTCTAGTGTGGGAGGTGGAGTGGTCAGAAGGCAAGGCTGAAAGTGTTGGGCAACATCATGCAGCTTCCTGAGGTTTTTTGTTTATATTAATTCACTGTATCCCCCCCTTGCTCCTGATCAGCCCACATCGGTCCACAGTTCTGCCCAGCCCCATCACCTGTTATCTCTGGCACTTACCTTCCATTCACTTGTTCCCCAAGGAGAACTCCACATGGGAAAAGCTGCAGGGTGACAACCCCATCTCCCTCCCACTCTGAGCTGAGTTTCAGTCCAGGAACCAGAGCCTGATCAGCAGTGCAGGACCCGCAATGGGCAGCATTCCGTGTGGTTGGGTTTCTTCCACTTTTCTGTCCCAGACCCATGAACATCGTGGAGACATCTGACACACATGCCCACATAACAGGGTGTGCACCAGGACAACGACATTCCCCTCTCATGATTATTGGCTCCAGCTTGCACCACACTTTTGGTCACCCAGGGGGCAGTACTGCGGTGGAGACAGGAGCCCTCTCTCCTTGAGGAGGCAAGCGACCTCTGGGCTGCTCAGTCATCCTCCCTCGGCCAGCCCTCGGATGTCCTAGGCTCATTCCCGAAACCCGGTCACCAGCATATTGAGCAGTAATGCTACTGCTGTACCAATGGGATGGCCTCCCTGGGGTTCTTCTGTTTCACACTTCAGAACGCTGGCGACAAGTGCGTGCACACATACAATTAGATAGATGCACACAACACAAGCCGCCTCCTCAGTCTCAAGCTGCTCCGACTGCATTGCCACCTGCGGTCTCCCTGGCAGCAGTATAGAATTGGAGCCTGATGTCCGCCCTCCCCGAAGGAGGGAACTCTCTGGGACACCTAATCCTCCTAACCCTGGCCCCCAACATCTCAGACTCATTTCCAAATCTGGGTCACCAGTGTCACGAGCGGAGGATCTGTCACTGTGCCGAAGGCCCCCAACCCCGCTTTTGGTTTTTAAGGCCCTAAACAAACTAGGTCTTCCCTACACTGAAGAGCTACTGACCACCCACCAGAAGGTTGCAGTGGGTGGAAGATTCTTCAGTTCAGCCACCCTGGGACTTCTTAAAATTCCAGCATCAAGGAGGTGTGGCTTAGCATCGAGAGGGAACAGATGCTCCTTCTACTAGCTCCTGAGAGAGAGACTTTATTACAAGTGCTTAACATATATTTTTCAAGCTTCTTAGACAAGTTTGAGGGACACCATCATTTTCTCCACTATCTGAAACCTGAAAATGGGCAAACTGAGGAATGGTCCTCCAGCAAGAGAATTCTTTAAGCTGAAACAGGCTGCTACCAAAGACTCTAGGCCGCAAAGCCACGAGGCAGCTTCTAGCTCCTCTGATACGATGGTGGGAGAAGTGACCCTTTCCAAACCCGACTCTGGGGCAATTGATTTGAATGGTCCAGGACATGGCATCACTAGCTGACCCTAAGAGTATCTATCCTGGAAATGAGGGTTGTACAATTAATGGAGAGGTCTTCACTTAAAATACAAGATGTCTCAGTGGGGCTGGTAGAAGAGAATTCTCTCCCGAGACAAAGACTGAGGACTCCAGATTAGAGAGAGAAACCCGAGTGTAGTGGGTCTCTCTGAAACATCAAAGGGAAATGAGGCCACTGATTTCATGCCTCCTCGGGCTGAGTGAAAAAGCCTACCGCCTCACTCCGTGCCGAGCTCTGGCAGACCAGGCAGCGCCACATACCTTCATGATTATAAGCACAGGGTAGGAGACAGAGCTCTGAACTTGGCAAGGAGATAAAGATCCCTTAAATATGGTGAAACAGACATTTTTATCTTTCCAGACATCTACAGCATCTGCCTCATACATAAAGCTTTTGATCATGCTAGGCGTCCCCTTCAAGGTCTAGTAGTTCAAAATCTGCAACTTGCACCAGCTAAACTACAGAAGGTGTGGAATGGACGTACATCATCTTTGATAACCCAAGAGAAGCTCACAAACTGGTGGGCAAAACTGACATAGAACTTGCACTGCAGGAAGAGGAGGATTCAAATGGCAAACACTCTGATCTGCTATTCGAGCAGCTTGCTGATTGGCTTTGTGCTGGAGATTGGTGATATGTAAGTGGGGGTGCGGGTGGTGTTTACAGTTCCTCCCCAAGTTGAGTCTGGGACAGTTTTGAACTTTTATATGTGTTCTACTGGGACGGGTGGGTATGGTTAATGTTTGTATTGCAGTGCAGTTTTTAACAACCTTTCTTCCCCCACACTGATCTATGTACTTCAAAACAGCAGCAGCACATTATTTGGGACAGTAGAGATGGACATGTGTGTAGTTTAACTGTTATGGCGACATAACATTGACAGCTTTTCCTGCCGTAGCCTGCATACATTTGTTGAACTTTGGACCCTTCAGTTTGCCCCCAGATTGTTTTGTATTTTGGTGTGAGCATCACAGGGACAGGTCGCATGCTAACGCTTCTTGCTAGGCAAGGCAAGACCATCTTTATTTATATAGAATGTGTCAGCAGATGGGGACCACATGATCCATCTAGTCTGTCCATGATGCCTACCACCCCCTTTCTCAAAGTCTATTTAATACTATTCCCCTGTGCAGATCTCATGCTGTCTCAGATTCCCTCACCTTTTTGGCACCATCCTGAAGGCTCTGGCAGCTTTACATAAAACAAATTAGAAAATGCAAAACAGGCTACAACCTACATCAATATTTTAAAATGTGATCAAATAAGACAGACACCAAGCAGATCTAAGATCAACCAGATGGGGAAAGGTTATTCGAATAAAAAAGTCTTCAGAGAAGCTTTTAAAGCCTCCACCGAGCTGATCATGCGAATGTACCCAGAAAGTGAATTCCACTATACTGGAGCTGCCACTCCAAAAGCTCTGTCCCCAGAGAGTCTCAGCCGGGGGGGGGACGACGACAGTGAACAGGCCAGTATCGGTGGAGTGGAGGGAGTGAACTGGGTGGTAAGTGACAGCAGACAGCTCTTTCAAGTATCCAGTCCCAAACCATGTAGAGCCTTTTTAAGTTAGCAAACGGGTCATGTAGGTGATGCGCCACCGCTAAGGCAGCCAGTGCAGCGCCTGCAAGACCGACATGATGAGGTTACTCAGAGAGAGGCCCGATATCAACTGGGTTGGAGCATTCTGGACCAGCTGCAGGAGTCGCATCAAACCTCCAGATAACCTTAAGTAAAGAGAGCTGCGGTAGTACAACCTAGAGATCGGACCACAACCGACATCTGGTGTTCTAGTGTCAGTCTGCAGTCCAAAATGATCCCCAGGTCATTAACGGCATCAACAGCCACGACAGATTGGCCGCCCACTGAAGGAAGAACCAGATCTCCCACTGCTGCCGAGCCCCAGTGTCCCAGCTCGATCACCATGACCTCTGTCTTTACTGGGCTGAGACATAACCAATTTGAGGCCATCCAGTCGTTTATCTCAACGAGACATTGTCCCAACACTGAAGCCGCATGATCTGCACCAAGAGAACAAGACAAGTACAGCCAAGTATCTTCTGCATAGTGTGGTTGAGGCACAGGTCAGGAAGCATAGGAAAACCAGGAGCGGTTTCAAATTGCATTTTCTTTTTGTCAATAACAGCAAAATAAAAAAATAATTTGTTCAGTATAACTATTTACAAAGGCAGTAGAGAGAAAACAGTCGTCCTGAGCATTTCTCAGTCTTTCTCTCTTGCAAAACACTGCTGCTCTTTTTATAACCAGTCTTTGCAGGGAGCTCGTTAAGGAGACAGTGTTTTTCACAGAATGTTCTTGTCAGTTTCCAATGTTCTTGCACGTGCAGCAAAAAGAACATAATGATCCAGAACTGGCCTCTTGTTTACAACTCTTCAAAGGACTTAAAAACTGCATCTCAGGTTGACCCCTTGAGTTCCACATAGCTTTTTGCTATCATTTCAACAGTATAACAATACACAGTTTTAAACAAAGAGATCCCAGTATCAGTGACATTTTCACATAAAGATTCACATATATTTTTTTATAGCTGCAGATATACAAGGGGGAAGAAAAGACAGAAATAGCAAGGGAAGGCAGAGAGATAGCGAGAGGCGGATACTTGCGAAACAGTTAGAGTGATCAGTTCCTAGGTCTCACAAGAAAATGTGGTTGCGCAACCAGAGAAGAAACAGAATAGGAGAGGATAGAATAGACCCTTGCGTTTAAACTCTTTCTGTATAACAAATGGGACAGGGCCTTATTCAACCCTGTCACACGCAGCAGTGAAACTCAATACTATACCATCTGCCCCTTACGTTACTAATTCAGTCAGCCCTGGATATATGGTCCACTGGCTTTTTTCCCTTTCACCAACGAATACAGATTATACGAACTAATATCCTCTCCAGACTACTGTATTTGATCCAGAATATCCCTTTTTTCCTTTTAACATATTATTTTAAGTCCTGGAATAGATTAATATCCGGTTTCGTTTGAGGTAGGAGCCGTCCAAGAATAAGGTTATTGATCCTTAAACTATCCTTGGCCCAAGGGGGTTTCAACCTCCCAGACTTTAGTCTGTATGCCAAGTCAGCATTCCTCAGGATACTAGCGTTGTGGTTGGCAGAGTCCTATAAGTCTCCCTGGAAAACCACTGAGTTCCATTTAAACGACCTTTTTGATATTAAGAGGATTCTGTTCTCCTCAGATGAGAGATCAGTGTCATCTGGAGCCTTCACGACCATTCCAGCCCAAATTTATAGACTTTGGAGATGCATGAGAAAGTCTGCTCCAACCTGTACAATTTTACGAATGCTGTAAACTAATCTCCGAAGATGAGACCTTTGTCCCTATCTTTATGGACCAAGCCTTTTCCACTTGGAGAAGACTGGGACTTTCTCATGTTTTCCAATTTCTCTCCCCCAAGGGATTCTTCCTTTTGAAAAGTTACAATCCCAGTACAATCTCCGTAACTCAGACCTATTTCGTTACTTCCAGGTTTGTAACCATATATTACGAAACAGGATTATCCAGGTTAAAATGCCTTCCCAGATTCATGATTTACTAAAACTATTCATAGAAGCTACTCCGAGGGAATCTGGGAACACATATCATAGGAACTATCTATAAAGGATTGAGAAACGAACAATATGAGTCTACTGCCTCTATCCTACAAGAGTGGAACAGAGACTTATCTTTGGAAATATCCATGGAGACATGGTTGGGGTCGGCCTTGAGGGTCGTGAAGACCTCCTCCTCATCTCCTTTATGGTGGGAGTTTGCGTGGAAATGCCGCTCCTGCTACTTCCGAGCACCAGCGGTCCTTCTTAAAATTCCTCCCAGAAAAATATGGGGTTTGTTGGAGAGGTTGTGGTTGCCCTAGGGTTTCCCTGGGTCACATCTTTTGGCTCTGCCCTAGTTTGATGCCTTTTTGGCTCACCATTCAGATGGAACTTACTACTTTGCTTGGTCAGTCAGCTGAACTAACAGCTGAACAGACCCTACTGGGGGATCTTTCCAGACCACACTCCTCCATGGGTTAATACCCTTCTGCCAGTATGTTTATCTGCAAATAAATCTATAACCCGACAATGGATGTCGGCACAGATACCAACAGCTGAGGAATGGAGCTCTATTATGTTTGACTTATATCAGCTAGAAAGTCTTAATGCAAAAATACAAAATAAAAGTCCATCTCACATGTCAAAATGGCAGAAGTGGGTACACTCTATCATTCATCAGTGGATCCTACCTTTTGCCCTTAATTTATCTAATTGGTTGGGGGATAACTGATTATACACTTAAACAGATGGGAGGGTTGGGGGGAGAGAGAGTTACTCAGAGCAGCATTTAATATTTAAAAGAATTTAAACTAGCATTTTATATTTAAGGGCCCTAAATGTTAAGGTAAGTATTAGTCAAACTAAAATATTAAGAGATAGACTTACTCCATCTCAAAACAAGAGGGACCTCATGGAGATGGACTTTCTTTAGCAATGGTATCTGCTTAATTACGATTAGATCCTTAGGACAAATGATTTTACTGACTACTTAATGCTGCTGTCTATTAACTTTTCAACCTCAACATATTGTATAGTGTCTTGACGTGTGTAAAAACTACTATAAGAAATAAAAAAAAAAAAAAAAAAAACCACTGTACCATCTAACAATCTCTCCCAAAGGCAACATGTACATAGAGAACAACAAAGGGGCGAGAATCGAGCCTTCAGGGACTCCACAGGAGAGCACAAAGGCCCCAGAGGTAAAATTACCTAGGGCAACCTGCACATTCTCCCAGTTATGTAGGACTTGAACCAGTGTAAATCTATGCCAGGGAGACCCACATAGTCCCTCAGGCAATACAAAACACCCCATAGTCAACTGTGTCAAATGCCAACAAGAAATCCAAGAGGACCAAGACAGAACAAAGTCCTCTGTCCCTCACTAGGAAATCATGTGTCACCCTGATGGGCACAGTCTCAGTACTATGAAGGGGCCAAAAGCCCGACTAGAGAAGTTCACCGATGGAAAGAATCTCCAGGTGGTCAACAAGTTTCTCCACCAACTTCTCAATAACCTTGTCTGAAAAGGGAAGGGTAGAGACAGATCTGTAATTCACCAGAACATCGGGGTCCAAGGAAGACTTTTTTTTTTTTTTTTTTTTTTTATGAAGGGGCCAAACCACAGCCTTTTTCAAAGCAGAAGGAAAAACACCCTCCCTCAAAGAACTGCTGAAGATCTCAGCGAATGCTGGACCCAGGAACTCCTCAAATCTGAAAAGCAACCATACTGATCCTAGGTCCAACATACAGCTGGTGGGGCACCAACCAGAGACTATCCCGAGCACCTTGTCTTCAGAAACAAGCCAAAACGTGCCCAGGCACGCACATCACTGAAGGAGTGACCACTACCAGCCCCTGACAGACCACTCAAAGAAATACCTGATCTAAATGCCCAGGGAGTCCTCCTACCAAACCTTGCACATGGCCTTATAGCATGTTAGTAGACCAACAAAGGACTAATGAACACATGGAACATCTGTTACAATAATATCTGTTGATCTGCCATATCAGCACCCAAGTTAACATACCACTGCTCACTTTACTTCAAAATTGGATGGCTCTTCCCCTCATCTTTCCGGAGATTCACTACTGTCTGCCTCATCTTTAAGATCCTCAACTCCAGTGTATCCGCTACCTTGGCCAGTTATGTTCAAACTGGCTACTTCTGCTTACTCCCTAAGATCAAACAACATGTCTTCTGTGTCTGTTCCCAAATGCGCTTCATAAATGGGGGAAAATGCCTTCTCAGTGTTCGCTCCCAAACTTTGGAACTCTCTCCCGTCTGAGCTAAGGCGCTCTCCATCGCACATGGTCTTCAAGAAGGAACTCAGTAAGATCCTAATGTGCAATGATAAATGCTCATCTGGCTGAGTCTGCCCTGCCCTTACGAAACTCCCTCCACTCCCTCCTAACTCCACTTGATAAAATGCCTACTATGAACTTCAATGCAACTGTTGTCTAAATGCTCTGGGACAGGTTGCATCCTTCCAGTTTATCATTACTGTCTTGCTGTATTCCTCCGGGCTATATCTGATGCATCTTGTTTGAATCCAAACCAGCGCTAAGATGATTTGTTTCGATAATGCATCACTATAGCACTGCTGTACCTCGGTTATATGCTCCGTCTCGTAATGTATTGTTATGTCATGTATTTCAAACTTATGTCATGTATTTCAAATTCAGCCTCATATGCTCTGCTCTATATATGTACTGAATGCTGTCAGCCTGTCTGTAACCTTCCCGGGCCGTGCCCTAAAATAGGCAATTCTATTGTCTTGTGCACCTACCCGGTAAAGAAAAACAAATAAATAAATAATAGTGGACACCTTGTCAAAGAAAAAAACGTCCAAACTCCTCGCACTTCTCTACTGACAAAGCTCTGACTGACAGAAGTCAGGAAGGAATCAGCAGCCTATCAACAGTATGAAACAGCCGAGCGGGATGATTTTTTCCTGCAGCAAATCGACCTTGACTGAAATTCTGTCTTTCAGGTTGACTGCCCGTTGATACTCAGACTAACAAATCCTCAACATCAACCTGTATTCTACAGACCGAGAATGTCTCCAAGAATGCTCCAACTTCCATCTCTTAGTCTTCAACTGACGTAGCTTATCAAGGTACCATGCTGAGCTATGACACGACTTCAAGGGACAAACACTGTATAGTACAATAGAGTCTAAGGCAGTCATGAGAACTATATTAAAGTGCTCCATGGCCCTCTCAGAATCATATGGACAAGCAAGCAGCACACCCGAGACATCCAGTACCTCCTAAAGCTTGTGAGGGCCCAAATTATATTTTGGATGGTACCAGATGATCTCCACAGAGGCAGTAACCAAACAAGGGGACCCCTCAGTGGAACAACACTGCATGTTGATCTGACCAAAAGACCGGATCAACCTTGACTGCATGAATGTCAAATTCCAATGAGAAGATCAGGTCCAAAATGTGCCCATGCTAATGAGTTCCAGAGGCAACAGTCTGTGTTAGTCCCGGCGATGACATCAACTGGAGGAGTTTCTGTCCAAAATGTGAGTATTCATCGTTGACTTGGGCAATGAAATCCCCCAGCACAGACAGTCTGGGGGCGTCCAACACCTGTCCGGCCATGAAGTCCACAGACTCCTGCAAGAAATCACTCCCACTGCCTGGAGGTCGGTATAGGAGAATGATCCTGCTACTAACACCTGGACCACATCTAGCCACCACATGTTCAAAGGACCTGAAAGTTCCCATGGGGAGTGCAGCAAGTCCCAGGGTGGATTTAAAACAAATGGCCACCCCACCCCTTTTGCGATTCCTCCTCAGGCAATGCACACACACAAAAAAAAAAAAAACAGGCAGTACAGATGCCTCCAAAACAAGTCCGGAGTCACTGCCCAACCAGGTCTCCATGATACAAACAAGGTCAACTGAAGAATCAGTGGTAAAACCCTCCATCACCTCCGTCTTATTCCTCAGTGACCTTGCGTTTTAAAGAATGGCCCAAAGGGGAGGAGTAGTGCTGGCTGAACAGACAACTACTACTTGCTCCGTGAAATAAGGCAGGGCTCTGGGGAGGAGAATCAGGCAAGGCGAGCCCTGGACCCAATTCCAAATCCTCCCCGAGCGTCTCCTGGTTCTCACCACTCCAATCCTGCCCCACCCCCAGCCTATCGTAGCTAGGACCTCCACTGCAGTTTTTGTCCCTCTTTCATAGAATCCCCCGTTCCCCTACAGTGGCTGAGAACCACTGTAGAGAGGACTAACGGAGTTCCTAGGATGTATGCCTTTGTTTAATGACTTTACAATCCAAAATGTTGCACCTCTCCATATCTGTAACGTTTGGGAGGAGGGTCCTATACTTGTTTATAAGTGACATCAAATATGTTTAGATAAGTACAATGTTATCCATCTGTGTATAATCATATGCGAGTATGTTTTGCTTGCAAAATGATAACTAAATAAAATAAATAAGGAAATGGAAAATTGTTTAACCAGGAGAGACACACTAAGCCAGAGCTTGTTTCCAGGTGCGAACTGGGAGCACAAGGAAGTTAAGTGACTTGCTCTGGGTCACACAGTATGCAAATGGGGGCTGTGTGATTCAAACCCAGGTCTCCAAGTTTGCAGCTCGGAGCCCTAAACCACTGCACTATACTGCCTCCTAAGTAACACTGCTTTTATGAACTTGTCTCTGCCACTCTGTTATAATTTTGTTTCTCCGTTTTCCCTTGGCTGCACCTGGAAATGAGCTTCAGCTTAGTGTGCCTAAATAAATAAATTTATGTTCAGCGCCTTGAGCCCTAAAAAAGGTGTTAAACCTACGCACACACTGTCTTTCTGTCTAGAGAAATTAAGTTAATAGTAACAGCCCTACACATCTGCTTCCAGGCAGAGTACTGATCTACATATCACATGTAATAAGGTGAGACAGAAAATCTTCTAAATGGCAAAAGGAAAGTAAAATGTAACATCCGGCTACTTAGCGGCTACCCCAATGGAGAATGGGGTTTACAGTTAAGCTCTGGAATCCTGCATTAAGACTAGATTGGTTACAGAGGGAAGGTGCTCTGCTCCCAGGAAGCAACACTGGCATCGTCCCACCCCCAGAGGAAGGATGCAACCATAGTTGGGGTGAGGAATGAGGCTCCAGTGGAGAACAAAAGAAAATAAAAAGAATCTGTTTTATTTAAAGGGACAGCAGGTGACAGCAGTTTCTCATATTCTGACAGTCCATGATAAGTTCCTCAGAGCTAACTTGTAGGCATCAGTTATACAGAGATATTCAGGTCTCAGCCAACCACTGCATTAAAGCATGGCAGCAGCCATTTCATGGAACCTTGTGACAGAAAGTGGTGTCAGTTGGAGAAGCAATATGTTGTTAAGCAAAGCTTTCCAAACCACGACCAGGGAACATTTTATTCAAAAATGTTTAGCAATACTATGATAAAGAAAACATAGCTGGAGTAACAGTAGGAACATTATATTCTGCATTTTGCATATAAACTTGTGTGGAGCAACTGTACAACCACTTCTGAGAGAAATTAGATGTGTAGCAAGTGACTGCTATATGTCAACAATTTTGTATAGCAGCTGAAGAAAATGGTACCTTTCTTTTTTTTTTGCCAAGTGATACCTGGTAAAATGTTCCCTGACAGTGACATCATTTTCTAGCGCAGTCTCATGAAATGGCTGCTCCCTTGAAACAATACAGGGAAGACTAAGACAGGGATATCTCCAGACTGCTGACACCTACAGGTTAGCCCAGTACCTCTTAACAGATTTTCACAGGCTTTCAAATGCTGAGGAGCCCTGAACCCCCATGCTCTGCTACAAATAATCTATTTGTGCTAATTATAGCACTACTTGCTCTTGCCGGAAAATGGCCACATTTGGGCAGTAGGAGCACAGAAGTAAAATGATACTTCTACATTCGCACGAAAACACTGCGTGAGAAGGACTAGTAATCTGCTGCACATGAACTGGTGCAGGGGATTCAGAAGGGGGAGGGGCATGATCAGCATGGTTTCTGCCATCATCAGTGAGGTTACTGTGAATAACCCGCATGGGAGATGCAGTGTGCAAGATTACAGAAACACAGTGAATGAGAGCATACCCTTTCTGGAGATTTCAGAAAACACAGTAGGTCACAGAGCTTCCAAACCACTTGCCACAGCGTTGTGAGCTTCTACACAGGAGCCAAGACTGGGACAGCTATATCACCCCTTACCAGATGTGGCCTCACAACCACAGTACAAGTTATTTCTAACTTGAAAAATACTACAGGACCTAGGTAGAAGGGTGGGAAGACAGCACTATTTAAAATGCTGAAGGAGATTAACAGAGTGGACCGGGGGTGGGGGGGGGGGGGGCACACAAACAAAGGCTGCAAGGTGGTGAGACCTGAAGAAATATTTCTTCTTTTAAGCATGGACACTGAGAGGGAGCCAAGGAGAGAGTGAGAGAGAGAGAGAGAAAGAGAGAGAGCCCATGCGTGAAGGGGAGAAAGAGGGAATAAGTGAGAGAAGGTGGTATGAGAGAGACTAAAGTGAAAGGGAGAAAAGAAGTGAGGAGGGAGAGTGGAGTGAGAGTGAGGGAAGAAGAGCGAGGTAGAGAGAGACACACACACACACACACACACACACACAGAGGAAGGGAGGGAGGAGAGCTAGTCATTCTCTAGCACCCCCTTCAGTGAGTAAAAAGCAAGGATTGGTGCGTGTGTATTAGGGGCTCAGGGAGGAGACCAACAGCCAAAGCCAGACATGACAAGTGCTGTGGTGAGGGGGCACATCCAGTGATTAACAAGGTATCTGACAGAAACATAGAAGCTGATGGCAGATAAGGACCGCAAAGCCCATCCAGTCTGCCCATTTTTTCTACCTTATGAATGTGCCATAGGCCTTTACTCTGTCAATGGCCTATCTATTAATACTCATCTGTATTGCTCCCTCATGCCCATCCCATACCTGTTTCGAGCCCTGCACTGTATTCATATCCACCACTTTCTGAGGTAGGCTGTTCCATGCATCCACCACCCTTTCTATGAAAAAGAACTTCCTCACATTACCCCTTAATTAGCCTCCCTCTAATCTCATGCTGTGTCGTCTTGTCCTGCTATTTTTCTTATATTGAAACATGTTGACTCTTTCACCTTGTTAATGCCCATAAGATGTTTGAATGTTTCGATCATATCACCTCTCTCCCTCCTTTGCTCTAGGGTATACATATTGAGCTCCACTAATCTGTTCTCATGTGTTTTCTGATGCAGTTTCTGCACCATTTTGATTGCCCTTCTCTGGACTGACTCCGTTTTGTTAATATCCTTCTGCAGGTGCAGTCTCCAGTACTGAACACAGTACTCCAGATGGGGCCTAACCAGTGTGTTGTAAAGAGGGATCATTACCTCCCTCTTACGATTTGTGAAACCCCTATTAATACACCCCAACATCCCTCTAGCCTTACCTACTGCTTTAGTGGTCTGCTTGGATGGTTTCAGGTCATCTGTGATGACGATGCCCAAGTCTCTTTCTTCCCTTGTGATTGTCAGCAACTCCCCTCCCAACCTATAGGTGGCTTCAGGGTTTCTCTTCCCTATGTGCATGATCTTGCACTTCTTTGCGTTAAACCCAAGTTGCCACTTTTCAGACCATTTTGCCAGTTTATCCAGATCTCTTCTCATTCTGCCCACTCCATGTGGATCATCTACTCTGTTGCAGATCTTGATGTCATCTGCAAACAGACAAACCCTACCCTCCAGTCCATCTGCAATGTTACTGATGAAGATAATGAAGAGGACTGGCCCCAGGACTGATCCCTGAGGTACCCCACGTGACCTGCATCTCTTCTGACTGTATACCGTTTACAACCACTCTTTGTTTTCTGCCCGCCAACCAGTTTGCCACCCAGTTGACCAACTTCTGACTCACCCCGAGCCTACCTAGCTTATTAATCAATCTTCTATGTGGAACAGTATTGAAAGCTTTGCTGACGTCAAGGTAGGTGACATCAACTGCACCCCCTTGGTCCACCACTCTGGTTACCCAGCCAAAGAAATTTATGAGATTAGTTTGACAGGACCTTCCTGTTGTAAACCCATGCTGTCTTGGAGCCTATGCTCCTATGGATTCCAGGTATTGCACTATCCTTTCCTTAAGGAGTGCCTCCATAATCTTATCCACTACTGAGGTAAGACTGACTGGTCTTTAGTTCCCTGCCTCCTCCCTGCCACCACTCTTGAGCAGCAGGATCACATGAGCCCTTCTCCAGTTTTCCAGGACCTCTCCTGTGCTCAGAGACTCACTAAACAATTCTGGTAATGGCTCTGCTAATTCCACCCTTAGCTCCCTTAGTACCCTGGGATGTATGCCATCCGGTCCCATTGCCTTGTCCACCCTGAGCTCAGTGAGCTCTTGTAGGACCTTTTCTTTTGTGAAGGGACTAGTGCACATCTCCCTCCCCTGTGTCCATGGTGCAGAGCTGTGGGCTCTGCCCTACTTTCTCCTCAGTAAATACTGAGCAGAAGTATCTGTTTGGGATAGATGCTTTTCCTTGGTCCTCCTCCACACACTCCCTCTTATCCCCTTTGATCTTAGCCATGCCCCCTCTAGACTTTCTCCTTTCACTAATGTATCTATAGAAAGTCTTGTCCCCTTCCTTTACTGTTCATGCTAGTGTTTCCTCGGTTTGGGCCTTTGCCTGCCTTATTGCCTTCACTGCTTCCCTAAGGGAAGTTTGGTATGCCTCCCTGTCTTCGTCCCGCTGCATTCCCTTATATTTCCTGAAGGCCAGCCTTTTGGCTCTGACCTTTTCTGCTACTGTTTTTGAGAACCGAAGTGGTTTCCTCCTTCTTTTGCTCTTGCCTTTCTCTCCAACACAATGGCATGCTGCTTCAAGTATTGCATCCTTAATGCTTGCCCACTTTGCCTGTACCCCCTCAACTGTATTTCTTCTTGCTAGGGCTAGCTTAACTCTGTTGGCCATCTTATCAAAGTCAGCTCCTCTGAAGTCCCATATTTTTGCCTTGGAATGGAATGATTTATTTCTAGTGGTCAAACTGAACCATACCATGAGATGGTCACTGGCCCCCAGGTGACCTACCTGGAGAGCTGCGATTCTTTCCCCATTAGTCAGTACTAGATCTTGAACAGCCCTGTCTCTTGTGAGTTGTTGTACCAGTTGTTGAGGCCCTCCCCCTGCAGGGAATCCACCATGTGTCTCGTTCTGGTGGATGTTCCTGCTGGTATTGACTAATCTATATCTGGCATGTTGAAGTCTCCCATTATCAGAACCTCCCCTTTAGCGGTCATGTTTTGTATATCTTCTAACAGTAATGTGTCTACATCCTCCCCCTGGTCTGGAGGCCCATAGACAACCCCAGTTCGTATGGCTGTCCCATTTCCTGTTTCCTGGGTGACCCACAGTTCTTCTGGCTCCTTATGTGTATTCTGAATTTCTGTAGCTTTGATATTTTCATTGACATAAAAGGCCACTCCACCCCTTTTTTGCACCTCAGTCTCTTCTGAACAGTACACGGCCGGGTACTGTAGTCTCCCAAGTGTGGTTACTGGTGAACCATGTCTCGCTAATGGCTGCTATGACCAGTTTAGCCTCTGTCATTGTTGCCTGCAGGTCTGGGATCTTGTTTCCCAAACTGAGGGCATTTGTGTACATGAGTTTCCATTGGCCAGATTTCGGTGTGTTAGTTGTTGGGCGAGGTCCAGTGTTTCCCCTGCGTGTCGTATGGGGAGCCGGATCTTTTACCTTACCTGGTGATGCAAATAAACTATAAACATGCTGAACTCCTGTTTGATCACTAGCTGAGGGGTGCTCTTCCCGTTCGATGTATCGGGTGCTGTACTCCTCTTCCCATTTGCTAGTTTAAATATTCTGCAAAGACGTCAAACTTCTGCCCCAAAGCACTGACTCCCTCCTTAGTCAGATGCAGTCCATCGAATTTAAATAACTTTCGCTCCCAAAACTGTTGCCAGTTACCTACAAATTTGTGTCCTTTTTCCTGACACCAGCCCTTGAGCCACATGTTTAGCTCCCCTATCTCCCCTTCTTTGACCTTTCCTCCATCTGCCTCCTCTCCCAGACCTGCAGGATCTCAGAGAAGGAGATGCCAGACGAAATGGATGACAGTTTGTCTCCCAACCTGGTCAGGTGTTCCTTGGTCTCCACAACCGACTGGCTGGCGAGATAGTTATTCCCTATGTGTACCAGGACGTCGATGTTTTCTCCTGCTTCCTGCACAATTCTAGCAATGTGGTCAGTGTCTCTACACGCTGATGTACCTGGGAGACATTTGACCATTACCCCCAGCTGGAGGTAGGTATCAACTCCCCAAATCATGGCGTCTCCTATGATCAGAAATGTTTTGGATTTCCTTTTTGCTTTTTTTGTTTTGGTCCCTGCTGTGGGCGAGTTTTGTTGCGCTAGCTCCTGTGCTGCAGTGTCTTGCTCTGCAGTGTCCTCTGCCCCTTTGTTTAAAAACCAAAACAGCCAGGGTCAGATGTTATTTTTGTCTGTCTAGAACAAACATAAAAAACTTAATTTCCCTGATATCCTGCAACAGAAACATGTACCCCTCTCATGAACTGTAACCCCTACAGCAAATACGTCCAACTGGTCATTGTAAATTAACATCATTACTGCCACTGTTCTAATGGAAGTAATAAATTTGTTATTTCTAGCATTAATACTTGTATGGATGAGCGTGCTTTTACAGTTAGTGCAGCAAAAAATGTGAATAGTTTACTTAGGTTTTTACAGGAGGGGCTTGGGCATGAAGCTTTTAAATTGCACTTGAAGAGAAAGTATTTTAGTCAATTAAAGTGTGATTGTTTTTCATGACACTGATGCTGTCATGTAAATGTTGTTAGTATTCTATGCATTGTTATTTATAAGTCTGTATTGCACTGTATTTTGCTGTATTATTTGTATTGTACTATATTCTGTTGTATTATTTGTATTGCTTCTTTTTCTTTGTAAACATCTTGGCTTTTGTTATATGGCCCCAGGTTGTGTATGAATAAGGACCTAGGCTCACTGCACTTACCTGGCTAAGAAAAGTTAAATAAATAAATAAATGATTTCTTAACAGGAAACCCCAACAGTAACAAAAAAAAAAATCTGATTCCAAAACTTTAAAGGGAAACAATGGAAAAGACAAAGCTTTCCTCAGACACTGCAGAAACTCTCAATTAGTGCTTTCAGACAGTAACAACTTTATTTAATTTTTAGAACAGCTACCAACATCTCCCACTTCCTGTTGCTGGCAGCAGCCATTTCATGAGCAGCAGTGAGCTTCCTGAGCTCACTGTATGCTAATATGCCTATTGGACCTCAGCTACTGGTTGGCAGGACATATTAGCATAACGTGAGCTCAGGCAGCACTCTGCTACTCATGAAATAGTGGCTGCCAGCAATAGAAAGTGAAAGTTGAAGGCCACTGTTTAAATCACTAAAAAATCAATTAGAGTTATTTGTTAAAAAAATGTTACCGTCTGAAAGCACTAATCAGGCATTTTTGTAGTGCCTGGGTAAAGCTGTGCTTTTTCCACTGTTTCCCTTTAAACAGTGATGGCATAGCCGGTTTCTGGGCCTCTGCTCCACGGGACTGGAAAACTAGGAACCATGTAGTCAGTGGCAGAGCGGGGGCGGTCGCCCCTTCTGGCTGTTCCAGTGTGAGTAGTGGCGCCCTGCCACCATCTCTATTCACTGTTTAGTGCCCACTGTGGAGCCTGTCATTGACTGAATGGCCCCCCTTGGCTCCCAAATGATCCCAAACCTGGCTCCGCCACTGCATGTAGTGTACAAGAGACAGCTACGCAGTTACACAGCCCCATCCGCTTTCCCACAGACATGTGTGCATGTCTCCTATGTCCTCAGATGCAGCCTGCAAGCTGCCCTGCACATTACAGAAAATACAGCGAAACCCACCAGGATGAAACACAACACTGCAGCAGAGTTACTGCAGGAAACAAGGCAATTAACGGCAGTTAATCCCTTCTGTCATGCAGGAAACTGTGACATTGGGTTCATCCTGGTGGGCTCCACTGTACTTGTGTGGAGCTACTAACAGCATTAAGAAGTGGCCAAAAAAATCTTAGGCCCAGACCAAACAACCTTCTAGACTGCAGTCTCACTCTCTTTCAAAACTTAGCTCTACCTCTGAGGCTTCAGTCAGACTAGTAAACGCAAATGTGCACTCACCTTCTTTGCAGACAGCGCTAGCTTCTTGGCAGGAGGTGGTGACATGGTGCTTGTGGACACAGCTGTGATGTTTGAAAGGACCTGGTGTTTTAATTTAACTGTTTTCAGTTCATCTGTGCCAGAAAAACATTCCTCATTTTCATTCACTGAAAGCGGAGGTTCTGGCTCGGACTCCGTGGAGGAGTCACTGGACCCCCTGAAGGTCTGAAGGCCCCTGTCGACACTGTCCTTCCTGGCACTATGGGGACTGCCATGTTCTTTCCTTGGAGGTCGAGTGTCTTCTTCAGGGCTCCGTCTCTGCTCCTGTCCACTTACAGTAGATCCCGGCAGGGTCTTTGATGAGGTAGATACAGCAAAGTCCTTACCCTCCAAAGAAGACTGTTTCCCAGTCTCTAGTTTAGCACTGACAGAACCATTAATGGCAAAACCCTGAGCAGCTTTTGACTGTGGCGGAGGCAGTGGCTTTTTCACCTTCATGGCAGGCTGGTCAATGGGGCTTGACGAGGGAAGTGGTTTGGCAAGGAGCTTCGGGGACGCCATGGATTGCCTAGGTGGTTGGTTACCATTTGTAATTAGCTTGGGAGACTGAGGGGTACCTGTCCTAGCAACAGGAACGCCAATTCCATCACCGACCTGCAGCTTTTTCAGCTGCGGAGATTCCAGCTTCTGAAAGCAAAGATTGGTGGGAGGGGGAGAGAAAGAAGAGATGACGATGTTAGCATATAAGTGAACCAAAATACAGATAGAAATGTCACAATAAACACCAGGTTATGACTGCTGTGATATTTGTGTACATTTATAACACAAAAGATCACAACAGTTTGTAGCATTTCTAATTTTAGAGAAAAAAAACCAAAAACACAACAACAACAAAAAAAAGTACAAATCTGATTGGGGGAAGGGGGAAGTTAGGAGTCTGTCATGTAAGGAGAGGGATCCATTACCAGAGCAATGCAGGTGAGAAAATCAAGATGGTTTATCACTGTGCTGTATACCATCCTGCACAATACTGTTTTTTTTCCCCTCTAAATAATGATAGATATTGCTACTGGGAAATACTGTGATATATCATCATACTGGGAGTCATCGTGTCATCCCTAACAGTAGTACCCACCACACTTCCCTTGCAAACCCTACTACCCTGCTGACCCCCTGCTTCAACCAAGTGGCAGCCCCAACATCTTTTTATCATACCTGGACCCATTTCTCTACACGGCCTTCCGCTCCACTAATGTCTTTACCTTACTCCAACACTTTACTGTGCATCCTTAAATTTCAGCTCTCCACCTTCAGTTATTCACCTCATTCCCCTAAACCATCTAACAAACCTTGGTTCAAGAGTACCAAGCTGCATGTCATCATTATCTATCTCTTACTCCTCTCGGCAGGAAACATAAATCCCAACCCAGGTCCAATACTCAGTAAAGCCCTTACTCCATTCACTCCCCCCCCCAGCCTGTGCTTCAACCCCAGTTTCACTCCCCTGTGGCCTAAAAATCCTCCACCTTAACATTCATAGTCTGCTCCCTAAACTTGACCTGCTACTCCCACTTGTAGGATCCCTCAATCCAGACATCCTCATTGTGTCAGAGACCTGGCTAACAAACAAAATCCCTGATGCTTTTCGCAATTCCTGGATATGCCGTTACCCGCCAGGACTGCTCTGGTAAGGGTGGGGGCATAGCTATATACTCATCCTCCTCTCTCCAAACCACTGCTGTTCTATCAACCACCGACCCAAATGCCTATGAAGCCCTCATTGTTAGATTACCTCTACCCTTTTCTGTACCAATGTTTATCACAGGAACCTATTGCCGTCCTGGTCTACACCACTCTGTAGCCACTGATCTGATCACCATTATTGAGTCCCTTACCTCTTCAGGTGAGCTCTACCTGTTACGGGATTTAAACCTGAACTGGTTGTCACCTGCCCTAGATAAGACTCATACTGAAAGAGCTGCTCTTAGCCTTTCCCAATTAATCACAGAACCTACTCGCCTAAACCAGAAATCCTATAACCACACTCTCATGGACTGGGCCCTTACCTCTCATCCTCACAGGGTAATCCAGTCGGGCCTACTGTCAGATGCTTTTAACGATCATCACATGATCTACATAGTTAGGAAAATACACAGACCTAAGGCACCTCACAAACTATTAACAATCCGCTCTTACAAAACATTAGACCTTGCCCCTCTACATCATGACTTAACTCCCGTTGACTGGGTCCCTATATCCTCAGCCAAAACTATCAGTCACGCCCTGGCTTATTTCAAAGACAACTTCATCAATATCTGGAACAAACATGCTCCCCTGAAGCAAGTTAAGAGTGCATGGTAGTCACCTTCCCTGGGTCACACCTGAACTCCTGGCCTGTCAGAAAGTGTGTGATAAAGCATGGAAAACCCACAAATCCTCCAAACTCCCCTGTGACTATGCTATCTACTGGACTCTCTGAAATGCCTGTACCAAAGCCATCCACCTGGCCAAAGCGGAATATCTCCGGTCCACCTTTAATATTAATAAACAATCCATCAAAGTTTTGGAAAGTAGTTCACTCACTTTTCTCTCCCCAAACCAAACCCTTATCTCCGCTGCTCAAAATAAACAACCAACTCATTGATGACCATCCTACAGTAGCGGCAGAATTAAATTCCTACTTTACTTCCTGTGCCTCCACCCTGTTACCCTCCCTCGCACCCCACCCTACTACCTCTTTGCTCACTCCCAATTCCTCCCAAAACCACCAGTTAGCAGAGAGTTTTGTCTTTTCACCCATCTCTCCCAACAACGCCTTAAAGGCACTACTCTCTATCAACCCAGCTAAGGACAGCTCCCCTGATGGCAGTGACCCTAAGCTGCTGTGCCTCTCTGCTCCTGCTATTTCCCTCCCTCTTGCTGATCTCATCCTGTCATTCCACACTGCGACTATCCCTGAAGCCTGGAAACATGTTACAGTTCTCCCCCTACCAAAGGGAGGTGATTGCACCTCTTGGGAATTACCGCCCCATTTCGCTTCTACCCACCCTGGCTAAAGTTCAGGACACCTTGTTCTTCCCTAACTCTCCTCCTTTGTTGATGACTTCTCCTTCTTCACTCCTTTCCAATCTGGTTTTCGGAAGAATCACTCCACAACCACTTCCCTACTTAGACACTCTGACTCTATCCATTCAACCATGGATAGAGGTCACATCACTTATGCTATCTTTGTAGACGCTGCCAAGGCTTTCAACACAGTCTTCCATTTCCTTCCTCCTCAAAACTCTCATCAGCTGGCTTGTCTCGGTCTGCCTGCAACTGGTTCAGAGCCTACCTGGTAGGTAGAACTCAAACTGTTAAAATAGCTGATTCTACGTCCCCCTCCACTACCCATCTCTAATGGTGTGTCTCAAGGCTCCGTACTTGGCCCTCTCTTATTCTCAATTTTTCTAAACGACCTACCATCAGTATGCTCCTCATCCTCAATCCATATGTATGCTGACAACACGGTCTTGTTCACCTCTGGCCAATCTGCCTCTGATATGACTTCCAGACTGCAGCTTGACTTCAATAATGTTCAACGCTTGCTAAGCTTACATCAACTCTTCCTCAACACCAAGAAAACAGTCTCCATAACCTTTGGCACTATGCAGAGACTCTCTAGACTGCCCTTCCTTCCCTCCTTCCACACCCTTGACGGGACGACACTAGAGGACACCACCTCTTTTAAATACCTGGGTGTCTGGCCTGACAAACACCTTAACTTTTATGTACATATTGACGCCGTCTTGAAAAAGCTGCGCCCCAAGCTCGGCGCCCTTTACAGGAACCGTAGTTCCTTACTACTACCGGGTAGGCGTGATCTTGTTCAGAAAGTGATACTCCCTATTTTAACTATAATAATAATAATCTTTATTTTTAATGCGCCTTTCAAAAATCAAGGCACAGAACAAGTTATAAAATCACATCAAAATGACACATCATAATAAAACCAGTAAAATAAATAATATCAAACATCATCATAAAATATTAAGATCAGACCAGGTCAGCATCATCCCCAAATGCCCTAATCCATAAAAAGGATTTTAATGCTTGTTTAAACCCCCACAGTAATGCACTCTCTGATCCAGCGGGGTAGAGAATTCAGAGGAGTCGGTTGCCACGAATGTAAAGCCACGGGCTTTTGAATATTTTAAAACTACCCTCAGATCTCGGGCAACCCCTTGGCTTAGCGGAGCAGTCGCTCCGGGATGTAAGGAACCAGAAGCTCTTTCAGGTATTCAGGGCCCAAACTGCAGGGCTTTGTAGAAGCCAGTAGTCGACTTTAAAGGAGATCGCCACTGAACCGGCAGCCAGTGCAGTTCCTACAGCACTGGTGTAATATGGGAGGAACGAGGCATCCCAGTTAACAACTGGGCTGCGGAGTTCTGCACCAGCTGCAAGCGGCGGATATCAACCCCAGGAAGCCCAAAGTAAAGGGAATTGCAGTAGTCCAAGCGTGAGGTCACAAAGGCGTGGATCAATGTAGGTAGGTCCCCGGACGGAACAAGGTGCTTGATCCTAGTGATATTCCTAAGATGGTAAAAGGGTAACTTAACGACGGCCGACACTTGTGCATGTAGTGTCAGCCGATCATCAAGAATTACCCCTAGGTCGCACACCTGTTCAGAGATAGGGAGCTCAATATCCCCCAGGAATAAGCCTGAGGGATGGTTTGTCCCCCAACCCACTATCCGGCGACCAGGATCCACGACCATCACCTCCGTCCTTCCAGAATTCAGCTTCAGCCAGCTGGACCTCACCCAACCTTGGATTTCACCGAGGCAGTTATTAAACACCGAGAGTGCTCCATTCTGGTCAGGTGCAAAAGATAGGTAGAGCTGGGTATCATCGGCATAACAATGAAACTCCAGCCCATACCGTCTTACAATGTCTCCGAGGGGAAGCATGTACACCGTAAACAGCATGGGGGACAGAACTGAGCCCTGGGGCACCCCACAAGACAGACAGGTAGGGTCGGAGTAAAACACCCCCAATACCACCCTCTGAGTTCTACCGGTGAGGAAAGAAGTAAACCATCTGTGGACCAAACCTGAAAGCCCAGAGATGATTCTCAGGTGCTCAAGCAGTACCCCATGGTCTACAGTGTCAAATGCTGATGACAGATCCAATAGGACCAAAATGGACCATTTTTCTGGTCTCTCGCCATCAAAAGATCATTGAGCACCCGAACCAGCGCAGTCTCGGTGCTGTGCCTCTTCCGAAAATCGGATTGGAGAGGATCATAGATGCTATGGATGGTCAGGTGGTTGTCAACCTGAGTAGCCACTACTTTCTCAATTACCTTCCCAATGAAGGGAAGGTTTGAGATAGGCCTGTAGTTGGCGAGGGAGTCGGGGTCCAAAGAAGCCTTCTTCAACACTGGTGTCACCACTGCCTCCTTCAGGAAGCATGGACATTCACCAGAGTCTAAGGAGCACGAGACTATCCTCGCCAGAACTGGGATGATAATCTCCCCACAGCCCATAATTAAGGCTGTAGGGCCCAGGTCTAAGCTACAGCATGTAGTGCGCATACCCTGGACAATCCTCATAACATCCTCGATTTCCGGTCTTTTGAAGAGATTCCAGAAACGTAGAGGGAATGCGACCAGTGACTGGTCCACGGCCATTCCCATAGAGAGTGTTGCGTGGGTCTCCGCCCTGATGTCATCCACCTTATCTGCAAAGAACCAAGCAAGCTCCTCACACTGGGATTGCAAAAAGGCTTTACGAACCTGTAGACAGGCTGGGTTGCACAGTCTGTCCATGGTTCAAAAGAGCTGGGCCGGTCGGTTCTGAGCAGCAACAATTTCCCCAGACAGGAAATTGTGAAGAAGACAGGAGGTAAATCAGGGAACAGTGCTGCTACTAAGTCTTCCCTTACCAAGTTGGATACTCTCTTTTATGCTTTCTGTCGCTTTGCTCGACTCCCCCCCGCACACATCACCGTACCTTGTATCATTCTCTAGCTTTCCCCTCCCTTGAGTGCAGGCGTCTCTCTCACTGTGCCAAGTTCACTTCTAAATTCTGGTTTGGGACTCTCCCCTCTTATCTCTCCTCCTTACTCTCTGCTCCACCCCCCTCCTCCTGCCCTCTCAGATCTACTGATGCACACACTCTAGCTATTACTCGTCGCTTTACCTCCACAGGACAGGAAGCATTCTCCTACCACTTCCTAAAGCTTTGGAACTGATTGCCACCTCCTATCAGACTTTCCTCTTCCCCATCTTCAATTTCCTTAGCCCTTCACAATTTCCATTCCCCTAACTGCACTTGTTCTTAGCCCCCCTTCAACACTCCGTACCCTGGCGCATTACCCTACTTTACTTCTATTCTCCTAACTGTACTTGTTCTTAGCCCCACTTCACAACCCTACCAATCCTTCATGCACTATCCCATACTCCTCTATCCCTGATTTACCTCCTGTCTCCTAACTGACCCCTTCCTTCGATTACTTCCTCGCATGCTACCTCCTGTTATACTGCCCTCCCGTGAGTATACAACTGCACTTTGAATGTTGAGCTCAGCCTACTACTTCTAGCACTTCAAATGCATTATCCATCCTCTAACCTTTACCCTACTGGACCACCTGCTCTTGGTTGTAGCAATATATGCTGTATCCGAATATGTTTTGTTTATCCTGGCCGGTTGGTCTGGGTCATTGTGTAATTGTACTACACTGTTTTGTTTTAGAAATTCTACTTGTATTGCTATGCATTTGCTTGTTGTTCCAACTGTTGTCTCCCCCCTTCTGGAAATGAGATGTTTACAGCTCATGTTGTTTTTCCTGGTGAAATGTTTTCCAAATAAAAATAAAATAAATAGTAACATTTGCTAAGAAATTCTTTAATGTCATGCTGTCCATCTCAATCCCAAAAAGACTATTCACCACAGAAAATAAACCATAAATACGAAGGCATTTTGTACTAACTAAACTGCACACTGCACTTTTTTTTTCTTTTTTTACGTTTGTGTAACTATCATAAGAGGACTACCTCGAGAATGTGTTCATACCCACCCAGTGATCCAACCATGTTTAAATATTAATACATTTATATGTACAAGGAGTGCAGCAGAGGAGTTTCAAATCAGAAAAACAAAAGTGGTTAAAAAACAAAAGACTAGTATGGCCACAATGACAGTCTCAGCATGATTTTGCCATGACAGCAAAATAAGCCAACCACTAAAATACACATCCCTTTCCTTCTTGGAATTCACTCCTTTTCTCACAGATTTTTTTTTTCATTTATTTGACAGGGGTGGGAGCACCTTAAAGCTTGGCCAATCGGCTCTCAGCCATGCTGTGTAAGCATCGTGGAGGAGCAGTTATTGTCAAACAATGTGTCACGTACCCAAACTTGGGTCCACAGGTCATTGAATTTTGGCTGCAACACATATCAGATTGAATTATTTTAGTTTGGCTAAACTTGCAAGAATGTTTTTTTCATTCAGTTTTTTATTCTATATAACAAGTGAAAGGATAACCAAAAACACCCAAAATGGGGTATTTGAACTTCCTTAAAATAATGCCAGACAGCTGACTAAAGGAAAACTACCCTTTCTTACTGGAAATGCCAGCATTTGATGGTGTTTTATCACGTTTGAAAGTAAAAAAAATAAACAGGTTCCTCTTCAGAATTTGGTGCTCCTGATGCCACCCTAAAATGGCCGCTGACATTATGCGGGATGACATCTCACTATAGCGAGAGAGCTCCAGCTGCAGAACTGCCTCATCATCAAACCTGCATATCAAAATCAGTGCTACCGCTATCATTACTCTACAGTCAAGCTGTGCATTACAGCCCTCTATTATTAAGTGATGCATTCTTCATGATACGCTATACCAAATCCACAGGAACAATAAGCTGCAAGTAAATAATCCATTTACTGTAATGAACAATAAACTTATAACCACTGGGTTACCAAAATCTTGTCCCTCGTGTTTCTCTTATCTCTTGTGCTTAAATGTTGTCTTATTTTTAACTACTGCAGACCACTGATAATGCTTTACAACTTTTGTTCCAAATAACATCCTGTTTCCTGCACTATGCACTAGTGTCCTGCCAGTACTCCTCCCCACATTGTTTATGCATTCACAGGGGTTATACAATCCCACGTCTCTTTGTTGGTTACGGTTTCTTATTCTGTATTCTTCCTCTCCCCCTTCTAGTATCTTGTTCACCTTCCCTTGCTAGTTGCTACTGACCAGTCAGTCTAACCTTCCCATTTCTCTACGCATTTGTCTTCTGTAAGATTTAATTTTGCTGTAAGCAGTTCCATAGCATGTATTTTTGCCAGTCTACCCAGTCATTTCTCCTATGCAGGACTGGTGACTGGCTGTGGTGCATTTCAGTGGAGTCACCATGCACATTAGGACCAGTTTTCTTTTCACAGCCCTCAATTTTACAGCTGTGGGAAGCCCCCAAACCCATTCTGTAAACTCCAGTGGGAATTTTTTCCATAATAAAATTTTTATTTTAGATTCAATTTTCACAATACAACAATAATGCACAATACAATTTAACAGAAATATGACAGTGTTAAATATTATTTAATCATTTAGCCAATAATGACAATATTAATCATTAGCTCATATACAGATATTCAAATCATGCTAATTCCTGTGACTTCTAAATGATTTGACACACGCTTATACATTCTATAATTATCAAAACATATTAACAAAAGAATATTATACAACTAGGTATATAGCAATGCTCTATATTAGACTTAACACAAAACAAAAATGTGGGGGTTTAACATGCCAGTTATATAAGAAGTCTATTCTCATACCTTCTCCCCCCCAAAAAAATCGATGGATTTTTAGGCATTGCCAGAAAATGCCAATGGCTTCCCACTTCACCACGTGCCCTCCAGCACTGATCAGAGTTGGTACTATGATAGTGTTTAGTTATCATTGGTGTCCTAAAATGTCTTACAACTTTCCAGAAAAATTCTCTCCTTAGTGGAGTTGTGGTTACTTTCCATCCCTTTTGTAGCCCATCATTCCAGTCCACTTCCTGAATCTCTATAGTGCCCCACCCATGTTTCCTTAATTGTTTTTATGGTGTACCCCTTTTCTCTGTCCACCCCTGAAATATATTTCTGGGGTCCTGATATAGTAACCACCTCATAAAAAATTCCTCCCATCCTGTTAGGGATCGACATAATTTTTATTTCCCCGGTGTGTTAATGAGGTGTCTTACTTGCATATACCTTATGTATTCATTACTGCCCCATCCAAACTTTTCCTTGGCTCTATTAAAGGGGATACACTCTCCACTTTCTAAAAGTTGTGTGAATCTGGTTACTCCTTTCTCCCACCTAGCACTGCCTCCATCTAATCTGGGCCACATAAACTCCCCCACATATCTAATTATGGATAGTGGGCCTACCCCACTAGGGGTACATGTACGTTTTCAGAATTTATTTAATATTCCCAGACTGTGCTTTACCCATCTGTTATTAACTGCTCTTTGTACTTGCGGGTCCACTGTTGTTAAAGCCACTGTGGACAGGGGTCCCCAACCCCCCCAAAAGACTTCTCCAGGTCGCACCATACAGAGCCTGTTCTTTGCTTTATGCAGGGTAAAAACTGCTGACATTTGAGCAGCTAATAATATATATAACAATATTTAATATATTTTTTCTAATCTGGAAGGGCCAGCCCTCCCTGGTCACGTGGCAGATGCACTATGTGTTTAGCTATCCTAGGATGTTTGTCACCCCAGACAATTGTTTGCAACTGGTTTTGTACTTTATTCCAAAATACAGTTGGGATTTTTGTTGGTAATGTTTGGAACAAAAACAACCTTGGCAGTATATTCATTTTTTACTGTATCTGTTCTACCTGATAACGAGAGGGGCAACAATTTCCACCTTGCCAGGTCGGCTACTATGGCATCCCACAGTTTTTCATAATTAGGTGTAAATATTTTTTTTTTTTTTAACTCTGTGGAAATCTGTATGCCCAAATATCTGATCCTACTGCACTGCACCCAGATAAACTGGAATTCCACTGTACAGTGGCCATCAACCACTATAGCTTCTGATGATGTAAAATGAATTTTATATCCAGAAATGGGTCCAAATCTGTTTAGGTGAGACATCAGCTGAGGAACTGATTGCTCTGGTTTACTTACGTAAGGGGAAGGATCCAGATTCATTTCAGTGCAGTGCGGTAAATGCTCATTGCTGTTTTTGTTTTAACCCTAGATTTGTGGGCTTTTAGTGGTACTGTTATTTCTTTGCTGTCTTTACTTAGAATTGTTTTTGGGCTATTGAAAATTTAAAACCTAGTTTGGTGTGCTTGTAGTGGTGCTGTTTTCCTTTGCTGTCTTTACTTGCTGCAAATTGTGTCTTGTCTGTCTTGTCCTGTAGTTTGAGGGAGGAGTGCTAATTGTCTGACCTCTGACCTCAGCCAAATGATAACTAGAGGTGAGGCTAAGTCAGATTTGAGGTAGCAAGTTGACGTTTGGTTTCTCATAAGAGGGCAGAAGGGGAAGGATCCAGATTCATTTCAGTGCATGCAGTAACTGCTCAATGCTGTTTTTGTTTTAAACCTAGAGTTGTGGGCTTTTAGTGGTACTGTTATTTATTTGCTGTCTTTACTTAGAATTGTTTTTGGGCTGTTGAAAATTTAAAACCTAGTTTGCCGTGCTTGTAGTGGTGCTGTTTTCCTTTGCTGTCTCTACTTGCTGCACATTTTCACCCACCGTCTCTCAATTATATGCCCTGTTAAATCTGATTGACAGGAGCCAAGCACAGGCACTAGCAGGGATTGTGGAGTAGGAGGGGCATAAAGGGGAAGAAGCCCGCCCTCAGCACAAGTGTTTTGACTTTTTTTTCCCCTTCTTTAAAAATAAAGTATTTGAGGATTGGTGGCAAGATTTTCAGGACAGTAAATTAACAAAGAGGGAACTACAAGGAGAGCTTCAGTAACAGACAAGTACTGGAACAGCAGTATAATGTGGAGAGTGGTGCAATGCAGTGCATGTGGGGCAGCCATATTCAGGCAGAGTTTCTGAAAGTGGAGGTGCTGCCCTATCTGTAGGCATCTCTCTGGACTGCGGGATGAGATAGCCAGATTCAGAGTGGAAGTAAACTGAATCAGGAGTACCTTCACCCCTAACCAGAGACCACCCAGTCCAATGCCGCTGCCTCAAAGGATGCCAATAACGAGGAGCATTTGGAGGACGGTGGGCTAGGGGAGGGTTGGGGCGGTCAGGCAGAGGCACACCCAAATCCTATTCCACTCCAGAACTCATATGCCACACTGGCAAACGGGGACAACCAAACAAAGGTACCCAGAGAAGTGGAAGGGAAGGATGTGGAGGTCAACCAAGGAGGTGACCTCAGTGGGGAAGAGCAGTGGACCCCAGAGGAGAAGAAGGAAGCGAATCCTGGTGGGGAACTCTTGTAAGAGGGATCCAGCTAGGAACACAGGAGGGAGAGGACAGAGAGGTGAGGTGCCTATCAGGTGCCATGGCATAGAGAGATGGGAGGAAGATCCTGGGGATCACCGGGAAGGCAAGACGGGAGGGTGAGCTGGATGTCATTATCCATCTAGGTACTAATATCCTGGCAAACGGGGAGCCTAAAGAAGTTCAGGAAGAGTTTAGGAAATTGGGGAGGGGTCTCACGCAAGTAGCTACTTCTGTCACCTTCTCAGAAGTACTACCTGTGAGAGGTATGGGAGAGCATAGGGGCGCACGCACCAGGAACTTTAACTCATGGTTAAAGAACTGGTGCTGTGAGGAAGGGTTTGGATTCACTGGTGACTGGGGACCCACCTGGAAGGGTGTGGCCTTGTTCAAGCCTGACGGCCTGCATCCATCCTGGAAGGGAATCCAAGCACTCAATAAGTTAAAATGCTACATGAACAAGCATTTAAACTAGCCAGGGGGGTAGGGGTGGCAGGCCAGCAAAGAGGGTAACCTAACTGCCCACCCCCCACAGCTAGCTATGGAACCAGTGAACAGGAGGAGTGGATATTTCTACAACACCGTGTACAAAAGATGGAGATAAGCACCCAAAGGGTGGACAGGCAGAAAGAGGGCAAAATTCAACAGAAGGGCAGACAGCAGGGAGAACCAGGGATAAAGGACAACCAGGGAGGGGGCTGGAGTAGAACAGCTAAACAGTCCAGGGAGTTTACATCATGGAAAGCCATGTGTGCCAAAGCCAGGAGCCTAAGCAACAAGATGGAGGATTTGGAGGCTGCCATGGTGCAGTTGGACCTGGACATTGTGGACATCACAAAGACATGGTGTAAAGATAACCATGACTGGGAGATGGCCATACCTGGCTACAACATATTCAGAAGAGACAGGGCAGGCAAGAAGGGAGGAGGCGTGGCACTTTATATGAAAGATGGCATAAAGACCACAGAGATCCTGGAGGAACAAAATGGGGGAGAGATACTGTGGGTTAAGCTGGAAAGGAAAAAGGGGTCAGCCATCCACACAGGGGTGGTCTACAGACCACCAGCCGAGGAGGAAGAAACATATAGGGAGCTGATGTTGGCCATCCAAAGGATGGTAGACAAGGGTCAGGTGGTTCTGGTTGGAGACTTCCATATTCCAGATTAGGACTGGAGCCTCCCAGCAGCAGCATCAACCAGGAGCAGATTTATCCTGGACTCCCTTCAAGGTGCCTTCCTCAAGTAACTGGTCATGGAACCAACTCGGCAGAAGTCAATACTGGACCTCGTGCTCACAAACGGGGACAGTGTGATGGGGGTAACAGTGGGGGAGCACCTGGGGAACAGTAACCACTGATCACTGTGGTTTGAAATCACAAAAGGAGAAGAACCAAACCACACAAAAACATGTATCCTGGATTTTAGGGGGGCAGACTTTGGGAAAATGGGGAGATGCTTGAAAGAGGCATTAATGGGAATGGGGCAGGAATCAGGGGTTGAAGAACAGTGGGCAATATTTAAAATAGGGATTACAAGAGCAACATAATTATGCATTTAGCAGGTTAGCAAGGGGAAAAGGAAGAAGAGGCCATTATGGTTTTCCAAGGAGGCAGCGGGGAACGTGAAAGCCAAAAAGATCGCATTCAGGCAATACAGAAAAACACAGGCAAAAGGGGATAGGGAGAAGCAAAGGGAGGCAGGGAGGTCAGATAGGGAAGCCAAAGCTCAGACAGAAAATCGTAGCGCAAAATCAGTGGGTAGAGGGGACAAAACCTTTTACAGGTACATAAGTGAAAAAAGAAGGGCAAAGGGAGGGATAGTGAGACTGAAGAGGGAGGATGGAGCTGCGTGGAAGATGACAGCAGTAAGGCTGTCAAACGGAACAGATATTTCTGCTCAGTCTTTACTGAGGAAGAGGAGGGTAATGGGCCTGAAGGGAGTACAAGGGGTGGGAATGGCACAGAAATGGGCACAAGTCCATTTACACGGGAAAGGGTCCTAAAGGAACTGGAAGGAATAAGAGTCGATAAAGCAATGGGGCCAGATGGGGTGCACCCCAGGGTCCTAAAGGAACTAAGAGAGGTGGTGGCTGAACCTCTGGCAATCCTGTTTAGCCAATCACTGGAAACAGGGAGGTACCCCCGGGTCGCCCTTGAAAAAAGGGACCTTCGGGGCTCAATGGGCCCACCCGGTCATCAAAATTCAATAAACAAATACCCAAAGACTGGAGGACAGCAGATGTAGTCCCCTTATACAAAGAGGAAGCGGGGAACTACAGACCAGTCAGTCTCATCTCAGTAGTGGGGAAGATCATGGATGCACTACTGAAGGAGAGATTGGTGGAACATCTGGTTGTCAATGGACTACAGGACCCAAGGCAGCATGGTTTCACCACAGGAAGGTCATGCCAGACCAACCTCATTGAATTTTTCGACTGGATGACAAGGGAGGTGGATCAGGGAAGGGCAGTGGACATGGCCTATCTGGACTTCGGCAAGGCCTTTGACACTGTGCCACATAGAAGGCTATTAAACAGACTGGGGAATATGGGAGTGGACAGGACAGTAGTGCAGTGGCTAGGTAATTGGCTGGGTGGCAAGACACAGAGGGTGGTGGTAAATGGCTGTCACTCCACACAGGGAAGAGTGACCAGTGGGGTACCACAGAGATCAGTGCTGAGACCAGTCCCATTCAATGTCATCAGTGACACTGCGCAGGACCTAGAAGGCAGAATTTCCCTGTTCGCTGATGACACGAAGCTCTGTTACAGAGTGGACACACCAGAGGGTGTAGACAGAAAGAGGAGGGACCTGCAGAAGCTTGAAGAATGGTCAAGAGTTTGGCAGATGAAATTCAATGCAAAGAAGTGCAAGATAATGCATACAGGGCACAAAAACCCGGAAACAACATATCAGTTGGGGGTGAGGATACAGCATGCACCAAGCAGGAAAGGGACCTTGGGGTCATCATCTCTGATGATCTCAAGGTAGGGAAACAGTGCGACAAGGCAGCAGGCAAAGCAAATAGGATGCTGGGATGCATGGGCAGGGGCATCACTAGCAGGAAAAGGGAGGCCATAATTCCACTACACAAGACACTAGTGAGGCCGCACCTGGAGTACAGTGTACAGTTCTGGAGACCTTACCTACATAAGGATATAAACAGGGTGAAGAAGGTTCACAGGAGGGCAACAAAGATGGTACAGGGATTGCATCACAGTCCTATGAGGACAGGCTGAAGGACATGAATATGTACTCCCTGGAGGAGGGAGAATGGGGATATGATAGACATACAAATACCTTACAGGGAGGAACAGAGTGCAGGAATACACTATTTTCCAGTGAAAAAGATGTTCCAGGACTAGAGGCAAAGGATTAAGTTGGAGGAGGGTGATTCAGAGGAAATGTGAGGAAGAATTTCTTCACAGAAAGGGTGGTGAACAAGTGGAACACCCTACAAGAGGAAGTGGTAGGGACCTAAACAATCATGGGATTTAAGAATGCATGGGATAGACAAAAGGGAATTCTGGAGGTCGGGGCAACAGACTTCTAGAAAAACACAGGGAATTTACAAGCTCAAATGGGCAGACTGGGTGGGCCACAGGCTCTTATCTGCTGACAGTGTCTATGCATCTATGGCATCATCTGCATATAGCAACACCTTCTGTTCCACACCACCCATCGTGATGCCCACCACACTGATATCCTGGCAGATCTTAGCCACCAGCAGTTTCAGGCAAATGGCAAACAGAGGGGATGGGGGGCACCCCTGATGTGTTCCTCTGGTTAGGGGGAAGGATGAGGAATTAATTCAATTTACCCTCTAGGGCTTGTGGCTGTGTATATAAATCTTTAATTGTATCTAATAATTTGGGGGCAAATCTTATTTTCTTCATGGTCTTTTGTAAAATAAAGTTCAATTAACCCTATCAAATGCTCTTTCAGCATCCATGGAAATAGCCAACTGGAATTCCCCGTCACCTCCAGGCCCCAGAATATGTAATACTCTCCAAGCCTGTAAGTTTCCTTGAATTCTTCTTTGTTGATATTTTCCTCCCTTCTCCAAGTGACCCCCTCCCCCAGCCAGGCACACTAGCCCAGTCACCCCAACTTCCCCTAGGACTTACCTCCCATGTCTTCCCATAGGGCTTGCCCCCCGACGGGGTCAGCAGGGTTCTCCAACCCCTGTCATGGCACGGATCTGGTTTGCAGCGTCACCCAGGTTGTGGGGTGCAGAGCCTGCAGGGGGGAGGAGTCACCCTGCTGGCCAGTATTTTCCTGATTTCCTTTTCCCAGTGGAGGACAGCGTGCAATGCCATCATGAAGCATGTCACGCCCTCCCGCAAAATGTACGCTGATGGCCGCCGTTCCTCCTCTCCCCCCGATCCCCGATACAGTCCTAAGCTGCTTTCCCCTTAGCCTCTGCTAGGGGTGAAGACTAAGCCAGGCTCCAGACCCCCCCCACCACCAGAAGAAAAGCACCTTACATGCTTGATCATACACCCCCAGCCGACTCCCTCCGATGTACCACACCAGTCCTGAACTTGGTTGGCGGCCTTGCAAGCAGTGGCGCTACTGCTGTGCCGATGGGCTGGTAAGTTTCTATGTATTTTTTGCAGGTAATTCATTTGCCTTCTGTTTGAAGTGGGCTGCATAAAACTGTGAGATCCACTAATTCCGAGAACTGACCAAACCACACTAGTGCTGAAAATGGGAGTGGGGGGGTGAGGAAAATAACTCACTGGGGCCTCCCTTCCTTTGCTGTAGCAAATACATTTCCAAGGAGGGGAGTTTGGAAACGTGTGTGTGCGATTTTGCATTTTTACAAATTTGGCGTACTGTTTTGTATTTTCTATAGCAGAGTTTTAAATAACTGATTAGCAGTTTTTTTCTTGGGACAATACTAACTGTACAGAAAGTATTTATATAGGTTTTCTATAAGTGTTATGTTTTTTAAACACAGTGAGGCAAGTGCTATGCATTTTCACAATGCTTTAGCACTATTATGAGCAAAATGCTAATCAAGTTTTAGAGTTAAATAAAACCCTGTAGAAAAGTAGGTAAACAGTACTGCGGGGAGAGAGGGACACTTCGCTCCCATGGGGTCACTAAGTATACACTCAATTCCAGTGCCAAATCATGGACAGGCACGGACTTCGGCTTGGAAGTCTGCTGCGTTTTGCCTTACCTCCCCAACCTGGAGAAAGCGTGCAGCTGTGATAACCCCATCAATAGGGCTGGGGATGGGGGGAACCCAAGAGGGTCAAAAAGGTAAAACAGAATTAAAAATAAATTCGTAAACAATGTTTTCTTTTTTCATTTGTACCCTTCCTACCTACACAGCAGGAGTGGTGCTCCACATTTTCTGGAAGTGAACTCAACTTTTAGTTTCATAAGAGACCTGCTTTCCTGCACGTTCCCACCCATCACTATCACTAACCTTTACCCCCCCTCCGCCCCCAGCAAACGATAATCAAAATGCATACCTTCCCCACTTGAGGTGAAGCAAGTGGGCCGTTGGGCGTCAGTTTCTTCTGTACCTCTGGAACAGATCCGGTTCGGATGGGCTGGGATGAACCCTGCTTGGATATGGGACCCTCAAAGCTTTTCTTGAAGTCTGGGATTCTAGGAGGAGTGACAGCCAGACATCATTAATCAGCCTACTAGAAGGAGAACACCCATCTGAATTTGTCCTGCCTCAGCCAAACACGGTGGCAATACTACCACAAGGAAGAACCAAGTTCACGGTGTGTTCCAGATGCCCAGTCCTGGGCCAGAGGCGCCTCAGAAGCACCGATGAGGCAACACTCTTGGACTCGGTGGGGGGTGTTCTTGCTTGTCCTGCTGCCATAGTGCTTCCTTAGGCAGGTATATAGTAATACTAGTTAAGTTTTATTCACAAAAAGACCACTGTGTCAGCGGCTTATTTCAATGGTATCCTTTACATGCGTACTCAATACTTCTAGCACCATAACAACGTACAAAAACAAAAAATGACAATCAGATGTTTCTGGTACAGTATTAATCACTGAAAAGCAATCAGATCACAAATTGTAGTGAGAAAATACAGGTTACTCACCTGTAAAAGGAGTTCTAGGAATGGTATTTGCTCACCTGTAACAGGAGTTCTAGGAATGGTACATGTTGTTCATCCACACGACCCACCCAGCCTCCCCGGCTTCGACACACAACCTGGCTTCCAGCGGGCTAGATCTGGCATCATGGGGTGGGCGAGGAGTTTTACCACCGGGTGGGTGGGAGGAGCCAGTTTGAAGACTTTCCGCAAGATTTGAAGTTATAGAATTCCATTAGATAGTGGATGAACAACATCCTGTATTTCTAGGGACATGGATATGTTGTTCATCCACACTGTCTGGCAGACTCTAGCAGTTCTCCGGGAGGAGGGAGGCAAGGCGCAACTCCCTACTTGGGAATAAAGACTGGAGAACCGAGGCCCCAAAACCAGCATCCCAGCGTGACTCAAGGTCGATGTGGTAGTGGGTGATGAATGTGTGTGCTGACTTCCAGGTAGCAGCCCTGCAGATTTCCTGGATAGGGACGTCTCTGGAAGCAGCCACGACGCAGTGGTATGGCGGGTAGAATGAGCTCTTATCCCTCTGGGAGGCTCCATGCCTGCCAACCTATAGCAGAGATCTATGCAGGAGGTGACCCACCTGCTTATCGTCCGCTTGGCTGCAGGTCTGCCAGGTGCGCCTTCAGAGTAGGTGACAAACAGCTGGCGAACCTCTCCCCGAACTTCAGCCGCTCGGCCTCCTGTAGCAAGCTTGGTAGCCTACTAGGGTCCAAAGTATGGAGCCTATATTCGCCTCCGAGGTGACTGGGGTAGAACACCGGCAGTCAACACCTGGTTAAGGTGAAACTCCAACACCACCTTTGGTAGGAATTTTGGGTGGGGGCGCAGGACAACCTTGTCCCTGTGGAAGACCAGATAGGGAGACTCGATAGAAAGCGCCTGGAGCTCTCCCATCCTTCTGGCTGACGTGATAGCCATCAAGAAGGCAGTCTTCCACGACAGGTGAGAGATGTCACACCTGTGCATCGGTTCGAATGGCTTGCCCATGAGCTTGGCCAACACCAGCAGTAGATCCCACGGAGGTGGAGATCTTGCACCGGAGGGGATATGTGATCAAGGCCTTTGAAAAAGCGCCCGACCACCTTCTCCTGCGCCACCGACTGCTTCCCGGTCCGGGCCCGGTAAGCACAGATGACTGCCAGGTGCACCTTGAGGGTCATCGACCGAAGCCCTTGCTGAGAAAGGGACCACAGGTAGTTTAGAATGCTAGCCAAGGAACAGGAGGAAGGGTCCAGGCCCTTGCCCTGACACCAAATGGAGAATCTCTTCCATTTAAAGGCGTAGCATTTCCTGGTCGACTCCTTACAGGACGCCTCAACAACATTGAGGACTTCGTCTGAAAGTCCCAAGGCCTGGAACTCTAGCCGCTCAGGAACCAGGCTGTCAGGTGCAGGGATTGAAGGTCCAGGTGGAATACCTTCCCCTGATTGACAGATCAGGTCCGGGCGGGCTGGAAGCCGCCTTGGGAGCCTGGAGCTGAGACTGAGGAGATCTGGATACCAGAACTGGCAGGGCCAGTCTGGGACCACCAGAATCACCTGCGCCTTGTCCCTCCTCGCCTTGAGAAGCACCTTGTGGATCAAGGGAAATGGGGGAAAGGCGTAGAAGAGGCCTGGGGTCCATGGCCTCGAGAAGGCATCCCCCTGCAGCGAGCCCTGCTGAGGGGGGGCCGGCATGAAACGGTCTCAGCTTCGCATTCTCCCTGGAGGCAAACAGGTCCACCTGAGGCATGCCCCAGTGAGAGAACAGATCTTGTACTACCGCCGGCAGGAGAGACCACTCGTGGGACGCAGCCCCTATCCGGCTTACAGCATCGGCCACAATGTTGGAGGCTCCTGCAACATGGATGGCAAGGAGATCCGCCTCCAGGCTGCGCACGAGTGAACAACTGTGGAGAGCTTCCCTGCACAGAGGCATGAAGTGCGTCCCGCCCTGGCGGTTTAGGTAGTACATGATTGTGGTATTGTCCGTCTGGACCTGGAGCACTTGATCCCGTAGAAACGGAGCGAAGGCAGTGAGGGCTAGATGAACCGCTTGAAACTCCAGCAGGTTGATGTGGCATCGGGACTCCTGAGGGGACCAGAGGCCGTGCGCTCTGTGCTCCCCCAGATGGGCACCCCAGCCCATCAGAGAGGCATCGGTCGACAGAGAGACAGTCAGCTCGGGGCGGACGAACGGGATACCCTCCTGCAGATGTGCTGGAACAGTCCACCACTGGAGAGCGTTCCACATCCCCTAGGTCACTGTCACTAGCTGATCCAAGGGATCGGAGTGCTGTGACCACTGGCTGGCCAGCCCCCATTGAAGGGGACACATGTACCAGCGGGCCCAACGGACCACGCTGGTGCAGGCCGCCATGAGGCCCAGGAAGTCCCAGGCAGGGCGCGATTGCCCAACCTGAAATGATTGGACAAAGGAGGAAAGAACCTCAGCCCTGTCCGCCAGGAGCCGTGCTCTGGCTCGTAGAGAGTCGAGCTCTGCCCTGATGAATTGTATCACTTGCTTTGGCATGGGTTCCGACTTGGCCTTGTTGATGAGGAAGTCAACCTGAGAGCAAACCTGGAGGGCCAAATCTCTGGACCGCTCCACCTCCATTCTGGAGGAGGCTGCAATCAGCCAGTCATCCAGGTAGGGGTACACCTGGACCCTTCGGCGCCGCAGGAATGCTATCACCACTGCCATGCATTTGGTGAAGACCCTGGGAGCTAGAGAAAGGCCGAAGGGCATGGCCCGGAACTTGTAGAAGGATCCCTCTGCCTTGAAGCGGAGGAATCTCTGGTGGGACGGACGGATTGGGACGTGAAAGAACGCGTCCTGGAGGTCCAGAGAACAGACCCACACACCTCGTTCCAAGGATGGAATGATCTGAGCCAGAGTGACCATCCTGAAGGTTCAAGACCTTAGGAACCTGTTCAGGTCATGCAGGTCTAGAATGGGGTGCCAGCCCCCCCGTCCGTTTCGGGACCAGGAAGTACCTGGACACAAACCCCGGGTCTGGTGGAGGATCCGCCACCTTCCTGATCACCACTTTTCGAGGAGCAGGGCAATGTCGGCTCGGCGAGCCGACAGAGAGGCTGTGGACCCCGTAGCGTGACGGCTCGGAAGGGCGGGTCCTGCTCGAACTCCAGAGGCAGGCCCTTTCCTACCACCTCCAACAGACAGCGGTCTGTGGTGATGGTGGACCAGGCGGAAAGGAAGTGGTGGAGCCGTCCCCCCATGGGGGGAATTCAGGGGGGAGTGACGAGGCTGGGGGCGACACCCCTCAACCCGTCACTGGGCAGGCTTGGAGGAGGGACCGGCCGAGGGACCTCCTGGGCCTTTTCCTCCCTGCTTCCTACTAGAGGAAGCTGCAGGCTTGGGTTTGGGATGCCAAGCACGAGCTTTCTGGCCCTGATGCTGGTGTTGTTGGGCCGGACGTGGCGGACGCGCAGAAGGGCGAAAGGACTTATGTTGTTGACGACGGCCCTTGTCCTTCTGGGTGGAGGTGACAGAGTCCAGGGTAGCACTGGACTTTTCGATCCGCTGGAGGTGGCCTTCCATTCCAGGGCCGGGCAGGTCAGTCCCCAAGAAGGGGACGTCTGCCAATTTATGCTGGGTATCCGCCGTCAAGGCGGATATTCTCAGCCATGCTCTGTGGCGCATGGCCACTACAGCCGCTACTGATCTGGCACAGGAGTCTCCAATGTCCAGAGCCAGTTGGAGCTGCTGTTTTGCCACCGCCCTTCCCTGATCCCGCACCTGCTTGACCGTGGTCTGCAGGTCGGCCAGGAGATGAGGGATCACCTCATCCAGGGAGCCCATGAGGGCGTGGGAAAAGTGTGCCATCAGCACGGCCGAGCTGGCCTGGCGGAGGCCTAGGGAGGAGGCAGCGTAAACCTTGCGCCCGGCATAGTCCAGCTTTTTGGACTCCTTGTCGGGGGGCTTATCCACATCCTTAGCATTCCCGGAACGGCGAAAACGCTATCGTGACTAACCCCTCCATAGAGGGGTGCTCCGAAAAACCGGACAAAGAGCCGGTAGGGACCGCATACTTCCTGGCCATCCTGGCCGAAGGCGCAGGACAGGAAGCCGGCCACTGCCAGAGCTCCAAGGCTGGGCCACCAATGGCTTCAGCCACTGGAAAGGCCTCCGTGGGCGAATCCCCTCAGTCTAGTATCTCCATCAGGGTATACTTGGCCTGCTTGAATACGGGCTCGAGCTGCATCCCGGTGGACTCCGAGATGAGCCGAAGCAGACCCATAAACGACGATGGTCTCTTGTCCATCGACTGCCCCCTGGAGGACTCCAGGTCAAGGGGGCTGGAAAACAGGGAGGAGTCGTCGTCAGACTCAGAGGAGTTCGCAAAGAGCTGCCTGGGGCCTGAGCCACCCTCCATCTGCCGAGGACTGTCGGGAGTGAGGGTGACCGACAACTTGTGGGGCAGACCCTGACCCGACCGAGAGTCCTGGGTCGGCACCCCCGATTTCAGTTGTGGAGGCAGAGATTCCACCACAATCGGTGGGGCAGCTGGTTTTGGCCGAACAACTGGCCCAGGCTTGGGCACCTCGACTACAACGAGGGGTTGTTTCGGCCTTTCGGGTGACAGCCACTTGATGGCCGGGGAAGGCGACGGCGTCTGCTTGTTCCCGGACAAAAGTAACTGCTGCCACATTAAGTCCTCGTAGCATCGACGCAATTTGCGCCGAAGCCTCTCCTCTTCTGAGGAGGAAGACGAGGACGAGCGGCGCCGCCGCTTACCTCGGTGCCGAGACCGCCAATGTCGGTGGGATCGGCTGGACCGAGACTAGGTCCGAGACCGAGATCCTCGGTGTTTCCAAGGGCGGGTCTGGGAAGGAGCAGGGGACAGCCGCTCTTCCCTCGGCTCAGGAGCCTTGACCAGGGACTCCGGCACAGGAGGCGCAGGCAAGTCCTCGGTCTCCACTGGGGGAACCGGTGAAGAAGGGTTGTCTGCTTCACCAGTCGACAGCCCATCCGACGGGTTGAGAAAAATCTCAACTGCGTCGACGAGTGTCTCGGCTGGCTGACCTGACGGGAACACCGTGAAGCCAGCAGCCTTAGCCGCAACCTCGACCGAAGTCAAGTGTCGACTGTCCGGGGAAGGGGACCTCTCCCGCTCCCACGAACGCAGACGGTGGGACTTACCTTTTGAGTCCTTCTTTTTGGACCGAGAAGAGTGTCCCGATGGCCCCTCTCCCTTCGTGGAAAGGGATTGGCAAAGCTCCTTAAAAGAAGCTGTGTAGGAGGATCCCAGAGACAGCGGAATAAATGCCGCGACCGAGGAAGATGAGGATGCGGCTTGGGCCGCCTCCTCCTTGAGGGCGATCATCTGCTCGAGTTGCTCAGCCGAGCCAGCCGCCGTGGACACCGCCCAACGGGCCTCCTTGGACTTCACCGGCAGGTAGCGCTTCTCGGGGCGCCCATGCTGTAACCGGGCAGTGCAGTCTTCTAGGATGTTGGCCGAAAACGATCGACATAACTCGCAGGCCTGCGTGTCATGATCTAGGCTGATGCAATAGATGCACGTGGAGTGCGGGTCCGTCCTGGACATTTTCTGCCCGCACGGGCACCGCCGAAATCCAGGAGTCAATTTGTCCATCACAGCTGCGAGGGAGTAATTAGACCGAAGTCTTGAAAACTTTAGAATTATTTTCGGGCGAACCGAAGAATTAGGATCCAGTCTATACGCAGAGCGTTAAGGAGGGAACCTGAGCTTCCAAGCGGTAAGGAGGATCTGGCATCATGGGGCGGAGCCAAGAGTTTTACCACCCGGGTGGGTGGGAGGAGCCAGCTTGAAGACCTTCCGGCAAGATTTAAAGCAGCAAGGAACCTGTCAGACAGTGTGGATGAACAACATATCCATGTTCCTAGAATAAAGAATATCACCTACTAGGAACTGAACCCAGGTGCCCGGAATACTAAAATACAATATGAAACAATACAAAAACAGCCACAAATGCAAATACTGGCCCAATAAATGTTTAGGCTTGCAGAGCATTTGCATTCGCCAAACACCACACCCCTCTGGTTTGAAAAGGAAGGAAGGACTGGGAGTTAAGGGGAATGAATCCCATACTTTTGTGCCAATGCCACAACTTAATCTACAGCCAGGAATTATGGAAGAGATGCTGGTTTAAGAAAGGCGACCAAATCGTGAACATCTCAAAGCAAGTAGACAGAAAATATTGGAAGGCATATTACACAAGACCACATTTGTGCATAAGCTAGACAAGGTGAACACCACATCTAGCATGTGAAGATACCAGCCATCCAGGAGATGTCTGCATCAGTCCTCCTTCCTGCATGGATAAGCATGGGATCCCTGTCCGTGAGCTGCTTCAGCACCTCTTGGAAGAGAACTGGAGACCGCACTGACACGGTCAGTAACTAGGTAACACCTGCTCACCCCCCCCCACACACCCACACACACCCTGGACAGTATCCTACAGATGTCAAGCGGGGCAATCATAAATGAAAAATGCTCCCTGGGACACCCATATTATCAAGGTGTTGTCAGGACCTCCCCAGAACCAGATTTGCTCCCAATGGTGAGATACGGTGTACCTCAGTCAACCTCAGGTCCTGTCACATGGGTGAGTTTCCTGCAGTAAAGGGGTGTGTTGGGGGAGATCATACACCACTGTTTACGGTGATTCCTGTTGGGAGAGGTGGGGATTGGAGTAGCTGTGTGCTCCCCTATAACCAGTGATCCTACAGTACTACCTACAGGGACCCCTACTGTGACAGGCTGAGACTGAAGCAGCTGTGAAATGATCCACAACCGGTATTCCTACACCAATCATGCAGGGACCCCTGCTGGGAGAGGCTGAGACAGGAGAAGCCATCAGCTCTCTCACAGCTAGTGTTCCTACACCAATCCCTACAGGGACTCCTGCTGGGAGAGACTACGGATGCAGAAGCTATGAGCTCCCACTGCCAGTGCTCCTACACCATTACGTACAGAGACTCCTGCTTGGTGAGGCTGGGACTGGAATACCTGTGAGCTACCCCACTGCCAGTACTCCCATACCATTACCCACAGTGACTTCTGCTGGTAGGGGCAGGGACTGGAGTAACTGTGAGCTCCCTCACTGCCAGTACTCCTACACTATTACGCAAAATGACTGCTGCTGGGAGAGTCTGGACTGGAGTAGCTGCGAGTTCCCCCACAGCCAGTGCTCCTAAAGCATTACCTACCGTGACTCCTGCTGGGAGAGTCTAGGAGAGGAGTAACTTTGAGCTCCCCACAGCCATTGTGCTCCTATACTATTACATACAGTGACTCCTGCTGAGAGAGGCTAGGACTGGAGTAGCTGTGAGCTCCCCCAAAGCCAATGTTCATACACCATTACCCCGAGTGACTCTTCTTGGGAGAGATTGGGACTGGAGTAGCTGTGAGCTCTGCCTTGCCACTGCTCTGACATCATCTACAGTGACTCCTGCTGGGAGAGGCTGGGACTGGAGTAACTGTAAGCTCCCCTACAGCCAGTGCTCCTACACCATTACCTACGATGACTCCTGCTGGAAGAGTCTGTGACTGCAGTAGCTGTAAGTTCCACCCCAAGTGCTCTTATACCATTACCTACACAGACTCATGCTGGGAGAGGTTGGGACTGCAGTAGCTATGAGCCCCCTCCACAGCCAATGATTCTACATCATTACCTACAGTGACTCCTGCTGGGAGACGTTGGGACTGCAGTAGCTGTGAGCCCCTCCACAGCCAATGATTCTGCATCATTACCTACAGTAACTCCTGCTGGGAGACGCTGGGACCGCAGTAGCTGTGAGCCCCCTCCACAGCCAATGATTCTACGTCATTACCTACAGTGACTCCTGCTGGGAGACGTTGGGACCGCAGTAGCTGTGAGCCCCCTCCACAGCCAATGATTCTACATCATTACCTACAGTGATTCCTGCTGGGAGATGTTAGGACTGCAGTAGCTGTGAGCCCCCTCTACGGCCAATGATTCTACATCATTACCTACAGTGACTCCTACCGGGAGAGACTTGGATTGCAGTATCTTTGTGCTCCCACATAGTCAGTGCTCTGACATCATAATCTACAGTGACTCCTGCTGGTAGAGACTGGGACTACAGTACCTTTAAGGTCCCCCACAACCAGTATTCCTACACCACTACCTACAGTGACTCTTGCTGAAAGTCAGGGCTGGGTGACCTGTAGATGAGCTCCCCGATGGACAGTAGCACTTCATGGCGGTATATTGTATCACATCCTGTCAGTTCAGACTGGAGTACCAGCAAGCTTCGTCACAGTCAGTGCCAGTCAAGGGCCATCTATGGCTAAACAAGGGGAACTGCTGTGGCTTGCCCTTTACCCCACCCTCACCAGTGGACGCAGAGGGTCACAAAAACAGACAAACAAGCTGCAGTGCTGCCAGCCTGAAAGCCATTCCTTACCTTAGGTAGAAGAGCACATACGCCTGCTGATTTAGCACCACCTTGATATTGCTGGTATGCACCATGGAGTCATTCATCTGGTACCACAGTCCATTGCTGGCCTGGGGAGACATAAGTCACAGTACACAACCTATCTCACAGCATTCCACAATATATTTGTAACACTGCAACTGAGAGGGGAACATTCATATACAGTGTCCCTCATAGTTTAAAAGGCCATGAAAAATTCTGTCAGATGAGGTACAGGGCTTACCTGTAGCTAGAAGAAGTGTGGAGCTATCCCTGCCCTAGCCTGCCCTATTGTAATACTACACTACTACCAGCACCGGGTTTGGAAGCTTGTGATGTTTGGAGGGTAAAGCTGTGCCTAACTACACTGTAGTCGTACAGGTTTCGTTTTTTTCTCTTCCTACCACATGCACAAGCTGAAGACACAAACCAACTGCAAAGCATCATGGGTAACATTATGCAAACCCCTGTGTGGGGCAGGCTGCCAAGTTGTATGCGCAGTCATCAACACTCCAGCAGTTAACCTCTGGAACAACCGCTCTGTCTCCTCAGTTACACCTCCTCCCTGACCCCCCCCCTTAAAGCCTTACTCCATGAGAGAGAGAGAGAGAGAGAGAGTTCATGGTTCATTCCTGCTCTTGTACCCAACTCATTCATCCCAAGTGCACTATGGTGCTGGCAATGCCAAAAGGGAAAGGACCCCAGAGTTTTGACTGCCAGCTTTACAGAGCAGCAGCATCTGGATCAGAGGACGAAGTCTGGCAAAGTGCGGCTAAGTGCAAATGAAACCAACTGGGGGAAACCAATCAGAGTCCCCAGGAGCACCAGAGACTAGCGCTTGTCCTTCTGATTGTAACTGTCAACTGTATTTAGACACTGTGTGGTTTCACTATATGGTCAATACAGGTATATTACTGACGGCAGTAGAATAATATCGTCACCACTGATTATCACTTCTGGGTCTGTGCCACAGGTGCAAGGACTCGGCAGGAGCCTTAACTTTTCTGGTGGGAGCAGGCGATGTGAGAGGCCTCACGCACATGTCACCACACACAACCACAGGTATACAGTGGCGCCAGCTCCCATCCGCCTCAGTACTTTTTGTTACTGAAGAGATGAGCAGTATGAACCTAGCGAGTAACCTATGCCCTTAACCTAAGGGCACAAGAAAGGCCTGGCGGCCCATATAAGAAGGGCCATCAAACCCAGTAACACAGTGTCTTTATAGCCCAAACCAAGTACAGAGGGGTGCACATCACAAGACAGCAATACTGGAGTGAATCTGGGTGAGGTAATCAGTGGTGAAGATATTCTAGAAGATCAACAATTACGGTAAGTACCTAATTTACACATCTTCCAAAAATTAATCATCACCATTGATTTCCACCTGTGGGTCGGAGTACCAAGCTCAGAAAAAAGTCCCCCGGACTAGGAAGGCTGGGGCTCAGGTCTCACAATTATCCTGCCAAAGGTGGCATGCTGCCTGGCATGGACATCAAGGTCATAATGCTTGGTAAAGGTATGTACTGTGCTCCAAGTTGAAGCTCAGGAAATTTCATCAACAGGCAATGAGCGGATTTATGCCAGGGAAGAGGTACCTTGCCTTTCATTTTAACCAGAGATACTGCATAACAGTGGTGAAGGCAATTCACAGTCCAGGCAGTTGATTGTAACAGACTGTCCCTTCCAATTAGGATCCAAGGAAACAAAGAGTGGTTTGGACTGTCTGAAGTCCTTGGTTCTGTCCATATAAAACCTAAGGACCCGGGCTGGCCCGGTGGCACTGAGGGTTGAGGCGCTGGACGCCACACCTCGATCCATGCTGGCGATCTGGGTTCGGGAACGGACTCGGGTCTGCAGGGGTCAGCAGGGGCAGAGAGGGATTGAGCGTCCGTGGACTGCTCTCCCTCTCTGGGGGCCGGGGGTTCTCAGCTGTTGGTGCACTAACGACCTCTGGTGGAGGCTGGGGGATGTGCGCCAGCACTGTACAGTAGGGGTGAGCTTGGGGCACGACGCCAGGGGGAGCGCGTGCGGATGCGTGCGCGCTCCCTCCATTGGCGTCATTGCACGCCCCAGCCCACGTCAAGGCTTAACAGGGAAAATCATGGTGCTCGATCGTGGCGGCTTGATGGCCGTCTATGGGGACCGCCTGGACCTGGGGGCACCACCACACAATACTGGATCCCGTGTCGGTGGGGAGTAAGGGGGACTCCCTGCCGCCCCGTTGTGCGGGGGTAAGCCGTGGGGGTAAATGGTGGTGGGGGCTTCACTAGGGGCCAAGGCAGGACCGGATGGTGGCCGGAGATGGACGGATGCCGGGACGTGAATGCAGACCTGAGGCCACACAGGTAAAAAGCATGAAAAAAAAATAAATAAATAAAACCTAAGGACCCTCAACATCCAATGAGTGGAGAGTCTTTTCTCCCTCTTTCTGGAAAGCAGGTAGGTAGGATTGTATAAAGCAAGACAATAAAAGCAACAGCCACTAGTATAGTTGCCTAAAGTGCTTTAACGCATACAAAATTCAGAATGTAACTTACAGTATCATTGTGCAAAGTCATGGCTGTGACGTAGACAGCCAGCTCTGAGTGCTCGAGTGCTGTATTAATTTTTTTTATTACATATAAAATATGTGATGGGAAACTCAGTTTGTGGAAACTACTGTTTTACTGGAACTGACACATCAAGACCCCCCAGGGATAAGTTCAAAGGACAGGAGGTATTTTAAACTGCAGAGATCTGGGGTGCAATTACCTTGTCAATTTGCTTTCATCCCAGGAAATAAGATTAGCCATTCATAATGCCCTCAGGGAGATCCTTTGACTTGCATGGTTACGAGGAAGGACTTGTGGGGAGGGGCGTCCGAGAGAGGCCAGAATGGACATTGAAGAGGTTTGATGTCTGAGCCAGGGAGGACCCAGACGGATTTGGAAGATCCAAAATACATTCCCGGAAACCCTTGATTTACATCAGAAAGACCTGAGGTGTAGATTCCAAGGTCCAGACGGGATTAAAGAGGCCAATACACTTTTGCTTTGAATACAGTGACTTAGATCAAAGAAACTTTTGAGATGTATGTGTAGCAGAGCACAAAGCAGTTCTGACCAGTTAACCTGTGGAGAGGAAAGTCAGTGAGGTCATCTCATATGTTTTTTTAAATATTTTATTTGGAGACCCTGTACTGTAAAATAGAGTGTTTGATACACCAAGGCGGACTTAGTGACCTCATGAGAAGGCTGGCTCAGAAGTGTGTTTAAGTGCTGAAAGAACCTGTCAAGAGACACAAGAAAATATTTCTGACTGAGAGGAGAGAGACCCTAAAAGCACTGGAAGAAAGTAAGCATTAGATTATACCAGTCTGAAGTTATAAATTGTAGGAACTGTACTTTTTTACCTGTTTGTTTTAAGGCTGTATGTGTTGGGATATATTTGTTCTGTAATTATTGTTCTATTTTGATATTTTTAAAGTAAAGATATTTTTTTACAAATGAAACTGTCTTGAGTGTCTTGACATTTCTTTTTATTTAAGTGGAGCTTTTAAAGGTTATAAGTAATACTGTGTATGGGCTTATTGTATACCAAACTGGGAAATGGATAGAGTTCTCTAAAGTCTTGCATATAGTTCTAAGGGTTCATTTGAAAGACCTGGTTGGGTGCCCGTAGGCAAAGATATCTGGCCCCACCGAAGACAGAATTCTCTGAGTCTGATAACTGGGTACGCTAACAAGAGGTTATCGGTTTGAATCCTTCCAGAGCTTGAGACTAAGGTGACTTGAACCCACAAAACAGACAAGAGGGTAACCTTGTCTGTTCACTGTACACAAATCATATGCTCAAAGGCTGGCACTATGGGAGTAGAGGGCTGACCGGCTGAGCGAGATTGTGACAATGGCGACACGGGAGTGAGCCGTCTTCTACTTATTTATTTATTTCAAACATTTTACCAGGAAAGTCATACTGAGTTAGGATCAATTTGTTTCCAGATACGTCTTGGGGGAAGGGGGAAGAGGAAGTACAGTTACATAAGAACTTACTGTAGTTACGTAAGAACTTACCGTAACAGCAGATCTTCGAGAAAAGCTCTTTCAGCAGGTTAGACCATTAGGACTGAAGCTGGCAGGCTGCAGGACCCAAGAGAAACCTTCTAGCTAGCTACACCCAGCCGGGGACCATCGGCCCCATCCCGATGTAAGATGCCTCATGAAAGTGGCAGTCCTCCAGCATCCCTCAGTTCTTTCGCCGGAGACTCCTGGCATAGCGATGTGTTTCTGATGGTAAGACAGAGGATCTGCTTCCTGAGGAAGACCAATTAAATTTGTATAAAGAGAAGTAGACCTCCTGAGGGGAAGGGGGGGGGAAGGAAACTACCTGCTGCAAGAGCTGTTCTCCAAGATCTGCTGTTACGGGAAATTCTTACATAACTGTACTATCTTACTTCGAGAAACAGCTCTTGCAGCAGGTTACACCATTAGGGCTGCGTTCCAAGCATAGAAACAGACTTTGACGGCAGATAAGGACTGCTTGGCCCACCTAGTCTCGCCATTTCCCTACCTAGAGGATAAGCTGCAGATCCTATTTAACCAACAGCCTATTTCTTCCTACCCTCCCCACCAAAAATTGCCTTATGTCTGTCCCATGCATTCTTGAATTCTCCCGCAGTTTTAGACCCCACAACCTCCTCAGGAAGGCTGTTCCATATGTCCACTACCCTCTCTGTGAAAAAATACTTCCTCACATTGCCCCTGAGCCGCCCTCCCTCTATCTTCAAATTGTGTCCCCTTGTTCTTGCACATCTCTTTTTCTGAAAGATGCTACCCTCTTGGACTTTGTTGATTCCACTGAGGTACTTAAACGTTTCCATCATGTCCCCCTCCCTCCTTTCCTCAAGGGTATACATATTAAGCTCCTTTAGTCTCTCCTCGTACGGCTTCTCTTGCAGACCCTGCACCATTTTAGTTGCTCTCCTCTGAACTGCCTCCATCCTGTCTATGTCCTTGCGGAGATGGGGTCCCCAGAACTGGTCGCAGTACTCCAGATGGGGTCTCACCAACTGCCTGTACAGGGGGATAACAACTTCCTGTTTTCTGCTGGTGATGCCTCTCCCTATACATCCCAGTATCCCCCCAGCCCTCCCTACCGCCTTCTCACATTGCTTGCCAACCTTAAGGTTATCTGATATGATTACCCCCAGGTCCCTTTCCATTTCTGTTGTTGTTACTACCTCCCCCCCACTGTTTAATCTTCCCCAGGGTTTTTGTTTCCCAGGTGCATTACTTTGCATTGAATCTAAACTGCCATACTTCTGACCATTCTTCCGACCTTGCCAAGTCCCTTCTCATCCTTTCCACGCCTCCTTGTGTATCAACCCTGTTGCAGATTTTTGTGTCATCTGCAAAGAGGCATACTTTTCCTTCCAGTCCCTCTGCAATGTCACTTATAAAGACATTAAAAAGGACTGGACCCAGTACTGAACCCTGCGGTACCCCACTAGTAACCCCTCTTTCTTCAGAGTGGACTCCACTTACAATTACCTTCTGTGTCCTGTTGTTCAACCAATATTTTAGCCAGGCTACCACCCTGGGACCCACTCCCAGGCTGGTTAATTTGACTACTAATCTTTTGTGTGGGACTGTGTCAAATGCCTTGCTAAAGTCTAGGTAGGCCATATCCACAGCCCCTCCCTGGTCTACTACTTTGGTCACCCAGTCAAAGAAATCAATTAGATTCTGTCTGACATGACCTTCCCGCTCTGAACCCGTGCTGCCTTGGGTCCTGTGCCCCACTGGCCTCTAGGTACTCAGCAGTTCTTTTCTTCAGAAGTGATTCCATCACTTTCCCTACCACAGAGGTCAAACTGGCAGGTCTGTAGTTTCCTGCCTCTGTCTTGGTCCCACTTTTGTGAAGGGGAATCACATCAGCCTTCTTCCAGTCCTCATGTACCACACCATCCTCCAATGATTTGTTAAAAAGGGTAGTCAGCAGTGTCACTAGTTCTCTGCTTAATTCTTTTAGAATTCTGGGGTGAATTCCATCTGGCCCCATTGCTTTGTCCGCCTTCAGTTTTAGGAGTTCTTTCAGAACCCTTTCTTCTGTGAAAGGACTGGGATCGACCCCTCTCCAGAGTGCTTCTGTTAATTGGATTAGGCACCTCCCCCAAGCAGTACTGGTAGTACCCCTAAATTGGGAGGGGGATCATCTAGGGCGAGGGGCGCGAGAGAGGTCACTCTCAAGAAAGCAGTCCTTGCAGGACTGCAAGGCTGAAACCCACCCTGCACCTGGAAGCAATGTCCAGGCTGTAGCCTGATGAATGTGTGCACTGTGCTCCAGATAGCCACTGTACAAACAGCGAAGGCTGAAACTTTCTTGAGTGAAGCGAACAAAGTGGCCACTGCTCTGGTGGAACGACCCTTTACTTGTCCAGATAAGGGCTTGTTTTGCTTCTGGTAGCAGAACACGATGCAGTTCACCAACCACTTCGCGAGTGTCTGTTTTGACACTGGTGCCCCAAACATTCAGTGGGTGAAAGACACGAACAACTGATTGGATTCACAGTGAGGTTTGGTTCTGGTCAGGTAAAAATCTGAGGATTCTATGCACATCTAGGGTGTGCAGGAGAGCTTCTCTTTTGTTACAATAATTGGGGAAGTAGGCTAGCAAGAAGTCCATGTTCTGATTGAGGGCAAGTTCTGACACTACCTTGGGAAGGAACTTGGGGTTTGTCCTCAAGGGCACCCTGTCCCTGTGAAAAATTAAATAAGGTTCTTTGCATATCAGTGTATGGAGCTCCAAAATCCTCCTTGCTGATGTGACTGCAACTAAAAATAGCGCCTTCCAAGAGAGAAGGCGTAGCTCACAGTCCGCGGCTGGTTCAAAGGGAGGCAATGTCAGCTGTTCTAGTACAATGAGGAGGTCCCAGGGAGGGACCAGTTCCTTAACGGGTGGCTTCAGGTGGAAGATGCCATGCAGAAAGGTACGTGAGACCTCTAGCTGTGCTAGCGATTTCTGTCCAACTGGTGCATGGTATTGTGAAACAGCACAGAGGTGCACCTTTATCGAGGAGTATGCAAGCCCTGCTTGTGACAAGGAAAGAAGGTAATCCAGAACAGACTTCTCCGAACAAAGGAGGGATCTAGATCCCGAGTAGAAGCCCAAAGGCAAAACCTGTGCCATCTCATGGCATAGGTCGCTTGAGTTGAGGGCTTCCTCGCTGCCACCAAGACATCTGCCACCTCGTCCGATACTCTGTGTCAGAATATGGCTACATCTTTAGGAGCCATGCGTGAAGGTTCAGAGATTTCAGGTTCGGATGACCCAGTGATTCTCCGTCCTGAGACAGCAAATGTGAGCTGACTGGGAGGGCAACTGGTGATCTGTTCGCCAATTGATGATGGAGGGGAAACCATATTTGTCTGGGCAAAAATGGTGCCACCAGAATCATGGTTGCCACTTTGGCCTGCAGCTTGAGCAGTACCCTCTGGATCGAAGGGAAGGAAGGCATAGAGAAACCTGCCTGGCCAAGAGAGGGACAGCGCTTCTCACCAGAAAACACCAGGCCCTGGATCTAGCGAGCAGAAATTGGGCAGTTTTGCGCTGTATGGGGATGCGAACAGGTCTAGATCTGGTGTACCCCATCTGTCGAATAACATTTCTGCCACTGACTGGAGGAGCTCCCATTTGTGGGCACTGGACCGTGACCTGCTCAGCAGATCTGTCAGCTTGTTGCAAACTCCGGGAACATACACTGCAGCCAGCGTGATATCGTGTTGCACTGCCCAATCTCATATCCTCATGGCCTCCCGGCAAAGCTGGTAGTAGTGAGTGCCCCCTAGTTTGTTGATGTAGAACACCACTGATGTGTTGTCCGTCTGAATCAGTGAGTGTCCTGGGGGTATATCTGATCGCAAAGCCTGGAGTGCACAGAGAATGCCCTCATTTCGAGGACGTTGATGTGAAGGTGTGCCTCTGACAGGGACCACAGACCCTGTGTTCTTGGGTCGTTCAGGTGTGCGCCCCAACCGGACCCCGATGCATCTGTGTTGAGGATCAGAGAGTGGGCAGGTGGCGTAAAGGGAACCCCTACAGAGAGGTGTTCTGGGACCAGCCTCCACTGTAGGGCTTTCAGGATAGAACTGGGAAATGATACCAGCTGATCCATATGGTCTTGACATTGATCCCACTGTACCGAGTGTCCACTGGGTGGCCCTCATATGAAGGCATGCAAGGGGAACTGTGGTTATGGTGGCTGCCATGTGCCTTAGGAGGCGTAGCATGGTTCTTGTTGAGACCTGCTTCCACGTGACGATCGTCTGGATCAGCACTCTTAGGTGTTCCGCTGTCTCCCGGCAAGAAGGCCCTTCCTATGTGGGTATCCAGTACTGCGCCTATGAACTGAAGCCTTTGTGAGGGTATCAGCGATGCCTTTTCCAGGTTGATCGTGATGCCTAGGGAGACGAATGGGGTGGAGGTGTCCTGCAATGCCTGGTTTAACTATCCCTGTGACGGGGCCATCAGAAGTCAGTTGTCCAGATGGGGAAGACATAGTGGCCCTGTCTCCTAAGGGCTGCCGCTATCACCGTTAGGCATTTGGTAAACACCCGTGGAGCCGAGGAAAGGCCAAACAGGAGAACCCGGAACTGGTAGTGGCATCCTCAGAACTCGAACCGCAGGAACCTCTGGTGTGGTAGTGCAATTGGAATATGGAGGTAGGCATCCTGCATGTCTAGTGAGGCAAGTCAAGCTTCTGGTCTTAGCATCGGGATTAGACCTGGCAATGCAACCATTCTGAAACATTTGTATACCACCGAGTTGTTGAGATCGCAGAGATCTAGGATAGGGAGTAAGTCCCCCCGTCGTTTTTGGGACAAGAAAGAAGTGGTAATAATATCCCCTTTCCCTCTGGTTCCAAGGGATCCTCTCTATGGCCTCCTCTTCTAGGAGGGCAGTGACCTCTTGCTGGATAACAGCTGTGTGTTGTCCTGAGTATCAGAACTGCAGTGGCAGTCTGGATGGAGGAGGAGGAGGAGGACCTACAAATTCAACAGCATGCCCTCTTTGGGTAAGTTGGAGCACCCACTGGTCTGAGGTGATTCTTTGCCACCCTGCTAGGTGGTGCGCAAAGCGACCCCCGACCTTCTCCTCCCTTTGATCCAGAGGAAATGCAGGGGTCTGACATGAGTCAAGTAGTGGAGGGGTTTGGCCTGGGTGCCTGTGGGGATTTTGTATTCCTGGCCCCTTGGCCTCCTGAGAAGCAGGGCTGACCCTTCTGATTAAAGTTGCCCCTAGGTTGCTGACCAGAACGAGGCTGTTTGCCTTGCTCGTCTTGAAACTATTTTGTTTTTTTATGAAAGGGCTTCTGCTTAGGCCTATACATGGCCTACACAGACCTGATGGCCTTACCAGCGTCTTGCAACTTGACCTTTTCGGATTCCTCCCCGAACAGGACTGAGCCATTGAATGGAACGTCCAAGATGCCCTTCTGGACATCCGGCATAAAACCTGAGGACTCTTAGCCATGAATGTCTCCTGAGGCAAATTCCTGCTGCCGCACCCCTGGTGATTGAGTCTGCGGAGTCATAAGCTGCCCAGAGAACCTGTGTCCCAACATCTGAGCCTGTCTGTAGTAGCTTTAACAGCTCTTCTTTCTTGTCCCAGTCTGGCAGGTCCTTAACAAAATCCTGATCCTGTTCCCACAGGGCATTCTGAAATTACACCACGTGGGTCATATAACTTAGGGACCATATGGAACAGGTCGCTGCAGCGTACATCCTTCCCCCATGGAGTCGATCTGTTTTGATTCTCGATCTGGGGACTGTGTGCTGAGATCTTTGGGACCTATCATGAGTGGCCGTGATGACCAATTAGTCCGCCACCGGTTGTTCCTCTAGGTAACGATCCTCTAGGGGCGCCCTATACAAGCGGTCCGCTTTCTTAGAGAGTGCAGGTGAGGAGAAGGGGTGTTTCCAGGCGGCCCTTGTCGCATCCTGAAAGGTGTCCACCAATGGTGAAACTACCACAGGGCTTGTGTTCTTCTGTCTCAGGTATCTTGCTAGGTGTTGCCTTTCTGGGGCCATGTCCTCTGTGTCACAGCCAATATTCTCCTGTATATGCTGCATGACATTCGTGAATGTCGGATCATCTGGGGGTGACCCTGGAAGATCCCGGGGATCTGGAGAAGGGGCACTGAAGGAAGAGTATGGCCTGGATGGCTCTGAGGACTCGGGGCAAGATTCGTTGGAGGATGAAGGGTCCGACCTCCTGTGAGGCTTTTTGTGCCTTTGAGTGCTGGGTGAGTGGGAATGAGCCCGAGAGGGGGACCGCTTCCACTTATCTTTCCCGTTGGACTTCTGCGGGAGACTCTTCTCGGGGGGGGGTCGTCTATCTGGGGTTTTGTCCCTGGGCGGGGGCAAGTTCTCCCCACATCCTTTCTGATGGTTTCCCACCAGTAGGAGAATAACTCCTTAACTTCCTCTATATTGAAGCCCAACGACGGACTTGGCGCTGGGTCCTCCCTGGGTGTCTGCCTAACACCGGAGTCTGGTTTCTGAGGCCCTGATGCACCCGTTGATGGGTCTTTGGGTGACCTTGGGTCTTGAGGCGGGTTTGCCTCATCTTTGTCCCCTGACGTCTGATCGTCACTTACTGGCTGTGTGCCGACGTCAGTACCGTCGTCCTCAAGGGCGCCTGGTGGCGGCGATCCCGTCTGCGGCGAGGTGCGTCCCTCTTTGAGTCATGGTGTCGCCGGACGTTTGGCAAGCACCTAGTCCAACGACCGCCTATGGTCAGACGCCCGTTTAAGGGACATCAGTCCCACAATCTGCTTAGCAGATGTGTCCGGAATACCCCGAGGTGGTTGGGAGACCGATCTCTGGTCAGAGTCCCGGTGCCGGTCCAGGGAGTCGGGGCCTACTTGAGCGGCAGACTTGGAGTGTGCCTTGTATAGGCAATCTGACGACACAGATTGGCCGAAAGAGCCTGACGGCTGGCTGTGGGAGGAGTCTTTGGGCCAGACCTTGAGGGGCTGAAGCAAAGACGACGTACCTGAGCCACTGGTCATCTGGAACTTAGCCGGCGGAGGTTGAGATTCTGCCCGAGAAGGGGACCTGTTGGAATGAGCTGACCCAGAGTTGGGTCGAGAGTCTGACATTCGAGCAGATGGGGATCTCTCTCTCTTCTTTTCCTTATGTTTCCCTGATCTGTGGGACGATTCTCCCTGGGAAGATGAGCTTCTCTCCGTGGCCTGTAACTTTTTCTCCAGCAGGAAAATCTCAAGCACCTTCTGGCAGCAGATCCACATGCAGCTATTGAAGCGTTGGCAAATGGTACAGGCCTTGGTGTCGTGCTTGGAGCCTAAGTACAGATCGCAGACAGTGTGTTGGTCCTTAAACGGAATCTGCTTGCCGCACATGCACTTGGAGGGGTGTCCTTCGATGGAAGGCGTCGGGGAAGAAGATGTGAAAGGGGAGAGATCACTTAAGTCATTTTCTGAAGAAAGGGTGATAAGTTCTGGCGTCGTTCAGTAGCTGTTGGCATTCCGTGGAGCCGATGCTCACGAGTGGATGGCAGAAAAAGAACTGTGGGATGCTGGGGAACCGCCCCTTTTATGAGGTATCTTATGTCAGGGCAGGGCAACATTGGGGGTGGTCCCCCACTGGGTGTAGCTAGCTAGAAGTTTTCCATGGGGTCCTGCAGCCTGCCGGCTTCAGCCCTAATGGTGTAACCTGCTGCAAGAGCTGTTTCTCGAAGTAAGATCAGTAGATCTTCAAGAGGAGCTCTTGCAGCAGGTAATACCATTAGGACTAAGGCTGACAGACGTTAGGACCCCACGGAAAATTTTTCTAGCTAGCAGTCTGTGGTGGAGGACCACCCCTGATGACGGCTCCGCCCAACGTCAGGCCTGGTATAAAGGGGGCAGTCCCCCCTGCGCCACCTCAGTTCTCCCGCCGGAGACCTCGCTGAAAATACAGACACATAGCTGTACTATCTCACTTTGAGGGGGATCTCTTGCAGCAGGTAATACCATTAGGACCGAGTTCCAAGCAATGCCCAAGGAGCGACCCAGATCGAAGAGGGCAGAAGACAATAAACACTGTGGTAAATGAGGAGAGGAGTCCCTGGAGGACTGCTACTCTGAAACCTGTTCTTCTGGAAGCAATGTCCAGACTGTAGTGCCTCATGAAGGTATGCACTGAACTCCAAGTAGCGGCTACACAGAGGTCCGCCGAAGAAACATTCCGCAGGGAAGCGAAAGATGTCGCCACCCCTCTAGTAGAATGACTCCTCACTGGTCCTGGTAGGGGTTTGTTGTGGTGTTGGTAGCAAAAAGTGATGCAGTGCACGAGCCACTTAGTTAGGGTTTATTTAGTGACTGGTGCTCCTAGTTTCCTGTGGGCAAAGGAGAAAACAACTGGTCTGTCGGCGGATCTAGTCCTAGCCAGATAGTAATGTAAAATTCTATGAACATCCAGAGTATGTAGCAATGCATCCCCATTGTTTGAATAGTCTGGGTAGTAAACTGGTAGTTGAATGTCCTGGTTCAATGTGAACTCAGACACTACCTTTGGTAAAAACTTTGGGTTTGTACACAGGGCTACTCTGTCCCTGTGAAAAACTAGGTAAGGCTCTTTACACATCAGAGCCTGCAGCTTGGAAATCCTTCAGGCTGAAGTAATGGCAACTAAAAACAGCACCTCCCGGGAGAGAAGGCAGAGCTCACAGCTTGCGGCTAGTTCAAAGGGTGGCAAGGTGAACTTTTTTAAACTGAACAGGAGATCCCAGAATGGTACTGGGTCTCTCCTGGGGGGTTTCATATGCAAGATACGTCTCAGGAAGGTCTTGCAGATGTTCAGCTGTGCCAGAGTCTTCCCATTTAATAGCGCATGGTAAGCTGACAGAGCAGAGAGATGCACCTTTATGGATGAGTAATTGAGACCCAAATCTGACATGTGGAGAAGATACTCCAGCACAGATTCCACCGGACAACCCAGGGGATCCAGAGAATGGGGAATCGCCCATAAGTAGAAATGCTTCCATTTCACGGTGTAGGTCACCCTGGTAGAGGGTTTTCTAGCTACCACGAGTACCTCTGCCATTCTAAAGGATACTCCAAACCTATCCCTGGCTAAGTCCGCAGGAGCCAAGCATGCAGGTGCAAGGACTGGAGATTCGGATGGACTAACATCCTTTGCTCTTGGAAGAGCAAGTGAGTGAAGAGGGGTAATGGAACTGGCGATTCCGATGCCAGCTGTTGCAACAGTGGGAACCAAATCTGTCGGGGACAGAATGGCACTGCCAGTATCATCTTGGCCTCTTCTGCCTGCAACTTGAGCAGGACCATCTGAAGCAGAGGGAAGGGAGGGAAAGCATACAGAAACCTCCCAGTTTAAGAAAGGGACAATGCGTCTCGCCAGAAAACACCAAGCCCTGGATCTAACGAGCAGAAACTGGGCAGTTTGGCGTTCTGTGGGGACGCAAAGAGGTCCAGTTCTGGCTGACCCCACCTTTCCAAGTGGTCGTCTACAACTTCTTGCTGTAGCTCCCACTCATGGTTCTGAGATCGAGAGCGACATAAGCTGTCCGCGAGGACACTGTGGATTTCTGGAACATGAAATGGCACGATGTCCAGTTTGTGATCCACCGGCCAGAACCAAACTCTCATCGCTTCTCTGCATAGGGGATAAGACTGTGTACCCCCTTGCTTGTTGAGATGGAAGACTACTGGAGTATTGTCCGATCGGACCAGTAGAGGTCCGGGAAGAAGCACCCCTTGGAGAGCTTGAAGGGCATATAAAATGGCTCTCATCTCCAAAATGTTTATGTGGCGAGCTCATTCTGTTGAATTCCAGGAGCCCCTTGTCTGATGTGAAGCAAGATGTACTCTCCCCCATCCCAGTCCTGATGCATCGGTGGTGAGAGTCTGCAGTGGACTGGGTTTTTGAAACAGAACCCCTATGCTCAGCTGCGCTGGGGTGAGCCAAAAGGATGGAGATTTGAATGGGCTCTTCCAGCTCGTCCGTACCTTCGTCCCATTGAACTTTGAGGTGCCATTGCAGAATCCTCATGTTCAGATGCAAGAATGGAACTGTCACAATAGCTGCTGCCATGTGACCCAACAATTGTAGAACCATTCTTGCTGGAACCAAGTCACAGTCCTGTATCCTGCAAGCGACTTCTCTTAGCCTTGCTGCCCTGTCTGCGGGCAGAAAGGCTCTTCCTTGGACTGTGTCCAGGACTGCTCCAATGTACTGCAGCCTTTGAGCTGGCCACGGTTGTGACTCTGACAGATTTAGGGTGATGCCTAAAGTCTGGAACAGGCTTAATGTGTCCCCAAGGTCCTGTTCAACTGGTCTTCTGTTGAGGCTGTAAGAAGCCCAATCGTCCAGGTAGGGGTATACGAAGTGATCTCTTCTCCTTAAGGCTGCCGCTACCACTGCTAGGCACTTGGTAAAGCCCTCTGGTGCCGAGGATAAGACGAATGGCAGCACCCAAAACTGGTAGTGTCCTCCTTGGAAGGTGAAGCATAAGTACTACTTGTGGGATGGCAGGATTTTGATGTGCATGTACACGTCCTACATGTCCAGTGAGCAAAGCCAGTCTCCTTGGTGGAGCACTGGTAACAGGCTCGCCAAGGTCACCATTCTGAACCTTTTGTATTTGATGAAGGTGTTCAGTTGACTCGGGTCCAGAATGGGATGGAGATCTCCAGTTTTTTTCGGGACAAGGAAAAAATGGGAATAAAATCCCTTTCCCCTTTGAGCAAAGGGAACCTCCTGGATGTCTCTTTCGTCCAGTATGGTCTGTATCTCTGCCCACAGGAGCAGTGCATGGGAGGGGGAGTAGTGGGAGGGGACTGGTGGGTTGTCTGGTGGAAACTGTGTGAACTCTAAGGAGTATCCCCTTTCTACCATCTGGAGGACTCATTCATCCGATGTTATTGTTGACCATCCAGATAGGTAGAGGGAGAATCTCCTTCCTGCCGCCTCCCCCTGCACCAGCTGTGGTGTTGAGGGAAGGGGGGGGGTGTCGGTAGGGAGTTATGCAGTGTTGGAGGGTGTGGGCAAGGGAAGTCTTGGCACCTTGGGATTTTGGGGCCTTGGGAGCCTGAAGGGACAAGGTGGCCTTTTCTTTTGAAATCTCCCTTGTTTTGTGTCCGATGCCTTCCTTGCTGTCCCTGATTTTTCTGCAAAGGACGGCAGCATGTGGATTGTGGCTCCAACCGGGTACATTCTGTAGACTACAGACACAGCTTTACCAGAGTCCTGAAGCCCGGTGATCAGTGTTTCTGTGTCCTGACTGAACAGGACTGGTCCTTGGAAAGGAGCATCCAGGATAGCATCCTGACAGAAGCCTGAAACTCTGAGCCAGGCATGCCTCCACACGCAAATGCTGGTGGCTGCTGCATCCGCTGAGTCATAGGAACTCCTGAGGACATGCTTATCCATGTCCATGCCAGACTGAATCACAGCAATGAGCTCTGTCTTACCCTCTGAATCTGGCTGTGCTTTGGCCAGGTCCATCGTCTCTTCCCACAGGGATTTTTGTTAGGTGACCATGTGGGCCAGGAAGTTGAGTGACCTGACGGGGCAAGTTACGGAAGTGTACACATTGCGTCCCCATCTGGTCTAGTTTCTTTGATTCTGGGTCTGGTGGCTGGGCACTCATGTGGTGTGGTTGTTGTGCCCAGCCATGAGCACCTGTCAGGATCACCGAGTTTGCCCTTGGGTGTTCTCAGAGAAAAGGCACCCCTTTTGGTGTCTTGTAGACTCTATCTGCCTTACGAGGAACTGCAGTCGTGGCTGGGTGTCTCCAGGTGGATCTGGTCACATCCTGTAAAGGCTCCACTAAGGGAGGGATGACCAAAGGTTTTGGATCTGTGGCTCCTAAGAAACTGGCCAGTCTGCACCTTTCTGGGTCCATCTCCTCTGTATCCCATTGATAAAGCACCTGAATATGGTGCATAATGTTCAAAAAGGATGGGTTGTCCGGGGGTGACCTCGGCGAGTCCTTCGGATTTGGAGACGGAATGGGGAGCTCGTCTTCTGAGGAGTAGTCTGACGAGTCCCCTGCATCATCTCCTGAAGTCGATGGCGGATGTCTACTGGCGAAGGGGACAGATGAAGGATGCCTCCTGTGACCATCAGACCCTGGCGTCCTCCTATCCTCTTTGTCCTGTGGCCGGTCCCTTGGTGGCAAAGGCTGCTCAGGAGTGAGGTCTCTGGGTGGTGGGTATACTGGGCATGGATCCCTGGGTCGATGGAGAAGGTCCCCCTTTACAGTATTCCACCACATTTGAAAAAAATGCCCCCACCTCCATTAGTGGGACGACTGGCGGTTGGGGCGTCTGATTTGAAGTGCCAGAGGGACCTGGCATCTGGTCCAAAGGAGGGGTCGCCTGGTCCTCGGGCTCTTTATCCATAGATACATCGGGTGCCAGGTCTTCGGTATCTGACTCTTTTGATGGAGGTTGTTGGGCATCCGGTACCCCTGTGTCAGGGGAAGCGGTTGTTGTGGCCGATCCTTCGGGGCTGACGGCCAGTGCTTAGGGGCCAATGGCCTTTCCTTTGCTGGAGGCGCCTCCTTGTCTGACGTCGAGTTGGAATACCCTGTTGTTTGGGAGGCAGACAATGCCCAGTTCTTGGGTGGGGGAGGCATCCGGTACCGGACGACCTCCCGATGTTTCTCTGATTCGTCCTCTCTTATGCTTGTTGGATGAGTCAGAAGGCTTGCCGGTGGTGGATACCACTGATTTGCCCATAGCCAATGCCTGTTCCTCCTGGGTTGACCCATGTTTATGGGGTCAGTGGGCCAAGTGGATCCCAGTGGACAGCTGTCCTGAAGAGGACGACTCCTTACTTTTCGCCTGAGTGGAGGTGGTGGCCTTCCTCTGAGTGCCCCCCAAAACTGCTTTGCTACCTGGTGGAAGTGGCTGACGCCCGGTGAGGCGACTTCAGGCAGGACTCCGATCTGGCCCTCTCCTTCTCCCGGTGGTGGTGGTGTTTCTCCTCCCGATCTCTTCTCCTTGGGGAGGAGACTCCCTGGTGGAAGAGGATGAGCTGTGTCCTGATGGGGCCTTCTGCATGGTGGCTACTTGCTGCTCGAGAAGGTAGGCCTTCAAGGTGTTGGTGTGGCGAATCCTGGTCTTGTTGCATAGTGCAGGCAACCGTCAGGCCAGTGCTCTGGGCCCAGGCAGATGAGGCAGGAAGAGTGTCAGTCTTTTGCCAGGATCTGCTTCCCACACGCACACTTCGATTTTCGCCACTGAGACGATGAAGACAAGAAAGTGTGACAGAAAAAGATGTTGAAGAAATGGTAGGTTTTCGAAAAAAATACTGTGTGAAGCGCAAGAAAAAAGGCAGTTAACTGCAACTATGGCGTCCGTAGAGCCGATGTTCATGGGTCGACCGCAGGAAAGAACTGAGGTGGTGCCAGGGACTGCCCCTTTATACCATCGCCTGACGCCGAAGTGAGCCGACGCCAGGGGCGGTCCCACCACAGACTGCTAGCTAGAAAATTTTTCCGTGGGGTCCTAACGCCTGGCGGCCTTAGTCCTAATGGTATTACCTGCTGCAACAGCTCCCCCTTGAAGTGAGATCCGAACAGATCCAAGGTACTAAGTACAAAAAAAATACAGCAATACTGAACTAAGTAAAACAACACATACAAATTACAAATACAACACAGTAAGGAGAAGAGAGAGTAAGCATACAGAGAAACAGGAGAGGGGACACAAAATAAGACATGATAGGAGTGGTGCGGTGCAGTGCAATGGCTGTGGGGCGGCAGTGTTCCGGGAGACATTCTGGAGGCTGCGATGCTGCCCTATTTGCAGGCATCTCTCTGGTCTGAGGGATGAGGTTGCCTATCTCCAGGATGACCTGGATAGGATTCATGAAACCTCCTCCCCCACCCAGGGACCACCAGGGCCAATGCCACTACCTCAGAGGTTGCCAAGAAAGAGGAGAGGCTGGACCAGGGTGGGCTCAGGGAGGGAGAGGGTGGTGGAACAGAGTTGCATCCCTCCAGCTGCACCTCTCCACAATTCATACACTCTTCTGGGGGGTAGTGGTTCCTCTATGGAGGCACCTGCAATGGAGATCAAGGAGGATGCTGGGAACCTTCACAAAGGAGACCCACAGGAGGGTGGCATGGGACCCCACAGGGGAAGGAAACAATTCCTGGTGGGGGACTCAATCATTATGAGGGTAGAAGTGGGGGAGGAAAGGGAGAGGGAGGTAAGGTGCCTGCCTGGCGCCACAGCTTGGAGGGACAGGAAGCGAATCCTCAGGATCGTGGGAGCAGCTGCACGAAGGAGGGAGCTGGATGTCACTGTCCACCTAGGGACAAATGGCCTGGCTAGGAATGGGATCAGAGCAGTGCAAGAGGAGTTTGTAGAGTTGGGGAGGGGCCTTAGACAAGTAGCACATACGGTAACCTTCTCGGAGGTGCTGCCTGTCTGTGGCAACGGTGATGCTAGGGTACTCCTCACCAGGGAATTCAATGAATGGTTGAAAAACTGGTGTGGAGCTCAGGGTTTTGGCTTTGTTGGGGACTGAGAGGCCACTTGGAGGGATGCAGACCTATACTGGTGTTATGGTCTGCATCTGTCCGGGGGGGGGGGGGACCAGGATCCTAGGTGAGAGGTTTAAATGCTTCATTGGCAAGCATTTAAACTAGCCAAGGGGGAGGCACTGAAAAGGAGCAAGGAAATCTCAACATGGTAATTAGTGAGGTAAACACCAAGGTAGATAAGTCATTAGGGAGCAGGACAGAGGTAAATGTAAAAAAAAGCAAAGGCAGTAAGGACAGGGATGGGGTTAAAAGGGGTTTGGCCATCAAAAAGTGGAGGGTGATGAGTACCAATGCCCGTAGCCTGTGTAACAAGCTCCCTGAACTAGTGACCTTGATGGAAGAGGGTTGCCTGGATATTGTGGCAGTCACAGAAACATGGTACACAGAGAACCATGACTTGGATGTCAGCATACCAGGATACACAATCTACAGGAGGGACAGGGAGGGCAAAAGAGGAGGAGGAGTAGCTCTCTATGTAAAGGAAGGGATCAAAGCAACATAACTAAAGAGTAAACAGGGAGCAGATGAGGCACTCTGGGTCACCCTGGAGACAGGAAATGGCACCACAATCCGCTTGGGGGTTGTACATAGACCCCCATCTCAGGGGTGGGAATGGACAAGGAAATGATAGAAGGCATCCTTAGCATGGCAGAAAGAGAGGAGATATTGTTGATGGGGGACCTGAATATGCCAGATGTTAACTGGAGCACCTTTGCTGCAGGCACATCCAAGAGCAGGGTCATTCTTAATGCCCTACAAGGGGCATGCCTCAGACAGCTAGTATTGGAACCCACTCGGGAGGGAGCTATCTTAGACCTGGTACTGTCAAATGGGGATGGAGAAAGAATCTCAGATTTAGAAGTAGGTAGCCATCTGGGAACAAGCGACCACCAAGCAGTGTGGTTCACGATAAACACAGCCATACAATCAAGCCATACAAAAGCAAGAGTACTGGACTTTAGGAGGGCTGACTTTGGGAAAATGAGAGTGTGCCTCAGAAAAGCACTAGCAAACAGGCAAGAAGGAGGGTGGAGGAACAATGGGGAGTAATCAAAACAGCCATCACAGAGGCAACAAGCCTTTGTGTAAAGCAAATCAACAAAACACAATGAAGGAAAAAACCACTATGGTTCTCAAAAGAGGTGGCAGGGAAGGTTAAGGAGAAAAGGATAGCATTCAGGTAATATAAGGAAACACAGAAGGAGCAGGACGGAGAACTTTATCAGTTAAATCAGAAAGAGGCAGGGAAGGCAGTCAGAATAGCAAAGGCCCAAACCGAGGAAAGGATAGCCAACTCTGTTAAGAAGGGGGATAATACCTTTTATAGGTACATTAGGGAGCGAAGAAAGGCCAAAGGAGGGATACTGAGGCTTAATAAAGGGGAGGGAATGTGGGCAGAGGGTGATAGTGAAAAAGCAGGGATACTGAATGAATATTTCTGCTCAGTGTTCACAAAGGAAGAGGAGGGGGAGGTACCTAAACCAAACAAGAGAGACACTCTGAAGACAGGAGTCGATACCAGTCCATTTACAGAAGAAAGGGTTCTGAAAAAACTAATAAAATTGAAGGTGGACAAAGCAATGGAGCCTGATGGGATTCACCCAAGAATTCTAAAAGAACTAAGGGTAGAAATAGTGACACCGCTGACTACTCTCTTTAACAAATCATGGGAGGATGGGGTGGTACTGAGGACTGGAAGAGGGCGATGCGATTCTCTTCACAAAAGTGGGAGCAGGACAGAGCAGGAAATTACAGACCAGTTAGTCTGACCTCAGTGGTAGGGAAATGATGGAATCACTTTGAAGGAAAGAATTGTTGAGTACCTAGAGGCCAGTGGGGCACAGGACCAAGGCAGCATGGATTCACGATGGGAAGGTCATGTCAGATGAATCTAATGATTTCTTTGACTGGGTGACCAAAGTAGTAGACCAGGGAGGGGCTGTGGACATGGCCTACCTTGATTTTAGCAAGGCATTTGACATAGTCCCACACAAAAGATTAATACACAAGTTAGCCAACCTTGGAGTGGGTCCCAAGGTGGTAGCCTGGATAAAAAAATTGGCTAGACAACAGGACACAAAAGGTAGTAGCAAACGGAGTCCACAGTGAAGAAAGGAGGATTGCTGGCTGGGCACCGCAGGGTTCAGTACTGGGATCGGTCCTTTTTAATGTCTTTATAAGTGACATTGCAGAGGAACTGGAAGGAAAAGTATGTCTCTCTGCAGACGACACAAAGATCTGCAACAGGGTTGATACACAAGATGGAGTGGAAAGGATGAGAAGGGACTTGGCAAGGTTGGAGGAATGGCCAAATGTATGGCAGCTCAGATTCAATGCAAAGAAGTGCAAGGTAATGCACCTGGGAAACAAAAACCCAGGGGAAGAGTACACAATGGGGGGTGAGATACTGACAACTGTAAAATTGGAAAGGGACCTGGGGGTAATTATATCAGATGACCTAAAGGTGGGCAAGCAATGTGAGAAGGCAGTAAGGAAGGCTGGGGGGATACTGGGATGCATAGGGAGAGGCATCAATAGTAGAAAACAGGAGGCTGTTATCCTTCTGTACAGACAGTTGGTGAGACCCCATCTGGAGTACTGTGTGCAGTTCTGGACACCCCATCTCCACAAAGACATAGACAGAGTGGAGGCTGTCTAGAGGAAGGCAACAAAAAGACATACGAAGAAAGACTAAAGGAGCTTAATATGTATACACTTGAGGAAAGAAGGGAGAGAGGGGATATGATAGAAACTTTCAAGTACCTCAAGAGAATCAACAAAGTCCAAGAGGGTAGCATCTTTCTGAAAAAGAGATGTGCAAGAACAAGGGGGCACAATTTGAAGACAGAGGGGGGACGGCTCAGAGGTAATGTGAGGAAGTATTTTTTCACGGAGAGGGTTGTGGATGCATGGAACAGCCTCCCTGAGGAGGTTGTGGAGTCAAGTACAGTGGGGAAATTCAAGAATGCATGGGACAGACATAAGGCAGTCCTAGTGGGGGGTAGGAGGAAGTAAGCTGTTGGTTAACTAGGATCTGTAGCTTATCTGTTAGGTAGTAAAATGGGCAGACTAGGTGGGCCAAGCGGTTCTTATCTGCTGTCAAATTCTATGTTTCTATTAAAATAAAAACCGCCATACAGTAAACTGCTGTACAGTAAATTATGAAATTGGCAAAAGAATATTAAACTGTGGGCAGCAAAAAAATAATATGAGTAGATGGGAATACTGACTGAATTAACTGGGAGGGGCATATCCTACTGTCAGTGTAGGGAGGAAGAAAAAATTACTCACCTTAGTAATTGCTTTTCTTCTCATGGAGTCTTGCTATATTAGGACTGTATGCAGTAAGCCCTTGGCTCTGAACTGCCCCGGAGATGAAATAGTTAACTCCAGAGTAATCTGGAGTTCCACAGCGCGAGGGCGTTATCCAAAGCTCTATCTGGTCAGTTTCAAATGAAACTGCCAGGTTCTTTACGAAGCTAAACTAACATAGCAAGTCTGTGTGGAAAAGCCCTACACTAGCCATTGGCTACCTACTAGTAGTAGAACAACAGAACACAACAACAACAAACACAGAATAAAAACAACACACCTATTATTGTTAGGATCACCCTGACAAGCACAATAGGCCCCTCTCCCAAAAGACTCAAGTCCAGAGAGAGCCATCTACCACTTAACAAAAATAGAATTACCTAGTTCCCAACCCAAATGAAACAAAGGGGGAACTAGAAGGCTAAATGGCATGACACAGTGCTTGCACCAAATTGCCAACCCCATACCCAAGTAGGAATTCTGAGAGGGTAGAGGAGGGTTGTCCTAATATAGAAGACTCCATGAGAAGAAAAGCAATTACTAGGTGAGTAATTTTTTCTTCAAACACCATGAAGTCTTGCTATAATTAGGACTGTATGCAGATTATACAGCAGTACCTCCATGGAGGAGGGCCAGAACCTACTTAGGGAATAGGCTCTGAAGCACAGCTGTGCCAAAACGAGCATCTCTCCTGGACTGGACGTCCAGAGAATAATGCTTGGTGAAAGTGTGGACTGTCTTCCAGGTAGCAGCTTGACAAATTTCCAAGATAGGAATATCTCTAGCAGCCGCTAGAGATGCAGCTGTACCCCTGGTGGAATGAGCCCTCAGACCTGAGGGAGGCTCCTACCTAGTTTTTGGTAACAGAACTGGATACAAGAGACAATCCACCTTGCGATTGTCCTCCTAGTAGCAGGTCTCCCCTTACCCACTTCTCCATAGGTAAGGAAGAGTTGGAAGGATTCAAACCTATGACCCTTGGTACGTTCCAAACAGTAGCTAAGAGCTCTTTTAACGTCCAAACTGTGCAGTCTCCTCTCACCAGAGGAAGAGTGTTCAGTAAAAAATACTGGAAGAGAGATGGTTTGGTTAAGATGGAAATCTGAAACCACTTTAGGTAAAAACTTTCTGTTAGTCCGGAGGACCACTTTATCTCTGTGGAAAGAAATAAAATCCTTTTCCACTGACAAGGCTTGTAATTCACTTATACGCCTAGCTGAAGTGATAGCCACTAGAAAAACAGTTTTCCAAGTTAAAAACTTGAGGTCTGCTGAAGCCAGAGGCTCAAAGGGGGGTTGCATTAGCTGGGCAATGCAAACATTCAGGTCCCATGCAGGAGCTGGTTCCCGAAAGGGAGGGTTAGAGTGAAGTAACCCTTTGAAAAACTTGGAAAACACAGGGTGAGAGGAGAGGGGAAAAAGGTTTCCCTGCAGAAACAAAAACAGAAACAGCTGCCAAATGAACCTTCAAGGTAGCTGGTTTGAGTCCTAGGGAATTTAAGTGGACCAAATAGTCCAATAAAATAGACAAGTCAGCAGATTCTGGTACAATCTGCCTCTCAGAACACCAAAAGGAAAATCTCTTCCACTTAGAATTATAAGTGGCTCTAGTGGAAGGCTTCCTAGAAGCCTTCAAAATATCCAAGACACCTTGAGAAAGGTGTAAATCAGCAAATTCTAGCCCCTCAAGAACCAGGCCTTGAGGTGGAGGGAATTGAGGTCCGGATACCACACTCTCCCCTGTGCACAGGTCAGCAGGTTGTGGGTCCTGGGCAAGGTCAGGGGAAGGTGAAATGAGAGAGACAGGAGAAGAGGGTACCAGGGCTGCCTGGCCCAGTCTGGAGCAATCAGAATCACTTTGCAGGGCTGAGTTCTGATTTTTACCAGTACCCTGAAGAGGAGGGGAAAAGGAGGGAAGGCATAAAGGAACTTCCCTTCCCATTCAACTGAAAGGCATCCAGAGGAACTGAACCCAGCACTGGAGGCCTGCAACAAAACAGGGGAAGTTGGTGGTTGTCTGGGGCTGCGAAAAGATCCATCTGAGGGGTGCCCCACCTGGCAAAGACTGACCCCAGCACCTGAGGATTCAGAGCCCATTCGTGATGGCCCTGAGAAATCCTGCTGAGGGCATCCGCTAGGACATTGTCCTTCCCTGGGAGGTGAGCTGCTATCAGGCAGGTGTTCAGGGAGTAGGCCAGGGACCACAACTTCATTGCTTCGGTGCACAAGGCAGAAGAGCGAGTGCCCCCTTGCTTGTTGATGTACCACATTGTTGTGGTGTTGTCTGTCCTGACTTGGACTACCTTGTCCTGGACAGCCTCCGAAAAAACTTGAAGAGCTAAGAAAACAGCTCTGAGTTCCAATAGGTTGATGTGACAGAGATTCCTGAGGGACCACACCTTGAGTGGCAAGGTCGCTTAGGTGAGCCCCCACCCCAACAGGGAGGCATCCGTGGTGAGGTGAGGAATGAAGAACAGGTAAGAATGGGACCCCTGAGTTAGGTTGCTTGATCCTGCCACCACTGCAGGGCTAGGATCAGGGTTTTGGTCACTGGGACTAATTTGGTAAGGGGTCCTTCCTTTGAGACCAGTAGGACCTCAAGTGGAACTGGATGTCCCTCATCTGAAATCTTGCTCCTTGCGACAGCTGTAGAAGCAGCCATGTGCCCTAGGAGTTGTAGAAAATGCCTTGCTGGTCGAGAGACCCGTGAGGGTGAAGGAAGATGCCAGGGCAATGATTCTGTCCACTCTTTCCGAGGGAGAAATGCCTGGCTGACTTCGTGTTCAACTCTGCCCCTATGAAAGTTAGTACCTGAACTGGTTCGAGAACTGACTTTGGAAAGTTCAACAGAACCCCGAGAGATGAGAAGTTTCTGGGTGACTTGCAAGTGGGATTTTACCTGCTCTGGTGACTGACCCACAATGAGCCAGTCGTCCAAGTAGGGAAACACAGCTACCCCTTGCCTTCTTAAATGGGCCACTACTACAGCTAGACATTTTGTGAAAACCCTTGGGGCAGAAGAGAGACCGAAGGGCATTGCCCTGAACTGATAGTGGCCAGAGGGCAGTTCGAACCTGAGGTACTTTCGGTGAGAGGCCCTGATTAAGATATGGAAATAGGCGTCCTTGAGGTCCAGGGAAGCTAACCAGTCCCCTGGTCTTAAGGAAGGCAAAACCATTGCCAGAGTTAACATTTTGAACTTTGGTTTTACAAGATGTTTGTTCAGAAATCTTAAATCCAGAATGGGCCGCCAGTCTCCTGTCTTTTTTGGGGTCAGGAAGTACCTCGAGTACAGACCCTTGCCCTGATGGCAAAGGAGAACTCTTTCCACTGCTTTGCAGTCCAGAAGAGAAGAAACCTCTGCTTCTAAAGCAAGGGTTTCTGAAGGACTTGAGGGGGGAAAGTGCCTGGCTCTCATCTTGGGAAATTGTTTGAAGCTGAGAACCAGACCCTGGCTTACCGCTTCCAGAACCCATTTGTCCGAGGTTAGGGACAACCAGTTCTGGCTGAAATAAGCCAGCCTGCCCCCTACCGGTACAGGAGAGTCGGCCCTGGACACCCCGTCAGGGTGCCTGCTTGGCAGGAGCAGCTTTAGGCTGAGGAGAGGGAGAGGGCCTGCCTGTGCCCCGTCTGCCTCTGCCTCTGAAAAAACCTCTCTGCGCAAAGGCAGAAGAGGCCTGAAATTGGTAAAAAGGCCTATGGTAAGGCCTGCCCCTACCCCTGGGGGCATGCCTTTGAGGAGTGGCATGCCTCTCCTTAGCTTGGGCACTTTTGTAGGTAGTTCTGTATTCATCCATTTTTTTCATGTAATTTTCCGTTTGATCCCCAAACAGAGAATTTCCTATCACAGGAAAATCTATAGCCTTTGACTGGGTATCTTGGGACAGATTAGTGCATCTGAGCCATGCCAACCTACGGAGAGCTACAGAAGTGGCCATGACCCTAGAAGAAACATCATTAACATCAACAGCAGTATGAAATTGAACTTTAGAGGCTTCAATGCCATCAGCAGACACCTGTTCCAACTCACTAGCCAGCTGGCCCTGGGCCTGCTTGGCCAACTGCAATATAGTGTCCCATCTAGATTTCTGATATCTAGCCACATAAGCCATATAATTAGCTTGCCTGAGTCCCAAAGAAGCTGCCACATACTGTTTTGTCGCCATGGCATCAATCTTCCTGGAATCTTTATCAGGAGGATGTGAGGCCAGGGGAATATTAGCCTTGTCACAAGCTGCAGCTTGAACAACACCTACATGACTACACTGCTCAGTGAGGAAGTCTGTATTAGGGCCTGACAAAGTATACCTTCTACCATTTTTTTATCTACAGGAGGGACAGAAAAAGGATTTTTTTTAAATCTTCGTAGTTTGCCTCCTAAATGACTTATGCAAAGGAATAGACAACCTTCTAGACTCTGGAATATCCATCATTTCTACATAATCAGGCTCCTCTTGCTCGTCCACAGCCTCCTCTAAAGGGAGCTGGAGGGTTTCGGCTACCTTCTTATAAAACCTGAAATGAGAAGGGGACTCAGACAACAAAGGGAGACTCAAAGGGTCTGTCTGGAGAAATGTCCGCCCTATGGGCACTTCCAGACCTTCCCAGTCACAATTACAATCATCAAAATCTTGATCCCCCTCCTGTGGTTCATAAAAATCCTCAACATCATAATCCTGAACCACTGGACCTGAACGAGACCCCCTTTTTCCAACTACAGGGGGTTCAACAAGTCCCCGAGACAAAGACTGGACAATCTGAATGGCTTTAGCTATCTCTGCAGCAGAAGAAGAGACAAAACTGGACTCCACACTTGCTGATTTCTTTGCTTTTTTTACTTTGACTAGTTCCTCAGAACCAGCCTTTCTTTTGCCCGAGGAAGTCTCGCCCTGGTCAGAGGACACTCCCTCTGGTCCAGCCGAACTGGACCGGGCGGGCTGGCCATCCGGTCAGCGGACTTTTTGTTTCCTCTCCGTCCTGAGCCGCCCAATCTCTTTCCAGGGTGGCTGCAGGAAATTTTTACACACCTGGCAGTCTGACAGGAGGTGGTCAGCCCTCAGACAATAGACACAGTGGTGTGTGGGTCAGCCTTGGCAAAGGCTTCCCACAGACATCACATACAGTGTTGAAACCCAGTGGGCCCGGATTTTCTTTTGGGTTTCGACATAATGCCAGCCTATCCAAAACTTGCCTTTTTGGGCGGCTAGGTAAGACACCCCTTATCGGTTCCTAACCGTGTCACTGGTATTGGAAAACCCAGAAATGTAAAGGTTTTTAGAACCGATAAGAACCGGTACCTCACTTCTAAAGACAGAAAAACAATTTTAAGAAACGATCGGTTCAGAGTGAACCGATAATGAGTTTCCACACAGACTTTAAATTTTTGTACTTACGGTTACCAGATAGAGCTTCTGAACCGAAACCGCGGTAATTTTAAATACTTGCGGTTCAAATGAACCGAATAAAACGCATGAACCTAAAGCGAACCAAGCTGAAGGAGCTGATCTCCGGGCGACTGTTCAGTGAAGCGGAGTAAAAGAATCTGGCAGTTTCATTTGAAACTGACCAGATAGAGCTTTGGATAGCGCCCTCGCACTGTGGAACTCCAGATTACTCTGGAGTTAACTATTTCATCTCCGGGGCAGTTCAGAGCCAAGGGCTTACTGCATACAGTCCTAATTATAGCAAGACTTCATGGTGTTTGAAGGCTGGTAACAGAAGTTTAGCCCAATATCAGAAACAGCTGCACAAGCAAGTACAAAATTCACAGAGATATTTCAGAGCGAGGAGGGAAGGAGCCAAGTGAATGGAAGTGGGGAGAGAGCCACAAATTTAGGAAAGCTGAACGAGAAGGCAGCTTGGCCAGCTATAAATGTCACTGGTGGGAGAACAAGACAGCGAACACAAGTGTTGCGAAGGGAGTAAGAAGTAGAAGGGAGATAAGAACATGAGAGACGCCGGGAAGGTAGTCAGAATAACAAAGGCCCAAACTGAGGAAAAGATAGCCAGCTCGGTTAAGAAGGGGGATAAAACCTTTTATAGGTACATTAGGGAGTGAAGAAAGACCAAGGGAGGGATAGTGAGGCTTAATAAAGGGGAGGATGGGTGGGTAGAGGGTGACAGTGAAAAAGCAAGGATACCGAACAAATTCTTCTGCTCAGTATTCACAAAAGAAACGGAGGGGGAGGTACCTAATCCAATCAATAGAAGCATTCTGGATAGGGGCATACCTCTCAACCTCCTGCCTCATAAATCAGGGACAAGGCTTAAAAAAATCAGGGACAAAGGACAAAAATCAGGGACACATCTTCAAAATTAGAGATATCCACCCAGAAAGCTGGTAGAATTTGGGGCTTAGTGCAAAATGCATTTTCTAAAGAAGAACAAGTCTGTAACTTTAATGCTTGACATTGTTTTGTGCTTACAGTCCCCACTGTTTAGCCACAAAAACACAAATTTTAGGAGGGACAGAGTAAAATTTTGAAGCAAAATCAGGGACATCCCTGAAAATCAGGGACACTTGAGAGGTATGGATAGGGGGGTTGATACCAGTCTATTCACAGAAGAAAGGATTCTGAAAGAAACTGAAGGTGGACAAAGCAATAGGCCCTGATGGGATTCCCCCCAGAATTCTAAAAGAACTAAGGGGAGAACTAGTGACACCACCGACTACCCATTTTAACAAATCATGTGAGGATGGGATGGTACCTGATGACTGGAGGAAGGTGGATGTGATTCCCCTTCACAAATGTGGGTGCAAGACAGAGGCAGAAAACTACAGACCTGTGAGTTTGACCTCAGTGGTAGGGAAAATGATGGAATCACTTCTGAAAGAAAGAATTGTTGAGTACCTAGAGATCAGTGGGGCACAGGACCCAAGGCAGCATGGATTCACAGTGGGAAGATCAAGTCAGACGAATCTAATAGACTTCTTTGACTGGGTGACCAAAGTAGTAGACCAGGGAGGGGCTGTGGACATGGCCTACCTAGACTTTGGCAAGACATTTGACACAGACCCACACAAAAGATTAATAAACAAATTAGTGAGCCTGGGAGTGGATCCCAGGATGGTAGCCTGGGTTAAAACTTGGCTGGACAACAGAACACAGAGGGTAATAGTAAACGGGAGTCCACTCTGAAGAAAGCGGGGTTACTAGCAGGGTACCGCAGGGTTCAGTACTGGGTCCGGTCCTTTTTAATGTCTTTATAAGTGACATTGCGGAGGGACTGGAAGGGAAAGTATGCCTCTTTGCATATGACACAATGATCTGCAACAGGGTTGATACACAAGGGGGGGGTGGAAAGGATGAGAAGGGACTTGGCAAGGTTGGAGGAATGGTCAAAAGTATGGCAGCTTAGGTTCAATGCAAAGTAGTGCAAAGTAATGCACCTGGGAAACTAAAACCCAGAGGAAGAGTACACAATTTGGGGGTTACAAACAACAACAAACTCTAGCCAGAGCCAATAGGGCTGTGACAAGCTGCCAAATGACCAAAGTTACATGTGTGTGTGTAGAAAATACTGAACGCCAGAGTGTAACTTGGCCATTTTTTTGGAGGTGTTGCACCAAATTTTCAACATGGCCTTTTTGGGACCTCTCCTCATTAAGAGTGCTAGTGTCATTTTGTTCACTTGTCCTGAAAGGTGATTTTGCAGAGCGAACGTGCCATTCTGTTTCACAGGTGTAAAAACATGTTCTGGGCAGGATGTGAAAAGTGACAGCTGTACTGTTAAGAAGGAGGTGTGCAAAAATGGCAATGCTGAAAATGTGGAGTAAAAATATAAAAAATTGGCGATGTTAGGAGCGTGCGTAGAAACTGTGCAACGCACGCTCGTAACGCAGTCATGTTTTGGAATTTTTTTTACCAAATTTGCAACATGGGCTTTTTGGGACCCAACCTCATGAACAGTGGCACTGTCATTTTGAGAACTGGTCCCGAAAGGTGATTCCGCGCAGCAACCGTGAAATCACCTTTCAGGACCGAGTAACAAAATGACAGTGACAGTTTTCCCGAGATGGGGTCCCAAGAACCCCATGTTGAAAATTTGGTCAACAAATTCCAAAAAATAGCTGATTTATCAACATAAGTTGAAAACTCCCCATTGAATGCCATTACAGCACGCTTACCTTTGATACTTCAGTTTGCGGTTCGGCTTTGAAGAGTGCAGACGTGTCCTGGTCTAGAGAAGATGACAGTGCCACCCTCCAGAGGTAAGTATGGGGTGCGGGGAGGTGGGTGCTCAGTGGGAGGGCGGGGATGAGGGAGAGGGACTGGGACAACGATGAGGGACCATTTTCTTTTTCTGCACTGTCGCAGACTGCGACTTAAAGATCAACGGCAAATGCAGGTTTTAGCGTGATCAATGATTCACCAGACATCAGGGCAATTGCCTGTATTTAATAAAACTGAGCAAGTCTATCAGAGTGTTTTTTTTTCTCATTTGTTCACTTTGGTCGTGGATTTTAACCTAAATGCTCTGGCCCGTTCTGAGCCGAAATCAGCAGGTCTCGGCAGCCAGTGTCTTGAGGCATGACATCATGTGAAGTCATGATGTCAATGGTATCACTTGTAGCTCAATTTAAGTTAACAAAGGAATGAAGGGTAAAGTTAGGAATCGGGGGTCAGAGGTTACTTCTGGTTTGACGTTCTGAATGGAAGACTTGTGTCTCCCTCGAATGAAACATAACCAATTTATTATCAAGTTAGATGCTGGAGTAAGTAACCATTCAAACATCTGCTGTCATTACAGGGAAAGTTTTTCTCATGGGTAGTTTTCTCCTTGGTTTGATACTACGCTTGCATCCTTTGGGGAGTCCATCTCTTTGGGAAAGCGATCCTATGCTTAGGTCATGGGAGAATTCTTAACTGAATAAGGGCATATTGTGGAGGGGGCAGCAAAGGTCATTTATTCATTATGATCATTTTGGTTTTGTCCCGCACCTATCAGTCTGCCTGTGGCGTTTTGTCTGCTCTTAAGGTGCTGAGGACATTATGCTTTAGCGTTTGGCAGGAAAAGAGGTCAAGGCTGGCATTTAAGGCATAGCAAACAGGTTGCTGATGGTCATTTGTATGCCTTCATTATGTGCCATTAAAAGGTTGGTAGTTTTACTAACTGCTTGTCACTCTTGCAGACTGAATCCTATGGAGGATATGGACGAGAGTCCCTGCGTCACTATGAACGTTGTTACTGATTCCTGGGCAACTAGTAAAGGCAAGGTAAGTTCTGATTGATGCGAACTGTATACATACAAAATAAATGTGGTCAAAATATTATTTGCCAGTGGACATTCAGAGTAGGGTCTGGCCTCTCTGATAACCATTTTATGGATGCCTTTGCTGCCCCCTTCGCTTCGATTACTTGTGTCCTGTGAGGATTGATATTTAAGGGGTAATAATTATTATCACTTATTAATCTAAGGATGTATAGGGTAGTTTTGAAATGGCAGGACTACCTAGATAGGCTAGATCTATTCTTATAGCAAGTGTGGGGTTATTCACTCAGTTGCCTAAAGGGTGAGTGTTTTCACTTTGAGGGATTCCTCAGTGAGGTAACACCCATCTTCTTGCTGTGTTTGTTAAGTAGTAATAACTGTTATTGTAGATATTATTCTAGTGCGTGTACATTTGTTGTTCTTTTGTTTGTTTGAGGAGATACTTATATAGTCATTTTCTTTATTCTTCTGTTTTTTTATTTTTGTTTTTTTTATATTATAGATAGAGTGCTCTTTACCTTATTCAGTATTACCAATATTTCCTTTAAAGGTACTGCATAATAGTCATCAAAAGCAGACATATATCTGTGTTGCTAATTTTAACACTTAAAGTTCTTATTTTGTTTATTCTAAGTTGTGTAGAATAGTACAAGTAGCATGAGTTCAGTAAACATTAGTTCTTGGAATGTTCAATGGTTAAGTACACCCATTAAGAGATATAAAGTTCTAAATCATCTTAATAAACACAATATAGATGTGGCCATGCTTCAAGAAACTCATATTGCTCCAGATGAAGCAGACACGCTTGCATGTAGCTGGGTAAATAGAGTTTATCACTGCTGTCTCTCTTCAAGAAAAAGATGGGTAGCCATTTTAATCCAGAAAGGAGTTAACTTTATTAAGCATAGTCATTTGACCGATCCTGAGGGAAGGTTCCAAATACTGTTGGGGAATTTATATGACAGAAATGTAGCCCTATGTAATGTGCATGCTCCCAATATCCAAGCTCAACAAAAAAAACTTTTTCCAAAACCTATCTTCTGCTCTTGCAAATATAGGGAATTACAAAATTATTCTTGTTTGGGGTGGAATTTAATACAGTCATGGATCCACTTTTAGATAGGTCTAAGGCCCCTAATTTGAACAGGCTTTCAACTTCTCAAGTGGGTCTTCATAAAGTTCTGGATGATTTGGGCCTATTTGATACATGGAGACTGGCGTACCCTAGTGTCAGAGACTACTCCTTCCTTTCTGCTAGGTTTGGGACATTTTAGTTGAACAGACTATTTTTTTCTCCCTTTGGAGTTATGCAATACTAGCAACATTTCATATGAGAATCTGCTTATATCAGATCACTGCCTCTTGAAAAGCTCAATAATATTCAAAAACAAATCAAACAGATCCACAAGCTGGACATTTAATACATTCCTACTGCAAGATGGCAAGTTCCTAAGTTGGATACAGGAAGAATCTAAGGTTTATTTTAAGATCAATTGTAATGGGGAAGTTGCTCCCAAAATAAGTTGGGATGCCTAAAAAGTATACGTTAGAGGTAAGTGCCATCTGCTTTACCTCCAAGAAGAAAAAAGAAAAAGCGAAATGGAAGATTCGCTGGGGAAATTCTCTCAGATTTAAAGCAAAATACACCTAATAAAAAAGAATTACTTTTTAAAGCCATGGGACTTAAATTTGGCATAAACAGAATATACTCAGAGAAAACGGAATATTCTCTCCTTAGGGTAAAACAAAATTACTGGGAATCTGGGGAGAAGACTAGTAAATTATTTGCTTAAAAGTTGCGTAAAATTAAAAATCAGAACAATATCAAAGAGATTAAGGATTCCTCATGGAAAACAACACGACTGCTGCGAACCCCCAGCTGCCACTAGAGGCCGCTAGTGCAGTGACTAGCACCTACCCCCCTCCCCAGGAAAAGAGAGCAGTCCTAGGGATGCTCAATCCTTTCCTGTCCCCACCGACCCCTGATGACCTGTGCTCCTTCCCGAACACGGGTCACCGGCATGGCACGAGGTGTGGCGTCCAGCGCCTCAACTCTCAGCGCCACCAGGCCTCCTCTCTGCTTGTTGATATAATACATGACAGATCTGTTACCTTTCTGGAGGAAAACTGTTTTTTGTCTACGTCCACCAAGGCTGTCAGACTGTACAGAACTGCTCACAGCTCCAGCACAGTGATGTGGAGACGAGTCTCAGACAGGTCCCAGTCTCCTCGTGTCTGAAGGCCCTGGCAGCGAGCTTCCCATCCCAACAGGAAGATATCCGTGGAGAGGATCACCTCTGGCTCCAGTGGGGAGAAGGGGAAGCCCTGGAAGAGGCTGTCCTCCACTGACCACCACATCAGGGACCTCATGAGGGGTTTGGTCACCTGAATGGGATAGTTCTGAAGATGTGATACCTGTGACCATTGTATACCAAGCCTCCACTGGGCTGTCCTCATGTGCAGTTGTGCCAGAGGCACTGTGAACACTGAAGAGGCTATTAAGCCCAGCATACGTTGCATGAAATGGGTTTGCAGTCTTGGGATCCAAGATGTAGCATGCCATTTGCAGAACATACGAACATACGAAATTTGCCAGCAGATAAAGGCCTAGAGGTCTATCAAGTCTGCTCGAATGTGCAGCTAGCACCCCTTATTCTGCAGCTGCCCCTCCCTTCCACCCTTCCCCTTCATTAACCCCCCCCCCTTGTCCTGTCCCATCCTCGTCTGAAGCAGTCCACTGTTCTACTGCATACCACTTCTGCAGGTAACGATTCCACCCAGCCACCACCCTCTGTAAAAAGTGTCTCCTCATCTCCTCCTGAACCTTCCTCGCCCAGTCTCATATCATGGCCCTGGTGCCCTCCCTCCCTTACTTTGGAACAGCCCCTCTGTACCTGTCTTGTTTATTCCTTCATGTATTTAAAGGTTTCAATCATGTCCCCCTGTCTCCTCTCCTCCAGTGAGTACACGCTCAACTCCTTCAACCTCCTCCTCGTATGATAAGTCCCCAGACCCTTGATCATCTTTGTCGCCCGCTGCACTCCCTCCAGTAACTTAATGTCCCTCTTCAGATATCGACGCCAGTACTGCACGCAGTACTCCAGGTGTGGTCTAACTAATGACCTATACAGTGGCAGAATCACCTCCTCCTCCTCGAGGATATACCCCTTGCAATACAACCCAGCATTTTGTTGGCCTTGCAACTGCCTTCCTACACTGTGCCGAGTTGTTCATTGACCCTGTGATGAGCACACCCAGATCCTTCTCCTCCTCTGTCTGGGCTAGCTGCACTCCCCTAGCTGGTAAGTCCTCCTGGGTTCTTCATCCCAAAATGCATCACCTTGCACTTTTGGCATTAAAGCCCAGTTGCCAGGTGTCTGACCAGGTTTCAAGCTTTGCCAGATCATCCTGCAACCCCTGCCATCCCCTAGGTCATCCACCACCGCTGCCAACCTTGGTATCATCAGCAAACAGACTGATCTTTGCTCTTGATGTCCCATGATATGTCTGCAATGAATATCCCAAACAACACTGGTCCCAACACCAAGCCCTGTGGGACACCGCCGTCACTGCCCTTGGGTGTGAGAGCTCCCACCCACCACCACCCTCTGTTGCCTTCCCTGCAGCCAGTTTCCTACCCATCTCACCAGCATTGCACCTGCCCCTGTGCCTACTAACTTCCTTCCCAGCCTTCCATGTGGCACTGAGTCGAATGCCTTACTGAAGTCCAGATACAGGACATCCACTGCATGTCCCCTGTCCAGTTGCCTAGTTACCCAGTCACAGAACCTCGACCAGGTTGGTTTGGCAGGATCGGCCACGCATGAAGCCATGCTGTCTGCTGTCCTGTAGTCCTTGGCCTCTAGGAGGGCCACCAGCCTCCTGCAGGATAGTCTCCATTAGCTACCCACGATGGATGTGAGGCTCACTGGTCTGTAGTTTCCGGTTCATCCTTGGGGCCACTCTTGTGGAGGGGCACCACATGAGCCATCCTCCAGTCCTGAGGTACACACCCATGTAGTGAGGCATTAAATAGGTTCGCCAAAGGTCCTGCAAGGACCTCTGCCAGCTCCTTTCAGTACCCTGGGTGGATGCCATCTGGGCCTGACGCTTGTCCACCCTCAGTGCCTTCAAACACTCTCGAACTCTGCCCTCCATGATTTCCCCATCTGTCACCACTTCCCCCGCGCCTGCCATTTCTCCCATCTTGGGTGTCACCCCTTCTTTAGTAAATACTGAGCAGAAGTACTCATTTAGTGCTTCCGCCTTTATCGCACTCTTGCCCACCCAACCCCCTCCTTCCTAATCCTTACTATGTGGTCCTTACAGCTCCTTTTCTCCCTGATGTACTTAAAGAAGTCCTTCTCCCTTCTTAATGCCTTGTGCCAACCTGAGTTCCATAGATGCTTTGGCTCCTTACTGCCCTTGTCACCTCCTTCGATTCTGTCAAGTACTCCTCTGTCCTCCCCTCCCTGTTTTCTTGTACTTCCTAAAGGCAGCTCTTTTCGTCCTTACCTTTCCATGACCTCCTTGCTCAACCAGCTCGGTTTCTAGCCTAGCCTTCTTGCTCTGGGCTTTGCAGCAGGTTTTGGTTGCCTCCACTATCCCCAGCTTTATGAGCTCCCATCTCTGGTTAGTATCCATACTAGATTGAATTCTGGCCAGGTGCCCTTTTACCACTTCCCCATCCTCCCAAAGTCGCCCTCCTGAAGTCCAGCACTCTTGTGCCAGATTCCTCCTTCCTTGCCCATATCCAATGTGAGCCATACTGAGTGGTGGTCACTCCCTGACAGCGGTTCCTCCACTGTAAGTTCTCTCACAAAATCCCCATTTGCCAGCACAAGTCAAGGGTATTCCCAACCTGGTTGGTTCACTGACCATTTGCAGCAGGAAGCTGTCCTGGAAGGCATCCAGCAGTACCTGCTCCCTTCTGTTCATGGTTGTTGGGGTGCTCCAGTCCACTCCTGGCATGTTGAAGTCCCCCACAATCACCACACTACCCTTCTCGCAGGTCCTCCTAATCTGTCCCGCTAGTTCCCTGTCTAACTCCTCCATCTGAGATGGTGGCCTGTACACCACTCCCATTCTAAGAATCCTATTCTTGGAATCCTGGATTTGCACCCAAAGTGACTCTGTACTACCCTCCTCCCTTCCTCCCTTACACACTTCAGTCCTTCCTTCATATAGTGCCACCCCTCCTTTCCCAGTCACCCTGTCCCTACGAAATAACCTGTACCCTGGTACAGACAGGTCCCAGTCATTATATTGGGTGGCCCATGTTTCTGTGATGGCTGCAATGTCCACCTCTCCCTCTGCCATGAGAACCTGCAACTCTGCAGTTTTCTTCCCAAGGCTCCTAGCATTAAGGGTAACCACCTTCCACCCTTTCCCCCTCCTCCCATCCTGCCCTCCGTTCCTAGCATCACCCATAGTACTTGCCATTTGTCCTTTGTCACTGTTATGGGGGGTAAGCTCATATGATTTCCCAACCTGTGGTCTCTGCATATCTCTTCCCCAACTGCCACCCCCCACTCCTAGTTTAAATTCCCAACTTCCTCTATATATTCTTCCATCCTCTGTTTCAACACTTTCTTTCCCTCCTCACTCAAGTGTAGTCTGTCCTTGGCATAGAGACTACTGTCCTCCCAGGTCCCTCCCCATCCCCCCAACAGCCCATACCCTTTAGCACAACACCAAAACTGCTCATAGTCTATGTATGTGAAGAAGGCCCATGCATGGGTCGTGTCCAGAACAGCTCCTATGAACAGTAACTCCTGAGAGGGTACCAGCTGAGATTTCAGGGGGTTCTGCAGGACTCCCATGGACATTAAGAACTGAGAGGCAGTGGCCACTGCCTGCTGTGTCTCCTGTTTGGATGGGATTAAGAGTAGCCAGTCGTCCAGATACGGAAAGACTTGGGAGTCCTAGCTTTGCGAGGTGCATGTCAAGTACTGCAAAGCACTTTGTAAAAACTTGTGGCGCAGAGCAAAGCCCAAGGGTTAGGGCTCTAAGCTGGTAATGCTGTCCCTCCATTCAGAACCAAAGGTACATATGGTGGCTGGGATGCACCAGTATGTGCTGGTATGCATCCTGCATATCCAGTGATGCTAGTCAATTCTGATATTTCATGTAAAGTAGGGAGGTTCCAAGAGAAATAAATACAGGTTACTCACCTGTAACAGGAGTTCTAGGAATGGTATATGTTGTTCATCCACACCGTCTGGCAGGTTCCTTGCCACTTTAAATCTTGCCGGAAGGTCTTCAAGCTGGCTCCTCCCACCCACCCGGGTGGTAAACCTCGCCCGCCCATGACGCCAGATCTAGCCCGCTGAAGCCAGGTTGTGCGCCGGGCCGAGGAGGGTCGGTGGGTCAGGATGAACAACATATACCATTCCTAGAACTCCTGTTACAGGTGAGTAACCTGTATTTCTAGGGACATGGATATGTTGTTCATCCACACTCTCTGGCAGACTCCTAGCAGTTCTCCGGGAGGAGGGAGGCAAGGCACACACCCCCTACTTAGGGAATAAAGACCGGAGAACCGAGGCCCCAAAACCAGCATCCCGGCGCGACTCAAGGTCGATGTGGTAGTGGGCGATGAAGGTGTGTGCTGACTTCCAGGTAGCAGCCCTGCAGATTTCCTGGATAGGGACGTCCCTGGAAGCAGCCACCGATGCAGCAGTATGGCGGGTAGAATGAGCTGTTTTCCCTCTGGGAGGCTCCATGCCCGCCAACCTATAGCAGAGATCTATGCAGGAGGTGACCCACCTGCCTATCATCCACTTGGCTGCAGGTCTGCCAGATGCGGCTTCAGCGTAGACAAACAGCTGGCGAACCTCTCCCGAACTTCAGCCATCCGCCTCCTTATAATAAGCAAGCGCCTTCTAGGGTCCAGTATGGAGCCTATATTCGCCTCCAGGTGTGATTGGGGTAGAACACCAGCAGAGTCAACACCTGGTTAAGGTGAAACTCGAGCACCACCTTCGGAAGGAATTTCGGTGGAGGCGCAGGACAACCTGTCCCTGTGGAAGACCAGATAAGGAGACTCGATGGAAAGCGCCTGGAGCTCTCCCATCCTTCTGGCTGACGTGATAGCCACCAAGAAGGCGGTCTTCCACGACAGGTGAGAGATGTCACACCTGTGTATCGGTTCTAATGGCCTGCCCATGAGCTTAGCCAATACCAGCAGTAGATCCCAAGGAGGTGGAGGTTCTGCACCGAGGGATATGTGATCAAGGCCTTTGAAAAGCGCCCAACCACCTTCTCCTGTGTGCACTGACTGCTTCCGCCTGCGCCCGGTAAGCAGAGATGACTGCCAGGTGCACCTTAAGGGTCGTCGATCGAAGCCCTTGCTGAGAAAGGGACCACAGGTAGTCCAGAATGCTTGCAAAGGAACAGGAGGAAGGGTCCAGGCCCTTGCCCTGACACCAAATGGAGAATCTCTTCCATTTGAAGGCGTAGCATTTTCTGGTCGACTCCTTACGGGACGCCTCAACGACATTGAGGACCTCGTCGGAAAGACCCAAGGCCTGGAACTCTAGCCACTCAGGAACCAGGCCTAAGGTGCAGGGATTGAAGGTCCGGATGGAATACCTTCCCCTGATTGACTGAGATCACGTCCGGGCGGGCTGGAAGCCGTCTTGGGAGCCTGGAGCGGAGACTGAGGAGATCTGGATACCAGAACTGGCGGGGCCAGTCTGGGGCTACCAGAATCACCTGCGCCTTGTCCCTCCTCGCCTTGAGAAGCACCTTGTGGATCAAGGGAAATGGGGGAAAGGCGTAGAAGAGGCCCGGGGTCCACAGCCTCGAGAAGGCATCCCCCTGCAGTGAGCCCTGCTGAGGGGGGGCATGAAACAGTCTCAGCTTCGCATTCTCCCTGGAGGCAAACAGGTCCATCTGAGGCATGTCCCAGTGGGAGAAGTGATCTTGTACTACCTCCGGCAGGAGAGACCACTCGTGGGACGCGGCCCCTATCCGGCTTAGGGCATCGGCCAGGGTGTTGGAGGCTCCTGCCACATGAATGGCGAGGAGATCCGCCTCCAGGCTGCGCACGAGTGACCAAATGCGGAGAGCTTCCCTGCACAGAGGCATGGAGTGCATCCCGCCCTGGAGGTTTAGGTAGTACATGGTCGTGGTATTGTCCGTCTGGACCTGAAACACTTGACCCCGTAGAAACGGAGCGAAGGCGGTGAGGGCTAGACGAACCGCTCAAAGCTCCAGCAGGTTGAAGTGGCATCAGGACTCCCGAGGGGACCAGAGGCCGTGCGCTCTGTGCTCCCCTAGATGGGCACCCTAACCCATCAGAGAGGCATCGGTCGATAGAGAGACCGTCGGCTCAGGGCGGACAAATGGGATGCCCTCCTGCAGATGTGCTGGAACGGTCCACCACTGGAGAGCGTTCCACATCCCCTGGGTCACTGTCACTAGCTGATCCAGCGGATCGGCGTTGTGACCATTGGCTGGCCAGTCCCACTGAAGGGGACGATGTACCAGCGGCCCAATGGACCACGCTGGTGCAGGCCGCCATGAGGCCCAGGAGGCGAGGAAGTCCCGGCAGGGCGATTGCCCAACCTGAAATGATTGGGCAAAGGAGGAAAGAACTCGCCCTGTCCGCCGGGAGCCGTGCTTTGCTCAAGAGAGTCGAGCTCTGCCCCGATGAAATGTATCACCTGCTTTGGCATGAGTTCCGACTTGGCCTCGCTGGATGAGGAGGCCAATCTGAGAGCAAACCTGGAGGGCCAGATCTCTGGACCGCTCCACCTCTGCTCTGGAGGGGGCTGCAATCAGCCAGTCATCCAGGTAGGGGTACACCCGGACCTTTCGGTGCCGCAGGAATGCTGTCACCACTGCCGTGCATTTGGTGAAGACCCTGGGAGCTAGGGAGAGGCCGAAGGGCATGGCCCGAAACTCGTAAAGGGATCCCTCCACTCTGAAGCGGAGGAATCTGATGGGAATGACGGATTGGGACGTGAAAGAACGTGTCCTGAAGGTCCAAGGAACAGAACCACACGCCTCATTCCAAGGATGGGATTATCTGAGCCAGAGTGACCATCCTGAAGGTCCGAGACCTTAGGAACCTGTTCAGGTCGTGCAGGTCGAGAATGGGGCGCCAGTCGCCCGTCCGTTTTGGGACCAGGAAATACCTGGACACAAACCCCGGGTCTAGAGGAGGATCCGCCACCTTTCTGATCACCTCTTTTTCGAGGAGCAGAGCAATATCAGCTCGGCGGGCCGACAGCGAGGCTGCAGACCCCGTGGCCCCACGAGAGGCGACGGCTCGGAAGGGTGGGGTCTGCTCGAACTCCAGAGGCAGGCCCTTTCTCACCACCTCCAACACCCAGCGGTCGGTGGTGATAGCGGACCAGGCGGAAAGGAAGTGGCGGAGCCGTCCCCCCATGGGAGGCACCCAGGGGGGAGTGACGAGGCTGGGGTCGACACCCCTCAACCCGTCACTGGGCAGGCTTGGAGGAGGGACCGGCCGAGGGACCTCCTGGGCCTTTACCTCCGTGCTTCCTGTTAGAGGAAGCCGCGGGCTTAGGTTTGGGATGCCAAGCGCGAGCCTGCTGACCCTGGTGCTGGTGCTGTTGGGCCGGACGTGCCGCAGGCGCAGAAGGACGAAAGGACTTGTGCTGCTGCTGTCGGCGCCTTTGTTCTTCTGGGCGGAGGTGACAGAGTCCAGAGTGGCATTGGACTTCTCGATCTGCTGGAGGTGACCTACCACTCCAGGGCCGAAGAGGTCGGTCCCCAAGAAGGGGACGTCCACCAATTTGTGCTGGGTATCCGCCATGAAGGTGGATATCCTCAGCCATGTTCTGCGGTGCATGGCTACTGTGGCTGCAACTGATCTGGCACAGGAGTCTCCTACGTCCAGAACTGTTTGGAGCTGTTGCTTCGCCACCGCGCCCTACCCTGGTCCCATACCTGCCGGACCGTGGTCTGCAGGTCGGCCGGGAAATGAGGGATCACCTCATCCAGGGAGCCCATGAGGGCATGGGAGAAGTGTGCCATCAGCACGGCCGAGCTGGCCTGGTGGAGGCCAAGGGAGGACATAGCGTACACCCTGTACCCGGCGTAGTCCAGCTTTTTGGACTCCTTGTCGGGGGGCTTGTCCACGTCCCTAGTGTTCCCGGAACGCCGGAAAACGCTGTCGGTGACCAACCCCTCGCACAGGGTGTTCCAAACCCAGGCAAAGAGCCGGTAGGACCGTGATATTTCCTGGCCATCCTGGTCGAGGGCGAGGGCAGGAAGGAGGCTGCTGCCAAGCTCCAAGGTTGGGCCAACAATGGCCTCAGCCACTGAAAGGCCTCCGCGGAATCCTCGGTCCAGTATCTCCGCGAGGGGATACTTGGCCAGTTTGGATACGGGCTCGAGCTGCATCCTGGTGGACTCCGAGATGAGCCAAAGCAAACCCATGAAGGACGACTGGCTTCGTCCAACGACTGGCCCCCGGAGGACTCCAGGTCAACCGGCCTGGAGAACAGGGAGGAGTCGTCGTCGGACTCCGAGAAGAGCTGCCTAGGGCCTGAGCCACCCTCCACCTGCCGAGGACGGTCGGGAGTGAGGGTGACCGACAACCTGTGGGGCAGGCCTTGACCCGACCGAGAGTCCTTGGTCGGCACCCCCGATTTCGGTTGTGGAGGCGGAGGTTCCACCACAATCGGTGGAGCTGCAGGTTTCAGCCGAATAACCGGCCCAGGTTTGGGCAGCTCGACTGCAGCGAGGGATTGTTTTGACCGCACGGATGACAGCCACTTGATGGCCGGGGAAGGCGTCGGCTTGCTCCCGGACAAAAGTAACTGCTGCCACATCAGATCCTCATAGCGTCAACGCAATCTGTGCCGAAGACTCTCCTCTTCTGAGGAGGAAGAAGAGGACGAGTGGTGGCGCCGCTCACCTCGGTGCCGAGACCGAGACCGCCAATGTCGACGGGGTCGGCTGAACCGAGAAGAAGTCCGAGACAGAGATCCTCAGTGTTTCCGAGGACGGGTCTGGGAAGGAGCGGGGGACACCCGCTCTTCTCTCGGCTCGGACACCTTAACCAGGGACTGCTGCACCGGGGGCGCAGGCAGATCCTCGGTCTCCACCGGGGGAACTGGCGAAGAAGGGTTGTCGGCTTCACCAGTCGACAACCCGTCCGACGGGTCGAGAAAAATCTAGACCGCGTCGACGGGAGTCTCGGCCGGCTGGCCTGACGGGGACGCCGTGAAGCCAGCGGCCTTAGCAACCTCGACCGAAGTCGACAGTTGGCTGTCCGGAGAAGGAGACCTCTCCCGCTCCCACGAACGCCGACGATGGGACTTACCCTTAGAATCCTTCTTTTTGGACCGAGAGGAATGTCCCGATGGCCCCTCTCCCTTCGTGGAAAGGGATTGGCAAAGCTCCTTGAACAAAGATGAATATGAGGTACCCAAAGAGAGAGGGATAAATGCCGCTACCGAGGAGGAGGAAGATGCGGCCTGGGCCGCCTCCTCCTCGAGGGCGATCATCTGCTCAGCCGAGCCAGTCACCGAGGTAACCGCCCAACGGGCCTCCTTCGACTTAACCGGTTGGTAGCGCTTCTCGGGGCGCCCTAGCTTTAACCGGGCAGCGTGGTCCTCCAGGACATTGGCCGAGAACGAACAGCATGACTCGCAGGCCTGTGGGTCGTGTTCTAGGCCGAGGCAGTAGACGCACGTGGAGTGCAGGTCTGTCCTGGACATCTTCTGCCCACAAGAGCACCGCCGAAAACCGGGAGTCAATTTGTCCATCGCAGCCGCGAGGGAGAAAGATGACCGAAGTCTTGAAAATTTTAAAATGAGTTTCGGGTGAACCGAAGAATTAGGATCCAGTCTATCACGCAGAGCGTTAAGGAGGGAACCTGAGCTTCCAAGCGGTAAGGAAGATCTGGCGTCATGCGGCGGAGTCGAGAGTTTTACCACCCGGTGGGGGTGGGGTTGGAGGAAGACCTTCCAGCAAGGAACCTGCCAGACAGTGTGGATGAACAACATATCCATGTCCCTAGAATTCTGAATTTTTCTTGATCCATGTATTTGTTCAGATTTCGGAGGTCAAGAATGGGACGCATGCTCCCTCATTTCTTTGGTACCAGGAAATAGTGGGAGTGGAACCCTGTGTTCTTTTCTGACTCTGGCACTATTTGCACTGCCTTACTGCTCAGAAGGCCCGCAATCTCCTGTGCCAGAAGCTCTGACATGTGAGCTGACAAGGGGGGTTGCCTTCTGGGAGGTCAGTCTGGAGCGGTTTCTGACAATTCCAGGAAGTATCTCTCTCATATAATCCTGAGGATTCACTTGTCCATTGAGATGGATCCCCACTGATGGCAAAACTGGGACAGGCGCCCACCTACTGGGGAGGAGAAGTCTGCTTTGAGCAGCTGAAGCAGAACCAGGCCAGAGGTTCAGATGGTGGCACTGAACGATATTGGAACCTGTACCGTTGGCTGCACCTTCTTTTGGACTTAAGAGACTGGGCTTTGTTGTTTTGGGCTCCACTGCCATAAAAGGACTGCCTGTTGTGAAAACAGCCACATCCTCTATCCCTCTGTGGACTACAGGAAGCTGGCCTGGAAGTCTTAAAAGTCATTCTAGTTTCGTTACAACACTTTAAGATTACAATCTTCAGGGATGACCGATGTAGAAAAAGAGCAGAAGAGTGCTTGATTTATATAAAAAAGTGTTTTGTGGCAACAAAATTGGATTGCTGTACCTTAAGACACAGTTGCTAATTTGTAGGAATTAACTTATTCTTGAGAAACTCTAAAAAATGTAATTGTTGGAGTGGCCTACATTCCCCATGTTTTGCAGCTGAGGGTTTATTTGTTCCTGAGCAGGAGTGCAATAAAATGAAAAGCAATTGAGAAATGGGACTGCCGATATCCCAGTGGATAGCACAACACACTCCCATGCTGGTTACCACAGTTCAGGAGCTGGCCAGGTGGCCGAGGGTGGGGCTGGGGAGGCGCTGACATGCAGCATAGCTCTCCCACCAAGAATGGGACATGTGCTAGGTTCTGCCAACATAACTAACCTGGCGGTGGGACAGGAAGCATGCTTTACTGCAGGGGCACACTATGTATGTGCGAGGTCCATGCATAACGACCCTGGTAGTGGGACAGGGAGCGTGCTCTTCTGCAGTGGCACACTATGTATGCACGAGGTCCACAGGACATTGCTGGTGTCAGGGATAGGTACTGGGTGGGGACAAGGGGAGAAAACCATAAAAATCCTAATGTGCGCTGGTCACCATCAATGATTGTCGGTACCTGCAGGTCCCACCCAATGCAGATTCCTGCTGGCATGATAGCGGGGGGTGGGGGGTGGGGTGAGTGGTGGACAGGACTGGAGAACTGGACTAAAAAGCCTGAAGCTGGGAAGGCAGCTACCGGGGCTCAAGAAGTTTTATATCAACAAAAGTTGTTGAGAACGGCTCATTCTTGAGGATTTTAATAATGACTGGACCATGACCAGGCTCCTGGAAGTTAAGAATTTGGTTTTCAATTGGAATTTTACGCATATCACAGATCTGCCTGCAAGGAAAAACAGTAAAACAAATATCAAAATGATTAATTGGATCCTGGTATCACACCCGGATAGGGTGAAAATGAAGGGGGGTAATGGCAGATATAATTAGCATCCAGACTTCAGTTTACTGTCTTTCATCTGCGAAAAGAATGAAGAGGGAACCCACTTTTTTTTTTAAGCCGACATTTGTGAATTAGCGATCATGCCTTTTTTCAGCATGCAGTATATGAGGGTTACTCACCTGTAATCGTAGTTGTAGGAGTGGTATATGGTGCACATTCACACTCTGGCAGTCTTCCTTTCCCTTTAACTCTAGACAGAACATTTTCAAGCTAGGCTCCTCCCACCCACTTGGGTGGTATACTCCTCTGCTCCAAGCCGTAATGTCAGATCTTTCATGCCGGAAACAGGGATCTGTGTGCCACTTGAAAGGGGAGGTCAGGGGGGTTGTGAGGATGTGCACCATATACCACTCCTAGAACTACTGTTACAGGTGAGTAAACCCTAATTTGTAAGGGCATGGATTTGGTGCACTATTCATACTCTGGCAGACTCCTTGCAGTTCTCTGGCAGGAGGGGGGCAAGGCATACACCCCTAACCAGCAAACAGGGATTGAAGAACTGAGATCCCAAATCCAGCATCCCGGCATGACCCAAGGTCGACGTGGTAGTGGGAAATGAAGGTGTGCGCCGACTTGGGTGTGCACTGACTTCCAGGTAGCAGCCCTGCAGATTTCCTGAACAGGAACATCCCTGGAAGCAGCCACTGAGGCAGCAGTATGCTTGGTGGAATAAGCCCTAAGCCCTACGGGAGACTCCCTACCAGCCAACCTATGGCAGAGGTTGATACGGGAGACTAGCCACCCGACAATCATCTGCTCAGCTGCTGGTTTGCCAGGTGAGGCTTTAGTGTACAAGACAAACAGTTAGCAAACCTGTACCCACGCTGCAGCTGTGCGTTCCTTATAGTGAGCGAGCGCTCACCTCAGGTCCAGAGTATGGAGCATGTGCTCGGCCTCCGAGGCTGCAGTGGTGATGTACACCAGGAGGCAGATCACTTGGTTAAGGTGAACTCTTATACAACCTTCAGGAGGAACTTTGGTTGGAGGCGGAGGACAATCTTGCCCTTGTGAAACACCAGATATGGATACTCCACCAAGAGTGCCTGAAGCTCACTGATCTTTCTGGCGGTGGTGATAGTCACCAAGAAGGCAGTCTTCCACAACAGGTGTGACATGTCACACCTGTGCACTGGTCTGAATGGCTTGTCCATGAGCACTGCCAGTACCAGCAACAAGTCCCAAGGTGGTGGTGGCTCATGCACCGGCATTGACAGGTGAGTCAAGGCTGAAGCACCCAAGAACCTTTCTCCTGCGCCACTGTCAGCATACCAGCCTGCGCCCAGAATGCAGAGATGGCTCCCACTTGCATCTTGAGATTCATCTACCACAGGCCTGACAGACAGGGACCACAGGTAGTCCAAAATGCTAGCCAAAGGACAGGCCAGGAGGTCTAGCTCCCTGCTCTGGTACTAAGTGGAAAATTTCTTCCATCTGAAGGTGTACCACTAGCGGGTCGACTTCTTTCGGGAGGCTTCAATGACATGGAGAACCTCATCGGAAAGACACGAGTCCCAGAAGGCATAGGAACATCACTGTTGAGACATAATGGCTGTTGCGCATAAATTGTGCTTGGGCAATCAGGTGGTCGGCCCTGTCCCAAGGCAGAAAAGCTGACCCCTGGGCTGTGTCCAGGACTGCCACTGTGTGCTGCAGTCACTGACAAGGTGTCACTGATTCTAGTATGTTGACTGTCACCCCCCCCCGCGTATCGAACTGTCTTTTTTTTTTAAATTTCTTTTTATTGCGATTTTTTAACCACATACATACAGAGATAACATTCTAAAATATCATTAAATGATACATTGAATAAATTAATCTTAGTGAGCTTCTCATTTGGTACATCAAAATAAGACAGATTATTATATTGGTGGTAAAGCTTCAATTAAAGAGAACTGCAGGGCATGGCTCGACCCCCAATGATTTTATAATGCAAAAGGATAGAGAGATTACTAGATTGTTAGACTTGGATACTTTTATATATTGGTGGTATCTGTATCTGGGTTACTTGTCTTAGATTGTGGGAATCGCTTCCATTTGTCTCAATGAGGGATAGTTGTCGTGCAATGGGATCCAGATTAGTAGTGATAAAGTATTGTGTCCAAGTCTGCCACTTCTTGGTAAGGGAGAGAACCCTACCCTGCTGCTCGGCACTGAAGCTTTCAGAATTGTATATTTCTGACATTATCTGTTTCCATTCTTGGACTGTTGGAATTTGTTTAGGCATCCAACGTCTGGTAATGGCTTTCTTGGCTGCTATAAAACATATTGGTAGGATTGTATTACCCCAGTGGGGAGCATGGTCCGGATAAATCCCCATTAAAAAATTGTTCAAGAGTGAGTTCTACGGGTTCTTGAAATAAGTTTGAAAGCTCGATTTGGAAAGACATCCAAAAGGGCATGAGACAGGGACATAGCCAAAAAACACGGCCCAAGGTGGCAACTGGACAACCACAGCCCCTCCAGCACCTCCCATACTCCCCTGGCAGGTATTTTATTAGGACCGCCGGGGCTCGGAAGAGACGTGAATGACATTTCCATGTGAACTCCCTCCAATGCGGGGGAGGAGACGGATTTTAGTTCATTAAGGGAGGATCGAGACCAATCTTCAATGGAGATCTCTATGTTAAGATCCTTGTTCCATTTAGTCAAAATGGTGGTGGTTATTGGGAGCCCATCTCTCATCTCACGATAGATCAGGCCTACTATATGTGTTCCCAGCTTTCCCTTGGTTGCCTCGATAAAAAGTTTAAACAGGTTTGGGGTTGGCGCAGGTAAAGCGGGGCGGATGTTCTTGTTGCGGAGTATATGGTTTTGTACCGAAAATAACAAAATCTATCAGTATTTCTAAGTAAATACTGAGACTGTAGTTTGTCAAATGGAATAATGCCATCCTGGGAAAGAAACTGAAATATATGGGCCAGACCAATATCTCTCCATGAGGAGAAGATGTGATCCTTGTATATGGGGGTGAATAATTCATCTTGGGATATCAGTTTACAGTATTTGTAAATCTTAAGGGTTGGGCCAGATTTTCTGATTCGTTTCCATAGTTTATACGTTTGTGAAATTAGATTTGTGAAGTCTGAGGGTTTGACTGAGTTTTGGTCTGAAGAGAAAAGGATCCTCTTTATATCAAAGAGGTTGTTTAAATGAAAATCTATGGTTTTCCATGGGGAGTTGCAGGAGTCAATCACCCACAGTATTAGTATTCTTAAAAAGGCAGCTTGGGCGTATAGTCGAATATCCGGTAGATTCAGCCCGCCCTGGGAAAGGGATAGCTTTAAGGTTGAGAGTCTGATTCTAGGGCGATTTTTGTCCCATAGGAAGGTCGAGATCATTCTATCCCAGGATTTAAAATAATATTTCGATGGGAAGAAAGGAATAGTCTGGAGAAAATACAAGATTCGAGGAAGAATATTAGTACATATAATTGTGATTCTTTGATGAAATGGAAAAAAGGCTATGGCCCATTGATCCAAGTTGGCTTGAATTTGAGCTGTAAGGGTTCGTAATTAATCATTTCCAGCACCCCTGGGTCTGAGAATAGTTGAAGACCCAGATATTTTATTTTGGTAGAGCACCACCTAAAGGCAAAATTCTTTTTCAACTGTTGAGAGGGGGAAAAATTAAACAGCAGGATTTTTGTTTTATCGATATTAAGTTTAAAGTCTGATAGTTTTTCAAAGCTGCTGGAATAGATTGTGAGGGAGATAGCAAGGTCAGCATTACGTCATCGGCAAACATATTAATTTTGTATTCTTGCTGGCCAATTGGAATTCCCTCAACCAAGGGGGTATTACACAAGATGGATGCCAAGGGCTCTAGAAATAGTGCAAAAAGATATGGAGATAAGGGACATCCCTGTTGGGTACTCCTTTCCAATGTAAGGGGGGGGGGAGAAAATGAACCATTTACTCGAACGTACACTTTAGGGGATTTATGTAAATTAAACATGATATGAATTGAGAGGGAAATCGAAGCATTCTAAGAATCTCCCACAAAAAGGGCCAGGAAACTATCAAACGCTTTTTCAGCGTCTAAGCTTATAAATGCGGATGGGATTTGTCTGGTTCGAACATATTCTTGCAGTAGCAAAGCTCTACGAATATTATCTACTGTGCTTCTATTTTTAATAAAGCCTGACTGGTCCGGATGGACAATGCGAGGGACAATATTTTCTAATCTGGAAGCCATTATGGCCATATAGATTTTGTAGTCAATGTTGAGTATAGAAATAGGGCGGTAAGACCCTGGTTCTGTGGGATCTTTATGGGGTTTAAGTACTGGGGCTATTGTGGCATATTTCCAGGATGGGGGGGGGGGGGAGAAGGACAGACCACCTCGGGAGATTTTGTTATATAGCTTATGTAATCTTGGGGTCAGCTCTTTGTTGAATTTCTTGTACCACTCAGTGGTGTAACCATCTGGACCAGGGCAGCACCCAGAATTTTGTTTTTTGATGGATTCTTCGATTTCTAAGGCCGAGATGGAGGACTTCAATGACTGGATCTGGGGGGTGATAGGAACGGGAGGTTCGCCCGTTTGCTGAACAATATTGTTTCATTTTGAGGGAAGGAGGGAAGGGGAGTATACATTTTAGTGTAGTATTCAAAAAAGGCCTGCTGGATGTGACCATCTGAGTGGTGAGTTTACCCTGTAGTCAAGTTCCTGAGTCTTAGTATTGTAGATGAACTTTTCCTATTTCTTAACTTGCGAGCCAGATGCTTGATACTTTTGGGACCCCCCATGGCTTGATTGACGGAGGAAATACAGGGACTGCTGTACCTTATTATCTATAATGTGTTGCAATTCTGCCTTTGTATTTCTTAACACCTGGAGATCAGCATCCCCTGCTCGATATAGCATCTGATAATTTAGTAGTAGGGCAGATAGTCTTTGGTATTCAAGTTCCCACTCTTTATGTTTTCTGGATGAGTAGGCTATTATTTCACCATGAATGGTGGCCTTCATCGCATCCCACTGCATAGCCATCGGGACTTCAGGGTCTGTATTTTCAGCGAAGAAAAGGGAAAGTCTAGTGGAAAGGGTCTCAGTGAACACCTTATCAGATAGGATTGAGGGGTTGAGTCTCCAGAGGGAATTTTTATTTTCTCTTCCCACATCTAATGTGAGAATCAGGGGGTTGTGGCCTGATAATAGCTTGGGTCCAATGGTGATGTCTTCTATTGAAGATAGATGTTCGCATGTTGTCAGTATATAGTCCAGTCGTGAATGGGATTTAAATCGGGGGGAATAGTAGGTGAAACCTGGGTTGGAGGGAAATATCCGTCTCCGTACATCGACCAAACCTAAATGATCAATGGTTCTTTTGAATTTTTTTGTAGTAGCACTATTCCTATGTTTTTGTGGGTTTGAGCAGTCAAGATGTGGGGCCAGCGTTAGGTTCAGGTCACCCCCCCATGATCAGTTGACCCTGCAGATGGTTGAGTAAGGTAGTTATAAAACCCCTATATACTGGAAAGTTTGACTGTGGGGGAAAATATACACTGGCCAATGTGACTGGTTTACCATATAATATACCATTTATAATTGCATATCGGCCCTGGCCATCTGTGTGTGTTTTCTGTATCGCAAATGGAGTGTTCCTTGGGATCAGAATTACTGAACCCCTCTTTCTCCCTCTGGGATGAGAGGAAGCCACCACCCGATACTTCCCCCCAGTTTAATTTAAGGTGTTCGGAGTCTGAGAGATGGGTCTCCTGAAGGAATATCAAGTCGGAAGGATTTTTAGTTAAGAATTACATGAGTCGAGCTTTTTTGATCGGGTCATGCAACCCATTAATACTGAGAGATAGGATTTTAATTGGATTTATTATTCCCATTTTCTGTCTCTATTAATAATTTTCTTTATGTTGTTTTTCCCTCCCCAGGTCAGAAATGGTAAGAATCCTGTGGACCACACTACACATCAGAGAACTTTTACGTCATATAGCGATGCCGAAGCCAACCAGTTCATACTGTTGTAGAAATCTCTCAATAATAAACAATTCAATATCATTATGTCACTGTATGTGTGGTTATTTAACCCTTTCCCCCTCAAACAATCAAGTATAGTTGCTACTGTAATAAGCATTACACAGATACATAAACTATTAACTATTTGACCACTAACCTGGTCATTTGAACTAGTTTGTGTTAACTAAAAAAAAAAAAAAACAGAAGCAACATTTTGCCAGAATTTTAAAAAGAAAACAGAATGGATGAAACCTTTACACAACCATCTAAATGCTAACAAACTTATATACAAGGTGACCTCCAATTGGGAGGGACTCGCGACAAGCTCCTCCTGGAACATCCTGTCGTTGGTTCCATATGGAATAGGAGAGGAATAAGGGGTTCCTAGCTTGACTCCGAATAGAAATATATTCAGGGTCAGCAAAAGAGCCCCTAATGGACTGAGTATTTTATCACTCCGGATTAGCTCCGGTGATATCGTATTAGGTATGTGGAAATGACTTGTGGGAAGCCTACTGCCTTATCCTTGATTACCCTGGCTTAATCGGAATGGGGGGAAACTAAAGTGTCTGGCCCATATTGGAAAACCCCCGGCTTGTAGTTTTAATATGTTCCTGCTGGAAAAAAGCTTATGGGTTATGTGTTACTTGGGGGGGTCCCCGGACAATGCAACAATTTGATCACCCCTTGAATAAGAGGAGAGGGGCAGAGCCGACCAAGCAAGCTGGCATCTGCGTGATTAGGTAGCGAAGTCCTCTAGGGAAAGGGAGCAGGGGGCAACATGGTGTCATTCTTCACTAAGAAGGAAAAGATCACCCTCCCTCCCCGAAAATGTAATTCTGGGGAGTACTGGATAACTTTAATATATGGGGCCCCAGGACCATGTTCATTTTACGTTTGTCTTGCTTAAAAAATATTGGTCCGATATCTCTCCCCCTCGAACTATTTGGAGACATAGCTATACAGCAGATCTCTGTATTCCAAAGTTAATGATATCTCAGGAGATTGGAGTCTGCTGAAGCCTGGAGATTATTTTGCTGTAATACCTCTTAAAATCGACCCCCGAAAGAGATCGTAAATGAGATTAAGTTCAGGTCAGGAGGAGGGAAGGGCACCCCCACGGGAGCCATGAGATGTCGGGGTAGGAATCAGGGAGGCCGGGCCACGAGCAGGGATGAGGGAACAATATTTCAGTAAACAATGCTCCCCAGTAAGGGGAATCCCCACTATCAGGGAGATCAAAAGTGTCTAAATGGCAATCAGAGACCAAATCGAAGAGAGGAAGAATTTAAATACTGCCTAGACACTGGCTGAATGCCCTGGCTCTACTCAGGTAGCCGACCATCCCCCCCCAGACGAATTTGCCCCAGACTCCCAAGAGGCAACCACCTCCCTGACTCACCTCAAAATTAGTTGGTATTCCGAAGTAGATCTCAAGGTGAAGTAATGGGGTTGCGGAATTGCTGCAGACGCTGTAAAAGTTCTCCGATCGAGGGTGACGATTGAGCTGGATTAGTACATTTCTGCTAGGCCCACTGCCTCTGTTACTGGCCGATTACCTCCTTGATCTTATCAGTTATGATGCCCTTCGTGTGGAGGTCTGTTACTGCTTCCTTAACTGATGAGTAGGTCTGTGTTCTGGAGGGCAGATGAAAGTACAGTTACGTAAGAACTTACCGTAACAGTAGATCTTCGAGAGAGGCTCTTGCAGTAGGTAATTACATATAGGACTGACGTCGGCAGGCGGCAGGACCCCACGGAAAAATTTCTAGCTAGCAGTCCCTGGCAAGGGACCGCCCCCACGTGGGTGACCAAGGCCAGACGACATCGGGTATAAAGGGCTGTCCCGACGCCTGCCTAGTTCTTCCTCGCCACAGGCCGGAGGCCCGGACGAGAGAGAGCAGATATTTCCTTCAATGGAAAAGGGCTAGAAAAAGCCCAGGGGATGGAGGGTGGAAAGGTATTACCTGCGAGCCTCTCTCGAAGATCTACTGTTACGGTAAGTTCTACGCAACTGTACTATCTTACTGAGAGGGCTTGCAGTGGTAATTACATATAGACAGAATCCCAAGCAGTCTGGAACAAAGAGAGGCACCGAGGAGGAACTACTCCAAGAAGTGAAGAAAACCTTGCAAAACCTCAAAACAGGAGGCCTTGCAAGACCCCATGTCAAGCCTGCTCTACAGCGAGAGGCAATGTCCAAACTGTAATGTTTCAGAAAGGTATGGACGGAAGTCCAAGTGGTGGCAGCACAGTCGTCCGCCGCAGACACATTCTTGAAACAAGCTGCAGAGGCTGCTACTCCACGAGTGGAGTGACCTCTGACTTGACCCGGAAGGGTCTTGTACTTGTCATAACAGGAAGTGATGCAATGAGCCAACCACTTTGACAGGCATTGCTTGTAAACAGCATTGCCTTCCCTTTTGTGAGCAAAAGAGACGAACAACTGATCAGTCTTTCTGAGATCCTTTGTCCTATCGGTGTAGTATCTCAGAATCCTGTGAACATCCATGGGATGGAGCAAATACTCTCCCTGATTGGAGTACTGCGTGAAAAAGGCAGGTAACTCAATAGACTGATTTAAGGTAGACTCTGCCACCACTTTTGGAAGAAACTTAGGTCTATGTCAAGAGCTACTCTGCTCTTTGTAGAAAATCAGATAGGGACTTTACACATAAGGGCCTGGAGCTCGGAAATTCTTCGAGCAGAAGTAATGGCCACCAAGAAGAGCGTCTTCCATGAAAGAAACGTCAAGTCTGCGGAAGCTGCAGGCTCGAAGGGAGGAAGGGTAAGTTTCTCGAGAACAAAGTTCTAATCCCAAGGGGGAGCAGGAGTCCGGACAGGGGGCCTGAGGTGAAGGATCCCTCTGAGAAAAGTCTTGGATACCTGTAATTGGGCAAAGGCTTTATCAGCGAAAGGAACATGGTAGGCTGAAATAGCGGCCATGTGAACTTTCAAAGAAGAATGACTGAGACCCAGGTCGAAGAGGTGACGTAAATAATCGAGCAGAATGGCCACAGGACAGGAGAAAGGCTCCACTGCTCCTGAGGCAGCCCAATGGAAAATCTCTTCCATTTCCATGGCGAGGTGGACCTAGTGGAGGGTTTTCTAGCCTCCACCAGAATCTTCAGCCACCTTTAGAGAGACGCCAAATCCAGATTGGGCTAGGTCTGCAGGAGCCATGCATGAAGTTGAAGGGACTCGAGTCCCGGATGGACCAGGGTCCCCTGATCCTGGGTCAGCAATCCCTGAGATAAAGGAAGAGGAAGAGGAGGAACCTCTGAGTATTGTTGTAGAAGACAGAACCAGATTTGCCTGGGCCAGAAAGGAGCGATCAGAATCATTCTCGCTCCTTCCATTGCAAGTTTCTGCAGCACCCGAGGGACCACAGGAATTGGGGGGGAAAAGCATAGACGAATCTGCCCTTCCAGCTTAGAGACAGAGCATCGCTCCAGAAAGCTCCTTGCTCTGGAGCGAGCGAGCAAAAGGTGGGAAGTTTTGCGTTTTGGGAAGAGGCGAACAGGTCTACCTGTGGAGTCCCCCAAAGCTGGACGATGCCGTCTAGAACCTTTTGGTTCAGTTCCCACTGGTGGCAGAGCAGAGGAGCGACTTAGCTTGTCTGCCAGGGTGTTGTCGACTCCTGGAACATGGATCGCCATGAGGTGAAGGTTGTGAAGCGCCGCCCAGTCCCAAACCCTCATTGCTTCCCTGCACAGCGGGTAGGATCGAGTCCCTCCCTGCTTGTTGATGTACCACACCACGCACATGTCCATTTGGACAGCTAGGTGACCGGGAAGGATGTATTGGTGAAGGGCTTGGAGAGCATACAGAACTGCTCGTAGCTCGAGCACATTAATGTGGAGAGCTAACTCCAATCTGGACCATAAACCCTGGGTTCGGTGAGGACCCAGATGGGCACCCCAACCTTCGCCTGAAGCGTCCGTGGTCAGAGTCCGGGAGGGGGGAGGATGACAGAAGGGGAACCCCTGAAACAGGTTCTCTCGAACCATCCACCACTGCAAGTCTCTTGTCATCGGCGAGGAGATCAGCACCAGATGATCTAGGGTCGCTCATGAGTTGATCCCACTGAGGCTGAGAGTCCACCTGAGAGATCCTCATGTGGAGTCAGGCCAAGGAACCGGCCGGGATGGCGGCCAGCATAAGCCCAAAAGACAGAGCACTGACCCGGCGGAACCTTCCTGCATTCTGAAAGCAGGGAAATCTGTGACTGGAGGGAGGCCGCCCTGTCTGAAGGAAGGCAGGCCTTGCACACTGTCGTATCGAGGATGGCCCGATGAACTGAAGTCTCTGGGAGGGGTCAAGATGAGACTTGGAATGGTTGATGGTGATACCCAGACAAGTGAAAACCTGCTGGGTGAGGGAGAGAAAATGCAGGAGTTCCTCCCTGGACGAGGCCGCCAGGAGCCAGTCGTCCAGGTAGGGAAACACCTGAACTCCCAAAGTACGCAGGTGGGCCACTACCACCGCCAGGCATTTGGTTAAAAACTCGGGGAGCCGAGGAAAGACCAAATGGGAGTGCCCAGAATTGGTAATGGTCCCCCTGGAAAGCAAACCGGAGGTACTTTCAGTGCGAGGGACGAAAAGGGGATGTGCAGATATGCATTCTGCATATCCAGCGCACAAAGCCATTGACCTGGCCGAAGAAGGGGCAGAAGGGTTTGAAGGGAGAGCATCCTGAACTTTTTGTATTCTACATAGAAGTTCAGGGAGCTGAGATCGAGAATGGGTCTGAGATCTCCCATCTTCTTTGGTACAAGGAAGAAATGGGAACAGTAACCCATCCCGTGAAGGTGAGGAGGAACGGGTTCTACGGCCTGCTTCGCGAGAAGGGCAGATATTTCTTCCCTGACCAAAGGAAGATGGTCCCTTGAGTAAGAGGACTTCAGAGGGGTGGCGTGGAGGTTTCTGTAGAAACTCTATGGAGTGCCCTCCCGATAATCTGAAGCACCCATGAACTGATGTTATCCTCTCCCAACCCGGAAGGTGGAGGGAGAATCTCCTCCCACCGGTCTCCTCCGGGAGTCTGGAGGTGGTGGGAGAGGGAAGGAGTCAGGTGGTGTGGGGCAGCGCCGCAGCTGGGGCGCCCGCTGCTTTTTTGGGCGGCGGGGGCCTGGCAACTGTGGGGGCCCGCCTTCTTGGGGTTTCGCTTGAGGCGCAGGCGCCTGTGAAAAGGATGGCGCCATGGGGATGGGGACGGACATGGAATCCACAGATTTCAGGGCCGCCCTTCTCCTGGAAATCGGTGATGATGTCCTTGACATCACCACCGAAAAGCACTGAACCCCTGAAAGGTGCTTCCTGGATTGCTGATTGCACCTCCGGGACCAAACCTGACACGTGGAGCCAGGCGTGACGCCAAAGACTTACGGCGAACGCAGAGCTCCGCCCTGCAGTGTCCACTGCATCATAGGTCGTCCTCAGGATGTGACGAATGGCTGAACGAGAAGAACGGACTAGGTCAGCTAACTCCTGCTTGACTTGGGAGTCAGGTAAGGAGTCAATCTTAGATTCCGCCTGGGTAAGGACAGCCTTCTGGTAATCCCCCATATGAGCTACATAATTAAGGGCCCTAATTCCCAGTGTGGAAGAAGCGTATATTTTTCTACCATACTGATCCAGAAAGCAAGACCCCTTATCCGGGGGAGATGAGCTCAAATGTTTGGTGTGTGCTGACTGGCCGTGAACGGCGCTAATCACAACCGAGCCTGCACGGGGGTGAGAATCAAAAAAATCTACACCCTCCGGAGCCTGGTATAGCCTGTTGGACTTCCGAGAAAGTGGGGCTAAAGCCGACGGTTGTTTCCAGATAGTGGAAACAAGGTGGGCGTGAGGCTCGATCCAGGGTGGCACTAGAGTAGGGGCCGTAAGGGGCAGGTCCAGATGTTCGGCGAGTTTAACCCGCTGAGGATCTGGTTCCAAAGAACGCCACTGATGTACTTCCTGGATCTTCCTGAGCAACTCCGTGAAGGAAGGATCCTCTGGAGGAGTCCTCAGCCGGGGCTTGGACGGAGAGCGAGGCTCGTCGTCTTTCTCGGAGCATCCATCGGAGGAATCCGAGGAGTCCGAGAGTGAAGAAGAAGAAGAATTTGAAGCAGAGTAAGACTCCCTGACTCGTCTTGGGGGACGGGTTCCTTAGGGGGAATCCCTGGACGCGTGTCCTGCCCCTCTCTGGATCCAGAGGGAAGAGCTCGGGAATCCGGAGGCGGAGAGGGAGTGTGCCCTCTCGGGCGTACGGGAGCCGGAGGTGGTACTGTTGCCGTAAGGTCGCTCTCGACTTCCTTGGTGAGCTGAGCCTTTGCCTCAGCCCACCAGGAGGCCAGAGTCTCCTGAAGATCCACCAGCGGCCTGGGGGGCGGTGGAGGAGGAGGGGGGATAATTATACGGATTATATCCGTAAGGCGAGTATCCGTAACCCGGCTGCGGGAATACCAGTGCCGGGTATTGCGGCGTCAGGTACTGCGGTGTCGGTGGAGCCGGCGTCGGGTACTGTGGCGCTGGATACTGCGGACCTGGGTAAGCCGACAGTGGATACCCAGGTACCGGAGGAGCTGCCGGAGCAGACGGCCCAGTAGGGGGCTCCACGGGTGGATCAACAGTGATAGGCCCTTCGGGGTTGGGGCCTGGCGGCAGAGGATATCCCCCGCCGTGGGCCGGTGTCGACAGAGCCAGCGCCAGCGGAGCCGGGGCCGCGCCAGAGAGCCGGTTCAGTAGGAGGAGGGTCTGATGGTGGAAAAGCGTACGTGCATCGCCTGGGACGGGTGGGGAAAAGTCCCTGGGTCAGGCAGGGGCGACTGGCCCTGGACAGCAGTGAAGGCTGCGGGGAACCTGGGACGACAGACGATGGAGGGTCTGTCGAGGCTCCATCGCCCGGGCGCACGCCGGAGGAGCCGATGTGCGACTAGGGGCTGAATCTCGGGCGGACACAGAGGAGCCGACGTCCGACTTAAGGGTCCTCGTCGGAGGCGGGCCGAGGGGACACGACGCGGCGCCCGAAGGGTCGGGCATCTTAGCGGTCTTTCTCGGGCGTGCCGGAGGAGCCGACGTCCGCTTATGGGAGGTGCCCACACCAGTAGGCCGCAAGCCTGCGGCAGTACTGGGGGCAGAGGCCTCCTTTTGCCCGGAGGCGCCCGTTGGACCCGAACACCAGCCCGATGGACGGGCCGACACCTCCTCCAAAGCCATGGAGGCTGCCGTTGGACGATCCCCCAGAGGGGATGTTACCTGAACCGCGACTCCGGCCGGAGTCGTGGATGAGGAGGCCTTCTCCCTGTGCCTTTCTTTATCCCGCTTCTTGTGTCCTTCTGGAGAGGTCTACGCCTGCCTAAGCTTCTTCAACTCCTTCTCCATTGCAGACATCTTCTTCTTAAGGAGATGGGCTTCCAAAGACTGCTGGCGTCGTCTGCAGGTGGCCACGTTGAAATGCAGGCAATGCAGGCAGTTGTCGACCGTGTGGTCGGGGCCTAGGCAAGAAAGGCAGAGAGGTGACCGCCCAGAGGCAGTTACGCCCGCACGAGTCACACTTAGGCGTTTGAAGGGACAACATAAACCGACGCTCACCTGATGAAATCGCATTAAAATACCAAGAATTTTCGTTAAAAAAACGACAAAATAACAGGGTGAGCATCGAACTTTACCGCGAGGGCCTGCATGAGCTGGACGGCGGAAAGAACTGAAAGCGGGCGTCCGGGACCGCTCTTTTAACAGACGTTGTCTGGACGCCGTCACCTGACGTGAAGGTCCTCGCCAGGGACTGCTAGCTAGAAATTTTTCTCGGGGTCCTGCCGCCTGCCGACGTCAGTCCTATATGTAATTACCTACTGTAAGAGCCCTCTCGAAGTAAGATCTACCAATTCTGCTGGGTAAGGTGCTTTGAATCGGATTTTCTGGGATCTGAGGATTGGAAAAAGCAGACTGTAGTCTCTACGTTGCCTCAGCGTAAAGGGGGTATAATCGTTATCAAAAAATAGGCGGGATTGGCCCCACATTACCTTACCCTTCTGCCAAGCCTTGTTTAAGAAGGATTCTTTTGTTTGGTAGCTAAGTAGTCGAATCAGGAAGGAGCAAGGTCTAGCATCGGGTCGAGATGGCTTTGGGCCTAACACTCTGTGAGCCCATTCCACATCCAGTTGAAAATCTGGATCTAGTGATAAAGATAGCCTAAGGAAGTGGTCCCCGAAGGCCCTTGGATCACTCCCCTCCTCGCCTTCCGGGAGACCAAAGACGTGGATATTACGTCTCCTGCCCCTGTTCTCCGCATCCTCCTGTCGGGCTGACATTGTGAGTTGCTCTGCTGCGATTGTTCGAACTGCATCCTCCAAGCTGTCTAATCTGGAGGTACTGAGAGATCTGGTGATCTACCTCAGTTGCTCGGGCCTGCAGGTGAGAAATTTCTTGTATTATATCTTTAAGCGACTCACGAACCTCTCTATGGAAGTCCGTGATCGCCTGCAGGATGGATTCAGCATTTGGCTCCGGAATCTTTTTTTGCCCCTTAGCCTTCATAGATTTTCTGTCTGGGCCCGTAGTATGTCTAGACTGGGCCTCTCCCTCGTCCGATTGCAGATCCTCAGTGTCGTTAATGTCAGCGATGGGCAGGAACCAATTCTTCGAAGATTTAGCCATTGGGCAGTCTGCTATATGGACACTTCTGGTTGGGTCGTTTTTTTTGTTTTTTAATGTTTTTAGATAATTGCGTCCCTTTTTTGTAGTTATTGGCAGGAGCTTCCAGTAATGCTTCCTCACGCAGGCATCACCGGAACTGGAAGTCGAACAACTGTCTTGTTTGAGTTAGTCTTCAAGAGCTGGTCCCTGGAGTGGGAATTCAATAGTCAATCATCCTGGTAAGGGAAAACAACAGGCCTTCCTTACGAAGGGCTGCTGCCACCACTGCCAAGCATTTGGTAAAGACCGTGGCGCAGAATACAAGCCAAAAGGCAACACTTTGAATTGGTAATGTTCCCTTTGAAACATGAACCTCAAGTATTTTCTGTGAAGTTTCTGAATCTTTATATGGAAGTACATATCCTTCATGTCCAGGAAGCATATCCAAGCCCTTGTCTGCAGTAATGGAAGGAGACCCTGCAAAGTGACCATTCTGAACTTCTTGTATTCTATGAAGAAGTTTAGTTGCCTTAGATCCAGGATGGGTCTCAGGTCTCCTGTCCACTTTGGGACAATGAAGTACTGGGAGTAAAAACCAGAGTTCCTCTCTCCTAGAGGCACAGGTTCTATGGCCTGTTTTTGGAACAGAGTCTGTACTTCATCCAGCAAAACGGGCAGATGCTCTGGAGAGTATGCTGTAACAAGTGGGGGATGGTCTGGAGGGTTGCCCAAAAGTTTCAGAGCATGCCTCTTTCCTATGACCTCTAGAACCCATGCAACTTTAGTCACCTCCCTCCATTGTTCTAAGTGGAGGGAGAGGAAACTCCCTACGACCACCACTGGAGGTAAAGGGGGCTGGGGGTGTACAAGGAGTCAGGCTAAGCAAGTGGGAATGGCTCCCTTGGCTCCACCACCTCTAAGTGCTTTCGAATGGGCACCTGGGGAAGTGGCAGGGACTGGCAAGACCCCTGCTCCTCTGCCCTTGTCCTGCTGTCTAGGGGCCGAGTGCTGTCCCCCAACACAAGCTGGGCAAAAGGCACCCCTGCTCCTACCCCAGTGTTAGGTATAGTACAGGGGGTGCACTGACTTCAAAGTTCTACCCAAGGCTTGAAGATCTTTAAAAATCTCTTGTACCTCATAACCAAACAACTTCTGCCCCTCTGAATGGGGCATTAAGAGCAGTTTGTTGCACATCTTTAGCAAAGCCTGCTACTCTGAGCAAAGAATATCTCCTGAGACAGATGCCAGAGGTTACCGCCCTGGCAGAAGCATCAGAAACATCATAGGCTGTGTAGAGCAAATACTTGCCTACATCAGCCCTAGCTTGCAAAGCTTTCAATACCTCTTGCTTTGAGGAGCCCTCAGGCAAGGCCTGTGCAGCATCCTTAGCCTTCCTCTAGAGGGTATTCTAACACTTCATCATGTGGGCCTGGTAATTAGCAATATGAAGGAGCAATGATGCAGAGGCATATGTCCTCTTATCTATAACATCCAGCCTCCTAGATTCCTTACTCAGGTGTTTAGGTGCCCTAGACCAGTCATAGCGTGAGCAGCATTTGGTGCCCTAGACCAGTCATGGCCTGGACAGTATTAGTCACCACTGAGTCAGTCTCTGGCTGTTTGCCATAAATAGGTTTCCCAGAAGGGCAGAATACATTTTGTCTGCCTTCTTGGGAGACAGCTGGTATATTGTTTGGTCTGTACCAAGCTGCACAGGTGGCATCCTCTAAGGCTTGGAGCAGAGGAGACACCACAATGGCAGGAGATTCTGGGAGTTCCAGGAACTCCAGTAGGTTATTTTTAGTGGTATCTTGCTCTTCCCATGAAAATCCCATGGCAACTTGCATCTGCTGTATCATGGTGAAAAAAGTAGGTCCTCTGGAGGGGAGCTTGGTGTGTTCACCAGAGTCCTCACTGCATGTGGAGACTGTAGAGCTGGTGCCATGTTCATATTGGCTCTCAACATTGCCTTCAGCTTCATCCTCCTCTTCCTGCATCATCAGATCAGGACTGTACTAATATTCGTCATCAATTGGGTCGATGGGAATGAGAGACTGCGACGGCGACATTGGCAGCGGCATAGGAGGTGGCTGTGGCAAGGGAATTCCTTGCAGCGTCAATGGCGAATTGTAGGAGCTCCTGTTGACAGGCCCCCTGGAACAGGGAGGCCAGGCAGTAGACATCTTATGCTGGAAAAAGACTTGAGGACTGCCTGAGTGTCAGTGCCCCTTTGGTCAATGGACGTGACTGGAGGAGTTGATGGGGGAGTCCCCAATGTCGACAGCAACATGCCGGCTGTAGTTGGCCCCGTAGTGCCTACGCCAAGCTCTGACCTTGGTGTCATGTCAACAGTCAGGGGGGTCAACAATGATGCCGGAGTGGATGGCGTTTAAGTGGAGGCTGTACCTGTGGAGCGCAGGAGCGACCTGGAGCGTGCCAGGGAAGCCTTCTCCTTGTCCCAGTGTTTGTGACTCCCAGACGTTTTCTCCCGGGATTTAGATGACCACGATTCGGTCGACGGAGCTAGTGACATGGATTTCTGCTGGAGCTCCTTCTCTATTCTCTCTGTCATCTTTTGGAGTAAAATGTCTCCAAAGTCCTTTTCGGAATCTCCTGGTTGCAGAATTACTCCCTGGCAAATTCTGAAGGCTTTCACATTGTGGCTTAGGCCTAGGCAGCAGACAGGTGTTGGAAAAGTTCAGACAGTTCTTTCAACGACATACAGGTTGCCGAAAATCAATATAAAAGTGATTGCTTAGTATGAATAAAAGAAATGAAACAGCGGCTATAGCAGTGACGTTTCCTTAGCGGTCCAATGAGTCTGATCGACAACAGGAAAAGAACTGAAGAGAGGAGGGCTGCCCACATTTATGTATACACTGATATCTGATGTTGTCGAGGGCGGCCCCTAGCAGACTGCTTGCAAAAGTTTCCATGTGGTCCTATTGTCTGTCGGGTACACGTTCCAAAGGTGTCGTCTGATGAAAGAGATAGCCTCAAAGATCTCCCATTTATAGAACTGCACAACTTTTGTGTTCACAATTACAGACCAATTTTCATCTTACCACCTGTCTGTAAAATACCTGAGTAGTTTATGACTCATTATAAGGAGTGAATCTAAGGCATGCTTCCACCCCCCCCCCCACTAGTCCTTTTTCTCTCTCCTGGCCGTCGTCCCTTCTTTTCAACACCGCCCTTCCCCAGCCCTGTCACCCAGTATTTCCTGGACTTACTGGCTCCAGCCTCCTCAGGACTTAACCCCCCCACCCTGTGGTGGGGTAGCAAAGAGCCAAGTTCAACCCACCAGGCAGGATCTGATTGGAACCACACCAGGTGCGGGCCATGCAAGGGGTCGGAGAATTGTCCTACCAGTCAGGGGGATTTTCCCTTTTTTCCGCCTCCTTTATCCATAAGTGCAGAAAAGCTGGTGTGCAATGACATCCCTGGCTGAGTTGCGCATGCTTCCACATGAGGCACATTAGACGCTTGCCATGCCTCCACCCCGTGTACAATTCTAGCAGTCTGACCCCCAGCCACTGCTCGGGGCCAGGCTAACACCGGGTGCAGCTACCCACCACCGTGGAGGACAGTAGGTCCATCGGACGCTCGATCCTCCCCCCTCCCGGCCAACCCCCAGCAACCCATGCTCATTCCCGAACACGGGTCGCCAGCATAGCAGGAGACAAGGCGTTCAATGCCTCAGCTCTCCATGCCACTGAGCCAGTGCTAAGGCAAGCTTAACAGCATAAAAAAAAAAAATAGTGCGTCATGCTTCCAGGATGGCCATCTGGGTTCCTAAACAAGCCGGGACTCATATCGTCCAGAGCTGGGGAGTGCTGCCAAGCGTAACGTGAGCCAGTCGCTGCAATGGCCCCTCGTGGTGAACCAGGGAGCTTGCTTCTACATGAGGAATGGCACATGTCCAGTGTGCCCTGTGGCATGCGGGGCCGCTAGTGGCTGCATCAACACCAGGGGAGGTGGAAGCGTCCACGGGAACTGGAGCAGTAAACAATGAAAACATATGCACACTGGTCCGCCTGTAAGGCAGCTACACCACTGTTGGGTCCTGCCCCATGTGGATCCCCACTGGCCTAACTGGCAGAGGGAGTGTGGATTGGACTAGGAGGTCACTGGGGAATATCTGAAGAAAGCAGCAGGTGGCAGATGGGAAGGCTGAATGAAAAAAGTTATAATTTTCTGAATCATAAAGCAGCTAAAATGTCAGAATAATGGAACTAACTGACTGGAAGATGCAAGAAGGGGTTAAAAGAAATTTCAGTAGATTTCCTATGACCTTTAACCCTTCCGAAACAGTCCAATGCTAACTGAAAGCACTCACCTTGACGTAGCAGTAGTAGTGCCCAGCATGGCAGCTATACCCAGAATGTACCAGAACGGCATAAAGTCCATACATAACAGAGTCACCTGAGTTCTGAGACATGTAGGGGCGAATATTCAGCAATTCAGGGTATCCTACATCCTAGGGAGATGAGAGGGAGCAGAACAAACAAGTGAACAGAGATTCACTGTTGGCATCTCTCTTAAAGCATCTGAAACAAAGTGAATCAAGATAAGCACTAATAAAATCCAGTGGAAAACCCTAGCCATAATATACCTCCAAGTGTCACTGTTGCACCCCACACTGATCCTTCCCCAAGAATACCATTTCCAGTCCATGGAATGCCAAAAAATATATAATCGTGGATAACCTACGAATCACAGACTCCAGCCCCTGGAGTGCCCAGAGATACAGAATCTTTCCCTCCATCCCTCAGCAGATACATCCAAAAATACAGAATCCTGCTCCTGGCACATAATCTCCTGCCACTGGCCAATCAGAACACAGCTGCTCAACCTCTTGGCCGTAGGAAGGGTGTTGCGAATTGGAGGAGACAACAGTGATGCTACAAGCTGAATGAAAGGACCTTGTAAACTGAAGACAGAAAGCCTCTTTCTCTGGTTACCTGATGTTCCACCACTTTGGTGCTGAAGACCCTATTTATTTTGGGGGGGGGGTGCAGTTCAAGGCACTGGCAAGTAGGTGACAGAGATCAGGGAGTACTGCCAGCAGCAGTGTATTCTCAGTCAGAGTGGAGGGAGACACCTTGCATACATGTAAGCTGTGCAAGGTGCAAGGTGCCAGGGGAGGAGGGAGGTTCCGCTGGACAAAACAAAATGACGACTGTCAGGACTCTCAAGCCTAAGTGCTACATTGACCCTACAGAGACCCGGTCTGTCTGGACAACAAATAATGAAGCTGGAAGGTTGCAAACTGTCTGAGAGGGAAAGACCCAAGAGTTACAGAGGGTTAAGGAGTACAAAATGATTTTAGACTGGCTGATGGTTCTAGGTGATGTCCTCTAGTGGAGGGGCATTTATGGTTCCACAGTCTTGTTCAGTGTTGGTGGAACGGCACGCCTACTCTCTCACTTAAGCAGGGACGGTCTTTTCTCTGTACAGGATATCCACAGTCTAGCCCAAGTATAGCCTAAATACAATCCCTGTATAGATCCTGTTTATTCTGAGTCCGTGTGGATGTGGCTCCTAGCTGTCAGCCCCACAAACCACTAACTGTGCTGTAAGCCCCCCCCCCCAAGTCACTGCTCCTATACTACTGCCTACAGGGGAATAGAGTAGCTGTGGGTCCTCCCATGGTCAGTGCTGCCACACAACTGCCCACAGGGACTTGTGCTGGCAGAGGCTGGGACTGGAGTAGCTGTAGATTCCCTCACAGTCACAGCTCCTACACCACTGAGTACAGAAACTCCTGTTGGGGGAGGCTAGGACTGGAGTAGCTGTAAGCTCCCCCAGTATTCCTAGACCATTACCTACAGTGACCCCTGCTGGGGGAGGCTGGAACATGAATAACCCCACCGTAACCAAATGCTGCTCATAATGCTGAAGAAGAGTGGGTTACCTACTTGTAAATGTAGTTCTATTACTAGTACTCAGTTTTCACCCACACTTAGGCAGACTTTCATGGAGTATTCTTGGTTACCAGCTACCGTAAATGTGTAGTACTCAGAAGAATTGGAGAGGGGAGAGGAGTGGAGCTTCATTTATACAGCACCTTTCCAGGACTCGAAACAATTTACAATACAAATGATTAATTCAAGCTGTAGATAATACATAATCACAGTTCATAATTATAAATAAGATAAAAGCATGTTCCACACAGTTAGTAGAGCTCATCAGAATCCTGAGAAGGCCTGTCTAAACAGCAAAGTTTTTAGTTGCGATTTAAAACTTTCCAATGAGGGGGCAGTGTGGATGGATTTCGGAACAGCATTCCAGAGTCTCAGTGTAGCTACAGAAACACTTGGTCCCCAGCAGGTTTTACTCTTGTGGCTGGGACTAACGAAAAGCCCCCAAGTATTGAAGCAGAAACTCTGATGCCCTGGGAATCCTCCTGATGGGTTGCCAGTAATTCATGCAGGGGGCAATTCATTTATGGTCTTACAAACCAGCAACAGAATTTTAAATTCAGAATGCCATCTGATCAGCAGCCAGTGCAACTCACACCAAGTGGGAGTAATGTGACAATCTGGAAACACCAGTTAACAGCCTGTCTGCCAATTTCTGCACTAACCGCAGGTGGCGCAAAGCTGCAGAAAAGCATGGGTACCATACCATCTGAGTTCAAGACATATGTTGGTCTAACAAAAGTACCATGCAACTCCTGTACTGCACAGGACGACTGTGAAACACAGGCTTTGCCTAGTGATCTTATCCTATCAAAATATAAATAAAAGCAGCATCAAGTACCACCTGACCACGGGGTCATCCGGCTCCACCCACACAACTCTGTTTTTTTAACTGTATGTTTTTTGCATTATAAAAAATAAGCAATTACATACAGAAAACTCCTGTAAGGTATCACATGAAGTACAGATACATCCAAGGTAAGCAGGACAGCACAGCCTATACAGTCTTTTACGGAGAGGGGTGAAATCCCACGAACAAGTAATAAGCAATAAATGAATGCCCAGATATGCTGCACCCCGCAACATTTTTGGCAGTCGATCAGAAAATGAAAAACCTGAAAATGAGCAGATTCAACATTCAGTGCTGATGTGACCCCAACTCCAACCATATTTGGTCCATAACAGGTGTAGCAATTGTAGGAAGAAGCCAACACATCTTGGAGCTATACTATGATGGGTAAAGTTAAAGAGCTGCTGTCACCTCAAACAAAACTGTAAAAAACATAGAGAATAAAGTATGGGTCGGGGTGTGTAACGAGAAGTTTACACACGCTCGAGGGGTTTATTAAAAGCATCTAACCCCGAGGGTGTGTGTAAACTTCGAGTTTAAACACCCCGACCCATTTTTTATTTTATATAATTGCTGGCTTTCCCTTTTTTGCCACAGCAAATATATAAAATAAAAAGCTGTTGCTCTGGCACTGTGGTCTGGTTTCAGTGCTGTCCCTGGTTGCCGCCAGGACTGACTGACACATCTCTTTAACTTTTGGTTTAGTAGGGCAGGCATATGTTTGAGTATACATTTTATTTTGTAAAACACTTACCGCCAAGTCCCAGTGGCGGTTCGCGATTCGCAGAAAGGAAAGCGGACAGCGCCGAATTGCAGGAAGGACGCAGAGTAAGGGATATCCGTATGCTGTGTTTGCCGTTATAAATGCCCCTTTATAATGGAAAATTACGCCACGGTTTCCCTATGGAAAAAAGGGAAAGCCAGTTATATAATATTTAGGCACAATTCAGCTTGCATTCCATATATATTCTATAGCTTTCTTCTCCCCATTATGTATTGCTGAGGACATTTGCACGAATACATACATGATCTTTATCCCTTAAGAGTTCCTCTGCAGCTTACTCCCTACTTGAAGCCACAATCCTCTGTTGTGAGATCACAGTCTGTTGCCATGGGAATAACTGTGATGTCACAAGCAGTGCTTTATGACTTCAGGTAGGGAGAAAGCAACAGGAATAGATGAACTCCTCAGGAGCAGAGATCCTGTTTTCATGCAGATGACCTCAGTAATAAATAATGGGGGAGACAGAGGAGGCATACATAACTAATATGAAATACAAGCTGGACTGTATCCAAATATTGTTTTGGTAAAGTTCTCTTGAAGGCGTCAGCTGCTCTTTAATACTTAAAACAAACACACCCCGTCCATGAACAATAAGGAATCGGTCAATACCACCAGTTAAACTACATGTAGGCATACAAACTTAGTGACAATCAGAAACTGTAAGATAATCAAACAAGAAATAGTGTTCTACTGGAAAGCGCCCAGCAAAAAGAAGCACAAATTAATACTGTACTTGCTGAATGCTCCCAATTCAAGTATCGTCCTTCAGGACGGAATGCCGCTGGGCTCCAGCGGTCTCAAATTTGCGGGCAATGGCATTAACTTTTTTACCTGCTTCCACGGGATCCAAGTACTAATATGTATGCTGACATTATGGATTCATAAATAAAGAATGGATAACTCTTCGGCTCCCAAGTCTTGCCCGAACTGCATCAAAATTTCTTGTGACAAACTGGTCACCCTCCCCTCCTCTCAGTGAACTCCATTTACCACCACCCTCTGCTGCCTATCCGTAATCAATTTCTTACCCAGTTTACCATCTTTTGGCCCACTCCTAGACTACTCAGCTTGCGTAATAGTTTTCTGTGTGGAACCGAGTCGAATGCCTTACTGAAGTCTAGGTAGGCTACATCCACTGCTCAACTCTGATCTAATTGGTCACCCCATCAAAGAAATCTATCAGAATCGTTAGACGTGCTCCCACACGTGAATGCATTCAATCTCAGGTTTTGGATTCGATATATTCTACAATCCCTTCCTTCAGCGGTGATTCCATTAACTTTCCCACCACTGATGTGATGCCGTCTGGTCTGTACTTGTCAGATTCCACCCTGCTACCACTTTTATGAAGTGGAACTACATTTGCCCTCCTCCACACCTGTTTCGAGTGAGCTTTTGAATAGTACTGTCAGAGGTGCAGCCATTACCTCCCTGAGCTCCTTCAATAACCTAGGATGTACCCCATCAGGACCCACTGCTTTGTCCACTTTCAGATTAGCAGAATCCCATTAGGACTCTCTCCTCTGAAAAAGGACTAGTGTCCACCTCTCTTCCTTCAGAGAGCCTCTTGGTTTTTTGTGGCCCAGCCTCTCTCCCTCCACTGTGAACACTGAACAAAAGTAATCGCTCAGGATGTCTGCCTTTTCCTGGTCCTCCTCTGCACTATCCCCCTCATCCCTGTTTAACCTTACAATCCCACCCCTGGTACTCCTCCTTTCACTTACATACCTACAAAAATGTCTTGTCCCCTTTCGTTACCACTTGGGCTATTTTCTCTTCAGTCTGTGACTTCGCTATCCTTACTGCTTTCCTTTCTTCTCTCTGTTTCACCTGACACACTTCCTTATCCTCCTCCCTCTGCGTTTCATTTATCTTATGAATGTCATCTTTTTCCAAAACCAGAGCGGTCTTTTTTTTACTTTTACTCACTTGTTTGACGCATAGGTTTGTTGCCTTCACTAAGCCCCTTTTAGTTTTGCCCACTGAACCAATCTGGTTCTCTAAGGAGTTCAGGGAGACAGTGAGGGCCACAAAAGGGCCTTCACTGGCTACAACCAGTAACAGGGATCAGGAATGGAGTGAATACCAGGTACGGATGAAGGATGCCAAGAAGGCAATCAAGGATGCTAAAGCAGACCGAGTGGTGCCCTGTGGAGGGGGTCAAGGGTGGGGAAACATGGCTCTTCAGGTACAGCAGAAAAAAAGGAAGATGACATAGGGACTGTTGGGCTGACTGGGGGGGGGCAGGGTAGCAGAAGAGGACAAGCAGAAGGCAGCCATTCTAAACAACTACTTCTGCTCATTATACACAGTGGAGGATAGTGTGCCTCTATCAGAAAGTGGCATAAAAGCTGCTGCAAGGTGGATCACAGAAATGGGACAGGTGGTAATTACAGGAGAAAGGGGTAGAAAAAGGCTTGTGGCCCTGAAAACAGACAAGGCTGCAGAGCCAGATGGGATGCACCAGTGGGTGTACGGGGAACTGGCATCAGAAGTAGCGGACCTCCTGCCAGGGCTATTCAACAGCTCACTACAGTCAAGGGTGGTTCCAAAGGATTGGAGGATAGCGGATGTGGTGTCCTTCACAAGGGAGGAGGCAGGGAGGAATCTGGAAATTACAAATGCATCAGTCTTACCTCCACTGTAGGCAAACTGATGGAGACACTAGTCAAAGAGGACCCAGTGGATTATCTGGAGAGAAATGGTCTCCAGGATAGTAAAAGGCATGGGTTCGTGGCAGGGAGGACTTGTCAGACCAACCTGATAGTATTCTTTTACTGGTACCAAGGGTGGTGGATAAGGGACATGCAGTACATTTACTCTATTTCAACTTCAGCAAGGCATCTGACTTGGTGCCACACAGAAGGCTGCTGAAGAAACCAGAGTATCTGGGAGCAGTAAAGGACCTAGTTAAATAGGTGGGAAATTGGTTAGAGGAGACATCAGAGGTTGGTAGCAATTGGGGTCACATCGTAAGAAAGGGAGGTCACGAGTGGGGTACAACAGGGGTCAGTTCTGTGATCAGTCCTTTTCAATATGTCCATTAGCAGAACAGGAGAAGGCATACAGGGTAAGATGTGTTCTTTGCATAGAACACTAAGCTCTGAGGCAGGGCAGACAGCAAGGAGGGGGTAAAGGAGTTGCAAACTGAGGGACCTGCAATGGTTAGAGAGGTGGTCCAAAGTCTGCTTGTTGAAATTCAATACTAAAAAGTGCAAGGTGATGCACATAGGAAAGAAGAACCTCAGGAAAGAATACTGGAAGGAAGGGGTTAAGCTGGCCACCACTTCAGAGGAAAGGGATTTGGGTGTCATCATAACGGACTCCCTAAAACAAGCTAGCCAACGTAACAAGGCCACAGCAAGGCAACCAGAATGCTGAGTGTAAAGGAAGGGGTTTCAATAGTAGGAAGAAAGAGGCAATACTATCTCTCTTTAGATCACTGGTGAGACCCCATCTGGAGTACTGTGCTCCTGGGTCACACCAGGCGGCTATTCAAACTTGTGCCCGGGCATCATCACCCATCCTTTACCTCTCTCCTTGGTCAGGGGCTAGACTCCCTTATGGATTACTCCTCCCACCTTCTGTAGCACGGCCAGGGGAAGGAGGGCTGTCTTCCCCCCCCCCCAGAGACTCTCATCCAGAATCACTCCTGACAGGAGTGGCAGGGTGAGTCGCAGTGCCACGGGCAAGGCTTTATGAAGCCCAGGTCCCTGTTTTCCTCCTATGTCCCCGCAGCTGTGGCAGCACAGAGGGCACACTTGCGCATGGAGGACTGCATGTGTTCAGGATCCGCAGCTCCTTTCACCCTCCTTGAATAAAGTCAGCCTCTCGAGTGTCGACACAACCACCAGGCTTCCAACTGATGGCAGCCAACAGCCGGGATGACTCACCACTCCAGTCCAGAAAAGGAAAGCTGCCAGACAGCTGCTCAATTCTCTCCCAGTCCTCCCGCCCCACCAACTCCCCAGCTCGTCTGAGCTCATTCGTGAAAACTCGGGTTGCCAGTGTGGTAAGAGAGGAGTTGCTTACAGCACTCCCAGCCCTCTGCGCAACCGGGCCAGCATGTTAGAACTTTCTGTTTTGTTTTTGTATAGTATGGTAATAACAGGATATGAGCCACATCAGACATGGCAGACTTCAATTTTTTCAATAATGATGTTTCCCCTACCTTCTTCCTATTCCCACATTGACAACTATGTTACCATGGCTGCACCTTCTCCGACCGGGGGCCATGCTGCTCCCTGGCTGACAATGCACTTGGCCCCACCTAGCCTTCCCCACCCATAGAAACACAGACTTTGACTGCAGATAAGGACTGCTTGGCCCACCTAGTCTGCCCATTTCCCTACCTACAGGATAAGCTGCAGATCCTAGTTAACCAACAGCCTATTTCTTCCTACCCCCACAAAAATTGCCTTATGTCTGTCCCATGCATTCTTGAATTCTCCCACAGTTTTAGACCCCACAACCTCCTCAGGAAGGCTGTTCCATGCATCCACCACCCTCTCCGTGAAAAAATTCTTCCTCACATTGCCCCTGAGCCATCCCCAATCTTCAAATTGTGTCCCCTTGTTCTTGCACATCTCTTTTTCTGAAAGATGCTACCTTCTTGGACTTTGTTGATTCCACTGACGTACTTGAAAGTTTCTATCATGCCCCCCCCCCCTTTCCTCAAGGATACACATATTAAACTCCTTTAGTCTCTCCTCGTATGGCTTCTCTTGCAGACCCAGCACAATTTTAGTTGCCCTCCTCTGGATTGCCTCCATCATGTCTATGTACCTGCAGAGATGGGGTCTCTGGAACTGGACGCAGTACTCCAGATGGGGTCTCACTAACTTTCTGTACAGAGGGATAACAACTTCCTGTTTTCTGCTGGTGATGCCTCCCCCTATACATCCCAGTATCCTCCCAAGCCCTCCCTACTGCCGTCTCACATTGCTTGCCAAAATTAATGTTATCTGATACGATTACCCCCAGGTCCCTTTCCATTTTTGTTGTTGTTACTACCTCCCTCCCATTGTGTATTCTTCCCCAGGTGCAATTTTTTGCACTTCTTTGCACTGAATCCAAGCTGCCATACTTCTAACCAATCCTCCAACCTTGCCAAGTCCCTTCTCATCTTTTCCACGCCTCCTTGTGCATCAACCCTGTTGCAGAGCTTTGTGTCATCTGCAAAGAGGCATACTTTTCTTTTCAGTCCCTCTGCAATGTCACTTATAAAGACATTAAAAAGCACTGGACCCAGTACTGAACCCTGTGGTACCCCCCCCCCCGAAGAGTAAATACAGGTTACTCACCTGTAACAGGAGTTCTAGGAATGGTATATGTTGTTCATCCACACTTATAGGCAGGTTCCTTGCCGCTTTAAATCTTGCCGGAAGGTCTTCAAGCTGGCTCCTCCCACCCACCCGGGTGGTAAAACTCTCGGCTCCGCCCCATGACGTCAGATCTGGCCGCTGGAAGCTCAGGTTGTGTGTCGAAGCTGGGTGGGTCGTGTGGATGAACAACATATACCATTCCTAGAACTCCTGTTACAGGTGAGTAACCTGTATTTCTAGGGACATGGATATGTTGTTCATCCACACTTATTGGCAGACTCCTAGCAGTTCTCCGGGAGGAGGGAGGCAAGGCGCACACCCCCTACTTAGGGAATAGAGACTGGAGAACCGAGGCCCCAAAACCAGCATCCCGGCGTGACTCGAGGTCGATGTGGTAATGGGTAATAAAGGTGTGTGCTGACTTCCAGGTAGCAGCCCTGCAGATTTCCTGGATAGGGACGTCCCTGGAAGCAGCCACCGATGCAGCAGTATGACGGGTAGAATGAGCTCTTATCCCTCTGGGAGGCTCCATGCCCGCCAACTCATAGCAGAGATCTATGCAGGAGGTGACCCACCTGCCTATCGTCCGCTTGGCTGCAGGTCTGCCAGGTGCGGCTTCAGCGTAGGTGACAAACAGCTGGCGAACCTCTCCCCGGATTTCAGCCGTGCGCTCCTTATAATAAGTGAGCGCTCTTCTAGGGTCCAAAGTATGGAGCCCGTATTCGGCCTCCAAGGTGTGATTGGGGTAGAACACCGGCAGAGTCAACACCTGGTTAAGGTGAAACTCCGACACCACCTTCGGAAGAAATTTCGGGTGGGGGCGCAGGACAACCTTGTCCTTGTGGAAGACCAGGTAAGGAGACTCAATGCAGAGTGCCTGGAGTTCTCCCATCCTTCTAGCTGACGTGATAGCCACCAAGAAGGTGGTCTTCCACGACAGGTGAGAGAGTTCACACCTGTGCATTGGTTCGAATGGCTTGCCCATGAGCTTTGCCAGTACCAGCAGTAAATCCCACGGAGGTGGAGGTTCTCTTGCCGGAGGGAAATGTGATCAAGGCCTTTGAAAAGCGCCAGACCACCTTCCTGCGCCACCGACTGCTCCCGGCCGCGCCCGGTAAGCAGAGATGGCTGCCAGGTGCACCTTTAGGGTCGCGATTTAACGCCCCTTGACTAGAAAGGGACCATAAATAGTCCAAAATGCTTGCCAAGGAACAGGAGGAAGGGTCCAAGCCCTTACCTGACACCAAATGGAAACCTCTTCCATTTGAAGGCATAACATTTCCTGGTCGACTCTTACGGGACGCCTCAACAACATTGAGGGCCTCGTCGGAAAAGACCCAAGGCCTGGAACTCTAGCCGCTCAGAACCAGGCCGTCAAGGTGCAGGGATTGAAGGTCCGGATGGAACACCTTCCCTGATTGACTGAGAGCAGGTCCGGGCGAGCTGGAAGCTGCCTCGGGAGCCTGGAGCTGAGGCTGAGGAGATCTGGGTACCAGAACTGGCGGGGCCAGTCTGGGGCTATCAGAATCACCTGCGCCTTGTCCCTCCTTGTCTTGAGAAGCACCTTGTGAATCAAGGGAAATGGGGGAAAGGCGTAAAAGAGGCCCGGGGTCCACAGCCTCGAGAAGGCATCCCCCTGCAGCAAGCCCTGCTGAGGGTGGGCATGAAACAGCCTCAGCCGCATTCTCCCTGGAGGCAAACAGGTCCACCTGAGGTGTGCCCCAGTGGGAGAACAGATCTTGTACTACCTCCGGCAGGAGAGACCACTCGTGAGATGCAGCCCCTATCCGGCTCAGGGCATCGGCCAGGGTGTTGGAGGCTCCTGCCACATGAATGGCTAGAGATCCGCCTCCAGGCTGTGCAGTGACCAAATGCGGAGAACTCCTTGCATAGAAGCATGGAGCGCGTCCCGCCCTGGCGGTTCAGGTAGTACATGGTCATGGTATTGTCCGTCTGGACTCGGACCACTTGACCCCGGAGAAACGGAGCAAAGGCGGTGAGAGCTAGGCGGACCGCTCGGAGCTCCAGCAGGTTGATGTGGCATCGGGACTCCTGCGGAGACCAGAGGCCGTGCACTCAGTGTTCCCCCAGATGGGCACCCCAACCCATCAGCGAGGCATCGGTCGATAGAGAGACCGTCGGCTCGGGGCGGACAAACGGGATGCCCTCCTGCAGATGGGATGGAACGGTCCACCACTGGAGAGCGTTCCACATCTCCTGGGTCACTATCACTAGCTGGTCCAATGGATCGCAGCGTTGTGACCACTGGCTGGCCAGTCCCCACTGAAGAGGGCGCAAGTGCCAGCGTGCCCAACGGATCACGCTGGTACAGGCCGCCATGAGACCCAGGAGGCGCAGGAAGTCCCGGGCAGGGTGCGATTGCCCAACCAGAAATGATTGGGCAAAGGAGGTAAGAACCTCGGCCCTGTCCGCCGGGAGCCGTGCTGTGCCTCGAAGAGAGTGAGCTCTGCCCGAGGAACAGGATCACCTGTTTCCGCTCGAGTTCCAACTTGGCCTCGTTGATGAGAAGGCCGACTTGAGAGCAAACCTGGAGGGCCAGATCTCTGGACGCTCCACCTCCCTGCTGGAGGGGCTGCTATCAGCCAATCGTCCAGGTAAGGGTACACCGCACCTCGGCGCCGCAGGAATGCTGTCACCACTGCCATGCATTTGGTGAAGACCCTGGGAGCTGGAGATAAGCCGAAGGGCATGGCTTGGAACTCGAAGAGGGATCCCTCCACTCGAAAGCGGAGGAATCTCCGATGTGCCGGACGGATAGGGACGTGAAAGAACGCATCCTGTAGGTCCAGAGAGCAGAACCACACGCCGTGTTCCAGAGATGGTATTATCTGCGCCAGAGTGACCATTCTGAAGGTCCGAGACCTTAGGAACTTGTTCAGGTCGTGTAGGTCGAGAATGGGGCGCCAGCCCCCCGTCCGTTTCGGAACCAGAAAATACCTGGACCACGAACCCGGGTCTAAAGGGGGTCTACCTCGTGATCACCTCCTGTTGGAGGAGGAGGCGATGTCGGCTCGACGAGCCGCCAGTGAGACTGCGGACCCCGAGGCCCCCCGAGGTGCGACTGCTCTGAAGGGTGGGGCCTGCTCGAATTCTAGAGGTAGGCCTTTTCCCACCACCTCCAGTACCCACCTGTCCGTGGTAACAGTGGACCAGGCGGAAGGAAGTGTCTGAGCCGTCCCCCCACGGGGGGAACCAGGGATGAGGTGACAGGGATGGGGGCGACACCTCAGCCGTCACTGGGCAGGCTTGGAGGAGGGACGGCCGAGGGACCTCCTGGGCCTTACCTCCCTGCTTCCTGTTGGAGGAAGCGGCGGCTTGGGTTTGGGATGCCAAGCTCGAGCCTGCTGGCCCTGACGTTGCTGGGCGGGCACGCCGGGCGCGACAAGCGAAAGGAGCTTAGGCTGTGGCTTCGGCCTTTGTCCTTCTGGCGGAAGGGCCGAGGTCAAGGTAGCATTGGACTTCTTGATCCTCTGCAGGTGACCTTCCACCCCAGGGCGAAGAGGTCAGTCCCAAAAGAACATCCGCCAACTTGTGCTGGGTATCCGAGATAAAGGTGGATATCCTCAGCCAAGCCCGGCGATGCATAGCCACTCGCGGCCGCCACAGACCTGGCACATGAGTCCCCGATGTCTAGCATGATCTGGAGCTGCTGTTTGGCCCTGCCCTGGTCGCACCTGCCTGACCGTAGTCTGCAGATCTGCGGGAAGATGAAGGACAACCTCATCCAGGGAGCCCAACAGGGCGTGAGAAAAATGTGCCATGAGGACGGCCGAACTGGCCTGACGAAGGCCGAGAGAGGACGCAGCATAGACTTTTCGCCCGGCATAATCCAATTTCTTGGATTCCTTGTCGGGAGGTTTGTCCACATCCCTGGCGTTCCCGGCACGCCGGAAAACGCTGTTGGTAACCAACCCCTCGGCCGAGGGGTGTTCCAAAAAACCGGACAGGGAACCGGTAGGGACCGCATACTTCCTGGCCATCCTGGCCGAAGGCGCAGGGCAGGAAGCAGGACGCTGCCAAAGTTCCAAGGCCGGACCCACTATGGCTTCGGCCACCGGAAAGGCCTCCGTAGGAGAATCCCCTCGGTCCAGAATCTCCGTGAGGATACCTGGCCGTTTAGAAACGGGTTCGGCTTCATCCTGGTGGACTCGAGATGAGTCGAAGCAACCCTAAGAAGGATGAAGGGCTATATCACTGACTGCCCTCCAAGGACTCCAAGTCCATGCGCTTGAGAAGAGGAGAACCATCAGCGGACTCAGAAGAGTCCTCAAAGAGCTGCCTCGGGCCTGAGCCACCCTCCACCTGCCGAGGTTTATCGGGAGTGAGGGTGACAGACAGTCTATGGGGCAAACCCAAGGCCGACCGAGAATTTTTGTGGGGCCCCAACTAATGGCTGTGGGCGGAGGTTCCACCAGAATCGGTGGGGCAGCTAGAATTGGCCGAACAACCGGCCTGGGAACAGGCTTCTCGGCTACAACGAGGGGTTGTTTCGGCCGCTCCGGTGACAGCCACTTAATGGCTGAGGAAGACGACTGGGTCGGCCTATTCCCGGTCAAAAGGAGCTGTTGCCACACGAGTTCCTCGTACTTCCGACGCAACTTGCGCCGAAGCCTCCCCTCGTCCGAGGAAGAGGAAAAGCGGCAGCACCACTTGCCGCAGTGCCGAGACTGAGACCGCCTATGGCGGCGGATCGGTTGGACGCGAGGATGTCCGAGACCAAGACCGAGTCTCGACTAGGCGAGGAAGGCGAGGAGAAGTGTCGAATCGGCCTCCCTGCTCGGGCGATCCACGGCGCTCCGGAACCCGGAGGCACAGATGAGCAGGCAGGATCCTCAACTCCCACCAGGGAACCGGGAGAGGGATTCTCAGCTCTCCAGCTGACAACCTCCTAACGGGTCGAGAAAAATCTCAACCGTCGGCGGGAGTCTCGGTCAACTGGCCTGGCGGGGACACCGTGAAGCCAGTGGCCGAGCTGAGGGTCGACGAAGTCGGCTGTCGACAAGGGAGGGATCTTTCCTGCTCCGAGGCATCGACGGAGAGCTTACTTTGCTCTTTTGGACCTGGAAAGGTCCGAAGAAGTTGAACCCTCACCTTCGTCGAGAGGGTCAGACAAAGCTCCTTAAAGAAGCGATACGAGGCACCGAGAGAGGAGCGGGACAAATGCCGCAGCGAGGTAGAAGCGGCTACACGCCGCCCTCTTGGCGATCATCTGCTCTCGAGCTGATCCGCCAAGCCCGCGCCCAGGACACCGCCAACCGGGCCTCTTTAGATTTCACCAGTGGAATTCTTTTCTCGGGGCGCCCCAGTTGTAATCGGGCAGCACGGTCTTCAAGGACGTAGGGCGAAAAGAAGAGCACAAGTCGCAGGCCTGCGGGTCGTGCTCAAGGCCCAGGCAGTAGACGCACATGGAGTGTGGATCCGTCCTAGACATCTTCTGCCCGCAAGGGCACCTCCGAAACCGGGAGTCGATTTGTCCATTGCAGCCGCGAGGAGAAGAAGACCGAAGTCTTTTTAGCAAAAACTTTTGATTTCGAACTTTCGAAGAATTAGGAACCAGTCTTAAACGCAGAGCGTTAAGGAGGGAACCTGAGCTTCCAAGCGGTAAGGAAGATCTGGCGTCATGGGGCGGAGCCGAGAGTTTTACCACCCGGGTGGGTGGGAGGAGCCAGCTTGAAGACCTTCCAGCAAGATTTAAAGCAGCAAGGAACCTGCCTATAAGTGTGGATGAACAACATATCCATGTCCCTAGAACCCCCCTTTCTCCAGAGTGGACTCCATTTACAATTACCTTCTGTGTCCTGTTGTCCAGCCAATGTTTTACCCAGGCTATCACCCTGGGACCCACTTCCAGGCTGGTTAATTTGTTTATTAATCTGTTGTGTGGGACTGTGTCAAATGCCTTGCTAAAGTCTAGGTAGGCCATGTCCACAGCCCCTTCCTGATCTACTACTTTGGTCACCCAGTCAAAGAAATCGATTAGATTTGTCTGACATGACCTTCCCACTGTGAATCCATGCTGCCTTGGGTCCTGTGCCCCACTGGCCTCTAGGTACTCAACAATTCTTTCCTTCAGAAGCAATTCCATCAGTTTCCCTACCAGAGAGGTCAAACTGACAGGTCTGTAGTTTCCTGCCTCTGTCTTGCTCCCACTTTTGTGAAGGGGAATCACATCTGCCTTTCTCCAGTCCCCAGGCACAACACCATCCTCCCATGATTTGTTAAAAAGGGAAGTCAGTGGTGTCACTAGTTCTCCCCTTAATTCTTTTAGAATTCTGGGGTGAATCCCGTCAGGCCCCATTGCTTTGTCCCCCTTCCGTTTTAAGAGTTCTTTCAGAACCCTTTCCTCTGTGAAAGGACTGGGATTGACCCCCCCTTATCCAGAGTGCTTCTGTTAATTGAATTAGGTACTTCTCCCACCTCCTCTTTTGTGAATACTGAGCAGAAGTATTCATTCAGTATCCCTGTTTTTTCACTGTCCCTCTCTGCCCACCCACCGTCCATTCTATTCAGCCTCACTGTCCCTCCCTTTGTCTTTCTACGCTCTCTGATGTACCTATAAAAGGTTTCATCCCCCTTCTTAACTGAGTTGGCTATCTTTTCCTCAGTTTGGGCCTTTGCTATTCTGACTTCCCTCCCTGCTTCCTTCTGCCTTAACTGGTACAATTCTCTGTCCTGCTACTTCTGTGTTTCCTTACACTTCCTAAATGCTATCTTTTTCTCCCTAACCTTCCCCGCCACTTCTTTTGAGAACCATAGTGGCTTTTTCTTTCATTTTGATTCGTTTATTTGCTTCTCACAAAGGCTTGTTGCCTCTGTGATGGCAGTTTTGATGTTTCCCCATTGTTGCTCCACCCCTCCTTCTTGCCTGTTTGCGAGTGCTTTTCTAAGGCACTCTCCCATCTTGCCAAAGTCAGCCCTCCTGAAGTCCAGTACCCTCATTGTTGTATGGCTTGACTCTGTAGCTGAGTTTATTGTGAACCACACTGTTTGGTGGTCACTTGTTCCCAGATGGCTACCCACTTCTAGATCGGAGATCCTCTCACTGTCCCCATTTGAGAGTACGAGGTCTAAGACTGCTCCCTCACGAGTGGGTTCCAAAACTAGCTGTCTGAGGCATGACCCCTGTAGGGCATCAAGAATGGCCCTGCTCTTGGATGTGGCTGCAGCAAAGGTGCTCCAGTTAACATCTGGCACATTCAGGTCCCCCATCAACATTATCTCCCCTTTCTCCGCCATCCTAAGGATGCCTTCTATCGTATCCTTGTCCATTCCTTCCCTCTCAGATGGGGGTCTGTATACAACCCGTGTGGATTGTGGTGCCATTCCCAGTCTCTAAGGTGATCCACAGTGCCTCCTCTCCTCCCTGTTTACTCTTTTGTTCCGTTGCTTTTATCCCTTCCCTTACATAGAGAGCTACTCCTCCCCCTCTTCTCCCCTTCCTGTCTCTCCTGTAGGTTGTGTGCCCTGGTATGTTAACATCCCAGTCATGGTTCTCTGTGTACCATGTTTCTGTGACTGCCATGATATCAAGGCCACCTGTTCTTCCTGACTGTTCACACATCCCCTCTGGACAGTCCCCCTTAATCCTGCACCCCTCCCCCACCCCCCTTCCTACCACCCACCTGTGACCGTCACTGCATACTCTCCAGCTGATCAACACCCCCCACCACCGCCACCACCCCTGCAGACCTTCCAATCCCTTCCATAATTCTCCAACAGGCCTTGCCTGCCTTGTTCTTAAAATTTAGTTCCTAGATAATACTTAACTAGTTTCTACTTGACAATGCTGTTTTGGCTGCATTAATAACTATTTATACTGTGTTTATTCTTTGTCAGTGGGCCTTAACCCTGAATATGTATACTGCGTCATTTATTCTTACTACCACCACATTGTATTGTTAGCTGAATTACCCATTTACTACATTTTATTTTATCCTTTAATACTATCTATGTATATTGACGTGGAACCTTTGTAAAAGAGACGCTGGCTCAAAGGTGTCAAATCCGAAATTTCAATAAATAAATAAAAGCCTTGGAGCGGGATTCTGTGGTTCACCAGTAAATCCTGGTGTACCAGGCTACAGCAGAACCAACTGCCCCATGCAAGTGGCAGTCAAATAAGCCACACTTTCACAGGTTTCTACATCCCACAGCACTGTTACTCTTAACAGTGGTCTCATATGCATTCTTGAGGGGAGCACCGCAAACCTAAAATGGGTGGTTCTGGCACCCTAACAATGTAAGTAAAACCAGAATGAAATAATACAGGCTGTCATCAAGTGGCACCAGCATTTGTTTTTGTTAAACAGAATTGCTCCCTCAAGCGACAGTAGCTGTAGTGCTTACAAGTGGGGTCACTGAAGCACATGAAGTCCCTTTTCCAGTGCTCACCTTGGTAATCTTGCCACCGCTGAAGTTGGCAAAACGTTTGAGGGACAATGTCAGCACATTGGAGGCACGATGGATGGAGAAACGTTTAGTTGCTGGAACTTTCTTTTTACACCTGGGAGCGGAAAGAAAAATCATGTCTTAGTCATAAGCGTACTACATCAGAAACTAAATGTTCGCACACGTTCACAATCACCCCTACACAGACGTCCTCTGGGAACAAAGGGGACAGGGGAGACAGAAAGAGACCTAAACTTTCACTTGCCTATCTTACAAAACAAACTACATAGACATTAGTATGCCCACAGAGTCCAAAGTTGCAAGTAAGTTAATGAGCAAAACTAAAAACATTAAGAAATGGACCGGCTCCATGGTGCTGAGCAATAAAGCATCATCCTGGCACACTGGTGACCTGGGTTCGGACCCTGAACCTGGAAATCAGGAGCGGAGGCTGGTGGGGAGGAAGTTCAGAGCATGTTTTGGATGCTTCCCTCCTGGTGATGGGTTGGGCTGTGTTGCGCCACTTCTACAGCAGCTCCTGGTGGCGGCTTGTGGCAGTGTCCTTGGTGGGGTGGATGACCACACGCTGCTGGATTTCCCTGCCCCAGAATGCCTTTGCGGCTGCACACATTCATGAGAGGTGGGTGGGACAGAAAACTGGAAAATGCTCATCCCGGCCAGCTGGATAATGACTGCTGTCCCACCATGCTGCAGTCCCCAGGGCACACCACTTCCATCCCCCAAGCCTGTAGTTCCAGAGGAGTCTCTCTCCCATGCCCCCCAATGGGGGAAGGGGGGCCACCCGGCAAGTATAAGCCATAACCCTCAGGACACAGGTAATGCAGGGTCCCCGATGGTGGAAGATGGCAGTGGGAGTGAGACTGGCGAGCATCAGGGACATTCACAGCCCGAAGGAGTGCTGGCCTGGGGGCTGGGGTAGGCAGAAAAAAGGGAACACACACATACAAAAAAATTAAAAAATGGAGAGGATGTTTGCAACGCAGGTGACCCAGGTTGGGGTAAAAAGCCTGGTGAGGAGGGCCAGACGGAGGAGGAGGAGGAGGAGGACTGAGCATCCCTGAGGATACTCTTCTCCAGGGAAGGAGGGAGGCTGCCCAGATTGGTTTTATTTCTGGACTACCCAGCCAAACTCCTTAATAGGCACCAGACAGATCTGCTTAATGTAGCCTTTACAACTGCAAATGAGGAAATCATGCAAGATTGGTTGTTACCACAACCTCCTGATATCGGGCAGTGGAGGAAACTAATGATAACAGTATACCACAAAGAGAAAACAAATAATTGTGGAAGGATGCCTGGTATTTGTGTTCATATGCTGTTTTCTATAAAGAAGTCTAGTGCAGTAGCATATCTGTCTTTTCTCTGCTTTTTCTCTTTCTGTAGTGCCCCACATTCAAGTCTGGCCACCCTGAGCATGAAATGAATGCTCCTTTACTGTATTCTTCATTTTCTAGCGGTCTAGTGCTTTTATTTTCCCTTTCTGCTCTGCACAGGAACAAATACCAGCCTTCCCTTGTCTCATTTACTGAGGTATGGTGTGTTTCAAAATCATAGCTTAAGCACAGAACTGGGGCTGGAGCTACTCGAACTTGCGCATGAGACCGCGGGTGATGCCACTGGTCTTAATGTGTTTTGTGTCTGTTTAGAAACCCCTGCTCCCAGACTATTAAACAAAGCACTCTGGGATAAGGTCTGAGAACAGGTAGTTAAGTGTAAAAACCATTAAAAAGTATAGTAGTTTGAGTGTTTGAAGTATAGGTACACCGCAGACAATCCTGTCTGCTATTGTTTCAGTGTGCAGCGCTGTACAGAGTGCCTTGGACACGCTGACTCAGTCTTGGGTGTACATTCCCTTTGTAAATAGCTCAAATGCAAATGTTATAAAGGGGGTTTTAAAGCCACTGTGTTGAAAATTTCAGTTGTGGTTATAAAAAGATATGAGCACACTTTTTAGAGTTTAGAGCATGACGTTTACAGCATGAAGCACCTTACTGGGCAGTCAGAATTCAAAAGTTGCGTGCTCTGTGCTGTGCGACTGCTAAATATTGCACACTCAGACATTGTGTGTGGCAGTCTGCAATATTTTCCCCAAAGCTCATGCTGTATGTGGTTTTGGTTAGTTAGCATAAGATAATGTTGTCCTTTTTATTTTAGGGATGCTTCCATTGTATACAAACAGCCTTTCACACTATTAGAACCTGAAGTTCACTCCTACCTGAAAACACAGGGACTGGGTGTGGTGCTCTCACTGAGGCTGTTGTTTCTGCTGTCACCTTAGGAGGCAGCCGGCCCTTTCCTTCACTTAGTTATAGTTGGGGGAAGGGGAGGAGCCACCTGTTCCTGCAGCAAAGCTGTTTTTCTGTTATATTGTTTTGTTTTATGAACTTTAACATTAGCAAACATGTATAAAGGTAATTCATTCAGTTGAGCTCATGGTATTAAAATAATAAAATGATTGTGGACTTTTTTGCTGTAATAGTTGGTTTGAGGGAGGAGTCAGCAATAGTTACGTGTTTATGCTTTACTATAAATGAGGTATCCTTTCTAGGAGACCTCAGATTCGTCTTGGGATCAGCCGGTAACTGACCTCTCTGTTTACGTCTGCTCCTTTTCAGACCTGTAGCCAACTCTATGTGCTGGTGAGGTGACTATTTCTGCCTGTACCTCAAGAAAGCAGGAGCTGAATGCCATTTGATGTTTTTGTTCATTTTGTATTTTATTTGCTGAAATGCAGTTGATTTTGACGGCTTTCTAAGTTCTTTTTGTCTGCAATAAATTTCTGGTCTGGCAATTGCCATTCCAACACCTTACATCTCTGTGTCAGCTTCCACCAGTACACCCACAAACCACGACAATCATAAAATACGTAATCAGCTACACCTATTTAACAGCAGATGGAATAGTTGCGTGTTATTTATAATAAATAAGCGTTGTCATTTTGTTCCTTTAAAGCGCGCTCTTTTATCACACAGAAGAAAGTATAATTAGTATTTTGGCTTAGCAAGAATATCCGGGACTGGGAAGGGAGAAACCAGAGAGGGAGATGGGGGCAGCAAGGTCAGCTCCCCGGGTGAGGGCGGACGAAACGAGCAGACACGAAAGACCGTTAGGCCTATTCTGCTGGCATTCTAGTATGTTAGCATGTTAGTATTTTTGGGAACAGTGTTTTGTCATACGCAGTATGATAACTGGAAGAAAACAGGAAAGTCTGAGGGTGTGTATTTCGATAGAGAGGCACTTCAATATACAGACAGGTTGGAAAAGCAAGCCAGTGGGGAAAATCTGTACTGTAGTAGCTAATTTCACTATGCTCCATGTTTAAAAGTTATTGTAAGCACTGTGTCTGAACACTGTAAATCCACCTCGAAAAAGTACTGCTGATGTAATGTATCAGTTCCACCAGATAACCTAATAAAAACTGAAGTTTAAGGAAAGAAAAAAAAAAAAAAAAAAGAAGAAGAAAAATCCAGTAGGATACCAGTTACAGCAGATTTTTGAGAGGATCCATATAACTAGAATACACTGGACTGTACGCCATCTAACAACCTCGCAGGACGATTATGCATAATGGGGTTGACTGTGCACGCTACCAGCACACAGCATTGCCTATATAACGTGGGCAGGACCTAACCACTTCAGTTTACCGCCGGTGACAAGTGTTCCAAACATCCAGTAAGAGCTGGACTGGGCCCCCCCCCTTCACCAATCATGCACAGAGAGGCAGGGGAAGTGAAGCAAGCACTGCCTAGTGCACAGCTAGTGGATGCCCTGATATATGCATCAGTCTGCGCAATGCCTGGCAAAGCAACTAAAAGCAAAGATCCACTACACCAGGAGGACTACAGGCAGGAATCGATATGGCTCTACAGAGATCTTCTCGAAGCTCTACCATTACTGGTAACAAACCTATCTTCTTCGTAGGTTATCAACACAGAGCCATAATATATTGGACAATTACCAAACAGTACCAACCCCAACCAGATGGGTGGTACAAACGGCAAACCTACCCCTCAGAAGAGCAGGCCTCACATGAGAGCCAATCCAAACTCAAGCCCTCCTTCCAGAGACCATACTAAGAACATAATACTCAGTAAAAGTATGGATCCTGTGCCAGGTAGCAGCCCTGCAAATGTTAGTGGCTGAGACTGATCTAAAACACATCACTGAGGTCACCATGCTACTGGTGGCGTGCCTCGTGTCAGCCTGTAGCAGAACAGGATACCATAAGAGATCCATTTTGAGAGGCAACATTTTCAAACAGGCTTATCCCTTGTGTAAGGGCCAAAGGAACAAACAGCTGGGAGGACTTTCGTATGGTCCAGATAGGATCAAGGATGCTGCATAGCCCAAAGAGTGGAGCGGCACTTCACCAAGGTTTTCAGGGAAAGGGAAGAACACAAGCAAATTAACAGACTTATGGGGACTTCGGTGACATCATCTCTCAAGGCAGAATGAATTTTCTGTAGCTTCACTGGGTGCTCTCAGATCCGACTCCATCCCTGCTGCTATGCTGGCCACTCCCACTCAAAAATTAAGAATTGAAGACATTAAGATGTCTACTAGTTAACGTCTGTGAGAGTTTGCCACAGGCACCCCAGGAAAGTACAAAACTAAAGTTGTGGCACCAGCATGTCTGGAGGGCCATTCCTCCTTGCGGCACCCCCCATCCTCCAATCATGCAGTCAGCAGTACCTCCAAGGGCGAAGAGATGGAAGACTTCACCATAATCTCAAAAAGGCTTTTCATGTTATTACGCTGTCTAAGCAATGCCCTTACCTCCGTTCAGAAAGGCCTAGAGGAGACCCATCACCATCATAAACTGCAAGGGAGAAAACTAGGTGATGTGGAAACTCACACCACTGAATTGTCCCACACTGTGGATTTGCACAATGGGGCGGTTCTACAGTTTCATGATCAGGCTATAGGGCTCCAACAGAAGGCAGAAGATATAGAGAACCACTCCAGAAGAATTAACATATGTATTCATGGGATTCCAGAATGAATGGAGTCTGGAGACATGGTAGCATTCATGGAGAGTTTCATCCGAGAGGTTCTGGGTCTGGCGCCAGACTACCAGCTTAATATAATATGGGTCCATCGCTCCCTGGCTGCAATGCCCTCCGATCCTAAAGCCAGACCGTGCTCTATCATTGTAGCATTTTTGGACTACCGAACAAAAATGGAAGTACTCCACAAAGTGTAGGCAAAAAAGAAATTATTTTTGGGGACAGGCACCTTTATTTTGAACAAGACTATGCCCTGCTTACAGTGGAGTGCCACAAGCAGTTACTCCCAATATTGAAAGCCCTGAAAGAGAAGGGAGTGAAGGCGCGAATCGCTTATCCTGCTGTGCTGAAAATTGTAACAGACTCAGGAGTTCACTGTTTCCATACTATTTCAGACACGAAGAAAATATTGGCACAGTGAGGAACTGAAGTCTCTCAATTGCTCAACCCCTAGAAGATTAAGGAAATGGATAATCAGAGGTGGCAGACAGTTTGGGGCTCCGGACCTAGAAAAAGACTGAACTCGGGCAGAAAGTCAAATCTGCAACCACTTGAGACAATGGCAGCCGCTTCAATAAACCACTTTGCATCAGGGAGACCCTTACCTCCTTGTAAAGCAAGTGGGAAGTGAAAGCAACAGCCCAAGTCTTCAGAGGTGACCTCTCCTAGCTAACCGGCCCTAGACACATGAATTCTTTTGGGAGACAAGGACTATTACTTCTTGCAGTTGTACGGAGATTCTTCTGTTTATATTGATCTCCCCTACTACTGTTGTGTTTTGTGTGACGCATTTTCTTTTCAGACTTTACCTGATGGGCTGCAAGCAACTTCCGGAACTCTTGGACTCTTTCCTTGAGACTTTCTTGCCTTGGCAATGTTGATAAAAATTACTTTCAGCACTCGAGGTAATTATTTTCAGAGCAGTATGCTCAGTCTCTTAGGTTACAGAGTACTATATTGGCGTGATGGTTAGACATTTCTCTGTAATCTGGAATGCCCTCCCTCTAGAAATCTGCTCTGCCCAGTCCCGACACTCACTCTCCTACCTCCTCCGTAAGCACTCTGTTAATTCCTGTATCTGCACCGAACACCTCTCTCTCCCCCCAAAAAAGAAAAAACCTCTACCATGCACACCATACTCTCCTTCTCCCCTCTCCATCCACTCCTTCCCACTGCTTCCCCTGCTACCTCTAACTGGTGCCTCCCTGACCCTATCTACCCCTCCTTCTGCCCCCCCACTATCCCCCACCTCTCCTCTGGGCCCTGTCCTCTTGCAGAGTTCTCAGCATCCTGAAGGGGATTCAGCTCCTGGGGCTCATACTCTCCTCTTCCCCTCTCCACCCACTCCTCCCCTGCTACATCTAACTGGTGCCTCCCTACCCTATCTACCCCTCCTTCTGCCCCTAGCTCCTCCTCCTCCCTTCTCCCTCTTCTCCAGGCCCTGTCCCCTTGTAGGGTTCTCAGCATCCTGAAGGGGATTCAGTTCCTGGGGATCATACTCTCCTCCTTCCCCTTCCTCCACCGCCTCCCCTGCTACCTCTAACTGTCGCCTCCCTGACCCTATCTACCCCTCCTTCTGCCCCCCAACTCACATGTCCCCCACTACCCTCCCATGGGCCCTGTCCCCTTGCAGGGTTCTCAGCATCCTGAAGGGGATTCAGTTCATGTGGATTAGTTCCTGGTCTGCCTCTCCTCTCTCCCTCCTAGCCCCTTCCCCCTCCACTCCTTTTCGCCATCCCCCCCCCCCGCAGTGCTTTCAGCATCCTGGAGGGGGTCATTCTTGGCTTCCCTCCCACACTCCCCAACCTGCTGCTTGTGCAGTAACTCCTCTCTTCCATCCCATCCATCCCTCCTCCCCTACCTCTTGTGCGTTTACTCCCTTTCCTAAAATTCACTGAGCACTTAGCTACTCTTAAATACTGACTTTTCGGATCCGGACCTGCATTTACTCTCCACCGCATTGCCACCACCTTTTCCGATGTCCTGTATCTGCACCCAACACCCCTCTCTCCCTAAAAATCCTCCCTCAGCCATGTCCACCATACTCTCCTACCCTCCTCTCCCCTCCCCTACCCCGTATCTACGCTACAACTACGACTGCATAATGCCACCCGTGCTATCTACGCTACCACTATGACTGCATAATGTTACCCGTGCTATCTTCTCATTGTCCTTTACCACCCTCCTCCCCTCTGTCTTGGCTTCACTCTGTTATACAACACTCCCTGTTTACATTAACTTCTGTTGTCTCGTACTGATTAGTACTGTATTGTATTAGCACAACACAGTAAGTATCTGAATTACACTTATGTAGTTGATTGTCTGGTATTTGTATTCCATAGTACTAGTACAACACTGTATGTATTGCTTTGCACCGTATGTCATTGCTTGTTCTGACTTTGCTCGATCCTCCCATTTATGTACCCCCTCCCCCCAGGATGCTTCTGGAAACGAACTGTTTACAGCTCATGTTGTCTTTCCTGGTGAAACCTTTTCAAATAAATAATAAATAAACATGAACGCCTTTCATAACTCAGCCCTAATTTACAGGATGGTTTTTGACATGCATTTTGTGACCTCATAAGTGTTGGGGGGCTTTTACTTGTTTTTTTCTTCATTTTTTCTAGGAGGGGTTCGTACATATTTCAGGGGAATGGTTGGCATTGTGATTTGTAGGGGGGATCCAGGTGGGGGATGGGCAAGGGGACCTCATTTTTCAAAAAACGTTTTCTGGCCTTGAAATGTTTGCTCTCTTTTACTTTGTTTGGTTGGCAGTTACATTAATTGGGATAGTTTAATGTTTGGCATTCTAATAATTATTTTTTGTCCTGCAACTGCCAATTCAAAGCAGTATATTAAAATACTGTTTATTCATGGGAGGTGGGGGTTCCCGGTCCCACATGGCCGGACCCTGGCTGCCTGGGGGGTTGGGGCACCTCTTTGGAGAGTGGGGTCGGTGACAGGGAAGCCCAGGGGTTAGGCAACCTTTAGAAGGTTTCAGTCTTTCCACCTAACCCTTTGGGAGGTTTGATGTGCCACCTGATACTGGAGGGACGGTTCTCCTGACCTTCAGTTGGGGGCGGTCTATGAGTACTGCACCATACACTCTCTTGGGATACTTCTAGAGAGTGGCGCTGCATGGTACAGCTGGAAGTTACCATGCTGCTTGACTTCTTTGCAGCACTGGCCAGGTTTTTTTTTTTTTTTTAACATGTTGCCAGGTTCATTCGTTCTATTGGTTATCTGTTTTTTCTATGTTGCTGTAAGTTATTTACACCTCAGTGCACAAAAAGGGGTGGGCAGCTGAGGAGGTACTCCTCTTCAAGAGGGATCCTGGAGTGGCCGTGTTCATGACCAGAGGTATATTTTGATATCTCTGATACTTTATAGGTAATAACAGAAATCGGCTATAATGTGAAGGGTCTAAACGGCCCCATTAAGAGAGCCAGGATTCTCCAGGAACTTGAAAGGAAGGGCATCATGCTTGCTTACCTTCCAAGAAACGCAATTAACCACCGCTGAACATGATAAGCTCCGGCAGTCTTGGGTGGGGGAGGTTTATGTTGCCTCTTGGAAGTGCATCCCCACAGAGGGGGAAGAGCTATATTAATTACAGAAAACAGTTCTATTCAGATGAGTCACTATGACCCAGAAGGGAGATATGTATGGTTAAAAATTTAATATAGGGGAATAAATTGCACGCTTTTAAATTTGTATGCCCCAAATGAGGCACGGGATAAAAAAACTTTTCCTTAAACGAGTCCTTCTGGACATGGTCACTGATGCAAACTCTAAACATTTCATTTGGGGGGGGATTTCAATGCTGTCCTTTTGACTGCCAGGGATAGGGGTGGCTCTCATCCCTCCACCTCCCAACCAGCCAGAGGGCATCTTGCCAGACTAAGTTTGGTAGTTTATGCACCCTGACAGCAGGGACAATACTTTCTTCCCTAGACGACATGGGAGTTATTCCCAGATTAACATGTTTATGCTTCCTTTTGAGACCATGCATTCCATCTGGGAATGAAGTGTTCTCCCTATGACTCGGTCCGATCACACCCCAGTACTTATGTGGCCCTCTTAGGTCCCCATGGCACAAAACTTCAACTGGAGCTTCAATGTGGGTATGTTAAACTCCCCAGACTTTAGGGATTGAGCGGAATCCACCATCTGGGAGTATCTCTTAAACAACCCAGGGGGTTACCACCCCATCGGTCCGCTGGGATGCCTTAAAAAATGTTGTGAAAGGAGTAATAATAATACAATACTGTTCGGATACTAAACGGCAATGTCAGGCATTACAAAAAAAGCCTGGAGGCAGAACTGAAGGATGTGGAATTTAGACATAAATTAACTCTCAACTCTCAGGCTAAGCAGGAATGGGAGGCCAAGAGACAGGACCTTTAGAAGCAGGTGGAGGGGCAGCTTCGGAGAGCCCAACAATGGTATTATGAAAGAGGCACTAAAGCGGGTATGGCCTTGGCATTACATAAACAAGTAGTGACTATGCAGGTCCTTCTCATATGGGACCCGGGTGGGAGGGCTGAGGTAGTTACAGATCCCCTGGAGATTGCCTCCGTCTTTGCTAAGTACTACACTCAGCTTTACTCTTCAGAAGATGTGGAAGGTCAGCAGATCTTATTTGCTCCTTCCTCTCCCAGGTAACGTTGCCTGCCTTAACCAAAGAGGAAAGTGACCACTTGGAGCGGGAGATAGGGCCCTGAAATTATAGGGAAGATTAGACAGCTCAAGACAGGCAGATCACCGGGGTTGGACTGCCTACTCTCTGAGTCCTGTAAGGTTATTCAGGGGGTCTTGCTGCAGCCCATGTGGAATTGCTTTCAATATATTTTGGATAGGGGGCAAATTCCCAAATACTGGCGCTGTGCCCAGATCTCTGTCCTTCCTAAGGAGGAGAAGGACCCGAATATTGTGTGTCTTACTGCCCCATTTCACTGTTAAATGTTGATTTGAAAATATTTACAGGGATACTACTTGCGGACCGTGTTCAGGGGGTGATTCAGAAAGTGGTAACTCCCGACCAAACTGGATTTATTGCTGGGCGTTCCCTCCAAGACAACATCAGGAGGTTACTTAATATATTGTCATCTCAGAAGGGACAGAGGAAGCTCCAACCAGCCATCTCCATGGATGCTGATAAAGCATTTGATAGGGTGAACTGACAAGGTTTACAAAAGTTCACAAGAGAAGATGAACTTTGGCCCTAAATTATTGACAGTGATCTTGCATCTTTATTCCTCTCCTCAACTGCTGGTAAGAGTGAATAGAATTTTTTTTTTCCCCCGTGACATGTCAGGGCTGCCCTCTGCTGTTTGCACTGTGTCTGAAGCCCCTGGCAGTGGCAGTTTGTCAGGATACACAGATAAGTGGGGTTATGGCAGGGAAGATGGAACACAAAGTGACGCTTTACATGGATGACTCCATCTTCTTTGTTAGCCAGTAGCACGTGTCTGCTCCTTGTCTTCTTGATCTTTTAGAGCAATCTGGGTGGTTGTACAGCTAAAAAATTAACCAAACAAAATCTAAGACTCTCAGGTTGAGTGGAGTATGCCTGGCTGGCTTTAAGGAGGGCTTCACATTTGTGTGGGTGCAACATAATCAAATCCGTTATCTTGGCATACACATTTCTGTAGATCTCACTGAACTATTTGATATAAACCATCGGAAATTGTGGGATGCTTTACAACGGGATCTGGCCCGCTGGGCCTTGCTTCCCCTTTCTGTAGCTGGTCGAATAAACACGGTAAAGATGAATCTGCTACGATTGTTCCTGTTCTTTTTTAGTACTTTACCACTACTGATTCCAACCTCTTATTGGACACTATTAGTTAGTGGTATTCATCGCTTTATTTGGGGTGGCACAAAGCCCTGGGTGAGGCATCACATATTGATGCTGCTGCAAGACAGGGGGGACTTTCTCTCCCAGACTTCCACCTTTGTTACCAGGCTGGGCAGGTGACAATGGTCTGCATGTGGGCAAAGCAACGTTATTCATCAGGTTGGTACACCGTGGAGGATTCAGCCTGTGGTGGATAGCCATTATTTACACTGCCTTTGTCCCAAGCCTCACTAAATTATTTTAAAGCTGTCATGAATCCCTGGGTCCAACCCACTTTAAAGAGCCCTCGACAGCATTAGGAAAACTTTGAAAAAAGTAAGATTTATATTCAACTCCATCCCAAAAAGCACTACCCTCTGTCAAAAAAGCGAGTAAATGGAGAAACCTCCCCTTACAACAAGGGGCCCAAGTTCCCTGAATCCCCATCCTCCATACCTGGCATGGTATCTCTCTCCTGCCAATAACTTTCAACAACTTGCCATGCTTAATACTAGGTCTAGCTGCATTGTAAACAAGACTGTATCATGATGATAACCATGTAAGCAAACTGCAAAACAATGCCTGTATAACACTGTAGCATGATTTCCCTGTATTAGAAATGTATTGTTATCCCAGGTCGCCCCTGAAAAAGGGACCTTCGGGGCCCAGTGGGCCTACCCGGTCATCAAAATTAAATATATAAAAAATAAATAAATAAATTTTCTTTATTACTTTATATATTTTCAGTAATTAATTCCACATTTTCTTTCTTACTGAAAACATTTGCATGAAAACAAAATCCCTATCCCCTAGACTATATCTACCTGGATGCTTACCTACACATGGCACCACAATCCCCTGTTTATGACATAATTATCTCCACAGCAACATATTTTGATGTCATGAACAGAATTATGATGTCAGGTATAGGCAGGCAGCCAGAGCTAAAAGGACAGAGGTACTATATTCATGCAAATATCCTTAGTAATACAGAAACAAGGGTGAGCATTGCAGAATAAAATACAAATTATAAGCTATATTTATGCCTGAATGTCACATTTTTTCAAAGTTGATCAACTGTGTTGGGAGCTCTTTAAGGGTTATGCCCCGGGTCCAGCACAGGCTGGTGCCAGGTTCTCCTTTAGGTCCTTTATCTCTGATACGTTACCACCGCGCTTTGACCCAGGCTATGACAGTTGGGAGTGGAAGGGACTGACCTGATTCTGATGCAAAGTTCATGTTTACCATTTCAAACCCTGCAGACCAAATTTCAACTGAAGTCTCGAGACTTTCACAGATTTCTTCAGGTCTGTCACTTTCACCTTAGCGTAATAATAAAGCCCAGCAGGAATGCCTGAGAACCCCCTTGGAGGACTTCATAGATGGGGTGGTAACTATACAGGGGACAACAAAGTGCATTCCCGACCTATGGAAGAAATTAAGTGAGTCTGGGGACTCTTTCTCTCTCCCTTAGTACGGTGAAATTGGCCTGGGAGAAGGAGGCAACCTGCATTATCCCAGATAAGGTTTGGAATCAACGTTTACAGTTTGGACGGAAGGTCACATCCTTTCCAACCTGGCACAAGTTCTTCTGGAGTATCCTGGTTTGTTTTTTATAGACACCTAGGGTTACTAAACATTTTCATGTATCACTAATACTAAAGACCGCTGGAGGGCCTGTGGGGAGGTGTGCTCTCTCACTGTCATATTTTCGGGGGGTTGTCCCAAATTAGGTAGATCCCGGGCAGATGTTCAAGATGTGGTGACACAGGTATTGCACTGTAACATTCCCAGCATCTTCACAGATTGGGTGCTAGGGTTTCTCGGAGTGGTCCAAATGCCCCCTGCTAGGCGCTGGCTGGCTTTGGTGTTTTGGGCAGTGACTCCAAAGTGCATCACAGCCTTCAGACAGACCCACCCTTAATCTCTGACTGGTTCATCTGTACAAGAAAGGTCCGCGAGGTGGAACTGCCTATGGCCAAACTGCACTTGTGAGAGGAACAACACTTGGAAAGGTGGCACCCCTGACTCACCTGGGAGGGGAGTTGGCAGGAAAGGGAGGCGGTGATCTCAGCGGAAACAGTATAAAGCCTGGCCTTGTTGACCCCTTACCTCCTGGATTACTGGGCCCCAAAGCTCTTGGTCATTTTACTCTCTTTCACCTTCTTTTAATATCTGAAGCACTAGTGGGAATCAGCCTGTACTTGCTTTATTGCCTCTTTGCTGGTTAGAGGTTTTTTCATAACGCTTCAGTCAAACTTTTCAAGTCATGCTGAGGTGAATGATTTCCTTTTGTACGTTGACTACATACCCCTAGATGAAGGACTCTGCCCGCGAGAAGACCCTCCCCCTTGCCTTCTCCTCTTTGTTTTCTTTACTCATGGCGCACTGGGGTGTTTTGCTTTCTTTAACTTTAGTTGGTTGATGAAATTGGCATATGGGTTCGTTCTCATATCTTGTACACATTCTAATTTTTATTGGATACAGTGTCCTATGAGGAGGGCTATGGGGTCCTATGGGGCTGGCAGTATAGCCTAGAGGTTAGAGTAACGAGCTGTGAATGAACTGGGTACATCCCAGCAGAGAGACCTGGGTTTGATTCCCACAACCTCCACTTGCATACTGTGCGACTCTGAGTAAGTCACTTAACCTCGCTGGTGCTCCCGGGTTGCCCCTGAAAAAAGGCACCTGTGCCTAGTGGACCTTACCCGGTTAACAAAGAATAAAATAAAAAAATGAGGATATGTGATGTTACCGTAGTAATTTTGGTATTATGTGGTATCTTATACTGAGTCAGTGGCTTATGAAGCACTGTGTCTTAGAATTGGATTTGAGGTACCTTATCTTTTTTTTTTTTTTTAAATATCTTTTTATTCAAGTTTTTAATCACACGCACATATAAATTGCATTCAATACTACGGAATCTTTTACAACAGTATCGGATATATTAGAAAAAGAATATTACATTGAGGATGTAGTCCATTTTGCATCAATGCTCATTAATTGATTAGTCCCCTATATCTACTTGAACAGAATGTGAACAATTGTTTGGGTAAGCTCCAGCTCCCCTGGAACATCAACGGTCCCAAATCAGGTAACTGCCTTTAACAATGTAAACCATCCCCTATATTCCCACTGACCCTTTTCTCTACTTAGTTCTAACCCAGTTAGGGGACAAAATCGAGGTCCACCCTAGACTTATGTAGCACCCATCTCTGCCATTTAGCCTGGAAAGCTGGGATACAGTTCTGTATTGCAGCAGTCCGACTTTCCATTTGGTATATTTTGGACATGATGGATCTCCGGTCTTGAATGGTTGGGACCTGCTGTGTCATCCATTTTCTGGTAAGAGCTTTTTTGGCAGCCACTACATAAACCAGAAGCAACGTCTTGGCCCAGTGAGGGGAGTGGTCCAGATAAACAGACAACAAGGTTATCTCCACAGTTAATTCTATAGATTCCCCAAGACAATTTGATATTTCTATCTGGAGAGAACACAAAAAGGGCATAAGGAGAGGGCAATGCCACATGAAATGACCTAGGTCCGCCAGGCGGCAGCTACATTTTCGCCAGCAATGCCCACAATTGTCTGGAAGGTAATTAATTAGGACTGCCGGAGGTAACTTATCTTTCTGAGTAAAACTGAGTTATAAAAAAACAATTAACAGATCAACTAAACTGAAATCAGGCACCGCCTTAGGTACGAATTTAAAGGATACCTAAACACCACTGATAAACTATTCCAAAATCTGACCTCAAACAGGACTAAAGAAAAGGCTTCTGAATTCATTCATGCTAAAACTACATTTCTATAAGTTACCTAAATGTGGTTCCAAAGCATTTGAAAAATGTAAAATCAGCTTTCCAATTTCAAAAAAACTGCCTTACCTGCTTCCTAAAATGGCAGCTAAATGTGTTAAGTGATGACATCATCGGAGCCAAAGTCAGAGAGCTATATGGCTCTCTATAGTGCTAGCTAGTTCTTTTTTCCCCTTTGTATAGAATTGTTTCACCAAAATGGTCAAAACGATGTGCATTATTTAGATCAATACACATGTTAGGCTATGGTACTGTTCATTTTGTTTACTTTAACATGCTGAAATTGTGTTTTAATCCAACAGACTTTCTCTTTGGCAAACCACAATGCAGTACAATCTTGAATAACCTGGTGGTCTAGTGGTTATGGCTAATCCAGGATGCTACAATGGGGGGTTTATGAGACAGTGTGCATACTTGATATGCACTTTTTAACAGTTTTATGAAACCTTTATATTTTCTGCTATTATGCTTTTCTAGTACGTTTCTGACAAACTACAAACGTAATCCTTATTTTTGAATGTAAACATTTGTACAATCAATAAATCAGACTTCTTCAACAAAGTGAAATGCAGCAGCAGCAAGCGAGTACTTTACAATATGGGGGTTACAGCCGCACCCTTCACCACCCCACAGATCTACCACTTCTTTGTAGCAAAGTTCTTCTGTAGTCCCATGCCAGAGTTCATACTTTCTTGGAAATCAAAAATATGCTTGTCTTCTCGTCTTTATCCATGGTAAATAATAAGAATAATCAGTATTTATATAGTGCTTCATACACATTGTATCCAAAGTGCTTTACAAGCAACGCTAGAATGGTAGTGAAGTGACTGAATGTGTAGTGGCAGCCAGTTCACACATTAATACCCTCACACAGCCTTGGACAATTGCATGAACTGGTTTTATGGGAAGGGGAATGTTGGCCAGGACAACAGGGTCGGGTAGTGATCATGGTGCTGGCAGCCCAACACCTTATTTCTCACAGTAATCTGCCCATATTTCTCCCCTTCTGTCTTCCCCCTTCCCTGAATATAGCAGTACCTTGCAGGAGTGGCCTTCTCAGTTCCCCTCTGATATTCATTCTCACTACTTCTCCCCACACCAACTGGTGAGCTCATCACCCTTGTGCATCATGAATGTAGGTAGTACAGTCCCCCGGTTTTTTGATACACCAAAAATAAACAAATCTTTCCAGTAAGTCAGGCTGATAGCAGCAGGAGACAAGGGGAATTAAAGGCTTTCCTATTCTTAAAAGGTCCAGGCTACCTTTGATTAGGCACTATTAAATGATGGGTGTGTACATCATTATGCATGTCATTTAACAGTGCCTGATTATAGGTAGATTAGATCTTATATGGGTAGAAATGCCTATGTTTCCCCTTTTGCCCTGCTGCTATCAGCCTGGCTTACCAGAAGATCATGTTCATTATTAATATGTAAAAATGACACGGGTGACTGCACTAACCACATTCATGATGCAGAAGGGTAGTGAGCTCACCAGTTTTTGGTGGGGGGAAAAGAATGAATGCCAGAGAGGGACTGAAGAGGCCATTCCAGCAGGGTACAGCTATAGTCAGGTTAGGGGAAGACAGGAAGGGGGATGTTTAGCATATCATTGTGAGATCTGAAATGTAGGGCTGCCAGCACCATGATCACTACCTGACTGTGAATGAGAGAAGCAGCGATGACAAATACTCAGTGGCAGGGCTGCACTTAAAGTGTTACTTGAATTCAGTGTAGGGAGATTACCCTCAGGTGGGGGGAGTTGACGTCTGTTAGGACAATATTGAGGGAGCTGTGTATATAGATCATTCAAGATTTAGAAGGGTGGTAGCCAACCAGCTCGCATTGTGGAGTAGGGCACTAAAAAGTACTGAAGAAGATTTGCAGGGAACTGTCCTGCGGGGTTCTGCACATCACAGGTAAAGGAGTAGACTGACACTGGAAGTCTGGTGGATTCGCTCAAGGCATTAGTATGCCTCTCCTGCTAATAATATTGTTATTCACAGTAAATGCAGCCCTTATGAAGGCATGAACAGCAGTTTTTCTGGCGAGTCCTGAGGCTTACTGCTTGGCTCTCCATGAAGACCCAATTGTTGGTTATTGACGCAGGACAAAAACACAACAGGGGAACTGTACATACTGCCTTCACTGTGCAGAAGGGTGGTGATCCACTCAATGTTTACTGTGGGAGCATAAGTCAAATATTAAAAAAGTGGACTTGTGTGATTTGGAAGATTTTTTTAACAGTGCTAGCTGATGATTCGTATCGGTGTAGGTATGCACAACTCTCTGAGGTACATGATTACAGTCTGAGGTGCGATAATTCTCTTCATGAGACCATAAGCTCATATGCAGCCCCAGGCAGTACTAAGGACACAGTATGGATGGTGGGGTGTTCAACAGAAGCCAGGCTAGGTGCAGGGGGTTCACTTGGAAAAAGAATACAAGAGAAGCTTTTTTTTGTGGATTATCAAGAATGCATGAGCTTTGGAATTGGACCAGACCGGTACTTCACTGTGTGACCCTGAGTAAGTCACTTAACTTCCTTGTGCTGCCAAGCCACATCTGTAAACAAGGTTTCAGCATTGTATGTCTCTTCCGGTTAACAAACAAAAATTCAGAGCATCACATAACCACAACATCATCAGGTATTTGAAGAGTTGTACTGTTCTGCAGTTTGCCAAAGAGAAAGTCAGCTAGACTGCAAAACATTTTCAGCAAGTTAAAGTAAATAAAATGAATAAAATCATAGCCCAACGTGCACTGATCAAAATAATCCACATGTTAACACATGGTGTTGATTATTCTGGTAAAACAATTCAAAACAAAGAGGGATGGATGAACTAGTAAGCCTATAGGAATATATATCGGTCTCGGTCTCTGGCTCAGATGATGTCATCATGACTCATCACTTAACACAGCTGGCAGACATCTCAGGGAGAAGGCAAGGCTGTTTTTTGTTAAGTGAAAGGCTGATGTTTACATTTTTCAAAAGCTATGAAACTGCATTTATGTTATTTACATAAATTTATTTATTTATTAGTGTAATCAGTTTACAACCTTTGAGCCAACGGCTCATTTACAAAGGTATCTCGTCAACAATGGTAGATAATACAGTTAAAATAGAAAGCAGAGTACATACAAAGAAGAGCATCAGTATAAACAGACACGCATTAATGGCACCTGGTTACAGCAAACATTGGTAGTGTAATACAGAGCAAAAAATGGTATAATTGACAGCAGTAGCTGGGTAGCAAGTAAGTTATGCATAGGTAGCATAGGGAATGCAACGTGGTGCTACCCATCAGTAGTGATACAGTAGGTAGAGGGAAAACAATTGAAGCAGTGAGGTTGTTAGGAACAAGGAGGGGAAGGGATGGAGCAGCCCAGAGGGCAATGTCAGGGAGGAGGGGGTGGGGTTAGGGCATCCTTTAGGCACAGGAGCAGCAGCGCTTGCTGAATAGCTCGCTTTTGAGGGCATTTTTGAAAGTGGAGATGGTGGCGGTATCAGTGACGTCCTGGGGAAGATTGTTGTACCATGCAGGGGCTCTATGGCAGAACGATCTCTGACCAAGTGAGGTCCTAGCACGAGGAACCAGGAAGGTGGCTTTACAGGAGGTCCGGTGCTGACAAGGGCTGTGCTGGAAGGAGGAGGAAGTCAGCCGGGGGAGAAAGTCCAAGTAAGGTTGTTTTGAAATGATGCCGTTTGGTATAGTAGGTGTTCATGAGGTCAAGCATAGTTGCAAGGTCATAGAGTTGGCAGGTATGAGTGAGCTTAGGGCCCCGTGATAAGCCTGCAAGCCTTATTTAGGAGGAGGCGAATTTTGGTGAGGGTCCTTCTGTTGGCAGCCCCATAGACAGGCAGTCTATAGTCCACCAGGGAGGTATGGAGGAAGTAACCAGAGCCGGAGGGCATCAGGGGGAGACAGTTTTATGTGGTGCAGGATACCGAGTGGATATTGGTTACAGAGGCGAGTGTGTCGATGTGGGTATGGAAGGAGAGTGCTGAGTCAAATAAGATCCCTAAGTACTTATAGGTTGGACTTATTCAAGTTGTAGTCCGGAGCTGGAAAGGATATGGAGAGGGAGTTGGATGATTTATTTTGAGGTGGACGAAGAGCATGGTTTTCGATTTTTAAGATTTATGACCAATCTATGCTCTTTAAGCCAAGCCTCAAGCTGTCAAGAGCCCTTTGTAGGAAACCTGGAGGGATGTGGGTTCACGGTCAGTGGCAAAGAGGACGGTACCATCTGCGTACAGCAGTATTTTCCCCGGGCATGCACTGGGCAGGGTGTTAAGGTAAAGCGAGAAGAGAAGGGGCCCCAGGATGGAGCCCTGTGGAACCCCTGAGAGGATCAAACGTGGATCAGAAAGAGTCCCACCAATTTTGACTCATTGCGAGCGGGCGGAAAGGTAGCTGGAGCACCAAGCTAGTGGTCCAGAGGCAAAACCAGTGTGACAGAGGGCTTCCAGTAGTAGGGGGTGGGAGACCGTGTCAAAGGCCTTTGATAGGTCAAGGAACAGGCCCCCACCAGGGAGCCAGTATCAAAGAGGAGTGAAGGAAGGAGGCCACCCATGAGAGCAGTTAGTGAACTGTGTCCTCGCGCGAAGCCGTGCTGTTCAGGGCAGAGGATGTTGTATTTGGTCAGGTATTCAGTTATTTGTGCAGCAACTAGTTTTTCCAGTGCCTTGGAAAGGGGAGGGAGGATGGAGATCGGTCGATAGTTCCCAGCTAAGGACCTGTCACCCCCTTTATGGATCAGAGTAACCGCTGCAGTTTTCCAGGAGGAGGGGAATTGTCCCAGGCAGAGGGATTTGTTAAGAAGGCGGGTGAGGACTTGATCCAGGACCAACCGGAGAATTTTGTGGTCCAGGGAGACGCCACTGGGACTGCTGCCTTTTAGAGCACGAGTCAGGTGCAGTCTGGCTTCCTGTAGTAACCCACGGAAGGTGGAAGCAAGGGGCTATGGAGGGCAGGGGTAGGATGGGGGTGTGGTTGATCAAAGAAGTTACTGGGGAGGATTGGGCTAAGGTCTGTAAAGGTGGTGTTGAGTAGGTTTGCAATGTCGGTGGGGTCTGTGATGGTGGTGTTGTTGGTGGTAATCTGGGATGGGGAGGGGAGCGGGTGTTCCCATTCAGTTGTTTGACCTTATCCCAGAAGTGCAGGCTCCCCAGGAGGCAGTGAGGGTGGCCTGATAGTGGTCAGCTTTGGCCTTCCTGATTGCCCATGTACACTTGTTCGCGCAGCACTGTAGGCCTGTCTGTCAGCTGGGCGCCTAGTTTCAGTGGCAGTGCAAGGTAGTCCCTGTGTCTGAGCAACAGTGAGAGAGCAGGGGTAATCCAGGGCAGGTTAGGTCTTTTAGAGCGGACGGTAGAGATGGGAGCAAAGAGATCGCAGGCTTTATTAAAGGTGGAGGTAAAGAAGGCAAGAGCGGTATCTATATCAGGTGCAAGGAGAATCGGGGACCAGTCTTGCAGTTCAAGGTACTGCTTAAGGTTTTTTAGGCCATAAGGTCTGAAACGCTGGCGAGGAATGCGCTGTGCAGTGGGTCGGGGTAGGGTGGTCAACCAGCGGAAGAGCACAGGGGAGTGGTCACTGAGTGAATCAGGGAGGACTTGGATGCAGTTTTAGCATAAATATAAACAGTAGACTTTACTTTACCTCGCTATGAAGCCAGATTCTGGAGTTTGCAGTTTAAAAAAAAAAGAACTGCTTGTTTAGGTATCCTTTAAGGTAAGTTTGCAACACCATCTGATCCCCACTGAACACTAGGACAGGAGGGTCACTAACCAAGGGCTGCAGTTCAACCAGACACCTGGCTGAGGTAATAGCCACATAAATAAAATCTTCCAGGACAGCTACTTTACCACACAAGAACCAGGATAGCTCCGTCATCTCACAAGAAATGCAGGCTTGAAAGGGGCTTTGGTTACTGATTCAAGCATAAGGTTCAGGTCTCAAATCTTAACAAGCTTGGGGACTGGAGGGGCGACATGCATCAGGCCCTTCAGGAGCCTGCAGACCACATCCAGTTGGGCCATAGTCTTGTCCTTGAAAGGGCATGAAAAGCTGAAATGGCTGACAGGCATATCTTTACCGAGTGGTACTGCAATACTGACTGAGAAAGGGTCCTGAGATAGTCCAGTACCCTTTGCACAGGACAAGTAAAGGGGTTCAGAATGCTGCTTGGCACTACATGGTAAAATGCTTCTATTTTGGGAAGTAGGTGTGCCTGGTGGAAGGTTTCCTAGCAGCAAGCAGAACAGCCAAGATCCAGGCTGAGGCCCTGAACTAAGAGACCTCTATGTCCTCAAGAGGCTGGCATAGCCACAAAGATTCTGGATGCAGCAACATGACATTTTCTAGGACAGATGGACCAGCTGGAGGAATAGTGGAAACCTCTACTGCTAGCTCCCACAGTATGGGACATCAAATCTGCCTGTGACACAAGGGCGCCACCAGGATCATTCTGGCTAGTTCCTGCCTGATTTTGGTCATGACCCTCTGAATTAAGAAGCAGAGGAGGAAAGGCATAGAAGAAATCTCCCTTTCCAACAGAGGGACAATGAGGTTTGCCAAAAAATGCCACATCCTGGAGCGAGCAGGCAGAAAAGCAGCAGTTCTGCATTGTGTTTAAATGCAAACAGGTCCACCTCTGGACTTTCCAAGGTGCTGTTAACAGCGGTTTGGCTACGGTTTGACTCCATTTCCACCCTTAGGGTTGAACTATAGACTGGCTTAGGGTGTCCGACAGGACATATAGCAAGCCAACGAGCAGGACCTCCTGGGCTACCACCAACCCAGGATGGAGGTGTCTGTGGTGGATCATGGCGGAGGCTGTAGAAAACAGGGACCCACAAGCAGGCGATCCCTTTCCTGCCACCAAATCAAGGCACTCCTCAGAGGATGGCAAATGACAATCAGATGGTCTAGCAGCTGCAAGGCCTAACATCATGTAGTTTGCAGCAACCTCTGAGGAATCCTTATATTCGGGCAAGCCACAGAAGCCATGAACATGGAGGTGCCGTGAGACCCAGGAGGTGATGTAGACGAGGGCCAAAAGCTGGTTGCTGCGATACACCAAGGCTGCCTGGGCCACCGAGGCCAAGGCACTGTCCTCCGGGAGAAAGGTCGTTGACAGAACTGTATCCAAGACTGCCCTATGTACTGGAGCCTCTGGTAAGGGATGAGAAAGAATAGTTACCTACTGTAACAGCAGATCTTGGAGATAATCTCCTCCAATGAACCACAACATGGAATTGCAAGCTGTTGGTGTCAGCAGGCTGGGGCCACCCATGGTAACATGCTGTGCTGCCACCTACATAATGCTGGCATTCCTAGCATGCCTCAGTTCACCACCAGAGATGAGCTCGGAGGATTGCAGGACTGGCAGGGGCTCCCAGATAGGTGCAGATTTGTGTCAATAAGTGTTTGGTTTTTTTTTTTTTACTTTCCTTTATTCACCCCCCGGCCCACGACTGGAAGCTCCAGCCCTGTCCCCCCAGCCAAGGACAACTTTCTTCACCCAGGGCTTGCCCCTCCTGGGGTACCCCAGGCCCCACCAAAGACCGGATCCAGTTCTGGTCGGCGCCACGTAGTTCTGGAGCAGGACTTGCGAGCCCCTCCTTCATCCAGCCAGAGGATCGCTTTTTCCCCATTTTCGTCCCCGCAGAGGTAGGGTATGCAATGACGGTGCTGCGCAAGCTCCCATGTGCGTCCTGTCAGGTGTCTGCCCCACTTCTGCCCACCGTGGACAGCGTCAGTGTGCCAGCCCCCTGCCTCCACTAGGGACCAGGCATGCACCAACTGACTGCCACCCCTCCGTGGAGGAGAGCTGTCCCTGGGACACTCAATCCTCCTCCTCAGCAGACCCCCAGCAACCCGCTCGCACCGTGAACAAGCAGTTCTGCTTCCTGGGGAACTCACCTATCCATTTCCCTGCATGAATTTAATACATGTCTGGTACTCGTACAGTACTGTGAGCCTACGTATGTACAAGCCCTGATGTCCCAACTGACTACAGCCAACCACTGCAAACCTCTTAGTGTCCGGACATCTCATTTTTGGCCTCAGTGCCACAAGAGCACTCAATCCCTAAAAAGCTAGCCACGCTTGTTCCCTACAATACCAACCAGGCTCACGTCCAGGTTCCTGGTACAGTACTGTGCTGTCTGACTCGTACATTCCTATTTCCTCTCTCTCACTCTGTCCCCTGAACAGCTGTACAGCTAACAGGTATGCTTTGTGAGTACTGCTGAAAAGAAAATGTAAAACAAGCAGCATGAAATTGATGACATCTTGTATGAAGCACTACTGGAAGGCCTGATTAATTGTGACATCTTTGATTTTCTAACTGTGGAACATCCAATTAGATCAGTTATACATGGACTCCCGAAAATTCATAAGTGTCTGGAAAAACCACCATACAGACCTATAGTGGCCAGTATCGGATCATTGACAGACAATATTGCACATTTTATAGATTATTACATCAAACCCACTGCACAAAGTACTCGGTCATATCTGAGAGATACTGCACAGTTTATTAATTTTCTTACGGATATTGAAATGAGTCAAGAATTGAGTTTTGTAACTATGGATGTTTGTTCGTTGTATACAAACATTCCACATCATGATGGCTTGGAAAGTTTGAGAGAAAGTTTGTGTGAAAAAACATCTTATTCACAACCGTTTGTGGAATTTTGGGTTATGTTAACTGAAAAGGTCCTTACTTGCAATACCTTCATGTTTGATAAGAATATATTTTTGCAGAAAAAAGGAACAGCTGTGGGGCAGCCATGTCCCTAATTATGCAATTATCTGTCAAAATGGGAAGAAAAAGTCATCTTCAGTACTGAGAATCCATTTTTGGAACAAATAGATTTTTACAAACGATACATAGATGATTGTTTTTTTATCTGGAAAGGCATTACTTTAGAATTAAGTCTGTTTGTTATGTATTTGGAGGAATCGAATAGCAATTTGAAATTTGAACTAAAAACCAATCCTAAAGAGATCAGCTTCTTGGCTCCAACAGTGAAAAAAGAAAATAATGGGGACATCAGTACAAACTTGTTTAGAAAAACTACTGACAGGAATAGTATTCTGCATTTTCAGAGTTGTCATCCCAAGCACGTTACAGAAAACATTCCTATTGGACAGTTCTTGCGATACAAACAGAATTGTTCTCATGATGAGGACTATGAAAGTAATGCAGAAGAACTTACAAGAAGGTTTCTAGAACGAGGTTATAATATGGAGATGATCAATAGAGGACGTGAAAAAGCAGAATATAAATGGAATGTAAAATCTGGACGTATTGATAATATAGGAAACGAACAAAGCCAAAATCAAAAAGGAAGAAAGAACACAAATACTGCACATATAAATGATGCCCCCAAATTTATCACTACTTTCAGTCCACAAGTTCATTTATTTAATGAAATCATTAATAAACATTGGCACATTCTTTCAGTTGAAAGTAAAATTAAAAATTTGGTTCAAACTCCCCCTAGAATTGTTTACAAGAGGGGCATTAATTTAAGGGATACTTTACTACACAGTCATTATAGTGGGGATATGATTAGACAGGAAAAAGATAAAATAAGTGTTTTGCCAAAAGGCACTTTTCAGTGTGGAAATTGCCGGTTCTGTAAATTCATTAAAGCAGGCAAAGAGTTTAAACAACCTGTAACAGGGAAAATATATGACATTAGAACCTTTGGTAACTGTAATACTCCCAACATTGTACATTTGGCTTGTTGTAAAAAATGTACCAGTTTCTATGTGGGTAAAACCACTCAGAAATTTAAAGAAAGAATAGAGCAACATGTACGCAGTATAGCACATGCTGATGGCATAAGTGCCCTTTCACAGCATGTTAAATCCCAGAGGGAGGAACATTATTTTTGTTTCCAAATTATCGAAAAAGTATTTGTAGGTCTTGTGGGGTGGGGGGGAATTTAGATCTAAAATTGCCACAGAGAAACGATTGAGTACATTATGAAATCATATGCTGCTGCAGGATTGAATGATTTTTTCCGACTTTCTCCATTTTTATAATTAATTATGGATGTTTAAATATATTTGTATGTAGTTTGCTATATGTGGATGTGTGCTTTTATGTACTGTATTGGATTGAGCTACTGTTATGCCTACATTTTAATGGTAGTGTTATTTGAAAGTTTTTTTGTCTAGGGGATATCTGATATTGTATTTAAGGGTGGGAAGCACATTACCTTTAAATCTTACCTTTAAATAACATATATAAGGTGTATTACCCCCTACTACCATAGCCTTGAAAAAGCGTAATTGTGATGCGTAAACGTTCGGCTCTGTGAGGAGGGGCAGTGTGTATCCTGCTTGCTGACTGATTTGCCTATTTGGAATTAAAAGGCTTTTATCCTGCTACATCATTTGTGGATTTCTTATCTATGGCCAACAGTGATGAGGTGCCGATCTATATGAACATTTTGTGAGTACCACTGGATTTGGTTTTGGCCCCGGTTTTTGGCGTTCGCAGCCACCTGTTTCGTTTTGTGGTTGTGATGTTTTTTATATCATGCTCCTTAAAAGGGAACAGTCAGCACGAAGAGCTCCACCTCCAAGTGTAGGTCTGGTCCCAGCTTGCACTGTGTGTGCAAATACTTTCTTTTTTTTTTTTTTAACTGTTTACTAGTGTAGTATGATAGACTGCTGTATCAGACTGATTCTGCTGACTTCCAAGCTGACATTTTCTGTAACTACAAATCCCAGAACCCCTACAGCTAACTTTTGACTTTAATAGCCTGCCGTGTATGTTAAGAGCTTTCATACGCTCTTACAAGATATTTGCCAATCCTGCTGTTCTCCTGGGGCTAAGTACAGTCCTCTGCGACTGTATTCAGCTCAGGGAAGATAAAGATTAGAGCTTATAAAAAGCCTAAAATGCACTGCAGGCTATTCAACCTTTCATGCTGCAGCCCTCCACTGATGTTAGCTGCTGGGGATTCTGGGATTTGTAGCTATAGAAAATGTCAGCTTGCCAGTCAACAGAATCAGTTTGTTACAATCTACTATACTGCAGTAAACAATAACTGGACACAAAGTGTGAATTGGGACTAGCCCTACACTTGGACATGGAGATCTCAGTGTGAACTTACCTTTAATGTAGTTACCTCATCTCCCGGGGCGCTACTGTAAAAGGGACTCTGTTCCAGTTAGCTCACCCGGTCAGCAAAATAAATAAGTAAATCAAATGTGGCCCTTGTGTTTTTCCTTCTGGGCGTCAGCAGCATATGAAGGCAAAACAAAGACAGAAAAATGAACATCTGGACAGACAACATACCTGGCACACATGTAGGCATTTTCTCCACAGAGAACATCTGGCTTCACAAACAACTCGAGGGCTCGGACAATGTTAGCAGCTTGCTAAAGAGGAATAACATAAAACTCAGGTCAGCTGGGTCAGAAAGGTAACAATCAGAGGATGATGGGAGGGAAACTGCGAGAGTATAACTATGCTACAGATCTGGCAGGAAGAAAACAGATGTTACTTACTTGTGACCACATAGTTCTGCTACTAACATTTAGTTCACATCTATACTCTGGCTGTCTTTCACTCAGCACGCTCCATCACTGAAACAGTCTTCAAGCTTGACTCCTCCTACCACCCAGCCGTGTGGTCCTCCAGCTCCACCCCTTTTGTATTCAGAGCTGCATGCTGGAGCAGGAATTCGCAGCAAGCCTCATCAGGGGAGGTCCTGTGGATGTGAACTGAACAATAGGAGGAAGAGTCCAGCTTGAAGGCTGTTCCTGTGATTGAGCATGCACAGTGAAAGACTGCCTGAGTGTGGACAGTGAATTGAACCAAGGTAGTCAGAACGGCAGTGTTTGTGTATAAAGCAGTAAGGCTATAGTCAAGGGCACTGCAAAAACAAGTGACAATCAAGGGCTTTGTGAGTGCAACTATACTATATAACAGGGGAGAGGAAACTGCAGTGCTGCATCAGGCAGAAGAAGGGAAAAAAAAAACAGCGAAGGGCACTGTGAGGGCAAGAATATTATAGAACAGGAGAGAGGCGGCAGTGTCTATGTATCAGGCAGCAAAGTGACCGTTCAGGGCCCTGTGAGGGCAAGTACATTATATAACAAAATAGGGGGGATGGCAGTGCCTGTCCGTCAGGCAGCAAAGTAACAGCTGAGGGCTCTGTAAGAGCAGTACATCATACAACTTAAGGGAGGAACTCACAGTGTCCATGTATCAGGCAGCAAAGTGACAGCAGAGGGCACTGTGAGGGCAAGTATATTATATAATAGAAAGGAGGTGGCAGTGCCTGTGTATGAGGCAGTGACGTAACAATTAAGAGCACTGCGAGGGCAAGTACATTGCATAACAGAAGGGAGGCAGCACTGCCTGTATATATATTCTCTTACAGGACCCCTGCAGCTCCACTCCTTCGGGCTCTCACATGCTGTCTCTCTCCCCCCCCAACCCTCGCTGCTGCACCTGTCTCGGCTTTCCCTAGAGCTCTGTCGACATTCCCCGCTGGTGGTCCAGCTTATCCCTGCCACCCCGCAGGGGACAGTCGAGGGGAGGAAGCACCTGTTACACTGGTGAAGTCAGTTGGGGGCCAGACACGATGTGCTGGGAGGATGGCGGTATGAGGGGGGCCTACTGAAGGACGTCATCTGATGCTGCAGGGCGCCGTTTCTGCTTTTTCTGGGGCACCCACCCACCTCCCGCAAATGCATGTGGCCGTGGTGGCATCCTGGGGGCGGTGGCTCTTACATTCTGGTAATACAGGAGTCAGGGAGAAAAAACAACATTTTTGGTATAATAATAGACCAAAAGTCCCAATTAAATGTCCATCATGCCAGCCGCTCCAGTGGCCTGGGTTGTTGACCATACCACAGGTAGAATCTCCAAGAAATATATATACCACACTAACCAGTAGTGTTATAACCCTGAGACACAAAGTAGACAGGAATTCTTTGTTAAAACCAGTAACTCCCCTCCCGCTTCCCTTCTCCACCAACATTTCAAAAATCCCAGCATTTATTTCTTTTAGAAACTTCAAGCATTGGGCTTTAAATGACCCAAATCTTAAAGCTGTGTTTAAATTAGCACAACAATAAAATAACCTTAGGGAAGGTGCAATGGTACATGATGGATTATACGTCCAGGCTCTTTACATCTGTAATAAAATTATAAACATTTTTTCCTTTTAATCAGCAGTCCTATGTACCCAAAAAAGGCAATCCCTCTCATCGAACCAGCAAACAAATTAACACAGCAGGAGATATGAAATAAACTACAATGGGTTACTATAAAGTTTTTAAAGTTCAGGTACTCATCCCTCTGAGTCAGAGCTTTCAGCGCTGGGAACACTTGCTGTTTTGTTCAGAAACTCGGCCTCCGCTTTCTCAGTCCACCGGCACACGTCCTTGGGGTCGGTAAATTGCCAACTTTTGCCACCAAAAGTTATTGAGAGCCGCGCTGGGAGGAGGAAAGAATGTACGATTTCCAGAGACCAGAGTTTTTGCCTGACCGCATTGAACTGTTTGCATCTAGAACGGGTCTGGAAGGAGAGGTCCGGGAAGCACTTGATGTCGCAGCCTTGTATCTCCAGGGGGTAGGCTGCTCGAGCAGCACTAATAAGAATGTCCTGTACGTCAGAGCCAATGGTCCACAAAACGACTGTTCAGGGCCGAGCTGCATCCGCAGGCCGCACCCTCGGTGTAATTCTGTAAGCCTGCCTGAGGTCCGACCACTCAAACTCCTCAGGGATACTCAAATTCTCTGCCAGCCAAGTCTTTAGGAAGACCAATAGGTTCATCCCTCCACACCCTCTGGTAAACCAATAAAACGAACATTTCCAGCCCTCATAGCGTTCTCCAATCTTTCTAATTGGCTCCGCAGTTGCCGATTTTCTTTTATTAATGTGGCTGAAGTTGTCTGTGCAGCCAAGGATCTTCTGTTTACATCCTGCACTGCAGATATTAACGCAGCAAGGGCAGCATCATGGCTCTCCAGTTTGGCCAAAGTTTTTTCTGTTTTAGTATCCATTGCCCTAACTGACTCCAGGATGGTCTGCCATGGAGGTTCTTTAGATGATAATGACCTCACAGACTGCGCTGTATCTGATCCCTCGGTCGCTTGCTGCTGCGATGTTGTAGGCCTCTGAACTGCAGAGGAGTGGGGTTGCATTTGTGTCGTGCGACCCATCACAAATTTGGTATCTTCTGATAGCCCACTACTTCCTGAACAAGCCGAGATTACTTTTACTATTAATTTTCAAATAAAACTTTTAGTTTGGTGGTTGAAAGGGAGCTCGAAGTGCAGAGCAGCTGGGAAAAACATGCTGCCTGGAAGCTGGCTCTCTGGCACCCCGGATTTCAGTATGTTTACTGTTAAACCAGTTCCTCGGACAACTGTCTCGTTCTGGACAATGTGTGTAGAATCGCTTTTCTGGACAGAGCCCTTCAAGAGCCAGTTGTCCAGATATAGGAAGACACAAAACTCTTCAGCACCCGCTAGGCATCTGGTAAATACCTGTGCTGCCGAGGATAAGCCAAAGGGCTAGACTGAGAACAGATAATGGATGCCCACTAGCATAAAGGGCAGATACTGCCAGTGGCATGTGCAAATTCTTTCTGTCATACAAGTTTTTGCTGCCTGTGGTCAGTGTGGGCAGGCTGTCAGCCCTGTCCACCTCTCTGCTCGCCTGGCACCTGCTACACCAGACTGCCATGCCCCAGATCCCGCATGGATTTCACCACCATGGTGGGCCAGGAAGGGGAGAGGGCTGTCCTCGCCCCACCTGGAGACGTACATCTAGATGGAGACATACATCTAGATGGGGCAGGCAACTGGCCGATGGTGCAGGGCGAAGGAAGACAGGCAGGATTTCATTTAGCCCACACCCACTCTTTTCCTCTTCTCTCCCTCTACCCCTTGCCATGGCGGCATGAAGGTGAGTATGTGGAGATGCACACACCTATGGAACCACAGCCCCTGCCTTCGAGTCGCTTGCACTGCCGGCGCTACCCACAGGGCCTCCACCTGGGGGTAGCAAGGAGCCGAGACAGCGAACCACCCCTCCCTGGGAAAGGAGAGCTGTCCTCTGGATGCTTAATATGCTCTCTCCCCGGCCGACTCCTGGCATCCCAAGCTGTCGTCCAGATGCTCAATAATCTCTCTCTCTCTCCCTGGCCAACTCCTGGCAACCCAAGCTGTCGTCCGAATGCTTAATACTCTCTCTCTCTTCTCCCCCAGCCGACTCCTGGCAACCCAAGCTCATTCCTGGACCCAGGTAACTGGCGTGGGAAAAGGTATAGAGCGCCTCAGCCCTCTTCACCACTAGGCCGGCCTGGCACTTGTGAATTCTGATATGAAGGTGCGTGCCCTTCATGTCCAGGGCACAGAGCCAATCTCCCATTTGCAACAGGGGGATAAGTGCCTGAAGAGACACCATCTGAAACTTTTTGCATTCGATGAACAGATATAGGTCTCTCAGGTCCAGTAAAGAATGCAGATCTCCTGTCCACTTGGGAACCAGGAGGCACCTGAAATAAAACCCTTTGTTTCTGTCTTGGGGAGGAACAGTTTCAATAGTCCACCTGTGTATAAGCGACTGAACCTCCTCTAGCAGAAGGGGTAAGTGGCTTGAAAGATAATGACAAGGAGACAGACGATTAACTGAAGGGGTAGACAACTCCAGAGTATGCCTCTCTTCCAGTATTTCCAGGACACACTCGTTCGTCATGATCTTCCTCCCCTTTTGAAGACAAAGAGTGATCCTGCCCCCCCAGAGGCAGCAGTGTAGGTGGAGGATGTGTGGAGTCTGAAGGTACCAGTGTGGCAGGGGGGCCGCCTCGAGTGATGCACCTTTGCGTGCATTAGAATGGGCAACAGGGGAGGGAGGCACCTGGAAGGGGACCTCCACTACGGGCATGGGGCTGCTGATGGGAGGCTTGGCCACAACAGGCAACAAGTTTATGAAACAAGCCCCTACCATGCCCTCTGGGGGGTTTGAAGGGTCAGAGAGTGACCTTTAAACTTATTCTGGAGGACTGAAGCTCACTTAGAGCATTTTCAGCATCATCCCCAAACAGCCTCAAGTCTCTGAAAGGGGCAAATCCAGCCACATAAAGTCGGGAACATCTCCAAAGGCATAAGTCGGAGGCAGCAGGCCTGAGAGAAGCATCACATGTAGAGCATAACAGATGGTTGCCAGTATCCACACCAGCCAAGGCAGCTTTAAGCAAGTCAGTTTTGGCAGGACCATCAGGCAGAGCCTGAATAGTAGACACAGCAGATTTCCACAGGCTATTTTGATATTTTAGTATATATATCTGGGAATGTCGGAGTCTGTAGCCACCAGAGCAGGACATGTTGTTCTACAGATCCTGTGGGACTCCCATGAACTAAAGCAAAATATCATTTAAACATTGTGACAAGTACAAGTTTCTAATACCATTGGACTGGGCTTACTTTTCACCACCTTTTATACAAATGTTATATTTATCCACGACAGGACCGCCCCCCAAAAAAAGTATGCGGGAAGGTGGAGGCTGGCGGGGACAGCAGGCCGCAGCTTCTGACTGCAAGTGTTTCAACTGCATCGAAGACCACTTTAGCAGATGTAGTGCAAGCGATCAAGGCACTCGAGAGTAGAACCTTTGGACAAAAAAAAAAAAAAAAATGGAAACCTTCAGGCCCGGATTGCTACTTGCAAGGTACAGTTGGCCACAGCTATCTCGGAGGCTAGAAGTGTGTGTGGTGTGGCAGAACGTGCAACTGCAAGCCTATTTTAAAAAACGCCCGTTGCGTTACCATATAGAAAATATGGAAAATCTGGTCAGAGCACAAAACATTCATATGTTGGGGCTTCCTGAGGTTCTGGAGGGGGATGATCCGCCTGGCCTTGTAGTGAGGTAGCTGACTGAGAAGCTGTGGCTGGAGTAGGGTCCAGGGATTACCAAGGCTTATAGAATAACGCCCCACAGGAGGTTGAACTACCTCTCTTGGCCGTGACTGTGTCCAGCACAGTTAGGGATTTTTAGGGGGCTGCTCAGAGGTTTGGTCCGATCGTGTTACCCAATGGCCAAAGAATATTTTTGTTTACGGACTTGATTTATGCTACCTGGAACTGTCCCAAATCTTTTAATTCTATCTGATCCACCCTTCGGGAACTGCGTGTGTCACATTCGCTTTAATACCTGGCAAAGCTTGAAATAACTTATTCCGCTAAGGTCTGTATCTACGGTGATCCTGCTGAGACTAGACAGTTGGTGGCTAACATTAAAAAGGATTTGGGGAACAAGGACGCCCTTAGAGGAGAAGGCGCTGAGGATGCATTCTCATGGGGAATCTCATTTATTTATTTATTTAATTTATTTATTTCATAAATATCGGATAACACCTTTGAGTCAAAGACTCTTTTACAAAGGTTCCACATCATACATAAGAGACAACAGTGTACAGAGTAACAAGTAGCATAGTAGTTAAACACAATGGTTACAGAATGGTTGCAGATGATTACAGAAAATACAAAAAATATAAAAAATAGCAGCTGGGAATAAAGGTTGCAGGTATATGCATAGCATTTCAGGGCAATGGCACTAGCCATGCCCATAAGTTATTTGTTAGCCAAGGCTGGACAGAGATGTCCATTGTCATGGTATAGGCATGCTATGGGGCGACAGACCAGAGTTAGGTCCGTAGACATGGGGAGATGGAAGGTGGTCAGGTTTAGGGGCAATCACATACTGATCCTTGGGTAATAAGGTCCCTTAGTTGGTACTTGAACCAAGTTTGGGTTCACTGAGAAGGGAGTTTGGGAGTGAGTTGAGCCAGGTTGGGGCCAGATATCGAAACGTTCTTTGGCCAGAGGTGGTTTTGCAGCAAGGTACCCTAAAATGGGTAGCTGCTGATTGCCGTGTGAGGCGGCTGGACAGTGGGGCCTGAAGTAGTGGGGAGAGGGCTGGAGGGAGTAATCCTGAGGTGATTTTCTTTGCAAAGAGGCAGGCCTGGTACTTTAGCATTCCATTAAAATTGAGCCAGTTTGCTGAGGCGTAGAGGGTGCGTGTATGAGTGAGTCTAGGACAGTCTGTAGCAAGTCTGCAGGCCTTATTGAGGGCCAGTCTAATCTTGTGTAGGTGGGTGGTGTCGGCCGCACCATAGATGATGATACCATAGTCAATTAGGTATAGAATAGATGTAGAGATGGCTAGGCAGAGAGAGATTCAGGTGGCAGGCAGTGCTTACAGCGGTGAAGGAGACCAATACGTACGTTGACGGCGGTGCTTAGTAATCTGATATGGTCATGGAAAGCGAGACCTGTGTCTAGGGTGATGCCAAGGTATTTGAAAGTGTTAACCTGTTCAAGGGGGTCATTTAGTGAGTTCAGAATGTGCAAGGGTTGTCCTAGGTTCTTATTTTGGGGGTGTGCAAACATCATGGATTTAGTTTTTTTGTAATTTAGTACTAACCTATGCTGAATGAACCAGGATTCAGCTTCAGAGAAGGATTTCTGGAGTGCCGAGCGGAGGGCTGTGGGATCAGTGTGAGAGTTGTAGAGGACTGCATCGTCTGCATACAATAGCATTTTCCCAGAGCAGGCATTGGGCAGGATGTTGAGGTATAGGAAGAAGAGAAGTGGGCCAAGGATAGAGCCTTGAGGGACCCCAGACCTGACTTGGTGGGGTGATGACAGGGAGTGGGCAATCCGGACTGTCTGGGTTCTCTCAGACAGACAGCTGGCAAACCAGTCAATGGTCTCATGGGAGAGGCCTAACTGAGTGAGGGAGTCCAGTAGAAGTGAGTGGTGCACAGTATCGAATGAATTTAAGAGGTCTATAAAGACAGCGCCAATAGTGTTACCAGTGTCCAGGGATGTACGGAGGGCATTTGTAAATTCCAAGAGGACAATGGTGGTGCTATGGTTCTGGCAGAAGCTGTGTTGTTCAGGACACAGAATACTATATTTAGTGAGGTAGTCTGTTAGTTGTATGGCCACGATTTTTTCCAGGGTTTTAGAGAGGGGAGGCAGGATTGATATTGGGTGGTAGTTCCCAGGCAGGGTGCGGTCACCACTTTTAAGGATAGGAATGATGAGGGCAGATTTCCATTTGGATGGGAACTGGCCCAGAGAAAGGGAGCGGTTCAAAAGCATGGTAAGGGTGAGGAGAACTTCGTTGAATGCGAGTCTAAGCAGTTTTAGGTCCAGCGAGTCACTGCTGAAACGGGATTTGTTGAGGGCTTTGAGTAGGAGAGGGGCAGCTTCACGCTGGGAAACTGCTTTAAAGTAGAATGGGGGTTGGTGGAGGCGGGGTGGGGAGAAAAATTGGGGGGACACCAGAGAGGTCAGAGAAGGTGTCATTTAATGTGTCAGCGATAAGGGCTGGGTCTGAGGTGATAGATCCATTGTCCCAGATATGGGTAGGTGGGGCAGTGGGGGCTTTGCCACTTAGCGTTTTTAGTGAGTCCCAAAACTGCGACCTGCGCCCCATGTGTTGGTGAGCAAAGTTTCATAGTACTCAGCCTTTGCTTTACGGATATCCCATGTACATTTATTGCGTGCTTCCTGATGGCGCTGTCTGTCAGATGGTTTTCTGGTATCCTGTGCAAAGTGCCACAGATTGTCTCCTTCACACATCTGGTCCAGAAGGACTTGGGATAGCCAAGGTGTGTTGGCACCTTTAAGTGTTTGTTTGGTTAGGGGTGCAAACTGGTTGCAGGCAGTGTTGAACATATGAATGAAATAGTTGAGGGTAGAGTCAATGTTCTGAGCATATCTTATGGGGGTCCAGTCAGTAACTAGGAGGTACTGTTTAAGTGATTGTAGTTTGCCAGGTTTGAGGCAGCGTTGTAAGACAGTTTTTGGTGGGGGCTTGTTAATACAGTACGACCATTGACATAGCACTGGGGAGTGGTCGTTCAGAGCATCGGGTAGTACCCTGATCTGTGTTGCTTTATGTGGGGAGTTAGTGAGCACTAGGTCTAGGAGGGTGGCAGTACCAGTCCTCTGGTTTAGTCACAAGCTGGGTCAGGTTCTGGGCAGTTGCAGCATCCCTAACAGGGGCTGAAGTGTCAGCCAGCCAGTTTGTATTGAAATCTCCGAGGGCAATGATATCAGCATTTTCAGGGAGTCTGGAGATGGTTGAGGACAGAGAGGAAAGCGGTCTTCTGATTTTGGGGAAGGATGTATACAGAGGAGAGGAACAGAGGGGCTCTGTTACGGGCAAGAGTGATCTTCAGTGTGAGGGATTGGGCCCCGTGCTCAAGTGATGGGGAGGGTAGGGCGAAACACTGTAGTGATTCCTGGACATACAGTGCACAACCACCCCCTTTCTTTGAGGTTCTATCTGCTCAGTATAGTGTGAAGCCAGGAAGTGAGACCGCAGAGTCGGGGGTGTGGTTGTTGAGCCAGGTTTCAACTACTGAGATGACATTGGGGCGATTCTGGGCAACCCATCCCTGAAAGGAATCAAATTTCTTGAGGAGTCTACATATATTGAGGGAGGCGATCGTGAGGCTCTTGGATGTAGTAACCCTGGCGATGGGGAGGGTGGGTCCTGGGTTGGTGTGTACGTCTCCAGAAAGAAGGAGTAGTAGTAGCAGGATGCGCAAGGAGGCCAACCTTAAACGTTTCTTCATGAGCTTAGGAACCATTAGGGAGGGGGAACAGCACTGTGCAGAGGTGGGAGTAGATAGGTCCTGTAGGGAGGGAGAGGCCAGGCAGAGTAGTGTCCAGTGTGGTACCACGGTAGTACCAGTAGGGTGATTGGAGAATAGGGGATGCATGGCCCAATGGTGGAGTGGGAGGTATGGGTCAGTGGCCAGGATGGGTAGAGTGGCTAAGGTGAGGAGCTTGGTGCTAGGTATAGGAAGTGTGCGTAGGAGGTGGGTTATCATGATGTCAGGGGGTTGGGTACCCAGTAGAAAGGCAGAAGTATGAATAGGGGGTTGTGGTCTGTGGGGTATCAAGGTAGCTGTACAACGAGTACTGCATGTGTGGGGGTTGAAAATAGGTGCTGGTAGGGAGTATGTGCAAGTGTGGTGATGTAACATGGAGTAGGTGGGTTTGGGGGTTAGCAAGACGGGACAATACCAAGTAATTATATACTGGCCAGCAGAGTGGCTGTTGTTTAGTGTTAGATCCTTGGGGGTGGTAGAGCCATATGGGGGATAATAGAGGCTATAAGGATAGCTATCCAGTGAAGTGGTAGCATATTTATTGTAGAGATGGTTAGGTATTTGGGATTGAGAAGAGTGGCCACTAGTGGGGAGCTTGTATAAGCTGCAGATGGAGAAGTGGGTTGATAGGTTAATTTCGCACCACATGACTGCCTACTTCCCTATATAAGTAAAAGCAGATCAAGGGTGGTGGTGGAGGCGGTGGGGAGCCGAATGCACAGCGTTCGGCGGAGCAATCCTGGGAGCTGCGCAGCACGGTCGCAATCAGCGAGCAGGGCAAACCCTTAGCTGTGGAGATGCTGTACCTGGGCAATTTTCTTTGCTGCTGACTGTTGGGGAGGGCTGAATCCAAACCCTCACGACCTCCTGGATCGTCGGATGGTTGGCTGTGGAAGAAGGAGAGTGAGAGAGACTGATTATGTTAGTAAGGGGAGGGGGAAGATGCGGGGGGGTGGTGGTCTATATCGGGATTTGCAGCCAGTAAAAAGTAAACTGAAACCTCCTGAGTCCCACTGTATTATAATCACTTTTTACATGCACTAAAACTAAAACAAGCTGGGTTCTTTCAGTAATTATTAATTTTATAACATTAGAAGCAGTCTAACATTAATTAAAGTAACCTAAGCTGCTTTCACTGCTAAACAGGTTGGATTCTGTAGCCTTAATTAAGGTAACACGTTGGAAGTTGCACAGACTGAGGCTTACAGTGACTCATGATGTGATGGTGTGGCAAGGGGTATGGCGGGTGAGACCAAGTGCTAGGATGGTGGGACGGTGATGCTTTCATTTAATAAATCTATATTTTACACAACCACATACAGTACATTATGGGGTGTTTTGATAATCAGACAGGTATATCCGGTCTTAGAATGGCGCAGCGTTGCACTCATTTCTGGATTCTCTTCCTTCCTCCTCCTCCTTCCGCATCCTACAGTTTATCCTTCTCAAGTCCTGCTGTCATTCTTTGTAAGCACCCACTTTATTGTTTTGTTGGTTTGTTTATTTAAAGAGCTAGTGGAGCCAAAACAGGCAGACAGGAAAATAGCACAAATTTTAAGTAGTTGTCAGTTGTAACTTTTTATTTCTGAAGAATTTTTTTTTCCCTTTTGCTCATCAGAAAGTATTATTTGTGATAATATTGTGCTGAATGTGTGGAACAGCTCTTAGCCTGGCAGCTGACATGTTTAACTCTACTGCCCCACACTACATCATCAGCATTATGATCTCACTGACAGTGACATCACAGGTGAATGACCTGGCAGTCACTCACTTGCTGTCCCTAAGTAGCAGTGATGTCACAGTCAGTGAGGTCACAATGCTGATGAGGTAGTGTAGGACAGCAGAGCATGACATGTCAGCTGCCAGGCTAAGAGCTGTTCCACACATCACACCTACTAACAACAGGTATACAATCTTCTAATTAAACAAACGGAAAAGAAAAAGTACCTCAGATATAAAAGGTAATGGTTGGCTGCTTTTAAAATCTAATATTAGTTTTAGGCAGTACACTAGCTCTTTAAGTAATCTTTGTTGAGTTTCAGGATTTTAATGTTCCTTGAATGATCACATTTAGGGGGCTGCTATTTGGGTGGAGTTTTGGGGTATTTTCTAATCCTGTTGTAACTTTATATAACTATTTCAGACTAACTAATGTCCTGGTTTATCCTGTATAAGGTTTCAGTTTTTTCAGGAAGGCAGTCTGCTCTCCTTACATATGTACTGTACGGGTCTCAGCTGTTCTTAGATTTGTTTGCATTGCTTATGATTGCGGGATAGTTCTAAGGTAGAGGTATATTTCCACACTATCTTCCTTATTTAAGATGGTTATTCTGGACTTAAATATGCCTGTAACAGGCTTACAAAGTGAATAATGTATGGATATTATTTACTGTGTCCAGGCTATGTAACATACTAATTTTTTTTTCTGCCTTTTTATTTTTGGATTGTAATCATAGATAGCTGTCCCTTATGTTGCAACAATCTGGGTGTATTTTACGACAATCTCTATTGTAGTGTAGGAGGCAAACCATTTTACATATGTACACTGTGGATCACATCCGATTAGTTTTTACTTAAAACTAATAAAAGAAGTGCCACAGAGTCTGTTGCAGGCTGGGAAGCATAACAATGCTTTGCAGATGGAGCAGGGTACTGCTTATCAGCCTTCCTAGGCACTATAGGCAAGGTATTAGGTCTATGCCAAGCAGCAAAGGTAGCATAGTCTAAAGCAGGATATACAGGAGGAATCACAATGGAGGGTGCCGTGCGAACTTCTAAAAACTCCAGTAAATTTCTCTTAGTGGAGTTTTCCTCCTCCGCTTCAAATCCCCTGACATTCCGGATGTGTCTGAGCAAAGCCTAAAAATGGGCATCCTTAGGAGACCTGAGGGTATACACCACAAACAGAGTCTTTCTTGCATGAGAAAAGCATACAGCTGGAAGGCAACCCCCGCCCCCCCACATAGGGATCATCTTCGCTTTCTTCACCCTCCAAATCCTCTGCCACATTAAGGAGATCAGGACTGTATTCCACCTTGTTGTGTGGAATGACAACAACTGGAGCAACAGACAGAGCCGGTGACAGAGGTGGCGACTGCGATGGAAGAATAATAGGAGTGCTTTTAGATCCAGTCAACGACTGTGCCAACAAAGAGGCCCCATCGATGGGCTAGCCACTACTGTCAGTGAAAGCAACAGAAACAGTCAGCGATAAAGTTCACTGGATGACACCAGAACAACCTGAGAGTCAACAACACCCTGTAAAGAGCCAGGGACAACCGACATCAAAAGTGTACAACCTGATAACAGACAGCATACCGTCCATGGTAGGTATGAAAGCGTCAGAGCCAGACCACGACCTTGGTGTCACATCAATAGTCTGGGGGAGGGTGGGGGGCTGTAGTCATCACTGCCATAATGGGAGTTTCCTTCCTTAAGGCAGTCGAACGCGAGGGAGAAGCCAGCTTGCAGCCCGCAGCCTTGCCTTGAGCCTCCATGGCCTTGACGGCAATTTAGGTTTCTACAGCCTTCTTTTGCAATCTTCTTGTGGTCTGGTTGAATCCCTGGCAGATCTTGCAGGCCCAACAATGTGGGACAGGCCCAGACAGCAGATACAAACTGTGTGAACGTCATCCTTGTAGATCTTGTAATTTCGGGCACAAGACCTAAATAAAGGTTCTTTCGGTGGTCGTATAAATGGACATCGATAAGTTAAAATAAAGTTTAGAATATAAGTCAAAGAAAACGGCATTGTTTCTCTGCAAGTCCGATGAGCAGTTGATGGCAGGAGAAAGAACTGAGAAAAAGTGGGGCTGCCCTCGCGTTTATAAGTGTTGATGTTGCAAGTCATCGTGGAAGACCCCAGGCTTGCAAGTTTCCCAGTGGTCCTGACGCCAATGGCTTATACTTCCAAAGGTGTGGCCTAATGGAGGAGATATCCTTGATGAAGATCTCCCCATACTCTGTGAACTTTCTAGCTTCCTGTTTGATTGGCTTCTTAATGGACAATCACCACAATTTCATAGCAATGCCACACAGAATTTAAGGGTTGTCATGTACTGTATAAGTCATTTACTATGACTGGATGGAGGTGAAGAACTAACTCCAGAATTTGGATTACATGAGGATATTAACCTGCTCCCTGCAACCGTAAATTGTCACCACCTCGGGAAATCTTCACAATCAAAAGCGAAACTTGTAAACTGTGACATGGAATGCATAGTCTATTAGATCTGGAATAGAATTTGCTATGGAAAAAATATGTTAGGCTTTGAGTCAAAGGTGCGTATCCAAGGGGATTCAACGTTATATCGCTGCTACTGATTGCCGTTTCCTTTTTGGTACCGACAACTGTTTCAATATATGGAACTTTAGTGTTTGTATACTACGTTGCATATTGTACCATGTAGAATTAATGTCAGCCTGGTTTACACTATTTTACACTACACAATTCCTTAATTAAGGAGGATATCCTTAAGAAAAAGCTGGTAGGTTACCTGGAGGAAAATGGACTCCAAGATGAGCAACAGCACAAGTTCATGGCTGGGAGATCCTGCTAAACAAACGGGTCGCGCCTGAAAACAGGTAAAGTTTTTGTCTAGTGCACTTACCCGGTAAATAAAAACTAAATAAATAAATAAAACAAACCTGATCAGTTTCTTTGACTCAGTCACAGAAACAGTACATAAAGGCCAAGCGGTTTGATATTCTATACCTGGACTTCAGCAAGGCCCCTCTGACTCTGTGCTCCATAGGAAACCCATCATAAAACCAGAAGATGTTGGGGGTAGGTGTGAGACTCTCTGGATGGCTTACCAACTAGCTGAAAAGACAGGACCTAGACAGTGGTAGTTTGGGGGAGGAGTTCTAAGGCTCTAGGGAAGTCACAAGCAGAGTGCCACAGGGTTCAATGCTTTGGCTGGTGCTGTTTAACGTCTTCATAAATTAAAATGGAGAAGGCATAAAGGGCATGACTTGCCTGTTTGTGGATGGTACCAATCTCTTTGGGAGGGTGGATTCAGGAGAAAGGATACAGTGTCCAAAGGAAGATCTGGGCAAGATCCAGAGGTGGTCCAGAATATGGCAACTCAGGTTCAATGCAAAGAAGTGCATGGTTATAGACACCGGAGTCAAGAACCCAAGGATGAAGCACAGCCTTGGAAGGGGCCTAGTAACCAGATTCAAGGAGAACAAAGACCTGGAGGGGTGATGATCAATAGCGACCTAAAGCACTCCTCAGACTGCAGGAAGTTGGTAGCAAAAGCCAACAGAATGCTGGACTACACTGCTTTGGGGGGGAGGGGGGTCAGCAGCAGGCATACTGCCATTATACAGATTGCTGGTGTGACCGCACCTGGAGTGTATTGTGCAGTACTGGTGTCCCTATCCAAAGAAGGGCATTAACCTGCTAGAGACGGTCCAGAGGAGAGAGAATAAGATGGTTAAAGGTCAGCATAGCAGGATATACAAGGAGAAGGGGGGGGCATGACTGAGACCTGTAAATACCTAAAAGGCATTAACAAGATGATTTGAGAAGGCCTCTTCAGTCTCAGTGGCAATAAAAATACAAGGGGACCATGCCTCAAGCTGGAGGTGGGGGAAGGGTTCAGGACAGACTGCAGGAGGTCTTTCTTCACAGAGAAAAGTGTCTGAAAGGTGGAATAAGCTCTGAGGATAAGGTCTCACTGGAGACAGTGGAGGGCTTCAAAAAGAGGTGGGACAGGGTTAAGGATAAGATCAGGGCCAAAAAGGGAGTGGTAAGAAGGTGGGGGGCAGAAGTCAGGGAGGGGGATATGGATGGAGTCCATACTTGCCACTTTGGACTCCACAGACCACTAGGCCTTCTTCTACTGACACTTTCTGTATGTTTTTAATTCCACTAAGAATACTGGGGCACAGCAACAAGCTATGATCTGCAACATGACACGTCAGAGGCGAGTGTAGAGTTTCAGGGAACACTTGGCGACAGTATCAGTACTTATGGAGCATCAAGTGATCAAACAAAGTCAAAGTCTCCCTTACCCTGATCTCAAGGGCGATGTCCAGATAAGGATCGTAGGTGTCTGAAACACTTTTACACACTGAGCACTTCACTGAAGTGGGAAGAAACAGAAAATCAGCAATGTAGTGATTATGGAATCACAAGGGACGCTGTCACACAAGCACAGATACACACACACACATACACACATATATACACGGACATACAAAAATGTGCACGTACCCATATTCTGACAGATGCATGCGCACTTGCACACACTTTCTCTATGTTAATCCATGCTGGTACCACCGAAAGAGCATCAGCTGCATAAATGTAATACCATCAAACAGCTGACGCTTAAGGCACTTATCTTCAGCGACAGTGAAGCTGTGCTAACCCATGGGCCATCAGGGGTCAGCAGTTTCACAACCTACACAAATGCTCCCATTGCAGAGGCTCTGGGCATCCCTCCAACTGGCTCTTAAAGGGAAGCCAGGATCAAGATTCGTACCTGGGTTCCCTGAGTGGTAGGGTGATACGTTAGCACTGCAGATGGGCTGGACCCTGGGTTCATCTGGTGTTTATAATAAGAAACTTTCCAAACTACCCACAAGCCCACACTATTAAAAAGAACCATTATGGGCTACCAACTATTTTCAGTTTCTAAACAGCTGGACTTTTTTTTCTAAATCTATTCTTTATTAAAGAGTTTTACATATTACATCAAAGCAAACAGAGTATCAGAAAGAAACCTCTAATGTGATACAACTACAAATACATCCATTCAAAACAAACATTTACATCCCCCATCATAGCCCCGGAGCAACACATCCAAAAATAAAGTAGACTATTATTAAGTTAAAGGAAAATATCAAGTCTCCAAGACAGGCCTTGATTAAGATGACCATATCAGTAAGGAAACAGAGAAGAGCTACCCATTTGGTAAAGTATAATGTAATAGTGGTAGTAAAACTTGGATTTTTATACAGGATAATGCATGTCGTTTGGGTTAAAAACTCAGTTTACAAGACAGTCCTGTTTATGTTTCTAAGTTTCCTAAAACATGTACATATAAATTACCAAAATTCAAAGACACACAGAAATCGCAAAATTCACGAGATATGAAAGACAATTCAAACAAGTAAGATTCATAGAAATAATGTTATGTACAGTACATCCATCACTTGTTATAAAATTCTATAGTCTAATTACATTGACATATAAATTGCCTTATACCCTTAATCTCCTGATCAAATAAGTCTAATGAAAGTGAACTGCGGGATGAGGAAGGCAAAATGTTCCAATATTTAGCTGCCTGATAACATAGTGTTCGTTCCCCATGTCTATTCTGAGCAATAGGAAGATTAATTTTTCCCATACAAACTGTTTTTAGTTTTGTCAGTGGATTTTTGTTTATTATCACAGAGTGTAGTGTTGATATAGTGATTTGGATGAAGTGTGGTATCTATATATTATTTTTTGCCATGATCTAATACAATTAATGTCTACACACTGCCATTGTAATTATAACAGTAACATACACTAGTGAGTTCTAATGTTACTTTGCAAGACATACCTAGCTAATTTATAAAGTACCCTATCTAATCTGTCCAATAATTGTCTAGATGCAGTTCAATATATAAGTTCTCCATATGTTAACACTGGCATAAATAATTGCTCTACTATTTTTTTTTAGTCATTTTTTTCCCCAAACATTTTGTGTTCAGCGTAAAGCGCCTATTCTTCTGTTTACTCTGCCTAGAAATTTGCTTTTTATGGAAAAGCTTAAACAGTATTTCGACATGCTGCAACATTAATAGCAACACCTGGTACTACGATTGAAAGCGTTAACTTTGGATAATAGGGTATCATAAAGTATCTAGTTTATCTAGTAGTCTCATCCAGCATTCTGAAAAAAAAGGTTTGTTTGTTATGAAAGAAAGAGAATACACATGAGTGTTAAGTTGTATCTTAACTGAACTATCCATTCACTAAAGGTAGGGAAAGATGGCTCTATCCAACATTTTAATAACATTTGTGAGGCTGTAGTTCCAACAATGGCCAAACAGCTTTATCAACAAGCGTCATATTTGCTGAGAATTCTCCTAAAATGTAGTTGTGAAGATTTAAATCATAAAACTGGATTATTCTATTGAGAAAGTACAGTTACTTAAGAACTTACCGTAACAGTAGATCTTTGAGAACAGCTCTTGCAGCAGGTTACACCATTAGGACTGAAGCTGGCAGGCACCAGGACCCCACAGAAAAATTCTAGCTAGCAATATCCAGTGGGGAACCGCCCCGACGTCGGCCCCTCCCCGATGTCAGGCATCACATAAAAAGGGGCGGTCCCCCAGCATCCCCAGTTCTCCCGCCAGAGACTCCCGGCCCAAGAATGACATCTGAAGGGGAGACCGAGGATCCGCTTCCAAAGGAAGGTTTGCACAAGGCGTCGAAAGACGCTGTAGCCTAGAAACTAGGTCAGAAGACTCAACCTCCAGAGGGGAAGGTGGGAGGGAAACTACCTGCTGCAAGAGCTGTTCTCGAAGATCTACTGTTACGGTAAGTTCTTACGTAACTGTACTATCTTACTTAGAGAAACAGTTCTTGCAGCAGGTTACACCATTAGGACCGATTGTCAAGCAGTAAGGGACTAAGCAGTTATCGGGAAGAGGATAGGAGGAATGCTCCAAGCTTCAGGACAAAAGTCCCTGAAGGACCGCCAAGCCGAAACCAGCTCTGCGCCTAGAGGCAATATCCAAACTGTAGTGCCTGATGAATGTGTGTACAGTGCTCCAGGTTGCTGCTGCACAGATGGCTGAAGTGAAGACATTTTTAAGCGCAGCGAAGGAGGTAGCCACCCCCCTAGTAGAATGACCCTTCACTGGTCCTGGTAAGGGTTTATTGCGCTTCAGATAACAAAACATAACGCACTTTACCAGACATCTAGAAAGCAAATGTTTAGAAACAGGAGCACCGATCATCCTCTGTGCATAGGAAACAAAGAGCTGGTCCAATGTACAATAGGCTTTGGTCCTGGTCAGATATCTGAGGCACCTATGCACATCTGAAGTGTACAACAGGGCTTCCCCAGTTACCGTGATTCAGGTAATACACCGGTAGGTCTATATCCTAGTTGAGTGTGACAGCTGAGATCACCTTGGGAAGGAACTTAGGATTTGTTCTTAAGGACACCCTGTCCTTGTGAAAAACCAAATAAAGATCCTTGCACATGGGTACATGAAGCTCAGAAACTCTTCTGGCAGAAGTAACAGCAACTAAAAGGAGCGTCTTCCAAACGAGGAGACGCAGCTCGCAATCCGCAGCTGGTTCAAAAGGAGGCAGCGTAAGCTGCTCTAGAACAAAAGGAAGATCCCAAGGTGGAACCAGGTCTTTGATGGGAGGTCTCAAGTGCAGGATGCCGCGCAAAAAGGTGCGAGAAGCCTCCAGTTGAGCTAGACACCTGTGACCTATCGGAGAATGGTACGCTGAAATAGCGCATAGATGGACCTTAATGGAGGAATAGGCAAGTCCTGCCTCGTAGAGGGATAGGAGGTAGTCTAAAACAGACCTTACTGAACACTCCAATGGGGTCAATGCTCGAGCCTGAGCCCAAACACAAAATTTACGCCACTTCATGGCGTAAGTAGCGTGAGTAGAGGGTTTTCTGGCTGCTATCAGAACATCCGCAACTTCCTGAGAGACTCTGTATCTCAGGACTGCTATGTCCTTAGGAGCCAGGCATGCAGGTGCAGAGACCAAAGATCCGGATGGACCAAGGAGCCTGTCTCATGGGATAGAAGGTGAGAGCAAAATGGCAGCGGCACCAGAGGTTCCTGGGCCAGCTGATTTAAGAGAGGGAACCAAATCTGCCTGGGCCAAAAGGGTGCTACTAGAATAAGGCATGCTTGCTCTTGACGGAGCTTCAATAGAACCCTCTGGATCAAAGGAAAGGGCGGGAAAGCAGAGAGGGACCTGCCCATCCAAGAGAGGGACAACATGTCTCGCCAGAAAACACCAGGCCCTGGATCTAGCGAGCAGAAATTGGGCAGTTTTGCGTTGAATGGGGACGCAAAGAGGTTTAATTCTGGTGTCCCCCATCTGTGGAACAGGTCCTCTGCGACTTCCTGAAGCAGTTCCCATTCGTGGACCCTGGCCGTGTTGCAATACTCAATTCCAAACCCTCTGAGCCTCCCTGCAAAGGGGGTAGGAATGAGTGCCTCCTTGTTTGTTGAGATAGTACATCACCGCGGTATTGTCTGTTTGAACCAGAAGAGTACCCGGCGGAATCTCCGTCTGGAACGCCCGTAGGGCATATAGGATGGCTCTCATCTTCAGAATATTTATGTGAAGATGGGACTCCAGAGACGTCCAGGAGCCTTGAGTCCTGACCCCGTTGAGGTGAGCTCCCCATCCGGATCCTGAGGCGTCCGTGGACAGAGTCGCTGAAGGAGGTGGCGCAGTGAAGGGGACTCCCGTCGAGAGGTGGTCTGGGATGAGCCACCAATGCCAGTCTCGGATGACTGCGTTCGTGATCTGGATTGGATGCTACAGATGATCCTGCTTTTGGTCCAACTGTGCTCTCAGCATCCACTGGGTAACCCGTATAGGGAGTCGAGCTAGGGGAACCGTCGCAATGGCAGCCGCCATGTGTCCGAACAGGCAAAGGATGGTGCGGGCTGGTACCGTCTTCTTTTCCCTTATGAGGGATCCGATGCGCTCCGCTCTGTCCTGGGGAAGGAATGTCCTTCCCTGAATTGTGTCCAGAACTGCTCCTATAAAGTGCAAGTTCTGAGACGGAACAAGGCACGACTTCTCCTGACTGATGGTGATGCCCAGCGACAGGAAGAGAGAACAGGTATCCTGTATTGAGGACATCAGGGCCTCTCGTGACAGTGCCATGAGAAGCCAGTCATCTAGGTACGGAAACACGTAGTGGTCCCCTCTCCTGAGAGCTGCTGCCACGACTGCCATACACTTCGTGAACACCCGAGGTGCCGAAGACAGTCCGAAGGGGAGGGCTCGGAACTGGTAGTGGCGTCCCAGAAATTCTAAGCGCAGAAATCAGCGGTGCGCTCGAGCGATCAGGAGATATAGGTAAGCATCCTGCATATCCAGTGACGCCAGCCATGCGCCCTCTTTGAGCATGGGAATGAGATCCGGCAGGGTCACCATGTGGAAATTCTTGTACAGCACAAAGTTGTTGAGATCCCTGAGATCCAAAAATCGGGCACAAATCCCCTGATTTCTTTGGAACCAAGAAGAAGTGGGAATAGTAACCATTTCCTCTCTGGTTCAGTGGAACATGTTCTATGGCCTCCTTGTGTAGGAGGGCCAAGATCTCTTGCTGAATAAGCAGAGCATGCTGATCCGAGTAACGGGAGAGCAGGGGAGGTCTGGATGGTGGGTGATCGAGAAACTCTATAGAGTGACCTCGTTCAACCAACTGTAACACCCACCGGTCGGAGGTGATCTTCTGCCATCCTGAAAGGTGATGAGTGATGTGACCCCCGACCTTCTCGACCCTTTGATCCAGAGGAGGGGCCGGGGCCAGAAAGGAGTCATGCTGTGGTGGTGTTGGCCCCCGTGGGCTGGGCTGCTTTTGAATGCTTCGGGCCCTGGCCCGAGGGAAACCTGGCTTGATTCTCTACGGCCAAAGTTGCCCCTGGGTTGCTGGCCGGAACGTGGCTGTTGCCTTTGTTGGCAAGTCACCAACGATTCTGGTTCCTATGAAAGGAACCAGATTTTGTCTGTACATGGCTTGTACAGTCCTGACTGCCTTCCCAGCGTCCTGCAATTTGGTGATGATCTTCTCGGACTCTTCATCAAAGAGGACCGCTCCATTATAAGGGACGTCCAGGAGATTCTTCTGGACGTCCAGGGTAAATCCCGAGACCCTCAGCCACGAGTGTCTCCGGAGACAAACGCCTGTAGCTGCTCCCCTGGCTGCTGAGTCCGCTGAGTCGTAAGAGGCTCGGAAAACCTGGGTCCCCATGTCAGACCCAGTTTGGAGGAGGTTTAGCAGCTCCTCCTTCTTTTCGCCATCCGGTAGATCTTTAAGAAGGTCTTAGCCATGATCCCAGAGGGCATTCAGAAATTGCACCATGTATGTCAGATAGTTCAAAGTCCTAACAGAGCATGTAGCAGCCACATACACGCATCTTCCCATGGAATCTAACTGTTTTGATTCCTGGTCCAGAGGCTGGGTGCTCCAATGTTGAGGAAGCTGGGACCTGTCATGAGATGCAGTAATGACCAGGGAGTCGGCCAGGGGTTGTTGCGGCAAATACTGGTCCTCCATAGGAGCCCTGTAAAGAGGGTCAGTCTTCTTTGGAACAGCTGGTGTGGAATGCGGACACTTCCAAGCTGCCTTGGTGACATCCGTAAAGGTGTCCACCAAATGTGGGACCACCAAAGGCTTTGGGTCTTTCTGCCTGAGGTAATGGGCAAGGCGTTGTCTCTCGGGGTCTAGCTCTTCAGTCTCCCATCCCATATTGTCCTGTATGTGCCTCATGACTTCCGAAAAGGAGGGATCATCCGGAGGTGACCTTGGAAAGTCCCGTGGGTCTGGTGATGGGGGACTGAAAGGAGATGGAGACCTGGAGATGTCTGACGTATCTGGTATGGAGTCACCTCCCGATGATCGACATCAGCCCCTGGGTCGCTTCGCGCTCGGGGACCCTGAGGGAGAGCGTGATGGGCATTTCCTGTCTCTCAAATCGGCCCCTGAGGAGGCGGAGTTGGCTCCTTGGGGGTTGGGGGTCTGTCACCTTCGGCACCCCTAGGAGGAGGTAGAGGTGGACGAGGAGGCTGAGGCTTAGGAGGAACCACCTCTTTCTTGATGGTTTCCCACCAGAAGGTGAACAAATCCTTCACCTCCTGGATGTTCATACCTGACGACGGACCCGGCATCGGTGTGGGCCTGACGTCTGGTTTGGGCGTTGGGTCCCAGGGAAGCACTGGATCTGGTTCCCTGGGCAGGCCGGCATCCTCTGTGTCGCCCATCTGGTCATCTGGCGGCGTGGTAGCCTCTTCGCCCGAGGACCCCTGATGTCGGTGTCCACGGCATCGGTGTAGTAGTCAGTCGTTTTTTTTGGATGCTGGTGGACGCCTTCTTAGACTCTGTCGTCTGCTTAAGGGACGTCAGCTCAGAAGTCTTCCTTTCAGGAACTTTAGGAGGTTGGGAGACGGACCTGAAGTCGGTGTCCCGGCGTCGGTCAGATGCACCTCGTGATTTGGAGGAAGACTTTTTGTGGCTGTCCGAAGGAGCAGGCTTAGAGGCATTCGAAGCCCGAGAGATCTTGAGCGCGTGCAGGGAGGCGGAGGAGTCCCCTGAAGATCTTACCTTTACCGGGGAGGCTGGGCGCGAGCCCGGGAAGGAGATCTATCAGACCGGGCAGAGCTGGAGCTGGTCCTGGACTCTGAGGCCCTGCCTGGGGATTTTGCCCTATCCGAGTCCCGATGCTCGCCTCGGTGCTTCTCAGATTTATGAGAAGATTCCCTTTTGGAGGAAGGTCTTTTCTCCATCATTTTTAGTTTCTCCTCGAGGAGGAATCCCTGAAGGGCCTTTTGGCGGCGGATCCAGGTCCTGCTATTAAACTGTTGGCAAACTGAGCAGGTCTGGGTGTCATGCTCTGGGCACAGACACCTGGCACAGGCAGAATGATGGTCTGCAAAGGGGATCTGCTTGCCGGAGGCGCACTTAGAGGGACGTCTGTTGGGAGAAGGAGTAGAAGAAGCAGACATGGAGTAAAGTTTTACTTAAATTGAAGATTTCACACGTCGTAAGAGTAGAGCAGGCTTCCGTGAGGCCGATGCTGGAGAGTCGCAAGAACTGGGATGCTGGGGAACTGCCCCCTTTATGTGATGCCCGACGTCGCGGAGGGGCCAACGCCGGGGGCGGTCCCCCGCTGGATACTGCTATCTACAATATTTCTGTGGGGTTCTGGCGCCTACCGGCTTCAGTCCTAATGGTGTAACCTGCTGCAAGAGCTGTTTCTTGAAGTAAGATCTTCAGATTTTATCTCTTGCCAAAGCATTTGAATAGTCTGACATGACCATAACATGTGGTCCAAGGAACCCATTTCCTTCCCACATTTGTGGCATAAATTTGATTTCTTCAGACCCATTTTGAAAAACCTCTGGGGAGCCAAGTATGCATTATGGAAAATTTTGTACCTAATGAGTCTCAGGTTGTACAAAGGAATTAGCTTGTAGATATTATTCCAAAGATTTGCCCAATCTAGTGGATGGGTCAAGGAGTAGTTATCTCAAATATGACATTTAAAGGGATTATCCTCCGATTTTAGACTCATAAGGTATTTATATAAGCCTGATATTTAGTGAGGTTTTTCAACTATCCCCTTTCAATCCGAAATCAAGTTGAGCATGTAAATAAGGGACACAGAGCTCCCATAATGAAATTTTAAAATCAGTTTTAACAACTAAAATTTAAAATGTATTTCCTGGACCATAGAAATGTCGGCAAAAGATCTCCATATCTCTCTCTGCCAAATAAAGTTTTAACGTAAAGTGTAGGATAGCCAGGTAGAAACTTGGAAGAAAGAATTTTGCCATGAAAATGGAAATTTGGATTTTGTAAAAATCGGCTGAAATATATCACTGGCAATATTAAAAAAAATGGCATATCTGATTATGGATTTTTAAAGATTTGCCCACTACTGTATCTTTAACAGATTTTGGTATTTTTTTAACTGTACTATATAAAATAGCCTCTGGGGTGATGTGTTTCTTGATTAATTCTATTTCTACTGGGACCCAGCTAGGTATATATATAGAGAGGATTGTTCCTCCATAGATAACCATTTTGTGTACTTTTTATGTGTGAGACCATATAATAAAGTAAAATATTATGAACATTTTGACCAAAATTTTTAGGAAGCATTAGTTTTTGTAAAGCAATTTTGCATGCACTATTTAACCACAGAACATTAGAAATTACTTGAGGGCAGTTTTGAAAACCATTTAAAGGGAAGGGATATATTAAGCACATCAATAGGAAAGAATAACCTGGGGAAGACATTAGACTTTATAATACTAATCCTACCTTGAAGAGAGATAGGTAGGTTCATCCATCTTTCCAAATCTTGTGAAATATTTTGAATAGGCAATTCTAAATTTTATTAATTGGGATTCATCCTTTGATAAATGCCCAACTGATTCTATGATAAACCTAAACTGATGATCTCCTCTTTACAAAAGCAGTTTGACAGTGGCATAACCTCAGTTTTCTCCTTGTTTAATTTATAATTAGAAAACCGACTATATTCCTCTATAATTTTTTAGAGCTGCTTTGATCAAATCCAAAGGATTTTCTACATGCAGTAAAATATCATCTAGAAAAGCTGACAGTTTGAAATGAAATTTTTCTATGTTAATACCCTTAATATCTACAAAGGAATTCAGATAGTAAATGAGTGGTTCCAAATATAAATTAAATAAAGTGGGAGATAAAGGGCATTTCTGTCTAGTACCTTGATAAAATTTAAATGGGGGGGATAACAGATTATTACAATTAATTCTGGATGTCGGATTAGAATATAGGATATTTTTAACCAGCTAATAAACTTCTGGGGAAAACCAAATTTTGTTAAGAGTGGCAAATACAAAGTTATGGTGAACTCTATCAAAGGCTTTTTCTGCATCCACAGTCACCAAAGCTAGTGAGAGTTCGGTGTCCCTGGATGTGAACAGAACGTGAGAGATTTTCCTAAAATAATCAAAGGCTTGTCTAGATTACATAAAACCTGTCTGATCTGGGCCAATCAATTTTTGCCAGATCTTTTTAATTGTTTGGGCTAGAATATACGTTGAAGTTTTTATATCACAGTTAATTAAAGAAATTGGGCGATAGCTGGTAACTTTTTGCTTTGATTTATTTGGTTTTGGAAGAAGAATCATATGAGCTTCCAGAAGAGAATTATCTGAAATACCTTCTGTTAAGATCTAGTCAAATACTTGTTTTAAAATAGGAATTAAAGGAGTTTTAAATGTTTTGTAGAAGTTGGATGTAAGGTCATCTGGGCTCGGAGCCTTATTTATACAGAAATTAAAATCACTGTCACTTAAGGAGGTGGTCTAACTGTTGGACTTCTTAAGCCATCAGGACTGGCTGATGCAGAGTACAGCATTCGCTTTGGGGTTCTCTGCCAGAGGTCTGTGTAACCCAAAACCACACACGCACATGTATACACACACACAAACACACACACACACCTTGAGATGTGTGCCACCCCACACTGCAGACATACCGTACTTTACTTTTCAGCTTACTTTACTTTTATGTGCCCTGTCATAACTAATTCTACCTCACATTTAACTAGGTCCTCTCAGGGCAAACTGGCTTTATGCAAAACATCTCTTGGTCAAAAATCTTTTATGTTCTGTGCTATAAAAAAAAGGTTGGAATTCCCTAACCAGTTACCATGCAAAATAATTCATTCAGACCATGTGTTTAAATCATTACTGCAGAACTACTGTTTAATTCCATTTGCAAATGTTCTGTATGAAAGACTTAATTTTGATACTCTGTATATGTTCGTATGTTTTTGTACGTCCCCGGGCCACCCTTGAAAATGGTAATTTATGCTCTTAAGTTCTTACCCTGTAAACGGATTTTAAATAAATAAAAAAAGAATGAAAAATGATACAAACACCTAAGCCTTGGGGCTCCCAAAGCTTCATACAGGGAAGGAGGCAGTAAAGCAGAGAGGGAAACAGGAAAGGAGGGTGAGAGGGTGGGAAGAAAGGAGGGTGAGAGGGAAGGAGGCAGGAATGGAGGGTGGGTAACAGAGAGGGAGGCAAGAAAGTAGAGTGAAATGGAAGGAGGCAGGAAAGGAGGGTGGGAAGCAGGAAGGCATAGAAGCAGAAAAGGAGGATGAAAGGAAGGGTGGGAGGCAGGGAGAGAGGAAAGAAAGGAGAAGACGGGGGGAAGCAAGAGGGAAGAGGAGCAGGAAAGGAGGTTGGGAGGGAGAGGCAGAAAAGAGGGAGACCGTGAGAGTGGAAAGAACGGAGAGGGAGGCAGGAAGGGAAGCAGGGAAAGTAGAAAGAGAGGAGAGAGGGATGAAGAAAGGTAAAACCTGGAAGGTTCTCATTTCCTCCGCAGTGAACTGGCAAAGTTTCACTCTGCTTCATCCCAACACAGAACTGAGGAACAGGATAAGACCACTGCCTCCCCATTTACTTATACAGGACTGATCAACACTTACCCCTTGACCTGAGATAACCCCCAAAGATCTGATGAACCAACGTTGTAGCTTGGCTCTGACGGTCCAACCTGTAGGGGGGAAAAACGTAATTAAACAGCAAATGGATGCGGTTGCCTGAAATGTCACTTTCACAAAAACGATTGGGGGGGGGGTGCAACAGACAGGGTTCACTTGTCAATAGGATTCTGTGCTGGTTCATCACATATCAGTATGAAGATGCCTAGCATAAGACCCTCTATCAGACAATCTAAGGCTGGTGAATGTTATTTTACACATTTTATATGAACACAAAAGAGAAGGGTAGTACATCTGCTTGTGTTTTTTTGCACATTTCCATACTTGGACACCTCACTCCCTAAGAACTGCTAGCACCCTGTCGACCACTGGACTTAACACTAACGTCTGATGGTCTTGCACCTTCAGGTGACCATAGAAGACTTCCAAGGTATCTCACACCTGAGGGACCCATACTCGTTCCCATCTGGAGGGGGGACAGCGCCTTTGTCTGTGGCAGTGGCTGAAGTTACATGGAGCACAGCATTATGGGTAGGGGATGGATGCCAATGCCATCACCCAATATGTCAGGCCAGGCGGCGCTTCCCCTCCTTCCTCCCACAGTAGTGTGCCTACGTCAGCCTCTTGGGGGAGGGCCCACATTTAGCCCTGTGCTACCACCAGGAGCCACACTCGAAGCAGTGCACATCTCCACACTGCTTCTAGAGGACGGACATTCCTTCACCCTCTCAGTCGGGTTCCCACCCCTGCTGTCTGGGGCCCATGATCTGAACTCAAGTCACCAGTGTGCCCCACTGTCTGGCCCCTAAGAGCCAACCAAATATAGTTTTTCTGACAATTAATTCAAAAGAAAGGATGAGATGCTATACATGTTTATATTGTACCATTGAGTTACAGCGATACAGCTGCCTGGCTATTATTCAGATGACATCATGGCCATTTTAGGACACAATATCTGAATTAACTTGCCAGTTTATTTACATTTGGTTTTCCTGATGAAAAAATAGTTAAACGGTGTGCAAAGCTAAACTAAAACCAGCACTGGTTAGGCAAGGCTTCCTTATAACGGCCTATGAATTTTAATTATTTTCTTTTTAGATGTGCTTGTTTAGGTGTCCTTTAAAGAGCAGCAACTATGTTCATTGTCAAAATGTCCAGCAAAAACCACAATTGCCTTACCTCCTGGTGAGGCATCTGCTAGAAGAAAAAACAAAAAAACAACTTTCTCCTGGGTTTTTGGGAGGGAAGGGGTCCTATTTAAGCTCCATGGAACAGGGTGCCCGATCCCTTTTATCAAGAAAAGCCCTCATTAGTTCAGCAGTGGCTTCCATTTATTCTAATCAGCCCACTAAAATGCAAAAACGGTAAATGAAAAAACATCCCCAATTAAAGCCTACAGAGTACGCTCCTGCATTCTCCAATCTATTACATGAAGAAACATCTGAGCAAGGGGCAGGGCTCACAATCAGGAAGTGGAAGTGATCGGGCTCATGCACAGAGTCAAAATTTTATCCCTTCTCACAAAAACCCAGGAGAAAAATGTTTCTGTACTAGATGACTCACCAGGAGGTAAGGCTACTTTGTGGATTTATTTTAACTGGAAAGGTTCACTTTAAGCAGCAGTAATGTGAATTTAGATCCCATACATGACAGTTAGTACAAATGCATTAACACGCCTTCCATTTTATACCGTTCCTGAAGGTTGCCTGTGGTTGTTAAGTGTTTTAAAGCTTCCGTCCCCTTGCCAGGTCCCCCATGATAAAACAAAATAGTTTGGTGTGCTGCTTACCATCAGAAATGTGTGCTGGCACCATCCGACCCAGTCGCAGCACGAACCCAGTGTGCACAGCAAACAGTAACATCAGGGGAGATTTTTTTAAAATGACTGGTGGCAGTCATATTTAATGATTTGTGTCATTAATTATTAAACTTAATAAAAACCTTTAAAGAGCCTGAAATCTACTGAAGATGATTCCAAGGATATTAAAAATACATGCTGCTATGACACTGGATCGTGATATTTTTGCTGCTTTAATTTTCCAAGTATGGGGAATGCAGCTGTGCACAGCTGTAGTGTACACACAGATCTGTGCGGGAAACTGAAGCAATGGATTACATATACTCGTGTTACTGGCAGCAATGGGAAGACCACACCTGCAAGGTTTGAGGGCACATGCTGCCTAATCCAAAATCCAGGTTTGTTTGAAATAGTCTGGGCATACAACCATCATAAACAATAAAAGTGAAATGTTTTGAACTGCAGGCCTCCTTCAGTAACTTCATCAGTGAAATGTTATTAACAGTGTGAGCCCCACCCCCTATCCCAGTGGGTGAGAGAGAACATCCAGCAACAGACAGTGTCCCCCAAAACACAACCAAGAATTCTCACGTACTTTGCATGCCCGTTCAGACTCGCCTTCTGCATGGCATCTATGGTGTAGCGTAGGAACTCGTGGGCATCCTCCTGGCTCCCAAAGCGGAAATGGCGTGCAATTTCTGTAAGGAAAACAGCATCCCCTTTATCTCCCGATGGCTGATCCTTAGGGTAATTTAGAAGGCAAGACCATGGATTATGGACCAATTTAAGTAAATGCCTTCGCCTTATTATACCAAGCTGGTCTACAATCTATGATAATGACTGTTGTGAAGGGTCTTGTTATGACTGTAAAGCAATAAATACCCCCCCCCCGACATGTTCTCTCAGACCCCCTCATCACTGACAATCAGGACCCCCAACAGCTGCACCCTCCATCCAGCTAGGAAAAGCAATAATCTGCAGCCAGAAACCAAGAACCCAAATCAGTCAGGGCATGTTATAATCTCCAAAGCATTTTATTTCAACACTGTCTGGAGGACCATACACCCTGGCGCTTCGACTTGCTACAGATCCTTAGTCAGGGAGCTGTCCCTCCCTCCAGCTAGAAGGATGAGCAGCTGCCTTCACCATCAGCAATCTTTGGTCAGCTCGCAGGGAGTGCCAGAATGCTGCTTACCCCACTCCCCCCCCGCTGCCCTCCCTGGGGGACGTATGCCTCACCAGTGTGGTACTCTGGAGCTTGCATACAAACCCAAGCCTCAGCTTTCTGGCCAACCAGACGGATCAAAACAAACACTGCCCCAGTGGCAAATAATCACTGGCCAGCATCTCTGTGTCGCCCAAGTCAGTGGCTGCCGGATGCACTATCACACAGGAGACTAGATCTTGACTTCTATACCAGGACAGAGGGGTCCAGCACCCAATGCGAAGAAACTGTGCACCAACCTCAGAGAGCTCTGAAGTAGGAGATGAGATCAAAATATTTGAAGGGGGTGGCCAACAGCCCACTACAATGCCTCCTGTGGCAGAACTGGTGGCTGCACTGACATTCTGGGTGACCAGGCAACGCCCATCTACAGAATAACACTGTAGGTCAGCCTTCTGTCAGAATCGGGTAATGAAAGGGTCAAACAAGATGGAGAAAACTTCCTGCCCACTGTGCAAGATGTCATGCACCACCCACCAGCCACAGGACAGCTACAGCCACGAATCCCCTCAGGGCAGAGGGAAAAGCATGCACCTGTTCAGGCTGTTGCCCAACAGCTGGGACAAGTCATGAAGTCACATGCCTTTATGTTAACGTGAGTGGTATGTCAGTGGCAGGGAATGCAACAGATCATAGATTCCAGCCCACCAGTAACAGCCGCATGGATCACTGGAAGGCAAAGATGCACTGGTAGAAGCCATCCATCTCTCAGAGGCAGGAAGCATCAAAGATAGACGACTTCCATGTCTCTGCTGCCTGATGAGCGTCTCCCCCATTACAAGTTTGTAGTAATAAACCCACAGTACCCTCATTCTGCATCTCGCTCTGCCTTTGTGCAAATCTCGTGTAAGCAAGCACCCGCTCTAATCTAAAGTCCACTCTTGCACTGCAGGATATTGAGAAATCCCCAGCTACCAGTCCCAGTGTACCCCAAACAAATGACAGGGGTCCCCACAGTTTCACTCTTACACCATCTGGGATGGTGGGCAAGCTACTACTGTCAGAGCCAATGTCACTCAATAGCTGGCCGGGGGGAGGGCCACAACACATCCTCCTCTGCCTGCCTTGGGAGTGGAGTTTCTTACCTCCACATCCCTATCTATTCTGTGCCTCATAAATGGCTCTTAGTGCTGGTGGTAACCAAGGAGTGGATAGCCGCGACATCTAAACCCCACAGGTCAGAAACAGTGCAGGTGTCCTCATGCTGCTCTTCTGGACTGGAGGGATCAGCTCTCCTGGGTGACAGCATCCTTCAGTCTCCATGCTCATTCAGTCCATGGGCTGCTGAACTGAGAATAATCATCCCACTACACTTGTAGTCTGAGATTTGAACCTGGAGCCTCCCACAAAGAAATGTCTGGATTCTACCTGTACAGTCGGACAGCATGCATTAATGAATCAAGCTGCCCAAGCTAATCGTGCGCATAGAGCCAGAGAGGATCTCCTTACTCTTTAGGTCTCTGATGAATGAAATGGGCTTGATGGCGTTCCCGCTGTTGGCAAAGGCCTGGATTAAATGGTTCTGCATGATGCAGATCATACAGAAACCCGACTGGGGACCTGCAGAAACAGGAAAAAGGAAATCAGTATTTGAACCAGTTTCCCCACCCACCAAATAAATACCCCGAATGACGACCCTATCCAACATCTAGTGTTCCTAAATTTGGAGCCCAAACACACCCCTACACCAGCTAAAAAGGGATACAGTTGTAAGCAACTCCATAGTAGTATCCCGTCTAGAACTCTCCCTGTGTGCAATTATAAAAAAAAAAAGTATAATGTTCCAGAAACACACACATGCAAGCACACGCACAAACACATGTCCACACCCGTTCAGATCCATTATGCATATCCCCAACACACACCCACAAAACAAAATTCCTCACATATACCTACACTCCCGCCCACACCGACACCCCCACAGACACATTCCCCACAAATAAACACACACACATGCATGCACACAAAAGAAATCAACTTCATACTTACCGTAATTTACTTTTCTGTTAGCGCCAACACTGTCAATGGGTATTCACAATAACAGGGTATAGTGCACCCCTACCAGGGGAATGGCGCAGCCTAAGCTTTAGAATGTTGGGCATATGAGGATTCCATGCTGCAGCAATTCCCCAGTTACTACTCACCTCGCAGTGCCATAATAGCTACACATTTTCATACATTATAATCTATTCTTGAACGTATTCCCACATGTAAATGAAAAACTGTCTTACCTTCCAGGCAGACGTCCGAGGAGGAGCAGACTCACCATTGGACTCAAGGTTTGGACAATTCGATCCTCTTTGCCTGAAGAACCACCCTGTACAAAAGGCAGGGCCACATCTTTTGCACATCTGGAAACTGAGGCCATAATGTCATATATACAATAGTTTTGGCTATACCTATATGAGTATTAAAGTTAGCGGCTTAATGACGCAGTTGGAATTTTAACATATTTTGCAATATGTCCAGTTCTACAAGGAACTATGTTAAACACTGTTTACTAGTTTTACGGTAGCCTCTTAGTTAATGAGTAGACTACAGTTAACAGGGGCAGCTTTGGTTACTTAGCATTATTAAAATGAATGTTATAATTATCTCAATGTATGTGCCTGGCCTATTTAGGCCATGGATAGGGAAGGGAATGGTGTGGAGTGGAGTGAAGAGAGGGTTCTATATGTTCAGCTTTCACGACCTAGGAGATTGGAAAGTTTTCTCCTATTAAAGGTGACCTGTAAAGAAAGACTGCAGCCTGCTCCCATTCCCACATACCTTAAAATGCTGCTGCGGGAGTCTGGGGCTGCCTGGATGCTTCCCTGGTGATCCCAGTCCTTGAGTTCAGCCGAAAGTTTTGGCATTTTATTACAAAAAACACGCTGGATTAAAAATGAAACTTCATTTTAATCCAGCGTGTTTAATAATCTCGGTCTTCAGCTAAACATGAGTCTGGGTTCCTCATACGAGCAGGTGCAGAGATTGCAGAGTTACAATCTCATTTAGTGAACAGCTACCACCACTGCTCTTGTTATATAGCAGTGGCAGTACTATTATGTTTAATATGTGGATTATATGGGGGTCTTATATGCATGTAATGTTACTTACAGCAACAACAATGTTCAGGTGTTGCTGTAAGTAACATTACATGGCGAAGACACCCATATAAGCCATATATTAAACATAATAAAGTACCGCCACTGCTACTATAACAAGAGCAGTGGTGGTAGCGAGTCACTAAATGGGTGTAATACCCATGACTCTTTGTGCCCGCTCATATGAGAACCCGCGGCACTTCCGTGTTCAGCCGAAAGTTTCAGCATTTTATTACAAAACACACTGGATTAAAAATGAAGCTCACTGCAGCCCCAGACTCCCACAGCAGCATTTTAAGGTATGTGGGAATGGGAGTGGGCTGCAGTCTTTCTTTACCAGTCACCTTTAAAGGGGTGGTTTATTCTAAGAGAAAATGGAGTATGCTTTATATTGTATTTCCCCACTCATGGCAGCAATGGCCTTAGTCATTTTTGTTATTATTTTGGGAATGTAACTTGTAGGTAACTTCTCGATGCATCAAGTCAGAAGTGGCAATGATACCAAATGTTTTACTATGATCTGTACGTATTTTAATTGTGCACTGTCCTACGGGCTCTGTTTGTGTCTCTTGCATTTCAAAATCAATAAATATAAGTTTAAAAAAAAAAAATAAAGCAGTACTCAGAAAAAACAGGAGGCGGGGAGAAGATTATTCCATATGCTAAAGGCAAGCACTGAGAATTACTTGCACACTGCTGTCTGTAGCACTCTGAGACCAAACTGTCAGCCAAACTCTAAATATCAAGATGAACGTTTTGTGCAAGTGTGGACGTGAGACGTAACTGCCTTGCATAACCTTAAAACTAATGCTTCACCTGCCTGTCTAGGGCACCGCCTATGCCCTGGAGAGGTGAGCCTTAAGGAGAGCAGAGATCTCCTTTTACTACAACGCTGGTCTGAACAACACAGGCCTGCACCCTTTTAGCGAGTGTGGCCTAAAAAAAGGAAGGCCTCTTGCCCCTGCTTGTCTGTTCCACGAGAAATGAAAATTACGTACCTACCGTAATTCCTCATCACGTTTGGGTAATGTGGGCAGAGGTCATGACCCCGCGGGAGTTTTTTTTTTTGGGATGCGCGGAGTCACACTGTCAGCACCGCCCTCGAGGCCGACACACTGCGTGGCGCTCGCGGGTTGGCTGTTGGGTGTCATCAACCCTGCCCTTCCGCCAGTTCTGAGTCGCCATCAAGTAAGAAAGGGTTGAGAGGGAGGGACCAGGAAGTCCAAGGGACAAACAGAGGAAAAGATAGACAAACTAAAAGGAGAAATAAACGACAGAAAGGACAGAAGGAGAGCTAGAAATCTAAGGAGATTGGGAAGGGGCCCCAATCTCTGGAAGCAGAAGAGGGAGGAAGGGAAAAATTAGAAATAGGGAGGGAAGGACATACCCTGAACCTTTGACCTGCCTCTAAATTGTATAGGAACTGCGATGGAGTAGCCAAAAGGCTGCACTGCCAGAATTCAAGGCACAGAATCACTGGCAATAAACTCCGACATAAGCAGAAGCGGCTATTGTGGAAGAAAAGACAGGATATAGGGCTGTACTCCCTCTGAAACCAAATATGGAGGTAAGAAACAAAGTTTCTTAAATTAATTTGAGGGATGAGTCCCTAAGGACAAGAACAGAGTAGGACAGAGTAGGAGGGAGAGAGAGAGAAAAGAAGAGAGGGCAACCACCAACTCCCACCCCAAAGGGGTGGAGCCGAAGCATTGAGAAAAGAAGTGCCCCCTTCCCCGATCCCTCTCCCCTCTTGTCAGGAGTAAAAATCCTTAGAGTTAAGGTCACCCCACTCCTGACCATCGGAAAGGAGGTGGGGGGAAGAGGGACACACAGAGGGAAGGGGACCCAGAGACTGAGGCCCCAGGGGGATGGAGGGTGGGATTGTGATGAATAGTGAAGATACACAGAAAGATCAGGAATTACGGTAGGTACGTAATTTTCACATCTTATCTGTGTCACTCTTCACCATTCATCACCTTTGGGTGAGTCCCAAGCCCCCCCGAAGGGGACCCTAGACCCTAAAGGACTGAGTCCCCTAACTCTCTGTGGGTGACACATTGGGAGGGAGAACCTTCATGGATCTGGAGAGGCCAGAGACTGGGGAGAGTGAGACGGGGAACCCCGGAGGGGGCAGGAGGTTTCCCTGACAGACGCAGTCTCATCCTACAGGACAAAAGATGGGTTCTCCGGTACACGGAGGAAATCACCTTATGCCGGGCCAAGGGTGACAACTGGGAAAGACGCAGCCATGCCGTCTGCCTAGTGCAGATCGCTGTCCCTATGACCCTGGAAGCTACCTCGTTGGCGTCGTAAGATGCCCTCGCTTGGTGCCTTGCTAGTTCCATGCCATGTGCAGAGTGCGCAATGGCTTGTCTGGTTACCTCCGAATCAGGCATAGAGGCTAGGAGTTGACCTAGCCTGGACCACAGAAACCTATCATAGGTAGCATAGTGGGCCTGATGTGCAGAAATTAAAAGAAGCAACCATGCCGAGTAGAAAGTCCTCCTCTCCCAGAAGTCAAAATCCATGGAATCTGCATCTGGGGGGCTGGTCATGGTGGAGGGCACGAAGCTCATAGACAGTATCCAGTTGCATCAATCCTGACTGAGGATGAGGTAAACTACCTGGAGACTCGGGGGGGGGGGCGCACAATACCTCTGGCGCAGATCCCTAGGGGCTGGGACTCCAGAAAAGTGCCTTTGCCAGAAACGCAACAATGCCTCCTGGAAGGGAGCAGGCCGGGGGGCACCACAAGGGTGTCCACACTGAAAACGCCTAGGAAGGCGCATGTCGAATGCTCCGGATTGTGCTGAGTGGGTGGGGTGACATGGTCCTCCATCATCCTCGCGAAGAAACGCTGATACTCCGCGAGATCAGCGGCAGGGGAGATGTGGACAGAGGGCTCCTCCCCTCCCAAAGAGGATGAGGAGGAAGCGGGGACCTTGGAGATTCAGTGGCTGACTGCTCAGGGGGAGGTTGTAAACCCTGCTTGTCCATGGCCCTGACATATGAAGGGACATGAGCAGCCACAGCCCTGAACTGCTCCCAGAGCAGAGGTCTGCTAGGACCAAGAATGCCTGGGAGAGCAGGAGAAGATGACAGAGGAGTGGGGGCAAAGCTGACAGCAGGAATAGACTGTCCTCTGTCCGGGCGAGAGAGCGCACCAGGAGCCCCAAGGGAAGCGGGAGCTCCAGAAAACTCAACAACCAACAGCCAAGCAACCATGCTGGAACTGCCTAGGCTGCACCCTAAAGATTCCCCCCTGTGAGGTGACCGGGACTGTGGAATTCCAAAAGGATGGTTCCCTCCCTCCAAAGAACAGGGCCCTCTCGAGGAGACTGAGAAGGAAGGGTACGGGTCCGCGCTATGACTCCTTCCCGAACCTGGGTGAGTCCCAGAAAAGGGCCGCCGCATGGCACCCTGACACCTCGGAGTCCAAAAGAGCCCTCCTCTTCACAAATACCAGCCTAGGCAGCTGACAACTCTGGTCAGTTCCCAAGGGGACTATCCAGGGAGTAGGACCCTCGCCTCCCATGGGTGCTCCGATCGGCACCAAAGTTGGGCGACCCAGGCACACCACCTGAGGGGTACTGCAACTGAGGGGGCAGAAAACCCTCCGAGCCCAGGCTGCAGAGCAATAGTGGCCTGCCCCACTGCTTGCTGGTCAGCACCACTGACCCTAGACTCGGTGGCAACTGCCCGCTCCTCAGTGGGGGTCTAGCTTCGGTCAGCCGAGGAAGCCACCAGGGTGTCCACATGGGCCACCAGCTCCAAAGAGTCGGACAGCCGGTCGGAACCAGAGTTGGAGTCCACCTCTGAGGAGGTAGAGACCGAAGTCCAGTGCCAGACGGTACATGGATGCCTGCTGCCATACCGACCAGTGAAGGTACCAGTCCAGGTATCTGCACCAGAGCTGGCGCTGAACTCTCCAACGGCACTGCGAATGGTGCCTGAAGACACAGCACCGAGAGTAGTAGCAGAAACTGAGTCAATGCCTGCCACGGTGCCATCCCAACCCCACGGCACTGCGAGTGGCACCGAAGTCAGGGACTGTGCAGACGACGGCACCGACAGCTCCCTGTGCGCCACGAGTGGTGTCGAGGCTGATACCTCCCACGGCACCATATCCCGCTGGCACCGCAAGCGCACCAGAGCTAGACATGGCGCGCCCCCAGTCTCGCACTGTAATGGTGCTGAGGTGGAAACGGGTCAAGATGGCACCGAGAACCTCCCACGGCGCCATCAACACCATCGGTGCCATGAACGGCGTCAACAGCGCCGAACCGGCACTGACCACGGTGCCATCAGGGCCCACGGCGCAGCAGCCGAAGACAACACCGGAAGGCATAGAGGACGGTGCCGACCCAGGCTTTCCAGCCCGAGGAAATGACACCAGGGGAGTCTTTGCCCACAAAGGGGCGACCGCCAGAGCGGTGCCTCCCGCCTGCCCCCGGGGACGGACTGATCCTCCTGCATCGCGGAAGTAGCTTCTGCAATGGCGAGGCTACTAGGAGCACAAGGCCCTCCTCCACGGTCTGTATAGTACCGTTGGTGGACCCGGAGGAAAGGCCGAGAGACCGCAGCTTAGCCAGACGAGTGCGCGCCCATCCCTTGAAAGTTGGCGGAGCCTGTCCAACTTTCCACGCACGTTGCTCGATGACATGGCAGTCCATGGAGAAGCAGGCATGACATGAATCATGTCGTGAAGCAGGCCAAGACACGCAAGGCAGTGATCATGCTGGTCAGTGATGGAGTACTTGCGGCCACACGGGCACAAACGCATAGGGGGGCAGCCCCATCTTTAACGATTTCTTGCCCCCCAACTGAGACATGATCCACAGCAAAACAAGTTAAACAAAAGATTCGACATCGCTGACAAATAAAGAAAAGGAACAGTCTTACCATAGCGGCGTTGAGTGGTGGCGAAAGCGGAACCGGCAGGAATATTTTTTGGTGTCGACAACGCAGAAAAATTAGGCCTCTTGATAGTAGCTTCTCACGAAATGCAACCTCTATGACGTGCGACGAAGAACTGGCGGGAGGGCGGGGTAGACGACACCTAACGGCCAACCCATGAGCACCACGCAGTGTGTCGGCCTCGAGGGTGGCGCCATCGGGGCGTCAACGCCGCCCATCAAAAAAAAAAAAAAAGCTCCCTTGAGGTCATGACCTCCGGACACATTACCCAAAGGTGATGAATGGTGAAGATTAACACAGATAAGATCAAACAAATCTCTCAGACTCACGGAACACAGCAGTCAAGTTTAGATTAGATCTCAACAGTGCAAGATAAATTCAACTTGTGCAATTCCTCCCCTTGAACAGAGAGGGTTGCGGACAGAGACCTATGTCCTGGATAGCAATGAGCAGCTGAGGGATGAACACTGTTCTGAATACCACCTGTCCTTATACCGATAAGGTATGGCTTCTTAACAGGAAGCCTGTAAAATAACACATCCAGCAATGTGGATGGGAATGGTTCAGAAAACTCCTTGCAAAGGGTATTCAGAACCCAAGAGATCCGACGGCAAACCAGAAATCAGGACAGCAGACTTGTCCTACAGCACGCACATAGGAGTTCCGAGGCTAAAAACTCTACTGCTGTGAAGCAGAACCCGGCCTCTTAGTGAACTCAATGTCAGCCTCTTTACCTTCTCATAGAAAATCAAAAAACTGTGGAAAAGAGGCAGTCGACTGAGAAAACCTTCCCTGCTGGCCCAAGGTAAAAGAGAGAAAGGTAGTCCCTACCAGAGCATAGGCTGCAGACATAAGAGGATTTCTGGCAGCCATCAAGGAGTCAAGTAGTTTTCTTGGGGAAACTATACATACATACACACACATGTATATATATTTTCCAATACATAGAAGGGCCTCCTCCTCCTCTCAGAAGCCAGGGCATGAGTTGTATCCTTCCTAGATTTTTTTGGGTAGAGAGAGAGACCTTCTAAGCAGGTTTCTACACACCGGAAGGCGTAAGGGTGCTTGCTGAGCAAGATTCGCTAAGTCCGAGAACTACAGTCTTCTCTGCCACTCAGCAGCTAACATGAGGCAGCTCCCTCCAGAGCATCTTTATTTCTATTTATTATTCTCTCTGTAAACTCTGGAAAAGAGTTAGTAGAGGAAAATTACACCCTGTTGAAGGTCCACTCGAGGCAGAGCGACCACTGCCCCCCCGACTGTGGGCACCAAAAAGACTGAAAAACCTTCTCAGATCGAGCACTGCGACTGGATGTGAACAGATTGATCTGAGGTTGACCAAACCAGTTGCACAGGAATTCGAAAACCTTCAGTTCAACCTCCACTCCACTGGATGAACATTTTGTAGCTTAACCAGTCCACCTGAAGGTTCAACACCCCTGCCAGGTGAACTGTCGACAGGTTGGCGACCTTTCGAAACATCTTCTGTGCCTTAATGGTTACGTACAAATGCATGCTATGTTTAGCATCATGGATGAAAACTAAGGGAAGCTAGGTGGACCTTCTCCATCTCCTGGTCATTAATGTGGAGATGATGTTCGTAGACTGACCAAGTTCCCTGGGTGGGAAAGTTGCTCTGACCTGCCCCCTATTTGTCTAAGCTGACATTTGTTGTGAGAATTAACTCTGGAAGTTCTAGTGGAACTTGCTCAGATCTTGCCCATCCACTCACTAACTCAGGGAGTGAGGAAGCTAAGGGGTAAAAGGAAAACTGGCTGATAATCCTCTGATGTGGGAACCCATGCCTACAGTAAAACCCACTGAATAGGTTGCATCTGGAAGCAAGCCCACAGGATTAAACTGTCGATGCCTATCCTGAGACCCAAACTGCAGTGAGCCAGTGGACTTCTGACAAAGTCATCTTCTGGGAAAAAAGGCTGCAAAAGCTTTCCTGGGTTTGTGCCAAAAAATTACCACCAGACATCCAAAGTCTGAGACGGATTAGGAGAGCTCTGTTCACCATTAGCCATGCGAATCTGGCATATCTAGAGTGCTGAGTACTGACCTCTTGCTAAGGACAAAGTCGGTGCATGAATAAGCAGGTCATTCAGGACAGACATTAAGCCACTAGGACTACCCACACCTTCAAGGAACTCAGATGGCTGTTGCTCAGGAGAAGACGTGCCCTACGCTGGCGGGTTAAATCCAGTATCAAAACCAAAGATACTCTGAATAGGACTTACGTAGGGAATGTGGTGGCAGGCATCCATCAGATGGAACGGGGCTTAAGAAAACACCCTAACTGACCTCTGGGGCTGTGTCCAGAAAGGTTGTGCAGCACAAATTTGTTTAGACTCATGAATTTAAGAAAAGGCCTGACAACTCCAATGTTCTGGAGATCATAAAATAAAATGAACAGGACTCCTGAACTCACTGATTAGCAGGACCTGTACTCTGGCCCGAAGAGAAAGAGAACCAGAGGCTCTGACGACATCTGGCCTTCCTGTCACCCATGAAAACTGGGGTGGAGAAGTGACCCCTAATAAGGTGTCTGACATTGTTCTGGCCCATCTTGAGGAAAACTCCTCTAATCTATTACCAAGAGAAGGAGTCAGGAATGGGCCGCGTGCTCTCTAGTGAGGCACCACGCTTTGGTGCTGGGCCTCCTGCATGGTGCTTGGCCAGTGCTCCTCTGATACTGTAACTTGGTTGCCCAAGTAGGCTCCTGCATTCCCAGGAGCCAATTTCTGGAGGAACCAAACTATCCTTGGAACTGTCCGTGCCGGCCATTACCATGACCCCACTGGGTTATGGTACTCTTGGGCCGCTGTTTGACACCAGTGAAAAACCCTTTTCACCGCATTTTTAAAAATATTTTTTTTTTAAATAGTATGCAGGGCAGAATCAAATCATTGACCAAGGAGATGTTAAACAGGTTAGCTTATGAAGCTTGACCAGACCCAATGACAAGCCACATGGCCCTCATGGTTGAAAACAATGAAGTAGGTCGAGCAGTCTGACACAAAATTCTCCAGTGAATAACCACCTAGAAGGTGGAACCATGGCCATGAATTGTAAAAAAGGCTTGCCCCTTCAGAAAAGTGGAACAAAACTGGCCAGGGTAGTTACCTATATGTTGAAGGCTTTGGCCAATAAAATGAGCACAAGATGTACAACTGTTGTGTGCTGATAGAGGAGAAACCCCTCCTGCATGCGGTGTTCACCCGCTTGACATGAAAAACTGATAGGGCCAGAGGCTTCTATAGGCAGGGCGGTGTCTTTTCAGAAATACAAATGGCCTTGTCTTCCAGTGTAGGAGCTTCCAACCCACGAGACATTTTCCTTAAAAAGAAAAATCCATAGCATGGTTGGGAAGACACTTTTCTGATCCACACCTGCCCAATGTTGCTCAATAATTTTGGTCACATAGTAGCCAAAGAAGATGCAGACAGAGACGGACTGACCTCCGCCATCTCTGCAGACCAACTCCTGAGCTGTGAAGGACTACATGCCTCAGCTACCCAAAAACACAAGGGCTTATTATGAAGCACAGGAGAAAAACATCCCTGATTCTGACTTTTTAAAAAATTAAGTTATGGTCAGGAAATTCCTCAAGATCACTGTAATAGTCATCCTGGCCTTCAAAAAGGTTGGGTCGGGGTCCGCCTGCACATCAGTTATCACAGCCTAAGCACGCTGCGCTGCACCTGGATGCCCCCTGACCTGAGGGGCCCTACTGAGGTCGAATGTATCTGTGTGGATGTCCTGTGGGACATCGGGGCTCAAGCTCACTCTGGAGCCACAAAGGTAATATCTTGCAATTCTGTTGCAACTACCAATTAAGAATCAGGTGCTCCCGCTCCCCAGGCTGCAGAACCAGCTGGGGGTGCTGAGCAACACAATAAGGGCAAAAGGAACCCATGGGAGAGGGCCTCATCACCCTTGTTGCAGGAGTAACATCATTTCTTGATTAATGGTCTCCAATAAGTCATGCTACCAAACAGAAAGTGCAGTTGCGTAAGAACTTACCGTAACAGCAGATCTTCAAGAGAATCTCTTGCAGCAGGTCACACCTTTAGGAATATCTCCGCCGCAGGCATCAACTCCAGCTGCAGGATTTTGTCAGCATTTGACCTGGGACCGCTCTACCCCCCCCCCCCCAACGGCACTGGTACGTATAAATGGGGGCGGTCCCCAATGCTCCTCGGTTCTTTTCACTCTCAGTGACTGTATATGATATAATATGATTACCAAGGCTTCCGAGGGGAACTGAGAAGGAAACAGGACTACTCTGAAGTTTTCCAGAGAGTAGTAGTAGTACGTCTCCTTCCTAGAGCAGGAAGCAAGGGTAACGGAGAGAGGGGGGGCAGTATGACCTGCTGCAACAGATTCTCTTGAAGAACTACTGTTACGGTAAGTTCTTACGCAACTGTGCTATCGTCACCAAGGAAATCTCTTGCAGCAGGTCACACCTTTAGGAATGAGTCCTAGGCAGTTGGGAGACAAAAAGGGCAGAGAAGAGTCAACTAATAAATTAGGACAACAGGCCTTGTAGGACTGCTCGACCAAAACTGGTACGGCTGTCAGACGTAATATCCAAACCATAAAGGAGGGTAACGGTATGGACCTTAGATCTTAATGCTGCTTACCAAATTTAAGTAGTGGTTATGCCTCCAAGGCATGCCGCTGAGGAAGCCATGCCCCGTGTGGAGTGAGGTGCCACAACTTCCAGGGAGTTGCACAGTATAATTTTTTATAACAAAAACATAAGAGCAGACAGTCCTCTATGGGGACAAGCACTGCCGAGAAATAGAATTGCTCTTGGTGCCTTGGGCAAAAGAAACAAAAGTTGCGCTAATGTGCGTGGAGGTACGGGACACAGAAGACTGGAACCCAAAGGGCTGTGTACATCCAACAAATGAAGCAATGCACCCCCTGGAGAAGCGGGCTCCCCAAAGCACATAGATACTTGTACAGACTGAGTGGAAGCCCAGCACCAGTGTCAACAGAAAGATAGCAAATTGGAACAGAATGACATCCTATCTTTGTAACATTTCAGGCATGGGCCGGAAAACATAAGTGTTCGGAATTCTGATACACGTCTAGCTGATGTGATCTCAACCAAAAAAAAAAAAAAAAGGAGTTTTCTACGACAGGTACCACAGCCTACCCGCAGTCGCCGTTGCAAAAGGGGCAAAGAGAGTTTTATTTGGAACAGGGAGTAGGTACCATGGTGATACACGTGCTACCAAACAGGGGTCGAAGAGGAGGATACCTCATAAGATGGGATCCCACCTTTCAATGTAGTCAAGGGTTTGTCACCTACTGGGTTTATGTGAGAGGCAGATATAACAGGATAAGTGAACTTGTACTGGAGAGTATGAGGCTCTTATCTAACAGAGTGAATAATCTAGAATGCAGTGAGGCAGACATGTGTATGTGCCAATTATTGATCTGCTGCCCTTGTAGTAAATGATAGCCCCTTCCTGGAATAGATCATCCTGATGGAAGGTCCACGAGCCGCCCATAATACCACCTTTATCGAAGGTGGGAACTCGGAACCTTGAAAGGACTACACCCTCCGGAGCCAGTCATGGAGAGGAGGCGAGGGAAGATAAGGATGGAGAAAGGTCCCTCGACCAGAGTGAGAAGGGTGGGACAAATGGGAAGGGGAAAAGATTCCTGGACAGCAAGATGCTGCTGTGGTGGACATCAGGCTTGATTCAGCCATTGAGGCTCAATGAGAATCACGGAGGTCTGGTCTCTGATAAGTTTGAATAGAATCCCCTGAATGATGGGGAAGGGGGGCAGGAAAGAGAAACAGGACTGTCCAAGAAAGAAACAAGGCATTCAGCCGCATGTTAGCAGGGCAGGACTCGAACGAGCAATAGCAAGGTAGGAATGCGTGGTGCAGATAGGCGAACAGGGCAAGCCCAAGTCTACTCCATTGAGGGAAGATATCACATTTGTGTTTCAGAACCCTATGATGGCCTATTGCAGCCCACAAGGGTGAGAATGGAGTCTGGGACATGCACTGCTGTTACGTGTACTCCAGGATGAATTGTCCAGTAGCAGATACAGAGTGCCTTATTGCACATGGTGTTGGAAGGAAAGAGACCCTCCTTGTTAGTTCAGATAATGTAGAACCAAAGAGATGTCTGGGTGAAATCGAAAACCACCCAGTGGAAGGAGGACCATGAGAGTTTGCAGGGCATATAAGACTGTTTTCCCTTCTAGAATACTGAGGTGGAAACGCATATCTGCAGGGCTCCACACCTGTGAGCCTAATTGTGTAGTTGGGCTCCCCTAGCGGGGGAAGAGGCATCGGTGGGCAGGGTGCATTAAGGAGTGGGAGCCCAAAAAAAAAAAAGGGGGGCACAGCAGAAACAGGTATCCTAAGACAACCACCACTGAAAGTCCCGGAGAGCGAGGATGGAGAGCATGATTACAGTGCTTCAAAACCTATTTATAGGAAGGATCCCACTGCACCCTTCGGGCCCACTGTCATATCCACCTGTGTAGATGGGCATAGTGGGAATGGCCGTTGCTATGTGTTCCGGTGACCGCAAGACACGTCTGGTAGAGACCCGTCCGCAGCCGCAGAGCTGGATACAAAGCAACCAGCCTTGTCCACATGATCACCTGGTAAAAAGATTAAGCCCATTTAAGTATTCAATATGGCTTCACTGAAAAGAGGATACGGAGTGCATAGGATAGAAGGGTTGTCAACTATCACTGTGACGAGGCCTTGAGAGGCTAGCCGTCTATGTAAAGAAAGAGGCAAGCGGCCTGCAGACCGTTGGGCAGGTGTCACCACAGCAAAGCATTTTGTGAATGCCCGAAAGACAGGTCCCTGTACAGGTAATGTTTGTTTTCAGGATACAGAAGCATAGATACTGATAGAGGGTGGGGCCCAATTTGTAGGTATGAGACCCTAGAGGCTAAAGTGGGTGGTACTGCCTGCAAGTCCACAGGGAGGCCTTCTGTGTCAGCTGGAGCCCCGACTGATGTGTTGTCACACTTTGCCAATGGGGGACTTTCAGGCGGTAGGGTGTCACAGTAGGGAAACAGAGGGGGAAGGTCGATGCATGGAGACCTGAGCTTTTCTCTAGTTGGATCCCATATGAGTAGACTGCTGGCTGACGGCAGGGCCATGAAATTTCTCCTTACAGTACGCTTAAAATAGGGCATGGTAAAGGGAGCATACCTCACTTTAGAGAATGAACTGAAGGGATGACAAATATCCCAAGGCCAAGAAAACACATGCCCGTCACCCTTAAAGGGTGTAGGTATAAAAGAATACTGTACCATTGGTTAGCAAAGCCGGACACCCAGGGCCCGCAATGGCTGCCAAGACAAAATTCGGCAGTGGAAGCCCGGACCGGAGAGCCAACGGCAACCTAGGCCACACATCAAAGATTGCCAATTTACTGTGGAGGTAGAGGAGAACGTGGACGACATGACCCCCTGTAAAGGCAGCCTCAGAGGAGGACTCAACTCCTCATGGTGGTAGAGGAGGTGACCCATATGGTTCAAAATATTTTGTGACATTATTATGAAAGACACTATTATTGACTTAACCATAGCAAGAAGCTTCCGAACTTCTTATGTAGTTTAGGACAAAAAAGGAAAGAAAGAAAGAATGTCCTGCCAGGGCATGATAAGGCCTGACAGTCACATGTCGAAGAGATAGTAAAAGGCTTGTTTAGGTAAGTCTGGCACCATCTCAGGAAATCTACAAGGTTTTGGGGCTGCAGCTGGAGATCCAAAAAAACTCTGATCAGCCAGAGGAGAACAGGGAAGATACAGAGCAGGCACAACAGCCACAGAGGAGGCAGAGGAGCCCAAGGGGGGGAATTCTCTCCACCTGGTCTGTTCAGATTATGTGTCCTGTAAATATGGATACTCTTCCCATTTTAAGGTGTCATAAGGTACCTGGGGATGCTGGGGAAGTACGCAACCATTGTAGAGGTAGAAGGGCACCCAGATGAATCCAAAACAGGGTTGAAGAAGCAACCTCTGCATGAGCGTAGGGGAGAGTGTTTGACCCTTAAGTAAAGAATAGTATTGGTACCAGTGCAGTAACATACCTACAAGTGTTGTAAGATGAGGAATCAACTGGGTCAACGAAGAGGGGCCCTTCCATGGTGATGAATAGGTCGGCAATGAGAGCTCTCAGACAGCCAGAGCATAATGTCCTGACCAAGTGTACAGGATGGGTGACAACTCAGAAGGGACCATTTGAGGGGCAACAGAAAGACCCCAGCAATGGAAGGGCAGCAGAAAAGGGTTGCAGGATAGTCACACTCAGGGAGGACGTCGACAAGGACCCCAGCGACAAGCAGGTGGAAAGGCACGGGGTTGTTGACTGAGCGGAGGACAACACAGCTGGTGCCGCTGATTAAGCTTAAATAAGACATACCCCGAAAGGATGTCAACGAGGATGCCTTCAGCAAAGAGGCAGAGAAAGGCTTGAGGTCGCTGACTGTATGAAAGTCAACAGAACCACAGCTCCTATGTTTTTAGAGCACAGAGAACACACCCGAAGAGGCCATCGATGAGAACAATGTCGACAAATGGGTGGAAGAAGGGTGCTGGGTTGTCGACGGAATAGAAGACGACCGAGCCACAAGGGCTGATTTTACACTGAAGACAAATGGGAGGAAGAAAGGCCCGGGGATGTCGACAGAGTGGAAGACGACACAGCCAGAGCAGCTGCTACAGCACATGAACACACCTGAAGAGGCAGCCGATGAGAACTTAATCGACAAACAAATGGGGAAGAAGGGTGCTGGGTCGTTGACGAAATGGAATATGACAGAGTCACAACTGCTGCTAGAGCAAAGAAAAAAAAAAAACACCTGGTGAGGACACTGAATGGGTGGAAGAAACGGCCAAGGTCATCAGCAGAATAGAAGACGATACATCCCGAGCCACTGCTAAAGCAGATAAAAAATAAAAAATAATAATAAAAAAAAAAAACACCTTGAGAGGCAGTCAATGAGGACATCGTAGACTAAAGTGTGGAAGAAAGGTCAGGGGTCATCGACGGATTAGAAGACAACACAGCCCGGAGCTTCTGCCAGTGCAGAAAAGCACACCTGGAGAGGCTGTCGATGAGGACATTGTCGACAAATGGGTGGAAGAAAGGCTCGAGGTCGATGGAGCAGAAGACTACCAAGCCAAAGCCTGATAGAGCGAATCAAACAGTTCAGTGAGGAAGCTTTTTACTGTCTCCGTAGTAGCAGGTAGAAAGATGTTGACGGGAAGGAGACCTGTTCACACCGTCAACGAACGGAACCTACCAGCAGTGGGAACTAGAGGGAGACAAAAACACACGGGGTGGCCCAAAACACCACTGCCGCCCTGGCCGAAGCAGTCTTCATCTCTTGGTTTTTACTGAAGCGCAGACACAAATTTCATGATGGTCTTCATTGACTATCTTCTGGAGACAGACACTTCTTTTGGAAGAAAGAGTCCGAAGATGACAGGGAGAAAGCCGTAGCGAAACTGGGAATGCCGCACTGAAGAAATTTCACTTCACCAACTGAAGATATACTCCGAACAGAGAACACGTAGCATGCAGGTCGCGGTGAGAAAAGAACTGAAGAGCACTGGGGACCACCCTCTTTTATATGTACCAGGATGCAACACGTGGTGGTGTCGTCGGGCTGCTGACAAAATCATCTGGCTGGAATTGATGCCTGCGGCTGAGATACTCCTAAAGGTATGATCTGCTACAAGAGATTTCCTCAATGAAGATATATAATTGTGCTAAATAACGATTGTGAGGTAAAAAAATAATAATTAGCTACAGTATCTTTTCTGGGCTAAAATTCTTTACACTGTTGTCTTAAAAAGCCTTGCTCAGAGTCCCACATCACGCAAGTAGAGGTCGTGGGAATAAAACCCAGGACCACAGAATGTATAAGTTATAAAAAATGTAATAATTATTAGCCCTACGGCTTGTCGGACTACAAGTGGGGGTCATGAGAATCAAACCCAAGACTGCTGGATGTATGCAAGCCGTAATAATATAATTATTACCCCTACTGCTTGATGGGCTAAAATCAGCAAGGCAAACTGTAATCCTGTATTGGCACGCTAAAAGGCACTAGAATGAGTGTGCACGCTATCGACGGGTGCGTGTACATGTTAGTACGCTTGTGCAATGCAATTCAATAGGGATTGCACTGTACAAATGGGATTAGCGCTGCGCAAGCACGTGTACTACGGGCGTGCATTCTAGACAATAGCAGGAAGTCTAACTGAAGAAGCAGCATGCACACAGCCCTAATGGCAGCCATTCAAAATGGAAAAACAGAGGTTTGTGGTGAAATATCACCAAAACACCTCTAAAAAGTACCAAATGCACACATTAGCTGCATAAAAGTGCCAAACACAAACCCTGAGGATGAGGGGGGAGGAACCAACGCTAGAGCCGAAGGAACCCCCAGAGTCCCACACTCCCAAAAAATTAAGCTATATGTACCTGTGGCCCCTTTTTTATTTTTTTTTAAATGGAGGCCACTGAACACCCCAGTAAGGCAGAAATGGCTCCCAATCCACACTGGGAATGAGAAAAAGGCAGGTTATTCAGTTAGAAAGCTGCAGCTCAACAGACATGATTTTAGTTGAAGGGTGCCTCAACTTGCAGTGCAGAACTGCAGCCCCAAATGAAGTCTTTTTTTTTTATATTCTTTAATTTTCTTTTGCATATGTATAGATATACATACATGCATGCAGCAGAACTTCACAGTATAAGTAAGTAATAAGCCACGACAGGGTGTGCATTAAAGGATTTTAATGCAAGCCCCATGGGTGTGCTAAGGCTCGAGGCCGAAGGCAGTGTGTCCTTACGCCCCTGGGAAGTGCATTAAAATCCTTTAATGCACGCCCTGGAGTGGCTTATCACACTTATAAAATGGGCCACCATCATAAAAGAATTAGCTTGATTTACTCCGATAGGGATTAAAACTTACTATTTTCAAAAGAATGTACAATACATTATCCTCTAAAACAACTAAAAACTGAAAAAGTAGTCCCTATTAATGCATAAAACTGCACATCTCAGCAACAGGTTAACTAGTACAGTACTTTACAGTAAAAGTATTTTATTAGTAGAGTTGGTTGATAATATTTTCTCTGTAATGTAAATTACATAAATGCACTGTAACATCTGTAAATTTATAAAACATAAGCAGTGTTTGAAACTTAATTTTCATTGCACTGTAGATATATAGTGTCACTGAAAGCAGCCTTCTCTTTATTTTTTGTTTTTTACTTATGTGTTGTGGTTTAGTACACAAAAGGAAAACTGCTATAGGATTGAGGTGAAAGGTTAGCAAGAAAAAAAACTTTAAACCTGCCAGGTTGCCTTTTGTTTGATGGGGAAGGGTGGGGATAGATTTCACCTGAAAACACCTACATATGATTCAAATGTTTGTGCTTTTATAAACATCAGCATGTATTTGAGAAGTTTGGGTCTGCCTCTGCTCATGTAAAGTACAGCTACGTAAGAACTTACTGTAACAGTAGATCTTCGAGAACAGCTCTTGCAGCAGGTTACACCATTAGCACTGAAGCCATCAGGCGCCAGGACCCCACGGAAATTTTCTAGCTAGCAGTATTCAGCGGGGACTGCCTCAGACGTCGGTCCCGCCCCCGACGTCAGGCACAGTACATAAGGGGGCGGTCCCCCATAATCCCCAGTTCTCCCAACGGAGATTCCCGGCCGCTGGATGACATCCGAAGAGGAGACTGAGGATCCTCCATCAAATGGCAGTCAGAGATGTTGAAAAACCTGATCCTAGGAGAAGGATGTTGGAACTAGAATCTACCTCCAGCGGGGATGGTGGGAGGGAAAGTACCTGCTGCAACAGCTGTTCTCGAAGATCTACTGTTACGGTAAGTTCTTACGCAACTGTACTATCTTACTTCGAGAAACAGCTCTTGCAGCAGGTTACACCATTAGGACTGAGTCCCAAGCAACAGTGGAAATCCCACACCATTGGGAGGAGGGAAGGTAGAAATCCTTAGAAAAACCTAAGCCTAGGACAGAAGTCCTTGAAGGACTGCTAGACCAAAACCTGCTCTTCGCCTCGATGCGATATCTAGGCTGTAATGCCTGATGAAAGTGTACACGGAGCTCCAAGTAGATGCAGCACAGATGGCAGAGGTGGACACATTCTTAACGGCCGAAAAGGAGGTAGCCACCCCCCTTGTGGAATGACCCTTGACCGTGCCCGGTAAGTGTTTGTTATGCTTCTGATAACAAAACGTGATATACTGAATGAGCCACCTGGACAGTGACTATTTATTTAGAAACAGGAGCTCCCATCATCCTGTGGACGAAGGAGACAAAAAGCTGGTCCGATTTTCGGTGGTGTTTGGTTCTGGTCCGGTAGTATCGGAGACACCTATGCACATCTAGGGTGTGCAACAGGGCCTCTCCTCGATTCAAATAGTTGGGAAAGTACACTGGTAGATCGATGTCTTGATTAAGGGTGACAGCTGAGACCACCTTAGGCAGAAATTTGGGATTAGTCCGTAGGGATACCCTGTCTTGGTGAAAAACCAAATAAGGCTCTTTGCACATGGGTGCATGGAGTTCAGAAATTCTTCTGGCCAAAGTAACGGCAACTAAAAACAACGTCTTCCAAGTGAGAAGACGTAGCTCACAATCCGCGGCTGGTTCAAAGGGTGGCAGCGTGAGCTACTCCAGGACAAAGGGTAGATCCCAAGGCGGAATTGGATCCTTAATCGGAGGTCTAAGATGGAGAATACCTCTCAGGAAGGCTCGTGCCATGTCCAACTGGGATATGGTGCGTTGTCCTATCAGACAATGATAGGCTGATATGGCACAGAGGTGTACTTTGATAGAGGAGTAGGCCAAGCCTGTCTGAAAAAGAGACAGGAGGTAGTCCAAGACCGACTTTTCTGGACAGTCTAGAGGCAAAAAACCATGCGCTTGAGCCCACAGGCAGAAACGGCGCCACTTCATGGCGCAAGTGGCATGAGTGGCAAGTTTTCTCGCAGCCACCAGGACATCAGCTACCTCTTGCGAGACCCCGTGTCACAAAATGGCTATGTCTCTAGGAGCCGAGCATGCAGGCTCAATGAACAAAGGTCCGGATGGACCAAGGAGCCCTCCTCCTGAAACAACAAGTGACAGCTGATTGGCAGAGGCACCGGAGGTCCCCAGGATAGCTGGTGTAGTAGAAGGAACCAGATCTGCCTGGGCAAGAATGGCACGATAAGTATCAGCGTCACTTGCTCTCTGCGAAGTTTCAGAAGAACCCTCTGGATCAACGGAAAGGGGGGAAGGCATAGAAGAATCTTCCCGCCCAGGAGAAGGACAACGCGTCTCGCCAGAAAACACCAGGCCCTGGATCTAGCGAGCAAAAATTGGGCAGTTTTGCGTTGGATGGGGACGCGAAAAGGTCCAACTCTGGTGTACCCCATCTGTGAAACAGATCCTCTACTACCTCCTGGAATAGTTCCCACTCGTGGACTCTGGCCTGAGAGCGGCTCAGGCTGTCTGCGATGACGCTGTCCACTCCTGGGACATGAAGAGCAATGAGGTTTGCGCCGTGTTGCAAAGCCCAATCTCGCACCCTCATGGCCTCCCTGCAAAGCAGGTAGGAATGGGTGCCTCCTTGTTTGTTGAGGTAATACATCACCGCGGAATTGTCTGTTTGTAACAGAAGAGTAACCGGTGGAACCTCTGACTGGAAGGCCTGCAGGGCATAAAGAACTGCTCTCATTTCCAGGATGTTTACGTGGAGATGAGTCTCTTGGGCTGTCCACAGGCCCTGAGACCAGACACCGTCGAAGTGTGCTTCCCATCCGAGCCCTGAGGTGTCTGTGGAGAGTGTCACAAGCGGAGACGGCGCAATGAAGGGGACCCCTGCCGATAGATTCTTTGGATCTAGCCATCATTGCCAATCCCGGATTACGGTCTTCGTGATCCAGATTGGAAGCTGCAGATGGTCCTGCTTTTGATCCCACTGGACCTGTAACATCCACTGGGTGACCCGCATGTGGAGACGAGCAATGGCCACAGCCCTGTGTCTGAGCAGGCAAAGGACCAATCTGGCAGGAACAGTCTTCTTTGCCGAAATGTCCCTGATGAGGGATCTGATGTGTTCCGCTCTGTCCTGGGGAAGAAACGCTTTCCCTTGGATGGAGTCCAGAACTGTGCCTATGAACTGCAGAGTCTGGGATGGAACCAGGCGTGACTTCTCTTGACTGATCACGATGCCCAGCGTCTCAAACAGAGACCGAGTATAATGAATGGCGGACATCAAGGCCTCCCGAGAGGGCACCATGAGAAGCCAGTCGTCCAGGTAGGGGAACACGTAGTGGCCTTGCCTCCTCAGAGTCGCCGCATTGACCGCCATACACTTCGTGAATACCCGAGGTGCCGATGACAGTCCGAAAGGGAGGGCTCGGAACTGATAATGGTGGCCCTGGAACTCGAAGTGCAGAAACTTCCTGTGCGCTTAAGCGATGGGTATATGCAGGTAAGTGTCCTGCATGTTCAAGGACGCTAGAAAGGCGCCCTGCTTGAGCATGGGAATCGGACCTCGGAGGGTCACCATGCGAAAGCGCTTGTACAGGACCGACTTGTTGAGGTCGCTGAGGTCAGTATCGGATGGAGGTCCCTTGTTTTCTTGGGAACCAGAAAGAAGTGAGAATAATATCCTGCACCACTCTGGTTCCGTGGAACGTGCTCCATCGCTTCTTTTTCCAGGAGTGCGAGCACCTCCTGCTGTATGAGGAGGGTGTGCTGACCCGAGTAACGGGAAAGCAGGGGAGGTCTTGCCAGTGGGTGGTCGAGAAATTCTATAAAGTGACCTTTCTTGACCAACTGGAGAACCCACTGGTCGATGGTAATCGACTGCCACCCTGAAAGGTGGTGAGCAATGCGACCCCCGACCTTTTGTGCCCGTTGATCCAGAGGAGGGGCGGGGGCTGGGAAGGAGTCATGCTGTGGCAGCACTGGTCCCTGCAGGCTGGGCTGGTTTAGTGTAGCGCTGGGCTCTGCCTGGGGACGACTTGGCCTGGGCTTTCTGCTGAAAGGTGCCCCTTTGTTGCTGGCCGGAACGTGGCTGCTGCCTTTGTTGCCTGCTGCAAAAACGGCTCTGGTTCCTACGAAAGGAACTGGGCCTGCGTCTGTACATGGCCTGTACAGACCTGACTGCCTTCCCAGCGTCCTGGAGTTTGATGATCACCTTCTCCGAGGGTTCACCAAAGAGTACTTTGCTGTTGTAGGGGACGTCAAGAATGTTCTTCTGTACGTCCGGGGTGAAGCAGGAGACACAGAGCCAAGAGTGTCATCGGAGACAGACGCCTGAAGCTGCAGCTCTGGCGGATGAGTCCGCGGAATCGTATGCGGCTCATAATACTTGGGTACCCACATCAGACCCTGTGCGGAGAAGGTTTAGGAGCTCTGCCTTCTGATCGCCATCCGGAAGCTTATTGACTAGGTCCTGGCCCTGTTCCCATAGGGCGTTCTGAAACTGTACCATGTGGGTTAGGTAGTTCAGGGACCTGATGGAGCATGTAGTGGCCGCATACATGCGTCTCCTCAGGGAGTCCAGTTGTTTGGATTCCTGGTCCGGTGGTTGTGTGCTCATGTGTTGCGGTCTTTGGGACTGGTCATGTGAGGCCGTAATGACCAGGGAGTCTGCCAGAGATTGTTGAGCCAAGTACTGGTCCTCTCTCGGGGTCTTGTACAGGTGGTCAGCTTTCCTTTGTACCGCAGGAGTGGAATGCGGATGCTTCCACGCAGCCTTGGTGATGTCCGCAAAGGTGTCCACCAAGGGTGGCACTACTACAGGCTTTGGGTCTTTCTGCCGAAGATAACGAGCAAGGTGTTGCCTTTCGGCGTCGAGGTCGTCAGCATCCCACCTCATGTTGTCCTGGATGTGCCTCATGATCTCAGAGAAAGAGGGATCATCCGGAGGAGACCTGGGAAGGTCATGTGGGTCAGGTGATGAAATGCTGAGTGGAGAAGGAGATCTGGAGTAATCCGAGGTATCCGATCTGGAGTCCTCCCCTGATGGGAGTATACCGCCGACATCTGGGTCACTTGGGGCTGGGAGACCCTGATGGAGATCTTGAGGGAGGCCTTCTCCGATCCTGGGATCTACCCCAGGAGGTGGAGTCTGCTCCTTGGGGGTTGGTGGTCATCCTGCTGGCCCCTGTGGTGGGGGAGGCTAGGAGGTGAAGGAGGAGGGAGAGGAGGAGGAGGCTTTACTGGGACCACGTCTTTATGGATGGTGTCCCACCAGAAAGTAAAGAATTCCTTTACTTCTTGAATATTCATGCCCGACAGGCCTGGCACTGGTGGTCTGTCGCCGGGGTCAGGCGTCGGGTCCTCAGGTGTCTCCGGGGTAGGCGAAGGCTCAATCAGAAGCTCGGTATCCTCTGTGTCACCCGCCTGGTCTTCAGGCAACACGGTGTCCTCCTCCGTGGAGTCCCTGTGACCGGTGTGCACCGGTGACTGGGGCGATCTTCGGCTCGGTGAAGCCGATGTCGGTCGCAGCGTCGACCTGATTCTCAACCGGCTACCGGGTCAATTTCAAGTGCTTGGCCGACGCTCGGGTCCATCGCACGCTTTAAGGGACGCCAGGTCCTTCATCTTCCTGAGTGGAGGATCTGGGCCTCTAGGGGGCTGGGAGACCGACTTGTAGTCGGGGTCCTGACGTCGGGTGGAAGAGGAAGACTTGTGGTGTTCAGAGGACTTTGAAGAGGCCCGAGAGGGAGTAGAGGAAGCCGAGGGCCTGGAAGTCTTGATAGGCTGAAGAGTCGAAGAACCGCTGGAAGCCCGGACCTTAACCGGAGGGGACTGAGACCTAGCCCTGGAGGGAGAGCGGTCCGATCGTGTGAAGCCTGCGCTCCGTGAGTCCGAGGCCCGGTTCAGGGATCTGGACCTTGCCTTCTCCCGGTGCTGTCTCAGTGTTTGTGGACCTTGGAGGAAGAATTGCCCCTGGAGGAAGTTTCTTTGTCCATCCTGCTAAGTTTTTTCTCTAGCAGGTAAACCTGAAGTGACTTCTGACGGCGGAACCTGGTGCAGCTGTTGAACCCTTGGCAAGAGGTGCAGGCCTTGGTGTCATGGTCCGGGCCTAAGCACCACACACAGGAAGAATGAGGATCCTTGAAAGGGATCTGTTTTCCACAGGCACACTTTGAAAGGTGACCCTCAAATGAAGGAGCTGGAGAGGACATTAGTTAAGTAGAAACTCCTGAAGTTCTAAGTCGGCGTCGCTAGATAGAGACAGGGGGCGATGCTGGCAGTCACAGCAGGAAAAGAACTAGGGATTCTGGAGACCCGCCTCTATGTACTGTGCCTGATGTCGGGCGTCCCACTGAACAGTGCTAGCTAGAAAATTGGTCCTGGCGCCTGCCGGCTTCAGTCCTAATGGTGTAACCTGCTGCAAGAGCTGTTTCTCGAAGTAAGATCTGTGTTTTCCCGCCTTTTCTCTTTGTTTATAAAGTATTACTGTATTGCCTACTTTCTTCATCCTGTTTTTGTTTTCTGTTTTTTTCCCCACATTCAAGACATAGAATGTATATCATGGAATGTTTACCATGGAATACAGGGATTCAAAATTCTGCTCAGTTCCACTGGTAGAATGTTACTCTAACATACTGTACACACAGACAACAAAGGCCTGTTTTAGAGCCAGAGACTCAATTTTCTCACTGACAGGGCAAGCAGAAGAGATTTCCCTGACCAGCAGGTAAAGACAGAATGGGGATTTTTCACTGTTAGCAAAGAAACACTTGCAATAACAACTATAAACAATATTTAATGTTTCTAATTTGTTTATGTGTTTAAGGAGAGTGTGATGATCAAGGAAATGACATTTAATTAATTTGTTGTATTTTTTTATTTAAGGTACTTTTATTTTTAGGGCCCAGTTGAAGGTTTTTACAGTGTAAAGGCAGCAGCCATGTTTATGGTGGAAGATCAATTCTGGTTGCAGGGGGACTGATGGAAGATAGTTCTGGTTGTAGGAGGACTGATTTGCTCATTGTGTGAAGTGGTTTAGGACCAGAATGACTGTGCGTATATAGAACTTTAATGTACGTCAGCTGATGTCTCTTGGCCAATGAGATTTCTAAATTTTTTTCTTGCCATTTTATAAAGCCTTATTCACTTCTAAAGCTCTATAAATTACTCAAAAGAATACAGTGAAATTAATGTTAACATTAGTCTTAAATGTCCAGAGAGAATATATACCCTCACCATCATTTTTTAAGCGAATACAATTTTCATTCCTAAGGTCATGGAATAAATGATGCATCTAAAGGGGTTATATAAAAGACCCATGGTCTCCATTTAATCACAAATGAAGATGTTCGTGTTAAAGTATTTGCAAGAGACCTTTCCATCAGATAAACTTCTGTCATAGATCTGTGCCAGTGGGATAATGTGGGCACTATAGTTGTGTGCCACAACCATGTTATGGCCTTCTTAGCAACTGCTGTATAAAGATACAACATACTCTTTCAGTGGGGGGGGAGCACCTGTCCCTCCATGTCAATATAAAGCATTATCATTTGAGGTGTTCATTCTAATTCCAGGTTTAGTAATTGTCTCAAACTGTTAGTTACAGCCTGCCAGTAAAGTGTTGCTCTACGGCATGAACAAATAGTCTGTGTAAAGGTTGCCTCTATTTCCCCACATTCCCTCCAGCACACTCCATAACTAGCTGGGAAATATTTAATTAACTTATCTGGGGTGATAAAAAAATCTAACAAGACATTTCCATATATATTCTGACCAGAATGGAGCCTGAAGTGAAGTGAAGTCATTGAATTTTGAATATGTTACAGCCATTTCTCATATACAATTTGGGTATCCAATTCCTTATTCCATTGGGCTGGACTACTTTCTGTTGACTCCTGCCATTTATCTCAAATAGATTTATAAATTATGGCAATCAAATGGTCTTGCCCCCTGCCCCTCTATGGCCTCCAGTAACAGACTTATCGGTGGTGGAAGTGGGTTTGGAAGTCCCAATCTGCCCACTTTGGTTTTCTGCAAGTATGTCCTGGCCTGTAAATATTTATAATGGTGAGTGGAGGGGAGGCGGAACCTAGCCTGCAGAACAGCAAAAGGTAAAACACCACTTGAGTCCAACAATTGGTAAGTCAGTGCCAATCCCTGTCTCCGCCACTCCTCAAATATATAATCAAGTTTGACTACTTCAACTTCCTGTTCTAATGCTAAGAGCGTAAAATATGCTATTATATCTTTCATTCCCGGGAGTGTGCGGATTTCATACCACACTTTTAGAGTGTTACTGGTCCCATAAGTGTAGTACCTAAGGTTTGGCAAAGAGTGTAATGGGTTAAAAATAATGGGGAGAAAATCATGTAAGTCGTTCAATACAAATTCTATGGATTTCCACATTGTATTTACTTGTTTGTTTAGCCAGATTAGTATAATCTTGCAGCACACTGCCCTGTGGTATTCTCTTAAATTTGGAAGATTCAGTCCTCCTCTGGCTGCTGGCAACTCAAGTAATGACCATCTAATTCTTGATTTTTTTTTCATCCCAAACATACCTAGAGAGTACCCTATCCCAGGAACAAAAATAGAATTTAGATGGAGTAAACGGTACAGTCTGAAAAAAATATTTTGGGGAAAATGGTCATTCGTATAGCTTGAATTCGTTGGGAAAAAGAAAGGAACAGATGTGTCCATGACCCTAATATTCGTTCAATGTCTAATGTAAGGGGTTCCAAATTAAAGAGTTCCAAGTGATCTATCTTTTGAGGAATAATAACTCCCAAATATTTTATTATTTCTCCACTTTAAGGGGAGCTGGGCTTTCAAAGCCTGAGTGGGAGGATAGTTTAGTGGAAGTATTTCTGTTTTTTGTACATTTATTTTATAGCCTGCCATGTCTGAAAAATCTGCTATTACTTTTAATACTGTAGGTATAGTTGTTTCTCGGTCTAATGATCTTAGCAGAATATCATTTGCATATAGCGAGATGATAAATTCCCTCCCCCCCAAGGGAATTCCCCGTATAGCTGGGTGTCGTCTTATAGCTGCCGCTAAGGACTCTATATAGAGGGCAAATAGTAGTAGGGATAAGGGGCATCCCTGTTTTGTTCTCCTGTTCAATGAAATCACTGATAAGAGCTGGCCATTCACATTTATGTATGCCCTAGGTGTAGCATAAATTCGATGAAAGACATCTATCAGTTCCTGAGTAAACCCCAACACGGCTAATGTGGCCCACAGAAAGGACAAATTTACCCAGTCAAAAGCTTTGTCAGCATCAAGGCCGATGAAGACAGCTGATATTTGTCTTTGATTAACAAGTTCTAATAAATGAATGGTTCTTCTAATATTGTCAGCCATCTGCCTAGCCCTAATTTTATTTTATTTATTATACATATCGGAATTACAACCCTTTGAGTCAAGGACTCGTTTCCAAAGGCTCCACATCAATTCCAGTGGATTCAACACATAGACAGCAACACAAATGCAATATGATAGACAGGAGGTTACAGAAGTTTTTTGTTACATACCAAACAGCGAATAGCAAACAGTATTCATATATTTGCAGGTGTCAGAACAAACAACATAGAATCCCGAGCCATCCAGTGCCCAGATAAGAGTTACAGTATACAATAGCAGTGCAGAGGACAATAGCAGTGCAGAGGTCTATACAGTGCAAAAGCTAGGCTCCAAGGACAAATACAGTAAACTCAGAATTGCAGCCTGAGATAAGGTGATTGTCGTCAAGAGTCTAGAAAAGGGACCGGGGAGGGAGTGGGGCACCTATGGGCTAGGATCCCGCTTGTGGAGCACATTCGTAGCTGCAGGTGGAGAAAATGAGGCTCTTGAGAGCTGCCTTAAAAGGACCTATTTTAGTGATTGAGGAGATCGAGGAGGGGAGGGTGTTGATCTAGTGTTGTGCCCTGTAACAAAAGGATCTCTGGGCGAGTGATGTCCACACCCTCAGGACTCAGAGCGGCCTTAGTGGAGCCACAGGTAGAGGCAGAGGGGGAAGCAGGGTGGAGGGAGGCGGACACTCCTGGGGGAGAAGAGACCTAGAAGTATTTTTTTTTTTTTTTTTTAAACCAGGAGGCAGGTCTGATATTGTAACCGCACTTCTAGACTGAGTATGTTGGCCAGTGAGTACAGAGTGCATACATGAGTCCATTTGTCTGCACCAGTGAGGAACCTACAGGCCTTATTTAGGGACAGTTGGATTCTCCTGAGGGCGGTGGCATCAGCAGCAGCGTAGACAGGGAGGCCGTAGTCTACAAGAGACAGGACAGATGAGAAGATAGCCAATCTGAGGGCATCCGGTGGAAGGCAGTCCTCACGATGGTAAAGAAGGCCTATGCGCATGTTAACTGCTGAGGTGAGCAGGTCGTTATGTGAGTGAAAGGAGAGGGCAGAGTCAAAGGTAATGCCAAAGTATTTGTAGTTGCTAACTTGTTCTAGTGGGTGGAGTGAGCTGGATAGTATATGGAGGGGTGAGTTTTTTGCCTTATTTTGATGATGGGCAAACAACATGGCTTTTGTTTTTTTAATGTTAATGACCAGCCTGTGGTCATTGAACCAGTTTCCAATTTGACTGAAAGAGTGCTGGAGGGAGGCCTGAAGAGAGGAGGGGTCAGGGTGGGAGGAGAGGAGAACCGCATCATCTACATACAGCAGGACATTGCTGGAGCAGGAGTTGGGTAGGGCATTTACACAGAGACTAAAAAGAAGAGGGGCCCAGGATGGAGCCCTGTGGGACCCCGAAGCGAACAGGGCGGGTGCTGTTTATTTTGACACACTGGGACCTTGAAGAGAGAGCTAGCTAGAGAACCAGTCCAGCGGGACATGGAAAAAGCCTAGTTGAAGGAGTGTCCAGTAGGAGTGGGTGACAGACCGTATCAAAGGCCTTGGAGAGGTTGATGTAGATAGCCCCTGCAAGGCGGCCTTTGTCAAGGGTTTCGTGAAGGAAGTTTGAGAACTCCACAAGAGCAGTGGTCGTACTATGACCTGGATGGAAGCCATGCTGCTCTCTGCATAGGAGATTGTGGGAGGCAAGATATTCAGATAATTGGTCTGCCACTATTTTTTCCAGGGCTTTAGAGAGAGGAGGAAGAACAGAGATCAGCCGATAGTTTCCATGAGAGGAGGTGTCACCACTTTTGAAGATGGGGGTGATCACAGCCTTTTTCCAAGTTAAAGGGAACTGCCCAGGCAGAGGGAGCGGTTGAGTAAATCAGTCAGGGAGTTAAGTACTACGTCAAGGACCTGCCGTAGGACCCTAGTATCCAGGGGGGTCAGAGGAAAGGCTGGTAACACTGAGGACTTTTGTTAGATCAAATCAAATCAACTTTATTTTTTATAGTGCCTTTCAAAACCAAGGCGCTATACATAAAAACCAAATACATAAAGATAAAAATGTAAACAAAAACATTAAAACACTTATCCGTAACTAGGGGCAGCTAAACTAAATAAATAAGTTTTTAACTCAATTTTAAATCTATTGACAGTTGGGCATTCTCTCAACCAACGAGGCAGAGAATTCCACAAGGTTGGCGCTGAAAAAGCGAAGGCACGAGATCCAGATGTCTTCAATCGTACCCTGGGAATCTCCAGCAATCCCTCGTTGGTGGAACGGAGAGGACGGAGGGGGCAGTAGAGTACCATGAGATCTTGCAGGTAACCAGGACCCTGATCATGTAGGAATTTAAAGGTTAGCAAGCCAACCTTTAAGGTGATCCGACACCAAACAGGCAGCCAGTGCAGCTCGAGGAGCATAGGCATAATATGACTGGTTCTAGAAGTCCCAGTCAAAAGCCTGGCCGCTGTGTTCTGCACCAGCTGCAGGCAGCGGATATCAACCCCTGGTAGCCCTAGGTAGAGGGAATTGCAGTAATCAAGATGGGTAATGACAAAGGCATGGACCAGTGTTGGAAGATCACCCGGAGGAACCAGGTGTTTCACCCGGGCGATATTCCTCAGATGGTAAAAAGAGGATTTGACAACAGCTGACACCTGAGATTTTAGGGTCAGACCATCATCAAAAATAACGCCCAGGTTACGCACCTGATCTGAGGTAGTGAGTGACATACCACCAAGTAATAAGCCTGATGAGTGACATACCACCAAGTAATAAGCCTGATGGTTGACCAGCCCCCAAACCTGCCCCCAGATGACCTGGGTCCACTACCAGCACTTCAGTCTTATCCATATTCAGTCTCAGCCAGCTGGAACTCATCCAAAATCTGATCTCAGCAAGGCAATTATTTAGCATGGAGAGTGCATCATCCTGTCTGGGCAGAAAGGACATATACAGCGGAGTATCATCTGCATAGCAGTGAAAACCCAGACTGTATCGCCTGATGATATCTCCTAATGGCAGCATATACACTGCAAACAACATGGGGGCTAGAATGGAACCCTGCGGTACCCCACAATAGCACCAAGAGTTTTGCGGTGAGATGGTCCTCAGGTAGAAAGGCGGGTGAGGAAGGGACTGTGGCTGGGGTTGGGGGAGGCAGGGTCGAAGAAGTTACTAGGGAAAACTGCGCTGAGATCAGAGAAGGCAGTGTTTAGGCAGCCTGCAATATTAGCGGGGTCAGTGACAGCGGTTCCATTAAAAATGAGTAGAGACAGGGGCGGGGAGTGAGACTTCCCATTTTGTTCCATTATGTTGTCCCAGAAGTTCCAGGTAGACCCCCAGGAGGAGGATGGTGTGGATCTGTAGTACTCTGCTTTAGCCTTATGAGTGGCCCATGAACATCTGCTGCGCTCAGCATAGGACTGCCTGTCCCCAGGATTGCCTGAGGAATTGGCTCTATGCCAGAGATCGTCTCTGTGGTGGAGCAGTTTGAGCAGTGATGTTGTGGTCCATGGTGCACTATGTTGCTTAGTCCGGGTTTTAACCAGCGGGGTAAAGATGTCGCAGGCCTTACTGAAAAAGTGGGTAAAGTAGTAGAGTGCTTCATCAATACTAGGGGCCTGGTTGATTGGTGACCAGTCCCACTGGGTGAGGTAATGCTTAAGCCTAGTGAGGTTACCTGGTCAGATAAGTCGGCAGGAAACCATGCTGGGCACAGATTTTGGTAGACGGCAGGACCACGTGAAAGTTACTGGCGAGTGATCACTAAGGGAGTTTGGATGGACAACGATGTCCATAATTCTGTGCCGGCGGTTGGCAAAGATGATGTCCAGTAATGTGTAAGAGCCGCTGGATGGGTTCAGACGGGTAGGCTGGATTACCAGCTGTGTTAGGTCCAGGGCTGCAAAAGCATCCTTGGCAAAGGCAGATGAACTGGCAAGCCAGTTGGTGTTGAGGTTACCCACTAGTATCTGCTCGACCTTATGCGGGAGGCTGGACAGGTAGTCAGTCAGGGACTGGATTGCTTGGGTTTGTTTCCGCGGCGGAATGCAGGCTACCGAGATAGTCAGAGGGGCCCTGGAGGGGTCTGGGGTGATTCTAAGTGAGATGACTTGGGTACCGTGGTCGAGCTTGGGAATTGGTAGAGCGTGGCCCATTAAGCAGTCACACATATAGATGGCACAGCCGCCCCCACGTTTACCAACTCTATCTTCCCTAAAAAGGGAGAAGTCAGGGAGAGCGACTGCAGAGTCCAGGGTAGATTTAGACAGCTAAGTTTCCACGATTGCCAGAATGTCAGGCTGATGTTGTGCCATTCAGCACTGGAGGGCAGCGGTTTTTTTTTTTTTTTTTTTAAGAGGCTACAGATGTTCATAGAGGCTATGTGTAGCCCCAATGTAGGGAAGGTCTGAGTTTGGCAGGGAGGAGACGGGCCAGGGTTGGCATGAATGTTGCCGGATAGGAGTAGGAGCAGGGAGACAAACCTGAGGAGAGAGGACATACATTGTATCTGTGAGCCGTGGCGGAAGTAAGCTGAGCTAACAGGAAGAGAGCATGGGATGGGCAGAGCACGTATGGTGGGCATAGCATGATAAAGCATTGGCAAAGGTGTGTTGTGGGAGACCAGATGGAGCTGGGCAGGATGGGGTGGGGGAGGGTGATGGTATTGACAGGGTGCGCGGTGGGAGAGTGGATAGAGGGTAGGGAGAACCTCAGTGGCTGGGAGGGCGGATAGAGGGGTGGGAAAAACCTCAGGGTTATTAGCAGTTGCCGTTGGTGACGGACAAAGGTGGGGAATAAAGACTGCTTGGACCAGTAGAGGGACTAATAGATTTGGTCTTAGAAAGAGGCCCATGGTTGTCAGTGGGTGATGTGAGTTCATAAGGAATAAAGTATGCAGAGAACCACTCAGATACTCCCCTACTAGTAAAGAGGCCAGTCAGAGAAGAGCAGGGGCGGAGCCACATGGTATTTAATTAAGGAAGGGGGTGGGGGATAAGGGGTGGGAGAAAAATCAGGCAGGAGCTTAAACAAGAAGCTCCCTGATTTAAATTACAGCGCTGCTTGAAAAAGGTGCCAAGTTTTTAAAAAATGAAGTCTCGTCTGCAGTCTGATGCTCAGAGTCCCGTACCTTCCATTATGGCAGTTTTCGGCGGCTTGCAGCGAGGGGCTGGGGAGGGCTGTGAAACATCAAGCCCTCAGACCCTTCCATTATGGCAGTTTTCAGCAGCTTGTAGCGAGGGGCTGGGGAGGGCTGTGAAACAACAAGCCCTCAGACCCTTCCGTTATGGCAGTTTTCGGCAGCTTGCAGCGAGGGGTCAATGAACCCAGACTGATCAGGGTCTACTAATTCAGGTATCATATTCTCTATCCTATTAACCCAAATGGACATAAAAAATTTAGAATCCATATTTAGAATGGAAATTGGTCTATATGAAGTAGTTAAGGCTGGAGATTTTCCGGGCTTTAGTATCGGGGAGATATTGGTATACACCCAAGAGGGTGGAGGGGTTCCACCCTCCAGTACTTCTCTAAATACTTTTAGCAGTATGGGGTTCAATTGTTTTTGAAAAGTTTTGTACCACTCCGAGGGTAGTCCGTCCGGGTCTGGAGTTTTACTCCTTTTCACAACCTCAGCAATTTCCTCCATTTTGATTGGCGCCTGTAGTCTCTCCACCATATCCTGAGAGTGTTTCGGCAGCGAAAGGGGGAGCAGAAACCCTTCCAGTTCCGTCTGTTTAGGAGAGAGGGGTGTACTATATAATTGGAAGTAATAACTTTTAAATGCCTCCATCACCTGCATAGTATTAGTAGCTCTGAAATTCCATGTAGGGTCCAGTAGATGGGTGTCATATGTAGCTGTTCTATGTCCCCTAAGTCTACGGGCCAAATTCCATGCCCCCCTCGATCCCCCTCATATCTACAGACCTTAAGATAAAATAAGGCCTGTTGTGTCTTCTCATCTAATGTTTTGTAACTCTGCTTTTTTTATCATAATCTGAGTTTTAATTTCTACATTAGATTGAGCCATGTTCTGTTGTAGTTCTTTCAACTCCTCATATATTTGTTTATATTTTCTTTCCCATAATCTTTTCTTGTGTACAGCATATGCAATTATTTGACCCCGTAACACCGCTTTCAATGTGTCCCAAATCATAGCTTCCGAGACCTCTGGGGTAGAATTTTCTTTCATAACCTGGGAAATTTTAGACTTAAAATCCTCTATAAAGGATTATCCTTAAGGAAGGCGGTGCTCAGGTGCCACCCAGTGGACTTCCTAGGAATCTTAAAGTCTAATTTTAAAAATAAAGGCAAGTGGTCTGAGAGAAATCTAGGGCCTATTAATAGGTCCTGTAACTAATCTGTATGTTCTTTTGAGATGAAAAAATAATCTAATCTCGAATGTGAATCATGCCTGTGTGAGTAATACGTATAACCTCAGGAGGTAGGGAAAAAAAAGTATCTCCAAATATAAATCAACCCCAATGAGGCCAACTGGGAGCAAAATGCTTTCTGGGCCGGAGAGTTACGGTGTCACTGAGGTGCTGATGAGTCTAAGTGGGGAGTCAACGTTAAATTAATATCTCCACCTATAATCAAGCACCCACGCATATTATCTAATCATTTTGCAAAAAATCTATTTATATATGAGGCTGTGGACAGGGGTGGAAAGAAAACATTCACTAATGTGACTGGTTTTCCTAGTAATGTCCTCTTTAGTATGATGAAGCAACCCTGTGGGTCAACAAACTGTGAGTCTAATTGAAAAAGGGAAGTTCTAGGAGGTATTATTACTACCCCCCTTCGTTTCCCCTTCTGGTAGGATGAGGCAAAAACCTGAGAACGCCCCCTCCCCAAGCTAATTTAGCATGTTGTTTCTCATTAAGATGCATTTCTTAGAGCTATATGACCTCACTAGGATGTTTTTTAAAATACTGAAATAGGCGTGATCTCTTACTAGGATTATTTAATCCATTAATATTAGGAGAGAGAGCCCTCACAGTTTGTATCGCCATCATGAGTTAGTCACTTCCCAATCCATCAGTTTCATTTTCTTCCTCTCCCATGTCTTGTCCCTCCTTCCCGCCACTCTGTCTCTGCTTTTATCCACCCTTCTATTTTCTCTCTGTTTACCATTGTGAGTCACCTGAAAAACTATCCTATTATATCATTTCTTACTCTCTAAACCATCTTGTAGTTTAAGCACTGAATCCCTATATTGCAATGTAGAGTTCTGCTGCTGCTTAAAGTAATATTGGAAAAAAAATTAAACTATTAACTTTTTTAAACATTTAAACTTCAACCACATCAACTTTTCTAACCAGGAGATTTCCAGTTTAAACAAACACTGGATCTCTTCTCTTCCACTATACACACTACTAGACGCTTCCAAGGCAGGGGAGATCAAAAATCTTCTCCCTTGTTGTGTTTCCACCCTCTGTGGAATCACAGGGGGAAATCCGGTTGTACTACACTTCCGGGCCCCCTTGGGGTGAAAATACCCCATAAGAAACAAATGAATGGTGGGCAGGTGGCATAATAACCAAACTGGCAAAAATAAAAAGCTTAAAAGCTGCTCCTTTTTTTGCAAACCTGAGCATCCTGTAACAATGGTGGAAACAAGTCCCCCCCCCCATATTATTTATCTCTATAGTTTTAGTTTCTTTGCTGCATAACAGTATAAACCTCCTATATAAATCATACTTACTAACTTCTAAAACCACATCAGTATTCTGTAGTAATAGTTAGCATCCTGTATAAAGAAAACCATTAACTCATAATTATTTTAACTAGAAATGATTTTTTTTGTAAAGTATAGTCGTGGAGCATGACCCCAGGTCCCTTTGCACTGCTATTCATGCTACTGCAACACAGCAAGTCCGATGTAGAGTTAAGAAGTCAGCCTATGGCCTTATCGGGCCTAAACACCAGCCAATTCTCTTCCTGTTCTATGTCCCAGGACTACAAACAGCCTACCAGTCAGGTCCTGCCACAAGCAGGACGACGAAATTCCACCAGCCTGCCAGAAACGTTTGATAGTTTTGAAGGGGAGTCTCTCTGCTGATTCCCTGATCTGGGCACCACCTGCCATCGGGGGGGGTCTGGTTGCACTGTGGACTGCTGTGGCTTCTTCTTAAACCGGATGCCCTCCTTAATCAGCTCTTCTCTTGCCTCATCTGCCAAGTGAAACTCTCTACAGCCTGAAGGAAGCTGTACCATAAGGCGTGCAGGGTAAGGAGTTGTAAACTTGATCTTTGCCTCCTTTAGTGCTGGAAGTATATCAGCATAGGCCCGTCGATTCCGTAGGGTTTGTGTAGCATAATCATTATCGATGTAGATCCTGGTTTGGCTGTAAAAGATCTTCACTTTAGGCCATGCAACAGATAAGACTTTCTCCTTTACCGTATAACTTAGGAACCGCAACACAATTGACAGAGGTCTGATGTTAGGGTCTGTTGGTCGGGGCCCAGAGCCCTGTGGACCCTCTCCAAATCCAATGGTAAATCTGGAGGAAGTTCTAATGCAGTTTTTAAAAGGGTGATGATAAAATCAGAAATATCTTGTTCCTCTGGGATGCAATACACCTGTAAATTCTTACGACGGGCCCGGTTCTCTGCATCCTTCTGTTTCGCCTGTAACTGCGCACACTGCTCCTGTAGGTCCTGTACCGCCATTCCAGGTCGTCCACCCAGTTCTCTACTATGGTAATCTGCCGCTCTGATGCATCCATACGTTGCTCCAAGCTAACTACATCTCTCCAGAGTTCTCCGTATAAATACTTCATCTCTGCACGAAAGGATAACAGTTCTTTACAGACGGCATCTAGTTTAAGGAGTGTGTTTTTATTTTTGTTCTGTGCACCGCTCGGTTGATCTGTGTGTTCTATGGGAGTCGCGGAGCGCTTGGAATTGGAAGCCTCCGGTGCGGACATTGCTGCACTGCTGTATTACTCCAACGGAGGTATTCTTAATTTATCTTCTGTTATCAGCTATTAATTTCCCTGCTATTTCTCAGCTTTTGTTCTTATTCTATGTCATTTCTTTAAGATCTGCAGGGATTTAGGAGAGGGGTTGTTCTAGTGAGCTGCCATGTTAGAGGAACGCTCAACCGGAAGTCCCCAAATGAAGTCTTGAAATCCTGAAACTTGACATTCTTGAGATAAGAGAAAAGTAGTTCTGTCCCCTTCAAATTGCACAACTGAACTGGGGAGTTGCAGCAACATGGAATCTTTATATGCCCAACATTCTAAAGCTTGGGCTGTGCCAGTCCCCTGGTAGGGGTGCGCTATACCCAGTTTTTACGACTACCCATTGACAATGTGGAGCGCTACAGAAACACACACACACACCATTACACTAATACAAACACACGGACAAAGCCACAAACACATATCTACACCCACACATTGCACATCTAGCTGAAACTTTCCACCTGGCTGGTATGTCAAGAACCAGAAACTTGTTACCTTGTTGGGGCTTTATATCTTGAACTACCTACCCACCCATTCTGAATGACAAGGACAAAATTTCAAGGTCGAGTCAGCATGCCAACACCCACCCAACTGTTCTTCAGATATAGTCATCCCCAGGTTTGAAGACCAACTCAGTGGAGGTATTTTTAAGAAGCTAACACTGCATGTGCAGATAGAAGGTAAACAGAGGTTACTTACTTGTAACCATAGTTCTACTACTAGAATTCAGCTCATATCCACACTTCTGCAGTCTTGTCACTGAACAGGCTCATTCACTGGAACAATCTTCAAACTTGACTCACCTTACCACAAAGCCATGTGGTCCTCCAGCACTACCCCCAATGCACTCATCAGCATGATGGAAAAGGAATTTGAGGCAAGCCTTATTAGGGGAGGTTTTCTGGGTTGTGTGGACGTGAACTGAATAGCAATACTAAATCCTTGTTACAAGTAACTTATTTCTTACTACCAAGATTTGTTCACAATCCACAGTAAGGCAGACTCTTAGGAGTCCAAAGGAGGGGACAAGGCGGGCACCCCAAATTAGGTGGAGAGAGATTGGACAGCTGAGGACCCAAACTCAGTATCTCGACCACTTAGCAACTTGACCCTGTAATGGGATATGAATGTGTGCGCATTTGACCAGGTAACAGCCCTACATTTCTCAGCAATGGGATGCACCAGCCGCAGCAACTGAGGCAGCAGTATGCCCTTCTGAGGGGGATGCAGTCAGCTTCCTGTTCTCCCACGAAAGGTACAGTAACGCAAGAACTTACCGTAACAGTAGATCTTCGTGGGAGACTCTTGTAGTAGGTAATAACCCTTAAAACTAGAGCCGCCAGGCACTAGGATCACACAGAAAACTTTAGCTAGCAGTGCCTGGCGGGGGACTGCCCACCCGACATCACGTGATGGATGTCAGCACGACACTATATAGTGGGCGGTCCCCACGCCCATCCTCCAGTTCTCCCAACGGAGACCTAAGAAGGTGCGACAGGAGAAAGGAGTGGGCTCCTGGAGCCAAAAGAAAGGCTAGAAAAAGTAGCCGTAGAAGCAGGGGGAAGGTGGGAGGGAAAAAGGTACCTACTGCAAGAGCCTCTCTCGAAGATCTACTGTTACGGTAAGTTCATACGTAACTGTATTATCTTACTTCAAGAGGGCTCTTGCAGTAAGTAATAACCATTACGACTGAGTCCCAAGCAGTGTAATTCAGACAAAGGCTGAAGCACAGGAAGCAGAAAAGGTCTGCAGTAGGTACCAGACTATGACACGAGGCCCTGAAGGACTGCTAGTCCGAAGCCTGCCCTGCGCCTAGAGGCAATATCCAGATAGTTGCGTTTGGTAAAGGTGTGGAGAGAGTTCCAAGTGGCTGCTGCACAAATGTCTGCGGCAGAAACATTCCTGAAACAAGCAGCAGATGCAGCCATGCCTCTGGTTGAGTGCCCCTTGACTTAACCCAGAAGGGGCTTGTTTTACTTCTGATAAGAAAACAAAATGCAGTTTGCTAACCATTTGGACAAACATTGTTTAGAAACTGCAGCACTCTCTTTTGGGTGCAAAGGAAGTGAAAAGCTGATCCATTTTACAGACTGATTTCGTCTGGTGCATGTAATAACGCAAAGTTCTGTGCACATCGAGCGTGTGCAGAATGGCTTCCCCTTGATTAGAATGCTCAGGATAATACACTGGCTAGTGCATGGTCTGATTCAGAGTAAACTCAGAAACCATGTTTGGTAGAAACTTAGAATCTGTACACAGAGCCACCCAGTCTCTGTGGAAAATCAAAAAAGGCTCCTTACACATCAGGGCCTTAAGCTCAGAAATTCTTCGAGCAGAAGTCATGGCAACTAAAAAGAGCACTTTCCAGGAAAGATAGTGCAGGTCGCAACTCACAGCCAGTTCAAAGGGAGGTAAAGTGAGTTTCTCAAGAATGAAGTTCAGATCCCACGGAGGAACTGGGTTCCTGACCGAGGGTTTCAGATGGAGAATTCCTTTCAGAAAAGTTTTTGGAAACCTCCAGCTGGGCCAAGGTTTTGCCATCTACCGGAATGTGGTAGGCAGCAATGGCAGACAAGAGGGCCTTCAGAGAAGAGTAACTAATGTCAAGGTCAGAGAGATGCAGCAGGTATTCCATGACCTGTGGGGCAGAGCAAGAGAAAGGGTCCCCAACCCTTGGGTGTTGCCCAAATGGAGAACCTCTTCCATTTCATAGCAAATGTGGTTCTTGTAGATCGATTTCAGGCCTCCACAAAGCTTTGTGCCACTCTGGAAGAGACCCCAAAGCATGCAAAAGCTATGTCAGCAGGTGCCACGCACGACAGTGAAGGGACCTGAGGCCCGGATGGACCAGCTTGCTCTGGTCCTGAGAAAGCAGGTTCTGGCAGAGGGGAAGAGGAATCAGAGGCTCCACCCTCAGCTGCTGAAGAAGAGGGAACCACATTTGGCAAGGTCAATAAGAGGCTATGAGAATCATGTGAGCCCCTTCTTGCTGTAGTTTCAGAAGCATCCTCTGCAATAGCGGGAAGGGAGAAAAGGCGTACAAGAACCTCTTCGTCCCAGCAAAGAGACAGTGCATCTCACCAGAAAACACAATGCCTGGGAACGAGCGAGCAGAAACTGGGTAGTTCTGTGTTGGATGGGGAGGCAAACAGATTGAGATCTGGGCGACCCCACCGATCGAAGATGTCTTCAACTACTGACTGCCTCAGTTCCTACTCATGTGCCCCTGCCCGAGACATTCTGAATGCCTGTGATGTGCACTGCCATGAGCTGTAGACTGTGCTGCATTGCCCATTGCCACACACGCACTGCTTCCCTGCACAGAGAATACAACTGCATTACTCCCTGTTTGTTGCGGTACCAGACCACACACATGTTGTCTGTCTGGCCCAGGAAGGAGAAGAGGCTGAAAAGCCTGAAGGGCATATAATACAGCCTGCATCTTTTGCACAATGCTGTACAGAGATAGCTCCTGCTGAGACCAGGATCCCAGAGTCCTGTGGGCACCCAGATGAGCACTCCAACCTTGACCGGAAGCATCCGTTGTCAGGGTCTGAGCCAGAAGGGGTGCCTGAAAAGGAATCCCCCTGGTGAGACTGGACAGATTCTGCCACCAAAGGAGGTTCCAACGCATGGAGCTGGACATGAGGATCCTGTGATCCAGGTCATCTGATTTCTGGTCCCAGTGGACCCTTAAGAGCCCACTGTGTAATCAGCATGTGGAGCATGGCTAGGGTTACCACCTTTCAAGAAGCCCAAAGTGGGACATTTCTTACTGAAACATGAATTTTCGCAGGACAGCACCTAACCTCTACCAATGCAACAGACTTGTTTTCACTATATAATCAGATTTAAGGCTATGTACTGTAGTTTCTTTGTTGCTTCTATTGTTTCTTATCATTTTAAGCTATTTTAGTTAAGGTATTACAGTTTTCTGCAACATTTAGTGGAAACTTAGAAAATATTTTTTCTTCTGTGAAGTCAGGACATGTAGTATTTTTCATGTTTTTTTGCAGGACACAGCTGTCCAAATCAGGACAGGTGGAAACCCTAAGCATGGCCAGAGGGACACTGGGGATAGCTGCTTCCATAAGACCCAGAAGGTGCAAGATGAACGGGCCATGGTCCATTGGCTGGTTGCAACTTGGATGGCCTGCCGATGCAAAGTTTCCGCCCAGTCCAATGGGAGGAAGGCCTGACCCTGAACAGTATCCAGCACAGCCCCAATATATTGGAGGCGTTGGGATGGGACCAGGTGGGATTTGGTTAATTCACCCTACTTCCCACTTGCCAGAAAAGGTCCAGGGTAGCAGTCAGGAAGGCCGCCAGACTGTCCCTCGGTGGTGCTGACAAGAGCTAGTTGTCAAAGTATGGGAACACATATCTCCTGGCAGCATAAAGCTGCTGCCACCACCGCTATGCACTTGGTAAACACTCTGGGTGCCGAGGAAAGGCCAAAGGGAAGCACTCTGAACTCGAAGTGTTCCCCCGGAAGGTAAAGTGGAGGAAGCGGCGGTGGGAGGGAAAGATCGGTATATACAGGTATGCATCTTGCATGTCCAGTGCACAAAGTCAAAGTCTTTGGTGAAGCAGTGGCAACAGACCCAGCAGGGTCAGCATGCAAAATCTCTTGTACTCAATGTACAGATTTAGTGTGCCGAGGTCCAGAATTGGATGGAGACCTCTCGTCTCCCCCCCCTCCACCGTCTTAGGAGGCAGTATGGCGCAGTGGTTTAAGGCTCTGAGCTGCAAACCTGGAGACCTGGGTTTGAATCTCACAGCCCCCACTTGCACACTGTGTGACCCTGAGCAAGTCACTTAACTTCCTTGTGCTCCCAGGTCGCACCTGGAATTAAGCTGTGGCTTAGTATGCCGCTCCTGGTTAAACAATTTTCTCTTTCCCTTTCCGTTTTGGGGACAAGGAAGAAGCGGCAATAATATCCTTTTCCTTCCTGGGCCCAAGGAACAGACTCTGTGGCTGATTTTGTCAGAAGAGCCTGGATTTCCTCCCTTATGAGAGGAATGTAGCCTTTTGGGTAGTGAGAGAGACCTGGGGGATTTCTTGGAGGTCTCTCTGTGAATTCAATGGTGTGGCCTTGAGCAACTAGCTGAAGGACCCACGTGTTTGTAGTGATCACCTCCCACCCGGTCAGGTGGTTGGCGAATCTGCCCGGTACTGGTTTCTCCGGAACTGGTGGTGGAGGCTGGGAGTCCTGCCACAAGTCAGGAGGCAGACGGGGTGTGTAGGAGCATCGTCACTGCAGCCCGCTGAGACTTAGTTGTAGGGGTGGCCATTGCTGAAGAGGCCCACGTTTGTTCTGACGTCTGGCTGGGAAAAAAAGACCTGAAGGAGACCATGGGTGGGAAGGAGACCGATCGTGGCCCGGTGCGTCTCCTTGTCCTTCTTATGGGAGTCTGAAGAACCCCCCGGGAAGGAGGATGATTCCTGCAGCTTCCGCAGCTCCTTCTCCATGGTAGCCATCTTCAGTTGGAGAACGTTGACTTCAAGGGCCTGTTGGTGGCGTCTCCGTGTGGCCTGGTTGAAACTCTGGCAGGCCTCACAGTCCTCGGTCTTATGCTCGGGTCCCAGGCAGAAAAGACTAAGGGAATGGCCATCCTTGTGCGGAAACGGAATGCTGCAGTAATCGCACTTGTTCTTATGCAACTCGGAAAGGTGTCGGAGAAGACATGCAGGAAAAAGGTATTACTTTCTATATTTTACAGAAATAGAAAAAAGAACAATGAAATACTCATCCAAAAATGGCAATCAACTGAAGCAGCATTCTCCACGAGGTCCAAAGTGCACAGGTCGATGGTGGTAAAGAACTGGAGGGCAGACGTGGGGACTGCCCACTATACAGTGTCACGCTGACATCCATCATGTGACGTTGGGTGGGTGGTCCCCTGCCAGACACCGCTAAAGTTTTCTGTGTGGTCCTAGTGCCTGGTGGCTCTAGTCCTAATGGTTATTACCTACTGCAAGAGCCCTCTCGAAGTAAGATCAACAGATCTACTGACAGTGTTCCCCAAACTGCAAATACCTGGACACCACCCACAAGTGTCATGACCACCCATAAGATGCTTCTGCCACGTGACAGGGCATACGCAAGCTGGTTTTCACCCCATAACATGGTCCGTATGCACAAAGCGAGTGAGGAACCATGCCCATAGCACTTCCTAACAATGGAGAAAAGAGTAGATGTTGCGGGCCAGCCCGTCGGCGCAGTGGTAGCGCTACCGCTCGCGATGCTGGTGACCCGGGATCGGGAACGAGCCCAGGGAGCTGGAGGGCTGGCCGGGGGGAGAAGGCTGAGCATCCGTGGACTGCTCGCCTTCCAGGGAGGGAGGGAGACAGGCTCGGTGCTTGTTGACCAGGCGGAGCCTGGGGTTCAGTAAATGCCTAGCCAGTCAGGATGGTTGGGCGTGCAGACATCGGGCGGAGCTCTGCCTTGATGTCTGGGCGCATGGCACTCCCCAGAGAAACACTCCACGCCAGACGGAGCGCCAGCACAGACCCTCACATCCCTGCCTGTCCCACGCCGGGCGGCCTCATAACGCTAGCTCGGGTGCTTGGGCCCCACCTAGTCCTCGCCTGGGGAAATCCAAGGCTACATGGGGGGACTGCCACGAGGCTCCAGGCACGGAAGGAACCGAGGCAGATGCCAGGCGCTCCCGAAGAAGCAGAGCGTAAGGGGCAAGGGGAAGGCGGTAAATAGCAAGTACAAAAAAAAAAAAAAATAGAGTAGATGTTGCCCAGTCTGTTTTGGTCGAACATGGGAGTCTTGTTTTCTGAGCTGACCCAGACAACCCAGTCCCTAACCAGCGGCATGCGAAATGCACAGAGTTCCAGCAGGCTGATGTGCGGCAGGGTTTTCCCTCAGCAACCAGAACACATGCGCTCTGCAGGTCCAGAAGATGTGCTCCCAAGTCTACTATCAACGCATCTGTTAGTGTGACCGGGAGCTCCTCTTTTTTTTGTATAATCTTTTTATTAAATTCAACATTATAACATATACAACAGACAGTACAGATGCATTCCATGATACAATACAGTTACAATCAGTTATGAATTAACAGTTATTTCCTTCCAATCAATTCCATACATATATGATTTCATTTTCATTCTAAGTGTTCATTAGTTTATTATCATTCAGATGGCAGAAAGACATTCATTATGCAACCTCTTTAGTCAAGTCCCACATGCAGGGTGATCTCCTCCTCCCTACTAAGGGAGCTCCTCTTTTAACAAATGGAATACTCTCCTAAAGGTTTGCCGGGGACAGCCACAAATGGATGGTGTCCAGAATCAGCTGGGTTATCTGTACTATAGTTCAGGGCAGCATGTGACTGGGACCACTGGTGCCCTAATTTTCTTTGAATGGGTCTCATTCACTAGTGAGCCCACTGCAGCATGGCCACAGTAAAGGCCATGAAGCACACAAGTAGTAGCAGTAAAAACATCTTATCTACTAATAGTATTTACTATTCCTACTAGTAAGTCCGCTGCAGCAAGGCCACGGTAAAGGCCATGAAGCACTCAAGGCAGAGGTCCTGGGCAAGGAGCAACAGGCCAAGCTGAAGTGATCAGGCGGTCCTCCACCCCCTCTGGAGACAGATGTACACTGGCTTAGAGACAGTCCAGCTCCACTCCAAAGAATATAATCACCTGCTTCAAGATCAACTCGGACTTGGTCAGCACTATCAACAGCAGTGGTCCAGGAGCATCTGGGACAGTCAGGTCCCTGAACATTCCATGTCCCACATCCTGAAGCCCATAATCAGCCTATGAGGTAGAGAATGACCTGGACCCCATCTGCACTAGCGGACGGCCACTATGAGCGACAGGTACTTGATGAACACCCTTAATACTGATGACAGGCTGAATGGGATGGTTCAAAACATGTACAGGGTTCCATCCATCCGAAAGAGGAATTGGTGAGACAGACGGACAGGAATGTGGAAGTTAACATACCCACGGGAATGTAGTGGAGGTGCAGCGAACTCACTCATGATGGGGCAATACTGGACCTGGTAATTATCAATAAGCACCAAGGGTCAAAAAAGTAGCAGCGTATGCAAAATACAAGAGAATACAAAAGTAAATTGCCGTAAAAAGGGTTTATTTGTGAAACAGGAAAAGGCAGCACTGAACCCCAGTGCTTCGAACCTCTGCAGGGTAGTACTCTTTTTATTTTGTGCATTCCTCTGCCTTTTTGTCCCTCTGTGTCTCTACTGTTGCCAAGTGCTGCACCTCATCTGGTACGCCAGCCAGTTCTTTGCACCTTGTAATCACTAGCCTGGACAGAGTTCCAGACATCAAGGTGGGAGGCCACCTAGGGACCAGTGATCACCGTAGAGTGTGGTTCACTGTAAGAACAGCTGTGGAATCAAACCACACAAGGCAAGGGGTCCTGGACTTCGGGAAGGCAGATTTTATAAAGATGGGTGAATGCTTCCAGAGATGATCTGGCTGAAGGGGGCTGGGTGGGGTGGAGGAACAGTGGGCAAAGCTAAAAGTGGGTATAGTGAAGGCAATAAACCTCTGTGTCAAGCAAGAGAGGAAAAAGAGACTGCTATGGTTCTCGAAAGAGGTGACTGAAAAGGTAAAGGCTAAGAGGGTACCATTCAGAAGATACAAGAAGATGTTGAAGCAGGAGGATAGGAAGATATATCAGGAGAAACAGAGAAGCAGGGAAAGCAGTAAGGAGCACGAAGGCACAGACTGAAGAGAGAATAGCCCAAGCAGTAATTAAAGGGGACAAGGCATTTTTTTAGGTATCTAAGTGAAAAGAGGAAGACCAGGGGAGGGACTGGAAGGTTAAAAAGGGATGGGGGGACTGTGCGGAGGAGGAACAGGAAAAGGAAGACATTCTGAACAAATATTTTTGTTCAGTGTTCAAACTGGAAGGAGAAGGGGAAGGACCACGAAAAAGTAATGATCTGAATGTAGGGAGGCTGACACTAATCCTTTTTCACAGGAAAAAGTCCTAAAGGGACTCACTAATCTGAAAGTGGACAAAGCAACAGGAACAGATAGGTACATTCTAGAATACTGAGAGAGCTCAAGGGGGTACTGGCTGCACTTCCAACAGTCCTATTTAAACAGCTGTATGGAAACAAGAGTGGTCCCAAAGGACTGGAGGAGGGCAGATGTAGTCTCACTTCACAGAAGTGGTAGCAGGGAGGAGGCCGGCAATTTCAGGCCAGTCAGCCTGACATCAGAAGGGGGAACGTTAATGGAATCACTGCTGAAGGAGAGGATAGTGGAATATATTGAATCTAATGGGTTACAAGACCTGAGACAGCTTGGATTCATGAGTGGGAGGTCATGTAAAATGAAGCTGACACACTCCTTTGATAGGGTAATCAAGGAATTAGATCAGGGTGGAGCGGTAGATGTGACCCACCTAGATTTCAGTAAGGCATTCAACACTGTTCCACAGAGGAGACTATTAAAACAAGCTGGGTAGCTTAGGAGTAGCTCCAAAGGGCACACTGGGTAAGAAACGTAAACACAGAAACAGAAACATTGAATTTGACAGCAGATAAGGACAGCCTGGCCCACCTAGTCTGCTGTCAATTAGTGTCAGCCTCCCTACATTCAGATCATTACTTTTTCGTGGTTCCTCCCCTTTTCCTTCCAGTTTGAACACTGAACAAAAATATTTGTTCAGAATGTCTTCCTTTTCCTGTTCCTCCTCCGCACAGTCCCCCCATCCCTTTTTAACCTTCCAGTCCCTCCCCTGGTCTTCCTCTTTTCACTTAGATACCTAAAAATTTCCCTACCTACTGTATAATAAACTTCAGATCCTACTTCAGATCCCCCTCCCACCTCCCACCACCTACTACCTCCTCTTGACTCCCCCTCCCACCTCCCACCACCTACTACCTCCCCTTGACAAAGCCTCACTTGGCTGCTAAAACATGCATTTCTGCAGACTGGGAGCACCCCGTCTGAACTGTAACATGATTGTTAAACACTGTACCGCACTTAATTAGTGCTGCATTAATATGTTTCTCTGGAAGTGTGGTCCTGTTTCTCCTTACTTCTTGTACCCTGCTTAATGTTGTAACTACACACTAATACCACTTGTTACTTGATGTCTTTCTGTTCTGCAATGTTTCATCACCTGTAAATGTCTTGTATTCCTTGTTGACTTGGAGCCTTTGTAAACGAGCCCCCGGCTCAAAGGTATTAATCCGAATTTGAAATAAATAAATAAATAAAACTGTAACCTCCCTCCTGTGGCACTGGTTAGGGGATAGGCAACAGAGGGTGGGAGTAAATGGAATTCACTCCAAGGAGGGGAGGGTGACCAGCAGAAGTGCCTCAGGGATCAGTTGTCAAACCAATACTGTGTCATGTCTTTATAAGTGGCACTGAAGAGGAGCTGGAGGGGAGGGTCTGTCTGTTTGCGGACGATAACAAAATATGCATTAAGCAGACACTCGGGGGGGGGGGTGGAAAAGTTGAGCACAGAAAACTCAAGGAGTGGTCAAGGGTATGGCAGCTGGGGTTCAGTGTGAAAAGGTGCAAAATAATGTACTTGGGACACAAGAACCTAGGGCAAAATACAAAATGGGGGAATTGTTGCTGATGACCACTAAGCAGGACAGAGACTTGGGTGTAATCATCTCTGATGACCTAAAGATGGCCAGACAGTAAGACAAGGCAGTTGGGAGGGCTATTGGGATGCTGGTGTGCATAAGAAGATGTATATCCGGCTGGGGGGTGCAGTCTTTGTATATATCACTTGTAAGACCCCACCTTAACGGTGTACAGTTCTGGAGGCCACACGTCTGGAATGACAGACAAGAGTGGAGGCAGTCCAGAAAAAGACAACTAAAATGGTGTGGAGTCTTCATAAAAAGGAGCAGGGGGATATGACAGAGACCTTTAAATACCTCACGGGGTAAATAAGCTAAAGAGAAAAGCATTTTTCACAAAAAAAAGGTGCTCAAGAACAAGGGGGCTTACTGTGGAGTTGGACAGGGTAGATTCAGGAGAGATGTGAGGAAGTATTTCTTCACAGAAAGAGTGGTGGATTCCTGGCACTGCCTACCAGCTGAGATGCTAGGGGTGAAAACAGTAGAGGGGTTCAAGAATGCATAGGACAGGAAAAAGGGAATCTTAATGGAAAAGAATGGCGGGAGGGAGCAAGAGTCAGAGATCAGGTAGAGTGATACTGTAGGTAGGGAAAAAATGGGCAGACTGCGTGGGCCACGCGGTCCTTATCTGCTGACAAATTCTGCTTCTATATGCCTGCAGTCAAGGGAGCAAAACCATGCTCCTGGCTCTGGAGACAGAATGATCTGGTTCAGAGTCCCATTCTTAACTTCTGACTTCAAATGAACCAGTCAAGGATTCACAGGTCAAGAATACGGCACTAGTCCAGTGTCCATTTGGGTACCAGAAAGTAAAGTGATACAAACACCTGATAAGTGTGACTTTCTGGAACAGGTTTTACCACATGCCACTAGAAGCTGTTGAACTTCACTTCGTAATGCGAGACGAGATTTCAGTGAAAGCATGTCCTCCAGTAGCACTTGGAAACAGACGAGCGGGTTAAGTCTCAAACTCCAGATACGATCCCCAGCCCACAACTTCCAGGCAGCGTGACAGGGAAGGCCACCTGTTGTGAGGGATCCCATTTCAGGATGTCCAACAGTGGGTAGGACTCCTTGTTCTGGATCTCCTCCAGTGGCATGTCCAGAAACCAGGACAGTTTATTCCAGGAGAACAAAAACTGAGGACTGGTCCCCCGAAGAGGACATGATGGTCAGCTGGCTCCATCTAGTTAACATGGCATCTGGAGGACAGACAACAAATCCAAACCAGAGTCCAGATATAACAGCGTCAACCACTGACCTGTGGTGTGGACAAACCTCTGTTGGGCCAGCCACCACATACAGGAGATGAGAATACCCCGACACAGACTTACAGTGCACATCAGCAGTTCCAAAGATAGGGTCTCCAACCAGCAAAGGTCACCTAGATGCAACTAGCAGACCCAAGGGTGGAGCCTCCAGAAGCATGACTGGAGTCAGCGCCAGAATCAGCAGCCATGAATGTGTCTACCTCGACAAAACACTCCATAAGCCTACTGCTGACAGTCAACTTTTCACCATCTGTGACAGGTCAGATGCTGATGGTGGGAGCCAGATGACAATGAAAAGCTTGTCAACGATGTTGAGATCCCAACCTAGATCTCAAACTTTGGATCCATTTGGCATGGAAGCTACTGGGTCTGGATCCCCTGGAGAGGATCCCAACGCAGGGACAGACTGGAGGCTTTGTCGGGGTGAGGAAGACCGGTGGAGACTCAACCTGACCGACTGGAAGCAAAGCCAGCCCCAGCAGACCTGCCTTGGGTTGGGCCACAATCAACACTGGGGTCCGGGAGAGCAAGGATTCATCTCCCTTGCTGGACTCATTCTTAACATCGATATGATTAACTGGCAGTGAAACCTTCGGCAGCCAGGACAGCAATTCCAAGGCCAGACAAATGGGCCCCGTGGGAAGTTTAACCTCCTTAGTGGGCAACCATCATGAGGATCCCCTTGAAGTGAGGAATGTTAGCCATCCCCCAACCAAGAGTGATCTCACAACCAGTGTTTACTTCTCCTTATACCTGTAGCGCCAACTCATCTTCAAATGAACTGCAGGATAGAAGAAAATTTCAGAACCTTTCATCCTCATGAGTAGGAAGATACAGCAGTTTGAGAGGACGTAAGAACTTACCGTAACAGTAGATCTTCCGAGAGAGGTTCCTGCAGTAGGTTGTCACATATAGGACTGTGCCCCCTGGCATCAGGCTCAAATGGCAAACCTGTAGCTAGCAATCATCTGCGGGAACCGCCCCCCCAACGTCAGGTGATGTGACGTCATCCTGACTATAAGAAGGGGCGATCCTGTGCCCGCCCTCCAGGTCTTTTCCACCGGAGATCTAGAGAAAGGGAGCAGCAACGCAGAGTAACAACCCTGGTACCCAGTACCCTGGCTGAACCAAAAGGCTAGACAAGAAAAAAAGAAATAACTCCAGGAATTGGGAGAAGGTGGGAGGGAAATTAGACCTACTGCAGGAACCTCTCTCGAAGATCTACTCTTACGGTAAGTTCTTACATAACTGCTATATCTTACTTTGAGAGGGTTTCTGCAGTAGGTCTTCACATATTGGACTGAATTCCAAGCAGCCTAAGAAAAAGGAGTGTCGGACACGAGTTTCCAGGAGGAGTTAGATGTCTGCCAACTAAGGACCTGCCTTAAGACAGAAGACCTTACAAAACTGCAAGGCCAAACCAGCTCAAACGCCTAGAGGCAATGTCCAGACTGTAGTGCTTAGTGAAGGTGTGGGCGGAAGACCAAGTGGCCGTTGCACAGATGTCCGCAGTGGACACATTCCTGAAAAAAGCAGTAGAAGTGGCCACGCTTCTGGTGGAATGGCCTTTAACCACCCCCGGAAAGGTTTTTCCATATTTCTGGTAAGTGTAGTGAATACAGTTTGCCAGCCACCTAGAAATAGTCTGTTTAGAGATAGCCTTGCCCTGGAACTGGGAGGAAAAGGCCACAAAGAATTGATTCGACTTTCAAATCTCCTTAGTCCGAGAGGTATAGTACCTCAAAATCTGATGCACATCCAAGGTGTGCAAAAGATATTCCTCTCGTTGGAATGCTAAGGAAAATAGACCGGCAGTTCAACACTCTGGTTGAGAGTCATCTCCAAAACAACTTCCGGAAGAAAAGAAGGATTAGTCCTTAGGACCACGCGGTCCTTGTGGAAAATCAAATAAGGCTCTCTGCAAACAAATGCCTGAAGCTCAGAGACCCTTCGAGCTGAAGTAACTGCAACCAAAAACAGCGTCTTCCAGGACAGAAAGTGCATATCACAACTTGCTGCTGGCTCAAAAGGGGGCAAAGTAAGTTTCTCCAACATAAAATTAAGATCCCAGGGAGGACAGGGGTTCTGGACTGGAGGTTTGATGTTGAGGATACCCTTTAAGAAAGTTTTGGAAACCTTTAGTTGTGCTAGGGTTTTGCCCTCCACTGGAAGGTGGTAGGCAGACACCGCAGAGAGATGGACCTTAACTGAGGAGTAACTAAGGCCCAACTCAGAAAGATGTAAGAGGTACTCTAACACCTGGGAGGCCAAGCAGGAAAAAGGGTCCAAGCTTTTGGCTGTGGCCCAGCTAGAAAATCACTTCCACTTCATGGCGTAGGTGGATCTGGTAGAGGGTTTTCTGGCTTCCACCAGGAGCTGAGCAACCAGAGAGGAAACTCCATAGGAAGAAACTGCTATGTCCACAGGTGCCACGCATGAAGATGGAGAGACTTAAGACTTGGATGTACCAGGGTGCCCTGCTCCCGAGACAGAAGGTCGTGAGACAGTGGCAGAGGGACCGACGGTTCTAGAACTAGTTGATGCAACAGCAGGAACCAAATGGGGAATGCCACACAAGCATCACAGCCATCAGTGCCCGATATGGTGAACCTGCATACCACCCTTCTAGACCACGATGCTCCTTTCTTCAACGGCAAATGTTGGCAGAGCAGTGAGCTGGAGAAAGGGTGGAAACTATGAGTCACGCAGAGAAGCAACACTTCGAGACTCTCACAAACTAGTCTAAAAACTAAGCAGAATCGTAATCACTGCCAACAGCTGTGAAAACCAGTTCCTTCCAGCAGCAGACAAGATCCGTCTGTAGTGGGGGCGAATCCAGGAAATCGCATGGTTGGCTGGCAGGAGTGAAGCTTGAAAACTGTTCCAATGACTGAGCATGCTCAGTGGAAGACTGAGTTTGGAATGTGAGCTGAATCACAGCAGTGAGAAATCCCCTCATCAGTCAATAACTGCAAAACAACTGGCTGAAGAAGCTTTTCTGCCTGATGGTCTCATCGAGTCAGGGGAAGATGCAGTCTGTAGCAGCCTTCAACAGGAAGCTTGGCCAGAGCACTTTCAGACATCCCCACAACCAGAACTGAGAGAGAGAGAGAGAGAGAGAGACTGTGTGTGTGCGTGCGCGCATATATGTATGAGCGTGTTTTAAGTATGTGTCTGTTCAGGGAGAGAGAGAGAGAGAAAGAGTGTGTGTGTGTGTGCGCGCGTGTCTTAAGAATGTGTCTGTTCAGAGAAGGTGAGAGAGTGTGTGTGCGCACACGCATGTATGTTCAGTGAGTGCGCATGTCAGCGCACGTGTGTGTGTGTGTGTGTGTGTGTGTCTGTACTGCAGATGTGCCCAACGTGTTCTGTGATTGGTTGTTAGGGCTGTTTATGAATACTTTAATGTAGAAAATGGAGTTGCGTCTTCGTGAAGAAAGCAGGCAGGTTTCCCAATGGCTGTGAGGAGAGAGCGGGCACAGTTCAATGGAGCTATATTGCGGTTTCTGTTTTTTTTTTTTTTCTAAAAACAAATCTGGAAATTTTGTTGGTGTTTTACAGCAGTCATGGCAGATTCTGTATGGTGACAGGAACAGTACAGATGAAGCAAGCACAAACTGCAGTAGCGTGGAGACGAGTCACATTTTGAGAGGTAGTTGTAAAAAAGATAAATGGAAAAAAAACTGCATTTTTTTCCATTTCAGTTCGTATTTAAGTACTATTTGGAGCAAGCTGAACAGCTGGAAGTAGTGCTGGCTGGAAGGCAGCCAAGCATTTGGGAGGGACAGCAGAAACTCTATAGATAAATGAACTGTGTACATAAACGGAGTGTGATATAGTCAATGTGTACATCAACACAGTTACTCAGATAAACTGATTTATCACACTCCATTTATGTCCACCCATAGTGCATTAAAAAAATATATATCATAGGAGCACAACTGCACCCCTATAGTTAGGGTTGAGTAAGTACTTTAATGTTAAACCTGAATTTTTGCACTTTAATAACTTTGCATCCGTTCAATGGACGTGCACGAAATTTGGTATGCGCTGTCCCGTGGGGTAGATCTCTTGATGAATCACGTTTCTTGTTAGTCAGATTGGCGGATTTCACACTATACATTGTGAAAAAATGCTAAAATTCACCTTTTGTGGCTGTTTTTTCCTCACTGCACTGTAGCCAAACCGTCTGGAATCTTGCTTTGGGGGGGCAAACAAACTGTCATAACTGTGCCCAGGGATGCCTTCTGCAGACATCTAAGTATGTATCTTGTTCATCAGGACATCCTTTACTGTTGTGTGCCTTAAGTTGAATTTTAGGTGGCATCAGGATGCTTGTTTTTATTTTTAAAGATCCTTTTTTTGACTCGCTTCAGATACTTTTTCGTCAAGATGAAAAGGATTTTGACAACTCAAAAAAAAAAATTATCTCACAAAGAGGATTAGCGGCAGGGCCATCTGGTTGGAGAACCTTGAAGTCCTTGGTCGATTTATTAAAGGATTTTGTCATCTTCTGGAAATAGAAATCGTCCGACAAAAAGGTTTTAAAAAAAATATTTTTTCATAAGCTGTCATAATCCTTTTTCATGAGACGATTCCTATTTTGAGAGATGACAAAATCCTTTGTCGTCATTGTCGTATGATCGGCCTAGATCCATTTATTTGGGTTCATATTGTATATGCGGTAATGTACTTCAGAATTAAGACACCATCTCTTTCACAAGTAACTACAAAATAACTTATTTCTAAAAAGGCTAGTAGTGTGGATCTGGTACATCTCTAGATAAGGGAGACAGATACATAGCCCAGGAAGGCATACAATACCCCACTGTGGCTTTCCATGACTGAGAAAGGTAATATAGTGACCTAGGGGTCAGAGGTTAAGCCAAATGCATGGACCAGATGTCACTGGGGTTGACATGGAACCACAGTGACACCTACAGGGAAAGGTAAACTATTGCACCCCATCACACAATGGGTGTGTCCAGAAAATGACCATCATGTATTTATCAGACACACATTTAGAATTCAGAGCAGTGGAAAAACAATTTAGCTGGAAGTCAGATAGTCTGCCCCAGCTGGCGTATACTTGTAGAGCAGAAGTATATGTGTCGCCCTGGAAAACTCTCTAAAACCAGACCCGAGTGTGTGGAAGTTTGACTCTTCATATACTGAACAGAAAATTCTGATTTTAAGTCAGAATTCTGGAAACCAGGACTTTTCACGAAGGAAGCATCTGAAGACTTTTTAAAAGGACGTTCAGAGAACTGACTTGAAATACAACCTTGCTACAAGATTGTTGCTTAAGGACTCATCTCTACAAAGAACATTTAAAATATTGTCTGAACTCTAATATCAAAACAAGGCATACTTTAGAATACAGTATCTAGTGTTTTCTGTAAAACCATCCAGTTTTACTTTTGTTATCGTCTGCATTTCAAAGTTCTTCCAAACTGCAGACTTTTCTGTATTGCTTTTACGTTAAGTAAACTTTTATGATTTCTTATCAACTCTGCCTGGGATCTGACTGTATGATTTAACACTTTAATAGAAGGGTTTTGAAAAGACGGTGTGCCTTGACAAGACAGAACCGCTCGGCTATAAACTACCCAGGCAAGACGCAGCCAGTGGCCGTAGTGGGATTCAAATACTGAAAGAAATGCAGAGTCAAGGGAACTCAAAAACTACAGAATCCACCCTCCCACTGGGAAAAGAAAGGCTGGTAAGTCTTCCGGAAACCCTTACTCCTGCTCATGAGTTCTTAAAAAGCAGATCCTCTCTGCAAACGGGAGGTCCTGCCGGGCTGCCCAAGGTTTGGGGGCCAGGGGCTCATGACAGTCATCATGAAAGAGGTTTACCGGCAGGGCCATCTGGTCAAAGACCCCTAATCCTCTTTCATGTTGACGACAAAGGATTTTGTAGTCTCATGAAAAAGGATTATGACAGGTCACGAAAAAAGATAATTTTTTTAAATCCTCTTTCGTGAGCTCACACAATTCCGGGACTTCACTCGAGAGAGCAGTAAAGGGGACGTTTTGCATTTTGCGGAGAGGCAATAAGTCCTAATCCTGTTTCGTGAGATGATTCCAATTTCGTGGGATGACAAAATCCTTCGGCTCCACATAAGACACTGGTAAGTGATTAGCCTGATTTCTTAAAGTAAATTCAGAAACAATTGGTGGCAAAAACAATGGGGTTGTACGCAAAGACACCCTACCATTATGAAATGGCAGGTACATTGAGGTTTGCGCAATAGTGCCTGTAATTCTGAAATACATCCTCCAGACGTAATGGCAACTAAGAATATAGTTTTCAAAGAAAGAAAACGGAGGCTGTTGGAGTCAGCTGGCTCAAAAAGGACTCAGTCAATGTTTCAAGCACAAAATTCAAATCCCACACAGAGAATGAATCCAGGACAGGGGACGAAGGTTTGAATCAAAGGTAACTGGGACAATGGTTTTGTGCCCACAGTTAAACGAAATGTGGCCATGGCCCGAAAAGTGGACTATTACAGAGGAATATGTCAGTCCACCCTCCAACAAGGACAGAAACTACTCCGAGACGCTCTGAGGAGAACAATCATAAGGATCAAAGTCCTGTGTGGATGCCCGAATGGAGAAGTGTTTCCACTTCACAGAATAGGAAGACCGTGTAGACGGTTTCTCGGCAGTCCGGAGGACTTCCGCCACCTTTTGGGACCTTCCAAAGTGTGAGAGGACTATGTCCCCAGGAGTCAGGCATGCAGATGGATTTGGAAGTGAAGGTCTGGGTGTAGCAGGGAGCCTTGTGCCTGGGACAACAGAGCCAGGAAAATCGGCAGAAGTAAGGGATCTGTTTTCGAGAGCTGTAGAAGCAGAAGGAATCAAATCTGTCTTGGCCAGAACTGCACTATAAGAATCACAGATGCCCCAACCTGGACCAGTCTGAGTAATATTCTCTGAACAAAAGGAAAGGGCGGGAAGGCGTAAAGAAATCTTCCCATCCAAGGAAGAGATAACATGTCCAGCCACACCATTCCGGGACCTAGAGAGAGAGAGAGCAGTAAAGGGGCCATTTTGCGGAGAGGCAACAGGTCCAACTCCGGCCATCCTCACTGGTGGAAGACGTTGTTTAGGACGACTGGTAAGACTTCCCACTCGTGGGCTAGGGCAGTGGATCCGCTTAGGGCATCCACCAGGGTGTTGGATACACCTGGGATGTGTACTGTCAAAAGATGGATTATTTCTCTGGATCGCCCAGTAACAGTCCCTCACAGATTCTCTGTATAGAGGGCATGAATGGGTGCCATCTTGTTTGTTTAGGTAGTGAACTACCGCAGAATTGTCTGATTTCACCTGAAGTCAGCCAGGTGGAAGGAGAGTCTCAAACACCTGTAAGGCATACAAGACTGCCCTCATCTCCAAGACACTGATATGGAGGCAGGCCTCCACTGGCGTCCATGATCCTTGGGACTGGTCGTTGAGGAGATGAGCACCTCACCCTTTCAAGGAGGTGTCTGCAGTTACAGTAGAATGAGATATGGGACAGTAAAATGAAACGGCATGCCTCGCATTAAGTTGTCCACGGGTCTGTTTATGAAAAAGGGTTACCAATGCCCACCATACAGTGCATAGCCTATTTTTAAAAATCAAGACCTGTCAGTCATATGTTTTTGACTAAATCGTATAGCTGGCTATATGTGCAGATAAATAACATAACTATAGAATTCTACAGTATCCATATTTTTTTTGATGGAGTGCCCCGCTCCATTTTGCTGCTTTTTTTACCTGAAAAGTGTGACATGCAAAAACACATTTTACTAACTGTTTTTGCAAGCTTTATTTACTGTTTTCCCTTAATAAAGTAAATCTGCTTACTAATCTGGAGTTGTGTTTTTTATTATCGGTACTCTTTAGCCCATTGTTTTGCTCCATTTTTAATTTGTGCAGCTTTGTATTTAATGTGATGAATGTAACAGTCTGTGTCACAGCATGTAACATTCATACACATGGCCCCCAAACCTGTAATTGTGCTATTAGCACTTTAAATGATTTTCTGGCTGCTCTCCCAGTTTGCCTACTTGTGATAATTGACTAAGTTACAGCCTGATCTAGCTCTCCCACAGAAGGGAGAGCAACCTTTGACCCTCACTGTACTTGGAGTCACGTCAGGCCCAATGTTTACCCGTCAGTCTGTGACAGTTGCAAAGTCATAACCCGCCCCTCGGAGCCAAGCAGCAGCCATAGCGGGAGGAGCCGAGTTGTGGTTTAAAACCCATTATTTGCACGTAGCTCCTCCATTTTGTAGGGCTGCATTCCATGAAGATAAGTACTGCATGCAACGAGGACTGCAGTTACATTCACCACAGGTAGGTTTCGGTTATCACCACTCACTGATTGTGAGACAAATTTTCAGAGAGTAAAGTCCAGTGACAACTGCATGTCTAGGGAAAGTGCTGGGCATCAGTTCTAAAAGGGATTATACTGCGTATATGGGGTAGGGGGTTAAAACAGATTTTCTTTGTGGTGTCACTCATTACATTCACTACGATATGTGGTGTCAAACGTCACACCTGCCAGTACTGTTATTGTCAAATTTCTCCAGGTTTTGTAACACTATGTCAGTTATTAGTAGTAGCAAGTTAGCCATTAGGCGTGTTCAGTAAACTTTTTAAAACTGAAACAAATGTGTGGGGTCACTCGTTACGTTCACCACGGTATGTGGTGTTAAGCATCACATTTGCCAGTAATGTAATTGTTGTATGTCAGCCAGTCAGTAGAAGTAGTATGTTAGTTGTTAGTCAAGTTTAATACAGTTTTAGTAAGTCAAACATAAGTGTAGTGTCACTTTTTATGATTTCATAAGAAATATACCTTCAAGTAACACTGGGAAAGCTCTTTTAAGACCTAATTGAGTGGAACTTTGCACTTTTTGATACTTCTTTGGGATTTTGATCAGCGAGGGCGAGTGGTCACGTGATCTGCCACTTAGTGGTTCCAGCTCGATAAAAGTCTGCCACAGAGCGAGAAGGGCGAGCTCGAGTGGGTCGAGCGAGCGGACACACACGACAAGACGGGGGAACGAGGGTCCTACATTCTATTAACAGCATCCAGAGGTCTGAATCTAGTTGGTGACTGGTATATTTGATCAGTAAAATATTAATGTATATATAGTTGGAGAGTAGGAATTGTGCAACTCTGTCATCTGTCACACTGGTGTGTCCTTAATAGAGTACTCCCACTTAAAATGGCAGACTGCGAGTCAGAGCACACACTATCTGCTCTGATAAAAATGAAATATCTTATGCGATGCGTACCATGAGAAACGTATACAATAAATGTGTATGGTGATAGAAACACTCAAGATTTTATTTGTCCAAAATGTGAGTTACTATGCCAGTTCCAGACTGATATCATCAGATTAAAGGGTGAACTTAAAGCACAAACTGAAATTGATCAAACAGTGGCTTTTGTTAACACATTAAATGATGAGAATAAGTGTATTAACTATAGGAAGAGAGTTCGAGATGGTAACTCTCAGACAGATGAACAGACAGTACTAATCCCACATACAAAGAGGATTAGGCCCAATACTCATGGAGTCACCAGAGAGGACAGACCACTAATCACTGTTAGAAGACCCCCTTCCCCCAAAACAACCACAAATTGCTATTTACCCCTGTCAGATGCAACCTCTGAAGCATCCCCAAGTTCCTCTGGTACTTCCATTTATACAGGTTCAAATGTATATAAACACAAGGAAAAGACAGGCAAGTGTAATACCTCTACCTCTCCTGAACAAGGATACAGGGAAAGTACTAACCCCGCCCTAACTAAACAAAAAATGACTACTTTGGTGCTAGGAGATTCCTTACTACGCTTTACTGACACACATATTTGTGGATCAGATAAAGAGAATAATATGGTGCTATGTTATCCTGGGGCCCGAATAAAGGATATCAGGGATAATCTTAGGAAAATGGTTATTCCCCCAAATTCTACTACAGCCCCACATGTGGGGCACAAATGACACTGGCAAGGAACATGAAGAAGACATATGTTGTGAATTATTAAATTTGGGGATGGAACTTACTGTAAAAGACAGGGACATAAAGTGACTATCTCCAATACTATACCTATTCCAAAAGCTCACTATCAAAAAACTCTTACATTCAGAGGGTGAATGCTAAATTGTTGCATTTATGTAAATCTAATGACTTGGGGATAATTGATAATTGGAAAACCTTTGTCAATAAATATCATCGATATTGGAAGGATGGACTACATCTCAACAAGATAGGGGCCAGACTGCTAGCCACAAACACCGTACATTCTACTAATGATTTAAGCTAACCCATGGGGGGAGGGTATACTAGCTGAAAAAGGGACCTCAAAACCACAAAAACAGAGGACAAGAACTACAGGCAGGGATGTATTGAATATAGTAACATTCAACGCGCAAAGTCTTTGTAATAAAATGGATGATCTCAGAGTCTATTTGTCTTATGCCCCAGATGACATAATAGCAATCACCGAAACTTGGAGAAACAATGAGAAAGGTTTATGGGGAAAAGAGCTAGGGGGTTATACTCTTTATGAAGAAAACAGGACCACTAGGATTGGTGGAGGGGTTGCTATATATGTTAACTCTGAAATTACTCCCAATTATATTTCAGATCGTATAAGAAGAAGTACTGATAGTGAATCCTTATAGATCAAGATAACTGGGGGAATCAATAGATCCCTGATAATAGGTTGCATATATAGGCCTCCAAATAGTACTACTGAAATGACTAAGTCTATCATGGAAGAAATACATCTCGCTGGGACACTTGGGGATATGGTGTTAATGGGAGATTTTAACATTCCAGAAGTTAACTGGCAAGCCTGGTGTACTAGATCAAATTGAGGTAAATTACTGTTACAAATATGTGATTAGGCTGATTTAACTCAGTGGGTAACCGAACCCACTTGGGATAAAGAAATCTTTAACTTAGTTTTAACATCAACTTCACTTCTGGTCAGAAACTGTAAGGTGGGACCACTATTAGCCAATAGTGATCATAACAAAATCATTTTCCAAGTGAGTTACCCTTTTAACCCTAGGAAGAGTCACACAAAGATATATTTGTATGATAAAGCAAATTTGAGGGAATCCACAGATCCTTACATAATATTCACTGGGACATGACACTTCAGGATAAAACTTGTGAGGACATGTGGGTGATTATTAAAGACATTATTATTACTACTACTGCGGGTGAGAACATTCCATTAAAAGTAAAAAAAAAAAAAAGTCAACGAAGACCAAGATGAATGAATAAGGGAATTAAGAAATTGGTTAACAACATCTGCCACTTTGCGCTTTCTGCCCCTCCCCTAACGCACCGCTGTGACCTCTACTCGCGCCTAGAGTGGCTCCCTCCCGAGAAGCACCGCATCTTTGTAGTTGGGAACTTCGACAACATCATCCGATCGGCCACCCCTACCACCCTCGCACTTCCCCTCAACCCTGACACCCCTCCCTACCAGCTTAGGTCGAGGGCAACGCTTGATCGCCTGGTCCCTCAAACTGGCACCCTCATGGGTGATCGGGCCTTCACCACCTATGCCCCTAAATTATGGAACTCACTCCCTGCCCTAACACGGTCCTCCCCCTCCCATCCTGGCTTTAAAGCCTCCCTTTGGAACTACCTGAAAGGATCCACCACCTGTCCTTGTACCTCGTAGCCCTCCAGCACTAGGTATGCTGGGGGGGTATCCGTGCCCTCAACGTCCACTGCACTTACCCTCCTGTCAACTGGTTGAGTAACTAGTAAATGCTCTTACCTTACTGCCTGCCCCCTCCTCCATCAGTTCACACTGCCATCTAAGCCCCTCCCCGACTGCTCCCTTCTCTTTGTACCCCCCCGTCCCCCCACCCCATTTGCTGGCACTTACGTCGGCTTGTTTTTAACCGAACTGGTCTTTTTTATGATATTTCACTGTCTCTGCCGAAATCACCAAGTTTGTATCCTACTGTATCCTGTGCTAACCGTCTTGAAGGCTGTTAGCTATCTACTCAACCCATGTATAAGCTTGTCATTTCTCTGACTGTCAAATTTTGTTGTTTGCCTGTTTATCTCATTGAATGTGAACTGTGCTTCTAGTCTGTAACCCTCCCGGGTTGCACCTGAAAATAGGCACTTGGCTGTCTAGTGTGCCTTACCCGGTTAACAAAAGCAAATAAATAAACAACAAAAAACATAGGACTTTATAGTAAATACGAATGCACAAATGACAAATACAGGTTACTCTCGTGTAACAGGAGTTCTAGAAGTGGTATATGTTGTTCATCCACACTTATTGGCAGGTTTCTTGCCACTTTAAATGTTGCCAGAAGGTCTTCAAGCTAGCTCCTCCCACCCACCCGGGTGGTAAAACTCTCGGCTCCAACCCATGACGCCAGATCTAGCCTGCTGGAAGCCAGGTTGCGTGCTGAAGCCGTGGAGGTCGGGTGGGTTGTGTGGATGAACAACATATACTACTCTTGTTACAGGTGAGTAACTGTATTTATAGGGACGTGATGTTGTTCAATCCACACTTCTTGGCAGACTCCTAGCAGTTCTCCGGGAGGAGGGAGGCAAGGTGCGCACCCCCTACTTAGGGAATAAGGACTGGAGAACCGAGGTCCCAAAACCAGCATCCCGGCGTGACTCAAGGTCAATGTGGTAGTGGGTAATGAAGGTGTGTGCTGACTTCCAGGTAGCAGCCCTGCAGATTTCCTGGATAGGGACGTCCCTGAAAGCAGCCACGAAGCAGCGGTATGGCGGGTAGAATGAGCTCTTATCCCTTTGGGAGGCTCCATGCCCGCCAACCTATAGCAGAGATCTATGCAGGAGGTGACCCACCTGCCTATCGTCCGCTTGGCTGCAGGTCTGCCAGGTGCAGCTTCAGCGTAGGTGACAAACAGCTGGCGAACCTCTCCCCGAACTTCAGCCGTCTGCTCCTTATAATAAGAGAGCGCTCTTCTAGGGTCCAGAGTATGGAGCCTATATTCGGCCTCCGAGGTGTGATTGGGGTAGAACACCGGCAGAGTCAACACCTGGTTAAGGTGAAACTCCGACACCACTTTCAGAAGGAATTTCGGGTGGGGGCGCAGGACAACCTTGTCCCTGTGGAAGACCAGATAAGGAGACTCGATGGAAAGCGCCTGGAGCTCTCCCATCCTTCTGGCTGATGTGATAGCCACCAAGAAGGCAGTCTTCCACGACAGGTGAGAAATGTCACACCTGTGCATCGATTCGAATGGCTTGCCCATGAGCTTAGCCAATACAAGCAGTAGATCCCACGGAGGTGGAGGTTCTCGCACCGGAGGGGATATATGATCAAGGCCTTTGAAAAAGCACCTGACCACCTTCTCCTGCACCACCGACTGCTTTCCGGCCCGCGCCCAGTAAGCAGACATGGCTGCCAGGTGCACCTTAAGGGTCATCGACCGAAGCCCTAGCTGAGAAAGGGACCATAGGTAGTCCAGAATGCTGGCCAAGGAACAGGAGGAAGGGTCCAATCCCTTATCCTGACACCAAATGGAGAATCTCTTCCATTTGAAGGCATAGCATTTTCTGGTTAACTCCATACGGGATGCCTCAACAACGTTGAGGACCTCGTCAGTAAGACCCAAGGCCTGGAACTCTAGCCACTCAGGAACCATGCCGTCAGGTGCAGGAATTGAAGGTCCGGGTGGAATACCTTCCCCTGGTTGACTAAGATCAGGTCCGGGCGGGCTGGAAGCCGCCTTGGGAGCCTGGAGCTGAGGCTGAGGAGATCTGGATACCAGAACTGATGGGGCCAGTCTGGGGCTACCAGAATCACCTGCGCCTTGTCCCTCCTCGCCTTGAGAAGCACCTTGTGGATCAAGGGAAACAGGGAAAGGCGTAGAAGAGGCCTGGGGTCCATGGCATCGAGAAGGCATCCCCCTGCAGTGAGCCCTGCTGAGGGGGGCGGACATGAAACAGCCTCAGCTTCGCATTCTCCCTGGAGGCAAACAGGTCCACCTGAGGTATGGCCCAGTGGGAGAACAGATCGTGTACTACCTCCGGCAGGAGAGACCACTTGTGAGATGCAGTACCTAACCGGCTTAGGGCATCGGCCAGAGTGTTGGAGGCTCCTGCCACATGAATGGCTAGGAGATCCGCCTCCAGACTGCCCACGAGAGACCAAGTGTGGAGAGCTTCCTTGCACAGAGGCAAGGAGCGTGTCCCACTCTGGCGGTTTAGGCAGTACATGGTCGTGGTGTTGTCTGTCTGGATCTGGACCACTTGACCCCGTACAAACGGAGCAAAGGCGATGAGGGCTAGTCGGACTGCTCGAAGCTCCAGCAGGTTGATGTGGCATCGAGACTCCTGAGGGGACCAGAGGCCGAGCGCTCTGAGCTTCCCCAGATGGGCACCCCAACCCATCAGAGAGGCATCGGTCGTTAGAGTGACTGTCGGCTCTGGGCGGACAAACGGGATACCCTCCTGCAGATAGCGGGAACAATCCACCACTGGAGAGCGTTCCCCATCTCCTGGGTCACTATCACTGGCTGGTCCAGAGGACTGGAGCGCTGTGACCATTGGTGGGCCAGTCCCCACTGCAGGGGACGCATGTGCCAGCAGGCCCAACGGACCACGCTGGTGCAGGCCGCCATGAGGCGCAGGAAGTCCTGGGCAGGGCGCAACTGCCCAATGAGAAATGATTGGGCAAAGGAGGAAAGAATCCTGGCCCTGTCCGCCGGGAGCCGTGCTCTGGCTCGAAAAGAGTCGAGCTCTGCCCCGATGAACTGAATCACCTGCATTGGCACGAGTTCCGATTTGGCCTCGTTGATGAGAAGGCCAATCTGAGAGCAGACCTGGGAGGCCAGATCCCTGGACCGCTCCACCTCCGACTTGGAGGAGGCTGCAATTAGCCAGTCGTCCAGGTAAGGGTACACCCAGACCCTTCGGTGCTGCAGGAATGTTGTCACCACTGCCATGCATTTGGTGAAGACCCTGGGAGCTGGAGAGAGGCCGAAGGGCACTGCCTGGAACTCGTAAAGAGATCCCTCTGCTCTGAAGGGGAGGAATCGCTGGTGGGACGGACGGATTGGGACGTGAAAGAACGCATCCTGAAGGTCCAGAGAACCGAACCACATGCCTCGTTCCAAGGATGGGATGATCTGAGCCAGAGTGACCATCCTGAAGGTTCGAGACCTTAGGAACTTGTTCAGGTCATGGAGGTCTAAAATGGGGCGCCAGCCCCCCGTCCGTTTTGGGACCGGGAAGTACCTGGACACAAACCCTGGGTCTGAAGGAGGATCCGCCACCTCCCTGATCACCTCCTTCTGGAGGAGCAGGGCAATGTTGGCTCAACGGGCCGACAGAGAGGCTACGGACCCCGTAGCCCCCCGCGGGATGACGGCTCGATAGGGTGGGGGACTCCTCGAATCCCAGCGACAGACCCTTTCCTACCACTTCGAACACCCAGTGGTCCACGGTGATATCGGAGCAGGTGCAAATGAAGTGGCGGAGCTGTCCCTCCATGGGGGGAACCCGGGGAGGAGTGACGAGGTTGGGGGCGACACCCCTCAACCCGTCACTGGGCAGGCTTGGAGGAAGGACCGGCCGAAGAGCCTCCTGAACCTTTCCCTCCCGGCTTCCTGTTGGAGGAAGTGGCAGGCTTGGCTTTGGGGTACCAAGTGTGAGCCTGCTGGCCCTGATGCTGGTGTTGCTGAGCCGGATGTGCCGAAGGGGCTGAAGGACGAAAGGGCTTACGCTGCTGCTGGCAGCCTTTGTCTTTCTGAGCAGAAGTGACAGAGTCCAAGGTGGCAATGGACTTCTCGATCCATCGAAGATGCCCCTCAACCCCGGGACCGAACAAGTCGGTACCCAGGAAGGGAACATCTGCCAGCTTGTCCTGGGTATCTGCTGTGAAAGTGGAGATCCGCAGCCAAGCTCTGCGGCGCATGGCCACTGCGGCTGCTACTGACGGGCACACGAATCAGCGATGTCCAGGGAGGTCTGGAGCTGCTGTTTGGCCACCGCCCTTCCCTGATCCCGCACCCACTTGACCGTAGTTTGGAGGTCAGCCGGGAGATGAGGAATCACCTCATCCAGTGAGCCCAAAAGGGCGCGTGAAAAGTGTGCCATCAGGACGGCCGAGCTGGCCTGACAAAGGCCTAGGGAGGAAGCAGCGTAAACTTTCCGCCCGGAGTAGTCAAACTTCTTGGACTCCTTGTTGGGAGGCTTGTCCACATCCCGAGAGCTCCTGGAATGCCGGAAAACGCTATGGGTCACGAGCCCCTCCGCAGAGGGGTGCTCAGAGAAACCAGAGAGTGAACCGGTGGGGACAGCATACTTCCGAGCCATCCTGGCCGAAGGTACTGGACAAGAAGCTGGCCGCTGCCATAGCTCCAGGGCCAGGCCAACAATTGCTTCGGCCACCAGGAAGGCCTTGGTGGGGGAATCCCCTCGGTCCAGTATCTCCGTGAGGAGATACTTTGCCCATTTTGAAACGGGTTCGAGCTTCATCCCAGTGGACTCCGAGATGATTCGAAGCATTCCCAAAAACGAGCATGGGCTCTCATCCACTGACTGACCCCCAGTGGACTCCAAGTCGAGCGGTCTAGAGAACAAGGAGTCATCATCATCAGACTCCGAGGAGTCTGCAAACAGCTGCCAAGTGCCTGAGCCACCCTCCACCTGCCCGAGGTCGATCCGGGGTGAGGGTGACCGACAACCGATGGGGTATGCCCTGACCCGACTGAGAATCCTTGGTCGGGGCCCCAAATTTTGGTTGTGGAGGCGGGGGTTCCACCACAATGGGTGGCGCAGCTGGTTTCGGCCGAACAACCGGTGCCGGCTTCGGCTCCTCGACCACTACAAGGGGTTGTTTCAGCCGCTCCGGTGACAGCCACTTAATGGCCGGGGAAGATGCCGGAGTTGGCCTATTCCCAGTCAAAAGGAGCTGCTACCACATTAGCTCCTCTTAGCACAGATGCAATTTGTGCCAGAGCCTATCCTCCGAAGAGGACGAAGACGAGGATGAGTGGCGCCACCACTTTCCACAGTGCCGAGACCGCCAATGTCGGCGGAATCGGCTGGACCGAGAAGAGGTCCGAGACCTTCGGTGTTTCCGAGGGTGGGTCTGAGAGGGGGTGGAGGAAACTCACTCCTCCCTCGGTTCAGGGACCTTAACCGGGGACTGCAGCACAGGAGGCACAGGCAAGTCCTCGGTTTCCACCGGGGGAACCGGTGAAGAAGGGTTGTCGGCTTCTCCTGCTGACAGCCCATCCAACGGGTCGAGAAAAATCTCAACTGCGTCAATGGGTGCCTCAGCCGGCTGACCTGATGGGGACACCATGAAACCAGTGGCCTTAGCCGCAACCTCGACTGAAGTAGAGTGTCGACTATCCAGAGAAGGGGACCTCTCCCTCTCCCACGAACGTCGACGGTGGGACTTACCTTTGGGGTCCTTCTTTTTGGACCGAGAGGAACGTCCCGAAGGGCCTTCTCCCTTGGTGGAGAGGGATTGGCAAAGCTCCTTGAAAGAAGCTGTGTAGGAGGATTCCAAGGAGAGCGGGATAAATGCCGTGACCGAGATGATGATGATATGACCTGGGCCTCCTCCTCCTCGAGGCGATCATCTGCTCCAGTTGTTCCGCCAAGCCGCAGTCATGAACACCACCCAACGTGGGCCTCCTAAGACTTAACCGAGGATAATGTTTTTCAGGTCGCCCCAACAGTAACCGGCAGCGAGTCCTCAAGACCGAGCGAAAGATTTGCACAACTCACAAGCCTGTGAGTTATGGCGCTCAAGGCAATAAACACACGTGGCGTGCGGATCGGTCCGGGACATCTTCTGCCCACAGGGGCACCAACGAAATCCAGGAGTCGATTTGTCCATCGCAGACACGAGGGAGGATACAGACCGAAGTCTTGTAAATCTTCAAATAAGTTTTGGATTAACTGAAGAGTGTGAATCCAGCCTAAAACGCAGAGCGCTAAGGAGGGAACTTGAGGTTCCAAGCGGTAAGGAAGATCTGGTGTCATGGGGCGGAGCCAAGAGTTTTACCACACGGGTGGGTGGGAGGAGCCAGCTTGAAGACCTTCCAACAACATTTAAAGTGGAAAGGAACCTGCCAATAAGTGTGGATTGAACAATATATCCACATCCCGAGAACGCTATATTTAGGGCATACTCTCATGTGCACAAACTATGTAAATCTAAAATGAGAAAAGCAAAGAAACAAGCTGAACTTAGTTTGGCTAATAATGCTAAAGAAGGTAATGTAAAGTAATTTTATTCATACATTAATTCCCTTAAAAAAACAAAGAATGAGGTAGGGCCTAGTAAAAGTAATGACTCACTTATCTCGGATAATAAGTTAATGGCTGAAGCTTTTAATCAGCATTTTTGTAATGTTTTCAAAAAGGGAGATACGATATCAAAGCCAGTGAAGACACTCTAATAAGTCAGTTTCTGGTTATTGAGGAAGACATAAAAGACCAAATAAGTAGGTTAGGAGCAAATGCATCCCCTGGGCCGGACAAAATCTCCCCCAGACTGCTCCAAATGATGTCCCCTTACCTATTAACTCCATTTAAGATACTATTTGAAACCTCAATTAAGTCTACTACAGTGCCAGAAGATTGGAAAATGGCACATGTAGTTCCTGTCTTTAAAAAAAATAAAAAGGAACAACTAAATAATTACTGGCCTATTAGTCAGATACTGTTGTCGGCAAGCTGTTGGAAAGCATTATAAAAGATAGGATGAATACCTTACTTACCAACACTGACCCACTGCAGCATGGTTTCATCAAGGGTAGAAGTTGCACTACAAATATTCTAACATTTTATGAAAAGATTAGTGAAAATCTAGATAAAGGTACCCCCTGTGACATCATATACCTAGATTCTGCCAAGGCCTTCGATCTAACTCCCCACTGGGCAATTATACAGAAATTAGATAAATACAATATTGATAATATTCTGATTCGTTGGATTGCAGAAGGGCTATGAAATAGGAAACAGAGAGTGGTGGTTAATACACATATTTCAACTGTCAGAACTGTTTTAAGTGGGGTGCCCCAGGGGTCAGTGCTTGGACCAGTCCTGTTTCACATTTTCATCTCTGAGATGACTGAGAATATTCTGTCATGGAATATAAAATATTCCGACACTAAAATTGGAGGACCCTGTGATAGCCTAGATGGATATATTAGTATACAAAATGATCTTGACAAAATTATGGACTGGACAGAGAGATGTGATAGGACATTAAATTTAAATGTAAGGTGATGCACTTGGGGAGACAAAATATGATTATGTGCTGGAGGAAAACAGGCTGAAAAAAAGAGAGAGAGGGACTTAGGAATTAACATGGGGAGTGATCTGACCACAAAAAAAAAAAAAAAAAAAAAAAAAAAAAAATCAGGTCTCAGATGTGATAAAAAAGTTAACAGAATTATTTACTCTAACACGTAATATAGTATCTAGATAGAGTACAGTTTTGATGCCATTGTACAGATCCTACATTCGCCCACATCTGGAGTACTCAGCACAAATATGGAATCTGCATAAAAAGGGTGAGAGAATCCAACTGGAACGGGTTCAACGCAGATTTACTAAACTGCTCCCAAATGTAAAGGAAAAGATTATGAAGAAAGATTATAGACTCTGAAGCTCATATCCTTAGAAACTTGACGCAGTAATTTGTTATTAATGGGTAACATTGTACAGGTACCACAGCCGATGTGTGACCTGGGCATTGAATTTAAGGAGTATGTTATAGAAACTAGAGGGCATCCTCTTCAGATTAAAGGAAAGAGGTTTCGGTCTAATACTCGAAAGTACTTTTTCACTAACCGAATAGTTAAACTATGGAATGAACTTCCGCGCGATGTGATTGTAGCAGATAGCAAAAATAGTTTTAAGTATAAATTGGATAAACTTGTTATGTCAGGGAGATCCCCAAGGTATTTCTCATAAGAACGAAGCACTTATGGGCTAACGCCTGCTTGCTTCTACATCTGCCTCAGTATAAGCCTTAGTACTTGTTACATTCACCACGGTATGTGGAGTCAAACATCACATCTGTCAGTAACATTATTATTGTCAAATTTCTCCAGGTTTAGTAGCACTATGTGAGTCATTAGTAGTAGCATGTTAGCCATTAGGCATGTTCAGTAAACTTTTTTCTACTGAAATAAATGTGTGGTGTCACTTGTTACATTCACTACAGTATGTTAGATAGGTGCAAAACTGGCTAATTGATAGGAGTCAGAAGGTAACAGTAAATGGTGTCACCTCAGGGGAGGGAAGGGTCACAAGCGGGGTTCCCCAGGGGTCCGTGTTGGGTCCACTGCTGTTTAACATATTCACGGTGGATATAACTAAGGGTCTAAGGGATAGGGTGTGTGTCTTCGCGAATGATGTGAAGATCTGTAATGAGGTGGAAAACCAAGAGGGGAGAGAGAATATGCACAGGGACCTAGGATTATTGGAGGATTGGTCCAAAAGATGGAAATTGGCCTTTAATGTAAAAAAGTGCAAAATCATGCACTTAGGGAGGAGAAACCAGAATGAGACTTACTACCTGGGGGGGGGGGTCTGGCACTGGAAGAGACTGAGGAGGAGAGAGACCTGGGAATTATTGTTTCCAGGGACCTAAGGGTAGTTAAAACAATGCGGGCAGGTGGCAGCCAAGGCTAGCAGGATGTTGGGCTGCATCGGGAAGGGATTCACTAGCAGAAAGAGAGAGGTTATCATCCCCTTATATCAACAGCTGGTCAGACTGCATTTGGAATATGGGGTGCAATTCTGGAGACCGTTCCTGAAAAAAAGACGAAGAAAGGCTGGAGAGGGTGCAGAGAAGAGCAACTAAGATGGTGGCTGGGCTTAGTCACCTGACATATGAAGACAGACTGAATGAACTGGGAATGTACTCCTGGGGCACAGAAGGGATGGGGGGATATGACTGAGATTCCTTTAAATATATGAAGGGGATAAACAGAGAACCAGAAGAGGGACTTTTTAAACTAAAAGGGCACAAGACAACTAGGGGGCATAAGCTACAGAAAGAGGGAGGCAGGTTTAGGGGAAACACCAGGAAGAACATTTTGACTGAAAGGGTGGTGGAAAATGGAATGAACTCCCAGAGGAGGTGATGTTATTGTCAAATTTCTCTAGGTTTTATAGCACTGTGTCAGTTATTAGTAGTAGCATACTGGCCATTAGGCATGTTCAGTAAACTTTGTAAAACTGAAATAAATGCGTGGTGTCACTCGTTACATTCACCACAGTATGTGGTGTTAAGCATCACACTTGCCAGTAATGTAATTGTCAAATTTTTTCATGTTTTATAGCAGTATGCCAGTCAATAGCAGTAGTATGTTAGTTGTTGGACATGTTTAGTACAGTTTTAGTTAAGTGAAACATATGTGTGGTGTCACTTGTTACATACACCACGGTACATAGTGCAGAACATCAACTTTGGAATTAATGTAATTCTTGTAAATATTTGTTTCTCATGTTTTAATATAACTCATCATGTATGTTTATTAACATTTTAATATTAAAACAAATGTTTTGTGTCAGGTGTTACATTCACCATGGTGTGTGTGGTGTCACTTTTTACACTCACCACAATACATTTATTTTATCTCAGGAACCTGTGAGGCTTTTATCTCCCAAAATGTTTCTTTTTTCATACTTGGGTCATAATATCTTGAAATGCACCACAAATGCAATCTAGAAGTAATTTGAAAATGTGACCCTCCTGTCACACTTTGGTAACCCCTTTTCGTGAACAGACCCCCATGGACTTCCACCATTCTAGTGCTCGAAGAGTCTGGGAAAACAGCAGGACCGGGGCATCAAAACTGTCCACCTTCTGGTCCCACTGGACTAGACACTGAAGTACCCTCATATTGAACCTGGCATTGGGGGACCTTCGGAATTGCGGCCGCCAAATGCCCCAGGAGGCACAGGAAGTCTCATGCCGAGACCAATCTGTTGGACTCTAGTTTGCACGCCAAAGCAATCAGGGCATCCGCTTGAGTTATGGGCAGATATGCCGTCTCCACAGAGGTGTCTAAGATGGCTCCGAATTATTGGAGGCACTGCCCAGGGTCCCTCTTGTACTTTGGTCCGGAACTGGTAATGATAACCCTAAAACAGAAAATGGAGGAACTGTCTGTGAGCAGGGTACATCAGTATATGGAGAATTCAACCTACATACCGGGAGAGCAGAGCCAATGTCCCTTCATTCAGCAAGGGAAGAAGTGACAGAAAAAACTCCATCCCAAACTTTTGGTATTTGATGCAGCGGTTAAGACTTTTGAGACCCAAAATAGGGCATAGTTCCCTGTCGATTTGGTAATCAGGAAGAAATGGGAAAATATTCCCACACCCTTCCGTGGAAGGGGAACTGGTTCGATGGCATGCATGTCAAACGGAGCACTGAATTCATCTTGTAAGACCCACGCAGGAACAGGGTTCAAAGAGAATGGAGTATCTGAAGTAAACCTCTTCCCAACCAGGGAATACCTGCCCCCAATGGTTGTGTTATTAAAGGTCTCAACACTGAGCTCTGAAAAACTTGGCCGGACAGCGATGTGAGGATCATCGGGCCAAAAGTATGGTGGTAGCATAGTACACCGCCACAGTGCAATTCCACGCAGTGCACGGAAAGTAAAATACATTTCCGTGAGTACCACTGTATGGCCCCAATGGTGTTGATGAGGCAGGCAACAGTGAGCTCCCAGAGACCAGGCTGGTCAGTGACGAGAGAATAGTCTATGGGCCAGAAGCCATCATCGATGGACAATGACGGTCCGAGAAGGGGGAGGCAGTCATTTTGGAAGTCGCAGAACCCCTGAACTTACTGTTGATGGAGGAGCCGTCGATGGTGGCAAGAGAGGAGCCAGCTATTGTTGATGGTGTAAAAGACAATCTTACAGTGGCTACCAGCTCAGGTACACCTGGATGCACTGGAGGAGCCATAGTCTATGGTGTAGAAGACGACCGATCAGTGGCTACCTCGTCACATACTCCTGAACTCACTGGTGACAGAGAAGCCAGCAACGGAGGTAAGAAAGGAGCCAGCAGTCATTGACAGTGTAGAAGACGACATTACAGAGGCTACCAGCTCAGGAACACCTGAACCCGCCACTGACGGAGGTAAGAGAGAAGCCAGTTGACAGTGTAGAAGATGACCTAACAGTGGCTACCTTCTCATGTACTCCTGAACTCACCATCGACAGAGGAGTCATTGACAGAGGTAAAAGAGAAGCCAGCAGTTGTCAACAGTTTTAGAAGACATTACTGTGGTTATCAGCTCAGGCACACCTGTACTCACCATCGATGGAGGTAAGAGGAGCCAGCCGTAGTTGGTGTAGAAGACAACATAATGGTGGCTACCATGTCAGGGACTTACTTTTTTGTAAAGCTCAGGGTACTCATCGTCCACGATGAGGGCTCGGGAGAAAAGTGCATAGTCCTTTTGATAGCATGGTTCCCACCCAGACCCAGGGCTGTCGACGAGGAGGGGTCACCAGCAGAGCACTGAGACCCAAAGGAGGTCCCGTGTTGAACCGTTTTCAGAGGTACAATCCTGGGTGCCGTGCACAGGGCCAAGGCACCAAACAGATGTTCTGGAGGTCCTCTGTGGCGATCCGATTATCACAGAACACTTTTGGAATATGGGATCCGAAGATATCAGTAGATGAACCAGTTGAGAATGAACGTTTGGTCAGTAGAATCTCATCATTGATGACTGGTAAGCAGAGCTCCGAAGGAAGACTTGTTGAATGCAGGTTGCGGTTGAAAAGAACTGAGGAATAGCTGGGACCTCTCCCTTTCATACCTGCCATACAGACACCATGTGGTAGTGTAGGGGGAGGTCCCAGCGTCGACTGCTGAGAAGTCATCCAGAGAAAATGACGCCTGTGGCTTATATCTCGTGTTATGACCTGCTGCAAGAGACTGCCTCGAAGAAGATCTAAGATAAATGCGCTTCAATGCATTTCAATAGGGGGTTTCAACTTTTATGCATAACTCTGCCATTTTTTTGAGATTTTGACCCCAAATTAAAAAAAAAAAAATTGCCTTTTGGGGACCCCACCTGATGAACAATATGACTGTTATTAGGTAACTCCCATCGGAAAGGTGATTTCGCAGTTGGTTGGCGAAATCACCTTTTTAGTTGGATCGTGTAATGACAGTCATATTGTTCATGAGGAGGGGTCACAAGAAGGCTACGTTGAAAATCTGTGGTCAAAATAAAAACAAAATGGCTGCATTATGACCATTCCTTGCACTCTCCCTATGCACGCTCGTAACTTTAGACAATTTCAATATTTTCACCCCATATTTTCAACCTAGACTTCTTATTACCCCACCTCATGTATGTGACAGGTGTCATTTTTCAAATCCTGTCCAAATGTCTTTTGCACTGTGTAGTACGGATTGGCGTTGGCTGACATGCTTGGTTACATTTTGGCGGGTATTGAAAAATTTTCTGCAGCAGGTTTATGAGGTGGGGTAATAACATAGCTATGGTGACAATTTGGTCACTCTGGCCCTCTAAATTTAAACGTAGGACACAGATGGCCCTGTGCTCCCATAGGCACATACATATACATCTGTATGGAGGGATGGAGCGCAGGGCATGGAGGGCCCTGCACTCCTGCATGTAAATAAGGATACGGTTATACCATCTCAAAAAGTAAGGAAATAAATTGCAAAATAACCGTTAATGCATCAGTTAGGGTTCTACCATCAAAAGTAGGGAATGTGGCATTAGGTTTTCCCCAACCTTTATTCCCCACCCTGCATAGAACAACAGGTGTCAGGGGTTCGTCTGGGGTCATCAACTCAACGCTCATCCCATTCTCCAATGATGTGCCCATGTCACCTTATTTTGTAACGGAATGGGGTGAGCGTTAGGGCTGACGACCCCAAGACAGACCCTCAATGCCTGTTGGTCTGTGCAGGGCGGGGGAAGGGGTGTTAGGGTTGGGAACCCTAACTCCACATTTCCCTACTTTTGATGGTGGAACCCAAACTGATGCATTAACAAAGTGTTTTTGCATTACATATACATGTAATAGATAAACCACTGTGAGGTGTACGGTCGTGATCCGATATACGCACGGTCATGTGATGGTGGGCAGCCAATAATCAATCAGCAGTTTCCCTACCCATTTAATAAATATAAATATAACATGTTTGTTTTTTATGTATGCAGCTGAAAAAACTTTTTAATGAAAATGAAGTAAAAAAAAAATAAATAAATAACAGTGGATGCAGATTTAAAAACACCCATAGCAGTGGGCAACACTCCTGACAAGGAGCACTGCCTATGTTCCAATGCCATCTACATTTCAGACCACAGCACCTGCCTTAGCTGTAAGCTCCGACCCCGCTGCAATTCAAATTCCATCAAAAACTCCATGAGCTAACCCACAAAAGATGTGTTTTGACTGCTCAGTGTCAGCATGTCTTCTGATGGACCCTACTGTGTGTACCAGTGTTGATAAATGCAATGGGGGTGAAGACAAAAAGAAAGCCATTTTCTTACACATTCTGCTGTGTTCCTTGGACAACAGGTAGTTGGCCAGTGGAGGTGTGTAGGTTAGGCACTGGACCGTCGCGTTCAAGAAGCAGGTGTTTCCCAGGTTATGGAGGCCCGCCCCCACCTTGTACACCCGCTCCCACTTCATGGAGAGCCGCTCTCCGGGGAACAAAACTTTCTGCGGTGTAGGAATGCCATCATTTCCACCTCGGATCGCTGAATCGCTGCCTGAAGGGTAAAGGGGGGGGGAGAGAGAGAGAGAGAGAGAGAGGAGAAACAACAAAACAATAAATAAGAACCACCCACTTTTGTATGCAAGTCATATATACTTGCGTGTAAGCTGATAGTCACGCAAGAGTTAACCACCTCTTACCTAGCCAATTGTGTAGAAAAATTAAGAACTAGAATTCTGTGACTCAAAATCGGAAACAAAATTTGGTTGGGGGGCAACATTTTGCTTAAAATCTGTTTCTGTGGTCTGGACAACTCCCCCCCTTATCAAACCACCCACCTCACCTTCTGCCCCTTCATCCTATTCACTCCACTCCTCTCGATTCACACACTTTTCTTACCCTTTCTTGCAAACCCTCCACAGGTTACAGTGCTTCTACGTCTGCCTTCCCTCACTCTGGAACAACCTGCCTACCCACCTCTGCTTCTACCCACCCTATCTATCTCTTTAGTACCTCCTTAGGGATCACGTCGTTCCTTCCTGCTCCTGCTAGTAGTAGTTCTAGCCTATTTTTTCTATGCCTAGTCATTACAGCACCTCAGTTTGCCATCTCTTGACCACTGTATGTTTTGCACCACTGTACTTGTGTATAGACAGTATACCAGTATTTTTTGTTTGCACCATTTTGTTTTATATCTTGCTCATTTTGAACATTGTGCTTTTGCACAATCATATTTCTAAATCTATATTTTCACTTGCACTTAGTACTTATGTCTTACTCATTTTGAACACTTCACTTTGTGCACCACTGTACTTCTGTACACATCACCACATTTGCTTTATTTCTCGCTCATCTTGAACACTGGGCTGCTTGTGCTACTGTACATCTGTATCTATCTATCCATCTGTAAGTATATATAGGTTTTGCACCGTTATTCATTCTGTTTCGGTCTCCCCTGCTCGCTACCCCTGGGTCACACCTGCAAATGAGCCTTGGCTCAGTGTGGGTCTATGCCAAGCAGCAAAGGCAGCATCCTCTACAGCAGGATATTCAGGAAGAATAATAATGAAAGACAAGCAAGTAAGCTCCAAAAATTCTAGAACTTTCTTTTTAGTGGAATCTTCCTCCTCGACAGCAAATCCCATGGCAGACTGGATTTGCTGAAGCACAGCCTGAAAAATGGACCCTCGGGGGAGAACCGAGTGTATAAACCATTGAGTCCACACTGCAGGACGATAGGGTTGAGCTAGAAGGAAAGTTACCTTCTTCAAACTGCTCCTCACCCCTGCATTCCTTCATCAAATCATCCTCGATGTCCATAAGGTCAGGATTATATTCTACCTCATCATTATTATTAGCAATGACAAGTGGAGTCACAGATGGAGCTGGTGGCATACGTGGCGGTTGAGAAGTAGGCATCGTTCGTGTGCTTCTGTGTAGGTGGCCTTGTTGACAGCAGGCCTACTGCCGGTGGCATCAATGGCAGAAGGCAATGTACCATGTCTGAAAACTATGACAGCACAGCCTGGGAGTTAATGGTACCCTGAAAGGGGTCCAGGACTACCTGCATCGAGGGGCCAGAGCCCAATGACAGCAGCAATGTACCACCCATAGTAGTTATGGCAATGCCTGAGCAAAGCTCTGACCCTGGTATTTCAACGATGGTCAGGAGTCTGTAGTTGACACCATCAGAGGGGTCGCCAAATATATCGATGGCAACCTGGACCTCACTGGCGAAACAGCCTCATCTCTGTGTCTATGCTTATGGCTGGAAGAAGAGGAGGCCCATGATGAAGACTTCACTTTGTCTTTATGTTTAGACTTTGATGACCGTTTCTAGGCTGAAGCTGAGGGAGCAGCAGCAGCAGAACTGAAACCTTTCCCATGGCTTTCGTGTTTTTTGGGTGAGGAAAGTTTCTAAGGACTCCCAACAGCATCACCCTATAACCTGGATGAAACTCTGGCAAATCTTGCAGGCCCTAATGTCATGAGACAAGCCCAAACAACATATACAAATGGTGCAAGTGTCTTCCTTACAAATTCTGTAGCTGCAGGAACAATATTGGAATAAATGATCTTTGTTCTTCGGTGGCAAAGACACAAAAAAAAAAATTCCAAAGTTAAAATAACAACAATGGCAATTTTTATGTAGTTTCTCAGTAAGTTCAATGAGAATGACCAACAACAGCAGAAATAACTAAGGAGTGTTGGAGCCACTCACATTATACAGAAAGCAATGCTGTACAACACTGTGGGCAAACCCCCTGGCTAGCAAAAGTTTCTGAATGGTCCTGATGCTGATGGCTTAAATTCCAAAGGGGTGGCCCAACAGGCGATATCCTCAGTGAAGATCATCTGTTCCCCTGCATTGCTGGCTCCAGCGCTAGGCAAGAGACAATATGGAAAGATGCTCAGGCTGTGTGAGTGGCAATACTGAATGAATACAGAAGCTTGCAGTCACCTGTGGATGTCATTCATCTGTGTTATGGGTGATGGGCTGAACAGGGAAAACAGCTGGTCTGCTAGTTGGATGGTGTCCACCTTACCAGACCCACTCCACAGAGTCCACACTCAGCAGCCCCCCTCCCCTGCCAAAATCCCAGACTATCTCTGTTCAGAAAAGTCAATTTCCATCCTTCCCTCTGGGAAAACCAAAAGGTGACCCATTAATCCCATTTGGTATAAAAATAGAGGCTCCTGGAGACCATGAAGAGGACAACCCAGAATGCAGGACCCCTGGTGGGTGTCCAGGATTGGCAGGATATGAAGTGACAAGAGTCTAGTACAGCACAAAACATAATGAATGGTTTAAACTAAACAGACTCTTGCCAGTCCAATACCAGCAAGGATCGATACCTACCCTGTTTTTTTAAGTAAAGCCCATCAATTGGTTTCTGTGCCGCTGCCCCCTCGGACCTGGTACTCAGGAGGACATACTTGCTCTTCAGCGTCTCTAGCTGATATGAGAAGCTCTTGCTGGCTGGCTCAAACTCGATTTTCTGCAGCAGGACCTTCTTGGCAGAGACAGCCAGGAGTTTGCTGAGATCACCATAGTCTGTAGAGTCCTTCCGCCCAGGCTTCAGCGCCTCTTTCAATTTGTCAACTATCGGCATGGCGCATCACTGAAGGGAACAGAAAGACAACACATTAGTGTGCGGCTCATTCCTTTTGAAGTTCATCTGTAGTAGCTAATACTGGTAGAAGATAAGTGACACACTAGATATTCAAGCCCACTCCCACCCACCAGCCGGCACAGTGTGAAGTAGACAAACCCCCCCCCCCACCAAATTCTCAAGGTCTTAGACTGAATACAACAGTAATACTGGACTAATAAATGAAAGGTTGGGGGAAGGGGTCAACCTGTCTTCACGAGCACCAGCTACCAGAGTTCGAAACGGGCATGGGTCATTGTAGGTCCACGGGGAGGAGGTGAAGCATCCTAGGTACTCTATTTCTTCAGGAAGGGAGACAGGTGATGCTGCTTCACTAGTACCTGCTACCACAGGTAGTAGTGTAGCGTCAAATAGCCAACCTCAGGAAAAGGACATGGCACTCATACCTACAAATAGCATGCCTTACACAGAACCACCCCACCCCGGTGCATAACACAATGAAACAAGGCATGTTCAGACCCAAGTGGTGCTGACGGCCAGCTCTCCATCACACCTGAATTAATGCAGGGAACACTGCCCCCCACAGGCCTTACCCAGGAGGGAAATGCCAAGGAGGAAAGGTAGGGGAAGTGACAGAGTTGGGATGGTGCCAAGCGGTAGCCAGACAGATATGGGCAGCACTGGTGTTAACAGAGTATGAACAAACTGTGAAAAGGGTGAGGGAGAGACTGGTACAATGGCATGGAGGCAGCATGACGCGCTATCACCTAGGAAACCAGGTTTTGCAAGGGACCCTAAATCCCACATGGATGCTGGCTGCGAACTGGACACACTGGAGAAGTGAGGCACTCGGCTCCTGGGGAGGAAGAGATGGAGGGTACAGGCCACGTGATATTTGTGCACCCCCTGGCAGCCAATCAGAGTGGCATCGGAGTTAGCAGTAAAGGCTGTTGATCGCCCACACTCCCAGCAAAAGAAGAGTGGGGGGGTCAGGGGCTAGGGATGCAAAGCGACAAAATAGGGGCAGGAGAAGCTAATTCCCCATCCTTCATCCCCACAACACCCTCCTTTCCTTAACCCTTTCATCCAACTCTACTGTAAGGAGCCACATCCCCTCGGTCCTGTTTTATGAGCAACAGGCAGCAGATTTTGTGTCCTGAAGCACCCACAGCACACATCCAGGAGACAAGACACACTGATAGACATGCGTTCCAATAAGCTGCTGGCGTGTCATGGATGCAAGGCCCTGTGTCCCCGACAGCCCTGAAGATGACAGAGGAATTATATCACAAAAATCAATATTCTGACTTGCAAACAAGAAAAATCATAGTACAGCAATAACAGTAGACTCCTTTAAGGGAATGTGCCTGGAAGCGTTGCACCTGCTTTTTTAAAACCCCGGCCATACTATCCAAATACCTTGGGCCAAGGGCGGGTCACTGCTGGTGACAATGTGGTAATTCACAGGCTGATCAATTTCATATTTTTTGGGACGTTCCCCTAATTCGGCCTTATTGGCATTTGGTTACTGAAGCCATAGAGGGAATTTTTAATTGATCTAATTTGGTAATTCCATCTTTAGCTCTGATATCTATCCCACCTCCTGCACATAAATTACGAGGGCAAACTTTCAAGCCTTTGCTGATGGCAACCAAAAAAGTGTTGACTCGCCTCTGGCTGATGCAGAAGAAACCCACACTAGATTGCTGACATACTATGGTAACAAATGCCTATAAAATGAAGAAGGTCACATATTGACTCAACAACTGTCTACCAGTATTAGAGGAAATTTGGTGCAGATAGAAACATAGAATTTGACGGCAGATAAGGACCGCTTGGCCCACCCAGTCTGCCCATTTCCCTACCTGATGGATAAGCTGCAGATTCTAGTTCATCAACAGCTTACTTCCTCCTGCTCCCCACTAGAATTGCCTTATGTCTGTCCCATGCATTCTTGAATTCTCCCACTGTTCCTGAGTCCACAACCTCCTTAGGAAGGCTGTTCCATGCATCCACAACTCTCTCTGTGAAAAAATACTTTCTAACATTACCTCTGAGCCGTCCCCCCTCTATCTTCAAATTGTGCCCCCTTGTTCTTGTACATCTCAAATAGGTGGTACCATTTTAAATGCAGACACTCAGTTCCATTGGTTACAGCTATAGTTCACGTACCTACTCCTCCTGGTTTGATGGCCATATTGTATTTTGCATCCATTAGTTATACTGGGATACATATTGGACAAGATAACGCAATACTCTTACTTATACTGGGGTACATTTCGGACAAGATAACGCGATACCCTTAGTTATACTAGGGTACATATCGGACAAGATAACGTGATACCCTTGGTTATACTGGGGTACAATATCGGACAAGATAACGAGATACCCACTGCATTTGTTTGCTTACTATACGGTTTCTGCTCACCACTGTATAATCTGTCTGTAGTTCAGTTGATGGTTTGACACTCTAACCTCTGTATGAAACAGAAATAACCTTAATAAACATCAATTCAATTAATTAAACTTTTGTTTATTGAAAGCAATATACAGGATGATGATGTGTCATGGGAGCTGTCACGCTCATTCATCCTATACATAGTTTCACATATTTAGTACACGTAATATACAGTAAACAGCCATACAGAAACATCATCATCATACAATACATATATTACAACAAATTACATAAATTAAAACTACAGCTTACGAATGTAAAAGACATCCCAGCTGTTATATAACGCCTGTTAACTATTTCACACAACCAAAAGGTTTTCTGTTCTGTTCAACCACTGCAGCCTATTATTTAGAAAGGCAGGATCTCCAAAATGGGGACGCAAAGCCAGGGGGATCGAGTTCCAAAAGGATGGGGTGCTAATTATAAAAGTTTGTTCTTCCTTTAATGGGTTAAGGTATGTGGCAGCATGAATTAAGAAGTACATCAATTAAAATAAATCATAGTACAGCAGGACATCCTCCCCTGCATCGACTGCTAACACGTCACATGTGTACATACATGGAAACAAAACAGACTAACATTTAATTATTAATCCCTATAAATAATCATGTGTTTGTACAACATACTTGTTGATCCTAACTTGTGCAGCAGGGGTGCCAACCTTAAATTACAGTGGGACTATATTTCAGCAGAAGACAAAGATCTGATGACTGGTGGCAGTAGCTTATGAGGCGGCTGTGAGTGGCAGCAGCTAGCTGCACTGGCAATTAGGTGGCTCATCCCCCTCAAGGTATGTTTGTTAACTTAGGAAGCCTTGAATGGACCAGGTCTAGATTCCCTTCATGACCTCCATGTGCCACACACATCCCAGCATATTCCCTCTGCTCAACCGAGCATCACCGTCTCATAACACTGAGGTCCCAGTTAAAAATCTTCTGGGGACAGGGCCTCCACAGTGGCTGCTCCAGGATTCTGGAATGCCCTACCTACTGCCCTGTGCCATATGCCCATGGTTGAGCAGTCCAGAAATGCTCTAACGCCCCACCTTTTCCAACAGACCTTCCCAGAATCCAGATTTTATCCGAATACTACTGTAATTCATTTACTGTTCCAACTGCTAGTTCTTATGGTAGCATACTGCATTTAGTGCAGTGTTTTTCATCTCTGAGCCTCAAGGAAGGGGCACTACAGCAAGAGTAAAGGAGTATTTTAGTCCCCGTTTTACTGTATTTACTACCGCTTTCTGACTTTTAGAATTTGTTTCCCACCCTTCACATTTAACTTTCTCTGGTATTTCATATCCTTCAACTAAGAACAACTGGGAGAACAATGAGATGTTTTTGGTGCAGTATCAGCCAGTGCTACGCAATTTAAATCACAAACTGTAGTGAGAAAGAAATAATGTGACTCACTCAGAACTGGAACCCAGGCCCCCCGAGCAGTGGGACGGCATCTGAGGACCTGGTCAACTCCAGTAGGTCACTTTATTTCTTTCTCACTCCAATTTCTGATTTTAACTGCTCAGCAGTAGCCAATACTGCACCAAAAGCATATACCTGCCTTCACATTTAAAGTATATTTGGTACACATACACAACACTTGCAGCACCATGTCATACTAGCAGCCCTGGATACACACATACTTAGACCAAGGAGCATCAGAATCAGTTTTGTATAGTGCAGGAGACAGTGTCAAGAGTTGCTCACTTGTAGTCCAGAAAAATTGTAATAACACAGCATAATATTTAATAAGGGACACAACACTGCACAGCAGTGAGGAAGCATCTCAGGTCACCTGGCAGTACGAAGTGAGAAGACACTGGCTACAGGTTCCCAGCGAGTTTGAAAGTTGGTTTAGAAGGGGGGTTGGTTTCAAACTGATCTGAGGATGGTATTACTGCCATTTATAGGACAGTAATACTCAGCTGAGGAAGCCAGCAGTAAATACTTCCCAGTCCCAAAAATTAGCTGTACCCCTGTATGTAGCCTTATTTTACTTAATCCACACACTACATTACCAAGGACATTACTGCAGTTCAGGGTCCTCACCGAGCAGCTGTTGCGCATTCTCAGAATGAAGAAGAAAATTAGAGAAAACTCTTGTTTACGCTACACCACTGCCGAAACTTAGCAATCTGAACACAGCCTTCAACAGTTGAAGAGAGATTGTATGGAAACAGATTTCAGGGGTCGATTTTACTTAACAAAACCTGGTAACTATAAGGCCAGTATTTAAGTCAAATTTCTGGCCCGTAAAAACTATGGTGGCCTGCTGGAAAATGCTTTTTTTGATATGTAAAACAACATCTGTAGCAGTGTGTGTGATATAGTACCCTCCCATGACAAACGACTGATTATGAATCAGCATACACAGCACTCTCTCCTACTCTGGACCCCTGCACCCAGCTAAGCCCATCATTAGTGCAGTGTAACAGTCTATCCATTAGAAAGCCTGACCAGCCATTCACTTGTCGCTCTAGTCAACAGCTCCTCAAATGGTGAAGCCAGCCTCCCTGGAGAGCTGGAGAGGCCCCAATCTGTTCCCAGTGAGGCTCAAGTAAGCCTGAAAATTGACTGTATTTAAATTTGAGTTTTAGTTTGTGTGAAAAGATGAAGCAAAATGAGAAAAAAAAGGCAATTATTCAAAGGTATTTCATGTTATTCTTGGTGTACTATGAACAGCATTATTTATTTATTTTTGTTTTTAATAGGGAGACCAAAGATTTTTCCATATTTAAGGGGGGGGGGGGGCAGTGAATAACTTTTCTATGGCTTAAGGGAGGCTCATTCTGACAAAGTCTGAAAACAAGTCCAGCCCAATGGTCATGTGATATTTGTTTTGATATGACCTATCCCTGAAATTTCCGCTCCTTGCCAGCCAGTCTGGGGACATCTGGATCAGTCCAGATTAGGCGTTAAGATACCGCTGTCTTTCAATGGTTGATGCACACAGTGCCAACTTCAGTAAGTGCACCGACTTCCACGTGCACTACATGACTCCCAGTTATAGCTGCTGTCACATCTAAGCTGCCTTTGCCATATGCTGGCCAACTGGGCCACCAGGAGATGAGATCCTCTGGCCTGAGGCAGTAATTAGTGGTCTCTGCTAAAGTCGGTCCCTGGATTTATATAAATGGCTTTGGGGGGGCAACCTGATGACCCAATGTGTAGTGTGACACAATCCCATGCTGGCAATTCAGGTTCAGGAGTGACTTGAACTGTGTTGGGCAGAAGAGTGGGCACAGCAGCGCTCCCAGGGAGGGACGGCACCGAGGTTCTGCTGGAGCAGTATCCCTTTGGATTCCAAGGACCTAGCTTCCTCTACAGCACACCACTGCATACAATGTTGGTCAGTTCTGTGCCTCGCCACTGCGTGTGATGACTGTCGGGTCTGTACAGTGCACTGCTGCATGCGATGCCTGTCAGGTCTGTGACTCGCACAGCTGCGTGCAATGTCTGTCGGGTCTGTACAGCATGCCACTGTGTGCTGTGTCTGCCAGGTCTGTGCCGTGCTGTTGCATGCAATCTCTGTCTGATCTGTGCCTCAGGGCAGAGCTGGGGGTTGACTGGATCTGCAAGACAAACCCTGAGGAAAAAAAAACCTATGTGCAATGCACTATATATAATGACGATGGACCTGGTGGAGCACCAATGGCTATGATGGGCGAATGAAAACTCTGCGCGGTATGGGGGGAGAGTGTAACTGACCCAGGTTAGGGAGTGAACTTGGGGACCTGGGTAGGGTTGAGGCTGCACATCTCAGCCCCTGGAGGGACAGCGGCAAGTTCCACCACCACACTTGCTTTTTCCTCTGCAGGGGTCTGCTGTATGTGTGAGACAGGCCACTAGAAGCTCTGCTCAGCACCATAGAGGAGGAGGAAGGAGGTCAGAGGATCACATGGGAAGAAAAACTGGAGGAAACAACAGCCACCAGTATGACAATGCTTGTCCTCACGGACCTCGCACCTGCACCAGAACCCCGTGGCACTAGGTGAAAGCAGGTAGGTATCGCAACTGAGAGGGCATCGAGGATCAGACTTGAGTGGGGCAAGCTGGCTGGTGTATACAACACTGATAACATTTTAAGGGCCGCCATCTTTTGTACACATCCACACTAACTACAAAATGGATAATTAAAACAATTGTTTTTTCCATAGGGTTTTTCTCCCTTTTACCCCACTGTCTCCTTCCTCAAACTGCTCTGGTGACCTTCCAGCTCAAACAGTACAAGTTCAGGGACACTCGAGAGCCAGGCACTGTAATGAACACCCACTGCTTCAGTTCCTGCAGAGCACTTTTATTTTTATTAAAATGATTCAATTTCTTTGGCGTAAACAGCATTTTCAACTACATATTACAGTTCCTTGGGTGTTAAGGACTAGACTGATACCAGTTTTAATGATGGGCTGTCAGAAAGGTGCAGCCAGTGGCCAGGGAAAGAATCTATCCAACTCCCAACCACAGCAACAGGCCCTACAGCAGCCAGGGAGCTCTGTAGTCAGTAACTCGGCTGGAACGGAAGAGGTGGCATGGGAAAATGTCTTGAAAGTAGTTCAGGATATGGACCGAAAAGTGAAGCAGATTTTAAATTGGATGGAAGCACAAGATACAAAAATTGATAAGGCAGTGACTGTAGCCGTGGAAGCTGATGACCACTCAAAACAGCCGCAAGCTACAGTGTTAAAAATGGTTACGGAGAATACACATCTCAAAGCCTGGTTGGAGTCCTTGGAAAATGGGTCTCTGGTGATGAAGCTTCAGGTAGTTGGACTTCCTGAGGGTGATGAAGGGAAGGACTTGGTGTCCATTTTTAGGACACGGCTGACAAACTGACTACCTGAAGATCTGGAATTGGAGGCAATGGATATGAAACACACCTATCAAGTCAACTTTCGAGCAGCACAGCCCCACCATGCACCATCCTAGTCAATAACAAAGAGCCAGAGATTCGGGGCACTATACTCCAATGGGCCAGGGCAAACTATCCGGTTTCCATCAGTGCACAAGCAGTTAAAATGTTTCTGAACTGGTCTTATGCCACAAGATCAAGTTGAAAGTTGTTCAATTCCTTGTGGCCACAATAGCGGGTCTAGGAGTGGGTCACTTGTCATTAACTCCGGCCCACCTCAGAATTACTTAGGGCGGAAAACGGTTTTAATTTAACAACTCTAAAGAGGCCCAGAAGAGGGTAGATAAGACTGCGTCTGAATTTCAGAGATCTCAACTACCTGAAGTAGAAGAGGAAGCAGCATTGGAACCTGGAAGTTGAGTACTGGCCCTTTTTTTTTTTTTTTTTTCATGGACCTAAGTATTAACTTTCTAGTTCTGTAATGGTACTTTATGGACTGGGTTAGAGATGAGTGCAAATCTGTCTAATCCTGGAACTGGGAAAATGGAGAGTGTTTACTAATCTGGGCACCTGGTTCCCTCCCTGACCTCCGGGTGGCGGGTGAGTACCATACAGTTTATTTTGGTAAAGTGATGCTTACTGCCTGGGTCGCATGGTCTGGTTTAATGACAACTATCACAAGGGCTAAGCGTATTCAAATACTCACCATGCCAAGACCCTGCGCTATTGGTTTGAAATGTGATTTATGTATGCAGGGGTGCAGCACTGTCGAATTCCTCATGTTTGTTGCTTCCTTAAACTGTTACTGTTCTTCAAATCTCAACAGTTAAGGCGCTGTCATGATTAGAGCCAGATTACATTCATTTATGCTCAGGCATTAGTTTACTGTTGCTCTATTTCTGAATGTGCAGCACATCCTACTTAAAAAAAATATATATATATATATATATATTTTAAGCGGACATAGATAGTAATCAATAAAGTCAGTTACAAATTCTGATAAGCGAATCTTGCTCTTTCTCCGCCGGTTATGGCATGACGTGCATACGGGTGCACATTTTGGACTTTTTTTCTCCCCCATATGTAATTAGTGCCCCCCCCACCCCAGTTTTCTCCCACCTGGGACCCTGGCAGATATGCTCGGCACCAGCTCGGCCCCTTCCACCCCACCCTTGGTAATCACCTGTTACCCCTCCATCTACGCTTCCCATCGGACCTCCACCTGACAGGAGTGGAACTACGGGGGGAAGCACACAGCCACCTCGTGGCAGCTCAATCCACCGCCCCCGCCCAACCCGGCTCATTCCTGAACTCCAGGTCACCCAAGGTGGCACAGTACGCTGCCCAGCGCTCAAGCCTCAGCGCCACTGGACCGCACATTCTGGACTTTGACAACTTTGGATATGACCCCAATGTTGTATCTACTTAAGCCGACTCAGAAATACTGTACCCAACACGTTTGGAGCCACATATATTCCTGCAAAGTTTCTACTATGTCTGCTTATGAACTACTGTATGGCATGTTTATTCAAAAATGGAATAAAGTCAGCTCCATGGCACTGAGTGATGGGGGAATCACTCGGCATGCTAGCGATGCAGGTTTGCGTCCCGAACCCGGACGTCAAGAGCGGAGACCAGCAGGGAAGGAGTCAGAGCATCCTACGGATGCTCTGGGAGGGTGAAAGTGGCCCGCCCATTAGCGGCCCTGGTGGTTGCTAGTGGAGGCAATCTAGGTGGAGGAGCATCACACACACACACACACACACACACACACACACACACACACACACACACACACACGAACATCCCGCCCCAGGGCGGCACTTTGCAGCCACACCACGTATGGGAGGTGGGATGACTCAAGAAAAGTGGACAATCACCCAACTAGCTGCCGATGATGGCCACCGCATTCCCCGAAGCCATGCAGCCAGCTCGCTGAGAGCACTTGCTCTGATCCTCCTGGTTCAGCCCATTGGTCAAGGTAGCAGACTTCTCTCCCCTCTGCTGCACCCAGGAAAAGGTTACTGTGGGACTACCAGGGAGATGAACCACAGAGGGGATGGAGTGATGGCGAATGGGGAAGGCTTGGTGGAGTGTAGGGGGTCAATGTGCAGCCTGAAGGAGTGATAGCCAACAGGCCGGAGAGGTGGGGTTAAAAAATTAATAAAATACAAGTTAAAAAAAAGGACACACTGTCAGTATGCACTTTCCTGACAGACCCTGCAATGTTACCTCATGGTATATCTCCCCCACCAACCCCTCCTCCACCCTGGCACAACGCTGTGACATTACTAGCTCAGGAGCACATAGCTCTCTTTGCAGATGGGGGGGTGAACCTTCCCCTTACTCATTAAGTAGGTAACTGTGCCCACAAAAAGCAGCTTTCCAGTCTCCTGGTCAGGAAAGCACTGTCAACTGTCACATTCCTGGACTGCCCAATCACAGACACAACCAAGACATGCTCTTGGACCCAGGATCCCGGAGTAGTACTGCGATGCACCACAACAGGGCCAGAGGGTGGCACCGATGAAAACTACTTCTGGAAAATGTTTCAACAGACTCCAGATCTTACAGTAGAGATGGACGGAATACCTGGCTGCTAAACGATGGTATGATGAATAATGGTCATGGCTAACATGAACAGCTGCTTTTAAAAAGACTGTCAGGAATTAATTTACAAGCAAGTTAAAGGAAGTCAATAATGTGATTCATAAATCAGTGTAGAATCGGCTCTCGAGTTTTCAGGAATTGTGTGTCATGAGCAACTAGCACGAGGAAAAGAAAGAACGTAGACTATTAATCGAGACAGGGAATCTAGGAGATGGACACTAGCCTTATTTTTTTCACTCCAAAGTTGGGCACTCGCCACCTCAGATACAAGGGCACCAGTCTCCAAAAAAATAAAAAAGTACACAGGCTATGCCCGCCTGACGCGCTTTGGACAGCATGCATCCTTTATCAAAGGTGAACTCCTAATTCTGTTGTACTACAGGAGGCTTATTTTCCATTGTTACTTCTCTTCGGCAAATGTGACAACCGGCTCTGTGAAAATAAAGATACCCTCCACCTCCAAAAAGTTCAGATACTTCAGAAGTCAAATCAGTATCTTTTTAACTTACTATTTATGCCCCCTTCTCTCCAGCCACCGTCCTTCCACTCAGGGCCTCCAGGCAACTTCCTGATCCACCTGCCTTCTCCAGCCATGGCTACATACCTCCATGGAGCCTCGGCTCACCCCACCAAGCAGGTCACGTGGCGGGGGGATGTACCCCATAACATACAGTTGTGTCACGTGGTGCTGTGATGGGGAGGCAGGGACCCAGCTATACCAGAAGTCTATCATCGCAGAGGTGCTGGAGCCGTGCTTTTCCCATTTTTTCCAGTCCCCAGGGACATCGCACGCACGGACGACAAGGCATGCCCATGCCCAGTATGCCTGCATCTGCATGCCAATGTCTGTGATGTCCTCACTTCCTTATCCATCTCACACCGCACTACCACCTGTTGCCACCCAAATGCAGTATCACGAAGGAGAACGTAACCCTCCCTTCCTCCCGGACGCTAAATCTTCCTCCCCCTTGGCTGGCCCACAACAACCCAAGCTCGTTCACCAGCAAGCACTGCGAGCAGTAACCCTACCGCAGCGCTGACAGGCCGATCTGGTATCTTTATTTCAGCATATTCAAAAGTGCTAACAGCCAAGGTGCAGAATTACAGGAAGCACACAGGTGCTTGCCGCCTTAACATTGTAACCCATCTGTCTGGGCTACATCAGAGGCTCTGGCACTTCTGACTGCACTTTGTCTCGCTGAATAAGCTGAAGTAAAGATACCGATTCTCTACAACAAATCTTTGAAGCAAATGGACTGTCTGCAGGTGGTGAGTGCATTCTTTATTTTCATACAGCAACTCTTGACAGAGCACCACAGGTCCCCAGCTCTCCATTTGTTTTCTTTTGATGACCTTTTTATGTTATCATATCCCTGCCACGCAAGATAAAGTCCCCTTTAACTGCATGCCAGGAAATTAAAAAAAAAAAAAATGAATTTCTTGCAGAGCAGCAGACTTTCCCTCTACAATGTTCTCTACTGTCACCAAATATGATAAATAATTCTCAGGTGCCACACTTTAGCTGTTTCAGCAAACTGAATCAGAATACAGCAGAGAAGCATATCTCAACACATAGCAGGGCACCACAGTCACCTTAAAAGCTAGTACACTGCCAAATATTAATATTACCTTTGAAAAGTACTGAAATGCTAGTCTGACTGCAGGGACAGCCATGACAGGTACAAAAGCAGAGCGCAGAGACAGCCATGGCAGGTACACGAGCAGAGTGCAGAGATTGCCATGGCAGGTACACAAGCAGAGGGCAGAGACAGCCATGGCGGGTACACAAGCAGAGGGCAGAGACAGCGATGGCAGGTACACAAACCGAGGGCAAAGACAGCAATGGCAGGTACACAAGCGGAGGGCAGAGACAGCCATGGCAGGTTCACTAGCAGAGGGCAGAGACGGCCATGGCAGGTTCACTAGCACAGTGCAGAGACAGCTGTGACAGGTACACGAGTAGAGTGCACAAACAGCCAGGGCAGGGACACGAGCAGAGTGCAGAGGCAGCCACAGCAGGTACACGAGTAGAGTGCAGAGGTACACATCGCTAACAGTGACCGGCACTACAGCGCCAGGTCGCTGCAGTGTTGGCGCTGGACCCCAGGACTGTATTCCGGGGGTCTTGCACCACCTACCCTAATCAGCTCCAACTCAGAGTTGATTATATTTAGTGGGTTGGGTGCGGAGGTTCAGAGCCCCCCCCCCAAAGAAAACATGTTTTATAGTGAGAAACCATATGCTGACCGCAAATGCAGTCGACTTGACGGTTTCGCTGCACAGTCGTTCAACAAACATTATGTTGACAACCGGTCGTAGATCCTAGTGCAGGGACAGCCATGGAGGTACACAAGCGGAGGACAGGGCCAGCCATGGTAGGCACACGAGTGGAGTGCACAGCCATGTTAGGTACACGAGCAGAGTGCACAAACAGCCATGTTAGGTACACGAGCAGAGTGCACAAACAGCCATGTTAGGTACACAAGCAGAGTGCAGAGACAGCCATGACAGGTACATGAGTACAATGCAGTGCAGAGACAGCCATGGTAGGCACACTAGCAAAGGGCAGAGAAAGCCCTGGCAGGTACACAAGCAGAGTGCAGAGATAGCTCTGACAGGTGCATGAGCAGAGTGCAGACAGCCATGGCAGGTACACCAGCACAGTGCACAAACAGCCATGGCAGGTACACAAGCAGAGTGCAGGGTCAGCCTTGGCAGGTACACGAGCAGAGTGCAGGGACAGCCCTGGCAGGTACACGAGCAGAGTGCAGGGACAGCTCTGACAGGTGCAATTAGCAGAGTGTGCAGGGACAGCTCTGACAGGTACTAGCAGAGTGCAGGGACAGCCTGACAGGTGCACGAGCAGAGTGCAGGACAGCTCTGACAGGTGCACGAGCAGAGTGCAGGGACAGCTCTGACAGGTGCACGAGCAGAGTGCAGGGACAGCTCTGACAGGTGCACGAGCAGAGTGCAGGGACAGCTCTGACAGGTGCACGAGCAGAGTGCAGGGACAGCTCTGACAGGTGCACGAGCAGAGTGCAGGGACAGCTCTGACAGATGCACGAGCAGAATGCAGACAGCCATGGCAGGTACATGAGCAGAGTGCAGGGACAGCCCTGGCAGGTACACGAGTAGAGTGCACAAACAGCCACGGCAGGGACATGAGCAGAGTGCAGAGGCAGCCACGGCAGGTACACGAGCAGAGTGCAGAGGCAGCCATGACAGGTACATGAGCAGAGTGCAGACACAGCCATGGAAAGTACACAGAGCGCAGAGACAGCAGAGCTCAAAAACTCCTTGCGATCTGCTGTTCCACGCATACCAAAAATCATGCACAGAACATCAAAATCAGGTTGCCGTAACCAACTTGGTACAGTATAATGATTTTTGTAAAGCAGTTTGATTTCTATCGCCAATTTGTGCTTCAGTAGATGGAAGCAAGTATTTTTTTAAACCAGGTTTGCCGGGACCATCGATTCTCTTACCACATGATGGCAGGACTAGAGCCCCACAACACGATCAGCACTTTCCCTGCCTCCTCCATCCAGCAAAGATCTTGGTCGCACCTACCAGTAAGAAGTTCTGCAACTGGGCCACCCACTTGGGGAATTCCCAGTTTACAAAGTTGGGCAGCTGGACTACTCGAGCAATGACATTTTACAGTAGACAGTATGTACACTCCCTTTATGGTATGCAGGTAATGCACTCCCTGTCACTGCATATGGCGGCTGGCCAAGGTGGTAAGAGGAAGGCTGTGCGGTCGCTATATGGGCTTCCCACGGCACCGGTGACTATGTTACGAGTGGGGGGAGGGGCAGGCTGGTGTGGGCAGGGCTGCTAGATGCCAGGGACTTCTTTTAATAAACTGTGGCAAGCAAGCAGTGGGGGTGCCACTAGACAACAAGGACTATCTTGGAACCTGCGGGGATGGGGATTAGAGGGTTGGGGTACCACTGAACACCAGGGAATGTTTTATTTTTTTATGGGGACGGGGATCAGAGAGCAGGGAGTACCACTAGACACCACAGAATGCTTTATTTTCAACAGGGCTGAGGTTCGGAGGGGAGGGTGTACCAATGGACATCAGGAAATTGTTTTTCCTTTTAACAGAGGATGGGGAATCAGAGAGTGGGGGTTACCACTGGACACTAAGGACCGCTTTGTTCTTAATGGGGCCAGAGATCGGAGGGGTGCCACTGGACACCAGGGAATGCTTGTGCTTTTACTGGGAGCGGGGAGGTACTAGACACCAGGGAGCAGGTGTGCTCCCTCAACCGCCAACTGGGTTGTTGGCTGCAGTGGTTCCACTGGCTGCAGCACTGCCTGGAACAGTTGGGCTTTTTCAGGTAACAGCTGTGCAAAGTAACCTGCACTATTACTTTTCACAGCGGTACTACACTGAATATTACACCAGCCCGACCACGCCCCGCCTCCCTCCCTGCGCACCGATCCTTGTGAACACCCTATCCTATTAAGCGTATGTTCCTGCCCCGTTTGGCTACTGCACACAGGTGCAAATCCCAGGGAAATGGGGCGCAATCACTTTGCTTTGAATATTGCCAAACCCCAGATGCTCAGCAGCAGGGATCAGGTTTTTTAGGTCCTAAAGTCTGGGTTCAAAAATTAGCAGAGGTTTTACCAGGGAGAGCGGTATTACTGGATGTAACTTTTCAGGAGCAACAAATCAGTCTCATAAGTGTTTACACTCCACAAGTGAAATCTAAAAGAATGGAAGTTTTGCAAACCACTCAGCCTTTTTTATACACCGTCTGACATGTGATAATTGGGGGGGGGCTTTAATTGTCCGATGGACTGAATAAAGTATATTCAATTAAAAAAAAAAAAAAAAAAAAAAAGGTGGCTAATTTAGAGAGGAAAACTTACTAGGATTCTCATTTTTATTTTAAATACAATGGTTAAAACTGCAAATTTAACTGATGTATATAGATATCTACATAAAACTGGTGGAGGAACTTTTTAAATAGACACTGGCATCACAGATGACTGTTTTTAATCAGAAAGCCACCCTATAGCGGAAGCAGAAACAGTAGCACATGAGACCAAAGGCAGGAGAAGGAAGAAACCACTATGGTTCTCGAAAGAGGTGGCAGACAAAATAAGGGCCAAAAGGGCAGGGTTCAGGAAGTATAGGGAGCCTCAGAGGGAGGAGGACAGGGAGGTGTACCAAGAACATCTAAGGGAAGCGGGGAAGGCAGTAAGGAGAGCAAAGGCATAGAGTGAGGAAAGATTAGCGCAGATTGTGAAGAAGGGGGACAAGACATTCTATAGGTACATCAGTGAGAGAAGGAAAGCCGGGAGCGGGAGGGGATTAAAAGGCCCAGAGGGAACGAGGGAGTGTAGGAGGGCGATCTAGAAAAGGCAGAAATACTGGGGGGCGCTGTGGAGCCTGAGCAATATGGCAGCTTGAGTTTTACACTCAGGAACAGATCTATGGGCAGATTAAGTGGGCCAAGCGGTCCTTATCTGCTGTCAAATTCTATGTTTCTATCTTGGAAATCAGATTTAAAAACTTGGTTATTGAACATACTGAGATAATACAATGACTGCAATAGGTATCGGAACTTCCTGACTACAGACATGAGTAATCCAAAGAAAGACAAACACCAGCAACAAGGAGATAAATGTAAAACTCCTTTGGACCTGCCAACCACGGAGTCGACCTCTGGTACAGCTACGGATGGCAAGGCTGCTGAGAAGGAAGAGACCCTGCAAAGCCTAGGAGTAAAGATCAATTGGCTCATACAATCAGTCTCTGGATTATCGCAGAAGTTTGTCACCGTAACAAACAGAGTAGCTCACTAGAAATGGATTTGGTAACCCTCAAAACTTGAATGGTGGACACTAAAAAGCATTCTGAGGCAGCCCTTGGAGCGACGGCAAACCTCATTAAAGAAAACATCCACCTACAAGCCCGGATTGAATCGCTGGAAAATCAGGCACGCTCCTCCAATGTTCGGGCGATGGGGATTCCAGAAGGGAGTGATCACCAGATTTTATTTTTAAAGGAATGGTTACAGCAGCAGTCTGGGGAGTCCCTAACCAGCAGGCCAATCCATATTCACAAGGCATACAGGAGACAGATTCAGGTATTTTCAGACCAGGGCATATATGGAAAGCCTAGGAAAGGAAAATAAAGGGTTATATGAGGTGGATCCGGTAGAGGTGTTGATCTATGCAGCTCAAAAGCAAGAAAAAGGATTTATAGGCCGGACGGTTAAGAGAGGGAAGGCTATACTCCCAGATAAGACGGTAAAAACTAGGAAATTGTGGGAAAGAGACCTCGGAAAGAATATATCAGATCAGAACTGGAAATTACTGCTCCAGATGTACTCTGGAATTATGTTATGTAATAAATACAAACAGGCTTACTTTAAGTTTATTCATAGAGTGTATCTCCCACCGGTGATCGTGCATAAGGCGCACCCTGAAGTGTCACCCTTATGTGTAAGATGTGGTTCCGAAAGGAGAACGAATGTGCATTGTTTTTGGGACTGCTCCATACTGCAGAAATATTGGAAGGAGGTGGTGGGTAGAGTGGGAAAGATTGCCGGACAGGAGTTACCAATGGATCCTCTGGGATGTCTATTTGGGGTGGAGAACAGGGAAGAGGAGGAGTGGACATTATTACCTAGGTGGATCAGGGTACTTTATGTCCTGGCTCGACATGGGATCCAGAATACATGGGTATCACAGGTCACACCGACAGTACAAGGGTGGTGGAGGATGGTGCTGCAGACACTGGGGCTTGAGAGGTTAACATATGTGGGGGGAGGAACAGAAGAAGGATTTGAAAAACACTGGGCCCCCTTTTTGGTTTCCTTGACGGAGGAAGAGAGATGGGTGTTATGGGAGGGTACAGTAGGTTAGGATGGAGATGGATGAAGAGAGGTACAAGACTGGATGGATAAAGCATGAATATACTGATTGTACTTTCATTTTATGTTATTCTATGCTATCTTTTTTTTAATCTAATTTAAATTAATTTAATGTAAGTTAACTTTGTGGAATCTGAAGGAAACAGTTTGGAAAGAAGTGAAAAGTTTGATTTCTACAATGTAAGCTGATGATGGTGGAATGAACAAGCTGTGTATCTGATTGTATGTTGAAATTTGTTGAAAAAACAAATAAAAATATTATACTAAAAAAAAAAAAAAAAGAAGGCATACAGAGTGGCAACATGAGGCAGACTGGTGAATCCTGAGGTACCCTGAGCAATCGTAATAGTACTGGATGGAATAGGTTTAAGAGACTGTGCTGGGGCTCGCTCATAGCCAAAAAACACTACTCTGCGAAGGTCAACGAGTGAGCTTACATCTGGACTTAAGTTATGCCACCAGAATGTAGAAGCAGTGCTTCAACGGGGTGAGGGCAGTCTTATGGGAGGCAGAAATGTCACACGGAATGCTTTTTCCAGCTTGGCTCCATGTTGCACACATTTTCAGATCCAGCTGAAGCCTTAAAGTGGGCGTAACTAATGCTTCTGCCCATTCCCAGAGAGTTGTGGATTCAGAGTCAGAGTGAGGAAGAAGGGGCCAGTGGTGGACTATGAGTACTGGCTTTCCAGGTTTGCCAAACATTGAGGAGTACTGGCTGCTATTTTGACTTTTCATTCCTAGTGCTCAACTGCCATTAGTAATATCTTGGTGTCTACACCGATCGATAAGTTACAATTTATTATGGCAACATTACCAGGTTTTTGGGCATATTTTAGTTTTACCTTGCTCAATACATTTCTTGATCCCTTCCCAGGTTAATGATGCAATAAATGTTTTGAAATAAGATCACTAAGGTCAGCTATAGCGCTCGCTCTGAAGGTTGAGCTTTCCTAATGATTTTTTTTTATTTGAAAACGTTTCACCAGGAAAGACAACGTGAGCTGTGAACAGCTCATTTCCAGACGCGTCCTGGGGGGAAGGGTTACAAATAATAGGGAGAGCAGGCAAAAATATGACAATATAAAATACAACACAGTGCAATTCAGATACAATCTGGCTACATAAAGTGCAGAGTAGGCCAAAAAACCAAAATATATACAGTGCCACTCAAAAACATGAGGTGTGGCCATAATCCAGTACATTTCAATCAAGGACAACAGACAATATCACATAAAACGTGCGGTGGAGTAACTAAGCTAGAGGAGCTGGCATAGGAGAACCCATATGGGGGGGGGGGGGCAGCAAATACTATATGTGGTTAGGACAAATATAGTGATAACACCAAGAATAGGCAGCCCAGTAGAAGTATAGGCAGAAGATAGAGTGAGCTTAAAAAGGTGGCAGAAGCAGCAGGCTGAGCACCGTGTTACTAAGTGCTAGTTTAGAGCTAAAGAGGGCAGTTTTAACACAAAGTGGGAGATGGGGGCGAAAGACAGGGCAGGGGGGGGCAGAGGGAGAGGGGTAGGAAGAGAGGCAAGCCAGGATTTAATCCCCTTCAGGATGCAGAGAACCCTGCAAGGTAACGGGACCTGGTAGTTAGAAGGTAAATGGAGGGGGTGAGGGGGCAGAGGGAGATAGAAAAAGGAGGGGGAAAGGAAGAAAGGAGGAAGAGGAGCAGTATGCCAGGAACAATATCCCTTCAGGATGTTGAGAACCCTGCAAGGGGAAAGGACCCGGCAGCTAGGAGGGGAAGGAGAGGGGTGGGGACAGAGGAGGAGAAAAGGGGGAGGGAGGAAGAGAGGCAAGTCAGGAACTATACTCATTCAGGATGCTAAGAACCCTGCAAAGTGATTAGGGCCGGGCACATGGGAGGTAAGGAGAGGGGGAGAGGTGGGCGGAGAGGCCACCTAGTACAAGCCTAGAACTGGAAATGAAAGGCATGGGGGTGGAAGGGGGATAAGCAAAGAGAAATTAGTAGTCATAGGAAGGTATTAGATGCAGTTTCAGTGATGAATAGTATGTTTGTGGAGGAGGAGTGAGTGTGAGTGGTGGGATTGAACAGAGTGAATTTCTAGTGGGAGAGATTCCAGATAATCGGGGAACTTGTATGAGAAGGCAGCACAGCCAGATGAGGTGTGTCATGATGGCAAGTGTTTTATATGTGGAGGAGTGGAGGAGATAGCAGGAGGGGAGGGGGAGGGGTCGATAGGAGGGAGGAGAGATAGGGCAGGAAAGAACCATGCCAGAACTTCCCAACTTGGTTGGCAATGTGAGACAGACACCTGGCATGGAGTGAAGGGAAGGAGAGAAAGGAATAAAAGTCACAGTGGTGAGTGCGAGGGGGCAACCAAGTATGAAGCAGCAGAAAGAATTAAAGAGAGAGTGTCCAGTCTAGATAAGGTGATTTTGGGGGCGAAGCCGTAGACAATGTCCCCAAAGTCAAGGACTGGGAAAATCTTCGTTTGGACGATATTTCTCCTAGCTTACTGTGGCAGGCAGCTGCGGTGTCTGTACAGAGTCTAGGGGGTAATTTTTGTGGATGGCGTCAATGTGTACCCCGAAGTCTAGATGTCTGTCTAGCCATAGGCCAAGGTACTTGAATGAGGCTACATCGACCAGTGTTGAGCCAGAGAGGGTGTGGAAGGAGGGGGTGGAATCGAGCATGGCCAGTTTTTGTCTGGAGCGAAAGGTCATAGAAACTGTTTTTTTTGACGTTCATAACGAGATGGTTTGCATTAAACCAGCACTAGACATTGTTAAAGTCCAGCTGAAGGCTGATGGCCACCTCTGAGAGGGAGTTCCCGGAGAACAGCACTGTGTTGTCTGCGTACATGTGGATACATGAAGATGTGCAGGCATTAGGGAGGTTGTTTAGGAAGATTGAAAATAATATAGGATCAAGCACTAAGCCTTGGGGTACAGCTGTGTTGATTGGGAGTGGCGGGGAGAGGGAATTGCCTATTCTGACAGACTAAGACCAGACTACTAGGTAGGATAGGAACCAGTTGGTGGTTGAGTCAGAGAGGCCGGCTGCAGTCAGCTTGCTGAAGAGCAGGGAGTGGGTGGCATTGTGGAACGCTTTGGCCAAATCGACAAAGATGGCAGAGGTGATGCGTCCATGATTCATGCCTGAAGGAATGGAGTCAGTGAGCCATAGGAGGGAGGTGGTGGTGTGGTCTTTGCGGAATCCAGACTGGAAATGAGTGAAAAAGAAGGAGTCGAGAAAGGAGGAGAGTTGTTCCAGGACCAGATGCTCCTGAAATTTGGCCAGAGTAGGGAGAAGAGAGATGGGGTGGAAGTTGCAGGGGTTGGAAGTGCCCCCACCTTTAGGGAGAGGAATCACGGTGGCAGCCTTCCAAGCATCAGGAACTGTAGCATGCAGAAACGATAGGTTTAGAAGATTAGTTAGTGGATAAGCTATAGAGCAGGCAGAGAGGAGGTGAAGTAGCTTAGGGTCAAGACTATCAGGGCTTTTTCCCTTCACTGGATTCAGGGCCAATAATAAGTGCAGGATGTCTTCCGGGTGAACGGGCTTGAAAGAAAATTGTGGTGCAGGAGGGCACTTGAGGAGCGGCATGAGTAGAGTCCCTGAAGCAGAGAGGAGGGGTGCAAAAGGAGGGCCAAGGTAGTGAAATAATTGTTGAATTCTGTGGCCACTGGGGAAGGTCGCCAATTGTATGGGTGCCAATTTTAGGACAGGAGATGTGGAATGGGTTTGGGTGGGGGGGGGCAGAGTATGGATAAGCTTCCAAATTTGGATGGATTATTGATGTTTGCTTAGAAGGAGGATTAGAAGTACTCTGCCTTAACGTGGCGAATGGCCTTGGTACAAGCGTTGCGGAGGGAGCGATAGCAGTGAAGATCAGTGGTGGTACCAGAAGTTTTATACATAGCCCAAGCTTGGTCTCTTGCACGTTGGCATGCTATGAGCTCTGCAGTGACCCAGGGAAGGTGATCTCCGTGCACTCTAGCATTTCTAAAAGGTACATGCCAGTACCATACTTTCAGGAACTGTGAGCTAAAGGAGGACAAGGCTGAGTTGACAGAAGATGCATAAGTAATTGAGGTTCAGTCGATGTTGGACAGGTCATATTATAGTGAGGACACATCTAGAGAGTGGAAAGAGCGGAAGTTGAGAATGACTGGAGGGGACTTGGGATGATAAATTTTGCTCACACAGTAGATCATATGATGATCACTGAGCGTGTCGGGGAGAATACCAGCTTTTGTGAAATGGTGGAGGTGGGAGGACAGCACCCAGTCGAGAAGGGCATGTTTCCCTGATTTGTGATTTAGACGCATAGAGTCGGAGATTGAGGAGACATAATTGCAGATTTCTGAGTGCGTGTTGGACAGCCAATTAATGCTGAAGTCCCCAAGTATGAAGAGTCCACCAGGGGTGGCAAGGGAGGTGATGGTGGAGAGAAGATCTGTGATGCGTCAAGGGAGGAGGCGGGGAGGATAGGGCAGCAGTAAACACCAACTACAAAGATAGGGAGGGACATTTTTAACAGTTCGTATGCAGAGGGAGATGATGTGGAGAGGCAGACAGAGAAACTGAGGGATGTGGATAGATACATGGCAACGCCCCCTTCCCTAGACTTGCGATCCTAGCAGATGATGGAATAACCAGGAATAGGGATGGCTGAGTTGGGTATTTTGGGAGTGAGCCATGACTCTTACGATGAGGACAGAGGGTTTGAATTGTAAAATGAGCTGCTGCAAAAGGTCAATTTTGGGGAGTACTACAGCTTCTAATACTTAGGTGAAGAAGGCTTAATTCTTCTGGCAAATCAGGTGATGGGATGTAGGAGGGCCCGGGGTTAGGCTCGATGTCACCAGATGTTAGTAGCAGGAGAGAGATAAGTAATCTTGTAAGGATGGTCAGCCACCTTTTAGATGGGGTGTGTGGATGGCTGTGGACAGAGTAGAGCATGTTGTTTGTGCTGCTATTAAGGAAAACAAGGGTATGAAGGGAGGGAAGATGGGAACTAATTCTGATGAGGATGCCGGCTGCTGCGCCGACATGGGAAGTGAAGCAGAGAAGGCTGACAAGAGGAGGGGAGTGTAGTGAAGGTGGAGGGGGTGCAAAGGGGGGAAGGCAAATTGGATGGGAGAAAAGTAGGGGGACGGGAAGTCAGAGAGAAGAGTAGGGGGAGGCAGACAAGGAGGAAGGGGATTGTGTTGAAGAGGTTGATCAGTAGCGTATCTCTGCGGCCGGCCCAGTGGCGCGGAGGGTTGAGGCACTGGACGCCACGCCAGCGATCTGGGTTCGGAAGAGAGTTCGGCTGCCAGGGACAACAGGGGCGGGTCAGGATTGGCGCCGATGGGCTGCTCTGCTCGGGGGGGTCAGGGGGATCACCTGGCATGCCAGCAGCTCCTGGTGGAGACCAGGGGTGCTATATGACACTTGGCTGCATGTAAATCCCATGCCCTGATGATGGCAAGGGTTGCCGTGCGCCTAGCGTTGGGGGTGAGCACACGTTGGGGGGTGGGGAGATCTCTAGAACAAGGAAAAACCTGGTCTGAGGGGGTAGGCGACAGCGCCTGCCCCCATGTCCAAAGCCGGGTCCATCCAGCCTGGCCTTCCAGTTCCTCCACCCGGGTCCTCTCCCACGTCAGAGTCTGTCTCTAAGTGCGTCCAAAGAAGAGGGGCGGCCCCACCCCAGAGGGGTTAAGCCAGGGGGTACCAACTGTGGACAGAGTAGGAGGGAGAGAGGAGGCACAGGTAGGACTTCAGGCAGGACAGGAGCAGACAGGATGCCTGAGAGGCCCCCCAGACCGTGACCAGAGGGAAAGAGATTTTTTGGGGGGAAGTGTATCTCTGCCCTCTAGTGGCAGCATCCTGTAACATGCGATGGGGGAAGTGGGGAGATAGTTAAATTTGCCTACCATCGAAGTTACTTGGAGACAGGGAGCTAAGAGAACAGCAGTACTTAATATGATATAATTAATATAGGATAAAATGAGATATAATTGCAGCAATCCATAGAGTATGTGGTTTGGTGAAGCCACCAAACAGGAGGAGCCAGCCGAGGCAGAAGCCAATCACTCAACAGGAGGACGGGGGCACCGGGATCTGAGCCAGCAACCGCTCCGAGAGTCATTCCTTAGGAGTGGTGCTGCAGAGGGAAAATGGAGAGGACAAAAAAGAAAAAAGAAAAAAAAAACATGAGGAAAAGGTTTAGTCGAAAGGTGGTGAATAGTTGCAGATGAGGAGAATTAGATAAGGGATGCTGTCACTTTAATCACAGGGATTTTGCCTCCGACTGCAGCCAACAGGGAGGAGGAGAAGAGGAAGAGGGGAGGAGTTATAGTGGATTTAATAGAGGGTGGGACAAAATATCAATATCACGGTTACAGAGAAAGTCAAATCAAATCAAATTACAGTAGTGAGAACCTGGTTTCTTTGGTGTCTTTGCTTTACGATGCTTGTGTTTGTAATACCATGTTCTACTTGATGTTTTTTCCAAGATATTTTCTCACATGATGTTTAACTTGATAGATAACTGACCAGAGCCATAAATTCCTTTCAGTTTTAGCCCTAGTGGCTTAAATGTAATAAAAGCATGTACCTCCTACTCCTTTAGTTGGGAACTAGAGATTGTGAAAATCGACTGTTGCTTCAGTTTTAGCATTTAATACATGGGGGTAACATGATGGCTGGCCACTGAATACATTATTTATCTGAATGAGTGGAGAGTGACCTTGGGTAACCTATGAGTGGCGGAGCGTAGCAGAGCCAAGAGTGATGGTTCCTGAGGTCACTCTCCACGAGTTCAGATAAATAGAGTATTCAGTGACTGCAATCACGATATTCCATTTATACAATAGGGCCCCTTATTGTTAAAAGTTCTACGCGCAAAAGTAACCATTAGTGCGGTATAGAGTGGTTTGCGTGGTCGCACGATACATGTTGTTCAATGGTATTCAATCGCACTACTCCATGCTAATGGTGAGATTTTGAGCGGACCACTGAATAAATGTCATTTGTTCCACTGCAGTGAGAATACATGTTTTTATGCAATGAGTTATTTGCTCACCCCCATTGTATAAATGCCACTCCTGGACTCAACTGCACAGCATTTTGGTTATACACTGTCTAACACATAAAAAGGTGAACCCCTGTAAGATGTTGACTTCTCTGACTGTGTCACTAAGTCAGCAGACAGGGGCCAAGCGGCAGACATCCTCTATCTTGATTTTTTTTTTTTTATACTTTATTGTTTTCATTGTACATATACAATACATTCCGAGCAGAGACATTTCAAATGATAGTTACAATCTGGACACATTGAGGACGCTACCCCCTCTAAAATTCCTATATACTACTTATTCTACTGCTTTAAGATACATCTTGGAGAGTTACTAATTTGTTATTAACAACAATTGTTAATACAGAATTGCTAGGTATAGAGACCATAAGCGGCATGGAAAATTACTAAATCAATATTAGTATACATAGTCCACTTATTCATGTTCCCCCTTTCAAAAGGGGCTATGAGGAAATCAATGCTTTAACTAATATAAGCATCACAAACTGTGATAATTCCAAAAGGGCTTGCCACTTTAAAATAAAACACCTCCAAATATGAAAGCCTCATTAATTAACTCTGGGAGGCAATAGTTATCGAGTTATCCCAAATCTAAACATACTAGAAACAAGCATCTAGGATTTTAAAGAAAAAACCTATATCACCTTCTTTATTTATATTTGTCACTCAAAAGGCAGATAATAATTCGTCCAAAGAGAGCAAATTAAATATTCAGGAATGATTGTCCCGGCATAAACTTTAATAAGGTACTCACTCGAACCTCTCTCTGGGATAAACACATTTTATAGTTATTTAAACAGAGTTCTTTCTTTCCCCTAGGTCTTCTTGAGGTAATCCTTTCTGTTTTTTTCATGGCTCGTCGTCTTCAGAGGAGTTCTCACCTTGGTCTTCCTGGAGCATGATTTTGGACCCATCGGTTAGCTTCCTTCGGTTCCGAATAAATGAAGATTTTCCCCTGGTGCATTATCCTCAAGCGAGCTGGAAAAATTATGCTATGCTGAATCCCTGCTTCGCACAGGAGTGCCCTGGTATCGTCGACTTGCTTATGGCGTTGTCTAGTGGCAAAACTGATGTCAGGGTAAAGCTGAACGATTTCTCCATCACAGAGCAGTGTCCGATGTTATCTGGCTAAGGCCAGCAAGTAGTCCCTTGTAGCTACTCCATCGGTGATCGTCAAAACTGTCCGTGGGGCTTCGGGATTGTCTGGCCTACCTCTGGCTGCGATCCTGTAGGCCTTTTGTATGCCTCTTATACGTGGATTGGCATCTTCGCCAGACTGTTGTTGTAGCCAGTCATGGAGAAAAAGGACTAGATTGTCTCCTTCAGAACCCTCTGGGAGCCCAAGAAAACGGATATTTGAGGTCCTAGTTTGGTTTTCCAAGTTTTCCAAATGCATTTGGAAATGTTTGTTTTCTTTTATCATGGTATTAACGGCTCCCATTGCTGCTTCTAAACTTTTTCTTGCATCAAAAGATTCTGCTGACACAGTGTCAATCTTCGTTTCTAGTTTTGTAACTATTTGCTATGCAGTCTATTTTTTCAGCCAGACCTGACACAGAAGCGATTAATCTTGTTATTTTAAAGCCTAGGGATTGCAGAGTTTCCTCCCCTTCGCTTCCTGCATCTGTGGCCTGTTGTTGAGAGGAAGAACGCATGGTAGAGAAAGTGGAGGCATTTTTTGATTTTGCTCCTTCGTGAGAAGTGCGATCCTTTCGAGGATTTCCCATATCGCTCTTGAGGTCTTCCGGATGCTGCGTCCATATTTTGATTAATTCAGGACAGTCCAGATAGTATTTTTAAATCTCCCAAAGCCAGTTTTAATGAGGAGCTCTATTCAAAAGTGCCCATATTGCTCGGGCTCGCTAGAGCCCCCCCAATCTTGATTTCAGCAAGGCCTTTAACTCTGTGCCCCACAAAAGGTTGATCAGGAAGTTGGTGGATCTTGGGGTTGGGGAAAAGATGGCCAGATGGGTGGAAAACTGGCTGAGGGTCAGAACTCAGAGGGTGGATGTGGGGCGAAGAGTTATCTGGTACCAGAGAGGTAACCAGTGGGGTCCTACAGGGCTGTGTGCTCGGGCCGGTGGGGTTCAATGTCTTCATCAATGACACTGAGGATGGCATTAAGGGCAAAATGTGCCTATTCGCAGTTAACACCAAACACAGCTGAAGGAATACAGGACCTACAGGAAGATCTGGAAAAGCTGGGGAAGTGGTCCAGGATCTGGCAGCTTGGTTTCAATGCCAAGAAATGCAAAGTTATGCATATTGGAGCCAAGAATCCCAGGACAGAGAACTGCCTGGGTGGAGTTCCCAGTATCTGCATCAGAGGAGGAGAAGGACCAGGGAGTGATGATCACTAGTGACCTGACGCACTCCATGCAGTGCAAGAAAGTAGCAGCAAAGGCAAACAATGCTGGGATGCATATCTAGGGGGATCAGTAGTAGGAGGGAGAGAGAAGGTTATACTGCCCTTGTACAGGTCACTGGTAAGGCCACATCTAGAGTATGGAGTTCAGTACTGGTGCCCACACCTCAAAAAGGACATTAACCTGCAGGAGAAGGTCCAGAGGAGGGCTACAAAGATGATAGTGGGTCAGCAGGGTAAGGCACACGAGGAGATGTTGAGGGCACTGAACATGTACTCCCTGGAAGACAGGAGAAAGAGAGAGAAGGGACATGACTGGGACCTTTAGGTACTTAAAAGGGATAAATAAGGTTAATAAGGAGTCTCTCTTTTAAGCTGAGAGGCAATCATAACACTAGGGGGCACAGTCTTAAGCTGGAGGGTGGGAGGTTTAGGAGGGAGGTCAGGAAGCACTTCTTCATGAGAGGGTGGTGGACACACGGAATGCACTGCTGGAAGAGGTCATCTAGTTGAAGACAGTTGGCAATTTTAAGTGAGGTGGGATGGCATGAGGGAGAAGTAAGAATCATAGGTAAGGAGGACAGGAGGAGTGTGGAGGGAGGAGGGAGGGCAGGGACATTAGCTCAAACTGTGGACCCTGCAATACGAGTAGACTTGATAGACCAAATGGCTTTCTTCTGCTAGCTTCTTCGTACGTTCGTATCTTATAGACCTGGCATGTTTGTATTAGCAACGCATGTATTAATAGGTGTGGTGACCTCAACGTCAGTAATATCATCTTTGTTTGCCAATGTCAGTGTATTTTCTGTATGTACCTATGGAAATTCCAATAAACATATAGTTAAAAAAAGGCAGAAATACTGAATACCTCTGTTCTGTATTCACCGAAGAGGAGGAGGGTCATGGGCCACAGCTGAGCAACAGAATCGGGGGTGAACACTAGCCCATTCACAGAGGAGAGAGTCCTGGAGGAGCTCACGAAACTGACAGTGGACAAACCAATGGGGCCAGATGGCATACACCAGAGGATATTAAGGGAGCTGAGCAAAGAGCTAGCAGTGCCTCTGGCAGCCATGTTCAGAGTCTCTAAACACAGGAGTAGTTCCGGAAGACTGGAGGAGGGCACATGTAGTTCCTCTACACAAAAAAGTGGTGGCAGAGAGGATCCAGGAACTACAGGCCAGTCAGCCTCACCTCAGTAGTGGGGAAGATCATGGAGGCACTACTTAGAAAGAATAGTGGAACACTTGAAATCGAAGGCTGCCCAGGATCCGAAGCAACATGGATTCACAGCAGGGAGGTCGCAAACTAAACAGATAGATTTTTTCTGACTGGGTGGTGAGGGAGGTCAGTTGGGGGGGGGTGGATGTCACCTACCTCAATTTCAGCAAGCCCTTCGACACCATCCCACATAAAAGGCTGGTTAGTAAGATGGGTAGTCTGGGCATGGGCCACAAGGTAGGAAACTGGGTTAGGAACTGGTTAACAGACAGGAGGCAGAGAGTGGTGGTAAATGAGATCCAATCCGGGAAGAGGTGGGTGACCAGTGGGGTCCCTCAGGGGTCAGTCCTCGGGCCTGACCTGTTTAATGTATTAATTCTTGACATAGTGGAGGGACTTGAGGGAAAGGTCTGCCTGTTTGCAGAGGACACCAAGATTTGCAACAGGGTGGAGAAAATGAGGAGGGACCTGGGAAAGCTTGAAAAATGGTCCGAGGTGTGGCAGTTGGGGTTCAACTCCAAGTGTAAAATTGGTCTTCTGGTGACGTCAGAGGGTTGAATGGCAGCTCAGCTTAGAGCTCAACCTTGCCCTACAAACAATCTTCAGGGATCCACACCTAAAATAATGCAATCTCCAGCGAAAGTGACCCGTTCTAAAGGGCTATTGTCAAAGAAGACACAGACCCCAGTAAAGAAGCTGAATTCAATGCTGCAACTAGAAAAAAAGGGTCTGTGGCTTACGATCTGGACACAGAAATGGCGGGTGCAGAAGGAGAAGAATGCTCCCATCTTATCACATCTATCCTCCAGACAGCGTGAACTGTTAAAAAATTGATAATACTTTAGAAGACCTGAGGGAGTATATCAATAAAATTGAGCACTGCACGGACCAAACAGAAATCGGACTTAATGTCATAGAACAGGCAGACCACCACGACCACCTTCATCTATTTCTTTTGGCAAGAGAGAGAGAACTACCTATCAAGCTGGATGACCTTGAGGGAAGGAGTTGCAGACAAAATACCAGGGTGTATGGAGTACCAGAGGGAGCACAGCATGGAACCGGTGACCTGACCACATTCCTTCAAGGAGTTCTAAGAGAGGCCTTGAACCTTCCACCCACCCTACGATTTAGCCATGGACTGAGTGCTCTCTGGTGTGCAGACCTACAAACCCAGGAGCTAGACCTCGTTCATTTGTGGCTAAAATCACGTCCTATGTTATTAAAGAAGACATCCTCAGGCAAGCCTGGAAGAAAACATCGCTCCTCTACAGAGTGCACCGTATACAAATTGACAACGACTACACTACCATGGTACAGGACAGTCGGAAGGCTCTTTGGCCCATTTTAAAACAACTGCAGGCTAAAAACCTCAAAGCCCAAATATTATACCCAACACGTCTCAGGATTGAAACGGAGAATGGACAGAACATTTTTGAGGATCTGATAGCATCAACCCCATATCTCGAGAACATAGGGATCTCAGTCCCACACCTTGCCAAGGAATGCCTGGAGAAGGAGCTAATAAGATTGGCCTGGTATGTGGCTCGGAGATCTCTAGCAGCGGGCCCGAACATAGAAACTGCCTCCTCGACCTTCAGGGAAGATGCCTGCACCATGCTGAAGCACTACAGCTCCCCAGTCCAGATAGACACTATACTAGCGAGGGAGAAAAGGGGCCGACCTGAAGCTCGGGCCGCCACCTCAAAGGCGACTAATTGAAGGTCTTGTGAACAATTTAAATGATTATTAAATCCTTAGTCTCCCCCCCCCCCCAAAGACACACTGGGCCCGTTTGATCCAACATCCAGGTACTGTACTTAGCGGGAAAGGATCTGGGGGTGCTGAAAGGAGAAGTGGGGATGGAAAAGTCCTGAGTAGCCTTACAGCACTAAAATATAAACATAAAGCACAACATGCAACACAATGATGCATATATAGAGGCTTAATCGTCCTATTAAAGGGGCACTGTAGTCCTTACAAAACGCCAAGAATAAAACACAAACAATGGGGAGAGGTTTTTCACTGTATAAGGTACCTTTTTTTTTTTAATTCTTCTTTTTATTAAGTTTTCAACATATGTACACATGAGTCACCAATATTTAGACAATCATAAAGTCTTTAAAAAATTCATAATTTACAGTCAGACAATAGTGATGCTGTAAGATTCGATGTGGTTCATCCCCTTCGTGGCTCTTCATCTAATTTACAGTTATATTCTTAATTCATTATAGTAGTACAACCAGTCGTAGCCCCAAACTCAAGGCCTGAACATTCAACAACAGTAGGGTGGTCTTACCCCAGGCCTGGGGGTCAGGAGTTACTCTCCATACCGCCCCTCTGTAAATGATCTCAAGCATATGGGTATCTACCACCAGGGAGCATAAGTTCACCCCTGCAACAGGCTATTCCGCCTTAGTGCGATGGCGTCCCGGGTCAACCCCCAGACAGTCTCCTCCACAATAGATGAAAGGGTTGAGAAGTCAAAACATAGCTTTAGCTAGTCCTATCCCCCATTTCGGGTTACATTCTGACTATACTAATCTCTTGATCTTACCCCTAGGTCTTTTTGTCGCTAATTTGTTGATTTAAGGGCAACTTCTTACCTGGACCATTTCCAGGGCATCTCCAGTATGTATGTGTCACAGCCCTGCAGGGGACCAGGAAGGCCAGGCGAGGGGCAGCAGGATGTAATCCGCCCCCATCCCCACCTAAAGATCCCAACCAGCTATCACATTAAGATTCCCTAGGGTATAAAGGTAGGGTCTTTCAGCATATAGTACATCTGCCAGCGTGTCCATCTAGCCCTGAATTTCTCTTCCTGTTCATTTAGGTTATGTGTTATTTTCTCCATGTTATAAATTTGCTTCGTGATATCCCACCAATCTTGGACTGAGGGGATTTTCGCTGTTAACCACTGCCTGGTGATTGCTTTCTTTGCAGCTGTTAAAAGCAAAACAAGCAAGTACCTGGTGTTAGGGTTTCTAAAGGCTCTAAGGAATTCTAGAAATAAAAACATCTCCAAGGACAGCCGGAGTTGTGGGTCAATTAGTTCTTGCAGCTGGGCCTCAAGCTGTACCAGGAAACCTCGGAGAGCCAGACACAACCACAGAACATGGGACAAATTGGCCTGCAGCTCCCCACGCTGCCGCCAGCATTCCGCTGTGTTGTTTGGGGAATAATGCCATGTAACCATCGGGGAGCGAAAGTATCGGACCAAAACCTTCCAGGCGAATTCTCGCCACTGATGTGAGCTGGTGACTTCGGCGATAGACTGCAAGCCTGTCTCCATCCCTCCAGGAGAGCTGATATCCTGTCTCCTGTGACCATTGTGTGCGAATGCCCTCAGTGAGGTCACTTCTTTGTGTGTTAAGTGCCTGGTAATACCGCGAGATCAGGTGTTCTCGCGTCCTTGTGCCATTTAACTGTATCTGGCAGTGGATCAATGCCGGGTATCCCTCCGGGTTCCATAGCATTCGTGGGAGGCTCTCTATATAGTGTCGCAGCTGGAGATAGCGGAAAAAATTCCCGTGTGGCAGGTGAAACTTTGTATAAGGTACCTTGATTGGAAAAAGGAACAAGGTCATAGTTGTCGAGCCTTTCAGACAGAATGAACCCAATCGGTGATGCGCTACTGCTGGTTAAATTTTAAGGTCTGCAGACAAATATGGAAAAGGACAAGAAGTCTGATTAATGTGGATGTACATTTGAATAAGGGGGACTAACTAAACCATAGCATAGCTAACAGATCATACAGGGCCAGCCCCCTTTTCTCTTTTTTTTTTTTTCCACGAGTAAAGGGCATAAAAGAGGTTTGCTAACTACAACATGTCTGGACTGCTGTTTTTCCTGCGGATACTAAACACTTGCCATTGGGAGGGGCTACAACCCCAAATGTCCCCTGTAAAATGGCATTACCCCACGACATACTGGGGAAGACGAGTTTGTCAAGGGGATACTCCTTGTGAGAAACCCATTCAAAAGGTTGACCTAGGAAGTCAGTCAAGAAAAAGTGAGGCTTCCCAACTGAACTACAATTACCGTTTAAGAGGGACTTCAAGTAGCTGGGCTAACATTCTTAATCTGCTTCTGTATGGAGCAGATCTTGATACCCGCTTCAGAATGTATTTGTTGAGGATTGGACTGATTTCCACCCCACCTAGTTTGAAGGAATTTAAACATCCAGCTGAAATGTTTAGAGCTGGAGCATTTAAGCAAGTTATACTCCCATCTTGTGGAGAAAGTTGGAATGGTTTTCACCAGTTAAAGTCAAGTGTACGGGAAAACGTTCAAATGTATAAGAAGCAAGATAGGTACACTTGGGAAATAAGACAGCAGTATCATATTCTTTGGAATGTCAGAATAAGCAAAACAATACTTGTATGGAGGACTAAACAATATTGTCAAAAAGTCAAGAGAGAGGGAATTAAAATATGTATGAGACAGAAAGGCCCCCACGCAAGTTATGGACCCTTACAGCTGATAAAAATGGGCACAATCAATACAAAAATTCTATCCTATAATATTAATGGGGTTAACCCCCCAATGAAAAGGAAGCAAATTCAGAAATTTAATAGAACCCAGCATTGTGTTATTAATTTCCTACAAGAAACCCACAACCCCACAGGAAGCATTAAAACTTAAAACCAGGGGTTTCCCTATTGTTTACCAGGCCTCTTTAGACAAGGGCAGGAAAAGAGGGGTGGCTACAATATTGTCAGACACTCTCCCATTTGAAGAGGTTGAGGTAGTGGGTGATACAGGGGCACGATACCCAATTTTGATAGGGAAAATAAAGGACTTATGGGTCACATTGGTTACTGCATATGCCCCGGTCCCCAACCACTTTCTATGCAGATCTACTGCAGTTCTGTGACACAGAAGGCAAGGGGGGTGGTGATAGCTGGGGGAGACTGGAACCTAATTTTAAATAGAAAATGGGACTCCACTTCTGGTATCCCCACTTCTGAAAGACGAGTTGCATCCCAGGTTTCTGGACTCTTAAAGGACTCAGGGATAGTATATATATGGAGAGAAACATACTCGTCATCTAAAGACTTTACCTGCTACTCACCCAGATACAAGACATATTCTAGATTGGACAGATTTTTTTGTCTTTGACAAGGATGTCTCCCTCTGCCAGGAGGTCTGGGTAGGCACTGCTACCCTCTAGGACGATCAACCTATTTTTCTGGAAATGGATCTCCAGTTACCCGGAAACCCACACTCTGGAGACTAAATACAAGTCTACTGGGTGACGGAGACATCACAAAAGAAATAAAGAGGGTAATTAAAAATACAATAGAGATTAATGATAGACCAGGTACTACAGTCCAAATATTATGGGACACGGTTAAGACCATGGTGAAGGGGAAATTGATTTCCATCGCCTCCTATAAAAAAAAAAAAAAAAAAAAAGCCTCAAACATAAGCAGAATCTCCTGGCCAATTAAAGTCTTTAGAAACACAGCAAAAATTGCAATGGAATAAAGAAAGGGATTCCAAAATTAAAATAATCAAAAACAAAATACAGGGGATAAATAAAATAGAAACAGAATGGGCCCAACATTATTTAAAACAGACATATTATGAGGGGGGGGGGGATCCAAAGCGGCTAAACAATTGGCATACTGATTACGACAAAGGACAGCCAGGGCCATCACAACTAGTATAAAAGACCCTAGGCCTTGAGCACTGCAGCATAAATGGGACCACATAAAAGATTCCTTTGTCTCGTACTATAAGACTTTATATGGGGCGACAAGGGTAACCACAGTAGAAGATGCAACCAATTTTTTGGAAGAGACTGGGACTACCTACAGTAAACTAAATGAGATCCCAACACAGACAATGATGGCTCCAATATCATCTGCTGAGATAACAGCCACAATCAAGAACTTGAAACCAGGCAAATGCCCAGGGCCAGATGGTTTTAGTAGTGAGTTTTACAAGGTGTTTGCCCGAGAGGTCACAGCTCTCCTGAAAAGGGTTTTTTGATTCGACTTGGCTAGAAGGAGAAACAGTCCCACCCTCCTCGAACTACGGCACTATTACAGTAATCCCCAAGGAGGGAAAGGATCCGAAGGAATGTAGTTCCTATAGACCTATCTCCCTCTTAAATGTTGATTACAAAATCCTTACAGCCATTTTGGCAAAAAGAATAAACCCGTTACTAGCACAGATCGCAAACCTACACCAGACTAGGTTTATTGAGGGGAGACAGGCCCAAGAGGGAGTTAGCAGAACTATTAATAAAATAGATCTAATAAATAAAACATCGCACCCCAGCTTGCCTTCTCAGCCTAGACACTGAGAAGGCGTTCGACCGCATAAACTGGAACTTTCTGTTTCCAGTCTTGGAGAGGCTGGGTTTTCCCAGGCCTTTCTTAGCTGCAATGAAGTCCCTTTATGTAGCTCCACAGGCCTGTGTCAGGATTAACGGGGGTATCTGACAAAGGTTTAACTTGGGCAGAGGAACTTGTCAGGGTTTCCCGCTGTCGCCGCTTCTTGCAATATACATAGAACCCCTAGCACAGGCAATCAGAGAGGATCCTAACATAAGGGGATTTCGAGTGGGAGATGAGGATCACAAAATATCATTATACGTGGACGACGTGCTACTCTACATGTCAAACCCGGAAGTATCCCTGTCTTAGAGTCTGGGACTTACTGACCAAATTTGGTGCACTCTCTGTATATGCTGTAAACAAAAATAAAACAGAAGTCTTAAAATGTTATTATACACCCTCACTGGAAGTAAACAATCTCTTCCCTCTTCGATGGAACTCCCCCAAAATCAAATATCTGGGGACTTATATTTCTAAAAATCTAAACCATCTGTGTGTTAATAACCTTGATCCTTTATTTGTACAGATTAAACAAGACGTAGTAAAATGGGAACTCCTAAATCTACTGTTATACTCCAGAATAGAAACAGTATGCATGAATGTCCTACCTAGGTTTTTATACCTCTTTCAGTGCCTCCCGGTTAAAATCTCCCCAGCCCAGTTTAAGAACTGGCAAAAAAACATCATGTTATTTATATGGGCCAACAAAAAGCCTGGAATAAAAGTCCAATTACTTCAATCCAACAAAAAGAATGGAGGAAGAGCAGTTCCTAATCTGGAGGACTACTTCCTCGCCTCCCATCTGCGTAGTGCTCTTCTATGGTCAGCACCTGGCTACTAAGCATTATAGAAGTGCGTGGAGGGGGGGTTAACGGAGGGCACCCCTCAAGAAGCAAGATTATTTACCCCCAAACTAGGGATACAGGAGAAAGGTCTCTTGTTGTATGCAGTCAGGAACACCCTGGCAGCAGTAAATAGACTCTGGACAAAGCATAATTGTCTTGGGGAATTGTGACCACTGAGAAAACTTGCGTGGGATGTGGACTTTAAACCAGCGAAACAAGATTTAACTTTAGGAAATGGAGTAGGCTGGGCCTGAACTACCTAGGTCAGTTCCTAGACGGGAATACAATAAGAAAATTTATAGACATTAAGACACAAAATTGAGGAATGCAGATCATTTCAGATATCTTCAGATTAGAACCCATATCCAGAACCAGTGTTGGGTAAGTTACTTTTTTCTATTACTTTTGGAAACTTGTTCCAGGAAGCTCTGTGCAGTTAGTAGCAAGGATGGAGAAGTACTGAAATAAGTAATACACCTTACAGTTACAAAAACGTATGTCTTTTTATACAAAAGTAATACGTGACTGTAAATGATTACATTTGAAAGTAACTAGTAACTAAAATATTACTTCGAAAGAAATATCATCTGTTATGGTTGTTTATTATTTGTGTACTGTTTTTGTAGAAAAACAAATAAGTAACTGTAACTGTAAGGTGTATTACTTTTTTCTAGTACCTCTCTATCCTTACTAGTGATTGCACAGAGCTTCCTGGAACAAGTTTCCAAAAGAAATAGAAAAAGTAACTTACCCAACTCTGCCCAGAACCTCCAGAGGCTATATGGCCCTGTGATGGGCCTGCAGGAAGAAAAAATGACTCCCCTTAGTAATTATATTTCTTCTAATGGAGTCTTGCTGTATTCTGACAATTGCAGTGATTTCCAACCTTTGAACTGCCCCGGAGAACTAAGGGTTAACTTTCCATGCAGGGCATGGAACGCTGAGCTCGAGCTCGGTTGAAGTCTCTGTCTGGAGTGTTCTGAACTCAAACCATCAGATTCTTATGAGCCCAACTAAACTAAAAATTTTATGTGGAAATTGTAAAAATTCTACTAGCCAACTGGCTGAAAAGTTTTGGATTCCCAAGGAAGACAAGTCAGGAAACCCAAAAACTAAACCCAACGTACTAAAAAAAACAAAACAATAATAATAAATAATCACCCAAACAAGAGGGAGGAAGGTGCCAGCAAATACACCCCTTGGGTGCAACACTGCACCTGCCCACCCACTTCCCAAAAACAGGTTCTGAGAGGGGAGGCAGGGAGGGAGGCCAGAATACAGCAAGACTCCATTAGAAGAAATATAATTACTAAGGTGAGTAATTTTTTCTTCAAACAACATGAAGTCTTGCTGTATTCTGACAATTGCAGACTACCAAGCAGTACCTCCAAGGAGGAGGGACAGAACCTACTTTGGGAATAGGCTCTGAAGTACTGTTGTACAAACCGAGCATCACTCCTAGCCTGGATATCCAGAGAGTAATGCTTGGTAAAGGTATGAACCGCTTTTCCAGGTGGCTGCTTGACAAATTTCTAGAAGAGAATATCCTGGCCACAGCCAGGAAGCAGCTGTACCTCTTTGGAATGAGCCCTCAGGCCTGAGGGTGGAGTTTTTCCCAGTTTTTCACAGCAGAATTGTATACAAGACACAATCCACCTGGCAACAGATCTTTTGGTGGCAGGTTTGCCCTTTTCCACTTCTCCATAAATGAGGAACTGGAGGGAGTCAAACCTGTGACCCTTGGTACGCTCTATGTAGTAACTAAGGACTCTTTTTACATCTAAACTGTGTAGCCTCCTCTCTCCTGAGGATGAATGATCAGTGAAGAAAATAGGGAGAGACATAGACTGGTTTAAATAGAAGTCTGAAACCACCTTGGGCAAGAACCTTCTATTGGTTCTAAGGACCACTTTATCCCTGTGAAAGGAGATAAAATCAGATTCCACTGACAGGGCTTGCAATTCACTGATACGCCTGGCAGAGGTAATGGCTACCAAGAACTCAGTTTTCCAAGTCAAGTACTTAAGCTCTGCTGAAGACATAGGCTTAAAGAGGGGTTGCATAAGCTGAGCAATGCAAACATTCAAATCCCAGGCAGGGGCAGGGTCTCTAAAAGGGGGATTGGTGCGAGACAATCCTTTAAAAAATTTACAGAACACAGGATGGGAAGATAGTGAGGAAGGCTTCCCCACAGACAAAAATGCAGAAACAGCTGACAAGTGTACCTTGAGAGTAGCTGGTCTGAGGCCTAGGCCATTAAGATTGACCATATAATCCAGAACAGTAGGCAATTCAGCAGTGTCTGGAGAAATATTCTTCTTAGAACACCACATGCTGAATCTTTTCCATTTGGAGTTGTAAGTCTTTCTGGTGGAGGGCTTTCGAGAAGCCTTGAGGATGTCCAGAACCCCTTGGGAAAGATGTAGATCTGCAAACTCCAACTCTTCAAGAGCCATACCTTGAGATTGAGGGACTGAAGATAGGGGTACCAAATCCTCCCCGGAGAGGATGTTAACAGGTTGTAATTCCTAGGAAGAGACAGGGGAAGATGGACTGCTAGGGACAGCAACAGGGGGTACCAGGGCTGTCTGGCCCAATCTGGAGCAACCAGAATCACCTTGCAAGGTTGAGACCTTATTTTGACTAAAACTTTGAACAGGAGTGGGAAGGGGGGAAAGACATACAGAAACTTCCCTTCCCAATTCAGAATCAGGGCATCCAGGGGGACTGAGCCCAAGACTGGAGGTCTGCAACAAAAGAGAGGGAGTTGGTGATTGTCCGGGGCTGCAAAGAGAGCTATCTATGGAGTGCCCCACCTTGAAAAAAAATCACTTTCAACACCTGAGGGTCCAGGGACCATTCGTGATGGCCCTGAAAAATTCTGCTCAGTGCATCTGCTAGCACACTGTCCTTGCCTGGAAGATGAACTGCTACAAGAGAGACTTGCAGGGAATAAGCCGGGGGCACAACTTCATTGCTTCTGTGCACAAGGCCGTGGACCGAGTACCTCCCTGCTTGTTGATGTACCACATCGTGGTAGTGTCTGTTCTGACTTGAACCACCTTGTTCTGAACTGACTGTGAGAATGCTTTTAGAGCTAGAAAAACTGCCCTGAGCTCTAGAAGCCTGATGTGGAGAAGGGATTCCTGGGGGGACCACAGGCCCTGGGCAGTGAGAGACCCCAGGTGGGCTCCCCAGCCCAGAAGAGAAGCATCCGTGGTAAGGACCAATGAACAAGGCTGAGCAAGAAAAGGAACACCTTGCCTTAAATTGTCCTGATCCTGCCACCACTGGGGGGCCTGGATCAAGGTCGGAGTCACTGGGATCAGTTTGGTAAGGGAGTCCTTTCTCTGAGACCTGTAAGCTCTCAGGTGGAACTGAATATCCTTCATCTGGAATCTTGCCCCTTGGACCACTGCTGTTGAAGCTGCCATGTGGCCCAAGAGCTGGAGGAAATGCCTTGCTGGTCGAGATACCTGAAGGCTGAAGGAAGAAGCTAGTTCCATAAGAGCCCTTGCCCTTTCTAGAGGAAGAAAGGCTCTTGCTCAGAGTGTGTCCAGTTCTGCCCCTATAAAGGTAAGGAGCTGGACTGGTTCGAGAACTGACTTGGGAAGGTTAAGAAGAAATCCTAAGGAAGTGAGCACTTGCTGGGTCACTTGCAGGTGAGACTTAACTTGGTCTGGAGACTGACCCACCAATAGCCAATCATCCAGATACGGAAATATGGAAATCTTTTGCCTTCTTAGAATTTCAACTATTACTGCCAGACACTTTGTGAAAACCCTTGGAGCTGAGGTTAGGCCAAAAGGCATTGCTCTGAACTGATAGTGGCCTGAGGGCAACTCGAACCTGAGGTACTTTCTGTGGGAGCACCTGATGGGAATGTGAAAGTAGGCATCTTTGAGGTCCAGGGAGGCTAGCCAGTCCCCTGGCCTTAGAGAGGGAAGTATTATTCCCAGCGTTATCATCTTGAACTTTGGTTTTAAAAGATGTTTGTTCAGATATCTTAGGTCTAGGATGGGTCGCCACTCCCCTTTCTTTTTGGGGGGTCAGGAAGTACCTGGAGTACAGTCCTTTGCCCCAGTGTAGGGTAGGTACTCTCTCTACAGCTCTTACAGCTAGAAGGGAAGAAACCTCTGCCTCTAGGGCAAGGGTTTCCGAAAGATTTGCAGGTGGAAATGATCTGGCTCTCATCTTTGGAAATTTTTTGAAGCTGAGAACCAGTCCCTGGCTTACTACTTCCAGGACCCACTTATCTGATGTAACAGACATCCAGTCCTGGACAAAGTAAGCCAGCCTGACCCCTACTGGAACAGGAGAGTCGACCCGGGCAGACCCACCAGGATGTCTGCTTGGTAGGGGCTTTAGGCTGAGGGGGTGGATGCAGGCCTGCTCATCCCCCTTCTGCCTCTCCCTCTGAAGAACCCCCTCTGCGAAATGGAAGAGGAGGTCTGTGCTTGGTAAAAAGGCCTTTGAACAGGCCTGCCCCTGCCCCTAGATTGCTGCCTTTGAGGAGTTGCCTGCCTTTCCTTGGCCTGAGCACTCCTGTAAGTGGTCCTGTACTCGTCCATTTTCTTCAGGTAGTTCTCTGTCTGCTCCCCAAACAGAGAATTACCTACTACAGGAAAATCCATAGCCTTAGCCTGGGTGTCCTGCAAGAGGCTAGTACATCTGAGCCAAGCCATCCTCCGAAAAGCCACAGATGTAGCCATGACTCTTGATGAGACATCATTAGAGTCCACAGCAGCATGAAATTGCACCTTAGATGCCTCAATCCCATCTGCAGCCACCGCCTCCAGCTCCTTGGCTAGCTGGGGGGAGGCCTGTTTAGCCAGTGCCAGTACAGTGTCCCACCTGGACTTCTGGTACCTGGCTGTATAGGCCATGTCATTCGCCTGCCTGAGTCCCAAAGAAGATGCCATGTACTGCTTCTTTGCCATGGCATCAGTATTCCTGGAGTCCTTGTCAGGGGGGTGTGAAGCCAAGGGAATATTTGCTTTGTCACAGGCAGCAGCCTGCACTACCCCAACATGGCTGCACTGCTGATATAAGAACTCCTGTGTCTGAGCCTGAGAGTGTATACCTCTTGTCCATTCTTTTATCCACAGGAGGTACAGTGTTAGAAGACTAAGATTTTTTTGTGTCTGTTTCCCAAAAGATTTATGGAGGGGAATAGACAGTCTCCTGGACTCTGGGATATCTATCATCTCTACATAATCAGGCTCTTCTTGATCTTCCACAGCCTCCTCCATAGGAAGCTGGAGGGTTTCGGCCACTCTTCTGTAAAACATAAAATGGGAAGGGGACTCAGAAAGCCTAGGAGGGGAAACACCTGCTGGTCTGTCTGGGGAGATGTCTGGTTCCACAAGCACATCCAGACCTTCATTTACATCATAATCCTCAAATTCCCCTTCCTCTTCAAACTCCAGTTCATAAAAATCTTCAAGGTCTTGAACTGGGGGAACCAACCGAACTGAACCCCTGCCAGAAGGAGTCGGATCGGTCGGAACCGGACGGAGCGATTCCACAATCTGAATCACCCTGGCTATCTCTTCGGCAGTCGGAACATGAACCTTTGGAACGGAATCGGTCGATTTATCTTTGCGCTTTCTTTTCGTCGGAACCGATCCCTCAGAATCAGTTCTCCTTTTGCCCGAAGCAGTATCGCCCTGGTCAGAGGGCACTCCTTCTGGTTCGGTCGAAACCGAACCGGGCTGGCTATCCGGGTCAGTGGACTTCTCAGCCTCCTTTTCCCTCAGTCTACCTAATCTCTTTTGAAGGGTATATTTGGGAAATTTTTACATATTTGGCAGTCTAAATCGAGGTGGTCAAACCCCAGACAATAAACACAGGTGGTATGGGGATCGGCCTTGGCAAAGACCTCCCCACACACACTGCAGTGTTGAAACCCAGTGGGCCCAGTTTTTCTTGGTTTCTCAGACATGGTCAACCTAACCAAACTTACCCTTTTTCGCAACCGCCAGGCAAGACTCCCTTTATCGGTTCCTAACCGTGTCATTGGTATTAGAAAAACACCGTTAAAACACTTTTTTTTTTTTTTTTAAGAACCGATAAGAACCAGTAACCACACACTAAATATAGCAAAATTCACAATCAAATGGTCGGTTCAGCCGAACCGACCGCACTTTTACAAGTTCCACACAGAAATAAAGAACAATTCCTATCTAGTACTCATGGCACCAGAGAGACTGAACAGACTATGCGGATACTTTTTTTAGGTTTAAACCGACGAAAAACTGAAAACTAACCAACTTCGAACCGAGCTGAAGCAGAAATCCCCGGAGCGACCGTTCAGTGAGGCGGAGTAAAGAATCTGACGGTTTGAGTTCAAAACACTCCAGACAGAGACTTCAACAGAGCTCAAGCTCACCGTTCCATGCCTTGCATGAAAAGTTAACCCTTAGTTCTCCGGGGCAGTTCAAAGGTTGGGAATCACTGCAGTTGTCAGAATACAGTAAGACTTCATGCTGTTTGAACTACAGATTGTGGTTAATGGGATTATGACCTCTCAAACAAGTAAGGGACACATGTCTGCCATTTATGGGGCACTAAGAAATAAAGGGGCGATATACTCTGCCAATCTTAAAAGCAAATGGGAAACTGAGCTGGGACAACAGTTACTAGAACAAGAATGGGACTTTGTCTTCCATCAGGCACATCATAGTACTTACTCCTAGAGATGGAAAGAATTTGCTTGGAAAGTTAGGTCACGTTTCTTCACACCAGTGAAGTCAGTGTCAGTGGCTCAGTAGGTAGCACACTCGCCTCTGAGGCCGGGAGATCAGAAGGCTGTGGGTTCAGTTCCCACATTTGGCACTTGGGTTAATATCCCAGTACTGACACTGTAGTGCAGCATGAGAGGGGTGCTGCACTTCTGAGGTGCCGTCTTTCGGATGAGACGTTAAACCGAGGTCCCATCTGCCTGTATTGGTGGTAGCTCAGGTGGATGTTAAAGATCCCATGGCACTTATCAAAAAGAGTAGGGGAATTTCCTCGGTGTCCTGGCCAAATTTCCCTCATTCACTAAAAATACCACCAACAGCTTAATCTGGTTCAAGGTCAGTTGGTATTCATCTGTATCCCCCTCCCCCGGGTTGTGCCTGAAAATAGGCAGAGTTTGTCTAGTGCACTTACCCGGCAAACAAAAACTAAATAAATAATAAATAAATAGATGGGAAGAGGGGCATAGTCCAGCATGCTGGAGAAACTGTGGAGCTGAACCAGCTCACCACCTACATATCATGGGGTGCTGTCCGAGTTTCGGGCAATTCTGGAAAGAAATTACAGAGGCCTTAGAAAATATATTTCTTCCTGAGGAGCCCCTAAAAAGCAAACACCTAGTACTAGGGCTAGTACCCAGGGGAGTGAGGAGTAAAGATCAAAGTTATCTTTGGAATATCCTGATAACATCGGCTCATAAAGCCATCACAAGAAAATGGCTCCAGCCAGCTTCACCCCAACTGGAACACTGGTGTGAGGTAGTTGGAGAGATCCAGGACATGTAAGAACTAACCCACAAGACTAATTCTAGATATCCAGCTTTTTTAAACAAATAGACTAGATGGATAATATGGCTGGAAGCCCGACCAGGGAAACCATGAGAAGGGGGAATAAACATAATGGGAGTTGGACATAGATAACAGGATTATAGGAAATCTTTGAACAAAATTCATAAAAAGTCTAGTTTACTCACTATGTTGTTAAGGAAGACTGATAAGTGGATCAGAGGGAAACAAGAAGATCTCTGGTACTTTTAGTAGAAATGGATTGAAGTTAAAATATACAATAGTCCCAATAAAGTGAGATATACTAATTGTAAAGAGCCTCCAATACTGAACTGAATGAAGTGCAAGATATCTGAGAATATGAAATCTGTATGTATACCTACAACTTCAATATACCTGAATTAAAAAAAAGTGTAAATCATGCACCTGGTACGAGGGAACCCTGGGGACAGAACGGGGAGTTATTGACCATGACCAAGTAGGAAAGGGATCGGGGGTTATCATTTCAGATTACCTAAAAATGTCTAAGCAGAGTACAAAGGCAGCAGGGAGAGCCAGTGGCATGCTGGGGTGCACTTATTTATTTATTTATTTGGCTGTTCAGAATCACAATCCTTTGAGTCAAAGACTCCTTTTCAAAGGCTCCACGTCAATTACAGAGAAGATACAGTACACATAACAAACTAAAACAGGTGTTTAAGACAGGTACAGTTCATATACACATTGTGCAGACTGTGTTACATTGCATACAACAACATGGTCTAGAATCATAGCATTAGAGGCACTGCTAGGTACAATCTGAGGTTCAGATTTTGGGGGTGGGAGGATGGCAGGGCATAGGACAGGCCATGGTTAGAGCCATGGCACCTGAGCAGAGATCAGGGACGTATGGTAGCTCGGAGGGGGAGGGATTACGGAATGGGTAGGGAAAAAAAAGATAGGGTGGCACATAGGTTGGGTGGAAGTCAGAGGCTGGACGGAGTCCACTGTCAGAAAGATGGGCAAGAAGAGAGAGCAGGGGGGAAAATAGGCAGAGGAATCACTAGCAGGAGGGAGGGAGGTGGTGATGCCATTGTACAAAACACTAGTAAGGCCGCACCTTGAGTACTGTGTACAAATCTGGAGTCCACATCTACATAAGGATATTGACAGGGTGGAGGTGGTCCAGAGAAGGGTGACAAAGATGGTACAGGGCTTGAAACAGAAAACATATCAGGAGAGGCTAAGGGACCTAAACATATACTCATGGAAGAGAGGAGGGATCTGGGGGACACGATAGAAACTTTCAAATGACCTTAAAGGCATAAACAAGGTACAAGGGGGAGAAATCTTTCAGTACAGAAGTACAAGAAAGGAAAATTACGTACCTACCGTAATTCTTGATCTTCTTGGATGAGTCTCCACCACTCATTCACACTAGTGGGATTAGCGCCGGAGGCACTAAGACCCATCGGGAGCAAACTTTTGCTGGAGAAGTCAAGGCAGAGACGGCGCCATGAGACACGGGCGCACAGAGCAGCGGCTCGAGCGGTAATGACCATCTTGGCGACACCCTCCCAACCGCCTCAGTACCTTTTTACCAAGGAGGTAGCAGCAACTAACGTAGAGTAAACTCAACATTAAAAACGGGACATAAGATAGTCCGTATGACCCATGTAAGAAGGGTCAGCAAAGAAGTCCTCACGGCCTAAAGATTTGAGGGAGTGAAGACCAATACAGCGGTGAGCTCGGGATGGAGGGGGCGTGGAATGAATGAGACTCGTCCCAAGAAGATCAAGAATTACGTAGGTATGTAATTTTCCTATCTTCCTGGACATAAGTCTCCACCACTCATTCACACTAGTGGAGAGTACCAAGCTGATAATCCCCAAAAGGGTGGCAGGAGAGCCAGAGCTCACGCCGTCTAAGATAGAAGCCCATTAAGGATAGTTCTGCCGAATGCGGAATGTCGCCTAGCATGAACATCCAGTGCATAGTGCTTACTAAGGTATGCACTGAGTTCTTAGGTGGCGGCATTGCAATATCTGCAATTGGAACATTGCGAATTTCTGCTAGGGATGCTGCTGGATCACTTAGAGTGAGTGTGACACTCTTACCCTCTAATTTAACTTGAGCCATGGAATAGCAATGACTAAGGCATGCCACAACCATGAAGAGATGCATCTAATAGCGACAGGTTGACCCAGCCGGTGTCGCTGAAAGAAACGAACAGTTGCTGAGTCTTGTGAACATCCTTGGTTCTATCTAAATAGAACCGCAAGGCTCTCTTAACATCCAAGGAATGAAGAGCCTCATTCCCTTCATTTTGGAAATTAGCGAAGTAAGCGGAAGTACCAGAGGTTGGTTTAGATGGAATTCTGACACAACCTTGGGAAGAAATTTAGATGAGTACGGAGAACTACCTTGTCTTTATGGAATACAGTATACTGGAGGGTCCGTGAATCAGGGCATGTATCTCAGAGACCCCAAGTGGCTGAGGTAATGGCCACCAGGAAGGCAGTCTTCCAGGTAAGAAATTTTAGCTCACAGGTAGCTAAGGGTTCAAAGGCTTCCGAAGTGAGCATGTCCAACACCAGGTTAATGTCCCAGGCTGCAACTGGACGCTTAACAGGGGTCTGTATGAGAATCCCTTAAGAAATCTCTTCACCATAGGTAACTGAGCCAGAGTTAAGGAAGAAACCGGCTCATGGAACGCTGAGATGGCACTAAGGTGAACTTTAACTGTGGAGTACTGAAGACCTAAGTTTGACAGGTCCAAAAGGTACTCCAGAACCTTGCCAGGAGGACAGGAAAAGGGATTCCAAGAGGATTTTGTACACCAGAGAGAAAAACGTTTCCATTTGGAAGCGTATGTTTTTCGGGTGGCTGGCTTCCGAGCAGCCAGAAGGATGTCTGAGACTCTACGAGAGACGTTGAACCGATTCACTTCTATCTCTTCAGGAGCCAAGCATGAAGGTGAAGTGATTTCAGGCTGGATGGACCAACGAACCCTGAGTCAAAAGACTGATTTGCAAAGGAAGTGGTCTCGAGAGGCTGCCAACATACTGTTGAGTAGAGGAACCATAGTTGCCGAGGCCAGGAAGGAGCAATGAGAATCATCTTGGTCCCCTGAGACTCGAACTTGAGGAGTACTCTGGATTAGAGGAAGCGTGGAAAGGCGAAGAGCGCTTTGTCCACCGCAGCCTGAACGCATCCTGACAGAAAATGCCAGGCCCTGGATTTCTGGAGCAGAAGAGAGGCAGTTTTGTTGTGAGGGGATGCAAAAGGTCCAGGTCTGGAGTCCCCACTCTTGAACAGGGACCGAGCTACGGCTGGATCGAGAGACCACTCGTGAGGGTCTGCCTCGCTCTGCTGAGGTGATCTGCTAGGTCGCTTTTGTATACCTGGCAGATAAACCGCTTGAATCAGAGACTTGTGCTCCAAGCACCACTCCCACACCCTCATTGCTTCCCCGCAAAGGGGATAAAGAATGAGCACCGCCTTTGCTTGTTGATGTAATACATCACTGCTTTGTTGTCCGCTTGAAGGAGAATGTTCTTGTGACAAAGGACATCCTTCAGAGCTCAGATTGCATAGGCGACTCTCATCTCCAGGACATTTATGTGGAGATGAGTTTCAACTGAGTCCATACACCTTGAGTGTGGAGGGAGAGACAGTGAGCTCCCATCCCATTAGCGATGCGCCTGTGGTGATGGGAGATCTGATGATCCGGGGAGCAAAGGGGAACCTTCCAGGAGATTGCTTTCTTGAGACCACCAGGTGAGAGACTTCAAGGGGCTCCGCCACCTTGATGGGATAAGACTGGGGGTGAGAGGTCGGGGACCACTGAGTGGAGAGCATCCATTGGGTGGTTCTCATGTGCAGTCGGGCCAGAGGGACAGTGAAGACCGGGGGCACATGAGACCCAACATGCGTTGCATCGAGAGAGCTGTAACCGATTGGTTCTCCCTGATGTAACGGGCCATTCAAGGATGTCGAGTCTTCTGTCCTCTGGAAGGAAAGCCTTCGCTGAAGAGGTGTCTAGAAGCCGCTCCTATGAAAAGGAGCCTCTGGGAGGGTTGCAGCTGAGATTTTTCAAATTCAGCAGAACTCCCATGGACGTGAGAAGACGAGAAGTCGCTTGTAATGGTTTCCAAAGTCCCTTGGCCGGAAGGGCTTGCTAGAAGCCAATCGCCCAGGTAGGGAAACACTGAGTCCGATTTTGAGATGCGCCATGAGAACTGCACAACACTTTGTAAAACATGGCACAAGATAGCCCAAAGGGCAGGACCCTGAACTGATAATGCTGACCCAAAGCTACAAACCTGAGGAACTTGCGGTGGGTCGGTGGACGGGATATGCTGGTAAGCATCCTGCATATCCAGAGAGGCCAGCCAGTCGTGCTGATGCAGCAAGGGTAACAGGGTACCTAGGGAAATCATCTTGAATTTCTCCCTGGGGAGGAATTTGTTTAACTTTCTGAGGTCTAGAATGGGGCGCATCCCCCCAGATTTCTTTGGAACCAGAAAGTAATGGGAGTAGAACCGTGTTTCGCAGATGCGGGGCACCAGTTCTATTGCCCTGTTGTTCAGAAGGCCCTGGATCTCCGCGTGAGGAGGTCTGATTGAGAGGCCGACAACCTGGGTTGTCGCCTGGGAGGACAATTGGGGTTTCAAGAAATTGAGAGAATAACCTCGCGAATTATCCGAAGGACCCATTTGTCCAGGTTATGGACTTCCACTGGTTGTAGAAGTACATCAGACGACCTCCCACGGAGGAGAAAGTTCCACCTCGGCAGAGTGGATGGAACTTGGGCCAACGACTATAAGGTAGCGCTGGGAGCTTTTAGGCCCCGCGCTTTCTGCCGCGCTTCTTTTGAGGTTGGGCAGGTTGGCTTTTGTGGAAGCTTCCCCGCCTCTGCCTCGAAGGACTGACGACTATGAAACTGACGTTTGTTCACATGCCCCCGAGAGGGGGCAGGCGGAGGTCTGGCCAACTTAATGGCCGATCTAGTCTTCTGAGTGGCCTCTAAGGCTTGCTCCACCTGAGGGCCAAAAAGAAAGGAGCCATCAAAAGGCAGCGCCATCACCTGCTGCTGAGCATCATTCGTGAAGCCAGAAGCACGCAGCCAGGAATGGCGCCAGTACAAATCCGCTGCTGCTGAGCGAAGCAGTGTCGAAAGCTGCCCATGGCAGCTTTGACCTGTTGGTTATTGGACTCAATACTTTAATAACGGTCAGAAGAAGCTCTGACTTGGAATCCGAATCTGGAAGAGCTTCAACCATTCTTTTCATAGAGTGCCACAGGATATACTCATACTGAGAAAAATAGCCTTGATAACTGGCAACACATACTTAGAGGGAAGCAGCAAAGACTCTTTACCTAATGTATCAATCTTACGAGACTCTTTGTTAATAGGTCGAGCTGTAGTAGTTTGAGGAAGAACGACCTTTGTCATTCTCTGCCAGGACTACAATAGGATCCGCAGGCTTGGGATGCCAAATGGGACGATCCTTGGGAGCTGAATACTTTATCAATGGATTTAGCCACTGAGGGAATAAGAGCAGGATTATTCCATACCATTTGAGACAGCGCCTCGAAGGAAGGCTGGATCGAGGAGTCAAACCAGAGGGATCTCCAAGCATGAAGATACTGGAGTCTTAATATCTTCCCAGGATCGATGTCTGTAGTCTGGAGAGAAAGAGTGGATCCCAGGTTCTTCAACAGAGACTTAAAGGACAGGTCCCCACCACAGGCTCTGTAGCAAAGAAAGATCCTGTTTCTCCACTTCATCACCCAACCGAAGGTCTGGGTCAGGCTCAACATCATCTCCTGATGGTCCAGAAAGGACTGTTTGGACAGGAAAGGAGTGAAAATTAGAGAGGAGGAAATAGCAGAAAACAAGGAGAGACCCTAGGCTGCCGGGCGCCGAGACGGCAAACGGGCTGAAGACGGCACTGCGAGGCGCACGCGCCGAAGAGGCACGCTGCCCCGCAGCGCCTTCGGGCGGGCGCAGCCGGACGCACAACGCTGCGACGGGCGACAAGGCGAACGGCGCCGCCTTTGCTAACGGTACCACCGGGCGGCATCAAGAAGATCTCATGGGGCACTGCCGGACGGGCGCCTGCAAGACCCAGCGGCACCGAAAACGGGCGCCCGACAAGCCAACAGACTCTGTGAAGGCGCCGAAAAGCCCCAGGAACCTGGAAAGCTAGAGAAGGAAAAACCAGGAGATAAGGGCATCGGTGAGGCCCCTCGCGCCCGCAGCCATGCGTGGGGGGAAACACTACAATGGAGTCGCTGGCACCGGAAGAAGGCGCCACGCGACCAGGAAGGTCCAACCGCCCCTACCTGATCGCCGGAGGGGCCTGGGCCCGAGGCAACCGAGCCAGGCAGAAGAACCAACCTCCGAGCCCATTGCTCCATAAGAGCGCCCACTGATGAAACTGCTCATCTGGAGTCCACCTATAGGCGGGAGGGACTCTGATGTCGAGGACGACGATTACGGAAGTCGGCGACTCGAAGAAGGAGACCGCAACTAGCAACGATAACCGAAAGGCCGACGCCGCAGACAGGTTAGAGGGCGACCTCGAAAGTGATGCCTTCTTTTGACCTGTGGGTCAAGAAGAGTCGAGGCCGAACGGTGCCGAGGAATGCGACTGCTTATTTATGCCGGGCGGGGACCGCCTATCCTCGGGCATCGACTGACAGTTGTCGGAACCCCGCTGAGGAGAAGGAGGCTGACCGGACCCAGCCCGCTGACTGAACAGCTTTCTACACGAAGTCTCCCTACCGCCACCTGACCTGCTCATAGTCGACCGTCAGTAGGCCGAGACTTCTTCAAGTAAAATTTAAATATTAGAAAATTTAACGAAAATAGAATAAAATTAAGCGATACTACTTATCGTGATAAAGTTACAAAACAAACTGAAAACTATGCGCTAGTTTGAAGTTTGACTCTGAGCAGCGCCGACGCTATCACTGAAGCGCACTCGACGGCGGGGAAAAAGGAACTGAGGGTGGAGGGTCGTCGCCGAGATGGTCATTACCGCCGAAAGCCGCTGCCTCGCAGCGCCGTGTCTCGCGCGCCTGCCTCTCGCCCGACCCCTCCAGCAAAAGTTTGTTCTCGATGGGTCTTAGTGCCTCCGGCGCTAATCCCACTAGTGTGAATGAGTGGTGGAGACTTATGTCCAGGAAGATCAAGGGGGTATGATAGAGACAGGGTGTGAAGCGTGCCTTTATCAAACGAGTTCCCGTTTTCTGTTATTGTGCATTATGGTTTCCCAGCTACTTTCATTTCATGGATTCAGGTCTGTTAGAATAAGGCTGCAGTGACTCTGAATACAAACGGACAGGCAAGGGTGTCCGTTAAGGGCACTCCTACATATTATAGGGACTGATCCCTTACTCAGGAAGGTACACCAAAATAGGGCCATTAGGGGTATCAGATTTATGCAGGGTGTCTGTCTTAGCAAAACACTGGCATAGGTGAACAATTTATGTTTGCTCACAGATTTTAATCGGGGAAGGAGGTAGCATTAGAACTGGATCTTGCTGCAGTATCATCAGGCTATAAGATTAACTAGACGAAGTGTTTTGGTGGCTTCGAATAACGGCGACATGACACAGGAGGTGGCAAACGTTTCTTTAGTTCCAGGCCCAATCGGGCTTAGGCATTTGGTTTGGAAGTCAGGATACCGGAGCCTATAATTGGGAAAAGAAATATCAGGAGGTTAAAGTGAAATGGAAGCAAATGTTAGCATCCAAAAAGAAAAGGGTTTATTATATTAAAACATTTTTGCTTTCGATATTTCTATATGTCAGTCATGTGCGCCCTCCTCCAGTGGCAATGGAAGTAAAATTATGTAGCCTGTTCTTCCAACGTTTCTGCGGAAGCAGGCTTAACTCGACTGAGAGAAGCGTTACTTATCTGGCAGTTGGGGGGGGGGGAGTGGGTACGATAAACATATTTTTTAAAGTATCTTCATTTCAGCAAACTTTAGTCCACTGCTGCATAACAGGGGCGCTTAGGGCAGTGTTCTAGCCTAGTGTTAGATCCTTCTCTCCCCCCAAACTGGAGAGCTGGTAAGCCAAACTGGCATATGGTGTGCAAAACTGGTCCTAGTCTTCTAATCTTTTTAAAAGATAAAGATAGTTTAAATAAACTAAAATCTTGGAAAGTGGAGATCTCCGATTTGACTGATATGCCAAGGAAAATCCTGTATTTGCATATTTTGAGCATTTCCTTACAGTTTGGCATTTGTCCTCCATTTCACCATCAAGAAATTTGCGCTACTTTAATTGAAAAAAGGACTCCAGCAAAAATTTGGGATGTTCTGTGGCTTGGCTTTCCACACGCGAAAGACTGCAGTTTAAAAACAATATTATACAAAAAAGTTAAAGGTTCTGTCCCTGGGAATTCTACACCAGAAAAACTGGAGACTCAGGAACATTGGTTCATTTCGTGCCCCTAGGCTAGGGGAATTTTGGACATGTTAGCACCCTGTGGGGACAGGCTTTGTTCCTATCCTTTTCTTACGTGGAACTGAATTTGTGAATATGTAAATATTGGTTGTTGTCAGGGCTCCAGATGAGATTTTGTGGGATGAGTACTGTACTCCTCATTTTGAAAGTGAGGTAAGTAAAACCAAATTCAGATGCGTACAAATCTCTGGATAGAGTGGAGGGAGGAGTACATTTTTAACAACAATGTAGTATTTTTTCTAGATAAGAACTGATCAAGTGCCAACAATGATCCAGATAATGTTGGCAGGTAGAGGTCATTTACTCATCAGCTGTAAAACAAAACTGAGATGCATACGAGTGCTGTAAATCTGTACAAAATTGCTCCTTTTGAATCACCAGTTATATTATGAAACACTATTCTTTGGTGTGGAGTATTTACAAATGTTGGGCGAGTACTGGTACTCGTTAAAAAATTTTTCTGAAGAATATTTCCTAAAATGAGGTAAGTTAAATAGGTTGGTACTCCCCTTATCTGGAGCCCTGGTTGTTGTACAGTTTTTGACTGTTCAATACAATTCCCCAACTCTTGCAAAAAGTGCCTTAGGTTGTTTTACTTCCACCAGGACAGCCACAGAGATGGGTAGACAGGACCTCGGGTACAACATCTCACCCGAAGAATGGCATATCCAGATGGCATAGAATTCCCCAGTGCAGCACTTGAGTGCCAGAGTTTTTATGGTGCGAGTCCAATCCCAGAGCGGAACAAGAACCCACGACCTTCTGGTCCACAAGTGGATGTGCTACCAACTGAGCTACGCTGACACCCAAGTTCTACGACAAAAGCACAACACTTACTGATCTGGAGAGAATGAGTTTCTTGGCAGTGCAAATCATAAGCAACATGGAAGAACATTCTTTTCCAGCATGTTTTTAAAATTCTTTGGCAAATATGGACCGGATATTCCACAGATAAATACTGGGCTCGTACATAATCAACATCTGTTTGTACAGTGATACGCAATCTTACTCTTTAGTTATTAAAGGTGGTATGAACGACCTTGGGAACTTCATTCCTCTCCATAAATGTATATAAATTGCCTTTGGTTATGTAGTCTGCTTTATAGTCAGCTCATAAACAAAAGCTTTTGCTCAATGCGAAAAAGACAAAAGCCATGCTCTTCTCCCCCTCCTTGCATGTGGCAATTCCTGCTGGGGGGGGGGGGGCTATCCCACAAATTACCACTGTTCTTGGAGAAACACTAGAGTATGTAGCTAAATTGAAATAGCTAGGCCTTTGGCTCGATCATAAACTTTCCTTCACTGACCATCTCGAAGAACTACAGAAGAAACTAAGGCAAAGATTAGGACTATTCTACAGAATTAACCACCTGCTCACAAAGGAGGCCAAGATTCAACTGGTTCAAGCTACCTTCCTATCTTTAATAGATTACGTGGACCTGCTCTACAGCTACTGCACTGCCTCTGCACTGGCTAAGTTGGACACCCTCTACCACAGAGCTATCAGGTTCATTACTGGCCTTCCACTTTCCACATACCACTGCTCCCTGTACCCTTCGTTAGGCTGGACTTCCCTTCGCTATAGAAGGAATAGAAACGACTCCCTATGGGCCTTCAGAGTGGTGACCAACAAGCTCCCGTCATGTCTCAGATTTTATTCCCCGAAGTGTGTTCGGCACCTACGTTCTAAGGAGCTATTCCCTAATTGCCCTCCAAGCTCCAAGGGTCAAAACTCATTTCAGCAAAGCTGCTCTAAGCTTCTCTTACCCACATTGTGGAATGGTTTAGAAGCTGAGCTGCCCTGTTAGCCTGAATATCTTCAAGGCTCTCTATGATCGCTACATGAAAGCACCTTGAAAATGTTTTCCTCACCACTAGTCCACTAATTCAGCAACTCCCCCTTTCCATCCTGATGCTCGCCATGTTTCTACCCCTGACTCTCACTCTTTAGCTATAAACTCTTTCTGCTGCACCCACCCTTCCCTGTCCACTCCAGCCTGGCTAAAGTCCCACCCCATCCATAGCAGTGTCCCAATTATCTACCCCTCCTCCGTCATTATCATAATAAACAAGTACATGACAGCCATCGTCACTTTCTGTGGTTTTAGCTTAATTCTTCCCCCAGTCATCAGTAATATATCCCTCCTCTTCTTTACCTCTCTAACCTGCCACCCCGTACACGGCCTCTTTCCCCTATATGTGTAGTTGCCAGCTGACTCACGCAAAATATATCTCTGCTTATAACCCCTGTATGCCTATGGTTGACTGTACATCTGCTGACTTCTTCAATAAAAAATTTAAAAAAAAAAAGCATCATTTTACATTTATTTCAACCTTGTACTGTATACACTGTATATACTTGTTGTACTTGTATTTGTCCTCTTTGTGACGAGGTACCTTTGGAAACGAGCCGTTGGCTCAAAGGTTGTAAACTGATGTATAAATAAATAAATAAATAAATACTTTACTTCCTTGTATATTACTGCTTTTTGTATACCTTCTTCTGTACTGTACCTTGATGTATTCATGACCAGGTCCACCTTGCAAATGAGCCTTGCTTAATGGTGCCCGCCTGGATAAATAAAAATTTTGATTGATTGATTGACTAATTCTTTAATGGGCAGGGTGTAACTTTTTTCTCTTTGTGTACTTCACATCAGTCAAAGCACGCTTGTTTTTTTCGTGTGTATTATTTTCCTTTTGTAGTCTGTTTCAGTAGAATGTGAGTTTCCTTTATTACATTATATTATGTACTTCTGTGTTTTAGTTTAATAAAAAAAGTTCCCTTTTCTTGGGTTGTAGGACACTGAGCCCTCAATCCCTTAGTCTGGCATTTAGTTATTCAACATGGGCCAGTGGTTGAGCTTCCTGGATCTGTGACTGATTTTTAATGCACTGCTGCTGGACCACTTGCCTAGGGTCAAACATTTTCAGCCCTGATCATATTTAATTTTTAGTTAGACCTTTACAATTTTCATAACAGTGGCATGTTTTAGCTGAAATAGAGGAGGACATCAGAAATGTATGCAGGGCTCATTCTCCTGTGGTTCGATGATGATCTGAGACGCTTCCAAAACTCCAAGTAACATTAGACATTATCCTCGCAAGCTAAGACAGCAAACTTCAGCAAGGCTGCACTCCACATCTGAAAGATGTTATCCAGTCACTTCTGGGGCTACTGGGCTGGGGGGGGGGGGGGTGCTATCCCTCCCTTTAGCAATTCAGGATTCCAGTACAGAGGAAGAGAGCAAGAACAACTCACACAACCAAGCAAACAAAAATCCTTTACTCCCCAAATCAGCATATGCCCTTGATTATCAGTAAAAGAAATTAATTACTCCTCCGAACAGCCAGGTATAAAAATAAAGCCAGGATAGTCCTATCTGGCTCTTCTTTGTTTAGTCAGCACAGCTGTTCTGTGAAGGTTGCAGCAACACGTCTGAGAAAGCACAGAGCTGCTTGCAGATGTTCCCTAGTGTGTGCCCCCTTCCCCATGACATTCATACTAACATTTACCATTCCCAAACAGATGATTAGAATGCCCTATCCTTAAAAATGATTCCAGTGCAGAGCATGTAGTTTGGGTAGCATATTTCTTTCAGGTAATATTGCTAGCCCACAACTAAGAGTGCACTTACCCGGTAAACAAAAACGAACAAATAAAAAATAAAAGTTTTTCTTCCCCAGTTTTATTCGTTTGAATATCCCTGCCCCTCACCACAATACTGAGAGCCACCCTGGGTGCACTCTTCTTCTCTGGCTAGGAGTGTGGGCAAGGAGCTGTGTTTACAACCGATGCCAATGGAACTCATGTGATTGGTCAGCAAGGTGTGGGCAAATGCCAAGTGTCCCTGCGCTCTGCTTTACTGGAACCAAGCTCCAGTTTTTTGCTGGGATTTGAAATCAGGGTGCCTTTCAATGACAGTAAACTCTGGCCTCCTCCTCGAAAAGAAATACGTACAGTTGATACTTACTGTTCATCTCTATTTGTTTAAAATAATATTGTGCTGACTCTCTGGGTTGAAACCATCCACTCTTATCTAAGTCTTGGGCTGATCCGAGCCTGTGGATGTCTAAGGTTACTGTTTTTATGCTATTTTTGACAACCTGTTAACGGTACACAGTGGGCAGATAACTGCATTTTATCAGTCTGTGTTCCTAACATTTTTGTTGCTTTGTTTATCTGTGTAACTGCAATCTGGATTGTCCATATCCCTCATATTTCACATAATTTTATTTTATTTATTAATTTTTTTTTTTTTTAAACTTCCACCGGTTGACACATACCCCGCCCCCACCATGCTTGCCTGCTTGTGTATGGGTATTCTGCCAATGTGCTGGAGGCCATCCTTCTGTGAACCACATATTCAACTGGAACACATGACAGCCAGCTCACCAACTGATTGCAATGCTGTGGTGCCATCAAACAGGTCCATTCTTCTCAGGCACCATTTCAGGAGCTCACTTTCAGTGCGGGCAAGCAAAGTAGGAAGCAGATGCTCTTCCTTAGGTCTGTGGTGCAAGGCAACTCTGCAGCTTTTGCAGTGTGGGTCTCTGGAGACCGCATCCAACAGTGAGGTAGGACATTGTATCTGTACCTCCACATCCTCCACCAATGGACCCCGTGTGTTATTCCCGACTCTGGAAATGAAGCAGGAACTAAGCACAGTTTCTTAAAGAAGTCCTCCATGTTCACTGGGCCACAAGGGAGCAGTGACTCCATTAGGACTGCAGGGAGTTCTCCCATGAGAGCGCATCTGTGGGACTGCTTCCAAATTCAGCCACTGGGACTGCAGGCTTAGGGTTTTTGTCCCTCATTTGTCTTTATTTTTTTATTTTTTTTTTACTCTTTACTCCTGTTGGTTACTGGTACCGTGCTTCTCTGTCAGACAGCTCCTAGCCTCTCCATGACCTTGTCAGGCACTTACCTCATTCCCCCTTTAAACTATAAGGGTGTGGTGTAGCAGGGGTTCCCACTGGTGATGTGCATTTGTAGGCAGGCAGGCAGCAGGCCATCGGTCCGTTGGAGCCCCCAGAGTGTGGAGCCTCACATTACTCGTACTATGGCTTTAAAACCACAATCCCCACCCCCTTCCTGTGATCCTGGTAAACAGCTCTGTAGCATGCCTACTGAGGTGTGTCAGCCCACGGAGCCAGCCAGCATCACCCCCACCCCACCCCCACCCCAACAACTGCATCAGTACCTGCAGTAACCCAGGCAGCGCACAGCAGCAGAGTCTGCTAACCTCCTTTCAAGCAAGAGCCCAGGGTTTTAAATAATTGATTAGCAGTTTTTTTCTTGGGACAATGCTGACTGTACAGAAAGTATTTATATGGGGTTTCTAGAAGTGTTATGTTTGTTAAACACAGTGAGGCAAGTGCTATGCATTTTCATAATGTTTTAGAACTTTTATGAACAAAACGCTAATCAATTTTTGGAGTTAAATAAATCCCTGGAGCCCATTCCCCTGTGACAAACATTCCACCATCTCCATTCAATCCGGGCTTGTTCCCAATCCAGCGCTGCCTGCATCACAAGTGGTATGCCCCCACAGGCCAGCCACCACTTACAATTTTAAATTATTCACTCTGTACCTACCGCTCCCTACCTTTCTGCTATTTTATTGCATTCTGCTGCATCTTATCTGCCCCCCACAATGTAGGTTCTGACTGTAAACGAGATTGCTTGTTATCTCTCATGCTTTAGCTGGCCTAAATGAACTACAGTCAATAAATAATGTTGAAAACACCATAACTCACAGCTGAGATTAGCATCTAGGGGGTGGGGTATGGGATTCTTGACGAACTACATGGCAAAGCCTCCTCATACTATCCTGTTAAACACAACACTATCCCCCCATGAAAACTGGCCTTCAAAGATGAGAACCCCCCCCCAAACATTTTACTATACTTTCCATGGAACATGCTGTGCAGCTGGGAGGAAGGAGGTGGCTTCTGTGACAACCAGAGGGCAAAGAGTCCTCATACAATAAACCAACAGGTAGTGGTCGAGATGGAGACCCAAATAAATACAGGGCTACATCAGCATTTAAATAAAGACTACTGTGAGCCCAAAAGTGAAGAATGCTGAAAACGAAGCCCCCAAAGAGTCCTCCTACAGTGCTAACCACATGAAACGTAATGCTATCCTCCAAAATGAAAGGTGGCAAACAGTCCACCCCACTATACATTGAGCATGCTGCAGAGACCACCACAATGACCTTGCATCAGTGCATTACGCTGCCGTGCCGGTGACCCAAATTAAGGAACGAGCTCAGGTTACTATGCCAGGACATAGGCTGAGATGGGCCAGCTGCCACGCAGCAGTGTGCCTCGCCTGGGGAGGGTCGGGGTAAATTCCGGCACCACAGTGTTGCCCAGCCGTTAGGCTAGGGAGTTTGACTGCACCACAAGGGTGCTGCGTGTGTTAGAGGTAGAGGGAGGCTGCACTCACACCAAGGGGAGGTGGAAGGAATAAGGGGAGAAAACCAACTCCCCTGCCATCCAAATGATAGCTATCTGCCTAATCAGGGCATATCCCTGTTAACATGGTATACCTTGGGTGATGACAGGGGAAGATAAACATGATGGGAACATGCAGCAGTTCTGTCCCTCACGTGACATCAAGAAAATGCTGTTCTGGGGCGGCACTACAGCTTGAGACTACGAACATGCCAGCAGACAAAGGCCTTATGGTCTATCTAGTCTGTGTGACTGTGCAGCTTCCTACATATTTACAAAGGAAACTGCCCCCTTCCCATTTCGCTTTTTGACCTCCCTCTCTCCCAATACACTCTCCTGGAGGGCTGGGGGGATACTGGGATGCATAGGGAGAGGCATCACCAGTAGAAAACAAGAAGTTATTATCCCTCTGTACAGACAGCTGGTCAGACCCCATCTGGAATATTGCGTGCAGTTCTGGAGACCCAATCTCATTAAAGACATAGACAGGATGGAAGCTACCCAAAGGAGGGCAACTAAAATGGTGCAGGGTCTGCACCGGAAGACATATGAAGAGAGACTAAAGGAGCTTAATATGTATAGCCTCGAGGAAAGGAGGGAGAGGGGGGGCATGACAGAAACTTTCAAGTACCTCAAGGGAATCAACAAAGTCCAGGAGGGTAGCATCTTTCAAAAAGAGGTGTGCAAGAACAAGGGGCACAATTTGAAGATAGAGGAGCTCAGAGGTAATTTAAGGAAGTATTTTTACAGAGAGGGTTGTGGATGCATGGAACGGCCTTCCGGAGGAGGTTGTGGAGTCAAAAACAGTGGTCGAATTCAAGCATGCATGGGACAGTCATAAGGCCATTCTAGGGGGTTGGGGTAGGAAGAAGTAGGCTGCTGGTTAAGTAGGATCTGCAGCTTATCCAGTAGGTAGGGAAATGGGCAGACTAGGTGGGCCAAGCGGTCCTTATCTGCCGTCAAATTCTATGTTTCTACCCGCAATTTTTTCCCTTCACCCTGTCCCAACCTTCTTGAAGCTGTCAACCATGTTTAGGGATACCACCTCCTCTGGCAGCTCATACCACTTGGTCACCACCCTCTCGGTGAAAAAAGTGGCTCCTCCTCCTCCTCTCCCTCTTAAACATTCCCCCCACAAGCTTTAGGCTGTTTCCCCTAGTGGTTTTGTTCCCGCTGAGGCTGAAGAAGCCCTCAGTGCTCCCACTGTTAATACCCTTACGGTACTTGAAGATATCAGTCACGTCTCCCTGCTTTCCTCAAGACAGTACGTGTGAGCTCCCCGAGCCCTGCTGGCCCTGGTTCATCTTGGTTGCCCTTCTCTGGACCGTCTCCAGAAAGCAAACATCCTTAAGATACAGGCACCAAACTGTACAATGTACTCCAGGTGTGGCCTGTACAGTGGCACAATGACCTCACCTTCCTGCTGGCAACTCCCCTGGCTATGCAACTCAGCATCCGATTTGCTCTGGCTGCTGGTCTCTTGTAGTGTACTGAGTGTTTCAGGTCACTTATGATTATTATTCCCCAGGTACTCTGCCCAACCAGTATTTGGTCACCGGATTCTTTGCCCCCAGGTGCATAGCTTTACAGGTTTTAGTGTTAAACCCCAGCTGCCAAGTGCCAGATGACTTTTCCAGCCTAACCAGATCCTCCCTGAGTTCCTGTCTTCCCTCCTCTGTGTCCACCCTCCAATGGAGCTTGGTGTCATCCGCAAACAAGCAGATTTTACTCTTGATCCCAGACTGGTCACAGGCTTCGCTCAAGAATCCCCCAACTACTACCCTTTGGCTTCTATCCTGCAACCAGCTTCTGACCCACCCCACAAACCTAGTCCCCACCCCCAGGTCCGCCAGCTTCCTGACCAGTCTCCTATGAGGCACAAAGTTGAAAAGCAGTACAGGTAGAGTAATTCAAGTGGGCAGCTAGAGTGGGCTCACAAGAGGGCAAGAATCGGTAATTGATGGGCTCCAAACTGTAGAACCAAAGGGCACACGTAGAAGTTAGCAGCAGAAAGCTAAAAATTCACAGAATGTACAGCAGCGCCTTTTTACTTCAGAAAATAAATCAATGTTTGGAACCGTTACCTAGGCAAGGTTGATGAAGCAAAGACTTTGGGGTCATTTGTAAAAGTAATTAGACTGCATCAGACAGCTGAAGCACTAACAGGAAAAATGGTCTTGAAACAAAAAAAACAAAACAAAACAAAAAAGTTATCGTACATGCATGCTACAGAATGGAGAATCAAGAAAGAAATCACACTGCGAGACAGGAGAGAAAGGTGCTTTGAATGGAATACACAGGTAAATGCAAAGCTTGGTTGCACCATGAACAACTACTGGAGCACTTTAACACCTAACCTAAGCTTGGGTATAGTGTGGCTCAGTTGATAGCACATCCGCCTCTGGACCAGAAGGTCATGGGTTCTCGTCCCACACAGGGATTACTCATACCTAAAACACTGGCATCCGAGTGCAGTATTTGCGGACTGTTGTACTGCTGGGGTGTGCCATCCTTCGGATGAGACGTTAAACCGAGGTCCCTTCTACTCGTCCTGGTGAGGGTCCAGGTGGAAGTAAAAGAACCCAGGGCACTTTTTTTTTCCCCCCCAAAGAGTGTAGGGGATATTCCAGGTGTCCTGGCCAACATTCCCCTTCCCAAAAACCGGATTATGCAGTTGTCTAGGCCATGTGTGGGTGTTGATTAGCAATATGTCCGCCACTACACGTTCAGTCACTTCATTACCAGTCTAGCATTGCTTGTAAAACACTTTGGGATACACGGTGTATGAAAAGCGATATATAAATACTGATTCTTCTTCGGGCCACTGCTTCTACATACACTCCCCCCCCCCCTTTCCTGGTAAAAATAACATCACGTTGGCAGACTACACAGCACAGCTGCAGGCGAGTCGTTTCAGGTCTCCAACAGCAATCCAAAACATTTTCCAGTACCTTACAATCCTGTTTTTGGTATCTGCAAAAACACTCCCTGCCTTCCATTTTCAAATACTAACTCTGCCATCTCGCTTTCACCACCACGCTTCTGTCGATCTAAGCAAATGTGCCCTGTAGACTAATAGCAGAGGTGGACAGGGCACATTAGCACAGAGAGTGTTGGAAGCGTGCGGCTGTCTGCAAGGGGGCTGTACTGCACCCAAAACATATACAGAATACTGGATGGGCGACCAGGCACAACAGCCAGCCTGAACTGCCACAAAGGGATTCTGATTAAATCTGACTTGGACAGCAAAGCTTATCAGACCTCGACAGCAAAGCTCGAGAATTCTGATGTAATCAGAACCCCAAGGTGGTAGCGCATGCCCAGCCAGTATTTTACTGATTTATTTTTTTATAGTATAAAGACTGAAAAAAATAAAAATATGAACTACCAACACTCTATCCCCACCTGAATGACCCACTGTCCCACTGGGCCATGCTGCTTCTTCCACTTTTCTAGATTCCCTGCCCTCCCACCATGGTGACTTTTCCTGGAGTCAAATGAGTTTAATGATTTACCTTAATGTAAGTATATTTTCATTTTTCCATATGTCCGAAGCTCACCCACTGTTTTTGAGAGGGAGGGGGAGAGGAGAAGCCACTGCCATCTCTCTGCTATGCTTTCAGTCTGCCTTTGATGTGCACACATCAGCTTCTACAAGCGGTTCGTGGACTTTCGAAATGGGCTTGAACATTGTTGTACCACAGTAGGGTACATGACGATCCATGACTTTGAACTATGGTACAACAGTATTTCATGGTGTATAGAAATTCCTGTAGAACAAGTTGTATACTGGTATATTACTTTTATTTGTAATTTTTTACCAAGAAAGACATACTAAGCTATGATGGCTTGTTTCCAGGTGCATCTTGGGGGAAGGGGTGCACGTACTTGTTTTACAATGCACTAGGATGCTGTCGGCCAATCAGAACTTGTTTTCAGCCTACCTCTTATGGTTGATACAGAAGCACTCCCATGCAGTAATTGGCACCAGTCGTCTCCCACGTCACAGGCCCTGCTCTCTCAAAGCCACTCTACTGTCTCCCACCACTGAGCCTCTCACTCCTGCTATTCATATTTCAGTACCCATTCTGCACATAGCTAGTCTACTGCGAAGTTCTGAAGCAGAAAATGGAAACGAAAACACTCAGCCTTCAGATTCCTGCAGTCCCTGCTCCAGCACGGATCGCACTTTCAGCACAAGGCTAACATATTACATGACACAGAGGCCCTGTCCACACTACGCCCTCTGTAACATTACAGAGGGTGTAAAACGTTACCTTAACAGGTCGCATTTGCACCTGTAACGTTACAGGAGGCATTTTCGTAACCGTTGTTGAAAACACATATGAGGTGGTTTCTACAACAATTATGAAACCGGTCCCGCCCTGGTACTGTTACCGGCGGTAGTGTGGACTGCTGGTAATGGTCCCCTGCAGGGCACAAAGCGCAGTGCGAGCTGTATTGTGGGATCGGGCACCGCTGTAACGGTCACCCGGATCCCGATGTGTGGACCGGCGGTGCCGGTCCCGTAATGGACATCGCCAAGGTGTGGACGCACTGCACCGCTCTGCGGCCATAACGGATTGCATCCGTTACCGGGCGCAAGCGGTGTAGTGTGGACAGGGCCAGACTGTACTGTGTGGATAGAACTGTGGGGAGGAGTCAATTAACTGCAGTTTTCTTTTTAAATAAATATCGTTTATCAGTGGAAGTAACTTATTTCACTGAAGTTCCTAGTGATTTTTAATACGTTTATATGTAGAGTTGTGCGTGTTTTTTCCTGACAGAACTGCTCAGTTTCACTTCGCAGTCCTCTCACCTGAACAGCATGATATAACATTTTTATTCAGCAAGAAAACACCCCAGAACTCTACATACTAATACATTCTATCCTCCTGTTTAGGAGCTAAACTGCTTGGAACCAAGGTCCTCAGAATTGTTACCTTCATGGCAGCAGCAGCATTTGACATCAGACGCTAGGGAGCAGTTTTACAAATATCAAAACATGATAGTAAGGTACTGGAAAAATTAACAGATTTCCTTGAAATGCTAATGGGGGAAGGGTTAGGTACTAGTGGGTGAGGACTTTTGGAGTTGCACAGTTCTCCTTTAAAGGTAATCAACATCGCATACTGTAAAAAGTGGATCCAATTAAATCTTTATTTTGATTCTTTAAGTTATCTGTGCCTATGTACAGGACTGACCCGAACCTGTACAATACAGAACATATATAATTTGTAATAGAATATACGGTTAGGGATTTCCACATGGGGAAACTGAAAGTTTACCACCCCATAAGAAGAAGAAGAAGAAGAGAGAAAAAAAAAAAAAAATTCGAAATTTAAATACCTGTAAATTTTGTTTCTCCGACGGCTGGTCTCCGGGCTTCCTTACTCCTGGGCTGTACCTCCTGACATCGACAGGCAGACAGGAATCAGACCTCTGCAGGATAGAACATCCAGCCCTCCACTTCCTGCCTCCCTCAGTTCTTCCTAAAGCAGTCCAATGCGGCAATACTACTAGAACTTGGAGAAAGAAAACAAGAATCTGAATTTTAAGGCATATATGTCCTAGAGGACAGCCAACTATATACATTCTGAGAGGGAATCCGGAGCTAGGAGACCAGCCGGAGAAAGAAAATTTACAGGTATTTAAATTTTGATTTCTTTCCTAAGCTGGTCTCCAGGCTTCCTTACTCCTGGGATATACAAAAGCAGTACGTCAATAGATGTCCTGGGTGGGAAGAATGTCAGGAACCCTTAAGGATCCAGCACCGCCTGAAGCACTCTGCAGCCAAGGATGCCTCACCCGAGGGCAGCACTTCCAGCAATTAAAATTTTGAAGCTGTGTGAATTAATTATCAAGTGGCCGCTTTGCATAAGTGTGCTGTCAAAGCTTCTCTGAAGTACGCCCACGAAGGGGCCATAGATCTGCTAGAATGGGCTCTCCCTGGGCCAGGCAAGTTACTCCAGCCTGATCACAAGCCATGGAAGTGGCTGATAGAACCAGTCTGGCTATAAAGAGCCTTTTGAATCCTTGTTACCCATAATTCTGGCCCACAGCTGGCATGAACAAATTTGAAGTTTTGTGAATAGCTTCCTCTCTCTTAATATATATTTTCGTCAGGGGCAGATTGGAAGGGCTACGAGGTCTCCCTCTGCCCTCAACCTCCATGTCTGTATGTTGCTTTCACACCTCCCAGATCTAGAGGATGCAATTCCCCTTTCTTATTGCTTTTGGAGAGTGGGCCCAAGGAAGGAAGAATAAACCCTTGATTGTAATGGAGGGGAAGCACCACTTTGGCGAAAAAACCTTGAACTGTTCGAGCCCGATGAAAAACAGTGTATAGCGCTTGGGCAAGCAGTGCTTGTAGTTTACCGATTCTCCTGGCTGAAGCAAAAGCTATGAGAAAAAAGGTGATCTTTATGTTAAAACGCGTGATGGATACCATCTTGATAGGCTCCAAGGGGGCCCTGGTCACAGCCTTGAGAACCAGATTAAGACTCCAAGGTGGTAGCTTTGGAGGATTGGAAGGCAACCTAATACTGCTGTCTTTAGCAACCTACTGACATGAATAAATGCATCCAGCGATTCCCCTGAATCCGTACACAAGAGTGCCCCCAGTGCCTAAACCTGAACTTGTAAGGTGGCTGGTTGCAGTCCTTTGTCCATCCATCTGAAGGAACTGCAGTAGAACAGGCAATTATATTGGATAGTTCTATAGGAATTTTGAATGAAGCCAGAACCAAAACAATTTTTTCCAGATTCGATAATACACTTTCGAGGAAGAAAAGAGACAAGTTCCCCATCATGTCAGAAACAGGAGCTGTGTAGCATAGCTCCTTAAACGTTTTTCCCTCTCAATCTCCAAGTCTAGATAGATAAGTTGTTTAACTGGGATGCTGGGCCGGACCCTGATGGAGAATATCCAGGCTAAACTTGAATGTTAGACGTGAACGCCTTGACAGATGAATGATAACTGGGAACTATGTGCGGAAGAGACATAAGGGGCAGACTAGAATCATGACTGTCCTGTCCCGAACCACTTTGTGAAGGACTCTTGATAGAGGCAGTATTGGGAGGAAAAGGCATACAGGAGACCAAACTCATCCCAGTTTAGGGGAAAAAGGTGTCCTGAGCCACCGCTGGTTCATCCTTGGCCAGGGAGCAGAATTGCTTACCTTGGAGTTCCACCAGCAGGTGAAAAGATCTGTCTGAGGATTACCCCACTGATTTGTCAAGATGTAGGAGGCACTATCCTTCAACTCCCATTCTCATGGTCGACCAACCTGTGACTAAGCTAGCCTGCCGTGTCGTTTACCTGCCCTGGTAAATACCTCGCTCGTGGTGCGAGGCCCACTGAAAAAGAAGGAATTCCCTTAGCATTTTGAGCTTCTTGTGCCACCCTGATGGTTGGTACATGCCAACTTTGATAGATTGTCGGTTGGAACCAGACTATCCTGATTGGGGAAATGCTGCTCAGAGTGCATCAAGGCATGGCCTACTGTTCACGTCGGGAACGTTTACGCTGTACCTTGTGCCTCTAACAGCAACCACCTGCCTGATGCCAACAGCTGAAGCAGGTGAGCCGAACCCCAGCTCACGAGGCTTGCATCAGTTGCGAATCGGATTTGGTGAGGATGGTTTAACTTGCGACCCTTCATGACCTCTGTCCTCCGAGGCAGTTGCTGAAGGGAGGATTCACTCTATCTCAATGAGCTATATGAAAAATAAATAAACGATGAGCTAAACTCCTTGATGAGCTGTAGCAGAATCCGAAATTTAGTTTTCAGGGGGAAAATCCTTGTGTCATGATGTCTGCCCCCAGGAGGATCAAGGTCTGGTTTGAAATTAGGGACCTCTTCCTCAAACTGATGAGAAAACCATGTGCCGGCAGGTACCAGACCACCTCTGCCACTGCTTGTAATGTTTGGTTGAGCTGTGGGGCCTTTATGTGGACTATGCCTGGTACTGGCACCTTCAATTCTGTCCGTGGGTTTGAGGAAGACCCCAATGGTAGAGAAAACTGCTGTGCCACTCTGAACCGGAGATCGTGCGCGTGACATTACTGAGTGGAAAGGGTAAACAGGCACCTTGCAGACCTACGGATGCCAGAAAAAAAACTTTCTGCATCTGCTGGGTGATAGAGATGACCCAGTATCGTCTGCCAAGGCAGATTTAAGTTGTCCTCCGAGTATGCATGGGCTTGAATACTCTCACTGGATCCCTACATCCAGGGTCTGTACGTGCTCTTGAATTGTGGTAGTTAGGTTTTCGGCAGTTCTCTGGAATCTTTTACCACCCCCTTTAAAGACTATCCATACAGGAGCTCTCCGTTATCGGGGGCATTCGCCAAGTGAGCTTTGGCGACCTGTCCGCCTGCCATGCCTGCAGCCTTAAGTATGTCGAGGCGAGGTGAATTAAAGCATGGCCCTTGCTGCGCAACTGGCAGCCTCCTTTGAGATATCTGCTGATAATGCCTAGAATAGTCCCGCTCTGAGGCTGTTGGCGGGGTGGGCTTATCTACATCTGGCTCATCAGCACGCTGGAATGCCAGGATAGTGGCCCAAGGTATTGCGGCTCATGCGGAAAACAGGTTGGCTGGGCTTGCTTATATGTGGCTCATCAGCACGCTGGAATGCCACGTCAGTGGTGTTGCAAATAGGTTGTTCGCAGCTGCTTTAAGGGAGGAGTGGAGGACTAAAAGCGTCTCTTCGAGGGATGCCTTCCCCTTCATGTCCCCTGGGTCCCATAGAGAAGCCCCACCCCAAGGTAAATATATATAAGTTCTCCCTGTTGCTTGGTAGCCTGTGCCAGTCTGAGTGCTGGTTGGAAGTTTAGGAGTTGCCGAGGGAGACCTCAAGTGAGATTCCTCACTCACCCATGAAGTAATCTAGATCATCCACAGCTAAGATTCTGGGTGGAGAGCTGTCCGAGACAGAAACGCCACTCAGTAGCCCCCTGCCCCTGGGGGACTTGTGCTACTAGTATGTCAAGAGTAGCGATGTCCCTTTGGTGAGACGATTGGGCGTAGGCATAGGGGTTGGCATCCCGTAGACCCTCCGATCTATTAAAGAGATTGAGGTATGATGGCCAGGGCATGGTGAGTTGAGGTCGAAGGTCCTGTTAGGCTTGAGGGTTAAGCCTGCTGGTAAACCTCACTGTCCCTTGGAGAAGACAGGCTTATGGGTCTGCGCTGCCAAGGACTGGTTCCTGTGATAGCAGGATATATGTCTCTGGACCTCCTCCGCTCTTGCAGCTGTGTTAGTTAGGCATAGCGAGCTGGAGAATGGGACTTGGGGGGGGGATTACGCCTGTGGCAGTGTCCGCCCCATAAGGATTCGTGCTTTGCTCCCAATAGCCCTTCAGACCTTTGAACAGGAGGGTGCATGAGCCCCTGTTTAAAGTACCCCAACAAACTGGGTAGTAAGAGGGGGTGCAATTGCTCTGGTCGGTTCCCCTCCTCGCATCCCAGGGCCTGACTGGTAGGAGACTTTGAAAGTTAAAAGTATTGCTTACACCAGGATCTGAACCCAGCACCATGGACTCCCGAAGCAATGGTTCATGCCACTACAACACACAGCCAGCTCGGCTATGGAGTTGACTGCCTGAGCTGTCCTGGCCGTTGGAAGGACTGTAGCGTGGCTGTTTCTGAGCCAAAAAGAAGTTCCTGCTGCTGCGGAGTGCTAGCGCTCCGAGAGTGCCCCGTATGAGGCTCCTCCTGAGCTCCAAGAGTACCCCCTATGAGGCTCTTCATGTGCAGAGAAGAAGCCCCTGCTACTGTGTAGCGGACCGCTCCGAGGGTGCCAACGATGAGGTGCTGTAGCACGGCTCTTCCTGAGCCAAAATGAACCCCTGCTACTGCAGAGCGTTGCCGTAAATGAAGCCCCTACACGGATGAGCACTCCTGCTAGTGAATCCCCTGCTACTGTTTAGTGAAGCTGACGAAGAGCAGCAGTAGGGCGCCTCTCTCTGAGCCAAAAAGAGGCACCTGCTGTTAAGAAGCACGACCGCTTCCCGAGGGGCAGAGAATGGCTCCTCCTGAGCCAACTTAAGGCTCCTGCATGCCATTTTGGGGGCTGTGGCACAGCTTCTCTTGAGCTGAAATTAAGCCCCTGCTACTGTGGTGGGGCGAGATCCTCCTGGTGGCTTCCCTCCCGCGTGGAGATGAGCCTGCAAGGCCGACAGCCTGAGCAGTAGGGCCACCGGCAAGGAATAAAGCGTGCACTCTGAAATAAAAATAATTTGATGAGTTTGTCAAGGCCGGTGGCCTGAGCAGTAGGGCCACCGGTGAGGAAGTGAAGCGCTCTGGACCCGAAAACAAAAGTGCAGTACGGCCAAGCGAGGAGGTAAAAGGGCCCTGGAGCCAAAATAGTTCAACAAGCCTGCATGCGTCGGCAGTCTGAGCTGTAGGGACCGCTGGTGAGGAGGTGAAGCGTGGCTCTCTGGAGCCAAAAATAAAAGTGCAGCGCAAGGGGCCCTGCCACCTGCCAGACTCGGGTGCTGGTGGGACTGTGAAGCAGGAATAATGCCAGAATGTCACAAGTTGCAGTGTTGGAGGAGGCATAATGGCCAAACAGTAGTAATCCTGGACATCCAGCCCTCTGGTGAATTCCATCTCTCCCACCGAACCATTGGGGAGGGGGGGGTGCGTGACACAAAGCATGGGAAAGAGGAGGAGAGAAGGGGGTCCAGTCTGTGCAGCATGCATGGCTGAGACTGGGGACCCTCCAGAAAACCATGAGGCAGCGCAGAATTGAAGTTCCCCTTGCCAATCCTCTTCTTAAATAAAAACAGACTGAACTTACAACAGTGGCAGAGCCCCTGCAGAGAACCTGCCTTATGGCAGGCAGGAAGTAAACTGAGGGAGACAGGAAGTGGAGGGCTGGATGTTTCCTCCTGCAGAGGTCTGATTCCTGCCTGTCTATCGGTGTCAGGAGCTACAGCCCAGGAGTAAGGAAGCCCGGAGACCAGCTTAGGAGAGAGAAATTACCTGTTTCTACACTAGGCACGTATCGGCTCACTCCCTGTCACTCAAACAGTGGCCAGCCAAAGTAGTAAGTGGAGCAGCTGTGTTGGTCACCGTCCCCACAAGAGGGCAGCTGGCCATGACAGGTAGGGGTAGTGGGGTGCCAGCAGGAGGAGGGGGTGGAAGGTGCTGAGTTGGTGGAATGGGCAGGGGGTGTGATAGCAAATGGTGGTAACAGACCACCAAGGATGGGATATTTACAATGCACTGGTGGATGCGACTGGTGATTGGGGGGGCCCACTAGATTGCAAGGGATGGGGTATGTACAACTGGGGAAGAAAAAAAAGAAGAAGAGAAAATCCTGTCCCTTCACAGCTTGTAAATGAGCTTGCTCAAGGATGATTTTGCCTGGTTAAATAAAGTTTGATTGATTGATTTGCCTTAAAATGGCACAAGAGCTGTCAATTAGACGGGGATTAAACGCACCAAAAAGCTGGAGCTTTGGAGCAACTTAAGTTCAAGCCACTGACTCAATAGGTCACAGATAACTTGTCTAAGTGGAACCATTTCTATTTGGGAGACAAAAAGACTTTGTGTGGGCTCAGTCTTCTGGTAATTTGGCTTAAAAAAATCTTTAATTGCCCAACAGAGTTATAGGTGCTCCTTCAAGGAGAAAGTACCAGCTTAATGCCATTGCTTCTTCTCCGTCTCGGACTCGCCTGTGTGGTACTGCCACGAGAATACTAGCTGACGTTTCTGATGTGTCAGTAATATTACTGGTCGCCATGGTAACAAGTCACCCTTTCAAACACTTAAATTCAGTACACCCTAATAAGTAAATTATACAGAAAATTTTTCCTTAAAAAACAGCCATGATGTATATTCTATCGTAAACATAGTGAATTTCATGATTAATAAATACTACTGCAGGTATTAGTTCTGATGAAGATGTAACATGTCAGAAATGTCAGCTAGTATTCTCGTGGTAGTACCACACAGGTGAGAGTCTGAGACGGAGAAGAAGCAATGGCGTTAAGCAAAAAGTAGAGTATGCTCCGAAATCTCTCCTTGGGTTTGTTTGGCAAACATTAAGATCCACAACCAGAAAGGGATTAGGCAATTGAGTCAAGAAAAAACGTTAAGGACTTGTGCATATGTAGAGTATAAGAATGTTATTATTGCTTCTTTCTAAACCAAATAAACTGTGCAAACGCACTATTAAAAAAAGTGTCAAACTGAGACTCTGCAATATGTCTGTGGTCGAGTAGCCTATATGGCTGAACGGGATGTGTGTTCCAATTTTTTATAAAGCAGTGTGCCGTGTGAAATTAATAAATTTAACAAAGTTCAAACATAAGCGTTAGCACTATATTTTTTGAGTGCCCTTTGATTAATGTAGAAGCTCTAGCTATACATGGTTTTGCTGGCCATTTCTATTTAGGATTTCCACAGGACTGAGGCAATACACCAGAATATCCTTCCAAGGACTTTATATTTCCTCCAAACTCTCCCCCTTATGCCTGCCTTGATTTATTTTAAATCTTGGAACAGCGTTATGTCCAGATTCATCTGCCAGGTCCCCCCCCCCCACGTATTCGGTCTTCTATACTGCACGTGCCTAAACAGTGAGGAAAGGTCAAGCTCCCGAACCTCAGGTGGTATGCACTGGCAACACACCTGAGGACATTATATATGTGGCTGTCCCCTTCCCATCAATCATTCTGGAAGCAAATGGAGTCTGTGCTGACTTATATTTATAATCTCAACTATTTCCTATTTGGCATACTTCCAGGCTGTTTTCCTCTATCAAAATTTCAACAGTACATGGTGTAAGCTTTCCGGCAATGGATGGTGGTCCAGAAAGCCTTTCTGACTCTCATCCATCAGTTTCAGCTCCGAGCTATTTCCCATGACTCGGCCTACCCCCACAAAGAGACTGGACACAGCTATGCAAGGATGAAGCAGACTAGGACTCTGGTTTATTTTTCAGTTACTAGATTCACCTGGTGTCCTTCCATTTGCCTTCCTACGAGCTGCATAACGGCTCCAAGCAGCAGATTTTTATGGGTACTTGCAGTTCAGGTACTATTTGGGAGAAGGGATATTACTGACTACTCAACAACATCCCCCAGCTTTCAAAAATACTCATGTCCCACATGGTGAGACCTAGACCCATCTTACTGGCCATCCCTATGAGGCACTGCAGGAGACATCCACAGAGTCTACAGACAATGTCTTGCAGAGATGGAACAAGGAACTGGGGACAAATTGCACAACTGAAGCCTGGCACAAGTTTAAATACCTGCCTATAGAGTTCGTTCAGCCAAGTACTGGCATGAATTCTCTTGGATGTGCAGGTATCGCTTTTTTCGTTCACCATAGTAAGGAAAGGGGAAATTGTGTAACCAGGAGAGGCACACTAAGCCGAAGCTCATTTCCAAGTGCGACCTGGAAGCACAAGGAAGTTAAGTGACTTGCTCAGGGTCACACAGTATGCAAGTGGGGGCTGTGGGATTCAAACCCTGGTCTCCAGGTTTGAGGCATATAGTAGCCAAATATGTGGGACCACATTGAGGGGTTTGTTGGAGAGGTTGTGGACAACCCCTTGTTAATCAGACACATATTTTTTGTGAACTGCCCTCAACGTCGCCCATTCTGGCAGGCAGTCATTCAGGAACTTGAAGAGATTTTTGACAGTGTCGGGGTGGGGGATTACTCCTTCCTTCTTTTCTCGGCCACCCTCCCAGAGAGGGTAGTTCCCTACAGGGCCCAGCTCTAAAATTTTTGTTAATGTTAGTTCTGGCAGCGAAAAAATCCGTTACACGATTATGCCAGCACACCAAGTAGGTCCCCACACTGGAATCCAGCTAGAGATACATTCCCTAAAGCGAATGACCTATATATACTCTGGTGGATAAAAATAAGCCATGGACACTAAATGGCACAGATGGGTGCTCCATCATCTCAATAAGTACCAGATTTAATTCCCCGAGGCCAGCCTACCTCTCCCCCTTCCCTGCCCCCCCCCACCTACTATCATATCCCCATTTTCCTCCACTTTACTATCCCTCTCTTTATATTTGCCAGTTCACCTGATAGTGAATGGTCACCATGGTTTTACATCTTGCACTGGGTTGCCTCATATTTGGTCGATTTCCTTTAGTTGTTTTCTTCCCACTCCTCCCACACACCAACCTGCCACTTCTTCTAGCTGCTCACTGTCCCATTCTGCCTGCCAGTCTCACCCTTCACTGCCACCTGGCTCCCCAGGCTATCCCTTCGTCTCGGAGGGTCTGACTTATCCCTGCTGGGGGCCCTCTCCCGGGTGTGTATGTGTAGCATTCCTAGGGGGTCCTCTGAGGCACACAGTGCTGGGAGACAGGAGTGGTGTATTAGGGGAACTGTGGTATGGGGGAACTAGGCAGTCGTCATACGGCAGGCTGTGAGAGGTGCAGTTTTTCTGGGCCCTACCCCACACCCCAGTAGCAGGCACCACAATAACACCCTAAAGGCAGAGTCAGCCATGTGGCCACCCATGGGGCAAGGCTGCCACACAACACCAGGTGTCGCTTTCCTAGTGGTACTCTGTACCCCCTTCCCCGGAGGAAAGTGGACACTGTCACCCTCCCTGCCAGCCTCTGCACCTGAGTTGCCAGCATGCCAAGCAGGTGCCCCACCACTCAGTGATAGTTTCCCGACCACCACTGTACCAGACTTTAAAACAAGCATCATTCCCTATGCAGTAAAGTGGACTAAGCCTCTATCCATCTTCGTGTCCTCGGAAGTACTAATTCAGAGCTCAAGACTGTATAATTATAAATACAATACTGGAACTCTGTTTCGTAGAAGGAAAGAAAGAGACATCCACACCTGTAGTACATGAATAAACTTTATTCAGTACTGTATCACTGTCACTCATTTGTACGATGTAATGCATTAGGAAAACAATGAAATCGTTCTTACTTCCTTTTCTACTGTACCATACCACTGTACTTTTATGTAATGGAAAAAACGATTAACAAAAATAAACTAAAAAAAATATAAAAATAAAAAAAAAAAAATAAGAGAAAATCCTGATTGGTCATTAATCATGCATTAGAAGTGTCTAATGCATGGCTAAAAACAAGTGCTGCCAACCTGGACGCAGGACATCAAAGAAATCCACAAGCCCCTCCTAACTATGTTAAAAATGTAATAGCTGGTATTTTTCCACCACTTAGGCAAGAGTTTGTCATACATTAGCCACTTCTTTCACTGTCTGCAAAACATATTACATAAAAACAGCAAAAGAAAGTCAAATACTTGTCATTTTATGTTTGTTTCTTTCTGTAGCCAGTGTTTAAGCTGTCACTTGCCATTCGTATTTTGCAATAAAATTCTGGACTTGGCCATTTTTTTCTGGATTCCAAATTGTGATTCTGATAATTGCTTTGTGGGTCTTTTTTTTTGGGGCGAGGGTACGGCACAGTTCCACACAACTGTGCACGGTACAATCGTGCAATAACAACATGCAAATAGCCCCTTGGCACCTTGCATATCTGTAGCATGCTGGTAGCAGAAAATGGCTCACGGGGCAACGCTGCTATCCTGTTTGGCATGCGCTATGTCCCTCTGCTCCTATGAGTCACTTTCCTGCAGAGGTCTGTGCTAGCACAGCCCAAAATTAACAACTCACTCCACGCAGTATACAAAAAAAAAAAAAAAAAAGTGTCTCAAGCTGACTTTACGCTGAAAACCCACAAGTTTTATTAAAATTCACTCCACAGGTAACCATTAACACCCCAATGTTTCGTGCATGCGAGCGCTTTGCCATGGTACCCAGCCCCCAGATACCATCTCATTTAAATACTGTGAGCAATTTCATTAACACAGGCGTAAAGAATCTAAGTAGGTGCAGGTAAATACATGAAACAATATACATATTAAGACAGAAACTTTAAAACACGTAGAGACTCATTTCTTGAATGTAACTGTTATATAACTGTTGTTGCTTTAAACTCTCCCGCAGCCCCCATATTCAGAAGGCAAGCACGCATCTGTCAGAGCATGCTGCCTGTCTGAATATGTCCCCAGACCGGCCTTGCGCTATCTCGCGTGCACCATTAACAGCTCTGAAAATTGCGCCTGTAGTAATACTCATAAAATGTATTTTTCAACTATAAATACACATGCGGCCAACAGCCTATTTTCAGGGGTATCCCTGCAGCATTCATACAATTACAAACAGATCATTGTTCACCACAAAACGTATACTAATGCAGACATAATAAACAGCAATTCCATACAAAGGTTCAATTCACTTGTAACAGTCTTCTGAAACAGTCCAAGTGCTGGTAGCATTTTGGTGGTGGCACTTGGTCTGTTCCAAGACACAGTATTGTTAAATTACATGCTCGCTTTACCATATCTTGTTTGCGTTCTGGGAACTTTAAGTCTACTGACTCTGGTATCATATCTTGAAGGCTTATTTGATTCAAGGTGCTAATTTTGGTAAAGTGGATGGTTTCCACCAGATTAAAAAAAAATATATATATGTTATTGTGTGTTTATGTCCCTGTCTCTGCCGGATCCCTTCTGCTTCCTGCCCACCCAGCACCATACCATCTCCAGACTTACCTGGCTTCTGCTGATCCCTCACAGATCCCCCCCAACCCCCAGTGGGGCCTGAAAAGGGAGATCCATCCTCCTTACCCCTGGTGACCACATCCAAATATGATGCAAGGCTGCAAGCCAGGGCTTAGTCAGGGGGGTGGGGCCTGTACCAGGCAGGAGCTTCATCCAGCAGATGGGGTGCCTTAACTCCATTTACTTCCCTGTCCTCACTCATGTGCCAGATGTTGGGCCATGCCCCGACAGGCCGAGCATGTTCTAGCGTACCCCTATGGGAGAGGCATGCATACTGGCACACCACTGGGGTTATCAGAGTGGTGTAACTGGCCACCATCACTAGCCCTTGGGGTTGCCCAATCGGATTCCCGGGCTCGCATCTGAACCAGAGTCGCCAATACTACCCACTGGACCATTGTGTGGCCAAGATTTCAAACTCTTAGACACAGGTTTTAACTAATTTAATTCACGTCTAACACTTAGGGGTACCCAACTTAAACATGAATACAAACTGCAGTGACGAGTTATCAAACTCAGAGTTAGCTGCAGAACAAGTCAGTTTATTGTAAATTTTATCCGGCTCATTCTGATCCACTTTCCTTGCATACGTATATACAATGCACCTGTAAACCACAATGAAGAGAATTAACGTAGTTGCAATTTTTTTCTTTTTTCCATATAGGTTGCATGCTCCCAGGCTCAAAGGGCGACTGTTCAGCCCCTGTCCCCGCTGCTCTAGGTCAGCACCCACCTCCCCCCCAGCATTCACCCGACGGTCAGCAGTTCTTCTACGTGTCCCAGAATCACAGCTCCCACCCACCCCGGACCACAGTCAGCCACTTGTGCGTCAGCACTACCACCAGGCCTCCGCCATGTGGCAGCCAAGAGCCAAGTCCGCTAGCAACCGGAAACAGCAAGGGTCGCTCCAACAGGGTTGATCCTTGAAAGTCCCAATTGAGAATAAAAGCACAGTAAGAACACTACTATCAAAAAATATGTCCTCAGACGTAGTCATTCTATACATCTTGTTTTAATTAGTGCAGAAGGACAAAAGAGACAAGTAGTCGTCATAGCCCAGGGAGGCTGCCACTGACCAACTGAGGTCAAGGTTGGTCAGTGGTAGTTTCCCTGGGCTACAACAGCTACCTTTTCTGTCCTTTTGCACTAATTAAAACATGATATATGGAATGACTACATCTGAGGATATATTTTGTGATACAGAGTGCTGAGTCCTCACTGTGCTTCCATCCGAAAGCAACCCTAGTCTGGGAGAGGAAATCTGCCAAGCGGCAGCTCAATCCATTCCTCGCCCTCTGCCAACCCCGAGCGACTCCAGCTCATTCCCAAACTCGGGTCGCCGGTGTGCTTGAGGTAAGACGAAGGGACTTCAGCCCTCTGCACCAGCGGGCCAGCTACAGTTTTGTGTTGTTCCCTTTATGCTCCTTCCTCTCTCTGGCACCTGGGCCCCCCATAGCCACTTACCAGCCCAATGCCCCTTGATCACTCTGTAGCTATGGTCACCCCCTCCAGCTGGGTCGGAAGGGTAGCAGGACCCCCTCAGACAGCACATGCCGGTTAGGCCAACCAAGAGACAGCAACATCAAGGTTGGGTGGGAAAAAAAAGATACCCAGGCTGCTTTAGCCTGCAGTGCCAGGGACCAAATTGCCATTCTGTCCCCACCCCCTTGCTCCGAGGCCATGCAGGCAGTGAACTAGTGACATGCGTGCATCGAAGACTGCCTCACTTTTAGTTACAATTTTTTATTTAACATCCCTTGTCAGGCATCAAGAAATGCGTCTCAGGGCCTCAGTTTTTTCATTCATCTTTGTTCAAGGTCCCGAGATATGGTTGGAGAAACTGAAATTAAAACCAAAGAGCACCCCCAGATATTAATATTCAGACTGACAGAATCCAACTGATGTCCTGCAAAAACCTTAATAATCAATGATTTAGAGGGCCTAGTTTCCTTTTCGGCCCAACATCACACATTGCATTTTCTAAGTAGTCTTCACAGGACCACAATGGTTTGTACCCATTTACTAAGTTATGTAGGCCCCAGACACATTCCCATTTCAAGATAATCACAATTCCCAGTATTAAATATACTGCAACAGACAGTCGTGTTACAACAATAAGAAAGGGTCACATTTATGCAAAACTGATGCTTACCCGAGGACTTAAAATTCACAGTGGGGATAAAATTCAACAAATGGCACAAAATGCTCCCATTTGACCCCACAGACCAGGAACGGACACAGATTTATCAGAAATACATAAAACCCCAGTGGTGGCCTTTTGACAGGAATTTCGTTGAAGGACAGTAGTATCCAGATATGTTTGCACCCCAATAATCAAACATCATTTCAACTCCGTTTACACCAGTGTGTATTGGAGGTCATCCCAACGAAGGGGAATCATACACTAGGGGTGTCACGATATTAAAATTTTGACAGTACAATAACCGCCACAAAATTTTTATCGCGATAATTTTGCCACTTGTGCAACAATGTTAGAAAAAGTATTTAAATTCAACTTTCTGTACATAATTTACATATTAAACTCATTTTCAATCAATGCTATGCATTTATACACATTATTCTGAAGTCGTAAAAAATATTTAAAACAATTTTTTTTATTTTTTCACATTAAAATCTATGAACTACATAAAATTGCAATTTCTAAAAATTCAAATACACAATACATGTGTTATACACACACAGACTACAACAATATATTTTAAAATGTGAAAGAACAAATCTTTATACTTGCTTGTTTAAAGCGAAATGTGCTACTTGGCACTTTTCCTCTCTGCCTCCCCCTCCTCCCCCAGCTTCATGGTGTGACCCCTTGCCCTCGAGCATCTTTTTCTTTGGAAGATGCTCCCTCACGGTACCTTGTTTATACCTGTGAGGTGTTGGAATCTTTCATTCATATCCCCACTTTCCTTCCTTCTAGGAAGTACATATTTAATTCCTTAAGCCCTTCTTCATACGGCATCTGGTGCAGGCCCTGCACCATTTTGGTTGCCCTCCTCTGTACCACCTCTGCCCTGCCAATGTCCTTTTAGAGGTGGGATCTCCAGAACTGTACACAGTACTCGAGGTGGGGTCTTACCAGTGATCTATACAGGGGTATTATTACCTCCCACTTTCTGCTGGTAATACCCCTGCCTATGCACCCAAGAATCCTGCTAGCCTTTCCCACTGTCTTCTCACACTGTTTAGCTATCTTCAGGTCATTGGTAAGGATTACCCCCAGGTCCCTTTCTTGTTTTGCGACTGCTAGTACTTCTCCTCTCATTTGGTATGTTGCCCCCAGGTTTCTGAGCCCCAAGTGCATGAGTGTGCACTTTTTTGCTTTGAAACCCAGCTTCCAAGCTTGTGACCATTCTTCCAGCTTTTTTAGACCACCTCTCAGTCTGTTGCAGATTTTTGTGTCATCCATGAACAGGCATTCCTTCCCTTCCAGTCCTTCTGCAGTGAAGCTAATAAAAACATTGAAGAGGACTAGACCTAGTACTGACCCCTGTGGCACTCCACTGGTCACTTTACCTTCTCCAGAGTGGACGCAATTTACTACCACCCTCTGACTCCTATTACCTAGTCAGCTCACTACCCATCTTACTACTCTAGGGCCTACTGCTAGGCTTCTCAGCTTGCTCACCAGCCTTCTATGTGGAACGGTGTTGAAGGCCTTACTGAAATCCATGCACCACACATCAACTGCTCCCCCTTATGCATTTCCTTGGTTACCTAATCAAAGATCTTGATCAGATTTGTCTGGCAAGACCTCCCCCTGTGAAACCATGTTGGCCCTTGGATCCTGTAGTCCACTGGTAACAAGGTATTCCCCAATTCTTTCCTTCAGTAGTGATTCCATTACTTTGCCCACTATCGAAGTCAGGCTGACAGGCCTGTAGTTTCCTGCCTCCTCTTTGCTTCCACTTTTGTGGAGTGGGACTACATCAGCCCTTCTCCAGTCTCCCGGTAGCTCTCCTGTTTCTAGTGACAGGATGAAAAGGGCCGTCAGAGGAGCACCCAGCTCCTCCTTGAGCTCCCTCAATACCCTTGGGTGCACCTCACCTGGTCCCACTGCCTTGTCTACTTTTAACTGTAACAGTTCCCTTAGGACTCTTTCCTATGTAAAGGGACTAGTGTCAACCTCCCATCCCTTAATGCCCCTGTCTTTTATCACAGACCTGCTACCTACCCCCTCCTCCGTAAATACTGAACAGAAGAGTTTGTTCACTATGTCTGCTTTTTGGTGGTCCTCTTTCACACTAGCCCCTACTTCCTCTTTCAGCCCTAGTACCCCTCCTTAGGTCTTTCTCTTTTCACTTATGTATCCAAAAAATGTCTTGTGTCTTTAACATGTCTTTAAAAAAGTGTGACAAAGATGCTGCATGTACTCAGCCCTAGCCCCAGCCATTGCACCCAGACAGTCAGAAGGCTGTTACTGCTGCATCATGCAGCCTCTGCTAGATGGTAACCAAGCAGCGGCTTGTGCCGTCCCCCCCTCCACAAAGGAGAGCTGCCAATCGATGCTCAGTCCTCCTTCATGCAGCCAACCCTCGAGCAATTTTTATTGACAGGGTTTATTGCCGGCCAAGTTTACGCCACTCCACAGCCACTGACCTAGTCATCACAATAAGTTCCCTCTCTGCTTGTGGCGAGCTTTATTTGTTAGGAGACCTCAACCTGAACTGGTTGTCGCCCTCCTTAGGTAAACCATGTGCTGACATTACTGCCTTCAACTTGTCCCAATTAATTACTGAACCCACCTGTTTAAATCACAAAACTCTAAACCACACTCTCTCTTAGACTGGGCCCTCACCTCCCACCCCCACAGGATTGTCCAATCGGGATTATTACCACATGCACTCAGAGATCATCATATGACATACCTAATTAGAAATGTCCATAGACCTAAGGCCCCCCACCAACTCCTTACTATCCACTCCGGCAGCTCCCTAGACCTTGCTCCGCTCCACCACGACCTCACCCATGTCAACTGGACTCCAACAGCCTCTGCTCAGTCCACAGATCGTGCTTTAGCATATTTCAAAGACTCCCTCATCTGCATTTGGAACAAACATGCTCCATTACGGCAAGTGAGATTACGGGGTTCTCACCTCCCCTGGATTACCCCTGAGCTACTGGCCTGCCAACGTGCTCGAGACCAAGCCTGGAAGACCCACAAATCCACCCTACTTCCTCGAGATCTCTATCTACTGCTCGCTCAGAAACTCCTGTACTAAGGCTATCAGTCTTGCCAAAGCAAAATATTTCAAGTACACTTTCAACTCAAATTTAAATAATCCCTCTATGTTCTGGAAGTTTATCAACTCCCTCTTCTCCCCCCAAAATACACCACCACCACCTCATGGCATATGAGCACCTTTTGTAAAAATAACACCAGGCATAGAAATTCTGGAGATTTTAATATCTCCGTACATTAGGTAAATAGACAGGAAGAGGCATAACCACATTATCATATCGCGGTTATTGCCAGCACGATTTCCCAGGGGGCTGCACTCTGTTTCCGAATATGCGCTGCACCACCTTAGTAATAAAATGTTACAGCTGCTCAGGTACTTTAATCAGTAGTAATATATTGAGACTGGGGTCTGTGCACGGGCCATGGTCTATGCACCAGTGGCTTGAGTACCCTTGCCAGTAGATTTCCTTTAAGGAAAAATAGTAAAAATCTGATAGGAGGATGGTGGGGAATTAGGAACCATGGTTGCACCTGGAAAGGGACACGCTACTGGAAAAGCATGCTGAGGTGCTTTACCACTGTTTATCGCGGTATATCGTGCTGCATGATAATCGCAGTATTGGGTTCTTACAATGATAAATTACAGGGTTTTAAATAATTGATTAGCAGTTTTTTTTTCTTGGGACAATGCTAACTGTAAAGAAAGTATTTATATAGGTTTTCTAGAAGTGTTATGTTTGTTAAACACAGTGAGGTAAGTGCTATGCATTTGCACAATGTTTTAGCACTTTTATGAGCAAAACGCTAATCAAATTTTGGAGTTAAATAAATCCCTGAATTACTGTCAGTGGTAATTATCGTGATATATCGTCATAGCGTGTTATTGTGACATCCCTACCACACACACATTTTTTGGTCTTGCCCTAAAATTAATCAGCATACTGAAGTAAAACTGGCGATTGCATAAAAGACATGGTTTGCAATCTCTCGTGGGCTTCTGATACAAAATACTGTTCTTGGACTCACCCCGAAGGATGTGAGGAGCAAATCTGAAAGACGTCTGAGCAGGTTTTGCATAGCCACTGCATGTTAATGGAGTACTCATAAATCCCCCCCCTCCGCCGATTCCCACTAAAAATAAAACTGGACTGCAAAATGCAAAGAACTCTGGAACTGATTGCAGCACGGCTACACTTACAAACAGTTTTCCGTACATGAACTTTCTGAGGGAATCTCAGTTTTGGAATACTTAGCCCAGTTAGATTCTTAAAGAACAGCTGTCGTGGTCCGAGCAAGCAACTCATATCAAGGATGTCTTCCCGGGGCAATAATTTAGCCATTAGAATTTCTCTGTGCAGTAGACTGCTACCTTTAACCTGCTCAAGCCCCTATCAACAGCTCCAGTTCCCCCCCACATCCCCCCACCTTAATATTTCTCTCAATGCCTCCCTCAGTTTCCCCAGCCATGTCCCTCCATTCCTCCACCCAGATCTACATCCCCTCCCCATCCCCCACCCATCTACTCCCTCATCTACTACATTTGGTAGGGCCTACTTGGCAGCTCCAGTCCTCCCCTCTCAGTCCTTCCTTCACTATCCCTCTCCCCCCTCACCTCCTGCTACCAGTCCCTTCCCATCCGTGGTCCTCTCTCCTTCTCCTGCCTCGCATTATTAATGCACTCATGTTACATGTGATTTTGTTGCCGCATATACTGTACCATAATATCTGTACTTTTATAATCCTGCATTTTAAATGTCTGTATCTGAATTGCCTATTTGTTTTCTTTGTTAACACCGTTTTGACTTGTATAATTTAACTACTGTATTCCTGTTTTGTCATGACGTGGTACCTTCATAAACGAGTTTCCGGCTCAAAGGTTGTAATCCGAGATTTCAATAAATAAATAAGAAAAATAAACATTTTATTTACGATGCCCAGCTTGTAGCTTCAGTGTATGAGCCGGGCGGTCACCGAGCACTGAAGCCCCATCCCTAAAATAAGCTTCCTGATGATGTGAAGCAGGGAACGGGGCTGCAGGCACCGTATATCAAAGTGATTCAGGGCCAGCAGGGCAGATCCTAAAAGAATCGGCTCAAGGCATTACATGTACTCACTGGAGCCCAGACAATAGAGGGGAGATACGAGAGACCTTCAAGCTCCTGAAAGGAATAAACAAGTAAACAAAGGAAAATACTCACATTTTGGTTGAACTACAAACTGTTACCACCAAATGAAACTGGAAGATGCCTGGCCCTCGAATCTTTTATTGTGGAAAAAAAAAAAAAAAACACAGGGTTAAATGTTTGCCTAATTTTGTTGCACTACTGCTTTAAGTGTCACAGTGATCATACAGTCAAAATCTGATACCATGACACCCCTGGAATATAATATAGAATATGTAGATGGGAATTTTCTCCACAGGAGCCATTATCATGTAGTTCCATGCATACCTACCCAATTAAGCTGTATACTTTCGCAATGAAAGCTATATGGCTGACACAAAAACTCCTACAGACCTGCATTACAAAGACCAAAACAAATTAATGACCAGTTAAGCCAGATAAGACAATTAGCAAACCTACCAGAGTATACAAATTACCACATATACGGAAAAAAACCCCTATCCACACCAACCAAAAACATTACTTGCAGCCTAACATTCCCAAAGAAATTCCTCTTCACTGTCAAACACTGCAAACACAAAATAGGCTGCACTGGGATGGTGGTGCAGCAAAACACTGAAATTGTTAAACAGAAAAGTTGGGCACACACCACCACTACCAAGTAACGAACACTTCGCTCCAGAATATGAAAATTACTGCACATTGTATTAAAAGGCAACCAAAGCACGTTGCTGTATGCCTAACGTGTTTAGGACTTTTGGTCCTTTATCAAACAGAACAATACAAAGGCGTTTGGTTTCTGTAAATGAACTTTCTGCTTTGGTTGCCTTTTTAATGAAATGCAATCATTTTTAAACTCCGATGCCAAGTGTTCATTACTTGGCAGAGGTGGTGTGTACCCAACTTTTCTGATTCACTATCACCAAACAGCCATGTCCCTCAACACTGCAGGTCCCTCTTCAGATGCCATGCCCTCTACGCTGCTGCTGCTGCCACCGACTCCACTCTCAGCAAAACAGCCATCTCCCCGGAGCTGCAGGTCCCTCAGACACCATGCACTCCATGCTGCTGTCACCGACTCCACTCTCAGCAAACAGCCATGTCCCTCGACACTGCAGGTCCCTCAGACACCATGCACTCCATGCTACTGTCACCAACTCCACTCTCAGCAAAACAGCCATGTCCCTCGACACTGCAGGTCCCTCAGACACCATGTACTCCATGCTGCTGTCACCGACTCCACTCTCAGCAAACAGCCATGTCCCTTAATGGTGCAGCTCTCTCACACACATTCCTCTTCATGCTGCTGTTGCTGCTGCCACCAATGCCATGCTTCTTCAGCTGCTGCTGCACATTGCAGATGGACACCAGTCCCGACCAACATGCCACACCAAACTCAAACGCAGAAACACACAGCTCCAATCCCACATGTTACACTAAAGGACGGACTGCTGCAACCATTTCCTTATATATACAGGGACCCTACACTATAGAAAAACAACCGGGCCAACAGTCCCCATTAAAAAACACCACACAGCTCCACTTACAACAGTGGGACAAAAAGGGCAAACCTGGAAATGACTGCAAATGTGATCAACAATAAAATTCACCATTCTTGCCGGCCCGGTGGCGCTGAGGGTTGAGGCGCTGGACGCCACACCTCGCTCCACGCCGGCGACCCGGGTTCGGGAGCGGACTCGGGTCGCTGGTGGGCCAACCAGGGGGAGTTAGGCTTGAGTGTCCCATGACAGCTTGCCTACTCCGGGGAGGGTTAAAGCTATAGCCCGAACACTTGTCTGACTCTGAGCGGAGGCTCGGAGTACTGCAAGCCCCCAATGTTAAAGGGAAGAGCTGCTGACATACAGCGTGACGTCGGCGCTCTGCACCTTGATGTCAGGGGTCCTACGCTGTAGGGGGTGGGAGAAAAGCGGAAAAATGCCTGCCATCGCCAGGAAGATGGAGCCCCCGGAGACATGCCCTCGATGTGCCTTCGCCTGCCCGATGGCCCCGGATCGGCCAGCTGACTGTTGGGCAAGGGGGCTCTGCCCCATCCCCGCTCGGGGGGGGTAAACCGAAGCTCCATGGGGTTCCTGTGGGGTCATACGGGCAGGGTGGAAGGCAGAGAGATGTCTACCTTGGGGCTCCTGAAGAGTTGGGGATGGCAGGCAGGAAGGTGAATAAATAGTAATTTCAAAAAAAAAAAAAAAATCACCATCCTTATATATTTTAGAAAACAAAGGATGGGTAAGTCTGGTGTACTCGTGACTATAACCAGATAATGCCACTCTGCCTTCGGGGTCATGGCTTTATTATCCTATTAGTCCCCTCGATAGGTATACATTTCCTTGTATCTCGCCTTTTGTTTTTGTTCCATTCGCACTTTTATGCCCCTGCTGTACGCCTTGCTAGACTCCTTAAGCAATTACCAGGGTATACCTGATCCCCCACCCCACACACCAGCACTCATCTGCCTCCATGTAGCCACGGTTTGTCCCCCCATGCGGGGTTGGAGGTGGGGATGTACCCACGTCAACCAGACACCCCCCATCCATGTTTTCCTCCCTCTCCTGAGAACATTCTTATCCTCCTTGGGTTTGGGGTGACCACCCACTAACAGATCTGTGGCGCAGGGTTTGAATGTACCCAAGCCATCATTCAGACAGTATGGAAGGGCGTTCCCAGCCCACACTACACCTACTTGATGGCCCTGCAGTGCCCCATGGTGGCCTTGGACACAGCAGCGGAGTGCCTGAAGGGAACAAGACCCCTGGCCAGACAATGGTCGCTGCAGTAGTAGATGCAGCACCATCCCTCCCTGGGCTGGGAAGCACAGCTGTAGGCTGAGCTACTTCCAGCCTGGCCATCTGCTCCACGCAACTAAAGCTGCCCCCAAACCCGGGTCACAGACACAACTGTAGGCATGGCCGATGGGTGGCTCTACCCAGAATTCCCTTTTCCACATCCTTTGTTTTATACTCCCATTTCTCCTGCTCCCTGCTGCACCCCCAGTTACCGACCTTCTTGCGGACTTACCAGCTATCCACCACTTGCACTGGACCCCACATGGTAGTTGGTGGTCTGCCTAGTCTGCCATTCAGTGCCTACGTGGGAGGCCAGATCAGGCCAGCCGATTTACTCTCCAGGGCATCAGCGAACAATGGCACAGAAGTGCGAAAGTGTCTGCCAACAGCCCTTCCCCTTCTGTTGCTCCTGCCAGCACTACCACCTAGCTGCCACCAGGTCGTAGTCATGTGGTGAAAAGCAGGATTCCTCTACACAGGGAGGAGGGCTATCCCCAAGAAGATTGAGCCTCCCTCCCCCCACTGGCCCCCGCCAACCTGTGCTCATTCCCCAAACATGGGTCACTCACAGGCATCCAAAGTGGTAGCCCTACTGCTGTGCCAACAGGTTGGCAAGCCAGAACCCCTTTAAGCTCCGAAATAACCCATGGAGGGATACCATCTTGACCCTGAGATTTTCACCAATCACTAGGCCATACAGCATAATACAACTGCAATCATGATCAAAATACATAGCAGGTGCATGCCATTCAAATACTATTCACTCATTTTAGCAACAGGATTTGATAGGCTACAGTTTGCTACTGCATATGGGGGATATTTCCAATTTTCCAAACACACTGACTTCTCATTTGCCAAGCCATGCAAGAGCTGTGGTGCTAACCAGACATGCAGCACAACATGGAGAGTAACTGTAACTCCATTGGTTGCTGTGCCCACTTACTAACCTCTTTAACGGATCTTTAGGGCTTCTAACATAGAGGTCCCCCCTTGGCAACACTTCATACTGCTAGTTTAACCTTTTTTTTTTTTTATATATCAACTACAAAACAGTCTTGTTCATTTTAATAACCGGATAACTTTTTATTGAACCTTTTGTTAAAGTGTGCAAGTGCCTCTCACAATTCAGTCGTTATTCACAGGAAGCTTGAAGTCCAAGGCTATCGCCAGTGAAACTGCCACGTCCTTGCTGCTCAGGATACAGACCACATGACGTCTGTACAGTAAAACGTTTTGGTTGACCTCTTATCTACTGGCTGTCCCCATTTTGGGAAAAACAATTAGTGTTAAAATTTTAAGAAACAATAATACAATACTTTGAAAAAATAAAAAAAATAAACAAACAGCAGTGCATCCGAACACAAAATAGGAGTTATCCCAACTGGTTGGACTAAACAACAGGGTATTTAGAACTTCTACACAAACATAGACTTTGTAGTCCCACGTACAACTATAATTACTCAAGTCCAATAGTCACCGTCGACTGCTGCAACAGATTCCTCAGCACCCATATCTCCTGATGCCTTCCGAAATTTGGCTGCAGTTTTAAGGGCCCATTTACTATCCTCCTTCAGGTCATCGATATGATAAGTTTTCCTGCCCTAAGTGACTTGAAGGCAAGTCAGTGCCAAGAAAGAATGGAAAATTCCCAGGCTTCTCAACTGTTGCCTTAGGAGTCACACTGCCTTCTTTTGTTCCGTGTAGCATATGCCCGGTCCAGGAATGGACAAATCTTCTGGTCCTCAAAATGAATAGGGTGTTGGTTTCTGCTGTATTATGTACACAGAGCCAATGAATCTCCATTTTCAAAAAGGGCCAATTCTGTTTGGCAAAATCTTAAAATTCACGTTTTCCCCCAAACTGAGGACAAATCAGTATGTTTTATACAAACATGCGGCTCAAAATTGAGGCGTTTGTCCAAAAAGCTGGAACAAAGCGAGTGTTTTTATGAAAAATTCACTCCCAAGTGGGGGGTTAAAAATGACAAATTCTGTTTCTTTTTATCAGTGTTTTCCATTGAAAACAGAAAAACACTGGCCCAAAGTACGGCATCTAGTACCTCCACCCTGATGTGACTATTAAATCTGTCTGGGGGTAGCAATCGGATACGTGGAGGGGTGTGGGGGTTAATATGATATGCCTTCCAAAGTGACAAAGTGTCCCAATCCTCCTTGAAGTGTAGACCATTAGGAAGCCAAGTCCATACAAAGTGCATTCGATTTTCTCTCTCATTCCCTTCTGGGAAACCCATATCCTCACATGCATTGACATTTCTCCGTTTTCTACGTGTTTCTAGGCGGGAACAAAGATGGGGAATTTTATTGCATTAATCTGTTGGCCACAGTTAGTCTTAACTGAACTCTCATTTGCTTCTTTAGCAATTGTAGCAGATGTTGCAATTTTTGCAACTTGGTTGTCCATTTGATCTTTTCGATTTTTGAGTCCATTTCTCTGACTGCCTTGAGAACAGAGTCCCAAGGTGGAGAGTCCCCTACTTCTTCCATGTTGTTGGCTCCAGCACATCCCAGCAGTCCTTTTGGTGTGGGAAGCACTGCCTCCTGTTTGCCCTGCACCTCTCCTATAACTTCCACCCTACTTGGCTTTGCACCCTGACTTTCTTGCTGAATACTGACATGAGGTAGTTATTCCTTGCTTCTGTAACCCACCCCGTGCCTTGCTCAGTGGTTCTTCCCCACCCCAATTATCAGCAGCACCACCTTACCCCAGACTCATAGAAACACAGAAACATAGATTTTGACGGCAGATAAGAACCGCTTGGCCCACCCAGTCTGCCCATTTCCCTACCTAATGGATAATCTGCAGATCCTAGTTAACCAGCAGCCTACTTCTTCCTACCCCCACCCCCTAGAATTGCCTTATGACTGTCCTATGCATGCTTGAATTCCACCACCGTTTTTGACTCCACAACCTCCTCCAGAAGGCCGTTCCATGCATCCACAACCCTCTCTGTGAAAAAAATACTTCCTTAAATTACCTCTGAGCCGCCCCCATCTTCAAATTGTGCCCCCTTGTTCTTGCACACCTCTTTTTTTGAAAGATGCTACCCTCTTGGACTTTGTTGATTCCCTTGAGGTACTTGAAAGTTTCTATCATGTCCCCTCTCCCTCCTTTCCTCGAGGCTATACATATTAAGCTCCTTAAGTCTCTCTTCATATGTCTTCCGGTGCAGACCCTGCACCATTTTAGTTGCCCTCCTCTGGACAGCTTCCATCCTGTCTATGTCTTTGCGGAGATTGGGTCTCCAGAACTGCACGCAGTACTCCAGATGGGGTCTCACCAGCTGTCTGTATAGAGGCATAATAACTTCCTGTTTTCTACTGGTGATGCCTCTCCCTATGCATCCCAGCATCCTCCCAGCCCTCCTTACTGCCCTCTCACATTGCTTGCCCACCTTTAGGTCATCAGATATGACTACCCCCAGGTCCCTTTCCATTTTTGTTGTTGTTAGTATCTCACCCCCCATTGTGTACTCTTCCCCTGGGTTTTTGTTTCCCAGGTGCAATACCTTGCACTTCTTAGCACTGAATCTAAGCTGCCATACATTTGGCCATTCCTCTAATCTTGCCAAGTCCCTTCTCATCCTTTCCACCCCACCTTGTGCATCAACTCTGTTGCAGATCTTTGTGTCATCTGCAAAGAGACATACTTTTCCTTCCAGTCCCTCTGCAATGTAGACTTATAAAGACATTGAGAGAGAGGACGATCCTAATACTGAACCCTCTTGGTACCCACTAGTAACCCCCTTTCTTCAGAGTGGACTCCATTGACTAATACTCTCTGTGTCCTATTCTCCAGCCAATTCTTTACCCAGGCTGTCATCTTGGGACCCACTCCCACGCTGGCTAACTTGTATATTAATCTTTTGTGTGGGACTGTGTCAAATGCCTTGCTAAAGTCTAGGTAGGTCATGTCCACAGTCCCTCCCTGATCTACTACTTTGGTCACCCAGTCAAAGAAATCTATCAGATTTGTCTGGCATGACCTTCCCGCTGTGAATCCATGCTGCCTGTGCCCCTCTGGCCTCTAGATACTCAACAATTCTTTCCTTCAGAAGTGATTCCATCATTTTCCCTACCACTTAGGTTAAACTAACAGGTCTGTAGTTTCCTGCTTCTGCCTTGCTCCCACTTTTGTGAAGGGGAATCACATCTGCCCTCCTCCAGTCCTCGGGTACCACCCCATCCTCCCATGACTTGTTAAAGAGGGTAGTCAGTGGAGTCACTAGTTCTACCCTTAGTTCTTTTAGAATTATGGGATGAATCCCATCAGGCCCCACTGCTTTGTCCACCTTCAGTTTTAAGAGTTCTTTCAGAACCCTTTCTTCTGTAAATGGTCTGGTATCAACTTCTGTATCCAGAGTGTTTCTACGGTTTGTTTTAGGTACCTTCCCCTCTTCCTTTTAGGGGGAGGTACCTAAAACTCTCATTTTGTTCTTTGTACTGAAAAAAAGATGCATATTCCCCTTTATTACCAGTGTGATCCTGTCTTCTAGACCAGCTTTGGCCTGGGCAATCTTGGTCCTGCATGCCTTCTGTGCTGTCCTATGCTCTACTTCCATCACTCTGACACCAGAATCCCTCCACTCATCATATGCCCTTTATCTCTTAAGCTTCTTCTGAAGTTCTTTGGACAACCATGTAGGCCTCTGTCTTTCCTTTCTGCCTTTGTTGCACAGAGTGAGGGACACAGCAAGTCAATGCCTCCATTATAGTCTGCTGAAGTCCCTCCCACTTTTCATTACAATTCTGACTCTGTGGTGTATTAATCAAATTAGTCACAACCAGCCTCCTTAGCGCATCAAAATCCATTATCCTGAGCCAGTCCATCAGCACAGTGGTAACGCTACCACTCGTGATGCCAGCGAGCCCAAGTCATCAAGGGTCAGCCAGGGAAAGAAGAGGATCGAGCATCCCCGAGGACATGTCCACTCAGTCCTCACCTGTGAGGCATCCAAGCGGAGAAAACCAGAAAAGAGGAAAAACCCTTGACCATGGCAGAATGAAGCTGCGTCCCTCTGCATGCCCACACTGCTGCCAACCACTGATCCGAACTAAACTCCTCCCGGCCTGGGAGGCTCCACCATGGGGCGGGGGGGCAAACCAAGGGGCATGGATGTAGTCGAAAGGTAAGTCCCAGCGACAAGTGCTGCCGGGGATAGCAAGTGGAAGGTCAGGTCGAGAGAATGGGACACACTGCACAATAAAAAAATATATAAATTCCACAGAATTTTGTTTCCTGGGTTTAATTTCAATGACATGGCTCCCCCCCCATTACCTCAAACTGAATCCTATTATGCTCACGGATTCCCACCAGCTCCCAGCCATTACTGCTTTGGCCAGGTCATCGCCACTACTTAGCAGCAGATCCATAACTACATCTCCTCTTGTCCTATGCCTGACATGCTGAATAGGGAAACAGTTCTTCGCAACCAACAAGAAATTCCTCTAGGAATTTCCTAGGGCACTTTCCACTGTTTCCCATTGTTTAACATATTTTTTTTTCCTTATAAGGTGAACTAGCATGCCAACCCACTGCTTCCTGACCTAAAGGGATACTGGGTGTTCAAAAACAGCAAAGAATATTGATGAAATCATGACAGCATTTATTCAAGTTTTATTTAATATAGTGCAATTTTCATTATGATTGATTCAAAGCGCTTTACATAACATTTCTAAAACTTTACAACATTTAAATACAATATAAATACATACACACAAATAACTCACTCAATTATTAATTTAAAGATGCCAGTTTTAAACCATTATCAGTAGAACATTAGTTCAGAGGGAAAGCCTGCATAAATAGGAACGTTTTTAGTTCCCGCTTGAATGCATCAAGCATAGGGATATCTCCAATGTGACGAGGGAGAGCATTCCACAGGGTCAAGGCAGCAAGGGGAAAAAGCCCCGGCACCCACAGTTTTCAAATGAACCTTAGGAACCTCAAGCAATACCTCATCTGCGGCGCGAAGGGGGTGGGAAGAAACATAGAAACATAGAATTTGACGGCAGATAAGGACAGCGCCCACCAGTCTGCCCATTTCCCTGATGGATAGCTGCAGGTCCCTAGTTAACCAACAGCTACTTCTTCCTACCTCACCCTCTAGAATTGCCTTATGACTGTCCCATGCATGCTGAATTCCACCACTGTTTTTGACTCCACAACCTCCTCTGGAAGGCCGTTCCATACATCCACAACCCTCTCTGTGAAAAAATACTTCCTTAAATTACCTCTGAGCTGCCCCTTCTATCTTCAAATTGTGCCCCCTTGTTTTTGCACACCTCTTTTTTTGAAAGATGCTACCCTCTTGGACTTTGTTGATTCCCTTGAGGTACTTGAAAGTTTCTATCATGTCTCCCCTCTCCCTCCTTTCCTCGAGGCTATACATATTAAGCTCCTTAAGTCTCTCTTCATATGTCTTCGGTGCAGACCCTGCACCATTTTAGTTGCCCTCCTCTGGACAGCTTCCATCCTGTCTATGTCTTTCGAGATTGGGTCTCCAGAACTGCCGCATGATACTCCAGATGGGGTCTCACTAGCTGTCTGTACAGAGGGATAATAACTTCCTGTTTTCTACTGGTGATGCCTCTTCCTATGCATCCCAGTATCCCCAACCCTCCTTGCTGCCCTCTCTCACATTGCTTGCTTACCTTTAGGTCATCTGATATGACTACCCCCAGGTCCCTTTCCATTTTGTTGTTGGTAGTATCTCACCCCCACTGTGTCTCTTCCCTGGATTTTGTTTCCCAGGTGCATTACCTTGCACTTCTTAGCATTGAATCTAAGCTGCCATACATTTGACCATTTCTCTAACCTTGCCAAGTCCCTTCTCATCCTTTCCACTCCTCCTTGTGCATCAACTCTGTTGCAGATCTTTGTGTCATCTGCAAAGAGACATACTTTTCCTTCCAGTCCCTCTGCAATGTAAACATAAGAAGACATTGAAGAGGACTAGTCTAATCTGAACCCTCAGTGCCCTACTAACCCCCTTTCTTCAAGTGGACTCCATTTACTATTACTCTCTGTGTCCTATTCTCCAGCCAATTCTTTACCCAGGCTGTCATCTTGGGACCCACTCCCAGGCTGGCTAACTTGTATATTAATCTTTTGTGTGGGACTGTGTCAAATGCCTTGCTAAAGTCTAGGTAGGCCATGTCCACAGCCCCTCTGATCAACTACTTTGGTCACCCAGTCAAAGAAATCTATCAGATTTGTCTGGCATGACCTTCCGCTGTGAATCCATGCTGCCTTGGGTCCTGTGCCCTCTGGCCTCAGATACTCAACAATTCTGTCCTTCAGAGTGATTCCATCATTCCCTACCACTGAGGTTAAACTAACAGGGTCTGTAGTTTCCTGCTTCTGCCTTGCTCCACTTTTGTGAAGGGAATCACATCTGCCCTCCTCCAGTCCTCGGGTACCACCCCATCCTCCCATGATTTGTTAAAGAGGGTAGTCAGTGGTGTCACTAGTTCTACCCTTAGTTCTTTTAAATTCTGGGATGAATCCCATCAGGCCCCATTGCTTTGTCACCTTCAGTTTTAAGAGTTCTTTCAGAACCTTTTTCTGTAAATGGGCTGGTATCAACTTCTGTATCCAGAGTGTTTCTACTGTTTGTTTTAGGTACCTCCCCTCTTCCTTTGTAAATACTGAGCCAAAATATTTGTTTAGTATCTCTGCCTTTTCACAGTCACCCTCTGCCCACCCTCCTCCCCTTTATTAAGCCTCACTATCCCTCCTTGGTCTTACTTCGCTCCTGATGTACCTATAAAGGTTTTATCCCCTTCTTAACTGAGGTTGGCTATCTTTTCCTCGGTTTGGGCCTTTGCTGTTCTGACTGCCTTCCAGCTTCCTTTTGCTTTTCAATCACGGTTCTCTGTCCTGTTCCTTCTGTGATTCCTTGTACTTTCTGAATGCTTTCTTTTCTCTTGAACCTTCACTGCCTTCCTTTGAGAACCATAGTGGTTTCTTACCTCGTTTCGTTTGTTTATTTGCTTTACACAAAGGCTTGTTACCTCTGTGATGGCAGTTTTATTATTCCCCATTGTTCTTCCACCCCTCCTTCCTGCCCATTTACTAGTGCATTCCTTAGGCACTCACCCATTTTGACAAAGTCAGCCCTCCTAAAATCCAGTACCTTTGTCTTTGTATGGCTTGACTCTATTGCTGTGTTTATTGTGAACCATACTGTTAGATGGTCGCTAGTTCCCAGATGGCTACCCACTTCTACATCTGTGATCCTCTCATCTCCATTTGAGAGAACCAGGTCTAAGATTGTTCCCTCTAGAGTGGGCTCCAATACTAGTTGTCTAAGGCATGCCCCCTGTAGGGCATCTAGAATAACCCCACTCTTAGAAGTGGCTGCTGCAACTGCACTCCAGTTAACATCTGGCATATTCAGATCACCATCAGCAATATCTCCCTTTTCTGCCATACTAAGTATACTTTCTATCATTTCCTTGTCCATTTCCTCCCCGAGAAGTCTGTCCTAACCCTATGCGGATTGTGGTGCCATTGCCGGTCTCCAAATTTACCCACAGTGCTTCTTCTCCTCCTGTTTACCCTTTTGTTGTTGCTTTGATTCCTTCCCTTATGTAAAGCTACTCCTCCTCCTCTTTTACCCTCCCTGTCCCTCCTGTAGATAGTGCATCCTGGTATGTTTACATCCCAGTCATGGTTGTGTGTACCATGTTTCTGTGACTGCCACGATATCAGATGTTCCTCCTCCATCAGGCCACTAATTCAGGAAGCTTGTTACTCAGACTACGGGCATTGGTACTCATTGCTCTCCATTTTTGATGCTTTACTTTCTGTTGCAGCATCCCCACTGACCTTTCTACCTCGGTCTTTTCCCATTTAGTACCCTGTTTTGTAGGGAGAGGCTGGGATTTTTCTGCTGCTTATCAGTGCCTCCCCTTGACTAGTTTAAAAGCTTGCCAATAAGCATTTAAACCGACTGCTCAAAGACTTGTTCCTTCCTAGACAGATGCAGACCATCCTGCCAGTATAGGCTGCTGTCCCTCCAGGTGGAACCCCAGTCCCCAATGAAGCCAAACCCCTGTGCTCCACACCATTCTTTCAACCACTCATTAAACTGCATGGTGCAAAGTACCCTTGCCTCACTCATGCCATTTACAGGCAGCACCTCTGAGAAGGATACTGTGTGTGCTACTTGTCTTAGGCCTCTCCCCAGTTCTACAAAGTCCTTCTGCACTGCTCTAAGCTCATGGAAGGACGACGGACATAGGAGGTCTTGCAGATAGCCAGGCCCCTGACTGTGCAGGGCCTTACAGGTCAGCAAACTGACTCTGAAGAAGATCCGCCACCTAACCAGCAGTCAGTGCAGAGAACGCAGCATGGGCATAATGTGCCATGATCCAGGCAGACAGTCAACAGCCTGGCCACCGCATTCTGCACTAGCTGCAGGCAGTGAAGCTCTACCCCCAGACAGCCCTAGGTACAGGGAATTGCAGTAATCTAGGAAAGAGGTCACAAAGGTGTGCACCAGTGCTGGCAGATCACCAGGGGGTACCAGGTGTTTGATCCTGGCGATGTTTCTCAGATAGCAGAATGAGGTTTGGACCATGGCCAACACCTGTAATTTAAGTGTCAGGCCGCAGTCCAGAACAATGCCAAGATTCTTAACCTGGTCCAAGGTAAGCAACTGGGAGTCCCCGAGACTCTGCCAGATTGCACCCTCGCCCCCTGGCAACCAGATTCCAGCACCAGTACATCAGTCTTGTCCGGATTCAACCTCAACTAGTTGACCCTCATCCATTCTTGTATCTCAGCAAGGCAGCGATTAAATACCAAGACTGTCTCCTGCTGCTCAGGCGCAAAAGACATGTATCGCTGAGTATCATCTGCACAGCAGTGAAAGTCCAGCCAATACTATCTTATACTGTCCCCTATAAGTAGCATATACACCGTAAACAACATGGGGACAGGACGGAGTCCTGCAGGACCCCACATGGCAAGGGTGCAGAGGAAAACATCCTAGACACCACTCACTGTGTCCTGACAGTGAAGAAAAATTTAAACCAGTTTAGGACTGTGCCAGCCAGTGTACAACAAATTCATAGGTGCTCCATCAGCACCCCATGATCCACGGTGTCAAATGTCACCGAGAGAATGAGGAGACTCAAGATGGAACGTCTTCCCCGATCCCTCACCACCAGGAGATCATTTAGCACCTGAATCAGGGCAGTCTCGGTACTATGCCTTTTTCTGAAACCCAACTGGAGAGGATCGTAGATGTCACGGGTTGTTAAATATACAATCTTGCACTGCAGGCATCTCCCTTACACTTACATACACTCATACAATCTAATTTCATGGCTTGCTCCCCTTTTCCTCACTTACCAACCTTTTCCTTAATGACACCCCCTGCTCTCAATGGTTATTTCTTCCTTTTGTATTACTTGTTTTTGTTTTTGTGTATCTTGTTCTGTTCATATGATATGCCACCTGAAAATTTATTGCCCAAGGTCCTCTCTATTCATTGCATAGATAGGCACCTATGAACTTATGAATGGTCTACTCTGTATGTCTCTGATATATTGTATCCACTTTAACTTATTGTACGTAAAGCGCTTTACTTTGTATGTTCAGATATATTGTATCCTTTCTAACTCACTGTATGTAAAGCACTTATATATAATTTGTTATCCTGTTAAGTTTCTGCATGTCTGTACTCTCCTGGGTCGCGCCTGAAAATAGTCATTTTATGGCTAGTGAACTTACCCGGTTAACAAAACCTAAATAAATAAATAAAATAGGTCTCCAGCTGCATGGCCACCACCTTCTCAATAACCTTACCCACAAAAGGAAGTAGTTCGCCAGGCAGTCCTGGTCCAGTGAAGGTTTTTTTCAGGAGTGGTCTTACAACCGCCTCCTTCAGGAGCCCAAGAAAGACCCCTGTCACTAACGAACACCAGACTATCCTGGCTAGGACTGGGCTGATGACATCAACACACATCACTAGGAGGCGTGCTGGCCCCGGGTCCAGGCTACAGAAAGTAATTGGTCGTAACTTCCGGACAACCCTCACTACATCCATGACTGCCCACTGGTCAAAGTCAGACCAAACAGATTGAATGCTTGCGACCTTGGACCCATCACAGCAAGCCCCATTACAGAGAACTGACTGGATTTCCAATCTGATGGAGGCAATCCTATCAGCAAAGAACAGAGCAAACTCATCACACTTTGCTTGAGAAAAGGCTCCCCTGGACTGAAGACAGACTGGATTACACAGCCTATCAATAGTGCAGAAGAACTGAGCTGGTCTGTTGGTTGCTGCAGCAATCTCCTTGGACAGGAATTCTGCCATCTTGCAGGAGATTGCCAATTGATAGTCTCTATAATGGATCATTACAGGGTTTTATTTAACTCTAAAAATTGATTAGCGTTTTGCTCATAAAAGTTCTAAAACATTGTGAAAATGCATAACACTTGCCTCACTGTGTTTAACAAACATAACACTTCTAGAAAACCTATATAAATGCTTTCTGTACAGTTAGTTTTGTCCCCCCAAAAAAAAAAAAAAAAAAATGCTATTCAATTATTTAAAACCCTGCAACAATACAAGCTTGTCCGCCTCCAAACCAGTCCTCTTCCAGCATCACTCCAACCTCCAACCCCTCATCCTCATCTCCCCGAGGGGTCCCATCAAAGCAGGGTGGCTCCCCAGTGTGAGGTGACGGGTCGAGCACAGACAGGTGCAATGGAGTAGAGGGCCTCGGCAATAACCCTATTATAGGTCAAAACCAGTTCCCCTGGCTCTTCTCACACACTCATCAGACCTGATAGGTCCAGCCCGCCATCAGACTCTGTGGGGTCAAACTCATTAAAAGGGCAGTACTGGACCATCTCCATAGGGGTAGGGCTACAGAGGGGACATCTAACGAGGACGTCACAGTACAGTGATCCGATCAGCAGTATTACAAGGAATGCTGCTTTAATTATTTCAAATCTAAAGGGCTATCAAAATAAAATAACGTACAGGTATCAAAACGTATCACATAACACACACTGCCGCTTTGATAATGTAAAAACACCCAGCCCACTGAAGCAGCTGTAGAAGAACCATACGCAGTGCCAGCGCCCCTTGGTTAAGAAACAAGCCTGGGTCGTCAAGGGGTGGGGGAAGACCATGTGTCGCAGAGGATGCTCTCCTCCAGGGACAGAGAGACACTACCCTTGGTGCAATACTGCCACCTGGGTGACCTAGGAGGCAGTGCAAGAGAGGATGCAGAGTGGGAGGGTGAAGACGCTGGCCGGTAACCTGCACTGTTCAAGCACTGCATGTAGATGTCCACTGGTCCCCCCCTCACACACTGGTGTTTTCCAGCGGGGACTCGGAGAGAAAAAATGAAAACAGCCATGGTGCCAGCTTCCTGTAGACCCCGGTATGTCTTGGCCCACCCCCTCACCCACCTCCTGAAGTTGTGCATGTTCCGGGGTGCACTTCACTTCATCCTGTACCCCACCTGGGAGGTAAACCAAGGATCAGTGGAGGATGGCGGGTGCAGGAAGGTCAGGGATGGGTGAACCAGCACCAGAGACAGAGGGGCATAAACTGTAACTTGAGAAAAGAAATGTAAAAATATATCCAGGGACATGACGGGAACCCCACCATCCACTGACAATATAAATAAGAGAAAATGGTCCCCCCCGCCGGTGAAATGTTAAATCATTAAACTAGAAATAGGCTCCCTCAAACTAGCACAACATACTGTCAGGCTTTAGTCAGGTTTAAAAGAAGACAACTTTCTATATATTTGACCAAACCCTTCCTGCATTAATGAGCGCCTTTCTATATTTCTTTTTTAATTTTATGTTTTTGTTCAACGTTTACTTTTGTTTTGGTCTACTGTGTCTGATTGTGAGCAACTGCTAAATATTTTGACTGTCTCCTGGGACACCCATGAAACCAAGATGCAGTACATGAAGGGTTTAAAGATTGCCAATGTCGGAGGGTGGGTAAGCAGGCAATTCTGTGTGCCCCAAAACAGCCTCAAAGATCGCTTGCAACCAATCATGTAGCTTTCCAGACTGTCCAGATGCACAATGTATACCTTGCAGGTATCTAAGGCCCTTTAAAGGTCTATGGGTCAAGGTGTCCTGAGAGAAAAGCATGTGGCACACTGAATGTTCCCCTCTTTACACAACTGTTACCATATACTACTTGAGGCAGACTAGAATAAAGATTAAAAACTGCAATTTAAAATACTCTGGAAGGTAAATACAGGAAAAGAAATAGGCTACATAAGAGCAAAGTTCTGGGGACGGTACACTGCAGGTCTGACTATATGTCAGGCCAACCTACAAATGTAGCACAGACATTACAACATATGGAGTGGGAGTAAAATCCACACTATTTTATAATCATTCATGAAAAAACTAACTGTGGGCCGGCCCGGTGGTGCTGAGGGTTGAGGGGCTGGGCGCTACACCTCGCACCACAGTGGCGACTCGAGTTGAATCACGGACTCGGGTTGCGAGGTCGACAGGGAAGAAGGATCGCGCGTCCCACGGATGCTCTCCTCCTTGAGGCGGGACACCAGGGGTGTTTAATACATCCGATGACCAGGAGAGCCGGTGGAAGCACTGACTCTTGGGGCAATGGCGGCTTCATTGGGGAAGCCAGAGGAGGGCCCATCAGGCACTTGGCAGGCGTGCGTACGCACGTTCCGCCCAGCCAGGCGCCCTCAGTGGGATGGAGGGGAAGGGACAAGAAAACCGGAAAACCTCCCTCGGCGTTCCGGATGATGGCCACTCCAGCCACCCAGCCTGTCATCACAGGCAGACCCCGCTGTGCAAAGGTGCCCTGAGGAGGGAGAAAGAAGGCAGGTAGGGGGCACCAGAGGCACTCTAGGGGCAGACTTAGTGAGGGTTGGATGGCAATGAGCAAGTCTGAAGGAGTGGAATAACAAGGGTGACCAGGAGGGATAAAAAGAAATAAAATAAATAAATAAATCAATAAACTAACTGCAATAATCTCATTTATCCACCCATGACCCAATTACCTTAAAGAGCAGCTCTCTACTACAACAAAAAGTTCAAAAACACCAGATTTACACCAATTACATTTTAACCTTATTGTTTAATTTTTTTGTTTTATGTAATTATTTTGTACTTTTTCATGCTGTTGATCTATTAAGTATTGTAGATAATGCAGTAATTATGTCATGGAGTGTGACATTGTATCTGGCTCTCCCCTAGTAACCACACAGTTGCTGTTTGTGACATCACAGTCTGGTGTCATGGTGACCACTATGATAAAAGGCAATGTGGGGTTAACAGAGGAGAGGGCAAATGTTTTCTATTCAGACTTTTTAGGCGGAATACCCAGATGTGCTGTAAATCTTGGAAATGAACATTGAAAATGAAGAAACTGTATGCTAATAAACCATAATAGCTGAAACATCTTATGACTGTAACAGCTGATGCATCTTATTTATGAAAGTACACGCTGAAGTAAAGAGTTGCTTTTTAAGATGACACTGTGATGCCAGAGCCCATCACCCCAGCAGCAGTGCTACTCCTCGAGACGTCGGCGACCCAAGTTTGGGAACAAGATCAAGTCGTCAGGGGCCGCCCTAAGGGGAGAAAAATCAAGTGCCCTAGAAGACACCATCTTCTTCCGGGCAGGGAGAATAGCTGCTGCAGCTACAACACAACCACCGGAGGGACCATGGCAGTACAGCAGCAGTTCAACAAGGACAGGGGATGTCGGCTGGGCTCCACTTTACACACTTTGCGTGAATGAGCACTGGGCTCATAGCGTACCAGCATCCCAGAAGCAGGGACCATGAACAAGGAGAAAAAAAAAATCACTCTGTCTCAGTTAGGATCATCCCAGATACTTTCATGGGCCCAGACCCCTGCCACTGTCTGCTCCCCTCCGTACCCCAGGAACTCCTGCCTCCATGCTCAAGAGGAGGCAGGAGGCTGAATCTATAGGACCAATGATTTTCCATTTCTATACATGGCCCATTCCATTTGACAAAATCTTAAAATCCATTATTTTCTGGGGGGGGGGCCAAAACTGAAAACAAATCAGCATATTTTATACAAAAATTTGGTTCAAAATAGGGGATTTTCCACTTTTGCACAAACAAGCTAGTGTGAAATAGATGGTCTGCATGATAAACTGGTGCAAATAGTTTTTGTTTTCCTTGAAAAAGGGACTCCCAAATGCTAGATTAAAAATGCCACATTCCGTGATTTTCTGTCCCCCCCCCCCCGGAAACAGAAATTCACTGTCCCAAGATCTGGTTTGACCAAACCCTGCCATGGAGGAGGGTATGTCCCAGTGGTTGAAAATGGAGAGGACGCAAGTGGCAAAGATGCAGGGGGCTGGGTCCGACCCATAGGAAGGGGGCAGAGACAATTAAGTGGTACAAAATGTAAATTATTAAAAAAAAAAAAAAATGACGACAATGTCATCAGCAGCACCCAAGCACCCCGATCTCTGTATACCATGCCCTCCTGTGCCACCCCCATCTAGCTCCCTGCTCTGTGATATATCTTTACATACAAACCCCCAGGATTTCCACGTAATGCACTGTTGTGCCACCACCCCAATCACCTCTCACTACCCTAGCGTAATATAACTGTAAGTACATACACCCCAAGCATGTCAAACCGTAAGTACATACACCCCAAGCATGTAATTTCCTGTTGCGCCACCTCCCTATGCTGAGGTACTATATCCACTAGTACTGACACCCTTCACTCCATATGTCATGCCCTCCTGTGCCACCCTCTCTCTCTCTGTCCTGACGTGTTATATCAACATGTGCAGACACCCCCATCTCCACGTCATGCCCTCTTCCGCCACTCTCTTCCCCTCTCCTTGTCCCGAAGTATCATATCCACATGTACAGACACCCCGGCCTCCACACAGAATGCCCTCCTGTGCCACCTCCTGCCATAGCGTGATATACAGTATCCACACACCAAGACACCCCAGCCTCTGGGATATTATATCCAGCCACGAAGCCTGCAGCGCCCACACAACCCAGCTACTATGACAATAATAAGCAGGACGTGTCTGCAGTAGAGGATTAGTTCAGGCAGCGGTGCAAGTGGTAGACAAGAAGTACAGGAACTCAGACACTAGCAAATATGAAATGCAGAATGAAGATCTTCAATCTGAAGGATAGCTTTGTGAAGGCACCTCTACCTGTTCAGACACTAGTAGATTCAGTTGGAGTTACTGAAATATTTCTACCAAAACAGCACTGCTATACAAGTCAAATGTTAAGGAAACCCTGATTTCAGGTCACAAGGCCATAAACTGTCATTTTGTTACTGATTTAAGAATTTCAGAGTCAGTGGGAAGAAGTACAGGAACTCCGTTCCAGCTGCAAAAAAGGTACAGGGTCTGAGTTCCCGTGCGTGCCTGTTTACTTTCATCACTGAGTTCAGGGAAGGGCTCTGCGGATACAGTATGAAGTGCCCCCCTCCTGCTCTGGCCCCAGACTGAGGAGTGCCCTGCGGATTCGGACTGCCTTACCTGGGCAAGATCTGTATGCTGCGTGTTTCTCTCTCTCCTTCGCCCGCTCTCCCTCTCTCTCCTTCTCCGTCTCGTCCACTCCTGGCACTCACTCAGTGTTCTGCAGGCTTAGCCCGACTCTCGACAACATGGAGCGAAGAAGCTTATCATCCGGGACCCGGGCGCAGTGCAACCATAGAGATCTGGGGAGGTGGCGCCGAGAGCGCCGAGAGAGAGAGAGGCAGACCCGCGAGCTAGGAGGACCGGAGGTGCAGGACCTCATCCGTTCCATCCGCCACATTGGAAGTAGGTGGAGCATGCACGGAACTCGAAAGCTAGACTAGAATGACGTTGTTGAGGCACGTAAAGCGCACCGCCATCTTGTGGATGGCAAAATGCGGTTCCTGTGGGGGTCGCTGATGGGCTGTATGCGGTTTTGACAGGTACTGAAATAAGTAACGTGTAACCCTCTGTCTCTGTCCTTCCCAGATACGCCCACAGCCCATATTTCTACTGAAGTTGGCCACTGCATCGGGGCCAGGGAGCACTTCCAGCACCGCAGTATTAACTTCATGCGGCCCAGATCCGCATTGGTTTTCGCTTCCCCGCTTTCTCCATTACTGCAATTCGGGGCCGGGATGGAAGCGCAGTGCAAAGTCTTTCTTTGCGTGGCCAGCTATAGGAGGCCCAGCTAGGAAGGGAAAGGATCCCATACTCCTCACTGTCCCTCATTTTGAGGGATGTCTTGTAACATACTTGCTCTAGTAAATAGATGCACAAGATCCCACAGTGTCCAGTGTGTGCGTGTGTGTATCCCAAGTCTGATGATGTATCGCCCTCAGAGGTGAAGGTGCCCCTCATTTACTCACATTGACTTGCTCAGAGTAGCACAGTAGTTCAAGTTTATTTATTAGAAATATATATAGACAAAAGTCATAACATGAACAGATTAAAAATGGAAAGTCAGTTATATACAATAAAGAATACACATTGGCCCAGATATTCAAACTGTGCGCAACAGCAGGAGCAAGTGCAAGTCCACTGCATCCATGCGCCAGAAGCGCGATATTCAAAAACTGCGCAGGCCAAGATGCGCCTACTGCCAACGACTGAATATTGCACCACCTGTGCCATAGCACAACTAGGGATGTGAAGCTGAGCATATATGATGCGCCATAGCGCAACAAGGGATGTTCAGCTGAGCAGTCCAGATGCGCCATAGTGCAACCAGGGATGCCCCCTGCAGCAGGGCAGCAATGCAACAGCACAACCAGGGATGCAGGGGCCCGGCACCCATGCCACTGATGGCAGAGGAACACACAGCAGAACAGACATCGTCCCCCACGCCCCATGCACTGCACAACCGGGGGAGAGCTGGAATAACCACTGGCCCATGGATACCAGCAACCAACCCATAACAGGGCCATGGTGCCCCAGCACACCCCCTGGCAAGCTGTGACCGGCACACAAGGAGGGCCGACCACCTCGTACCACACCATCCCACCAATGCAGAGCACACCCTGCACCATGATCCCCCATACACCTTGCCCAGAAGTAGCGCCCAACAGTGCAGGACACCCCATGCATGCCACCACCTCCACTGTGACAATGCAACCCTGTGCACCATGGAGCTATGCAAGGCAGTCCCACCATGAGCACCCTGCAGCGGGCGGCAGCAGACAGCGATGCAACAGATGCATACACAGTGCCGCCCTGCGTCCCTCCCCTGAGGTACAGCTGAGGAGACCGACCATCGTCAGCGCAGAGAGCCCACGTGTGACAGGGCATGCCCGGACCCACCTCAGTGGTACAGCACCCTGCACACCCTCCCAAGGACACATCCCGTCCAGCACTGGCCACAACAGCCAGCACAGACAAGAACAGTGTAGCATGGAGGCATGCACACACACAGGATGCAACACAGTGCGTGGAAAAACACCCACCCATACCCAAGGGCACACCAACACAGGGACACAGTAGCGGGTCAGCAAGCCACTGGCATGTAGCCCACGGCTGGCGATGTACACGGGCCAGCACCACATTGCACAGGTGTGCCAGCCACCTTGCAGGCACTATGAAGCTGTATGCACCAGCATGCTGCGGAGCACAAGTGACAGACACTGGAGCACATCCCCTGCAGCAGACACAAGCGGCGGGGACAACAACAGTGGAGGCCACAGTGCCACGAGGCAGGCGTGCACCATACTGGTGATGGCAGGCAACCTGGCATTGTGCCTGGTACGGTTGTTATCCAAGCGTGGACAGCCACCACTGACACGCCAGCAGACGTACGCATATCACAGGCGCGAGGTGTCAGCCGCTCAGGCCATGGACGGTCTGACAGGGGTACCATGCACACAGTGCAAGCCCCGTGGACCACTGCACACAGGCATCCAGTGCACAGAGTACAACACACAAACCACAGAAAGTGACTGATCTCCCTGCCCACACCATAGGCGGTTCACCTCTGCACACACACACGCCCATGTGTGCACCACCCCTGACGCCATGCACACCACTGCAGCTGAGCACCTGCAGCCCGCTGCAAATCAGAAACCACCACAGTTGTCATAACTAAATGCATATATTTAAAAGATGTAAAGAAAAACTATTTACAATTATTTACGAGAGGGGGGAAGGGCCACATAACAGGTGGGGGCGGGTAAGGGGCAGGGGTGAACATATGGGAGAGGGAAGAAGGGGTGTGAGGGTGGGTCAAAGGGGGGAAGGTGGTAGTCAGGGCATGGGGACATCAACGGCCGCCCCGGTCCTCCTCTTCCTGGCGCCGATGTCTGCTCCTCCGTCTCCTCCTGACCCCGTGGCAGTGTATGCGCTGAAGGAGCTGCAATGTCTCCCTCACCACCTGGAGCAGCTCGTTAATACCCTGCTGTATTTGCAGGAGTCGCTGGCCACCTAGGACAAGGGAGCAGAGTCAGTAGGTGTGACTGTCCATCACCCTGCAGACCACCCATTGTGCAGGCATACAGCCATGTGCCACGCCCCTGTGATGGTGTGCGACCACCCACAGTGACCGTGTCCACAAGACCTGCCCACCCAGGCAGCCACAGCCATGTGGACCACTGCACACACCCACCGCCCATGTCCTGCACAGCACCACCATGGCCGTACAGTGACTTGGCTATGCGGTGTGAAGGCAGTGCCACAACCATGTGCCCGGTGCATGCATGGACCACCATTGGCCTCCCAGACATGCAGTGCCACTGGACAGTGCTGACTGTAACAAGTTGTATGCATGGCAGTGGTGTCAATGGATGGTGGCCATGCCCCGCTGCCCGCCCAATTATACAGCATGCAATAGTAATCATGGATGTAAGGCACTCACCATCATCAGGCTGGTCCACGTGCCGCGGACCACCATCACCCATCCTGTCCCACTGCTCCTCCATGCGGTGCCTCCTGTCCCTGTTGCGCCGCCGTTCTTCTGGCCCTAAGGTGCAAACATGGAGAGAGGAACATCAGTACAATCCGGTAGCAAAGTCCCCCCGCCCCCATGTGTGGCAATCCCACAGCCATACCCATCCACCCACACCCGATACCACCACCACGGCCAACACCGGATGGCCCCCCCCCCCATGTGCCAGACACATGCAACCGTGATACCTGTATGGACGATAAAAGTGTATGGATGTTGCACCTACCTGGCCGTGGCACCGTGCCCTTCCTGGCATGTGCCTGCAGGTGGGCAAGCAGGTCCGGGTCCTTGCGCCTCAGGTCCCCATAACGGTGGCGGCACTGCTCCACCGTCCTCCCCATACCGGTGGCCTCCTCCAAGGCGTCAGCCACCTCCTGCCAGACTGCACTCCTGGCCCTGTCCAGGGGTGCCTCTCCAAACAAAGCCCCAGCATGGGGCTCAACTATCGCCACCAGGTTGGCGAGCTCTACCTGGCTCCAAACCACAGCATGCCTTCGTGCCATCTCTGCTGTCTGGTTCAAGCAGAATGGTGCTCTGCAGCGCGGTCCTGCCACGTGCAGATGCTGCGCGGTACAGCGCTGCCATTCCCTATCGCGCTGTCACCGAACAGCGTGATAGTGGTGAACCCATGCCTGACGCATGGCGCTTAGGGGGCAAAGATCAGGCGCAGGGTCAGGGGTCTCTGGCACACGGACAGCCACAGCGTCATTGGAACCCAATTCGTGTAGCATGATTGAGTGCCTGTGTGCCACCTCCTGTAGCGGCCTACAGCGCTGTTGCCCCAGTGCGCCTACGACGCCCCAGTGCCACAGCGCCATATAGGTGAACAGCGCTGTAGTGCCACTGGTACAATGGTGGCCATGCCCTGCATTGCCTCCAGCACAGCACACATCAGTAGTCACGGCAGGCGCCTGTGTCATCAACCCGGACATGCGCAGTTAGGTGTGTACTGCGCATGTCACAGAACTACACCCTTGGCTCAACCACGTTCAGCACATTGCGCAAAGCACAGCAGTGCGATATTCAGCTGGCATATGCAAATCATCTAATCAGCCATTCAATGGCGCAGTCACTGCATTTGCATCCACTTAAAGATTCGCCTCGCCTCATTTGCATGGGTTGCGCTATAAAAATTCGACATTGGGCTGCACTGGCCATAATCGATTACTGCAGTCTATTGCGGTGAGTTGCATGCTGTTTGGGAATGTGGACTGTGGTGTTTGGGACATGCATGGGACTGCATAGTCACAGGTAACACCTGTCATTCTCACAGGATGAATCATGACCAATCTTGTGGTGAAGGAAGAGGAACAGAGTCGTGGGAGGAAGAGGAGGCCAAACTTTACAAAGGCCGAGACAGATGCCCTGTTTGAGGCCTACCTTGACCAGGGCCGCTTCTCAGCGGGCGCCCAGAACACCACAGGCCCGTGCTGCTGCATGGGAGGTGGCGTGCTGTCAACCTGCATGGCAGCCACCAGCGCTCAGTGCAGGAGTGCAAAAAGAAGATGGGCACGGACAGGTGGAGGATTAAAGAGAAGGTGGCTACCATCAGGGCAGCACGGTCTGCGACCGATGGGGGACAGCCGGAGGTGCAACGCCTGACCCCACAGGAAGAGCGGGTTGCTGGCAGCATGCAGCATTGCACCATTGAGGGTGTTCCGGGTGGTGGATTCCAGATGGGTGGTAGCCCGTCACTGCATGGTAGGTCATGGTCTGTCTATTGGGGGGGACAGGGTAGGTCACATGCAGTAATGCTACTTTTTTTCCCTTACAGCTCCTGAGCATCTGCATGGGTCAGCGGTGGTGTGCTTCTCCACTGAGGCCAGTAACATGGACATGGAGGAGGGCCCGTCCACCTCCACAGGAATACAGGGTCAGGGCGACAGTGGGCCTGCCTGGACGTCCGGACTGATGTTGGTTGAGCAAGTGCGGAGGAGGCCCTGCCTGTGTCCCAGCGTCCATGGATGCCAGCATGCTGAGACTCGGGCTGGTGCCGGATCCGTCACCGATGATGATGGAGCTAACGTCATGGGCAGTGACACGTGTGTGCCATAGGATGGCCACACAGCAGGTGACATCGCAGCCATGGCTGTGGGTGGTGCCGCCGTGGAGGCCTGCATGTCATCACAGTCCCAGCCTGTGCCTGTCTGCACCAGTGGGGCAGCACTGGTGTGTGTCCAGGACAGTGGGACTGTTGCAGCCACTGCGGCAGCACCATTGGGCCCCGGAGAGCGGCAGCCGGAGGGGCAGCATCAGCAGTTGGCCAGTGGCCATGGGGGTACAGTGTCAGGGGGCGGCGTCAGTGCATCGCCTGTGGACATGCCCAGGCCTGGCCCTGGTGTGCAGCACCCACCCTCAAGGGGTGATGAGCATCAGGGCCGCAAACACCCTGAGGGACAGCATGCCAATTAGGCAGATGACCTCTTAGATGAGCACACCAGCATACTGCAGGCATCAGTCAATCAGCAGATGCGGCTGTGACGGCTGGGTACCCGGCCTGTAGCGCACACGTTCCATCTGCACACCCTCCGGCTGCTGTCCACTGAGCGGCGCAACGAGACGCCGCTCTGCTCTGAGGATGGACCAGTTGCAGGAGGATGTGACCGCTACCATTGACAGGCAGACACAGGCATTCACAGCTGTCATGGCCACAATGGGCACACAGTTATTTGCCCATGTACGCCGACACCACGCAGTGAATATCCACCCCGTTCGGCGTGCGTGCGACACCATCGCCCATCGACACGGGTTCGGCTGTGACATCGAGCATGCCTGGGCGCGGGCATGTTGATGTGCTGCAGACCCTCGCGCGAGCACAGTCGCATTCCGCGCAGTGGAACCCTGGGGACCGCCGGTGCCACCCCATGAGGGCCAGTGGTCAGCCTGTCACCTGCTGGCGGATCTCGGCGGGCCGCCCATGCATCCGTGGCAGCCGTGGCACTGTGGCGCATGACTGACCTGTCTCCCAGCACGGCTACTGTCTGATGCTGCCCTGTGTGCATTGTGTCACTCAGCGGGCAGTGCAGGGGTGGGGTACCCGGCCTGGCACACACACACACGTTCCATCTGCACACCCTCCCGGCTGCTGTCCACTGTTGCGTGTGCATGATGATGCCTGAATTGCGCTGTATGCCAGTGTGCAGTGGTGCCCAGCGTCTGACACACGCACAATGACAGGCAGTGGGTGTGGAGGTCTGTGGACATGTGTGTGGCTGGGGTGGCGGTCTGGGCAGGTGTGCCTCCTACCCTTTGTGCATGTCTTGTGATGTGTGTGTGTGTGTGTGTGTATGACCCGCGTGCCATGTTAGACCTCGTCCATCCTGGCCCGGTGTGTACAGTTCATGCTCGGCCACTTCCCTTTTACGGCCTTGCACCCTGGTGTGTCCATGCGTGTTTGTGGGTTGTGCCTTTGCCACTGGTGGTTGCACATGGCCCCATGACTTACCTGGGTTGGCTGAAGTGCTCCTCTGTGATGGTGTCCCGGTGCAGCTGTGCCAGCGGAGCAGTTAAGTCCCGTCGTCCAAGGGGGGGCTGCCCATCACCATCGTGACCGGCGTCCTCATCGTCCCCATCGCTGTCCCCCTTTTCGACCTGTACGGCTATCCCACAGTCATTGGCCATGTTGTGCAGGATGCAGCAGGCCAGGAATAGCCCGCAGGCCTTTGAGGGGCTGTACTGTAGGGCACTGCTGGAGGTGTCCATGCAACGGAAACGTGCCTTCAGCATCCGGGTGGCATGTGCCTCATTGTAGCGTTGCTGCGATGGGTCACGGGCCGCCGGTATGGTATGAGCAGCCTGGGACGGAGTGGGTATCCACTGTCACCTGTGTATAGAGGGTGGAGGTTAGTTTGGTGGTCAGCATCGCACTGCCTTGGGCCATGTAGGCCACTACCCATGTCACCTCTGACATGCCCCTCCCAAGCTCTGTGTTTGTCCATGTGGTTTGCATACTCACCCACTAAGTGGCCAGTGGGGATGTCCCCACTCTCGAATCTGTGGAACAGCGCCGACTGGTGCCAGATGAAGGCATCATGTGCTCCCCCAGGGTGCGTGGCACAGACATTGATTATGCGCCCCTGGCCGCCACCACCTGGCAGTTGATGCTTGCACCAGCCCTTCTGATTGATATGATCACGGTCCCTCGGGGACAGGTGGTGTCGGATGGCCACACAGGTGCAGTCTGTTGCCCTAACCGCCAGGCATACGTGCTACCCTGTGGAACTCCTGTATGTTTGCTGTGCGCTCCGCCGGTGTGCTGGGGAAATGGATGTACTCCGCAGCATGTGGCAGCAGTGCGCTGAGGAATTGGGCGAGGTGGCGTGACGCGGCCGACTGGGTTATGCCTGTGGTGTCCTCTGTTGGTCTCTGGAAGGTACCCGTGGTGAGCAAGCATATGCAAGCTGTCACTTTAGTCTCCACTGATAGAGCATGGCTCTGTCGTGTGGGTGCCTGCATCACATCACTGCACAGTTCACAGAGCCACCTCAGAATTGCCCGATTCAGGCGGTACCGGCCCACGATCTTGGTATCGCTGTACAGTTTGAAGCTGGTGCAGGCTCGGTACTGCCTGTTGGGGGCATACCAATGACGGGCCCTTCCACGGCCGCTCCACCCTGCTGCCTGCCTTCTCACCCCCCCCTCATTACTGCCTCCATCTGGATGGTGGCACTGGCCATGTCCCTGGCTTATGTTCCTCCCCCCGCAGCTGTTTCTATGTTCCCCCGCTGTTCTGGCTGCTACTTCTCCTGCAGCGGAACACCTTCCTGTGGTGGCCTCAGTGCTGTGTGGCACTTCCCCCTTCTGCACTGGCTGTGGCTGTGGCTCCCCACACCTTCCCTGTGCCTGTGTGTTCAGGGTGCCCTTTCCCTGTCCTGCCCTGTTTGTCTGGCTAGAGTTCAGCCACATGTGCCTTCCCTGTAGCGTTCTTGCGCCTCTCCTTTGTTCCTTTTTATTTTGGCTCATTTCCGCTATCGCGCAACTTCAGCTTGCTCCCCTGTTGCACATGGCGCATGTTGTTGAATATTGCACTGCACCATTTATGCATGGTTCCTCCCCCTTCAGTTGCGCATGCATTCAGTATCATTGCGCTCTTGCTCAGCGTGATTTGGGGGGCGCATCTGCCTCCTGCTGAATATGTAGAATAAAGCATTTGGACTAACATGGAGCAACCCTATTAGCGTAAAAACGACACTGAGCATCATGGGCCATTGTGTTAAAACATACTGATCTAATACAATAAATGATTATTTAGATAATTTCATTAAAGCAGATCGTGCAAAACTTGCTGCTGCAAACAATTAATTTTTAAAATTAGTGAACAGTAGATTTTTGACCAAAACTTCTCTATTGCAGAAGAAGCAGCTTTTGTCAATAAATTGATTTACCCATTTTTCCTTTCATCAGGAATAGGACAATCAGTTAGGGTTACATTTACAAGCTAAGTTCCCTCCATTAATTTTTTTCCACCCAAAAATATGGAACCCCTTTTGAATATCCCCATCTAAATCTACAAAGAGCAGCTCTATGTAATTCCTTTTCACAAAAGTTCAAATGCATATCTTCCTTTCAGTACCCCTTAAATTTCATATAAAGTGCTAGTCCAGGAATATCAGCAAGTGTTGTGTACATATCTTGAAACCACTGGTCTATAATGCTCAGTTCAGCTGACTTAAAGCAGCAGTACTAGAAAATCAGGAAGTGATTATCAAAATTCTGTTTTTGTCAGGAAGCATGTAGCCATAGTTCAGGTTTCCATATCTGTAAATATTTTTCTAGCGATCTTTAGTATTTTAGATATTTAAAATGTATTTTCATTGTTATGGCTCCACAGTAAATATGGCTGCTGCCTAATTTGCAGCCAAACTTCGCCTCACGTTGCAGCACGTCCTTTGTTTACTTCCGTGGGACCCTGTGCTGTAGGCCCCTTGAGAGGAATTCCGGGCCCTGGGGAAAGTTCAAACTCTGGCGCCCCTACCAGCGTGCAGCCCCTTTCCTGCATACAGTATGCTGAGTCGCCTGGGCCTATCTTGGCACTGGGCCCCGGGAATTATTCGGTGCTCCCCCACCCTCTCAAGGGCCCTGCTGTGCTGCACGTTCCCACTGTCCCTGAGTTGTGCTGCGAATCTTGCACATGTGCGGTTGGCAGCAGAGGGTTCCAGTTCAGCATAGTGGGTGGGAGAAATGTAAATAAAAACAAAGGAAAATGGAACAAATTACAGGGTGATAGTACAACAAAAACAAGAAAGATTACCAGGTAAGTGCTCAAAAGAGCACATGAAACAAACAGTTGCAAAACATCCGAATTTTTTTATCTAGTACTGCTGCTTTATAATGTAAGTTGGTTTGTACCTTGACATCCACATATTTAATAGCCCCCATCTAGTGAGTTTAAAGTTTAACTTTTGAAACCAGTTGTCCAGTTTAGTATTATTATTATTATTTTTGGATAAATTATTGACCATCCCAGATTGAGGCTAAAATTGAACCATTTTCAGCTCAGGCCACTTTCTTATACCATTTTAGGTTTCCAATCGAGGCACATGTGTAGACCTGCCTAGCCTACAGTCCCTCATGTGGACTGCCATAATTCTGTGTTACAGCATAAGGGATATTGGACTGGGAGTCGGGACACCGGGGGTAAGGGAGGAGACGGGACAGGGAGGAAGGGGAGCCAGGAGGGGAGGGCCTGGGAGGGTGGTGGGGGACCTCGGGGATGTGAGGGGAGTCGAGGTGATGGGGAAATACAGGGTGGTGGGAGAGGGGAGTGACACGGAGAAGGTGGGGGTGCATGCCCCAGTGGGGTGGGGGGTCCCTTATCACTGGGGGCAACATGGAGATGGACCAGGTGCTGTAGTGGTAAGGGAAGTGGCTCAGGCGGTCAGGTTTGTGAGGAGAAAGCTGGAGAGGAGGAGACAGGGCTGATAGTGGCACGCAGGTGAGGGGAGGAGACAGAATAGTTGACTGGGTGGGGGGATGGGGGGAGCAGCGGGGGTAAGGAGTGGGCCTGAGAGAAGGGAGGCGGTAAGAGTGCTCCTCTTGGGCAGCTCCATAATTGGAGGATCAGGTGGGGGTAGGAGACAACCAGTGGTGTCAGGAGCAAGAGTATATCTAGCATGACAGTGCATAAGGCCAAGCATCTGGTCTATGCTCTGGCAAAAGAGTGTGGGGGAACCTCTGATATATTAGTGCACTTGGGTACAAATGATATAGAGGGGAACAGTATGATGGAGATCCAGGCTAGGTTCCAGGAGTTGACTGGACTCCCTTATCCTCAAATACTTCTGTAGATGATGCACTGGCATACTTTACCACAAATTTTTCCAACATCTGGAACAAGCATGCTCCCCTAAAGCAAGTGAGGGTGCGCGGCAGCCACCTCCCTGGGTTACCCCCGAACTCCTGGCCTATTAACAAGCACATGACAAAGCTTGGCAAACCCACAAATCCTCCAGACTCGCTAGTGACCTTGCTATCTACTGAACACTCCATAATGCCTTTACCAAAGCCATCTGCCTGGCCAAAGCTGATTATTTTCGGTCCACCCTTAACACTAACATAAACAACCCATCTAAGTTTTGGCATGTATTTCACTCACTTTTCTCTCCCCAAACTAAGCCCCCATCCCCGCTGCTCAAAATAAACAACAAGCTCACTGCCGACCATCCCATAGTAGCTGTGAAATTTAATTCCTTTTTTACCTCCTGCACCTTCTCTTTGTTAGCCTCCCTCCTCCCACCCACACCTCCTTCCAACTTCCTGCCCCTCCCACAACTCCATCCTCTGATAACAGCTTTACTTTTTCACTCATCTTCCCAAATGACACCCAATGCACTATTCTCCCTCAACCCATCTAAGAGCCACTCCCTCAATGGTCTTGACCCTAAGCTGCTGTACCTCTCGGCGCCTGCTATCTCTCTCCCTCTTTCTGACCTCCTCAAACTTTCTTTCCGCACTACATCTATCCCTGTAGCCTGGAAACATGCTACAGTTCTCCCACTACCAAAGGGCGGCGTTCCTTCCTCTCCTGGGAACTACCACCCCATTTCTCTCCTTCCCACCCTAGCTAAACTTCAGGAACACCTTGCTGTCTCCCAGCTTTCCTCCTTCCTTGACGACTCCTTCTTCACTCCCTTCCAGTCTGGTTTCCGGAAGAATCACTCCACTACCACTTCCCTACTTAGACTCAGTGACTCTATCCATACAGCAGTGGATCGAGGCCGTATCACTTCTGCAGTCTTTGTCAACCTTGCCAAGGCTTTCAACACTGTCTCCCACTTCCTCTTCCACGAAACCCTCTCATCAGCTGGCTTGTCTCAACCAACATGCATCTGGTTCAGGGCCTACGCACTCAGTTAAGATAGCTGACTCTTCATCCCTGCCACTACCTGTCTCTACTGGGGTGCCTCAAGGCTTCGTACTTGGCCCACTACTATTCTCAATTTTTCTAAATGATCTACTGACAGTATGCTCTTCATCCTCTATCCATATGTATGCTGATGATATGGTAGTGTTCTCCTCTGGCCAGTCTCCATCTGATGTGACTTCCAAACTACAGCTTGACTTCATTAATGTTCAACGCTGGCTAAGCTCGTGCCAACTCTTCCTCAATACCAAGAAGACAGTCTCCATGACCTTTGGCACTAGGCAGAGACTCTCGGCTGCCCTCCCTCCCTCCTCCTTCCACACTGTCGACAGGACTACTCTAGGGGACACCTCCTCTTTTAAATACCTGGGTGCTTGGCTCGACCAACACCTTAACTTTTCTGCACATATCGGCCATCCTACAAAAGCTGTGCCCCCAAACTGGCCCTTTATGGGAACTGTGGTTCCCTACCACTACCAGTTGACTGTAGTGTTCAGAAAATGATACTCCCTATTTTTGACTATTGCCATCACTGCTCCCTGTACCACTCTCTTGCTTTCCCCTCCCTGGAGGGAAGGCACTTATTCCACTGCGCCAAGTTCACATCCAAATACTGGTTTGGGATGCTTTCCTCCTACCTCTTCACTTCTCTCGCTTCTCCTTCCTCCTCCTCCCACCCTCTCAGATCCACTGATGCTCGTACTCTAGCTATCCGTCATCGCTCTACCTCCATTGGACAGGAATCTTTCTCCTACCACTTCCCAAAGCTCTGGAACTCCCTGCCACCTCCTATCCAGCTGTCTTCATCCTCAAATTCTATCTCCTTAGCACTACATAACTTATATTCCCCAAACTGCACTTGACTATAACCCCTCTTCTCCCTCCTCCCGAAGCGGATTCTCCTTCTACCCTTCCTATCTGCAGTCCCCCACCAATCTATCACATGGTTGCAAGGTCTCCCCCCCCCTTCCCATTCCCCCATCCCTTATGTGTATCCCATACTCCCCACCTCTATTCTCCCAGAGTTGTAGCCCCTCCCCATCTCCTTCCTTCCCTCCTCCACCCTCTCTGCCTATTCCCCAGCCCCTTGCAGGGGTCTCTGCTCCCTGTGGGGCATGAGGCCTGGCCCCTCTCCCTTGTCCATTATCTCCCACTCTCTAATCCTATTTCCCCTTGCAGGGTTTCATCGCGTCCTGAAGGGAACTAGATCAGGCACCTTTTTGTATTCTGTTTCCTAGCCTTCTCCCTCCTCCCACTTCTTTATCCTCTGTCCTTCCCCTCCCATACTTCCCCTTCTCCCCTGCCCCCTCGCCCCCTTTTCCTCCACCTCCCCTTCTGTCCACACCCCTCACTGCTGCCTAGTCCAGTTCCCCTGTCAGGGTTTCTCTGCATACTAAAGGGGTTCTGATTCTAGGCTCCCCTTTCCCCTTTTTTCTTCTCTCCCCCCACCCTCAATTCATTGCCCTCCCCACTCCTTTTTACCTGTCTCAGTTCCCCTTACAGGGGTACTCTGTATCCCGTAGAGGTTCTGATTCTAGGCTCTCCTCTCCCTTCTCTTCCCACACCCTGAATTTCATCTCCCTCTGCACTCTCACACCTGCCCTCTTGCCCCTGTTTCATCCTGCCTCTCCTCAGCCCAGTCCTGCTTCTTTTGCAGGGCCCTGAAGGTTATTTTTTACTAGGCGGCCTCCCCTCCCCCTCTCCCCCCCTCTACCCTTGAGTCATCACCCTCCCAACTCCACACTCGTCTCATTTCTGCCCTCCCATAGGCCTATAAGTACTTCCCTCCTCTTGCTCAGCCTATCTTCATGGCACTTCAAACTTTAGTCTACCTCCTCAGGGAGTTTTCATGCTCTCAGGCTGCTGCTATACCTGCTTTGTCCCAGTCTTTGACACTCTCGAGTGCCCCCTCCTACCCCCCCTGCCCATCACACCAGCACCACTTTCTCAACTCTGTACCTCGACAAGACCCTATCCTGAGGCTGCTTCCCCCCTTCTCTCTCCCTTCTCTCTCTCCCTCACTACATATAGTCCATCTCACTGTTGCCTAACCTAATCCATGAAACTAGAGTTTGCACTAAGATTGTATATTTTCTGTCCTTATTATTGTGTCTCATTCTGTACTTGTCTAGAGTTAATTACTGTTATCCTGTAATCAATTGTTATTCCTCGTGATGTTTGAATATTGTACTCGCTTTCTGTTTTTGTATACCTGACGTGGAACCTTTGTAAAAGAGCTTACGCTCAAAGGTCTTTTCTGAATATCCAATAAATAAGTAAATCTAGGTTTTGATACCTGTCCTGGTGCCCTCTTTGGCTCAGTACTGATAATGCACTGTTTTGTTATAGACATTATGCTGTATTTTGTTTTAACTTCTGTTATTGCATTGTTCCTGACTGCTAATTGTTTGCTGCTTTCTTTTATTACCTAGGAATGTATTCCTGACCGGTGATCTAAATCACTCGGTCCATACCTGTACCGTACTATTATGTTTTGTAATTGTGATGCATTGCCATGCTCATGTATTTGATTTGCTCTTGTACTGTAATTTGTTTTGCTGCTCTCCCAACATTGTAACCCCCATCCCTCCAGGACACTTCTGGAAACGAGCTGTTTCACAGCTCATGTCGTCTTTCCTGCTGAAACATTTTCCAAATAAATAAATGTGTGTGCTGGGACTAGATTCATGATGTTATGCTGGGATAACATCACAGGTCCAGCCCCAGACTGACCAATCAGAGAGCCCAGCATTCTTTCTTGCCATTGTACAATATCAATCCATCTCTACTGGTGTGCCTCAAGGCTCCGTACTTGGCCCTCTCTTATTCTCAATTTTTCTAAATGACCTACCATCAGTATACTCATCCTCTGTCCATATGTACTGTATGTTGAAGACACGGTCTTGTTCACCTCTGACCAATCTCCCTCTGATGTGACTTCCAGATTACAGCTTGACTTCAATAATGTTCAACGCTGGCTAAGCTCGCATCAACTCTTCCTCAACACCAAGAAAACAGTATCCATGACCTCTGGCACTAGGCAGAGGCTTTCTATGCTGCCCTTCCTTCCCTCCTTCCTCACCCTTGACGGGACAACACTAGAGGACACCACCTTTTTCAAATACCTGGGTGTCTGGCTTGACCAACACCTTAACTTTTCTGTACATATTGACGCCATCCTGAAAAAACTGCCCCAAGCTCGGCACCCTTTACAGGAACCGTAGTTCCTTACTACTACCGGTTAGGCGTGATCTTGTTCAGAAAATTATGCTTCCTATTTTTGAGTATTGCAACATACTGTAGTCTACAGTGCTGCTCCTAAGCCTTCCCTTACCAGGTTGGATACTCTCTTCAGTGGTTTCTGTTGCTTTGCTCTTGACTCCCCCTTCAGCACACATCACTGTACCTTATATCATTCTCTAGCTTTCCCCTCCCTTGAGTGCAGGCATCTCTCTCGCTCACTGTGCCAAGTTCACTTCTAAGTTCTGGTTTGGGACTCTCCCCTCTTATCTCTCCTCCTTACTCTCTGCTCCACCCCCCTCCTCCTGCCCTCTCAGATCTGCTGATGCACGCATTCTAGCTATTCCTCGTCACTCTACCTCCATAGGACAGGAAGCTTTCTCCTACCACTTCCCAAAGCTTTGGAACTCACTGCCACCTTCTATCAGACTTTCCTCTTCCCCATCTTCAATTTCCTTAGCCCTTCACAATTTCTGTTACCCTAACTGCACTTGTTATTAGCCTCCCTTCAACACTCCCCACCCTGGTACATTATCCTTTAGCCCTACTTTACTTTTGTGCTCCTAACTGTACTTGTTCTTAGCTCCCCTTCACAACCCTCTAAATCCCTAGCGCACTATCCCCTACTCCTCTACCCCGACTTACCTCCTGTCTCCTAACTGAACCCTTCCTCTGATTACTTCCTCACATGCTACCTCCTGTTATACCCCCTTCTCCCACCCCCTGTCACAACCTATTGCACCATTTCAACACTCTACTACCATCCACAAGCTACTGTGCTATTTCAACACCCTACAGCTGTCCTTCTTCCCCACAACCCCTCTTCCCCCTACTGATGCACCTTTTCCATTCCTAGTTTACCCCTATTTTCTTCAGCCTCCCTATTCCTTATCCTGCTTCTCCCCTCTAGTCACCCCCAACCTCCACTTCTCCTCCCTGCCCCTTTCTCTCCCTCCTTTTCTGCCTGATCCTGTTCCCTTGCAGGGGTTCTCTGTCATCCAGAAGGGTATAAATCTTAGCTCCTCTCTTCTACCCCTCTTCCTTTCCCCCACTTTCTAATCCTGACCCCTGGCAGAGTTCTCTGCATCCTAAAGGGGTATAGATTGTTTTTCTCTTTCCCCCTCCCTTCCCCCACTTTCAAATCCATCGCCTGCCCACCTCCCTTCTTCCTTATCCCCTACCTCCCTTCCTGTTCCCCTGTCCCTCTCTTCTCTATCACCTTGCTCCATTTCTCTCCCACCTCCCTTTCTGCCTGGTGATAACCCCCTTGCAGGGTTCTCAGCAATCTGGATTGGTATAGATCTTGGCTGTCCCTTTCTTTCCCTCTTCCATCCCCCACCTTCTTCCGGCCCCGTCCACTTCCCCACTTGTCTTATAACTGCCCTCCCTTGGGTATACAAGTAAGCATTAATCCCACGTGGTGGCATCTAATGGGAGTTAATATGGGACTGTTGGGGCCGGGAGGCCGGTCCTAACAGACCAGCCATGCATTACTCCTCTATTAGATGCCACCTTCAAGTGGATTAATGCGCTTGTTATATGGTCTGCCTGTGGCTCTAGATCGCAGAGATATATTTCTGGTGATGTTAAAGAATAGACAATGACAGCAATACAGTTAATGAGTTGTTGTTTCTGTTACTTTTACAACTGTCAACGAACCTCTCTTACATACATAAATATATATTTTTTTGGTTTTGCTATACTGCTACAATTATGGACTTCTTAACAATTGCGCTCAATTTGGGAGATTTCTTAGCAGCTGTTCATTTGCTACTGCTGCTAGAATGACTGCTGGGCTGCTATGTTACTGCTTGCCCCTGTAGCTGTCTATTTGATTTGCATAGAACTGCCATGGTTTATTGCACGTTGGTCCTATTGCTTAGCTCCTGACACTTGCTTTCTGATACTTCCTTATTTTGACTACTCACATTTGCCAACTGTCTCTGGTATCTGCTCTGTCTGTGCTTCGTCCTCGATAATTAAACTTCACGGTCCCATACACGGTACACTTATTGGATTTCAATCTGTTTCCACATGTTGTCTGTGCTGCTCTGTCTTCCGCTCCCTTCCATCCTCTCTCCCGGGCTACTTGTTCTGCGGGTTCCTCTATTCTCTCTGTCCTCGCTGCACTGTAGATGCTTCACTTTGGCTACCTTTCTCGCACTCCTCCCTGACCTGCTCGTTTCACTTCTACTCTACTCGCTCTTCCAAATAAACGAAACATTATTTTTTTTCTCTCCATCTCTACCTTTTCTACTTCCCTGTTCTCTCTTTTGCCCCAGCCCCTCGTTCACACTTGTCGTACTACTACTGTAGCGTCCGTACTTGCCATTTCACAACTTGCTCGCTTCTATTTCTCCTGCTCCACTCTTTTGTGTGTGCTGCTCTTTTTACTTGTGTGGCTGCTTTCTGTGGTACACAAGCAACACGGCATTATCGTCTCATAATGCTGTCTTGCTCTTCTACCACTTGACACTGTTCCACCTATCCTCTTTCTTCCCTAGAGTCCTTGTCTTTTTGCCATGTTACAATAGCACTTTGAATCTTGTGCTCAGCCTGCTATTTCTAGCACTTCAAATGTGTTATCCATCCTCTAACCTTTACCTTACTGGATCACATGCTCTTGGGTTGTTGCAATGTATTCTGTATCCGAATATGGTTTTGTTTACCCTGGCTAGTTGGTCTGGAGTTGTTTCTGCTCTGTAATTGTACTACACTGTTTTGTTTTAGAAATTGTACTTGTATTGTTACGTGTTTGCTTGTTCTCCCAACTGTTGTTCCCCGGGACACTTCTGGAAATGAGCTGTTTGCAGCTCATGTTGTCTTCCTTGTTGAAACATTTTCAAATAAAAAATAAAATAAAAATATTATAGCCTAATGCACCCCCTGCAGTGTGTTACTGTGCTCTTAAAATAGGCTTGTCCTAAAGAGTTCTAAATAAAAGGCAGAACACGTAAAAATTAGTTTAAAAAGCCAGTTGGCACCATTGCTATATTATGCTTGTTTTGGTTATCCTTTTGAAAAGTGACTGCATTGTTACTACAGAGCTCTGCAGGACTCATTTATTCTTTTTTGCATTGCCAAGATAATGAAGTTTGTTTACACAGCCATGAGATAGTCTGAATCAACACAGTTGTAAAACTGCTAGCCATAAACAGTAACACTGCTAGCCATAAACAATCACATTGCTAGCTATAAACCATAGAACTGCTAGCCATAAACAACACTGCTAGCCATAAACAATGATATTGCTAGCTATAAGCCATAGAACGGCTAGCCATAAACAATAACATTGCCAACAACAAACCATAGAACTACTAGCAATAAATATCACTGCTAGCAATAAACCATATAACTGCTAGCCATAAACAGTAACATTGCTAGCCGTAAGCCATAGAACTGCTAGCAATGAACAATACAACTGCTAGCAATAAACTATAGAACAGCTAGCAATAAACAGTTACACAGCTAGCAATAAATCATAGAACTGCTAGCCATAAACAATAACACTGCTAGCCATAAACAAAAACATTGCTAGCCATAAGCCATATAACTGCTAACTATAAATAATAACACTGCTAGCAATAAATTGTAGAACTTCTAGCCATAAACAATAACACTGCTAGCAACAAACCATAGAACAGATAGCAATAAACCATAGACCTGCTAGCAATAAACAATAACATTGTTAGCCATAAACAATAACACTGCTAGCAACAAACCGTAGAACAGCTAGCAAAAAAACATTGAACTGCTAGCCATAAACAATAACACTGCTAGCAATAAGCCATAGAACAGCTAGCAATAAACAATTACACTGCTAGCTATAAACCATATAACTGCTAGCCATAAACAATAACACTGCTAGCCATAAACAATGACATTGCTAGCCATAAACCATAACACAGCTAGCAATAAACCATAGAACTGCTAGCCATGAACAATAACCCTGCTAGCAACAAACCATAGAACAGCTAGCAATAAACCATAGAGCTGCTAGCAATAAAGATTAACATTGCTAGCATCAAACCATAGAACAGCTAGCAATAAACCATTGAACTGCTAGCCATAAACAATACCACTGCTAGCAATAAATCATAGAACTGCTAGCCAGAAACCATAGAACAACTAGCAATAAATAACACTGCTAGCAATAAACCATAGAACTGCTAACTATAAACAAACAGCTAGCCATAAACAATTACACTGCTAGCCATAAATAATTATATTGCTAGCCATAAACAATAACAATGCTAGCCATAAACAACATTGCTAGTTATAAATGATAACAATGGTAGCTATAAGTCATAGAACTGCTAGCCATAAACAATAACACTGTTAGCAACACACCATAGAACTGTTAGCCATAAATAATACACTTTTAGCAATAAACCATAGAACAGCTAGCAATAAACCATAGAAATGCTAGCAATAAACAGTAACATTACTAGCCATAAACATTTACACTGCTAGCAACAAACCATAGAACAGCTAATAATCAACCATAGAAATGTTAGCAATAAACAATAATACTGCTAGCAACAAACCATAGAACTGCTAGCCATAAACAGTAACACTGCTAGCAGCTCGCTACCTGCTAGGAGCTGCTTTCCTTTCCACCAACACCTGCCTCTTCTCTTCAGGCAAGCCACCCACCCCCTGCAGCAGAGGACGACCATACCTCCTTGGGCTGAACAGCCCTTGTGTAGCTCGCTACTGGCTAGGAGCTGCTTTCCTTTCCATGGAACCCTGCCTCTTCTCTTCAGGTGAGCCGCCCACCCTCCACAGCAGGGGACGACCATACCTCCTTGGGCTGAACAGCCTTTGTGCAGCTCGCTACCTGCTAGGAGCCGCTTTCCTTTCCACGGATCCCCGCCTCCTGTCTTCAGGCGAGCCACCCACCCCCCCACTGCAGAGGACAATCATACCTCCTTGGGCTGAACAGCCCTTGTGCAACTCGCTACCAGCTAGGAGCTGTTTTCCTTTCCACGGACCCCTGCCTCCCTCTCTTCAGGCAAGCTGCCCACCTCCTGCAGCAGAGGAGACGACCAACTCCTCTGGGCTGAACAGCCCTTGTGCGCTTCGCTACTCGGCTGGGGAGATGCTTTCTTTCCACGGACCCTGCCTCCTCTGTTCAGGTGAGCCGCCCACCCCCTGCAGCAGAGGATAATCATATCTCCTTGGGCTAAACAGCCCTTGTACAGCTCACTACCGGCTAGGTATGCGGATCAGAGCTACCTGCAGCATCTGCCACTCAGAAGAAAAGGCACCATTTTCAAAACTTGGCATGCCTAACTTCTGTGAGCAAAAACTGCTCCCCAGCCATCTCTCTCTCAGTTGTATCTGATTTCTCTACTTGCTGCTTTAGACCTTCTTTACAAATTAATTTTTATCAGCCTGTGTATTATCAAGTACATGTTTAAAAGCCGAACTATATAATTGATTTGTACTGCAATCTTAATTAGCCAAACTGTACAATCTCATAGAGGTGAACTGCATAGTTTGTTTTTTTCTTGAAATTAAAAAAAAACTGACTTGGGAGATATTAGTGCCTTACATCTGATTATTTTAAATTTCTGCTTCTACCTTGCTTTCTCTCTGTCTCTCTTTCTCCTCCCCCACCCAGCCGCCATAGCAGCCATTTCCCTACTATTCCACTCTCTCTATCACGACTGCCGCTTGTAACCTGATCCATCTCCAGCACACCTCCAGTGACCTGCCTTAACATGCTGCTCATACTAACCTGTTCTTCTCCTTCTCTACCTCCCCTTAGGAGCTGCTTTCCTTTCCACGGACCCCCGCCTCCTCTCTTCGGGCAAGCCAACCACCCCCTCAGCAGAGGAGGGCCATACCTCCTTGGGCTGAACAACCCTCGTGCAGCTCACTGCTGGCTCTTTCCGCTGCCACGTTGCAGCGGCTCCCCACCCCCCACCACCACCCTCACCCTTGGCTGGTGTTTCTTATATAGGCACTGTTAGGAAGGGAGTGTAGCTATAGATTGCTTAACGATGTATGCTGCATTGACTGAGGTAGAGATTGTTAACGTGATGTGCTACGCATTGACTAAAAAGTATTCCACATTCTACCATTTGCAGCTTATACTGAGCCACCACTAGAGGGCGATGATATCATTAAAGAAAGGGATTAACTTTTCTTTCACTACCAATGAGTTTACTTACTGCCCACATTTCCTGTGGTATGCTGTTCAGCTTAACCTCTTGCTCTTTTTGTTATCCCAGTACAAACACCCTGCAGCACATACCTTGTTACTACTAGGACTGTTTTTAACTTCTTTTTTTGTTGTTTTATTTAAAAGAGATTCACCAGGAAAGCAACATGAACTGTGAAACAGCTCGTTTCCAGAAGAGTCCTGGGGGAAAGGGTTACATATGGAGAAGACAATTATCAACAGAACAGATAACAGGTTACAGATCCCCGCAATCCAGATAACGCATTGATTTGTGACATCTATAACATACATCTATAACATTCCAGATTCCTGGCAGGTAAGGCAAGACTTGTACATAACTTAGGCACAACAGTACTTAATAGGCATAAGCAAATTACATATTTACATAATTACAAGGAAGGAACCAGTGCACAGATACATAGTGGTAAGGCAATAACTTTATGTACAACTGCATTTAATTTGGTCCAAGTGACAATACCAGGTTTAGTACAGTGGTGTGAGGATAAGAACAGTGCATACGCAAGGACTCTGAGGGGTATGGTCATCATCCAAAAGTAGGTGCATGGGATAACAGAGCAACAGTGCTAGACACTAACTGCTGATTAAAATTCCCAATAAATAGATGTGTGAGTGTGTGTGTGTGTAAATTAAAAGAGGATAGGGGGATGGGGGGAGCCATGGACCTTCTCCCCTTCAGGATGTAGAGAACCCTGCCAGGGGATCGGGAGAGGTAGTCCCTCCTCTTGTTACTCCCCCTACTGTACTCTGTCCAAGTCTGTTCCAAAAAATGATTATCCACCTTACTAATAGACTCATAGTAGTCTGCACTATCCTAACACGTTTTCACCAAGGCTCGCAGAATAAAGTGATGAGCAACTCACCTTTCTCCCTCGGTCCTACACCGCTACACCACTTCACCCCACTCCCTCACACTGAGCCCTGCACAAGCATTCTCACCATTCCGGAGACTATTGGCTCTAGCTCAGCGTAATAAAACCACACTAACTTTGCCTCAAGCTGAGTCCATGCGCAGGTCGCCATTTCTTCCTCCATCTTCTACTTGCTCCCACACCTACCTCCTGTTCTTATCTGGTGACATCGAGTTAAACCCGGGTCCTGGAAGGGCAGTACATCCAAACCCCTCTCATGTCCTCACTGGTCCAATTTTAAGGGACTCAAAATAACTCATATGAACATACAAAGTATCAGGCGTAAAATGGCAGAACTCGAAGTTTGGGTCAGACATTACAAGCCAGACATCCCATGCATCACTGAGACCTGGCTAAAGCCCTCCATTCTCATGCATTAAATCTCACTACCCGGTTTTACCACCTATAAGAGTGACCAACTCACCAATAGAGGTGGGGGGGGTGCTAATATACATCAAGGCCGAGCTTGCATCCAGTGAACTACCTGGTATGAATATTACCTTCTCAATAGAACATCTATTTGTCTCTATCACCCTCAAACAAGTCAAACAGGTAATTATAGGATGTGTCTACCTACCTCCCAGCCTAGCCGCCTCCTCATACACAGAATTCTTTACCAACATAGACAAAATCCCCCATGGATATATTATACTCAGTGGGCACTTTAATCTAGATTGGTTAGGTCCAAATAAGGCTAACTACCTAGCAACACTCACCAATGCTAAACTAGTGCAAATAATTGACCAGCTGACAAGACTCGATCTAAAAACAGGCAACCGTAGCCTCCTGGGCTGGATGTTAACGAGTAATACTCAAAGTATCAAGTCAGCAGGAGTTCCCCCAATGCCCTAAATGACCACTCCCCAACTTTCTGTATCTGGAGGAACAACTTCCTTTAACCCCCCAAAAAAATCCTTAGGGCATGGGACCTTACAAATTTCAACACCGATGTTTTCATACGGAGCCTTAATTCTGTAGACTGGACCTCCATTACTACCCTTCCTGACATAAATCAGGTGCTAGAATGCTTCATCGACACCTTCTCCTCCATCCTTGACTCCCATGCCCCGTTCAAATCAAGAACAGCCAAAGGTAATCACTCCCCTGACTTTCCTGGGAATTAAGACACCTTATGCACTCTCATGACAAAGCTTGGAAGGCTTTCAAAAAATCTGGACAGTCATCAGACTGGTTATCCTATTGTCAGCTGAAGAACGCCTGCAAAAACAAAGTAAATAAATCCAAATGAGACTATCTCCACTCCCTCCAAGTGAAAAATCTAGCTAACCCAAACACTTTTTGGTCCCAAATTAACTCCTTACTTAAGGGAAAGAAAACTCTAAACATGATGACCTTCACCCCCACTTCCATTTAAAACTCACCACAAGGTCTGAGGTTCTTAAACTGTTAAGTGGCCTCAATCCTGATAGCGCCCCAGGATTCGATACCCTTCAGCCGAAATTCCTCAAGTTAGAAGCTCCTGGCATTGCCTACCCAGTATCGTTATTAATCAACAAATCCTTCCTCACACAGACTATACCAGACAAGTGGAAGACTGCGATAGTTGTCCCCGAGAACAAACGTGGACCCACGAACCTAGTCGAGAACTATAGGCCAATCTCTGTATTATGCTCACTCGCAAAAATACAAGAAAGAATCCCCTACAGCCAGCTTGACTCATTTCTTGCGCAGACCAGTGCACTCACCATCCATCAGCATGACTTCCATAAATTACATGTCACTGAATCTGCTCTCCTGCGGGTCACAACTGATATTTTTCAGGTCATGGATCAGGGTTTGGCTACTGGGGCAATGTTCGTGGACCTAATAAAAGCATTTGATGTCGTTAATCATCAACTTCTCCTGGTTAAACTCTGGAAATTAGGGCTTGACAACCTCTCCCACTCATGGTTAACCAATTACTTAACTGATAGATTACAATATGTCAAATGGTTAGGTGCTACATCATCCCTATCCCCTATTACAGATGGTGTCCCAGGGATCACTTTTGGGTCCTCTCTTATTTTCCATTTTTATAAACAAGCTTCCTCTAAGCTGTGAAGGGGCATCAATTCAACTATATGCAGATGATGCCATTCTTTAAAGATCCTCGAAGGATATCTCTTCCCTCAACTCCGGTCTGGAGAGGGACTTCCATCTGCTGGAGGCATGGTTCAAAGATAACTTACTGGTCCTCAGCATAAAAATACTAACAGCATGCTGTTCCACCATACCTCCTTTGACCTAACTACCCATCCTCCACTGGTTGTCAGCACCTCAGGTGAAGTGACACTCAAAGGGTAAACTCATTCAAATATCTAGGTGTAATCCTCGATGAGCACCTATCATTTGAAATGCACCTAAATAAAGTTATAAAATCCACTCATCAGAAGCTTGGCCTATTACGCTGCACAGCTACCTACCTCACATCGCATTCCAGAAAGACCATAGCCTCTGCCACTCTACTCCCGGGACTCTTCTACAGAGCTCCGCTTCTCAATACTGCAAAGCCCTCAATCATAAACAGACTTAGACAAACATATCACAGGATAGCCCGATTTGCTGCAACCGCCCAAGCTCGAACCCACCACTGTAAAGTGCTTGCCACCCTAGGCTGGCCTTCCTTCGAAGCTAAACTGGGTTTCCCAATGGTATGCACCACATTTAAACTAATCCACCTACCCTCTCCCCAGCCTCTTGAATCTACTCACACTGAAACCCGTCTCCAGGGAGCTTCGATCCTCCCACTGTCCTTTGCTGTGTCTACCAAAGACTTGCTTAGCCATCAGCAAGAGATCCTTCTCTTTTGCAACCCCTCAAAAATGGACTAGACTCCCATATGGTCTACTCTCCTGCATGTCTCTCCCTCAATTCAAAAAATATTTCAAAGAAATATTCTTTCTCCCTCCCATCTGTAACTGTAATTAACCTGTGTTGGACTTCTTATCCCCTCCTCTCCCTTTCTTCTTGAACTGAAAGACACCAGTTCCTCTACTATTTCTAGAACCTCTCCTCTCATGACCTCACTTTATGTGAAAATGTTAAATCTGTATATATGTATCTATAGTATATATGTAAAACGTCTGAGCTATGTATCTAACTAACCATGGTATGTTTCTATAGATGCTACTGTACAAGCTTCTGTAACCTATGTTCTTATCTGATTGATATATATATTCAATTTTTCTGTATATATGAAATGTATATATCAATATCTCTGTAATACTTTGTATATACTGGAATGAGTATGTTCCCCGGGTCGCCTATGAAAAAGGGACAACTTTGTCTCAGTGGACCTACCTGGTCATCAAAATTCAAATAAATAAAATAAACCATAGAACTGCTAGCCATAAACAATAACACTGCTAGCAACAAACCATAGAACAGCTAGCAATAAACCACAGAACTGCTAGCCATAAACAATAACACTGCTAGCAACAAACCACAGAACAGTTAGCAATAAACCATAGAACTGCTAGCCATAAACAATAAGACTGCTAGCAACAAACCGTAGAACAGCTAACAATAAACCACAGAACTGCTAGCCATAAACAATCCTATTTAACATATTTATAGTAGACATAGTGAATAGACTAACAGGGAAGGTTTGCCTGTTCTCAGATAACACAAAACTCTGTAACAGAGTAAACACAATGGCAGGAGCAGACAACATGGAAGCTGACCTTAGAAGGCTAGAGGATTGATCCAGGGACTGGCAGTTACAATTTTAATGCCAAAAAGTGTAAGGTAATACGCTTGGGAAAGAGGAACCCTGGAAAAAAGTACACACTGGGAGGACATCAACTTGAGAAGACATAAATGGAGCGAGATCTCGGCATAATCATCACTGACAAATTAAAGGTAGGAAAACAATGTGAGAAAGCAGCACAGAAAGCAGGTGGCATCCTCAGATGTGTAAGTAGAGGTATTTCTAGTAGAAAGAGGGAGGTTATCTTGCCCCTCTACAGGTCCTTGGTAAGGCCACACTTGGAGAAATGCATTCAGTTCTGGAGACCTCACCTCAAGAAGGATATTGACTGTTTGGAAACGGTGCAGAGAAGGATTTGTAAGATGGTGCATGGACTGCATCACAGGTCATATGAAGCAAGACTCAGGGAGCTGAACCTATACTCCGTTAAGCAGAGAAGAAATGGGGGACATGATCGAAACATTTAAGTACATGAGGAGATTTAACACAGCTCAGACAGACAGTCTATTTTAACAGAACACAGCAGCACGCATGAGAGGGCGTGATAGGAGACTGGTAGTAGGAAGGTTCAAAAGCAACCTCAGGAAGTACTTCTTCACAGAGAGAGTGATAGATCCATGGAACAGCCTGCCGCAGGAGGTGGTAGCATCAAAGACAATCATGGAGTTCAAACTCACATGGGACAGACATAAAGGACAAGTTAGGACAAAGGCTGCATAGGGAGGGGGGTAGTTTCTAGGGCAGACTAGATGGATCGCACGGTCCCCATCTGCCATTGCTTTTCTTACATTCGTATGTTCTAGTTACGCTGTTAGCAATAAACCATAGAACTGCTAGCCATAAACCATAGCATTGCTAGCCATAAGCCATATGACTGCTAGCAATAAACAGTAACACTGCTAGCTATACACAATTAAACAGCTAGCCATACACAATTACATTGCTAGTCATGAACAGTTACACTGCTAGTCATAAATACTACTGCTAGCCATAAACAATAACTTTGTTAGCCAAAAGTAATAACACTGCTAGTCATACAAAATAAACACTGCTAGCCATAAACAGTAGCATTCAGTCATAAACAGTAACGCTGCTAGCAACAAACCACAGAGCTGCTAGCAATAAACAATATTATTGCTAGCAACAAACCTTAGAATAGCTAGTAATAAACAATAACACTGCTAGACATAAACAATAACATTGCTAGCAATAAACCATAGAACTGCTAGCAACACACAATAACAGTGCTAGCAATAAACCATAGAAACATAGAAGTTGATGGCAGATAAGGACCGCAAGGCCCATCTAGTCTGCCCATTTCTTTTTCTACCTTATAAGTGTGCCATCGGCCTTTGCTCTGTCAATGGCCTATCTAGTCATTCTCATCTGTATTGCTTGCTTATGCCTATCCCATGCCTGTTTGAAGCCTTGCACTGTATTCATATCCCCACTTCCTGAGGTAGGCCATTCTATGCATCCACCACCCTTTCTGTGAAAAAGAACTTTCTCACATTATCCCTTATTCGGCTTCCCTCTAATCTCATGCTGTGTCCTCTTGTCCTGCTATTTTTCTTATATTGAAACATGTTAGACTCTTTCACCTTGTTAATGCCCTTAAGGTGTTTGAATGTTTTGATCATATCACCTCTCTCCCTCCTTTGCTCTAGGGTATACATATTGAGCTCCGTTAATCTGTCCTCATATGTTTTCTGATGCAGTCCCTGCACCATTTTGGTTGCCCTTCTCTGGACTGCCTCAATTTGGTTAATATCCTTGTGAAGTTGTGGCCTCCAGTACTGCATGCAGTACTCCAGATGGGGCCTAACCAGTGTCTTGTAAAGAGGGATTATTACCTCCCTCTTCCGACTTGTGATACCCCTACTAATACACCCCAACATCCCCCTAGCCTTACCTACTGCTTTAGTGGTCTGCTTGGATGATTTCAGGTCATTGGTGATGATGATGCCCAAGTCTCTTTCTTCTTTTGTGACTGCCAGCAACTCCCCTTCCAGCCTATAGGTGGCTTCAGGGTTTGTGTTCCCTATGTGCGTGATCTTGCACTTCTTTGCATTAAATCCCAGTTGCCACTCTTCTGACCATTTTGCTAGTTTATCCAGATCTCTTCTCATTCTGCCCACCCCTTGTGGATCATCTATTGTGTTGCAGATCTTGGTATCATCTGCAAACAGACAAACCTTACCCTCCGGTCCATCTGCAATGTCACTGATGAAGATATTGAAGAGGACTGGCCCCAGGACTGATCCCTGAGGTACCCCACTTGTGACTTGCATCTCTTCTGACTGTATACCGTTTACCATCACTCTGTTTTCTACCCGTCAACTTGTTTACCACCCAGTTGACCAACTTCTGACCCACCCTGAGCCTACCCAGCTTATTAATCAATCTTCTATGTGGAACAGTATCGAAAGCTTTGCTGAAGTCAAGGTAGGCAACATTAACTGCTGTCCCTTGGTCCACCACTCTGGTTACCCAGTCAAAGAAATCTATGAGATTAGTTTGACAGGACCTTCCTTTTGTAAACCCATGCTGTCTTGGATCCTGTGCTCCTATGGATTCCAGGTGTTGCACTATCCTTTCCTTAAGGAGTGCCTCCATAATTTTGCCCACTACTGAGGTAAGACTGACTGGTCTGTAGTTCCCTGCCTCCTCCCCGCTACCACTCTTGTGGAGCGGGATCACATGAGCTCTTCTCCAGTCTTCTAGACCTCTCCTGTGCTCAGAGACTCATTAAGCAGTTCTGATAATGGCTCTGCTAGTTCCACCCTTAGCTCCTTTAGTACCCTGGGATGTATGCCATCAGGTCCCATTGTCTTGTCCACCCTGAGCTTATCGAGCTCTTGTAGGACTCTTTCTTTTGTGAAGGGACTAGTGCACACCTCCCCGTGTCCATGGTACTGAGCTGTGGACCCTGCCCTGCCTTCTCTTCAGTAAATACTGAGCAGAAGTATCTATTTAGGATAGATGCTTTTACATGGTCCTCCTCCTCACACACCCACTTATCTCCTTTGATCTTAGCAATACCCCCTCTGGACTTTCTCCTTTCACTAATGTATCTATAGAAAGTCTTGTCACCTTCTTTTACTGTTTGTGCTAGTGTAATTGTTTATGACTAGCAGTGCTGTTGTTTATGGCTAGCAATGTTAGAACTGCCAGCTATACTCAAATAAATAGCTAGCCATAAACAATTATACTTCTAGCCATAAACAATAGCAATGCAAGCCATAAACAACATTGCTAGTCATAAATAACAATGCTAGCTATAAACAAACAACTAGCCATAAACAATTACACTGCTTGTCATAAACAATAACAATGCTAGCTATCAATAATAGCACTGCTAGCCATAAACAATAACACTGCTAGCCAAAAGCAATAACACTGCTAGCCATAAACAATAACACTGCTAGCCATAAACAATAGCACTGTTAGCAACAACCCGTAGAACTGCTAGCAATAAACAATAACATTGCTAGCCATAAACAATAGCACTGCTAGTCATAAACAATTACACTGCTTGTCATGAACAATTACACTGCTAGCCATAAACAGTAACACTGCCAGCCATAAACAATAACACTGCTTGCCAAAAGCAATAACACTACTAACAATAAACAAGTACACTGCTTTTTTTAAATTACATTTTATTAGATTTTTCCAAAAAACAAAACAAAACACATACTTGAAACACTAAATAACATACTTAATATCCACTTGCTGCAACAGTATGCCTTACAGTCTATGATTTACATTCACTGCATAGCAGCAATAATATTCAGTTCAGTCATCGGCCTTGTCTATAATTAGGTGCTTAGATTATGGCACACAGTCATTTCGTTTCAGCATTATATAAAGAACCCATCTCCATATTATTTCAAACTTTGGAAGGGTTTGTACCAATCTGGCTGACAGTTTTTCCGTAAAGTAAATATCTATCATCCAGTTATCCCACATATTTATAGTAAGTGTACTATCTGATAACCAGTGCTTGGTAGAAACTTTTTTGGCCACTACCAAACAATTATATGATAATTTTTTAGAATTAGGTTGGTGATATCCCTCCAGTGTACGTAAAAACAAAAGAAATGAGTTTAAGGCTAAGCTAGGGTGAAACAGATCCATACAGCTTTGCTTCCAACTGTGTCCAGAAGCTACTAAGCCTGAGGCAGAACCAAAATATGTGTGTATATGAAGCTTCACTTTTTCCACACCCCTCCAAAAAGCAGCTGTGTAATTATTATCATGTTTTTCCTGCTGATATGGGGTACAGAAAAAGCGGCGAAGACACTTCCAAGAAAACTGCTTCCATCCGTGTGAGACAGTGGGTTTATGGACAAATCTTGAATATTTTTCCCATTGTTTTGCTGAAATATCAACATTAAGATCCCTGTGTCATCTCACTCTTTCATATAGTCAGTATTCGTATTCTCCAGTTACCCTAGTGCCCGGTATAACTTATAGATTAGAGAGTCAATTTCTCCTCCCTCTAGTACCTGAAGTACAAGTGCTATAATTTCTGGGATCGGTTTATCCTTAGGAAGGGCTTTCATCTGATGTTGCAAAAAATGCTTTACCTGTCAGTATCTCAACTTGTCCACTGGCCTCCATTGATATTTATATCTGCTAATTCTTGGAAATCTACCATCTCTGTTCCTCGCATAAAATGAGCTGGGAGGAATATTCTATTTTGCTCCCAATGTATAAATGTATGATCTAGTTTGGCTAATTGGAAGGAGGAGTTGTGTGCTAATGGGAGTAACAGAAATCTATACTGCTGCAAACCTGAGCTGGTTAAGGTTTTGTGCCATATTTTGTAGGTAACTTCCATAAACAGATTTCCCCCTCCTATCTATAGGGTTCCTGTAATGGATGGCGTGACCTTTGAGGCACTGGGAGTATATCCCCTTCTCTTACTTCCAGTAACTTCCATAGTGCTATTAATTTAGAGGATATCCAATAAAGAACTGTACGCAACTGCGACACCCTGTATTACCTAGCTACATTTGGTAGAGCCATACTCCTCTTTGCCTTAGGTAGCTATGATATTTAATTATAGGTCTAGCCCCCCCTCCCCATATGAACTCCGAGATTAATCGGTCCCATTCCGTGAAATATAGTGTTGGTATATGGACAGGAAGTGTTAGAGCTAAATACAGTACCTTAGGAAGAAATTCATCTTGATACAGTCAATTTTCTGATTTAATGGCAAAGCAGTTAATTGCCACCCTTGAAGATCCACCCTAAGAGCCTACATCAAGGGATCATAATTAGCTTGGAGTAGGACGTTTAACCCTTGCTGTTTCGCAGACTGATATATCAGTCTAGAATTACTATGTGCTCTAATTCTGTTGGCAGCCTAAGGGTTAAGTTTTGTGTAAGAGTTACTCCTAAGTATTTAATGGATTTCATACCCCATTTAAATTTAAACTGCTGCCTGATAGTCAGCGAGGAGGTCTAATGAATTTGCAGTACCTCTGTTTTGCCATCATTTAGTTTATATCCAGCACATTTTCCAAATTCCTGCAGTAGTGTCCACAATGTGGGTAAAGAGGTATCAGGGTTAGTAAGATATATACATAATAATCATCTGCATAAAGTATGAACTTATAAACGCTACCACCCAGCTGAATGCCCTGTATATCGGGATTCCATCTCATCGCCTGTGCTAAAAGTTCCAAATAGAGGGCAAAGAACAGGGGGAAGAGTGGGCACCCCTTGCGGGTTCCTCTAGGTAGATGGAAAGAATAGGAGATGTGACGTTAACTTTAACATACACCTGAGGACTAGCATACAAAGAGTTAAGCATAGACATGAAAGATAGTGGGAATCTTATTTTCTGTAGGATACTGAGGAGAAAGCTCTGCTCCACCCAATCAAATGCCTTTTCTGCATCCAGGCTTAATAAAATAAAGGGAGTGTTTGACCGGGCAGAGTGGTGAAACATATGTAGAGTATGTTTAATGTTATCCTGAGTCTGTCTGGCTCAGACAAAACTAGTCTGGTCTTTTTTGACCAGAAAAGGAAGTATTCGATCCAGACAATGGGCTATAATGGAAGCAAAAATGTTGTAGTCTATGTTTAAGACTGAAATGGGCCTATAGGAGGCGCATAGCGGGCTGTGCTTGTTAGATTTAAGAACAGCCAAAATAACTGCATAATTCCATGGGGCTTCTTTAATCACTGCTCTACAGGCTTGAGTGTATAACAGAACCAATTCCTACTGGAATACCTTATAAAATTCAACCATGTACCCGTCTGGTCCTGGACTTTTGTTGTTTTTATCAAGTTTTAATAACTTCCATGGTTTTAAATAGCTGGTATAGCATAGCAAAACGCTACACAAAACGGGGTAATGCTAACCATTTCCAAAAATGCGTAGTTAACCATTTTTTTCCATTGAGTCTATGACACAATAGACAAAATTAATAAAATTATATATATTTTTAAATTTTGCTAACCATTCTGTGCCAAATGCTATGCATTTTTATGGCTGATTAGCACTTTCACGTGTAAAACTGCTAATCAATTTTTTTGGCTTATTTAATATCCTGACTTCTACAGCATCTTTTGTTGTATTTGGAGAGTTTAACAGATCGACTTGTGTTTTAGTTAGTTGTGGAAGATGGACTCTTTCTAAGAAGGATTCAGTCAGCTGAGGATCTGCTAGGGACCCCAAGGTCTATAGTTGTTGGTGATAACTTCTGAAAGCTTCTAAAATATGTTCTTGGGATGTGAGATGTTTGGCTGAATTAGGGTCTTTAATACAGGAGAGTGCATTTTCTTGACATCTACGTCTTAGACAAAAGGCCAACATTTTTGCTGCCCGCGCTCTTCTCTTGTAATATTTCTGGCAAAGAAATCATAAGGCCCTCTCTATTTTTATTTTCAGGATGTCTTGTATCTCCCGTTTAAGTTTATTAATCACTGCGAGGACGGAAGTATCGCACGCCATGTTTTTGCTTGTAATTCTGCTAATTTTTGCTGCAGGCTTAGTTTTTTTCTCCCTTTACTTTTTTTAGATGGGGAAAAATAAATAGCTAATCAATTCCCTCATAGGATGGTTACCACCGTGTCTTATAATATAATCAGTGAGACTTCTGGGTTGGTATTCTCTAAGATAATTTGTTGCATTATTCCTTTAATTTTAGATTTAAAATCCACATTATTTAGTAAAGAATTAGGAAACCTCTATATTGATTTTTTTTTATCATGGGTTCCTCATTTTAATGTAAAAAGTAATGATGCATGGTCAGACAAACAAATGGGCATTATTTCACATTTAGAAAATAAATGGACATGCTCCTTAGATATGTTAATAAGATATATCCACATATAACTTTTTTGTAGGGCTGAGTAGTGAGTAAACGATTTTGCATGTGGATTTAGGTATCGCCAGGTGTCCTGCCAGGCAAACAGCACTGCTAGCCATAGACAATAACACTGCTAGCAAGACTGTAAGCAATTACACTGCTAGCCATAAACAATTACACAGCTGGCCACAACATAAGATTGCTAGCTATAAACAGTTACACTGCTAGTCATAAACAATTACACATCCAGTCATCAGAAATTGCATAGCTAGCTGTAAACAATAAAACTGGTAGCCATAAACCTTAAGACTGCTAGCTATAACCACTTACACAGCTAGCCATACATAATTACTCAGTCAGCCATAAGCAGCTACATTGTTAGTCATAAACAATAGCACTGCTAGTCATAAACAATAACACTACTGGCCATAATTACACTGCTAGCCATAATAACACCGTTAGTCATAAACAGGTACACTGCTAGCCATAAACAACAACACTGCTAGCCATAAACACTTACAAAGTATAACCAATTACATTGTTAGCCATAAAAAATAGCACTGCTACCTGTACACAACACTGCTAGTCATACACAACAACACTGCTAGCCATAAACAATTACACTGCTAGCCATAAACAGTTACACAGCTAGCAATAAATAATAATACTGCTAGCCATAAACAATTATTCTTCTAGCCATAAACAATAGTGCTGCTAGCCATAAAACACAATTACACTGCTACTCACAAAAATAGCACTGCTAGCCATAAACAATAACTCTGCTAGCCATAAAAAAAAACAATCACACTGCTAGCCATAAAACACTGTTGCATAAACAATTACACTGCTAGTCATAAATAACACTATTAGCCACGAACAACAATACTGCTAGCCATAAAACACAATTACACTGCTAGGCATAAAACACTGCTAGCATAAACAGTTACACTGCCAGCTGTAAATAACACTGCTAGCCATAAACAATAACACTGCCAGCCATAAAACACAATTACACTGCTATAAAACACAATAACACTGCTAGCCATAAAGAACACTGCTAGCCATAAACAATTACACTGCTAGCCATAAACAATAACTCAGCTGACCATAAATTACAACACTGCAGATCATAAACCATTATACTGCTAACCATAAACAATAGCACGACTAGCCATAAACAATAACTCTGCTAGTCATAAAACACAATTACACTGTTAGCCATAAAACACTGCTAGCATAAACAATTACACTGCTAGCCATAAACAACAACACTGCTAGCCATAAACAATAACTCAGCTGGCCATAAATTACAACACTGCAGATCATGAACCATTACACTGCTAGCCATAAACAATAACTCTGCTAGTCATAAAACACAATTACACTGTTAGCCATAAAACACTGCTAGCATAAACAATTACACTGCTAGCCATAAACAACAACACCGCTAGCCATAAACAACAACACTGCTAGCCATAAAACACAATTACACTGCTAGCCATAAAACACAATGACACTGCAAGTATAAAACACAGCCAGAATAAATAATTACACTGGTAGTCATAAATAACACTGCTAGCCATAAACAACAACACTGCTAGCCATAAAAAACTACACGACTAGCCATAAGCAATAACTCTATGAGAGCCATAAAACACAATTGCACTGTTAGCCATAAGCAATAACTCTGCTACTCATAAACAATTACACTGCTAGCCACAAGCAATAACTCTACCAGCCATAAAACACAATTACACTGCTAGCCATAAGCAGTAGCACGGCTAACCATAAACAATAACTCTGCTAGCCATAAATAACACTGCTAGTCATAAACCATTATACTGCTAACCATAAACAATTTTTTTGCTAGCTAGAAACAGTAGCATGGTTAGCCATAAGCAAGAACTCTGCTAGCCATAAAACACAATTACTCTGCTAACCATAAGCAATAACTATGCTAGCCATAAACAATTACACTGTTTGCTACATGCAATAACTTTACTAGCCATAAAACACAATTACACTGCTAGTCATAAACAATTGCACTACTAGCCATAAACAATAACTCTGCAAACCACAAAATACTACTAACATAAACAATTATACTGCTAGCCATAAATAGCACTACTAGCCATGAACAACAATACTGCTAGCCTTGAAACACAATTACACTGCTAGCACAGTTACACTGCTAGCCATTCATAACACTGATAGCCATAAAACAATTACACTGCTAGCCATAAACAACAATGCTGTTAGCCATAAAACACAGTTACACTGGTAGCCATAAATAACATTACTAGCCGTAAACAACAACACTGCTAACTATAAAACACAATTGCACTGCTAGCCGTAAGCAATAACTCGTTTAGCCATAAAACAGTTACACTGCTACCCATTAGCAGTAACACTGCTTACCATAAACAGTTACACTGCTAGCCATAAGCAACAATTCTGCTAGCCATAAAACACAGATACACTGCTAGCCATAAAACACAATTGTGCTGCTAGCTATACACAGTAATTCTGCTAGCCATAAACAATTACAATGCTAGCTTAAACAGTTAGACTAATTGCCATAAATAACACTGCTAGTCATGAACAATTACACTACTAGCCATAAAGAGTTACACTGCTAGCCATAAAGAATTACACTGCAAGCCATAAACAATTACACAGCGAGCCACAAGCAATTACACAACTAGCTATAAACAGTAACACTGCTAGCTATAAACAGCACTGCTAGTCATAAACACTTTCACTGCTAGCCATAAACAGTTACATAGCTAGCCAGAAGTAGTTACCCTGTTAGTCATAAACAATTACACTGATATAAAAAAGAGCCAGCACTCCTGGAATTCAATGCAGAAACCTTCAATGAGGGTTTAATCCATAGTAAGGAGAAACAGGACAAACAAGCCCCATGCGCCTCGACCACTAGGTCTTCCAGGAGGCAACATAAACAGTTACACTGCTAGCCATAAACAATAGCATTGCTGACCATAAAACACTGCTAGCATAAACAATTACACTGATAGCCATAAAGAATTACACTGCTGGTCATAAACAACACTGCTAGCCATAAATAATTACATTGCTAGCCATAAACAATAACAGTGATAGTCATAAACAGTTTCACTGCTAGCCATAAATAACAGCACTGCTAGTCATTATACTGCTAGCCATAAACAATTATACTGTTAGCCATAAACAATCACATTGCTATTCATTAAGGAATAAGCCACGAGGGGGTGTGGGTTATCAGGGGGATTAACCACAGAGAGGTTGTGTTTTATGGTCTTCACTTAGCGAGGAATCAAGATGGCAGTTGGAGTTCCATCATTTTGGGGTCGGATGTTTTTTTTATTTAAATATACGGCTGCTGGCACCTTTTGCTGTGATTATCAGAGGATTTACAACCTAGGTAAGGTGCCAGCCTGCCATTCTGATTGGCTGCTGTCCGAGGTCCATGGTATGATAAAAAATAACACTGCTAGCCATAAACAACAGCACCTCTAGTCATAAATGATTACACTGCTAACCATAAGCAATAATTCTTCTAGTCATTATACACTGCTAGCCATAAACAATTACACTGTTAGCCACAAGCAATACCTCTGCTAGCCATAAAATACTGCTGGCATAAACAATTACACTGCTAGCCATAACATACAATTACAGTGCTAGCCACAAATAATCTTGCTAGCCATAAACAATAACACTGCTAGCCATAAAACACAATTACATTGCTAGCCATAATATGCAGTTACACTGCTAGCCATAAAGAATTGCACTGCTAGCCATAAAGAATAACACTGCAAGCCATAAACAATTACACAGCGAGCCATAAGCAATTACACAGCTAGTTAGAAACAGTAACACTGCTAGCCATAAACAGTACTGCTAGCCATAAATAATTACACTGCTAGCCATAAACTGTTACACAGCTAGCCATAAGCAGTTACACAGCTAGCCATAAGCAGTTACACTGCTAGTCGTAGACAATTACACTGCTAGCCATAAACAATAACATTGCTGACCATAAAACACTGCTAGCATAAACAGTTACATTGCTAGCCATAAATAATTGCACTGCTAGTCATAAACAACAACAACACCACTGCTAGCCATAAATAATTCCATTGCTAGCCATATACTATAATAGTGCTAGTCATAAATAGTTTCACTGCTAGCCATAAACAACAGCACTGCTGGCTATTACACTGCTAGCCATAAACAATTATACTGTTAGTCATAAACAATAACATTGCTATTCATACACAATTACACTGCTACACATAAACAATAACACTACTAGCCATAAACAACAGCACTGCTAGTCATAAACAATTACACTGCTTGCCATAAGCAATAACTCTTCTGGTCATAAAACACTGATAGCCATAAATAATTCCACTGCTAGCCACAAGAAATAACTCTGCTAGCCGTAAAACACTGCTGACATAAACAATTACACTGCTAGCCATACAATACAATTACACTGCTAGCCACAAATAACACTGTTAGCCATAAACAACAACACTGCTAACCATAAAACACAATTACACTGCTAGCCATAATACACAATTACACTGCTAGCCATAAATAACCCTGCTAGCCATAAACAACAACACTGCTAGCTATAAAACTCCATTACACTGCTACCATGAAACACAGCTAGCATAAACGTTTGCACTGCTAGCCATAAAGTTACATTGCTAGTTATAAACAGTAGCATTGCTAGCCATAAACAATAACTCTGCTAGCCATAAAACACAATTGTACTGCTAGCCATAGAATACTGTCAGCATAAACAATTACACTGCTAGCCATGTTAGCCATAAATAACACTACTAACCGTGAACAACAATACTGCTAGCCTTAAAACACAATTACACTGCTAGCCATAAAACACTGCTAGCATAAATGATTACACTGCTAGCCATAAATAACACTACTAGCCATAATACACAATTACACTGCTAGCCATAAACAACAACACTGCTGGCTATAAAACTCCATTACACTGCTAGCCACAAAACACAGCATAAACTGTTATACTGCTAGCCATAAATGGCACTGCTAGCCATAAAGTTACATTGCTAGCCATAAACAATAGTACTGCTAGCCAAAAGCAGTAACACTGCTAGTCATAAGCAACAACACTGTTAGTCATAACTAAGTACACTGCTAGCCATAAACAACATTGCTAACCATAAACATAACACCACTAGTCATAAACAATTACACTGCTAGTCATAAACATAACATCACTAGTCATAAACAATTACACTGCTAGTCACAAATTACATTGCTAGTCACGAACGATCACAGTACTAGCAATAAAACACTGCTAGCATAAACAACTACACCACTAATCATAAAGAATTACACTGCTAGCCATAAATAATGCTGCTAGTCATGAACAATTATACTGCTAGCCATAAAAACACTGGTAGCATAAACAGTTGCACTATCCCTAAACAATAATATTGCTAGCCATAAACGACAACACTGCTAGTCATAAACAAGTTCACTGCTAGCCATAAACAGTTATTCTGCTAGTCATAAAAAGTTACTCTGCTAACCATAAACAATTATTCTGTTAGCCATAAACAGTAGCACTGCTAGCCATAAACAATAACTGCTAGCCATGAAACACAATTACACTGCTAGCCATAGAATACTGTCAGCATAAACAATTACACTGCTATCCATAAATAACACTACTAGCCATGAACAACAATACTGCTAGCCTTAAAACACTGCTAGCATAAACAATTACACTGCTGGCTATAAATAACACTACTAGCCATGACCAACAATACTGCTAGCCATAATACGCAGTTATACTGCTAGCCATAAACAACAACACTGCTAGCTATAAAACTGCATTACACTGCTAGCCATAAAACACAGCATAAACGGTTGCACTGCTAGCCATAAATAACACTGCTAGCCATAAACGGTTACATTGCTAGCCATAAACAACAACACTGCTAGCCATAAACAGTTACACTACTAGCCATTTATAACATTGCTAGCCATAAAACACAATTACACTGCTAGCCATTAGTAACAATGCTAGCCATAAAACACAATTACACTGCTAGCATAAACTGCTAGCATAAACAATTACACCTCTAAGCCCGTGCGTTTGGCTTTGTGGCTCCCAACCTTTGGAATTCTCTGCCCCGCCAGCTCCGAGAAAGTTCAACTGTGGATGGGTTTAAGAAGGCCTTAAAATCATTTTTATGGATTCAGGCCTTCCATGTTGTATTTTAAATCGTTTTATTTATTTATCTGTTGTATTGTTATAGTTGTCTTTGATTATGATAAATGTATGAAGACTGTAAAGCGCTTTGAAATATTTGAAAGGCGCTTAATCAAATACATTTTATTATTATTATTATTATTAACCATAAAATACAACACTGCTAGCCATAAAACAATGCTAGCATAAATTATTATACTGATAGCCATAAAACACAAACTGCTAGCCGTAACACTGCTTGCCATAAGCAAGAACACTGCTAGCCATAAATGACATGGCTAGCCATAAAACATAGCCAGCATAAATAATTACACTGGTAGCCATATATAACACTGCTAGCCATAACACACAATGGCACTGCTAGCCATAAAACACAGCCAGCATAAACAGTTACACTGGTAGCCATAAATAACACTGCTATCCATAAATAACAACATTTCTAGTCATAAAACACAATTACACTGCTAGCCATAAGCAAGAAGTCTGCTAGCCATAAAACACAATTACACTACTAGCCATAAGTAATAAATCTGGTAACCATAAACAATTACACTGCTAGCCACAAGCAATAACTCTACTAGCCATAAAACACAATTACACTGGTAGTCACAAACAGTTACATTGCTAACCATAAACAATTTTTCTGCTAGCCATAAACAGTAGCACTGCTAGCCATAAACAATAACTGCTAGCCGTAAAACACAATTACACTGCTAGCCATAAAATATTGCCAGCATAAACAATTACACTGCTAGCCATAAATAACACTACTAGCTGTGATCAACAATTTTATTTATTTATTTATTTAATTGAATTTTGATGACCAGGTAGGCCCACTGAGGCAAGACAGTCCCTTTTTCAGTGGCAACCCGGGGAATCTAAGCATTCCACCAGTAATAGATATTAAACATAGTACCAACAGTGGTACAAACAGTAGTAATATTAACAAGTAGAAATATTCAACAATTTGATGCAGTAAGTATATAAGATAAAGAAACATCTTACACTTTAGGGCATAAACAACTTTTAGATTAGTTGATTACACAGGGTTCAGGGAAACCTTGAGAGCATGACATAGGATTAACCCCTGCCTGCTAGGCAGGGGGTTACATGCAGTTACACATGCCAGTGGCAAGGAATAGGTCCTTATACTGTTTTTTAAACTGCGAGAGGGATGTGCAGCATAGAAGTCCTGTTGGAAGATTGTTCCTTTTATGTGCAGCTGCATATGAGAAAGATCTCTTAGGTATATTTAGTAATGGTTGGTGAGATATTCTGAGGGACCTGGTGAATGATTTCCAGGTCAGTAGGTTAGACTTGGAGGGGAAGGGAGGTGAATTAATTTGAAGGTGGTACACAGCAAGGGGTAGTCTAGCTTCACCTCAAAACCTGGCCAGTTTAAGGTACTGAGCACAGCACAGTGGTGAGTTCGGGCCAGGGCTGAAGTGGCAAATCTGGCAATATGGTGATATGCTTGCCTAAGTATGTTCAGAATAGATGGCTTCACTATGGAAAGCAAAGATGCACCGTAGAGGAAACCTGGGAGTAGAGTTGCAGTAGAGATGGTCTTTTCGGACTGGGAAGTGAGGTAGGGGGCCGTACGGTATAGTAACCCTAGTTTCTGGTGTGTTGATTTCATAATTTTATTGGTATGGATCTCGAAGGATAGGTTTTCGTATAAGTTGATGCCCAGGTATTTAAAGCTTTTGACACATTCCAGCGTCACCCCTGCTGATTTTTTAACAACTAAAGGTGGTTGGTTATGCCTGGCCCGGTGGTGCTGAGGGTTGAGGCGTTGGACGCCACACCGGCAACCCGTTTTGGGAATGAGCACGGGTCGCCATGGATAGGCGGGGAGGAGATGGATTGAGTGTCCAATGGACTGCTGTCCATCTCCGGGGAAGGGGGTATCCAGCAGCCGGTGCTTGCCCGACCCCTAGTGGAGGCTGGGGCTCGGTGGCATGGAGCAGCACGCTATGGGTAGGCGGGACGCGGCAGATGCTTGACAGGGGGTGCACATGGGAGTGTGTGGGCTCCCAGTCACTGGCGTCATTGCATGCCGTGAGCCCGTAAGGGAGAAAAATGGAAAATACAGCCCCGGTTAATGAAGCTGTCCCTGCGGTGCCACTCCCGAGAAGGCATCTCCGTGGCAGTCATCCGTTGAGGTGGGTCGAGTTGCTCCCCACCACCCTACCATGAAGGGTAAGTCCTGGGTGCACAAGGGAGGGGGTCTGACTTCGGGGATGACGCTGTGGGACAGCGGAAGGTGGGTGTGCCTCCGGAGCTCTGGAAAGAAATACCATTAAAAAAAAAAAAGGTGGTTGGTTATCAAGTTTATTGGAGGCATGGTGGAATAACATGGTTTGAGTCTTTTTAGTGTTAAGTACTAACAGGTTGGCTTTGAACCAGGCCTCCAAAGCCTGAAAATCACTCTCGAAGTTGGTGTTTTTGACATTGATATCTTTAGCAGACCTGTATAGAATGGAGTCATCAGCATAACTGAACTGCTGCAGCCCCACAGTTGAGTGGGAGTTCACTGATGAAAATGGAGAATAGGAGTGGTCCTAATATGGAGCCCTGTTGAACACCGTAGGTTATGGGAGCGAGGGAGGACGTGGCACCAGACCATTTTACATACTGGAGCCTGTTGGTTAAGTAGTTGGCTAGCCAGGAGTGGGATGCAGGGTCAAGACCTAGTTAATGGAGTTTAGTGAGGAGAAGTTGGTGGTTGATAAGGTCGAAGGCTTTGGTCAGGTCCATAAAAGTGGCACCTGTAGCCTCATCCTGATCCATTGCCCTTAAAATGTCTGAGGTTACGCATAGCAGTGCTGATTCTGTGCCATGTGGTTTATGAAATCCATGCTGATGAATAGGCATTGTTGAGTTCGAGATGTGAGCAGAGTTGATTATAAAGAACTCTCTCCTGGATCTTGGTTAGGGGGCATAGGATAGATATAGGCCTATAGTTTTCTACCAGGTTTGTGGGGCCACTTTTAAGTACAGGGACTACAATTGCAGTTTTCCATTTGTCCGGGATTGTTTGAGAAAGGAAAGATTTGTTTATTAATAGCATTACCGGGTGGGTGATGGCAGGTGCTCCTGTCCTAAGGAATTTTGGTTGAAGGTTATCAAATCCAGGGTCACTGTCTGGGTTCAGAACCTTGAGTAGTTTGAGGACCTCTAGCCTTGTGGCCAGTTTTAGGTGGAAGGTGGGGAGGGTACAGTCGGGGTCGGGCGATGTTGAGTCAGCTGGGATGGGAGGCAGGTTTTTTTGTATTTGTCCAGGTCAGTAAAAAAGTGATTTATACCAGTAGCAACGTCTGTGGGACTTGATAGTGTGGCACCATTTGTGACTATGGACTGGGGAATGTTTCTGTCTTTTCCTTTAAAGAGGGAGTTTATTTGGGTCCAGAAAGTCTTCGCGTTGGCGACATTTTTTTCCTGTAGGGAGCGGAGGTAAGTCCGTTTGGCCACTGTGGCCTGGGTTTTGCAAGCATTGCGCAATCGTCGGTAGGATTGCCAGTCAGACACCTGTCCTATTTTTTTTAAACTCCTTCCAAGCTTTGTCATGGGAACAAATCAGTGCTCTAAGATCATGAGACAGCCAGGGGGAGTTTATTCCCTTAGCTCTTTGAGATCTAATAGGGGCTAGGGAGTCTAAGGTCAGGAAGTAGGGGAGGAAGAACAATGGGGAATAATCAAAACTTCCATCACTAAGACAACAAGCCTTTGTGTGAAGCAAATAAAACAAAACAATGTAAGAAAACAATATGGTTCTCAAAGGAGGTGGCAGGGAAGGTTAGGGAGAAAAAGATATCATTCAGAAAGTACAAGGAATCACAGAAGGAGCAGGACAGAGAACTGTATCAGTTAAAGCAGAAGGAAGCAGGGAAGGCAGTCAGAACAGCAAAGGCCCAAACCGAGGAAAGGATAGCCAACTCAGTTAAGAAGGGGGATAAAACATTTCATAGGTACATCAGTGAGCTGAAGTAAGACCAAGAGAGGATAGTGAGGCTTTAATAAAGGGGGTGGGCAGAGGTGATCATGAAAAGGCAGAGATACTAAACAAATATTTTTGCTCAGTATTCACAAGTGAAGAAGGGGAGGTACCTAAACCAAACAACAGAAACAGTCTGGATAGGGGGGTTGATACCAGCCCATTCACAGAAGAAAGTTCTGAAAGAACTCTTAAAACTGAAGGTGGACAAAGCAATGGGGCCTGATGGGATTCATCCCAGAATTCTAAAAGAACTAAGGGTAGAACTAGTGAGACCACTGACTACCCTCTTTAACAAAACATGGGAGGATGAGGTGGTACCTGAGGAATGGAGGAGGGCAGATGTGATTCCACTTCACAAAAGTGGAATGAGGGCAGAGGCAGGAAACTACAGACCAGTTAGTTTGACCTCAGTGATAGGGAAAATGATGGAATCACTTCTGAAGGAGAGAATTGTTGAGTACCTAGAGGCCAGAGGGGCACAGGACCCAAGGCAGCATGGATTCACAGCAGGTAGGTCATATCAGACGAATCTAATAAATTTCTTTGACTGGGTGACCAAAGTAGTAGATCAGGGAGGGGCTGTGGACATGGCCTACCTAGACTTTAGCAAGGCATTTGACACAGTCCTACACAAAAGATTAATACACAAGTTAGCCAGCCTGGGAGTGGGTCCCAAGATGGTAGCCTGGGTAAAAAATTGGCTAGAGAACAGAACACAGAGGGTAGTAGTAAACAGAGTTCACTCTGAAGAAAGGGGGGTTACTAGTGGGGTACCGCAGGGTTCAGTTATAGGACCGGTCCTCTTCAATGTGTTTATAAGTGACATTGCAGAGGGACTGGAAGGAAAAGTATGTCTCTTTGCAGATGACACAAAGATCTGCAACAGGGTTGATACACAAGGTGGGGTGGAAAGGATGAGAAGGGACTTGGCAAGGTTGCAGGAATGGTCAAATGTATGGCAGCTTAGATTCAGTGCTAAGATGTGCAAAGTAATGCAGCTGAGAAACAGAAACCCAGGGGAAGAGTACACTATGGGGGGTGAGATACTAACAACAGCAAAAATGGAAAGGGACCTGGGGGTAGTCATATCAGATGACCTAAAGGTGGGCAAGCAATGTGAGAGGGCAGTAAGAAGGGCTGGGAGAATACTGGGATGTATTGGAAGAGGCATCACCAGTAGAAAACAGGAAGTTGTTATCCCTCTGTACAGACAGCTGGTGAGACCCCATCTGGAGTACTGTGTGCAGTTCTGGAGACCCAGTCTCCACAAGGACATAGACAGGATGGAGGCAGTGCATTGGAGAGCTACTAAAATGGTGCAGGATCTGCACCAGAAGACATATGAAGAGAGACTTGAGCTTAACATGTATACCCTCGAGGAAAGGAGGGAGAGGGGGACATGATAGAAACTTTCAAGTACCTCAAGGGAATCAACAAAGTCCAAGAGGGTAGCATCTTTCAGAAAACGAGATGTGCAAGAACAAGGGGTCACAATTTAAAGATAGAAGGGAGACGGCTCAGAGGTGATGTGCGGAAGTATTTTTTCACGGAGAGAGTTGTGGATGCATGGAACAGCCTTCCTGAGGAGGTTGTGGAGTCGTGAACAGTGGTAGAATTCAAGAATACATGGGACAGACATAAGGCAGTTCTAGTGGTTGGGGGTAGAGGAAGTAGGCTGTTGGCTAAATAGGATCTGCAACTTATCCAGTAGGTAGGGCAGACTGGGTGGGCCAAGCAGTTCTTATCTGCCATCAAATTCTATGCTTCTATGCTAATATGATTGAGAAAGAGTTTATGAAGTAGTCTAATGCCCGGTTGACATGAGGGAGGCGGTTGATGGGAGTGCGGTCTACTGATTTAAGGCGCTCAAGAAAGGCCTCAGCGCTAAACCTCATTAGGTCACGTGTTTTAATGAGTTTAGGAGGGGGTTTCTGAATATTATTTTTCCAGACACAGTATATAGGGGAGTGATCACTAAGAGCATCCGGGAATACCCCGTGATTTTGCATGCGTTGGCTAAAAGAGTTGTTAAACCCAGTCTAGGAGACTGGGATGACCTGATTTCTTGTTTAGTCTGGTGGGGTGGTGGATTAATTGTACTAGCTTTGTATCCTCTAGAATGGAGAGGTAGTTTGTGCTTTCAGCACTAAGCCAGTTCAGATTAAAATCCCTGGTTAGGATTAGGTCACCATGGGGTAATTTGCCTAGATTGGTTAGGAATTCTGAACAGGCTGGTAAACAAGGTGCAGGGCAGGTAAGACCACCTGACCATTAACGCGGTGACGACCTAGGTAAAAATGGTGGTGAGAGCTCATTTAACAGTAGATGAGTCCCCACACTTTTTGGAGAGATGGTCCTTCCTAAAAGTGGCGTATCCCGGTAGTGCAATTTTATGGGGGAGTATATAGGGCTTTAGCCAAGACTCAGTAATACATAGTATGTCTGGATTGTAACATCTAGCCCATGCTTTGAGCCTGGGTATTTTACTTTGAATAGTTTGTATATTCATACGGGCTATCTTAAGCCCCTTGAGGGTGGACCAGGTTGGTGTCGAGGAGAAGGGGGTTTGGGTTCTTATTTCATTTGGTCCAGGGTTTAGTTCAATATCCCCAGATAGCAGCAGAAGACAGGTCAGTGAGTGGGTAGAGGGAGGTGGTAGGAAGTGGGATTTGTGCCAAGTTCTGGATTGTGTTCGGACTAATGCGGTTTTATTGTGCTGTAGCATGGCCGCCACGTTTGGGGGGGGGGGAGAGACCTGAGATTGCGGGTGCCTGATATGTGGGGTGCATAGTATGCAAGACCTAGAACATGGGGCCCTGGAGGAAAAGTTGCCCATTCCTGTACGTGTGGCACTGGTTGTAGGGCCAAGAGGGTAACGCAGTAGATGAGGAGACTCTCAGCGCTAAAGCTTTTCATTGTTATGACAATTGCTTTAACAAGGACTGAAAAAAAACCTATCAGAATTGGGTTCTGTGGTATACGTAGCTTTTAAATCTGTAGATTTAACACTTCTGCCCTCACGTGGTAGCACCTCAGGAATGAGGTTCTACCCCTTTAAGAGAGAGAGAGTGTGTGAAACCTGAGAGAAGAAGGGGCGTGTCACTGGTACTGCTAGCCTTGAAACACAATTATACTGGTAGCCATAAAAAACACTGCTAGCCACAAAACACACTTACACTGCTAGCCATAAACAACAACACTACTAGCTATAAAACACAATTACACTGCTAGCCACAAGCAATAAGTTTGCTAGCCATAAAACACAATTCACTGCTACCCATTAGCAATAACTCTGCTTGCCATAAACAATTACACTGCTAGCCATAAGCAATAATTCTGCTAGCCATAAAACACAATTACACTGCTAACCATAAGCAATAATTCTGCTAGCCATTAAACACAATTACACTGCTAGCCATAAAACACAATTATGCTGCTAGCTATAAACAATAACTCCACTAGCCATAAACAATTACACTGCTAGCTTAAACAATTACACTGCTATGCATAAATAACACTGCTAGTCATGAACAATTACACTGCTAGCCATAACGAAGTGCACTGCCAGCAATAAAGAATTACACTATGAGCCATAAGCTATTACACAGCGAGCCATAAGCAATTACACAGCTAGCTATAAACAGTAACACTGCTAGTCATAAACAACAGCACTGCTAGCCATAAATAATTACACTGCTAGCCATAAACAGTTACACAGCTAGCCATAAACAGTTTACACAATTACACTGCTAGTCGTAAACAATAACATTGCTAACCATAAAATACTGCTAGCATAGTTACACTGCTAGCCATAAATAATTACACTGCTAGTCATGAACATCAGCACTGCTAGCCATAAATAATTAGATTGCTAACCATAAACAATAACAGTGCTAGTCATAAACAGTTTCACTGCTAGCCATAAACAACAGCAGTGCTAGTTATTACACTGCTAGCCATACACAGTAATACTGTTAGCCATAAACAATAGTCTAAAATATTAACTCTTGTGGTTTTGATTTTACTGCTCTGGGGAATACAGCGCAAAGGTAAAGGTCATCAAGGATTGCTAAATCTGATGGGGGAGTTGCTTTGGGTGTCCTTGTGGCCCGATGGCAACACTCCAGGTTAGTCCAGCAGACCCCTGGCCTCATCACTGCCAGAGGTTAGTCACTGGCATCCAGTGGTAGCCCTCTGCTTAGCCACCATGTGTGCCATTGCCTGTGCATCCCGTGTCCCCAGAAGTTCCTTCTTTCTCTGGCTAGTTGCACCTGATGCAGCACTACGCTTCTGACCCAGGGGAGCACCGGAAGCTGTGACTAGGCCTACAAGGGCTGCCATGCTTTTGTGCATGGCTCTGCAGGTCATTTACGTGGTGACCCACGTTGAGTATAGTTCGATGGAGGTGAAAAGTAGTCACGCTGACCACTTTATAGATTGTGACTGAGAATACAATCTTATATGTTACAGAGAATGCAGTGTGTGTGTGTGTGTGTGTGTGTGTGTGTTTTCCTTCTTAACCACTTTTCTTCTGTGCTAATGGTGGATCAATGGCATGTCTGACACGCAGCAGTATCTCATGTACACCAGCTCACACAGTATATGATTCCATCATACACAAACTTGTGGCCTCTGAACTTCCCTCATACACAGTGACAGCTGCCAGATGGGTCAGTACACACACACACACACACACACACACACATGCCCTACAAACCCTTGTTATACGCACAACAGACAGACACAGCTTATGAACACTTCTCACGCTATGTATACACCACATACGTTTTGCTTACACTTGAACCTTTCTCACACGTGGCAGCTATCAGATGCACCAGTACACATAATCACACCAAGTACCATACAAAACAGTACCGCAGGTATTTGAACCTCATTATAGCATAACAAAAATCCAAACAGCCTGGGGCTCCAGACTGTATGTGAGTGCTGCGGTGAAGGAAACTGAAAATGGTCTTTACATGATCTGTGGTAAGTAAAGCCTTTATTCTGTCACACTGAACAGTAGTTTTTTGTGCACTGTATCTTTCATGTCACCATCTAATTGGCTCCCCCCGTTATGTCTCGCTGAGCTGCTTCCATGACTTGAGTCTGCCTCTGCACATAGAGGCCAGTCAGGCTAGACATCACTGCTGCTGGTAATGGCAGCTCAGGAGAGCTTTGGGAGGGGGGTACTCCTCCAAGATCGAATGACCACAGTGAGCCAGAGGCTGCAACGCAAAAGCGGTGTGACTTGCCAGTTCGTAATGGCGTTTCTTACTCTGGTTAAGTAAAATAACTTTATTTGTTTTTAATTCATCCTTCTCCACTAGTACCAGTCCTCCTTCTCATCAGGCTGGGACTTCTCTTGCTCCAGTGACCTCCCAGCACGCCAGCTACACTCGGCTGAGTTGTGTTAAGTTGCATGGTGCCCAAGAGTGTCACAAAATGTCAGCGTGCAGAGGCAGCCGGGGGCAATGCTTCTCTCTGTAGGAACCAGGAAGGAGAAGGGATCAGGCTGCCAGCTTCTCCAAGCTAGGATCTGCAATCCCTTCCCCTTCAACAGAAAAGTGCAAGAACATTCCATCATGTAGGTGGTACAAGCGTTTTCCTCGTTTTTGTCCCTGGACTTCCCACATCTTTCCTCCAGCTGCAGTGCCGCACTTGGCCACTGGTGGCCTCATTGACATGCAGCCTCCCCTGCAGCTGGAGGGTGAACCATTCATGGCCTGACTGCAGGGGTCACTGATCCTGCAGAAATGCAATGCCTCCCACCCTTTTGAAATGTACTGCCACCAGCCCCGCTCCCGGACAATGGTTGCCCATCTGCCAGCATCCCTGGCTCACTCGTGAACCCACAGTTCCCATATGGTAGTGTGATACGGTTCCTCTGGGCAATTACAGTAGTCAGTCCATAAAATAAATTTGCTGATGTAGCCATGGTAGTGTGTGACCCTTTTGGCCAAGTCATCATTGCAAATAAAAATGTGTCCTTTATGATTTTCCCTTATTAAAGAGCACCAATTGTGCTTATTTCAAATATCTTTGGGAAGGTTACTTCTGGTAGCTTACCTGCACCACAGTTCTAAATTGCACTTTCTTATACTTGTTTGTTGAAGGGGAAGGGATCGCAAATCTTTGCTTGGAGGAGCTGGCCGCCTAGTCCCTTCCCCTTCCTGGTCCTGACTGAGGGAAGCACCACCCCATGCCACCCCGCACAGTCTGACGTTTTGTGACATCTGAGTTTGTTGAGCACGGGGGCGTGCTCCGTTGCGATGAATGGCAGCATCTTTTAAAATCTATATTTTTATACTTTAGAAGGTCACTGGGTGCATAGCTGAGCCACCGATGAACTAAGAAGAGCATTCGTAGTTGATTGGTGGCTTTGATATTTCCCCAGTGACCCTGTAAAATATAAAAATATTTATTTTTAAGAGATGCTCCTATTCATAGCAGTTGAGCTTGCACTGCCTCCCCCCACACACTCTGCAAACTCCAGTGTCACAAAATGTCAGCGTGCAGGGGCAGTGTTTCTCTCTGTAGGGACCAGGAAGGAGAAGGGATCAGGCTGCCAGCTTCTCCAAGCTAGGATCTGCAATCCCTTCCCCTTCAACAGAAAAGTACAAGAACATTCCAAAACATGGAGTTTAGAACTCCAGTGCAGGTAAGATACCATTGGGAGGCTTCAGGAAAGCACTGAAAATGGTGCTTTTTAAAATAAAAGTTACAATTATTATTTTACAGCAGATATCTTGAATTGTGTCCATCAGTGCAGGGTCCACTATGCAGCTTTTTTGGGGAAACCTTTTGTTAGACTAATCAATAGTTTTGCAAAGCTTTCAAGGCCTTAGAAATATCGTGGCCTGTTTTTTGTTTTTTTTATCAAGAATTTGTAGTGTCTTATTACCCTTTCTACTGCCTCTCCATGTCAGCCCAATCAGAACAGCCCAAGTTTCGACCCCAAAATGCAGGTTATATTTCTAATTATTTAGGAAGTGGCATGTTAAGAAATGTTCAGCCTTCATGTCTGGTGACTCTAGTACAGGGCTATAATGGTGCTGTGTCTGAGGCTCTGGATCTAATCGCTCCTGTCCAGGTTCGCCCCCTCACTCAGCGCCTTCGGTCCCCTTGGTTTGATGGAACTTTGCCGGAGCTGAGAAGAGTGGGACGAAGGGTGGAAATCGGGCCTTAATGCCGACAGACTTAGATTGATGGCCCATTATAAGGACTATCAATTGGCTAACTCCCATTAGAATTCAGAATTCCTGTCCAGGGAGATTGCTGTTGCATGGAATCGACCAGCTCAGCTCTTTCGGACTGTGGACAGACTGTGCAATCCAGCCTGTCTGCAGACTCGAAGAGCACTGTCACAAGAGAAATGTAACAAGTTTGCTCAATTCTTTGCCAGTAAGGTTGTTGACATCAGGTCCGAGATCCGTGCAGCTCACTTCAGTGGGGATGGTGGCGGTTGGAGGGAGTTTGCAGCTCCTCGGTCTGTCTGGTCTGACTTTGGCCGGCCGGCGATCATGGATGTCGTGAGGATTATCCAGAGTATGCTGCTGAGCTGCTGTAGTTTGGAACCGGGCCCAATGCGCCTCCTTGTGGGGTGCGTTGAGGTCATTGGCATGGTCCTAGCTGATTATGTCTGGTGTTCATTTGAGTCAGGTGTGTTTCTGGACACCCTGAAAGAGGCAGTGGTGACACCTCTCCTTAAGAAATCCTCTCTTGACCCAGACTGTCTTGTTAACTACACACCCATCTCTAACCTTCCCTTTGTGGGTAAGGTTATTGAGAAGGTGGTCCCGCTGCAGCTGGAGGATCACTTGACCATCCATGACATCTACGATCCTCTCCAGTCTGGATTTCGGAAAAGGCACAGCACCGAGATAGCCCTTTTTCGGGTCCTCAATGATCTCCTGATAGCAAGAGATCAGAGCAGCCATTCCATCTTGGTTCTTCTCGATCTCGCTGCGGCATTTGACACCATGGACCATGGTGTGTTGGTAGAGCATCTGCGGCTGATCTGTGGACTATCAGGTACGGTACTCAGATGGTTTCAGTCTTTCCTCACCGGCAAGTTTCAGAGAGTTGTTTTGGGGGTGTATTCCTCTGTTAAGTTCTTCCTGTTGTGTGAGGTGCCGCAGGGCTCGGTGCCATCTCCCATGTTGTTCGTGGTGTATATGCTGCCATTGGGAGACATTGTAAGGTAGTATGAGCTGAGTTTTCACTGCTATGCAGATGATATTCAGCTCTGCCTGTCCTTTGTGCCCGATCAGGTGGGAGCCATCTCCAGCTTGAACAACTGCCTTTCTGAGATTCAAGACTGGATGTGTGCTAACTGGTGAGGTTGAACCGAACAAAACTGAGGTTCTGGTGGTGGACCCAGGTCGTCGGGTAGAGGAGTCATCAGTGAACATAGAAACATAGACTTTGACGGCAGATAAGGACCGCTAGGCCCATCTAGTCTGCCCATTTCCCTACGTACAGGATAGGCCGCAGATCCTAGTTAACCAACAGCCTATATCTTCCTGCCCCCCACAAGAATTGCCTTATGTCTGTCCCATGCATTCTTGAATTCTCCCACAGTTTTAGACCCCATAACTTCCTCAGGAAGGCTGTTCCATGCATCCACTACCCTCTCTGTGAAATAATATACCCTCACATTGCCCTGAACCGCCCTCCTTCTATCTTTAAATTGTGTCCCTTGTTCTTGCAAGTCTCTTTTTCTGAAAGATGCTACCCTCTTGGACTTTGTTGATTCCTTGAGGTACTTGAAAGTTTCTATCATGTCCCCCTCTCCTTCTTTCCTCAAGGGTATACATATTAAGCTCCTTTAGTCTCTCCTCATCGGCTTCTCTTGCAGACCCTGCACCATTTTAGTTGCCCTCCTCTGACTGCTCTCTATCCTGTCTATGTCCTTGTGGAGATGGGGTCTCCAGAACTGGACACAGTATTCAGATGGGGTCTCACCAACTGTCTGTACAGAGGGATAACAACTTCCGTTTTCTGCTGCTGATGCCTCTCCCTATACATCCCAGTATACCCCGGCCCTCCTACTGCCTTCTCACATGTTGCTAACCTTAAGGTCATCTGATATGATTACCCCCAGGTCCCTTTCCTGTTTTGTTGTTGTTACTACCTCCCACCCATTGTGTATTCTTCCCTGGGTTCTTGTTTCCCAGGTGCATTATTTGCACTTTTTGCATTGAATCCTAGCTGCCATACGTCTGACCATTCCTCCAACCTTGCCAAGTCCCTTTTCATCCTTTCCACGCCTACTTGTGTATCAACCCTGTTGCAGATCTTTGTGTCATCTGCAAAAGGCATACTTTCCTTCCAGTCCTCTGCAATGTCACTGATGAAGACATTAAAAAGGACTGGACCCATACTGAACCTCCGTGTACCCACTAGTAACCGCCCTTTCTTCAGAGTGGACTCCATTTACAATTACCTTCTGTGTCCTGTTGTCCAGCCAATGTTTTACCAGGCTACCACCCTGGGACCCACTCCCAGGCTGGTTAATTTGACTAATAATCTTTGTGTGGGACTGTGTCAAATGCCTTGCTAAAGTCTGGGTAGGCTATGTCCACAGCCCCTCCCTGGTCTACTACTTTGGTCACCCAGTCAAAGAAATCTATTAGATTCGTCTGACATGACCTTCCACTGTGATCCCATGCTGCCTTGGATCCTGTGCTCCACTGACCTCTAGGTACTCAACTATTCTTTCCTTCAGAGTGACTCCATCACTTTCCCTACCACAGAGGTCAGACTGACAGGTCTGTAGTTTCCTGCCTCCTGTCTTGGTCCCACTTTTGTGAAGGGAATCACATCCGCCTTCCTCCAGTCCTCAGGTACCACACCATCCTCCCATGATTTATTAAAAGAGTAGCCAGTGGTTTCACTAGTTCCTTCCTTAATTCTTTTAGAATTCTGGGGTGAATTCCATCAGGACCCATTGCTTTGTCCACCTTCAGTTTTAGGAGTTCTTGCAGAACCCTTTCTTCTGTGAAAGGACTGGGATTGACCCCCTATCAAGAGTGCTTCTGTTAATTGGATTAGGCACTTCCCTCCTCTCTTTGTGAATACTGAGCAGAAATATTCATTCAGTATTCCTGCTTTTCACTGTCCCCTCTGCCCACCCACCGTTCATTCTATTCAGCCTCACTATCCCTCCCTTTGTCTTTCTCTACGCCGCTGATGTATCTATAAAGGTTTTATCCCCCTTCTTAACTGAGTTGGCTATCATTTCCTCAGTTTGGGCCTTTGCTATTCTGACTTCCCTCCCTGCTTCTTTCTGCCTAACTGGTACAGCTCTCTGTCCTGCTCCTTCTGTGTTTCCTTATACTCCGAATGCTATCTTTTCTTCCTGACTTTCACAGCCACCTCTCTTGAGAACCATAGTGGCTTTTCTTTCGTTTGATTTGTTTATTTGCTTCACACAAAGGCTTGTTGCCTCTGTGATGGCAGTTTGATAATTCCCCATTGTTGCTCCACACCTCTTTCTAGCCTGTTTGCTAGTGCTTTCTGAGGCACTCTCCCATCTTGCCAAAGTCAGCCCTCCTAAAGTCCAGTACCCTCACTTTTTATGCGGCTTGACTCTGTAGCTGAGTTAACGTGAACCACACTGTTTGATGGTCACTTGTCCCCAGATGGCAACCCACTTCTAGATCTGAAATCCTCTCACTGCCCCCGTTTGAGAGTACTGAGGTCTAAGATTGCTCCCTCACAAGTGGGTTCCAAAACTAGCTGTCTAATGCCTGCCACCTGTAGGCGTCAAGAATGGCCCTTGCTCTTGGATGTGGCTGCAGCAAATGTGCTCCAGTTAACATCTGGCATATTCAGGTCTCCCATCAACAGTATCTCCCTTTCTCTGCCATTCTAAGAATGCCTTCCATCATATCCTTGTCCATTCCTTCCCCTGACATGGGGTCTGTACACAACCCCTGCGGATTGTGGTGCCCTTCCAGTCTCCAAGGTGACCCACAGTGCCTCCTCTCCTCCTGTTTACTCTTGTTCAGTTGCTTTTATCCCTTCCTTTACATAGAGAGCTACTCCTCCCCTCTTCTCCCCTGCCTGTCTCTCCTGTAGGTTATGTACCCTGGTATGTTAACATCCCAGTCATGGTTCTCTGTGTACCATGTTTCTGTGACTCGCTACGATATCCAGGCATCCTCTTCCATTAAGGCCACCAGCTCAGGGAGCTTGTTGCCCAGACTACAGGCATTGGTACTCATTACCCTCCATTTCCTGATGGCCTTACCCCTTTGCCCCATCCCTGTCCTTCTTGCCTTTGTCACTTTCTCCATTTACCACTGCCCTTCTTCCCATCGACACCTCCATGTTGGTGTTTGCCACACTTACTACGTGATTGTTTGGGGGCTAGGATTTTCCTGCTCCTTTCAGTGCCTCCCCCTTGGCTAGTTTAAAAGCTTGCCAATGAAGCATTTAAACCTATCACCTAGGATCCTGGTTCCTCCGGACAGATGCAGCCCATCATGCCAGTATAGGCTTGCATCACTCCAGGTGGACCCCCAGTCCCCAATGAAGCCAAATCCCTGAGCTCCACACCAGTTTTTCAACCACTGATTGAATCCCATGGTACAGAACACCCTAGCCTCTCCTATGCCATAGATGGGTAGCACCTCCGAGAAGGTTACCGTGCGTGCTACTTGACTAAGGCCCCTCCCCAATTCCACAAACTCTTCCTGCACTTCTCTAATCCCTTTCTTAGCCAGGTCATTTGTCCCTAGGTGGACAATGACATCCATCTCCCTCCCCGTGCAGCTGCTCCAGCAATCCTGAGGATTCGCTCCCTGTCCCTCCAAGCCATGGCGCCAGGCAGGCACCTTACCTCCCTCTCCCCTTCCTTGCCCAGTTCTACCTTCCTAACAATGGAGTCCCCCACCAGGAGTTGTTTTCCCTGCAGGGTCCCCTGCCACCCTCCTGTGGGTCTCCTTTGTGGAGGTTCCCACATCCTCCTTGGTCTCCACTGTAGGTGCCTCCATAGAGGAACCACACTTTGCCAGAATGGCATAGGAATTGTGGAGAGGTACAACTGGAGGAATGTGCCTCTGTTCCACCACCCTCACCCTCCCTGAGCCCACTGTGGTCCAACCGCTCCTCTTTCTTGGCAACCTCTGAGGCAACGGCAGTGGCACTGGTGGTCCCTGGATGGAAGAGGTCCCACACATCCTGGCCAACTCAGCCTGGAGATGAGCAACCTCCTCCCTCAGCCCAGAGAGGGTGCCTGCAGATGGGACAACACCCATCCTCCAGAACATCTCCCGGAAGACTGCTGCTCCATAGCCACTGCACTGCACCACTCCAATCATGTCTTATTTCTGGCCCCTTAACTGTTTGCAATCCTTACTCTTTCCTCTGTTTTTTTTTTCTCTCCTTACTTTCTGCCTGTGTTCCTTTAAGCTCCTGATTGTCCTGTTCTGAGACAAGAATATCCTATATTTCTCAGTAGACCACTTACTTGTTCAGAGGCAGACCTCCAGCAGCTAGAGGGGGCGGAGAGCTACTCTTGCCCTTCTAGGATGGTGGGTCCTTGGTGGTTCTGTGATCACTCACTTCCTGCCCCTAAACAGGAAGTTCCTGTTGTCAGTCAAATCCTGTGCCTATAAAAATAGAACTAGCTTTGGATGGGGGAGTGGAGGGGAAGGAAGGAGGGCAATATAGTCCCAGTAGAGAAGTTCAGTCACACAGCAGTCCTTTCTCCTGGTGTCTTCTGCCAAGCTATTAGTGGGGTGACCATCTGGGCTCTGGCTTGGTGGCTGCCAATTGATGACCTCCGAACGGGTGCGAGATCTGCGTGTGATTCTTGACGAAGGACTGACACATAAATCTCAGGTGTCATCCATTGTCAAGACTGCCTTTTACCATCTGAGGAACATTGCTCGGATCAGGCACCTAGTTCCGCCCGATGACCTTCCAACTTTGGTCCACGCCTTTGTGACCTCTCACCTTGATTACTGTAATTCCCTCTACTTAGGGCTACCAGGGGTTAATATCTGCCACTTGCAGCTGGTGCAGTACGCGGCAGCTAGGCTGTTGACTGGGCTACCTCGTGGTTGCCATGTCATGCCCATGCTGCGCAACCTGTACTGGCTGCCTAGTCAGTGGCGGATCACCTTCAAGACCGGCTTGTTGACCTATAAGGCCCTACATGGACAGGGGCCGAGTTATCTGCAAGACCTTCTTCACCCTACCCGCCCCCCGCCCGCCCACCCACTGACAAGGGATTGCTAGAGATTCCCAGGTTTCATTTGAATACCTCTGGGGCACGAGCATTTGAATTTGAGGCCCCTACCCTGTGGAATTCTCTACCTCATCAGATAAGAGAGTTCCTGATGTTAGAGAGATTTAAATCTGCACTGAAAACATATCTGTTCAATCTTGCTTTCTCTGATGTTGTCTAAGTTTGATAATAATGACAGATGAAGTTTTTAGCTGTGACTTTACTATTTATTGTACTAGTGCTATGGTCCTTTGTGGTGAATAGAGCTATTTTATAAATAAAGATGCTTTGATTTGCTTTGATTTTATTATAGCAGGGGCAGTTAACAGCAGAGATTTGGGGACTGCTGTGATAGGTCCATCATCCGGAATGAGTTTGTATCAGATCTGTGATATCCCACTACATTATTTTCCCCAGGAGAGGGCAGTCTTACTCTATGTGGCGAGGCCTTGCATTTCAAGTTTCAGGTTTACTGAAAAAGGGATTTTTGTTACTTGTTCTTGAAGCAGAAAGTTTATTACTTCGTCAACGATAATACCAGGTGCAGTGGTTGACATGGAATGTACTAGATTCATAGATGCAGTCACCAGTTTGAGTATTTTAAGAAGATAGTCTATTGTGAAATCTCTGGCCAACTGCCATGGTGCAGTATGCAGCCCCTTGCTAAAGACTCGCTAGGGAGAGCATTTAACACACAAGAGATAGCATACGGAAGAGGCAGGTTTCTAGAAAAGCAGTGTGTGAGATCCTTAAAAAGGATACAGGAAGAGAACAAATGTCCTAATTGTTTCTGTGTTTTGTCTCCCAACAGCGTGCCTACACTGTAGGAAAAAGAAACTCCGGTCAGAGCCACACGGCTGAAATGCATTAACTTGATATGCGAAAAAAAACAAGTGCTAGACTGTGCCTACAAGTTTGTTTCGCTATGTTCAGTGGTCTGAAACATTCCTGTGGCAAGGGATGGCGCTACTAGCCTCTCAGAGGCAATTTATGATCCCTTCCTTTCCCTCAGGGGCATAATTTCAAAGGCTGTTTTTTGTGCAGAGGTGCTCCCGTGAAGGTAAGGGAGCCTCCTCTGATTTTAGGGGGAATTTTAAAATGAGCAAGACTGGTTCTCTTTAAGTATCCTGGGCATATACAGGGAGGTTAGAAATTAGGGTCCCCAAGTATTACTGAAAGGGGTCCTACTTCATTCGGGGTCTTACTAATGTCTCCAGCCTTAACTAGTATTTTGAGGGTATGTTTTGTCCAGGGGTGGTGATGTCCTTCCAAACTTGATTGGTTAAGGTCACAAGAGGCAGTGCGAATAAGGTGATAGAGTGGAGTTACTGGGCTTCTGTGTCCCGCCAGCCAGTCTCAATGCATTGCTTAACCCATGGTACTGTAGGGGCCAGCTGTGCAGCAATATAATATACTTTAAGGCCTAGTATAGCTAGGCCTTCCCTTTCTCTGGGGTGGATAGTATTCTTTTACTTATCCTCTGCCTGTCCTTAGCCCATGCAAAGGACAGTAACAGTTTCTGGATATGTGTCCAGAAGGATTTAGGAATTTTAATGGGCAAGGCTTGAAAAACAAATAAAAGGCAGGGCAAGATAATTCATCTTCAGAGTAGCAAATCTGCCCCCTAATGTAAGAGGGATGATCCTCCACCGTTTTACATCTGCACAAATTTAATCAAAAACCTTTCAGAATTCAGTTTAAATAAGGAGGCTAGAGTAGGTGAAATTCTGACCCGTATGTATCTCACAGTGTTATTTATTGCCCATTTAAAGTGAAAATTGGCCATAAATTCGCTCGAGCAAGGGCCGCCCATTTAATTAACTTCTGATTTCTCAAGGTTAATTTTATATCCTGAGATCTCCTCTAAAAGCTGCAGTCCTGGTAAAACCTGGTACAGAGTTTCAGGTAAGGTAAGAAACAAACAGAGAATCATCTGCGTACAGCAGTATTTTGTGGCATCTATCTCCTGCTGTGATCCCTTTGATTTCCTTGTTTTTCCTGACTATTATCACCAGGACTTCACTGCATAAAGTGAAAAAGAGCAAGGGGGAGAACAGGAAGCCCTGTCTCGTCCCTCCAGATAAGTGAAATCTGTCTATCGGTATTCCATTGACTCTTATTGTGGCCTGTGGGGACGTGTAAAGTGATTTAATACTCACAACATCTCAGACCAAATCTTATCTCTTCCAGAGTTCTGTGCAGGAACCTCCAGGCCACCTGATCAAACACCTTATCTGTGTCCATGATGATGGCCAGTGCTGGGTTGGGGGAGTTACATTGCCATGATATTAGATTCAGCAGGCGCCTTATTTCGTCATGTATCAACCTACCATGTACAAAGCCTGTTTGATCTGGGTAGACTAGTGTCCCCACACAACCCTGTAGAGAACCTCTTGGTCTACATTCAGAGAGCTGTGCCTATAAGAGCTGCACAAGATGAATCCTTACCTGGTTTGGGTATTGTATATCTGGGCAAATTGCCAGGATGGAGGAGATCTGCTTACCCCCCTGCACCTCCCCAAAATCCATATGTAGACTTGGGAGAAGTTCCTCTTTGAACATTTTATAAAATGCCATGGCCAGGCCATCAAGATCAGGGGCTTTCCCCACCCTCCATTCCCTTAAGGTTTCCTGTATCTCTACCGTACTGATCGGGGCCTCTAAAATCTCCAAGTTTTCCTGGGACAATTTCTTTAACTTTAATCCTATGAAAAAAAATCATTTAGTTTCTTTTGGTAGTTGGCCACCCTGTCTTGTAAACACAAAGTTTTGTAAAACTCTGTATATTCCTGTGCTATTTGAATGGGTCTGATTCGTATTATTGGGATGTACTTCCTTTTTTAATGCATATAGCTATTGCACTAGCTGCATCTTTACGCAGCTGCCATGCCAGCAATTTCCCTGCCTGACTACCTGCCTCATAAAACTGCTGGTGTGAATATCTTAAAGCCCCTTTAATTTTATCATCTAACAATTTATTACATTTAACTATGCAATCTTCTAGTTTTCCTGTAACTTCTTTATTTAAAACTGTTTTTTTAATGCATAGTTTATCAAGCCCCTGTCATCTCCGCCACCTCACTTCTCCTCAGGGTCTCTCGTGGTGTCTGCAGGCTCAACCGAACTTCCTGACTGCCCTCGGTAGGAGCGGCCTCCATCCTGCCGCAGATTACCCCCCTTCCCCGGCGGGGAAAGATGGAAAATCAGCTTCCTCTCTGCTTACACCTGATTGTGTTGGGCTTCTCCTCCATGACACCAGAATCAGCCATAAGGCTTAGCACCCGCGGCCCATTGCCTGGTGAGGTAGCGGGGTCCATTTTCTGTTTTCATCCAGGGAGGTCCAAGGAGATGTGCACACATTGAGATATGACAACACTCTGGACCCCAGCCGATGTCCTCCCCTCCCACACAGCGCTACTAGCTGCACCCCCACCTGTGTTCACCCAGATGGCAGTATTGCAGTGGGAGTGGCAGCCCTCTCTCCCTCGGAGGAGGAGAGCATCCCTAGGATGCTCAATCCTCCCCCCCCCCGGCCGGCCCTCCAGTGACCCAGGCTCGTTCTTCAACCTGGGTCGCTGGCGTCTTAAGCGGTAATCCTACCGCTGTGCCGGTTGGCCAACTAATAAAACTATTTTTTGTTCTGCTGCCAAATCAAATAGCTGAGCCTCCAGTTCTAATTGTGTGTTTGTTTTGTAGTTCCTTTTTTAAATGAGAGGCAAAATGTATTGTTTTCCCAGTAACTGCAGCTTTAAACCCATCCCACTATACTGCAGCTGTTGTCATCCCAGAAGGGTTCATGGCTACTGTTGCTTAATCCTATGTAAACCTTGTCTTTTGTCTGCACATTTCATGTAATCTCCCGGGTCGCACCTGAAAATAGGCATCTGTTTGTCTAGTGTGCTTACCTGGTCAACAAAAGCTAAATAGATAAAACATATTCAGTTAGGCATTGATCTATTAATTCTTTGTAGGCAGAATTCTTTATAAGTGAGACATTAAGCCTCCATGAAGAGTTTTTACTTTTTGGGATTAGAGGAACATCCATGACCACTGCTGCATGGTCAGATATAGTAATGGGTTTGATTGAACAGCTTCCCACTGTGTGTAACTATTCTGCCGGAATTAGGAAAAAGAATCCAATATACAGTATGCTAAGTGAGGGGTCGACCACCAAGTGTAGTCCCTTACCTTGGGGTTTATATATTGCCATACCTCCACTACACTTAATTCCTTAGGCCCTTTAAACAGGGAGTGGCCTGGCTGCATGGTTCCTGGTTACGTCCGGATTTGTCTAGTTTGGGGTATAGAACAGTGTTGAAGTCCCCTCCTATTATGAAGAGTTCCCCTGGGTGTGGAACCTTCTTCAAAATTAGTTTTTTTAGAAACTCTCCATTTTCTTTATCCTTATTGGGGGCATAGATATTGAGAAGTGTGCATGGTGGTGTTCTTTATTTCCCTTTCAGAAAGATGCTCTCCCCTCTGGATCTTGTCTACAGTCTTCTACTTTGAGTCCCTATGGATTAGAATGGCAACTCTCCTTTTGTGAGAGTGCTGCTGGAATGATGTGTGATAAGCAGCTCCCCACCCATGAACGTTTTAACTTGGCCCCCTCTTTTTGATTCAGATGATTCTCTTGGAGGAGGCCATCTCAGCTCTGAGTTTTTTTCAATTCATTCAAAACCCTTGCACATTTAATGGGGCTATTAAGGCCCCTAACATTATACATCACTATCCTACCTACCTACTTCTATTCTGTTCTTATTTCAATTAAGCCCGTAACATCCCTCAGGGTTTATGCTGATTGGGCCTTATTCTCCACTTCCGGCTCTGTGGAAAAAATCACCATGAGTGTTCTATCAGATAGTGTCAACAACATAGATACATAGAATTTGTCGGCAGATAAGGACTGCCTGGCCCATCTAGTCTGCCCATTTTTTCTACCTTTAACTTATGCTGCAGACTGTACTTGATCTGTGGATTTTCTACTCTTCCCTTTATCTAGGGTTCCCTTGTGTGTGTCCCATGCATTTTTGAATTCCTCCACCATTTTTGCCCCTACCACCCCTGCAAACATCCACCACCCTCAATGTAAAGAAATATTTCCTCACATTACCCCAGATTCTTCCTTTCTCCAACTTCATCTCATGTCCCCTAGTTCTTGTCCATCTTCTTTTCTGAAAGGTGCTACCCTCCTGTACCTTATTGATCCCTTTAAAGTATAATACGTCCCCCTCTCTCTCCACATCTCTAGAGAATACATATTGAGGTCTTTCAGCCTTTCCTCATATGACTTCTGGTGCAGCCCCAGTACAATTTTTATAGCCCTTCTTTGGACTGCCTCCATTCTGTCTTTGTCCTTCCTGAGATATGGCCTCCAAAACTGGACACTGTACTCCAGATGAGGCCTCACTAGTGATCTGTATAATGGCATCACCACCTCCTTTTTTCTGCTTGTGATGCCTCTCCCCTATGCACCTCAACATCCTGCTGGTCCTTCTAACTGCCTTCTCACACTGTCCGGTCACATTTAGGTACTCAGATATAATTATTCTTAGATCCCTCTCCTGTGTGGTGGCTGACAGTTACCACCCCCCAACCCCCACTGAGTGCTCCTCTTTTGGGTTCCTGTGACCTAAGTGCATAATTCTGCACTTCTTTGCATTGAATCTCAGCTGCCATACGTTTGATACATTTGACCAATCCTCCAGCTTGCCCAGGTCCCTTCTTATTTCCACCCCCTCTCCCCCCCGGTATGTCTACCCTATTGCAGATCTTTGTGTCATCTGCAAAGAGGCACACCTTCCCCATCAGCCCCTCTGCAGTGTCGCTTATGAATACATTAAAGAAGACTGGGCCTATCACCAATCCCTGACGCACCCTGCTGGTCACCTCCCTTTCTACGGACTGAATTCCGTTCACTACCACCACTCTTTGTGTCCTATGGCTCAGCCAATTTCTAACCCACTTAATCACCCCGGATCCAACTCCCAGGCTGCTCAATTTACTTATTAGCCTTTTATGTGGGACGGTATTGGAGACCTTTTTAAAATCCAGGTAGGCCACATCTGCCACTCCTCCCTGATCAAGCTCCCTTGTCACCCAGTCGAAGAAATCTATCAGGTTTGTTTGGCAAGACCTGCCTGCCTTGAAACCATGCTGTCTTGGATCCTGCTGTCCGCTGGATTCAAGGTATGTCACAGTCCTTTCCTTGAGTAATTATTACATTCAGTTGTTCTATCACTGAAGTTAGGCTGACTGGCCTATAGTTACCAGCCTCCTCCTTGCTCCCACTCTTATGGAGAGGGACAGCATTTGCCCTCTTCCAGTCTGCAGGAACCACACTGATTTGTAATGATTTGTTGAACAAGGCTTTCAGTGCTCCTGTTAGTTCCTTTCTTAGTTCCTTTAGAATTCTGGGATGTGGTGGGATTGTGAGGTTAAAAGGGAGGGAGGGAGGGAGGGGTGTGTGGAGGGGCTCTAGAAAATGCAACAGTCCTGAACAAATATTTTGTTCAGTATTCACAGAAGAAATGGAAGGAGAGAGAAGGACCACTATTGGGTGATAGGGGCACCAATGGGAGAGAGGTGGGTACTAGCCCATTTATGGAGGAAAGAGTCCCATATGGGATACATCCCAGAATATTATAAGAACTTAGAGAGGTGCTGGCAGCCCCACTAACAGCCCTGTTCAACAAATCGATAGAGACGGGTGGTTTTAGGGGACTGGAGGAGGGCAAATGTAGTCCCTCTCCACAAAAGTGGGAACAGGGAAGAAGCTGGCAACTATAGGCCGGTCAGTCTGACCTCAGTTGTGGGGAAATTAATGGAGTCACTGCTAAAGGAAAAGATTGTGATATTTCTTGAATCCAGTGGAGCACAGGATCTGAGGCAGCATGGATTCACAGAGGGAAGGGCTTGTCAAACAAATCTGATAGATTTCTTTGGGTGACCAGAGAACTAGATCAGGGAGGGGTGGTAGATGTGGCCTACCTAGATTTCAGCAAGGCCTTCGACACTGTCCCACATAGGAGGTTGGTAAATAAGTTGGGCAGCCTGGGAGTGGGCCCCAAGGTGGTAAACTGAGTCAGAAACTAGTTGAGTGACAGGACACAGAGGGTGGTGGTAAATTGCATTCAATCTGAGGAGAGGGGGGTGACCAGTGAGGTGCCACAGAGATCCGTGCTGGGACTGGTCCTCTTTAATGTCTTCATAAGTGACATTGCAGAGGGTCTGGAGGAGAAAGTATGCCTCTTTGCAGATGATACTAAGATCTGCAACAGGGCTGACACTCCAGGGTGGGGTGTGTGTGTGTGTGTGAAAAAAATGAGGATGGATCTAAACTTGCTTGAGGAGGTGTCGAGAATGTAGCAGCTAAAATTAAATGCAAAGAAGTGCAAAATCATGCATTTGGGGCACAGAAATCCAAGGAGGAATACAAGATGGGGGAGAGGTACTGGTGGCCACCAATCAAGAAAGGGACTGGGGGTAATCCTATCTGATGACCTACAGGTAACCAAACAATGTGAGAAGGCTGTGGGGAGAGCCAGTGGGATGCTAGGGTACATAGGGAGAGGTATCAGGAGGGAAAAAAAGGAGGTGGTTATGCCACTGTACTGCACTAGTGAGACCTCATCTGGAGTACTGTGTCGAGTTTTGGAGGCCGCATCTCTAGAAGGACATAAACAAAATAGAGGCAGTCAAGAGAAGGGCAACAAAAATGGTGCAAGGACTGCACCAAAAATCTTATGAGGAAAGACTAAAGGACCTCAATATGTATTCCCCGGAGGAGAGAGAGGGGGGATAAGATAAAGACATTCAAGTACCTCAGGGATATAAACAAGGTACAGGAGGGTAGCATCTTTCAGAAAAGAAGGTGTACAAGAACAAGGGGGCATGATATGAGGCTAGAGAGGGGTAGGCTCAGGAGCAACATGAGGAAGTACTTTTTCACAGAAAGAGTAGTGGATGCTTGGAACAGCCTCCCTATAGAGGTGGTGGGAGCAAAACTGGTAGGGAAATTCAAGAATGTATTGGATAGACATAAGAGTACTCTCGTAGTAGGGAATAGAGGGTAGGCCGCAGATCAATTAGGGTCTGTTTTATTGCATTAGGTAGGGGAAAAGGGGCAGACTAGGTAGGCCACATGCTCGTTATCTGCCGTCACCTTATATTTTTCTGTGTATTCCATTCGGCCCCATTGCATTATCTATTTTCAGTTTTTCTAACTCCTTTAGGACTCCCTCTGCTGTGAATGGACTGGTATCTACACTCCTCCCCTTGGTACTCCTTACACTTAGCTGTGGTCCCTCCCCATCGCCTTCTGTCATGAACACTGAACAAAAATATTTGCTCAGGATTTCTGCTTTTTCCTGGTCCCCTTCTGCTGACCCCCTTCCTTCCCTTCCCTTCCCTTTTTAGTCTCACAATCCCACCCTTTGTTTTTCTTTTCTCTCTAATGTCTCTAAAAAAGGTCTTGTCTCCATTTTTTAATTGCCTTGGCTAGTTCCTCTATCTGTGCCTTGGCCTTTCTGACTGCTTTCCCCACCTCCTTCAGCTTTTCCAGATACATTCCTATATCTTCCTCCCTCTGATTTTTTATATTTTCTGAATGCTGTCTTTTTTTTCCCCTCACCCTCTCTGCCACCTCCTGTAAGAACCCCCGAGTGGCTTTTTCTTCTTCTTTGTTTTACTTTTTTGCCTAACAAAAAGGCTCATGGCTTCTGCTTTGGCTCCCTTAAGATGTGTCCATTGTTCCTGTACACAGGGGTGTAACCAGAAATTTTCATTTTGTACACACTCTCTCCCAACTGCTACCTCCCATTTAAAAAATGTACACATCCTCTCAAACTGCTGCACCCCCCTCATTTTAACAGGTAACTCGTCTAATCTGTAAACAGGTTGTACACAGATCTATGTCATAAACGGTAAAGGGTTAATCAAATGCAGATACTACTCAGTAGCCTACACTACCTCTAATACTGCATATTAGAATGATAATGGTAGCAAATATAGTTTGGGACAGGTACTCAAAAAAAATGTACACAAATGAGCACAGTGAGTATGCCTGCCTACACCCTTGCTATCCCCTTTTCTTACTTTACCCCCTAGGGCTTTCTTCAGACATACCTCCATCTTTGCAAAATCTACCCTTCTGAAATCCATGACCCTTGCCTTTGTGTGGCTGGATTTCTCTACCGTCCTCTCATTAAACCATACTATATGGTGATCGCTGGTCCCCAGGTGACTCCCCACTTCTACATCAGTCACCCTTTCTCTGTTGGTGAGCACTAGGTCCAATATTGCCCCCACGCAGGGGAGCGGGGATGAGTCCATGAAGACCCAACCCATCTGGCTGTTTAAAATTGTGCCATTTCTGTGACCCATTTCTTGCTGACAAGGATGAGCCAAAGTTAGGAATCGACACCGCACCACAGCTCCTCGCTGGCCTGCTTCTCCACTTCAGACCAGTTGGGATCCTGACTTACCAAATCGGGAAGTGGTTGGGACCATCACCAAAATTCAAAATAGACTGGACTGCTAGTGAGAAAAAGGAAAGGGGAGCCCCATCACAGCATGAGGCCATCCCACTATATGGCCTTCTGGTTGGGACTATGACCCTTAGGATGCCGCCTCCCCTTCAGCCGTGCCTGAACAATAGTTTGCCTCCAAATTTTACTGACATTTAAATAGAAGTGATTTTACATCACTTCCAGTGTTCACTGTACATATTGAGGACATCTGGTAAGTGTAAAAGAAACCTGGACCGTGAAGCATCCACCTCACAGTACCTACCAGAAGATTAATCCTTAATATAAATGTCTCCTCTCAGATGCCAGTTTTCTGCTATGGGTCTTTGCTATTCTTGGGTGAATTGTTCTCCTGCCTCTTCCCTGTTGCAGGTGCTGCATATGAGGGGGAAGTATTTTTCTTCTTAGAGCATGAGGCCTTCTTCCATGGCACCAACTCTGCAAAAAGCTTAGCTGTTGGGTTTGGGTTGGAGTACAAGTTCCGGGGGGATCCTCAGTTTTTTCAGGAATGGTTTATCTTTGGAGCAGGTCTTATGGAACTGCGGGCCCTCTGGAAGGAAAATGTTAAATTGTGCGGGGGCAAACAAATCCATTTTGATGTTCTGAGCAGCAGAATGCTTCAGAATATTCAAAAGAGTCTTTCTTTTTTTGCTGTGTCGTGGGGAGGTATAGTCATGATGAAAGTATAGCTTTTGATCACCAGAAGTCAGCTCATTTTTGGTCCAGGCTTTGTAAAAAATTCTCGTTTTAATTCTATGGTGCAGAACTTCATTACTATGGACCTTGGTTTGGCTTTTGAATCAGCTGGCTTTATGGTCAGAGCTCTGTGTGCCCCAGCAATGTTAATTGGTTCGTGGGTGGGTAAGTCCAGAAGTTCTTTCAAAAAGAAATCCAAGAATTCTTCCATGGGGCCTGATTCTGCGCCTTCTGGTTTTTGTAGAGGCAGAGATCAGGAAGCATAGGCAAAGCAGGAGAAGTTATAAAATTGACAAGTAGCCCTTTATTATTATTATCATTAACAGTAAAATAAAAAATAAAATTGTACAGGATAGCTCTTGATACAGACAGTTCAAACAGAAGTTCTTCATCTTAGAGTCTCTTTAAGATCTCCAGCTCTCTCTACTGCTAAACAAAACATCGCTCTCTTTTATAAGATGTTTTCACTGGCAATTAAATTCTGCATCCTGTTCTTGTAAATTACACCATCTGTGTTCCACAAAATATGTTAAGACTTTGTCAATTTCTTTCCTGTGAGTAGCCTGAAGAGTATGTTAGTCTTCTTAACAGGTGTAAAAAATGAAGACATTCTGTCCCAGGGCTGATTTCCTGCTAATAATTCTGCAAATAAGCTTGTGGATGTCAAAATGCACCTCAAGGTTAACCCCATATTCCAGATAAATCCAAGTAACTTTATGCAAACATTTCAATAATATAATTACATACATTTGCAAACTAAGGGAATTTCAGTCTCACATAAAGATTCACAAATATTTTTTAACCACAGACGAGCAAAGGAAGAAAGAAAGAACAGAAACAGCAAGTGAAGGAAGAGACAAACCGGGGAAACTGTGGCACTGTCAGAGTGGTCAGTTCCTAGGTGCCACAAGGAAAATTTGATTGCGCAGACAGGCGAGAGAAAGACAAGTGGTAGAATAGATGAGAAAACTAGATCCTTGGTTTTAACTCTCTCTGCAAAGCAAATGGGACAGGGTCTAACCCAAACACAAAATCTTGACATCTTGTGCCTCCTCACTCCTCTCCTCCCCTTCCTTCCCACTTGCAAGTCTACTGGCTCCCCTGACCCCATATCTGATCTCAGCCTCCCAATCCCCCTTCAGTTCTTCTTCTCTCCTATATCCCCAAACAATGCCCTAAAGACCCTCCAAGCCTTAAACCCTTCTAAGGGTAAGAGCCCAAATGGCCTAGACCCCAATTTGTTCCATCTCTCCACACCCACTATGGCTGCCCCACTGGCCTCTCTTTTCAAGCTATCTTTTACCCTGTCCTCAGTTCCCTCAACCTGGAAACATTCCACAGTTATTCCTCTCCCCAAAGGTGGTGATCCCACCTCCCCTAGGAACTGTCGACCTGTCTCCCTACTCCCAGTCCTAGCTAAGCTTCAGGAATGCATCGTCCTTGCCCAGCTCACCCCCTACCTTGACTCTACCTTGTTTTTCATCCCTTTCCAGCCTGGCTTCCACAAGGCCCACTCAACCATCACCTCCCTCATAACGCCTCACAGACTGTGTACTCACCAAGATAGATCTGGGTCACGTAACCTCGGCCATACTTGTCGATCTGGCAAAAGCCTTCGACACAGTATCCCATTCACTTCTCCTCCAAAGATTCTCTGAGGCTGGGTTAACCCCTCCCCCCAGCCACAGCGTGGTTTCACTCCTACCTGATAGGCAGAACCCAGTCCGTCAAGATTGTCTTCTCCCTCTCCTCTCCACTCCCTGTCACCACTAGCGTCCCACAGGGCTCTGTATTTGGCCTTATATTATTTTCCATTTTCCTCAATGACCTCTCTTCTTTCTGCCTGCTCCACTTCCCAAATCCACATGTATATAGACAACACCATCCTATACATGTCTAGCACTTCTCACACTAATGATCAGGCTAGACTGCAGCATGATTTTAACGGGGTTCAGAAATGGTTCCAGTCGAATCAATTGTTCCTGAATGCCAAAAAGACAATCTCCATGTCCTTCGGCACTAGATAGAGGCTATCAAACCTTAAATCCCCTCCAGCCTTCCACACCCTGGATGGTACCCTGATAGAGAATGTCACTACCTTCCAATACCTTGGGATCTGGCTAGATCACCACATGGACTTTTCAGTACGCATGGATGCAATCCGCCCAAAAAAACGACACCCCAAGCTTGGCGCCTTATATACAAACAAGGATTGCATTCCTCAATCTGCCCGACGTGCTATTGTGCAGAAAGTGATCCCCACCACTTTTGACTATGCAGACATAGGTTGCAGTGCTTCCCCCAAAACTAGCCTGACCAGACTGGACACCCTTTTCAAGTCCTTCTGCTGCTTCATACTGTCCTGCCCCCCTCACACTCACCACTGTGACCTATACAAAGCCACGTCCCTCCCAATCACTGGAGTCCAGGCGTCTGTCTCACTCTGCACCTTCATGGCTAAATTCCTCCATCTCTGCCTCCTTTCTGAGCTTGTACTCCCTCCAGAACATGGACTGTCATTCCTTCTCCATCTCCCACCGCTTCACCTCTGCTGGTCAATTCACCTTTTCTTACCATTGTCCTAAACAGTGAAACACCGTCCCCTCCAATATCTGTAATGCGCCTTCACCTAAATCTCTTTCATCCCTCATGCACGTGTAAACATCCTACTTCTGTTCATGCCAAATCTTCCGACCCCTCTCAGAATTTCTAGCCACCTAAAGCCTTCAGCCCTATCTCTGATCTTTCTTTGCCTTGTATCAGTTGTTCTGCCCAGCATAGCACTTGAGATTATCTCCTATTGCTCACTACGATTTGCTTTCTCAGTACATTTTTGCATAAGTAGTGAATAACACATGCCCCCGTTGTACTTTTGTTTTGCTATAATCAATGTTCACTTACTTGATTGTAAGCTGCATATTATTCTGCTGCTCATTATGTATTTGCCTATTGTATTTTACTCTGTTGTGCTGCATTTTATGTATCTTGTCCATTGTATACCACAATGTCAAAAAACAATGTACCCTTGTCTTGTTATACTTGTTATATACTAATTGTATTGTTGTACTTGTTATCTCAACCTTCCCTTCCTCCAGGACGCATCTGGAAATAAGCTGTACCGCTTAGCCTGCCTTCCTGGTGAAATCCTTGAATAAATAAATAAATAAATAATGAAGCAGGCACTGCGCTCACAGAGATTAGTAACAATGAATTTCACTCACACACTGAGAATAAGTTCCAAACCAGATTTAATAAATCACGTGGGTGAAGACACAGACCGAGCTGTCTACCACTCCTGCCCTGGCACTTCAAGAACAAACTTTCTTCATTGGGGGCATGGCATGAAAATTAGTTACTTCAATAATGACATCACAACACCTATAAAATTAAGATATATTTAAAAAAAAAAAACAGATGTATTGGACTAAATAGCAGTAAAGAATTGCTTGAAATACTGAAGTATACCTAACATACAACGCACACTTTCCTATCTTTTTCGAGTTGCCAAGGGGCGCTTAACCAGCAATTTGTCGTGTTTACATGTATGCCATTAAACATTAGAGAATAAAAATAACCAAAAAAGACAAATTTCCTTAAACAAAGTAAAAAAACAAACAGGCAAGCTGAGGGTGGAAATTTGAAATACAGTACACTGGGATCCAAGCTCCAAATTTAACATGTTATTGTTCATTAATTATTTTTAATGTTCCAAACTGAATCACTTAAAAGGAGCAAACATAAAACACGTGGGGAGAACAAAAAGGAAAGGGAGGGTGGGGCGGTTATAGCCATGGCGGGGGGGGGAGTCAGAGGTAACGGGAAGGGGAGGAACAAGAAAAAATAAAAAAGACCCACAAACGTGGATCAGTCGGAGACCAATACAAATAACAGGCTCTGCAAGGCAAAAAAAATATAAAAAACATGTTAGGTATTGCACATATGTACACGTGTACTTATGTAAATGTACAGTTATTTATAAACAGTGACATAGAGATCTGTATCATAAAAATGGTTTCAGATCCCATTTGTCATTGAGACCCATTGGTGTCACACACTGCAGAGTATACATATCCCAACACTTTTTTTCTTTAGCAGTGTGTTTTTCCTATCCCCACCTTTTGTGAGAATGTCAGCGTGTTCTAGACCCATGAATTTCAGGAAATGGGATTTGAACTGTGATGGGTAGTGAAGTGACAACCCACTGGTGTATCTGGCCTCTGATCATGGATCCACTATGCTCTTGTATTCGATGTTTAAATCTGGCTCCTGGCTGTGCGTATTTACAAACATTACAGTGTAAACATTTGTGAAATCTTTTGGACCTAACTGGTAGCCATGTAGTTCGAGGTTCATTTGAGATCTTGCATAAACGACTATGTACCCACAATAACTTTAATGTTTTTAGGTCTCTTAAAGGAAACTCAGGCCTACCGCCCATAGAGGTGCCCATAACATTATTGCTAGTGAGAATTGGCCAATTACGATGGATAATGTTGCCAACATATCCTACTACTTCATTATACTCTGCAACAAACGTTACAGGGTTATGTGTATTGTGGGGCACATCCAGGTGTTTGCATTCCTTTTTTAATAGTGTGTTCCTGTCCAAGCTCAAGGCCCTCTCTTTGGATTTCTCAAGTAGTGTTTATTATACCCATGGGCCAAAAACCTTTTTTCAAGTTCACAAGACTGCAAAAGGAAGTCCTCTACACTGGAGCAGTTCCGTCTCAGCCATGCCATTTGGCTGATTGTAACAGGGGTCCTTTAGTTTCTTTGGATGAGCACTGTCTGCTCTTAATAATACATTAGTCGCAGTTGACATCCTGTAACATTTGGCCTGCACTGGTTTCACTGGAGTAGACATTAATTCTGTGTCTAACGATTGTGATCTGTCTTTACATGTGGCGTATGTAAATTTTAATCATTCACATTTAGCCATTTTATAAAATCAGATGCCTTTTCTGGTCCTCCATTCCCCACACACACACTCATACACACACTCATCTATGTATCTAAACCAGTGTACAATGTTTTAAAAAAAAAAAAAGGATTATTGATCTCGTTAAATACGTGTGTTATTTCCCACAAACCAAGAAATAAGTTCGCGTAACTTTGGGACTTCAATCTGCCAGGAGTTGACTGGAGCATTCCGGTCACCTCCAGTGCTAGGGAGCAGGTGCTGCTGGACGCGATCCTGGAGGGACTCCTTACACAGCTGGTCACTGGACCTACTAGGCTAAGTAACACACTAGGTCTGGTACTGCCGAATGGTGAGGCAGTGAGGGAATTAAGGGTTGAGGACCCACTAGTTGAGAGCAGTCACCAGACGGTGTGGTTTACTATCACGATGAGCAGGGAGTCAGGGGGCTCACTAACAAAGGTGGTGGACTTCAAGAGGATGGACTTCAGGAGGATGCAGGAGGTACCGAAAGGGAAACTTGAGGGCATAGGCCAGGGATGGAAGCAGAGCAGAAATGGGACATTATTAAACAGGGGGTTACAGAGGCAATGGAAGCTTGCACCAAGTTACAGAGTAAGAGGAGTAGAGCAAGGAAACCACGCTGGTTGAACAGCGAGGTGATGGAGGGGGTGAGGGCAAAGAGAGCTGCATACCAGAGGTTCAGAAGGATGGGGAAGGAGGAGGACAGGGAGGAGTATGCAAGATGGTCCAAGGAAGTGACCAAGAGGGTGAGGGAAGCTAAGGCCTCAAGGGAGCTAAGGTTAGCACAGGGAATTAAGGGTGGGAGACTTTTTCAGATATGTCTGAGAGAGAAAAGGAAGTGCAAGGATAACATAGGATAAAGAGGGGTGGGGAGTGAGCGGAAAAGGGAGAGGAACAAGTGGAAGCACTAAATGAATACTTTTGCTCAGTGTTCATGCAGGAGAAGGGGGGACCACTACCACTTTGGACTGGGAGGGTGGGGGGAAGAGGTGACGGATGGAATGATTGAGGGAAGTAGAGTATTAGAGAGACTGAAGGTGCTAAAATTGGACAAGGCACCAGGGCCGGATGGTATCCACCCCAGGGTGCTGAGGGAGATGGCGGAGGTGCTGGCGGAACCGCTGGCGGATCTGTTCAGCACCTCCCTGGATAAGGGATGTGTGCCTCAGGACTGGAGGATGGCCCATGTGTTGCTGATACACAAGAGTGGCCCAAGGGACAAACCGGGCAATTATCAGCTGGTCAGTTACACTTCTATAGTGGGAATGCTTATGGAGACGATACTGAAGGAGAGGCTGCTGTCATTTCTAGAGGACAGTTACTTCCAGGATGTGAGGCAGCATGGGTTCGTATCGGGGAAGTCCTGTCAGACTAACCTAATACAATATTACGACTGGGTAACGAGAGCTGGGTAGGGGCCATGCAGTGGATGTCCTCTGCTTGGATTTCAGCAAGGCCTTCAGTTCAGTACCTCATGGGCAGCTTGGGGGAAGCTAACTGGTGTGGGAGTGGGGGTGAAGATGACAAACTGGATTACAAATTGGCTGTGTGGGAGGCTACAACGGGTGGTGGGGGAATTCTCAACATCTAGACCAGTGACGAGAGGGGTGCTGCAGGGCTCGGTGCTGGGCCCAGTGCTCTTTGGGCTCTTCGTCTTGGACATCATGCATGGAGTGGTGAGCAGGGTAAGTCTGTTTGCAGACGATACCAAAATGGGTGCAGTAGTGGACGAGGAGGAGGGATGGAAGCAACTGCATGGGGACCTAACCAAACTGGAGGAGTTGTCAGAGAGGTGGCAGCTAGGGTTCAATGCGAAGAAGTGTAAGGTTATACACTTCAGGGCAAAGAACCCAAGGAGAGAATACTGGTTGGGTGGTGAAGCTGGCGATCACTGAGGAGGAGAAGGACCTAGGGGTGATGGTAACAGGGAGCATGAACAGTTCTGCCCAGTGCAGAAAAGCGGTAGCGAAGGCGAACAAGATGCTGGGGTGTATAGCGAGGGGGTTCTCATCCAGGCGGAGGGAGGTGATCTTGCCCCTCTTCAGGTCACTGGTCAGGCCACACTTGGAGTACTGTGTGCAGTTCTGGAGGCCATACCTGAGGTGGGATATCAAGCTACTGGAAGGAGTGCAATTAGGATGATACAGGGAATGAAGGGGAGAAACTATGAGAACAAGCTGGGGGAACTGAATATGTACACCCTGGAGGAGAGGAGGGATAGCGTGGACATGATCCAAGCTTTCAAGTGTCTTAGGGGAGGCAAAAGGGATGGAGCCGACGGGGTTTTTAAACTGAAGAAGGGAAGGGACACTAGAGTGCACTGGAAGATTTAGGAGGGAGATGAGAAGGCATTACTTCACAGAGAGAGTGGTGTTGAAGTGGAACGCCCTACCAGAGAGGGTGATATCATGCAAAACTGTGGGTAGCTTTAAAAGGGCATTGGACAGAGAACAGGAGAGAGTATGGGTGGGTGAGGCTGAGAACGGCCGAGGGCAGACAAAAGGGGAGGGGGAGGGGCAGCTGCAGCTTAGGGCTGCTAGCTGCACACTTGAGTAGACGTTGATAGACCAGAAGGTCTGTTTCTGCTGGCACATTCGTATGTTCGTATAACTGGGAGCCTACTATATCACGTAGCAGCAAGAAAAAACTATTTTCAAATTCAGAAACATTGTGTATAAGCACAAATTCAAGTGCCTGTAATAGGAAATCAGTAGGAACATCCTCATTTTGGTGTAAATGTTTGAGAAATTATTTGCTAGCATGAATCCCTTGTGCGTGCTGGGTGGACATATACAGAGATTCAGCATCTGTACCCAGCCACAAGTAATATTCACTCCAAATCAGCTCATTAAATTTATCAAGTGCATCACCACTGTCTTTAAGACAGGAAGGTAGATGTGAGACACACCTTCGCAAGAAAAAAATCAATGAACTGTCCCAGTTTCTCACATATTGCCCAATTACTGGATACAATAGGTCTTCCTGGTAGCAAGGTGATATTTTTGTGAATTTTCAGCAATGTGTAGAAACTTAGGACCACAGGGAATTCTGCCAGATGTACTGAACCTCATCTTCTGTAATGCTACCATCTCTCACTGCACCATTCAAAAGGTTTAATAGTTTTCTCTTATAAATGGGGGTAGGATCAGTGGCAAGTTCTTTATGTTTGCTAGTGTTATTAAGAAGCTCCATTACTATGTTCATATATTGTTGCCTATCCATAACCACCATGTTCCCACCCTTACCCAGCCCTCTCACACTGGTAACTCGTAGATGTAAAGGTTATCTCTATGAGAATGACGCTCCAGATCATTAATTTTCAACTCTCTCTCTCTCTCTCTCTCTCTCTCTCTCACAGCTGTGTAAATAGCGCAGAAGATTATCATGTAACTCTATGGTTTCAAAGGCTTCCATCAAGCCTTCTTCCAGATCGGCCATTCTCTGGGTTACCTCGATCAGCCCTTTTGCAGTTTCTCTGACCGTCTTTTCCAGTCTGTCCATGGTTAAGTGGAATTTTTTCAGTAAAAAAAAACCAGTTGCTTAGATGTTATTATAACATGTTCTTCATTCTCCTCATCACTTCCCTCACTATTGTGGCCTGAGGCTATTGAGGCAGAGCAGCTTCTGCTGCGGGCCCTGGTGTCTGGCGCCTCCAAGGTTTTTAGTCACTGTAAGAAGTCTAAGAGGGTCTGTACTGGTTTGGCTTTTGCAGGCATCTTATCCTTTTTTCTTAAATTGCTTCCAATTCCTCGATCTTTGTCATCAATGGGGCTGATTATTTTAGATTTAAAACCTTGGGGTGGGAGCTGATGTGACTTACAACCGCATAGGTTAAAGGTGGAACTGGAAGTCCACCTCATATCAGGTTAATGCATAGCATTCTAGCTGTAACCCCCCCCCCCCGCAGTGGTGGGGGCTTACCTGACTTTTTCTCTTTGCCCAAGGAAAGACTGTCTGCACCTCCGTTTTCTCCTGGGAGGACTGCTAGTATCAAAGTGGAGACTCAAACCAAGACATTAGTGGGTTAAGTTCCAAACACCATTCCAAGCACCATTAAGCATGTGAAACAAGAGATGGTGATGGTCTGTAAGCTAGACTGGGGCCTTGATGAGTTATGTAAGGCTTCACTAGCTGGCACTAAGGTCAGAAATAAAACTGACACTCAGCCTGAGAAAACACAGGAGTTTTGCTATCTCAGAGGAATGAATTCCGCTTTGTTGCTTTTCATTAAAAAGACATTTTTATTTATTTTGCTTTTGTTGACCGGGTAAGTGCACTAGACAAATCCTGCCTATTTTCAGGCACGACCCGGGGGAAGGGGATACAGATGAATGCCAACTGACCTTGAACCAGATTAAGCTGTTGGTGGTATTTTTAGTGAATGAGGGAAATTTGGCCAGGACACCGGGGAAATTCCCCTGCTCTTTTCGATAAGTGCCATGGGATCTTTAACATCCACCTGAACTACCACCAATCCAGGCAGATGGGACCTCGGTTTAACGCTCTCATCCGAAAGACGGCACCTCAGAAGTGCAGCACCCCTCTCATGCTGCACTACAGTGTCAGTACTGGGATATTAACCCAAGTGCCAGATGTGGGAACTGAACCCACAGCCCTCTGATCTCCCGGCCTCAGAGGCGAGTGTGCTACCTACTGAGCCACTGACACTGCTAAACATGTCTTTAGTACTGTTTAGTTACGATGTCTGACCTCATGCTCCTTGATCCTGCACTTTCTGTTCTAGTGGGAGGGGTCAAAAATATGCAATAAAGGTGAGCTTCGGAGATAGCATCAAGAGGAGAGACAGGCAGTTGGCAGATAGGTGCCACATAGTGAGGACAGTTAGGGGCTGCTGACCAAGGCTGTCAGAGGAGGCCTGCCTGGGGCTGCTATAGCCACTCATCAGGAGGTGATGTTGAGGTTTCTGCAACCTTTAAAGTACAGAGACTGAACTGTGTGTTTGCTGGTAGTGTCAGAATGACATCTTTTGGCGAAAGAGACTGATCTTACTTCGAGAGGGTTCTTGCAGTAGGTATTAACCATTAGGACTGCACCCCCTGACATCAGGACCACACAGAAAACTTTAGCTAGCAGGGGACCGCCCACCGACGTCACGTGACGGACATCAGAGTAACTCTGTATAGTGGGCGGTCCCCAGCCCGCCCTCCAGTTCTTTCGCACTGTTGACCTGTGCATGTCGGACCTCGTGGAGAGCACTGCAACAGTTCGACCGCCATTTTGGATGAGTATATTTTCTGATTATTTCCAAATTATTTTACTGACTTTTGTCAGTTAATCTTCGTGTATGTCTTCCTTGATGCCTTCCGAATCGCATAAAAATAAGTGAGAGTCCTGCGGCACGCAGCTGCTGCATGATGACCATACTCTCTGCCTCCTCTGCCTGGGCCCAGAACACCAGACTGCAGATTGTGAGGCCTGCCTGAGCGTCAGTCAGGCCACACGAAAACGCTGGCAGAAGGCCCTCGAGGCCCATCTTTTGAAAGTTAAGATGGCTTCAATGGAGGAGGAGTTGCAGAAGTTATGAAATGCCTCTTCCTCACCCTCGTCAGATTTGCTCTGTCACATAAAATGGAAGGGCATAAAATGGAAGCCCCTTGACGCGGGCATCTCAGGAGCCGCTGAGGACGCCGCTTCTCTTCAGCTGGCGGCTGCCAACTCTGGGCCACCCAGAAGCACCTCCCAGTGGGCTTGCAGAGGTGCTGCCCTTGAGCCGCCAAGGACACCGCTCCTCTTTGGCTGGCAGTCGCCAACTCTGGGCTGCCCAGAAGCACCTCCCAGTGGGCTTGCAGAGGTGCTGCCCTTGAGCCGCCAAGAACACCACTCCTCTTCGGCTGGCAGTCGCCAACTCTGGGCCACCCAGAAGCACCTCCCAGTGGGCTTGCAAAGGTACGTTTTCCCCGGGGCTGCCCGGCCCTCCCAGTGACTGCCTGATTGGCTGCATCGCTTGGCCTCGGCACGTGATTGGACATTCCACCTTCTAACTACTCTCTGCCATTGGCTGACTAGAAGCCTTGCTTCTCTTTGACTTTCAGTGGGCTTTTCAGCTCTATTTTGTTTTCTCGGCCAAATCATTGTCCTTGTAATTTTAAGTTGAATGCTGTCTCAGTTAAACCGTTTACCTCTTAAAGTGAAAATACAAGCTGCTAGGCTGATTTTATTGTATGTTTAACTCAGATAAACCGCATACCCCTTAAAGTTAAAGTACAAACTGCTAGGCTGTTTTTACTGTTTAAAATTGTACAAGGCTGTTTGCTAGCTCTGTTCTGAATTTGGAATTTCCTCCTCTCTGTTTCTGTTTTATACCTCGCCTCTGCTATCTCCTTCTGTCTCTCAGGTCTTCTGCTTGCTCTTTACCCGCTGCCCTGTGAGCGCTTGGTGATTCAAGCGCTGCCTGTCCTAATTAATTTGCAGTCCTTGCCCGCTCACCTCTTGGAGCGCCTGTTGTACTAGCCCCTCCCCACCTTCATGCATCTCCAACCTTTCTCTTGCCTCCGGAGCTAACCTACCCTGCTCCTTTGTCCTGCTAATCTTTGCTGGCACCTTTGCCACCCCCCCTTCCTCTTTGCTGTCTATGGCCTTGACTCTCCTCTGTTCTCACATCTCCTCCCACGCATTTGTCTAGTACCACTCCCACCCCTTAAGCATTGGGCTTATCTGCCCTAATTTTCACTCTGTCTGCCTTTCCAGGTGCTGCCCGTGACACAGGCATCTCAGGAGCTGCCGAGGACACCGCTTCTCTTTGGCTGGTGGATGCCAACTCCGAGCCACCCAGAAGCACCTCCCAGCGGGCTTGCAGAGGTGTGTTTTCCCCGGGGCTGCCCGGCCCTCCCAGTGACTGCATGATTGGCTGTATCGCTCTGCCTCAGCACGCAATTGGACATTCCACCTTCTAACTACTCTCTGCCATTGGTTGACTAGAAGTCTTGCTTCTCTTGGACTTTCAGCAGGCTTTTCAGCTCGATTTTGTTTTCTCAGCCAAATCATTGTCCCTGTAATTTTTCTCGCCCACCCCCAACCCTGACTGCTATTAAATACACACTAGCCCCACCAGCTTTCTCCCATTGGCCGACCCCGACTCCTCCCCTTGCTGCTCGCCTGCTTACCCTCTTGTCTCTGCCCTCAATTATAATTTTAATGTTCCCCCTAACCACCATGCTACACTGGTTCTTATATTTAGTGTACTCTAGTACACAATCTGCCCTTCGTCATCTTCTTTTTCTCTCTCTTCTCGCAAGCCATTCTTATTACCTGACCACTGACAGTACACTACGCACTACCACTAATATGGACAGCAGCCCACAGTACACCATAGGCTGTACCACAGGCAGTTTTTTCACTCTTAATATTGGACCTTGGTCCTCCTTCTTTTCCGTACCTCGGCCCTGGGGCTGGCAAAACCATAGTACGCAAGAACATTTCTCTACTCGGCTAGATCTCTGCTTCGCATGCACCTCATAAGGTTAGCCCTCCTACTACTGATGCTGTCAGGAAATATGCACCCCAATCCGGGTCCAAAGGGTTTAACCCCTAACAACAAGCCCCCCCCCCCGCACAGTTCCATCAAGCTGGCTACTATCAATGTCTGCAGTCCACTTAACAAAATTGACATTCTAAAAGTCTGGGTGTCAATGCACCACCCGGATATACTATCCATATTTGAAACCTGGATGTCACCCAGGATTCCAGATGCAGCAGTTGCCTTGCCAGGTTATACTATTTTTAGACTGGATAGAACCGCCAAATGTGGCGACGACTGTGCTGTATACTTAAAAAACACCATAAGGGGACAGGTCTTACCTAATTTTGACCTCGGATGCTCGACCCAGGTACTAACAGTAAAAGTGCTATTGGGTGCTCGCAACAAAACCCTTACCATTCACTCTGTCTACATACCTCTTGGCTTGGCTTAAAGAGCATAGATTGGTCATAAATCTTAAAATATCGAAAACCATGCTCTTCGCCCACCCGCACAATAAATCATCCAACTCCCCTCTCCGTATCCTTTCCGGCTCCGGACTACACTTTGAACAAGTCCAATCCTATAAGTACTTAGGGATCTTATTTGACTCAGCACTCTCCTTCCATACCCACATCGACGCACTCGCCTGTAACCAATATCCAACTCGGTATCCTGCACCGTTACAAAAACTGTCTCCCCCCTGATGCCCTCCGGCTTGCGGTTACTTCCTCCATACTCTCCCTGGTGGACAATGGACTGCCTGTCTATGGGGCTGCCAACAGGACGGCCCTCAGCAAAATTTGCCTCCTCCTAAATAAGGCTTGCAGGCTTATCACAGGGGCCCCTAAGCTCACTCATACCTGCCAACTCTATGACCTTGCAACTATGCTTGACCTCAATGAACGCCTACTATACCAAACGTGCATCATTTCAAAAAAAACCTTACTTGGACTTTCTCCCCCCCGGGCTGACTTCCTCCCTCCTTCCAGCACAGCCCCTGTCAGCACCGGACCTCCTGCAAAGCCACCTTCCTGGTTCCTCGTGCTAGGACCTCACTTGGTCAGAGATCGTTCTGCCATAGAGCCCTGCATGGTACAACAATCTTCCCCGGACGCCACTGATACCGCCACCATCTCCACTTTCAAAATGCCCTCAAAGCGAGCTATTCAGCAAGCGCTGCTGCTCCTGTGCCTAAAGGATGCCTAACCCACCCCCTCCCTGACAATGCCCTCTGGGCTGCTCCATCCCTCCCTCCTTATTCCTAACAACCTCACTACTTCAGTTGTTTTCCTCACCAACTGTATCACTACTGATGGTAGAACCACGTTGTATTCCCTATGCTACCTATAACTTACTTACTACCCAGCTACTGCTGTCAATTATACCATTTTTTTTGCTCTGTATTACACTACCAATGTTTGCTGTAACCAGGTGCCATTAATGCGTGTCTGTTTATACTGATGCTCTTCTTTGTATGTACTCTGCTTTCTATTTTAACTGTATTATCTACCATTGTTGACGAGGTACCTTTGTAAATGAGCCGTTGGCTCAAAGGTTGTAAACTGATTACACTAATAAATAAATAAATACCACCCAAGGACCCGACCCCTGGTCTCCACAGTTTTCTGAACTATCTCTGGGTGCAAAAACACCTCGCTGAGACTATAATAATGGGAGACGTTAACATAAATTGGCTGGCTTCAGCAAATGAGCTATAAAGGACGTCTTAGTGTCCCTGCACCTTTCACAACTTGTCAGCTCTCCTACCAGGATAAATTATAAAACTGGTACTAGCATCATCATTGACTGGATTATCACAAATCACCCAGATCGCATCTCCAATGTACAAGTGTACCCTGACTCCATCAGCAACCGCTCCCCCATCACATGTAGCTGGTGAAACAAATTCATCGTCCTTCCACCTCTAACCATTTATAACCGAATGTTAAAGCGTGGGCACCTAGATCTGCTAAAGCATCAACTCTGATCCCATGACTGGTCCGCTCTGGACATTGCTAGTAACATTAATGACGCGCTTGAAAACTTCATCAAGGTTTTTAACATGGCCTGTGATACCCACGCCCCTTATAGGAAAATGAAGGTTTGTGGAACCATTAGCCCCTGGATCACCCCAGAACTAGTTAACAGCATGAAACAACGGGACCACCTATGGCAACTTGCTAAAGCAACTGGGAAACTGCATGATATCCAGGTGTACAAAGCTGCAAGAAATGCCTGCACAAGGGAAATTCAGCAGGCAAAATGGAACCACCATAGAAAGCTTCTGTCAAACAGTTGGAGTGACAGTCGGAAATTCTGGACAAACATAAAGGACATTATCGGCCAGGAACAGAAGATCTCTCCAACGGTACTAAATATAGGCGGCAATCCCATCACTGACCCACTCTCAGTCGCTAGTACTTTCATGCTGCCCCTGGATCTGCTGGATGCCCGACTCACACAAAGCCTGAGCACTCTCCCTTCTATTTCAAGTGTGTCTCTGTTGCCCAGGTCAGAAAACTTCTAACTATAAAGTACTGGGGAAATCCAGACAGAGTGGGGACACCCTTGACCTCAAGATCATCACACTTACCCTAGATGAAGTTCTCCTACCAATAACCAAAATACTCAGCGTCTCTCTCTCATTCTAGCTCAGTTTTCTGAAGTCTGGAAAATAGCTCTGGTCACACCAGTTCATAAATCAGGGGACCACACTCAGCCCAGCAACTACAGACCTATATCCATCCTCCATCCTTCCACCACTATGAAAAGTACTAGCACGCATAGTAACTGACCAACTTGTGGACTGTCTTGACAACTACTCGTTACAATGCCCTCAGCAGCATGACTTTAGGAAAAAGCACAGCACGACTACAGCCCTGCTAGAATTTACGAGTTTTATCCAACAGTCCTTCGCATAAAACAATCTTGTTGGAGCGGCTTTTATAGACCTTATGAAAGCATTTGACACTGTTAACTACAGTCTCCTCCTTGGTCAACTCGCCACCACCAGTGTCTCACCAACTGCCTTAAAGTGGTTTGAATGCTACCTCTCTAATAGGTCGCAGAAGGTGAAGATATCCAACATCACCTCTGATCTGCAAGTCGTCAGATCAGGTGTCCCCCAAGGGTCTATTCTTGGTCCTCACCTGTTTAGCATCTTCCTAAAAAATTTACCTAAAGCCTGTCATTTAAGCACCCTCCTACACGCTGATGATGCCGTCATCTTTACAAGCCACCCTGACCCCAACTTGCTAGAGGACAACCTACAGCGAGGATTCCTAGAAGTCAAACAATGGTTCCACTCCCACAAACTCGTCCTAAATTACAAAAAAATTAAACTTCTGCTGTTCACATCATCTCATAATTAGTATAAGAAGCATGCCCTCACCGTCAATAATAGCCAAGGAGCCCCCATTGAACAATTCCAACAGTTCAGATACCTTGGAGTCACCCTGGACAACCATCTCACATTTGCATCGCACATCGACGGTGTTGCCAAGAATGTAAATGCTAAACTTGGTCTACTATACAGACACAAAAGGAGCCTGACCACAGAAGCACTTACACTTGCTATACAAAGTCCAGTTCTTTCCTCTATTGACTACGGCTTGGTGATATATAGTGGTGCCCCAGCCACGTCTCTCAAAAAGCTAAGCATTTTCCTAAACAAAGCCTGTAGACTCATCACCGGTGCTGATAAACTCACACATACATGTGATCTGTATTCCCTAACCGGGTGGCTAAAACTACGTGACCGGATCAAGTACCAGTCATGCATACTGGCCAAACAAGTGCTGCTTGGAGCCCTGCCAACTGGCGTTACCTCCCTGCTAACCAAATCTCTTAAGTTCCATCACACACGGACCTCTGACACTGAACTTTTTCTCGTTCCTAGGGTTTGGACCACTCAATGCCAGCGATCCTTCATCTATAGAGCCCCAAACTGGTTCAATGGATTGGGCCGTCAAATGATTAACCTCTCTCCCTCACCTTGCCCAGTTTAAGCACCTTTTGAAACAGCACATCATGAATGAAAGTGCATGTGAATGCCTCCTATAACTCGTACTCCATGCCAGTTATCACCTCACAGCTGTCTCTCCCCTGCCTCCAGCCTTCCCGGCCCTCTTTTCTCTAGCTCACCCTTCTTCCTCCACCACCTCGCGTCTTCCTTGCTGACAACGCCACATGGCTGCAACCATTTACTCCTTCCTGCACTACTACTACTCCTCTCTATCTCTAATTTTTCTTTACACCTGGCATCCTCTGTGTCTATTGACCCTCACTGTAAACCCTACTGTAATTGAATTGCTATCTCTGTGTCATTTGACCCTCTTAGTAAATACTGCTGTATCTGAAATACTGAAATGCTAATAACTGTGTAACGTTATTATGCCATGTACTCATGTACTGTGTTTTGAAATGTAGTCTCCCCTGTCTGTTTTGTTACTCCCTCCCACACTGACGTGGAAACATTTGTAAATGAGCCTCTCTGTGCTCAAAGGTGTTGTAATCCGAGAATGAATAAATACATACAATAAATAGACAAGGAGAGGCATCAGGGCCAGGAAAGGTCCTCCTCCTGCCCACAACTCCCTCTGGGGACCGCGGATGACCAAAGACTCTCTTCCTCCGAAAAGAGCACCTCCGTGGACAGGACTGCTTCGGCTTCCCAGGAGCAGCCCTTGGTCCCTCCACTGGCCTCGGTGGCAGTGGTCGCCTCTGCGGAGTCTGAGGTTACTGCTACTCTTAGACCCCTCAAAACTTCAGGGTCTGAGCCTGCTGGCAGGGCTAATAAGTCGTTCATTGAAGCCTCTGATGAGTGCCCAGCCTGGGCTGATAAGTCGAGCACCAAGGTCTCCGGTGAACACCCGGCCATGGCTGATAAACCAGACGTTGGATGTTCCAACGCCTGTCCAGTCCAGGCACTTCTGTCAGGCCCCGACGAGCGGCCTGACGACTCTCAGCACCCGTTGCTATCTCATCAGCAACATACCCCGGCGGGCTCGCCCGACCAGGGTCCCTTCTTGCATCTGGCCTCCCCGAATGCCCGGAGCCAGAAGGATGTCAGCCTGACGATGCTGCTACAGGGTCACAACTGGGCATCAGCACGAGTTTCCTGATGAACCCTCAGGACCCTTCCCCCGCTGACCCTTCCAGCAGGGCCTTCTGCCCTTTCACCTTCATCGGAGGGTTCCTCTGGGGTGACGTCTGGCTCCCTCCCCAGTGGTCTGATGCTGGACTATTGCTTCTCTGGGTCTTCCAGCCTGTCTTTCGGGCCTCCTCAGGGACCTCCGTCTGGCCCAAGGGCTCATCTGCCAGCACAGATGCCATAGAAACATAGAATTTGACAGCAGATAAGGACCGCTTGGCCCACCTAGTCTGCCCATTTCCCTACCTGATGGATAAGCTGCAGATTCTAGTTAATCAACAGCTTACTTCCTCCTACCCCCCACTAGAATTGCCTTATGTCTGTCCCATGCATTCTTGAATTCTCCCACTGTTCCTGACTCCATAACCTCCTCAGGAAGGCTGTTCCATGCATCCACAACCCTCTCTGTGAAAAAATACTTTCTAACGGTGGAGTGTGACAAAAGCTTGGCTCGAGTGCTGACTTTCAATAGATCGCAGCTTGTTGCTGCTCTGCTATGTATGAAACCCTGACCCAGAATCAGGTAGTGTACGAACAATTTAGCACCCGGTTCCCCATGAACATGTGGTAAACTGCTGAAGGCGGCCCCTTCTGTCCATGCTCCAGCCAATGTAACGAACGCTCTCCCATCAACCTTAGGCCCGGCTATCCCTGGCCAACCAGAGATCCACGGCACTATGGTATCGTTACATTTAGGCGGGATTCTGACTTAGATTTTCAGATGCCAGGCTACCGGCCGCCGGGCTACCATTCCCCTGGATATCTTCTGTCGGGGTGCCAGGCACTAGGTCTCCCTTTGTTTGGGTACCTGCCACCTGGCTTGGTCCACACTCATCATATGCCTAGCTACCCACCGTCTGGGTACCAGACGTCAGGATACCCGACGCCTGGTTATGGCTCCAGTTTTCAGCCGGTCTACCAGCCTCCTCTGCCCCCTCCTCCGCCTACCCTACCACAGGCTGACGTCCGGGCCATTCTTCAGTCCTGGTGAACTGAAACTAAGTCTCAGCTAGTCTTGGAATTGGGCAGTCATCATCCAGTAGCAGCCCCTACCCCAGTGCACCCAGTTCTGGTGCATCGGTCCCCTTTGTCAGGGGAGTCCTGTCCCTCCACATCAGGCCTGACGAAGGGCACAGCTACCCTTCATTTGGGCGGGCTTCCGGCTCCCCTCAAGAAGGTTCCCCGCCCAGGAGCCATATCTCCAGTCTCAATTTATTAGTCTGACTCGGAGTCAGACTCAGACCCTTCTTCCTCAGTCTCTGGCTTCGAGACACCTCCGCCAGACGAGCCCAAGGCTAAGGAGTCTCCGAAGTCTCCTCCAGAGGATCCCTCCTTTTTGGATCTTCTCAGAAGGATTGCTGAGGCTTATGACTGGAAGGATGATGACCAGGACCCCAAATGAAAGAGGCTGACCAAGCATTTGGATATGTTGGAGTTGTCCCCAGTCCTCACGCCCCCATGGTTGGAGCCTCACGAAGATCTCGCTTCCACCTTCTGGCTAATGTCTTCCTCCATTCCGGCTGTGGCCAAGAAGGCAGACAGGGCTTACCGTATGTCAGAGGGCAAAGACCACCTTAGCGTCCATCCTAAAACAGACTCGGTGGTCATTCATGCAGTGCACGACAGAGCTACAAAACCTAAACACATGAGCACCTCTCCCCCTGACAAGGAGTCAAGGCAACTTGACCAATTTGGGTGTAGGTTTTATTTGTCCTCTACCCTGGCTATGCGCACCCTAAATTATGTGGCACACATGTTGGTGTACCAAAAATCCCCCTTGCGCCAGTTAGAGCTGGTTATTGAGGCCATGCTGGACTCTGACGTGAAGGGAACCCTGTCTGACACCATTAGGTCAGCTAAGGTCATTTGTTGCCACTCTTTGAGGGCAACCCACTACACTGTGGATTCCTCAGCTCAGGGCATGGCCACCACAGTCTGCCTCCAGAGTTATTCTTGGCTGAGGGTTTCTGGGTTGGTACTTGATGTCCAGGCTGCCATCCAAGATGCTCTCTTCCGCGGTTCCATTATCTTCAGAGGAGATGCACAAGACATCATCACGAACCTTCAGGATAAGGGGCAGGTGTTGCGTTCGGTGCAGACTGTGTACCGCACTGGCTCTCAGTCGAAAAAGCCCTTTCGTTGCCAGCAGAGATGGCAGACGAAGGAACCACAACAGGTCAGACATCAGAACAAACTTTGGGCCCCCTCAGCAAAGACCACCCTTCCAGCCCAGGGGCAGAGGACTTCAGGGGCAACCCTCCCCAACCTTCCCTCTGCCTCTTGACCCGCAGCCTGCCTCCCCTCCTCCTCTTTTTCAGTCAGAAGAACCGGTGAGCGGAAGATTCGCCAGTCATCTGGGAGGTGATTACCACAGATTTGTGGGACCTTCAACTAATTTCCCAGGGTCACACACTGGAGTTTCTGGACAGACTCCCAGACAACTCTCCAGGTCCATCCTTTTACCCAAGGGCACACATTCCCATTATCAGAAACGAGACAGAGGCTCTTCTGTAAAAGGCAGCCATAGAGCCCATTCCTCAAAACCAGATAGGAAGAGGGTATTACTCTCACTTCTTCCTGGTTCCCAAAAAGATGGGAGACCTGCGCCAGATACGAGACCTCAGCACCCAAAATCTATACATAGAGTACAAAGGATTTTGAATGCTGACCCTTCCAGGCCTGCTGCACAAGGGACAGTGGCTCTGTGCTCTGGACATGCAGGATGCGTACCTGCACGTACCGGTATTTCAAGCCCACTGCCGCTACCTCAGGTTCTCCTTTCAGGGGGGACACTACCAGTTCGGGGCCCTCCCCTTTGGCCTGTCCTCGGCACCCAGGGTTTTTACCAAGTGCCTGGCAGTAGTGTCAGTGGCCTTGAGGCATCAGGGCCACTATATCTTCCCGTACCTTGACAATTGGCTGATCTTGGCCCCGTCGAGGGAACGGCTGGAAATTTCACTTTCAGCATCCCTGGACCTGTTTGGCCAAGTGGGGGTTATGGTGAACTACCCCAAGTCTCACATTATTCCCTCCCAGTGCCTGCAGTTCATTGGAGCGGTGCTGGATATGGCCCAGGGTCAGGCTTTCCTCCCTTTGGACAGGGCGGAAACCTTGCAACAGCAGGCACAGCTGTTGGCTTCCAGCCATTGGATTTTGGCCAGGTCAGTGCTGCGCCTTCTGGGCCTTATGGCGGTGGCCATCCCGACCATTCCTCTGGCCAGGCTCCACATGTGGATTTTGCAGTGAATGCTCAGGGTTCAGTGTGACCAGAGATCGGACGACCTCGGCCACAAAGTCTTGGTCTCCACATCGATGCGTTGAGATCTCCTGTGGTAGCAGAATCTCTACAAAGGAGTTCCTTTTCAGTCCCCTGCTCCCATCCAGACCCTGACCATGGATGCTTCAGGGCGGGGCTGGGGGCTCATCTAGAGACCCACAGGACCCAAGGACCGTGGTCTCAGTCATAACTGTCTCTACGCATCAGTATGTTGGAGATGTGGGCAGTGTTGTATGCTCTACAGGCCTTTCAGCACCTCCTCTGTCCGGGTCCACTGCTGGTCCAAACGGACAATATGTGCATGGTCTGGTACCTGAACAAACTAGGGGGCATTCGCTCCTATTCTCTCTGCAGGAAAGCAATGTGAGTTTGTAACTGGGTGATTCTGCATCAGCTGTCCCTTGCTTCCGCTCATGTCCCAGGCGTCCAGAATGTCCTGGCGTACAGTCTCAGCCACATCCAGGCCAAGGCTCATGAGTGGGAACTGAACCAGTTAGTAGTCGAAAGCATTTTTGACCTGTGGGTTCATCCAGATCGTGATCTGCTCCCCTCCCCATCCAGTGCAAAACTTCCCAAGTTTTGCTTGCTCGTTCCAGGGCCTGATGTTTTTTGGCAAGACACTCTATCTCTTTGCTGGACAGGGAGGTTCTTGTACGCCTTTCTTCCCTTTCCGATTCTGCAGTGTGTACTGCTCAAGTTGCAAGCGGAAGGGGCTCACATGATCCTGATCGCCCCACTTTGGATGTGCCAAATATGGTTCCCGCTTCTACAACAGCTGACAGTGGAGCCCCCAATTCCCCTACCCATTCGTCACGACCTCCTGACCCAGGAGAGGGGCGCGCTGGTTCATCCAGGACTCAAGTCCCTTCACCTTCACACGTGGCACTTTCTGACATAGCTGCTTCAGGCTATAGGGTTTCCTGTAGGGTGGCCCAAGTCCTTCTGGAGGCCAGAAAGCCTTCCACAAGGACTGCTTATGCTATGAAATGGAAAAGATTTTCCATTTGGACCACTTCATAGCATTGGGACCCTTTTTGTACATCTATCTGACCTGGGTTTGAGTTATTCCTCGTTGAAGGTCCACCTTTCAGCCATTTCCACCTACCACATTCCAGTGGAGGGAAAAACTGTTGCTCATCTGGAGGTTTCCATAACATTTCTGAAGGGAATCCTCCACTTGAAAACCCCGGTACATAACCCTGCCCCACCGTGGGATTTAAATTTTATTTTAGAGAAACTCACTAAGCCTCCTTTTGAACTGGTCACAAGTTGTGACATGTGCTACCTGTCTTGGAGAGTGCTCTTTTTAGTTGTGGTCACTTCTGCTCAAAGGATCTCCGAGCGTCAGGCCCTGATATGTAAGGAGCCTTATTTAATTTTCCACAGAGACCAAGTGGCTCTGCGTACAAATCTTAAGTTTTTGCCAAAGGTTGTTTCTGAGTTTACGTTGAATCAGACTATTCAGCTACCAGTGTACAATCCTGCACACACTAGATGTTTACAGAATTTTGCATTACTATATGAATCAGACGAAATCAGTCCACAAAACGGATCAGCTTTTCATTTCCTTTGTGCCCAAGAGAAAGGACACTGCTCTTTCTAAGCAGTGTTTGTCAAAATAGTTGGCAAACTGCATTTTATTCTGTTACCAGAAGTACAACAAACCCTTGCCGGGGAAGTCAAAGGGCATTCTGCCAGAGGCATGGCTGCATCTGCTACTTGCTTCAAGAATGTGTCTGCTGCCAGCCCGGTGGCGCTGAGGGTTGAGGCGCTGGAAGCCTCATCTCGCGACATGCCGGCGACCTGGGTTCGGGAATAGACTTGGGTCACTCGGGGTCGGCTGGGGGAGGAAGGATAGAGCATCCAGAGGACTGCTCTCCTTCCTCGGGGTGGGGTGATTTGCGCTGCACGCTGTCGGCCAACACCTAGCGGTGGCTGGGGGTCAGCGCAAGCATGCAGCCACATAAGGGTTGGCCTATGTCCAGGGCAATTGACTGCCTCTGCAGAGGTGGAGACTGCCTCCCTGCCCATTGTACGTATGTGGGTGCGGGAGAAAAATGGCGGAAAATTCCGGGATTTAGCAGGACCCATGATGGTCCGATTGCTCGAGTGAGTCCACCCACCCCTGACACAAAGATTTGACGTACGGGGAGGGGCACACCGCCTCTAGCCCTGGCCCTGCGGGTGGATGAGCTGGGGGATCATGGCCAGAGGATAGGGTCATAGCCCCTGTTGGGTCTGTGGTGGCGTAAAGTGTATATGGGAAAAAAAAAAAAAAGAATGTGTCTGCTGCTGACATTTGTGCAGCAGCCACTTGCAGCTCCGTCCACACTTTCACAAAACATTACAGTTTGGACATCACCTCTAGGCGCAGGGCTGGCTTTGGACTAGCTGTCCTTCAAGGCCTCCTTTCATAATTTTTCCTGCATCTCTGCAGATCTTTGCTGCCTCCCATGCTTCAGATTTGTCTAATTTACACTGCTTGGGACTCAGTCCTAATGGTTAATACCTACTGCAAGAGTCCTCTTGAAGTAAGATAGTACAGTTATGTAAGAACTTACTGTAACAGTAGATCTTCGAGAGAGGCTCTTGCATTAGGTAACTTTCCCTTCCATCTTCCCCTAGATTCTGCTACTGCTTCTTGTAACTTTACTTAGGCTCAAAGAGCCCACTCCTTTCTCCTGTCACTTTGTTCTGAGGTCTCCGGCGGGAGAACTGGAGGGCGGGCTGGGGACCACCTACTATATATGGTTACACTGACATCCATCACATGATGTCGGTGGGTGGTCCCCCGCCAGACACTGCTAGCTAAAGTTTTCTGTGTGGCCCTGGCACCAGGGGGCGCAGTCCTAATGGTCAGTGCCTACTGCAAGAGCCTCTCTCGAAGATCTGCTGTTACGGTAAGTTCTTACGTAACTGTACTTTCCTGTTTTTGCTGTGAAAGGAGGCAAAAGTTGCTGATCCAGTAAGTGTGTCCTAGCTACCAACCTGTAGTATGGACCTGATACTGTGTGTGAGTATTGCTGTGTGAAAGCCTACATCAAGACTGAATACAGTTCGGGAAACAGCCAGACAGTGCTACTGCTAGGCAATGAGTGGTGTACTACACGAGGGTCCAGAAGACCAGATGTGTGTGTGTGGGGTATGGCGCCTGTTCCTTAGACTGAACTGTCCTGCAGAGAAGGAAGAGAGGGAAGAGACAGAGAGGTCCAGAGAACTGTGGACACAGAGAGCTTGTACCTGAGACTTGCATCTTCTAGCTGCCCCCAACTGCACAGGTGAACCATCAGCTTTAGAGGAGCTACAGCTGCAGTATGGAGGAAGATGAGCCCAAGTTGACAGGGAAGCTGATACATCAGAACTATGAGTACTCTCAGGGCTTGCCCGGCAACTGGGAAATTTGTGCAGAGTTTTGCCACTAAACCTACATTGCCACTAAACCTACAGATTTGGCCAACAGGTCAATAACTGCAAATACCTCATTTAGAGGTTTTGCCATTTAAGCAGTTGCATGGCTTGTGGGGTTTGGAGTTTAACTGCTCTGCTTGTTTTAAACTGCACCACCGCTGGCCAACCAGCTGCAACTTCACCAGGCCTGCACCGTTCTATTTCCAGGTACCCAGTGAAGCACAGTGAGCTGCCTTTAAGGTTTAAGAGTTGAAACTGGTACCAGTGGGTAGTGCCTCCAGTACAGGTGGGCTGGTAGGTTTCAGTATTTATTGTGCCACTGTATTTTACTGCCTGGTGGGGGGCACTGTTACTGTTACTTCTGTTTTAAGTGTTTTACTAGCCGAGCCTAGTCAGGCACCTAATTTCGGTCCTGCAACAAGAGTTAAAGGAAATTTTCGATGTAAGGCAGCCACTCACACACGTGGTGGCTGCCCTCATCGGCCGTCATTCTATCTTGGTTTTAATGACAAAAGGTATGTGATACCTGAAGGAGATGTCTCGTAATTTTTATTTCTATACTGGAGCCCTCTGCAGTTTGAAGGTCCGGGTTCGGCAGCCACGGCCCCGCGCTCAAGCACGTAATGACATGTGGCCAGGGAGAGCGCAGGGGCGCGTCCCATTGAAATGAATGGGGTTTGCTTTCTAATTTGTTTTTAAACTACAAAATGGTCACTTGGCAATTAATGAAGGACACCGCTCAACTAACATGGGCCACAAGGCAGGGGCACCGCAATATCGACAGTAACCCGATTACACAGCAGTAGAATTAAGTTTTAAAACTGGACTCGTCTGTCATTTCCCAGAGCAACTTCCAATTGCACTGCAATATTGTATGTGGCTGGAGAGGAGGGTGACTTTGACAGCGCCAGGGGGTGCTCCCAAAGTTCCCGCTGCACAGAGTACTATGTGGGGCTAGTAGTAAAATTGGGTGGGGCTGGACAAGTTCGACAGCAAGGGAAGGGGGGTTGTTAAGTTGTTTGTAACCGACAGGTGGGTTTGACTGCAAGTGGGGGGTTCTTCTGTGCAGCCAGTGGGGAGGTCAGTTGGGAGGGGGGTGCAGCATTCTATGGTCACCCATGACACCAGGATCTCTCCACCATCCTTTATAAAAATTATTAAAGATGGCTAATTTTCTAGGATTTTAGAGCCATAATGTCACCACCCCCTTTTTAAAAAAAACGACTTATTTTTCAGTTTTAATTTTTAACAAAAGACCCTGCTTAATCCCTTATGATTTTTTATCTTTTGTAAGATAAAACATCTGCCCTACTCACAACAAATATATTGATCGCCAGACAGTGTAAGAGCATCAGTATAGCCTAGAGGTTAGAGGAACAAGGTGTTAACGAGCTTGATACATCCAGCAGACCAGACCCAAGTTTGATTCTCACAACCTCCACTTGCATACTGTGTAACTCTGAGTAAGTCACTTAACCGCCCAGTGCTCCCAGGTCGCCCCTGAAAACAGGCACTTGTGCCTAGTGGGCCTTAACCGGTTACGAAAGACTAAAATAAAAATAAAAAAATCAGTCTGCTCAGCACTGCATCACTTTCACAAAGCCAACAAACTAACCTCTGCAGCTTGCCAAGTATTGCTAGAAGAAGCCTGTCCACATTCACATTTCTACTGTCTGGATGCCAGCCCAGTCTGCCTTATCTGACCACATAAATGTGATCTTGGGCAAACTCAGCACCACTGTCTGCAGTGTAATAGAGATTATATGGTTCTGAAAGTCTACAGATACATTGCAGATACAGTGCTGCTGTCACTCCTGTCCTTGACATGGAAGTGAGGTGCTCTGTTAGCTTCTAACTGCAGTCACTGACCATGCAGTGATTGGGTAACACTGAACATAAAATGCTGAACAGGGGACCGGGCCAGGGTTGGCCACCCGCTGCACATGCCCATGCTGTTAATTTGTTGTGTGTACATGGTATCGTGTAATAACAGTGAACAAATTACAGTGACTACATTTGGCGACTCAGTATGAGCGATGGCTATAACAGCGACCCCTGCTAAATGGCAATCGGGCGATATGGGCTACTTTGGTTATGCTAGGCACCCCCACAATGAGCAGTGTGGTGTAAGAATAATAAAAATGGTGGGAGGGCGGGGGACACAGCCCCCTACAGGGGATGCAGAGATCGGATCCCCCCGCATGGCACAGATGGGAAAGGACACACCTGAGCAATTGGCTACACCTTTGCTAGTGCATTGCCGAAGTTCGCTATTGTGTGCATCGCTGTAGATGGGTATCACTGTTATTGCGGACGCACAGATGTAGTCGTCCATATAATGTGCGCTGTTATTGCCTCGCTGTATTGACATGGAACCTGTACATATGGAAGTAGGGTGAGGAATAAGTTGTAAGGGGCTAGGACCCTATTCAGAATGAAAGGCCCCTGTAGGGTGGGCATCCTCTCAACTAGCTTAGACATAGCCACAAACTGAAAATGTCACAGGACCACCTTAGGTGTTTTGGGGGTTCTTGGGTCAGCTTTCTCCTTCAGTGCGGTTTGTATCCAGATAGTACTTTTTGGCAGAAATGCAACTTTGTCTGAGGTTTAACCTCTCTTTATGCAAAATGCATCTCATATAATAATCTCTCTAGCTCAGAGTTTGGAATGTCAGGCTGTATTAAGCAGTAGTCCCAAAGACAGATCATATCCATTTCAACATAAACGGCTTACTACCATCCTTTAGACAAGGAGAAATACACATTTATGGCTACCTACCATCTTTTTAGACAAGCAGCTATGCACACTTATAACTTTCTTGCTCAGGCCACTGCTGTGTGGCAAACTTGTTTGTAAACAGTAAGTGCATTAAGTCCCTTAAGTGTATTCTGCACAGAAGAAAAAAAAGATATGCTTTCCTATCTTAATGTTTTCACATGATAGGAACTGACTTATTAGAGTGCAGCTCAGATGCTGGCTTCAGCTGCAGTCTATGCATAAGAATCCTGTCTTAGAACTTTCCTTATATTACATACACATGAACGTATGAAGAAGCCAGCAGAAGAAGGCCATTTGGTCTATCTAGTCTGTTAGTATTGCAAGGTCCACAGCTTGAGCTACTGTCCCTGCACCCCTCCCCACTCCTCCCATCCTTCCTACCCATGATCCTTACCTTCCCCCATGCCTACCCAGCCTCTCTTGAAGTTGCCCACCATCTTCAAGAAGACCACCTCTTCCGACAAGGCATTCCAAGTGTCCACCACTCTCTCTGTGAAGAAGTGCTTCCTGACCTCCCTCCTAAACCTCCCTCCTCCAGCTTAAGACTGTGCCCCCTCGTGTTATGGTTGCCACTCAGCTTAAAGAGACCCTTTCTATCCCCTTTATTTATCCTTTTCAAGTACATGAAGGTCCCGGACATGTCCCTCTCTCTCTCTCTCTCTCTCTCTCTCTCTCTGTCTCTCTTTTCTATCCTCCAGGGATTACATGTTCAGTGCCCTAAACTTCTCCTCGCATGCCTTACCCTGCTGACCTGTTATCATCTTTGTAGCCCTCCTCTGGACCTTCTCCAGTAGGTTGATATCCTAATGTCCTTTTTTTTTTTTCCCCCTTCCATATAGTTTTTTTTTCTCCTGGAGCCCTCACAGGTGGCTACAGCCCCCCTGATGGAGGGACTCTGTCTCTCTCTCTCTCTCTCTCTCCGGTCCCACCAGTCCCTGGAAATTCCCTCATGGCTTGCCTCGCGTGACAGGGCCAGGGAGGAGGCTTCTGGCTCTCCCCCCCCACCGAGACCCAATCCAGAAGCCAGGGACGGCCCTCGGGAGCAGCGGACCATCACAGAGCCTGCCAGGCTCACATTCCACCATTTTCTCCCATCCCCACTCCCCTGTCGACGCAAGGACGTTGGAACATGCCTCCTGACCCATACTGCCCTCCAGCCACCACCAGAGGGCAGTCAACGAACGGGATGGCAAGTCTCCCTCCCCCCGAAAGAGGAGAGCATTCCTCTGGACACTCAATCCTCTCTCCCCCCTGCTGACTCCCGGCGGCCCGAGCTTGTTCCCAAACCTGAGTCACCAGCGTAGCGTGAGGTGTAGTGACCAGCACCTCAGCCTCCAGCACCACCAGGCTGGTTCCTAATATCCTTTTTGAGGTGTGGGCACCAGTACTGAACTCCATACTCTAGATGTGGCCTCACCAGTGACCTGTACAAGGGCACTATAACCTCCTCTCTCCTGCTACTGATCCCCCCCCCAGCTGTGCATCCCAGCATCTTGTTTATCCTTGCTACTGCTTTCTTGCACTGCATGGAGTGCTTCAGGTCACTAGTGATTATCACTCCCAGGTCCTTCTCCTCCTCTGATGCAGATACCTGGACTCCACCCAGGTAGTTCTCTGTCCTGGGATTCTTGGCTTCAGTGTGCATAACTTTGCATTTCTTGGCATTGAAGCCAAGCTTCCAGATCCTGGACCACCTCCCCAGCTTTTCAAGATCATCCTATAGATCCTGTATCCCTTCAGCTGTGTCCACTCTCCCGCAGAGCTTGGTGTCATACGCAAATATGCACATTTTGCCATTAATGCCATCCCCAATGTCATTGATGAAGACTTTGAACAACATCAGCCCCAGCACCGAGCCTTGCGGGACCCCACTGATGACCTCTCTGGTGCCAGATAACTCTTCCCCTACAACCACCTTCTGGGTTCTGTCCCTCAGCCAGTTTTCCACCCATCTGGTCATCTTCTCCCCAGCCCCGAGATCCGCTAGCTTCCTGATTAACCTTTTGTGGGGCATAGAGTCAAAGGCCTTGCTGAAATCTAGATAGGGATGTCTACTGCTTGGCCCCTGTCTACTGTCTTAGTGACCCAGTCAAAAAAGTCAGTCAGATTTGTTGACATGATCTCCCCCCACCCATGCTGCCTTGCATCCTGGAGACCATGCTCCTCTAGGTATTCTACCAGTTATAAATACTATAAGTAAGTAGCATTGTAAGTGCTTGGAGGGGGGTAGATTCAGGAGAGATGTGAGGAAGAACTTCTTCACAGAAAGAGTGGTGGATTCCTGGAACAGCCCTCCAGCAGAGGTGGTGGGGGTAAAAACAGTAGTGGGGTTCAAAAATGCATGGGATAAGCACAAAGAAATCATATTGGAAAGGAAGCGGGGGAGGGAGAAAGAGCTATAGACTGGGCATGGTCTGTGGTAATAGTTTAGACAGGGAGAAATGGGCAGGCTAGATCTCCTGGCCCCTTTTATAGAGTACATTGCAAAGTTTTGGTTTCCGGGAGGAGTTGGCGGCCATTTTTCAATGTTTGTGTCACCTTCCTCAAGCTTGTATTAGAGCTAACGGCACCATGTCGGACCCCATTACTCTGGCCTGTGGCATCCAACAGGGCTGCCAGCTCTCCCCTATATTATTTGCTCTTTGTATAAAGCCCTTAGCAACACTAATTCATAGAGAGAGTGCAGTAGAGGGACTACTCATAGGCAGGAGTATAAATGAACATTATTCACTGATAATTTGCTTATGCTCCTGTCATCTGACATTTCTCTGCCCAAGGAATCACTATGAAATCCTGACATTAACAGTCCCGACATTCAAAATACCAAGATCAACATCCCAACTCACTGATTGCCCGACCGAGCACCATCCCGACAAACTAAAGCCCGACTCTACAACTTGCCAGGACTCGGAGTTGGTTATATTACTTTAGGGGGGGTGTGGAGGTTGGCTTCCATTTCAGAACAGCGACTGTGGAATGGTGAACCGTCACAACAGCACCGAACCCACAGCGCGAATGATTTTGCAAATGTATTTTCTTGCAGGGGGCATCACATCCCCATTGTGGGGGCTTTACCCCCCCCCACACACACACCCAATTTAGATTCTGACTCGGGGGGGGGGCATAACTCAGAGATGAGAGGGACCAGGATTGTGCAAAAGTGTTGACACCATGGTTCATTTGCCATTGTGACGGTTCGCCGGTCCACAGTCGCCCTCTTAATGAGTTACCGGAGGTTGAAGCCCCCTGCGACGGGGGGTGTGGGGCCGAAGCCCCCTGCCCACCTACAAACAGGACGTAACTGCAGTGATGGGCTTTTGTTTGTTGGGATAGTGCTCGGTCAGGCAATCAGCAAGTCGGGATGTTGGACTCGGTATTTCTAATGTCGGGATTGTGAATTTCGGGATATCATCATATATCCCTGCCCAAAGTATGGGAATTGTTGGAACAGTTTGAAACTATGACAGGTTTTCACCTGAATGCTGCTAAAACTGAATTTCTAATGTATAATTTTACCCCCACCCAGACGCTGAAACAAAGATTCCCTTTTTGATGGACCCACAATGTAGTAAAATATTTGGGGATGTATTTGACACCAAATTTACATCACTTGGCACTTCTAAATTATGAACCACTCACAAATACTTAAGCAATAATACAAGACAGAGCATGTGTTGTGGGATTTACCTATAAGCGCCCCCCCTCGCGTCCATGGGTATTGTGGCGAGTGTCCTGGGGAGGGGGTACTATACAGCAGAAAGAGTCCACATACCTGGTCAGCTGGCTTACCAGACCTGATGAAGCTGGGGTGCCCCATTCTTCCAGGTGCAGAGCTGGACAACCAGAGAGGTGAAGATGCCAGTCTTCACCTGCATGGCCATGCCATTTTCGCCTCAAAAGGCCTTTGTAGGCAGTCTTCACCTGGCCGGGCTCTCGACATCTTCCTCCGTGGTCCGCTGGTTCTCGTGATGCACACCCTGGAACTCACACTAGGGACTGGGCTGTGGAAGCAAATTATTTAGCAGAAAACAGTCCCTCCAAACAAATGAGGCAAACACTGCAGCTGCAGGGGCAAAGGGATCTCATTTAATGAACAGTTAAAAGAACAGGAACAGTCACTCCATGGAGCAGCCCAACACAAACAGGTTGCTCTGGACCGTTAGGTCACATCCGAGGCGAGTTGGTGCTCTGGACTGGGAAGGTCACTTCAGAGCACAGAGTCCATGCGGCTACCTATTTTGCAAAGCAGCCACAGTCCCAATATAGGCAGCTGAACCTCTGGCTGAATCCTGCCTCCCAACAGTAAGCAGAATCACTTAGTCCTTGGCCAGAAACTCGAACAGTCTCTATGATGGGGGTCACCGTGGAACCAGGGGAGGTGCCTCCGAATCCCCTGGCTCTCAACTGATCCCACTCAAAGTCCCTCCATGATTTTTGTACAAATATAGAGTCTTTGGGACCAGGCGCTTTGCTAGAATCCCTGGATCCCCTCACCTCTCAGGTGCCATCTCCTTTTCTCCTCATCTCCTTCCTCAGCTGTGGGTCCCACTCTGAAATGGTTCTAAAGGCAACATAAATCAGCCCACTCCATGCCGCTTCTCTCCTTCTCCTCCCTGGTGACTTCTCAGTGATGCCTAACTGGGGCACCAAAAATGACAGCCGCCACCACATCCCTAAGGGTCCCAGAGTACACTGTCCACACAAGGAAAAAAACAAACTGGGCCCCCTATGGGCGAATGAGCAATCGCCCTGCTCTAAATTCTCTCACTCTCCTTGGAGACAGACCCCTAATTGGTGCCAACTGCCCATTTTATTCCTTCCCCCCAGGGCACCAAAAAACACCCGCCAGCTTAGCGGTCCAGTCCTGGACATTGACTCTGGGCACCAAACCTCTCTGTGTCCTGCTGTCCTATGGAACCTGTAGCCCCAAATAACTATTTACGTTGTGCTCTTATCATGCTCACCAGCGTGGACTGCCAAACTATTTACAATTTTATTTATCATTTTTTTCCTGTTGTTTTCCTGAGCCCGGCCGACCCCAGAAACAACTGGACCCAGGACTTGGAGCAGCCACTCCATAAAATTTTTCGAATTGGTAATCTCACATGTACCGCAAGGTACAGCTGCCATATTTATTTATAAAACTCATGGCCCTGTCACCACAGCAAACCCCCTGGTACGAAACCATCCCAACTGTGTGCCCGGAGGTGCGGAAACACCAAGTGGCACCCGGCCAGCCTGCCAAGGGCCGGGATACCATTGCAGGGTGGCCGGAGCCTTGAGGGACCACCTGCGAACCAAATAGGGTCCAAATCCCACCAGAGTCACTGACCCGACTGGAGGGAGACACAGAGCCGGAGCTGCCTAAGGTAAGCCCGTTTTGGGGGGGGCTTACATACCCACATCTTTTTTGGTGTGTCACGAGGTGCAGCTGAGTAGCTTTAACCATGCAAGAAGTGGGAAAATGCCACTACTACAGACTCCCTGAAGTGCATTATTATGATTATAAAATTTATATATAAAAAAAAAAGACAAGAAAACTAAACTACTTTCAAAGAAAATAAACATTTGATCAGCGGGATCTTTACTAGTTGTCTGTAACATGATTTACTCATGGTCATGTGACATGTTTTGATCAGGTTTTTCATGGCCCATTTTATGATATCCAACAGGACCTTCATATGTGGTCTCAAATGTCTTCTGGGTTTCTTAATTTTATTGAAGCAGTACGTCAAAGTATTCTCCCATGAATTTTATACATTTTACAAACTCTCCCACTCCTGCCTGACGAAACATATTTTCTTTTATGGGACAAACATATCTCTCGCTTTATATGTGGGGGCGGGGGCGCCCTTGGGTCAGGTATTCAGTTCTCCAGTTACCAAAAGATAAGAGAGGGGTTAACCTCCCAAATTTATAGTAATATGCCCTACCAGCAGATCTTCGCACCATCACTCTTGGAATGTGAAAAACATGCCTTTCACTGGAAGTCCATAGAATTTACCTTAAATTATTTTTTATCCTGTAGAATTTATTTATTTAAAAGTTTTACCAGGAAGGCATTCTGAGCAGAACTACTGCTCGATTCCAGATGCGTCCTAGGGGAAGAGGGTAGGGAAGAGTACAATATGAACAGTAGAAAAATGTAGCAGGCATCGAGAACAAGCAGTATACAAATATTGGCTACAGAATACAGCATACAGGTACAGAATACAATACACAATACGTTGCAGCAGAGCAAGGCATAGACATTAAAGATTAGATAAACACAGCTGTAGAGTCACGCCATACAAAAGCAAGAGTACTGGACTTTAGGAGGGCTGACTTTGGGAAAATGGGAGAGTGCCTCAGAAAAGCACTAGCAAACGGGCGAGAAGGAGGGGTGAAGCAAAAATGGGGAAACATCAAAACTGCCATCACAGAGGCAACAAGCCTTTGTGTGAAGCAAATAAATAAATCAAAGCAAAAGAAAAAGCCACGATGCTTCTCAAAAAAGGTGACGGGGAAGGTTAGGGAGAAAAAGATAGCTTTTAGGAAGTATAAGGAAACACAGAAGGAGCAGGACAGAGAACTGTACCAGTTAAAGCAGAAGGAAGTGGGGAAGGCAGTCAGAATAGCAAAGGCCCAAACCGAGGAAAAGATAGTCAACTCAGTTAAGAATGGCTAAAACCTTTTATAGGTACATTAGGGAGCGAAGAAAGACCAAGGGAGGGATAGTGAGGCTTAATGAAGGGGGGGGGGCAGAGGGTGACAGTGAAAAAGCAGGGATACTGAACAAAATCTTCTGCTCAGTATTCATAAAAGAAGAGGAGGGGGGAGGTACCTAACCAGAGAATACAAGCACTCTGGATAGGGGGATCGATACCAGTCCATTCACAGAAGAAAGGGTCCTGAAAGAACTCCTAAAACTGAAGGTGGACAAAGCAATGGGGCCTGATGGAATTCACCCCAGAATTCTAAAAGGACTAAGGGGAGAACTAGTGACACCACTGACTACCCTTTTTAACAAATCATGGGAAGATGGTGTGGGACCTGAGGACTGGAGGAGGACAGATGTGATTCCCCTTCACGAAAGTGGGAGCAAGACAGAGGCAGGAAACTACAAACCTGTTAGTTTAACCTCAGTGGTAGGGAAAATGACAGAATCACTTCTGAAGGAAAAAATTGTTGAGTACCTAGAGGCCAGTGGGGCACAGGACCCAAGGCAGCATGGATTCACAGCGGGAAGGTCATGTCAGACGAATCTAATCAATTTCTTTGACTGGGTGACCAAAGTAGTAGACCAGGGAGGGGCTGTGGACATGGCATACCTAGACTTTAGCAAGGCATTTGACACAGTCCCACACAAAAGATTAATAAACAGGTTAGCTAGCCTGGGAGTGGGTCCCAGGGTTGTAGCCTGGGTAAAACATTGGCTGGACAACAGGACGCAAAGGGTAATAGTAAATGGAGTCCACTGCGAAGAAAGGGGGGTTACTAGTGAGGTACCGCAGGGTTCAGTACTGAAACCAGTCCTCTTTAATGTCTTTATAGGTGACATTGCAGAGGGACTGGAAGGGAAAGTATGCCTCTTTGCAGACGACAAAAAGATCTGCAACAGGGTTGATACACAAGGTGGGTGGAAAGGATGAGAAGGGACTTGGCAAGGTTGGAGGAATGGTCAAAAGTATGGCAGCTTAGATTCAATGCAAAGAAGTGCAAAGGAATGCACCTGGGAAATAGAAACCGAGGGGAAGAGTACACAATGTGGGTGGAGGTACTAACAGCAACAAAAATGGAAAGGGACCTGGGGTAGTCATATCAGATGACTTAAAGGTAGGCAAGCAATGTGAGAAGGCAGTAAGGAGGGCAGGGGGGATACTGGGATGCATAGAGAGAGGCATCACCAGTAGAAAACAAGAAGCTGTTATCCCTCTGTACAGTCAAGTTGGTGAGACCCCATCTGGAATACTCTGTGCAGTTCTGGAACCCCCAGTTCTGCAAGGACATAGGATGGAGGCAGTCCAGAGGAGGGCAACTAAAATGGTGCTGGGTCTGCAACAGAAGCCATACAAAGAGAGACTGAAGGAGCTTAATAGGTATACCCTCGGGAAAGGAGGGAGAGACATGATAGAAACATTTAAGTACCTCAAGGAATCAACAAAGTCCAAGAGGGTAGCATCTTTCAGAAAAAGAGATGTGCAAGAACAAGGGGGCACAATTTGAAGATCGAGGGGAGACAGCTCAGGGGCAATGTGAGGAAGTATTTTTTCACGGAGTGGGTGGTGGATGCATGGAACAGCCTTCCTGAGGAGGTCATGGGGTCAAAAATAGTGGGAGAATTCAAGAATGCATGGGACAGACATAAAGCAATTCTAGTGGGGGGGGTAGGAGGAAGTAGGTAGTTAGTTAACTAGGATCTGCAGCTTATCCAATAGGTAGGGAAATGGGCAGACTGGGTGGGCCAAGCGGTCCTTATCTGCCATCAAGGTCTATGTTTCTGTGTGTTTCTATGTAATTAATGATTAGTTAACCACCTGGTTCTGACGCACACCAGTCGCCACTGCTTCACTCGAGGAACTAGCCTAGGTGCAGACAGTGAATTCGCTGCATGTGCAGGTGGAGGAGAAGTATGCTTTAAGGATGGAGTTGAGGTGCTGGGTAGTATGGGTGTGACGAATGTCTGGGGGGAGGGAGTTCCACAGAATGGGCATTCAATATTTGAAGGCTACCTGGCCTGCTGTGGTGGACATGTGCGGGACAGATAGGAGTCTGGTATCGTTGTTCCTGAGTGAGTACACTGGGTGGGTAGAGGCATTTAGGACAGAGGTAAGATAGAAAGGCAGGGATTGAGACCAGAACTTGGCCATGATCTGAGCATAGTGTGCTAATCCTTTTGTCCTGGAGGGAAGGAAAGCCCAGGAACTGGTAGAGGACGCAATGATGGGTGGGCAGAGGGCAGTCAAGGATGAAGTGGCAGAAGGAGTGGGTCCAGTCTGGCTAGGGCGGACTTGAGTACGGCACTGAAGATTACATCCCCATAGTCAAAAACAGGGAGGATGCCGGCCCAGTGGCGCTGAGGGTTGAGGTGCTGGATGCCACACCTCGCACTATGCCAGCGACCTGGGTTGAGGAGCGAGCTTAGGTCATCGGGGTCGGCAGGGAGGACTGGGGATTGAGTGTTGGGAGACAGCTCCTCTGGTCTGGGTGGGCTAGAAACTGCGCCATGCTGCTACGGCCTGGGGACGCCCAGAGGTACTGCATGCAGTGGTGTAACTGGAGGGGGGCGTGGCGGATGTCTGCACGTATGCGAGACATCATGCACGTCCATGCTCCCAGTGGTGAGGAAAAAGTGGAAAATGGTTGGGTGCGACGTGCAGCTTGATGGCTGTGCCCTGCCTTGCAGGAGGACTATGTACCGCACTGGGGGTCCGGATGTCTGGCTGACAGGGCATGGGGAGACCTCCAGTGGACCGGGCGATGGCCATGCGGATCCCCCATCATGTGAATGAGCTTGGTGTTCTCCCGGCAGGCAGGGCCGGGCGGCTGGATGCCCCCGCTGGTAGTCGCTGCAGCAGGTGAAAAAGAAGAACAGGGAGGGTCATTTTCTGTACGATAGCACGGCGAGACGGCAGCGAGATGCAGCCACGATTACGGTATAGGACACCCAACCTGGGGTGGAGCTTTTTGTGGATGGTATCGATATGTTCAGAAAAGTCGAGGTGCTGGTCAAGCCAGACCCCGAGATACCTAAAGGGGGTACAGGCCTCCAGAGAAGTCCTATCTAGGGTGTTGAAGATATGTAACGATGTGAGCCGTGAGAGTCTCTGCCTAGGGCCGAAGGTCACGGAGACTGTCTTCTTGGCATTGAGGGAAAGCTGATTGGAGTGAAACCAGAGTTGAACATTGCTGGAGTCCAACCGAATTCAGATCGCCACATCAGTGGTCGTGGGGTCGGGAGTATACAGCACTGTATCGTCTGCATACATGTGTATGGATGTGTGAGGGCAAGCGGAGGGCAGATCATTGAGGAAGATACAGAACAAGAGCAGCCCAAGGACAGAGCCCTGGGGCACACCAGTGATGACAGGAAGGAAGGCAGAGGTGTTGTTACCAATTCAGACCAATTGCGATCTGCCTAACAGATAAGAGTTGAACCAGTTGTCGCCCCAGTGGAGAGCCCTGCGAGAGAGAGCTTGGACAGAAGGAGTGAATGGGAGACAGTGTCGAATGCCTTTGCCAGGTTGACAAAATTTGCAGATGTGATGAGGCCTTTGTCCATACCAGTGTGGATGGAATCGGTGAGCTTTAGCAGGGAGGTGGCAGTGGAGTGGGTCTTTGTAAAACCAGACTGGTAATGTGAAAAAGTATGAGGAGTCCAGAAAGGAGGAGAGTTGTGAGAGGACCAGGTGATCTTACTTTGAGAGGGTTACTGCAGTAGGTCATAGCATGTAGGACTGCACTCCCTGGCATCAGGACCGCATGGCAGACTTTTGCTAGCAATGTCTGGCGGGGGACCGTCCACCCGATGTCACATGATGGACGTTAGCGTGACCCTATATAGTGGGCGGTTCCTGTGCCTGCCTTCCAGTTCTTTCCCACCATCGACCTATGCAAGAACTTCGCGGTAAACGTTGCTCAGTCGATCGCCATTTTGTACCTTATTTTTTACCAGTTTTCAGTCCATTCTTCAATTCTTTTATGTTTTCTCTACCACTGACTTCGGAAACTAAGGAGAAGTGCGACGCACAGATCCCTCACAAGGATGGCCATCGTTGCTGCCGCTTCTACCTAGGCCCAAATCACGACACTGTGGCCTGTCCCGACTGCAAGCCCTTCAATAAGGCCACACGCAAACGCAGACAGCAGGTTTTGGAGGCCCATTTACTGAAGTCCAGAATGGTCACTCTTGAAAAGGAGATGCAGAAATTGAGGGATACCACTTCTTCCCCTTCTTTGGAGTCCAAATAGAAGAAAAAGAAGGACAAAGAGAAACACAAGGAATGGGAGCGTACGGAGGATCGGGACCGAGTTACCTCCAGCAAGCCTTCAACCAGCAAGACCGTTCCCCTGCCACCTGCCCTTGTGGTTGTCCAGGCCATGTCTGGGACTTCTCCAGGTTCCTCTGCTTCTTTCCAGCCTATCTGTACCGGTAAGTTGTCCGTCAGCTCCTCTGGCGAATGCCCGATTTCTACCACTGAGTCGGACCCCGGCTTTTCTGGGGCCTGCCTGGTAGTCTGTAAACCAGATCCCAAAAACCAGGCAGGGATCTGCGTGAAACAGACCAATAAGTCAATCAAGGGTTCTTCCTTCCTCCGCCCGGTCCCTCTGTCATCCGATAAGCTGGTTGCTCAAGTTTCGGATGACCGCCAGGATGTAGCTTACCCGTCCGGGACTGACGCCAGCTTACCTGACACCCAGTCAAGCCCGCCGACCTCCCTTGGTCAGCCCTCCTCCCAGGTTCCTCCTGGGCAGGAGTCTTCCTTTCCACCTCCCCCGGTGGAACCTCCTACCCCAGACATCACATCTGGGGTGGAAGAGGAAGTGGGCCCCCTGGATTTGGTCTTCTCCTCTCCCACTCCAGCGGCTGTGCCCCAGGTCCCTCCTGTGGATACCCTACTGAGATACCAACACCAGACCCGATTCTCACAAGGGCTCCTGGCTTCCTTTCTCCTCCGTTGGGCTTACCTATGGCTCCACCATCAGGGCATCCTTTGCTGGGCGCCCCCTCTCTGACGCATGTGGCATCAGCAGACACTTTATTCAACCTCCCTCCATCAGGACCCTTACGTTTGCCCCAGATGCAGGCTATCGCCATGCCAGGAAGCCACATCAGATCCCCAGACATCAGTCATCCCAATGTCAGACCTTCTGACGTCGGCCCACCCAACGCAGGATATCTTTCCAGGTCCTTCGAGACCCCCGACGGAACTGGGTCATCTGCCAGGGTATCATCTGTATTCTGGGTTCCAGACGCCAGCTTATCCACCATCTGGTCCGACGAAGGGTTCTTTTCCCCAGACTTTCTACCCTGGGTATCAGACCCCTAGCTATCCCTATTATCAGGGGTATCCTCCTCCTCAGTATCCACGGTTGGGTGCACCCTTTTGTCACCCTCCGCCCACCCCTACTCCTCCGCCTCCTACACCTCCACTTCAACAGGACTTTCAAACCCTTATACAATCCTGGCGGAAGGACGCCAGATCCCAGCTGGTCTCTGACTTGGAACAACAGCTGCCGGGCCCGGTAGTCTCTCTCCGTCTCCGTTCCATGTCACCAGTCAGCTGTCTTCACTCCGCCACAATGCATATTTCGGGCACAACCCCCCAGGAGGTCACCCTGCCAGAGATTGGAACCCCCTGAGGGAAAAGGTTCCTTAGACTCTGAGGAGGACTCCTCAGAAGCCTCATCTGGTGAGCAGTCCTCTATGGCTAAGATCAAAGAATAGTCCAACTCTCCTCTGGAGGACCCCTCTTTCACTGAGCTCCTCCGCATTATCCAACAAACAGCTGGAATGCGGAGGAGCAGAACCCAAAAAGAAAACGTCTCGCACAGCACCTAGACTTGGAAACTGCTTCCCATGTCCCTGTCCCTCCTTGGACAGCCCCTCACGAGGACCTCACCACCACCAGTTGGCAGCTGCCACACTCTTTCCCGGCTGTCCCAAAAAGGCAGACTGGATATACCATGCGCCTGAGGGTATTTCCTTTCTGGACTCTCATCCCAATGTGGACTGTGTGTCATAGTGGCTGCTCATGATCATTCGGCCACACTGAAACATTTGTGCACCTCTCCTCCAGATAAGGAGTCTCGGCAGCTTGACCAATTTGGAAAGAAACTTTATTCTTCCTCTATATGCGCCCTCCATTCCCTCAACTATGTGGCGCACATGGTTTTTTTTCAAAATGCAGCTATGGCCAGGCTTGAGGCCTGTATCCAATCTATAGAGGCCTCGGACCTCAAGGACGAACTAACCAAAGATTTGCACCTGTCCAAAATCTCGTGCAGGCATGCGCTCAGAGCCACTTACGATTTGGTGGACATGGTAGCTCGTTCCTCTGCCTCAGCTGTCTCTCTCTCAGAAGACATGCTTGACTTCGCATTTCTGGACTCTCCGCAGACATCCAGTCAGCTATCCAGGATGCTCCCTTCAGAGATTCAGTCGCCTTTGGGAAAGACACCATGGACAATATTACAGGTCTCCAGGACAGCAGCCAGGCTCTGAGATCTGTTAAGTCAATGTACCAAATGGGCTTTCCCAAGAAACAGCCCTTTTGGCGCCAAAACAAGCGGCAGGGTAAACAGCCCTTAAACAGGCGCCAAAACAAAAGAAAAGCTACAGGGTCCTGTTTTTCTTCTCCCCCTGTCTCAGAAACCCAGAGAGCAGCCGAGGAGTCTCTCCCCACCTCATCCCTCAGCTTCCTGATTCGTCCAGCCCTCCAGTGTGGAGCTGGTGGGCGGAAGGTTCACCCTCCACATACAGGAGTGGAAGGCCGTCACCTCAGATGCATGGGTCCTGCAACTCGTTTGAAGAGGGCACACCATAGAGTTTTTGGAGTTCCCTCCAAACTCCCCTCCAGTTCATTCCCGGCACTCTCCGAACCAGGCGCTGCTGGTCAAGGAGGAAATCCAGGCCCTAAGACAGAAGTCAACTATAAAGCCAGTCCCTCCATCCCAGGGAGGAAAAGGGTTCTACTCTCATTTCTTCCTGGTCTCGAAAAAGATGGGCGACCTCAGACCCATCCTGGACCTCAGCCGGCTGAACCTTTTTGTGGAGTACAGAAGGTTCCACATGCTGACTCTACAGGATCTTCTGCCCCTTCTGCAGAAGGACCACTGGCTTTGCACACTGGACATGCAGGATGCCTACCTGCATATTCCAGTGTTCCCAGGCCACCACCATTTCCTGCGTTTCCTTTTCCAGGGGGAGCACTTCCAGTTTTCAGCCCTCCCCTTTGGCCTTTCCTAGACACCCAGGGTCTTCATCAAGTGCCTAGCGGTGGTTTCGCAGTATTCCCTTACCTGGATGACTGGCTCTTAGCGGCCCTATCCATGGCCAGCCTAGAGGAATCTCTTTCCTTCACACTGGAACTTCTTTCCCAACTGGGGATTACTGTCAACTTTCCCAGGTCATCCCTGATCCCCTCCCAGAGGCTTCAGTTCATCGGAGCAGTCTTGGACACAGTCCAGTACAGAGCCTTCCTGCCCCCGGACAGAGCAGACACTCTACGGTAGCAGGTCAGTCTAGTCCTCTCCTCCAGGCAGATTCCCACCAGAGCGTTCTTATGCCTTCTTGGCCTCATGGCGGCAACCATCTCCATGGTTCCCTTGGCCAGATTACACATGAGGATCACCCAATGCACACTATGCGTCCAATGGAATCAGCACTTGGACGACCTAGATCATCCTGTCCTAGTGTCCAGTGCACTCAGGAAAGATCTTTTATGGTGGCAGGATCCTCAGAATTTGTCACAGGGGTTACCTTTCAGGATACCCGCTCCCTCATGGACCCTCACCACAGATGCTTCTTGTCTGGGTTGGGGACCCACCTGGGGAATCACAGAACTCAGAGATTGTGGTCTCAGCTGGAGAGGTCTCTCCACATAAACATATTGGAGATGAGAGCTGTGCTGTGCACCTTGCAGGCGTTCTAGTCCATTCTGTCGTCGGGAACACTGCTAGTCCAGATGGACAACATGTCTGTGGTCTGGTACATCAACAAGCAGGGAGGCACCCAATCATACCCCTGTGCAGGGAGGCGATGTGGGTGTGGTGCTGGGCTGTCCAGCATGGTCTATTTCTCATGGCTATGTATGTCCCAGGCATCCAAGGGTGGACAGCCTTAGTCGAACATCATCTTAAGCTCATGAATGGGAATTGAGTCAGGAAGTGGACAATCTATTGTTCCACCGATGGGGATGACCAGAAGTAGATCTCTTCACTTCCCCATACAACGCAAAACTTCCCAGTTTTTGCTAGTTTGTTCCAGAGCCTGGTGCTTTCTGGCACGACGTGTTGTTGCTCTGCTGGACAGGGAAGTACTTGTACGCCTTCCTAGCCTTTTCCATTCTACAGTGCGTCCGTCTAAACTTCAAGCAGAGGGTGCTCAGATGATCCTTATAACCCCCCTCTGGCCAAGACAGATCTGGTTCCCACTCATGCAGCAGCTGGCAGTGGAATCCCCAGTTCCCCTCCCTCTTCAACACAATCAGTTGACACAGGATCAGGGCAGACTAGTACATCCGGGATTCAGGACCCTGCATCTTCATGCGTGGCTCCTTCAGACATAATTGTGTCACATTTTGGAGTTTCCCAGCAAGTCGCTCAGGTCCTAGTGGAAGCTAGGAAACCCTCCACCAAGTCCACCTACGCAATGAAATGGATGCGTTTCTCCATCTCGGCCACATCCAAGGGCTGGGACCCCTTCACTTGCTCAGCTTCTCAGGTCATGGAGTACCTGTTGCACCTGTCTGACTCTGGTCTAAGCTATTCTTGCCTCAAGGTCCACCTGTTGGCTATTTCAGCCTATTACTCCTTTGTGGACGAGAAGCCTGTCCCTCAACTGGAGGTCTCGAAAACCTTTCTGAAAGGGATCCTCCATTTGAAACCTCCCATCCATAACCCCACCCCACCTTGGGATCTAAATTTTATTTTAGAAAAGCTTACACTCCCTCGTTTTGAACCGGCGGTAAGCTGTGATATGCCCTACCTGTCCTGGAAAGCGCTCTTTTTGGTTGCTATTACTTCCTCTAGAAGAATTTCCGAGCTTCAGATGCCAATGCATAAGGAGCCTTATTTGGATTTTCACAAGAACTGGGCAATCCTGCATACAAGTCCTAAGTTTCTTCCCAAGGTGGTTTCTGAGGTCACCTTAAATCAAACAGTTGAACTCCCAGTATACTATCTGGTTCATTCGAACAGGTGTGAATCTCTGTTTCACACATTGGATGTACGTAGAATCTTGTGTTGTTACGTCCACACGACCAAGGATATATACACGTCAGATCAGCTTTTTGTTTCCTTTGCCCCCAAATCTTTGGGGTCGACAGTTTCTAAACGGTGTCTTTCCAGATAGTTGGCCAACTGCATCCGCTTCTGCTACCAGAAGTGCCATAAACCTCTTCCGGGGGAGGCCAGAACTCTACCGGAGGCATGGCTGCTTCTACAGCATTCCTCAGGAATGTTTCTGCAGCAGAAGTTTGTGCAGCAGCAACCTGGAGTTCAGTCTATACCTTCACAAAACATTACAGTCTGGATATTGCCTCTCGGCGTAGGGCCGGGTTTGGCTTTGCCGTCCTGCAGGGCCTACTGTCTTAGGCTGGTCCTGGTCTGTTTCAGTTGTTCCTCCTCCCCTGATTGTCTCAGTCTCTCTTAGAGTGACTGCTTGGGATTCAGTCCTACATGTTATGATCTACTGCAGGAACCCTCTCGAAGTAAGATAGTACAGTTACGTAAGAACTTAGCGTAACAGTAGTTCTTCAAGAGAGGTTCCTGCAGTAGGTCACACTTTCTGTCCCTTCTTCTCCCAGTTTCTGCATTTCATAAAGATCATTCTGAACTGGGTCCAGGATTTCCATCCTTTTCTCCTGTCTCTTCCTCCTTGGATCTCCAGCGGGAGAACTGGAAGGCGGGTGTGGGGACTGCCCACTATATAGAGTCACACTGACGTCCATCATGTGACATCGGGTGGGTGGTACCCAGCCAGTCATTGCTAGCAAAAGTTTGCCGTGTGGTCCTGATGCCAGGGGACACAGTCCTACATGTTATGACCTACTGTAGGAACCTTTCTTGAAGATCTACTGTTACGGTAAGTTCTTACATAACTGTACTTTCCTGAAGCTTGGCTAGTATGGGGAGGAGGGAGATAGGGCGGTAGCTACCAGGGATGAAGGAGTTGCTGCCTTTTGAATGGGATGACAGTGGCTTGCTTCCACTCAGATGGGATAGTAGCTAGAGAGAAGGAGAGATTGAGTAGTGCAGTCAGTGGGGTGGCGATGGCAGGCGCTGATAGGTATAACATTTTGGAGCCAAGGCCAGTGGGGCACTTACCTTTGGCTGGGTTAAGGGCGAGAGTGCATTTAGTACTTCTTGCAGAGTGAGCTGGCGGAAGGAGGAGGAGGAGGCAGGTGGGGGGGCTTGAGAGAGTGCGAAAGGGGATGATGGGGGATTGGAGGCAGGTGGGAGAGAGAACAGAAGTGAGGAGGTGCAGCTAGTGAAGAAGGTGTTGAATTCTGAAGCCACTGCAAGAGGGTTGGTAGCAGTGGATCCACCTATATTTAAGGCAGGGGTTGGGGCTGGGAAGGTGGAGAGAGGAGCGCTTTGACCACCTTGTAGGACTTCCATGCTTGGTCTCTAGCTCTGAGGTGGGCCATGATGTCTGCTGTGATCCAAGGCAGGTGGGCACCTCTCACCCGAGCCTGTCTGAGAGGGGCATAGTGGTCCCAGACGGCAGTGAACCTAGCCTTGAAGTACTCCAGGGCGGAGTCAATGGAGGTAGGCCTGGGGATGCCAGACCAGTCCATGTTACCAGGTCATTTAGAAGGGAGGTGAGGTCCAAGGATTTGTAGGACCTTGTCAGAAGGATTTTGGGAGGAGGTGCCTTTGGCCTGAAGAGTTTCATTATCGAGTCGATCACATGATGATCACTAATGGAGTCTGGTAAGAGGGCAGAAACTAGTATCCGATGCGGGTGGGTGGTGAGGGACCAATCAAGGAGAGAGTGGTTTTGCGATTTAGTGTTCAGTCTCATGGGCTTGGTGATTATTTGAGATATATTTATGGAGGCCACATGATCCTTATGCTTCCCCAGCTGGCTGCCTTCCCTTCACCAAATTCAGGCATTTCACGGCAGTGAGCTTTAAGGTCTGACATAAACTACTACAGAACCCATCCCTCCAGTCTTTACAGATATGGCTGCAAGCCCTGCCGCATATACAAGACTGCCCATTAAACAAATTGAATACCTCTATGGACAGATGGACGAGATTGAGCCTTACATTTTTACATCATACATTAGATAAATTTGGTGTAGTTCCTTTTGAATCACTCCGGCAAATATCTCTACCAGTTGGGGACCATTTTCAGTATCTGCAACTTAGGACCTTTATTTCTTGAACATATAGGAGTTGCACCAAACTAGTAGATGGTCTGGGGTATCTCCATACTATCCTTATAGGCACACAGAAGGAGAAACTGGCAGCATTTAAGTAGAAACCTTCATAGGACATTGGTTGACCTTACCCCAAATTCTACTACCCACATTCTCAATAAATGGAACTTAGAACTGACCACAGAACACACACTATGCAAGAATGGTTAAGGCAGGCACTGCCGGCATATAAAATTACTTCTGCCTCATACCTTCGGGAATTTTCCTGGAAATGCACTACCAGGTTCTTTCAGACCCCAGCAGTGTGGGCTCAATATAAGGGCACTGTTCATGGCCAGTGCTGGAGTGGTTGTGGAGCTCCACATGCAGACCACACCCATGTGTTCTGGGGCTGCCCAATCCTAGCGTCATACTGACAGGATGTCCAACAGGGCTTAGAAGCAATTTTTCATATTCCCCACCTGGTCACTTCATCCTTAATTTTGCATCTTTTTCCAGCCCAAGAGCAGACAATAAAAGGCAGCGTGGGAAACCTTTGCTATTTCTTACTTACATTGGCAAAGAAAGTTATTACAAGGTTATGGATGACAAAAACGACACAAACAAAGATGATGTAGTATGCTTTAATCCAATCCAATGGGGCAGGCAGTATAGCTTAGAGGTTAGAGGAATGAACTTGGTACATCCAGCAGACCTGGGCTTGATTCCTACAACCTCCATTTGCATACTGTGTGACTCTGAGTAAGTCACACAACCACCCCAGTCCTCTTGGGTTGCCCCCCAAAACAGGTACTTATGCCTAGTGGGGCTTACCTGGTTACCAAAAGAATTAAAAAAACAAAGCAACATTATTTACAAATTGGAAAGCAGAGTTGCAACTTATGCGCTCAGGAAGTTTTTGATACTCCATGGCAAAGATGGATTATGCATTATATAGATCTCTTTTTTTACAGTTAATGCTATTATTCCCTTCCACTGCAGTGCAGGCTTAGCCATCCACTGACCCCCTACCCCCACCTCGTCACCAGGCATCCCAGGGACTTACCTCTGCCCAGTGCTTCCACCACAGCATACCCCTGTGGCTTCGACAGCTGATGCCTTACCACCGATGATGCAGATCCGGTTCTGTTAGTGGGCCCCCTGTAGCCGGTGTGGAACCTTCGAGGGGTTGGTGTCATCCCATGCTGCACCTGGACATTTTCCTGTTCTGTTGCTCCTGGAGGGATGAATGTGCAATGCTGTCCTGACATACCCATGCATGCTACCGTACATAGGATGTGGACGGCCACCGCCCCTCCATCCCCCAAGTTGCCAGTCTGACTGCCTGCCCCCAAGCCACCACTAGAGACCAGCAAGTAATGGGAAACTACAGCCCTCCCTCCCCAGAGGAGGAGAGCAGTCCATTGGATGCTCACTCCTCCTCTACTCGACAAGTCCCCAGTGAAGTGTGTCCATCCCCGTATCCGGGTTGCCGGCATGGTGGCAGGTGAGGCATAGGTGCATCTGCCTTCCGCACCACCAGGCCGAATGTGTTATATGGATCTTGATTCCTATTCAAACCCCAGGAAATGTTACTATATTCTGACATATTCAATATGATCTAACCATAGGACTGCCTTGGAGCCGAAATGGTTAAAAGAACCTATGCTAATCATGGAATGCTGGGCTCAAGCTCAGTTTTCAAACCACTGTCCCTGGTGTACTTCCTGCAACTGTCAGATTCCTTACTCCGCTTTTCTAAATAAGATGCCTCGGAGAGCTCTCCTTCATCTTTCCTGAAGATATTTATTTTCTCAGTTTTTAAAGTTACTGTTTATTTCTTTTCATTTTTTTGAAGCACTGTCCTTAGTTTACATGTAGATTAGTCTAGATTGAGTGTTATTTGGTAAGTTTAGTGGTTCCTTGTCAGTTCTTCGCTACCAGGAAGGAACCGGACTTTCGTTGTATTTCTCTAGAAATATTTAGTTAAATTACGGTTCTTTGGTAGGCCGTTTTCGTTAACATCTTTATTTTTGGTTTGACCAGGGTAATTTTCGATTGTTGTTTTGGCCGCTGAACCAACAGCAAAAAAACAAACAAAAGAAGAGTACCAGAGAAGTCCCTACTTTAAATTGTGTAAGTGACAGAAACCCAAGAAAGGAACCAGCCCTAGGGGTTTCCAACATTGTACAGAGTGTGGTGAACCATTCGTTAAAGCTGATCTACACTTAATTTGTGTGTTCTGCCTAGGGTTTGACCACCTGAACGCAGACTGTGAGATTTGTAAAAATGTTCCCCAGTCGACGCTCAATAGGCAGTTGAACCGACTGAGGGAAAAAATGTCTGACAAGGCTGCTGACCCAGCCTTGGATAAACCGGCCTCTACTCACAGTAAAGATAAACCTAAGGAACTGGAGGAACAGCCCCCTGACAAGGATGAGAGTTCCTCAGGGAAAAAGCGCAGTGCAGAACCAGCCTCTGAGCCGGCTACTGCTTCCAAATGGAAAAAGAAGGAAAAGCACACAGCACAGGAACTGCAACTGATAAACCCGTCAGTTCCTACCGCTCAGAAGTTTGCTAATGCCATTAAAATAATACAGTTGCTACAATCTGGCACTCTGGTTCCGGTTCTGCAACTGAGTTCTCATCAGACATTGGTTCAAACTTCAGGTTCCTCATCGGTTCCCGGTTCCTTTGAACAACTCACTGAGTTGTACGATGAAGAGGAAGAGGAGGAAGATAAGGACTATGGGGAACCTCCTGAATCGGATATTTCTCCTGATCCTCAAAGCTGTGAGTCCCGTGATAAGGGACCTGAAGATTATACCTCCCAATTTACTTTCATGAAGCAAGTGGCACAACTCTGGATCTCCCCACTCAGGAGTCTACTGAGGAGGAGGAGCCAGATTACATGGAAATGATGGCTGCACCAGCAACTAGGAGGCTGCTATTACCCATCCACAAGTCCCTTAAGAGACAGGCAACAAAGATTTTGCAAACACCCATTCCTGTCTACCCAGTGGACAGGAAGATGGAGAGGAAATACTGGGTTGTCAAGGGAGGAGCTGAATTCCATTTTGGACATCCCAGCCATGAAGGGGTGGTGCAGGCTGCAGCACGTGATAAGGCAGGCATACCTCTGGCATCACATCCTCCCAAGAAGAATTCTAGAAAAATGGATTCTATGGCCAAGAAATCTTATTTGGGGTCTTCTCTGGCCTTTAGACAGGCTTCTTACATGGCCTATGTTCCCAAGTACCAGAAAAATCTGTGGAACACAGTCTTAGCGATAGCTAAGGCTGTTCCTGCTGCCATGGCATCTGACCTGGCAGAGGCTGCAAAAAGGGGCATAGAAGCTTCCAAATACCAAGTTCGGATAGCAGTGGATGCCAGTGACACTGCAGCTAGACTGATGGCGACTTCAGTGTCCATGCGGAGGTCTGCTTGGTTAAAGACCACTAATCTGGCCCAAGATACCCAGACAAAGGCCCTGAATTTCCCCTGTGAGCCCACATCTCTCTTTGGTGAGCAGACAGAGGCCTACATGAAAAAGATGGATGAGCAGGGGAGGGAGAGGATTGAGCATCCGGAGGACAGCTCTCCTCTCCCGGGAGGGTGGGGGGTTCCAACTAGGCACTTGTCTGGCCTCTGGTGGAAGCCGGAGGCACAACAAGCACACAGAGAGGGTTGGGAGTTGAGGACGTCGGCAGGGACGCCTTGACATCTGGGCGTAGGCACTCCCTTAGAACAAGGGAAAAAGACACCAGAGTGCCAAGGGGAAGGAGCGCTGGGTATAAGCCCTGATGGCTGCTGCCTGCCTGACCGCTGGAGGGGACCCGACAAAAGTTGATTGATTGGGGTGTATGGGCCTCACCTCGTACCCGCCTGGGGGACACAGCCACGGCTCCATGGGGGTGTACTGGGGTTCCAGGTAAGGCAGCAGTGGGTGATGCCCTTAGCGACTCCCGACAGAGCGGGGCTCCAGTGTAGAGAGGAGAGAGATAAATTACAATTTAAAAAAAGAAAAAGATGGATGAGTATAAAGTGGCTTACAAGAGTGCGGCTGCTAAGGAAAAAGCATCCACACCCCAGAAGCACCAGAGTAGAGGGGGTGGGGGTAGAACCTACTACAGGCTTTTCTTTCAGACTCGAGCTTTCCCAGCTTACCAGCCACAGAGAGTATACTTCAGAAGCAGGGGTAGAAGGGTCAGCAGTTGTGCTGGCCTCAGTCCCCAGCCAGGTGCACAGGCAAAACAGAACCCCTGAGGTGCCTGTCACGGTCACCTCCTCACTCCCAGTAGGGGGCAGGCTGACTCACTACCTCCAGGCATGGCAAACCATCACCACAAACAAGTGGGTCCTGGAGGTAGTGAGCCAGGGCCTTGCACACAGCTTCAAGGTCATGCACAGGCTGAAGGCAAGGTTTTTCAGACCTGCAACCCCATTAGAAACAGTTCTACTGGAGGTGGAAGTAGCCAGCCCTCTACGGGAGAAAGCTGTGGAGCCTGTCCCGTTAGGGAGACTGGTTCGCATCACTGGACCCAAAAGATGTCTGCTTTCACATTCCCATCAGGCAATCTCACAGAAACTACCTCAGATTCAGATGGCCATCAGGCCATTTTTCAGTTCAGTGCTGTGCCCTTCGGCCTGACTTCTGCTCCAAGGGCGTTTACAGAGTGTCTTGCAGTACTTGTAGCACACCTAAAGAGGCAGAGGGTGACAGTGTTCCCTTACATAGATGACTGGCTAGTGGTTGGCCAGTCACCTCAGTAGGTCAGAGATGCACTAACCACCAGACAGGATACCCTACAGTCTCTAGAATTTCTGGTAAGTCTGAAAATTGCAGTGCTAAGACCAGTCCAGCTCCTAGAGTTTATAGGAGCAGAGTTGGACACACTAAGGGGAAAGGCATTCCTTTCTCAGGGAAGAGTGCACAGCCTAGTGTAGCTGGCCAGTTCCTTCCAACTGCACATTCCCATGCCAGCAAGGCATTTCCTACAGCTGTTGGGTCACATGACTGCATCAACAGCAACAGTATCAGGGTCCAAGTTCCAAATGAGAGACATCCAGTTCCACCTCAGATCCCACTGGTCCCAGAAAAATTACTCCCTGTCAAAGATAGTGCCAGTCACAGGAACTCTTCTTCAAGCACTCCAGGGCTGGCAAGAAAAGGACAACCTCAGAGAAGGTGTGCCCTTCCTACCACAGTCCCAATCAGCGGTGCTGACAGCAGATGCTTCCCTCCTAGGATGGGGCGCCCACCCTTGGGGAGCACACTGCACATGGTACATGGCTCCAGCAAGAGTCTTTACTTCACATAAATCTGCTAGAACTCAGGGCAGTCTTACTGGGCATTCAGTCCTTTGCCACAATGCTGCAGGGCAAAGTGGTTCAGGTCTGAACAGACAATAGAACCACCATGTACTACATAAGCAGGGGGGCACAAGGTCAACCCCATGTGCACAGAGGCCATGAAAATATGGAGCCTAGTTTATTCCCTCAGGATCTCCCTCTCAGCAGTCCATCTTCCAGGGAAGGACAATGTCCTCACAGATGCCCTCAGCAGGATCAACCAGAATCACCACGAGTGGCATCTAAACAGGCAGGTCCTGCAAGCTGTGTTCAGAAGGTGGGGCACTCCAGAGGTCAGCCTCTTCGCAGCACCAGACAACCATCAGCTGCCACAGTTCTGTTGCAGGCCTCCTGCAGTGGGCGCAGTGCCACTGGATGCACTACTGCTGGACTGGACAGGGAAGTTCCTGTATACCTTCCCCTCCATTCCTTCTACTGCTCAGAGTACTGAACAAGCTCAGGACTCAGCCAGCAGCAATGATCCTCATTGCTCTAGACTGGGCCAGGCAGCCCTGGTATTCACTGCTCCTGTCCCTGTCAGTATCCAGACCTGTCTCCCTTCCCATGAGGCACAGCCTACTGATCTCCTCACAGGGCAGGATCCTTTACCCCAGCCTCCAGTCCCTCAGGCTCAAGGCCTGGCTCTGGAGGATCTAGAGTATGCTAACCTGCATCTCTCTGAAGGTGTTCTGGAGGTTCTCAAAATTTCTAGAAAACCCTCTTCTAGGAAGATTTACACCTCTAAATGGAAGAGATTTAACATCTGGTGTCAGCAAAAAGGATATAGACTGTAGTCAGGCTGGCTTGCCAGTCATTTTGTATTATCTGGCATACCTTCATTCCCTTGGCCTCAGACCATCCACCCTTAAGGTGCACCTGGCAGCGGTCTCTGCTTACGTATCAGCGGGTAAGGGTTCATCCCTGGCTGCAAACCTGGTATTCAGGAAGTTTTTCAAAGGGCTGTTACACTTACACCCCCCACACAGGGAGCCAACTCCCACATGGGATCACAATATATGCATTGCCCAGCTAATGCAGCCACCTTTTGAACCCATATCTTCAGCAGAGCTTAAATATGTTACCTGGAAAACAGTGTTCCTGGTAGCAGTCACCTCAGCTCGGAGGATCAGTGAGCTCCAGGCCTTGTCCACAGAGCCTAACTACATTTCAGTCAGTAGGGACAAGGTAGTCCTCAGGACCAACAGGAAGTTTCTCCCCAAGGTGGTATCTAACTTCCACCTCAATCAGTCCATCACTTTGCCTGTCTTTTTTACTGCTCACTCCAGTTCAGGGAAATGTAGATTGCATAGCCTGGATGTTAAGAGGGCTATCAGCTATTACTTAGACCATATAACGGACCATAGGCGGGCAACATACAGCTCTTCTTGACCTATGGAGAAGTGGGAAAGGGAAAGCCAGCTGTAAAAAGGACTGTTGCACGCTGGATTGTTGTCTGTATTCAATTTTGTTTCAGTAAGGTGGGCAAAGAGCCCCCGGTGGGCCTCAGGGCCCATTCTACCAGGGGTACAGCTGCCTCCTTAGCAGCCGTTAGGGATAGTCCCCTGTTAGAAATCTGCAAAGCAGCTACCTGGAAAACTGTCCACACATTTACCAAGCATAATTGCTTGGATACCCAGGCAAAAAGTGATGCCAGCTTTGGCACAGCAGTACTGCAGAGCCTGTTTCCTAAATAGGTTATGTGCCCTCCTCCAAAGGTACTGCTTGGGTAATCTGCGTATGTCAGAATACAGTAACATTTTCCGCGGTTTGAAGGAAAAATGACTTACCATAGTAATCTTGTTTCTTCCAAGGGAATCTTACTATATTCTGAGCTCCCACCCTACCTCACCTACTGGAACCTGTGGGCACTGCACTCCAGCTGTCCACACTGTCTTTAAAACTTGTTGAGTTGGTTGCTTTCTGTGCATGTATGACTTGAGTCTTAGTGATGCCCATGCCATTTAAAAAGGGGATTTTTTAATTTTTGGGAGTGTTAATTTTTTTATTAGAATAGTTTAAATAGATTGTTTTATGCATGATCCATAAGAATCTGATGGTTGCAGGAAGTACACCAGGGACAGTGGTTTCAAAACCGAGCTCCAGTCTCGCATTCCATGATTAGCATAGGTTCTTTTTTGTTTTGTACTTTTTATTTATAGATTTTATGCATAGATACAGCACTCAACAACTCCTGTGCAGTACAGTTCTACATATGCAGTCTGACAGATAATAGATGTTCAGATAAGAGAGACACTGCAACATGTAATCAAGATTGAGGGAAGAGCTATATAAAGTAGAAACAAGAAATATTATGTTATCATATGGCTATTGCTACCAATGCTCTTCATAGGAAAATCACATTCTAAGTCTCATTTAATACTCTAAAACAGGCTATAATACCCTTAATCAGTACACTCTGAATACCATAAGCTCAATAATAATCCCCAATTAGCTTCCCCAGCCTCCATGTATAATTTACAGATAGTCCGTTTTAGCATTCAACCCACTTGTTTTGGAGATTATTATAAGAGAGCCCTCATGCTGAATTAAGAGACAGCAGTAACATTTAAAATAGAAAAAATGGAAACAAAAATGTCCATGTCCAAAACATGTCCAGAATATCTGTTATCTGCCCAAGAAAGGGCAGCCTACGTATTGGAACCCATTTTAACCTGGTCCCATTATTGACTAAACTACAAATATGCTACTATAGTCTCACTGTAGGTAAATTGGGTTTTTAAACATAGTAAATATGGAATTAATCTCCATCTTCGTCTCACGTAACAATTCAGGTATCTCCCAGATCTGAGTCCGCCGAAGAGTCACCCTCACGAGCAGCTGTTTCAATCTCCAGCTTTGCAGCCTCTTTCAGGTCCGTATAGGTAAATGCCTTCTTGCCGACTATAACTTGCAAGCGGGCCGGCATTAACAAATTATTCGGAACCTCCATTGATCGAAGTTGCCTCCATATCGCGTCAAAGCCTTTCCACTTCATCCTGGTGGCATAGGACAGGTCAGGGGAAAATAAAACTCTGGAGCCCTCCAACTCTAGGCTCCGTTTAGCTCGTGCTGCCCGAAGGATCTGGTCTCGTACTACCACAGAGGTAGTCACTAACATCATGGTTCTGGTGCCTGCCTGGTGCCATGGCTTGGAGAGACAAGAAGCGAATCTTCAGGATTGCAGAAGCAGCATCACAGGAGAAGGAACTAGATATCATTGTCCACCTTGGGACAAATGACCTAGCTAGACATGGGATCAGTGTACTGCAGGATGAAATTGTGGAGTTGGGGAGGGGCCTCAGACGGGTAGCAAGCATGGTTACCTTCTCAGAGGTGCTGCCAGTCCATGGCAGGGGTGAGGCTAGGGTACTACACACCATGCAGTTTAATGAATGGTTGCAAAACTGGTGCAGAGCACAGGGCTTTGGCTTCATTGGGGACTGGGGGTGCACCTGGAGAGATGAAGGTCTATACTGGCACGATGGTCTGCATCTGTCCATGAAGGGAACCAAGATCCTAAGTGACAGGTTTAAATGCTTTCTTGGCAAGCTTTTAAACTAGCCATGGGGGAGGTGCTAATAAGAGGCAGGAAATTTCAAGCCTCCCCCCACAAAACATGCCAGGTAGTAAGGTAAACACTGAGGTACAGTGCTCAACAGAGGGCAGGACAGGGATAAATGGAAAAATAGGCAAGGGCAAAAAGAGCAGGCATGGGGGGATAAAGGATAAAGCCAACATTAAATGGAGGGCAATGAGTACCAATGCCCGTAGTCTGGGAAACAAGCTTCCTGAGGTAGTAGCCTTGATGGAAGATGAACAGTTGGATATTGTGGCAGTCACGGAAACATGGTACATGGAGAACCATGACTGGGATGTCAACATACCGAGGTACACAGTCTACAGAAAGGACAGGGAGGGGAAAAGAGGAGGTGGAGTAGCTCTGTACATAAGGAAAGGGATCAAAGCTACAGAACTAAAAAGTAAAGGAGGAGGACAAGAGGCACTATAGGTCACCTTGGAGACAGGGAATGGCATCACAATCCGCACAGAGGTTGTATACAGACCCCCATCTCAAGGGGAGAAAATGGACAAGAAAATGATAGAGGACATTCTCAAAATGGCTGAAAAAGGGGAGATGCTGTTGATGGGGGACCTGAATATGTTAGATGTGAACTGGATGACATGTACTGCAGCCACATCCAAGAGCAGGGTCATTCTCGATGCCCTGCAGGGGGCAGGCCTTAGACAGCTAGTGTTGGAACCCACTCGGGAGGGAGCAATACTAGACCTGGTACTCTCAAATGGAGAGAGGATCACAAATTTAGAAGTCAGTAGACATCTGGGAACAAGCGACCACTGCACAGTGTGCTTCACAATAAGCACAACCATGGAGACTAGCCATACAAAAACAAGCATACACAGGGCTGACTTTGGCAAAATGGGTGAATACCTGAGGAATACACTAGCAAATGGCCAAAAAGGAGGGAGGAAGAACAATGGAAAAAAATCAAAACTGCCATCTTAGAGGCAACAAGCCTTTGTGTGAAACAGATAAAGAAAACAAAGCAGAGTAAAAAAACACTATGGTTCTCAAAAGAGGTAGCAGGGAAGGTTAAGGAGAAAAAGGCTGCATTCAAAAAGTATAAGGAATCACAGAGGGAGCACTACAGGGAACTGTATCAATTAAAGCAGAAAGAAGTGGGGAAGGCAGCCAGAATAGCAAAAGTCCAAATCGAGGAAAAAATTGCCAATTCAGTTAAGAAGGGGGATAAAATCTTTTATATGTACATTAGGGAGCATAGAAAGGTTAAGGGAGGAATAGTGAAGATTAATAAGGGAGAGGGGAGGTGGGCAGAGGGAGACAGTGAAAAGGCAGAGATACTGAATGAATACTTTTGCTCAGTATTCACAAAAAAAGATGAGGAAGAATTACCTAAACCAGACAATAGAAGCACTCTGGATATGGGGGTTGACACCAGTCCATTTACAGAAGAAAGAGTCCTGAAAGAACTCCTAAAACTCAAGGTGGACAAAGCAATGGGGCCTGCAGGATTCACCCAGAATCCTAAAAGAACTAAGGGAGGACCTAGTGACACCACTGACCACACTTTTAACAAATCATGGGTGGATGGGGTGGTACCTGAGGGACTGGAGGAGGCAGATGTGATTCCCTTCACAAAAGTGGGAGCAAAGGCAGAAGCAGGAAACTACAGACCTGTAAGTTTGACCTCAGTGGTAGGGAAAATGATGGAATCACTTCTGAAAGAAAGAATTGTTGAGTACCTAGAGGCCAGCGGGGCACAGGACCCAAAGCAGCATGGAGTTACAGCAGGAAGGTCATGTCAGACAAATCTAATAGATTTCTTTGACTGGGTGACCAAAGTAATAGACCAGGGAGGGGCTGTGGATATGGCCTGCCTAGACTTTAGCAAGGCATTTGACACAGTCCTGCACAAAAGATTAATAATCAAGTTAGCCAGCCTGGGAGTGGGTCCCAGGGTGGTAGCCTGGGTAGCAAACTGGCTGCAAAACAGGACACAGAAGGTAATAGTGAATGGAACACATTCCGAAGAAAGGGGTGTCACTAGTGGAGTACCTCAGGGCTCAGTACTGGGTTCAGTCCTGTTTAACATCTTTATAGGTGACATTGCAGAGGGTCTGGTGGGAAAGGTATGCCTCTTTACAGATGACACAAAGATCTGTAACAGAGTTGATACACGAGGGGGGTAGAAAGGATGAGAAGGGACTTGGCAAGGTTGGAGGAATGGTCAGACATATGGCAACTTAGATTCAATGCAAAGAAGTGCAAAGTAATGCACCTGGGAAACAAAAACCCAGGAGAAGAGTACACAATAGCAGGGGAGGTACTAACAACAACAAAAATGGAAAGGGACCTGGGGGTAGTAATATCAGATGATCTAAAGGTCGGTAAGCAATGTGAGAAGTCAGTAAGGAGAGCCAGGGTTATACTGGGATGCATAGGAAGGGGCGTCACAAGTAGAAAAAGGGAAGTGGTTATCCCTCTGTACAGACAGTAAAAGCACACAGAACGGCTACCCAGTAGTCGACAAAAATTCAAATCCAATGTTAGGAATAAGATAAAACAGCTTTAATGAAGTAGCTGAAGCAAGCAGCAATTTAAAAACCACTGAGCGCATTTGAACCCCCAAAGGCAGCTTTTGGATTTGAATTTTTGTCGATTACTGGGTAGCCGTTCTGTGTGCTTTTACTGTGATACTTTTGTTGTCCGGCTCCAGTTCCCTTCATTGGTAGCCGCCTTTTTGTACATACCTCTGTACAGACAGTTGGTGAGACCCCATCTGGAGTACTGTGTGCAGTTTTGGAGACCTCATCTACGCAAGGACATAGACAGGATGGAAGCAGTCCAGAGGAGGGCAACTAAAATGGTGCAGGGTCTGCATCAGAAACCATATGAAGAGCGACTGAGAGAGCTTAATATGTATACCCCTGATGAAAGGAGGGACAGGGGAGACATGATAGAAATGTTCGAGTACCTGAAGGGAATCAACAAAGTCCAGGAGGGTAGCATCTTTCAGAAAAAGAGATGTGTAAGAACAAGGGGGCACAATTTAAAGATAGAGGGGGGACAGCTCAGGGGTAATGTGAGGACATTTTTTTTCACGGAGAGAGGGGTGGATGCATGGAACCGCCTTCCTGGGGAGGTTGATGGGTCTGAAACAGTGGGGGAATTCAAACATGCATGGGACAGACATAAGGCAGTTGTAGTGGGGGGTGGCAGGAAGTAGGCTGTTGGTTAACTAGAATCTGCAGCTTATCCAGTAGGTAGGGAAATGGGCAGACTGGGTGGGCCAAGTGGTCCTTAACTGCCATCAAAGTCTATGTTTCTATGTTTCTTCTGGGGAAATAGGCGGTCTCCGGGTATTGACCCGATAGGCTCGAACAATCAGTCCTTGCATATTTATGCCCATGGTCTCCGACAGCCATCCATCCAAATAGCCAGGCAAGTCCTCTCCTTCTAGGTCCTCCGGTAGCCCTATGATCCTGATATTAGCAGCTCTGGTCAAGTTTTCCAAATGTTCCAATCTGGATTTAATCAAAGTTTGCTCTCTCACACACGTTGCTGCCGTCGCTTGGGCCCGTTCAGCAGACCGCTCTGCCGTCTGAGCTGTTTCTACCAACCCCTCCAGCTTTTGTTCGACCTGGAACATTCGTGTGTGGTAAGTGTCCATTTTGTGGTCCATGAGCTGAACTGTTTTGGTCAGATTTAATACAGCAGACTGTAGAGTTTCCAGTGTCGCAGGGCCAGGTTCCCCTACCGTCTCAGCAGAGGCAGGCAAGCTCTCAGGTGTGTGTGGTGGTTTGGAGGCTCCGTCACGAGGGGCAAAGAAGTTAGTTTTCTGCTCCGTATTTTTCCGGTCCATATTGATAAATTCAGTATGCCTGGATAGCTCTATGCCTCCTGCGACCCAAGCTGGCAAGTAAAAAATTACTTCAAATGGATGCTGAAATGGGAGCTCTTGAGTACATCTCATCAGCTAAGTAGTTAGCCATGCCCCAGCATAGGTTCTTTTAACCATTTCGGCTCCGGGGCAGCCCTATGGTGAGATCATACTGCATGTGTCAGAATACAGTAAGATTCCCTTGGAAGAAACAAGATTACTATGGTATTTTTTTCTTTTGTACCTTAGGGATAATGGATGTACAGGGATACTCTCTGCTTATTCCCTGCCCAGGTTTAATATCTCATGTATAAAGATGTCATAAATACACTGCAGAAGCGCTCCTCTGTACCCTTATCCTATAGTGAATGTGTCATGCTGTACTGTTTACTGGCATAAATCTCTGCTGTCTTTTTGTCTGCTGTATTGTGATATGCAGAAAATAAATAAAAATTAAATTAAAAGAAAAAAAGAAAAATAACCCTTATACCGAACATATATACAACCTTACTTGGACTATGGGTCTCCTTTTTGGAACCCATATTTGAGAGGTGATATTGAACTGGTGGAGAGGGTTCAGAGAAGGGTAACCAGGTTAATCCCATGGTTGAGCAATATGATGTGTATGGAAAGATTAAAGGACTCATAAATAGGGATATCTGAATGTGGCCAACAGAAACACAACCCTGTAGGTTAGAGAGGCATACCTACTTAACGCTGTGCTTCTTTTGCCTCGAAATGTTGTTACTCCATAGTCGCTACGATTCAAAGGTCTCTGTAACATGTAAACAGACCCCTGCTCGCTATTCAATCATGCCGCTTCAGTAGTTGCCTAAAATGGCCGTTACGTGCTTACACGATGACGTCAGTGGAGCAACAGTGCTCCAGAGTGTTAATACAGTCCGTATGGGGATCTTAGTAATTACCTATTGAAATAACATTAACGAAGTGCTTCTGCTCAAAAGCCTTTACTGTGCAGGTGTGACAGAACTGCTAGCAAAGATAGTCGTAATACATACAGACAGCCCCCCTTCCTGATCCTATTAGTAAATACATAAGGAACTACATAGAGAGCCTGCAGCAATGTTCCCCTACCGCGCGTCATCAAAGTGCTGTATTTGGGGGCGGGGCAGCAGTGTTTGGCGATCAGTGGGCTGGTTTACCAGAGTTACAAGTGGAGCTAAATAAAGTTAAGTGAATGCCTTTCTACTGCGTAAAAAATGTTTTTTACTGGCTCAAGTTGCTAATTGGGCAGGCAACTCCCTGGAATGAATTGCCTGCTTGAATTGTGTCAGTGGCTCTTTAAATGTGTGCAATCTCCTGCCAGTCCAGAACAAAAGTCACCTCCTGACCTAAGTGTTGTTATGGAAGTGAGAAGAACTTCATCCATCCCATCAGGTCACCTATCCCATAAATTGTTTTTTTTTAAGTATTGAGGACGGCCACCTCTCTGTTTAATGTGGGCTCATATCCAGTGCTGACGCAGCATTGTGTGTGTGTGGGGGAGCTGTCCTGGTGGGGGTTCCATCTTTCAGATGAGACATTAAACAGCGGTACCCTCTACCAACCTCTGGTGATTACCTAGGTGGAGGTTAAAGGTCCTATGGAAATTTGCGTAACAGATGGGAATAATCCCCAGGTGTTCTGGCTAAAGTTAACATGCTAGCAACACTGGTTTCAAGCAGTTGACTGTGTTTGTGTTATTGTCATTTATTTGATTTCTAATGTTTGACCAAGAAAGGCATACTTAGCTGTGATAGCTTGTTTCCAGGTCCATCCTGGGGTGGGTTACATAAATTGGTTTTATTACCGGAGGAGCTGTCCATGTGTTGATGTCAAGTCATGCGTAATATAATTTCATACAGTACCTTAACGACTAGCATCATAACTCATTGCTTTTTAAAGGGCTTTGAAATACAGGAATCATGAAAGGAATTCTGTAAAAAAAAAATATTCATAATCTAGTTGCTAGCCCTTCACTTGCAACAATACAACATTTCAGCTGATTAGGCACTTATAGCTGGTGAAGTATTTTTAATTCAAGTTCCAGGAGTCATTGTAGAGAATATTATGGAAGCACTGGCTGTGGAGAGCATACAGCTTATCCTTTCCTGACCTATCCCAGCAGGAGTCACTGTAGGCAGTTGTGTGGGTACACTGGCCATGGCAAGAGTTCACAGCTACTCCAGTCCCAGCCTCTCTCAGAAGGAGTCACTGTAGTCTGTGATGTAGGAATACTGGCTGTGGAGGAGCTTACAGCCACTCTTGTCCTATTCTCTCCCAGTAGGATTCACTGCAGGTAATGATACATAGATACATACATAGACTGTGTCGGCAGATAAGGGCCTATGGCCCACCCAGTCTGCCCATTTGAGCTTGTAAGTTCAGTTTGTTTTCCTAGAAGTCTGTTGCCCCTTATCCCTGACCTCCAGAATTCCTTTATGTCTATCCCATGCATTCTTAAATCCCGTGATTGTTTCAGCCCCCACCACTTCCTCTGGCAGGGTGTTCCACTTGTCCACCACCCGTTCTGTGAAGAAATTCTTTCTCATGTTTCCTCTGAATCGTCCTCCCTCCAACTTCATCCCATGCCCTCTAGTCCTGGAACATCTTTTTCGCTTAAAAATAGTGTTTTCCTGCACCCTGTTCCTCCCTGTAAGATACTTGTATGTCTCTATCATATCCCCTCTCTCCCTCCTCTCCTCCAGGGAGTACATGTTCAGTTCCTTCAACCTGTCTTCATAGGACTTGTGATGCAATCCATGCACCATCTTTGTTGCCCTCCTCTGACCTTCTCTACCCTGTCTATGTCCTTACGTAGGTATGGTCTCCAGAACTGTACACTGTACTCCAGGTGGGGCCTCACTAGTGTCTTGTATAGCGGAATTATGACCTCCCTTTTCCTGCTGGTGATGCCTTCCTATACATCCCAGCATCCTATTTGCTTTACCTGCTGCCTTGTCACACTGTTTCCCTACCTTGAGGTCAGCAGAGATGATAACCCAAAGATCCCTTTCCTGCTTGGTGCATGCTATATCCTCACCCCCCAACTGATATATTGTGCCAGGGTTTTTGTGCCCCATATGCATTATCTTGCACTTCTTTGCATTGAATTTCAACTGCCAAACCCCTGACCATTCTTCAAGTTTCTGCAGGTCGCTTCTCATTCTGTAGGAGCTTTGACTGTGGGGGAGCTCACAGCTACTCCAGTTCCAGTCTCTTCCAGCAGGAGTCACTGTAGGTGATGGTGTAGGAGCACTTGCTGTGGGGAGCTGACAGCTGCTCCACCCACATCCTCTCCAAGCAGGAGTCCCTGCAGACAGTTGTGTAGTGCACTGGCTGAATGTGTGATGTCACATCTATTCTAATTCAGTCCTCTTCCAGCAGTAGTAACTGCAGACAGAGGTGTAGGTGTAGTGGCTAAGTGTGAGGACATGGCTGTTCTAGTTCAGTCATCTTCCAGGTAGGGAAATGGGCAGACTAGGTGGGCCAAGCAGTCCTTATCTGCCGTCAGATTCTATGTTTCTATGTCACTGTAGGCAGAGGTGTAGCATCACAAAAGCAAAGTGCAGTGCACTCTAACAAGCAAACTGGTGTAGAATAAAGTCGAGAGTCCCAAGAGGTAAGTCTCACATGTAATTTATGAGAGACTCAGGCGGCAAAAAAGTTTAAAGGGTACCTAAACAAGCATTTTTTTAAAACTGCTAACTCCAAAATCTGGCTTCATAGCAAGGTAAAGTAAAGGCTGCTGTTTACATTTATACTAAAACTGCATTTATGTAAATAACATAAATGCAGTTTCATAGCTTTTGAAAAATGTAAACATCAGTCTTTCACTGTCAAAAAACATCCTTGGTTTCTCCCTAAGATGTCTGCCAAGTGTGTTACGTGATGAGTCATGATGACATCATCGGAGCCAGAGACAGAAATCCACATATATTTCTATAGTGCTAACTAGTTCTTCTTTCCCTCTTTATTTTGATTTGTTGTACCAGAATGATCAACACCATGTATTAACTCATGGATTATTTTGATCAGTACATGTTGGGCTATGATTTTGTTCATTTTGTTTACTTTAACTTGCTGAAAATGTTTTGCAATCCAGCTGTTTCTTTGGCAAACTGCATTACAGTACAACACTTCAAATACCTGATGATCTAGTGGTTATATAATGCACTGAATTGTGTTTTTTATTAACCAGGAGAGACACACTAAGATGAAAGCTTGTTTGCAGGTGTGGCCTGGGAGCACAAGGAAGTTTAGTGACTTGCTCAGGGTCACACAGCAAAGGACCAGTCTTGTTCAGTTCCAAAGCTCATGCGCTCTTGTTAATCCATAAATAAGGCTTTCTTTTTCCATGTGAACCCCCTGCACCTAGCCTGGCTTCTGCTGAACACCCCACCATCCATACCCTGTCCTTAGTACTGCCTGGGGCCGCATATTATTTATTTATTTATTAACGAGATTTACCAGATAAGCATACTGAGCGGGAAAAAACACTCGTGTCCAGATGAGACCTGGGTGTACATAACATAACATATCAGTGCTAGAATTAACATTTGGTGCAGTAGGCATTGTTACAACAGAATAGATGCATAAAGTACATACTTAGGTACAGTAGGCTCAACATAGGTGAAACAAAAACAAGTCCAAGGATGGTTACAGTCAGGACATTAAGCAATTGAATGTAGGTTACAAATTTATTTACTTAGTACATACAAGCAATGGGGGCAAAGAAGATAGTCATGAGCTGGCAGTTTCATGAAGAGAATTATCACACCACAGATTGTAATCTTGCACCTCAGAGAGTTGTGCACACCTATACTGATACACATCATCAGCTGGCACTATTAAAAATGCCTCCCAAATCACTCTCCAGTCCACATTCTCAATGTTTGACTTCTGCTCCCACAGTAAACATTGAGTGGATCACCACCCTTCTGCACAGTGAAGGTAGTATGTACAGTTCCCTGTTGTGTTTTTTCCCACCTCATTAATCAACAACTAGATCTTCCTGGAGGGCCACGCAATAAGCATCATGACCCACCAGAAAAACCGCTGTTCATGCTCTCATAAGGGCTGCACTTAAAATGGATAACAATATTATTGGCAGGAGAGGCATACTACTACCTTGAGCGAATCCACCTGACTTCCAGTGTCAGTCTACTCCTTTACCTGTGATCTGCAGAACCCCACAGGACAGTTCCCAGCAATTGTTCTCCAGTACTTTTCTGTGCAGTACTCCACAATGCGAGTTGGCTGGCTACCACCCTTCCAAATCTTGAATGAGCTATACACAACTCCCTCAATACTGTCCTAACAAACATCAACATCCCCCCACCCGAGGGTAATCTCCCTACACTGAATTCAAGTAACGGTTTAGGTGCAATCCTGCCACTCTAAATATTTGTCATCGCTGGCTACTCTCATCCACAGTCAGGTAGTGATCACGATGCTGGCAACCCCACATTTCAGATCTCACAGTGATCTGCTCAGTGTCCTCATTCATGTCTTCAGCTAACCTGAATATAGCTGTTCCCTGCTGGAATGGCCTCTTCAGTCCTTCTCTGGCATTCATTCTTCTCACCTGCTCTCCACACCAAAAACTACCCTTCCGCATCATGAATGTGTTTAGTACAGTCTCCCGTGTTATATTTACATATTAATAATAAACATGATCTTCTGGTAAGCCAGACTGATAGCAGCATGGCACAAGTGGAAAAATAGGCTTTCCTACCCATATAAGATCTAAGCCACCTATGATTAGGCACTATTATATGACATGCATAATGATGTGCACACCCATCATTTAATAGTGCCTAATCAAAGGTAGCCTAGATCTCTTAAGGATAAGAAAGCTCATCATTCCCCTTGTTCCTTGCTGCTATGTGCCTGACTTACTGGAAAGATATGTTTATATTTGATGTGTCCAAATAAAACGGGGACTGTACTACTTGCATTCATGATCCAGAAGGATGATGAGCTCACCAGTTTTCGGTGTGAAGAGGAATAGTGAAGAATGAATACCAGAGGGGGACTGAGAAGGCCACTCTTGCAAGGTACTGCTATATTCAGGGAAGGGGAAGACAGAAGGAGAGAAATATGAGCAGATTACTGTGAGAAATAAGATGTGGGGCTGCCAGCACCTTGATCACTACCTGACCCCATTGTCTTGGCCAACATTCCCCTTCCCATAAAACCAGTTCATGCAATTGTCGAAGGCTGTGTGCGGATATTAATGTATGAAATGGCTTCCACTACACGTTCAGTCTCTTCACTACTAGTCTAGTATTGCTTGTAAAGCACTTTGGGATACAATGTGTATGAAAACCACTATATAAATGCTATTTCTTATTATTATTATTATTTCCCATGGAAAAAGAAGAGAAGCATATATTTGAGTTTCGAGAAAGTATGAACTCTAACATTGGACTGCACAAGAACTTTGCTACAAAAAAGTGGTGGCTCTAGGGGGTGGTGAAGGGTGTGGTTGCACCCCCACGTAGTAACGTACTTGCTTGCTGCTGCTGCTGCATTTCACTTTGTTGAAGAAGTCTGATTTATTGACTGTACAAATGTTTACATTCAAACTATGGATTACGTTTGTAGGTTCTGTCAAAAACATACTAGAAAAGAATAATAGCAGAAAATATAAAGGTTTAATAAAAATGTTACACAGATACATAGATAGTGTCGGCAGATAAGGGCCTATGGCCCACCCAGTCTGCCCATTTGAGCTTGTAAGTTCAGTTTGTTTTCCTAGAAGTCTGTTGCCCCTTACCCCTGACCTCCAGAATTCCTTTATGTCTATCCCATGCATTCTTAAATCCCGTGATTGTTTCAGCCCCCACCACTTCCTCTGGCAGGGTGTTCCACTTGTCCACCACCCGTTCTGTGAAGAAATTCTTTCTCATGTTTCCTCTGAATCGTCCTCCCTCCAATTTCATCCCATGCCCTCTAGTCCTGGAACATCTTTTTCGCTTAAAAATAGTGTTTTCCTGCACCCTGTTCCTCACTGTAAGATACTTGTATGTCTCTATCATATCCCCTTTCTCCCTCCTCTCCTCCAGGGATTACATGTTCAGTTCCTTCAACCTGTCTTCATAGGACTTGTGATGCAATCCATGCACCATCTTTGTTGCCCTCCTCTGAACCTTCTCTACCCTGTCTATGTCCTTACGTAGGTATGGTCTCCAGAACTGTACACTGTACTCCAGGTGGGGCCTCACTAGTGTCTTGTATAGCGAATTATGACCTCCTTTCCCTGCTGGTGATGCCCTGCCTATGCATCCCAGCATCCTATTTGCTTTACCTGCTGCCTTGTCACACTGTTTCCCTACCTTGAGGTCATCAGAGATGATAACCCCAAGATCCCTTTCCTGCTTGGTGCATGCTATATCCTCACCCCCCAACTGATATATTGTGCCAGGGTTTTTGTGCCCCATATGCATTATCTTGCACTTCTTTGCATTGAATTTCAACTGCCAAACCCCTGACCATTCTTCAAGTTTCTGCAGGTCGCTTCTCATTCTGTCTACACCCTCTGGTGTGTCTATCCTGTTACAGAGCTTTGTGTCATCATCAAACAGTGAAATTCTGCCTTCTAGGTCCTGCGCAATGTCACTGATGAAGATGTTGAGTAGGACCGTCCCAGCACTGATCCCTGTGGTACCCCACTGGTCACTCTTCCTCTGTGGAGTGACAGCCATTTACCACCACCCTCTGTGTCCTGCCACCCAGCCAGTTACCTACCCACTACACTACTGTCCTGCCCACACCCATATTCCCAGTTTGTGTAATAATCTTCTATGTGGCACAGTGTCAAAGGCCTTGCTGAAGTCCAGATAGGCCATGTCCACTGCCCTCCCTGATCCACCTCCCTAGTCACCCAGTCAAAAAATTCAATGAGGTTGGTCTGACATGACCTCCCCCTGGTGAAACCATGCTGCCTTGGGTCCTGTAGTCCATTGACAACCAGATGTTCCACCAATCTCTCCTTCAGTAGTGCTTCCATGATCTTCCCCACTACCGAGGTGAGGCTGACTGGTCTGTAGTTCCCTGCTTCCTCTTTGTTCCCACTTTTGTATAAGGGGACTACATCTGCTGTCCTCCAGTCTTTGGGTACCTCCCCTGTTTCCAGTGATCGGCTAAACAGGATAGCCAGAGGTTCAGCCACCACCTCTCTTAGTTCTTTAAGGACCCTGGGGTGCACCCCATCTGGCTCCATTGCTTTATCAACTCTTATTACTTCCAGTTCCTTCAGGACCCTTTCTCGTGTAAAGGGACTTGTGTCCATTTCTGCACCATTCTCACCCCTTGTACTCCCTTCAGACCCATTACCCTCCTCTTCCTCAGTAAAGACTGAACAGAAATACCTGTTCAATATGTCAGCTTTACTGTTGTCATCCTCCACGTGGCCCCCATCCTCCCCCTTCAGTCTCACTATCCCTCCCTTTGTCTTTCTTTTTTCATTTATGCACCTGTAAAAGGTTTTGTCCCCTCTACCCACTGATTTTGCAATGTGTTCTGTCTGAGCTTTGGCTTCCCTTACTGACCTCCCTGCCTCCCTTTGCTTATCCTGGTACTTCTCCCTATCCCCTTCTGCCTGTGTCTTTTTGTATTGCCTGAATCAATCTTTTGGCTTTCACTTTCTTTGCTACCTCTTTGGAAAACCATAATGGTCTCCTCTTCCTTTCCTCTTGCTAACCTGCTTAATACATAATTCTGTTGTTCTTGTAATCCCCATTTTAAATACTGCCCACTGTTCCTCAACCCTGATTCCTGTCCCATTCCCTTAATGCCTCTTTCAAGTATCTCCCATTTTCCCAAAGTCTCCCCCTAAAATTCAGGATACGTGTTTTGTGTGGTTTGGTTCTGCTCTTTCTGTGATTTCAACGACAATGACTGGTGGTCACTGTTTCCCAGGTGCTCCCCACTGTTACCCCCATCACACTGTCCCTGTTTGTGAGCACAAGGTCCAGTATTGCCTTCTGCCGAGTTGGTTCCATGACCAGTTGCTTGAGGAAGGCTCCCTGAAGGGAGTCCAGGATAAATCTGCTCCTAGTTGATGCTGCTGCTGGGATGCTCCAGTCCATGTCTGGAATATTAAAGTCTCCAACCAGTACTACCTCACCCTTGTCTGCCATCCTTTGGATAGCTAGCATCAGCTCCCTATCTGTTTCTTCCTCCTTGGCTGGTGGTCTATAGACCACACCTGTGCGGATGGCTGTCCCCATTTTCCTTTCCAGCTTAACCCACAGTATCTCTCCCCATTTTGTTCCTCCTGGATCTCTGTGGCCTTATGTCATTTTCACATAGAGTGCCACTCTTTCCTCCCTTCCTGCCTGCTCTGTCTCTTCTGAATATGTTGTAGCCAGGTATGGCCATCTCCCAGTCGTGTTATCATTACACCAGGTTTCAGTGATGGCCACAATGTCCAGTCTGACTGCACCATGACAGCCTCCAGATCTTCCATCTTGTTGCTAAGGCTCCTGGCATTTGCACACATGGCTTTCCATGATTTGACCTCCCTAGACTGTTTCACTGTTCTACTCCAGCCCCTTCCTTGGTTGTCATTTATCCCTGGTTCTCCTTGCTGTCTGCCCTTCTGCTGAATTTTGCCCCTTTTCTGCTTATCCACCTCTTGGGCACTAATCTCTATCTTTTGCACACTGCTTTGCAGAGATAGCCACTCCTCTGGTTCACTGGTTCCACTGCTAGCTGTGGGGGGTGAGCAAGTAGGTACCCTCCTTGCTGGCCTGCCACCCCCCTTTGCTAGTTTAAATGCTTGTCAATGTAGCATTTAAACTTATCATTGAGTGCTTGGATTCCCCTCCAGGATGGATGTAGGCCGTCAGGCTTGAACAAACCTCCATCCCTCCAGGTGGGTCCCCAGTCACCAATGAATCCAAACCCTTCCTCACAGCACCAGTTCTTCAACCATGAGTTAAAGTTCCTGGTGCATGCACTCCTATACTCTCCCTTGCCTCTCACAGGTAGTGCTTCTGAGAAAGTGACAGAAGTAGCTACTTGCTTGAGACCCCTCCCCAGTTTCCTAAACTCTTCCTGAACTTCCTTTGGCTCCCCATTTGCCAGGTCATTAGTACCTAGGTGGATAATGACATCCAGCTCACCCTCCCGTCTTGCCTCCCCAGTGATCCCCATGATCTTCCTTCCATCCCTCCATGCCGTGGCACCTGGTAGGCACCTCACCTCCCTGTCCTCCCCTCCTGTGTTCCTAGCTGGATCCTCTTATGATGGAGTCCCCACCAGGATTCACTTCCTCCTCCTCTCGGGTCCACTGCTTTCCCGCTGAGGTCACCTCCTTGGCTAACCTCACATCCTTTCCTTCCACTTCTCTGGGTACCTCTATTTGGTTGTCCTCATTTGCCAGTGTGGCTTGGAGTTCTTGAGTGGAATAGGATCTGGGATGTGCCTCTGCCTGACTGCTCTAACCCTCCCTGAGCCCACTGTCATCCAAGTGCTCCTCGTTCTCGGCATCCTTTGAGGCAGTTGCATTGGACTGGGTGGTCCCTGGATGGGGTGATGGTACTCCTGACCCAGTTTACTTCCGCTCTGAGTCTGGCTACCTCATCCCGCAGTCCAGAGAGATGCATGCAGATAGGGCAGCACCTCAGTGTCCAGAAGGTCTGCCTGAATATGGCTGCCCCACAGCCACTGCATTGCACCACTCCCCACATTATACTGCAATTCCACTACTTGTCTGCTACTGAAGCTAACCTAGTTCCCTTTTTATTAATTTACTGTCCTAAAAATCCTGCCACTGATCTTCAGATAATTTTCTTAAAGAAACCAAGAAACCAATAAATAAATAAGTCAAAACACTTGTCATGCTGAGGGTGGGCTTCTTCCCCCTTATGCCCCTCCTACTTCATACCCCTTACTATACCCTGTGTTTAGCTCCTGTCAATCAGATTTAACAGGGCATATAATTAAGAGTTGGGGGAAGGGGAGGGAAAATTTGCAGCAATTAAAGACAGCACAGAATTACACCACCACTATGTTTTAAATTTTCAACAGCCCAAAAACAATTATAAGTAAAGACAACAAAGAAAGTATAGTGTCACTAAAGCCCACAATCTAAGTTTAAAAGAAAAATAGCAATTACCAGTTACTGTAAAGCACTGAATTGAATATGTTTCCTTCCTTCCCCTTCTGGCTTCTTCTGAGAAATTAAAACTCTACTTGCTACTTCAACTCTGACTAAGCCCCACCTCCAGTTATCACGTAGCTGAGGTCAGAGGTCAGACAATTAACACCCTTCACCCAACTACAGGGCAGTCAGACAAGCCAAGATAAAATTTGCAGCAATTAAAGACAGCACAGAATTAGACCACCACTATGTTTTAAATTTTCAACAGCCCAAAAACAATTATAAGTAAAGACAACAAAGAAAGCATAGTGTCACTAAAAGCCCACAATCTAAGTTTAAAAGAAAAATAGCAATTACCAGTTACTCTAAAGCACTGCATTGAATATGTTTCCTTCCTTCCCCTTCTGGCTTCTTCTGAGAAATAAAGTGCATATTAAGCATGCACACCACCCCAGCACCCCCATTGTAACATCCTGGATCCACCATAACCACTAGACCACCAGGTTATTCAAGATTTGTACTGCACTGTGGTTTGCCACAGAGCAAGTCGGTTGGATTAAAACACATTTTCAGCATGTTAAAGTAAACAAAATGAACAGAACCATAGCTTAACATGTGCATTATACAAAATAATGCACATGGTTTTGACCATTTGGGTGGAACAATTCTATACAAAGGGAAAAAAGAACTAGTTAGCACTATAGAGAGCCATATATCTCTCTGGTGACTTTGGCTCCAATTATGTCATCACATAACACATTTGGCGGCCATTTTAGGAAGCAGGTAAGACAGTTTTTTTTTTAATTGTAAGGCTGATTTTACAGTTTTCAAATGCTCTGGAACAACATTTAGGTAAATTATGTAAATGTACAGTAGTTTTAGCATTAATGAATACAGCAGCCTTTCCTTTAGTTACCTACAAAGTCAGATTTTTGAATAGTTTGTTGTCAAAATGTTGTTTAGGTATCCTTTAATAGTGTGCAGTCCAACTAGGTGCCCCAGTGCTTCACTTATTAGAGCCTGGCCAAACTGTAGGAAGTGGTGTAGAAACAGTCAATCAAAATTTATTTGATAGATTGCATTTCTCACATCGACTCAATGCGCTTTGCAGACGATTCAGAAAACATTTTTAAAACATACAAATAAGACAGGTAAGATACAAGTAATATATAATAACCAATATTAAAAACCCATAAAAGCTTGATCAAATAAGGTTTTTAGCTCCAGCTTAAAGATTTCAACTGTTGAACTATCACAAACCTGATGAGGGAGGGAGTTTCATAGTATTGGGGCTGCAGATGAAAATGCACGTGCCCCCAATATTTTCAGGTGAGTCCTCGGAACTTCCAATAAACCCTCATCCCTGGAGTGGAGGGAGTGGATGGGATGGTAGGGAGACAGGAGACCTTGCAGGTAACCGGGCGCCTGGTCATGCAGAGCCTTATAGGTCAACAAGCCAACCTTGAAGGAGATCCGCCACCTAACCTGCAGCCAGTGCAGGGAGCGCAGCACAGGTTTAATGTGACACGATCTTGGAAGACCGGTCAACAGCCTGGCTGCCACATTCTGCACTAGCTGCAGGCAGCACAGATCTACCTCTGCTAGCCTTAGGTATAGAGCATTGCAGTAATCCAAACGCAAAGTCACAAAGGTGTGAACCAATGCTGGCAGATCTGCCGGGGGGATTAGGTGTTTCACCCTATTTCTAAGATGGTAAAAAGTCTTGACCATGGCTGACACCTGTGATCTAAGCGTTACACCACAGTCAAGAACAACGCAAAAGATTCTCACCTAGTCAGAGGTAAGCAACTGGGAGTCTCCAAGCCTTAGCCCTGAGACTTGGCCAGATTGCACCTCCATCCCCTGGCGACCAGGTTCCAGCAGTAGTACCTCAGTCTTACGTGGATTCAACCTCAACCAGTTCACCCTCATCCAGTCTTGGATTTCATCTAGGCAGGCATTTAGCCCCGAGACTGTCTCTTGCTGATCAGGCGCAAAGGACATGTAAAGTTGAGTATCATCTGCATAGCAGTGAAAACTCAGCCCATACCACCTTATAATGTCCCCTAGAGGCAGCATATATACCGAGAACAACATGAGGGACAAAATAGAGCCCTGCAGGACCCCACAAGGCAGAGGCATGGGGACTGAGGAATAAACCCCAGACACCACACATTGCGATATACCTGTGAGGTAAGATCTAAACCAGTTGTGGACTACTCCCACTAGCCCACAATATACCTGCAGGCACTCCAACAGCACCCCATGGTTCACGGTATCAGATGTCGCTGAGAGATCGAGAAGAACAAGAATGGAATGTCTCCTTCAATCCCTCGCCACTAGGAGATCATTAAGCACCTGAACCAAGGCAGTCTCAGTGCTATGCCTTTTCCTGAAACCAGACTAGAGGCTCATAGATGTTGTGGGCTGTTAAGTAGGTCTCCAGTTGAATGGCCACCACCTTCTCAGTAACCTTCCCCACAAAGGGAAGGTTCGAGACAGACCTATAGTTTGCTAAAACAGTCCGCGTCTAGTGTAGATTTTTTTAGGAGGGGCCTTACAACCGCCTCCTTCAGGGGCCCAGGAAAGACCCCTGACACCAGAGAACATTGGACTGTCTTGGCTAGGACCAGGTCAGTGACATCAACACACCCCACAAGGAGGCATGTTGGTCCCAGATCCAAACTACAGTAGGCTGGCCGTAATTCCTGCATGACCCTCATGACATCTACTACTGCTACCTGGTCAAAGTCTGACCGGATAGATTGAGTGCATGCTACCTCACGTTCGTCACAGCAATGCCCGTTAGAGGACGCTGGCTGGGTCTCCGATCTGATTGAAGCAATCTTGTCAGCAAAAAACAGTGAACTCATGACATCTTGATAGTGAAAAAGCTTCTCCAGACTGGAGACAGGCCGGGTTACACAGCTTGTCCACAGTGCAGAACAGCAGAGCCAGTCTGCTTATTGCTGCCACAATCTCCCTGGACAGGAACTCTGCCTTCTTACAGGAGATTGCAGATTGATAGTCTTTATAATGGACCATCAATATAAGCTTGTCCTCAGCCCTACCAGTCCTCCGACAGCACCTCTCCAACCTTCGACCCCTCCTCCTCATTTCCCTGAGAGTCCCAGCAAACCAGGGGACCTCTGTAGTGAGGTAAGGGGTTGAACACGGACAGGTGCAACAGAGTCAAGGGTCTGTGGGGGAGCTCACAGCTACTCCAGTCCCAGTCCCTCCCAGCGGGAGTCACTGTAGGTAGTTGTGTAGTAGCACTGACTGTGGGGGAGCTCACAGCTATCTGAGTCCCAGCCTGTCTCTACAGGAGTCACTGTAGGTAATGTTTTAGCAGCACTGCCTGTGTGAGAGCTCAGAGCTACCTGTCCCAGCCTCTCCCAGCAGGAGTTATTGCAGGCTATCATGTAGGAGCACTGGCTGTGGTGTGAGCTGACCGCTACAGAAACAGAGATTTGTCAATGCTGAATGTCCAGTGCTTGTATTGTTGTTGTACCGGATCTTGCTTGTACACATTTACTATACATTTACTGAGGATAGACCAGATGAGATGCAGTATCTCATGTTCAGTGGTGTCCTGCTTTCACACATTTTTAGATGATAGTCCAGTTGAGAGGTGATATCTAATTTTCAGTGGGTTCCCACATTTTGACCCCAAATTTCCAACAGCCTTTTTGTGACCTGACATTATTTATTTTTTGTTGACTGGGTAAGTGCACTAGACAAATCCTGCCTATTTTCAGGCACGACCTGGGGGAGGAGGGGGATACAGATGAATGCCAACTGACCTTGAACCAGATTAAGCTGTTGGTGGTATTTTTAGTGAAAGAGGGAAATTTGGCCAGGACACCGGGGGACATTCCCCTACTGTTTTCGATAGGTGCCATGGGATCTTTAACATCCACCTGAACTACCACCAATCCAGGCAGATGGGACCTCGGTTTAACGTCTCATCCGAAAGACGGCACCTCAGAAGTGCAGCACCCCTCTCATGCTGCACTACAGTGTCAGTATTGGGATATTAACCCAAGTGCCAGATGTGGGAACTGAACCCACAGCCTTCTGATCTCCCGGCCTCAAAGGCGAGTGTGCTACCAACTGAGCCACTGACACTGCTACTATTACTTTACTGCTCACTGCTGTTATGATCAAGACAGGTGGAAGTTTTTTAAATCCCATCCAAAAGGTGATTTTGCCGTGTGACTCTGAAAACAAGTTTCAGAGGAGATTTGAAAAATGACACCTGTCATGTTCAGGAGGTGGGGTAACACAGGAAATATGTTGAACATTAGGGGCCAAAATCTGCAAAAATAAAGTTATGAGTAAATGTTGGAACAGGTCAGCATTTCCTCATAACTTGTTTTTATTTTCACATTTTGTCGTCAAATTTTCAACATAACCTTTTTATGATCACTCCTTCTGAACGTGATAGGTGTCATTTATAAAATAATGGGCAAAAAGTCGTTTCACACCACAAATGCAAAAACACATTTTGGCCAGGATTTAAAAAATGACAGTTGTCACTTTTATGAGGTAGTATGAAAAAATGTTTCAGTTGAAAATTTGGTGTCAAAATATTGAAGATTACCAAAGTTATAAGCGTTCGTTGAAAAATGTCAATGTATATTCATGACTTTGTTGTTTTTTAATATTCTTAGCTCACATTTTCAAAAGAGCTTCTTATGACCCCACCTCATGAACACGGGTGGAGAAAATTTTCAGATCCTACCTGAAAGGTGAATTTGTGCAGTGGCAGAGAAAAATATTTAGGACATTATATAGGATATATGAATACTCTTTCAAGATACTTGTTAGATATGTTATTCAATGCTTAAAATGAAGACATTTTAAATAATTTAGCAACATATTTACTAGGAATAATCAACATTCGGAAAAAAATTATTATTATGATAAAACCATACACAGTCACCTGAGGTGACACGTCTCAGGGATCCTATGGCACTGCTTAGTAATTTTGCAGTCTGTATATCTACCAAATATGGCATTGACCCTGTGTAAATTCATCATAGTACTTGGGCCACTCTTTCATAAGGAAGTCTGATTGTAATGGTGTACGTATATAAACATGAGGAATAAACTGTCATTGAAATTAGGATTTAGTGCAATATATATATATATATATAGGATAAAGTATGGGATGCAGCGTGTTTAAGTTGAATTTATCACAAACCCTCGTTGTTGGATGGCGCCCTCGGGGTTTATGGCAGCCATCCAACAATGAGGGGGCGTGTTATATTAGAGTTGAACACACTGCACCCCATATTTTGTTTTATATAATTACTGCGTTGTGTTTTTTTCACAGCGGAAGTGCAATCGCTTATGTATGGAGCCTAGAGTAGTCTGGATTGCCGGACATAACATTTCAGAGGATTTATTATATGCACTCAATGCCGTAATACCTACTCAGGTATTATGGTATTTAATACACGGCTTTTTCAATGGAAAAAAAAACACAATCCAGTAATTATAAACACATTATGACATAAAATCTTAATATTGTAGAGGGAACAAGTTGTCTGAATTCAGAAAGCACAAAAAATAATGATGTGCTTAATCTGTGTTTTAAAGTTCCTATTGTAAATCAGTTGCACGTTTTTATAATGTCAGCCGCACATACTGGATGATGTATTTTTCATGTATGTTTTTTGTATTTTGTGATGGCAAATGCCAATCAATAAACTATTGACTTGGCAGTGACAGAGAAATCACCTTTTGGGATGGAGTTGCATAATCTCACCACCTTTGTTCACGAGTAGGTGGGGTTCCAGAAAGGCAGTGTTGAAAATTTGGGGACACAGTATTCAAAAATGACCAAGTTATGAGAACAAGTTCAAAATACATTGAATCGCATACCTGATTTCCTCAGTTCCTGGTACGGTGTTGAAGAATGAAGACATGCCTCTGGTAAAGAGAGGATTATGGCATTGAACCCCCAGTCGGTAAGTAAAGGGTGGGGTGGAAGCTGAGTGGGAGGGTCGGGTGGACGGAGGGTAACGGCGGCAGTGTGCCGGTGCATAACAGACATCGATGGACGGTCTTCTTTTTTACATGGTGTATAACAATTAAAGTGATTGATGGACGTTTTGAAATAGCATTATTTGTGTGTTCTGTCATTAGTACCTTTGGTATAGATGTGTTGTGATCACTGACTGTTCTTTTTCTTTGCAGGTTGCATGTCTGTACAGCCACTGATAGTGATGCCTCTCTCTTTGGTGGCTTTCGGTTTTTCTGAAGACCGATGCCGTTTACCTGCCCCTTGCAATCGTGTCATGCAAGGATGGGCGGTACAAGTGTCACTGAGGGATCTGTCAGCACGGGAAACTGCAAGCGCGCTGTGAATGCCGTCGTGCCTACTGTGTTGTGCAAGTCGGCACCGCTGCGTCTTACTGCATCTAATGTCCTTTTGATGTATATTTACACCTCTTGTCACACTGTTGTATTGGCTTTGTCATTGTTAGTTGTAAAATAACCTTAACGTGTGCTGTTGTGCAGGAGTGGTTTCATCTTCGTTTAGTGCTGTGCATGACCCATTTTATCTGAAGGGTGCACGTTGCTGCATGAATACTTGACTTGGTATTGCAGCCTGTGACATTTGTGCCACAGACTGTGTTTTTGTGTTAGCAGTTCTGACTGTGTGATAGTCCGCACCCATGATTCCTGCTGGAGAATACATTGTGAGTGTTGGGAGGATATTATTTACTCCTTCCGGATGGCCCTGATTGGCACTGTCTATTCCTAAGTAGCCCTTTGCCCTCTTGCTTTTCCTTACTTTTTGTATAAATTTCTGCGTGAGATAGACTGCCGTACTGCTCATAGCATTTGGTTTATCAATTTCCCTGGACACTATCACACTGCAGGTTTCTGTTGCTCTGATAACATGGTTAATGTCTGTGTGGTTGATGGATGTGGCAATATGCCCAGTATGAAGGTGGATGTCCTGGAGTTCCCAAAACGAGACAAATCTCCAGAGAGATTTAGGAAGTGGGTTGATTTTGTCCTACTAGATCATCAGTGGGACTGGCAGTTGGCTGCATCTCCGCACATATGCTCAGAGCATTTTACAGATGATAACTTTCATAACCTAATGCAGTTTCGTACGGGGTTTACAAAGTTTCTAAAATTGAAAAGGACTGCTATTCCCAATGTCTGTTGCCAACTAGTACAACTGACTTGCTCCCTCTGTCCACTAACAAGCATGTCCTTTCAGACCTTCAGAGTGAACACAGTCCCAAACGTACTTGTGGAAGCCAGCAATGTTACTTTGAGGTGGGCAATGATACTGGGTGGCAGAGCGTGTGCTGTGCATGTTGAGCTGTCAACTGATCCTGATGTGACAGGCCAGTTTTTTATCCACTTCTGATTTCGGCCACTAGCTTTCACATTCTGCTTGCGCAACCAATATTTACACTGGCGTAATTTGTTAGCCTTAAAAAACACTTTATATGCAGCTAGGTTAGGCATCCAGTAACTTAGGAAACATAGGAAAATATCAGGAACATTAGCCAAAGGCCATTAACGTCCTGCACCATTTATAACCTCAAGTCATACAGATTGCTACTTCTGTATTTATCTAAAGCAGTTTTAAACTCATTCATGGTTTCACTGGAAACTACCTGACTTGTAACATTTGTCAGCCAAAGCAATTTGTTTACTACTCATTGGACACCCGGCTACCTGATTTTTCCAACAATGCACCGGATCACTTGGCATAGCTATGTTGTTTGCCAATAATCAAGTATGCTTCTTGTGACTGTAGTGGCTTACGATTTGCTCTTCCCTACTGATGGTGCTGGGGATTGGTGCCTGGATGGGTGAGGGTTGGCAACCATGAGAAAGACACCATCTGCTTGTCATTCAGTCCTCAAACAGAAATCAGCTACCCTGGTTCCCTGCTGATGGTGCTGGGCTTGTGTGCCTGGCTGTGGGAGGGGTGGCAACCAGGAGAAACATGCCATCTGCCTGTCATTGAGGCCCCAAAAACAGAAATCAGCAAGTGCTGTGCACTACTGATTGTGCTGTGGGTGGGTGCCTGGCTATGGAAGGGGTGGCAAGCAGGAGTAACATATCTTCTGCCCTTCACTGAGGCCACAAAAACAGAAATAAGCTACTCCTGTGCCCCACTGATGGTGCTGGGGGATGGATGCATGGCCATGGGAGGGTGTGCAGGAAAGAGAAGACCACTATGTGACTGTCATTGACTCCACAAACAGAAAAACAACAAATGCTGTTCCCTTCTGATGGTGCTGGGGATGGGTGCCTGGGTATTGATGTAGGAAACCGGACAGACATACCATCTGCCCCATTGAAGCCCCAAAACAGAAATCAGCAATTCCACTGCAGTGCTGATTATGCTGTGGATGGTGCCTTGCTTGGGGGGCACCAGGAGAAACATACATTCTGACAGCAACTCCTGTGCCCTGCTGATGGTGCATCTGATCTGTGCCTGGCTATGGGGTGGGGGGCACCAGGAGAAACATACATTCTGCACGCCATTCAGGCCACAAACACAGAACTCAGCAAGCCGTGTGCCCTGCTCATGGTGGAGGGGATGTCTGCCTGGGTATGGGGGGGTTGGGGCAGCACCAGGAGAAACATTACATTCTGCATGCCATGCAGGCCACAAACACAGAAGTCAGCAATTACTGTGCCCTGTTGATGGTGCAGGGGATCTCTGCCTGGCTATGGGGGAGGGGGGCACCAGGAGAAACATACATTCTGCACGCCATGCACAGGCCACAAACACAGAACTCAGCAAGTCCTGTGCCCTGATGGTGGTGGGTGGGATGTCTGCCTGGCTATGGGGTGGGGGGGGTGCCCAGGAGAAACATACATTCTGCACGCCATGCAGGCCACAAACACAGACGTCAGCAACTGCTGTGCCCTGTTGATGGTGCAGAGGATGTCTACCTGGCTATGGGGGTAGCACCAGGAGAAACATACATTCTGCACACCATTCAGGCCACAAACACAGAACTCAGCAAGTTCTGTACCCGGCTGGTGGTGGATGGGATGTCTGCCTGGCTATGGGGGGGGAGCCCAGGGGAAACATACATTCTGCATGCCATGCAGGCCACAAACACAGAAGTCAGCAACTGCTGTGCCCTGTTGATGGTGCAGGGGATGTCTGCCTGACTTGAGGGGTGCAGCAGGAGAAACATACCTTCTGCATGCTGTTGAGGTCGCAAACACAGGCGTCAGCATCTTATGTGCCCTGTTGGTGCAGGGGATGTCTGCCTGGCTTTGGGGGGTGCACCAGGAGAAACATGCATTCTGCATGCCATGCAGGCCACAAACACAGAAGTCAGCAGCTTATGTGCCCTGTTGATGGTGGAGGAGATATCTGCCTGGGTATGGGGGGGGGGGGCACCAGGAGAAAGACACCATCTGCCTGTCCTTGAGGCCTGAAAAACAGAAATTGGATACTCCTTTGCCCTAATGATGGCGATGCCCTTGGCTGCTTGAATGTGTGAGTGGGGAAACCAGGATAAAAATAAAATGTTCGTCATTCCTGACAGTGCAAGCACTTTGTTCAGTAATCATGAATAGCCACACGCCTTGTAATGGGTTAATGATTACATATGTTGACTGAGAAAAAAACAAGCATTTGTCAATGCTGAATCTTTGCTTGCTGGCATTGGCATTGGTAGTGTAGGAGTTAGAGAGCTGCATAATAGGAATGGCAGTGAAGTATTGAACTGAAGCCAACCCCACCACCACCCTGTAGAGACTGACAGGCATTGGGGTGTGCCTTTGGGTCGTCAGGCATAATGGCAATGCCATTTCACCACACCCTACCCTGCAGACACTGACAAGTGTCACGGTGTGCCTTGGGGTCTTTGGCCCTTATGCTCACCCCATTCCATCAGGAAATACGGTGAGATGGGTCCTGTATAGGAGAGTGGGGAGAACTTTGGGGCCGAAGAGTCCAAGGCACACTTCGATGCCTCTCACTGGCTGCAGGGTGTGGAATGGTATGAGCATTACAGGTGAGAATCCCAAGTCACACCTCTGATGCCTCTCAGTCTCTACAGGCTGGGCATTATGGTTGGAAATCCTAATGCCTCAGGCGTTCGTTGGCATTTTCACTCCAAATTTTCAACATGGTTTTTTTTGTGACCCCCACCTTATGAACGGTGGCAATATCAGTTTGTTAGCGAAAGCTGATTTCACACAGCGACTATGCCATTTGGCACCACAGGTGCGAAAACACATTTCGAGCAGGATGTGAAAAATGACAGCTGTACTGTTCATGGGGAGGTACAAAAAATGGCAGTGTTGAAATTCTGCAGTGAAAATATTTAAAAAACTGGTGAAGTCATGAGCTTGCGTAGAAAATGCGCAATGCACACCCGTAATGCAATTCGCTTGGGGATTTTTTACAGCAGATTGTCAACACAGGGATTTTGTAACCTCCACTCCTGAACAGTATCACTGTGATTTTCTTAATCTGTCCCGAACAGTCATTTCCCACAGCGACCACGCATTTCTGCGCTGGAAGTACGAAAACACATTTTGGCCATGGGGTGAAAAATGACAGCTGTACTGTTCATAAGGAAGTGTGTAAAATTGCCATTGGTGAAAATCTGGACTGAAAATATTAGAAATCCATGAAGTTACGAGAGTGCGTGGAAACTGCGCAATGGTCGCTCGTAACACAGTCATTTTATGGCCATATTTCACCAAATTTTTAACATAGCCATTTTAACACCTCTGCTCATGAACAGTGTCACTGTGATTTTCTTAATCTGTCCTGAACATTGATTTCGCAATTGTACCCTACATGGGCAGAAACGCATTTTGACTGAGATGTGAAAAATGACAGCTGTACTGCTCATAAGGAGGTGTGGTAAAATGGCAATGTTGAAAATCTGGAGTGAAAATATTGAAAATTCGGAAACTTACGAGCGTGCGTAGGAACAGCGCAACGCATGCTAGTAAAACAGTAATTTTGGGAATTTTTCACCAAATTTTAACATAGCCATTTTAACACCTCTGCTCATGAACAGTGTCACTGTGATTTTCTTAATCTGTCCCGAACATTGATTTGCACGACCTAAGCCATTATGCGCTACATGCGCATGAAACACATTTTGGGTCAGATGTGAGAAATGACAGCTGTACTGCTCATAAGGAGGTATGGTAAAATGGCAGTGTTGAAAATCTGGAATGAACTTATATTGAAAATTTGCGAACTTCTACGGCGTGCGTAGGAACAGCACAAGCATTTTCACCAAATTTTCAGCATAGGGTTTTGAGGGCCTACCTCATGAACTGTGACACTGTCGTTTTGTAAATCAGTCCGAAAGGTGGTTCTGCACAGTGACCACGAAATCACCTTTTGGGCGATTAACGCCATGACAGTGACAGAATTCATGAGTTGGGGTCCCAAAAACCCCATGTTGAAAATTTGGTGAAAAAATTCCCCAAAATGCCCGAGATATGCACTAAGGTTGAAAAACCCTATTTGTTACATTATACAGCTTACCAGCATTTCCTCAGTTCGCGGTCGGCTTTGAAGAGTGCAGACGTGTTCCCGGTCCACCGAAGATCGCCATGCCGAGCTCTGGAGGTAAGTATGAGGTGAGGGGGTGTGGGGAGGCAGGGTGCGCAGTGGGTGGGTGCGGTTGGGGGGAGATTGAGTTAGGACAGTCAGTGAGGGAAGGTTTTTTCTTTCAGGTTTCTTTTTTTTTTTTTTTTTTTTTTTACTTAGAAGATGCGGGACGTTTGCCACGCTGGGGTGGGCTCCCAGCGTGGTAGCTGGAAAGCTGTTTGGGGGGGCCGTGGAGCTGATGGAGGATTGGGCACCCCTGTCAGCCATACGATCTGTTGCCATGCTCAGGTGGCTCTCAGCGTGGCACCCTGTAGTCCCTTGAGGGGGCAGGGGGGACAGTGGAGCCCGACGGGGTAGGCACCCGTCAGCCACCACGATCTGTTGCCACGCTGGTGGCTCTGGCGCAGGCATCTGGAACTCTGTTGAGGGGCGCAGCACAGCCGACGGAGGATTGGGCACCCCGTCGGCTGTACAGTGTGTGCATGGGAGCACGAGCACGCAGTATGCATGCGTGAGTGTGTGTGTGGAGGGGGAGCGCGCATGAGCACACGATATCTTATCGCTGCTCACTGAAGCGTAGCTCTCCCTTTCAGCTATTCGGCCACTGCATTTTCAACTGCTGTCTTAGACAGCTGCAGCGTTCATTGGAGAACTGCGGCTGTGCCTGCAAACACACTGACTGAATTGGAAGACGGCTGCCACACCTCCGAAAACTTGGATGATGGCACTATGTTTCTTGCACATGCATGCAAGCAAACATAAAAAGTAGTGCGCAAATCTATGTAACTGACACAGTGTAATGTGTTGTCTGCTTATAGCCTGCTGTAGACCAGTTCTCCAACAGTGGATTGGTAGATATTGCCAGTAGTTCTTCAACTGAGCTGACCATGAACACGACAGACATGGCCACAGCGTCAGATGATGTTATGAGTGACATGTCCCTGCCAAACATTTCTTCTCATTTCACACACTCTGCTGCTATTGTGACATGTAACCGTCAAAACAAGGAAACCAAGATTCACCAGAAACTGATCAGCTGTAACAAAGGTATCTGACACTTTTCTGACATCTCTTTAATAATGTGCCAGATTGTAAAAACATGTATCAGTGGGCTGTGGTTCCTTGTCATGATGCCATGTCTTCAGTTCATTGATAGAAGTCTGCATGTGAAAACTTTGCAAACATTATGTTGGTTTCCAATAGTGGGTCAAATTTTCAAAGCAGAGGAGGTTGCGAATCTTACATGCACCCTTGCATCACAGGATATGCGCGTGGGGTTGCATGAGGGCACAGTGCTACAGCTTCCACGTCCAGTACCATCGACCCCTGGTTGGGAAATAACTTGGGGTGCTGTAGGGATGGCGGGGGGTAGGAGAATCAAGTGCAGTGATGGCTCATGTCCTCCATCGGGAATGGTGGGCTGTGAGCCCTGCTAAATTACCACCACCTGTGTTACCATAGTGGTAGGTTCAGCGGGAACACAGATACATGGCAGGGAGTGTGATGGCCAGAATACGTAATGGTTATCATGTTTCAACGTGCCCCGCCTCCTTTGATAACCCTGGTAGCGGACGTTGTTGGAGGCTTCCCGAAAACTGGAGAAACACTGCAGTGGCTGCTGGAAGATGTGATCCAGCTGGTGACATCCTTCAAAACCATGCTCTGTGAAGGACCAGCCTTGACCACCCCCAATGCATATTCACAGACTGGGGGGTGTTAATAGGAACACACACTTCCTGCCGTGGTGTCAGACAACAGCAGGATGGGTGTAAGTCCTGTCTTGTGTGAAGGAGATACCTGGTGCGGAGTACAATAACCTACAGCATAGGATCACTGTTGACTGGCATTTAGGATGGAGAGAAGCTAAATAAAAACACTAACAAAATAGTGAAATGTGAAAAAGTGCATTTTCAGCGAGAAGAGATGCTACGTGAATGTGATGATGCACTCAACATTAACTCTGATGTATTCCGCACGTCTGAAAGGTGCGTGCACATGTAAGTTACACGCATGTATATTTTTACTGCAAATGGGAAGCTTACTTGTTTTCTATGTCATAACAAACATCCCAAACAGACAGTGCAGGGAGCATCATCGTGCAGTGTACTGCGTCTGCTGGATGTCTGTGAGGATGCATTAACCTGCTGACTGATTCGACAAGGGGTGAGCGCATCTTGTAAATGGTGCTGTGAGATGGACAGCTCAGCATGACTCAACATTAGTCTGGACCCACTTACACGGACTGATCATGCCATGGTCTGCTTGTCCCTTGACATTGGAGGTGGGTGGGGGTGAAAAAATAAATTCCTTATTGTATTATTGTTGCACTGCTGACTTCAGTGTGATGTACAGTAGTGTATCCTTAGTGGCTACTTAGAGGACAGGTATGGGCAGTGACAATTAGTGGGAGATGATTTCAAAAGGGATTAGTAGATGCTGCCAATGTCTGCAGAACTAAGAGATGCAACTAGGGAGCAGGCAAGACCCAGATGTGCTTTACAATGGATGTACTTGATGCATTGATATAACAAAAAGGCTGATGATAGCCGATATAAACGGTTTGTTAACTACACCCTCAATTGGTGTGTTTTACAGGTACACAAACCAGTGATTTAAGAACACGTGATGCAGCCATACAGTGTGACATTATCACTGGCACATCAGACTTCACTTTTCCATTACAAGCAAAATGTTCATCCACTCCTATTCCTTCTCCTTGTCTGTCTCTACTGTCATCATCAATTGCTGACCCTGACTATTCAGATTCGGAATACATACCAGGACAGGACTCCATTGCAGAGGCACGCAATGAGTTGAATGAAAGCATTGGGCAAGAATCAAGATGGATACATCTGGCATGTTTCTTACAATGCAAAATTGTATTTCGCAATATAGGTAAAACAGTGCTGTCAACGGGTATTGTCTTTTACATTACAGGTCTCAGGGTACAAAATCGTACCCGATTCATGAGGAACCGAAGTACATAATGTACCGTTCCAGCTTGGATGCCATTTTCAAACACTGTTGGTCATGTGGTTCACCCTCAGTGGTTAACTTTTCCACTGATGACCATGGCAGAAGGCATGGAACTCTCCTAGTCATTGAGTATCACTGCAACAACTGCGGATTGTGAGGGTCATGGCATAACCAACCTCAGTCTGGAAACTGTATACATGGAAATGTTTGTCTGGCAACGTCAGTTTTTGCATCGGGATGCCCAGTTTCACAGGCACTACGTATTTTTGAGTTCATGAATGTGGCTGGCATCACCCGGAGTACCTATGACAAGTGCCAGAAAGAAGTGATTTTGCTAACGGTGCAAAACATCTGGACGGCGCAACTGGAGGTCCTCTTTCAGGAGCTGAGGTGCCTTCCTGGTGGTTTAATTATGGGTGGTGATGGAAGGACTGACAGCCCTGGACACTGTGCCAAGTTTGGTTTCTACACCCTAATAGAGTTCAGGATAGGCAAAGTACAGTAGTTAGTATCACCTTGGTTCAGGTCAGTTTGTAACATAAAAAATGCTTTTACACAGAACGACAGGATAACAGTTCTGCACACTCAAGTTGTTGACTCTTTCTGCTTATAGAGCAATGAAGTGAAGAACTCAGGGTGGATGGAGCTAGAGGGACTTAAACAAGCTCTGAGATAGTTGAGAGACAGGGTCTTACTATTGACTCACTGATCGCCATAGACAAATCAACGCATGGCTGGCAAACAGTCCTCTTATGGCTGGTGCCACACATTACTATGATGTGTGGCACCTTGCCAAAGATATGCACATGCTGTGATATACACATTCACTAGATTTACGTTACTTGTTTTCATAAATCATATACCATTACTGTTACATTCCTGATAAATACTACTTTGCTGTCGTGAAGACCACTGAGCTTCACAACAACACTTTATCAGTTCAATCTGTAAAGCATTGTTCTCAAGTGATACATGCATAATGAAACAGCACATCAATTTACTTGTGTCATCATTTATTTCAGGGGTACGTAAGAAGCTTGAGGCACTGTGCAAGCAGTCTGGGATGGAGGCCATTGGTCCATGGAAAAATACTATTAATAATCATATTTATTGGGCATCATCATTATCTCCACCTAATGACCAGGAACTGATCCGGGCAAAGTGGGAGTCGATGATCCGCCATGTTCAAAATTTACATGACCATCCAAATCCTCTGTTCCCTCGCTGCCAGCATGGTCCCCTACACGGTTGTGAGTGGAAGAAGTGGTTGAAGCCAGGTAAAAACTTGGCACATACAGTGTATAAAGTTACATGGCCTGATCATATGTAATGTTTTAATTATGTAATGTATTTCCTTATTTCACTGTCTGATTACAGGGCAGGTGCAGAGATTCAGGGGAGCGTTGTCAGGCAGTACCAATCACAACAGAACGGCGCAACACAATACATACTGACATAGTACCATGCCACAAGAGGTGGCATAATGGTCTTTCACGTGTGCTCGATGGTCAAGGCACATATCGCTTGTCAAATTTTGTTCCACCATCACCTTCACAGGTTTTCCCGTCAATGCCCACCCATTCTTCACCTTTAATTGGACTTACTCAGCTTCAATCTCCCTCAGTACCAGTCCCAGGCTCATGCTGAACCCCTCTACAGTGTATTCCATAAAAAGTCCTTAGTGCAGTGCACTCCATGTCTCCACCACCTTGTCAGTGAAGTGACACCTCATCCTCTCCCCCTTGAGTCTCTCTCCCTCTACCTTGCACCTTTGTTCCATGCGTTCCACCACTACTTTCGTTTTGAAGACGACGACTGAGTATCCCTTATCAATCCCCTGTATGTACTTTCACACCTCTGTCATGTCCCCTGCGTCACTCCTCTCTTCTATGGTACACATGTCTACCTATTCGAGGCTCTCCCCTTGCGCTGTATCCCCACCAAAACCCTGATCATTTTTGTTAGCAGGCCACTGCGACGGAATGCATCAAACACCTAGCTGAAATCATAAAAAAGAGGCTGTCCACTGGCCTACTTGTGTGCACTGCACTGGACACATATTTGTACAGCTCAACCAGATTTGTGCGACACGATCTTCATGGGGACAAACCCATCATGTCCTTGATGACACCCACCCATCACCTTGTCCACCACCAATGTCAGACAAACGGGCCTGTCTTTCCTCGCATCCTCTCTTCATTATCCATTTTTGATAAGCAGGATAGGAGCCATCCTCCACTCTTGGGTTGTACAGGTTGTGTTCAGAGACATGTTCAATAAGTTCGCCAGGGCATCCTCCAGGTCTGTTATCACCCGGTGATGCATTTCATCCAGCACTTGTTCTTCCCCTGTCATAAGGGATGTGACGGCTTCCCTGACTTGTCCATGTCCACAACCTCTACGTCATCACCATTGTCTGCCTGTACTGCCTTCAGTCAACCAGACTGTGCTGTCCATTCCCCCTCCATAGACACGTCACCGCGTCCTGTCTTTTTTGTGTGCGTCCCTCTCCACTAGTTCATTAACTGTACCCCAGACATGCGTGACACCACCATCATACCTGTTTCAAAGTAAAGGAAAGTAATTATGTGAAATGGAATGTCATTTTTTCCCTGTGGTGTTCCATCAATGATAGCATGGTGAAAGATGCAGCAATTAAACCTGATGCATGATGTGCAAAATGCAACAGAAAAACATATGCTGCACAATCACATAAGAAACACGTTGACGTGTTACGTTTCTTGTGCCATAATCGGGTGATCTTCCAACAGAGAAGCTGGTCCACTTATTGGAAAACAAATCCTTGGTGAAGGATGTCAGCAGACTGTCACCACACCACCAAACGTCCTCAGTTGAAGCATTCCATAGCACGATCATTCTCTGTGCTTCCAAGCATACTGCATACGCCTTTCTTGGTATGCAGTGCCGGTATGCTGTTTCATAACCTTTTTTTTTTTTTTTAACATGTACTTTCCCCTACAATATGTCCAACCCATCTTGAAGCAACATATACTGTTCACTGCCGAGGTTTCTCATGCAGTGCACTGAACCCTATTACCACTCTTTCACTGAGGTACGCCTCCTCCTTCCCTTCCCGAATCTGCCGCCCTTTAACTTCAGAGACTGCCCTCTGGTATGTCTTCCTTTCTGGATAATGAACACAGCATGTAAGCATACTGTCTTCATAAACTTCAGCTACATGAAGGTCTCCATCGTGTCCCCTGTCTGTCTTCTATCCTCCAGGGTATACATGTTGAGCTCTTTTACTCTTTCTTCATAAGTTGTGTCCCCCAACACGTGCATCGTCTGTTTTGCTATTCGCTGCACTGCCTCATAACTGCAACATACCTTTTCAAGTATGGGTGTCAGAACTGTACACAGTGTTGTGCTGCTGCAAAAGAAAATTAATTCCTTTACACTGACCACGTGACTGGATGACTGACACTGTTGTCAGTTCACTTTATAAAACACTTGATTTTGCCTATAGTCATGACAAGACAGTGTTAGTATTGTGTCGTTTTGTTCATTGTCACACTTTGATCTGAGGTAACATATTTCTTTTTTGATGCAACAACAGGTTGTATCTTGCATCTTTACATTTCAATGAAAACTTCAACAACAAATGTCTTCGGGACAGTAATGGCAATCAAAGACTGTCAGTGTACTTCACCAAGGCGAAGAAAGGGGAGCCGTCGGTGCATAGAGTCAAGGCTGTGTCCACCTATGGTAAGGCATATCATGTCAGTAAATTAATAACATCTTCCTTGATAACATGTCTGTTGCTCCAATGATAGGTTACATTGTCTTCCATGTATTTGGAAGTAATGCCTAAATTACGTTACTTGGTCATGTTGCGCACTCTTCATCTCTGCCACATGATCAAAAAAAAGCACTGCAAACAACTTTAATGTGGGCATTACTGCGAATTAGCATGTGATAGGAAAATCACAAAGATTTTCCCTGCCTGATGTCAGTAACCATGGCCACATGGGGTTTCAGCACGGATGACAGTTTCCAATATCTGTTGTTGGGGGACACATGGGTACTCTAGTCATCCTACTGCATGATTTCAGTCTGATGTTGTGCTTCCAGAGAGAGGTGGACAGGCAGCACAACTAGAAGGAGTACCCCGCCTGAAAAATGCTGGATCATAGTCCGACAATGTAAGCGTGGCTCACAAGTATTAAAAGTTCAGGTCAAGAAAGGCCCATCAGTGAAGCGGTAGCATCGCTGACTGCAAGACAAGCAACCCTGGTTCTACAGCGGACCTAGGATGATGGAGGGATAGACGGGAGTACAAGGATGGAGCGTTGGAAGAATGCTTGCATTATCATGGTGGGGGGGAGAGAGTGGGTATGGCCTCAGCATCAGCTGGAAGGGCAAATTGAGTAGCTTAGCATGCTGCTGGTGCCTTCTCCCACATAGAAGAGGACACACCCGCGATTGATGCCTGAGGTGCCATGTTGGTGTTGGCCGCAAATATGAGGTGGTGGTGGGGGCTGGCTGTCAAGATAGGTGCCTAGGAGGCAAGAAGTAAAAGGTTGGTCCATTGTCGGGAGGCGGGGTGCCCCCAAAAACGTAGTTCAGTAGAGTGACGGTACTAAAGCATGGCTCATCCATGAAGTGCAATGGCAATTCTGTACTGTGTTGTAGCTCACTGTTCCTGAAATTGTACTGTCCTGTGTTGCAGAGTATGTCAAGGACGTCATGAAACAAGTGCACATTTCCATTTCATCCACCGAGGAGAGACATAGACTTCGTCAGCAATCAAAGGAATTCCTAGAGCCACAACCACTTACTACACGTTGTTCTGACGTTGACAGACAGCTGGCAATAGCTAACTACAAGAGTAGATTTAAGCTAAGCTAAGTCACTGTGTAATTGTATTTGTGTTATGGAGCTATACGCTGGCATTGATGTTTTGTTATTGTTTGGGACATTTTTTTAAACTGTGTCGATAACCTTCATTGATTCATGCAGTGTCCATATTTTGGATTTTTGTCCGCAGAAACATGGGACAAGTAACAGCTGAAACAGCCATTTTGCTCTGTTGAGTCACTTGAAATTATCACTTGATGGCACTACTGTGCTGCTGCCACTCTCCGTTGGTGGAGTAGCCAGTGTACCTGCCCCTGTTGTGGTCTGGTACATGTGGCTATGGCTGACGTCTCACCATTTCACAGACTAATAAAGCCGCTTTTCTGTTTGGTTGTGGAAACCAAACTAATCTGTCTGGATTTCATTTCTTTACCACACGTATAGGGCCCCATCCCCCCAAGAGTTGGTTATATTGAATGGTGTGTGGGGGTGTGACAGCACACTGCAAAAACAAAAAGTATTGATGCAATGTGCACGGTGCTGTATTCAGTCAATATTGTGTTCATATGCTCTGATGCCGCGTGCTGTTGCTGCGGTAATGTTTGTGTGCATACTTTTCACCGCGACACAGACTCTGTGCCTCCTCCATCCAACCATGAGTATTGCTCTTGTTGCTTTTGCAACATTACCTGACTCAGGTCTGTATTGAGTATGCTAGTACTAAGGTTACAACCCTTGTTCGTATTTTTTGTCACTCACCACGCCACGTACCGCATGTTACCCTTTACTCTCCTGCACATTCTCTCCTCCATGTCACCCATGTGACACTTGTGTTGCATGACACATTGCCACACATGGCACCCTGCGCTGCACCCCCTACAGTAAGGTAATGTCCATCTTCAGATACAGGCCCCATTACTCCAACTGCGGTCTAACTAATGACCTACACAGTGGCAGTATCACCTCCACCCTCCTCAAGGAGACACCCCTTGCACTGCAACACAGCAGTTTGTCTTTGCAGATTCCTTTCCACATTTGGCAGAGTTGTTCAGTGACCCTGTAATGAGCACACCAAGATCCTTCTCCTCCTCTGTCTTGGCTAAGTGCACTCCCCCAGCTGGTAAGTCCTCCATGGGATCTTCACCGAAACATTCAGCAGCTTGCACTTTTTGCTATTAAACCCCAGTTGCCAGGTGTCTGACCATGTTTTCTGCTTCTCCAGATCATCCTGCAACACCTGCCGGATGGCTAGGTTTGCTGGCCAAGGTGCCTAGCTTCACCTGAGCTCTTTCCTTTAAGCTTGCTTGAAAGGACAGAACTAAGAACCTTACCAGAGTATGGGAAAATATTAAGACTTTTGGCTAGGCAGCTTTACTGTGTGTTGTTTTTATTTTGTATACACAGGGATTGTTACTGTTTGTTGCTAACATTTTATTGCTTTATTTTTCTCTGATTCACATTGCTGTTGCTGGGTATACCTTCTGCTGCATTATTACAGGGTGTGCCTACAGATGTGTGCTAACAGATTACTGCTGTAATCTTGTGATTCAAATTGTCTTTTGCAAGGTATATCTTCTGTTACTGCTTTATTTTTCTCTGTAGCATAGTGTTTCTTACAGGGTATGTCTTCTGTGAAATTATTACAGGTGGTGCTTAAATTTTTGTGACTTTTTATCATGAGGCTAAGCAAAATTACTGTTTGCCTCTATTTTATTTATTTATTTTTTGCTGAAAAGGTGTTTTTTTTGTCTCATAGGTGTTGCACTCTCCTTCTCACATTGAAGACGGAGAGTGAGAAAGCAGCCACAGCTTCCTTGAATCAAGGAGGTTATTTTCTAGACTACACTGAACTGAATTATTACTTTTTGGACCTGTGTAAGTAACTAGTATTGATTCTGTTTTGGGGTGGACTTTTCTTAGTTTTAACTTTAATTTGCCAGGGAGGAACTGTAGCTGGGAGATATTTGCAGTCAGTTGTGACTAGACCTGTTACTTAGCCTTTGTGAAATAGGTGTCTGAAAGGAAGGAAAGCACTCCCAGGGTGGAGGGTCAAGTTATGGTGATTGTTTCTGGACAGCATAGGTGTACTCCCACCCACCTTCCCTTCCCTTCACCCCACTCGCCCCAAGTGCATAATTTCCTTTATAGCAGGGGTTCTGACATCACTTCCTCAAAACTGCTAACAACATACACCTGTTCATTTCCTTAAAAGCACAGCACACTGAGTAGGGGGTAGAGACACTCACAAGCTTGCACACACTAAAATGAGAACAAAAAACAAAGCATCGGTAACTGGAAGGGACACAGACATGTGGGGAGTGGTGCAATGCACTGGCTGTGGAGCAGCAGTCTTCCGGGAGACATTCTGGAAACTGCGTTGCTGCCCTATTTGCAGGCACCTCTCTGGTCTGCGGGAGGAGGTTGTTCATCTCCATGCTGACCTGGCAAGGATTTGGGAAATTTGCTCCCCCACCGAGGGACCACCCAGGTCACTGCCACTACCTCAGAGGTTGCCAAGAAAGAGAAGTGGTTGGACCACGGTGGGCTCAGGGAGGGTGAGGGTGGTGGAACAGAAGCGCATCCCTCCAGTTGTGCCTCTCCACAATTCATTCACCACTCTGGCGAAGCATGGTTCCTCTATGGAGGCACCTACAGTGGAGATCAAGGAGGATGCTGGGAACTTCCACAATGGAGACCCACAGGAGGGTGGCCCAGGACCCCACAGGGGAAGGGAACAACTCCTGGTGGGGGACTCAGTTGTTAGGGGGGTAGAACTGGGGAGGGATGGGAAAGGGAGGTAAGGTGCCTGCCCGGCGCCAAGGCTTGGAGGGACAGGAAACGAATCCTCAGGATTGTGGGAGCAGCGGCAAGGGGGAGGGAGCTGGATGTCATTATCCACCTAGGGACTAATGACCTGGCTGAGAATGGGATCAAAGCAGTGCAACAGGAGTTTGTGGAGTTGGGGAGGGGCCTTAGACAAGTAGCACACACGGTAACTTTCTCGGAAGTGCTACCTGTCTATGGCATGGATGAGGCTAGGGCACTCGGCACCATGGGATTCAATGACTGGTTGAAAAGCTGGTGCAGAGTTCAGGGATTTGGCTTCATTGGGAACTGGGGCTCCACCTGGAGGGATGCAGGCCTATACAGGCGTGATGGTCTGCATCTATCCTGGAGGAACCAGGATCTAGGTGATAGGTTTAAATGCTTCAGTGGACATTTAAACTAGCCAAGGAGGAGACACTGAAGAGGAGAAGGAAATCCTAGCCCCAAAAAAAAAAAAAAATCAGGGTAATTAGTGAGGTAAACACCAAAATAGAGCAGTCGATAGGGAGAAGGCAGGGGTAAATGGAGAAAAGACAAAGGCAGTAGGAACAGGGATGGGAAAAAGAAATAAAGCCATAAAAATGGAGGGTAATAGTACCAATGCCCATAGTCTAGGTAAAAGCTCTCTGAAATAGTGGCCTTGATGGAAGAGGATGCCTGGATATTGTGGCAGTCACAGAAATATGGTACACACAGAACCATGACTGGGATGTCAACATACCAGGGTACACAATCTACAGGAGGGACAGGGAGGCAAGAAGAGGAGGAGGAGTAGCTCTCTATGTAAGGGAAGGGATCAAAGCAACAGAACTAAAGGGTAAACAGGGAGGAGAGGAGGCACTGTGGGTCACCCTGGAGACTGGAAATGGCTCCACAATCTGCACAGGGGTTGTATACAGACCCCCGTCTCAGGTGGAGGAAATGGACAAGGAAATGATAGAAGGCATCCTTGGGATGGCAGAGAAAGGGGAGATATTGCTGATGGGGGACCTGAATATGCCAGATGTTGACTGGAGCACCTTTGCTGCAGCCACATCCAAGAGCAGGGCCATTCTCGATGCCCACCAGGGGCATGCCTCAGACAGCTAGTTTTGGAACCCACTCGGGAGAGAGCAATGTTAGACCTGGTACTCTCAAATGGGGATGGAGAGAGGATCTCTGATCTTGAAGTGGGTAGCCATCTGGGAACAAGCAACCACCAAACAGTGTGGTTCATGATAACCTTAGCTGTAGAGTCAAGCCACACAAAAGTGAAGGTACTGGACTTCAGGAGGGCTGATTTTGTCAAAATGGGAGAGTGCCTCAGAAAAGCACTAGCAAACAGGCAAGAAGGTGGGGTGGAGCAACAATGGAGAAACATCAAAACCACCGTCACAGAGGCAACAAGTCTTTGTGTGACGCAAATAAACAAATCAAAATGAAAGAAAAAAACACTATGGTTCTCAAAAGAAGTGGTGAGGAGGGTAAGGGAAAAAAAGATGGCATTCAGGAAGTATAAGGAAACACAGAAGGAGCAGGACAGAGAACTGTACCAGTTAAAGCAGAAGGAAGCGGGTAAGGCAGTCAGAATAGCAAAGGCCCAAACCGAGGAAAAGATAGCCAACTCGGTTAAGAAGGGGGATAAAACCTTTTATAGGTACATTAGGGAGCAAAGAAAGACTAAAGCAGGGATACTGAGGCTGAACAAAGAGGAAGGTGGTTGGGCAGAGAGCGACAGTGAAAAAGCAGGGATACTGAATGAATACTTCTGCTCAGTATTCACAGTGGAAAAGCAGGGGGAAATACCTAATCCGGTCAATAGAAGCACTCTGGATAGGGGCGGTGATATTAGTCCTTTCACAGAAGAAAGGGTTCTGAAAGAACTCTTAAAACTGAAGGTGGATAAAGCAATGGGGCCTGATGGGATTCACCCCAGGTTTTTAAAAGAACTAAGGAAAGAACTAGTAACACCACTGACTACCCTTTTTTAATAAATCATGGGAGGATGGGGTGGTACCTGAGGACTGGAGGAGGGCGGATGTGATTCCCCTTCACAAAAATGGGAGCAAGACAGATTCAGGGAAACTACAGACCTGTCAGTTTGACCTCAGTGGTAGGGAAAATGATGGAATCACTTCTGAAGGAAAGAATTGTGGAGTACCTAGAGGCCAGTGGGGCATAGGACCCAAGGCAGCATGGATTCACAGCAGGAAGGTCATGTAAGACAAATCTAATTGATTTCTTTGACTGGGTGACCAAAGCAGTAGACCAGGGAGGGGCTGTGGACATGGTCTACCTAGACTTTAGCAAGGCATTTGACACAGTCCTGCACAAAAGATTAATAAACAAATTAGCCAGCCTTGGAGTGGGTTCTAGGGTGGTAGCCTGGGTAAAACACTGGTTGGACAACAGGAGTCCCATCTGCCTGGATTGGTGGTAGTTCAGGTGGATGTTAAAGATCCCATGGCACTTATCGAAAAAGAGTAGGGGAATTTTTTATTGAAAAAACATAACATCAGGTACATGAATTATATGAAACAAATAATAAACAGTAGGAAAGCATATACATAAGTATCATAAGACTGTGTACAACCCTGTGATACAGGTGAAAGAAAAAAAACAATCATCAATACAACCTAAATCTGTCTCCTATAGTTAAGTCAGAAAAGTAATATAATCCCAATAGGATGCAAATTGCGTAAGGCGAGAGACATTTATATTCCAATTCCTGAATGTTCAAAACTGCGGATTCAATACATTGTATAATAGCAAGTGGACATGTTGGTACCTGTTGCAAAACATATTTACATCTAGCTTGCCACAGATAATATTTGCATGCAGCAAACAACACTCTCAAGGTGCTAGGGTGGAATTTATTCCAATGGGCAGAAAAAACACCTAAAACAAGGACTTAATATGTTATCCTACTCAGAAATGGCCATTTCACTTGTTTGCTAAGGGTCTTCCAAAACAAGAGAGCATCTGAGCAGGAAAAGAAAAAAGTGTTCCATAGTTTCTTCAATGTTAATACAAAGTGGTTTAGGACAATACCTCTCATGTGCCGATTTGTGCTTTAGGTTACCACTAACCTGTAGCTTACCATGACAGCAGAGCCAGGAAACATCCCACATGTGCTGGGATCCTTTTGTCTCTGAGTATATCTAGAGCAAACGTCAGGTGGGATGGAGATCATAGTGGAAGCTGTAAAATTGGCTTATCGATGTCTAAGAAAACAATATACAACTGTTTCCTAGTTAGGCCAATTATAGATGTTTTACTAATTTTCCAAGACCTGAGCGTACGGAAACCATCAACAACATAAGACGGTACATTAGGTATGCGGAAAGCTATGGGTGCGAGGTCAATCCAGGCCAACATCAGAGGGTCCACAGCTTTAGCCACCCATGAGTCACAAACATTCACCAAATATCTATGACTTTGAAAAATGTGATATAGAAAAAAGGAAAGAAAAAAGGCTCAAGGGTTTATCATTCCTAAACCCCCCTGATTCGGGGGTAAATTCGTAATATGTCTTTTAATAGGGTTTAGGCGACTGCCCCATAACATCTGAAAAAAAAAGGCTAAATAATCTCGTGTCCAAGTGTTTGGGAGGATCATAGATGTGACTCAGGAATAAAAATATTGGGGACAAAAAATTTTTTATCACCATAACCCGTTTTTTTCTTACTCAGTCTCCATGTCTTCCAGAGCCGTACTTTACTGTCACCCAGTGCTATGCGTTTCTCCCAGTTATAGCTAGCATCATCATGTGTATTAAACCAGATTCCTAGGATCTTCTGAGGGGTGGTACAGACCCTGATACCACGCACTGTTGTAGAATCAGTAGTAATATGATGTAAAGGGATACATACACTTTTCTCGAGATTTATCTTACCCCCAGACAGCAATGAAAAAGATTGAAAAGTTCGGACGGCTTTATCACCTGAAAAATGATTCAGACAGAATAAGACCACATTATCTGCATAAGCAGAGATTTTGATAGGTAATAAACTGGGGTGAGGTGTGATGCCCACAATATCAGAGTCCCACTTTATCTGCCTAAGTATGGGATCTAGAGCAAAAACATATAATAAAGGGCTAAAAGGGCAATCCTGACGAAGCCCTACCCTTTGTAACAGAGTTGTGCCCTTAAATCCATTGATCATAGGAAAAAAATAGGCCTGGGAAAGCATGTAAGAAACCCAAGATATAAATAATTCAGGAATACCATATAGTGTCAATACCTGTAATAAGAAATCATGATGTACAGAATCAAACGCCTTCGATTGATCAAGGACAAAGAGAAAACCAGACAACTTATTGTTCTTTTTTGCTTTAAAAATTTCACATAATAAAAAAAGATTCATATGAATAGATCTACCAGGTATGGCACAAGATTGAGCCGTGTCTATCAAATCCGGGGCAACTACTCTCAGACAAGAACAAAGAATCTTAGAAAAAATCTTAAAATCCGTGTTTAATAGGTGTAGTGGCCTCCAATTAGCAAGAGAACATATATCCCCTTTTTTATATAAAAATTTCAAGATGGATAGGCCAAATCCAGATGTATCATCCGTATTATTCAGGACATAATTAAAGACCTGAGTCAAAATTTCCAACAAATTGACTTGGAATGTTTTATAAAATTCATGTGTTAATCCATCCGGCACTGGGGAGACCTTTAACCGTAAATGGGAAATATCACTGGCAACTTCCTCTTGAGAAATCTTTCTAATTAGGTCAGGAATTAAATGAGCATTAAGTTGAGGGACTGGGGCCAACATAAAGTGGGATAGATCCAGAGAGGAGTGAGGAACTGTACAGAAATGCGCCCGTAAATAATCAGATGAGACCGATAACGTATCAGGGATAGAGGTCACTACTGTACCCTGAGCATCCTTCAAGCCATGCATTACAGTAGAATGAAGTCTATCCCTAAAGGCAAAAAAAGGATCAGCAGACAGGGAAATAGAAGTGCCAGTTTGCATGATGTAATCTAGGGTTCGAGCACTGTTATACTGATGAGAGAACATGCAGGTCTTAATTCTGGATATCTGTGAAGAATAATCAACAGAGGATGTAGCTTGGAGAGGCATTAGTTTATACAACTGGTTACGATAAGTTAAATATGTGAGATAATCGTCCCTGACATTCTTTTTCCCCTAAAGCCTGAAAAAAAATGCCAAGCTCTGTCTTCGTGTCTGTCCACCATTCCCACATAGAATCATAACAACAAATAACCGAGATTCGTGCTTGAAAGAGAGTATGTATTTGAGCCTGAACAGGAATCGGGGAAAACAAATAATTATTTAGTTTCCACTGGGAGTGATATGCAATAGACATAATAGAGGAACCAATGAAAAAATGACCTATAATAAGACAATGATCTGAAATCTCATTAGGAAGTACCGAAACATGGCGTGGGGTACAGTGGCGAGAAATAAAAAAATAGTCTATTCTGGTGCGATATATCAATCTATGGTAAGTGTATCCTGCATCGGAATGGAGATAACGATATGCATCTATCAAACCTGCATCTTTCACCAACGTAGATAAGGCTAGGGAGTCACAATATACTTTTTGTCCCGATTTTACCCTGCCTACTATGTCAGTAGAACAGTTAAAATCCACCCCCCACACAAGATGTGTTTACGCGTACATAAAAACGGTTTGATTAAATCCAACAATGCAATACGGGCTGCTTTGGTTTGTGGACCATAGACAACTATAACCCGAAAAGATAATGTATTTTTTGTGAAATCAACAACAAGTGCCCTACCTGGGTGTATATCAATAATGCGGGTGATGGAAAACTGAGGCAAAAAAAATAGAACAGCCACACCATCCGACGCATCATCCCCAAATGTCCAAAAAGAGGGGCCTTTATACCATCCCCGTTTTAGTTGTTGTATGTCATGTAAAGTAGAGATATGTGTTTCTTGCAATAGCAAAATATCTAACGGGAAGGAGTTAGCATAATGAAAAAACCCATTCTCTTTTTGTATTCTTTTAGGCTACATACATTTAGAGAGGCTATACGGATATCCATCAGTATATATGCATGAGTCATCCACTCCCATCAGTCACAGCCATGTTTTTCCGTTTCTTACTGCCCTTTTTCGTTTTTGTCAGTTTTTTCCTGGCAACATCAGGAGGTTTAGTTGCATGGGCATCCATATCAGACGGAATAGCAGATACATCAGTATCCCCATCTGATTCCTCTCTTTCCTCTTTCAGACAGTCAAATGCGTTGGATAGGGGAATATCAGGAAGTTTAAGAGATTTACGTGCAGTGGCCCTAGTAACCCGTCTGCTTACCTGGAATCCTCTTTATCAAAAATGGTAGTGGAGGAAGGCAGAGGAAACACATTCTCGGAGGGGTTAAGGGGCATTCACTTGGGAAACCTGATCCAGCTGTTGAGAAGAAACTTGTGGCACCAAGGGAACAGGAGAAACAGGAATGGGTAAATCTGGGGGGGCATGGAAGGGTCTGAAACTGCGTTCAGGGAAGTTGATTGCTCCTGCACTTTAGTCTGGGCTTTCTGAACTAAGGCTTCAGAATTCCAACCCTCAGATCGATTTTTACTAGCCCATGGACATTGATGGTATGCATGCCCAGATTCATTACATAAATTACATAGAAATACATTCCTGCAAGAAATGCTCGGGTGTCCATATCCCCCACAAAGACTACACTTCAGCAGGTCACAAGTACTACTCAAATGCGTAGTAGCACCACACTTATAACAGGCCCTAGGTTGGCCCCCGTAAAAACAAACCCCTGTCTTTACCCAAAAAAAAACTATTTGGCAGGTGCACAACTTCAGAATTTACTTGAAAGAGTTTCACCCTAAACCTCCAGCCACCAGTCCATAAACCGTCATCATCCAGGATAGCTTCAGGAGGAGAAAGGACATTACAGTGATTCTGTAACCAATGATAAATATCACTAATACTAACTCCCTCGTTCCTAAACATGATTGTAACAGTACGTATCGTGGGTTTAGTCAGAGGTAAAACAGCAAAGGGTCCAAATGGAATTATTTTTCTGGGAGGTATATAAATGCCAGAAAGCGGTCTAAACCAGCAGAGGTTTTGAAACTGATATCGAAAGTCTCTTCCCGAGATATGTATCAAGGCATATATGTCTGAGGACTGAAAGTGCATCATGCCTTTAAGAGGGTGTGAGCTACATAATATCTATCAGAAATTCTGACAGCCCACCTCTGCTAAGCGTGAGGCGGACTGCATTTCTCGGGGGCACATTACGATTTATTTTAAATAAGTCGGAGAGAAAGGGTTCCGACCAGAAATAGAAACTTGTTCGTGGGGCCTTTGTCTGATTTAGGGACCAACGTTTTAGATGTACCTTGCCCCGGTCCTCCAAGGGGAGAGGGTCACGCCTGTGATTCCAGAATGCCAATAGAAGGAAACAGTGATTCCTTGAGATAAGAAACTATCAGTGGTAGGAAGAATATGGGGGGGGCCTCGGGATATATCTAAAGAAATAAGAGGTGCCTCACTAACATCTGTACTCTCCCGGGGTACATGCACAATAACCTGTTCCCTAGCATCCATAATCTCCCCCTAAGATTGCACAGATGCACCTGAGTTAGCAGTTATCACACAATTGTCCACATTTTTAACATTATCAACAGTTGGTACCTTGTTGGAGCTCATAAACGTAGCAGGCCTGGTGGGGGGAGTATAAAACTCCATGTTTATCCGCGTCCCGTGTAGGATCTGAAATCCATGTCCCTTGCGCTGATTGAGTCCAACCTGCCCTGGATAAGGCATCCGTAGTAGTCCAGGTCGTCTCCAAAACGTCCTTTTGTTTAGGCAGTCCAAAACGAGAGCAAAGCAGGTCCACAGTGGTGGGGACCGAAGAGGAGGCGGCCGCATGGTGTCCCGGTTCTGGGCTTCCCGAAGAAACAAAGGGATCCAGTTTTAATGGAGAAACTCACTCAGCATGTAACTCTCCAGTCACAATGACTCTCTGAGGGCAAGATCCGGAAGGCGCTGGGGGAAGCAGTGGCGTTACACACTCTGTTTCCAAGGAGCTCCGTTCCGCCTGAAACATAGGCGTTGTAAGCGTGGCGTCCTGTCGTTCCTCTAGACATCGCGAAGGTCCAGGAATTGAATCTGAAAGCTTCCTCAAGGTCAGTAAAGTTAGCTGTTGTTCTTGATTACAAAATTCTCCATCTAAAGCTTTTACCTTTGTCACAGTTTCGTCGTCTAACACTGGTGGAAAAGTCAGGAGGAGGTCTGCACTGCAGTCAGTCGTGTTCCTTACTGAACCCTCCATCATGGCGGCAGAGGAAACCCCTCCCTCACAGAGAAGGGGAATTTCCCCGGTGTCCTGGCCAAATTTCCCTCTTTCACTAAAAATACCACCAACAGCTTAATCTGGTTCAAGGTCAGTTGGCATTCATCTGTATCCCCCTCCCCCGGGTCGTGCCTGAAAATAGGCAGGATTTGTCTAGTGCACTTACCCGGTCAACAAAAACTAAATAAATAAAATAAAAAACTAGTGGGGTATTGCAGGGTTCAGTACTGGGGCCGGTCCTTTTTAATGTCTTTGTAAGTGACATTGCAGAGGGACTGGAAGGGAAAGTATGTCTCTTTGCAGATGGCACAAAGATCTGCAACAGGGTTGATATACAAGGTGGGGTGGAAAAGATGAAAAGGGACTTGGTAAGGTTGGAGGAATGGTCAGATGTATGGCAGCTTAGATTCAACGTAAAGAAGTGCAAAGTAATGCACCTGGGAAACAAAAACCCAGGGGAAGAGTACACAATGGGGGTGAGATACTGACAACAACAAAAATGGAAAGGAACCTGGAGTGGTCATATCAGATGACCTAAAGGTGGGCAAGCAATGTGAGAAGGCAGTAAGGAGGGCTGGGGGGATACTGGGATGCATAGGGAGAGGCATCACCAGTAGAAAACAGGAAGTTGTTGGCCCTCTGTACAGACAGTTGGTGAGACCCCATCTGGAGTACTGTGTACAGTTCTGGAGACCCCATCTCCACAAAGACATACACAGGGTGGAGGCTGTCCAGAGGAGGACAACCAAAATGATGCAGGGTCTGCATCAGAAGACATATAAAGAAAGACTAAAGGAACTAAAGCTGTATAGCCTCGAGGAAAGGAGGGAGAGGGAGCACATGATAGAAACTTTCAAATACCTCAAGGAAATCAACAAAGTCCAAGAGGATAGCATCTTTCAGAAAAAGAGATGTGCAAAAACAAGGGGGCACAATTTGAAGATAAAGGGGGGAAGGCTCAGAGGTAATGTGAGGAAGTATTTCTTCACAGAGAGGGTTGTGGATACATGGAACAGCCTTCCTGAGGAGGTCTTAGAGTCAAAAACAGTGGGGGAATTCAAGAATGCATGGGACAAACATAAGGCAATTCTAGTGGGGGGGTAGGAGGAAGTAGGCTGTTGGTTAACTAGGATCTGCAGCTTATCCATTAGGTAGGGAAATCGGCAGACTAGGTGGGCCAAGTGGTCCTTATCTGCCATCAAATTCTGTGTTTCTATGTTTCTGCCATCCTCCTAGGTCGTCCACCACCGCTCATATCTTGGTGTCGTCAGCAAACGGAATGATCTTCCTCTTGATGTCCAAATATATATCTGCAATGAATATCCCAAACAACAGTGTTCACAACACCGAGCACTGTGAAACATCACCAGTCACTACCCTTGGGTATCACAGAGCCCCACCCACCACCACCCTCTGTTGATTCTCTGAAGCCAGTTCCCAACCCATTTCACTAGCTTTGCACCTGGCCCTGAGCATTCTTACTTACTTACTATCCAGCATTCCATGTGGCATCGACTCCAATGCCATACTGATGTCCAGATACAGGACATCCACTGCATGTAGCAGTTCTCCACACTTCATGGGTTCTGTTACTCTTAGCTTATTACCTGTTGTGCAGTAAAGTTGACACTGCAGCTGTTATCCATCGAATAGGTACAGTTCTCTTTATTTGTAGTCACTCAATGAAAATGTGTAATACTTCAATGTACACATGACCGTACTTAACTGCTGTGTTAGACAGTGACAATTGATGTCTGAACACATGTGCAGCTTGCCCATCCTCATGCCACACCTTTTCACCGCTATCAGTACAGAGATGTGACATGCCATGTATTTCACACTGTTTTTGTAAAGTAGTTGTTGTGTATGGATTATGTGAATTTTTCAGTGTCATGCTTGACTGTCAATAATGTGTCATTTTTATTGGTAAGTGAAGCACAATCATGTTAAGTGGTTTCTTTGGCGGGTATCAGCAGGACATCACAAAGTGAGTCATGTTCATTTCATCTCCGTACCACAGAGTTTGTTGATTGTTATAACAGGCACAATCTCAGTATTGTACTGATTGGCTTGGTACACATTACATACTGTACAAATACTTTTCAAGACATCTGTATGTCTGTTTATATAGTAATTTAACACCTGTAGGAAGTAATTTGATGTCCTTCTATTGTTTCTCACACAACAGAATGGCATGCCACTGTAAAGGGAACCACTCGTTTGCGTGTGCTCCCTTCACGGGAAAACAGTACCCTCAAGTTAATGTCTTGTGACAGAAGTGGCTCTTTGTCTTATTGTGCAAAGTGATTTCACTTCATTTTGAAAAGGACCCTAACCAGAAATTGCGCAGATGCTGGTGCTGCTCCGTAAATTGTAAAGGTGCGTCAACGCAACTTGCGCTTGTATAGAAATGTATACAAGGGCATATTGCCGTGCATCACCTTTACAGTAAATGGAGCTTCACCAGCATCTGCTATACTTCTGGGTAGCGTACAATTCAAAAGTAAATTAAATCCGTTTGCGTCACCACAGAAAGTGCTGTGGTCGAAACCATGCAAATGACAGATTCCATTTAATAACATCTGTACATATGTTAACAACAGCTGAACAAACACACTGTTGACAGCAATGTACTGTCATTGTTTAGCAAAATGACAAACGTTGACACAGTCTGACAAACTGAACAGTGCAACAGGTAGTTTTTGACAATTATGAATTCTGTTTATTAAATGTCAATTGAGAAGACATGCAAAGGGGGTACTGTGTTGTGTTGTGATCAGTAACCTTGGATGTGTTGCAGGGCAGAAAAGTTCCATAACCTTTATGGTGGAATGATACGCTCGGGCTTGAAATGGGTGTATGCTCCGGCTTCGTTTGGATACCTGTCTCTAATGGCCTTCAGGCAGCAAGCAGGGAGAGGTACACGAATATCTTTTCTGAGTAAACCCCAGCACCATCTCACTAATTGTCTATAGCCAGTATATCGGTATTTCCTGTGTAAGAGAAATGGCATGGATGTCATGGTAGGAATGTATATTGTGATAATAAGGATCACAAGTACCAGAAAGCAACCTTTGTTCACTTACAGTCAATGCATGTGCTACACCGTGTGATTCGAGGTAGTGTAACAGTTTAATGCAGTCGTTGGGCAAAAACAGTAGTGACAGCACAGCAAGATGCACATGTACTGTACAGTATCAATGTCATACATGCCATAACTGTCACAGCATATGTTGTTGCCATGTTGAAAGTTGTTATTCTGCCAAGTGATGATGAAGCATGGCACACTGTAGTGTATCACATGGCAAAGCAGTGCTGAGGGCACATGCTATGGAACGATCTTCCATGCAGAACTTGGTAGTGTTCAGCAGATGCCCAATGGACATGAATGGCAGGGGGATAGTACAGCAGCCAGTGAATGCAGATCACCTCCTCGTGGGTGATGGCAGTGTACTGTCAGCAGTGTGGTGCTCATCTATGGCATGGTGAGTGCACCAAAGACACATCAATGCCTCCTTCATGTCTTGCATGTTGAACTAATGAGTGTTGTTGTGTTGCGGTGTACACTGTGAGTCGCCTATGACATGGACAAGAAACTAAAAATGATGTTGATAGCATGCCAGACAATTGAGGTCCTCACCAGAGACGGTGTGCTATGTGGCTTTGAAGGATGTGAATGTGGCAACACTGCTGGTGATAATCATGGGTGTAACCCTGAGGGCTGCTCCGCCTACGTTTGAATATCCAAATAGGTAGCAATCAGGCCTGCTACTTACTATTTGTTGATTCAAGTGCCAAGACAAACTAACTTGATTGTGAAAATATGGCCAAGCACCAAACAAAGTAAGTAATTAAGACTACGATGCAATGGTCAGAGTGTGTGACAACTGGACACACATCTTTCTGTAAATATTTGCGAAATGTTTAAAACATTTCCATGTCTACATTTCACACAATGCCTTGCCGCATCATGTGTGTCATGCTGCAAGTGTCTTATTGAATGAGTACCACACACTCCATTGGCTGTATCACACTGCATTTCAATCTTTACACAGCAGAAACAGTGCATGTCTTACTCATGTATGCTTGCTGGTGCGCGACCTCCATTGTACTGTTGATAATAATTGTAGTAAGCGGTTTGAAGCACATGAGGATTAAGCACCACTGCTTCAAAACCACTGTGAAGAGTAATACATTCCACGTCCTCCTCCTCATGACGCCAAATGATGCAGTCAATTTCTCTGCAGCACAGGCATTCAAGCACATCCTTCATGTTACTGCAATGTCCACATTCACACCTGCAACAGTGAAATTTCTGGTATGTTACAGCTGTCAAGATAGTGTCATGCGTCAGCACCATGACATTAAGACACTGAGCAGAAACAATTATTCAAACACCATGAAGTCTTGCTATATTAGGACTAATGCAGTCATTCCCTTACACTTGAACTGCCCCGGAGAGGAAACAGTTAACTCCAGAGTGATCTGGAGTTCCACAGCGTGAGGGCGCTGTTCAAAGCTCTATCTGGCTAGTTTCAAACTGAAACTGCCAGATTCTTTACTCCGCTTCACTGAACAGTCGCTCCGGAGATCAGCTCCTTCAGCTCGGTTCGTTTCTCGGTTCAAGCGAGTATTTTCGGTTCATTGGAACCGGCAAAAAGTATTTATTTTACCGCATTTCGGTTTAAAGCTCTATCTGGTAATTCGTAAGTACAGAAAATTAAGTCTGTGTGGAAATTCATTATCGGTTCGGTTTTGAACCGATCGGTTGGTTTAAATATATGTGTCGAATTGTTTGGTTGGGCTTTTAGAGTGCGGTTCCCGGTTCTTATCGGTTCTAAAAAAACCTAATTTTTTGGGTTTTTTCAAATACCCGTGACACGGTTAGGAACCGATAAGGGTGTCTTGCCTGGCACTGCCATCTAAAGGGCAAGTTTTTGGTTAGGCTGGCATTATGTCTGAGAAACCCAAAAGAAAAACCGGGCCCACTGGGTTTCAACACTGTGATGTTTGTGGGGAAGCCTTTGCCAAGGCTGACCCACACACCACTGTGTGTATGTCTGGGGCTGATCACCTCCTGTCAGACTGCCAGGTGTAAAATTTCCTGCAGCCACCCTGGAAAAGAGATTGGGCGGCTCAGGGCGAGAGGCCAAAAGTCCGCTGACCCCGATGGCCAGCCCGGTCCAGTACCCACTGGACCAGAGGGAGTGCCCTCTGACCAGGCGAGACTTCCTCGGCAAAAGGAAGGCTGGTTCGAGGAACCAGTCCCAGTAAAAAGACTAAAGAAATCAGCAGGTCTGGAGTACAAATTGTCTCTCCAACTGCTGCAGAGATAGCTAAAGCCATTCAGATTGTCCAATCTTTGTCTCAGGGATCTGTCGAACCCCTGCATCTGGGAAAAAGGCGCTCTGCTCAGTCCCAGTGGTTCAGGATTATGATGTTGAGGATTTTTATGAACCACATGAGGGGGAGGAGGAATTTGATCAGTATGTTTGTGACTGGGAAGGTCTGGACGTGCCCATTGAACCGGACATTTCTCCAGATAGACCTTTGGAATCTCCCCCTATGCTGTCTGAGTCCCCTTCTCATTTTATGTTTTACAGAAAAGTTGCAGAAACCCTCCAGCTTCCCTTAGAAGAGGCTGTGGATGAGCTAGAGGAGCCTGATTATGTTGAAATGATGGATATTCTAGAGTCTAGGAGGTTGTCTATTCCTTTGCATAAGTCATTTAGGAAGCAAACAACAAAGATTTTCAAAATCCTCATTCTGTCCCCTGTAGATAAAAAATGGACAGAAGGTATACTTTATCAGGCCCTGATACAGACTTCCTCTCTGAGCAGTGTAGTCATGTAGGTGTAGTGCAAGCTGCAGCCTGTGACAACTAATATTCCTGGCCTCACATCCTCCTGATAAAGATTCCAGGAAGATTGATGCCATGGCGAAAAAACAATATATGGCAGCTTCGTTGGGACTCAGGCAGGCTAATATATGGCTTATGTGGCTGAGATATCAGAAGTCTAGATGGGACACAATTTTGCAGTTAGCCAAGCAGGCCCAGGGCCAGCTGGCTGAGTGAGTTGGAACAGGTGGCTGCTGATGGCATTGAAGCCTCTAAAGTTCAATTTCATACTGCTGTTGATGTTAATGATGTTTCCTCTAGGGTCATGGCCACTTCTGTAGCTTTCCGTAGGTTGGCATGGCTCAGATGCACTAATCTGTCCCAAGATACTCAGTCAAGGCTATGGATTTTCCTGTAACGGAAATTCTCTGTTTGGTGATCAAGCGGAAAATTATATGAAAAAGATGGATGAATATAGAACTACCTACAAAAGTGCCCAAGCTAAGGAGAGGCATGCCACTCCACAAAGGCATACCCCAGGGGAGGTGGGAGTCTTTCCACAGGCCCTTTACCAATCTCAAGCCTCTCTGCTTTTCACAGAGGGGTTTTCAGAGGCAGAGGTAGACGGGCACAGGTAGACAGTTGCCCTCCCTCAGCCTAAACCTGCTGCCAAGCAGGCACCCTGATGGGGTGCCCAGGGCCGATTCTCCTGTTCCAGTGGGGGCAGACTGGCTTATTTCAGCCAGAACTGGCTGTCCGTAACCTCGGACAGGTGGGTTCTGAAGTAGTAAGCCAGGGCCTGTTCTCAGCTTCAAACAGTTCCCAAAGATGAGAGCCAGGCAATTTCCACCTGCAAACTCTTCGGAAGCCCTTGCTTTGGAAGCAGAGGTGTCTTCCCTTCTGGATTGCAAAGCAGTGGAAAGGGTCCCTCCTTGCCATCAGGGCAAGGGACTGTACTCAAGATATTTTCTTACCCCAAAAAAGACAGGAGAATGGCGGCCCATCTTAGACTTAAGGTACCTGAACAAACATCTATTGAAACCAAAGTTCAAAATGTTAACTCTAGCAATGATCTTGCCTTCTCTGAGGCCAGAGGACTGGTTAGCCTCCCTGGACCTCAGGGACGCCTACTTTCATGTCATGATCAGGCCTTCTCACCGAAAGTACCTCAGGTTCGAACTGCTCTCAGGCCACTACCAGTTCAGAGCAATGCCCTTGACCTAACCTCGGCTCAAGGGTATTCACAAAATGTCTAGCTGTGGTAGTGGCTCATTTAAGAAAACCAAGGATTGTTGGTGTCTTCCCTACCTGGACGACTGGCTCATGGTGGGTCAGTCTCCAGATCAGGTAAAATCCACTTGCAAATCACCCAGCAGCTTCTCACTTCCTGGGATTCCTGTTAAACTTACTAAAGTCAGTTCTAGAACCTGTTCAGGTTCTAACTTTCATAGGTGCAGAATTGAACACAGAGTTAGCCAGGCATTTCTCCCTCGGAAAGAGTGGACAGGCTCATTGCCCTGGCATCCTCCCTTTATCCCCATGGGTCTCGCACCAGCAAGGCACTTTCTGCAACTCCTAGGGCACATGGCTGCTTCCACAGCTGTCGTGCAGGAGCAAGATTTCAGATGAGGGACATCCAGTTCCACTTGAGGTCCTATTGGTCTCAAAGGAGGGACCCCTTACCAAACTAGTCCGGTGACCAAAACCCTGATCCTGGCCCTTCAGTGGTGGCAGGATCAAGGGCAATCTTTCTCAAGGGGTTCCTTTATACCTGCTTTCCACTCCCTCACCCTCACCACGGATGCCTCCCTGTTAGGGTGGGGCTCCACTTGAGCACCTTTCCACTCAAGGAGTGTGGTCCCCAGGAATCTCTGCTCACATCAATCTTTTGGAACTCAGAGCTGTACTTTTAGCTCTTCAGGCTTTTTCAACTGTTGTCCAGAACAAAGTAGTCCAAATCAGGACAGACAACACCACAACAATGTGGTACATCAACAAGCAAGGGGGCACTCGGTCATCAGCCTTGTGCACCGAGGCAATGAAGTTGTGGTCTCTGGCTTACTCCGTAAACACCTCCCTGATCGCGATTCACCTTCCAGGAAAGGACAATGTCCTGGCGGATGCTCTCAGCAGGATTTCCCAGGGCCATCACGAATGGTCTCTGAATCCTCAGGTATTGGGGTCGGTCTTTGCCAGTTGGGGCACCCTCAGATAGATCTCTTCGCAGCCCCAGACAACCATCAACTTCCTCTATTTTGTTGCAGGCCTCCAGTGCTGGGCTCAGTCCCCCTGGACGCCTTTCTGCTGGATTGGACAGGGAAATTCCTATATGCTTTTCCCCCCTTCCCTCTCCTCTTCAGGGTGTTGGTAAAAATCAGAACTCAGCCCTGCAAGGTGGTTCTGATTGCTCCAGACTGGGCCAGACAGCCCTGGTATCCTCTCCTGTCCTGACAATCCACCCTCCTGACCTTGCCCAGGACCCACGACTTGCTGACCTGTGCACAGGGAGAGTGTGGTACCGGACCTCAAATCTCTCCACCTCTGGCTTGGTTCTTGAGGAATTAGAATTGCTGATTTGCACCTTTCTCAAGGGGTCCTGGATATTTTAAAGGCTTCTAGGAAGCCTTCCACTAGGGCCACTTACAATTCTAAGTGGAAGAGGTTTTCCTTTGGTGTTCGGAGAAACAAATTGTGCCAGAATCTGCTGACTTGGCCACTTTTCTGGACTATTTGGTCCATCTAAATTCCTAGGCCTTAGACCAGCTACCTTGAAGGTTCATCTGGCAGCTGTTTCTGCCTTTGTTTCGTGGGGAAGCCTGTTTCCTTTCCTCTCACCCTGTGTTTTCCAAGTTTTTAAGGGGTTACTTCAACTAACCCTCCTTTTCGGGAACCAGCCCTGCCTGGGACCTGAATGTTTGCATTGCTCAGTTAATGCAATCTCCCTTTGAGCCCCTCTTCTGCGGATCTCAAGTATTTAACGTGGAAAACTTTTTCTAGTGGCTATCACTTCTGCCAGACGATAAGTGAATTGCAAGCCCTTTCAGTGGAAAAGGATTTATTTCTTTCACAGGGATAAGGTAGTCCTCAGGACTAACAGAAAGTTTTACCCAAAGTGGTTTCAGATTTTCATCTGAACCAGTCCATTTCTCTCCCAGTATTTTTCACTGAGCATTCTTCCTCGGGTGAAAGGAGACTACACAGTTTGGACGCCAAAAGAGCCCTAAGCTACTATGTGGAACGTACTCAAGGGTCACAGGTTCAATCCTCCAACTCTTCCTTACCTATGGAGAGGTTGGCAAGGGAAGACCTGCCACTAAGGAGGACAATTGCAAGGTGGATGGTCTTTGTATCCAATTCTGTTATCAAAAACTAGGTAGGAACCCCCTCAGGACTGAGGGCTCACTCTACCAGGGTACAGCTGCATCTCTAGCGGCTGCTAGAGATATTCCTATTTTGAAATTTGTCAAGCTGCTACCTGGAAAACAGTTCACACCTTTACCAAGCATTATTCCCTGGACGTCCAGTCTAGAGAGATGCTTGCTTTGGCACAGCTGTACTTCAGAGCCTATTTCCCAAGTAGGTTCTGACCCTCCTCCATGGAGGTACTGCTGTGTAATCTGCATTGTCTAATATAGCAAGACTTCATGGTGTTTGAAGAAAAATTACTCACCTTAGTAATTGCTTTTCTTCTCATGGAGTCTTGCTATATTAGACAACCCTCCGTCCTACCCTCTCAGATCTCTTACTTGGGTATGGGGTTGGCAAATTAGTGCAAGCACTGTGTCATGCCATTTAGTCTCTCTAGTTCTCCCCTTGTTCCTTTGGGTTAGGGAACTAGGTATTTGTTTTTGTTGAGGCAGTTGGTCCCCTCTGGACTTGAGTCTTTGGGGAGAGGGGCCTATTAGTGCTTGTAAGGGTTATCCTAACAATAAATATGGTTATTATTCTGTGATTGTTCTTATTCTATTAATGGTAGGTAGCCAATGGCTAGTGTAGAGCTTTTCCACACAGACTTGCTATATTAGTTTACCTCCGTAAAGAACCTGGCAGTTTCAGTTTGAAACTAGCCAGATAGAGCTTTGAACAGCGCCCTCGCGCTGTGGAACTCCAGATCACTCTGGAGTTAACTGTTTCCTCTCCGGGGCAGTTCAAGTGTAAGGGAATGACTGCATTAGTCCTAATATAGCAAGACTCCATGAGAAGAAAAGCAATTACTAAGGTGAGTAATTTTTTCTTCACAACACGAGCATTGATGCTGTTGCCTGGAAGAATGTCAACATGCCCTGCTGGCATGGTACCATACTTCAATTCGTTAACACGTCACCCACAGGACTTGTAACATTGACGTATGACATATCATCACTGTTCAAGAAACGGTGCAATACGATGTAATAGTGTGCAGCTTCAATCTTGCATGCCTGCTACACAGACTGACATTGGCATGGTACACATCCAGTGTTATTACCAACCGTGAATGATCCCATACAGCTGTTACTTCATGTAAGTGTGATAGTGAATGTCATTAAACATCACAGGTATACAATTGTCCTTGGCACAGAGATTACAGCTACACAGCACTGTATGCCTGTGTCAGCAACATAAAAATCAGGGTACTGTGTACTTGCTGATCATCATAAGTAGGCATTGCAGAGTGGCGAAAGTACTACTGCCTTTTTATCTGTGGTTATTGCTGATGACTGTGGCACATGGATCATGGCCTTTTCCATAGCTGACGAATGGCATTCGTACTGCATTCTCACTTGTGTCATCAGAATCTCAGAAAATGAAAATCAGTGGCAGGACTCGTGCTGTACAAACTGTAATGAAATGGGAAGATGCAATGTGTAAGATGCAGCAGACCCAACATACTTCTTAACCTCCCATGTCACAGTGTCACACCTCCTTTTGAATTACCCCATGTCAGAAAGGGTAAGAAATTCTCAGACACAGACCTCCGTCCCACCACAACCCTCTATGTAAGAAAGGGTTTCCTCATCCCTCCATTTGCTTTTGACGCTACAGTTGATCTGCACGTCAGAAGACTAGGCATCTTTGGTGGACTGGTTAGGTGTACGTGCTATTGGGCGTCGATAGTACTCAATTGATCATGGAAGTTTTGAGGATGCAAACTTGTGTTTTGCATTGTAATGTCTTAGGGAGGAGGTTGAAGGGATCAGGAGGCAGTTGTTTGGTGTGGGGCGGTGGGTGACAGAGGAGGATTGTAAATGTCGAGGGCAGGTTGAAGCACATGTTAGTACCCCAATATAGAATGGCCTGGTCCTAGGGAGAGGAGCAGGGGCGGGTGGAGTAGGGTCACAGGGATGATCGTGGGGACAGGGACCTAAAAAGTGCAATCACCACAGACAACACTGGGTACATGTTGATTCCCAGAAAGAGAAACATTAACGGAGGGGAGAGAATGAGGAGGACAGTATGGGGTAGTCATCACACTTACAAATCACGCTACCCTGTTGCGCCCGGGTGAATAGGAGGACTGGGATGGGCAGGTGGAGCGTTGAGCTGAACAGTGGTCTGTCACGAGGCAAGAGGGGAAGGTGACAGGAGAATAATCAAGAATTGCAGGAGGGGGGATCATGGTGAGCATGCTTACTACGGTGAAGGAGAGACGAGGGTCACCAGGGTGGTCAGATTGTCAAAACCAATGAAGGAGAAAAACCTGACTGCAGATATCATGAGTGTGGGTAAGGTGTGCTTTACATATATAGGGGAGAATATGAAAGTAAGGGCACAGAAATATTAGGAATGGTGAGGGATGGGCTCAGTAGGCAGGTGAGCAAACACAGGTATTACATAGGTGTTCTGCATCACTCTGTACCGGTTGGGGTGGAAGATCAATACATCCTGAATGACGGGACAGAGAGCCCATAACAAAGGCGGGTCAATGGGAGGACGGTGGACAGGCACAATATCGGGTGGCTGGAGGGATGTAAGTAGATGGAGGGGGACAGGATGGGCATGCAGATGGGTGACATGTCCAGGAGGGGAAAATGACTATGGACAGGGTGATGGTAGCGATTTGTAGTGCAAGACAGTGGACAATGTCAGGATAAAAGTGATTGTGCAGAGCAACACAGCAAATACATTGCAACTGTCTAAGGAATTGTTTTACTGAAGGAAACAAAATCATGCCATTCAAGAATAAAACTTTAATGTTTTGGGTACCGTGAAATATTATTCCTGGTTTCAGATCCACTTTGCCCATGTGAATACAGCAATGATTCAGTCCATATTGATGGTCATTGCTAGGCCTAGTAACCATGTATGTTGAACATCACTAAGTGTACAAGATCTGGGCAAACATTGTACTGTTATTGTAGCCAGTGCCTCTTGACTTACAAGTAAAAGTGGACATCTGTTCCCAAACTCTGTGGAATTGAAGCAGATGAAATATGACCTGTACAGCTACAGCCTAGAAACAGCACCGGAAAAGGTCACATTAACAAGGATTGCAGTTAGGTTATGCAGCCACTAGCCAGCAGGGCTAATGATTAACAAAGTACAGGTGCCCCACAGACTTTTTTAGTGGCGCAGTTGGTGTACATTATGAAGTGGTACCTTCTCAGTACAATCCCGCGCAGGGATAATTATATGAAAATGTTACTGTGCGATACAAAATCCACCAGAATTTTGATACTGTGCTGGTGCCACTTTCGACCCATGATTAACATATCCTGCTGTCACGTCATGCTTCAGCTACAGAAAGTGAAGTTATGTGAAGTTATCATTAGCCTGTGTGGTGACATGTCACACTTCTGAGGGCCACAAGTGAAATGCACATTTAACCCTGACAGCACACCAAAGGTCCTCCTTGAATTGACACACCACAGAAACAGCCCCACCCACACACACAGACGAAACAACACAGATAGACACAGACACCCAGACACACACACGAACACACAAACTCTCAAGGCCAGTTTCATTCAATGTTTACTGCCACACACAAAGCAGTCCGACAGCAAGGGTCACAGCTGCACTGGCTCAGGACTGTGTCGTGCACACCACTGCCCACCCCACCAACACCACACACACACACACACACACACCACTCATCATTGTAGTATACAAGCTGGTGAAACAGCCTTACAGTCACCTCACTGATGTAATGCAACAACCAGTGATATGAAAGGCAGTGATCACTGCACACTGTCTCCCTCTGCACAGTAATCACGTTACCCAAACAAAGATAGTACATTACAACTAAGGAAGTGATACTGTATTGTAGAGACAAATAGCTGACAGTCATGTGTTACAAAGAAAAACACAACACTGTGTCTTGTCTTGCCACCATGAAGAACAAAATAGACAATGATGGTGACTAGTTGGTAATTGCTAAGTTTGTTCTGCATGACATGAAAGCTATCCTCCATTAACTACTGCACAGACAGAGGGCTGAGAACATCTACATGACCACTGGTGCGCAGTAACTGGTGTACCAGGCTGTCAGTGTGCAGAAATATGTGCTGACACTGTCACTTCCTGGTATAATGCTGCTGGTGACCAAAGTGGTGATGATTGGATGGATAGTAACATACTAAGAATGCCAGCAGAGTAGGCCCAATGGTCAGTCACATCTGCTCAAGAGTCAGTACCCTTAGAGGGTACCGTAACCATCACCTAGATCAATCTCACTATCCCCCTTCCCCCAGTCAGGGTTCCCCTACCCCATACAGGTGTCCCTCCTCATCATCCATGTCCTGTACCTCTCCAAGCCCCTTTTGAGCTATTCCACCATGGACACCTACACCAGTTCCTCCGACAGTGCATACCATGGATCCACCACCCTCTCAGTGAAATAACTCCTCCTCATTCACCCCCCCAAACTGTCCCACCCTCCAGCCTCCAAACATGCCCCATGGTGGCCCCTAACACCTTCCTCAGAAACATCCCATGTATGCATACCTTATTTACCCCTTCAAATACTTGAAGACCTCATTCATATCCCACCTGTCTGTGCTCTGTTCAGGTGACTACTGCTCGAGCTTCACAACTGTGTCGTTTCATTCCCCTAACCCAACAGTGACCATCAGCTGGGAGGCTGCAGACCAGGTACCCTTCCCCAACACCTTATCCCTCCTGCCCCATCTGCCTCAAGTGCAGCCACGTCATTGCTCATTAACATAGAGGACCCTTGCACTGCAGGCACCCCCGCCTCTACAGCATCAGCACCCACCGCCTTGCTCTTGTGGTTCTTACCTGGCCTCCCCCCCACCGCCATGCCAGTGCCTACTTATCTGCATCCTCTCGTTGAACTTCACATTTCTAGGTTATATGTGCAGTGCTGTGCACCAGCTGGAATTGTTATGTTCAGCACCAGTTCCTCCTGCCTATGTCCCAGTATACACGACCTCCCCCCAACGTATACCTCCTATACCTTGTTCTACCACAACTAAAAGCAGATTACTCTCCATCCCCTTTATGGCCGTCAAGGGCCCCATCAATAGCACGTTTGCAGGCTGACTCCCTGTCTGTCAAACCATATCCCCCTCTCTGCGCCCTCACCTTGGCCCAAGGAAGCAAACAAAATAGGGGGGTGGTGGTTGTACGTGATGAGCAATACACAGTGTATTACATGAATGACAAAAGGTCATGTCATGGCAGCTGAGTCACAAAACGAGTGGTGGGGGGCCAAGTCTTAGGACAGGGAGGATGAACAGCAACAGAAGGCATAGCGTTATCACACATAGTGGGGGTTGGGGTCAAAATGAGTGTGGGGAATGGACATGCACACATTCCATAAACAACTTGGAAAACAGCTTGTATAATGAAAAGCATAACTTTACAGGTTCAGTGTTGCATGTTCAAATCACCTCTCCCATCCTACAGTCAGTGCCATGCTATGTTCAAACACTGATATTTATCCATTCGACCCAACTGATCGGAACTACGGAGAGACGTCACCTAAAAGTGTGGAGAAAAACAGCATTTATATGATGGACTTCACACAGAACATTTTTAGTGCAGAAACAAATTCCATAGTTCCCCTGCCTAGCTAGTACAAAGGTGGCCTCTGCACTGCTATGCAAATGTTAGCAGTGCGCTATCATCATTCAGTAAATCAGCTGAAGGGTTTACACTTTGTTTCAGTTCAACAGGGCACAGCAACACAACCGAGAACAGACAAATACAGACTACTCATTTGTTATGCTTGAACAGTAGCCACCATCATCAGTACAGCACACGCATTGGCTGATCCAGTCTCATAACGGTACACTTCACGGGCCTTCAGGCATATATTTTGTAAACAAAAGTGTCTCACAATACTGTTGTAATACAAAAATGACTGCGATGTGCATGTATTTCTCTCCAGCACACTCTGATGTCTCACTATGGGGAACAGTGATTTACACAGGATATTGAGGCCGACTACCACACATGCATCTACCGGCCATAGCACCTTGACTTCACAATGTGCATCACGATGGCCCACAACAATACCGGGGGAAAAGAAAGGTCACACTGAAAAACAGATGATAAAAGCAGCATGAAAGGACTCGGCATGGGCGGTAACACTTTACCATTCATGATTTCCCAGGCGCCGCACGCTCTGGTATGGAGGTGGCCAGATACTATCATCATCCACACAGGGCAGAATCGGATGATCCGGAGCTTGCATCCGTTTCGTAAGGATCCTCCCTGTACGGATCGAAAACATTTACTTCTTCAGGCAATGAAATGTCTGAATCAGACTCTGCGGAGGAGCTACTGTTCCCGCTATTGGACCGCTCAACCGAAAACAAACTGCCACCCTCCACGTTTGTTTACATCCCTGAAGCAGAACAGGAAGTTATGACCTCTCACTTCCCCTTGCATGATGTCTAAAGGACTGAGGTCAGCACTGAAAGAAAAAATTGGGTGTGATTATGCAAATTAGGTATGCAGTTTAAAAAAACGTTTCTCATTTACACGGAAATGAATGGCGATTTGTACAGCTAGGATGCACATGGTATCCCATGAGGGTAAGGAAAATTAAATGTGTACCCCCAGGTTCCATGAATCACTTAAAAAAAGGCTATGAGGGACCATTTTCTTTATTTTAGGTACCGATGTTGGGGATTGGGCACCCCAGTGTTGGTGTTATGTTTGGTGACACTGGGAGTGGGCTCCCCGCTGTTGCACAGTGAAGACAGGCAAGATGGGGAATACTACTTGGCACTGGGGATTGGGCACCCTGTGATGGAAAATTAAAAGTAAGGGGGGTTGTAGAGTGGTGAATGTTGAGTGGGAGGGTCAAGTGGTAGGGGGACGTAATGGCGGTGGTGTGCCAGCGGCGGCAACACACATTGATGGACGGTTTTCTTTTTTTACAATGTGTACAAAAATAAAAAAAGACTGTGAGGGATGGTTTTCTTTATTTCAGGTATCAACACTGAAGACTTGGCATCCCAGTGTCGGTGCTATGTTTGGGGTTTTTTTAGCTACTACTTTCTGCTCCTCTTGCCTCAGTCCCCTACCTCAGGAGGGAGCCCCCAGCCCCGTCCCCTAGCATCTACCAGCCAGCACTGACTCTTACCCCCAGGGCTTAACCCCCCCTGGTGGGGCCTGTGGGGTCCCTAACGCCCGCCGGAGACCGGATCCAGTGTGGCCAGTGCTGTGGCTAGCTGGGAGCGGGACCTGCCAGGCACCCTCCGTCATGCGCTGTGACAACAATTTCTCCTCCATTTTCTCCCTGGAGAGGAGGTGTGCAGTGATGCGGGCGGAGGGAGCGTGCACGCATCCGCATGCGCTCCTCCAGGCATTTGCCCCATCTCCATCCCCCTTCTGCAGTGTTGGCGCACTGTCCCCCAGCCTCTGCTAGGGGCTAGTCGAACACTGACCACTGGCATACTCTCCTCCCCGGAGAAGGACAGCAGTCCCTCGGATGCTCGATCCTTCTCCTCCCCTGCCACCACCCCGGCGACCTATGCTTATTCCCAAACTCGGGTTGCCAGCATAGTGTGAGGTAAGGCATCCAGTGCCTCAGTCCTCAGTATCATCAGGCTGGCTAATCAGTGTTATGTTTGATGGCACATGTGGAGGGCTTCCCGCTGTTGCGTAGTGAAAATGGGCAGGGTGGGGAATACTACCTGGCACCGGGGATTGGGCACCCCAGTGAAGGAAAATTAAAAGTAAGGGGGGGTTGTGCAGTGGTGGGTGTTGAGTAGGAGGGTCAGTGGGGGGGAGGAACATAATGGCGGCAGTGTGACAGTGTCAGCAACAAGCATTGATGGTCGGTTTTCTTTTTTTACAGTGAGTATAAAAATTAAAAAAGACCACAAGGGACAGTTTTCTTTATTTCAGGTACTGACACTGGGGATTGGGCACCCCGATGTCGGTGTTAATATTTGGTGGCACCGGGAGTGGGTTCTCCTGTGTCCCACAGTGAAAATGGGCCATGTGGGTTGGTACTAGCTGACTCCAGGGACTGGGCATCGCAGTGTCGGACAATTAACAATGGGGAAGCAATGGGAGGTGGGAGGGATACTTGGCAGAGGGTGGGAGGGGTTGTTTTTACATTGGGGGGGGAATCGCAGCAGGCTGATGATGATGCTGATGCTCTGCTTGCTGGGAAGTGTTATGTAGATCAAAGGAAGGAGCCACCCTATGATTCAGCTTGCTCTTTTGTTTAAACAACACAGTTTCCACCCAGCAAGACCAGAACAGTGTCATGATCAGCCTGGCTAATGATTGGTCTGACACTGATGAGCTGCTTGCTGACTGCCCTGCATTGGATCGACAGTGACACACCTCTCAGAATGCACTATCATACCAATATGTTCACGTTGCGCAAGGGCTAACGCATTGTGGGGGCATGTGTGATTTTGTATTTCTTTGAAACTTGGCTTCCCAGCCAAATGCCCTTTGGGGTAACCATTGCCTCAATGCTTGCACACGGACTTTGTCTTTTAAATTGTTTTTTGTTTTAATTGGGTTCACCACAACATAACCCAAATAGACCATCTTAGGGTAGCTGGTTCATTCCCCTGGGGTGTCAAACAGACGAGGCATACTGATGAGTCCTGGTAAGACAAAACACGTGTCTATGTCTTCTGTTGGCACCCTTTGCCAACTGTGTGAGAGGCCTTTCGGCACCATGCATTTCTGCTTAAAGTTGAACCAGTATAATATTCTGTGGTGATTTGCATATGCAGCCCATGATGCTTTGCATTGTGGGGGCATGTGTGATTTTGTATTTCTTTGAAACATAATAAATGCTGTTTCAGTGCTGACGCAAGGAAAAGATTGATTCAGGCCACATTTCTCCAGGTCATAAACTATGCTGATTTGATCTATACAGTAGATGTTGTTGTTTCACAAACTTAGCCAAATTGGATGTGCTCTATCATAGGGCAAACCTAGTTCCCAGGACCCACCGCTGTTCTCTGTACACTCCGGTTGGTTGGCCCTCCAGGTGGCTAACAAATCTGTATAGATGGACTTACAGTGTGTTACAAAATGACCTGACACCCTATATCACAGAGCTCTTCCATAGAAATACCAGTCCCTATGTTCTGAGGATAAATAATTCCATTCTCCTTGAAATTCCTAGGTGCCTTACACAGTCTGAAAAACCTGCACTCAGCTGCTCTGTCCTCATTTTGTGGGACAAACTGCAATCCACCCTTAGGCTGGGGTGTCTTGTGAGTTGTAATGCATTCAAAGCTCTCCTCAGTGACCACTGTACTGATGTATTTACTTGTGGCTAAACCCTGATCCTCTGTATCTTCTGTGCCATGCTATTGCATGTTTCTGCACTGCATGCCATGTAGATGCTGTTATCACTGTGAGCTCTTCAAGAAGCTGGAATGGTTGTCTTGGGGGGAACTATCGCACATTTGCCTTGGTTTGGTTTATTGATAATGTGTTTAGAACTGCCACCCCTCCCATCTTGGTGGGGCAACTAAGATCACCCAAGTTACCTGCTCAGGTCTAGTGACTTGTCTCTGCTCTCTGTTCCAAAAAACCTGCACTGTCATGGTAGAGCAGCCCTTTGCCCTGTGTGCACCCAGGCTATTGAACTCCTTCCCACTGCCTGCTCACAGTGCCATCTCCCATTACCTTTTTAGAAGGTTGCTATGGGATCATGAGAAATCTCATTCGGCTTGTAACTGCACTTAGTTTTGGTATCCTTCTCCCTCCTATGACTGGTGGGCTCTAGTCCTTGGCCTGGTCTGCTTGGGACCATGATTGTATACATTTGTGTCGTTTATGTCATTTCCTGGCCTGCAGTTCATGGTACCTGAGCTCGGACTGTATTACTGTAGCCTTCATACTGTTGTATTATCATGCATCCTGTATGTACCTCAAATGTTCTTTTTAAATTGTTTTTGTCTGCTATCCTAACCACGACCCCTAGTAAATAAGCATTGCTCAATGGAGCTTTTTACTGGTTAAATAACTAAATACAAATACCCCAAGCCCAGACTCTCCCAGCAGGAGTCACTGCAGCTGTCTCCCACTCGGGGCTCATGCTGCATCTAATTGTCTTGTGCTTTGTTCATGACAACGTGTTTGTGTCCTGGAGGACAGGAGAGAGAGGGGGGACATGATTGAGACCTTCAGGTACTTGAAAGAGATAAATAAGGTGGATAATCAGGGTCACTTTAAACTAAATGGCAACCATAACATGAGTGGTAACAGTCTTAAGCTGGTGGGGGGAGGTTTAGGAGGGAGGTCAGGAAGCACTTCTTCACAGAGTGGGTGATGGACACTTGGAATGCGCTGCCAGAAGAGGTGCTCTTGTTGAAGATGGCAGGCAGCTTTAAGAGAGGCTGGGATAGGCGTGGGGGAAGGTAAGGATCATGGGTAGGGAGAATGGACAGGTTGGGAGAAGTGGGGGCAAGGTCAGAAGCTCAAGGTGTGGACCCTACAATATGAGCAGACTAGATAGACCAAATGGCCTTCTGCTGGCTTCTTCATATATTTGTATGTTCATATGTGTGGCCACTGCTTCACTGGACCTGTTGCTCTCCTTCCCACTTGTGACTGTGAGGGCAGGCGGAGCAGCTGCTGCTACTGTTCTTTAAGGTGACAGTCCAGGGACGAGGTTCGCCTGCTGCAGCAGGAGGAGGCTGCTCTTCTGTGCTGGTTGGGTACTTAGATATAATAGACACACACAGACTTCATGTTTTTGTGGTTCATTTTTTTTCCTTTCAATTGCTTTCCAGTACTTTTCTAAGACCAGAGACTGCAACTGCACTGAAAGCCAGTGTTATTGGGAAAGACTAGTTCATGCATGCAAACCCTCATTCCTCCTCTCACATGGCTGGCATGGGCTTTGTGTTTGCTTTTTTTTTTTTGTCTCCCACCAGACCCCCGCAGCCCCAATCCTTCAGGCTGTCATGCTGGCGCCCCCAACTGCTCCGCGGACCCAATGCTGCACCTGACTCGGGCTCCCCCGGGGCTCTGCTGACAATCCCACAGTGGTCTGGCATATCCCTGCTGGTCCTCCCCCGGGAGGCAGCGGGGGAGAGTGAGCGAGTGTTACACTGGGATGTCAGTCAGGGACCAGGCACGGTGCGCTGGGTGGTCGGTGGCAGGAGAGGTCCTACTGGAGGACCATCATACAACACTACAGGCACCCATTTTCCTTTGTTCTGGGGTACCTACCCATCACCCACAATGCATGTGACTGTGGCGACATCCTGGGGCGGGGACATATGGTAGCATATGGTCACCCATGCCACCAAGTAAGCCTCCGGGAGCCACCACCAGGAGTCGCACTAGAGCATCTTGCCATGCCCCACCGCTCTGAGAGGGAAGCATCCATAGGATGCTGTAGACTCGCTCCCTGCTGGCCTCTGCTCCTGGCATCCAGGCTCGGAGACCGAACCCGGATCATCAGCGTGCCAGAGTAATGCCCATCGCTCGGTGCCACGGAACCGGCTTGCTTCTTTTGGGGCGCAGTTTGCAGCAGTGGGGAATATTGTTATGTTTTGCCACGTTGCTGAGAGCAGAACTGAAGCTTTAGATTAGAAGCAGACTTCGTCAGCCCGTCGGCACAGTGATAGTGCTACCGCTGGTGATGTCAGTGACCTGAGTTTGGTAATACGCTCAGGTCATTGGGGGCTGGCCGGGGGAAGGAGGATTGAGCATCCCAGGGGATGCTCACCTCCTCTTATAGTGAGGGAGGATAGCCTGCTCTGCTGCTATACTGCCACCTGGTGACCACAGGTGGCAGTGCAACTGGGAGCGACTCATAGGGCAGGAGGAGGTTGGCTGGTGCAGTGCTGTGCAAGCTTGCATATGTTCGTGCACCCTTGCCATCAACATCCTAGAGGAAGGGGCAGAAAAAGAAGAAAAATACCCCAGCCAGCAGGATGACACCGGCCACCCACAGGCCCCACACCTAGCAACTCAAGCTCCACTTCCACATGCCGCAGAGACTGATGGGGCTCTGCCATCCCTACAAGAGGGGGTTAAGCTCTGGGGAAACTCTGGAGGTGATGGTAATCCCTGGGAAATGCCAGGGTGATGGAGCTGGGGTGACTGAGCAGATGGGGACCAACCGGAGATGAGGGGGCATAAACAGCAGCAGCTTCAACAAAAAAAACAGGCTTCAAATGACTGAGTGGTTTATGTTTTGCTGAGGAACAGGACACCGTGCCATTTTTGGACACCAGAGGACTGGGAGACCATGTGACCAACACAGTCAATAGCAGTGAAGCAGTCAGCTACTATGTGGGATTTAAGGACTTCCTCACCAAGCATCCCATCACATTTGCAAGTGGCACAGAGCAGAAATGGAGTGTCTGACTTGGGGACGTCTGTGGAACTCCTGTAGGAAGACTGCAGGACCACTGGAAACTCTGTCGGTGCAGGATCTGGTCAGCTACATTTTGTAAGTAGTAGATGAACTATGTTAAAGGGTAATAGGCAGGTAGAAGGAAAAAGGGTAATACTGGCAGTCCAGCAGTTATTGTGTATAGGGTGACTACTGACAGTATGGCAGCATAGGCATAGCAGGGAGATAGCTGCAGGGACTGTGGGGCCCGCAGCTCCAGGGTTATGTTCTGAAGGAGGGGGCACTCCCCCATATGTAGGACCTTTGAGGAACTCTTATGTTCAACTGCTACCATAGCAGCAAGGGAGGAGACATCTGAGCTGCATCACCAGCTGAGCCGGTGCCCAGATTCCCACTCCACCAGAGGTCCACTGGCCCAGGAGGCTGAAGGGTTGTGTGGAGGGGAAAGGGAGGCAGCAGCAGTCACAAGGTGATCAACCAAACCCATGAAATCCTGACAGCAAATTGCTTTGCACCTCTGAATGAGGCTCAGATGCCTGACTCCCTTGGGAGGGACACTGAGTCTTTCAAGAAGAGAGGGAAGGTTGACTCAGTGGCTATTCAATAACTGTTCAGAGAGGGATGGTACAGAAAGACTGGAGGGTGGCGGATGATGTTCTGCTGCACAAGGGAGGGAGGAAAAGCAACTGGGTTACTACAAACTTTTTAGTTTCCAACTGTAAAATACTTACAGCAGCAGTACCACACTTCAGGGGTCAAAAGGTCTCAGATTGATCATAGCAAATGTTTTACCTCCGTTGTGGGTAAACTGACTAGGACTCTAGTCAAAGAGGATGTAGTGTACTACCTGGAGAAAAGTAGGCTCCAGGATAGTAAACAGCATGGGTTCATGGCAGGGAGGTTTTGTCAGGCCAGGCTGGTAGTATTCTTTGACTGGACAACTATGAGTATAAGGGTCATGCAGTAGATTTACTGCACTTCAACTTAAGCCACACCTCAGACTCATAGAAACATAGAAAATGTCGGCAGATAAGGACCGCTAGGCCCATCCAGCCACTGACCCTATCTGGTCAGTGGCTTTTCTTCTCTCCCTCCCACCTCAAGGTTCCCTTGTGCCTGTCCCAGGCATGTTTAAAACCCCCCACTGTGGTCTCTCTCACCACCTCCTGTGGCAGACCATTCCATGTGTCCACCACCCTCTCCATGAAGAAAAACTTCTCTCATATTTCCTCTTAATCTGCACCCCTGCACCTTGTTTATACCCTTGAGGGACTTGAAAGTTTCTATCATATCCCCTCGCTCCCTCCTTTCCGTCAGTGAGTACATATAGAGATCTCCTCATATGTTTTGTGGTGCAAGCCCTGTACCATCTTGGTCACCCTTCTCTGGACTGCCTCCACCCTGTCAATGTCCTTGCATAGGTGTGGCCTCCAGAATGGCACACAGTACTCTAGGTGAGGCCTCACTACTGTTTTATACAGTGGCATCACCACCTTCCGCCTTCTGCTAGTGATACCTCTGCCTGTGCACCCCAGCATGTCACTGGCCCTCCCTGCAGCCTTTGCGCTCTGCTTTGACACCTTTAGATCATCAGAAATTATAACCCCTAGGTCTCTTTCTTCCTTGGTGATCATCAGCACCTCTCCCCATCCTGTAGCTCTCCACAGGGTTCACTCTCCCCAAGTGCATTATTTTGCACTTCTTTGCATTGAACCTCAGTTGCCACACCTCAGACCATTGTTCAAGCTTCTCCAGGTCCTTCATCATTTTCTCCGCCCCTTCTGGAGTATCTACCCTGTTGCAGATCTTGGTGTCATCTGCAAACTGGCAGACCATTCCTTCCAGCCCTTCTGCAATGTCACTAATGAAGACATTGAACAAGACTGGCCCAAGGACTGATCCCTGAGATACCCCACTGATCACCCCCATCCCTGGATTGGATCCCATTTACCACCACCCTCTGCCTCCTGTCCGTCAGCCAGTTTCCAACCCAGTTTATCACCTTGTGCCCCATGCCCAGACTACCCATCTTGTTAACCAGCCTTCTGTGTGGGACAGTGTCAAAGGCCTTGCTAAAATCAAGGTAGGCGATGTCCACTGCCCTTTCCTGATTTACTTCCTTTGTCATTCAATCAAAAAAATCTATAAGATTCGCTTGACATGACCTTTCTGCTGTGAATCCGTGTTGCCTCGGATCCTGAGCCCCACTGGATTCCAAGTGTGCCAGTGTCCTTTCTTTCAGCAGTGCCTCCATGATCTTCCCCACCACTGAGGTGAGGCGGACTGGCTTGTAGTTTCCCACTTCCTCCCTACTGCTGCTTTTGTGCAGAGGGACTACATGTGCCCTCTTCCAGTCCTCTGGAACCACTCCTGTGCTGAGTGACTCGGTAAACATGGCTGCCGGAGGCGCTGCAAGTTCCCTTTGCAGCTCCTTTAATATCCTTGGGTGTATGCTCGGTGCCTCACAGAAGGTTGCTGAAGAAGCTAGAGGATCTAAGTGCAACGAAGAACATAGTTAGATGGATGGGAAGTTGTTTGCAAGGGAGACAGCAAATGGTAGTGGTAAACGGAGTCAGATCTGAGGAGTGAGAGGTCACCAGTAGGGTGCCACAGGGATCAGTTCTGGGTCCAGTCCTTTTCATCAGCAACATAAGAGGGGAATACAGGGCAAGATGTGTCTCTTCGTAGATGACACTAAGCTCTGTGGTAGGGTAGGCAGGAGGGGGTAAGGGAGATGTGGAGGGATCTGCAAATGTTGGAGAGGTGGTTCAAGGTTCGGCAGCTGAAATTCAGTACCAAAAAGTGCAAGGTGATGCACACAGGGAACAAGAATGCCGGAACGGACTACTGGATGGGAAGGGTTAAACTGGTCACTACTTCTGAGGAAAGGGACCTAGGAGTCATCATAAGGGACTCCCTTAAACAATCTAGTCAGTGTAGCAAGCATAACAAGGTATACAGTAAGACAAACAGGATGCTGGGGTGTACTGGGAGGGATTTTGACAGCAGGAGGAATGAGGTATAACTGCCTCTCTACAGATCACTGGTGAGACCACACCGGGAGTATTCTGCCCAGCTGTAGAGTCCTCACCTAAGGAAAGACAAGGACAGCCTGGAGATGGTGCAGTGTAGTGTAACCTGAATGTTTCAGTGCCAGCATGGCAGATCTTATGAGACAGCACGGTACAAAAATAGCTGCCATGCTGCGGGTGCCTGATGCTTCGCTTGGTAGAGCTTCATTAGGGGGCTGGCTATTTTTGCACTGTTGTCATTCCTGCAAAGTAGTAAATCTGTTAAAATCTATTTGAAGCTGATTTTGAGTGTCCGGTTATTTCTTCTGCAGCAGAGCATTCCTGGTTGGCGTGCAGTATCTTCTTGCCTATACTGTTGAACTATTAGGGTTGGCGTGCCCCATTACTGAACCTGGGTCCTCCACCATAGAGTGCACATCCCCCCAGACTTGTCTAATGGTGTAGGGGAGCTCACAGTTACTACGGTCCCAGCCTGTCCCAGCAGGAGTAACTGCAGATAATGGTATGGGAGCACTGACAGAGGGAGCCTCCTGTGGAAGCACAGGAGGCACAGTTTCCCATGGCCAGCAGAAGGGTGGGGGCGTCGGCTGGCTCACGCATGCCTGTTGCCTACAAACATGCACATGTTCATGCTGCTGACTCTGGGGGAGGGTCAGAATACAGGAAAAATCCCAGCCTGGATACAGGATGACACTAGCATCTTACCTGCCCGTACACTGGTGTCTAACGTGCCCCTACACCTGCCGACCAGGCTCTGCTCCATGCAGATTCTGTCACTGCCAGGACCTGGTCCCATCTTGTGGCCTCGCCATGGGGCATTGGAGCATGTAAGTCCTGGGGATATGGGGAGGGAGTGACAGGGCTGGGGATATCGGAGGTAGGGGCCAAAACCGTAAAAAAATATATATATATATATATATCAAAAATAAAATAAAATTCCGAGTCTTTATTTTCTTTATTACTGAGGATATATGGATGAAAGTGCTATTCAGGATCTGAGGTCATAATCCTCTTACTTATGACATTATGATCAGTTCCATGGCAATAGAGTTTGAGGATTATGACCTTAGCTCCTGAAGCTGTAGAACTGTAGAGGACAAGAGTTATAGTTTTATACAAATATGCTTAATAACAAATAAAACAATCATTTGGAATTCATTTTTTGAGATTGTTAGGTAACTGTCATCTGTTGATGCTGTGCATATATTTTTTAATGGTGACTGGAGATCCTTGTTTAGCTGCAGGTGGACAGGGTGGTCCGTGTAACCGTTTTTATTAAGCTTACTCTTTTGTGCAGATTTTAAAGAGCTGCTGACAAGCTCCTGGCAGGCAACTTATGCCATGTAGCTGCCTGTCCTAGAAGTTATTTTAATTATAAAATAAATTTTTTTATGTATTACTTCACTTATTTCACTCACTCACTACAACATTAAAAAGAGGAGTTCAGACACATCTGCTGTCGGTCAGAAGATGCTACAGAAATAATAGTCAACTATAGCAGTAGATTTTTGAGAAACATCAGGCCCCACCGTTGGATGTTATAGCTGTCAGGTGCCGGGAATGAACTGGCGTCGGCTTGGGGGGGGAGGAGGGGGGGCTGGATCGAGCAGCCGGGAGGTAGCACTTCTCTCTTAGGGAGGGTCCCTGTCTCTCCTGCCACACGGCCGGCGGCCTGGTGATGGTGCAGGACAGGATGCGGCATGCATTGGGAGGGTGTTGGCAGGTCCTCAGCGTGCGTGTGCTTGCACATGCCTGGCCACAACTGGAGGACAGGGAGAAAACAGGAGGAAAAAAGGTGCTGAGCGGTAGGATTATGCTGGTCCCCTGCAGGCTCCGTACCTGGCCAGCTGGGCACCTCCGTGCCATCAAGGTAAGTCTCGGTGGACGTCGGGGTGAAAGGGCTGGGGGGACCAGTAGAAGGGAGCCAGTTGGCACGGGGTGGAAAAATGTAAATTAAAAAAAAATAGCTGTCAGGTGCTAGGACCCATGGAAACTTGTGCGGGCAGTGTGCCAGGGGCTGCACACTATGTCTGCCATCAGCATCTACATAAATGTGGGCAACCCCTCCTCTTCTCAGTTCCCTGTTGAAGATCATGCTTGGAGGACCTTCCTCTAGGGAACTGGGAGAGAATCTAGCACTCCACATATCAGGTGAGACAGAGGGCTGGAAAATGTAGAAATAGAGATAGCAGCACCAGAATTCGATGTTGCAGACCCCAGAAAGGGGGAAGGCGGGTGGGACAGCATGGCTTGATGAGATTCACTCGAAAATCTACTGTTACGGTAAGTACGTAACTGTTCTATCTTCTTCGAGGACATCACTTTCATCAGGCTACACCTTTGGAACGAGTACCAAGCAGTACCAACAGCTAGCAATATGGGTGGCTGGAGCCTATAGACTTATGAAAGTAGGCCATGCAGTACAGCTAGGCCAAAGCCAGCCCATCTATGAGAGACAATGTCCAGACTGTAGTGTTTAGTGAAGGTGTGGACAGTGCTCCAGGTAGCAGCTGCACAGATCTCTACAGTGGAAACATTCCAGAAACAAGCAGCAGAGGTGGCCATGCCTCTGGTGGAATGACCATGCACCACACCAGGAATACCTCACTAAAGCATTTGACACAGTCAGTCACCAGCTGCTTGTGCAAAGTCTGCTCTCAACAGGTCTGTCAACTGACACTGCTTCCTGGTTTAGCAGCTATCTGTCTCACAGGACTCAAAGTGTTAAGATCGGCTGTGCTATCTCTGAGCCTAGGGATGTGAACCTAGGTGTCCCACAAGGATCTATCCTAGGCCCTCTCATTTTCAGTCTATTCATTAACACTGCCGTCTGCCTGCCCTGCTCACATGGTACTTTACGCAGATGATGCTGTCATCTCCGTCCCTGGCAAAGATGTGGCAACCATTAGCACTGAATTGCAAGAAAACCACTGAGCACTGGAGGCCTGGTTCTCAGAGAATAAACTGCTGCTCAATTATAAAAAGACCCAAGTGCATGCTTCTCAGTACCCCGCAGAGCAAGTTACGGGGGTCACCTCTACGTATACTCAGCAGCAAAGGAGAAACACTTGATCAAGTAGACAGCCTTTAAATACCTAGGGATTCACCTAGACAACACCCTCTTCTTCTCCGTTCATATCAAACAACTAATCAAATCCACCATCATGAAGCTTGGTATCCTCTACAGATACCGTACTTCCATGACACCGGATACCCTTAAACTAGTCACCTGCTGCTCAGTACTATCCTCAGTGGACTACGGCCTCGTCATATACAGGACTGACACCAACTCTGCATTAAGGAGGGTCAAAACTCTTATTAACAAGGCCTGCCAACTGGTCCTTGGCGTGCACAAGCTGACTCACACATGTGTCCTCTACAAGGAGACCAGCTGGCTCCCTCTCCATCTCAAATACCAATACCAGGCCTGCCTCCTAGCAAAAGAATCACTGTTGGGCCTCATGCCAAACTCTACTTCTGTCACTTCTGTCCTCTTTGAATATGCTCAACCCACCATCAGCACCAGTGCTTCCAAGGGATATCTGATCATTCCATTCAAACGTACTTCCCTTGGCCAGAGATCCCTTTCCTACTGCGGGCCAGAGTGGTTCAGTGATCTACCTGCTGCCCTTGCCGAATCATCCAGTCTCAGTCAATTTAAAGTTGGACTTCGATCTCTTCTTGCTAGCCACTCTGGTTGTCAATGTTCCTGCTAATCCAAGGTGCACCTAAATGTCCGGTAACAGTCCTATTCTTCCCCTTCTTTTCTCCCCTCCACCTGTCCTTGAACTGCTCGCTATCCCCCACATTGACTCTGCACTCTCCCCCCCATAGCCCTTCCCCCTACTCCCCCCCCTCGACATAGCCATGCCTGGCTGCATCTAATTCTTGTGCCCTCCAACTGACTGTGGCTCTCTCTGTCTTAGTCTGCCTCCTGATATCAACTTAGCACTGTACCGCACTCATGTAGTGTTGCTTCTACTGGTTTCTCCGCATGTGTAGAATTGCCCATATCATTTGATGTCCATTATTTCTGGTTTGTGGTGTAACCGCATTTTATACCCAATGTTAAAGATTTATTCAGTTGTAAATATTTTCTGTTAACTGTATATGTCTTGTACTGTCTCTTGACTTGGAGCCTTTGTAAACGAGCTCACGGCTCAAAGGTATTAATCCTAAACTGAAATAAATAAAATAAAAAAAGATGTTACTTTGAGAGGGCTCTTGCAGTAGATAATTACATATAGGACTGACCTTGACGGCTGGGACTCCATGAGAAAAAATTTCTAGCTACAGTCCCTGGCGAGTCACCCTTCGCAGGTGACCGGTGTCAGGAGACATCGGTATAAAGGGGCGGTCCCTCATGCCCACCTTCCAGTTCTTTCCCGCCGTTAGCTTATGCCAGCACCTCGCAGAAAAGTTCCTTGCTCGTCAGGCTCCTTCGACGGTTATTTTACCAAGTTTTTTTGCTTTTTTCCTAGTAATCGACAGTCATTCGTCAGTGTATGTCGTCCCCTACACCCTCCGAGCACAAAAATAAGTGTGACTCGTGCGGCGCCCAACTCCCGCACAAGGACGGCCATTCCCTGTGCCTTTTTTGTCTAGGCCCCGACCATCAAGTAGAGAAGTGCCAGCACTGCCTGAGTTTCAACGCGGCCACCTGGAGAAGGCGGCAGCAGTCCCTGGAAGCCCACATTCTCAAAAAGAAGATGAGCTCCATGGAAAAAGAACTCAAAAAACTTCGGCAGGCGTCAACTTCCGCTGAAGGCCTTCGCAAGAGAAGGACAAAGAAAAGCACCGGGACAAGGGCTCCTTTCCCACTGCGACTCCCTCGGAGTCGCCATATTGGAGGCAGCATCCCTCCCAGGGACGCCTCGACGCCGCCTAGAGGCTTTAGCGCGGGCCCGCCTGCCTGGCTCGCATCGCCAGTCGGCACCTCTGGGCTCTTGGAGCTTTCGCCTCCGTAAAGCCGTGGGTTTCGGCTCACCGGCATATGCTCCAATAAGCCAGACGTCAGTCCTCCTGATCGTCCGCCGGAGAAGGTCTGTAAGTCGCCCGATCCTTCTGGGCGTCGACGACCCTCTTCCGCCTGACTAGGCCGCCCCTCCATTGCGGCCTGCCTCCGACGAAGGTTCCGTTAAGTCGGACACCGCCCCTCCGGCGCCCGCCTGGATCCCGCTGGCAAGACGCACATCGGTACGCTCGACGTTCGCACAGCAGATGAGCTGACGCTGGACCTTCCCACGTCCGTCCTTCCTGGCTCCCCGCAGCCTTCGCTGCTCTCCGGGGACCCCGAGTCTTCTCAGCCCGACCCTGGGGATTTTTCCTCTCCATCCCGGGTGATGCTGAGGTCCCTGTTCCACCTCCGTCGGACCAACCTCCTGTTGATCTGGCGTCCGGCCTCCAGACGCCGGCCCGGCGCCCGGCACCTCGGCCGCCCGGCTCCGGCGTTGGTAGATGCCGACTCCGGGCGACATCCGTTTCCGGATGCAGCCCTGGCGCCGGCCCTCCGGGCCTTCTGCCCCAGTCCCGCCTGCGGGCTGCCTGCCCGCAGCTCCCCGACTCCGGGTACCTGACCCCTGCTGCATCTCGACGCCGTCTGCACCTGGGACTGCAGTATCTGAAGCCGCGAGTACCCGATGCTGGGCTTCATCTGACGCCGCAGTACTCGACGCCACAATACCCGACGCCGGGCTTCCCGCCATCGGGTTATGGATACTCGCTCTGTGGGTATAACCCATACCCTTATCCCCCTCCTCCTCCTCCTCCACCACCCCACTAGCTGCTGGTGGATTTGCAGGAGACTCTAGCCTCCTGGTGGGCTGAGGCCAAGGCTCAGCTCACCAGAGAGGTGGAGAGTCGTCTTCCGACGACGGTGCCAGTACCAGTTACCATACATCCGCGGCGAAAAACTCCCTCCCCTCCTCCAGACACCAGGGCTAAACCCTCTGGGTCCAGAGAGGGGCAGGACACGCTTCCCCAAGGGCTTCCTAAAGGGTCTGTTCCTCCCCCTAGAAGGGAAGGGGAGTCATCTTCTTCTTCAATTTCTTCCTCTTCCTCCTCAGACACCTCGGATGCCTCCGATGGCTGCTCCGAGAAGGATGATGAGCCTCGCTCTCCGTCAAAGCCCAGGCAAGGACTCCTCCGGAGGATCCTTCCTTCACGGAGCTGCTACGTAAAATCCAGGCAGTGCATAAGTGGCAATCCTTGGAGCCAGACCCACAGCGGTTGAAACTCGCTGAGCATTTGGATCTGCCTGTGACAGCTCCCACCTGGGTGCCACACTGGATCGAGCCTCATGCCCATCTTGTTACCACCATTTGGAAACAACCGTCGGCATTAGCCCCTCTTCCACGGAAGTCGAACAGGCTATACCAGGCTCCAGAGGGTGTTGACTATTTAGATTCCCACCCTCGAGCTGACTCGGTCGTGATTAGTGCCGCTCACGGCCGGTCAGCTAATCCAAAACACCTTAGCTCGTCGCCACCTGATAAAGAATCCCGTCTTCTGGACCAGTATGGCAAGAAGATTTTCACTTCTTCCATGCTAGGTATCAGGGCCCTGAACTATGTCAGTCACATGGGGGATTACCAGAAAGCAATTCTTTCTGAGGTGGAAACCAAATTGGTCTCCCTGCCGGACTCTCAAGTTAAGCAGGAACTGTCTGACCTCGTCCGCTCTGCACGTTCGGCCAGTCGACACATGCTTCATGCGACTTACGATGCAGTGGACACTGCTGGATGGAGCTCAGCTTTCGCCATAGGCTTCACGACGTCATGCTTGGCTCCGTGTGTCAGGGTTGGTCCCGGAAGTGCAGTCCGCTACACAGGAAGTGCCCTGCTCTTTGGGGGTGATGTCAAGGACATCATCACCAATCTGCAGGAGAAGGGGACGGCACTAAGGTCCGTCACTCTGTGTACCATCCCCATCAACTGCAGCGCCGTCCTTTCACAGATGGAACCGCCAAAGGCGAAACCTCCAGGAAAGCGGGCCACTAAATGCTGGGCCCCCACAGCTGCCAAGCCCCCTCCACCCAAAAAAGCAGTGGATGCTTCAGCTGCAGTGCTGCCCCACACCACCTGACTCCTTCCCTCTCCCACAGCCTCCGGACTTCCCAGAGGAACCGGTAGGAGGGAGGTTCTCCCTCCACCTTCCGGGCTGGGAGAGGATAACAACAGATTCATGGGTGCTCCAGCTAATCGCAGAAGGACACTCAATAGAGTTTCTACAGAAACCACCTTGTCACCCTCCCCAAAGATTTGTCGTACTCTCGGGAACATCTTCCTCTGGTCCAGGAAGAGATTTCAGCACTGTTGCTCAAACAGGCGATAGAAGCTGTCCCCCTTCCCCTACAGGGAACGGGTTACTATTCCCACTTCTTCCTGGTCCCGAAGAAGACAGGAGATGTAAGACCTATCCTAGATCTCAGTTCCCTGAACCTATTCGTGGAATACAAGAAGTTCAGAATGCTCTCACTGCAGAGCCTTCTGCCCCTCCTCCGCTTCGGGCCAGTGGCTGTGTACTCTGGATATGCAGGATGCCTACCTGCATATATCCATTCGCCCGTCCCACCACAAATATCTCTGTTTTGCTTTCCAGGGGGACCACTACCAGTTCAAGGCACTTCCATGTGGCCTTTCCTCGGCTCCCCGGGTATTTACCAAATGCCTTGCGGTGGTGGCAGCCTACCTGCATACCCAGGGAGTGCAGGTTTTCCTGTACCTGGACGACTGGCTCCTGGTGGCCTCGTCCAGGGAGGAACTCCTGCGCTGCCTCTCCCTTACCCACCAGGCCTTTGCCTGCCTGGGTATTACCATCAACCATTCCAAGTCTCATTTGATCCCATCCCAGAGACTCCAGTTTATCGGGGCGATACTGGACACGACCCTGGGCAGGGCCTTCCTGCCACCGGACAGGGCGGCCACTATTCAGACTCAGGTGAGCCTGTTGTCCGGCCGCAGGTGAGTCATTGCAAGGTCGGTTCTTCGCCTTCTCGGGCTCATGGCGGCTGCTATCCCGACAGTTCCTCGCGCTCGGCTCCACATGAGGGTTTCTCAGTGGACGCTCCACTCCCAATGGGATCAATTGGAGGACGACTTGGATCAGCTGGTCCTGCTCTCCTCTCCCATGGTTCAAGACTTGCAGTGGTGGATGGTCAGAGAGAACCTGTTTTGGGGAGTTCCATTCTTCCTTCCTCCCCCCTTCCAGACTCTGACCACAGATGCCTTGGATGAAGGTTGGAGAGCCCATCTCGGTCCTCATTGGACCCAGGGCTCTTGGTCCAAGCTCGAACAAACACTTCACATCGATGTGCTCGAGCTCTGGGCAGTGCTTTGTGCACTCCAGGCCCTCCATCTGTATCTCATTCCAGGCCACCTAGCCATCCAGACGGACAATATGTGTGTGGTATGGTACATCAACGAACAGGGAGGGACTCGGTCCTACCCTCTTTGCAGGGAATCAATGAGAGTGTGGGATTGGGCGACACAACACGACCTTCACCTTACGGCGACTCATGTTCCGGGAGTCGAAAATGCCTTGGCAGACAAGTTGAGTCGCTTGTCCGTCCTGGCCCACGAGTGGGAACTGGATCAAGGGGTCCTAGACGATATCTTCCTACGTTGGGGAACACCACAGGTCGACCTGTTCACTTCCCTTCAAAACGCAAAGCTTCCAGATTTGTGCTGGCTCACTCAAAAGTGAGGCATTTTCTGGAGAGACGCTCTGTCTCTAGATTGGAAGGACAGATTCGTCTGTGCCTTTCCCCCAATTCCTTTGATCCCACGGGTCTTGCAGAAACTCGGTTCAGATGGAGCACGAATGATTCTGATCGTTCCTTTTTGGCCCAGGCAAGTTTGGTTCTCTCTTCTGCAACAATTCTCAGAGGAACCTCTGCTCGCTCTTCCTCTGTCACGATATTTACTGACCCAGGATCGGGGGACCCTGGTCCATCCAGGTCTCAAGTCCCTTCAGCTACATGCATGGCTCCTGCAGACATAGCCCAAGCCCGCTTTGGAGTTTCTCCCCAGGTGACAGAAATTCTGGTGGAGGCTAGGAATCCCTCCACTAGGTCTACCTATGCCATGAAGTGGAAAAGGTTCACAATCTGGGCTGCTTGGAAAGACATTGAGCCTTTCTCCTGCCCCGCGGGATGTCTGCTGGAGTACCTGCGCCATCTCTTCAACCTGGGTCTTAGTCACTCCTCTCTGAAAGTCCAAACGGCGGCCGTTTTGGCCTATCACGTTCCCTTTGCAGACAGAACGTTTGCTCAACTGGAAGTCTCGAAGACTTTCCTCAGAGGGGTTCTCCACCTGAGACCTCCTATTCGAGTTCCCGGCCCTCCTTGGGATTTGAATTTTGTTCTTGAGAAACTAACTCTGCCTCCTTTTGAACCAGCAGCCTCTACAGACTTGAAGTTCCTTTCTTGGAAGACACTTTTTCTCATGGCCATTACCTCGGCTCGGAGGATTTCCGAGCTCCAGGCCCTGATGTGTAAAATTCCATACTTGATTTTCCACAAGGAACATGTGGCTCTGCGCTCCAATCCTAAGTTTCTCGCCAAGGTGGTAGCGGAATCTACATTGAACCAGTCCATAGAGTTACCCGCTTTCTTTACGCAGTACTCCAATCAAGGGGAGTACTTACTACATACTATGGATGTTCACCGGATTCTGAGATACTACACTAACAGGACAAAGGATCTCAGAAAGGCTGATCAACTGTTTGTTTCTTTTGCACCCAAAAGAGAAGGCAGTGCTGTTTCTAAGCAATGCCTATCCAAATGGTTGGCTCATTGCATCACTTTCTGTTATGATAGGTACAACAAGACCCTTCCGGGTCAAATAAGAGGTCACTCCACCAGAGGGTTGCTGCCTCAGTGGCTTGTTTCAAGAATGTGTCAGCGGCAGACATCTGTGCTGCCGCCACTTGGACTTCCGTCCGTACCTTTGCAAAACATTACAGTTTGGATATTGCCTCTCGCCGTAGAGCAGGCTTCGGGTTGGCTGTCCTGCAAGGCCTCATTTCTTAAGGCCTTCACAGCTAAAGGATCTACTCTGAGTAGCTTTCCTCCTCCCGTGTGCTTCTTCTTGTTCCAGACTGCTTGGGACTCAGTCCCTATTTGTAATTACCTACTCTGCGATGTCCTTCAAAGTAAGATTGTACAGTTACGTGAAGAACTCACTGTAACAATAGATCTGCCGAGAGGCTCTTGCAGGTAATACCTTCCCGCCCTCCATCCCCCTAAGCTTTTTCAGCTCCTTTTCCAGTGAGGGAAATTTTTGCTTCTCTCTCGTCCAGCCTCCTTTGGCCTTTGGCGGGAAAGAACTGGAAGGTGGGCATGAGGGACCGCCCCTTTATACCGACATCTTCTGACACTGGTCACCTGACATGGGGGCAGTCCCTCGCCAGGGACTGCTAGCTAGAAAATTTTCCGTGGGGTCCTGCCGCCTCCCGGCATCAGTCCTATATGTAATTACCTTCTGCAAGAGCCTCTCTCGAAGATCTACTGTTACGGTAAGTTCTTGCGTAACTGTACTTTCCTTACTGTACATCCCTTAACAAAACTTGTAACATGGGGAAGAGAAAGGGTTGCGCAGGATTGGTCCAACAGCAGCAGGTGACGGTTGATTAATTTTCAAGTAATCCACGGTTGCCTGAGAATTAATCAATGGTAAAGTACACTAACTTTCAGTTTCCCATGTTAGTTTCCTGTCCCTGCTGTTCAGCCATCTGTTAGCCGGCCATGAATTGCAGGCTAAAACTGTTAGTATATAGTGGTTAAAATAGTCTTAGCCTGCAATTCATGGCCAGCCAACAGATGGCAGAATGGAGGAAAACAAGGAACAATAACATGGTGCAGTTAGACAGAGTGAAAGGTACAGGGCCCATAGAATAAGTCAAAAATACATGGTAATTGCTACAGGGTTACAATTATTACAAGGCTAACATTGCATGATACACGTAACATTGGTATCAAGAGTTACAAAGATTTCCAACTTATATACACTTTGTTAGAGCGGCCAAAAAGAGTGGCCTTGTCAAAAACTAATGCAAGCACACCAGACTGTTTAAAAAGTAACTTTATACTATAGCAGCCTATTTCTAATACATCAAACATAGCAGAAAAATGGAGATGATTTCACAATTTACTAAACTAAGTCAGTCAAAATGAGCAATCAGTAGTGTGCCAAATGTCATTTGGTTTCTGGAACAAAAGCCTCACTCAGCATGGCAGTGAGCTTTACCTAGGTCAAGGGATCTGTGGTTTGGCTGAGCAAAATTCCATCTTATAACAGTTTGTGAACTATAAGGTGGCATCCTGTTGGATCACTATGAGACGTAGGCTATAATTACCTGTGGTTTATTTTAATCTAGCTGGTTTCTGTTGCAGAGCAGCTAAACAGAGATGGATTATGCTGTTAGCGACACACACTGCTTCATGTACTTCCTGTAACAAAACGTAATACAGCTTGCTAGCCATTTGGACAAGCACGGTTTAGAAACTGGTGTGCCCTCTTTCCTGCGGTGAAGAAAAACAAAAAGCTGTGAGGACTTTCTGCATGCCTTTGTACCTCGGGTCGCACCTGGAAACTAGCCTTGGCTCAGCGTGCCTTTCCCAGTTACCAGTGTTTAAATAAATTAATAAAAGTACATTTGTACAATGTGTAGGTACCTGAGTATTCTATGCACACCTAAAGTATGGAGCAATGCTTCCCCTGGATTGATATGCTCTGGCTAATACACTGGCAGGTAGTTTGATTTTAAGTAGACTCAGACATCACCTTTGGTAGATACTTAAGATCAGTACACAAATCTTTATGGAAAATCAAATAAGGAGACTCACACATTAGAGCCTGTAGCTCTGAAATCCTTCAAGCAGAAGTGATTGCAACTAAAAATAATGCTTTCCAAGCAAGAAAGCGTAAGGCACAATCCACAACTGGCTCAGAAGGAGCCAAAGTCAACATCTCCAAAACAAAATTCAAGTCCCATACCGGGACTGGATTGCAGATGGGAGGCTTTATGTGTAAAATGCCTTTCAAGAACATGGGGGCTACCTCCAGCTGAACAACTGTATGGCCATCAGTAGGCACATGGAAAGTCTATATGGCAATCAGATGCACCTTGAGTGAAGAATACTGCATGCCTGAAACCGATAGTACAGCAGGTACTCTAGAAACCGATTGACTGGACAGACAAATGGATCCAGGTGGTCTGCAGCAGCCCATAAAGCAAACCGCTTCCATTTCATGGAGTAAGTAGTTCTAGTGGATAGTTTTCTAGCAGCCACCAGAACATCTGCCACTTTTTGGGAAACCCCAAAGCAAGCTATGACTTGTCTTCAGAGGTCATGCGTGTAGATGAAGAGACTTCAGGTCCGGATGGACCATGGTGCCCTGTTCCTGTAACAATAGACCCTTTCACAGGGGTAGAGGTGTTGGAGGTGCCACTGCCAGCTGTAGCAGCGGGAACCAGATCTATTCAGGCCATAGGGGAGCAATGAGTATCCAAGTTGCCACCTCCATTTGCAATTTAATCTAGCTTAATGTGGTTCAGTGTCAGTTGGCATCCATCTGTATCCCTCTCCCCGGTGACGAGGCTGAAAATAGGCAGAATTGTCTAGTCCTCCTTTCTTGGTCAACAAAAACTAAATAAATAAAAAATAAATTTGAGGACTTCTGGTGACATCACCAGCACCATGGCTGCTTAATCGCTGAGCTCTCCCTACTCTCCAACAAAGAATAGACTCCACACAGCATCAAACTACAAAATCTGAACAAATATGCATAAATCGCATGGTGGAGGCACATTAGTGAAAAGATCCCTAACCAAAAACGTAAAAACAAGGAACGATCAGCCTGGATTGAGCCCAGCTAGTTCAGACACCAGCGGTAGAGATTCCCCGCCAGTATGGCGGGCGGGGACACCGAAACAGAAATGGAGACTTTATCACGCTCAAGGTTTGAAACCCTATTATCTGAAATAAAACAATCCAAATCCGAAGCAAAGCATGAATTTGTTAAGCTCCATAAAGATATTACCAAGCTGAAAGCTAGAGTCACCAGCATGGAGGAAAGAATTTCAACCGCAGAAGACGACCTAGTGCATCTCTCTCGGGTGGTTGAGTTCCTCGTTCAGCAGCAGGATTCTTTGAATGCCAAATGCCTGGATTTAGAAGCCCGCTCATGACGGGATAATTTAAGAATTTATGGTCTACCTGAAGCCACTGAAGTAGGGGACATGACCGAATTCTTGGGGGACCTGCTGCGCCATGTACTTGAACTTCCACAGGCCTTCACTTTTAGAATTGAGAGGGTGCATTGGGCCCTCGTACCCAAGCCCACCTCAGCAACTGCCAGACCTAGGTCAGTTGTAGCTAAATTTTCTAGTTACCGTGATAAAGAGGTGATTCTGAGAATAGCGTGGAGGCAACAAAAAGTGGACTATAATGGTACAAGGCTATTGTTTGATCAAGATTAACCCCCTATACAACAACAGCGCTTAGCTTATGTGCCTCTGCTACGTAAATTGAAAGCACTGGGCATTAAGTTTCAGACTCCTTACCCCTCCCGTTTGCGGGTCTACTGGGACTCAGGCACCGAGGTGTACCACACATACAAAGGAGCAGTTCAGGCCATGACAAACAAAGGACATGATGTTCTGGGAACAGCACGACGAATGGACCATCTCACCAACCTACAGAACCCGTGGGGCTCAGCAACGCACCAAAACACAAAACGGGCCGGGAAAAGCTCGGCTCCCAACACTTTGCAAGACATCAAAATGATGCTACGTAAACTTACCCACACTCAGAGCAGTGAGGAGCCAGCGGCTGAGAGACATGAAAACACCTGAAGGAAGGAGTGAACACAGTGAGTTTCTGATATTTCCTTTTCCTCCCCTGGGAGAGGAGCCAGATTTCTGACACACCATGTGTCTGTGACTGTAATCCGTGCTGTACATTCCAAGGATTATTTCAGACCTTAATCATACTTGAGGGCATAATATTCAGTCACTGCAGTTGTAACCCGGAGGGAAGGGGAAGGAGGAGATATCCAGATGCTTATCTGCATGTCCCAGGGGCACCTCTCACTTTTTGCTTACCCCAAGAAACTCGTGGCCTAGTTGGCACTGTTGATTAACAGAGTTTAGTCGAGTTATTGGACCGACTGTTATGCACCAATCCATCACTACACGGAGCATTTATAAGTCTCCCCAGAGGCCCAGATCAGGAATGTCTATCTTTCCACCTAATTGCCCTGATTTAACCTGGTATTTTGAACTGCAACCACTTTAAGCCAAATGCACACTAATTATGTCTCTTTGGTGCTCTCTCCCTCGGATATTAGAAGAGACTTTAATCAACTAAACCAAGCTCTGGTGACACCTTTAATGGGAAATGGGGACTTGCAATAAGCAGGGATTTGTTCTGGGACGCAGTTTAAATGTTTAAAATGTTTATGTCTTTGTTGGGGGGGGGGGATACCGCCTCTTGTCTCGCTTTGATGTTACAGTGACTGTTTCAGTCATGGGCCCCTTTGGTACTCTTTCTCGTGTGCTGCATGGGGCTGTTGGGTTTTCCTATAGCTTTCCGGGGGTGGGGACCCCTTTACCCCGCACTCCTTGGCGAGAAAGTTACTGGTGATGCTAGGCCACTTCATCTGGCCAGGACACGTCAGAATTAGGGTCCAGGAGGAACAAGCCAATTTCTTGGCCCCTTCTCCTTGAGTTTTTCTTACTCGGGCATATAGGGAACACTGTACTTTGTTCCCCTACCTTGGGGGTCGTCGTGTACATGGTTTACCCCTTCAGGGAGAGATCGCCTGTTGGTATCACCCTGTGGGGGTTTAAAGCGTATGTGTTATAATTGTTCTTATGTCTTTGTTTCGTTTCTTGTTTTCACTTTAAGCACAAGAATTTATGGCCAATACATGAATTGGCAACACAGGGAAAAATGCAGGTTCCGGCAATTCTATTGGGATGTTCAGAATAACATTGGAAAAAAAGGAACTGGGGGCCGGGGTGACCCAAGGGGATCAATAGGAACAGAAAGGTACAGAGCAATATTCATAGGGTGTCTGCTATATGTACTTAAATGGATGATAACACCATCATAGAGATTGTGTCCCATAATGTTAACGGATTGAATAGCCCGATTAAAAGGTATAAAATTTTAGCAGCCATAAAACGGCAAAAACACTCCTTTGTTCTTTTACAAGAAACCGATCTCTACAGGGCTGAACACCAGAAGCTGGGGAAATTTGGATTTACCTAGGTAGTTCCTGCCTCGTATGGGCAGGGGAAGAGAAGTGGTGCTGCTATACTTGTGTCCCGCAGCACCCAGTTCCACTGTCCCAGAGGGTCATCTGGCTGTTCTCGCTAGAAACTTAGAGGGGTCCCTGTCACACTAGTTTCACTGTATATCCCATCGGGCTCTACAAAAGAGGTCACTCTGTCCCTAATGCAGAAAATTACGGAATGTCAGGTGGCAATGTTAATTGTGGGAGGAGATCTTAACCAGGTCTGGGAACAGATGGACAAATCCAGAGCTTCAGCATTTAGGCAAACCCCAGCCAGTAGAGTGATTAGAGAGCACCTAAAAGGGGCCTTCTGGGTGGACGCCTGAAAACTTCAAAACCCAGATAAAAGAGAATATACACATTTCTCTTACCCCCATGGTTCTTACACCCGAATTAATTATATTTTAGTGTCTGGGGAACATCAGAGCCAAGTGACGGAGTGTCAACATGTTCCATCTGTTCTTTCCGACCATTCCCAACTCCTGATGCAGTTGAACTGGAATATTAAAAAGGGGCAGACTCTTTGGAGGTTTAACAGCTATCTGTTGAACTTTGAGAATAATGTCTAGGCGTGTGTGTGTTATGATATTTTTTTACACACCCAAGGTGAGTGATGAGCCATAAACCTCGAGAGCGAAGCTCAAGAGGTTTATGAGCTCATCACTCACCGAGGGTGTGTAAAAAAATATCGCACACACAAACACGCCTAGATTTTATTTTTTATAATTACTGGTGTTTTTTACTTCAGCACCGCAAGAGCAGTTAGTCACGGTCAGTTGCCGTTGCTAAAGCGCCAACCAGAGCGCGAGTACTGCAAGATCAGCCAGATATTTATTTGATTGCCCTAAAGGCAGGGTTAACGAATTCAGTAGTTAAAAAAAAATACTTTACATTTCTGTTGATTTGTTGCTAGATAGTCAGTGCGGGTGCTCCGGTAGCGGAAAAATGGAGCTGTCATGTTGCTCGTGTTGTGCGTCCCACCCACAGACCAACTAACAGCCAATAAGGTGGTGCGCTAGCATTGAGTGACATAAAACGCCAGGGAACTGAAAGGATTTTTAAAGCAAAACGCCGTAATAACCTGTTTTCGGGTTATTACGGCGTTTGAGAATACCTGTATTCAGGTTGATAAATAGGGTCACCAGTAATTGTAAGAGTTTACAGATATGGCTGAATCATGAATTGCACAGATTTTACAGGAAAATGACTCCCTTGATGTTTCCAGAACTACCCTGTGGGATACTATAAAGACAGTCTTCAGGGGGAGAGTGTATTAAAGGAGAAGTCTACTGTATATTGCTGATTTAGATATGTCTGATGTATTTATTATACATTACATCAGTTACTGTACATATGTCAATAAGAGATCAGTCATTTCTGCTGTTGCAACATATATCTAGAGTCTGAGGCTCTGACACAAGGTAGTAAAATGTCAAGCAAGCCTCCATTTACATGCAAATGGGTCACTTGTAATACAGCCCCTCCCATTCCCTGATGTCACTGCAGCAACAGTGCAGAAGTACACATAAGGGTATCAATGCTGTCTATTCTGATTTTAGTTTAAGTTTGCAATGGCTTAAGACAGTTCTGTCATGCAGCTCACACAGGGAGTGGTACTTGTAGCCTTAATACTGCAAGTGTAGAGCAAATAATACATCTAATAGTATTTCATTCACAGGAAACAGAATCTGTTTCTATGTACCGCTCATTTCTCGCTGTGAGACAGTTGCAACATGTGGAAAGCAGTAGAAAGAAGTAATCAGTCAAACAGTCAATCTAGCAGTCAGTGAGTCAATCAGTATTGCACCAGGTGAACACCCTTGAGAAGATTCATTTACAAGGTAGGCCTGAGCAGTTTCCCAAAGGATCACACAAGACTAAATTCCTCATTTGCACAAATTATACACCCCCCCTTTCAGCAGCCTGAAGGTGGAGAGCTAGATCACTTACTTTATAAAGTGTATTGTTTTAAATTTCAAATGCTCCTTGCATCTGGGTTTCTGACTGGAAATACCAAGACACAGAATGCTTATGACATGGGAGGAATGAGCTAAGCAAATACAGAACACTACAAACACTGAGAATGATTAGTTTCTTTACCTACAACAGCTAAAGTGTAGCTTCTGATTTGTGAGGGACATCCTACTTCAAATGCTGGCATTACAAAGGGGGTGGAGCTGCCACAGGTTGTTTTCAGTACCTTCAAAGTGAAGTGCTGTAGCTCTCACATTACTGCTAATGATTTATAATGGGAATGGGGGCACTTTTAAAGTCATGGACCTGAGGGGGCCATCACAGTTCCCAAGGAGGTTAGGTGAACTTGTTAAGGGTTAGAGAGTAAGGGACTTTAGTAGGATTTGAACCAGAGTTTCCCAGTTCTTGTGCCTGTGCTTTAACCACTAGATTACCCTTCTTCCATATGCTGCAGCTGATGTTGTCCTGGTAACCTATTCCTTGATATAGCTGAACTCTTTATTGCCTTACATCAGCCATCCAATCACGGACTGCCTAGTTACAAAGGGAAAGGGGCATTTTTGCAAGATTGTGTCTCACTGCTGGTGTCAATCAAAACAGAGAATATAACACACACAGAACATAATACAGCAGCTATATAATACCACTTAAGACTCTTGTTGTACCCAGTCATTTATTGGGTAAACTGTTTTTACTAACAGAAACATTAACACAACACATACAGGCACTTCCTTATAGGCATACTGGCCCGGATATTCAGACTGCGCCAGGCTGTGGCGCAAGCCTGGGCGCAGCACAACGTGGCTGCGCAGGGGTGTTAACAGGGGTGCTATTCAGCGGAGCTACGCCATGGCACAGCAGTGTTGAATACGCACCCTGGCCACCCACAATCGCGCGTAACGCATTGGCACTGTGCAGCGCCAGTAACGGAAATTGGAGCAGTGGGATGCTCTGGCGCCAGGATTCCGTTGCGCTGAAGCGCAACCACGATATTGAAAAGTGCACATGCAAATGGGGCCATAATGCATGCAAGGCGCAAATGGGGCCATTTGCATGTCATTATGGCCCCATTTGCATGCAGGTGCGCCGATCCCCGGCGACTTGCACCTGGCACCCTGCCAGGCTGCAGCCATCGGGGAACGATGCCCCCTGCACAGCGCGGAAAAGTGCCCCAATGCCCGATCGTGGGCATGTGTACATGTTAAAACATGTCCTATATCCCTGGTGGTCCAGTGGACCGCTCGCAGCCTGATCGTGGGCATCAGTATGTTTCATATTGGTTAACCCTATCCCTGGTGGTCCAGTGGACCGCTCACAGCCCAATCGTGGGTATCGGTATGTTTCATATTGGTTAATGCTATCCATGGTGGTCCAGTGGACCGCTCGCAGCCTGATCGCGGGCAGATGTGGTAAACTTGAATGTCCAATATCCCTGGTGGTCCAGTGGACTGCTTGCAGCCCGATTGCGGGCATCTGTAGTTAAAACTATTAGTCCCATATCCCTGGTGGTCCAGTGGTACCCCTTCTCCCCACCTGCCCATTGAGCCCCACCACCCCGCTTCTCCCCGGTCAGCAGTGGGCGGCAACTCTCCACCCGCTTGCCACCCCACCGCCCGCCAACTGACACCGTACAGTAGGGCTGTACGCCCATTTGTCCACAGCGTGAGCCAATGGGCATGCAGCCCGTACCGTACTACACAGTCCAGATATGTGAATGGAATGCACAGCACTTAAAGGGTTCCCCCATTACTCAAGTGGGGAACCAAGCATTGTGGGTTCTGTTTACTAGTGGAACAGCATTTAGTGCAGCACCATTATATATTGCTCTGATGACATCATCCTCCAGCAGCATTGATTGTAAAATGGAGGACAAACACATTGATAACTTCTGGGGGCTGTATATTTTTATTTATTATCTAGATTTGGACAGCAATAGGACTGCTGGCAACTGGAGGAGGCACACAACAGTTACACATAAGGAGTTGGGAAAATATGGGTGTGAAACTATGGGAGACTTCCCCTTTAAATATGCTGCACTCTTTAAACGGCAGCAAAATCAGCTCTGAGATTTACAAAAACAGCACGCTGATGGGGATGCCACAGTAGTCTCGAGTCTGCAGGAAATTAGGCAACAGAACCAGAAACTGTTAGATATTAAGACAGAGCAGACACTGCAACGCCTGCGTCAGCGATATTATGAGTGTGGCCCTCAAGCCTCCTGCCTCTTAGCCCACAGGCAGCAGCCGTCGGGGACCGACGCCCCTGCAGCCCGATCGCGGGCAAACGTTGAAACAGCCCCCCATCCCCCGACTGGCCTGATCGCGGCAAATGTTGAAACAGCCCCCACCTCTCGACTGGCCCGATCGCGGGCAAACGCTGAAACAGCCCCCCACTTTCGACGCCCGACACGGGCAAAGTGAAAATAAACCCACCAGCCCGATCGCTGCAGCAAAGAGTCCAACCCCCCATATCATATCTGGACTGCCTTGACGGGAGAGCTGCACGCCCATTGGCCTTGCTCTGCACCACGGGCGGCAGGCTCACCGGCAGTCAGTCGGTGGATGCAGGCGGGTGGGATGCCGGGCTGGACGGGGAGCGGGGTGGTGGGGCTTCGTGTGGGGGTGGGGCCACTAGATCACCAGGGTAGGTGGTCCTTGGGGTTTGAACACTTTGCTGCCCGCGATCGGGCTTCGCTCCACTGGACCACCAGGGATATGTTCTTGGGGGTTGGACTCTTTGCTGCCGCGATCAGGCTTGAGGTCCAATGGACCACCAGGGATATGTTCTTGGGGGGTTGGACTCTTTGCTGCCTGATCGGGCTTCGGGGTCCACTGGACCACCAGGAATATGTACTTGGGGTTGGACTCTTTGCTGCCGCGATCGGGCTGGTGGGGGTGGTTTATTTTTCACTTTTGCCCTGGTCAGGCCAGTCGGGGGTGGCGGAGTTACTATATGCCTGCGATTGGGCTGCAGGGGGGCTGGGAGTACGTTGAGGAGCCACCCACAGGTGGCAGCTGCTGTGTGCGCCTGCAGTGGCATCCCTGTGGGTGGCCCTCGACTTACTCCTTTTTGGCTCAAAGTTGTGCAGGCGCAGGTTGGGAGTTGCGCCAGTATTGCTCCTGCACAGCCCGCTGAATATCGGCTGTGCAGTTTATGCATGGTTCTCCTCCGGTTCAGCATGCCTTCATTAGCATTGCGCTGTTGTTCAGCTTGACTTGGGGGGCGCAACTGCCTCCTGCTGAATATGGCAGAATGGCGCAATTTCGGACTTGTGCAGGCGCAACCCTATTGCACATGGCGCAACCCTTTTGAATATCCAGCCCCATATCTTCATACATTTATAAGCCTTTGACAAAAATATTTAATTTGTCCTTAGAAATAGGGATCTTTCCACAACAATGGAAAAAAAAGGTAATAAGACCAGTTTTTAAGGGGGGAAATAGTAAAGATTTGGGGTATTACCACCCTATTTCTCTTCTCCATCCTTTAGGTAAAATTTTAGAAAAATAACAGAGGTACAAATTAGTGATTACTTGCAATTGACTGGGCTTCAGGCTCCTGAGCAGCATGGCTTTAGGGAATTTCATAGTATAGGAACTGCCTTGGCCAGGTTCACAAACCACATCAGTGAGGCTATGGAGAGGGGTGAGCTCACTGGTGCTGTTTTTGTGGACCTATCCAGGGCATTTGACCTTGTTGACCATTGCCTGCTGCTCAGGAGCCTAGCTGCCAAGGGATTATTCAGATTGTCATTAGAATGGATGGAGAGTTATCAGGTAGGAAACTACAAGTTCTTTATGAGGGTTCAGTGTCAAAGAGTAGAATTTTAGAAAAGGGTGTACCTCAAGGGTCAATCTTGGGACCCCTATTGTTTTCCATATTTGTGGATATTATACCAAGTAAAATTCTTAAGGCTAAGACAATCTTATATGTTGATGATATAATATTATATAATAGCTCTAATTCATTAGATAAAATTGCCCAAGATTTGACTGTAGATTTTCAGAGTCTAGAAAGTTGTTTGTTGGACTTAAAATTATCATTGAATATTTCAAAAACCAAGAGTATGATATTTGCCTCTAAACAAAAGTTGGTTAAATTAGGGAAACTGAATATTTTTGGTACAAATTGAACTAATTTGGAGCAGCTGCAATGTTTTAGATATTTGGGAATGAATTTGGACTCAAATTTAACATTTTCAAATCATATATTGACTTTAACAAAATCAGTAAATCAAAAATTAGGGGTTTTATTCAGACTACAGAATGTGTTAACTTTACAGGCCAGGAAACATATAGCCCAAAGTATATTACTTTCTCAACTGAATTATAATTATTTTTTGTTTACTAGTTTGTCTAAACATGTGGTAAATAACTTAATGACTTTTCATAGTATTTGTAGATTTGCTTATAGATTGCCTTATAGTACACATCATTGTACTTTATATCAAGTTTCAGGGTTTCTACCGCCTAACTTGAGTTCTGTTTACTCTCTTTGTTGTAAAACGGACAATGTATTGAGACAAAAAAGTCTCTCTCCCTTGTATTCTCTGATATCTGTAAGGGAAGCTCCGAGAAACTTGAGATCAAATTTTTTCTTGTTTAAATTTGAAAGTCACTAAAACTAAAATGGGTGCTCAAGCTTTTTCTATCCAAGCACCAAAATACTGGAATGATCTTCCAATTGAATTGAGAACTATGAGTAGTCATGATTTATTCAAAAAAGAAATTGAAGCATCATTTATTGAGTAGCTTGCAATGTCACTGCTATTTTAAATAATTTGCATTATATTGTTGGTCTTATATGTCATGTATTTGTATTCCTGTATTAAGTGAATGTAAAAGTTATCTTTTTGTATAACATCTTGTGACTATTTTATAGTCTCGGGTCGCATATGAAAAAGGGCCTTGGCTCATGTGTTTACCCGGTTAACAAAAGAAATAAATAAAAAACTCTGCATATATTACACCATGCTGCCCGGTCGGGGTCTCCCTTCTTGCTTTTAAGTTTGGACACAGAGAAGGCCTTCGACTGGGTAGCATGGGAGTTCCTGGGTTCAGCTCTACGTGGTTTTGGTTTTTCAGAACCTTTTGTTAAAGTTATAAACAATAATTATAGTAACTTAAGGGCTTATGTTAAAATTAATGGTTGTGTATCTTCCCCAGTCCCCCTGTATTGAGGTACTAGGCAGGGTTGTCCCCTCCCCCCCTTCTCTTTGCCCTATACTTGGAGCCTTTAGCTCAAGCGATAAGACAAGATGCGATGGTGCGGGGCTGGGAGCTGGGTGGAGAAATGCACAAGTCAACCCTGTATGCAGATGATCTGCTTATATATCTTAAAGATCCAGAACAATCCTTGGTGCCTCTATGGGTATGTTTGACAGAATTTGGTAACTTAGCCGGATATGAAATAAACACAGCTAAGACTGAGGTCCTACAAAGCCAATATGAACTGTCGGACAGAATCCAAAGGATCTTTCCCTTCTAGTGGAACCTCACACATGTAAAATATCTAGGGGTTCACCTCGGCCTTTGTGCTGATCAGCTTTTCTCCCTTAATTTTATCCCAATTCTAGAGAAACTTAAATGGGAGCGGGATAGATGGGCCTGATCCCTATTCCTTTGGTGCTAATGGTGGAAGCTATCAAAATGTTGCTCCTCCCTAAGTTCCTATATCTTGTACAAACAATCCCTTTGCTTGTCCCAGATTCATATTTTATCTCACTCAACAGGAGGATCTCCCATTTTCTGTGGGGTTCTCAGAGACCGAGGGTTCATCTTTCCGTTCTCCAGATTCCCAAGTGGGGGGGGGGTCTATCTTTACCAAATTTGAAATGATATCACTGTGCAGCCCAATTGAGAACTGCCCTTTATTGTCTGGATTGGACATATCTAGCCAAATGAAAGATGCTGGAATTACGGGAAGGAGCCCTTACAAACCTGAATAGCACTCTTCTCAAGCAGAGAGAGAGAGAGAGAGAGAAATTACTCCCAGCAGTGACGGAGAATCCATATACAGACCCCACTCTGGACATCTGGCATGGGATTCTATCAGATGGGGTGCCAGGGGCTGAAGATACCTCTTGATGTCTGTGCCTTATATAGATGCATTCTTTCCTGCCAGATGGGACAAGGGGTTTAAAAAATGGGAGGGGAAAAATCTACATTTGATATGGCACTTTTTAGAGGGTAATGAGATTCAGGCCTTCCAAAGTTTGGTTACTAAATATGGAATATCATGGCAGGACAGATTTAGGTATTTTCAAATTAGAGATTATATTAGGTCCCTTCAAACAAAACTGACTCCTGAGGCACCCCTTCCCCTCAAATTGCAGAATAATTAGGATAGCAATAGAAGGGAAACCCCCTAAGACTCAAATTATTTCTGCCTTGTACAGGGCCCTGCTTTCTTGGAAAGGGGACTCTGCTGAAGCTATAAGGAGAGCATGGAACGAGACCTGGGGTTCCAGATCCAAGATGAGCTATGGGTTTGGTCTCTACAGAGAATACACTGGGGCCTCTCAGCAATTACTTGAAAGGAGTTCCCTTGTAAAATATTTAGTAGATATGTCAGGACCCCAGCAATCCAAGGGAAATAGCAAAGCAATAGATCCTTAGCCTGCTGGAGAAACTGTGGACACTCCCCAGCAGCAATGGTTCACATATTTTGGGGCTGCCCAATGCTACACTCTTTCTTTCAAGATCTACAATAAACCTTGCAATCTGTAATGGACCCAGGCCTACAATTAACCCCTATATTGTATTTCTTTTTGGATTTTCCAAGAGAGTACAGAGACCCCCTTATGAGCAAACTCCTGAGAATCTCTTGCCTAGCAGCCCAAAAAGTAATAACAAAAAACTGTCTGTCCCAACAAAACATCACCTTGCTCATGTGGCAAGAACTTATGATTACTATTTATAGAATGGAAGCCTTAACAGCAATCCTCAATAAAAGACTTGCCCAGTTTGAGATTCTCTGGAGAAGGTGGGTAATGTATATGGTAAGGCAGAGACCTGACTTTATCCTCTGATCTCCCTAGATTAGATTTCTAACTGTGGGCTCCCACCTGATCCGGATACCCATCCTGTCAGACCCTATAATACAAGGCTTTTTGTACCTCCTCTTACTAGGATAAATTAAATCCCAAGTGTTTTGACCTCAGTTATTTCTTTCAGAAGATTCCCTATGGGACAAAGGTGCTAACTGCAACAACAGCCACTTGCATCTTCAGTGTAAGACTCTTACTTGATTGCTACTAATTCAACCTGCCATAAAGTAAAGTAAATGAAATTCAGTATTTGAACCAAGTGATACCTGTATCTTTATTCCCTTGTTGTTATATTGTTCTCCTGTATGTTGTATGTGGTATTAAAATTGTTAAAGTTATAAAAAAAAAAAATTTGAGTAACACTCTGAATTAGCGGGAAGGGAGGGAAGGCATACAGAAACCTCCCTTTCCAAGACAGAGACAACACGTTTCACCAGAAAACTCCAGGCCCTAGAGTGATCGAGCTGAAAAGCGGCAGTTTTGCATTGTATGGGGACACATTAAGGTCCAACTCTGGGTGATCCCATCTTTCGAATAGGTCATCTACCAATGAGGTCAGCAGTTCCCACTCATACAGCCTATACTGTGACCTGTTTCGCTTGTCTGCCAAGATGTTCTGGAACATGTTCTGCTGATAGTTCTAGACTGTATTTCAGAGCCCAATACCAAACCGTTATTGCTTCCACGTACAGTGGTTAGGAATGAATCCCCCCCCTTGTTTGTTGATGTAATGCATCACACTGACATTGTCCATCTGTATTAACAGAGTATCGGGGAACAAGTGGTACTGGAAGGCCTGGCATCCATATAGGACTGCCAGCATTTCCAGAACATTGATTTTTAAAGTGCTCTCCATTGAGGTTCATGTGTCCTGTGTCTGGTGAGGGCCCGTGTGAGCTCTCCATCCCAACTATGAAGCATCCGTGGTGAGGATCTGAACAGAGGAGAGGATCAGGAACAGAACCCCCTTGAGGAGATTTCTGAATTCCATCCACCACTTAAGCACTTTGCGCACAGGGGACGTGACTAGAACCATCTGTTCAAGGTCCCTGAGCTGGTCCCACTGGCCTCTTAGGGTCCACTTGGGAATCCGCATGTGCAGCCTTGCCAATGGTACTGTGACAATGGCTGCAGCCGTTAGTCCCAGAAGGCATAAACATCCTTGCTGTGACATAATGGCTGTTGTGCATTAATTGTACTTGAACAATCAGGCAGCTGGCCCTGTCCATAGGTAGGAAAGTTGAGCCCTGGGTCATGTCCAGGACTGCCCCTATATACTGCAGTCACTGGCGGGATGTCAACACTGATTTTGGTATGTTGACTGTCACCCCAGAGCATCAAACAGCTGTCTGGTTTGCGCTAAGATCATCAACAGCTGGTCCCTGGAGTGGGCATTTAATAGCCAATTGTCCAGGTAAAGGAAAACATACAGGCCTTCCCTGTGAAGTGCTTCTGACACCACTGCCAAGCATTTGGTAAAGACCTGTGGTGCACAAGCCAAAGGACAACACTCTGAATTGGTAATGCTCCTGTGAAACAGGAACCTCAGATATTTCCTGTGAGGTTTCTGGATCTTGATGTGGAGGTAAGTATCCTTGATATCCAGGGAGCATATCCAATCTCCTTTTTGTTGTAACAGAAGGAGACCCTGCAAAGTGACCATTCTGAACTTCTTGTATTCTGTGAACAAGTTTAGATCCTGTAGATCCAGAATAAACTTCAGGTCTCCAGTCCACTTTGGACAATGAAGTACTGGGGGTAAAACCCTGTGTTCCTCTGTTCTAGAGGGAAGGTTCTATTGCCCATTTTTGCAGCAGTGTCATTACTTCCTCCTGTAACAGGGGCATGTGTCCTGGAAGGTATATTGACATAACTGGGGGATGATCTGGAGGGTTGTCCAGAAGTCCCAGATCATGACCCTTTTCTATGATCTCCAGAACACATGCATCTGTTGTTACCTCCCGCCATTGGGTTGAGTGAGGGGATAAGTGACCCCCTACAGCTACCCCTGAAGGTAAAGGCAGTTGGGGGGGGGTGTATAAGGAGTCAGGCGGAACTGGTGGGGGTATCTCCACTGGCTCCACCATCTCTAGGTGCTTTTTAATGGGCAGCTGGGGGTAGTGCTGGGGACTGGCAAGGCCCCTGCTCTTTTTCCCCTGCTCTGCTGTCTGTAGGCTGGACATTGTCCCCTGACACCAGCTGGTTGAAAGGAATTCCTGCTCCTACCCCTAGTTTGGATATGGTAGAGGGAGTGCACTGATTTCAGAGTCCTGCCCGAGGCTTGGAAATCTTTGAGAATCTCTTGTACCTCATGACCAAACAACTTCCGCTCTCTGAATGGGGCATTAAGAATTGTTTGTTGGACATCTGTGGCAAAAACTGCTACTTTAAGCCAGGAATATCTCCTGAGATGGATGCTAGAGGCCGCAGCCCTGACAAAAGCTTCAGAAACATCATAGGCTGTGCAGAATAAATGCTTGCCCACATCAGCCCCAGCAGAGTTCTCATTAACTCCTGTTTTGAGGAACCTTCAGGCAAGGCCTGTGCAGCTGCCTCAGCCTTCCTCTAGAGGGTATTCTGATACTTCATAATGTGGGCCTGGTAGTTAGTGATACAAAGGCCCAGTGAGGCAGCGGCATATGTCTGCTTGCCTAGGACGTCTAACCTCCTGGATTCTTTGTCAGGAGGGAGGGAGCTCAGCTGTTTAGGTGCCCTAGACCTTCACGGGCAGCACTGATCCGCACTGAGTCAGTCTTAGGTTGATTAGTGTAAAATACTTCCCAGAAGGGGCAGACTACATTTTGTCTGCCTTTATGGGGATAGCTGGTATATTATTTGGCCTGTACCAAGCTGTATAAGTGGCATCCTCTAAGGCTGGAAGCAATGAAGGCACCACAATAGAGGGAGACTCTGGCAGCTCCAAAACCTCCAGTAGGTTCTTCTTAGTAGTAGCCTGCTCTTCTAAAGCAAAGTCCATGGTAGCTTGCATCTGCTGCATCATGGTGAAAAATGAGGGGGCCTCTGGAGGGGACCTTGTTGTGTTCACCACAGAGTGCACCCTCCAAGTAGAGACTGTAGAGCTGGTGCCATGTTCATATTGGCTTTCAGCATAGTCTTCTACCTCATCCTCCTCTTCCTGCATCATCAGATCAGGAGTGTATTCATATTTGTCGAGTGGGCTGATAGGAATGAGAGACCATGCCAGTGATATCGGCATAGGAGGATTCTGTGGCAATGGAGTACCTTGCATCATCGAGGAGTTAGGTATAGAAGACCCCATCAATAGGCTCCAAGGAACAGTGAGATCAGGCAGCAGCAACCTTATCATGTCTGAAAAGGAGAGAAGGAATGTCTGAGCATCAGCACTGCTGTGGTTAGCGGGTGCGACTGGAGGAGTCAACAGGGGAGATTGAGTCCCCATTGACAGTGATATACTGGCTGCAACAGACCCGGTAGCACACGCCAAGCTCCGACCTTCGTGTCAGGTCAACTGGTAAGGTGGTCAGCGTTGCTGCCGGGGTGGGTGACGTTGAAGCAGAGGTCATACCTGTAGAGTGCAGGACAACCTGCAGCATGTCAGGGAAGACTTTTCCTTGTCCCAGTGCTTGTGCTTGTGACTCTCTGAAGTTTTTTACTGGGATTTAGTTGACCGTGATTTGGTCGATGGAGCTGGCAATGCAGATTTCGCTTGCAACTTCTTCTCCAGTCTCTCAACGGTCTTTTGGAGTAAAATTTTCTCTAAAGCCCCCTTTCTGTGTCACTTGGTTGTGGAATTAAACTCCTGGCAGATTTCGCAGGCTTTCATGTTGTGGTCTAGACCTAAGCAGCAGACATAAATTTTGTGGAAGTCTCCAGCATAGATCTTTTCTCCACACTCACAGTACCGGAAAAAGTTGTACGGTTCCTTTGATGACATGCAGGTCATCGAAGATCGCTATAAAAGTGATTACTTTAGGATGTAAGAGAAATAAAATGCCAACAATAGCAGTAACGTTTCCTACAGAGGTCCAACAAGTCTGATTGACGGGAAAAGAACTGAGGAGAGGAGGGGCCACCCACATTTATGTAGACGCTGACGCCTGTCATTGTCATGGGCAGCCCCTGGCAGACTGCTTGCAAACGTTTCTGTGTGATTCTAGTGCCTGGTGGCTATACGTTCCAAAGGTATGGCCTGAAACATAGAAATTGTCGGCAGATAAGGACCACTAGGCCCATCCAGTCTGCCCGTAAACCCTGTACTTGATTACAGCTTCTGACCCTCCCTCTGCTTTACCTCTGTGGTTCTCCTATGCCTGTTCCATGCATGTTTAAATCTAACCACAGTGCTTGCTCCCACCACCTCCTGTGGCGGACCATTCCATGCATCCACCGCCCTCTCCATGAAGAAAAACTTCCTCACATTCCCTCTTAACCTGCCACCTTCCAGTTTCATGTCATGCCCCCTCATTCTTGTACTCCTCCTATATTGGAAGATGTCTTCCCCTGCACCTTGTTTATGCCCTTGAGGTACTTGAATGTTTCTATCATGTCCCCTCTTTCCCTCTTCTCCTCCAGCGAGTACATATTGAGGTCCCTTAATCTCTCCTCATAAGTTTTGTGGTGCAAGCCCTGTATCACCTTAGTCACCCTTCTCTGGATCGTCTCCAGCCTATTAATGTCCTTTCTAATGTGCGGCCTCCAGAACTGCACACACTACTCCTTGTGAGGCTTGACCAGGGTTTTATACAACAACATAACTACCTCCTGCATTCTGCTGGTAATATCCCTGCCTACACACCCCAGCATGCCACTGACCTTCCCTACTGCCTTTGTACTTTGCCTTGACATTTTCAGGTCATCTGAAATAATAACCCCCAGGTCCCTTTCTTCCTTGGTGACTGCCAGCAACTCCCCCCACCCCATCCTGTAGCTCTCACCAGGACTTCTATGACCCAGGTGCATAATTTTGCACTTTTTTGAATTAAACCTCAGTTGCCACTCCTGAGACCATTTCTCAAGCTTCCTCATTTTCTTCATCCCTTCTGGAGTATCCATCCTGTTACAGATCTTGGTGTTATCTGCAAACAGGCAGTCCTTTCCTTCCAGCCTCTCTGCAATGTCACTAATGAAGATACTGAACAGAACTGGCCCAAGGACTGATCCTGAGGTACCCCGCTGGTCACCCCCCCAGATTGTACCCCATTTACCATCACCCTTTGCCTCCTGTCCGTTAGCCAGTTCCTAACCCAGTTTACTACCTTGTCTCCGATACCCAGACAATCCATCTCGTTAACCAGCCTCTTATGTGGGACAGTGTCAAAGGCTTTGCTGAAATCGAGGTAGGCAATGTCCACTGCCCCCCGATTTACTTCTTTCGTCACCCAGTCAGAGAAATCTATCAGATTCGTCTGACATGACCTACCCACTGTGAACCCATTCTGCCTAGGGTCCTGTGCACTAACGGCTTCTAGATGAACCACTATCCTTTCTTTGAGTAGTGCCTCCATGATCTTCCCCACTACTGAGGTGAGGCTGACCAGCCTATAGTTCCCTGCCTCCTCTCTACTGACGGATTTGTGTAGAGGGACCACATGTGCCCTCCTCCAATCTTCTGGCACCACTCCTGTGTTGAGTGATTCTGTAAGAGAGCTATCCTGGAAGAAGATCTGCTCATTCTTATGGGAGTCATACCTGGTTAGAGTAGCGCTTCAATAATAGTGCAAGGTACTTCAGCTTCAACTTTTTTATTGGATATCAAATTGAGATAAAATTATCTCTTTTCCAATTGTATCCAACACTCAACATGACAAGGACAAAGTACAATACTTACATACATCTACAGACATCATAATTACAGTATAAAATACAATAATCGATAAAATGTCAGTACAATGTAGTAACACAGTTTATCTATAGCAGTTACACTGCTTGTTATATAAGCTAGCCAAGGATGATCTAAAACGCTCAAAAGGCAACAGTACAGACACATTTAATTGTTTAGATATTCGTTCCCATGTTCTGGGAACTGAAATCGATAAAGTTCTGTCCCCAAAACTAGTCTTAAATCTTGGTGCATATAAGCATGTCCGAGACGAAGACCTTAAGCAATACTGCTGTGATGGCTTGGTTTTTATTAACTTCAATAAAAATTCTGGTAAAGACTGTATTATGAATTTATAGACAAATAAGTTCCACTGAATATCACTCCTGTCAAGTAGTGAGGAAAACCTGACTCTTGATGCAATACACAGCAATGGGTTCTGTAAGGCAGGTTAGTTATGAATCTTAAAGCACTATTAAATAAAACATCCAATGAACTCAGTAGTGACTTCCTGGCATTCTTGTAGACAATGGGCCAGATATTCAAAAGAGTTGAGCCGTGCGCAATAGGGTTGCGCCTGCGCAAGTCTGAAATACGCCATTCTGTGATATTCAGCAGGAGGCAGTTAAGCCTAAATCATGCTGAAACGGTGCAATGCTAATGAAGGCATCGCATAACCGAAGGGAGGAACCTTGATAAACTGCACAGCCCGATATTCAGCGGGCCGCAGAGTTATGCGAGGTCAACCCCTTCCTGCACCTGCACAACTTCGCCAAAAAAGGATCAAGTCGAGGTCCACCCACAGGTGAGCTGCGCGTGCAGGGCGCAACATAGCAGCTGTTACCTGTGGGTGGCCTTCACCGTTCTAGGCGCCCCATGCCCTGATCGGACTGAAGTGTCCCCTCCCCATTAGCCCGATCCGCGTGCATAACGTAATTTACCCCCATTAGCCCGATCACGGGCATAGCGTTACTCCCCCATTAGCCCGATCGCGGGCAGAGCGTAATTACCCCCATTAGCCCGATCGCAGGCAGAACGTTATGTCCCCAGCAGTCCGACCGCGGACATCAGAGCGTCCCTGCCCCAAAGACCAATATCCCTGGTGGTCCAGTAGACCCTTGAAGCCGATCGCGGGCATAATGTCAAACCCACCCCAAAGTCCAATATCCCCTGGTGATCTAGTGGCCCACCCACCCACGGGAGCCCCACTCACCCCCCGCCTCCCCGCCAGCCGGCTGATGCAGCACCCCACCTGCCTGCCACCCGCCGACTGACAGCTCGGTAGCTATACTATTTGTTCAGGCCGAGCGAAGAGCTACTGGCTGCAGTCTATATACAAGGCAGTCCAGATATATGAACGAATTAATTCATTCACATGTCCGGACTGCCTTGGTCGGTATGGACTGCACGCCCATTGCTCATGCTCTGGAACCACGGGCATGCAGCCCTACCGAGCGTCAGGTGGCAGGCGGTGGGCCGCCGCCCGCCAGCTGACGGGAGGGGGGGGAGCGGGGTGGTGGCTCCATGGGTGGTGAGGTGGGGCCACTAGATCACCAGGATATTGGACTTGGGGTGGTTGACGTTATGCCCACGATCGGCTCATGTCCACTGGACCACCAGGGATATTGGTCTTGGGGTTGGACGTTATGCCCACACTGGTTTCATGTCCACTGGACCACCAGGGATATTGGACTTTGGGGGAATGACTTCTTGCTGCACGATCGGGCTACTTTGGGGAGGGGAGTTTAGCTCATGCCCGCGATCGGGCTACCGGGAGTTAACTCATGCCCACGATCAGGCTATTCGGAGGGGAGGGGAGTTTAACCTGCCCACGCATCGGGCTGATGGGGAGGATAACGCTATGCCCGTGTTCGGGCGCTGGGGTGGAAAGATCTACTGTGCTGCCCGGGCGATCGCCACGGGATACCGGTTATGCTCATGACACAGAGGAGCGTCGCCCCAACGCTGCCTGGCAGGTCGTCAGATCGTGCACCCACATGCTAATGGAATGCAAATGGGGCCGTAATTAGATGCAAATGGCCCCCCATGCGCCTTGCATAAATTATGGCCCTATTTGCATGTCACCTTTTGAATATTACAGGTTTGCGCATGGCGCAATGGAACTTGCGCCACCGCATCTGAATGCTCCACTCTGACCACTTGCGGTGGCGCAAGTTCCACTGCACCATGCACAGTGGCTGTGGCCAGGGGGCAATATTCAAAGAAGTTGCTCCATAGTGCAACTCCGTTGAATATCGCCCTGGCCACACCCCTGCGCAACTTTTTTGAGCAGCGCAAGGGCTTGTGCCACAGAATGGCACAGTTTGAATATCTGGCCCAGTGTCTCTATAATCCAATACTGACAAAAACATAGAAGTAACCAATAATTTGCTAACCTTTAAATTAAAGTTTTGCTCCTGTAAAAAAAAACAGTAATCTCTTCAGCTTATTAGATATATTTATGTGCAAATCAAAAAACAATTTTTTATCAAGTATTACCCCTAAATATTTGTAAGATTCCACATAGTCTGGAGAAGCTCCAGACAAAGATCTGATTTTTTTAGTAGTCATCTCTTTTGAACTGCTGCCAATAGCATTCTGGAGAGGGCTTGCTGTGCAATATAAGATTCTGCTGCTTTGTACTGTGCTTAATACTTGCTTGCTGTGGACTCAAGAGCTGTGTGACTGGTTCATCTGTTTTTATTAACTGTCCTAGCCTGCTGCTACCATTTTATTTTAATTTAGCTGTTTTGCTGAAGTGCATGTGTGGTTGTTATTGACTACCACCTGATTTAACCTCCCACCAGGAAACTGGGAGTGCACTGTTAGGCCACGCTGTTGCTGCTGTGGCCGCACCCCCTCCCACCGATTGGTCATGGCAGCCTTTCTGTGAGGTTGAGGATTTTAATTCTGGCACTGCTAAATGCGGCAGTGTTTACAGCGGCGGCCATGTGGTTAAGTGTAGGGGAGTCTGAGAGAGTCAAAGGGGTCGAGAGAGGGAGCGGCCCAGATAAGTAAGTGTTTGCATTTGAAATGGGGGTTATCAAAGTGATGTGTGTGTGGGTTTGTCTTTTGTGGGTAGCGTTGCTGTTTACAGATAATATTCCTGTCCAGGTACAGGGTGATATGGGAGGTGATGTATATGATACAAATGAATTTTTGTTTTCAAATTGCATGGTGGTTAATAGTGGAGTGTTAGATTTGTGGCAGTTGTTGCTTATTAATACTTTTGAATTGCGATTATGTGGGTTTTGGGGGTTTAACGGTTCCTTGCATTATGCACAGTCCTCTATGTATGCATTGGGCTATACAGTGCAGGTTGCTCATTTACTATTGGTTGCAGGTGATGTAGAGCTGAATCCCAGACCAGGTGTCTCTAATCAAACTTCTGCCTTGCCTTTTCCTTTATTGTTTCTTAGTGCTGGGCATGGGTTTAAATTTTTACACTAAAATGTTCGTAGTCTGATTCCCAAACTTGCAGAAATTGATCAGTAGATACATGTTTATAAGCCTGATGCTGTTGCCATTTCTGAAACTTGGTTAAAATCTAAGGAACTTGAAAGTGGTTGTAGAATTTTGGGGTACACATTTTTCAGGGCTGATAGAAAAGGTAAAAAGAAAGAGGGGGTTGTTCTGATTTACTTTAAATATACCTTTCAGGTTAATCTACTTACTTCCAGTGTTGATTATGATTGTGAAACCGATTGGCTGATGCTGCAGTTTGTTTTAGGGGTTAAAAAAACTTATTGTGGGCTGTTTATATAACCCTCTTCAGTGTGGCCAGGTTGGTTTGCGACAGTTTTTGGATTGTATCAATATCCATCTCAAGCAAGGTGATGCTGTTATTGTTGGTGATATGAACTTAAACTGGTTGGCTATGGATACCCTGGATTTGGAATCTTTTCTTCTTGCTTGTGGGCTGACACAGTGTTTTGGGGAGCCAGCTTGTTTGAACCCCACTACACTGAATCATTCCCTACTGGATTGGGTACTTACTAACAGATTGGGCAAGGTGGCTGATTCAGGTGTCCTGGCTGATTCTGTTAGTGAACACATGGCAACATATTGTGTGTTGAATTTTCGGCATCCGAAACGTCCCTATTGTTTGGGTTACGCTAGATCTTTTAAGGGGGCAAATTTTTCCCTTCTGTATTTTTCCTTAGGTGCTATTGATTGGTCTTTCTTGGAATGCATCCCTGATGTGGATATAGCTTTAGATTATTTTTATAAGCAACTTTTTCCCATCCAGGATGCTTTTTTCCCATTGAAAACTCTTCGCCAAAGAGGTTCTCCTTCAGGATGGTTTTCTCCCAGTAATAAGTATCTGATTAAGGAACATAATACAGCTTGGTCTAAATTTAAGCAGACTCCTAGTGTTCTTTTAATGAATCTCTATCGTAGACTTAGAAATTTGGTATCTCCTGAGGTGAGAAAAGCTAAAAAAGTTTTTTATAGGGAGTGCTTTGAGGCAAGTTGAACTGATCCTAAGTGGTTTTGGGATAATGTGAATTCACTTTTATCCCCTAGGTCTAACGTGGATATTCAGAAATTAATTGTTGACAATGTTGAAATTGTTGAGCTACCTGTTACTGTTAACTTGCTAAATAGTAAGTACTCTGATTTGTCCAGCTATAGAAGCTTCTTTTCTCTGCCGGCAGATGTTGACTCTAACTTGGATGATTTCACTGATGAAAAATCTGGATTTTCATTTTCTGAAGTTGATCAATGTGAAGTGCTAAAACTCCTACAAGGTATTCCTGATAGAGCTACCGATTGTGGGGGGAGATTGGATGGTTGTTTTGTAAAGATGGCCATCCCTTTCATTACTAAACCATTGTGTTACATTGTCAACCTATCACTACCTGTGTATTTTTCTCTTTGTGGAAGACTGCCAAAGTGGTCCCTATTCCAAGAAAAAGTAATGCAGTCTCATTGGATGATTTTTGTCCTATCTCTATCGTAAATCCCTTTAGTAAGTTGCTCGAGAGGTTAGTGGCTGGGCAGATCACTGAGTTTCTTGAGTCTAATAGATTGTTGACATCACAGCAACATGGATTTCGAAGGTTGCATGGGATGGGTACTGCCTTGGTTGGGTTCATGGACACCATCCTGCGTGGCTTTGACAAAGGCTGTATGACAGGGGCGGTGTTCATGGACCTAACCAAGGGCACTTGATCTGATTGATCGTAGTTTAATTTGCTTAAGGCTTTGTGATCTCAGGTTTTCTACGGCTGTGATTTCATAGGTTAGTGATTATTTAAAGAATTGACACCAGTTTGTCCAGGTGGGCCAAGTTGTTTTGAATATACTCCCTATTTGCTGTGGGGTACCTCAGGGGTCTATATTAGGTCCACTGTTGTTTTCTATTTTTGTAAATCAATTGCCCCAAGTTTGTAAATTTAATGATTCTCTAATGTATGCAGATGATTTGATAATTTTTGCCCAGTCTAAGTCTATGATTGAAATTTCCTCTATTTTGGCCACTGATTTTGGAGGAGTTTGCTCCTGGTTGACTGTTAATGCTATAGTGCTGAATTCTTCCAAAACTAGGGCTATGTTATTTGGAATGCCCTCAATGATTGCTGATAATCCTAAGCTGGATGTGTATGATTCTCGAGGCACCTTGCTTGAACAAGTCACACAATGCTGAGAGAGAGAGAGAGAGAGAGGGAGAGAGAAAGCAGCCAGAACTTCCTTAAATCAAGGAGGCTATTTTCTAGACTACACTGAATTGAATTATTACTTTTCGGACCTGTGTAAGTAACTAGTATTGATTCTGTTTTTGGGCATGTCTTTTCTTAGTTTAACTTCAATTTGCCAGGGACGAACTGTAGCTGGGAGATATTTGCAGTCATTTGTGACTAGACCTGTTACTTAACCTCTGTGAAATAGGTGTCTTTTAAGGGGAGGAGCTAAAAGGGGCCTGGTTGAACTGTAGCTTTAAAACAGGAGTTGTTTGTGGTCTCTGTCTGCTGAGACAGAGAGAGAGAGAAAGCAGCCAGAGCTTCCTTAAATCAAGGAGGTTATTTTCTAGACTACACTGAATTGAATTATTACTTTTTGCACCTGTGTAAGTAACTAGAGAGATATTTGCAGTCATTTGTGACTAGACCTGTTACTTAACCTTTGTGAAATAGGTGTCTGAAAAGAAGGAAGGCATTCCCCGGGGTGGATGGTCAGAGTTGTAGTTGATTGTTTCTGGAGGGCAAGTGGGGTGAGCTGGATGTCATTATCCACCTAGGGACAAATGACCTGGCTGAGAATGGGATTAGAGCAGTGCAACAGGAGTTTGTGGAGTTGGGGAGGTGCCTTAGACAAGTAGCACACACGGTAACTTTCTCTGAAGTGCTACCTGTCTATGGCATGGATGAGGCTAGGGTACTCTGCACCATGGAATTCAGTGACTGGTTGAAAAACTGGTGCAGAGCTCAGGGATTTGGCTTCACTGGGGACTGGGGCTTCACCTGGAGGGATACAGGCCTATACAGGTGCGATGGCCTGCATCTATCCAGGAGGGGAACCAGGATCCTAGGTGATAGGTTTAAATGCTTCATTGGCAAGCATTTAAACTAGCCAAGGGGGGAAGCACTGAAAAGGAGAAGGAAAATCCTAGCCCCCCCCCCAAAAAAAAAAAATCAGGGTAGTTAGTGAGGTAAATACCAAGACAGAACAATGGATAGGGAGAAGGGCAGGGGTAAATGGAGCAAAAGACAAAGGCAGTAAGGACAGGGATGGGGCAAAAAGAAATAAAGCCATAAATAAATGGAGAGTAATGAGTACCAATGCCCGTAGTCTAGGTAAAAAGCTCCACGAAATGGTGGCCTTGATGGAAGAGGGATGCCTGGATATTGTGGCCGTCACAGAAACATGGTACACAGAGAACCATGACTGGGATGTCAACATACCAGGGTACACAATCTACAGGAGGGACAGGGTGGGAAGAAGAGGAGGAGGAGGAGGAGGAGTAGCTCTCTATGTAAGGGAAGGGATCAAAACAATAGAACTAAAGGGTAAACAGGGAGGAGAGGAGGCACTGTGGGTCACCCTGGAGACTGGAAACGGCACCACAATCTGCACAGGGGTTGTATACAGACACCCATCTCAAGGGGAGGAAATGGACAAGGAAATGATAGAAGGCATCCTTAGGATGGCAGAGAAAGGGGAGATATTGCTGATGGGGGACCTGAATATGCCAGATGTTAACTGGAGCACTTTTGCTGCAGCCACATCCAAGAGCAGGGCCATTCTCGATGCCCTACAGGGGGCATGCCTCAGACAGCTAGTTTTGGAACCCACTCAAGAGGGAACAATGTTAGACCTGGTACTCTCAAATAAGGATGGAGAGAGGATCTCTGATCTTGAAGTAGATAGCCATCTGGGAACCAGCGACCTCCAAACAGTGTGGTTCACAATAAATTTAGCTGTAGAGTCAAGCCATACAAAAGTGCAGGTACTGGACTTCAGGAGGGCTGATTTTGTCAAAATGGGAGAGTGCCTCAGAAAAGCACTAGCAAACAGGCAAGAAGGTGGGGTGGAGCAACAGTGGAGAAACATCAAAACAGCCATCACAGAGGCAACAAGCCTTTGTGTGAAGCAAATAAATCAAAACTAAAGCAAAAAAACACAATGGTTCTTAAAAGAAGTGGTGGGGAAGGTTAGGGAGAAAAAGATAGTATAAAGAAACAGAGAACTGTACCAGCTAAAGCAGAAGTCTGCGGGGAGGGCAGTCAGAATAGCAAAGGCCCAAACCGAGGAAAAGATAGCCAACTCGGTTAAGAAGGGGGACAAAACCTTTTCAAACAACAAAGTCTTGCTGTATTCTGACAATAGCAGTGAGTCCCAACCTTCGAACTGTCCCGGAGATGAAAGAGTTAACTTTCCATGCCAGGCATGGAACGCTGAGCTCGAGCTTGGTTGAGACTCTGTCTGTTGCTGTTTAAACTCAAACCGTCAGATTCTTTACTCTGCCTCACTGAACAGTCGCTCCGGAGAGTTCTCCTTCTGCTCGGTTCAATTTGTCGGTTAAAGTACCGCTTTTCTCGGTTTTCGACCGGATTTAAACCGTAACCTGTCGGTTCAGTCTCTGTCTGTGGTACTTGTGAGGACTAGATAGGTTATGTTTATTTCTATTCTGTGTGGAACTTGTAAACGGTTCATCGGTTCGGTTTGAACCGATCAAGCTGTTAAAAAATCTTTATTTGTACTTTTAGTGTGTGGTTACCGGTTCTTATCGGTTCTAAAAAAAACTGGATTTTATTACGGCTTTTTCCACGACCCGTGGCACGGTCAGGAACTGATAAGAGGGTCTTGCCTGGCGGATTGCCATTAAAAGGGTAAGTTTGGTTAGGACTGGCACAATGTCTGAGAAACCCAAAAGAAAAACCAGGCCTACTGGGTTTCAACACTGTAGTGTGTGTGGGGAAGTCTTTGCTAAGGCTGACCCCGACACCACCTGCGTTTATTGTCTGGGGTTTGACCACCTCAATACGGACTGCCAGATTTGTAAAAAATTTCCTGCAGGTACCCTAGAAAAGAGAGTTGGTAGGCTCAGGGAAAGGGATGCCAAAAAGTCCGCTGAACTGGATGGCCAGCCCGGTTCGGTTCAAACCGAACCAGAAGGAGTGCCCTCTGACCAGGGCGCGACTTCTTCGGGCAAAAGGAGAGCCGATTCTGAGGAGTCAGTTCCGGCTAAGAGAACTAGAAAGGAAAATTCAGCTGGTGTGGAGCCAAAACTTTCCTCTCCAACAGCTGAAGAAAAAGCCAAAGCGATAAAAATTGTGCAGTCACTTTCCCCGGTTCTGACCGAACCGGCACCATCAGGGAGGCGCTTGGTTCGGCCGGTTCCACCGGTTCAAGATTATGATTTAGAGGAATATTATGAACCGGAGGAGGAGGAAGAGAAGTATGAGGAAAGTGAATGTAGTTTTGAAAGTCTGGATGTGCCCATTGACCCAGACATCTCCCCAGACAGACCTTCAGGAGTGTCTCCTCCTAGGCTTTCTGAGTCCCCCTCCCATTTCATGTTTTATAAAAAAGTGGCTGAAACCCTCCAGCTTCCTAATGGAAGAAGCTGTGGATGACCAGGAGGAGCCTGACTATGTGGAATGATGGATATCCCAGAGTCTAGGAGGCTGTCTATTCTCTTACACAAATCTTTTGGGAAACAGACATTTAAGATTTTAAAGACTCCTAATACTATACCTCCTGTGGATAAGAGAATGGACAAGAGGTATACATTGTCAGGCTCAGATACGGAGTTCCTTACACAACAATGCAGCCATGTTGGGGCAGTGCAGGTTGCAGCCTGTGATAAGGCAAATATTCCCTTGGCTTCACACCCCCCAGACAAGGACTCCCGGAGGATTGATGCCATGGCAAAGAAACAGTACATGGCAGCATCCTTGGGACTCAGACAGGCCAACTATATGGCCTATACTGCTAGGTATCAGAAATCCAGATGGGACACTGTCATGGCTTTAGCAAAACAGGTCCCTGGCCAGCTTGCCAAGGAGCTGGAGCAGGTGGCTGCTGATGGTATTGAGGCATCCAAGGTGCATTCCATGCTGCAGTGGACTCCAATGATGTGTCATCTAGAGTCATGGCTACATCTGTGGCACTTCAGTAGACTGGCTTGGCTCAGATGTACTAGCCTGTCACAGGATACCCAGACTAAGGCCATGGATTTTCCTGTTGTGGGTAATTCTCTGTTTGGGGAGCAGACAGAGAATTACATGAAGAAAATGGACGAATATAGGACCACCTATAGGAGTGCACAGGCCAAGGAAAGGCAGGCCACTCCTCAGAGGCAGCACCCCAGGGGCAGGGGCAGGCCTTTTCATAGGCCTTTCTACCAAGCCCAGGCCTCCTCTTCTGCCTATGCTCAGAGGGGGTTCTTTAGAGGGAGAGGCAGAAGGGGTACAAGCAGACCTGCTTCCACCCCTCAGCCAAAACCCCCTGCCAAACAGGCACCCTGATGGGTTGACCAGGGCCGATTCTCCACTACCTGTAGGGGGCAGGTTAGCTTACTTTGTCCAGGACTGGGAGTCTCTAACATCAGACAAGTGGGTCCTGGAAGTAGTAAGCCAGGGACTGGTTCTCAGCTTCAAAAAATTTCCAAAGCTGAGAGCCAGATCCTTTCCACCTGCAAATCCCTCAGAGGCACTTGCCCTAAAGGCAGAGGTCTCTTCCCTCCTGGCTCTCAGAGCTGTGGAAAGGGTTCCACCCCTACACCAGGGCAAAGGGTTGTACTCCAGGTACTTCCTTACCCCAAAAAAGACAGGAGAATGGCGGCCCATCCTGGATCTCAGATACTTAAACAAGCACCTTTTAAAACCAAAATTCAAAATGGTGACTCTGGGAATTATTCTACCCTCTCTAAGGCCAGGGGACTGGCTAATGTCCCTGGACCTCAAGGATGCCTACTTCCATATTCTCATCAGAAGCTCCCATCGAAAGTACCTTAGGTTCAAGCTACCCTCAGGCCATTACCAGTTCAGAGCAATGCCCTTCGGTCTAACCTCTGCTCCAAGGGTATTCACAAAATGCCTGGCAGTAGTAGTTGCTTCTCTAAGAAGGCAAAGGATTGCCATCTTCCCATACCTGGACGACTGGCTCATAGTAGGCCAGTCCCCAGACCAAGTCAGGTTACACCTACAGATAACTCAGCAACTGCTCACCTCTTTGGTTTCCTTCTGAATCTTTCAAAGTCAGTTCTAGAGCCTGTTCAGCTCCTCACCTCATAGGCGCAGAGCTAGACACAGAAAGGCTAGAGCTTTCCTTCCCTGGACAGGGCAAGGACCCTTATCTCTCTGGCCTCCTCATTCACCCTGCAGGTGTCTCGACCAGCAAGGCATTTTCTACAGCTCCTGGGGCACATGGCTGCTTCCACAGCAGTGGTGCAGGGAGCAAGATTTCAGATGAGGACATTCAGTTCCATTTGAGAGCCTTTTGGTCTCAAGGAAGGACCCTCTGACCAAATTGATCCCAGTGATTCGAACCCTGATCCAGGCCTTACAGTGGTGGCAGGATCAGAACAATCTAAGGCAGGGAGTTCCCTTTGTCACTCAGTCCCACTCCTTAATCCTTACTACAGATGCCTCCCTCTTGGGGTGGGGGGCTCACTTGGGCGACCTGACTACCCAGGGGTTGTGGTCCCCTCAGGAATCTCTGCTTCACATCAATCTGTTGGAACTCAGAGCAGTATTTCTAGCACTTCAAGCTTTTTCCAAATCTGTTCAGAACAAAGTTATCCAGGTCAGAACAGACAATACCATCACAATGTGGTACATCAACAAGCAAGGAGGCACTCAGTCTACGGCACTGTGCACAGAAGCAATGAAGTTGTGGTCTCTGGCTTATTCCCTGAACACCTCCCTCACAGCAGTTCACCTCCCAGGCAAGGACAATGTCCTGGCAGATGCAGTCAGCAGGATATCTCAGGGCCATCACGAATGGTCACTGGATTCCCTGGTCTTGGAGGTGATATTTTCCAGATGGGGCACCCCACAGATAGATCTTTTTGCAGCCCCGGACAATCACCAACTTCCCCTTTTTTGCTGCAGGCCCCCAGTGTTGGGCTCAGTCCCCCTGGATGCCTTAGTTCTCAGTTGGGAAGGGAAGTTCCTGTATGCTTCCCCCTTCAAGAGCTAGTCAAAATCAGGTCTCAACCCTGCAAGGTGATCCTGATTGCTCCAGACTGGGCCAGACAGCCCTGGTATCCACTCCTGCTGTCCTTAGCAGTCCATCTTCCCCTGTCTTCCCAGGAATTACAACCTGTTAACCTGTGCTTGGGAGGGTTTGGTACCCGAATCTCAAATCTCTCAATCTCAAGGCCTGGCTCTTGAAGAGTTAGAGTTTGCTGATTTACACCTCTCCCAATGTGTAATGGATATTCTGAAGGCTTCTAGGAAACCTTCCACCAGGGCTACTTATAATTCCAAGTGGAAAAGATTTTCCATATGGTGCTCTGGAAGGCATATTTCCCCAGAGTCTGCTGATCTGCCCACAGTCCTTGATTATATTGTCCATTTAAATAGCTTGGGGCTTAGACCAGCTACACTGAAGGTGCATCTGGCAGCTGTTTCTGCTTTCATTTCAGCAGGTAAGCCCTCTTCTCTTTCAGCTCACCCTGTATTCTCCAAGTTTTTCAAGGGATTGCTTCATACCAACCCTCCATTCAGAGACCCTGCCCCTGCTTGGGACCTTAATGTTTGCATTGCTCAGCTTATGCAACCCCCTTTTGAGCCTTTGTCTTCAGCAGAGCTTAAATACTTGACTTGGAAAACTGTGTTTCTGGTAGCCATCACTTCTGCCAGACGCATAAGTGAGTTACAAGCCTTGTCAGTAGAGCCTGATTTTATCTCCTTTCATAGAGATAAGGTGGTCCTCAGGACTAACAGGAAGTTTTTGCCTAAGGTGGTTTCAGATTTCCACCTTAATCAATCTATGTCTCTTCCTGTGTACTTCACTGACCATTCCTCCTCTGGTGAGAGGAGGCTGCACAGTTTAGATGTGAAAAGAGCCCTTAGCTACTACATAGAACATACCAAGGGTCACAGGTTTGACTCCTCAACTGTTCCTCACTTATGGTGAGGTTGGTAAAGGGAAACCTGCCACTAAAAGATCCATTGCCAGGTGGATTGTCTCTTGTATCCAATTTTGTTATGAAAAACTGGGTAGGGTTCCACCCTCAGGCCTGAGGGCTCACTCTACCAGAGGTACAGCCGCTTCCCTGGCTGCTGCCAGGGATATCCTATTCTAGAGATATGTCAAGCAGCTACCTGGAAAACAGTTCACACTTTTACCAAGCATTACTCCCTGGATATCCAGGCTAGGAGTGATGCTCGGTTTGGCACAGCTGTGCTTCAGAGCCTATTTCCTAAGTAGGTTCTGTCCCTCCTCCATGGAGGTACTGCTTGGTAGTCTGCTATTGTCAGAATACAGCAAGACTTCATGTTGTTTGAAGAAAAAATTACTCACCTTAATAATGTTGTTTCTTCTAATGGAGTCTTGCTGTATTCTGACCTCCCCCCCGCCTTCCCCTCTCAGAACCTCTGTTTTTGGGATGTGGGTGGGCAGTGGCAGTGTTGGCACTCAGTAGGTGCCCCACCTTGTTGTTTTCACCCCTTTTCTTGGGTGAGTGGGTGTTCTGTATTTTCATTTTTTGGGTCTCCTGACTTGAGTCTTTGTTTAGCTCGTAAAGATCTGATGGTTTGAGTTTAAACAGCAACAGACAGAGTCTCAACCGAGCTCGAGCTCAGCATTCCATGCCTGGCATGGAAAGTTAACTCTTTCATCTCTGGGGCAGTTCGAAGGTTGGGACTGACTGCTATTGTCAGAATACAGCAAGACTCTATTAGAAGAAACAACATTACTAAGGTGAGTAATTTTTTCTTATAGGTACATTAGGAAGCAAAGAAAGACTAAGGCAGGGATACTGAGGCTGAATAAAGAGGAAAGTGGCTGGGCAGAGACCGACAGTGAAAAAGCTGGGATACTGAATGAATACTTCTGCTCAGTATTCACAATGGAAAAGCAGGGGGAGACACCTAATCCAGTCAATAGAAACACTCTCGATAGGGAGGTTGATATTAGCCCTTTCACAGAAGAAAGGGTTCTGAAAGAACTCTTAAAACTGAAGGTGAATAAAGCAATGGGGCCTGATGGGATTCACCCCAGAATTCTAAAAGAACTGAGGAAAGAACTAGCAACACCACTGACTACCCTTTTTAATAAATCATGGGAGGATGGTGTGGTACCCGAGGACTGGAGGAGGGCGGATGTGATTCACCTTCACAAAAGTGGGAGCAAGACAGAGGCAGGAAACTACAGACCTGTCAGTTTGACCTCTGTGGTAGGGGAAATGATGGAATCCCTTCTGAAGGAAAGAATTGTTGAGTACCTAGTGGCCAGTGGGGCACAGGACCCAAGGCGGCATGAATTCGCAGCAGGAAGGTCATGTCAGACAAATCTAATTGATTTCTTTGACTGGGTGACCAAAGTAACAGACCAGGGAGGGGCTGTGAACATGGCCTACCTAGACTTTAACAAGGCATTTGATACAGTCCCGCATAAAAGACTAATAAACAAATTAGCCAGACTGGGAGTGGGTCCCAGGGTGGTAGTCTGGCTAAAACACTGGCTGGACAACAGGACACAGCGGGTAATAGTAAATGGAGTCCTCAGTGAAGAAAGGGGGGGGGTTACTAGTGGGGTACCGCAGGGTTCAGTACTGGGCCCAATCCTTTTTAATGTCTTTATAAGTGACATTGCAGAGGGACTGGAAGGGAACGTATGTCTCTGCAGATGACACAAAGATCTGCAACAGGGTTGATACACAAGGTGGGGGTGGAAAGGATGAAAAGGGACTTGGCAATTTTGGAGGAATGGTCAGATGTATGGCAGCTTAGATTCAATGCAAAGAAGTGCAAAGTAATGCACCTGGGAAACAGAAACCCAGGGGAAGAGTACACAATGGGTGGTGAGATACTGACAACAACAAAAATGGAAAGGGACCTGGGGTAGTCATATCAGAAGACCTAAAGGTGGGCCAGTAATGTGAGAAGGCAGTAAGGAGGGCTGGGGGATATTGGGATGCATAGAGAGAGGCATCACCAGTAGAAAAGTTGTTGGCCCTCTGTACAGACAGTTGGTAAGACCACATCTGGAGTACTGTGTACAGTTCTGGAGACCCCATCTCCGCAAAGACATAGACAGGGTGGAGGCTGTTCAGAGGAGGGCAACCAAAATGGTGCAGGGTCTGCACCAGAAGACATATGAAGAAAGACTAAAGTAGCTTAAGATGTATAGCCTCGAGGAAAGGAGGGAGAGGGGGGACATGATAGAAACTTTCAAATACCTCAAGGGAATCAACAAAGTCCAAGAGGGTAGCATATTTCATAAAAAGAGATGTGTAAGAACAAGGGGGCACAATTTGAAGATAGAGGGGTGGGGTGGGTCAGAGGTAATGTGAGGAAGTATTTCTTCACAGAGAGGGTTGTAGATGCATGGAACGGCCTTCCTGAGGTAATAGAGTCAAAAACAGTGGGGGAGTTCAAGAATGCATGGGACAGACATAAGGCAATTCTAGTGGGGGGGTAAGAGGAAGTAGGCTGTTGGTGAACTAGGATCTGCAGCTTATCCAATAGGTAGGGAAATGAGCAGGGTAGGTGGCCAAGCGGTCCTTATCTGACATCAAATTCTATGTTTCTAATTTAAATATTTAGGGGTAGTTTTGGATACCTATTTAATCTATTCCTTTCAGGTCCAGTCAACTGTTAGGAAGATTAACCAAAGATTGGGCTTACTTTATAGATTTAAATCTTGTTTTTCCTCTAAGTCTAGATTTTCTATTGCCATTGGATCTTTGCTTCTGCATTTTGATTATGCTTCCTGCATTTATCACAATGTTGGGGTAAAGGAATTGAAAGCTTTAACAGTTGTTTATAATAATATCTGTCGATTTGCCCTTGGAGCCCCTTCTCATATGCATCACTGCGAACTCTGCTCTAGACTGGGTTGGTTGTCCCCCAGCTGTAGGAAAGAGTTCTCAGTGTGGTATCTTATATTTAAATGTTTACATTATACTTTTCTTTTTCCTCTAAATAACCTGGTTGTGCATAGAGAGTTTTTACCTGGGTTGCGATCTGCAAATGGTCCACTATATGTAGTTCCATGGCATAGACTAAAGATTAGTTCTAGAGCATTTTCAGTTGCTGCCCCCATGTATTGGAACACCCTCCCAGTTAGTGTTAGACTAGCTACATCAGTCCCTCAGTTTAAATCAAGGGTAAAGAATTATTTGCTACAAAAATCTATTTGCACTTGTTGTTCTTAAAATGTTTTAATTATGTCTGTTCTTTATTGTTTGTTTGTTGTAATGTTATTGTTTTTTTATGTTATCTGTCCGGGTTGGGCCTGATAAGGGACCTTTGTCCAGTGCTTTTACCTGGTTAACAAAGAATAAATAAAAAAAAAATAAAACATTGTACTTTTCCTCTGAAATAACATCCACTGAGTTTTTTGTTCATTTAATGGGAGTCTTATTTCTATAAGCTCCTTCTGTATATTTAAAAAATCCTGCTGCAGAATTTCCATTGCTGGGTTTGTATTGTAATATTGTGTCATCAGCTTAGAGATGTATACAATTGTCAGGTGAGCAGTGATTTGGCAGATCATTTGTATAAAGTAAAAATAAAAGGGAACCCAGTACTGACCCCTGGGGTACCCTAGTACTCAAAATAATTGGAGCTGAACAAACACCTCCCACTCTGACACATTGCAACCTCCCAGTCAAATATGAGTGAACCCAATTTAAAACCGTGACGCCCAAACCAGTCATCTTTAGACGGTTCAGTAGTATAACATGATGAACAGTGTCGAATGTCTTTGACAGGTCCAGGAATATAGATAGCACTTCCTGGTTCCTGTCGAAGGCATTCAGCATGTCATCTACGACTTCAGCTATTGTATATGTTGTATTATGCCCTTTCCTAAGTCCTGATTGTAAATTAGTTATTACATTACATTTAGTGAAGTATTTTACCAATTATTGATGTACGAGTCTTTCAAGAATTTTTGCACATACTGGAAGAATTGAGATTGATCTGTAGGAACCCGGGTTCGATAAATCCCCACCTTTAAATATTGGGATGACAAATGCTGTTTTCCAATCTAATGGCAACTCAGAACTATCCAGAGAAAGATTAAAGATGTACGTTAAGTGGGGTGCCAATATTTCAAAGGCCAATTTCAAGAAGATGGGGGAAATGTAATCGCATCCAGGGCCCTTTTTAGTATCCAGTCTCTGTAATTGCTTTCTTACATCTTCAATGACTATAGAATAAAAAGAAAACACAGGTCTGTCTAATTTGTATGTAAAATCAGTATCCAGGACTGGTGGAATAAGTCCAGGATGCAGTTTGTCAAATGCGCCCCCTACAGAAGTAAAAAAAAAGAGTTAAATGTTGCAACTTTATCATTATCTAAGGTCAGTACCCTCCCTTCAACTGTTAAGCATACAGGTAAAAATGATGGAATTAGATTCCCTTTCAGTGAGTCAGTTCCCTTCCATATTGCTCTAGGATTACCTTCAGATGTCAGGAAATATCTATCGTAGTAAATTTTCTTTGTTTTCCTAACCTCTTTGATACATTTATTACAAATAACCCTAAAAGCTATTTTGTCTTCTGTGGATTTTGACTTTCTTGCTATGTGCCATCATTTCACTTTTTGCCTTATTAGGTTTTTTAACTCCTTAGTAATCCAAGGTATTCTTTTCTTTCTTACACTCTTTAAGTTCAGTGAAGCATGCTTTTCGATTATGCTTAAAAGGGAAGATTTAAAAAAAAGACTATGCTGAATGTGCAGCTGGGCAAATATACAGTAAGTTCCATCAAATGTTTGCAACATCTCTCAAATAGGCTTGGACATTGAATGATGGAAATACTCTGGCACAGTCTCTTATGATGTGTAGCAATGGTCACTCACATCAGTCTCATGAACTGCAGAAATGTATCTGTTAGGCCTATTCATAAAAATTAAATCTAACAGTGTATCCTTTTTGCTATTAGACTTATTTATTTTATTTATTTATAAGCATGTCAGAATTACAACCCTTTGAGTCACAGACTTGTTTCCAAAGGCTCCACATCATGATACAAAGAGAAAAATACAGATGGTAATAAAAATTGAAGGAACAAGCAATACATGAGATGCAGAACATTGAATGCAATTAGCAGGGTGATAGTGTCATTCAGCAGATGAACTTCAGTCCTATACAAATAGTTGCTAGGCAGTTGTTAATATGTCCATTAGCAGAATGAGCTGTATGTGGTCTTGTAGGTAATTTAACTAGTTGGTGTAGGTTAAGTGCTGCAAATTGATTTAAAATCTCAAGCTGAGGTACCAGCATATTCCAATTAAAGTCGCCCAGCAACACAGTCCCATTTTTGTTTGTTTGCACACATGTGCAAGAAACATAGTGCCACCATACAAGTTTTCGTAGGTGTGCCCCCCCCCAACTCCCAGTGCCCTGCTCCCTTTTGCAGGCACGGCTGCACCACGCCAATGAATGTCCGAGCTGTCTATGACAGCCGTTCAAATACAGTGGCATTCAGTTCTGAAGAAAACATTGCCACAATCGGCGGTGGTAACTTGCCTACACATTCGTCATCACTACATCCGAACTGTCATAGACAGTTCGTCATCCAACGAAACACTACGTAGCACACTGAGCCCACCCAGCTGCAAGTGCTCATGCACTCTCCACACCCTGCACACTGTATGATCGACGGGGTGCCCAGTCCCCCGCTGGCTCCACTGCCCCCAAACAGACTTCTAGGTGCCATGCTGGGAGCTCACCCTGCGTGGCAAAAGTCCTTATGCCGATGGGGTGCCTAATCCCCGTCAGCTCCACAGTACCCCAAAACCCACAGACTTCTAGGTGCACACGCAAGAGCCCACCCCAGTGTGCAAAAGTTGTTATGTGGCCGACGTAAGCTTCAATCTCCCATCGGCCCACTGCCCCCAAATACCTTTAGCTGCCACGCTGGGAGCCCACCCCAGCGTGGCAAAAGTCAGGCCATCTTCCTAAATAAAAAACCTGTAAAAAAAGGTTCCTCGTTGACTGTCTTGTCCCTCCCCAACCCGCGCCTACCTCTGTGCACCCATCTCCCCACACACCCCCGACCCCATACTTACCTCCAGAGCCCAGCGCAAGGATCTTCAGTGGACTGGGAACACGTCTGCACTCTTCAAAGCCGACCGCGAACTGAAGAAATGCCGGTAAACTATATAATGGCATAAATGTTGTTTTTTTTTCAACTTTGGTGCATATCTCGGCCATTTTGGGGAATTTTTTCACCAAATTTTCAACATGGGTTCTTGGGGCCCCACCTCATGAACTCAGTCACTGTCATTTTGTTATTTGGTTCCAAAAGATGATTTTGAGATCACTGCGCGGAACCACCTTTCGGGACCAAGTAATGAAACGACAGTGTGACAATTCATGAGGTAGTCCCCCCAAAACCCTATGTTGAAAATTTGGTGAAAAAATTCCCAAAAATGACTGTTTTATGAGCATGCGTTGCGCCGTTCCTACACACGCTCATAACTTTGCAAATTTGTAATATTTTCACTCCAGATTTTCAACATTGCTATTTTGACACACCTCCTAACGAGCAGTACAGCTGTCATATTCACATCTCATCCAACATGTGTTTTCATGCATTTAGCGTACAATGGCGCAGTCGGTGTGCAAAATCAATGTTCGGGACAGATTAAGAAAATTACAGTGACACTGTTCATGAGCAGATGTCTTAAAATGGCTATGTTGAAAATTTGGTGACAGAAGTCCATAAAATGACCGTGCTACGAGCGCGCATTGCGCAGGTTCCACGCACCCTTGTACATTCACGAATTTGTACTATTTTCCGTCCAGATTTTCAATACTGCCATTTTTCCACACCTCCTTATGAACAGTACAGCTGTCATTTTTCACACCCTGGCCAAAATGTGTTTTCGCACTTCCAGCGCAGAAATGCATGGTCGCTGTGGGAAATCCGTGTTCGGGATAGATTAAGAAAATTACAGTGACACTGTTCATGAGCAGAGGTCCCAAAATGCCTGTGTTGAGAATCTACTGTAAAAAATCCCCAAACTAATTACATTACGGGTGTGCATTGCACAGTTTCTATGCGCACTCGTGACTTCAGTTTTTTTATATTTTCCCTCAAGATTTTCAACATTGCCATTTTTTAAACCTCCCCATGAACAGTACAGCTCTCGTTTTTCACATCCTGTTCGAAATGTGTTTTTGCACCTGTGGTGCCAAATGGTGTAGTCGCTGTGCAAAATCATCTTTCGGCTAACAAACTGATATTGCCACTGTTCATGAGGTGGGAGTCACAAAAAACCCATTTTGAAAATTTGGAGTGAAAATACCAATGAACGCCTAGGGCATTAGGGTTTCTGACCATAACACCCCACCCTGTAGAGACTGACAGGCATCAGGGATGTGACTTGGGATTGCCTCCTTTAATACTCATGCCATTCCACCCCCCCACCCACACACCCTGCAGCCAGTGACAGGCATCAAGGTGTGCCTTGGACTCTTCAGCCCCAAAAATCACCCCATTCTCCTATACTGCACCCATCTCACCGTATTTCCGTATGGAATTGGGTGAGCATAAGGCTCAAAGACCCCAAGGCACATCTGCAGGGTAGGGTATGGTGAAATGGCATGGCCGTTATGCCTGACGACCCAAAGGCACACCCCAATGCTGTCAGTCTCTGCAGGGTGGTGGTGGGGTTGGCTTCAGTTCAATACTTCACTGCCATTCCTACTATGCATTTCTCTGACTCCTACACTACCAATGCCAGCAAGCAAACATTCGGCATTGACAGATGCTCATTTAAAAAGGTAAAACAGCACGGTCTATACCCTGCTACCACGGACAGCGACAGGGGAAGTACAGTGCCATGTAAAAAGCAGTCCACAGGTCGCTGTCCATGGTACTAGTACCCGAGTCAAGGGCCGAGGAATGGAGGAGGCTGGCCAAGTTGCTCCCATGGTGTAGAGTGGTATTGCAGGAGCAGTTCAGCTGAAAAGTTGATGGAGACCAGGGTTTGAAGCCCAGTCTCCACAATTTTATTTCTTCCCCCATAATCCAACTCAGACTCGGAGTTGATTATTTTAATTACGACAGGGTCTGGGGGGCAGAGCTCCTTGCGTTGGGGGGGGGGTGAGCCTCTCGCAAAAATAATGTTTTACAGTGGTAGCGATCACGAACCGCACTCGCGATCGCTACCACTGCTGCTTATTCTGTTGGTGGCATTGTCTCCTGCCACTTTTCTTGTCCGCACTGTATGGACAACGCTGTTTTTTTTTTTTTGTTTGTTTCATATGTTTATTAGTTGACAGTTGACCATATACAATTCATAGCCAGCAGCTATAAATAATCCGTATATCACAGCCATATTCATTTGCCACGACACTTTAATATTGTAACATTTCAGACTTCATTCCACATTACTCTCCTTTTTTCTTTTATTTAAGTATCCCCCCCTTTAACCCACTAACCCAATAACCTCTAACAATTAACCATTAACTTGCTCTGTGTCCCCTCTTTCCATCTCTTCCCCATCTTACATAGAGGCCTCTTCTCAGTTAAATAATCCGCTACCCTCTAACAGCATTCTTTCCCCCATACTCAGAGCACCCAAATATTCTCCCCAGGTTCTCTCAAACCTATCTTCCATTCCTTTTAAACAATATGTCAACTTATCTACGGTCAAAACTTTCACCGTAAGTTTTTTCCACTTACCCACTGTAGGCCCCAAAGCTGTAGTTCTTACATTTTGTATTCCTAGCCTAGCTACTGTAGGTAACACCCTTATCCACCTAGGGTAGAAAAAAACATCCCCCATTCTCTTCTCCTTCTACACCTAGCAGCAGTGATTTTTGGGAGATCTCAATGTGCTTTCCTCTCATGGATGTAATTTCTTTAGATATGTCTTGCCAGTAGGACTTTATCACTGGGCAACCCCAATAATAATGCTGGTACGTGCCCCTATTTATTTTGCACTTATTGCAAAATGGCGAGACCCCTGGACAGAAGCTGTGCACCATAGCTGGCGGGTAGTATAGCCTCTGTATGTATTTGAACTGAGCTTCTTTGTACTTATTGCACACTAGTAACCCCTGGTGGGATTCTAACAATAGCTGCCGGTTAGCATCACTGATTTCTTCCCCAATGTCCCGCTCCCACCAGACCAGACCTTCGCCTTTTGGGGAGGTTCCTGAAAAAAGATTTTTCTGTCCAACCTCACAGCCCTCCCTGTTAGTCCCTTCTCACAACTATTAGCCCCCATTATTTCTCTCTCCACATCCTCCATCAATCTCCTTGCTTCCATAGGTCCACTAAGCCATTTGTAATAATCCCTTACTGAGCCGTTTGTAATAATCCCTTAGACAATGCTGTTTTTGACAGTGCTGTCCATACAGGCGCTGTTCCGACCTAGTACCATGGGATTCACTTGTGGGTGAAGAGAAATCATTAGCAGTTGGGGGTGTAGTGTTTTATAAAGCATAACCCTGGTTTCCCAGATGTTGGCGGTAGTTGGGGGCTGCTTTTACCATTGCCAGATTTCACCCCTCTCTCTAAGCTTTTTTGTGTGCGTGGTCTGGCTGTGGTGTGGTCTGCATAGTGACCTGGTTCTTGGCACATCTCGGTACTGGTGGTACTTTAACTACTGGTAGTGCCTGGACTGACACATAAATGAAGTTTACATTTACCTCTTGGCTGCAGTGCTGCCTGTTCCATTTTACCACTACTGCACTAGCATCGCGCCTGACGCCTGTTTATGCAGCTGGTGCTGTGCAACCTTGCAGGGTCAGTTTGAGATTCAGACTGGACTTCCTGCGTTGCCAGCTGCACTTTAGCTGGGCTGAATGAATTAAGGGGAACAGTTATGTATTTTTTTTTCCCCGTGGAGTCCTGTGGGGCTGCACTGGTGCAGGCAGAGCAGCGTGTTTATATGCTAGTCCAAAATGCCTGCACCATACACAGACCCTCAGAAACACAAATCACTCACTTTGCTGCACAACAGAGTGACTTACAACACTCCAGCAGCTGTTTATACTGCTGGATCTGTACCAGGGTAATTCATCTGCACCGCTAGCAACGATGCAGATCCAGGAGTGTAAACGCTGCTATAGTACAGAAGTTACATTTATGTACTACGCTTCATGCACTGCATCCCAAAGCGCTTAACATGTAGTACACTTCATGCACTGCATCCCGAAGTGCTTAGCAGGCAGTTTCTTTACAAAGGACAGCATAGCTGAGATGTCACACCTCACTTCCAGTGGGGTTCTGCGTTTGCACAGGACAGCCTGACACGTCTCAGTAACGGTGGTACTTTGATTATTTACTCCAATAAATGCCACGTAAGCAAAGCCCTAGTTTTACATTCTTTATTTGACAATACTGTTTATAATCAAAAGACTGAATGTCCACGTAGGAATGATACAGAGCCCCGGAGACATGCATAATCTGCCGTTTATTGTTCAACAACTTTCATGTGGTTCCAGCACAAGAAGTCTCAGACTTTCTCTTTTGCAAAAACAAAACATAACAAAAAAATTAGGATATCAAAGCTTTAAATTATGCAGCAACCTAGATATTCCTAAATACTTGTAAGAAGCAAAGACTTTAAAAAGAACTAGAATGTAAACCTTCTATTTTACATTTTAAACGACTTTCTTGAAAAACATGGTGAGAGAGTGAATGAGCCATTGTTACAAAGTGCTGATCTTTAAACAAACATGAGAAAGTAACTTCTTTATACAAACTACAATATTTCCAAGAGGTTGTTTCCCCCCCCCCCCCTTTGGGCTCCCTGTTCATCAAAATCCATGCTCTTTACAGGAAATATGAAGCAATCCATGGGGGCACCATTTTCTGTATTTTATTTATGGGGGAAAAAATCCCAAAGCTATTTATTGGCCTGAACCAAGTCCTATGTTTTCAATACTGAAGTCACCCAGCAACACTAGGAAACGTGTCAGGTCAGCCTGAGCGAGCTGCTTCTAGGGAAACCAGCTGACCAACCAGTCCTTTTACATGGAAGCCAGCTGCCTTTCTAGTCAGCCGTGTTCATTTCAGGAAAACCTGGAATGTGAATTGGGGTCCAGGTGCACTGTGGAGTTGAGTTCTTGACTCTTGGGAGGGCGGGTGTGAGCTGCCTGGCATTAACAGGGGTCTGAATTAAGTTTTGCAGCCTTCTGCCAGCAGGGCTAGTGACTGAAAAAATCCACTAGCCCCACAGACATTTCCACTGGGCCTAGCTAGTGTACTTATGGAAGTGTTATTTTCCCCAGTGCAAGCCTGCAGGGCTAGTTAAAGGAACATCTTACTAGCCCGATACAAAATCTTCCAGCATTTGGCTAGTGGGCTGGTGCCAGTTTTGACCCCTGATTAGTACACCCCTCCCTGACCAAGAGGTAGAATTGGCGTTGGTTGCCGGCCCGTCGGCGCAGCGGTGGGATTTCCACTCGCGACACTGGCGACCCGGGTTCGGGAACGGACCCGGATCGTCGGAGGGCCGGCCGGGGGGAGAAGGATTGAGCGTCTGATGGGCAGCCTCTTCTCTGGGAGGTGCGGTAACATTCGGAGCACTGGGGACTCCTGGAGGAGGCCGGGAGAACTCGCACTGCCGACGTTCAAACGGGGAGAGGGAGGCGGGGTGGACGCTGGCATCATTGCATGTCCCCGCCTCCTCGGGGGAAGGAAAATGGGAGGGAACAAAATCCCATGCCTTGCGTCTCGGTGACGCTCTGCCCCAGGAAAGCCCTGATTGGCCACCGGAGCCGTTCCCCCAACCAGTCACAGTTCTGCGGTCCGATATAGGGGGTCGGAACCGCGGCCCCACTCTCTGGGGGGTAAGCCAGGGATGACCAGGGGAGACGGCAATATCCGGTGGCCGGGGCTCCAGGGGTCCGTGACCAGAGTTGATGGTCGATGAGAGGCGTGGGGAAAAAATAGGAAAATTAAAAAAAAAAAAAAAAGAATTGGCATTGGTTGTAACAGCAGCCGCTCACCTGCCTTCTTGTCAGGGTGAAGGACAGAGGGAACACTAGGAATAAAAGTAATAATAATAAAAGCCGGAATGCATACTCAAAGGAAGAAAAAGCTACCCAAACTGTTATGTTCTAATAACTGGGTATTGTAGTTTCTATCACTGGGATTGGTAAACTAAACAGGATGGTTAAAAAAAATCAAACTGTGCGGGCTCTGTGGTACACTGGGTCCCCAGGTTTGCACCTTGAGTCTAGGCTGTCAGGTGTGAAGGCTGGCAGAGAGGGTTCAGTGCATCCTAGGGATGCTGCTCCTCCCTGGAAGGGCGGACTGCAGTGCACTGCCACAACAGCAGCTCCTAGAAGTGGCCTGGTGGAGACATCCTTGGCAAGGAGGGTGACCATACTCTGCCAGAAGTCCCCCCCACCAGGCTGCGGTGGCATGTGCTTGTGTACACAGAGGTGGGGTGGGGTGGGACCAACCAGAAGAGAAAATGAATAGCCCCTAATACGCAGGATGATGGCTACTGAACAGACCCCATGCTACCAGCTCCCTCTGCCTGCAACAGGCCACTTGTGCACTCATTTCTCACTTGGGGTACCAGGGGTATCCCCAGTAGGGTGGAGCCAGACCTTATAAGAAACAATGGAGGAAGTCTACAGGCAGCTCTGGTTGTAGGCAGTGAGCTCAGCCAGCAGCAGAGGGGCTTTCAGAAGGCCTGAAGGTGAGAGGTGTCATGAGGCAAGGCGAGGAGCATGATGAATATAACAAAAATTCACCCCCTCCCAAAAACCTGGAAAGTTCTGAAGTTCCAAGCCAAATTAAACCTTCCCTTTACAAATAGGCTTTATGGTTCAATATGCAAAATAGTGAATGAGCATAAGTCTGCATATGAATAACACTGTGCACCTAAGATGCAACAATCCATATGTTTTGGTCTGTTTTAGTAGGCAGGAGGATTTATCTATGAGCATTTAAATCAGTAGTGCAATTGCCTTTCTGACATGAAATAAAGATCATTTTCTTTCAAAGGGACACTGTCTACTCTTTGTGTAGCATATTATATTTTTTATTTTAGTATTTGGTAGCCGGGTAAGGCCCACTAGGTACAAGTGCCTGTTTTCAGGGGTGACCTGGGAGCACTGGGCGGTCAAGTGACTTGCTCAGAGTCACACTGTATGCAAGTGGTTGTTGTGATAATCAAACTCAGGTCTGGTCCGCTGGATGGATCAAGCTCATTCACACCTCATTCCTCTAACCTCTAGGCTATACTGCCAGCCCAATATCTATTTGAAAACCCACATTTTATGATTGCTTACCATCTCTAAAATCTGTTGATGTTTTTGTTTTACCTGCTGGCTTTCATAGAAGAACTGAAATGCATGGTAATGTTGCAGTTATACCCATGCCTCTCACCCTCTTACCTCATAAATCAGGGACAAGACATAAAAAAATCAGGGGCAAAGACCCAAAATCAGGGACACATCTTAAAAATTGGTACTGTTCACTTAGAAAGCTGACAGAATACAGGGATTAGTGTAAGAAGCATTTTCTGAAGAAGAACAAATCTGTAACTTTCATGTTTAATATTATTTTGTGCTTACAATTCACACTGTTCAGTCACAAAAACAGAAACTTTATGAGGGACAGAGGACATTTTTGAGGCAAAATCAGGGACAGTTGAGAGGTATGGTTATACCCAATCTTGTTTCGTTTCAAATCCTTGATCTTCTTTAATTGCATACTTCCTGAACATTAAGAACACCCCCAAATAGTGCAGCCACTCATGATGTAATAGTCTTCTCTCCTCCTACTGTATTGTAAGTGGTTAGACTGTGTTGAGGGTGTACCCAGTTCCCGGAAAGAATTAGTGGGAGTTGATCAGTGACTGTAAACAAACAGGTTTCTGTGTGGTAACACAAATATGGTGGGCTATCTGTTTTTTTTCCATTTTCAAAGAAAAAAGTAATCCATATCAAACTACCAGCTGTGTCAGCAATCTCTATAGAATGTGAACAATCATAACATGTAATTTTTAAATTAGGGACAGTTTGAGGCCTAAGGAGGTTATCAGTGTCCCTTTAAGAACGTAGCATGCGTGAACAGTTTGAATGTCACATGGTTACAGGTCAGCACCATCTTCATAAAGTGAGAAAGCAATTTCAAATCTAAGGTTATCATATTAAGCAGCATAGTAAAACCTTAAAAACAGTGTGACTCAGTTAGCTGCATCTGCACTTCGAAGAAAAAAGGGGTGAGAGGGGGTATTCCCACACAGCGGGTTGGAATGAGAAACTTGGAGGACTGCTGGTCTCCTTTCCTTCCTAAATATGTATGTACACACAGGTGAGGGATGGATTGCACCATAATCCCAGCAGACTTCTGTCACTGTACTGCTGCTTCAAGCTCCGCTTACTAGCAAGTTCACTACGGAATCGGAGGCTGAAGATGACTGAAGAAGGAAGCTACTGGTACTAAGATGGTAATGTTTTCCCAAAGGAGTGCAGCACAGTTTAAAGTACTGCAGGAAAGAAAATAACCAAAGGGACCAGAGGTGAAAACATTTAGGGATCAAGCCTATGTTCTTGCCTTGTAATATAAAAAAAAAAAATGTCAACTGTGTTTGTAAATTGGTAAGTCAGTTTGTCAGTGGCCAAAGTCCTGCATGCCACAGCTTGAGCACTGCTGTCTGTGGGGATTTAAGGGACACCGTTTTTGTGCTGCGTGCAGAAAGCTTTAATGGAAACATCACATTTGTGATGGCCTGACCCCTTCATGATCAACTGGAAATTGATGTGGAGGTTAGCCCCCCTTCTAACTTGCGTGGCAGGTGATTTATTTTGATATTATGCATAAGTGAGTGGAACTCTGGAAGTTACACACAGAACTGGATCAGCAAGAATCCATCCTGCTTCATCTTCAGGATGCTCTAGTGGTCGTGATCGCTTATTTGTTATGGTAAGGGCAAAGGCCTCTCTATCTTGCACACATACTGAAATTTCATAATCAGGGCCTGCAGATGAGTTCGCATATCTGCTTCCTACTGTCTAAATGAACCATCTTGCAAAAAAGTGAAATGCATACGAAGTCAGCAGTCAAATACCAAACACAAAGCATTAAAAAACACACAATACTCTTAAAAGACTCCTAGAAATGTTAACACCTAAGGGCATCAACCAGCTGAGCACCACCAATCCTCCTTTCCTGCCCTGCCCCCTCATCAGACAAGTAATATGTCCGCTCCTTTGGGGGACAGCTTCTGTAATTCGGTTTATGGATGTCCCTCCAAGAGGGGGGGAGAGGACATTACAAAGACTATACACAGAAAGTGCTAAAACTATGACCCCGCCAGGGGCGTGGCCTGACCAAGGAGAGAGATGGCTGCATAGTTCAGCAGCTCCGGGACCATCCAGCTTCTATATAGTTTTTGGCGTCTCATTCCTCATTGCAAGATCAAAAACCCGGCATATCTTTGATAAACCATATGGTATCTGGAAAAAAAATTGGCTAGAAAGCAAGCCCCGTTGCGTTTTCCGATGGCAAGACCAAAGCAACTAGCCAGCCCGACTCAGGGTCTAATCTCAAACATGGCGTCTACCTCAAATGTGGGCCCTGATAAGCTAAGCTCCGATACAGTGGAAATAAATGAACAGCAGTCGCCCAGATCCATGGAAGATCTCCTAAATAACTTAAAGTCTGACATTACCAGTCAAATGCGTGCAGGCTTTGAGAATATAGGCTCCCAGTTAACGCATCTCCAGCAAACCGTGAGTGGTCTGAGCGACACGGTTGAAATACATACAACCCGGCTGAGTGAGCTAGAGCAACGGGTGAGTGATCATAAAGATGCTCATCAACGAATGGAGCACAGCCTGAATCAAGCACTAAGGGAGATAGAAACCCTAAAGGCAACTTCGGATGACCACGCGAACAGGGAAAGACGCTGCAACATTCGTATAGTGGGGATGCCAAAGGGGTCTGAGGGGAAGGACTGTGTGAATTTCATTAAATCCTAGTTTAAAAGTAAACTGAACCTACCAGATGATCCCATATTAGAGATTCAGCGAGCTCATAGATCCCCGGGTCATAGACCAGGCCCTAATGAGCGTCCTCGACACCTAATAGTGAAATTCCTCAGATTCCCGGACAGGCAGCGAGTGCTAGAGATGGCCAGAGAGGTGGGCCGACTACAGGAACAGGGCCAGGTGGTGAACATATTCCCAGATTTCTCAAGGCGCCTACAGGAGGAACGACAGGCCTTCACACCAGTCTGGCATAAATTACATGAGCTCAACTGTCAATTCTCACTTCTTTATCCCGCTCGCATGGTGATTTGCCCATGTAACAAAGAAAATAGATCTTTTACAGATCCTAAAGCGGCTCTGCGTTTTGTGGAGCAGGAGTTGATGCCTCGACAGGGAAATATGGTGGGACATAAGGAGCAGAGAGATGAAGATCAAAATCACTGGACTAGAAGTACTTTATATATGCTTATTTTGATCTGGTCATATAAATATGCTTATGGGCCAAATAATTTTATGAAAGAGTTGCATGAGGGGGCGAATACCTCATTGTTACAATATTTTCTTTATTTCCAGTGTTTTTTTATTTTTTATTCTGGTTATGGCCCATGAGATTTGTAGTTAAAGCAGGGCTTTGAGGTGTTTTAGTTAGAAAGGTGGGTTGTGACCCTCATCGGGAGGAGAGACTTGCAAGCGAGGCCCGTGATGGAGTTATCTCCAGCCTATAAGGGCTGGGCCACCGTGTCCTCGGTCCTGATTGTTTGAGGAGTGATTTGGCTGCCTTTTGAGATCCTCACCCTGGTAGTAAATTTTACCCCTGCGACTATGCAGGAAATGACCAAAAGATGGCAGTAGATGATCACGATCAGTGTCAAACCTATTTCTTTCATACACTTCCTGGTTTGGGAAAAGTCGGTGTTATATATAATGTCCACAGGGTTGTTTCTATAAAAATTACCTATTTTATTGGAACATCAGCAATGAGCAATTACTTTGTCTGGGAGGCGGGGGGGAGGGACGGGGACTACAAGTTTTTTTTGCTCTAATTTTTCTTTTGATTAATAATAACCTGACTGAATTGTGTGGTAACAGAGATTTAAGTGAAGAGACCCTTGAATTTATGAGGGAGGAAGCGCTATGTTGTTCAATCTGTGTTAGCATAAGCAGGGAGTCAAGAGATAGTTGGGTCCCCAATCCGGGGGGTGCACCTCTCGTTCCCTCCTCCAAGGGTTCATGTATTTTATTTTGTATTTTTATATTTTTGTACTCTCTGTCACCACCAGGCTCAAAATGTGCCTTAGTTGGTTGAATTTCCCTGCCTCTGTGGAGGAGATTTTCCTCTGACCCCCGCCTATGACACGAGCAATAGAAGACATCTTTTCAGTTACATTGTGCAAAGTTTGGTTGGGTGGTCCCACCCTAGTACATCCACGAAAAGTAGCAGGACTTAGTGTTTGGAAGGTGTAAGTCGTTGATTACACCAGGAGAGGGGTTTGTATTAGTGGGAAGTTCTTGTCTGTTAGGTGGGTTTATTCTAAGGATTAAAATGGAGGGGGTGTTGGGTTCAGGGAAGGGGTATAGGAGGAGTTTTAGTGTAAGTTATCAAGAAAAAGAAAAATGGATGGCGCACTGGCTCATGAGAGTGGGGTTGAATATATGTGCATCATATTTGTTAATCTTGCATAATGTCATCTTTAAAATGTATGTCATAGAATGTGTGTGGCATTAAGACGTTGGTCAAGAGGAAAAGGATATGGACCTATTTTAAAAAAACAACAGGGGGATGTCTTGTTCATGCAGGAAATACACCTAAGCAAATTAGAAGTTCAGAAGCTGGAAAGGGCATGGGGGGGATTACTGCTGGCTGCGCCTTTCACCTCTAAGGCCCGGGGGGTAGCGATATGGTTTCGCTCACATTTAAGGGTAAAGCTGCATGAGATGAAATCGGATCCCCAGGGGCGATACGTGCTGGCAGATGTTTCTATAGAGGGCTTCAGATACACCACGATGTTGATATATGGACCAAATATAGACAATCCGGGATTTTTCAATCATTTAGCAATAAATTTGGCCCCTTATCCAGACAATTTAATTTTAGGGTGAGACTACAACACAGATTGGGATCAATCTCTAGATACCTCACACACTAGATATAAGCACCTGCCTGGAAGCTCCCTAGCCTTAAGAGATATGGCGAGGGACAGGGCTCTAACAGAGATTTGGAGACATTGCCACCCAATAAGAAGAGAATATTCATACTATTCTGCTGCACACAGAATTTTTACAAGACTAGATTATTGTTTGGTCTCACCGAATGTTTTAAGGGGCTCGAAATCCCCACACTATGGTCCAGTCTGTGTTTCCGATTATGCACCTTTATTTTTTGATTTGCAGAGGGTGGGGGGGATCCCATCTGATTAAGCAATGGAGACTGGACCCTACATTACTAAACTCATCAGCCTACAGGGCCCATATTCATGGGGTGATAACGGACTTCATGCTTCATAACAAGATAAGTGATACGTCAGCAGCAACAACTTGGGAGGCCCTCAAGGCAGTAATTAGGGGGGGAAACAGTTTTATTTGCAGCAAATCTTAGTAGAGAGGCTTTGAGACAAGAGAGGGAGCTAGAAGAATGCACTCTGCAATTACAGTGTGAAATAATGCAGACTAATGCCCTCAATAGAGTGCCAGAACTCAACAGTCTAAAGAAGAAATGGGCCCAAATTGCGAATAAAAGGATAGAAAGAGATATTCTGAAGGCAGGGGCTAGAGCATATTTTGAGGGAGATTCAGCTGGGAAATGGCTGGCTTGGAGGGTTCACTCGAAACAGGCAGATAGAGTCATTTTATCACTTGAGACCAGGGACGGTGCAACCACTTCAGACCCACAGCAGATTAATGAGGAATTCCGATCCTTTTATCAGGCCCTCTGTACAGTTGAAGCTCCGGGTAGTACAGATCCTACTACATTCATAAATAATATTCATTTACCTTCAATTGATGATGAAGGAAGGGACCATATTAACAGACCCCTCTCTATTAATGAAATAAAGGAAGCCACATGGGATTCGAACCTAGGGAAGGCTCCTGGGCCTGACGGGGTGCCTATGGAATTTTATAAAATATTCTGGGACGACCTTAGCTCGTTGCTTAGTGAGATGATTAAAGAAGCCATGATTTCGGGTGTATTGCCTCCTTCCCTCCAATTGGCCACTATTATTGTACTCCCTAAACCTGGTAAGGACCCTGTAAAATGTGGGTGTTACAGACCCATTTCGTTATTAAACGCAGATTATAAAATCGTAGCAAAAATTATCGCTAAGCGTATGAAGGGGATCCTGCCTTTCTTGGTACATCAGGACCAGTTGGGGTTTGTAAGGGGGAGACAGGCCAAACACAACCTAAGACGAACCCTTAACATAATTTATAGTTGCTCAGGCAAGGGAAAGGATCCATACAGAGGCCTTCTGGCACTTGATGCCGAGAAGGCCTTTGTTAGAGTGGAGTGAAAATTTATCTTTGCAACTCTGAACAAATTTTGTTTTGGCCCACTTATTATGAATTGGATTAAGCTACTCTATTCCACCCCTAGAGCCCAAATATATACTAATGATACGATGTCCCCACTTTTCCTACTTACTAGAGGTACTAGACAGGGTTGCCCCTTATCCCCTTTATTATATGTTTTAACTGTGGAGGTTTTGGCTTCGGCCATAAGGCAACACCCTAGTATTCAGGGGTGTGAGGTTGGAGGCAGAGATCAAAGAATTTCTCTTTTTGTGGATGATGTTTTATTATTTGTCAGGGATCCAGAAATATCTATCCCAGCGCTGACCAATTTGTTCACAGAATATGGCCCCTTATCGGGGCACAAAATAAATTGGTCCAAATGCAAATGGCTCCCACTAAGAGAAACAAAAATTAGTATACAGATACAAAGGTATAAGATTAGCCCAGCCCCCATATAAAAAATCTTGGTGTAGCTATCTCTAGTAAGTTAACTTCTCTTTTCCATCTAAATTACATACTCTTGCTAAAGAAGATCAAGGATCAGTGTGAAAGATGGAAAGGTTTTCCGTTGACTCTTATAGGCAAGGTCAACCTAGCTAAAATGTTTATTCTACCCCAGTGCCTCTACCTCTTTCAGTCTCTCCCAGTGTGGATTCCCAAATGTTATTTTAAATCTCTGACGGGAGCAATAGGGACTCTCCTCTGGGGCTCGAGAAGACCCCGAATTCGTCAGGAATTCCTGTGGTAGTCGGTGCCAGAGGGAGGACTGGGTCTCCCAAACCTAACACTATATTATCTAGCTGCTCAAATTTCTGCCCTACAAGATATTTATGTAAATGAGAGGGAGGCAAGGACCTGGGTGATGGTGGAAAATGAGGGTAATTCTCTAAGTTTGACTTCCTTCACCTTTTCTTCTCTGTTGAGTGGTAGGCCTCCACAAAAAAGTAAAAATCCTTTCTCTAGAACCATGACTAGGATATGGCTAAAGGCCCATGAGATCATGAGCTATTCTCCTGCCCTTTCTCTGGACTCCATTATCAAGGGTTGTTTGTGGGAGGAGGAGAAGATTCAAACCCCAGCGAGTTGGGTCTTTGATAGATGGGAGGGAAAAGGCCTTATGTGCCTGGCACAACTATATGAGGGAGGGTATATACTTCCATACCAAGAACTGGCGAGAAGATCTAATTTGCCCCCTCAAGAGTTTTTTTTTTTTTTACATATCTTCAGATTTGTTTCCGACTACGGGCATGGGACCCAAGTAGAATTCTATACCAATCTCCCCTTGAGGAACTCCTATGACAAGCAACATCCTCTACCAAACTGCAGGTTATGACTGCAAGTTACAGATCCCTTCTAAATGCCCTCCCAGACTTAGGTCTGAGTTTAAAACAACGATGGGATAGAGACCTGGGGGAAGAGACCCTGTCATTGGGTGATTGGCAGATGGTCCTGAGGAGGGACATGCATTGCTCTGTCAATAATAGAATAAAAGCTATCCATTATAATATATATTACATAGAGTATATTTTACTCCAGTAATAGCTAAGAAAATTGATCCAGATCGCTCAGACAAATGTCCAAAATGCCAGGCGAGAAAGGGTAGCTTCATTCATTTGTTATGGGAATGCCCTGTCATACAGACTTATTGAGGAGGAATTGTATCCATTATGCAAAAAACTTTACAAGACCCACAACCAATTGGGATTCGTGAGGTTATTTTAGGTCTCCCAAGGACATCCTCGAGGGGTAGGGGTCTTGATCACTCTCTATGGGCCTGGGTATGGTGGTAGGAAAGCAGATGATTGCCCATCATTAGGGCCAGGATATAGCTCCAACAGTGATGGAGTGGGCTCAAAGACTTCTACAATGCATGAAAATCAAGCATACCTAGTTCAAGGCAACAGGGAGAGAGGAAAAATTCAATAAGATCTGGGATCCCATTGAAAATGCTGTCTCCCAGGGATGGTTCACTGCATTATAAGGAAATATGAACAAGGAATTCTGGAGGCCTCTCCCGGCCCTCCTCTCCTTTCCACTTCTCTCCTCTTGATTTATCTCCTTCATCTCCTTTTGACCTAGTTATAGTTACTCCTGGTCATAGTTATATCTAGTGATAAATATGATAATGGCTTGGTGTCTTACATGCACATCCCAGGTATTCTTTACTTTTTAGGAGATTTTTTATTTCTTCCAGGGACACCCCAGGAAAATTGGGTAAGCACTGACCTGGAGATCCTCAGAGACAATGATAATTATGATGGATATGTGTTTTCCCAGCTACTTTGGCAGTTACTATAAGCTTATAGTCCATATGGTCTGACTAGAAGTATTGTTAGAGGGATGTCTGTTCTATTTTAACATGTAAAAGTATATGCAAGCTTGGTGATCTATAAGTCATGGATGTAGACCTGCATTCCCTACCTCTCAGGGGTAGCCTAGTGTGTCAATCTATAATAAATAAAGTTTGAAAAAAAAATATGACCCCGCCACCTCTGTGTGTGAAGATAGATTGTACCCACCAGAGCTGCTCTGAGGCGTCTCTTTCCCATCCAAACTGATGGGATCAATTTGTGTTCGGGTTGTGCCTAATGTAAAGGAAGTGGGAGTAATAGAACATTTCTGTGCATAGGAATTGTTTGCAACAGGTTACTTTCTTTTTTTTTTTTCATTTTTTCTATTGTTTTATCCATTTGTCCCCCTTTTTTGCCCATCCTCACATCCTTGGTATGAGCGTGCACATGTGGAGGCATGCACATGTCACGCCGCACCCTACCGGTCACCCATTACCCTCTTGTGCCACCAAGGTGGCAGGACTGTGGAAGGGTGCCCCGGGAGAGGAGAGCTGCTGTTAGGCAGTTCAATCATGCTCCCACCTCCCCCCATGCTGGCTTCATGATGATCCAATGTCGGTCCCGAACCCAGGTCACCGGCATGGCGTGAGGTAAGGCAGAGATGCTGCAGCCCTCTGTGTCACCGGGACAGCTGCAACTGGTTACTTTACCGGTCTTGCTTACAGGGGGGTCCTGAAGTGTTCCTATAATTTGATAATTATTACCAGTATCTGTGGCAGGGGTCTTGGAATGCAATGCACCACAGAGGGTACAGTATTGAATTAGAAGCTCCAAGATTCTGGGTTTGAATCCCTCTACAACCACTAGGTCACTATGCAACCTACAGCAAGTTACTTCCCCTCTCTGTTCTGTGCTTCCCTTGCAGATGTAAGAGCCAGGTAGAAGCAGAACCCCATTGAAAAAGAGATGCTGTATCTTGGTTGAGTTATCCTGGGACCTGGGTCCAGTTGTAAAAACAGGAAGCTCCTATGTTACAATGGGTACCAAGAAAGGAATGGTTTGAAACTTGAAGGGTTCTTTTCTGGCAGGACACATTTTCAGAAAGTCAACTTCTAATTTCTAAACTGGGATATTTTGATTGCTAACTAATGAGAAGCTTATTGTATGCATTGTGTACTGTGATGTTAAAGAACTGGGGCATGGGATAGAGTGTGTCCAGGGTATTGCTCAGGTTGGCCAGCTGGACAGTGTGTGAGAGGGGTGTGCCCAGGGTACTGTGCAGGTTGACCATCTGTACAGTAAGAAGGGTGTGCCCGGGGTACTGCACAGGTTGGACAGCTGGTGAGTGTGTGAAAAGTGTGTGCCCAGGTTACTGTGCAGGCTGGCCAGTGTGTAAAAAGGACATGCCCAGGGTATTACACAGGTTGGCCAGCTGAAGTGTGTAAAAAGGGTATGCCCGGGGTACTATGCAAATTGGCCAGCTCGACAGCGCGTTAGAGATAGTAAATACCCATGGTACTGCACACATTAGTTTCAGTGTGTGAAACTTTGAATACGCATAATACTGCACGGTGCTCATATTGGCCTGTTCCACACATTTAGCAACAGCTATTAAAGGTTTACCCATCTTGTGGGTGAGATCAGTGTTCTCTTTTTCAGCTGTGTGCCAGAGTATTACAACTACAACCCCCCACCCCCAAACCGCAGGCAGAAATGATCAGTTTACACAGTCTCAAAAATGGCCTCAAAAATATTGGAATGGTGTTCTCCTTTTTGGGTGCCCCAATACAGTTCCATAGTGCCCTCTGTAATTACTGAGGGGGTCTCTGCTAAGTCTCTTCTTTCTTAGAGCAGTGGGGGATTACAAACCCCTTTCTTCTTACTTCAGAGTTACACATTTTCACCCTTGGGGAGTTAAAACGCAGCCTCTCCTACTCCACTTAGGATTTAAAGAGCAGCTTGCCCATCTGGAAAAAGACTGAAAAAACATAATGAGACACCATTTAGCCTATAGTCTCTGTAGTTCTTGCCATTCTCTATTCCTGGGAATATTTGCTTGAAAACAAGATCTTGGTCCCTTAGACTGTATCTGCTTTGGCTGCCTAGTTCCCACTTCAAGTCATAATCCTCAGTTTATGACACCATAGTCTGTGTTAAAATAACCGTGACGTGATGGCAAGCAGAGCTGTGACCTCATGGGGGATACACAGCAGAAGACAAAAATACCACTGTTCATTCAAATTTCCTTTATAACAAAGTTTATAATTAAGACTAAGGAGCTTCTGCACAATACAATCTGAATGTTGTCTAATATATTTTTCAAAGTTCTTCCGGAGATGGCAACTATTGGGGGTGGGGTGCTATCAGAGCAGCACCGAACCGAGGTTTCAACACACAAGACGAAAAAACAAACAAGGGCAGCAGAATGATTTCTCTGCAAGCAACCCAGAGGGAACTGAAGAATAAGAAAATAGTAAAACAGAACAAAAAGAGATAGCGCTGTCTTTAAAATATTACATTTCAAAACGAATCTGTTGTTTATATATATATATATATATATATATATATATAATATATATATATATATATAAAATGGCAAGACAAAAATCTAGGCATTTTAGTAGCTGAGAAATGTCACCTGACCATGCATTAAAATCTGTATAAATGCATGGTTAGGTGACGAATCTCATTTTCCTCTCCTCCAAAAACCTACTCAGAGCCATTTTATAAGTGTAATGAACCCCTCCAGGGTGTGTATCATAGGATTTCAATGCATTTCCCAGGGGCATAAGGATACTTGGTCTTTGGCCTCATGCCTTCTTACACGCCAGGGGTGCATTAAAATCTTATAATGCACACTCTGTCATGGCTTCTTACACATATATATATAATATATATATATAAAAGCACTTTTCATTCTGCCAGTTACAAGATTTTCAGCCTAATAGTATGTTGTGTGGTGGGTGGAACAAAACTCTACCTGGAGGGGCTGACGTAGCTAGTGCTATTCCCCTTCATACCTGATTGGCAATGTGACATCACTTACTGTGACATCACACAGTGACATCCCAAGTGACCAATTGATCTGCTGTGTGAGTGGCATGAAATGCCTCGCATACCATTTTGTTAGTTATGAAGTCGGGCAGCGGGCCAAGAGCTGTTCTGCATATCACATCCAACTTTGTGTTCCTATGCAGAAGACTGCCAGATGGAAAAAGCAAACAATTCAACAATTAAAAGTAGCACAACTGACTATTTTAAAAATGAATAATATTTTCCATTCTGGTACTTGAGGATGTACCAGCTCTTTATAGAAGTAATCAGATCAGAGAGGAAACTCTGCAACACCTAGCGGAAATAATCTTCCAGCCTGTCATCTCTCAGACACAGTCGCAGTTAAATATCAAAGGTTTCCAAGTTAGCGAGCCCTAAAGTGCAATTCTAATATCTAACTAGGGGGAAAATATATATATTTATATATGCATCAGATCAGCACAGCCGCTGGCAATTACAGCAGAGAGATGATGAGAGAGGAGTAACTGTGACACAGATACAGCCATACGGTAAAGCAGACAAGATTGTTATACGGAATTACTTTTGAGACAGATACTGACGTCTGATAGACTGGTCCAGCCTGGCAACTGCTGACAAGGGATAGGGAGGGGCAATTTCAACACTTTGCAAAGTCTCAAACTGATCTTTCATCTCTGGTGTTTGGTATTTAAAAAAAAAAAAGAAAAAACAGACTCTTACATCCCCCTGACTGATGGAGCGAGCAAAGTAGCCCCAGCTAGGACTGGAAATAACCCACCTGGCCATGAACCTGACTGGCAAGGAGGTTTTGCCTACACATGGTGGAGAAGGTAGGATGCCTTGGGAGCAAAATCATTTCAAGCTACTGATCCTGACGGCTGGAGGCTAGTCAGAGGGTATGGGGAGCATGAGCGTCTGGGCCACAGGTTTCACCTGTCATATAACAGATGAGTCATAAAAAAAAATCATAATGCTAAATAATCATGAGAGTAGGGAAAACTGACTGTTGAAAAATAAGATATATATCTCTCATCTAAGGTTACCTCATATAATTCTGGGAAGTCCTGCCTCTCCATGAATTTGGTGGGTTACAGTCAGAATATGTAAGACCTATAAAAACAGGGGTTTTAAAGAAAAGGAATAAGATTGCACTGTCTCACTTTGGATTCCACCAAAGCGTTTTGTCGTCATGTGCCTTTCAAGAATATGGTAGCACTGGCAAAGCTACACTGTCTGTTTACCTGGTCAGAAATAAAAGTACTGAGTCAATTCAAAGTGCTCCTGCCTCACCAGTCTTGTTCCATGCAGGCAACCACAGTGCCTAGCTATTGTCAGGAAGTGATGTCAATACTGGACCAGTCTATTGTTTATTTATGTTTTTTTTTTCTTAATTGTTTGCAGGCAATTCATTTTGACATAACTGATTTATTTAAATTAAGGGTCCTCAATGTCCAGGAACTCTTGCTTGGGTGGAGCGACTCCCCGATACCAAGCACAGGACCCATCGCTCCTCTTAATGCAGGCATAGTGCTTGGCCTGACGCCCGTTAATGTTCTTCTCAGTGACCCAGTCTGTCCACAGGCATTCATCTGGAGCAGAGATATAGCAGGGAATAGAAGGACATCGAGTGATCTGGTGAAAAAGAGAGACAGAGACATATATTTAAAATCCTTGTTTATTTTTTTGTTTATTCCGTTTGTTTTACTGTATATTGTACAGTTAAGGCATCTCTTTCCACATACATTTTATCCGCCTTCTCTGATCTGGCTGCCCTACCCTGACCGCCCCCCCCCCACCAGCCCTATCACTTGGCTTCTCCGGAACTTACCATCCCTCCATCATCCTCTGCCACAAGACTGTGGGGAGTGCTGGTCACCAGTGCAGGGTCTGTGAGGAGTCTGTTATCCTGTGGTCCTGGGGGGGCCATCAAGTTTTTGCCTTTGGCTCATGTCATGTGCAGTAGGCGTGATGTGCAAGCTCCACCTGTACAGTGACACCCATAGCACCCTGTGCATGGGGTCCCTCCCCTTGTGTGGTCTTGCTTGCAGTGCCACCTGGACACCTCCAGGCAGCAAACCACATTAACCCCCTTCCAAAGGAGGAGAGAATATGGATGCTCGGTCCTCCTTTCCCCGGTCAGCCCCTGAGCAACCCATGTCTGTTCCTGAACCTGGTCGTCTACGTGGTGGCAGGTGATGAGCTCGGCATCTCAGCCCTCTGCACCACTGGTCCACTGATTATGGCATCCCTTATGGATACGAGTGCCTTCTCCAGTTATTTAGGGGAGAGTGCTGTATATATTATAAGTCATTGGGCCCAGATGGATCCAAGGGTGATAACAGACATGTAGTAGGTGCTGACTGGACCACTAGCAAATCTCTTCAATTGCTCTTGAAAGTCAGGGGACGTGCTGGAGGGTTGGAGGACAGTGAATGTGGTCCCAGCACACAAAAGTGGCAGTCAAGACAACCAAGCAACTGTAGTCCAGTCATTGTGACGTCTGTAGTGGGGAAACTATTGGAATCCATTATAAAGGAGAGGATAGTAGGATTCCTGGAGACTAATGGGACTGCAGGTCTTCAGTCAGCACAGATTTACTAGCGGGAGGTCATGCCTGATGAAGATGACCGAAATCTTCTGTTGGGTGACAAAGGCTGTAGATAGGGGTCGGGCAGCTAATCGGTACCTAGATTTCAGTAAAGCCTTCAACTCTATCCCACATAGAAAGTTGGTAAAGAGGCCGGACCGCTGGCACAGGGGTTGGATTTCTGCTTGTGACGCCGGCGACCCGGGTTCGGGAACAGACCCAGGATCGCTGGAGGGCCAGCGGGGGAGAAGGATAGAGCATCCTATGGACTGTTCTCCTTCTCCGGGGGGAGGGAGGGGACAATGTCCAGCACGAGATGGACCCCTGGCGGAGGCTGGGGGCCTCGCAGTTACTGGTGCTCGTAACTAATGGAGGCGGGGCAGATGCCGGACATCATTGCACGTCCCCACCTCCCAGAGGAAAATCAGAAAAAATGGAGGAAGCGCCGTCTCCATGCAGCTCTCCCAGGCTTCAATTAACCACTGCTACCACCTCCCCTCAGAATGTCGCGTGGCCGAATTGGGAGAACTGGAGCCATGGCCCCCCTCCAGGGGGTAAGCCGGGGTAACCGGGAGATTGCGGGCATAGACAGTTGGTGGAAGCTCCGGGGGCTGTGAGCAGGGCAGAAATTGACAGAGACCTCCCAAAATAAAGGAAAAATAGAAGAAAAAAAGTTGGTAAAGAAACTGTCAACCGGGGGGGGTAGAAGGACCCAGAGGATAGTCCTAAATGGAGAACCCTTTGGGGGAAAAGGAAGTCATGAGGTGGATGCTTCATGGATTGTTACCTCCCCCCTTTCTCCCCGACTGGCCCCCCTTCCACTTTGCTACTCCCCCTAGCCCTGTCACCTGCCGTCTCTGGGGCTTACAGTCCTGCTGCCTTGCAGAGCCTTATGGATTCCATGGTGAATCCTCCTGGGTTCCCCAGGCCCAGGAGGAGACTAGATTCTGGATGCGGTTGCCGGCAGTGCAGAGCCTGTAGAGGAGCACAGTGTCATCCTGCAGTGGCTGACGCTTTTTTAACCATCATTTTCTGCTCTCCCCTCATTGCCCCATGGACAGAAACTGAGCAGATGCATGCATATGCATGTGTCCCAATCAGGAGGCGCCCACCCTCCCCCTTGCAGCTCCGCTTCACTGCCAGCTGTGGTCACCCAGGTGGCAGTCTTGTAGCGGAGCTAGCAAACCTCCCTCCCTGGAGGAGGAAGGCATCCTGTGGGACACTCAGTCCTCCTCCCCCCTCCCGGTTGACCCTGGCCCATTCCCAAACCCGGGTCGCCAGTGTCACGACAAGTGAGGCACAGGCGCTCCAACCCTCTGTGCCATTGGGCCAGCATTTCATGGATCAGTTTCAGAACTGTTCTCTTTAACATATTTATATGTGACATGGGGAGGGGGTCCAGGGAAAGATATGCTTTCTTTTAGATGACACCAACATCTGTGGTAGAGTAGACACTGAGGAAGATTAAAGGCCATGAAGAAGGATCTGGAATAACTGGAGAGGTGGTTGAGGATGTGGCAACTAAATGTTAAGAAAAAGTGCAGAATAATGCATTTAGGGGCCAAGAACCCGAGAACGGAATACAGGATGGATGGGGCATTAGAGTGCTTAATGCAGGCAAGGGCGGGGGGGGGTTAATAATGGAGAACTTCAAGACACTGACACAGCGTAATAGTGCTGTGGGAAAGGCAAATCGGATGCTGGGATATACCGTGAGAAGGGTCGCCATCAGAAAGATGGAGGCAATACAGCCATCGTATAGGTCCATGATTGGACTAGACCTAGAGTACTGTGTGCAGTTGGTGAGCCCACACTTGAGGAAGGACAGGGGAGGGGCTGGTAGACAGGATGAGGGACATGGAAGGTGGGGAATGGAGAAAAAGGAGCGGCCAGAGTGCTTCTGTTGGGTGATTCCATGATCAGGGGTATCAAATGGGATAGGGAGGGAGAAGCCTGCCCGATTAGAAAAAAATGCTTCCCTGGACTAACGGTGCACAGGGCCAAGCATGAGGTATATCAGCTGGCAAAGGATTGTGGAGGTTCCCTGGACATACTGGTCCACCTGGGTACCAATGACATTGAGGGAAAGAGTGAGCTAGAGATACAGGCAAGGTTCAGGGAGCTTGCCAGGGTCTGCCATGACACAGGATGCATGATTTCCTTCTCGGAAATCCTGCCAGTGCCAAGGGCTAGGGAACACAAGAGGATTATTAGGGAGATAAACTAGTGGCTTGGAGTGGTGTGGGGCCAGAAGGTATGGGTTGATGGGTGATTGGGTGGAGACCTGGGAGGATAAGGGGCTATATGCTAGAGATAGGCTCCATCTCACTTTGGAAGGGAAGGAAATCCTTAAGTTGAAAATAGAGGGGTTTGTTGGTGAAAGGTGGGGTTTAAACTTGTGACGGGGGAGGGATGGGAGAAAAGGCTGTCGAGGGGGGTCCGATAAAGGAGGGAATCTGTCTCCACCCCTGGAGAGCTGGAGGAATGCGGGAAAAGGCTGACTGGTAAGGTGCTGACCGGGGGAAGATGGAATCCCCATGGGAACGCGAGCAGGGGAAATGGAAGTATACGGAAAGGATGGAAGGTAGTCCTGATAAATGCCAGGAGCTTGGGCAATAAAATGCCTGCGCTCCAGGTGACGCTAACTGATGGAAAAGTGGATGTGGCAGTGGTCACTGAGACCTGGGCAACCACAGGGCTCAACTGGGACCTGAACCTGGAGGGTTACACCATGTTCAGGAAGGACGGGGGAGGGAAGGGGAGGAGGGGTAGCAATAATAGTCAAAAACTGCATTGGCATAGGAGGAGTGGAGGAAGCAGAGGGAACTGTGGAGGCGATTTGGGTCACCTTGATAAGGGGGGGCAAGAAAGTAAAATAGAAGTGGTGTATAGACTGCCCATGCTGGTGGAGGAGCTGGAGGAGAGTCTGGTGGCAGATGTGGGGAGACACTGCAGTTTGGGCAGGAGAAGGGTGGTGGCGTTGGGGGACTTAAACATGCCAGGAATGGACTGGGAGACTATGACATCCTCAGTGGTCAGGGAACAGAGGTTGTTGGATGCCTTTCAGGACATGTTCCTAACTCAGCAGGTGAGGGAACCGACCAGGGAGGCGCGGATACTGGATGTGGTCCTAGCAGACAGTGACCAGATTGGGTGCCTGGAAGTAAGGGACCCATTAGTGGGGAGCGACCATGCTATGGTCTGGTTCTGCCTGGACCTAGGAGGGGTAGAAGGCTGCACAAAGATGGAGGTAACTGACTTCAGGGGGCAGATTTCAAGAAAATGGAAAGGATCCTTAAGAAGCATTTGGATGGGACTGGGCCAAACATGGATGCTGACAGTAGGTGGGAAATCATCAGGATGGGTGCAGGATGCTACCAGCACACGTACAAGAGTAAGACGAAAATGCAGTAGGGCCTGTAAACCCTGCTGGTGGACCAGAGAGGTTCAGGAGGTGGTGAGGGGAAAGAAGGCGGCTTATGGGCATTTCAAGTGCTCAAGGAGTGAAAGGGATCGAGGGGAGTATGAGCTGATGGCCAGAAGGACCACTAGGGTGGTGAGGGCGGCTAAGGCAAGGAAGGAGCAGAACCTGGCTAGGGAAATTAGAAGAGGGAACAAGGGGATGTTTAGATACATTGGGGAAAAACGAAGGGTGAAGGGGCAGATTAGCAGGATTAAAATGGGAGGGATGGGCACAAGACCCGGGGGAGCAGGCTGAGGTACTAAATGAGTACTTTGCCTCAGTTTTTACCAAGGAAAATTGGAGGGGGCTGCATCATACATGGGAGGAGACGGTGACTGAGGGGGGGGCCCTTACTGAACGGCGGTTCTGGGGAGAGTGGGGCCATCACTGGCAGGAGGGGGAAGGCAAAGCAGGGGGATGAGGTAGCGGAGGTGGAAATCGCGGCAGAGAGAGAGTGAGTGAAGCCCTCAGGTCCCTTAATGCAGAGAAAGCACCGGAGCCAGAAAAATTACATCCCAGAGTGCTGAAGGAACTGGCGGATGTCCTGGTAAAACCCCCGACGGAGCTTTCCAGCATCTCTCTGAGGACATGGTGGGTGCCCCAGGACTGGAAGGTGGCGCATATGTTGCCTATCCACAAGGGGGGGATCAAGGGAGGTGGCAGGGAACTACAGGCCCGTCAGCCTGACATCGGTGGTGGGTAAGGTGATGAAGGGCATTGCCAAGGAGAGGCTGGGGGGGACCTGGAAAAGTTGGGGTGCCTGGACGATAAGCAGCATGGGTTCGTCCTGGGGAAATCATGTCAGACAAACCTTGTGGAGTTCTATGACTGGGTGACAAGTGCCTTGGACCTGGGTAGACCGGTGGACGTCCTCTTTCTTGACTTCAGCAAGGCATTTGATTCTGTTTCTCACAGGGGCCTGTTGGTTAAGCTGGGAGAAATGGGGGTGGAGAACCAGATGATCAGATGGATAGGAAATTGGCTCCAGGACCAGACCCAGAGGGTCGTGGTTGGTAGGTTAGTCTCATCCCCAAGGAGGGTCATTAGTGGGGTCCCTCAGGGATCGGTCCTTGGGCCCCTCCTGTTCAACGCCTACATCTCTGACATAAGGAAGGGTATCAGGAGTGAGATGAGTCTCTTTGCGGATAACTCAAAACTAGGAGTGGTGGTGGATGGGAAGGGTGGCCCTACAGGGGAACCTGGAGGCTCTGAAAAGGTGGTCTAGAAAGTTGAAGCTGAGGTTCAATGCAGGGAAATGCAAGGTACTCCACCTGGGAGCCAGAAACCCAGGCCAAGTGTACACCCTGGGGAGGGGGAATGCTACAAGTCTCAATGGCTGAGAGGGACCTGGGGGGGGGTGAATGTCGAGATGAACAACTCTGAGACTTGTAGGAGGGCAGCAGCCAAGGCCAACAGGATGCTGGGATGCGTCACTAGGGGGATCACCTCCAGATGGAGGGAAGTGATACTCCCTTTGTATAACTGCTTGGTGAGGCCACACCTTGAGTACTGCGTGCAGTTTTAGAGGCTACACTAAAGAGGACATCGAACTCCTGGAGAGGGTCCAGAGGAGGGCAACAAAATGATCTGGGGCTTGGGGGGCAGGACCTATGGGAGAGGCTCAAAGAGCTAAATATGTACACATTGGAAGAGAGGGACCTGGGGGACATGATAGAGGTCTTCAGGTACATGAAGGGGGTAAATAGGGGAGAAGCAGTCAGGGTGCTCTGAAGGAAGGGGGCAACTAGAGGGCATGGGTGGAAGCTGGAGGGAGATTCAGGGAGAAAGGAGGAGGTCCTACTTGACTGAGAGGGTGGTGGAGCCATGGAATACGCTGCCCAGCTGGTGGAGGCAGAGATGGTGGAGGGGTTCAAGAGGGAAGGGGGTGGGACAGGGGAAGGGTTCTGGAAGCAAAGTCCTATGCAGCGAGAATATCCAGGACTGGGAAGGGAAAAGCCAGTGAGGGCGAGGGGGGCAGCAAGGTCAGCTCCCAGGGTGGAGGCTGACCAAACGAGCAGACATGAAAGACCGTTAGGCCTATTCTGCTGGCATTTTAGTATGTAGGATGGAGGTGATGCAGATAAGGGAAACCAAGATGATACAGGGGCAACAAGGGAGGTCTTATGATGAGTGCTTGGGGGATTTCAGTATGTACAAGCTGGAGGACAGGAGACATGACTTAGATGTTCAAGTACCTCTGTGCTGTGAACAAAGTGTAAAGTGTGAAAGGGAGTTGTTCACAACAAGTGGTAGCACAGGAATCAGGGGAAACACCATGAAACTGGCAAGGGGAGATGTTCAAAAAATGTAAGGAAGAATTTTTATTTGTTACAGAAAGTGTGGTGGCAGACAGGAACAAACTTCTGGAAGAGAGCATGTGAGCTGAGACAGTATGAGGATTTAGAAGAGGGTGGGACACCAACATGGGAAAATGTGTGCATTTTGATTTGATAAAATTTATTTTGATACAGGAATTACATTTGTTGGGACAAGTCCTATTTTCAACAAAGTCCTGTGATACTAACAAAATAAACAATACAGTAATACTATACATAGCACCATAGACAAAACATTTCATATAACAGTTAGTTAAAACAAGTACAAGTCAAGTTCAAGTTTTCCCCGCAATTTTTCTTAAATGTTAATAGGCTGTCAATAGACTTCAATTTATGGGGCAAATTATTCTAAAAATGTGCTACAGTGTTCTGCAACATAGTATCACCAAATCTATTATATGATCTATTCAATAGAATTTTCTGACTGAAACTTCTTGTATGAATTTGTAGTTCACTATTACATTTGATTGTAATATAGTCCAGTAAACAGTGTTTTGATGTTCCTTTTAGAATTTGATAACTATATATATATATATATATATATATATATATATATAAAATATAATTTTTTTTTTTTTTTGGATTTAACCAACCTAGTTTAGTATACAAATCACAATGATGCACTCCATGTTTACCACCAGTTATAAATTTGCTCATTTTATAATAAACCTGATTTATTTTTTTTAATGCTGTTTTGCTGGAATGCATATATAATACTGATCCATATTCCAAGACTGGGACCAATAACTGTCCTACCACTTTTTCCCTTGTTGTTTGAGATAAGCTTCCTGCCACCCTTCTTAACATCCCTAATCTTTGAGTCACCTTTTTAGCTTGTAAAGAAATATGCTCTATGTAGGTTAGACCAGAATCCACTTGTACACCCAAGTACTTACATGTGTCAACATTTTCTATCTGAGTGTTTGTCCCTAGTTTTATATGTAATTTTAGTTCCCCTCTTGCTCCATGTCCTTTGAAAATCATACTTTGTGTCTTTTTTTAGTTTAAAAGTAGACCAGAATTTTTAAACCATAATTCCATTAAATTTACATCCTGTTGCAATTTGTTAGTCAATTGTTCAAGACTGTCTGCTGATGCCACAATAACTGTGTCATCAGCATACCTCGTAATATTACAATGTTTTATTTGGTTTAGTAGATTATTCACATATACATTGAACATGAGGGGATCCAAAATTGATCCTTGTGGTACCCCATGATGGACTTCTCCCTGATCTGAAATAATTTCCCCCAGTACTACACATTGTTGCGGTCTGACAAATAGGACTTTATCCATCTAAGGGGTCCCTCCTGTACACCCAATTCACATGATTGTTCCAATAGAATCGTGTGCTGGACAAGATCAAATGCCTTACTGAGGTCCATGAACACCGCCCCTGTGCTCCTACCTTGATTCAAAGATGTTGTTATCAAGTTGTTGAAGTCTAATAGGGCGGTGTTCGTGAATCTGCCTTTTTGAAATCCATATTGAAACTTAGTAACTGATATCTATCCAAGCTATTTATTGGCTTAACTGTGTGTGAACAAGCTTTTCCAGTATTTTGGATAGTATTGGTAGTAGGGCTATCGATTTGTAGTTGGAGTCAGCTACACTGTCTCCCCCCTTAAAAATGGGTATAATTTTACTCACCTTCCAAACCTCTGGAAATATTGAGCATTGAATGCTCCAATTAAAAAGGTAAGTCTAAGCACCACATCTCAAAAATCTAGCTTCAATTTCATCCAGTTCCCCTGATTTTGAAATATTCAAATGTTTTAATTCCTTTTCAACTTCATTTACTGTGATTATTTTAAATCCAAACTTAGTTTTCAGTTTCCTTTTATTGTTTACTTTCAATTTTTTTTTAAATTTCACTTAGAGATTTTTGAAGTCTTTTCTTTTGGTTTGATTATATTTAAGTCCGGCAGGTCCAAAAAAATACATATTAAACTTGTTTACTACCTTTCTGATCTTCTATGATTTTTCCCCCTCTCTTAAATTAACTTTCTGCGTTGATCTTATAGGAATTTTTAGATCTGAAATACAACTCCATAACTTCCTTGGATCTTGTGCTTTATTCAATCTTGCTAGATGGTATTGGGTTTTTGCTTTTTTAATCTCTCTTTTACATTTATTTCTCCAATTTTTAAACTTTTCCCAAGTCTGGGGATCTTTATTTTTCCGTGCTTTTTTCCACACCCTATCTTTGATTCTCATTTTTTCTTTTTCTGTTATCCTTGGTAATTCTTTCTTCTTTATTGTCTTTTTTACTTTTGGAGCATGCTGTTGTATACATGATAAAAGTGACTCATTAAATTCTTGAACTGCCAATTCAATGTCTGGAATAAGAAAGAAAGACCCTTTCCCAATCACGATTTTTCAAACTATGTTTAAAGCTTATTTCATTAAACCTAGTATAATCTCTCGCCCAATAAGATGTTACATTTGTTTTAACCAAGTTCTCAAATCAATCAAACATGTTACTGGGTTATGATCACTTATATTTAATGGTAGTATTCCCTGATTCAAAATCTCTGTATCTTGTGAAACAAATACTAAATCCAGTATAGAACCTGAAGCTTCATTATTTGTAATTCTTGTTGGATTTTTTATTATCTGCTCCAGTCCCAGAGTTACAAAACTATTCTTTAATTTTTCCCCTCTGGATTGTAACCAATTTGCATTAAAGTCCCCTGTTATTAAAACACGTTGATTACCTATCTTGTCCAGCATAATCTCCGCTAAAGAATCAAATGTCTTAATTTTTGTCTTTGGAGGTGCATAGAAGACCTCTATGATTAACTTCATGGAGCAGATGTTAATCATCAGTCCATTTATGTATGGAGGCAGCTGGGGGAGGGGGGGAAAATGAGGACTGAGAGGGGCTCAGGCTCATAATTAGGCAGGCTTTGGCAGACTCGATGGGCTGATAGTGTTTCTACATACAGCAAAGCTGAGCAGTTTTGGCACACACAGGGCTAGAGAAGACACTGACAACCATGAAAGGCAAAGGAATTATAAGAGGGTGGGAGTCTAAGGTAAAAACACAATAATGCATATTAGGTCAGCTTCTGTGTACATAGTTGCCCTTTAGGGACCCTTGTGTAAATACATTTAGAATAACTGGACCATTCTGTCCTAAATGTGACTCACAGAATTGGTACCAAGTCTATCGGTAGGTGGGCAACACTAAGGAGTCAAACTTTGGACCTGGGACCTGGTTAAGTTCTTATCCTTTCACAACAAAACCTACATCTAATAAACATAAGGACATACCATTAAAGCATGTATGTTACTGTGAGTAATCGATGCATGACAGTGCCAACTCTGAGCTGAATCTGCAGGGCTTTGAAAATGACTATGTGTTAGATATAATATGAAAATGAAATGGAAAGTTGAAAACATGGAATATGAGAACTTCAGCCATACTACTATATATATATATCATACGAGAAATATGTGGATGTGAATGTTGAACTTTGTTATTAATTGAAAAAAGAATAAAACATATTAACAGAATCAAAGAAGCTGTCTATATATATATATATATATATATATATATACACACACACACACACACATATAGAGAGAGAGCATATTATTTTTAAAGAAGTCTTTTTTTAAAAAATAGAAACTGAATTTAAACTTTTTTCTTTGCAGAAAATTAGAGAAACCCCTGCGTGGAAAATGGACTATGCCAACTGAACTTAGAACTTCATTCAGATTTTGAATGGTAAGTAAAAGAGACCCTCATGTGGTAATTATAAATGATTACATCATTCCTAGCCAATCAGGATTGTTTATTTTGAAACAGTCCAATGAGTAGGTGTCTCGTGTACATGGTTCTAAAATTCTGGAGTTCTAAGTCCAGTTGACTTAGTCCATTTCCCACAAAGGAGAATCTCTAATATTCTATAAAATAAAAATTTGATTTTAAATTAAAATTTCATTTTTTTAACAAAGGTCTGTCACATGATTTATAAGATTGTTATATGCACAATTCCTGTGTCGCTTGTAAGAGTGGTCTCAGTGGCAGTATTAATATATTATTGATCAAGATTGATCAATAATGTATTAAAATTAAGCAATAATGCATGACAGGGTGTGTGCGGTGTTAGGATAATGTCACACCTTTGGTGGTTGAAGCACAAGGCCGCAGTTTGAGTGCGTTCAACACCCAAGGAGTGATGTTATCCCAGCATGACATACACAACCTGGAGTGCATTATTGCTATTATACAGTGGCTCATTTGTTAAAAAAAGATTAAAAAAATACTTGTTGAGATAGATTTTCAGCTTTTTATGTATGGGTAGGAATACATATACATGAGTTCTTTGTTGTAGCTGTTGGCCACCAGGTGGCATGGTATGGTTGTGTTTGCTTATCTCTGGGATTCTCTGAGCTCCCCCCCCCAGCCAAGATCTCTCTCTTTTATTGTGTCCTGACACAGTGACACATGCACCCCCCCAAAAAAAATCCCCACAAGGCCTCTTTTGTGTCCCAGTACAGTGACACATGCCCCCATCTCCACTTAAGTTTGTTTCTGCAGTAAGTGGAGTGCCTGTGAGGAATTCATGTTCGGGCTCAGTGGGGACTGCAGAGAGGCTTACAGTTTCCATTACAGAAATTGAGGCAGGTTGCAAGTTTGTGAGGTTTCACGAACAGTAAGTCCCCAGAATACATTAGGAACCAGTAACCAGCCACAAAAAAAAAAGAAAAAAAAGAAATTTTTAAAAGATATGTGTTTCAAAAAACATGAAGTCTTGCTGTATTCTGACATATGCAGTTAGGTCCTGCCTTTCAACTGCCCTGGAGAACAAAGAGTTAAACTTTCCATGACCAGCATGGAATGTTCACCACGAGCTCGGTTGAAGCCCTGTCTGCTGTTGTTTAAACTGCAACCGTCAGATCTTTATGAGCAATACTCACTAGAAGTTCTGTGTGGAAACTGTAAAACTCATACTAGCCAACTGGCAACTATATCTATATGAAAGGGTTTTTGGTTTCAAAAGGAAGACTCAAGTCAGGAAACCCAAAAACAAAACACATCCACTCACCCAAACTAAAAGAGGGTGAAAAAAGGACACCCCTAGGGTGCCAACACTGCTCCTGCCCACCCACATCCCAAAAACTAGGTTCTGAGAGGGGAGGCGGGGGGAGGTCAGAATACAGCAAGACTCCATTAGAAGAAACAACATTACTAAGGTGAGTAATTTTTTCTTCAAACAACATGAAGTCTTGCTGTATTCTGACATATGCAGACTACCAAGCAGTACCTCCATGGAGGAGGGACAGAACCTACTTTGGAAACAGGCTCTGAAGTACTGCTGTGCCAAACCAAGCATCACTCCTAGCCTGGATATCCAGAGAGTAATGCTTGGTGAAAGTATGGACTGTTTTCCAGGTGGCTGCTTGACAAATTTCTAAGAGAGAATATCCCTGGCAGCAGCAGAGGCAAGCTCACCTCTAGTGGAATGAGCCCTCAGGCCTGAGGGTGGAGTTCTACCCAGTTTTTCATAGCAGAATTGTATACAAGAAACAATCCACCTGGCAATAGATCTCTTAGTGGCAGGTTTACCTACCAACTTCTCCATACGCAAGGAACAACTGGAGGGATTCAAACCTGTGACCCTAAATGCGGCTCTATGTAGTAGTTAAGGGCTCTTTTAACATCCAGGCTGTGTAGCCTCCTCTCTCCAGAGGAGGAATGGTCAGTGAAGAAAACAGGGAGAGATATAGACTGGTTGAGGTGGAGATCTGAAACCACTTTAGGTAAAATCCTTTGGGAAACAGACACATAAAATTCTTAAGTCTTCTAATTCTATACCTCCTGTGGACAGACAAATGGACAAGAGGTTCCTCTAGGAGCAAGGAAGTGATTCTGCCGCTGTACAATGGACTGGTTAGACCACACCTTGAGTACTGTGTACAGTACTGGAGACCACACTTGAAGAGGAACATACAGCTCCTGGAGAGGGTACAGAGGAAGGCAACTAAGATGATACGAGGGCTAGGGATTTGGCGTATGAGGACAGACTTGAGGAGCTCTGCATGTTTTCATTGGAGGAGAGGAGGCGGGGGACATGATTGAGGAGTCTTCAAGTTACCTCAGGGACTAAATTGGGTAAACATGAAGGGGATCTTTAGACTATAGCAGGGAGGTATCACCAGAGGGCATGGTTTGAAGTTGGAAGGTGGAAGGGTGAGGGGGGAAAAGAGGAGGAGGTTTTTCACTGAGAGGGTGGTGGACCCTTGGAATGCACTGCCTAGTGAGCTGGTTCAGAGATCCACAGTGGAAGGCTTCAAGAGAGGGTGGGACAGACACAGAAAGTGGATGTATCAGATGATGGCCTGTCCCAGGGGGGTGGGGATGGATGATAGGGGTTTCTGGGGCACGGGGGATGGGAGGGCATCGGCGCCCAACTAGGGATCTGAGGTTCGAGCAGACTTGATAGACCGTAGGGCCTAATCTGCTGGCAAATAGTATGTTAGTATCTAAGTGCAGTGAAAATGTAACACACAACCTTCGCTCTCAGGGTTTATGTAGCATCGCACACCTCGGGGTGTGTACTACATTTTTGCAATGCACTCCACCCCATTCATTATTCTCTATATGATACAGAGTAAGCATGTTTCCCCAGTGCTTCTGAAAAGCTGTTCCTCACGGCTTAGCAAGAACAACTTTTCTCAGCTGAAGCAATCATGATGTACTGTTGGTTCAAATGCTGTTATTGTTCCATCTATAGAGGCCTTTCAGTAACAACAGTGTGCATTTATGATTTACACTCAGGTTGTAAGTACCATTTTAGATCTGATGTAGTTTATATCCCTGTCAACCACTGAGTTCTGTAGTAGAATACAGAGGCATTGTTTCAACAATAAAAGAGCAGAACAAGGACATAAATTAGATCATAGAGTTCTAAAATGGTCCTTACCAACAGCATGTATATCAGAAACACCCAGTGGAATAACTAGAAAGCCTGTATAATTAGAACAATGACAGAATTTGAACCAGTATTAGAAATTGACTTCTGCCTGGAAAAATGGCTTAAAGGGAGAGTGGAAATTGTTTAACTAGGAAAGGCACACTAAGTTGGAGTTTGCTTCTAGATGCGACGTGGAAGGACAACGAAGTTAAGTGACTTGCTCAGAGTCGCACTCTATGCAGTGGGGGCTGATGGGATTCAAACCCAGGTCTCCAGGTTTGCAGCTCAGTGCCCTTAACCACTGCGCTATATAAAATTTAGCATAGGTCTCCTTTCTTTCTTGTTTAGCAATTTGCCATTCACGTTACTGTATATACTGTACATAACTATGCCTTTTGCTTATCAGATTACTGCGCTTTGCTTATACTGTGTATTTTTTCCCCACCCCCGTTCCCCCAGGACACATCTGAAAATGAGCTTTATGGCTCAGTATGTATTTCCTGGTAAATCCCTTTCAATAAATAAAGCACACAATGGCTTGCAGTTACATGATATTTGGGATTGTTGTGTGTTTGGGATCTGCTGGTGCCAACTGGGATTTATTTACAGGTAAGTGGACCCCTCTTTAACTTTCTGGGTGCTCTTCCTTGCCTTGCCTGCCAAGTTCTTGTCTTCAAGCTGTGGATCCTGTAACAACTGGCGTGTTCACCACCAGTTCCCAGATACCCACTGACTGGCCACCATATATTGTTCCAGACTTACTCCGAGAGTGAGGCAAGCGAGCCAGGATAAACATTAGGAACTTTCCTGATGAGGTGTGGGAGTGGGAGGACTCAGAGATCTGGAGCCCAGTTAAGCACTGAGAGCACAGTGGCACCCACTGCTCACACAGCACTGTTGTATCCACCTGTATGTCATCCCTCCCAGTATCCCCAACTCACCATTCTGGGTCAGTAAAAAGCAGGCCAGGAACTGGCCAAAGCCCCACTCACCATACTAATCAGATGCACCTTGGTACAAGACTGAACTCCTGTAGCAGTATCCATGGCTCAGTAAGTTGTATGCTTGCCTTTGGGGCCAGAGGAGTAGAGGATCATGGGTTCTAGTTCCACACCAGGAGCTTGGTCTGATGCCCAGTAGTGACCCTGTGGTGCAGCACTGGGGGAGGGGTTGCTACTGCTGAGGTGACATAAGACATTAAACCAAGGTCCCTTCTCATATCTAGTGGCTGTCCAGGTGGACGTTAAAGATCACATGTCACTTATTGAAAGAGTAGGGTATTTTCTCTGGTGTCTGGTTCAAAACTCCCCCTGTAAAACCAGGTTAATGTAACCCACTCCTCTGGATGTGGGCATTAACCTCTATTACAGTAAGATTAAGCACAGGTTCTGTTTGGTGACATCATGTGTGTATAAAGGAGGGGGACACCAGTGAAATTGAGATGCTGATCTAAAAATTGCCTTAATTTCTTGGATCTAACACTTAAAGCAGACTGCAATATAGGCAAAGAACCTCAGCGCGCAAGCACTGAGGCAGTGGTTACCCCAAAGGGCACTGGCCGGGAAGCCAAGTTTCAAAGAAATACAAACTCACACATACCCCGTACCATGCATTTCTGCTTAAAGTTGAACCAGCATAATATACTGTGGTGATTTGCATATACAGCCCATGGTGCTTTGCATTATGGGGGCATGTATGATTTTGTATTTATTTGCAATATCGGCAGGATTGAAACAGAATGCTTCAGGAAAAAAACAGCAACTAATTCACTCCTGATGACGGAGAATGCCCATCCTACTGCCCTTGAATACTCGATCCCTTATAGTCAGTTCCTGACTCTCAAAAAGAACTGCAGCACTCCTGATGGTTTCAGCTGGAGACAAGAGATGAGCTGGAAACAAGATTCAAGGCAAGGGGTTACAGCTCTGAATTGCTGACACAATCCAGGGGTGGAGCTTTGGCACTAGACAGGAATGATTTATTGGCAGTGAAGGAGAAACAAAACAGCCCTGTGACTTTCGTGACTCAGTGTAATAAGGCAATGAGCAGGGCCACTGGAAAATTGCGGAAAATTTTACCCAAAAATGTGAGGATTTTCTTGCAGAAATTGTGGGAAAATTGAGGGGGTTCACTATACATCCTCACTTCCCCCAATAAATATTTTATTGTTTGCTGCAGCATGTATTGATCACATAAATTCTTAGATAAATGTATTGCCACTTGTAAATGCTTTTAAGATGAAGAAAGATGTGTGTTTTTGAAATGCATTGTAAACTAATTATGTAGCATCTCTTCTAAAAATCAAGACATCTAAGTCATGCAGTGCTAAGTAGATTTTATTCAGTAATTTATAGTTAGTCTGTACTGAATACATCCTGAAACAACATATTTTGCCAGTTTCTACATGTTAAATAATGAAACCTGTTTAAACTACTTGCTTTGGTGCAAGAAAAAAATAAACAGATAACCAGGGTGCATAATAAAGGTCTAGTAAGAAAAATATTTATTTTGTTAAAATGATTACTGTTCTCAATCAGCACTGTAAGTACATTTTAAAATCACATGATAAAAGTATCAAATCATATCAATAGCTTTTCATTACATCATATAATAGTTTTTTTAATACATTGTACTTTTGTTCTACTTGGTTTGCAGTGATTTTACGTGGGTTGCAATTATTTATCTATTTGAAGGTAACTGTTTAACTATACTTAAAATGTTCAGCATGTTTTCAGAAATGTTTGCTTTTTGTAGGCTTTGTATGTGAGTGTACAGTTGTGGCAGACTGACATGTAAGGAATCACTGCCACCAGCCCCCTCAGAAGCACATTCAAGTTTATAATCAGCAGGGCCATCCAAACTCTTGACACATTTGAATCAAAATCCTTTCAGATTGAAAGTATTTATACAAGGAAAATCTACCCTACCATTCAAAGAGAAGCATTGTGGCCAAGGCTTCATTTAGGTGAATGGGGCACTTTGCACCTCTTCTCACAACTATTGTTTCAGTCTCTGTGTCAACAAAAAGTTCTCCAATAGTCTGCTTTAACACAGATTTTAAGTGTTCAAGTCTAAGTATGCATGACCAGAGGAGTCTGAAACCAAAGCAGGGAAGTGAATCACATGAAAACAGAGTCACATTTGACCCCTTCTCACCTCACACTGTACTGTTTTGGTCAAATCCAAGTCTGTGTACCATATCTGAGTAGATTTCCTTAAGAATTTAAATATTTTTATACAATTTCAGTCAAAAATTCCATAAATGTAAGAAATTGCAAGAAATTGCGGATTTTGTGCGGAGAAGGGTGAAAATTGCGGAAATTGCGGAAAAATTGCACCCGCAATTTTCCAGTGGCCCTGGCAATGAGTCAGGGAAAATAGGCAATGTTATTATGAGAAAGACCTTATCTTTTGAAGGTAAAGGTTGATTTTGCAAAACTGAACTTGAGATGCTGAGCTAAAAATTGCCTTAATTTCTTGGATCTAACACTTAAAGCAGACTGCAATATAGGCAAAGAACCTCAGCGCGCAAGCACTGAGGCAGTGGTTACCCCAAAGGGCACTGGCTGGGAAGCCAAGTTTCAAAGAAATACAAACTCACACATACCCCGTACCATGCATTTCTGCTTAAAGTTGGACCAGCATAATATACTGTGGTGATTTGCATATACAGCCCATGGTGCTTTGCATTATGGGGGCATGTGTGATTTTGTATTTATTTGCAATATCGGCAGGATTGAAACAGAATGCTTCAGGAAAAAAACAGCAACTAATTCACTCCTGATGACGGAGAATGCCCATCCTACTGCCCTTGAATACTCGATCCCTTATAGTCAGTTCCTGACTCTCAAAAAGAACTGCAGCACGCCTGATGGTTTCAGCTGGAGACGAGAGATGAGCTGGAAACAAGATTCAAGGCAAGGGGTTACAGCTCTGAATTGCTGACACAATCCAGGGGTGGAGCTTTGGCACTAGACAGGAATGATTTATTGGCAGTGAAGGAGAAACAAAACAGCCCTGTGACTTTCGTGACTCAGCGTAATAAGGCAATGAGTCAGGGAAAATAGGCAATGTTATTATGAGAAAGACCTTATCTTTTGAAGGTAAAGGTTGATTTTGCAAAACTGAACTTGGAGCTGGGAAGAACGTACAATCTTGAACTGGGAACTAGGAAACTGGAGGATTAGGGCACAATCTTGCTCAAATTCTGAGGGAAGTGGGCCTTACTATTAATTTTACACTGGTTTTTGCTTGTTTGAATCAAGAAGGGGTTTGCAATACTGCTGATCTTTTTGTAGATTGCTACTTTACATACAGAGGGATTAAAATACTGTTGATTCTTTTTCTGTGAATCTGATGCCTTACTTGTAGCTTGATAGTATTTTGGTGAGTTTTTACAAAAAATATTTAAGCTTTCACTGGTGTGTTCTTTCATTCCAGAAATTGTGCGAGTTGTGTATTAGAGCCAGACAAAGCCTCAGAAGGTTCAAATTGGATTGCTCTGATTGTCCTCACAGCACAGAACAGGTGGATTGCCCAAATCCTACCCTCCCCCATTCCCATCCAGCTGCAGCTAACCTAGCTTTATGGGGTTAGGCAGGAAGGTGTAACAACTTCCTGCTCAGACACAAAACAGGGTGGAGTGTGCCATAGAAGGCAGCCAGGCAGTATTGCATTAGCTGGGAGAATATCTTCTTGTGATTACTGTTGTAAAAAAAAACAAAAAAACCTGGGGATTCCTAGTACATAGTCCCTAGGAAAACGGTTACACTACTAAGGGGAAGTGAGGTTCCCTAATAGCGAAAAAAAAAATGTCAGCAGGGAGGGAGAGAGACGTGAGGAGTGGTGCAATGCACTGGCTTTGGGGTGGCAGTCTTCCAGGAGACATTCTGGAGGCTGCTATGCTGCCCTATTTGCAGATACCGCTCTGCTCCGAGGAAGGAGGTTGCCCATCTCTAGGTCGTCCTGGTAAAGAGTAAGGAAACCTCCCCCACCCAGGACCTGGCAGGGGATTAGGAAATCTCCCCCACCAAGGCCGCTGCCACTGCCTCAGAAGTTGCCAAGAATAAGGAGTGGTTGGACTACAGTGGGCTCTGGGAGGGTGAGGGTCTTGGAACAGAGGTGCATCCCTCCAGTTGTACCTCTCCACAATTCATATGCCTTTCTGGCAAAGTGTTTTTCCTCTACGGAGGCACCCACAGTGGAGACCAAGGAGGATGCTGGGAATCTCCACAAAGGAGACCCACAGAAGGATGGCATAGGATCTCACAGGAGAAGGAAACAACTTCTAGTGGGGGACTCAGTCATTAGGGGGGTAGAACGGGGGGAGGGAGGTAAGATGCCTGCTCAGCGCCATGGCATGGAGGGACAAGAACTGAATCCTTAGGATCATGGGAGCAACTGCATGGGAGAGGGAGCTGGACATCAGTGTACACCTCGGGACAAATGACCTAGCTGGGGATGGGGTCAGAGCTGTGCAGGAGGGGTTTGTGGAGGTGGGGAGGGGTCTTAGACAAGTAGCATGCACGATAACCTTTTCGGAGGTGCTGCCTATCTATGGCATGGGTGAGACTAGGGTATTCCGCACCCTGGGATTCAGTGAATGGTTGAAAACTGGTGCGGAGCACAGGGTTTTGGCCTCATTGGGGACTGGAAGTTCACCTGAAAGGATACAGGCCTGTACTGGCACGATGGTCTGCATCTGTCCAGGAGGGGAACCAGGATCCTAGGTGATAGGTTTAAATGCTTCATTGGCAAGCTTTTTAACTAGCCAAAGGGGAGGCACTAAAAAGGAGCAGGGACTTCCCAGCCTCCCCCCACAAAACAGGGTAGTTAACGCTGTTAACACCAAGGTAGAGAGGTCAGTAGGGGACAGGGCAGGGTAATGGAGAAAAAGGCAAAGGCAGTAAGTACAGGGATAGGGCTAAAAGGGATAAGTTCAAGTTTATTGCAGGAAAACTCCATTGAGTAAGCTCATTCACAAGAAGGTCCTGTGACATAAACACTTAAAGTACAAACATAGATAGGTAATAACAGTACAGGGTTTTAAATAATTGATTAGCAGTTTTTTTTTCCTGGGACAATACTAACTGTACAGAAAGTATTTATATAGGTTTTCTAGAAGTGTTATATTTGTTAAACACAATGAGGCAAGTGTTATGCATTTTTACAATGTTTTAGCACTTTTATGAGCAAAACGCTAATCAATTTTTAGAGTTAAATAAAACCCTGCAGTATATACATGAAATGCACGTTACATGATACAGGCTGGATATACATACAAGGGTACCACATAGGGTGACCGCAGGTGGTAAACATTAACATAAGACAGGGAAGCGACTTACAGGTTGCATACTGATAAATGAAACATGATGACTGGTGTGTGAAATACATATATTTTGGCAGCTAGAACAAACAACAGACTACAACTGATATGGGGGGAGGAGTGATTTGATAGAGTAGCAGTGGAGCGTAAGCATAGATAAAGCCAGGAGTAGAAGGGGAAAGGAAAGCAGTTAATATGACAAATCAATTATACCTTACCAGTGGATAAATATGGCACACATGGGGAAGGAAGAGACTTAATGACAGTTACAGGTGTCTTTTATTTTGGCTGAACTTAGCGATTTGTAGAAGTTTATTGAAACTGTGCTAGATTAGTTTCAGTACGGTTTGTAATTGGTTCCAAATGGAGGGAAGGGCATATGCAATATACGTTTACCAAAGGAGGTCCGCGTCCTTGGTATGTCAAGTATAATAAAGTCAGATTTTCTTAACGAGTATGCACTATGGAGATACTAATAGGGAAGAAAGATAGCTTGGCAATTTCTGCAGGAGCAGTCTAAAGTCCATAGCCCAGCATGGCGAGCGTCTAGTAGTAAGGGATGTCCAACAAACAGCTGCATATAAGTCACAGTGATCACGAGCGGTGGGAGTTGGTAATGAACCCGTAATGCCTGGTGGTAAAGGATGTCCAGTTTACTTAGATTTGCTAGAGTGGTGGAGGAATAGATTACATACATGCCATAATTAGAGTAGGGGTAGAAAAGTGGCCTGTACAAGCTTGTTTCGAGTTTCCAAGGGGAAAAGGGCCTATTTCGTAGAAGGAAACCTAACCTTGCTTTTAACCTTCTAGAGACATCTTCGACGTGGTCATTGAAAGATAATTTATTGTCGATCCAGATACCCAGATATTTAAATTTGGTTACAACTTCCAGAGGCTCGTTTAGTGTGGTGACAATGAAGTCTTGGGCACGGGTATTTGGGGGCCTGTGACAGCACTGCGGGAGAATATCATCGTTTTAGTCTTCTTAGCATTGAGCAGAAGCTTTGGCCAAGATAAGGCCATCAAAAAATGGAGGGCGATGAGTACCAATGCCCATAGTCTGGATAACAAGTTTTCCTGAACTAGTGGCCTTAATGGAAGAGGGATGCCTAGATATCATGGCAGTCACAGAAACCTCGTTCACAGAGAACCAAGACTGGGATGTCAACATTCCAGGGTACACAATATACAGGAGGGACAAGGAGGGTAACAGAGTAGGAGTAGTAGCTCTCTACTTAAGGGAGGGGATCAAAGCAATGGAACTAAAGGGTAAACAGGGAGGGGAGGAGAGGAGGCACTTTGGGTCACCTTGGAGACAGGAAATGCCACCACAATCCGCACAGGGGTTGTATACAGATCCCCGTCTCAAGGGGAGGAAATGGACAAGGAAATGATAGGAGGCATCCTTAGAATGACAGAAAAAGGGGAGATACTGTTGATGGGAAACCTGAATATGCCAGATATTAACTGGAACACATTTGCTGAATTCTTGATGCCCTATAGGGGGCATGCCTCAGGTAGCTAGTGTTGGAACCCACTCGGGAGGGAGCAATCTTAGACCTGGTACTGTCAAATGGGGAGGGTGAGAGGATCTCGGATTTAGAAGTGGATAGCCATCTGGGAACAAGCGACCACCAGACAGTGTAGTTCACAATAAACACAGCCATAGAGTCAAGCCATATAAAAGCAAGGGTACTGGACTTTCGGAGGGATGACTTTGGCAGAATGGGAGAGTGCCTAAGGAATGCACTAGCAAAAGGGCAGGAAGGAGGGGTGGAGGAACAATGGGGAAAAATCAAAACTGCCATCACAAAGGCAACAAGCCTTTGTGTGAAGCAAATAAACAAAACAAAATGATACTATGTCTATGCATTCTGTCCAGGTCTGTCTTGAAAATGAGCATTGTTCAATGATGTCCGCCTGGTAAAATAAAGATTATGATTGATTGACTGATTGATTGAAAACCTTTTATAGGTATATTAGTGAGTGAAGAAAGACCAAGGGAGGGATAGTGAGGCTTAATAAAGGGGAAGGGGGGGGCAGAGGGTGACAGTGAAAAGGCAGAGATACTAAATGAATGCTTTTGATCAGTATTCACAAAAGAAGAGGGGGACATACCTAAACCAAACAATAGAAGCACTCTGGATAGGGGGATCTATACCAATCCATTCACAGAAGAAAGGGTCCTAAAAGAACTCCTAAAACTCAAGGTGGACAAGGCAATAGGGCCTGACAGGATTCACTCCAGAATTCTAGAAGAACTAAGGGGAGAACTAGTGACACCAGTGACTATCCTTTTTAACAAATTGTGGGAGGAGGGCATGGTACCGGAGAACTGGAGGAGAGGAGATGTGATTCCTCTTCACAAAAGTGGGAGCAAGGCAGAGGTAGGAAACTACAAACCTGTTAGTTTGACCTCAGTGGTAGGGAAAATGATGGAATCACTCCTAATAGAAAGAATAGTTGAATACCTAGAGGTCAGCGGGGCACAGGACACAAGGCAGAATGGATTCACACCAGGAAGGTCATGTCAGATGAATCTCAGATTTCTTTGACTGGGTGACCAAAGTAGTAGACCAGGGAGGGGCTGTGGACATGGCCTACCAAGACTTTAGCAAGGCATTTGACACAGTTCCACACAAAAGATTAATAAACAAGTTAGCCAACCTTAGAGTGGGTCCCAGAGTGGTAGCCTGGGTAAAAGATTAGCTGGATAACAGGACGTAGAGGGTAATAGTAAACGGAGTCCACTCTGAAGAAAGGGGAGTTACTAATGGGGTACTGCAGGGTTCAGTACTGCGGCCAATCCTCTTTAATGTCTTTATAAGTGACATTGCAGAGACTGGAAGGAATAGTATGCCTCTTTGCAGATGACACAAAGATTGGCAACAGGGTTGATACACGGGGGGGAGGTGGAAAGGATGCAAAGGAACTTAGCAAGGTTGGAGGAATGGTCAAAAGTATGGCAGCTTAGATTTAATGCAAAGAAGTGCAAAGTAATGCACCTGGGAAACAAAAACCCAGGGGAAGATTACACAATGGGGGGGAAGGGGGAGGTACTAACGACAAAAAAAAAGGAAAGAGACCTGGGGGTAGTCGTATCAGATGACCTAAAGGTAGGCAGGCAATGTGAGAAGGCAGTAAGGAGGGCTGGGGGTATACTGGGATGCATATGGAGAGGTATCACCAGTAGAAAACAGGAAGTTGTCATCCCTTTGTGCAGACAGTTGGTGAGACCCCATCTGGAGTACTGCGTGCAGTTCTGGAGACCCCATCTCCGCAAGGACATAGGCAGGATGGAGATAGTCCAGAGGAGGGCAACTAAAATGGTGTAGGGTCTGCACCAGAAACCATACGAAGAGAGACTAAAGAAGTTTAATATGTATACCCTCGAGGAAAGGAGGGAGAAGGGGGACATGGTAGAAACTTTAAAGTACCTCAAGGTAATCAACAAAGTCCAAGAGGGTAGCATCTTTCAGAAAAAGAGATGTGCAAGAACAAGGGGGCACAATTTGAAGATGGGGGGGGCAGCTCAGGGGCAACGTGAGGAAGTATTTTTTCTCAGAGAGGGTGGTGGATGCATGTAACAGCCTCCCTGAGGAGGTTGTGGGGTCACAAACAGTGGGGGAATTCAGGAATGCATGGGACATAAGGCAGTTACAGTGCGGAGTAGGAGGAAATAGGCTGTTGGTTAACTAGGATCTGCAGCTTATTCAATAGGGAGGGAAATTTGTATTTATTGATACTAGGATTAACACCTTTGAGCTAGAAGCTCATTTACAAAGGTTCTGCATTGGAAAACAGTCAAATAGACAAAGTGAATACATTGCAAACAGTATACAAAAATAAGTTAACAAGATACATAATGGTAGCACAGCATATACAAAGTGGAAAGTTGGAAGAAACAGTCTGTGTGTATAAACAGAGCAGAATACAATTTGTTTTAAGGAGATAGTGCATTCAAGACATAAAACTTGCAATACCTGGATCAAAATACTATGATATAGGGGATACTACAAGTTCAGATGGAGGAGTCTGTGCAGCTTGGTGAGGCATTGTCATGGTACGGCAGGAAAAACAGAGCCAGCAAGAGAGTTGCATTGTCAGGGGTGAGGTAAGGGGGGTTGAGTAGGAGATAGGGAACAGGGACATGGGGGTAAGGGAGAGAGCGGGAGAGAAGGAGGCCAGTGTCAGAGGGCCTAGGGAGTATCACTCCCTAACAGGAGGTAAGCAGAGGTCAGTGACAGAGGGCCTAGGGAGTAGGAGAGGAACAGGATGGAAAGCAGTGGGGGTGGGGGGAGGTTAGAGGCCACAGTCGCACTTGGTGTTGTTAGAAACCAGGCGAGTCTTCAGTTGTGCTTTAAATTGGCTTTAAATTGGCCTAGCTTGGGACAGGCTAGGAGATCTGGACTAAGAGAGTTTAACCAATTTGGGGCTCCATATTTGAAGGAGCATTGACCTTGAGAGGTCTGTTGGAAGGGGATTTTTAGAGTTCGAGTGCCCTCCCTCCTGGTTCTCCTGTTGGAGTTATAGGGGTGAAGGAGACCGGCAACCCCAGGTGTGGTGAGGCCCATGATGGATTTTTTGGCTAATAGGCAGGTTTGGTATTAGACTCTGCACTCCAGGTTGAGCAACTCCAAGTGGGTGTATAGCTCACAGGTATGCATTAGCCGGTGTGCCCCAGAAAGAAGCCTGCAGGCTTCGTTAAGGGCCAGCTTAATTCTCTGTAGGGCTATGTCTGTAGCAGCTCCATATATAACATGTCCATAATCTATGACCGCTAGGACATAGCTGGACACAGCTAGCCGGAGTGTGTCATTGGTGAATGTGTATGTTTATATAGTACTCCCAGTTCTGGTGTTAACTGTTTTAGCAACCAGACTGATGTGCTGCACATAGGAGAGGGAGCAGTCGAGGGTAACCCCCAGGTATTTCAAAGTGTGAACCACTTCTAGCATTTCTTGTTTGTTGTTGTGAATTTGCAGTAGATGAGATTTGTATTTATTCTGAGGGGAAGAAAAGGTCATGGTCTTTGTCTTGTAATTGAGAAGCAGTTTATGGTTTAGGAACCAATTTTCAGTCACAGAAGAGCTGGTTTGCATTTGCTTTTCTAAGTCGAAGGGGTTGGTCTGGCTCATGATCAGCACGGCATCATCAGCACACAGGAGAGCTGGGTCTGCACAGGCCTAAGGTAGCTCATTTAGAAATAAACTGAAGAGAAGGGGGCCCAGGACAGAGCCCTGGGGTAGATGACAACATGAAAGTTCTGCGCTGCAAGCTTGGGCAGGGTACGAGTCTGGGGATGCCGCCCCAATGGACAAAAACAAGAAGAAAGACTTGCCCTCCAGAACCAGGGGAGCATGCCCCAGTGAAGGTGGCAAATAATGCCAAATAATTCTCTGAACAAATCGTAGTAATCAACCAAAAAAGATTTATTTAGCTGAAATAACTCCCAACACTCCTACACCCAGGAATGCTGCTACAGGTACCCTGGTGCTTTGCCAATTAAGGTTTCATCAGGGGATGTGTACCTGATAATAATGATCCCTTTTATACGTTAGCTAATTATTCACATTACCAATTTTAACCAATCAGAATAAGGAATACAATGAACTTCATTTTTTGCACAATAAAAGGATATAAGTCAAATTAAAAACAGGTTTGCACAATGAATCAAGTATATCTGATTGATTCACACATAATTTTAGTTATAAATAAAAAGTGTGTACCGACCAATAAGATCGCAATATTTGATAAATTTCAAAAAACATTTTTTCAATTATATTTCATTTTGTTCCCATTTATAACATCAAGTGGTGGTAAAACCATTGATTTATTTTTATTCTGAACCCGTAATTGGGATAGATAACTTTGTATAACCAACCTGAATGATGTACTTCAGAAAATGTTTTTAAGTTAATTTTTAGCTTGTTTGTTGTTATTTTTAGTTTTATTTGTTTATAAAACATCTATTAAAAAGAAAAAATGTAACAAATTAAGTCAAATTTAGTGAATATCAAAATGCAAAATCTAGCCAATCAAATTAAAGTATTTCAAAAGTTCTTTTTTTGGCTATATTTCGCTACATTCGTTTGGAAAATATGTATTGAAATAAATATTAAACATAAATATTGAGAACCAATAGTATTGTCTGGAAGAATTTCTTTATATATTGGTCTTCTATCTTTATGTTTATTCTTATTGTTTCATAGCTTATTGTGAAACAATAACAATTATAATCCTTTGGTCTAAAGGGTTTTCTGAAAAGAAAGGCGCAAAAAGAAACAAGATCTGTTTGAACTCGTATAGTCAATTCAATACCTGATTTCATTAGTAAGCCTGTCAAATTATTATTGATGATTTAATCACATTTTGCTGTACTGTACAACTTAATCCTTTATAAGCTATCAATTAAGAAATTTTTCTTAATAGTTTGTGTTAAATTCCACTTATATTACGATTTTTTTTTTGGCATATCACTATTTTCTACTCCTAACTCTGGAGTAGTCCCAGCGATCGGCTCCCGCACCCCCTGACCAGATCTGGCACACAAATGTATACGCCCAACCCCACAAGCTGGCCATAAGCAGGATCCCCCCCTCCTACAGGGACCCACAGCACAGACACCCGGAGCATGTGCCCCTCGTGTCTGGGGTGCAGGGCACGGCCATCAGCCGCCACGATCACCCCGCAATTTTCCGCCGTTACTTTTCCTTTGGAGCTGGATGTGCAATGGCATCAGTGCACAGTCCTGCGGACGCCTGCCACGCTTCACCCCCTAGATTATGCACGCAACCTGCAGTGCATCTGGACTCCGCCAGTTGCCGCTGCAGAGCAACGCAGCTTACCCCACCCACCCTAGAGGGAGGAGAGCAGTCGTGGGACGCTCAATCCTCCCTCTCCCCTGCCAACCCTCAATGGCCTGAGTCCATTCCTGAACCCGGATCACCGGCGTGGCGTGAAGTGTGGCGTCCAGCGCCTCAACCATCAGCCCCACTGGGCTGGCCTATATTACAATTGTAATGGATTCTAGGTAAAAGAGTGACAATTTATTGTTTTATATATATATATATATATATATATATAAAATACAGTCAGCAGTTGTTTTAGCCCTGGGGTGCCCTGGTAGAAACTTCACAGTAGTCAGGAAACGGTGTTTAGGATTTTTACTTGCTGGGTGCATTCCATAAGGTAGCTATGGAACCACCGTAAGAGTTCTGGGGATATTCCAGTTGAAGATAGTTGGTTTAGAAGGAACCCATGGTTGACCATATCGAAGGCCTTCGGTAAGTCAATAAAGCCCACTATCCAGGGCGTTGTTTATGAAGCTAATGAATTCGAAAAGGGCAGAGGTAGTGCTGTTCTGCCACCTAAAGTCATGTGGTTCTGGGCACTGGAGCTTGTATTTATCCATGTAGTCAACTAGTTGGTCACTGACTATCCTTTCTAAGGCTTTGGAAAGGGGGAGGGAATATGGAGATGGGTCGGCAGTTATATTGGTATGATCTCCATTTTTACATTGGCTTGCGTGCACGCGGGAACAACATCTTGCAGTAGTAGCACATTTCAGAGGTGTGTCAGTGCAGGGGACGCTTTAGTGGGTGTGTTCCTTGGCCACCAATCAGTGAGCATGCTGGCAATGGGAGGAAACTTCAGAGAGAGCCAAAAACTTGAAATAAATGTGCCGCTACAATCATGAACAGTTTCATCACTGCAGCATCACCCCGCCCGCAACCATGTCAGCTCCTGCAGCCGAGCATTCTGTCCCCGGACCTTGCTACAGGAGCAAGCAGTCGGCTCCTGCCGCCGAGCACTTGGTGCCGAGCTTTGCTTCAGGAGTAAGGCATTTGTTTAGTGTGCCTTTCCTGGTGAAACATTTCAATAAATATGGCGGCTCCTGCCACCTGCCACACACTCCCCAGAAAGCCGTCATCGGGGTGCCCAATCCCTGTGTTGGCATGTATTCCCCTCCCCCCATTAATGTGGCATACTGGGAGCCATCCCAGTGTGCCAAAATCACGGTTTAATGTTTCCGACACCGGGATTCCCACTCCCGGTGTTGGATGCACCCCCACCCATGCCCATCTGTGTTATTTGCTGACATCAGGGTGCCCAATCCCTGTGTTGGCATGCACTCCCCCTGCACTGTTGTGGCACACTGGAAGCCCACCCCAGTGTGCCTAAATGCCATGCCCCCCAGCCCAAACCAGTCTGTGTTATCTGCTGACATCGGGGTGCCCAATCCCTGTGTCAGCATGCACCCCCTCCCACTCCCCACACTGTTGTGCCTAAATGCCTTTAATTTTTTTCCCTGTAAAATAAAGAAAATGGTCCCCTGAAGTTTTTTAATTTTTACCTTTAAACAGAAAATGGTCCATCATTGTGTCACCCATCCCAACCCTCCCTCTGAGCACCCACCTCCCCTCCCTGCACCCCCCTAACCCCACACTTACCTCCGGAGGTCAGGAGCAGCGATCTTCTCTGGACTGGGACACACCTGCACTCTTCAAAGCTGAACTGTGACATGAGGAATCCAGTAAGCGCTGTATAATGGGAATCAATGGGGGGTTTCAACTTAGGTTGATATCTCAGCCATTTTTAGGAATTTTGGCTCCAACTTTTCAACATGGGGTTCTTGGGACCCCATCTCGTGAACATGTCACTGTCATTTCATTTCTCAGTCCCAAAAGGTGATTTCACCGTCACTGCACGGAATGACCTTTCAGGACCCATTAACAAAATGACAGTGCCACTGTTCATGAGCTGGGGTTCCAAAAAGCCCATGTTGAAAATTTGGTGAAAAAATTCCAAAACAACGACCACATCGTGGGTGTGTGTTGCGCATTATGTATGCATGCTCGTAACTTTGACAATTTTTAATATTTTCACTCCAGATTTTCAACATTGCCATTTTTCACATCTCATTATGAACAGTACAGCTGTAATTTTTCACATCCTGCCCAAAACGTGTTTTCGCACCTGTGGCGCAGAATGGCGCGGTCGCTGTGGGAAATCAACTTTTGGGACAGAGTAACACAATCACAGAGTCACTGTTCATGAGGGGAGGTCCCAAAATGCCCATGTTGCATATTTGGTGGAAAAATTCCAAAAAAATGATTGTGTTATGGGTGTGCGTTGCGCAGTTTCTATGCACGCTTTTAACTTCGCCAATTTTTCATATTTTTACTCCAGATTTTCAGCATTGCCATTTTTTCACACCTCCTCATGAACAATACAGCTGTCATTTTTCACATCCTGCCAAAAATGTGTTTCCACTCCTGTGGCGCCGAATGGCGCAGTTGCTGTGTGAAATCACCTTTCAGGATGGAGTAACAAAATGACAGTGCCACTTTTCATGAGGTGGGGTCCCAAAAAGCCCATGTTGAAAATTTGGAGTGAAAATACCAACAAATGCCCCACCCTGTAGAGACTGACAGGTGTCAGGGGTGTAACTTGGGTTCTTCAGATGTAATGCTTACAGCATTCCACCCCCATCCCCCACTCTGCAGCCATTGACAGGCATCGAGGTGTGCCTTGGGATCTTCAGCCCTAACGTTCACCATGTTCTCCTATACTGCACTCATCTCAGCTTATTTCCTTACGGAATAGGGTGAGCGTAAAGACTAAAGACCCCAAAGCACACTGTGTCACCTGTTGCTGTCTACAGGGTGGGGTGGAATGGCAGAAGCGTTATGGCTGATGGCCCAAATGCATACCCCCGACGCCTTTCAATCTGTGGGGGTTGGGGCTGGCGTTAGTTTAATACTTCGCTGCCATTCCTATTATGCATCTAACTCCTGCACTACCAATGCCAATGGCAGCAAGCAAACATTCGACATTGACAAATGCTTGTTAAAGATGGGGTAACCATGGCCTTTTTCGATATTTTTGGGAGGTTAGCGACAGATTAATGATACTGGTTAACAGGTGGATAATCTCGTTAAGGGTGAGGGCTACTAATTTGAGGTCTAGAGAGTCATTACTGGATCTGGTTTTCCCAGTGGCCTTAGCGGTATATTTTTTGACCTCTGAGACTGAGACTATTTTGAGGTAGAAGGGTAGTGGTAGAGGTTCCCGGTTATGACCTTCAAGTTTGGGGGTAGTCAGAAGGGGAATTGAGGTAGTTGGGCAGAAGTACGCTGCTGAGGTCAGTGAAAGCCTTGTTAAAGGAGTCAGAGATTTCTTTGGGATCCTGGGTTAGATTACCATTTATATTGAGCAGGGTGGGGGAGTCTTGCTGGGTTTCCCTGTTAGTGTTTTTATATTCTCCCAGAAGTTTCGACCATTCCCCCTGGTGTTATTTAGCTCCTGTCTAAAGAACTGGCCTTTTGCAAGGCGAATGGCCCGGGTGCATTTATTGCGAGTAGTTTTGTAGTTTTGTATGTCTGAGTGAGAGCTTGTACTTTGTACTCTCGTCCAGAGCTTATCTCTCTCATTCATGATGTGGAGGAGGGAAGTGGTGACCCAGGATTTACTAGGCCAAGTGGTCCGTATCTGCCATCAAAGTCCATGTTTCTATCCACAAGAACTGGCCAGTTCTGTTGGGTGATGAAACTGGCCAATGCAGTAGGTAAAAACCAAGTGTTACCTTCAGTAAAGGTACCAGCCTACTGGACAAGCTAATACGCAGCCAATTTGCATGAGGTGTGACTACCCAGAACGCCACATGGCTCCCTAAAAGATCTAATGGATTTTTCAGATGCCATTGGTGCAATTTGTGTGACTATGCTAGAGCATGCAAGGAATTAGGGTTACCACCTTTTAAGAAGCCCAAAGTGGGACATTTCTTATTGAAACATGATTTTTTGCAGGACAATATGTGACCTCGACCAATGCAACAGACGTGTTTTCTCTAAATAATCAGAGTTAAGACTAGGTTTTGTAGTTTCTTAGTTGTTCCTATTGTTTCTTATCATTTTAAGGTAGTTTAGTTATAGTATTGTAGTTTTTTTGCAACATTTAGGAGAAGTCAGAAGATATTTTTTTCTACTGTAATGTCAGGACATGTAGTATGTTTTTTTTTGCAGGACACAGCTGCCCAAATCAGGACTGTCCTGCAAAAATCAGGACAGGTGGTAACCCTACAAGGAATTCACTGATCCCAGCCATTAAAGCACAATCAGGGAGGTGATCCCTTGTGATACCACATTTGTGGTGCATGTATTGTGGTGTCCATGCAAACTGCTGTATGTGGGTATGACTTCAAAATCTGAAAACAAGGCTACAAGAACATGTGACATCCACTGTTAACAAAAAAAGAGTTGCTACCCCCAGAGTCAGTCACTTTAACATGGTACACAACTCTGACCCTATAGATTTGAAATGTGTAGGCCTTGAATGGATACAAGTACCCAAAAGCAGAGGAGACACAGTGAATCGTACTACGTAGAAAAAGCAAATAGACCTACAGGGTTAAAAATGTAAAACCAGGAGGTCTGAATGAGTAGTGGGACCTTAAACAATTTCTGTGATAATTTAGCTGCATTTACTGCTTTGACGGCTTCTTTTTGCTCAGATGATTAATGTTGTATATGTGTTTTTCCCCTAGGTATTACTAGTTGCAGTTGTTACTAAAATAGGACTGGCTTGGAGTGAAGCAAGTTCTGGATCCCCTGGGTTTGATCACTAACTGCTACAGGCAATCAGTTAGTTTTTTTCTTTCTTTCTTTCTTCTTTCCTGTTTGATATTACTTAAGATATTTGCATTTGAGTTTATTAATCCGATTACAAAAAGCATCATTTTATTTTTTGTACTACTTCACCAATTATGTCACTGGTCGTTTTTGGTTAATATTTCTGATCTTACTTCGAGAGGGTTCCTGCAGTAGCTCATTACAATTATGTCATTACAAGTAGGACTAGCGCCACCTGGTGTCAGGACCCAACGGCAGACTTTTCCAGCAGTGCCTGATGGGGGATCGCCCATCCGTCACATGACGACGTCAGTGTGAGCCCACCCTCCAGTTCTTTCCCACCATCGACTCATGCAGTTACCTTGCAGTAGACCTACACCGTGATCGTCATTTTTTTCTTCGAGTTTTCTCTAAAACCGTCAGGTTTTTCGATAGCACTAGCGCTTCTATGTTGTTGGTGACTCCTAAGAAGAAGTGTGAAACTTGTGAAGCCCAGATCCTAACACAAGGACGGTCACCAAAAGTGCATCATTTGCTTAGGCCCAGACCATCCCGTGGCCATCCCCCCAGATTGCCAGCCATTCAACCAGGCCACCCGGAAACAGAGGCAGCAGGCTCTGGAGGCCCATCTTTTAAAATCTCATCTAGCCTCCTTGGAGAAGCAATGGAAAAGATCAGGGATTCTGCTTCACCTTCTTCATCCTCTCCTTCAAAGCACAAGAAGAAGGAAAAACACCGGGAGAGGGAACACCAGTCAGAGGGTTCTAGTGCCAAGACTTCCAGTCCAGCTTCCAGCAAGGCCTCTCCCCTGCTGCCTTCCATTAAGGTTGACCAGGCAGCATCCGGGGATTCCAAAGGAACCACCTTGCTTCTGGTTCTCTCAGCAGGTAAGTTAGCCCCTGGCTCCTTTGTGGACCACGCTGCTCCTGCTGCTAAGTCGTTCCCCAGCTCCTCTGGGGACTGCACGCCCACTGATAAGTCAGTTCTCCGCCCGTCAGAGTCCTGTGCATCGGGAGCCGGTAAGTTGGGGGAGGCTCCTCCCTTTCCCGTCCAGCATCTGATAAGCCAATCCCTGTGGGGGGACGTCTGGATGAGCCCAGGGAAGACGGCCCCTCGTCACCCCTCTCCCCCACCGGTAGTGCTACTTGCTGACCCTGCTACCCCAGAAGGAGATAGCGCTGGTCTCCTGGATATGGAGTACACCCCAGGATCGCACCTGTGTTGCCCTACGGGGGTCTCAGGACAGGAGGTCCCTCCTCCTCTGCTTGAGCTTTCCCAAGAGGAGCCTCCTGTTCCCGATGGAGGGAGCCTTTCCAGCCAGTTGACAACCTGGCGCCAGACCATCCTCCCTCATCGAACCTGGTAACATCTGTGCCAACACCAGACCCTCTGACGACTGTCTCCTTGCTGAGACCTGATCGTCTGCCTCCGCCATGGGATCTTTCGGTAGACCCGGGTCCATCGTCAGATATCCTGCGAGGGGTTTCAACACCAGCCTATCCACCACCAGATCTGCTTCTGACACCAGACCTGCTGGTCCCGTCAAATGCAATTTCAACTTTGGGTATCCGTCACCCGACCAGCCACTGATATACACAACGGCTGGACTGACATGGGCTCCTCTGACGTCAGCTCCTCTGCCGTCGGGGGTGTTTTCGAGACCCCACTGTGTCCCACACTACCCTTTGGGGTACTCATTGGACCATAACCTGGCTGGTCCTTTGCCTGATTGGCACAACACATACATTATTTTCTCGGCTACAATCTGTACCCAGGCTATACTCCCCAGGGATACCACGGGTACCACAACCCTCCTCCACCACCACCACCCTCCCGTCTCCACCTCCTCCTCCTCCTCCTCCTCCCCCCCCTTCTCCACCCCCTCCGGCTCCTGAACCAGGATGTCAGGGCTGCTATCTAGTCCTGGTAGAAGGAGGCGCAGGCCAAGTTGGTGACGGACCTGGAGGGTGGACTCCCTCAGCCTCATTCCTCTCCTAGGTCCTCTTCCCCAGTGGACTCTCAATCCGATATGGTCCACATCTGTGGAACCTACCCTAAGGATATAACTGTTCCGGATTTTGAACCAGGAGACAATCTGGACTCGGGGGCAGATTCTTTGGGGGAATCACCTGGTCACTAATCCCCGGTCCCTGTAGGGAAGGATTCTCTGAAATCTCTACCTGAGGATCCTTCTTTCTCAGACCTGCTGAGGTCCATTCAAAAATTTTATGAGTGGGAGTTGGAGGAACAGGACCCAATGTGGCAAAGACTTACCAAGCATTTGGATCTGGAGTCTTTGTCCCCCATCCCAGTTCCTCCCTGGATTGGACCTCACCATGACCATCTGGCAACTGCCCCACTCCATCCCGGCTGTCCCTAAGAGAGCGGACAGAACTTACTGGGCACCTAAGGAGGCCCCTTTCTTGGCAGCACCCTCTAAGGTGGACTCTGTTGTCATCTCAGCTGCTCTGGACCGCTGTAACGTTCCTAAGCACATGAGCACTTCTTCTCCAGACAAAGTGTCAAAGCAGTTTGACCAGTTCAGGAAGAAAGTTTTCTCCTCGACTATGTGTGCGTTACGATCCCTGAACTACATAGTCCATATGGTGTCCCACCAGAAAGCTACCCTAGCCAGGCTGGAGGACTGAATCCAGTTGATGCCGAATCAGAATTCAAGGAGGAGCTTGCCCGGGACATTCGCCAATTGAAGATATCTTGCAGGCATGCTCTTTGGGCCACCTACGACTCAGTGGCTCGAACCTCGGCTACCGCCATCTCCCTTCCGCGACATGCCTGGCTCCGCATTTCGGGCCTCGCTAACGAGGTCCAGTCTGCTATTCAGGATGTCCCTTTTGGGGCTCGATGCCTTTTGGGGGGGACACCAAGGACATCGTCACAGACCTCCAAGAATGCGGCCAGGCTCTTTGGTCTGTGAGGTCCATGTACTGACCGGGCAGTCAACCTCAGCAGCCCTTCTGGAAGCGGACCTGGAGGCAGTGTAAATGTACTCAGTATCAACAGGGTAAGCGTAAGGCCACGGGGACGGTGTCTACACCCCCTGCCTGCAGAACTTAGCACCAGTCTGGGCATCCTCCCCCAGCCCGTCCCACCACCTTCTGACTCCCTTGCCCCACCCTCTCCTCAGCCAGTGGACGAGGAGCCGGTGGGGGGGGTTCCCACCACATGCAGGAGTGGCGAAACATCACCTCTGACAAATGGGCCCTGCAGTTAGTGTCCGAAGGACACACCTTGGAGTTTCTGGAGCCTCCTCCAGAGTCTCCTCCTTGAAGGTCGGCCTACTCCCAAGACCAGGTACTTCTAGTAAGGGAGGAAGTTCAGGCTTTTCTGTCAAAAGAGGCAACACAGCCAGTCCCTCTTCGGCACAGAGGGCAGGGGTTCTACTCCCGTTTCCTCCTGGTTCCAAAAAACACAGGCGACCTAAGACCCATCTTCGACCTCAGCAGGCTCAACCTGATCGTCAAGTACAAAAAGTTCAGTATGCTATTCCTCCAGAGCCTCCTGCCCCTGTTGCAGGAGAATCACTGGCTGTGTGCTCTGGACATGCAGGATGCTTACCTGTACATCTCAATTTTCCCAGGTCACTGCCTCTTCCTGCGGTTTACCTTCCGGGGGGGCACTTTCAGTTCAAGGCTCTTCCCTTTGGCCTTTCCTCAGCACCAAGGGTATTTACCAAGTGGTGGTGGCTGTGGTCCTGAGATGACAAGGTATAGCAGTTTTTCCTTACTTGGACAACTGGCTGATTTCGGCCCCGTCCAGAGAGTCCCTTTCGGAAGCCCTTTCAGTTACCTTGGATCTGTTTTCCAGACTGGGGATTACAGTCAGTGTCCCCAAGTCATCTTTGACTCCTTTGCAATGGCTTCAGTTTATTGGAGCGATTCTGGATACGATCCAGGGCAGAGCTTTCCTCCCTCTGGACCAGAGGGACACTCTGATCTATTAGACCACCCTGGTGGTCTCTTCCAGACATTTACCAGCCAAAGAAGTCCTTCATCTTCTCAGCTTGATGGCAGCCTCTATCTCCACGGTTCCACTAGTGAAGCTCCACATGAGAATTTCTCAGTGGTCCTTGAGGGTTCAGTGGGATCAGCTCCAGGACCAATTGGACCAGACGGTCCTCATTTCATCTGCGCTTCAGAGGGATCTGCTATGGTGGAGGGATCCTGAAAACCTGTCCTTGGACCTTTCATTTTGAGGCTCAGCTGCCCTTGGAGTCCTCAACATGGATGCCTCCAGTCAAGGTTGGGGGGCTCATCTGGGGGACCATCAGATGCAGAGGCTGTGGTCACGGTTGGAGATGTCATTGCACATCAACATTTTGGAGATGTGAGCAGTCTTGTATGCTTTCCAAGCATTTCAGACCATTCTCCCCAAGGGACAACTGCTCATCCAGATGGACACCTCAGTAGTCTGATATCTCAACAAGCAGGGAGGCACTCGCTCCTATCCCCTTTGCAGGGAAGCGATGAGAGTGTGGAACTGGGTAGTTCAGCACGACCTGTCTCTCACAGCAGTGCATGTTCCAGGAGTAGAACATGTCCTGGCCAACAATCTAAGCGGATTGTTCACCCTCGCACATGAATGGGAACTAGATCAGGAAGTGGCGGAGTCACTATTCCGGAGATGAGGGTGACCGGCACTCGACCTGTTCGCCTCCCCATCCAGCACAAAACTTCCAAGCCTTTGCTCACTTGTTCCAGAGCATGGTGCTTTTTGGCACAATGCGTTGTCTCTCTCCTGGACAGGGAGATTCTTGTACACCTTCCCACGCTTTCCCATTCTTCAGAGGGTGCTCATCAAACTTCAGGAAGAGCAAGGATGGATGATTCTCATTGCTGCTCTGTGTCATATACATTGTTTATGAAACCTGTAAATGTTGAAAATACCATGGCACTAGGTGTTTTTGATAATGGTTAAAAAGTACTAGGTGACTATTATAGAAATGAAGTTAGTTGTGCTATTTAAAATGCATGTAAATTGCTGTAAACTGAACAAGTCTGAAATGTTGTTGTGATTTGCATATATCCCATAATGCTTTGCATTATGGAAGTATGTATGATGTTGTATTTCTTTGCAACTTGATTTGTTGTCAATGCTCTTTGGGATAACCCTTTTTTCAGTGTTTCTGCACTGTGGTTCTTTGTTTTTAGCTTTTGTTTTTTTTCCTTTTGAGCCCCCACTACCCAAGCAAACGGGGCCCACATGGGGATGAAGGGTTTTCCCAGAAAAGTGGTTGGATCAGAGATCAGTGTCAGTAAGTACTGGCTAAGTGCAGAGAAAGGACATTCATAGTCTGTTGCTGCAAACTGATGTACTGAAAAAGGAATATGGCATTGCAGAAGCTTATTTCCTGTATTTTGAATAAACATCACATAGCGCTTGTGTGTTGAACCTGAAGTTTGGTGTCTGGTCCATCTGTTATCCCGCAACCCTTCCACATGGAGAAAACCGGAAAAACTGCCCCCTGGCCGACCGGATGACAATCGCTGGTCCCTGTCGCCTTGATAGTCCAGAAGTGTCCATGCTGGCCCCGCCACACCCAGAATATACTGACTGTACCTCTGGGCACTTCTCCCCCAGTGGGTTACATCAGGTTACCCAAGGGTGCAGCAAAAAGGGGCAGCAGATGGTGACGGGGCATAGTGGTGGTGAGGGGCCTAGGTGGCCTGAAGGAGTGGCTGATTGGGGGGCCAGGACGGAGCATAAAAAAAAAAAAAGATAGATTTTTTTCACCACGTTTGATGGTTAATACTTGCTATGCTTAGACTCAATTTTATTCTAAAGGGTGTTTCCCTTTTTCCTGAATACTTTGCTGCTATGATCCAATTCAATGATGAACTTCTGTACCAGTTCCGGTAACTGTTTAAAGAACTGCAGATTATTAGCTGCAACACTGTTAAGGGCACAGAATCAATTACTGGCAAAAAGGCAAGCATTTTTATTTGTGTTACATCCTCCTATTTTCCGAAATGAGCACTAGGCTGCACCATGGCAACGTTATGTGTAATATTCATGAGTACAGTTACCATTCTTTTCAACCCCAAGTGAATATTTCAAAATGAGGCAGTGACTCGTGCATTGATTTTATGTGACATTTATTATGAGGTGTAACACCATTTCTTTTTCCATTTACACGTGTGCATTTTGCTATAAATTAATAAAAAGGAAAAAAAACAGAAAAGGACTGGACTCAGGACTAATCCTTGTGGCACTCCACTGGTGACCTCCCTCACCTTGGATCTGACTCTGTTTACCACTATCCTCCGCTGTCTCCTTTCCAGACAACTTCCCACCCCTCTGGCTACTGTATGTCCTTTGCTGCACACAGATCCTCTCACTTCTTCAGCAAACTTCTGTGTGGCATAAAGTCAGATGCCTTGCTGAAGTCAAAGTAGTGTAAATCCACTGTCCTAGTTACCCAGTCAGAGAATACTATCAGGTTGGTCTGACAAGACCTCTCTGCAACAACCCTGTGCTTTTTAGTATCCTGGAGACCATTTTTCTCCAGGTAGTCCACTAGGTCCTCTCTGACTAATGTTTCCATCAGTTCACCAGCAACGAAGGTAAGACTGACAGGTCTGTAGCTAACTGGCTGCTCTTTGTCCCCACCCATGTGGAATGGAACTTTGTCCGCCACCCTCCAGTCTTTTGGGCATACTCAGCACTGCCTGTGCCACCTGATGTGTGACAGCCCAGGTTCAGAGCTCAGACTCAGACTGACAGCATAGCCATCCATATCAGTTACCATAAGAAGGCCCTTTAATTCTTTTTTTTGTTTTAAATATTAGACCAGATTGGATCCCCCGATGGCTCAGTGGCCAGTGATCTCACTCCCATGCTGGTGACCTGGATCCAGGAACAAGCCGGGGATGCTTGAAAATGGGCAGCTGAGATTCACCAAGTGCCCTTCCTCATCATCAGTGACCCCTGCAGTCATGCCCGGTAAGGTACCCCCTTCGAAGTGCAGGGGAAACTGCACTAGCAAGGCCACAGCAGCAGTGGTGCACACCATGGCACAGTGGGAGAGCAGAACTCCAGGGGACCAGAAAAGCCAGCACCATCTTTCTAGCTTTCTTTTTTTCTTAATATTTTATCCCCCTGGGTGCTTGGTTAGGACCTCTTTCCACCTTCTGCCAAGCCCTGGTGCCTGCTTGCCGAACTGCTCCACATATCTGTCCAGACCCCGAGGACCATGTATGTCTCACTGCTGTGCTGCCCTCCCTGGCTTGCCCCCTCCCCTCCCAGGGATGGGTACGCCTTCAGCCACTTTGGCATTTTTTCCCCACCATCTATCTGGCCTCCTGCAGTAGAGGCAAAGACCTGGATGTTCCCCCGGTAGGCTGTGGATGCAGTCTGGCACTGCGCGTGCTGGGCTGGCAGAGGCTTCATTTGCCCAATTCATCCCATGTTTTCCTTTTCGTCACACGCTCCCCACACGTGCTTGTCATGTCACTGAATCCTGACGTGTTGTCACAGCCATGTGACCTCGACGCTCGCTTCAACATCCCCATCGCAAGTTAGCCCCTGCACTATCACCTGTGGTTACCCAGGAGGAGGTAGAGTATAATACCAATGGATCCCCCTCTACGGAGGAAAGCGTCTGTTAGGACACTTGATCTTCCTCTCCTGTGTGGCCCTCCAATGGCCCTGGCTCATTCCTGAACCCGAGTCATGAGCATCACAAGAGGTAGTGCTACTGCTGCACCGACAGGCCGGCCTAGCCAGCACCATCTTAATAACCATAACTGGTACACTCTGTTCTCACCTCTTGAAGCCCATCACCTGCCTCTGGATTCAGTCTGTGTCGCCAGGGGAGGACAGCCCTATCCAGAGACCCCTGCCACAAAGGGGGAAAAAATGGAAACTGGTAGCTACGATGTGGTTAGTGGCAAATGCGGCTGGATAGTCGACAGAGGACCAGTGAAGGGTAATGTGTGCCCGATCAAGGAGAAAAAGTCTGATTGAAAGAAAATATATTTAAGTTGTTCCTGGAAATGTTTTCAGAGATATCTCCTGCTAGGTTGTGTGGGGTTGGTTGGAGGCGAGCACATTTTCAGATTTGAGCTGACACGGGTTTCACCGACAGGAAAAGCAACTTAAAAATTGTAAGGCAAAATAAAAACTTGTTAAAAGGTACTAAATGTAAAATCGTATAATACCAGAGGCTCTCTTCTGGGATTTGAACTCGCATCCCTTGTAGTAGTACAGGAGTGAGTCCAGCATCCCAGGTCAGTTTGGCAGGCAAGAATGCTGACCATTTTTATATTTGCTTATGCCGCATGCAACAGGGAAACATCTCATGCATAGTACCACATTTCAGAGGTGTGTCGGGGTGTTGTGGCCAATGCAGACGCTTTTACTGGGCGATCCCTAGCCACCAATCAAGAGGGAAGTTGCAGATGACAGCAACTTCAAAGAGAGCCAAGGAGTTGAAACTAATCTGCTGCTACAATCATGAACAGTTTCATCACTGCAGTGGCACCTCCCCTCTCCCTCACAGCCTTGTTGGTTTCTGCCGCCCAGCACTCTGTCCCTGGCCCTTGATCGCCAACAACTTGTTTGTTCTGTGTGCCTTTCCTGGTGAAACAAGTGATAAGCTGCAGCTTCTGCAGCCCACCACACACTCCAAGGAAAGCCATCAGGGTGCCCAATCCCCGTGTCGGCATGTATCCCCCCTCCCTCCATTAATGTGGCACACTAGGAGCCCACCCCAGTGTGCCAAAATGTTTCCAACACCGGGATGCCCACTCCCAGCGTCAGATGCCCCCCCAAACCCATCTGTAATCTGCTATCATTGGGGTGCCCAATCCCTATGTCAGCATGCCCTCCCCCACCACTATTGTGGCACACTGGGAGCCCACCCCAGTGTGCCGAAATGTTTCTTTTTTTAAACCTGTAAAGAAAAATCTGTCTCCCTGCGTCTTTTTTTTTTCCTGTAAAAAGAAATGATCCACTGTTGTCTCCCCAGTCCCTCCTCCCTCCTCCCACTGAGCACCCACCTCCCCACATCCCCCCACCCATACTTACTTTCGGAGGTTGGGAGCAGTGATCTTCTGTGGACGGGACACGCCTGCACTCTTCAAAGCCGAACTGCGAACTGAGTAATCGGCTAAGCGCTGTATAATGGGAGTCAATGGGGGTTTCAACTTAGGTTGATATTGCAGCCACTTTTAGGAATTGTGGCCCCAAATTTTCAATAAGGGGTTCTTGGGACCCCACCTCATGAATGTGGCACTGTCGTTTTGTTACTTGGTCACGAAAGGTGATTTCACAGTCACTGTGCGGAATCACCTTTTTGGGACCGATTAACAAAACAACAGTGCCACTGTTACATGAGGTGTGGTCCCAAAAAACCCATGTTGCAAATTTGGGGAAAACATTCCAAGAAATGCCTGCGGTATGAGCATGCGTTGCGCAGTTTTTACTTACGCTCATAACTTCAATTTTTTTATATTTTCACTCCAGATTTTCAACATTGTCATTTTTTCACACCTCCTAATGAACAGTACACCTGTCATTTTTTACATCCTGCCTGAAATGTGTTGTCGTACCTGTGGTGCAGAATGGTGCAGTCGCTGTGGGAAATCAACTCTGGGGACAGATTAACAAAATCACAGTGCCACTGTTCATGAGGGGAGATCCCAAAACGCCCATATTGAAAATTTGCTTAAAAAAATTCCAGAAAATGATTGTGTTACGGGTGTGTGTTGCGCAGTTTCTATGCATGTTCGTAACTTCAATTTTTCATATTTTCACTCCAGATTTTCAACATTGCCATTTTTTCAGGCCTCCTCATGAACAGTACAGCTGTCATTTTTCACATCCAGCCTGAAAAGTGTTTTCCCACCTGTGGCGTAGAATGGCATAGTTGCTTTGTGAAATCACCTTTCGGGATTAAGTAACAAAATGATAGTGCCACTGTTCATGAGGTGGGGTCCCAAAAGGCCCATGTTGAAATTTGGAGTGAAAATAGCAACAAATGCCCATGGCATTAGGGTTTCCAACTGTAATGTCCCACCCTGTAGAGACTGACAGGCATCGGGGGTGTGACTTGGGGTCGTTGGCCGCAGTACTCACCCCCACCACCACCCTGCAGCCAGTAGCAAGCATCGAGGTGTGCCTTGGGGTCTTCGGCCCTAACGTTCACCCCATTTTTCTATACTGCACCTATCTCAGCTTATTTCCTTATGGAATGGGGTGAGCGTAAGGGCTGAAGACCCTGAGGCACACCGCGACACCTGTTGGTGTCTGCAGGGTGGAGTGAGGTGAAATGGCGTGAACGTTATGGTCGATGACATAAAGGCACACCCCAACGCATGCTCAGCCTCTGTAGGGTGGGGTGGGGGGTGGGGTCTAGTCATTCCATTATGCATCTCTAACTCCTGCACTACCAATGCCAATGCCAGCAAGCGAACATTCGGCATTGATAAATGCTTGTTATAATTAAGTATCAGCAACACTGATTCAACCAATCAGTGCTGACAACTGCCTTGTGCGCAATGCAACTTATAACCACTAGAGGACTTCTCATGTAAGATCTAAAAAATATGTTCTACTTACACAATAGGGTAAGATGGTTTTTATTAAAAAAAAAAATACTTAGGTAGTTCTATTAGCTGGATATATATTTTATTTATCCCCATGTGTGCTGGTTGTCCCCCATCTGCTCAGACTCCACAGCCCCCATCCACACCGGCCAGTACCTACATGGCTCCCCCTGGTAGGGTAGATGAGCCCCCCCAATCCTCCACTGTGAGACCAGATCCGGTATTGGGACCAGTGAGCCTAGCTACTCAGGTGTGGGGCTGTGAGGGTTTGAGTGCTATCCTGCCACTGAGAGTTTTTCTCTTTTTCTTCTTTGAGGGGTGTGGCATGCAATGATGCCATGATGTGTGGCCTGTGCACCCACATGCCATGTGTCTGCATCTGCCTGCGCCTCTTGTATGTTTTAAGGCAGTCCCGGGTGCCTTTCCTTTAGTATATCGCTAGGGGCCAGGTTTGCACTGGACACTGCAATCCCTTCCCCTGAAGGAGGATGCTTGATCCTCCTCCCCCGACTGGACCTCTGATGCCTCAAGCTCGCTACCGAACATGGGTCGCTGGTGTCATGAGCATTAGCTCTACCACTGCACTGATGGGCTGGCCCCTATTAGCCGGATATACTGTAAATCAGATGATGCAGAGGATGTGTGCCTCACGGGGTAGATGCGCTTGCACTTTGGCGAGCAAGAGTGTTGCTCTGCCGCACCCCCACTGGCCAAGAAATGAACACTGTTTGACAGGATCTAGGAAAAAACCTGCCGCTCATGCCACCGCACAGCTGGCATGGAGTGCCACATAATGCTCTATGGGTGATGATTTGGGGGTGCTGGAATCCATCCCCAAGAACCAAAACAAAAAGGCCTTCCTATGAGTTGAGGAGTGTTCTCCTGTGTCCGGCTGCTCACATAGAGCTCCGTCTAGAGACCGAGCAGCCACCTCTTTCATGGTATATGGTTTTGACAACCTGAGGTTGGAGTTCCCAAGAGTGGGACTCAAACCTGTATCTCTTTTATATTAGGCTGTGAGTGCCTTACCTGGCACTCACAGCCCATTTGGTACCTTACCCTTACCTGGCACTCACAGCCCATTTGGTGCCTCCCTTGCCCAAACCTTGCACTCACAGCCCATTTGGTACCTTGCCCGAACCTTGCACTCACAGCCCATTTGGTACCTTGCCCTTACCTGACACTCACAGCCCATTGGGTACCTTGCTTGCCCAAACCTAGCACTCAGCCCATTTGGTACCTTGCCCTTACCAAGCGGAGCTGTCACAGAGAGGTGTAGGGAACCAGGAGCTCTTTCAAGTAATCAGAACTCTGTCCATGTAGGACTTTGTAGATCAACAGACCTACCTTAAAGGTGATCCGCCACTGAATACCAAATTGAAATTACCAAATTACTCTGAACCCATTTGGTACCTTGTCACATTCTGCACTCTCACAACCTCATTTGGTACCTGCCCTTATCTGGCACTCACAGCCCATTTGGTACCTTGCCCTTACATTGCCCTTACAGCCCATTTGGTACCTTGCCCTTACCTGGCATTCACAGCCCATTTGGTACCTTGCCCAAACCTTGCGCTCACAGCCCATTTGGTACTTTGCCCTTACCTGGCACTCACAGCCCATTTGATACCTTGCCCTTACCTGGCACTCACAGCCCATTTGATACCTTGCTCTTACGTGGCACTCCCAGCCAATTTGGTACCTTGCCCAGACCTGGCACTCACAGCCCATTTGGTACCATGCCCTTACCATGCACTCACAGCCCATCTGGTACCTTGCCCAAACCTTGCACTCACAGCCCATTTAGTACCTTGCCCTTACCTTGCACTCACAGCCCATTTAGTACCTTGCCCAAATCTTGCACTCACAGCCCATTTAGTACCTTGCCCTTACCTTGCACTCACAGCCCATTTGGTACCTTGCCCAAACCTTGCACTCACAGCCCATTTGGTACCATGCCCTTACCTTGCACTCACAGCCCATTTAGTACCTTGCCCAAACCTTGCACTCACAGCCCATTTAGTACCTTGCCCTTACCTTGCACTCACAGCCCATTTGGTACCTTGCCCAAACCTTGCACTCACAGCCCATTTGGTACCTTGCCCTTACCTTGCACTCACAGCCCATTTGATACCTTGCCCTTACCTGGCACTCACAGCCGATTTGGTACCTTGCCCTTACCTTGCCCTCACAGCTCATTTAGTACTTTGCCCTTACCTTGCACTCACAGCCCGTTTGGTACATTGCCTTACCTGGCACTCACAGCCAATTTGTTGCCGTGCCCTTACTTGGCACTCCCAGCCCATTTTGTACCTTGCCCTTACCTTGGGCTCACAGCCCATTTGGTACCTTGCCTTACCTAGCACTCATAGCCCATTTGATATCGTGCCCTTACCTAGCACTCACAGCCCATTTGGTATCTTGCCCAAACCTTACCCTCACAGCCCATTTGGTATCTTGCCCTTAACTAGCACTCACAGCCCATTTGGTAACTTGCCCTCACTTGGCACTACCAGCCCATTTGGTACCCTGCCCAAACCTTGCACTCACAGCCCATTTGGTACCTTGCCTTACCTGGTACTCACAGCCCATTTGGTACCTTGCCCTTACTTGGTACTCCCACCCCATTTTGTACCTTACCCTTACCTTGCGCTCACAGTCCATTTGGTACCTTGCCCTTTCCTGGCACTCACAGCCCATTTGATACCTTGCCCTTACCTGGTGCTCACAGCCCATTTGCTACCTTGCCCTTATATTGCACTCACAGCCCATTTGATACCTTGCCCTTACCTGGTGCTCGCAGCCCATTTGCTACCTTGCCCTTATATTGCACTCACAGCCCATTTGGTACCTCGCCCAAACCTTGCACTCACAGCTCATTTGATACCTTGCCATTTCCTGGCACTCACAGCCCATTTGATACCTTGCCCTTACCTGGCACTCACAGCCCATTTGATACCTTGCCTTACCTGGCACTCACAGCCCAATTGATACCTTGCTGTTACTTTGCACTTACAGCCCATTTGGTACCTTGCCCTTACCTTACACTCGCATCCCAGTTGACACCTTGCCCTTACCTGGCACTCACAGTTCATTTGATACCGTGCCCTTACCTGGTGCTCACAGCCCATTTGATGCCTTGCCCTTACCTTGCGCTCACAGCCCATTTGGTACCTTGCCTTACCTGGCATTCACAGCCCATTTAGTACCTTGCCCAAACCCTGCCCTCACAGCCCATTTGGTACCTTGCCCAAACCTTGCCCTCACAGTACATTTGGTACCTTGCCCTTATCTGACACTCACAGCCCATTTGGTACCTTGCCCTTACCTTGCGCTCACAGCTCATTTTGTACTTTGCCCAAATCTTGCCCTCACAGCCCATTTGGTACCTTGCGCTCACAACCCATTTGATACTTAGCCCTTACCTTACCCTCACAGCCCATCTGGTACCTTACACTTACTTGGCACTCCCAGCCCATTTGGTACCTTGCCCTTACCTTGATCTCACAGCCCATTTGTTATCTTGCCCTTATGTTGCACTCCATCGCCCATCTGGTATCTTGCCTTTACCTGGCACTTACAGCCCATTTGGCACCTTGCGTTACTTTGCACTTACAGCCCATTTGATACCTTGCACTCGCAGCCTATTTTTTACCTTTATATTCACAGCCCATTTGGTAACTTGCCCTTACCTTGCCCTCATATTCCATTTGGTACCTTGTTCTTACCTGGGAATCACAGCCCATTTGGTACCTTGCACATACCTGGCACTCACAGCCCATTTGGTACCTTGCACTTACCTGACAGAGCCCATTTGGTACCTTGCCCTTACCTAGAGCTCACAGCCCAGTTGCTAACTTGCCCTTATATTACACTCACAGCCCATTTGGTAACTTGCCCAAACCTTGCACTCACAGCCCATTTGATACCTTGCCCTTACCTGGTACTCACAGCCCATTTGACACCTTGCCCTTACCTGGCGCTCACAGCCCATTTGGTACCTTGCCCAAACCCTGCCCTCACAGCCCATTTGGTACCTTGCCCAAACCTTGCCCTCACAGTACATTTGGTACCTTGCCCTTACCTGACACTCCCAGCCCATTTGGTACCGTGCCCAAACCTTACCCTCACAGCCCATTTGGTACCTTGCCCTTACTTTGTGGTCACAGCTCATTTGGTACTTTGTCCAAACCTTGCCCTCACAGCCCATTTGGTACCTTGCGCTCACAACCCATTTGATACCTAGCCCTTACCTTACCCTCACAGCCCATCTGATACCTTACACTTACTTGGCACTCCCAGCCCATTTGGTACCTTGCCCTTACCTTGACCTCACAGCCCATTTGTTACTTGCCCTTATGTTGCACTCATCGCCCATCTGGTATCTTGCCTTTACCTGGCACTTACAGCCCATTTGGCACCTTGCTGTTACTTTGCACTTACAGCTCATTTGATACCTTGCACTCGCAGCCTATTTTTTACCTTTATATTCACAGCCCATTTGGTAACTTGCCCTTACCTTCCCCTCATATTCCATTTGGTACCTTGTCCTTACCTGGGAATCACAGCCCATTTGGTACCTTGCACATACCTGGCACTCACAGCCCATTTGGTACCTTGCACTTACCTGACACAGCCCATTTGGTACCTTGCCCTTACCTAGCGCTCACAGCCCAGTTGCTAACTTGCCCTTATATTACACTCACAGCCCATTTGGTAACTTGCCCAAACCTTGCACTCACAGCCCATTTGATACCTTGCCCTTACCTGGCGCTCATAGCCCATTTGATACCTTGCCCATTCCTGGCGCTTACAGCCCATTTGATACCTTTCCCTTACCTAGTACTCACAGCCCATTTGATACCTTACCCTTACCTGGCGCTCACAGCCAGTTTGATACTGTGCCCTTACCTGGCACTCACAGCCAGTTTGATACCTTTCAGTTACCTGGCACTCACAGCCCATTTGATACCTTGCCCTTACCTGGCGCTCACAGCCCATTTGATACCTTGCCCTTACCTGGCACTCACAGCCCATTTGATACCTTGCCCTTACCTAGTGCTCACAGCCCATTTGATACCTTGCTCTTACCTGGCGCTCACAGCCCATTTGATACCTTGCCCTTATCTGGTACTCACAGCCCATTTGATTCCTTGCTGTTACTTTGCACTCACAGCCCATTTGATACCTTGCCCTTACCTGGCGCTCACAGCCCATTTGATGCCTTGCCCTTACCTGATGCTCACAGCCCATTTGATACCTTGCCCTTACCTGGCACTCACAGCCCATTTGATACCGTGCTCTTACCTGGTGCTCACAGCCCATTTGATGCCTTGCCCTTACCTGGCACTCACAGCCCATTTGATACCTTGCCCTTACCTTGTCCTCATATCCCATTTGGTACCTTGCCCTTACCTGGGAATCACAGCCCATTTGATACCTTGCTCTTACCTGGCGCTCACAGCCCATTTGATACCTTGCCCTTACCTGGTGCTCACAGCCCATTTGATACCTTGCTCTTACCTGGCGCTCACAGCCCATTTGATGCCTTGGCCTTACCTGGCACTCACAGCCCATTTGATACCTTGCTGTCACTTTGCACTTACAGCCCATTTGTTACCCTGCCCAGACCTTGCACTCACAGCCCATTTGGTACCTTGTCATAACATTTCCCTCACAGCCCAGTTGGTACCTCATCCTTACCTTGCATTCACAGCCCATTTGGTATCGCTGGTTTAAGCTTTTCTTCTGGGTGGCGCTCAAGCTCTCCCACGGAACAATGAAGTCACACAAAATGATGTGCATCTTGCCATCTCCCTCCAACTTCCCTGTAAGGGGGGGGGGTAACAAAATTTTACACTCTTTGGTTACAGAAACATTCAGGATGATATTTAACTACAATGCATGAACCACAGCAGCAAAAAACAAAAGCATGTTCACTGACAAAATTCGATGAGGCACTTAGTGCTCTAAGTCGCACAATGTGATAGGAAAAATCACAACATTTGCTGACTTAAAATCAAGCAGTGATACAGGAGGTAAATACAGGCAGTCTGCATAAATACATCACTGAGCAAAACATACGAAGTGTAAATAGCGATATATAAAGTGCTTAACAGCAATATGTTAAGAAGATTCCGACCATTAGGAAACTTCCGTCATATAAGGTGGTGCCTGTATATTAGGGCTGAGTAAGCACTTTGGTGCCAAGATCTCTGGATCCTGAAAATTGTCTTGGCAACCAGTTCACTAGGGGCAAAGTTACAGAGGGGGCACAAAAAAAAAATCACAGAAATTAAGACTCTTTTTGCACAACAATAATTAAAAAATTAGGAGGATTTGAAACCTGAACCTTGCAGGTTTGATAGAGTTTGGCCCAAGGTGTGTGCTTTTGTGTTTTTTATCTCCCAGATTTTAGTATTTTTTAAAATATTTAAGAAAAAACATTTCCGTTCTGAGCATGGCAGTAAAAAATCAGCATTCTACAGTTACTGAATTTTTATAAACACATGAAGTCATGTGGTCATATTACGAAAATACTCTTGATTATCAGGTGGCAGGGCTGGTTCCTTGTCTGCGTATGCAATTCTGTTGTTTTCATTCAGCAAGGGTGGGTCTATGTGTTAGTGTATAGTCCTGTCCCTGCTGAACGTACTGTGCATCTGACATGTTTGTTAATTAGTGGAGCGCCGACATTAGTTGCTTGAGTGGCTTCCTACATTTGAGATTGACACCAGGATGCCCAATCCCAGTGCCAGTAAGTGCCTTTTTTAATGTATGCTGACATCATGGTGCCTACCACCCGGTACCAGTTCGTGTTCTCCCTTTTGTTCTATTTTTCAATCCCCCGCCACGTTAATCTGTCGACACTGGGTGCAAATCCCTAATGTCAGGGTACTCCAAGCAACCCCTTGACCCTGCCAGCAGTCCAGGACACCGGGGTGCCAAATCACTGGTGCTCCAAGTATCCTGCCGACACTGGGGTGCCCAATCCCGAGTGTCAGCAGTATTTTACGTAAAATAAAGAAAAACATCCTACCACCTCCCCTCTGTAATGTCCCCCGCCTCCCCTCTGTAATGTCCCCCGCAACGCCCCTAATTTCACCTTGCCAACACTGGGGTGCCCAATCCCTGATGTTGACATAAACAGCCTCCCTCCCTCTGACTCAGCAGTCTGGGACATGGGGGTGCCCACCCCCTGTGTCCTCAAGTGACATGCCGACACTGGGGAGCCCAGTCCCTTGTGTCAGAGCAGGTACCTTTAAAAAGAAAACTGTCCCACAATGTCTTTTGCCTTTTTTACTTTGAAATAAAGAAAATGGTCCCTCATTGTTCACCATCCCCAGATCCCCAACCCTAACATTTCCCGCACCCATTACCCCCCACACCCTACACTTACCCAGCTTAGGTTGAATACTGTAATCCTGTCTGGACCAGAAACTTGTCTTCACTCTTCAACGCAGGACTGGGAACTGAGAAAAATAGTTAAGTGCCGTATAATATATTTCAATGCATTTTGAACGTTTCTTCATTATGTGGTCATTTTTTCATTTTTTTGCCCAAAGTTTCAACATGGACTTTTTGGGACCCCATCTCATGAACAACTGCAGTGAAATTATGTAAATCTGGCCCAAAAGGTGATTTTATGGTCACTGTCACTATGTATCACCCTATAAGAGCGACTATTATTGAGCGACTCAATATGAGTGACTCAGTAATAGTGCTTGTAAGGACAGTGAGTGGTGAAAAACATTGCTATATTCTATAGAGCGATACACTCGTTATTGCAGGATATGGGATGCTGCTTGGCCTAGCTCCGCCGAGCTGGGCATGTAGCGTAGCAGTGTATGCTACTGCCCCTAGAGCCAGTGACCCAGTTCAGGTCTAGTGCCAGACAAAAAAAAAATGTTGTCTTTGTTTCCTTTCTCTTCTAAGTCAGCACCCCCATGGAATTCATTATATTTATTTGGGGGTGAGCACAGGGGGCTTGCCCCTAAACATAGATATGGTGTTTTTTTGGCTGCAGTAAGCCAACTGGTCGCCATTTGCATGGCTGCGTCTAGTCCATTGCCCTGCTTGTGTCGGGCGCTTTTTGTGTCTTTGTGATCGGTGCTCATTAGGAGTTGCTGCTATCACATAAATCCCTGTTAATGAGGTGGGGTCCCAAAAAGGCCATGTTGAAAATATGGGCAAAAAATATGAAAAAAATGACCACATTATGAGTGTACATTGAACTTTTTCTGTGCTCACTCATAACTTTGATCATTTGTGATATTTTGACCCACATTTTCAACATAGCTATACAGCTGTTGTTTTTCAAATTCTGGCTAAAATGTGTTTTCACACCTGTGGTACTAAATGATGTTTTGTAGGGGATTCAACAATTTTCACCTACCAGGTTCATGGGATGTGGTCATAAGAAGACTATGTTGAAAATTTGGGGTCAAAATATTAAAACAGCAACAAAGTTATGAAGGTATCTTGTAATTTTTCTACACACACCCATAACTTTGGTAATTTTTAATATTTAATCCCCAAATTTTCAGCAAAGACATTTTTTCACACCACCTCATGAATGTGACAGCTGTTATTTTTCAAATCCTGGCCAACATGTGATTTTGCACTTCTGGCACGAAATTATGTTTTGTCCAGTATGTTATTAAATGACACCTGTCATGTTAAGAAGGAGGGGTCATAAAAAGACTTGAAATTTTGGGATCAAAATGTCACAAAAAAAATATGAGGTAACATTGCTTGCAGGGATGTTCGTTGGCCCAGTGGGGACCACACTGCCTTCCTGTGCTGGTAACCTGAGTTTGGGTGTGAGCTCAGCCAGCCCGTTTAATGAACTAAGGCTGGGGGGGAGGGAAGGTGCTATAGTGTGCAGCACCAACCCCAGCCTGGGGAGGGATGGAGCAGTTTTCTGGTGCACACATGACACCTTGTTATAAGCTGCGGAGCCTTCCTTTACAGTGTGTTGACATCCGTGTCGAGGACTCATGAGCCCATGCACTCAATCAGGTATCTGAAAAAGAAAGGAAATGAATTACAAAAAGCTATGTTTATGCAGACAGTAGGACTGAGGAACAGAAAGCGCACTAAGTATGGAAATGAAAAACGCTAGGGGTTTGGTCTTCAGAGTACTGGTGAATCAACAGTGGGGTCTTCCTTGGGGTTGTCAATTCTAATGCCCACCCCTCACCTCCCTGCCTGTAAGCCTCCTGTCCAAAGCATAAGGCACAGCTCCAAGCCAGTGCCTCATAGTGATGCACTCTTCAAAGGTGGAGAAGTATGTCTCGCCACATGTTGCCAACAGAATCTGTCATTGCTTTCTTCACGCAGGGCCCTGTAGGAAGAAAAGGGATCATGTCTGACCTTGTTTGCTCAGGAGGAGGGAGTGGACATTAGGGTTGACATCCCTAAGGAAGATCTCACTACTGAGTCACCAATTCTCTGGAGACCCAAAACCCTAATGTTTTTCATTTTCCTACTTTGTGCGTTTCGTGTTTTTCCACCCTAATATCTGAATAAACGTAATTTTTGTAAGTTTTATATATATATTTTTTTCCTTTTAATATATATATATTATGATATGGCCTGACTGAAGATACTGTATCATATTTATCTTTATGAGAGGCAACTGATATTATGATATCTCACAAGTGGCAAAGCCACACGTGACGTATCTTAATAGCAGTGGCCTCGAATAAAGACAAATATGCTATCTTCAGTCAGGCCATGTCATGTTCTGCTTGTACAACACATGTTTGGGTGGTTTTGAGACAGAAATGGTAAAAAATTAAGTACAAAATGTAAACTGTGCCCCTCTGTTCAGTGGTCCTACATTAGAGAAAATGATGAATACAGAGTTTACAGTCGATGACAACGGCAACCAAAAGATAAAAGGGATCACACATGTGAAGATTTTTTTCTGAGCATGCTCAGTGAGCAACTTCAAACGATATCAAGGATCTCACATGTGAAAATATCTTTCTGAGTATGCTCAGTGAGCAGCTTCAAATAACTTTGAATGTTGGGTCAATATATCACTTTTATCTTGCTATTTATCAGCACACGTGATACATATATATATATATATATATACACACACACACACATATATACAGTTTGTCTATCCCAAATGGATTTTAAAAAGGTGCCTCAATGCTTCAAGGATGACCTAGTGGGGGGATGACCTAGGTGGGGTAGAGGAACAGTAGGCGAAGCTAAAAGAGGGCAGAGTGAAGGCAACAAACCTCTGCATCAAACAAGTAAGCAAAAGCAAGAGGAAAAAGAGACTGCTATGGATCTTGAAATAAGTGGCTGAAAAGGTAAAGGCTATGAGGGTAGCATTCAGAAAATGTAAGTAGATGCCGAGGGAGGAGGACAGGTAGGTGTATCTGGAGTACCAGTCAGAAAGCATTGGGAGACGCTGAGAGAGGAGGAAAGGGAGGTGTATTTGGAGCAACAGAGGGAGGCAGGGAAATCAGTAAGGTGTGCAAAGGCACAGACTGAGAAGATAATGGCCCAGGGGGTAAAGAAAGGGAACAAGACAATGTTAGGTATATATGTGAAAAATGAAGACCAGGGGCGGGATTGTAAGGTTTAGAAGGGAAGGGGGGGGTGGAGACTGTGTAGAGGAGGACCAGGAAAAGGAAGATATCCTGAACAAATACATTTGTTCAGTGTTCACAGAGGAAGTAGCAGGGGAAGGGGCCACACAACAACTACAGGAGCATTGGAGAGAGAGGGAGGAGGGAGGAGACACTAGTCCATTTTCAGGAGAGAGTCCTGAAAGGGACACGCTAATTTGAAAATGGTCAAAGTGATGGGGCCAGACGGGGGTGCATCTAACGGTATTGAGGGAGCTCAGAGAGGTACTACTTGCACCTCTGACAGTCCTATTTAACAAATCACTGGAAACAGGAGTGGTTTCAGAGGACTGGAGGGAGGGCAGATGATGTCCCACTTTACAAAAGTGGTAACAGGGAGGAGGCTGGTGACAGTATGCCAGTCAGCCTGACACTGGTGGTGGGGAAGTTAACAGAGACACTGCTGAAGGAGAGGATTGTGGAATATCTTGAATCCAATGGATTGCAAGACCTGAGGCAGCATGGATTCACGAGGAGAGATCATGTCAAACAAATCTGATAGACTTCTTTGGATGAAGAGGGAAATAGATCCAGGGTGGAGTGGTAGAGTTGGCCCACCTAGATTTCAATGAGGCTTTCAACACTGTTCCTCATAGGAGACTCAAAAGGAAGCTGGGCAACTTAGTGGTGAGTCCAAAGGTGACAAACTGGGTAAGAAATTGGTTAGGGGATAGGCAACAGACGGGGGGACAGTAAATAGAGTTCACTCTGAAGAAGGGATGGTGACCAGCAGGGTGTCTCAGGGCTCACTACTGGGACCAGTCCCCATTAATGTCTTTATAAGTGACATTGCAGAACAGCAGGAAGGAAGGTCTGTCTCTTTGTGGATGATACTAAAATCTGCAATAGGATGGACACTCCGGGGGGGTAGAAAGAATGCACAGAGACCTGGGAAAACTCAAAGAGTGGTCATGGGTATGGCAGCTGGGTTTCAGTGTGAAAAAGTACAAACTCGTGCACTTAGGGCACAGAAACCCCATTTGCAGAGTACAAAATGGGAGAGGCGGTAGTGATGATTACCAAATAGGAAAGAGATCAGGGTTAATTATATCTGATGACCCAAAGGTGGCCAGGCAGTGCAACAGGGCAATGAGGTGGGCCAGTGGGATGCTGGGGTGCATAGGGAGGGGTATCACCAGCAGAAGGAGGGAGGTGGTGTTGCCTGTGCATAGATCACTAGTGAGACACCACCTGGAGTATTGTGTTCCATTCTGGAGGCCACATCTCCAGATGGACATAGAGTGGAGGCTGTCCACAGGAGGGCAATTAAAGTGATGCAAGGTCTGCATAAGAAGCCCCATGAAGAAAGACTACAGGATGTCAGTATTTATACCCTGAAAGAGAAGAATGAGAGTGGGGAACTGATGGAGACCTTTAAATACCTCATGGGAGTAAATAAGTTACAGGAGGGGAGTATTTTTCAGAAAAAAAAGATGCTCAAGGACAAGGGGACATCCAGTGAAGCTGGAGGGGTGTAAATTCAGGAGAGATGTGAGGAAGAACTTCTTCACAGAAAGAGTGGTGGATGCCTGGAACATTGTTCCAGCAGAAGTGGTGAGGATGAAACCAGTGGCAGGGTTCAAGAATGCATGGCGTAGGCATAAGGGAATCTTAATGGAAAGTGAAGGGGGAGACAGAGAGCTGGAGATCAAGTAGGGTCTGCAGTGGCACTGTAGTTAGGAAGAAAATGGGTAGACTGGGTTGGCCAAGTGGTCCTTATATGTTGTAAAATTCTGTTTCTGTGTTTCAGTCTATGTACCCATCCTGGTCACTGTGCCTATCCCAGTCAGTGTGCTTGTGTTTCAGTCTATGTACCCATCCTGGTCACTGTGCCTATCCCAGTCAGTGTGCTTGTGTTTCAGTCTATGTACCCATCCTGGTCACTGTGCCTATCCCAGTCAGTGTGCTTGTGTTTCAGTCTATGCCCATCCTGGTCACTGTGCCTATCCCAGTCAGTGTGCTTGTGTTTCAGTCTATGTACCCATCCTGGTCACTGTGCCTATCCCAGTCAGTGTGCTTGTGTTTCAGTCTATGTACCCATCCTGGTCACTGCGCCTATTCCAGTCAGTGTGCTTGTGTTTCAGTCTGTGTACCCATCCTGGTCACTGTGCCTATCCCAGTCAGTGTGCTTGTGTTTCAGTCTATGCGTCCATCCTAGTCAGTGTGCCTATCCTGGTCAGTATGCCTATTTCTGCCTATCCCAGTCAGTGTGTCTATCCCAGTCTTTGTGCCTATCCGGTAAGTGCACCTACCCTGGTGATTGCTCATATCCCAGTCAGTACACCTATCCCGTTCAGTGTGTGTGTGTATCCTGGTCAGTGCGCCTATCCCAATCAGTGCACGTATCCTGATAAGTGAACCTATCTAGTCAGTGTGCCTATCCTGGTTAGTGTGCCTATCACAGTCGATGTGCCAATCCCAGTCAATATGCCCATCCCAGTCAGTGCGTGTATCCCTGTCAGTGTGCATACTCCAGTCAGTGCGCCTATCCCGGTCGGTGTGTGTATCTTGGTCAGTGCACCCATCCTAGTCACTGCTCCCATCCCTGTCATTGTGCCCATCCCAGTCAGTGCGTGTATCCCTGTCAGTGTGCATACTCCAGTCAGTGTGCTTATCCCGGTCAGTGTGTGTATCTTGGTCAGTGCACCCATCCCGGTCACTGCTCCCATCCCTGTCATTGTGCCCATCCCAGTCAGTGCACATATATCAATAGGTGTGCCTATGCCCATCAGTGCCTGTCCTGGTCAGTGGGCCTATCCTGGTCCATACACTTATCTATAGTCAGGGCACCTATCCCGGTCAGTGTGTTAATATTTGCTCAGTGTGTCTATGCTGGTCAGTGCGCCAATTCCAGTCAGTGTGCATACCCCAATCAGTGTGCATATCCCGATCAGTGCATCCATCCTGGTTAGTGCATGTATCCCAGTCAGTACGCCAGTCAAGTCATTGGGTATATCCCAGAAAGTGTGCCTATCCTGGTCAGTGTGCATTTCTCAGTCAATGCACATATCACAGTCAGCGTACCCTATCCTGGACAGTTTTTCTATTCTCATCAGTGTGCTTATCTTAGCCAGTGTGCCTATCCCACTCAGTATTCCTGTCCCCATTGGTGTGCCTATCCCAGTCAGTGCGCCTATCCTGGTCAGTGTACCTATCCCCATCAGTGTTCCTGTTCCAATCAGCATGAGTATGCTGTCCCAGGCAGTGTACCTATCCCGGTCAGTGTGCCAGTCCCGGTCAGTGCACCTGTTGTGGTCAGTGTACCTATCCTGGTCAGTGTGCCTTATTCCAGTCAGTGCGAGTGTGCCTATCTCAGTCAGTGTGTGTCTTCAGGTCAGTGCACCTCCCCTGATCAGTGTGCCTATCCCTGACAATGTGTCTATCTTGGTAAATGTGCTTATCCTGGTCAGTGTGCCAGTCCCAGCCAATATGCCTCTCCTTGTCAGTGCACCTATTCCAGTCAGTGCATCTATCCTGATCGGTGCACGCATCCCAGTCAGTACGCCAGTCCTGGTCAGTGTGCCTATCCCAGTCAGTGTGTGTCTTCAGGTCAGTGCACCTCCTCTGGTCAGTGTGCCTATCCCTGACAATGTGTCTATCTTGGTAAATGTGCTTATCCTGGTCAGTGTGCCAGTCCCAGCCAATATGCCTATCCTTGTCAGTGCACCTATCCTGATCGGTGCATGCATCCCAGTCAGTACGCCAGTCCTGGTCAGTGTGCCTATCCCAGTCAGGTCAGTGCGTGTATCACAGGAAGTGCACTTATTACAGTCAGTGTGCCTATCCCAGTCAGTACACGTTCTCTGGTCAGTGTGCCTATCCCGGTCAGTGTGTGTGTGTGTATCCCAGTCAGTGTATGTGTATCTCAGTCAGTGTGTGTATCAAACAATAGTGTCATCTCTGAACCTCTGGACATAGCCAACTCATTCAGTATGTACACTTGCTCACTTTATTCAAAAACCAAAGAAATTTATTACCAGAACAAACTCGGCCAAAATGACTATTAGAATAACGGAAGAAGAAATAAATAAATAAATAAAATGAGCTCAGACAATATAGTGCACTCTGTCCAGACACTATTACACCAAAAATGCTTAAATTAATGAAATATGGTACCACAATCCCACTAAGTTATTATTTGAGAAATCATTAAATGAAGACAGTGTACCGAAAAGACTGAAGAATGGCAAAAGTCACACCTATTCATAAAAAGGGAGATGGAAAAACTGTCTGTAATCACTGCCCTGTTAGTTTAACATCAGTACTGGAAAAAATCCTAGAATCAATCATAAAGAATAGACTTAAACACATTAAAATAAATGACAGTCCAGACTGGGAATAACAATGGCGTCACTGCTGGACGCTCTTGCACTACAAATGTCATGTGTTTTTACGTGAAAATAGGTAACATACTGGAAGGGGGAGCTCAGTAGATGCAGTTTACTGAACTTCTGTAATGCCTCTGACACAGTCCCACACTGGGCAGTGTTAGAGAAACCGACAAAACTTGATACAGACAACAGGATTGTGAGATGGGTTACAAACTGTCAGACCAAGCCAAAATGGTATCTGCAGATGGTTACTAATCAGAAGAGGGTCAGGTGTAAGCAGAGTGCCTTAGGGATTGGTACTAAGTCCCATTATCTTTCAGTAATTCATTGCAGATTTAAAAAAAAAAATATGCAGAACTGGGAAAAAAATATGCAGATGATTAAAAACTTGGGGGACCTAGTGATAATATTGAACAAATAAATGGAATTCAAGTGAATTTGGACACAATAACTAAATAAACTTACAAATGGACATGATATTCAATCTTGAGAAGTGCTGTGTACTTCACCTAGGAAAACAGCCGCATCCAAGAGCAGAGTCATTCTTGATGCTCTACATACGAACATATGAAATTTGCCAGCAGATAAAGGCCTAGAGGTCTATCAAGTCTGCTTGAATGTGCAGCTAGCACCCCTTATTCTGCAGCTGCCCCTCCCTTCCACCCTTCCCCTTTATTGACCCTCCCCCTTGTCCTGTCCCATCCCCTTTTGAAGCAGTCCACTGTTCTACTGGATACCACTTCTGTAGGTAACGCATTTCACCCAGCCACCACCCTCTCTGTAAAAAGTGTCTCCTCATCTCCCTCCTGAACCTTCCTCCTCCAGTCTCATGTCATGGCCCCTGGTGTCCCTCCCTCCCTTACTTTGAACAGCCCTCTGTACTTGTCTTGTTTATTCCTTTCATGTACTTAAGGTTTCAGTCATGTCCCCATCCCTCCTCTCCTCCAGTGAGTACATGTTCAACTCCTCAGCCTCTCTCTCGTATGATAAGTCCCCAGCCCCTTGATCATCTTTTGCTCTCTCAGCGCTGCACCCCTCCAGTAACTTAATGTCCCCTTCAGATATGGGCGCCAGTACTGCATGCAGTACTCCAGGTGCAGTCTAACTAATGAGCTATACAGTGGCAGAATCACCTCCTTCCTCCTCGAGGATATACCCCTTGCAATACAACCCAGCATTTTGCTGGCCTTTGCAGCTGCCTTCCTACATTGTACCGAGTTGTTCATTGAGCCTGTAATGAGCACCCCCAGATCCTTCTCCTCCTCTGTCTGGGCTAGCTGCACTCCCCCCAGCTGGTAACTTCTCCTTGGGTTATTCATCCCAAAATGCAACACCTTGCACTTTTTGGCATTAAACCCCAGTTGCCAGGTGTCTGACCAGGTTTCAAGCTTTGTCAGATCATCCTGCAACCCCTGCCATCCCCCTAGGTCATCCATCACCACTCCTACTTTGGTATCATCAGCAAACAGACTGATCTTGCTCTTGATGTCCAATGATATGTCTGCAATGAATATCCCAAACAACACTGGTCCCAACACCGAGCCCTGTGGAACACTGCTCGTCACTACCCTTGGGTGTGAGAGCTCCCCACCCACCACCACCCTCTGTTGCCTTCCCTGAAGCCAGTTCCCTACCCATCTCACCAGCTTTGCACCTGCTCCTGTGCCTACTAACTTACTTCCCAGCCTTCCATGCGGCACCGAGTCTAATGTCTTACTGAAGTCCAGATATAGGACATCCACTGCATGGCCCCTGTCCAGTGCCTAGTTACCTAGTCATAGAACTCAACCAGGTTGGTTTGGCAGGATCTGCCCCATATGAAGCCATGCTGTCTGCTGTCCTGTAGTCCTTTTGCCTCTAGGAGGGCCACCAGCCTTTCCTTCAGGATAGTCTCCATTAGCTTACCCACGATGGATGTGAGGCTCACTGGTCTGTAGTTTCCCGGTTCATCTTTGGGGCCACTCTTGTGGAGGGGCACCACATGAGCCATCCTCCAGTCCTGAGGTACACACACAGATGTAGTGAGGCATTAAATGAGTCTGCCAAGGTCCTGAAGGACCTCTGCCAGCTACTTCAGTACCCTGGGGTGGATGCCATCGGGCCTGGTGCCTTATCCACCCTCAGTGCCTTCAAACCTCCGAACTCTGCCCTCCATGATTTCCCCATCTGTCACCCCTCCCCCGTTTCTGCCATTTCTCCCCTTGGGTGTCACCCCCTCTTCTCTTTAGTAATACTGAGCAGAAGCACTCACTTAGTGCTTCTGCCTTATCGCACCCCTGCTTCCACCCAACCCCCTTCCTAATCCTTACTATGTGGTCCTTACAGCTCCTTTTCTCCCTGATGTACCTAAAGAAGTCCTTCTCCCCCTTCTTAATGCCTTGTGCCAGCCTGAGTTCCATAGATGCCTTGGCTCCCCTTACTGCCCTTGTCACCTCCTTCGATTCCGTCAAGTACTCCTCCCTGTCCTCCCCTCTCCCTGTTTTCTTGTACTTCCTAAAGGCAGCTCTTTCCTCCTTACCTTTCCATGACCTCCTTGCTCAACCAGCTCGGCTTATCAGCCCCAGCCTTTTGCTCTGAGCCTTGCAGCAGGTTTTGCTCTCCACTATCCCCAGCTTTATGAGCTCCCACCTCTGGTTAGTGTCCATACTAGATTGAATTCTGGCCAGGTACCCTTTTACCACTTCCCCATCCTCCCAAAGTCGGCCCTCCTGAAGTCCAGCACTCTTGTGCCAGATTCCACTCCTTCCTTGCCCATATCCAATGTGAGCCATACTGAGTGGTGGTCACTCCCTGACAGCAGTTCCTCCACTGTAAGTTCTCTCACAAAGTTCCCATTTGCCAGCACAAGGTCAAGGGTATTCCCTAACCTGGTTGGTTCACTGACCATTTGCAGCAGGAAGCTGTCCTGGAAGGCATCCAGTAGTACCTGCTCCCTTCTGTTCCTGGTTGTTGGGGTACTCCAATCCACTCCTGGCATGTTGAAGTCTCCCACAATCACCACACTACCCTTCTCGCAGGTTCTCCTGATCTGTCCCACTAGTTCCTGTCTAACTCCTCCGCCTGAGATGGTGGCCTGTACACCACTCCCATTCTAAGAATCCTATTCTTGGAATCCTGGATTTGCATCCAAATTGACTCCTGCATACCCTCCTCCCTTCCTCCCTTACACACTTCAGTCCTTCCTTCACATATAGTGCCACACCCCTCCTTCCCAATCACCCTGTCCCTATGAAATAACCTGTACCCTGGTACAGACAGGTCCCAGTCATTGTATTGGGTGGCCCATGTTTCTGTGATGGCTGCAATGTCCACCTCTCCCTCTGCCGTGAGCACCTGTAACTCTGCAGTTTTCCTCCCAAGGCTCCTAGCATTAAGAGTAACCACATTCCACCCTCCCCCCCCCATCCTGCCCTCCTTTACTAGCATCACCAATAGTACTTGCCATGTGTCCTTTGTCACTGTTATGGGGGGTAAGCTCATATGGTTTCCCAACCTGTGGTCTCTGCATGTCTCTTGCCCAATTGCCACCCCCGCTCCTAGTTTAAATTCCCTACTTCCTCTATGTACTCCTCCATCTTCTGTTTCAACACTTTCATTCCCTCCTTACTCAAGTGTAGTCTGTCCTTGGCATAGAGACTACTGTCCTTCCAGGTCCTCCCCCCCCAACAGCCCATACCGTTTAGCACAACACCAGGTTCTTAGCCATCCATTAAATTCTCTGTTCTCAGCTTTCTTGTTGTGCTTGCCTTGGGCACTGGAAGTATCTCTGAAAAGTTACTGATCTTCCTGCCCTCACATAATTGTCCTAGTTCTCAAACCTCCTCTGACTATATCTACTGTCTTGTCAGCCAGGTCGTTCGTCCCAAGATGTATAATTAAATGAGGCTTGTCCCTACCCTTCTAGCATATTTCAGAACAGATTGTCCCACCTTTCCGCTGTCATTCCTGGCATGGCCTCCACCCAGTCCGACTATGCCTCTCCTTGCTACCCACCTGACTCCTCTTAGTATTGAGTCCCTCAGCACTAAGATCTCCACCACTTTTACTCCTGCTTGCTTCATTCATCTCTCTCTCATTCCAGCTCTTCTTCCTCCTGTACATTATTTCCCTTTGCCCCTGTTGCAATTCCTCCCAGCAGAACTTCCCCCCACTCCGGTTTGGTCCAGGCATTTATCAATTACTCCTCTAAGTTCAGAATTTCCCTCCTCCACCTTCTTCCTCTCTAGCAGTGCAAAACTATTTTCTGAAGACTCTTCACAAATGCCCGCTCCCTCTCTCTTCATAGTAATCTGTTCTCTCCTTTCCACTCCTTGACTTTTGCCACTTCTTCGCCTCCCCTCACAAGTCCCTGTCTCCTCCTTCCATTTGTCTGTTGTCTCCTGACCTGGTTTCCCTGGCAATCGTTCTTCCTGACCTGGGCCCCCTTGTCCCTGCTTCCCTTCTTCTGACCCTTTCCTCACCACTGTGGGCTTAAATCGCCCTCCCTCATCTCCCATTCTTCCTCCCTCCAGTATTAGGCTAAACCCACCCCCAGTCTGCCTTGCCTGTCTTAGTTCCTCCTGCAGACCCTCAGTCTCCTTTCTGAGTTTCTCTATGTGGTTGCACGCTAAACATCCTCCCATACTCCAGGCAATGTTTAGAAAGATTGGTGCACCGCAGTTGTTGCAGCCTACCACCCTACCCATTGCTGTCGCTTCCCACCAGCAACCTTCCACCCTTCCAGATGCAGGATACCAAACATTCCCCCAAGTCTCCTCTCTCTCTCCCCCCCCCCATCAGTGCAAAACATTCTTTTCTTAATTTCCCCTTACCCCCTTTGTTGTACACATTTAGATAGATTGAGCAACTGCTTTTTATATTCCTAACTTTCCTATCCAAACTCAAAAAGAGACTTTAAGTAGCTATTGCACAACCTTCTTCAAACTTCTACTCCTTCTTTCCACAATGCAGTAGCAATGCAAAGAAGTGACAATGAAAGCTCCTAGATTTGCAGTTACTTCCCTTCCACTGAGATAGCAGTTACCTCTTCATTTGCTGCTGTTCCTTTCCTGGATGTCTGCTTCTGCTATGACAGGTGCATATCCTTTGCCCGTTTGAGGAAGTGATGTCAGAACCCTGGTGTAAAGGAAATCATGGACAGGGGCAGGTGGGTGAGGGGTGGGGGGGGGACCAACCCAAGTCTTCCAGAAACAATCAGGTAGCTGAGGCCCTGGTCAGACCATTAGCACCCTTCCCCCATTATGCACTAACCTTTGCAGCTAGTGAAGCCAGCAAAAATGAATCACAATTCTACTCAAAGCCTCCAAAATAGGTTTGCTACCAAAAGAAACAGGTCTCCAATTCAAACAGCTTCACCAGCAACACATCAAAATAGGCTTGAAATTAGAAGATATAGGTCTCTGATTCAAAGAAACAGTCCCAATTAAATCACACCAAATAGGTTTTAAATCAGAAGAAATAGGCCTCTACAAATGCAGCCTGCTACACAGTGAAACATCAAACAAATGAGCCCACTTATAGCCACCAAAACAGTTTTCAAAATTCCAACAGCCCCTAAACAATACCCTGCTAGCCCCTTAGAAGTAGTAAGAAAGAAAAGAAATAACTTTCTACCAAGTAAAATCCACAAGAAACAATGTAAAAACAAGAAGAAGCTACTGTACTGTAACAAATCTGATCGGGGGCATGCCTCAGGCAGCTAGTGTTGGAACCCACTCGGGAGGGAGCAGGCTTAGACCTGGTACTCTCAAACGGGGACGGTGAGAGGATCTCGGATTTATAAGTGGGTAGCAATCTGGGAACCAGCGACCACCAGACAGTGTGGTTCATAATAAACACAGCCATAGAGTCAAGCCATACAAAAGCAAGGGTACTGAACATTCGGAGGGCTGACTGTGGCAGAATGGGAGAGCACCTAAGGAATGCACTAGAAAAAGGGCAGGAAGGAAGGGTGGAGGAACAATGGGGGAAAATCAGAACTGCCATCACAGAGGCAACAAGCCTTTGTGTGAAGCAAATAAACAAAACAAAACGAAGTAAAAAACCATTATGATTCCCAAAAAAGGTGTTGGGGAAGGTTAGGGAGAAAAAGAAAGCATTCAGGAAATATAAAGAAACAGAGAAGGAGCAGGACAGAGAACTGTATCAGTCAAAGCAGAAGGAAGTGGGGAAGGCAGTCAGAATAGCAAAGGCCCAAACTGAGGAAAAGATAGCCAGCTCAGTTAAGAAGGGGGATAGCTGGCCTGGTGGCATAGAGGGTTGAGGCGCTAGTGCCTTACCTTACACCACACTGGCGACCCGGGTTCCGGAATGGACTTGGGCACTGGAGGGTTGGCAGGGGAAGGAGAAGAATCGAGCATGCAGAGGACTGCTCTCCTCTCCTGGGGTGGGCTGGGGAGATGCATCACTCTGTAGCAGCCCCCGCTGAGACCAGGGGAAGCTCAGATGCGTCGCAAATAGGGGAATCGGAGGAAGAACACAGAAAATGGTGTCTCCACCTACCGGATGACGGCTGCCCGGACCAGCGCCTCCTTGGAACTCTGCGACAGCTGACCCAGCTTCAGCAGCACCCAGAGCCAACACCGTTGTACAGACCCCTCTCTCGGAGAGAGGGTCCCACCCGACGAGAAGGTTACATCGGGTTACTCTCCTGAGGTGGCTGCGGCGTGGGGGGCCGGATCAGCGGCGAGAGGTGAGCATCCTTGGACAACTGGCCCGAAGGAGTGGCAGATGGGGATGCAGGGGAGATAAATAAAAAATGCACACACACACAAAAAAAGGGGATAAAACCTTTTATAGGTACATCAGGGAGTGAAGGAAGACCAAGGGAGGGATAGTGAGGCTTAATAAAGGGGAGGTGAGCAGAGGATGACACTTGTAAAGGCAGAGATACTGAACGAATACGTTTGCTCAGTATTCACAAAAGAAGAAGAGGGGGAGATACCGAAACCAAACAATAGAAGCACTCTGGACAGGGAGGTCGATACCAGTCTACTCACAGAAGAAAGGGTCCTGAAAGAACTCTTAAAACTCAAGGTGGACAAAGCAATGGGGCCTGATGGGATTCACCCCAGAATCGTAAAATAACTAAGGGTAGACCTAGTGACACCACTGACTACTTTTTTTTAACAAATCATGGAAAGATGGTGTGGTACCTGAGGACTGGAGGAGGGCAGATGTGATTCCCCTTCACAAAAGTGGGAGCAAGGCAGAGGCAGGAAACTACAGACCTGTTTGACCTCAGTGGTAGGGCAAATGATAGAATCACTTCAGAAAGAAAGAATTGTTGAGTACCTAGAGGCCAGTGGGGCACAGGATCCAAGGCAGCATGGAGTCACAGCAGGAAGGTCATGTCAGATGAATCTAATAGATTTCTTTGACTGGGTGACCAAAGTAGTAGACCAGGGAGGGACTGTGGATATGGCTTAGCCAGACTTTAGCAAGGCATTTGACACAGTCCCACACAAAAGATTAATAAACAAGTTAGCCAGCCTGGGAGTGGGTCCCAGGGTGGTAGCCTGGGTAACAAATTGGCTGGACAACAGGACACAGAGGGTAATAGTAAATGGAGTACCCTCTGAAGAAAGGGTGGTTACTAGTGGGGTACCACAGGGTTCAGTACTGAGACCGGTCCTCTTTAATGTCTTTATAGGAGACATTGCAGAGGGTCTGGAAGGAAAAGTTTGCAGATGTCACAAAGATCTGCAGCAGGGTTGATACACAAGGGGGTGTGGAAAGGATGAGAAGGAACTTGGCAAGGTGGGAGAAATGGTCAAAAGTATAGCAGCTTGGATTCAATGAAAAGAAGTGCTAGGTAATGCACCTGGGAAACAAAAACCCAGGGGAAGAGTACACAATGTGGGGGTACTAACAACAAAAAAAATGGAAAGGGACCAGGGGGTACTCATATCAGATTACCTTAAGGTAGGCAAGCAATATGAGAAGGCAGTAAAGAGGGCTGGGGGAATACTGGGATGCATAGGGAGAGGCATCACCAGCAGAAAACAGGAAGTTGTTTCCCTCTGTACAGACAGTTGGTGAGACCCCATCTGGAGTACTGTATGCAGTTCTGGAGAGCCAATCTCTGCAAGGACATAGACAGAATGGGTGCAGTCCAGAGGAGGGCAACTAAAATGGTGCAGGGTGTGCAACAGAAGCCACAGGAAGAGAGATTAAAAGAGCTTAATATGTATACCCTTGAGAGAAGGAGGGAGAGGGATGACATGATAGAAATTTTCGGGTACCTCAAGGGAATCAACAAAGTCCAAGAGGGTAGCATGTTTCAGAAAAAGAGATAGGCAAGAACAAGGGGACACAAGTTGAAGATAGAGGGGGGATGGCTCAGTGGCAACATGAAGTATTTTTTCACAGAAAGGGTGGTGGGTGCATGGAATCGCCTTCCTGAGGAGGTTGTGGGGTCATAAACAGTGGATGAATTCAAGAATGCATGAGACAGACATAAGGCAGTTATAGTGGGGGGTAAGAGGAAATAGGCTGTTGGTTAACTAGAATCTGCAGCTTATCCAATAGGTAGGGAAATGGGTAGACTGGGTGGGCCAAGCGGTCCTTATCTGCCATCAAAGTCTATGTTTCTATTAGTAGGGGTAGCACAGGACTACACAGATTGATTAGGGAGAATGGCACTGAGGGTTACACAGCATGAGTAGTGGTAACGCATGACTACACAGATTCTTGAGGGAGAGTGGCATTGAGGGTTACACAGCCTGAGTAAGAGTAACACAGGACTAGATTGATTCCTGAGGAAGAATGGCACAGAGGGTTATGCAGCATGAGTAGGGGTAACATAGGACTATACAGATTGATTAGAGAAAATGGCATTGAGGGTGCACAGCATGAGCAGGGGTAACACAGGACTAGACCAATTCCTGAGGAGAATGGCATTGAGTTTTACACAGCATGAGTAGGGGTAATACAGGACTAGACAGATTCCTCAGGGAGGAAAACACTAAGGGTTACACAGCGTGAGTAGGGGTAACACAGGACTTCACAGATTCATTAGGGAGAATTGCATTAAGGGTTACACAGCATGAGTAGGTACAAAAGAGGGCAGATTCCTGAGAGAGAATGGCACTGAGGGTTACACAGCATGAGTAGAGGTAACACAGGACTACATAGATTGATCAGGGAGAATAGCATTGAGGGTTACAGAGCATGAGAAGGGGTAACGTAGGACTACACAGATTGATTAGGGAGAATGGCACTAAGTTTTAAATAACAGGAGTAGGGGTAACACAGGACTACACAGATTGATTTGGGAGAATGGCGTTAAGGGTTACACAGCATGAGTAGGGGTAACACAGGACTACACAGATTCCTGAGGGAGAATGGCATTGGGGGTTACACAGCATGAGAAAGGGTAACATGGGACTACACAGATTGATTTGGGAGAATGGCGTTAAGGGTTACACAGCATGAGTAGGGGTAACACAGGACTACACAGATTCCTGACGGAGAATGGCATTGGGGATTACACAGCATGAGAAAGGGTAACATGGGACTACACAGATTGATTTGGGAGAATGGCATTGAGCATTACACAGCATGAGCAGGGGTAACATAGGAGTAGACAGATTTCTTTTGTTTTTTTCATATGTGTAACCCCTCCGGTGGCGCTACTGTGAGGGTTACTACCCCTGCCTGCACAGTAACCTGCAAATTGAGTGGCCAGGGTTCTCAAACGGGTGCCTCCACCCAGAGGACAGGGTTGTTGGCAATGTGACTGCCCTGGGTACAGCCCTTCGGGACACTGATACCCCCCCTTTGCCTCTAGTGGCCTGGCTAATCTTGCAGCTACCCCACACCAACACACTTTTGCAACATACAGTGAATCCCTCCTTGTAACCACTTACCACCAGGGCTACAATCAGCTGGAACGCCCTAGATGACCCCCTGGAAAACAAGACCTGTAACAATTAAGTAACGTTGATGCAGTACTTTTTATACAGAGGTACACCACACCCAGTTGAACTGCAAAAAAAAGATCCAGGTCTGATTTATTGGGGGATGTGAACAAGGGAGGGGCAGTAATATGGTGGTTGATTTTAGATCTGATTGATTCAGGCTATAAGGCATGCACTCAAAGGTCCCTGAAACACAGTCACATACACTCTGGGTACCCAGTTAGAACTACAGGTTAGCCTGAAGCATTGTCCAGGGTAGACCGATGTTGCAGCTGGTTGGGGCCTTGTGATGCAAAGAAACATGCATGCACTGTAACCCACAATTTGTAATCTGGAGCCGGATGGCTCAGTCCACAAAAGCTTAACAACAATTAAATCAGATGACTCACTGTGATTGTTAGCTGGGTTGCTGGGAGTTACCCTGGTTTTAAGCTACCCAAATTTGGATGCAGGATGGAGACCTCGAGATGAAGAGCTGAATAGGCAGGAGAAGCAGGGCCCACACAATGTGACGTGGTGCTCGATTCTGTTCAGTGTTGCTGATCAGGGAGCTGAATCTCGTGGTGGGCCTCTCGTCGGATCTTTCTCTGCAGCGCGAGCGGGTGTCTGGGCTAGGATGGCAGGACTCAGACTGGGAGAACAGTTCAGATGCAGTCCGGTAAGGTTGCTGGACACAGCTTCCAGCAAGCGTGACACATTCAGCAAAATGGGAACCAAATCATGATCCACTTTCCACATTCAGCACACTTATAGTAAAGGCAGACAAATACCGCAGTTCGGATGACAGTCTGGCTGCAATTCACAGTGTCCCTGTGCAAACCGTATGCTCTGCAGTTGTGAAAGTCCTGATAGACCGATCACACAAAAGCAAGTCTTTGGTCCTCTTCAGGTGAAATTAGTCACAATTCAGAAAGAAGGTCATAAATTCAGATAAAGTCCGATGGTTGGATTAAGTCTCTTCACTTTAAGAAGATAGTAGCAAGCAGGCCAGACACAGCCTTCCCATCAATTTTCCCTGCGCATTATGCAGGAGCAGCTGCTCGAATTGCTCGAGCTCCTAACTCTCTCAACTCTTACTCTACTACTGACTTCAACTCGCTGTACCCAGTTGTCAGGGCACAGCGAAATGCTCGGAGAAAAGTCCGAATTAAGTCTGCACAAATCTTTCCATGATCTCCATAATGCAGATTACCAGAAAATGAACTCATTTGAGTAAATGGAATTGGCAGGAAGATTTTAGAGGCAAAAATCTCGAATTGATCTGGGAATTAATTAAACAACATTTGACTGACTGGATTGAGAAATTTGTACCAAAAAGAATTAAATATAACAAAAATAAACTTATTCCGCCATGGTGGAATAATAAAATAAGGAAACAAATTCAGAAAAAGAAAAAACCATTTCAAAAACTTAAAAAATCAAATACTCCTGAATTACTAAACAAACTTAAAGTGTGTAATAAGAACTTAAAAGGGATGATAAAGATGACAAAAAAATATGGAAATAAAGTTAGTATCAGGGGTCAAAGACAATAAAAAAAGGTTTTATAACTACATTGGTACATTAAAGGCAACTCACATACTACTGGACCCCTAGAAACGGATAATGGGGTAATAACTGTGAGGAGGAGATTGCTGAAACTTTAAATAAGTACTTTCTTAGTGTTTTTGAAAATAAAACCCCCCAGATTTAACATATTGATTTCCTATATGAATCTACTCAGTGTTAGTACTACAGAAGTCTATGAAACAATACATTCTCTGAAAGTTAATAGTTCACCTGGCCCCGATGGGGTATCTCCAAGACGTATTCAAGAATTAGCTCCAGTAATAACTGAACCACTGACCTATCTTTATAATAAATCTTTACAGGACAGTACAGTTTTGATTGATTGGCGTATAGCAGTGGTAACTGCAATCCATAAAGGAGGCAAAAGAGATGTACCTAAGAATTACAGACCAATCAGTTTAACATCTGTGGTTGGAAAAGTTATGGAGAAATTGTTACAAAGGAGAATTAATGAGCATCTCATAAATAAGGGACTGATGGACCATAGCCAGCATGGATTTGTTCCTGGTAAATCATGCTTGTCAAATCAACTTTACTTTTTTGAGCCCATAAGTCAGGCACTAGACGTGGGTATTCCCAGTGACGTGGTTTATTTAGACTTTGCTAACACTTTTGACAAAGTATCCCACCACATATTAATTAATGAGTTAATGAAAATTGAATTATCACCAAATATTGTAAGTTGGATTAGTTCTTGGTTAAACCATAGATACCAAAGGGTTGCTGTTAAAGGATATTTCTCCTCATGAGGTAATGTGACTAGTGGCGTTCCTCAAGGATTGTTTCTGGGCCCAACCCTTTTCAATATACTAATTGCAACCATACCAATTTTGGATGGACTCTGGTTAGCCAAATATGCAGACGACTGCAAGTTAGGAGGACTTGTAACTACCATTAAAGACAAGAATATCGTACAAAAACAATTGGACTTACTCATGGATTGGGGACAAACTATGCACATGCAATTTAATTTAGAAAAGTGCAAAGTTATGCATCTAGGAAAGAATAATCCATGTTACAGTTATAGCATTGAATCTACCCTATTGCAGACTGTATATGAAGAGAAAGACCTTGGCACAACAATATCAAATGATTTTAATTTTGATAAAAATGCTATCCTAAAGGTTAAGAAGTGCCATAAAATAATAGGCTCCATATTAACAAATATAAAAAGTAGAGAAGAGGAGGTTTTAATGCCACTATATTCCAGTTTGGTGAGACCACGCATTGAGTATTGTTCTCAATTTAATAAATCTTATTCGATAAGAAGTTGTAAATTGATTGAAGGAGTCCAACGAAAATACACATAAAAAAATAAGAAAACAAAAAAATCTGGACTATAAAACGAGATTAATAAACTTAAACCTATACTCCACAGGTTACAGACAGATCCGTGGGGACCTATGCTTCACATATACAGCTTATAAAGATAATTATTTAGGAGCAACAATAGGTCTGACACTGTGTAATACTACTGTTAATACCAGAACTAATGGACTTAAAATTACAGGTGAATTCATGAAAACTACAAAGCTAAGTAACTTTTTTACCCAGAGAATTGTTGGACTATGGAACAAATTGCCAGCTCATGTTGTGTCCAGTCCTATCTTGTATACCTTTAAAACTAGGCTAGATCTCTACATGGGAAATAAAAAATATGAATACCACCCATAATATGGTGGCGAGTTCTTTAAAGGTTGTTTTTTTTTTTTTGCCCACTGAACGTGTACCCATTCTGTGAATCTAGGGAAAGCTAGAGGGAGGCAGGCAGGCCAGAATCAGCCTTCCCGCCAAATCCCCACACTACCCCGCGGGGCAGCAGCTTGACGAGCTTGAGCTGCCCTCTCTTGCAGCTCCAACTCACTTCTCCCTCACTGCTGCAGGCAGCTCTGGGATTTCCACATGATCCAAACAGTTCAATTGGTTGATCCATTTGTCTGTCAAAGCAAGGGCTCCCCCTCCAGTTCCATTTAGGCGCCAAAATGTAAAAAAGTACAGTTACGCAAGAACTTACCATAACAGTAGATCTGCCAGAGAGGCTCTTGCAGTAGGTAATTACATATAGGACTGCAACCAGCAGGTGTCAGGACCCCATGGAAAAATTTCTAGCTAGCAGTCTCTGGTGGGGGACCGCCCCCACGTCAGATGACTGGCGTCATGCGATATCGGTATAAAGGGGTGGTCCCCACACCCGCCTTCTAGTTCTTTCCCGCCAAAGGCCAAAAAGGCAAAACAGAGAAAGCAGAACTTTCCCCATGGAAAGGGCTGAAAAGCTAAGGGGGATGGAGGCGGGAGGGCATTACCTACTGCAAGAGCCTCTCTCAAAGATCTACTGTTATGGTAAGTTCTTACGTAACTGTACTATCTTACTTCGAGAGGGCTCTTACAGTAGGTAATTACATATAGGACTGAGTCCCAAGCAGTCTGAAACAAGGAGAAGCACACAGTAGGAGGAAAACTACCCATCCATAGATCCTCCAGCTGTGAGGGTCTCAAGAAAGGAGACCTTGCAGAACAGCCAGCCTGAAGCCTGCTCTATGGTGAGAGGCAATGTCCAAACTGTGGTGTTTTGATAAGGTATGGACAGAAGTCCAAGTTGCGGCTGCGCAAATGTAAGCTGCAGACACATTCTTAAAACAAGCCGCAGAGGCAGGAACACCCCTGGTGGAGTGGCCTCTGACTTGACCCGGCAGGGTCTTGTGATACTTGTCATAACAGAAAGTGATGCAGGGAGCCAACCATTTAGATAGGCATTGCTTGGAAATGGCATTGCCTTCTCTTTTGTGAGCAAAAGAAACAAACAGATAATAAGACTTTCTGAGATCCTTCGTCCTGGTGGTGTAGTATCTCAGAATTTGGTGAACATCCAAAGTATGTAAAAGGTACTCCCCTTGATTGGAGTGTTGTGTAATGAAAGCAGGAAGCTCAATGGATTGATTCAGCGTAGATTCAGCTACCACCTTAGGGAGAAACTTAGGATTGGTGCGCAGAGCCACCCATTCCTTGTGAAAAATCAAATATGAGATTTTGCACATCAAGGCCTGAAGCTCAGAAATCCTTTGAGCTGAAGTAATGGCCACTAGGAAGAGAGTCTTCCAGGATAGGAACTTTATGTCTGTTGAGGCTGCCGGCTAAAAATGAGGCAGAGTAAGCTTTTCAAGAATGAAATTGAGATCTCAAGGAGGGGCAGGAACGTGAATACGGGGTCGCAAGTGGAGAAACCCTCTAAGAAAAATCTTAGAGACTTCCAACTGTGCGAAAGTTCTGTCCCCAAAAGGAACATGATAAGCAGAGATGGCCGCCATGTGAACTTTCAGAGAGGAATGACTGAGACAGAGATCAAAGAGATGGCGCATATAATCCAGAATTCTCCCGACAGGGCACGAGAATGGCTCTAAATCCTTGGAAGAGGCCCAAATAGAGAACTGTTTCCATTTCATGGCATAGGTAGATCTAGTGGAGAGCTTTCTGGCCTCTACCAGAATCTCAGCCACAAGTGGGGAAACCCTGAATCAGGCTTGAGCTACATCTGCAGGAGCCACACGTGCAACTGAAGGGATTTAAGGCCTGGATGGACCAGGGTCCCCTGATCCTGGGTCAGTAAAAGTTGCGACAGAGGAAGAGGAAGAGGAGGTTCCTCTGAATACTGTGGCAGAAGAGATAACCAAACTTGCCTGGGCCATAAAGGAGCGATTAGGATCATGCAAGCTCCTTCTGAGCTGAGTTTGTATAAGACCCTCGGAATCAAGGGAAGTGGGGGGAAGGCATAGACGAATCTGACCTTCCAGTCTAGAGACAGAGCGTCTCTCCAAAAAAATGTCTCACCCTGGAGCGAGCAAGCAGAAGGCGGGATGTTTTGCATTGTGAGGAGACGCAGACAGGTCTACCTGAGGTGTTCCCCAGCGTAGGAAGATATTGTCTGCTACCCCTAATCCAGTTCCCACTCATGTGCCTGGCCAGACGACTGACTGAGGTGGTCTGCCAATGTGTTTTCGACCCCCAGAACATGAACCGCCGTGAGGTGAAGGTTGTGTTATACCGCCCAATCCCAAACCCGCATCGCCTCCCTGCAAAGAGGGTAGGAACGAGTTCCTCCCTGTTTGTTGATGTACCAGACTACGCACATGTTGTCTGTCTGGACAGCCAGATGATCTGGAAGCAGATACAGATGCAGAGCTTGTAGAGCATACAGCACGGCCCCGAGCTCGAGCACATTTATGTGAAGAGACTGTTCGAGCCTAGACCGGGAGCCCTGGGTCTTGTGAGACCCCAGGTGGGCTCCCCAACCCTCTCCCGAGGCATCTGTTGTCAGTGTTTGGGGAGAGGCAGAAGGGAACTCCCCAGCAAAGGTTCTCCTGAACCATCCACCAATGCATGTCCCGAACCATAGGGTTGGAGACCAGGACTTCTTGATCTAGGTCATCCACCAATTGATCCCACTGAGACCGAAGCGTCCACTGAGAGATCCTCATGTGGAGCCGAGCACGAGTGACTGTCGGAATAGCAGCTGCCATGAGCCCGAGGAGGTGAAGGACTGAGCTGGTACTGACCCACCTGTGACTGGACAACAGGCTTACATGAACCTGTAGGGTGGCCACTCTGTTCAGTGGGAGGAAAGCCATGCCAGAGGTCGTGTCCAGGATCGCCCCGATGAACTGGAGCCTCTGGGATGGGATCAAATGGGACTTGGCCTAGTTGATGGTAATACCCAGGCTGGTAAAAACCTGCAGGGTAAGGGAAATGGAATGCAGGAGTTCCTCCCTGGATGGGACCGCCAGGAGCCAATCGTCCAGGTAAGGGAAAACCTGTACTCCCTGGGTACGCAGGTGGGCCTCTACCATGGAAAGGCATTTGGTGAACACTTGGGGCACCGAGGACAGATCAAATGGGAGGGCCTTGAACTGGTAGTGGTCCCCCTGAAATGAAAAACGAAGGTATTTGCGGTAGGAAGGGTGAATACGGATATGCAGGTAGGCATCTTGCATGTCCAGAGCACACAGCCACTGTCCTGGCCAAAGTAGGGGCAGAAGGCTCTGCAAAGAGAGCATTCTGAACCGTTTGTACTCCATGAACAGGTTCAGGGAGCTGAGGTCTAGGATAGGCCTCATGTCTCCAGATTTCTTTGGAACCAGGAAGAAATGGGAGTAGTAACCTGTCCCTCGAAGGTGGGTTGGCACAGGCTGTATCGCCGCCTTCAGCAGAAGGGAAGATATTTCTTCCCGAACCAGAAGAAGATGTTCCGGGGTGTAAGACGACCTGGGGGGGGAGGGGTTCTGGGTGATTTCTGTAGAAACTTGATTGAGTGTCCTTCTACTATCAGCTGGAGCACCCAAGTATCTGAAGTGATCCTCTCCAACCCGGTAGATGGAAGGAAAACCTCCCTCCTACTGGTTCCTGTGGAAGGTTCAGAGGCTGTGGGAGAGGAGAGGAGTCAGGAGGTGTGGGGCAGCACCACGGCTGAAGCTCCCACCACTTTTTTGAGTGGGGGGGCTTGGCAGCCGGAGAGGCCTGACGTTTGTTGGCCCGCTTGCCCTGAGGTTTCACTTTGGGCCGAGAACATCTGTGAAAAGGGTGACGCTGACCCTGAGGGGGCCTGTACATAGAGTCGACAGACTTTAGAGCAGTACCCTTCTCTTGCAGATCGGTGATGATGTCCTTGACATCCCCACTGAACAGCACCGAACCCCTGAAGGGCGCATCCTGGATGGCAGACTGCACCTCCAGGACCAAACCTGACACTCAGAACCAGGCATGATGCCACAAACCTACAGCGAAAGCCGAGCTCCAACCAGCAGCGTCCACTGCATCATACGTGGCACGAAGCATGTGCCGACTGGCCGAATGAAGAGACCGGACCAGATCTGCCGCTTCCTCCTTAGTCTGAGACTCAGGAAGGGAGTCCAACTTTGCTTCCACCTCACTAAGGATTGCTTTCTGGTAATCCCCCTTATGAGCAACATAGTTAAGGGCCCGTATACACAGAATGGAAGAAGTGTAGACTTTCTTCCCATACTGGTCCAGAAGGCGGGATTCCTTGTCGGATGAGGACGAGCTGAGATGCTTAGGGTTAGCCGTATGGCCATGAGCAGCGCTAATCATGACCGAGTTGGCTTTGGGATGTGTATTCAGGGAATCAACACCCTCCAGAGCCTGGTATAGCCTATCTGCCTTCCTCGGAAGGGGGGCCAATGCCGACGGTTGCTTCCAAATAGTGGAAACAAGGTCCGCATGAGGCTCAGTCCAGGGTGGAATCAGTGTTGGAGTGGTTTCAGGCAGATCCAAATGAGCAGCAAGTTTTTTCCACTGTGGATCCGGCTCCAAAGATTGCCACTGGTGAACCGCCTGGATCTTTTGCAGCAACTCCAGAAAGGAAGGATCTTCCGGAGGTGACTTCAGAGGATTCCTGGGCCTGGGTTTGTCTGGAGTGCATGGCTTGTCGTCTGGATCGGAGCACCCATTGGAATCATCCGTGGTTTCCGAAGAGGAAGAAAAAGAGGAAGACCCCACCTGGCGCGTGGGAGGATGGACCCCTTGGGCAGCCCTCGGGGAAATGTATCCTCCCCTGCCCTGGTACCGGAGGGCTCGCCTCTGGTGTCAGAAGCTGGAGAAGGAGTCTCTCGCCTCCGACGATGGGAATCTGGAACCAGGTCCGGACTCAGAAGGCATCTCTCCACCTCCCTAGTGAGTTAAGCCTTGGCCTCAGCCCACCAAGAAGCCAGAGTTTCCTTCAGGTCCACCGGCGGCTGAGGGGGAGGTGGAGGAGGAGGAGGAGGGGATATGGATATTGGGGATATCTGTACGGCAGTATCCATAACCCGGCGGAAGGCCGGCAAGCCGGGTACTGGGGCACCAGGTACCGCGGCATCGTAGGGCCGCCGCTGGTACCGCGGCCCCGGTGGATGGTGTCGGATACGGCGGGGTCAGATACCTGGGAACCAGGGGCTCTGAAGGAGCAGAAGGTTCTGGAGAGGCCCAGTGGGCGGCCTGGAATGGAGGTCTGGCGGCATCAAGCCCGGCGTGGGGACGGCGTCCAGCAAGGGAATGTCATCTGGCATCGGGTAGACTGGTGTCAGAGCCGGCGTCTGAGGGTCCGACGTCAGGCTGTGCGGCCCAGCGGGAGGGAGACCTGACGGTAGCGTACCAGCGTCCTCTGTGTCATCCAGGGAAGGAGGACTAAAATCCCCAGGGTCCAACAAGGGAGAAGCTGGAGCCTCGGAATGCAATGACGAACGTTGCGGTGAGCCACGGATGACAGACTGATCTGTAGGATCCAGCGTCAGCTCTAACACCGTGCGTCCATCGGAGGGGCCAACGTCACCTTACTGGCGGGGTCCAGGCGGGCGTCGTCGGAGCCAGCATCCGACTTATCGGACCCAGCGCCCAACGAAGGCCGCGAGAGAGGAGTGGCCTTGTCAGGCGGTTTGGAGGCCGTGTGCTGCCCCTAAGGGTCGGGCATCTTACCAGCCTTGTCCGTGAGGGCATCGGAGGAGCCGACATCTGGCTTACCACAGCCGCTCGAACCAGAAGGCCACACTGTGGCGGGATTTCTGGGAGCGGCTGCCTCCTTTGACCTGGAGGCTCCCGAGGGGCCCGAGTGTGAGCGCCACCGCCTTGGAAGTCTCCAAGATGGCTGTTGCGGAATGGTCCCCCGGAGGGGACATTACCTTCAACACAGCGACCCCAGCTGGAGTCACGGTGACCGTGGAAGAGGAGTCCCAGTCCCGGTGCTTCTCCTTCTTTTTGCGGTGGTCCTCAGGGGAAGTAGAGGCCTGCCGAAGCTTCTTCAGCTCCTTCTCCATGGAGGACATCTTCTTTTTCATAATGTGGGCCTCCAGAGACTGCTGCCTCCATTTGTGGGTGGTGGCGTTGAACTGTTGACAGTGCTGGCACTTCTCCACGGGGTGATCCGGGCCTAGGCAGAAGAGGCACTGGGAGTGTCCGTCCTTGTGCGGGAGCTGGGTGCCGCAGGAATCGCACTTGTTCTTGTGCTCGGATGGAGTAGGGGATGACATACATGACATGCTGAAGAAATCCGACGAGAATTTCGAACAAATTCGAAGAAATAATGGTAAAAATACCGACAACTGACTGACGAAGCAGTGAACTTAACCGCGAGGCACTTACATGAGCTAATGGCGGGAAAGAATTGGAAGGTGGGCATGGGGAACCAACCCTTTCCTTTATACCGACATCACCTGATGCTAGTCACCTGACGTTGGGGCGGTCCCCCGCCAGAGACTGCTACCTAGAATTTTTTCCGTGGGGTCCTGATGCCTGCCGGCTTCAGTCCTATATGTAATTACCTACTATAAGAGCCCTCTTGAAGTAAGATCTACAATTCCTACAGAAATTCACTCCCAACAAGACCTCTGGGGACAGGCTCCATTTTAGAGTCCCCAAAGGTACCTATTGGTCCACACTGACAGTCCAGAACCAAAATGGTGGAGCAATATAAAATGTCCATGCTGCAAAAGAAAGCAAGTTAGACAAACCACAATATTATTGCTACTGAAACAGATAATCGGTAAACAAGCATCATGTTCAGTAGAGCTCCCTCTGCACAATTAGCGAAGGCAGAAGGGAGCAGATTCACTGAAGCCCGGGCAGGACTCAAGCCTAAAACTACTGGGCCCCTACCCAGATTAATTATCACTATGAGATGGGCAGCTCTTAAAGAGACAGGCATGGAGGCATAACAGTGCACTCACATGCTAATACTTTTAAATCTGTAAAGACACAGAACACTAGCCTGGCAGTGGGCATTTAGGCACACCCAAGGAAGACTTTTGGGAACCCCCATTTGTAGGGGGGTTACATATGTATTTTGTAAGTGTTTTCTCCCTGATCCCTTGCATCCCTGTGCAGCACGCGTGTGTGCAGGCACGTGCATGTCACACACTACCGGACGCCCCACCATACCAGTTGCTTGTTACCACCTGCGCCTGCCACCAGACCTTCATCTTGTGACGGCAGGACTGTGGACGGGCAACCCCCCACCTCCAGGAGAGGAGAGCCAGTGCTCAGTCCTGCTCCCTCATCCCCTCCCCCCCGTGCCGGCACTTCAACGACCAGGTACGCTCCCAACCCAGGTCACCAGCGAGCGCAAGGCATCCAGCACCTCAGCCCTCAGTGCCACTGGGCCACTAGGACTAGACAGATTTCTGAGGGAGAATGGCATTGAGGGTTACACAGCACGAGTAAGGATAACACAGGACTAGACAGTTCCTGAGGGAGAATGGCACTGAGGGTTACACAGAATGAATAGGGGTAACACATGACTAGACAGATTCCTGAGGGAGAATGGCACTGAGGGTTACACAGCACGAGTAAGGATAACACAGGACTAGACAGTTCCTGAGGGAGAATGGCACTGAGAGTTACACAGCACGAGTAAGGATAACACAGGACTAGACAGTTCCTGAGGGAGAATGGCACTGAGGGTTACACAACATGAGTAGGGGTAACACAGGACTACACAAATTGATTAGGGAGAATGGCATTGAGGGTTACATAGCATGAGTAGGGGTAACACAGGACTTCACAGATTCCTGAAGGAGAATGGCATTGAGGGTTACACAGCATAAGCAGGGATTAACACAGGACTAGACAGTTCCTGGGAATGGCACTGAGGGTTACACAGCATGAGTAGGGGTAACACAGGGCTTCACAGATTCCTGAAGGAGAATGGCATTGAGGGTTACACAGCATGAGTAGAGGTAACATAGGGCTTCACAGATTCCTGAAGGAGAATGGCATTAAGGGTTACACAGCATAAGCAGGGATTAACACAGGACTAGACAGTTCCTGGGAATGGCACTGAGGGTTACACAGCATGAGTAGGGGTAACACAGGGCTTCACAGATTCCTGAAGGAGAATGGCATTGAGGGTTATACAGCATGAGTAGGCAGTAACACAGGACTGGACAGTTCCTGAGGGAGAATGGCACTGAGGGTTACACAGCATGAGTAGGGGTAACACAGGACTACACAGATTGATTTGGGAGAATGGTGCAGAGGGTTACACAGCATGAGCAGGGGTAGCACAGGACTACAAAGACTGATTGGGGAGAATGGCATTAAGGATTAGACAGCATGAGTAGGGGTAACAAAGGACTAGACAGATTCCTGAGGGAGAATGGCACTGAGGGTTACACAGCATGAGTAGGGGTAACTCAGGACTACACAGACTGACACAGGACTACACAGACTGAATGGGAAGAATGGCATTGTGGGTTACACAGCATGAGTAGGGGTAACATTTCAGCTAATAGGTTTGGAACTTTGTTCATAGGTCAGTTGGGTTACAGTCAGTAGGGAGGGCTGACAAGATGGACCCCAAGACCATTCCGTCACAATAATATGTTACAATGTAGTAAGACCTGAACATGCACAGGCTGAGTTGTGTGGGCCTGGGTCAGCTAATCCTTATCATAAAATGGAGTTTTTTTAATTCCTCCAACCCGTTTTTCCCCTTCATTCCTTCTGTTCCTCACCTAAAGGAGGCAGTATAGTGCAGTGGGTTAAGGCTCTGAGCTGCAGATCTGGAAACCTGGGTTTGAATCCTATAGCCACCTAGGTGCATACTGAGTGATCCTGAGCAAGTCACTTAACTTCCTTGTGCTCCCAGGTCACATCTGGAAACAAGCTTCGGCTTAATGTGCTACTCCTGGTTAAACAATGTTCCCTTTCCACTTTTACCCTAAATGATTGACGAGGGGGGTGCCACATCTGCACTCTTCTTGTGCCCAGGAGGATGACTGATTTCATAGCCCACACTGATCGCACTCAGTGATCAGCCAGTAGGAGACTTGGCCTATTCTTTTTTTATCGCAGCTCTATTTTCTCTCCTGCTGCGGTGCGATCGGCGGTGGCATCCAGCCGCCGGCTCCCTCCACCCAGAGAGCAACAGGCTCACTCGCATGATGGGTGGTCTGATACAGCCACTCCCTGACCCACTGGGAGGCCCCCCTATGCCTTCTCCATGCCAGGCCGAGACCAGACCCACCCCACCGCGATTATACAAGAGACCTCCGGGCGGTATGAGTGTGGCTGTCAAGCTGCTCACTTGTGCCCAGCCATTTTTCCTCCACTTTTTGTCCCTTGGAGTGTGGATGTGCAGTGACATCAGAGGCACAACGTGCCGATGTCTGCCACACTCCACCCCTAAGTGCACCAGCTCTAGTAGTGCCCCCAGTTGTCACTAGGGGCTGCTACAGAGCAGTGGGATCCCTTAACCCTCCTCGGGATAGGACAGCAGTCCTCCAGATGCTCGATCTCATCCCTCCCCTGCCGATGACCCGGGCACGTTTCTGAACCAGGGTCGCCAGCGTGGTGCGAGGTGTGGCTTCCAGTGCCTCAACCCTCAGCGCCACCAGGCCGGCTCCACGAGACGTGGCCTATTCTCTTGAATAAAGCACCTTTCTACAGTGGAAGCAAAAACCAGACTTGTCCAAACTACATTCCTTCCACTTCTGGATTATGTGGATATTCTATATGGCCAAGGTACTAGTGCAGCCCTGACCAAACTTGACACCCTATACCACCAGACTATAAGATTCATTACAGGAGCACCCTACTCTACTCATCACTGCTCTCTCTATATGGACTAGTTGGTTGGACGTCTGTCTGCTACAGACAGCAGAGAAATGCAGTCTTCTGAATGTACCAAGCCATCACAAAGAAGCTTCCTCAATATATCACTGACTACCTACCCATCTGAGGAATATCACCAGGACTGGAAGGTGGCGAATATAGTGCCTATCCACAAGGGGGGATCAAGGGAGGTGGCAGAGAACTACAGGCCTGTCAGCCTGACATCGGTGGTGGGCAAGGTGATGGAGGGCATTGTCAAGGAGAGGCTGGGGGGGACCTGGAAAAGTCAGGGTGCCTGGACGATAGACAGCATGGATTCGTCCCGTGGAAATCATGTCAGACAAGCCTTGTGGAGTTCTATGACTGGGTGATGAGTGCCTTGGACCTGGTAGACCAGTGGATGTCCTCTTTCTAGACTTCAGCAAGGCATTTGACTCTGTTCCTCACGTGGGCCTGTTGGATAAGCTGGGAGAAATGGGGTGGGGAACCAGATAATCAGATGGATAGGCAATTGGCTCCAGGACCGGACTCAGAGGGTCGTAGTTGGCAGGATAGTCTCATCCCCAAGGATGGTCATTAGTGGGGTCCCACAGGGATCAGTCCTTGGGCCCCTCCTCTTCAACGCCTACGTCTCTGACATAAGGACAGGAATCAGGAGTGAGATGAGTCTCTTTGCGGATGACTCAAAACTGGGGGCATTGGTGGATGGGGAGGAGGGGAGGGTGGCCCTACAGGGGGACCTGGAGGCTCTGGAAAGATGGTCTAGAAAGTGGAAGCTGAGGTTCAATGCAGGAAATGCAAGGTACTCCACCTGGGGCTGGGGAAACCCAGGCCAAGGTACACCCTGGGGGATGCTACAAGTCTCATGGCTGAGAATGACCTGGGGTGGTGGTGGATGTCAAGATGAACAACTCAGAGACTTGTAGGAGGGCAGCAGCCAAGGCCAACAGGGTGCTGGGATGCATCGTTAGGGGATCACCTCCAGAAGGAGGGAAGTGATATTCCTCTGTATAACTGCTTGGTGAGGCCGCATCTTGAGTATTGCGCAGTTTTGGAGGCCACACTTAAAGAGGGACATTACCCTCCTGGAGAGGGTCCAGAGGAGGGCAACCAAAATGATTTGGGGGCTTGGGGACAGGACCTATGAGGAGAGGCTCAAAGAGCTAAATATGTACACATTGGAAGAGAGAAGGACCGGGGACATGATAGAGGTTTTCAGGTACATGAAGAGGGTAAATAGGGAGGAACAGTCAGGTGCTTGGAGGAAGGAGGAGGGGCCACTAGAGGGCATGGGTGGAAGCTGGAGGGGAAGATTCAGGGAGAAAGGAGGAGGTGCTACTTCACCGAGAGGTGGTGGAGCCATGCAATGCGCTGCCTAGGGGCTGGTGGAGGCAGAGACAGTGGAGGGGTTCAAGAGGGGTGGGACAGGTACAGGGAAGGGTTCTGGAAGCAAAATCCAATGCAGCAAGAATATCCGGAACTGGGAAGGGAGAAGCCAGAGGAGGCGAGGGGGGCAGCAAGGTCAGCACCCAGGGTGGAGGCTGACCAAACAAGCAGACACGAAAGACCGTTAGGCCTATTCTGCTGGCATTTTAGTATTAGGCCTCTGGTTCTGCCCCGGACCTCCCTACCTCAATACATGCTTGTGTGATGTTGAGGCTTGTTTACTGTAATACAGTCGACCTCGGGGTCTCTGGAGGTATCCTTCGCCAGCTTCAGCTAGTGCAGAACGCAGCTGCCAGGTTGTTGACGAGGCAGTCAAAGTATTGCCACGTTACCCCAGTGCTGCCTGAACTGCACTGGCTGACAGTCAGATGGAGGATCCTCTTTAAGGTGGGCTTGTTCACCTTTAAGGCCCTACATGGCCTTGGCCCTGGTTACGTGATGGACCTTCTTACACCTGCTACCTCAGTCTACTCCCTCCATTCCTCCTTGAGGGGTCTCCTTGCGATTCCCAGGATGAGGTTAAAAACTGCCGGCGATAGAGCTTGTAGTGTCACCGGCCCCGTCCTGTGGAATTCACTACCTCCTCCTATTAGGGAGGCCCTTCGGTGGAGGTATTCAAGGCATGCCTCAAGGCCTTCCTGTTTGCGCAGGCTTTTCCTGACCCAGTTTTGTAAATATTGCTCTGTTGTGACCTGCTATACTACTATTTCCCTGATGTTCCTTATTATTATTCTGTTAGCTATTTTTATTTATTAGTTATTGTGTTTTTTGATAATGCTTTATTTATTGAAATCTGTTTTATGTTCCTTTTATGTACGGCTGCCAGAGCATCCGGGATTGGGCGTCTTTTAAATAAAATTTGCCTTGCCTTGCCATCTGTTCCCCTGGTAGTTACACACTGAGAAGTCTTTCTTATATATCCCTGGTTATTCCCAGAGTCAGAACTCACTTTGTTAAAGCTTCCATAAGCCATTCCCTCCCTTCCCTATTGAACGAACTGCAAAAAATCCTTAAACTAGCCTTGTCTGTGAAACTGTCCGCGTTTAAAACCCTGTTCTCCCGGGCCAGCACAGAATGCTGTAACTGCAGGAATTGATTACTATCCAAACTAGCATGATTGTTCCTTCTCCTGGCAACCATGCAGCATATATCTGTCCTCGTGCTTTTTTCTCTTCTGTCTTCCTCCTTTCTTACAGATTCTCTTATATCTGTTACAGCATTCTCCTTATTTGTACATATGTATATATTTAGCTCATGTATATATGTTCATATGAGGCTCATGCTTCACCTATGTGAAATGATTATTTGTATTCCATATGTTGGTTGTGCACTGTTGTCTTTAACTATATGTCCAGGTCCATCTTGTATATGAGTTCTTCTCAATGATGTTTCGCCTGGTAAAATAAAGAGTGATTGATTGATTGAGGAGGTGCAAGAATGCTGGGCTTTCCACATCTGCCTCCCTCCCTGCCAGAGTGTCCCACCTCTGTGAAGCGTTGGATCCCCAGCTGGCCCACATACTGTACAAGTGTTGGTTCTGCTGTGTGTAGACATGTGTGCTACCCTTAAACCCCACAGGACTTGGATGTAAAAGGACGTTACTACAGAATCTTGCACTAGTTAACCCTACCACCATTTACAATATCCCCAGGTAAACTAACATCAATCTTGACGTGCTGGTGTTGCAGTAATATATAAAAATCTCTGCAGGGCTAATGTTCCCAAGTTCAAGTCATTCTCAAGGTCTCTTGGTGAGCTGGCCTCAGTAGGTTTTTTTTTTTATTTGATAATTAATTATTGATGCAGTGTGAGGCACTGATAAGTATTTGAAATACAAATTACAGTGAGATACAATAGGTAATGGTACTTCTTTCTCATTATAACTCCTTTCATACTGGGATAGTCTCATTCAAGTGCAACTCCTAGTTCATAAGAGGGTCCCAGGAGGCAGGCAATAGGGATGGCTACAAGTACGTTTAGTTATATTTTTTTAAACCACAGCGTGTCTTACAGCTGGCCTTTCTCCTCTGCCTTCTTAGGAAGAGAAAACAGAAATATGAGTGGAAGCTGGCCAGTGGGGGGAGATTCAGGAAGGACGTGAGAAAGTTTTATTCTACAGAGAAAGTGGTTAAGCAGAAATGGTGGGTGCAAGAACTGTTAATGGTTTCAAACACACCTGGGACTGAGTAAAAGGCTTACCAGTTAAACAGGGGGAAACAGTAAAGTAGGGGTAAGGGGGAGGTGAAGGCAGTAACTCTGACTAGACATTAGGTCCTGGGGTAGGATAGAGTAAAAGAGGGCAGACGTGATGGACCAGTGGTCTTTTTCTGATGTTTTCTTTCTATGTTTTCTAAACTGTGAACCCAAGATGAATGGTTCTGCACCTTAATGACACAAGAGGGGGAAACTCTGACAGCTGTAAGAGAAGGAATATTTTATGATGACTTAGGTGTAGCTTTTTCCTTTGGCACCCACTATAACCACCAGTGCCTTATTCCTTCAGGCATTCATACTTTCTTTATACATTCTGGACAACCAAGGATTCTGCCAGTACCTTTACTGTGTGTGTGTGTGTGGGGGGGGGCTGCTACCACCATTAGGGAAGTAGTGTGTTGTGGTCCCCCACCCTGTCTATGCCATGAGCTGTCTCCTGTAGGAGAGCCTGTTGTAACTGGCATCCTTATTTTCTCCCTCTGGAGTGTAAACAGAGTGCCTCCATAGTTCATTCCCAATCTCACCAACAAAGGGGTCATGTGTATAGTGTGAACCTAGGTCCCCCTGTATGGTAACACAGTGTACCACTAGCACCAAATGTACGGGTGCAGTTTTTTAAGAATCAGGCCTCTTGTTGGGTCATAAGGCAAAGTCATTGAGCTGGCATGGCAGGGACGTGGGTGGGCCTGGACATGGACATTCATGTTATTTAATTATTTATTTGAAAAACTGGTAACCGGGAGAGGCACACTGAGCCAAAGCTCTCTTCCAGGTGCAACCCGGGGGAGAGGGGAACGCAGGGAAACAGCAGCACAATATGTAAATGTAAAAACTGTCGAACAATATTAGATAATAATTTGAACAAAGCTTGAATAAATACAAAACTTATATAAGCAGAGAATAAAGTGCTGTACTGCTCAAAAAGAACACCTAACAAGGTGCACATTTAGAAGTGGCAGCATTACTTAGCGAACACCGCATTGTTAGCAACGGGCAATTGACCTGAAGGGCAGGTTGAAGTCTGACATCATACTGGAGGGAGGAGACTGAAGTGGTACGGTAGGGAAACACGGCAGAAGCTGGGAACCAACCAGCTGCTTACCAGAATGGTTAAGGCTTGGCCTGGAAGATGTCAGGAGGAAGGGTAACAGGAACAGGTACGTTGGGGCTAGAGTTTCAACTGGTGCCTGAGAGAGCCAGAGGATGGGGAGAGTTGGAAGGAGCAGAAGTGTTGAATCCAGCATGAAGGAAGTCAATAGGAGAAGACAGATTGCCCAGCAGAGGAGCAGGGGTGAGGAGCGGCAAAAGTGCCCCTTGGACAATAGGAATAGAAAGCAGGGGGCAGCTGGGATAGGACAGGTAAAAGAGAAGGGGAACAAACCAGTTTTGGATATTAAGGAGGTACAGTGAGCTTGGTGACTTCAGGGCAGAGGGAGGATGGGTAGGGATGAATACAGCAAACAATGGTGTGTGCTGAGGGGAAGGGATTTGCAGCAGAGTGGCAGAAGGAGTTGCAGAGGGTATCTAGTCTGGTGAGGGAAGTGGTAGGGGCAGTGCCATAGACCACATCACCGTAGTCAAAGGCAGGGTGCACGGTTCCCATTACAAGCTCCCTGTGGACATTTAGAGATAAGCAATCTTTGTCATGGTACAGTGCACCAAGCACGGGATGGAGTTTTTCATGGATGGCATCGATGTGGCCTGAGAAGTCAAGCTTGCTGTCTAGCTACACACCAAGGTACCTGAAAGCCTGAACAGTTTCAAGAGGCATGCCATTCAGAGTGGTGAGAGTAGGAGGGGCAGTAGGTCTGGCCAGTTTCTGACTGCTAGCAAAGACCATGGTCAGACACCATCTTGTTTGTGCTGACTCTAAGTTGGTTGGATCGGAGCCAGTGCAGAACATTGTTGAAATCCTCCTGGAATGTGTTTCAAAGCTGCAGCGGAGGGAATGGAGGTGAAGATGGCTGTGTCATCTGCATACATGTGGATAGGTGAGTTGGCATAGGCAGAGGGGAGGTTTTTCATGAAGATGGCGAAAAGGAAGGGACCCAGGATGGAGCTATATGGGACTCCAGCCTAGATAGGAAGGGGAGGTGAAGGGCATCTCCAAACTGTACCGATTGTTGTCAGCCTGTTAGACAGGAATGGAACCAAACAACAGTGGGAGCTGAGAAGGCAGCAGATCTCAGCTTTCCAAGAGGAATGAATGGAACACTGTATCAAAGGCTTTAGCCAGATCAATGAATATAGCAACTGTAATGAGCCCTTGATCCTGGTGAAGATGGAATCAGTGACACACAGCAGAGGACAGTGGAGTGGTGCTTCTGGAACTCAGACCAGAAGGGTGAGAGGAATTTGGAGTCTAAAATGGACCAGTTTCTCTTGCAGCTTAGAGAAGAGAGGATGGAGAAGGAATGGAAGTTGCCAGGGGAGGAGGGGTCACCGCTTTATGAAGTGAAATAACTTTGGCCAACTTCCAGGACTGAGTAACAGCACTGAGGGAGAAAGAAAGGTTGAGTAGGTGAGTAAGGGGAGCTGCAATGGCAGGAGCTGAGAGGTGGAGGAGCTTGGGGTCCAGACCGTCAGGGCTAGACTTTGATGGACTAAGGGAGGAAGGGCAAGAAGTGTTTCCTGAATGGTGACTTGAAGGGGGGGATGGAAGCCCGGTGAGGGGTGGGGGGAGCAGAAGTGGAAGTAAGAGGAGCCTGGGTTGGGAGAAGCAGGGAGGGCACAGGTAGTGAAGAACTCTTAGAAATATAAGCAGCAACAGAGGGTAGGGTCAGACACAGGTGAACCATTGACTATGAGGACTGCGGATGCAACCTGGCAGGGGGGTTGTTGTAAAGGGAGTGAATACCTACCTTTCCAGAATTTAGCTGGGGAGTTAAGGTTATTTTGGAGATTGGCGTTGAAATAGTGCGATTTCATGGCTGAGACAACATTCATACAGTTGTTCCTCAGAGCCCTGTAAGAGATAAGGTCAGGAGAGGGGTGTAATAATTTGTAGTGGGCCCATGTGAGATCTCAGAACTTGCACAGATCAATGATTTTAGTGGTAATCCGGGGTAATGGGAAGTTTTTACTCTGGATTTCCTGGTTGAGGAGTGCTTGTCCCAGATGAAGGAGAATTTAGAATGGACTAGAGTGAGGGCTACATCAATGTCAGGTGCAGAGAGGATGGCTGACCAATCTGTTGCAGCGAAGTCGCTCGGTACAGCATTCATGTTTAGTGACTGGAGAGACCTGACCAGATGTATTTTGGTGAAGAAGGAGTGTGCCAGATTTTCCTAATGCAGAATATCATGCAGTGGTCGCAAAAAAATCAGACAAGGTACCTGCTGTAACAGTGCAGTAGGGCTGGGAAGTTAAAACCTAGTCCAACAGGGTGTGGTCGGTATGAGGAAAGCCAGTTTACACTAAAATCTCTGAGGTGGATGAGTTCGCCTGAGGAGGAATGAGAGGTGATGGAGGAAAGAGAGTGAACCAGGGATGAGTGCGATATCTTAGGGGTGGCATAGACAACCCTAATGAATATAGGTAATGGGGAGGGGAATGAAAGCCAGACTAGGAGAAATTTTTGAGAGGAGAGTATGGCCTCCCTGAAGGCCATGGTACAAGGCAGACTTCAATGGATACAGATGGCAACCCTACCTCCAGGTTTTCTCCTGTCCTGCCCAAAAAGATGTTAATCAGGAAGGGCAGGCAGGAGTCAGAAGTACTGGAGGAAAGCCAGGACTCAGAGATGCAGAGGACATCTGGAGAGTGCAACTGAATTCAGATGGAGAGGAGGTCAAGTTTAGGTAGAAGGCTCCTAGCATTCAGATGGAAGAAGTCAAGGCCCTTGGCTGTAGCAGAGGAAAAGAGGGAGGAAAGGGAGGGACCAGGGTTGGGCTCCACATTGCCAGACAATAAAAGAAGCAGAAGAATGAGGAGAAGGATGGAGTAGTGTTTCCTACCCTTGGAGCGGGTAGGAGAGCAGAGAGAAGAGGGGCCTGAGGAAGGCCAGTCCAGGCTGAAGCACTGGGGTCACCATCTGTCCTCAAGTCAGACATTTGTGTATGCCATTGTTAAGGTGTTGAAAATAAATAGTACATTACTTACTTTTTGCAATACAACTACTCCTGTCAAATTTATTTGTGAGTGCAGTAACCTTTGACTTTTGTGGACTTTGTCTTGGGCTAGTCACAGTATACTGCATCCCTGAACCATCCTGAGACATGCTGCATTTTTTGTTTCACTTGAGAGTAGTGTACAGAACATTGTGGCCAGGAGGAGGCATGCAACAGCTACACAGAGTACACAGTGGTGTTAGTGCACCACGAGAAGAAAGTAACAAGCATATTAATAGCAAGTTGTGGTAGGCAAGTGAGCAGTGGCAATAGGTAACACCTGAGGACAGAATTGGCTGTAGCAAAAACAAACAGAAAAGCAGCAAGTACAGTAGGTGAGAGCTGCAACACAGATGTACTTCACAGATTACTGAGAAGTTGAACAAGTGCAAGTGGGAGGGAGAGTACTGACAGATAAATAGCACAAGTGCGCTCCAGAGCTTTAACCTCAATTGAGCATTAAATTAGAGGCAAAATGTGGATGCACCCAGATATGATTTTTTGCAGGTGCTGTAAAAAACAGATGGAATGAGAAACAACAATGCAGTAGTTAAGGTAGGCAGGAGGCCCACAGTCAGTTGTAATGGTTCTCACAGCAAAGCACAGTAGTAGCTAGGCTGAGGAAGTGGGTTGTATGGGGTGTAGCATGGCCAGCAGAATGGCCAACCTCAGGCTGACTCCAGGCAGACTCTTTAATGTCCTTTGTGCCACACAGCATGGTGAACAGCTAGTAGTGTACAGAAGAAAAAGGGAATTAATGACCCACACACAGAGCCCCCTGATTGGCAGGATGGAATTCAGCTGGCTGAGGCAATTAGAGGGGTCTGGAGGTTAGTAGCAGCAGGGCATGGGAGCCCAAGATGCCCAAGATGCTAGCTGGCTCCCACTCGACCCCTGGTGCACAGCTACAAGTCCTGGGGCTGGTGAAATTAGCTCAGTCAAAAAGCTTTGGCTGAGCGCTTTTGAAAATAGTGCTGGGAGCCTGTGATTTGCTCATGGAGCCACCCAGTTGGTGGGATGGAGTGTTAGTGGCATGGCGAGGGCTTAGAAAAAGCTGCTTTCTAATATCTGTGAAACATCAAATAAAGGAAAGTGGGAAATATTTTTATGTATTTCACTTTTTGTGAGTGGGAGGGTGCACTGAGCCAAGGCTTATGTGTAGACACAGCCCCAGGGGAAGGGGGAAGGTTCAAAGAAGGAAAAAAAAAAAACAATCAGATAAATTGGCAAATAGTAAATGTCACATAACCAGTAACACACAGAGCATTGCCAGAAAAGTATGAATGTGAACTGACCCGATCTGGGACCAGAGTACTTCAACCCAGGGTGCTGCAGGAGAGGGGCGGATTTTTTTGGGGGGGAGCAGATGGCAGGGGGCTTGTACAACCAGAAAGGAGCAGTATGGAAAGAAGAAAAGGTTAAGCTGCTAGGAAACTAATGACAGGCGCATGAGGGGGAAGTGAGCCAAGAGGAGAGGATTGATGGAGGGGAGAGATGAGGAAAGACAAATGTGTAGGGGAAGCATGTTCCAGAGGTGAGGGAGACAGATGAAGAAAACAGACTGACCAGCTGAGGTTTTAGCATGAGGGATGGAGAAAGAGTGTGAGTCAGAAGAGCAAAGGGAATAAGAGTTGATGAAAGGTGAAAGAAGGGCTGACAGGTAAGAGGGAAGAGTAAAGAGCCAGAATTTGGCAAAAAAGGAGTCGTGAAGGGGGCACAGAGTCTCAAGGGGGAGGGAGAGAGAGAGAGAGACAGCAACTGAAGTAGAGGGAGACTTGATGGCTGAGAGGATTAGCATTAAGAGTGAAACAAGACAGAGTGGAACAAGGGGTCCAGTCTGGTAAGGTTAGATTTAAAGGCGGCACTGTAAACAGCATCCATGCAGCCGAACACTGGTACTTTCATCTTCTGGATGATCTCATGGTGGACAGGGAGCAGCAGGTGCATGCTGCAGTATGTGCAGTATATTACAAATATTGCCCAGACTGTGCTCATTCAAGGCAAGTTTATTTGTATAGCACACTATCCCAAGATCTCAGGCCATATACAAGACAAAAACATGAAACAGAATTAAATACCAACAAACAAAGTTATTAATAATATAAATGCAGGGGATTAGGGCCAGTTGTGTGTTACTCTGAAGTGGTGTTGTGGACAACTGGGGTGGAGCTGAAATCAACAAACATATTGCATATGTGAACCTCATGACCCAATCTGGTTTAAAACCTAAACCTTAACTTCTTAAGGTCAGTATCTAAAACACTGGTGCAGTGCTTTGCCCTTCCCGGCACAGAGTTACCCAGTTTACCATCTTACCTGTGATGAGGTATTCCTTTTTTCCATTGGAGCTCAATGTGACTCCACACACAGCTGACGACGGAGCTGTAAAAATGTACTCAATATCTTTAGTTGGACCTTTGAACATCTGAAAAAGGAAAGAGATAAGGAGAGGATGAAATAAGAAGCAGCAGCTGAGTGCACAGAACTCCTAAACAGAAATTTTAGGGGTGGCAAAGCATATCATAGCCTTCCTTAAGCATGGAAAATACTTTGTATTTTCTTGCTGTATTAGACAACTTCTAACCTCATGTCCTACTCTGACACAGCCAACAGACCAGCCCCCAGTCTCCTTCAGATGATGCACAGGGATATCCCTGTGGTTTTGCTCTCCAGAGCAGGCCATCTTCCCCAGGATCCGATCATGGAGAGCAGAGTCTCAAGGGCCAAGGGCTTGTGGTGGGCCACTGGTTTGTCTAGGAGTGAGGAGCCTCATTCTGCTGCTGGTCCACCACCATTTTCTCCTTTAGGAGCCATGTGCCCTCATATATTGGCACTGTAATTGGTATGCTGGGGTAATTGGGGGATAATTTAATACTTTTTTTTTTCTGGAAAATATTTTTACTGAAAATTCCTCCTTTCATATCAAGCACATTCATTAAATAACACATATTCAGAACATAGCCTTGAAACATACAGGCTGTACATACAAATTCTAGTTTTGAATCATTACACAGCACAAATGATGTTATGTTATTGATTGACTGATTTATTGATTAATTGATTGATTGACTTTTGTTGACCAGGTAGGCACACTGAAACTAAGAGTCCCTTTTTCAGGGGTGACCTGGAATTAATTGCATGTATGTAAACACAACATAATAAAAACAGAACATCAATAAGTAGTACAAGCTTTAACAACAACATCAATATAAACATGCGGTCACATGATTAGAAAACACTGGATCATATACAACTAGGGGCTAACATCCAGACAGGTCTTAGGTTATTAATTCTATGTTTCTGTTAGGATATAGTACAGCAGATACATTTTGATCAGCAACAAGTCAGTGGAATAAAAAATACAGACCTAGTAGGAACAGTTGAAGGACTGCAAGTACATAGACCATGGTCAAGGAGAAATATATTGAGCCTTTTTTAAAGCCACCATGGGAGAAACAGTCTTGAAGCATAACTGGAAGGGCATTCCACTGGGAGGGAGCAGAGAAGGCAAAGGATCTCCTGCCTGCACAAGACCTTGTTCTTGGTATTTCAAAAAGGGTACTGAAGGATGACCAAAGCATCCTCCTATGAGGTTTTATTGACAGTATGTCACTGAGTCTAGGAGGGGTAGCACCTGCAACTAGTTTGAACACAAGGTAGAGAAGGGGGTAGTTAAATCTCCCTTTAATGGAGGGCCAATTTAAGGAGTGGAAGGCATCACAATGGGACTCCCTTGATGGGGCACCAGCAGCAAACCGACCAGTTTTGTTGTACAGAACCATTAGCTTATTTACTTCAGAACATCTTAGGGACTGCAAAACTTGTGCACCATACAGTGAAACTAGGAGCACCACACTGGTGGAATGGCATGCCATGAATCCTTAGACAGATAATTACTCGGGCAATAAAGTAACCCTGGTGTAAGAACTTCAAGATGTGATCAACGTGGTGCTTAAAGGAGACTTCCTCGTCCAAATGCACCCCAAGATATTTAACTGACTCCACCATCTCAATTGGAATGCCAGTGGATGTAGCAATAGATAAACAATGTTGTCTAGCTGTACTAAGATGCCTGGAGCTGAACAGTATAGCTTTGGTTTTCTTTGTGTTTGGGACTTGCTAGTTACTAATGAATAATTTTTCCAGTTCCTAGAAATCATTAGCAAGTTGACTACTGATCTGAGCAAAATCATCAGAGCATCCGTGTAGCGTGGCATCATCCACATACAGCAGCATATTTGCTCCACCACGATTACCATTACTGTCTTTTATGCATTGCATTACATGATCTATTATGCATTACATTAACAAATATATAACACAAAGAAGTAAAGTAACACATCACCTGCCTGAATAGAGTACACATGTATATAGAAGAACATATAATTTGAAGAAGTTCATTGACTTCTTTTTAAAACCCTGCGTCTCTTCTTTACCTTATTCATTAGGGATATGACTGACCTCCTTCAAAAATAGCACACTATGAAATGGGAAAGGAGCTATCTATGGAACTATCTATTTATTGGCATTGATGTGGATGCATTATACCCAGCTGAGTTTGTGACTGAGGCACTGTGGTTTATTTTAACCCACAATGTATTTGAATTTAATAAAGAAGTGTTTCTGCAGGTATGTGGTAGAGCAATGGGGGCCTAAATGGCCCACTGTTATGCCAATTTATTCCTGGGATGTTGGGAGGAGACTGTTGTTTTTTGACAAAGAATCCAGTCCCCACACAGACCACATCAAACACTGGTTCAGATTTATTGATGATGTGGTCTGTGTATGGGAAGAATCAGAGGATGAAGCTGAGAAGTTTATGAAATGGTTAAATATTAATGAGTGGGCCTGCCCAGTGGTGTGGAGGGCTGAGACATTGATACCTTACCTTCTGCCCCATGCCAGTGACCCATGGTCACGGTGCAAGCAGATCACCAGGGATCAGCCAGGGAGGGAGAGGATTGAGCATCTGGAGTACAGCTTTCCTTCCGGGGATGGTGACTTGGCAGTCCTGCTGAGTGACTGCCCCCAGGTGGAGGCCTGAGGGCAGAAAAGGTCAGAGGATGCTAATGAATGGAGTGTGCTGTGGGACTCTGCAGTGTGAGTATGCCTTCATGTATGCGCACTGACGTGTCACATCCCAGCAACGGGGAGGGATCAGAGAGAAAGCAGTGGAAAAATCCCTTGGCAGCGAAATGAAGATTGACCCCCTGCAGGCTCTGCACTGGTGGCCAGGCATAGCCACAGTCCTGAAGCAGAGTACACTGATGAAGGTAAGTCCTGGAGGAAATGGGTGACACGGTTGGGTGGGTCGATCAGATGGGCATCACTGGGGAGCAAAGGAGGATAAATACCAATAAAATATATATATATATATATATATATATATATATATATATATATATATATATATATTTTAACAAGTGGAACCTCAAATTTACCCACACTATACATCCTACTGAATTAAACTTTCTGGATATGACCCTGAGATGTGACCTGAATAGCATGAAGATAAAAACAAGTAATCATAGAAAAAATACGGCAACTAATACCATTTTAAGATCTGATAGTGCCCATCCTAGAAAACGTATTGCTTCTATCCCCTATAGTCAGTCTCTGCAATTTTGTAGAAACTGTTCTGAGGATTTGGAATTTGAGAAAGAAGCAAAAGAGCAGTATACGAAATTTGTGAAGTGAGGTTATTCTAGAAAAACATTGGATGAAGCTTTACAGAAAGCAAGAGCACTAAAATGAAGTGACTTGTTAACTCCAGAACCAAAGGAGGTGGGAAATGAAACACAACAAATGCCATAGACTTTATTATGGATTTGAATTCTATTAGTTGGAGAGTAGGTGCTATTATTAAAAAATATTGACCAATAGTGCAGAATGATACGGAGTTAGCTATGGCTATGGGTCCATCTCCAAGGGTCACATTCAGAAGAGGGATTAATTTGAGGGATAGATTAGTTCATAGTTTATACAAACAACCACAAAGACCAGTTATATATCATAATTGGTTGCCCCCCAGGACCTCAGGAAAGGTATAGGTGTGGTAACTGCAACGTATGGCAATACTGTCAGCAGTTTGCAGAATTAAAATGATCACACATTAGCAAAAAAGTGGAAATTCATTAATTCTTGAATTGCAGTCCCAAGTTTGTTGTATATGCACTATGGTGCAGTTGTAGTAAAGTTTATGTGGGTTGGACAATCTGTACAATTAGAGAACACATTCAAGAACATGTTAGGAACACAAGGAATCCATGTAGCGTCACACCAGTAAGTAATCATTTTAGAGAAGTTCATAGGGGAAATTTGAATTGTTTTCATTTTATAGCATTGGAATGTGTCGGGTTAGGGAGGCGGGTAGAGAGAAATGTTTTGAATATTAACATTGGAAAGCAAGAGCCCTAGTGGGCCAAATGAAACTTGGGACTTAAAACCCTTTTTGCTTTAAAGAAAATCCTGGTTAGTTTTTACATTTTCCATACGTGAGTGAATATCAAAGTTAATGAGATGTTAGACTTCCCCCCATCCAAAAGCCCCTCCCCTAAACCCTCTTGCCCCCTTCCCTCCACCCTTTATTCCCCCTTGCCTACAATCAGGTGGGTGGATTGCTTTTCTGCTATTTTTGTTTTGAATAATCTTGTCCTCCCCTTTTGCCTTTTCCCCATAATTTCTAGTATTCAGTCTGTGAATAGGTTTTGTATTTTGCATTTTTGCTGAATTTAGAAAATTAAGTAATTATATGTTTAAATTGTTAATAAAAATAAGTAAATAATGTATTGTTACAGAGAAAAAAATGGATCCATGTCAGCTCACCGACATCCAGTGCAGCGCGGTAAAACACTGCACAGTAAAACCGCCAAACACAACATATTGCACTAGCCAAAGACAGTGACAGTAACTAGCATTCAGAGTAACAGCAGTGAAAAATCCCACAGCACACACACATGCTCAGCGCCACAACCTGGGAGGAGACGTGGTGGATTCTACACACCAACCTCGGGGTGATGCTACTCGGGTGAGGGTGGACCTTGAGGTGGGTTGGGCGGGGAGAGACACAACTCTGAGGGCTTGCAGCGGGTGCAACACAGACCACATAGAAATCACAGCTGCTGTATTTGTACCCAGGTCTGCTTGGTCTACCAAGTGTATTCAGTGAATCACTCTATCCTCCGCATGGAGATACAGCATGCAGTAGCGGACTGCAACCATCTAGAATACACTGCGCTATGACATTCATGCAGTTAAAGCACTCCACACACATGGTGGCAAGCCTGCACTGCTATATCCCCTTAGTTCTTCCAACTTTAGTGCTTTGTAGTGTGGGGTATGTTACGCGCCGAATGTGCACCCGCTGACTCGATGTGGATCAGAAAAAATGGATTTGGCTTCAGTCATGGGTTTTGAAACTTGTATGAACATATGAACTTATGAAAGTTGCCAGCAGCAAAAGGCCATCCTGGTCTATCTAGGCTGCTCGAGATTGCAGCTAGCTCCCTATTCAGCAGTTGCCCCATCCCCACTCCCTTTACCATCCTCTTTGCCCTTTTCCACCCCTTCTTGAAGCATTCCATTGTGTTACATGCCACCAGCTCAGCCGGTAGTGCATTCCACTTTGCCACCACCCTCTCCATAAAGAAATGCCTCTTCACCTCCCTCCTGAATCTACCTACCTCTAATCTCATGTCATGGCCCCCTAGTGTCTCTCCTCACCCTCCTCCTAAATAGACCCTCTGTGTCTGTTCTGATTATCCCCTTCATGTATTTGAAGGTCTCAATCATGCCCCCGTCCCTCCTCTCCTCAAGTGTGTACATGTTTAACTCTCTTAGTCTGACCTCATATGGCAATTCCCCCAGGCCCTGAATCATCTTCGTTGCCCTATGCTGCACCCCTTCCAGCAGCCTAATGTCCTTTTGTAGGTACGGGCGCCAGTACTGCACGCTGTATTCTAGGTGGGGTCTAACCAACAATCTGTATAATGGTAGAATAACCTCCCTTCTTCTCAAGGTAATGCCCCTTGTAATGCACCCCAGCATTTTTTTGGCCATTGCTGCTGCCTCTCTGCATTATACAGAATTGTTCATTGCTACTGTGATGAGCACCCCCAGATCCTTCTCCTCTTCTGTTACCTCCAGCCACAACCCCCCCCAGATGGTAGCTTCTCCTCAGATTTTTTTGTTCCGAAGTGCAGTACCTTGCATTTTTTTGCATTGAACCTCAGCTGCCATCTGTCAGACCATGCCTCTAGCCTTGCCAGATCCTCCTGTAGCCCCCGCCACCCAACCTGGTCATCCACCACTGCTTCCATCTTGGTGTCATCCACAAATAGGCTGATTTTGCTGCTGATGCCCTCCGAGATGTCTGCAATAAATATGCCAAACGGCACTGGGCCCAACACTGACCCCTGTGGAACACCACTTGTCATAGGCTTAGGGGATGAATATTCCCCACCCACCACCACCTATCTTTTAGCCAGTTTTGCTCCTGCCCCATGCCCCAAAGCTTGCTTCCAAGTCTCCCATGTGGTACTGAATTGAAGGCCTTACTGAAATCTAGGTACAGGATATCCACTGCATGGCCCCATCAATGTGCCTAGTCACCCAGTCATAGTATTCCACCAGGTTGGTCTGGCATGACCTACATGAGTTGTACTTACACTTGAGCTGGGTGGTTTGTATGGATCGGATTACTATGGTGAAAATATAGCATTGGTTTTGGTTTCTCTTCTGGCAATGCTACAAATGTGCATGTTTATGGGTGAGATAGATCTCCTTGTTTGGGAACATCTCTACCAGAGTATTCACTTACAGATATAATAAAGTTAATTTGGCATGCAACAGTTGCATTGCCAGCTGAGTGTGGTAAATTTCAATATCAGGACGTGTACTTGCCATATATGCTTGTTCTTCTTATAGCTTTGGTTTAAGCTGTTTGACAATCTGTAATACAACTATCATCATGAAATAAAAGGATGAGATTTACTTAAAAGTTTGTAACAATTTAGAAATAGAGAAGCATTTCCTTTTGATGGTTATCTGCATGCGGAGAGTGAATTGTATCATTTTTTTGTATCTCATGTTTTATGTGTGTGTCATGTGACTTATGATGTCATCAAGTTGGTAGTATAAAGAAATGTCAATCACACTTTAAACCACGCCCTCTGATGAAGGTCTCTGACCGAAGCGCTGGGGAGTTTCTCAGTCTGTCTTACCTCTGGTGTTCTTAGCTAATTAAGTGGATGAGTTTTCAATTTTGAATCTTTGTGTTAATTGTTTTTTATTTTTGGTGTCCTCCAGTGTGCACTGTTTCTGGTTGGTCGGAGTATTTGGGTATAGCTAATACCCTCAGTGGCACCACCAGTAGTCCTGGTTTGAGCGTGGGTCTCACTCCTCAATGCTGGTTACCCATTTTCCCCTACTGGAGACCTGACAATCCCCTGAAAGAAACACTGGGACATAAAATTAGTTCTAGTCAGCTCAGTCAAGATGCGAGAGGCAGCCCCCCTCCCTACATGTGATGAAACACAGTACAAGCAAGGCCTAGAAGATCATTGGCTCATCTTAAATGCCTACCTTTCACAACACACAAACAGTATGCTTCTGCACTCGACCCTCAAGCAAGCGGCCAACAACATAGACAAAGGTGACTGCCTGTAGTAGCACCAGTGAGGTAAAACAACCCTGGCAGTGGCATCTTTTTTTTTTTAATTAGTACTTTTTGCGTGTTTTCCCTGGTTTTCTTCTGAAGATCCTGGGACCCCGGCAGACACAGCAGTGTGTGCATGTGGAGGCGCACACACACTCTGGGTACCAGCTTGGCCTCTTCCACCCCACTCTTGGCTATCGCTGGGCTCACCGTTGTCCGAACTGCCATCTGTCCTCCACCAGGTGGCAGCCAAGGGCAGAGGAAACCCCTAATCCCTCCCCAGGAGAGGTGAGCCACCTCGCAGCAGCTTAATCTCGCTTCACACCCTCCTCGCCCAGTGACCCTCAACAACCTGGGCTCGTTTCCAAACTCGGGTCACCGGTGTGGCACGAGGTGTGGCATCCAGCGCTTCAACCCTCAGCCCCAATGGGCTGGCTAGCATACCATCATCTTGCAAGGTGCCTTCAAGCCTTTCCTCACAATGAGGTATGGCACACCTACAACATGAATGGCAAAACTGAAGTTTCTTCATTGTGACATATCCACGATTGGAGGGCTGTGATTAACAAACTGGGGTATTTTGCTCGGGAGGGTGGGATTTTTGTACCTTATCTATAATGGGGATGCTGCACTTACAAGAGGACTATACCACCCTGCCTCCTACACAATCATGTGGCAATTTCAGCTGCCCCCCCTTCCCTACATGTGGGCATACTGAATATCCCTAGACATCTAGGATCACAGAGAAATTGAACTGTAATGAAATTAGAGATAGATGTGTTTATTAGATTGCATACCCCCTGGGGCCTCACGTAATGGAGAAGGAACTGTCAAAGCAAGGTCCATACATTGGTATATGCAGTAGCCTGAGGCATCCCTTGACCACAGCCCTTGACAAGGGAAAGAGGAGAAATGTCCCTAGTACGTCAGAGAGGAGCGTCACAGGGACTCTCCTGAGCAAGGAGGGCACTTGGCCATAGATAATGCTTCACTCAAAAGGGGGTACACTACCTTATTAGTTTCCTGTTATTCCAACTGGTTATACTAATACTGTCACAGTTATTGACTTTACGTTCTGTGTTTGAATTGTTAAAGAATTGTTAAGCTGTACAGTTTCAACTCAAAGCTTATTAGTTACAGCACAAGGACCGTGAGAAGAAACTTGTTATATACTCACAGCACATAACTGTTGGTCCTGACCTCATTTGGGTAGGAGTACTAGCTAGCTGCGTGCGGCACCATGATGGGTGCTTTGCCGAGAGGTCGGAAAGACCGAAAAGTTGTATGTTAGTTATATTCGTTATTATCTGTTGATTAAAGGGAAGCAGAAGCCAAGTAGGACAAGTGGTGTAGGAAGTGGTCACATTCGGGTTGCACCACCTAGTATGTTGGGCAACATGGACCAGAGTATAGATTTTCTGAGTGAAAAACAGAGGTTTAAAAGAGTGCAACTTTTCAAGCCAAAAGCCACAACGTTTTAAGTTAAGGTTATGAAGAGATATTAACTCAGTGCGTATACTACCACAAACGAGATTATGGGTGATATCCATCTTAATCTAATTTCCTGGAACATCAAAGGGATGCAGGTAGGCCCCAAGAGGCAGCAAATCATAATGCACTTACAGAGAAGTAATGCACATGTCATGTTGCCCCAAGAAACTCATATGAAGACTGATGATGCTGCCAAAATGAGAATAGACTGGGTGGGCTTGTCTTATAGAGCAGGGGATCAGCAGTAAAAAGGGGTGCAGATACTCATTCACAGAGCCATCATCTTTTCGGTGGAGAGAATATGGAGGCACCCAGAGGGCAGAATTTTTATTGTGGGCAGGTCACTCAACCCTAATGAAATAGAACTGGTAAATGTATACGGCCCAAACGTGACTGCCCAGATTTTATGGCAGATCTGTCAATTACCATCTGGCACAATACCACGAATATGCCATAATAATGGGTGGCGATTATAATGTGGTCCTTAACCCTGTAATTGATAGCACCAACCCTAACAGAAGCCTCACCAATGTGGCTCGAATGTTAACTGGTACACTGGAGGAACACCAGTTGATCAATGTATAAAGGTTACCACACCCATACAAGCTCTTCTATGTCTTCCATTTCGGTGTCCACAAAATTGTATTACAAATTGACTGTTGGTTTGCTTCCAAGGAGCTTACTTCTAACATTCTGTCTTCCTCCATCTTTCCTTCCACCTTATTGGATCACGATATTATAGAATTACAGTTATAATTAAAAACCAGGATAAAATCGGCCCGAAGAGGGAGATTTAATAACTTTAGCATCAAACAAGAAGCCAAGAAGAGATCAGACAGCTTATCTTGGACTTTCTCTCCTACAATAGAACTGAGGACTCCTCCTGGACCAACATATGGGAGACAGTGAAATGTAGTCTCAGGAGAGGTCAGCTACCTCAGCTGTATGCTTCCCAAGGGAATTCAGCCAGGTCCTTGGACCAAGAGGAGACTCTTGAAGGAGGAGCGAAGAGGGTGTGAGGACTGGGTAGGATTCAGTAGATCTGACCGGTAATGGTTTCTTCAGAAGGGGTCAAACCAGTGTATTTTTTTAATGCCACTGGGAAGACCGCCTTTGAAAGGGAATACTGAACTATTTAAATGAACCCATGTAAGGCTTTATAGATTAGTAAACCAACCTTGAAGGTAACTCTCCACTGGCAGCAAGTGCAGTTCACACAGGTACTGGGTGAATATAGCGCAGACAGAACCACGCATGGAATACCGTGTAGGACATACAGCGCGGTGTAGTAGCATGACAGGGTACAACCCCCTGCAAGGCACATATGTAGCACAACAGCCTTCTCAATAATCTTACCTAAAAAGTGTATGTTAGAGACAACAGTAATTTCCTAGCATCCAGGTCCAAAGATGGTTTCTTCAGAAGGGGTCAAACCAGTGTATTTTTTTAATGCCACTGGGAAGACCGCCTTTGAAAGGGAATACTGAACTATTTAAATGAACCCATGTAAGGCTTTATAGATTAGTAAACCAACCTTGAAGGTAACTCTCCACTGGCAGCAAGTGCAGTTCACACAGGTACTGGGTGAATATAGCGCAGACAGAACCACGCATGGAATACCGTGTAGGACATACAGCGCGGTGTAGTAGCATGACAGGGTACAACCCCCTGCAAGGCACATATGTTGCATGCGGGTTTGTACCCTTTTGTGCATTGGTGGTGAGGGGGAGTGACATGAAGGTCAAGACCTCTTTTGGGGAGGTGGTCAGCCAAGCTGCCACCATGGCTCAGTGGGATGAGCCACAGCAGTGCAAGGTAGCTATGTGTCTGTGGTCCGGGGCTCAAATCCCAGTCCCAGACTTTTGCGAAACCACATTGTGCGGTTTTCTTTTTTTTCTACCCCACCAGTGTTTCACCGCATCTGTATGTTGAACCCCTCCCCCCGGTATTGATTATATTAATAGGAGGGGTTTGGGGTGCAGCCCCCATAATGGGGGGGTTGGGGGCAGAGCCCTCCACAGAAAACTTGGAACCTGCTGGATTTTTTTGCCGAACTGTACTTAGGCATTTTGTTAATAGCTGCAGCAATGTATCCGCTGTATTTACAGTGCAGTACATTACTGTGCTGCTTTGTCATATGGCATCATGACCCCATGCTGTTCACGCGGGACCAGGGTCACAGGACTGGAACTCGAAAGACCTATCATCAGCCTGGCCATTGTATTCTGTACCAGCTGCAAGCATCGTAGGGTACCTCCACTAACCCCGAGGTGGAGCATGTTTCAGTGGTCCAGCCTAAACGTCACAAGTGCATGCACCAGTGTTGGCAGGTCTTCAGGAAGGATAAGGGACTTAATCCAGCTAATGTTACTTAGATGGTAAAAGCTATTTCCGCCTACAGTAAACACTTGAGCCTCCAGTGCCAGCTGATTACCAAAAATGACTCCCAGATTTTTCACCTTTGCAGAAGCCAGTAGCCTGGATGACCCGGGCTGAAGCTCTGTCTCTCCCACAACTACTTCTGCTCCCCTTCTGACCCGACTCAATCACTGGTATCTCAGTTTTGTCCAGGTTAAGTCTCAGCCAACTAGATTCCATCCACTTCTGAATCTCAGACAGGCACAAACTAAGCACCACGACCACGTCAGGCATCCTTGCTCCAAAAGAAAAATACAACCGAGTATTGTCTGCATAGCAGTGGAAAGCCAGATTGGATTATTGAGTGATCCTCTCGAGGAGCAGCACGTACACTGCGAGCAGCACAGGTGAGAAGACTGAACCTTGGGGCACGCCACAGAGAAGGAGCATCGCTGATGATGAGCGTCCCATTACCACATTATGTGTCCTATCCCTGAGGTAGGATTCAGACCAGCAAATGACAGTGCCACTGAGTTTTCTGTGCAACCTCAGCTGATCCACTAAGGAGAGGTTGACAAGAAAAAAGATTTCACCATTCACCCCTACCTCTAGCCCTGAGAAGGTTATCATGCACCCTGACCACCCCTGTCTCAGTGCTATGCCTGGATCTAAAACCAGACTGGAGGGTTTCATAGATGTCATGAGCTACAAGGTGCGTCTCAAGTTGTAGCACCACAGCCTTCTCAATAATCTTACCTAAAAAGTGTATGTTAGAGACAACAGTAATTTCCTAGCATCCAGGTCCAAAGATGGTTTCTTCAGAAGGGGTCAAACCAGTGTATTTTTTTAATGCCACTGGGAAGACCGCCTTTGAAAGGGAATACTGAACTATTTAAATGAACACCGACTCCAGAGACCCCATGCAACTCACCAGTAGATGCATGGGGCCTGGGTCTGTTTCACAAAAACTGGGCTGCAGATCTGAGATCACCTTGCAGATCTCTTCCATCACAGTTGGCTGAAGCTCTGCACACAAGACAGCTGAATACCTCCGTGAGGTACAGGCTCAACTCCTCCAGGTCATGACAACCTGCTTAGAGAGATCTCAGCCCGAATAGAGACAGTCTGTCTGAGAAGAACTGAGTAAACTCTTTGCACTTCGCTGCTGAAAATGCTCTTACAGGCTGAAGACGGTGAATTTAACAACCTGTCCACAGTGTGGAAGAGCTCAGCTGGTCGATTCCTCCCAGTTGCAGTCTCCCTGGACAGAAATACTTCTGGGAGAGTGCCCTTGGATGTTCCTCATAGTGAATCATCAAAGTCAGTTTGTCCTCCTTGGCCCCGGACCTTCTCCAACAGTGTTCTAACCTCTGGTCCCTGGTTTTCAACTCCCTGCACTCCCTGTCAAACCATGGGCAACCCAAGTGTGAGACCTAGGATCATCTACAGATAGGTGCTATGGTGTAGAATGCCTCAGTAATCACCCAATTATAGGCCAATACTGCATTCTCCAATCTCGTCTCACAAGCTGCCACCATCTTTGAGATGTCCAGCACCATCAGCAGTCCTTACGGCCTAAGCCCTCTTAAAGACTGATACTAGGACTACAAGGGGGGCCCCGAAGGTGAACTTCACCGTGCAATGATCAACAGACTGGGTCAATCTCAAGGTTACTCACCTGAAGCTTGAGGGAGAAAACCAAGTCCAAGGAGTGTCCATGTTGGTGAGTTGCAGAAGTAATAACTTGTGCAAGGACCATCAACAGGAGGAAATCCCTTCCAAAGTACGAAATTTCACCCTGGATAATCTATCTGGATGACTCCAAGATGCTGCCAGCAATGAAGTCCACACTTTCCCACTGAAAATCCCCTCCATGTCCTGGAGGAAGGTACACTTGGACGATCCTGCAACCTGCACCTGGACTTCCACCCATGGACACACATTCAAGTGGTGAGGCTTCCCCCATTGGGTTCAAAATGGAGTTCAGCTTGGATTTAAAACAGATAGCTATCCCCCATGGTCCCTCCTGTTGACAGTGTACCACAGAGAATCTGGCTGGGACCACAGCCTCCAGAATTGGGCCAGCATTGTCACTCAGCCAGGTCTATGTGATGCAAATCAGATAGACCAAGGAACCTGAAATTAAATCTGTCATAATGGCACTCTTGTTCCTCACTGATTTTGCATTGCAAAGCCCCACTTGTAGGAGATGACGTGGGGCAGCTGGCCTTATGACTACCTGCCAGCTCAGTTTTGTGGGATCCCTGGGTATTGGAACCAAACACATCTCACTTCTCTCTAGGTCCCATTTTGTACCAGGGCATCTCCTGGTCCTAACTTTCCTAATAACACCTCCACATTATCACCCCCCACACCCTGCTGCCAACCACATTGCCTCCTCTTGATCCCCATTTCCCTGCACCTACAACAGGCAACTCTAGGAAGGAGTGAGTCCTGAAAGGGGCACAAATCATGCAGCTAGATCTAAGGAATCCAAAGCCATATCCAACACACATAACTACAGGCTGCTGAGTAAGCAGAAATCCTCAAAACACTTTGCAGATGCCCCAGCCATAACCACCCTATTTCACTCACAGACAATACACTTCCAACTCTCAAAACAAACCTTATCCAATCGCATCAATACTCATATAACCCTAATACAATGAATACCTATAAAACACACTCAAACCAGTCACCACAACATGATATCACCATGCACAAAGCCACCAGATGTAAAATTACTTAAAATAATATCATGTGCCAACAGTGTCACAGTAGGCAAGTGTATGAAACAAGAGCAACAAAAAACAGCCATCCTTTCCATTCAGAAGGAAGCGACCACCCTGATCGCTTTACACCTGTAGTCCATCAATGAATAATTTGTGAAGTTCTAAGAGGCCTATGTCCATGGGGACCCCTCCCCATGGATATCTATGACAAATTCCTAGAAGGGATACACCTACCCACCCTGATGAAGATGGCAACCACACGGGGTCGCTGTCTACAGGTGCTCTAGACAGAGCCAATAAATCCTCCCTTGTTTTGCTTTATTTCATTTTATTTCCCTGTTTTCAGGAGAGCTGAATCAGTTTGTCGCAACTCCCATTATGGTCATTAAGTCCGGAGTCTAAAATTTTAAGTGTAACCCCTAGATGGCGCTATCCCAGGGGCTACTACCCCTGCCTGATTTGCCACTAACAGGTTGAGGGGCCTGGATCCAATGGCGGGTGCCTCCACCCAGAGGTCAGGGTTTGCAATAGTTAAACTAACTTGGTCACAGCCCTCTGGGACACTGCAACCCCCTTTCTTCCCACTAGTGGCCCACACAATATATCAGAATTACCTTCACAGTATACACTTACCCCAGGTCTGGTTCCGCACTGGGACCTCCTGTGAAATGAGATACAGTGCAACAATCACAGTACAGTACTTTAACATAGACAAATACCTCAGGCAGTATAACTTTGCTGAAACAAGCAGCTCTGATTTATTTAGGGGATATAACAAGGACAGGGGAAATCAGGTTAATTAGCTTATCACTCTAATAATCTATCTATGGCTCTGTGCACAGGCCTATCCCTATCAGTTACTGTCCCTGGGTACCCAAGCCCTAGTGGCTAGTCCAAACCGTGGCAGCTGTGGGGCCCTTCACACAGAGAAAGGAGAATTAAACAGTCAGCAGTACAGTAATTCCATTTGGATTTAATGTGCAATTCAACAGGAGCAACCCTGAATTAGTACCTCACGACCTCCAAATAAGATAGGGTCCTTCAATGTCAGCAGGGCTCACTTGAGGTACACAAACCTCTGCACATCCATATAAAAGAAAGCACTATACCAGGCAGGCTGCATCTGTATCCCGATCGCAATTACTGCACAATACCCGGGAGAACACACAGCAGATTCAGTTCCTGACAGACCGAGTGCAATTTCAGCCATTCCTCCAGTCTTCTACAGGGTGAGCCTGGTTTCTACTCTTCAGAGATCCTTTGATTCTTTTCACAGGACGGATTCAGTCCTAACAAGCTGTTACACAAGCTGCAGACCGGAACTCTGGGCCTTACACCGTTTTTGACTAAAACTGCACACTGAAAAGCACAGGGCCCTTCCTTCTTCACTGCCAAAGCTCAACTCAAACTCCAACCGACAAAACCGGGCACTTCCTTTGAGTTCCTCCCAGTTCTTGACTGGATTGGCTGTCACTCACAATAGACTGCTGCTGTTGGTCCAAAAAGGCACTGAAGTCTAAACTACATCTCCCAGAGTCACTGCCCATACAATCCTCTTGTGGCTGGCTCAGATTATGAGTCCAAGTTCTGATTCGTCCAAGGCACCATTTTAGAGCTAGCTTACCCCACACTGATTGGTCCAGTTCAGCAGTTCAAAACTAGAATGGGAACTAGCAGACACTGTTCTGACTGCAAAAGAAAGCAGGTTAGACAAACTGTAATTTCATTATTACTGTAAATGATTTCTGGCAAACAGTTACATCTTTCAGATAGGTTCCTTTGCACCCTAGTGACTGCAAAATGGAGTGAATTGGCAGCAGCTTGAGTGGTACTCAATCAAAGAAACACACAGTCCCCATACAAACTAATTATGTCTGCAAGCAGACAGCTCTTAAAGAGACAGTACCAGAGGCTCTAAAACACTCACTGATAAATGGCTTAAATGCCAAACACCATTCAGGCTTGGAGCATTCAAGCAAGCTCCTGGAAGTCTTTTGGGAACCCCATTTGCAGGGGTTACACCCTTCCTGGCCTGGGAAAGCTTGATGTCCGCGACAAGCAAGTACTTCATAAGTTTCAACTGCAACCATATACATTTGCATTAGGCTCGACATGTAATCATCAGTCAATATATTATTTTACCAAGAACACATTTCTGAAACATTGCAGTACGTCCTCTTTACTGATTACATACACATTGTACCATAACTCAAGTTATTACCTCTTGTACATGAAACCTGAAGAGAGGGCCCTTCCCTATCAGTTACCTTGGGGCTGGACGGGCAAGGGCACCATACTTAGAGGGCAACACAAGTAACTTGGAGTTAGCACTGATGCTCAGTTTGGGCAATGAGCTCGGGGACACATACACTCCTTTATGGACAACATTGAGAGGCAATCCACAGGCCTCCCAAGGGAATCATAACTGAGGTGCACCACAGGCTTTACAGCTCGACCAGTCTTTCTAGGGGAACTGTTACAGTCTCTGCACTCTGAGCCTCATTTTCAGCATTGTCCTCACTTGTCAGGGAGTCTCCATGGGGTAGAGAGGCTAGAACTTGGGCACTTTCAGCTCCAGGAGTTACAGTTTCTGAGTCCACAACATTTGGCTCGCATGGAGAGCTCGGACACTGGCAGTGGACTGTCAGGGCACTCAAAATACTCTTCTTGTTCGGTGTATCACCAGTCTGCCCCAATCTATCATTTTCCTCCCTGAAAGCTCAAACAGTTCAACCATGCACAATGATTCCATTTCATCTGATCTGATGCTTTGCACTTCACTTTCTGGGAGCATTGGCTCCAGGGATGAAGCTGGGGCTTAGACAGTCCAGAAGGCCCAGCTTTGTCTCCAGTATTGACTAGGATTGCCCGAAACAATTGACTCAGTTCGTAAGAAGGATAGTATTCAAAGTCACCTCACTTTCTTCCGATATGGACTGACAGTCATGCTCAACTGGGACTTGTGGAGGGAACACTTTAACTTTGCTTCTGTAGGTGCAGACTTTCTTGATCTTTTCTTAGCAGCAGCTCTAGTCACTGGTCCAGAGGGGCATCTTCTAGGGCTCAGACTCAATTAAGATTTGTCCAATGGGCAGTAAATGATTTCTATGCATTGTTTTTACATCTTTGAATTATTCTCAGGCCTTACTTTGTACACTGGCAGATCATCTAGTTTGCCCACTACAATGTGAGGGAGATGGTGCCATCTGTCAGCAATCTTGTGCTTGCCATGCAGTCCCAGATTTCTTAGCAATACCCGATCTCCCTCCTGGAGTTCCTGTGCTTTCACCTTTTATCATACCTTTCTTTGTTGGCCAGATTTCTTTGGCAGCCATGGTTTGAGCCAGTTGGTACGCATGAGTTAGCTGGGCCTTTAACTTTTGCACATACTGTAAATAGTTGTCAGCTTGAACCCCATCAGGAGAGACCCCAAAACACACATCTACTGGTAGTCGAGCTTCTCTTCCAAACATCAGGCGGTAGGGGAGAATCAGTGGCATCACTTTTGGTGCAGTTATAAGCATGTACCAGGGTGGTAATTTGTTGGCTCCATCTAGGCTTGTCCTTTGGGTGCAGGTGCCTAGCATATCTAGCAAAGTGCGTGTGGAAACGCTCAGGCTGTGGATCCCTGGGGTGGTAAGGAGTGGTTCTGGACTTCGGACTCCCCACAGAGAAAGCATCTCTTGATCAGACGACTCTCAAAGTCTCTCCTTGATCAGAATGGATTCTTTGTGGAGCCCCATAGTGAACAAAAAGTTTTCTACAAGTACTTTGGCCACAGTGGATGCTTTCTGGTCTTTGGTGGGAAAGCTTGGGCATATCTCGTGAAATGGTCAGTGACCACCAGCACATTACTGATATTTCTTTGATCTGACTCAAACTCAGAAAATCAATACAGACCAGCTCCATGGGTGCACTGGTGGTGATGTTAACAAGGGGCAGCCCTCTGGGGCAAAGCTTCTCTGTAAGCAGCGACTACAAGTTCGAATGTGTTGCTCCACATCAGCCCCATCTTAGGCCAATAGAATCTGGATCTCACCAAGTCAAGTGTTCTGTCTATACCAAGGTGCCCCATGTGGTTGTGCAAGGACCTCAGTACTGAGTCTCGAAAGGCAGTGGGCAGCACTAGTTGTTGTTTGTCTACTTGTCCCCTCTGTCTACTGTTTCTCTGTATAACAGTTTATTGATCAGTTTCAACTTAGGACCTTCTTTGTATAACAGTGCAGTTCTCAAATCAGTGGAGCGTAATTTGACACATCTTTTCCTGCATAGAGGGCTTCTAAAGCTGTTTTGATCATGGGATCGCGATTGAGCCCGCCGAATACTGTCATTGTCCAGCTGAGGCAGTGCACCAATGTCTATTGCAGAAAAGTGGCAATAAGCAGCAGGTATGCAATTCTCAGAGGTCCCAAGCAATCCACCATGCAGTCCACTCGTCCGTGGACATTGTTCCTCCCTGTCAAACTTCCGGCAGAGTGCTGCCAGATGTCAGGTTCTGCCTGTCGGACCTATCATTCTGGGGAACAGGCTCCGGGAGAGCATCAGCATCTATGTGGTTCAGACCTGCTCGGTATTCGAGCATAGTCATATGTAGATAATGCAGAAAGCCACCTATGGCCAGTGGCATCCAACTTAGCTGAGGTCTGCACATAGGTCAAAGGATTATTGTCAGTTTTACTAGTATTTTAGCCCCATACAAGTACTCATGGAATTGGTCAACAATAGCCCACTTCAAAGCTAGAAACTCTAACTTATGTACAGGATAGTTCTTTTCAGATGGGGTCAGACTTCTACTGGCAAAGGCCACTGGTCTCAGGCCATTCTCGTGCTCTTGTACAACACAGCCCTAACCCTTGCAAGCTAGCATCAGTGTTGGGACATAAGGTTTTCTTGGATCGCATAGGCCAGCACTGGAGCATGGGTAAGTTGATAAATGATCTCATGAAAGCAGTCTCACAATCAGGAGTCCAGCGGGCCCCAAATACTTCACTCGGATGAAAATACACTCTTTCAGTCTTGAGGGACGCTGACTTTGGTATTTTTGTGGGTTGGGGATACCTTGAGTAAGGTTAAGTAAAGGCGGATCACTCTTGAATAGTCCTTGATGAAACGCCGATAATAACCACAGAATCCCAGGAATCTTTGCAGTTCTTTAGATTTTTGGGCTGCGGCCAGGTGGTCAAGGCCTCAACTTTACTTGGGTCGGTCTCTATTCCTCGGTGGATACTATGTGTCCCACATACTTTACTGATGTTTGAAAGAATTGACACTTATCAATGGACAGTTTAAGGCCAAAGTCCTCCAGTCGGTCCAATACCTTAAATAATCTGCTCTCATGTTCCTCCAGTGAGCTGCCAAACACAATAACATCATCTAGGTATACCAGGCACTCTAGTAAGTTCATGTCCCCACTGCACGCTCCATCAATCGTTGAAAAGTGGCTGGGGCACCTGAAACCCTTGAGGCATCCTCATGAATTCATAAGCCAAGCGGACAGATAAAGGCTGTCTTTTCACGGTCCTCTGGGGCCATCGGGATCTGATAGTACCCACGCGGAGATCCAGCACAGAGAACCACTTGCTCCCGTTTAGGCAGTCCAAAGCATCCTGAATGCGGGCATTGTGTACTGATCAGGGATAGTCCGCCGGTTTAAGGTGCGATAATCCACACACATCCTTACTGTTCCATTCTTTTTCCTCACTACCACAATGGGGGAAGCATAAGGGCTTCTGGATTCTTGTATTACACCAGCAGCTAACATCTCTTGCAGATGCCGTCTCACATCATCTATGTCAGCAGGTGCCAGGCGTCGAGACCTCTCACGAAATGGTCTTTCGTCATGCAGCCGGATATTGTGCTCAGCTCCTTGCACGCATCCTACGTCCCATTCCTTTAAAGAAAACACCTGGTCTCTCTGGGCAAGCTTCTCACTGACCTCACTTTCCATTCAGCTGGCAGCGAGTCGCGAAATCAAACAAGTCAGGCGTATTCTCCGTCATTCTTCCTTGAACTCTTGCTGCTGGGTAGCACTGCAGTGTCTGCACAATGCACATTAGCCAGGATGCAACCCCTATTTACTCGAATGTCTCTTTCAGACACATTATGAACTTGGACCATTACCCTTCTGGCATAAGCATGGGCTCTAGCGGGCAAAATACTAGGCTTGACCAGCAGTCCCTCTGGCAATTTTCCATCGCCTGGTGCATCCAACATTAATATTTTATTCTTAACATCCTTTCTTATACTGGACCTCTCCTGTAAGGTACACTGGGCATTTGGCGCCAGGATCAGAGACTCAGGATCCTTCTTCCATACAATTCGGACCGGTTCCTCTGGTTCTATTTTTTCAGCATCTCTCTGTGCCTCATAGGCCTTCTTAATTAAAGCCGGAACTCTTAAAGCTCTACTAGTCTTTGACCCCTGTTTTCATAACACAACTGTGCCAGCCTTCCGAACATATGAGCATTTGTTCCAATCAACAAAGGGACACCATCATACAGTCCAGTGGGGGACACACTAAGGCTAGGGTCTCTACTTGTCTGGCCACTCCAGCCACGGAGTGGGAAAAGACAGCCAAATTCGGATATACCCGGAATAGGGGTAGGCTCTCTCTCACTTAACCCCATACATGCAGTCCTTCTAATGGTTGTAAGGGCACGCCTGACAAATGCTTCTGATACCAATCTTGGAACATAATTGTCACTTGGGAGCCACTGTCTAATACAGCTCTTGTAGACACTCCATTCACCTTTACAGTGGTCTCCATGGAGGACCCACTATTCTGGACCAGTCTGGAGGGCGATGGTGGGGCCTGGGCAACTGACCTTGCCACAAAGGACGTGAGTTAGCATTTTGGTGCCCTCACTGGGATCATTTTGTGCACCTCTTAACCACTGATTTGTTCTCCAAGCTCTCCTTGTAGCCTATATGCAACTTTGTCAGTGTCTTTTGGGGACTGGCATTCCTTTTCATGTGCCCATCTTTCCACAATTATAGCAAAACATACTTTCTGGAGTTTGAGCTGGCCGGTCTACACTGGGAGCCAGGGCGGGGGTATTACTAACTGGAAACCTGGGTGCCATCTCTGTCTGCGGCGTGATAAGCATTTGGAGACATCTCGTCAGTTCTCTACTTCCATGGTCAAGGAATTGAGTTTGGAGCTGTTATCAGCAGGAGATACATGGGTGGGTACCCCACCCCATAGCAGATGCAGTCGGATATAGGTCAGGGCCATTGCCTGGCGTGGCCTTCATAAAGGGACTGTTTTTGAATTCCCGGATCTCTCTCAACAGTTAAGCCCCATTGTGGCATATCTTTTTCTTGTCAGAGCACTTATTGACTGCCAACCTCTGCCCTGAACTTCACTTGATGGGTCACCCTCAGTCACTCGGGTCATAGCCGCAGCTATTGGTGCAGGTCCTCCAGGTCGCTTTTCTCAACTCCTCGAATTTCTCTCATTAACTCATCATAGGAGGGTGGGGATTCCAGTCGATCTGCCAGGCGTAACTGAAGCAACAGCAGTTCTGAGAAGGGGGCAGACTTAAGGATCCTGTCCAGCCTGGTTCGGTCCAGTTCAATCGCTGGCAAACTACCTTTTCTGAGGCATTCTTGCAACAATTTTTCCAGCCGAGATACATACACAGACAACAACTCCCTTGGTACTGTTTGCATCTCTTACTCTCCACCATAGGTCCTCATCAGAATCTGGGCTCCCATCACATTCTCCAGGGCCTCAAGATAGGCCTGTGCAGTCACTTCAGGGTTACTGGCCTGTTAGCACGAATGGTAGCCAGGGCAGGACCCGGAGGCTCTCACTACCCTCCCTCGCCAAGCCTCCGAGCATTGCCATTCTAGGACTTGGGGGCAACATAGTCTATCCAGGTCTCCCAGTCATCCTCCCCTTGGGGGGTGGGGAGGGTGCCAGAGAAGATCCTCAACCTTCGGTAAGAGTCGTGACTAATGGCAGGTGCAGAAATTGGAGTCTGCATTGGTTCAGCCACCATTACGGGCACTGGAGCGGGAGAAGGTGTTTTGGGAGGAACACCCCCAGGTGGCAAGAATAGTTTCTTCAAGTCCTCCACAGTTTTCCCTTCCCCCAGCAACCATTTAGCAAATTTCTCCTCAAAAGTTTCAGATAGTGGTGGGGCTCATTCCCAAGTTCTTTACTGTCCTTAGTTATCACTCTCCAAGCAGTGAGGGCTCCCTCTGGGGTAATGGTCTGTGGCACTTTGGAGCTATCTATGGGATCCTTAAACTCTACTAGGGCCAGGAAAGTGTGGGTGAGCAGATTAGCATGCCGACCCACCACCACAGGGTTTTGTAAACCTTCCACCTTGGAAAGTACTCCCTGCACAGTGTCCGTATTGATACCCAGGGGATGTCCAGGATAAGCATAGCATTTTGGGGTCGATCTCTCCCAGTACACCACTCCACCAGCCGGTGCACAGCCACTTCTGTCGGGTACCCATTTTTTTCTTAACAGTGGTTCGTAATATGGCCACTAGAGGACACACAATCCCAGCGGTGAGCCTCAAGATGTAACCCTAGATGGCGCTATCCCAGGGCGCTACCCCTGCCTGATTTGCCACTAACAGGTTGAGGGGCCTGGATCCAATGGCGGTGCCTCCACCCAGAGGTCAGGGTTTGCAATAGTTAAACTAACTTGGTCACAGCCTCTGGGACACTGCAACCCCTTTCTTCCCACTAGTGGCCCACACAATATATCAGAATTACCTTCACAGTATACACTTACCCCCAGGTCTGGTTCCGGCACTGGGACCTCCTGTGAAATGAGATACAGTGCAACAATCACAGTACAGTACTTTAACATAGACAAATACCTCAGGCAGTATAACTTTGCTGAAACAAGCAGCTCTGATTTATTTAGGGGGATATAACAAGGACAGGGAAATCAGGTTAATTAGCTTATCACTCTAATAATCTACCTATGGCTCTGTGCAGGCCTATCCCTATCAGTTACTGTCCTGGGTACCCCAAGCCCTAGTGGCTAGTCCAAACCCGTGGCAGCTGGTAGGGCCCTTTCACACAGAGAAAGGAGAATTAAACAGTCAGCAGTACAGTAATTCCATTTGGATTTAATGTGGCAATTCAACAGGGAGCAACCCTGAATTAGTACTACGACCTCCAAATAAGATAGGGTCCTTCAATGTCAGCAGGGCTCACTTGAGGTACACAAACCTCTGCACACATCCATATAAAAGAAAGCACTATACCAGGCAGGCTGCATCTGTATCCGATCGCAATTACTGCACAATACCGGGAGAACACACAGCAGATTCAGTTCCTGACAGACCGAGTGGTACTTTTCAGCCATTCCTCCAGTCTTCTACAGGGTGAGCCTGGTTTCTACTCTTCAGAGATCCTTTGATTCTTTTCACAGGACGGATTCAGTCCTAACAAGCTGTTACACAAGCTGCAGACCGAACTCTGGGCCTTACACACGTTTTTGACTAAACTGCACACTGAAAAAGCACAGGGCTCCTTCCTTCTTCACTGCCAAAGCTCAACTCAAACTCCAACCGACAAAACCGGGCACTTCCTTTGAGTTCCTCCCAGTTCTTGACTGGATTGGCTGTCACTCACAATAGACTGCTGCTGTTGGTCCAAAAGGCACTGAAGTCTAAACTACATCTCCCAGAGTCACTGCCCATACAATCCTCTTGTGGCTGGCTCAGATTATGAGTCCAAGTTCTGATTCGTCAAGGCACCATTTTAGAGCTAGCTTACACCACACTGATTGGTCCAGTTCAGCAGTTCAAAACTAGAATGGGGAACTAGCAGACACTGTTCTGACTGCAAAAGAAAGCAGGTTAGACAAACTGTAATTTCATTATTACTGTAAATGATTTCTGGCAAACAGTTACATCTTTCAGATAGGTTCCTTTGCACTCCTAGTGACTGCAAAAATGGAGTGAATTGGCAGCAGCTTGAGTGGTACTTCAATCAAAGAAACACACAGTCCCCCATACAACTAATTATGTCTGCAAGCAGACAGCTCTTAAAGAGACAGTACCAGAGGCTCTAAAAACACTCACTGATAAATGGCTTAAATGCCAAACACCATTCAGGCTTGGAGCATTCAAGCAAGCTCCTGGAAGTCTTTTGGGGAACCCCCATTTGCAGGGGGGTTACATAAGTTTTAAAAACAATTAGTGTAAGGTGTAGGGCAAAGTATTTAGGTAGGGTCAGGAAAGTTAGAATGTTTTGAGGAGCCAGCTTTTTTGGTTTTAGGTCAGGTGTTTTGAGTGCTACTTACTGTTTTATCAGAGGAGTGAAGGAGCGAGTGAGAGTTCTTAGAAGTTGTGCCTTGGTGTGGGAGCCAGTAACCTGCTGTACTTGCAAATCCATCTTGTGCTGTTGTGGGGTACCTCCATTGAGGTCTGGTCCGGAATTGGGGTGCGCTTCAGGATTTTCCCGTTTTGCCATCTTTGGGAAGACTGCTGGCATTTGCTTCAGCAAGAGGAGCCAGCGTGCTGCAGCATAGACACTGCCCTGACCACACTTCCGCGTTCAGTCACTATACCTTTTTTGGAGGACTTGGTGGTGCCTAAGTTGCAAACTACAAGTTGCTGGAATCCTGCTGTGAGTGCCACCAGTCCTGGTTGGAAAGTTTTCTGGTGCGGAAGTTCTGAGCTTCGGAATGCGTTTTTGGTGCTAATGAGAGTAGCATGGGACTTCTCCCAGTGAGGGTAGCACTGGGGAGTTAGTTTGGACCCAACCGGGTCATAATGTCATAAGCTGAATAGCATACGACATTACAGCTAACCCAGAATAGCACTGTACGAGACAGGGAGTAGTGCAATACCGCAAATACTGCTGTATGCGGTATTGCACCAGTCGCACTAGCCCAGGCAGAGGATAAGATCTCTGCTGGGATGGTGTTCCACTGAGCAGCTGCCGTGGCTCAGTGGACTAAGCCACTGGCAGTAGGGTACACAAGCAGTGCGTTTGGGACTGGGTTTGATTCCCAGTCCCAGATGCAAGGGAATTTTTTTATTTTTAACTTTAGTTCGATTTACTGTAACACCCCCCTTGGAGTTGAGAATCCTTATTGGGGTTCAGGGGCTGTATAAATAGAGGAGGGGGTGCATGATGGAGCCCCCATACGAAAAAAAACATCGACATTTAAGAAATTGGCGCTGTATTGGCAGCGTGATTTTTGCATGCGGCATAATGTCTTGTAACATTATGACCCCATGCCTTTTGGACTTGAGACTGGTGAGTTGGCTCACTCTTCTGCTTGTAATGACTCTGCAAAGATCTACACAGCATTAAGGGAGAGTTCTGCTGTGTTCCTGGGCTGATCAATAGCCATACCCTCCCAATGGTCTCCTCAAATTTTAGTACTGACAGTGCTCTGTTAACTCCACCTCTTTTGGGAGTGAACTGTGACAACTGTAACTCCCTGCAGACCTCTGCAGCTTGGTGAGAGCATGCTGCTGGATTGTGGAACGGCAAGAATATCTGCAGTTTGGACTTAAATAGAGCTGATTGACTGTTGCACTTTCTGGGGAAATATATTCTGGACTGTACTCTGAGTAGGAGCATTCTGATTCCTTCATAGTACTAAGATCTCTTTCTTGAAAACTGAATTGCTTTGGGGCTCATAATGTTAAGTGGGAGGTGATGCAGGGGTGGGGATATGTGAATGTGGGGAGTGTTTGGTTTAGTTAGAGTTGTTTTGTAGCAGTTAGGTTGTATGTGGGTGTGATTGTGTTTTATAGTGGTTTTAGAAAAAGTGGTAGATTTTATTGTGAGTATCCCAGCTTGCCTGGGTGTTTGGCTAGAAAGTATAGCAGTAGATGGTTAGCGTGGGATGTGCTGGGGCCAGGGACCCTCGTGAATGACCTATGATGCATCTCAGCTGCATAACTTTCATCCCTTTGCTGGCCTCCCTGTGTCAGCTATGACAGCAAGGCACTGTTGAAAGGTTGGCATTACAAGGGATTGAAGGGGTTGGCATTAGCAGGGTGCTGTAGATCCAGCGGAGGTGCAAGGTAGTGAGGTGGTCAGGTGCAGGAGCTGCCCTGGGTTTAGACGGCCTCTAGAGAGAGAGAGAGAGAGAGAGAGGCCAGACATGTTTGTTTTCCATCCCCAGGATTCCAGCCAGACCGAGCAGGCAGGTAGCCAGAGGGGCTTCAGTGTCTACCAGTTCCCTTTGGGCGGCGGTGCTGTGCAGTACCAGAGCGATGAGGAACAAGACCACAATTATGGCGGACTTGATTTCCTCGGTCGATCTGGCTTGCATTTCGGAGACCTGGTTGGGTGATGATGCTTATCCAGTTTTGGAGGCAGCCATCCTCGCTCAGTACTCCATGGTCCACTGCCTGAGGTGGGAATGCTGGGGTGGTGGAGTAGCCATCCGTTTTAGATCAAACCTGGGCTTCACCATGCACCCGGTGGGAACTACCAGATCCTTTGAGTGTGTGGCAATGCGTGGTGGTCCGGGTGCAGGCTGCAGGATTCTCCTTATTTACTGCCCCCCTGGAGTGGGGGGAGATTTCCTGCAGGAGGTTGCAGACTTCGTCATCGGCGAGGTGTTGGAGTCCCCCAGATGTTTAGTTCTGGGGGACTTTAATGCCTGGGTTGACAATGAATCCTCACAATTTAGGTCCAGCCTCCTCCAGCTGATGTCATCACTGGGCCTGACACAAGAAGTTACTTCCGTGACCCATCTCCACGGCCACATGTTGGATCTGGTGTTCTCACTCTGGGACTTGAGGTATCTAGCCTCAGGAGTGATCAGGTCCTGTGGACTGATCATTGCACAGTGAAATTCTCATTCAGGGCTCCCCTCGAGTCCCCCCCCATTGAGATGGTCAGCTATTGCCCTTTAAAGGGATTCTCCCCAGAGGGACTACTGGCGGTAGCTGATCTATCTAGTGTAGACGCTGCATGTGTGATTGGTATGGGTGAAGTGGTTGCTGCATATAATAGAGCAGTTTCTGAGGCTCTCAATACTCTCACACTGGTCTGTTTATGACCCAGATCTTCTCACTTGAGGTCTCCATGGTTTGATGGTGACCTCAAGGTGATGAAGATCAGGGGTCAGAAGTTGGAGCATTGTTTGCGGAGGTTCTGGTTGTATGCGGACAAAATTGCCCTGTGTGCTCACTATGTTGAGTACCAAGGAACAATCAACCGTAAGAAGGCAGAATTCCTTTCCAGGGAGATTGCTGCAGGGAAGAACTGACCAACTCAGCTTTTTGAACTGCAGACAGACTACTTTGTCTGGCTTGTCTGCAGCCAAAAAAAAGCATTTTCAATCACTTTAAGTAATGAGTTTGCTCAGTTCTTCACTGACAGGGTGTCCTGTATCCAGCAGGGGATTCCATCATCAAGTCATGTTCTGACTCGCAGTGATCGACCTGGGGGTCACAAAGACACTCCACCTGTCTGGGATGAGTTTAAACTGGTAGAGGTGGCTGAAGTCATTGAGGTCACCTCAAAGCTGAAGCACAGATATTGTGAGCTGGACCCAGCTCCAGCATGTTTCTGAATGAGATGTGTTGTTTCCATTGGCCCGGTGTTCATTGTCATAGGGGGGTCTTCCTGGATTCCTTGATGGAGGCTCTGGTGAGCCCCTTCTGAAGAAGTCATCTCTCGACCCAGATATCTTGGCGAATTACCATCCTATCTCCAACCTTCCTTTTTTGGCTAAAGTTATTTACAAAATTGTGGTGCAACAACTTGAGGAGCACCTTCTGGCTTTTGACATCTATGAGCCACTCCAGTCGGGTTTCAGAGCCAGGCATAGCACCAAAATGGAGTTAGGTAGGGTGCACAATGACCTACTCAGGGCTAAGGATAGAGGAAACAGGTCAGTTCTTGTTCTCCTCAATCTCTCTTCAGCTTTCGACACTCAGGAGGGAGCAATCTTAGACCTGGTACTCTCAAATGGAGAGAGAGGATCTCAGATCTAGAAGTGGGTAGCCATCTGGGAACAAGTGACCACCAAACAGTGTGGTTCACAATAAACACAGCCGCAGAGTCAAGTCATGCAAAACTGAGGGTACTGGACTTTAGGAGAGCTAACTTTGTCAAAATGGGAGAGTGCCTCAGAAAAGCACCAGCAAACAGGCAAGAAGGAGGGGTGGAGGAACAATGGGGAAACATCAAAAATGCCATTACAGAGGCAACAAGCCTTTGTGTGAAGCAAATAAATCAAAATGAGAGAAAAAAACACTATGGTTCTCAAAAGAGGTGGCAGGGAAGGATAGGAATAAAAAGCATTCAGGAAGTATAAGGAAACACAGAAGGAGCAGGACAGAGAACTGTATCAGTTAAAGCAGAAGGAAGCAGGGAAGGCAGTCAGAATAGCAAGGGCCCAAACCGAGGACAAGATAGTCAACTTGGTTAAGAAGGGGGATAAAACCTTTTACAGGAACATTAGGGAGTGCGGAAAGACCAAGGGAGGGATAGTGAGGCTTAATATAGGGGAGGTTGGGTAGGCAGAGAGGGACAGTGAAAAAGCAGGGATATTGAACGAATGCTTCTGCTCCGTATTCACAAAAGAAGAGGAGGGGGAGGCACCTAATCCGATCAATAGAAGCACTCTGGATAGGGGGTCAATACCAGTCCTTTCACAGAAGAAAGGGTTCTGAAAGAACTAAACCTGAATGTGGACAAAGCAATGAGGCCCGACGGGATTCACCCCAGAATTCTAAAAGAACTAAGGGGAGAACTAGTGACACCACTGACTACCCTTTTTAACAAATCATGGGAGGATGGTATGGTACTTAAGGACTGGAGGAGGGTGGATGTGATTCCCCTTCACAAAAGTTGGAGAAAAGCAGAGGTAGGAAACTACAGACCTGTTAGCTTGACCTCAGTGGTAGAAGAAATGATGGAATCACTTCTGAAAGAAAGAATTGTTGAGTACCTAGAGGCCAGTGGGGCACAGGACCCAAGGCAGCATGGATTCACAATGTAAAGGTCATGTCAGATGAATCTATAGATTTCTTTGATTGTGTAACCAAAGAAGTAGACCAGGGAGGGTCTATGGACATGACCTACCTAGACTTTAGCAAGGCATTTGACAAAGACCCACATAAAAGATTAATAGACAAATTAGCCAGCATGGGAGTGGGTCCCAGGGTAGTAGCTTGGCTAAAAAAATTGGCTAGACAACAGGACGCAGAGGGTAATAGTAAACAGAGTCCACTCCAGTTCTTTTTAATGTCTTTATAAGTGGCATTGCATGGGGACTGGAAGGAAAAGTATGCCTCTCTGCAGACGACACAAAGATCTGCAAAAGGGTTGATACACAAGGTCGGGTGGAAAGGATGAGAAGGGACTTGGCAAGGTTGGAGGAATGGTCAAAAGTATGGCAGCTTAGATTCAGTGCAAAGGAGTGTAAAGTAATGCACCTGGGAAACAAAAACCCTGGGGAAAAGTACACAATGGGAGGGGGTGTTAACAACAACACAAATGGAAAGGGACCTGGGGGTAGTCATATCAGATGACCTAAAGGTAAGCAAGCGATGTGAGAAGGCAGTAAGGATGGCTGGTGGGATACTGGGATGCATAAGACTGACATAAGACTGACATAAGGCAATTCTGGTGGGGGATAGGAAGAAGTAGGCAGTTGGTTTACTAGGATCTGCAGCTTATGCAATAGGTAGGGAAATGGGCAGACTAGGTGGGCCAAGCGGTTCTTATCTGCCATCAAAGTCTATGTTTCTATGACACTGTAGATCACATTGTGCTTCTTGATTACCTCAGAGAGTACTGTGAACTCACCAGCACTGTCATCAGCTGGTTTGAGTCCTGTCTCACTGGTAGGAAGCAGCGGGTAGTGATGGGGAATTTCTCTTCCTCCCCAAGGCTCCTGCCTTGTGGAGTACCTCAGGGGTCGATCTTGTCGCTGATGTTATTTGCAGTGTATATGCTACCCCAGGAGAGCTCATTAGGTGGTACAATGGGGGTTTTCACTACTATGCAGATGATACCCAATTATATCTGCCCTTTGCCCCTGGAACATCAGATGCTGTAGATGTGCTTAACATCTGCCTTGCTGAGATCAATGACTGAATGTCCTCCAGCTGGTTGTGACTGAACCCTGATAAGATGGAGGGGCTGGTGGTTGCATCAAATCAAGGGTGTAATGGGAATGCGTCTGGCGGGGCCACAGGTCTTTTACTGGGACCTACACCGTTGATTATCTCCTCTATGGTGCAAGATCTTAGCATGATCCGGGATAACAGGTTGACACTTGAAGCTCAGGTGTCATCTGTTGTCCAAAGTGGTTTCTACCACTTGAGAAACATTGCCAGGATCAAACCCCTAGTTCCGCCTGAAGACCTGCCCATACTAGTTCATGCCTTTGTAACGTCCAGGCTTGATTACTGTAACGTTCTTTACTTCGGGGTCTCTGGAGTTACCCTCCGCTGACTGCAGCTGGTGCAGAATGTTGCTGCCAGGTTACTGACTGGCCGTTCTAGGTCCAGTCATGTGACTTTGCCTTACCTTGTCTTGCCTGATGCAGGAACAAGCTGAAGATCTAGAAACAGACCTCACCACAGTAGAAATACATACCGCTCTGTCCTCCCAATTTAAAGTCCCAGGAAATTACGTTTTCCCCTGATCTTTATGTGATATTCGCTAAAGAGCTAGCCCCAATCCTGAAAGAAGTCTACACAGAAGGTTTAACAACTGAAATCTTACCCTGGACAATGAGGCCAGGACTAATCACTGTCATCCCAAAGCCAGGAAAGGACCCTGCATTGTGCACCAGTTATTGTCCTCCTCCCTTACTGGCAAAAATCATTGATCTTCATGCTTCACCATTTTCCTGGCCCATGCTCCTTCTCTTAGTGTATCTCCACCTCAGCCATTCTGGATGCAGTCCCAGGATATAGAGGCCATCTTGCCCTGGACACACCAAGCAACCATTTGCCTGTGACTGTTCTGAATGCATACCACACTTCCATAAGCCCAGTGTGCCACACTTCCAGTGGCCATCTTGGGCATGCCATCACAGTGTCCATAGGCCATCTTGTCTGCTCACTCCCGTCAGCCATCTTGTTTGTGGCAGCCACCCTGCCAAACCTCTTTGGAGTTCCTCTTCCTTGCCCCATCCCAGCCATGCTTCTAGCAGCCATCTTAGTCATGGCAGCAACCCAATCAGCCATTTTGTAGTTCCTCCTTAAGTGGCCATGTTAGTCATTGGGACAGAACTTTTTATGTGGTGCTTCCAGAGAGGGTGGATATGCATGTCTCCTTCAAATGCTATCCTAGCACACCTGGCCCTGATTATAATCTTGATGAAATGTTCCAGTTCTGCAACATTTGCGAGGAGAATGTACACTGTTTTTGTTTTGGCTCATTCAGAGACCTTGTCTGCTGTCCCCTTTTTCTTCCTATGTCTAACGCTCAACTGGGAGATGTGATGCTCCAAAAAGGTGTGCAGAAAGTGCCCCAACATCCTTAAGACTAACCAAACAGCATTTATGCTTCCTCTGTATAGCTGACAAGGACACCCAAGAGCAAGAGGACATCTGTGATCAAGAGGATGACCAGACTTCAGAAACGGCAGAAGACAGTGATAGAGGACAGAGGATCCCTTCTCTATTTCTCAAGCCGTTATGGCAAAACATCTTGCAGAAATTGATCTGCAGAATGATCGTATAATCCAAACCCCAGAGACCTGGGACACACCAGATAAAAAAGCACCACATAAGCCACCAGAACCTATGATGCCTAGAATGGACCCGGAACTAGATGACAAAGCAGATGATCACTCCTCGGATTTGGAGGACACAGAAGAACAGAGAGAGAGAAGACCCCACAACCTGCTTATGTATCTACAATGTGATTCCCAAATTAATTCAGGTGTTTAGAGAAACCCAAAAGTTTGAGCCAGTGGCTGCCCCACAGAACAAAAGATAGACCCCCTGGTTCAAGAGAGAACAAAAACAGAAACCTTCTTTCCAGTATGCAAGCCGCTAGAGGATCTTATAACAGAGGAATGGAACACCTCAGACCTAACCAGAATGCGAGAAAAAAAAGCACATTCAACATGAAATATCTACTACCAGAGGAAAAGCAAGAGGTAAGGGCTGCTCCCCCAAAAGTGGACCCTCAAGTTGTGGCACTCAGCCATAAAATGGTGCTTCCTTCAGAAGGACGACCTGCATTAAAGGATTCCATGGATAAGAAAGTTGAGGATATAATTAAGAAAATCCATTAAATGCTAGCCATGATGATCAAAGCATCATCTTTGATTTATACTACAAGAGCCATATTGAGATAGTTGGCGGCTATTCAGAGGGACCTCCTAGAAAGGACAGTAAGCATGGGCCCACCCTCAACTATGCACTGCAGGGAATCAAGTACTTGGCGGATACAGCAGTCGATCTTTTCAGAATGTCTGCCAGGGCCATCAGAACAATTAACAGAGCCAGACGTCAACTATGGCTGAAGCTCTGGCAAGCTGACTGAGACTCTACAAATGTGCTCCTGAAGCTGCAGTTTAAATGCTCTGCTATGTTTGGCCTTCTCTCCCTTTGTAATACCAGGCACAAATTCACAGCAAGTCAGAAAAGCATTTACTTGAAATAAAGTGCACTACATACAGTACAAAACTTAAGAGGTGACTAAATACAGTACTGAGGTAGCCAGGAGAATACGAGGTTTACAAGGTCGCCATGGCAACCTCTCTGACGGCTAACAAGCAACCCATACATTATCCTCTGTGTTTTATTATTTTTGGCCAGGAAAGACACACCAGGCTGAGGCTTGTTTCCACGTGCATTCCGGGAGCACAAGGAAATTAAGTGACGTGCTCAAATTTTTTACAAAAAGCAGGAATTGAGCAAAAATTAATTTCCAGAAAGTTAGAATCTCTAATTAGATGACAGCAGTAGGGAGGAATCGAAGATTCAGCAAGTACCAGATGATGATCAGCAAAACAAAGACTAAAAATACCAACAAAACTCAGTAAAAGCTGCAGATGGAGAGGTCCAATAACCAAGTCTCTGAAAGAGCACAAGTACCTCTGCAGGAATACTACAGATATACAAAGCCAATGCTGGCTGAAATCAGGTGCCAGCAAAAGCCTTTTTCTTACCCCAGAGGAGGATCATGTATGCACGGGTTCTGTGTCTTCCCACCACAGTCATCCCAGGTCCATAGCGTGAACCCAGGTCTCTAGCCTGGTGACACGATGCACTGCTGCTAGCCTCCCAGGCAGGCCCATCGGTTTAGGATTTGTTATAACTGACAACAGCGGGCCGTATTTTAATTGATGGCTCAATGACTTCTGTAAACTCATGATAACAGACCATATGTAGTTAACGGTAGAGGCCACAGCTCACAACAGTCAATCAGTTAATGATTTTTGCATTTGGCAACAACAGTCTGTATGTACTTGACAGCAGTGACCACAGGTGGCTGTTGTAAAACTGTTACTGCGCTTTGTAACTGACCAGGTCTAACATTCATAACTGCATTCTTTGTGGCTGTTGTCAGTTTATCACTCACATTTGAAAAACGCAAGCAAAGCATTATTTATTTATGTACAAATGTATGTATTTATGTTTTTGGTAACCTGGTAACCCCACTGGAAACATAGAAACATAGACTTTGACGGCAGATAAGGACCACTTGGCCCACCCAGTTTGCCCATTTCCCTACCTGCTGGATAAGCTGCAGATTTTAGTTAACCAACAGCCTACTTCCTGCCACCCCGCACTACAATTGCTTTATGTCTGTCCCATGCATGTTTGAATTCCCCCACTGTTTTAGACCCAACAACCTCCCAGGAAGGCAATTCCATGCATCCACCACTCTCTCTGTGAAAAAATTTTCCTCACATTACCCCTGAGCAGTCCCCTCTATCTTTAAATTGTGCCCTTGTTCTTACATCTTTTTTCTGAAAGTTGCTACCCTCCTGGACTTTGTTGATTCCTTGAGGTACTTGAAAGTTTCTAACATGTCCCCCCGTCCCTCCTTTCATCAAGGGTATGCATATTAAGCTCTCTCAGTCTCTCTTCATATGGTTTCTGATGCAGACCCTGCACCATTTTAGTTGCCCTCCTCTGGACTGCTTCCATCCTGTCTATGTCCTTGCGTAGATGAGGTCTCCAATACTGCACATAATACTCCAGATGGGGTCTCACCAACTGTCTGTACAGAGGGATAACCACTTCCCTTTTTCTACTTGTGATGCCCCTTCCTATGCATCCCAGTATCCCCTGGCTTTCCTTACTGACTTCTCACATTGCTTACCCACCTTTAGATCATCTGATATGACTACCCCCAGGTCCCTTTCCATTTTTGTTGTTGTTAGTAACTCCCCTGCTATTGTGTACTCTTCTCTAGGGTTTTTGTTTCTCAGGTGCACTTCTTTGCATTGAATCTAAGTTGCCATATGTCTGACCATTCCTCCAACCTTGCCAAGTCCCTCCTCATCCTTTCTACCCCCTCCTTGTATATCAACTCTGTTACAGATCTTTGTGTCATCTGCAAAGAGGCATATCTTTCCCTCCAGACCCTCTGCAATGTCACGTATAAAGATGTTAAGAGGACTGGACCTAGTATTGAGCCCTGAGGTACTCCACTAGTGACCCCCCCCTTTCTTCGGAATGTGTTCCATTCACTATTAACTTCTGTGTCCTGTTGTACAGCCAGTTTGCTACCTAGGCTACCACCCTCGGACTCACTCCCAGGCTGGCTAACTTGATTATCAATCTTTTGTGCGGGACTGTGTCAAATGCCTTGCTAAAGTCTAGGTAGGCCATATCCACAGCCCCTCCCTGGGCTATTACTTTGGTCACCCAGTCAAAGAAATCTATTAGATTCATCTGACATGACCTTCCTACTGTAAATCCATGCTGCTTTGGGTCCTGTGCCCCACTGGCCTCTAGGTACTCAACAATTCTTTCTTTCAGAAGTGATTCCACCATTTTCCCTACCACTGAGGTCAAACTTACAGGTCTGTAGTTTCCTGCTTCTGCCTTGCTCCCACTTTTGTGAAGGGGAATCAAATCTGCCCTCCTCCAGTCCTCAGGTACCACCCCATCCTCCCATGATTTGTTAAAAATTGTGGTCAGTGGTGTCACTAGGTCCTTCCTTAGTTCTTTTAGGATTCTGGGGTGAATCCTGTCAGGCTCCATTGCTTTGTCCACCTTGAGTTTTAGGAGTTCTTTCAGGACTCTTTCTTCTGTAAATGGACTGGTGTCAACCCCCCTACCCAGAGTGCTTCTATTGTCTGGTTTAGGTAACTCCTCCTCATCTTCTTTTGTGAATACTGAGCAAAAGTATTAATTCAGTAACTCTGCCTTTTCACTGTCTCCCTCTGCCCACCTCCCTTCTCCCTCATTAATCTTCACTATTCCTTTTCTATGCTCCCTAATGGAAACAAATCCTTTTTACAGGGGACACCCGGAACCAGACTGTAACAACATATTGCACAATAATAAAAATACACAAAACAAACATGCAGTAAAACCATGATATATATACATAAGATCACATAAAGAAAAATACACAGGAACATAGTTCATACAGATATTACATATAATTTACTTTAAAAGACCCACTTGTATCAGCAAGCCACAGTTGCACAGGGATAAAATAAATAGATTACTCGTGTAACCGTAGTTCTAGGAGTAGTATATAGTTCACGTCTGCACATTGGCAGTTCTGCTGGAACTGCTGGTTTAAGCTAAGCTCCTCCCACCACCCATGCTGTATGTCTTCCGGTTCCACCCCATGACATCAGATCTTGCACACTAGAAGCAGGGCTTCTTGTGCCACTTGCCAGGTGAGGCTGGGTGGATGGTGTGTATTTGGACTATATACCACTTCTAGAAGTACAGTTACAGGTGGGTAACATATTTTTCTGGGGACATAGATATAGTTAATTATCCACACACTGGCAGACTTCCAGCAGTCTTCCAGCAGGAGGGGGCAGGGTGTGCACCCCTATTTGGTGAACATGGATTGGAGAACCAAGGTCCCAAAAGCAGCATCCTGACGAGAGCCAAGGTCGATGCTGTAATGGGAATCGAAGATGTTTGCTGATTTCCAGGTCCAGTCCTGCAGATCTTCTGGATAGGTATGTCCCTGGAAGCAGTCACAGAGACAATGGTATGTCTGGTGGGATGAGCTCTAAGCACAACGGGAGGCTCCCTACTAGCCAACCTGTAGCAGAGGTCAACGCAGGATGTTATCCATCTGCCAGCCATCCACTTTGCTGACATTCTGCCACACACATCTTTTATTTTATTTATTTATTTAGGAAATTGGAATTACACCCTTTGAGTCATAGTGATAGCCTCGTTTCCAAAGGCTCCACATCTGAATAAAACATAGACATTCATACAGTACATACATAGAATAAATGTGGGTGAGCAATCATACAGAGTATAAGTACAATGAGCACTGGTTAATACATATACATTTGGAAGCTAAAACAGGGAAGAGCTATCGGCATATTTACCTAATGAGTGGTTAAGACCTATACAATTGGTAGTTAAAGCAGTGCATAATATGAGTTGGTAGTAAGCTGCATCAGGGAGGCCTTGTCTTATACATAATACAATATATTCATAGTCCAGTGCAACTATATGGTAACTGAGAGAGGTGAGGAGCCTGTAGGCTAGAAATAGTGAGGGCTGTCCACTGCCTGGCCAAGGGCGGGTGCGTGGCCTAGCGGCATGGTGCAAGATCCACAGGTTACCGGTTACACTGGCATTGATGTGAGGAGATGATATGGGCCCTTAAGGCAGCTTCAAAAGGACCTAGATTGGTGATTGATGTGATGGCTGGTGGGAGGGCATTGTACCAGGATGGAGCTCTAAGGGGGAAAGATCACTGGGCCAGGGTGGTCCTGACCCTAGGTACCTTCTAGATAGTTTTTGGGGTGGCCCATGTGAACGCTGAGATGGTGGGTGCCTGAAGGGAAGCCATGACACCTATTGGGGTTAAACCCAGGTAGATTTTTTTGGTGAAGAGACAGGTCTGGTATAATAGTCTTTCCTCAAGGGAGAGGATAATGGTGAGCACGTATAGGGTGCAGGTATGTGTATTTCTATCAGCACCAGAGAGGAGCTGGCAGGCTTTATTGATGACTACTTGCATTTGATGAAGCGCCATAGGGTTGGCGGCAGCATAGATTGTGAGTCCATAGTCCACCAGCGATAAGACTGAGGAGGTAATGGCTAGGTGAAGTGCTTCAGGTGGCAGGCAGTCTTTCTGTCTGTAAAGGAGACCAGTGCTGGTGTTGGTGGTGGAGGTAAGGATTTTTATATGTTCGTGGAACGAGAGGGAAGAGTCAAATGTAATACCTAGATACTTATACTTTTGGACCTGTTCCAAAGGGGTGAGAGAGGTGGAGAATATTTCCAGGAGGAAATCCTTTGTTCTGTTTTGGCGGTGGACATAGAGCATCATCTTAGTTTTTTTTAATATTGACCACCAATCTGTGTTCCCAAACCAGTGTTCAATCTGAGAGAAGAAATTTTGTAAGGTATTCTGGAGAGAGAGAGAGGATCAGGATGTGTGGTGTAAAGAACAGTGTCATCCACGTAGAGGAGAAGGTTGCCGGGGTAGGATTTAGGCAGGGCGTTGAGGTAGATGCTGAATAGCAGGGGACCCATGATAGATCCCTGGGGAACTCTTGAGTGCACAGGCAGCATAGTAGATATGGTATTATTAATTTTAACACATTGGGTGCTAGATGAATTCAATGTATGTCACAAACAGCTGGCAAGCCTCACCCTGAATTCCAGATGTGCACTCCTTATAATAAGCAAGCACCCTCTGCAGGTCCAACGTATGGAGCCTGCGGTCAGCCTGAAAAGATGGGCTGGTAAAATGTACCGGAAGGGTCATAACCTGGTTAAGGTGGAACTCCAATACTGTCTTTGGGAGGAACTTCAGTTGGGGGTAAAGGATGACCTTGTCTCTGTGGAAGACCAGGTATGTAGATTCCACCAAGAGCGCCTGGAGCTCACTGATCCTTCTAGCTATGTAATGGCCACCAAGAAGGCTGTCTTCCACAACAGGTGTGACATCTCAGACCTGTGCATAGGCTCAAATGGCTTGCTCATGAGCATAGCCTGCAACACCAGTAGGTCCCACTATGGTCGTGGCTCACGCACTGGAGGGGATAGGGGGCTAAAGTTCTTAAAAAAGTGCTTGACCACTTTCTCCTGGGCCACCATCGGCATACCAGCCTATGCTCAGTATGCAGAGATGGCTGCCAGGTGCATCTTGAGGGTCATTGCTCATAGTTCCAACTGGGACAGGAACCAGTGGTACTCCAGGAAACTAGCTGCAGGGCAGACAAGGGGATTAAGCTCCTTGCCCTGACACCAAATGGAAAACCTTTTCCATTTAAAGGACTAACACTGGTGAGTTGACTCCTTATGGGAGGCCTCCACAGTGTGAAGCCAGGCTTCTGAAAGGCCCACAGCCTGAAATTCTAGCTGCTCAGGAACGAGGCTGTGAGGTGCAAGGACTGAAAGTCAGGGTGTAGGGCCTTCTCCTATTGTCTGGTTAGCAGTTTCAGATGAAGAGGCAACCACCATGGAGTCCTGCTGCTGATGCTGAGGACATATGGGTACCTGTCTAGGCCAGTCTTGTTTTTTTTCTTGTTTTTTTCAACTGTTTCTTCTCCCCCAGCCCGGAACTCTCTCGGACCGCTCCACTCGCCTGATCACTCTACCGCCCGCTGTGGACCCTGCCTTCTTCAAAGTCGTTACTTTCTCCCCTAGCCCTGGGCAGCTATGGGCTCAAGGAGACCAAAGGGGCAGAGGCAAGGAACCAGCAATGGGCATGTGGCGGAGCGGCTCTGGGAGGGTCATCGCCTATCCAGGCTGGAGGGCATTTTTCTGTACTTGTCCCCGAGCTCCCTCCTCCTCCTCCTCCTCCCCCCAAGCATGGTAAGCCCAGACATCACAGTGCATGGCAACCCTGCCGACGTCTACCACACTCACCCTTACGTGTGATCTGCATCCTGCAGCACCCCAGATTTCCACCTGGGGTCGCAGGGACGCTGGACAACCCATCACCCTCCCCCCAGGAGAGGAGAGCAGCCCAATCGGATGCTCAATCCTCTCCCTCCCTAGCTGACCCCCAGCACCCGAGCTTGCTCCTGAACTCGGGTTGCCAGCGTGGCGCGAGTTGTGGCATCCAGCACCTCAACCCTCAGTGCCACTGGGCCAATTTGGGCCAGTCTTAAAGAGCAGGCATTTACTTCTAATAAATAGACAACTTGACTGTTTTATTTATTTTACTTTGATGTGTTAGTAATTACTGGCTAATCTTATAATAAAATATTTGTTAGTGCAGTGAAACAGGTGGGTTTATTTTTCACACTGCTGGTAAAAAAAAATGCAATAGAATCCTGGTATTGTGATGTCCGAAACTGCCAGCTACTTTGGAGCCCAGTGTATTTCAGTTAGAAACTAAATATATTTTTTTCTGTTTTTCAAAAGAAATAGATACTTCTTTCAGTAACAAACTTTGCCTTTTATATGGCTGCACTATTGTGCTCCATCTGTATGATTTTACAGTTTTTAAAACAATAATTGGTTTCTATATTCTTCTTCCCAAGTAAAATATGATTATGAAGAACATGTCAACTACTAAATTATAACAAAAGGTCACAGGTGATCCAAAATCACATATTTCTGTTAAATATATTGTATTTTGGAGGTAGAAAGTGTTATTTCTCCATAAAAATCTGAAAACAGACTGCAGTTTCCCACTGAATTACAATACCAGCCTTGCCAGTAAAGAGTTTCTGAAATCATAATACAAGAATTCCATTATATTCTCTTTTTTTTTACTAGCAGTTAGCAAAATACAAATACAATAATGAAAAGGCCAAGTAAAGAAACAAATAAAAGCAAACTGAATGACTGCAGAGGCATCTAAAGGCTCCAAGCCTTCATTCTTTAAGATATACATCAATACCAAGTACTTGCTCTTTAAGTTAACAGGATCATCCACGCCTTGTCCTTCAAAGCTTTGACTACTACTTAGTGGACCACGGGGAAGGGAAGGGAGGCATATACGAGACCTGGGGTCCAAAGCCTTATGAAAGCACACCCCAAAAGTGTCCTGGACTGCAGGGGGCGGGCACAAAACAGCCGCAGCTTTCTGTTCTCCCAGGAAGCAAACAGATCCACCAGAGGGGTTCCCCACTGGGAGGGCAGGTGGCATATCACTTTGTGATGCAGGGACCACTCATGCAACATCTCTCCCACTCAGCTGAGAGTGTCTGCCAGCTGATTATTCACTCCTGTGACATGAATTGCCTGGAGATCCGCACCCAGGCGGCACACAAGGGTCCAGGTGTGGAGGGCCTCCCGAAAAAAGGGAAGGGAGTGAATTTCGCCCTGCCTGTTTTGGTAGAACATGGTTGTGGTGCTGTCCATTTGGTCCTGCACGACCTGACCCCTGACTGGAGGGACAAATTCCTTCAGAGCAAGGCACAATGCAGAGAGCTCCAGCAGACGGATGTGGTGATGGGACTCCCTGGGTGACCAGAACCTATGCACTCTGTAGTCCTCCAGGCATACTCACCATCCCACCAAAGATGTGTTTGTTGTGAGAGTGACAGTCAGCTTTGGGTGGACAAATGGAATTCCTTGCTCCAGATGTTAAGGGACCAGCCACCACTGGATGGTGTCCCACATCAACTGGGTTACCAGGATCGGCTGGTCCAGATGGTCTAGGCGCTGGGACCACTGACAACCCAGTTCCCACTGCAGGTGGCTCATCTGCCAGCGTGCCCAACAGACCACACTGGTGGTGGATGATATGTACCCCAGTAACTGTAGGAAATCCCTGGCAGGGCACGCGTGCCCAACCTGAAATGATCAGGCAGAGGTAAGGTCCTGAGCCTGGTCCACAGGAAGATGGGCCTAGGCCCACAGGGTCCAGCTCCACCCTGTTGACCTGCAAGGGGAATCAATTTGGACTTGTCCAGGTTGACCAATATGTGGCTCAAGTATCTCCAGGTCTGGAGGGCCAAATCTCTGGATTGCTGTATGGCCTCCTTAGATGGGCTGGCTATCAGTAAGTTATCCAGGTAGGGATATTTCCTGATGCCGTTGCACTGCAGGAAGACTGCCACCACTGCCATGCTGGGAGTGGACGAGTGGCCGAAGGGCGTGACCTGGAACTGATAAAGAACTCCTTCTGTGTGGAACCAAAGGTACCACCAGTAGGACAGATAGACTGTAATGTGGAAGAATGCATCCCGGAGGTCCAGGGAGCAGAACCATATGCCCTGCTCTAGGGATGGTATAATCTCATTCAGAGTGACCATCCTGAACTTGTGCTTCTGCATGAACTGATTCAGGTCATGCAGATCCAGTATGGGGTGTCAGGCCCCCCCCACCCTTTTTGGGACCAGGAAGTACCTGGACATGTACCCCTGACTTGCCTGGGCATCTGGGACATGGACTATAGCCCCTTTCACAATGAACTGCACTAAGTCCTCCCTTAGAGCAAACAGCATGCCCTGTGATACAGCAGACTCCCATGGAGTGTGGAATTGGTAAGACAGGAGAGCCTCAAAATCCAGAGGCAGCCCTCTGCTTACCACCTCCAGCACCCACTTATCCATAGTGATGATGGATCAATGTAGCCTGAAGTGTCGAAGATCCCCCCCCCCACAGGGAGCTGTGTCAGGGACTGAACAAGTAGGAGGCTGACAACCCCTAACCTGTCCCTGGGCAGCTTTGGAGGTGGCACCAGCTGCTGGGGCCAGAGGGGCACCACTTCTCCTATCCCTGCTTCTTTTCAGCCCCTGGCCAGAAAACTTGGCCTTGGGATGCCAGACTTGGTATTTTCCTTGCTGGGGCTGCTGCCAAGGCTGCTGTGGCTGACAGGACAGAAACTGAAAAGTCTTTTTTTTTGGCTTCTGGGCCTTAGGATCCTTTTGGGATGAAGCCACAGTGTCCAGGGTGGCATTGGACTTCTCAGTTCTGGTGAGGTGTCCTTCCACCCCCGAGCCAAAAAGGTCGGTGCCCAAAAAGGGTACATCGGCCAACTTTTGTTGAGTGTTCGCCATGAAGGCGGATAACCTCAGCCAGGCCCTGCGATACATCATTGATAGCTGTTACTATGACACGGGGCGCAGGAGTCACCTGTGTCCAAGGTCATCTGGAGCTAGTGCTTAGCCAGTGCTTGACCCTGGTCTCTGACCAACTTCACCAGCAGCTGCTTGTAGCAGGTCGATAAGGGAGGACATCATCCAGCACTCTCAACAGGGAGTGAGCAAAGTTAGCCAAGAGACAAGGAGGAAGCGGCATAGACTTTCTTGGCCACATGGCCAAGCGTCTTCAACTCCTTGTCAAGGGATTTGTCCACATCCCCTTGGTCTCCTGATTTCTGGAAGGTCAAGTCCCAGACCAGCTCCTCTGCCAAGGGATGGTCCAAGAACCTGGGCAGGGACCTAGTAGGGACCACATACTTGCAGACCATATGGATGGAGGGTGCAGGGCAGGATACTAGATGATGCCAGAGCTCCAGAGTGGGTCCCAAGATGGTCTCAGCCATGGGAAAGGTGACCCCTCGTGATTCATCCTTGTCCAACATGTCCATAAAGGGGTATTTAGCCCTCTTCTAGACAAGCTCCGAAGACAGGTGCATCTACTCTTATATCAGACAGAAGAGAACCTCAAATGACATCAACCCATGGCCGGTGGACAGGCCTTTGACACTTGGTCAAAGGTTTGGGTCTTCGATGACACCATGGATGATGCATCTGACTCATCAGAGGACTCTTCAAAAATGGCCCTCGGCTGCTTGTTGCCTTGAACCACCCTGGAGTTTTCCAACTGGGTGATCTCCACCAAGAACAGACCTGGCAAGCTGGCAGCGGCACAGGAGTCCTTGATCAGTGCTCCCACCAAAGGTTGCAGTGGAGGCCAGGGCCAGATTAAGGCAACCTGGGGCCCTAGGCCCAAAAGAAATCTGGGGCCCCCCTCACTGTAACCATGCCCATTTGCCATGACCGCACCTCTTGGCTATTGCATATCAGTTAATTACTGAAACGTGAAAAAAATTTTCTTACTGTCCCTTAAAAGTAGCATAAAAATGCTTTAAAATTAATGAAACTAATACTATCAGTATGAAAAAATAGCAAAGCCTTAGTTTTGATTATTTAGAGAAAAAAATTACTAGTTGACCTGATAAAAATCATTTTTGTACGCGAAGTGTCATGATTTACACTCCTTTGCTAGGGTATTGCTTTCAAAGATGGTAGCCCGCTGGGCTAGCCATATTATTACTAATAACTCTCCGTTTTGTCATTTTAGAGTACTGTTTTTGCCATTTTAGAGCATAATTTATTGTTATTCTTTGCTTGTGCTCCGCTGTTTCATTTTGACAGCGCTCCTTGTCGAAGCTCAGCATGTAGGCACTGCAAAGCTGTTAAACTTTAAGTCTCTGAGTTTTTGACATTTTATTTTGTTCCTATATTGCTTGGATTACGATGTGGAGACTCCTCGGTTTGGACTTTCTGTAATGCTCAGCACCTTGTTGGGTTGTTTGGATTGGTGTTGGGATTGCTGTGAGAAATCGGGTGGTCCTGTGGCTTGGCGGTTGCCGCTCAGTGTGGGGATTTGGCTGGTGTTTGCATCCCCTGAGCATGATCTCTCTCAGCACGTTAGGAGCACTAGTTTGTGCCATGAATGGGATCGGGATGAGCAGGGGTTCGCTGGGGATAAAGATCATCAAGGAGTTTGGATGTGCTATTCTTGATTCAACAAGCCTGTGGAGATGGCAAAGAGGAATCTGCAGCCTTTATTTTTCGGAGTGCTGGGCTCAAAGTTGTGTACTGGTGATCCTTTTTGAACTGGGACCTGGACCTGTATAGTTGGTATCTGCGGGGTTAGTGACCCACACAGGGGTTGGGAGTGGGGCCTGCTGGAGGGCTGACCCAGTGACCCTATTCCCCTAGACTTTCGGTGTAGTCGGCTGGGGGGCTGATTTAACTTGGAGTTGATGTAGTGGGCCGCTAGTATAGCCTGGGGTAGTCACCTCCTGAATTTCTGGCAGGAACCTGCGGCCTGGTCGATGGCTCTTCTGGGACCTGGGTTGGAACTCTGAGACTGGAATTTTTTAGCCTACTGGATGCTTTTGATGATATTTGGGTGGTATTTCAGAGTTTTTGGAACTTAAGTGTGTTAAAGGTCGCCTGTCTGATGAGTCTACGGCTGGGCTGGACTTCCTCTGACTGCAAGTACTCTGTGATTTTATTTTAACTTTTTGGAAATTTTGTCAGCAGTGAGAGTGCTTTTTAACAGCTGAGAGTCTGCTAATTTCAGATATATGTGAGAGATATTGTCTGGAAGGCGGTTTCTCCACAATATTTCCTCAAATCTCCCTCTTAGTTTTATTATTTTTTATTAATGTGTATTTATTGTTTGTGTTAAGCAGTGAGAATGCTTAGATTAAGTAGGGCACCAGGTAGTGAGAGGACCTGTGTGCTGAATAAATGTTTTATGGCTTTAGTTAGTTAAATTAGTTAGTTTAGGTTTTGTTGGGCCCGAGGTAGTGAGAGGACCTGTGGGCTAAATAAATGCTTTAAGGAATGTTTATGTATTTAGTTAGTTAAATTAGTTATTTAATTTAGTTGTCTGTTATTTTTAAGTTTCGGGTGGGAATTGATGATCAATTTGTGTTATTTCTTTGGATCTTTTTTCTTTTGGGGAAAGTGAGTGGGGAATTTTAGGAAAGGGGCAAGATTTGTGGGGTTGTATGCTATTTACATTTGTTGTGAATTTGTATATATCATCTGTATCTGAATTGCATTGGTTTTCCTTGCTCTATGTCTTGGGCCTGGGATGTATGTTATCATTCTACCCCCAGGTCATGCGCTATTCAGCCTCTGCACTTCACAACCTCCACCCCCACTGTTGCTCTTTTCCACCTATCAGCGCTGTCGGGCTTTAGGTATTGCTCGCAGAAGGGGGGGCAGGGTGGGGGGGTGAATACGGAGGTTGGAAGAGTGGGGCGCTCACATCGGGGTTGTTAAGCCCAGAAGATGCCCAGAGGTGAAATGGAGTCTAGAACGTGGGCCATCTTGCCTAGTCTCCATACCCAAGGGCACCACCATTAGTGATGGGCAGGAGGTCAGGGCAGCCCAGGAGTTCTGTCCAACTCGGGCGGTGTTATGTAATGCCAGATCTATCAAGAACAAGACTGCAATTATTGCAGATCTTGTCAGGACAACAGATCTGGCGTGCATCACCGAAACCTGGCTGGATGGTAATGCAGGCCCCATACTTGAGGCTGCAATTCCGGCCAGGTATTCGGTGATACACTGCCCAAGATTGGACAGCGGGGTTGCGGTCTGTTTCAAGACCAAATTGGATCTCACAAGTGTACCAGTTGAGGAAGCCAGGTCATTTGAATGTGCCATAGTAGCAGGTGTGGGTTATAGGATGGCTCTCATCTATCGTCCACCCGAAGATTGGGAATCTATTCCTTAAGGAAGTGGTGGACTTCATGGTCGACCTGGCATTTGAGTCACCTAGGCTGATGGTCCTGGGTGACTTCAATGCCTGGATCGATGACGAACTCTTGCAGTTTGGACAACACTTCCTCCATTTGATGAATTCACTGGACCTCACACAGATGGTTACCTCTGCTACCCATAAACATGGCCATTCTCTTGACCTGGTCTTCCTCCTGGGGATCAAGGCCTCTGACGTGGGGGTGGAACCCGTCGGATGGTCCGACCACTACACTGTGCGATTCAATTTTTGCACCCCTCCTCGTAGACCAACCTCTGTGGAGATGGTCAAGTACTGCCTTTATGGGATGTGACTCCTGATGGCCTAGAAGCGGTACTTGATCGATCAGAATTTCCTATGGCAAGCATGGATCCGGAGGTTTTGGTTTTGGCCTATAATAAGGCCATTGCCAGCCAAAAAAACTATAACCAAAAATTGGTTGACCCAGAATTCTATCCTACTTAAGCAATGGCAGGATATTATGATACAATTATATAGGATGGAATCCCTTACAGCCATAGTAAACAAAAATTCACAAGTATTTGAACTAGTTTGGTGGAGATGGGTTCTTTATATATCCCCACTAAGACCTGAGTTTGTACCCTGACAACCCCGCTCCTATATTCTATTTTAAATAATTTTAAGAACCTTAATATAGAAAGCAGATTAAACACATCTGTATGCACTCTGATTTATTTTTAAGTTTTTAAGTGGGAGTTAATGTACCATACGGCTTAGAAAAGCAATTAATTGCAAAAGAAGCAACTCATATTCCTCTAATTGTCCTTTAAAAACCAAGGTTAATATGTAAGCATTAATCCCCGCTGAAGGTGGCATCTAATGGGGGGTTAATGCATGGTTGGGACCATTATGGCATGAGGCCAGAGGCCAAGGGGTACAACGGACCAGCCATACATTAACTCCCAATGGGCTCCAGCGGGATATCATGCTTCTCTTACGGCTATGTAACGTAGGTAACCATTACACTTGAAAACTTAGCTCTTCTTCTACTCCTGTGTCTCCGTTTCTGCGTGTGATTCCTACCGTGATGCTAGGTCCATGGTGGAAGGCAGTCAGCTGGTAGAAGAGCAACACGGCATTATGAGACAATAATGCCGTGCTGGGCTCGTGAATGTGCTTCCCACAACAGCAACATGGCATTATCGTCTCATAATGCCGTGTTGCTCATGCACCATGTGATGCCGTCTTGCCTATCGCGTGGCGCCCTGAGACGGCTCTCAATAATGCTGTGTTACAGTAACTCATAACAGCACTGAACCTTGAACTTTGAAATATTATACCCTTACTGAATTCTCTGAACTGACTGTTCTTTTTTAAAAAGGCACACTGTATTGTATTGTAAATTTTTCCTTTTTTTTATGTCAATTTGCACCTCTTCTTTGTTTATTGTTGTATTGCTTGGAAAAAATGATAAATAAACAAAGTTACAAAAAAATAAGGCTATTGCCTCAGCGCTGGATTCCATTGCTCCAGTCCACGTGCATCCACTCTCCCTTCGCCCTCGGTCTCCGTGGTTTAATAGGACCTTGAGGGAGTTGCAGCGACTAGGACGAAGGTTAGAGCAGTGCTGGTGGAAATCCAACCTAGAAGCCGACCATCTTAGATTGCTAGAGCATTATCGACTCTGTCAGTCAGCAATCTCCCGTCAGAAGGCAGAGTTACTGTCCAGGGAGATTGCTGCCGCTCAGAACTGACCAGCTCAGCTCTTTCCAACTGTGGACAGGCTGTGCAACCCTGCCTGTCTGCAAGTTCAAAGAGCGTTTTCACAATTGCAGTGTGAAGAGCTTGCTCGGTTCTTTGTTGATAAGGTGGACGACATCAGGTTGGAGACCTGTTCAGCACACTCTATAGGAGTTGCTGATGATCGATGCTCGGCCAGTATCCCTCCTTTTTCCTGGAGTTCCTTCAACCGGCCAGAAATCGTGGATGTTATGCGGATTGTCCAGGGTATGCACCCTACATGCTGTAGTTTAGATCCGGGTCCTACAGCCCTGATTATGGGCTGTTGTGATGCTATCAGCCCGGTTCTGGTGCAGATAGTCTGGTGCTCCCTTGACTCTGGTGAGTACCCCTGCTCCCTGAAGGAGGCAGTGGTGATACCTTTGTTGAAAAAAGCTTCATTGGACCCAGACTGTCTCACAAACTACAGACCCATCTCTAACCTTCCCTTTGTGGGTAAGGTGATTGAGAAAGTAGTGGCTGTACAGCTGGAGAACCATTTGACCATTCATAGCATCTGCAGACCTCTCCAGTCCAGTTTCTGAAAGAGGCACAGTACTGAGACTGCGCTGGTTTGGGTGCTCAGTGATCTCCTGATGGCGAGAGATCAGAAAAACGGTCCATTTAGGTACTTCTGGATCTGTCATCAGCTTTTGACACCGTGGACCATGGGGTACTGCTCGAGCACCTGAGATTCATCTGTGGGCTTTCTGGTTTGGTCCACAGATGGTTTACATCATTTCTCACTGGCAGAACTCAGAGAGTGGCATCGGGGGTCTTTTCCTCTGAGCCTATCTCTCTGTCATGTGGGGTCCCTCAGGGCTCGGTGCTGTCCCCCATGTTATTTGAAGTGTACATGCTGCCCCTTGGAGACATTGTAAGATGGTATGGCTGAGGTTTCATTGCTATGCTGATGATACCCTGCTCTGCCTCTCTTTTGTGCCCGACCAGGATGGAGCACTCTCAGTATTTAATGACTGCCTCACTGAAATCCAGGATTGGATGAAGTCCAGCGGACTGAAGTTGAACCCTGGGAAGACTGAGGTGATGGTTGTGGATCCAGGTCGCCGGGTAGAGGGGTTGTGGGCAGGTCAACCCACGGGATTATTCCTGGTAGATTCCGAGCCCCCTACCTCTGAGTGGGTGTGAGACCTAGGGGTGATACTTGACGAAGGGTTGACACTTCGATCTCAGGTGTCAGCTGTCGTTAAGTTATCCTTTTATCATCTGAGGAACATCGCTAGGATCAAGCACCTTGTTCCATCCGGTAACCTTCCTACATTGATCCACGCCTTTGTGACCTCGTGTCTGGATTATTGCAACTCCCTTTACTTTGGGCTGCCGGGGGTTGATATCCGCCGCCTGCAGCTGGTACAGAATTCCGCAGCCCGGTTGTTGAATGGGACTCCCCGGTCCTCCTACATCACACCAGTGCTGCGTGAACTGCACTGGCTGCCAGTTCGGTGGCGGATCACCTTCAAAGTTGGATTACTGATGTACAAAGCCCTACATGGACTGGGCCCCGACTACCTGAAAGAGCTTCTGGTCCCTTACCACTCTGAGCGACCACTCCGCTCAGCCGAGGGGTTGCTAGAGATTCCTAGGGTGTCTTTAAAATTTTCAGGGGCATGGGCATTTATGTTCATGGCCCCAACCCTCTGGAATTCTCTTCCCCATCGGATTAGGGAGTGCGTGACCGTGGGGGGATTTAAACAGGCATTAAAGACGCATCTATGGAGCAGAGCATATGGTGATGAGGAAGACAGATTTTAACTGTGTAGTATATTTATTACTGTGAGTGCAGCATTTATTTTAAATTGTTTTAATTTGTACTGCGCCTTGATACCTGAAAGGCGCACTAAAAATAAAGATTATTATTATTATTCCCTAAAGCCCTCTGCCCCCAAACACACACGTGTGCACTCGCAGTCTGAGTGTTATCATATTGTCCTGTCAGGTAGTATGAACCAGGATGTGGGAGTTTTGTTGGGTATGGACCCATCTCTAAAAGAGATTAGGTCCTGGGTGGTGTAGGAGTTAAGTTTGTGGTTTACTAGGGGGATTATGAATTTTAGAGATTACACTGGAAAGCGAGTGATTATTGGAAGAATTGGAAATCATTCCCAGGATCAAACATTTCTATTATTGATAAGTAAACCAGGTTCCATAAATGACAAGATTTACTGATGGGAATCTGGAAATACATTCATTTGTTCACCCTGAAAACAGAGCTGTATCAAGGTCAGAACTTTAGTATGAGTGAGATGAGAGAATTAAAATGAAAAAAATAAAAAAGAGTATGATTTTTAATTGCACCATTGAAATTTATTATAGATTTCTTAATTTTAGGAGTAAGATTAAATACAAAGCATACACATTGAATTGCACTATTAAACTTTTCTAGTTAAGAGTAAGATTCTAAACTGGGATTCTAAATTGGTGTGGGAGACAAAGCAAAGGAAATGGGCTTGTTCACACTTTAAAGGTCAGCCTGGCTGGGGCCCCTGAAGCTGTCAGCTGTACTTAACACCTAATCAGGGAGGTGGAGTCATGTCACAGTTCAGCCCCTGCCTTACTCAGTGACTGAGTTCTTTACAAAAAACATGCAGGTCAGGCAGAAAGAAAATGATATATAGTAAATATATGCCAGGGATTGCTGGGGGCCCCCCTGGCAGGCAGGGGGCCCTAGGCATGTGCCTATATCGCCTGTGCCTTAATTCGCCCCTGATGGAGGCAGCTCCTCCCACAAGGGAGGAGATAAAGACTTTGGAGACACTTGCCAGAGGTGGACTGGCATGGGAGTCACTGGCACCTGCCAGTTGACCAAAGGTCCAGGGAGTAGAGCTCTACCTTGCCCCACAGTGGTTCATTGCTGCCACTGGAGCTTCTTGTAGTAACACCACAGCCTGCGGTGGTGCCTCTCATCACAAGACATGGAAACCGAGGAACATTAACACCTGTGATTTCCAGTCGAGTGGGATCGAGAGTGCCAACAGTGGCTCGACCACGACCTCAACCAATGATCTGAGGGCCGGCATCAAGAAGAAGTCACCAATCATTTTTTGATCAAGCTCAATAAAGTTTATTAAATAAAAAAAAAAGTCACCAGAGGGTTGGTATAAACTACATACCGAGTCACACTGTCTAGTGTCGTCTTTGCCAGCACAGCTACCAGTGGCTGGTCCTGAGTGGTGCTAGTTGGGGACACCAAGCGGTACATGTCCTCCTGGGAGAAGACTGGGAGAACCAGGGTACTGGAGATTAACTCCTGAGCGACCTCCTCTGACAACTGGTTGACAGGCTCAAGAAAGGTCTCAACAACCTACTTGACCAGTGTCGAGATCAACATGCCCAACAAGGGTACTGTGAAGCTGTCAAGCAATCCCTTGAACAAGGGCAGCTTGACTGGAGTCAAGTGCACAACATGCATAGAACAGTCAGGGGAGTCAAGGGAGAGGAGGACTGTGATCTGTGCAGATCCCATGACTGGCACCAGTAGCACCTGTATTTCTTACTGTGGTGGACAGAGCTCTTCCTGAAAGCCTGGAGGGCCCAACAGATTTCCCGACTCTTGCCTGAGAAGGACCCTCCAACACTGGCCCCAGCCAGGAACAGACTGAGGCTGAAGAGGTGCCCACTGCAGTAGCTGCTGCTTCTTTTAGAGCCACAAGGTGAGCAGCTGAGCAACAGACCCTGCCACAGCGGAGGCCTTCTTGCGACCCTTCAGCTGGACTCCAGGATCCCTGTTGGCCAGCCAGCCAAGGAGACGTCGGGCCACACGATCTTCCAAAGAAGAGGGAAGTATCATCTGACATATGCCACAACCAGAAATGTCATGTGCTGGCCCCAGGCATACAGTCACATGTGCAGATCCGTGTTTGACATATTCTGCCAACACATGGTGCAAAACTTGAAGCTGCAAGTCAGCTTCACTTCCTTGGAATCCATTTTCCGTTTAACAAAGGCAGAGCTGGGGAGAAGGAGAGGGAAGGCAATTGAGGAACAAGTTTAATTTCCCTGAAAAAATCAAAGAAATAACCAATTGCTCACTATGGTATCCTACAAAGCTGCAGGACTGCGAAGGAGGAGACCTGACTCTTCCAGTGGAAAGGAAGCTCTGACATCATGGGACAGAGCCAGAGGATATACTGCCCTGGTGGTGGAGCTTAACTTAAATGTTCCAACAAATCAGCACTTCTGGTGGAGCTGCCAACGTGTGGACAGTGAACTATAGCCGCATACCTAAAATCAATAGTTTTTTTTGTTTGTTTTATTAATTTACGGTTTCTACACCTCCTCTGCTCCGGTTATCGTAGTGGATTTCCCTACCATCAGTCTGGGTGTATTAGAATCCACAGTTTTGAAGCTACATAGGCAAAGGAACATTGACCCATTAGTATTTTCATCAAGGGGACACTGAGCAAATTTCAGCGCCAGTGTGTGAATTTAATTTGAGATATCTCATCTGAGGTTTCAATAGAGTTGCCAAACAAGTGGTGGAGCCAGACTTCAGAATATGCTGTATATCTAGTATTGCCCAGGTATCTCTCAGCCTGGACGTTCAGGATGTTCTGTTAAATGAGACTTTGTCTCATGGGACCTGTGTCTCATGGGCATAAACCTGCAGGATAACTAAACGTGAAATAAAAAATAAACCTCAACATAAAGCGGATAGCAATGGGGCATCCATCTTGGACAGTAGTAATCAATATTTGGCTCTAGTTCCACTGGTGGATCTCAAGAGCTTTTTGGTGGATCCTGGGGCAGAGGTTGCATTTTCGAATCAATGAAGATCCTTACAGCTGATGAGCATAATTATTGTATGTTTTGTTCACTTTATTGTTGGTGGATCTTGGGAGATCCACCACAGTGGATCCCAATACAAGATGTGTTGGCCACCACTGTTCTTGGAACAAAACAAATGATTCTGTAAAACCGTACTCTTTTCCAATTTTTGGGGTGGGGGATAAGGTTGATATTAAAACAGCTCCATGATTGAGTGTGGGTAATGGTATTTGCATATCCCACCCCTTCCCCCAACTTCCATCTGCTCCAGATGGCAGTCAGGCAGCAGGACACAAGTCACCCCTCTCTGTGGGAAAAGAGCAGTCCTCTAGATGCTGAAATGTTCCTCTCCCCGCCGACTTCCAGCTACTTGAGTCCTTTTCTGAACCCAGTTCACCAGCATGGCAGTATTAAGTAAGGTGTCCAGCAACCTCAACCCTCCTCACCACCAGGCCAGCTTGAGAATTTTTTTTTTTTTCTGAATTTTGGCATTGGTTCACCTTATTTCATTAGGAACTGTATAGTTTGCAGCCTCCTATTCATTCATCTTATGCTGTTAATTTTATTGTGAATATTTCACTCTTCTTCCAGTAAATCCTAATCTTTGCATCACATGATAATAATGACATTTTAGATCATTAATGAACCAAAAGACTCAAGTTACGGGGCCGGCCCAGGGGACTGAGGCGCCGAGCACCTCACCTCTTGCCATGTCAGCAATCTGAGTTTGGGAACGAGCTCGAGTCCCCAGGGGTATTAGGAAGGGAGGGCTGGGAGTGGATTGAGTGGCCATCTGGCAGCTCTGCTCTTTCAGATTGGGGTTGTTGGGTTGACTCAGGTCTTAGCTGTCACCAGATGGAGACTTGTTGGTAGCGCCGATGCACAAGCAGCAGATGTAAGTCAGGGGAGGGGGAGCTGCGGTTCTGGGACATATGCACACCTCCACATACGTTTTCCATGCTGCCATGGCCAGGGGAATTTGGAAGGAAATGTGGTTGGCTCAGGCTTTGTGATGTTCTTCCTGCTGACCCTCTCCCCCACACTGCTGCCGGGACCCCGGTATTGAATGTGTGTCTCGGGGTGGGGGAGGATGTCCCTCCCCCACCTGGTCTTGCAACAGGGAGCAATTTGTGGGGGTCTCAGGGATCCCAGTCAAGGTAGAATGCAGAGTGGAGGGGGTGCAGACAGGACTGTCGAGCCTACCCAAGCCTACCAGCAGGTAGAAGGCTAAATGGAAGAAGGAAAAAAAAAGATTAAAGTTACAGCAATGCCACAACACTGAAATGTACCCACATGCCATGGATTCCTGTGCCTCAAGTGCCTATGCTAAGGTTAGAGTTGCACCATTTACTTAAAGTATGGATTTCACCCCAAAACACCATAGAGTCCTGACTCGCATTGCTGTCAGTCTAAAATTTCTAGAATTCACAGCTGCATTCCAATTTCACAATATGCTTCGTATTCCTTGTTGATACATACAGTAGTAAACAAAATAAATTCACTGCAGCCTTGAAGAACTCTGGGTCCGTGTACATTGCTAAGCAGCTGACTCCAGGAAATAGGTTTCTTGGAGCTTCCTTCTGGTTGCAGTTTGCCCCGGCCCCCAGCAGTGCCAACCGCAGTTCAAGATGTGCAAAAATCAGCTCTTGCATACTCATTTGATGAGTCACTGTCCTGCACCTCGATCATTTTGACAACCCACCCCCTCCACATTTACCTTGATCTGTTTGACCTCATACTGGATCCTCTTGATTGGGTTCCCGTAGATGTCGTTCCCTGAATCCACTTCTTTTTCAGCTACTGCTTTTGCTCTGATCACTGTAAAGTTAAAAAATAAATAAAAAAAGTTCAATGACACAGTAACGTAGCTTGGCCAAAACAAACCAAAACTGTTGTTTGCTGTTTTGCATGGAATTAATCACTGAACATTTCTGTCTAACTTGAGCAACTGTGAATGGGCATAAGTGGAGTACTAAGGACCCCGTCAGAAGATATCTGAAAATAATGAATGCCCTGAATGCTACAGGACTCTAAAAAATGTGGAAAAAGTATGTGTGGGGCACTGAAGACCCCATGTAACAAAAACCTGAATAACAGCTGGTTAGGTTAAGAGTTGGGGGGCTCTGCCCCCACCCCTCTCTGATTTATTTTTATTAAAATGGTAGCATGTTGTTTGTTTACACTACGATCACTACTGCTTGCACAATAACGTAGCATAGCACAGCATGTGCAACTATTAAATGTCCTGCACCTGTACCCTGTGAATGGACTATGGATGAAGGCAGCGAGCCCTGTAACAAAGCTGACAGACTTGACTATATTTTGCACTGCAAGAGTTTATTGAAGTGTACAGGTCCAGCCAGCAATAGTGCAAACGCTGGCAATGCTGGTAACCTGTGTTCAGGAACAAGCGTGAGTCAAAAGGTTGACCAGGAGCAGATGGAAGAGCATCCCACAGACACTCACCTCCTCGGAGGTGGGAGGGCGTCTGGACTGCACTACAATACCACTACCTGAGTGACCACAGGTGGCAGTACAAGCTGGAGCCAGAGAGGGAGGGTTTGGTGGTCTGGAACAAGTTGTGTCAGCCAAGGCCTTGTGGTGCCCATGACATGGGGAGGAAGTATGGAAAAAAATTCGACCGCATGTAATGCCGTCCGTATGAGGCCCCCCCCTGCCAACTGAGCTCCCCACTCCACAACCCACACTTTGAATTTGTTGGGGGGAGTTGGGCCTAACCTCGGCAGTCTTTCCTATGAGGGAACATGGAGTGGAAGTAAGTCCCAGAGATGGCGGGTAATGGGGCTGGGCGGAGCAACAGGACTGACGTGGGCCGATTGGAGTGAAGAAGGCATAAAGCACATGAAATTAAAAGAAAAAAGTGTACAGGTCCATAAATAATTACACAGGCGAAGACTTCATATTTGTTTAGCTGCTGTTTATCCCCCCAACCCCAGCCAAATCCCCACTTGGATACTGGGTCCAGATCCCTAGAGGACCATTTAGACCGTTTGTCTTTTTTGTTTATTTTAGAATGAATGTGTGACCAGGAAAGGCACGCTGAGCTGAAGTTCTGTCCCAGGTGAATCTCGGCAGACCTTGAATCTCGGCTGCACAGGGAGGTCAAGCGACTTACTCGGGGTCACACAGTATGCAAGTTCAATTTCAGGGGTTACATCCTTTGCTAGACACTCCTGTGACTCCCACACATCTCCCTCCCCAAGGAGCCAACCTGTCACCAGGACCCAGTAAAGGGGAAGGAAGTCACGATCCTCAAAGGGCTAGCATCTAGGCCTGTGATAATAGGCTCTCAGCAGGTTTCATCCTGTTGCTGAACTGAGTATTATCTCCCTTTTACTATCTCTCACCTCCCCAACATGACGACCTGCACACGCTCGCTGGCACCAGTCTGTGGGTTGGGGGGCTAACATTCATGGTCACTTGCAATGTCTAAGCTCCCTTCAAGCCTCAGGAGAGGCTTAAGTGGCAGGACAAATGTGGCCCTCACGCATAGCTGGAATGCTCTGCTTCCACAGGTTCTCTGACTCAGGGTAGGGAGTTGGGCCGCAATGCAAACCTGAGATTTCCTGCCTGTGAGAGCAACGTATTCTTCTTTCATCACCGAACAGGGCTAGCTGAACATATTTCTCGAGTCACTGGTCCATATACATTGCGTATGTGTCAATTCCGAAACATAATCTATCAAGTTAACAGTCTATAGATGGACTCTCCTCAGTCCCTTTCATCCTGTGGTGGCTTTTATCTGCTATTTTATGAACACAGGCAGTAGTAGAAATGGGAAGGGACATGACCAGGGGAACTCATTTCAGGGAGCTGAAATGAAAGACTGACTCAGTTCCCCAACAGCAAAATGGGAAAGGACTGCTCCTGGGTAAAATGTACCCCCCAGAGGCATGCAACTGACTAAATAAAGTGTAAAAATGCATATAATGAGAAAATGCGTCCCCAGACCTGTCAGGAATGTTTAATCCTATATCAAAGGTGGGGGGCTCCTACAGCAAGTTTTTTCCATTTCCTGCACTGGATAGGTTTGAGTACCTCGAGGTGGGACTCAAACTCATGTTCAAGTGCACTGAGAGCTCACTTTTGTTCAGTTTATTTACCCAGGATAGGCTAGCTGAGATGCAGTATCTCGTTTTCAGTGAGATCCTCCTTTTATGCTAATGCCAATTTTTGCAGATGGGTTGACTGAAGCGATAGGAGGTTAACCGATTTGCTCAGGGTCACATAGCATGTAAGTGGCCCATTCCACCTATCGTGCTGTCCCTAAATCCATTCTGGTCAGACTGGACTCCCGTCTCTCACTCATTTTGTTGATTTGCATTTAACTCACCTCTTGTACCTACACAATTCCCTTTATACCTCTCTCTCCCCCCCTCCCCCTCCCTCTCCCTCTCTCTCTCTATCTCTCTCTCTCCCCCCTTTGTTTTCAAATTCTGGCTTGGCTTCCCTCCCTCTACCATATCTTCCTTCTTTCTTCTCCCTCTGCCCCAACTTTCTCCCTCCATAACCCAGGGGTGTAGCCAGGGATTTCAGATCTGCACACCAAGTGGACTCACTGCTAACCCCCCCCCCCCGGGGTGTAGCCAGACAATATACAAATGTACACCAGGACCGTGTTTGTTGCCTCATTTGGCACAATAAATACAACTTTTGTATCTCATGACAATGGTTGTTGCCATGCATGGGTAAATACAAATGCCATGCATTGTTCCCTAAGACATCCACATACCAGCCCAGAGCCTGTAAAGTTGTATTGTCCTTGGTATGCAAAGAGAGTATTAGTGACCAGTCCTAGTTTTGACTCTTATGAATAAAATTACAGAAAGGTTCAGTATTTTCTTTTGTTAGTTTTCATGGAAAAAGGAAGCAGTTCAGAGCCTGTTTGCTACCTCCCTTAAATAAAATTGCATACCATGGAGTGCTTGGAGTACGCCTGCCTACACCCATGCCATAGCCTTGACCCTAGATCCCTCACTCTTCCTTGCATGAAATCTTCTGCCAGCCAAGCTGCTTTCAGATTCCCTATGCTCTGGTCTTCCCTTCCTCCTGTTATCCGCTCCTTCTTTTCCCTTAAATCCTTCCTTCAAGACTTCCCTATGCACTCCTGTAACTGTCCTTGACTGCACTATGACATGGCATCCTCATACCCTACAACCTCCCTTTTAGACACAAACCCATCTGGTTTTTACCATTTGGGCAATGCTAATAGAAGCTTATTGTTTGTTTATGTTTTGACATCTGTCCACAGTAACTTACTATTTTTAAATTCATATTTGCCATTTTTATTCATTATACAATGTTGTTTTTCTTTCCCCAATCTGTATTTTATCTCCCCATGGGTCTGCCAGGCAGCACCCCTCACTCCCCCCCCGAACCTGTCACCATCCTTCTCACTGACTTACCAGTTATCCATTGCTTGCACAGAACCACAGTGCATCAGTTGTGCAAAAGCCTGTGGAGAGGTACCGGCATAGGCTAGACTGTCCATTTTCCTCTGTTTGTCCTCCCTAGGGGTGCTGCATGTGATGACGCAAGTGCGCATGCGTGCAGTGGTACATCCCCATGCCAGGACGTCTCGCGGCAGTCCCTCTCCTTTTGTGTGCTCCCACCTGTGCTGCCACCTGGTCTCCACCAGGGGGCAGTCCTTCAGTGGGGTGTTGTCGCTCCCGCGGGAAGGAGCACAGTGCATAGGATGCTCGATCCTTCCTCTTCTGGCCAGCTCCCGACGATTCACGCTTGTTCCCAAACACTGAATTTATTTATTTAGCTTTTGTTAACCGGGTAGGTACACTAGGCAAGTTACATGCCTATTTTCAGGAACGACCCGGGAGAGTACAACAGGTATTACAGATACATCAATACAGCGTAGCAGGTAAACAGAACATATTGTAACATAGTACAAAAATTAAACAGGCAGGATAGGAATCATATGTAAGACAGGAAGTGGCAGAAAACATAGTGAGCAAGCATTAAGCAACATTGAACATCTGTAGCATTGGCAAGTGCATAAGGAAGAGCTGGAGCAAAATCAGCAAACCGATATTGATTCAGTTGGTGTTCCAGTAACAGGAGATCGTGGCGTAATAGTACCTAGGGACGATGTGCTAGGGAGGCTTATGACACTTGCAGCATGAGGCCAGCTTCAGATGCTCCCACAGGATGTCAAGACGTTGATGGGAGAGGGCAGTGCTGAACCTGCTCAGGAAAGGTGTTCCAGAGCTTAGGAGCACATGCAGTGAAGTCCCTGTCCCCATAAGGTGCGGGTTGGAGGTACTTTAGTATCCCAGGACCCTGGGACCTGAGAGAGTAGGAGGAGCAGTCAGCTGGAGAGAGAAGCTGAGCCAGTCCCGGGGGGGAACCAGTGCTGATCACTTTGCTCACAAGGCACCCTAGTCCAAAATTTAGGTGATTGGCCGGGGAAAGCCAACCTAGCTTGTCATAGAGTTCGCAGTGATGGGTGAGGCGGGGGGCAGCCAGAGCAAAATGACAGATGTTATTGTATGTCGTGTTTGCCGGCGTTGCAAGCAGTACTGCTATTGCTACGCCAGTGGACTGTTCCTGTTGTTTAGCTTTTACTCTTCTTCGCCTCCCCTTCCCCATGGACGCATTTGGAAATGAGCTGTTATCAGCTCAATAGATCTTTCCTGGTAACACTTTAAGAGTGACTGATGCCTCAAAGAAAACTTTGAAAAATATAATATTTAGGTAACAATTCAGCTTGCATTCCATATATATTCCATAGGTTTCTCCTAATTATTTATTATTGAGGAAATGTGCATAGCTACTTGATCTTTATCTTTTAATCTGCCTCTGAAGTACTCCCTACTTGAAGCCGTAATCCTCTGTTATGACATCACAACCTGTTGCCATGGGAGTACCTGTGATGTCACAAGCAGTGCATCATGACCTCAGGTAGGGGAACATCAACAAGAACAGATGAACTCTTCTGGAGCAAAGTTCCTGTTTTCATGCAAATGACCTCAGTAATAAATAATGGGCAGGAGAAATATAGAACTGTGAAATACAGTCTGAACTGTGTCTAAGTATTATGTTTTGTTTAAGTTATCCTGAAGGTTGGCCCGGTGGCACTGAGGGTTGAGGTACTGGACACACCTCACACCACGCCGGTGACCCAGGTTCGGGAGTGGACTCGGGCTGTCGGGTGTCAGCAGGGAAGGAAAGGATTGAGCATCTGGAGGACTGCTCTCCTTTCCTGGGAGGGAGGGGGGTAGTAGATCCCGCTGTCTGGTGACTCCCAGTGGAGACTGGGGGTGCAGCAACAGTTGGGATCTCCAGCAAGTGGATTGGCTATGGCGGCGCTTCTATGAGCATGCGCAGGAGTGCGCACGTCTCGCGCTGATGCACATTGCACAGCCGAGCCGATGGGGGCAGAAAAGCGGAAAAGCCCTGTTGCCTAGTAAGCAAGGTGGGTGCAGTGGGACAGCCCCCACACACAATACCAGTTCCTGTTGGCTGGCGCCTGGTTCTCCCTCCGCTCCCTGGTCGCACTACTAGATTCTAGATAAAGTGCCAGTAGGAGTCGGTGGTCCCACCGGGGGCTCAGAGCCGGGGAGTTGAGTGGCCAGTGGAGTCGGAGTGGACACAGGCCCCAAACCAGGAAGTCAGTTGGGGACTTCAGGTGTGCGGAAACAGGCTGTCGCCAAGAGACCACACTGGAGAAAGGCCTGGCATCCGGACAGGAGGTGGGCATAAAGAAAGTTAAAAAAAAAAAGTTATTCTGAAGGCATCAGCTGCTTTTTTAGAAATAAATATAAGGAATTATGCATGGGCAGCTGTACACAATGAACCTGTTTCCACTGAGGGGCTAAGATAACAGCAGATTGTCCTTTAGAGCGAAGCTGGAGTGGTCCATGCTGTTATCTGAACTGTAAGATGGAAACACAAGGTGAGATTTGTATGGTCATCCATATCTTGTTATAATATATGGTTAAAAAAAATACAGAGTTCTGAGAGGGGTATAGTTGAGACTTCCCAAGTCTCAGCTTTGTCAAACAGAAAATATGTCACTAGTTTCATGTTGGAAGTGTTTTTTTTTGAGTGGTTCGTTTATTTTCCTGAGTCATTATAATCTGTTCTGTCTGACATTTGTTCAGACGAAAAAAAGATGTCTTTTATTTTTTTACACGTTGGAATGTGAGCAGAGTGCTGCTGAGATAATGAGAGTAGCAGGAGTCGGCACAATGGAGAACATAGCTGCGATACATAACGGAAAGTGCACAGCTTAGAGTGTGCACAACAAGCATTTTGAGGTGACTGATTTCTAAACATAATAAGGCCTAACCATATCCCATAAATAAATAATACCTATATACGTAGAAATTCATGGAAGATGAGTGCCTAATGGCCCATCTTGCCTGCCCATCCTAGCTGACTACAGTTTTTGGGCCCTAGTGGCCATCCTGCCCACTTGTCCTTGCATCTCCCCATCTTACTGATGCCATCTGGCTGCTCCAGTTTGAATCCGCTCACTGATTTGGCTTGTACCACCTTCTCCGGTTTGTTCCACTTGTTCACCACTATTCCAGTGAAAAAGGGCTTGCGGATACCTTTCTTGAATCTCCCACCTACAATTTTGGTGAGTTTCCTCTCATCCATGTGTTTGTGCTCAAGGCAAATATGGCCTTCTAGTCTACCCTGTTTACACCACGCAGGTACTTGTAAGTTTGTATCATGTCACCCCTTTCACTTCGCTGCTCGCCTGGAGGCTGTATCTCTCGAGTTCCTGCAGCCTCTCCTTCTATGTTCTGCCCTCCAGCTCCTTTTATTTTTGTTTATTGATTTATAATTTTTGACCAGGAAAGTTGCACTAAGCTATGATGGCTTGTTTCCAGGTGCATCCTGTGGGGTGGGTTGCATGGACCTGTTTTACTGACAGGGGTAATGTTGGCCGTGACACAGTGGATACTCCCCTGCTCTTCTTCATAAGTGCCATGGGATCTTTTACTTCTACCTTGACAGTGACGGGGGGGGGGGCAGAAGGGACCTAGGTTTAATGTCTCATCTGAAGGATGCACCTCATCAGTGCAGCACCCCCCTCATACTGCACTACGATGTCAGTTATGGATACTACCCCAAGTGCCTCGTGTGGGGCTAGAACCTGTGACTGTCTGATCTTCCAGCCCCAGAAGTAAGTGTTCTACCTACTGATTCAATGACACTGCACTCCTTGATCTTCTTGGTTGCCCTGTGCTGTACAGCCTCCTCCTTTTCACAGTCCTTGCAGTACTCCAGATGATTCCACATACTGTCAACCCCTCCCCAGTCAGGCACAGCAAGAGGGTGGCATGGCATGGTGCAGTGAGAAGGGCTAACATAGGCAAAAAATGAGCAAGAATGGGTAGCACATTGCTTCCCAGCCACCCACACCCATCCCAGTTGCTAACCAGCTACTCTGCAAGCCCCTGACTGAAACTGGACACAGGATAAACCCACGGGGGCAGCTAAAAGGGGAGAAGCACAGCAACATGTGTAACAATAAACAGAGAAACATAGACTTTGATGGCAGATAAGGACCGCTTGGCCCACCTAGTCTGCCCATTTCCCTACCTAACGGACAAGCTGCAGATCCTAGTTAACCAACAGCCTACTTCCTCCTAGCCCCCACTAGAATTTCCTTATGTCTATCCCATGTATTCCTGAATTCCTTCACTGTTTTTGACTCCACGACCTCCTCAGGAAGGCTGTTCCATGCATCCACAACCTTCTCCATGAAAAAATACTTCCTCACATTACCTCTGAGACGTCCCCCTCTATCTTCAAATTGTGCCCCCTTGTTCTTGCACATCTCTTTTTCTGAAAGATGCTACCCTCTTGGACTTTGTTGATTCCCTTGAAGTACTTGAAATTTTCTATCATGTCCCCCTCTCCCTCCTTTCTTCGAGGGTATACATATTAAGCTCCTTTAGTCTCTCTTCATAGGTCTTCTGGTGCAGACCCTGCACCATTTTAGCTGCCCTCCTCTGGACTGCCTCCATCCTGTCTGTCTTTGTGGAGGTGGGGTCTCCAGAACTGCACGCAGTACTCCAGATGGGGTTTCACCAACTGTCTGTACAGTGGAATAACAACTTCTTGTTTTCTACTGGTGATGCCTCTCCCTGTGCATCCCAGTATCTCCCCAGCCCTCCTTACTGCCTTCTCACATTGCTTGCCCACCTTTAGGTCATTTGATATAACTACCCCCAGGTCCCTTTCCATTTCTGTTGTTGTCAGTATCTCACCCCCCATTGTGTACTCTTCCACTGGGTTTTTGTTTCCCAGGTGCATTACCTTGCACTTCTTTGTGTTGAATCTAAGCTGCCATACATTTGATCATTCCTCCAACCTTGCCAAGTCCCCTCTCATCCTTTCTACCCCACCTTGTGTATCAACCCTGTTGCAGATCTTTGTTTTGTCTGCAAAGAGACATACTTTTCCTTCCAGTCCCTCTGCAGTGCCACTTATAAAGACATTAAAACGGTCTAGACCCAGTACTAAACACTGCAGTACCCCACTAGTAACCCCCCTTTCTTCACTGTGGACTCCGTTTACTATCACCCTCTGCATCCTGTTGTCCAGCCAATGTTTTACTCAGGCTACCACCCTGGGAAACACTCTCAGGCTGGCTAATTTGTTTATTAATCTTTTGTGTAGGACTGTGTCAATTGCCTTGCTAAAATCTAGATAGGCCATGTCCACAGCCCCTCTCTGGTCTACTACTTTGGTCACCCAGTCAAAGAAATCTATTAGATTTGTCTGACATGACCTTCCCACTGTGAATCCATGCTGCCTTGGGTCCTGTGCCCCAGTGGCCTCTAGGTACTCAACAGTTCTTTCCTTCATAAGTGATTCCTTAATTTTCCCTACCACTGAGGTCAAACTGACAGGTCTGTAGTTTCCTGCCTCTGTCTTGCTTCCACTTTTGGGAAAGGGGAATCACATCCGCCCTCCTCCAGTCCTCAGATATCACAGCATCCTCCCATGATTTGTTAAAAAGGGTAGTTAGTGGTGTTACTAGTTCTCCCCTCAGTTCTTTTAGAACTCTCGGGTGAATCCCATCAGGCCCCATTGCTCTGTCCACCTTCAGTTTTAGGAGTTCTTTCAGAACCCTTTCTGCTGTGAAAGGACTAATATCGACCCCCTATCCAGAGTGCTTCTATTGACTGGATTAGGTACCTCCCCCTCCTCTTCTTTTCTGAATACTGAGCAGAAGTATTCGTTCAGTATCCCTGCTTTTTCACCCATCGTCCTCTTTATTCAGCCTCAGTATCACTCCTTTTGTCTTTCTTCGCTCCCTAATGTACCTGGAAAAGGTTTTATCCCCCTTTTTAACCGAGTTGACTATCTTTTCCTCAGTTTGGGCCTTTGCTATTCTGACCACCTTCTCCGCTTCCTTCTGCTTTAACTGGTACAGTTCTCTGTCCTGCTCCTTCTGTGTTTCCTTATACTTCCTGAATGCTGTCTTTTTCTCCTTAACCTTCCTCACCACCTCTTTTGAGAACCATAGTGTTTTTTTCCTTTGTTTTGATTTATTTGCTTTACAGGAAGGATTGTTGCTACTGTAATGAAAGTTCTGATGTTTCCCCATTGTTGCTCCACCCCTCCTTCTTGTCTGTTCGCTAGTGCTTTTCTGAGGCACTCTCCCATTTTGACAAAATCAGCCCTCCTGAAGTCCAGTACCTTCACTTTTGTATGGCTTGACTCCACAGCTGAATTTAGTGTGAACCACACTGTTTGGTGGTCACTTGTTCCCAGATGGCTACCCACTTCTAGATCTGAGATCCTCTCTCCATCCCCACTTGAGAGTACCAGGTCTAAAATTGCTCCCTCCCGAGTGGGTTCCAACACTAGCTGTCTGTATCTCCTTCCCTCTCCTATTGCGACTTGGGTTACCCAGGGCCTTCCCATTAATTGGAATAGGCCAGCCAGGGTTCCTGTATTCTTCAGCATTCCATAATCCAGGCAAGGAGCTCGGGAAGAGAGGTAGCAGGAATTGGAGCTCTGACTGTCATAACAGATCACAGTGTCCATACAGATAAAGTTTATTGATGGGCATCTGAATTTTCAAATCCTTTCACATAATTATCCAAATTCATGACTTTATCACAAGTATTGGTCCTTAGTACTCTTTCCTCAGAAGACTGGGACAGACCTGAAGTCCATAGCAGGATGCACAGCAGGTACATGGGCAAGAACCAGAGCTGGGCACCCTTTCTGATTCTAGCCTAACACATGAGCTGGGAAGCCATCTCCCAGTAGGCAATTTTCATTACTCTTGCCTAGCACTTCATCTTGGAAGCCATCTTCCAGTATAGGGGTTCATGGTGTTTGCAGGCAATGCATGCCCAGTTCATGAGCCACAGTCACAACTGGACACTATCAAGGCTCTTTACTGGTGCCTGAACTTGGATGCCATGGTCAGTGGTAGGTCACACTTCCAGTGCAGATAGTATTAGGTTTCATTTTAACAGCACACAGTCCCAATACCTCAGTAGATGTATTGCATCAAGGACCGTGGGCCCCTTCCTCACCTTTCTTCCTCCCACCCAGTGCTTTGGCCTCTGACCTCTCCTTCATTCTGAACACCCACTGACTACGACCTCCGCTAATCCAGATGGTGACTCTGTAGTTTCTTCTCATGTACAGAAGTGATGTCTGGGACCAGGATGAGCACTGCAAGGCTTTCACCTTAAAGTCTGCATTAGGCTTTTACTCTGAATCAATATCTGGCATTCTGTCTCCTCCTTCTGCCACTGATTGACATTTGACCACACCCACCAAACCCTTTCAAAGCATGATCGACCAGGCAATCTCAGTTTTAACTTGCTCACTACCAAGGCAGATGCCAGAGCATAACCTAACGGAACCCTAGGATATCCCAAGGGTTACACATTATGCTCCCCAGCTGCTCCCAGTCCTACACTGGGATTGGGCTCATACCTAAATGTTGGCACCAGAGTGCAGTATTGGGGGGGTACTGTACTGTTGGGGTGTGCCGTCCTTCGGATGAGACGTTAAACAGAGGTCCCTTCTACCCATCCTGATGCTATCCTGGTGGGTGTCCAGGTGGAAGTAAAAGAACCCAGAGCACTCTTTGCAAAGAGTAGGGGACATTCCCGGTGTCCTAGCCAATATTCCCATTCCCATAAAACTAGTTTATGCAGTTGTCCAGGCTGTGTGTGGGTGTTGATGTGTGATATGGCTGAGTCACTTTGCTACCAGTCTAGCATTGCTTGTAAAGCGCTTTGGGGTACAATGTGTATGGAAAGCACTGTATAAATGCTAATTCTTCTTCTGCTCACCCCCAATGGCCAACCAACTGCTCCACGAGTCCCAGTCCCAAGTTGGTTGAAAGATGAACCCACTGGGGGCTAACAGGGGGGTAGGAGCATAGCAGCATGATGCTCACAAACTGCTCACTGCAAATGGCAAACCAGCCATTCCACAAGCCTCCCCCCCCCATATTGGAGGGAGGATAAGTGCTGCTGTTTGAGGGGGTGGCTACTAGGGGGAGAAACACAGAAGCATGATGTTCACAAGCTACTCACCCTCAATTGCAACCAGCCAATCCACAAGCTCCTGCCCATGCTGGAGGTAGTATACGCCCATATACTGAGCGGGGGGGGGTGGGGGTGGAGGCCAGGAGAGTGATGCTTCCTAGCTGCTTACTCCAATGGCAAACCAGTCACTCCACAAGCCCCCATCCCATGTTGGAGAGAGAACGGGCCCCATTGTGGGGGGAGGGGCTAACAAGGGAAAGAACACAGAAGCATGACACGTGCAAACCACTCACCCTCAACTGCCAACCAGCCAGTCCACAAGCCCCCCCCCCCATGTTGGATCCTGGGGGTACAGAATGTCTGTAAGGTATCACTGAATAATTCCATCCGCTGAGCACTGTACTCTTTAGAATGCTAGTTTGTCTCCATGTTAGTTTGTCTCCATGTGTACATAGTTTCTTTGAGTCTTTCATACGTTTTTCTCTGACTTGCGGTTGTTCCAACTTAGAGCTGATTACCCAGATTCATTTAGTGTACAACAGAGAGGACAGATCACACTGTGGGGGAGCGAGGCCTGCTGTACCATAGGAGGTGAAATGTTGATAGGCATAGTGGTGCACCGGAAGGCTACGAGTGGGCGGGGATTGGGAATCTGCCTGGGTGAGGGAAGGGAGATGGGCAGGGAGAATAAGAGATGTGGGACTTTCCAGAGTGTGTTACCCCTACCACCTGCCCCTGCCTCCAAAGACACCCATTCTCAGTATCTCATCCTCGTACCCCCGCCAGACTTCGGGTTCCTCTGTAATCCCCTCCCAGAGGGGCCCAGCCAAAGGGATAAGTTGGGGGCTAGGAGTGGAAGGGAGTGAGCCTGGGTGCCAGGAAGGTCAGGTAAGGTAGAGCTGGCAAGGAAACTGAAGGGACTCTAGACAGGTTGAAGGGGAAACAGAAAATAACAAAATATTGTTATATCCTATTTTCCCAGTAGTGCACTGAAACAGATTTAAGAACTGGCACAATTGGCACCCTTGTTGGCAGTCTCACCTGAGATGCCAAAGACTGAACAGCATATACCACCCTCAGACATGTAGAGTGGCCAGCAAAGTTTAATAATCATCCGTTTAGACAGCACCCCCCCCCCCCATCCTACTGTGATTAGATTACTTGCCTTGCAGCTCCGTTTCCCAATTAGTGTCCTCAAAATGCCACCGTGGGGGCACATCTGCCTCATTTGCAGGCAGCACAGCGTGAAATAGGAAGCTTCAAGTGCAGTCAGGAAGCTAAATAGTTCATTAAGTCCTTTGGAAACATTTTTCAAAACTGGGTAATTTAGTCCCTCGAGCAGGCAGCGTACGTGTTGCTTGCCGCAGGTGCAACAAGCTGTTAGTTGCTCTGTAATATAGACAAGTAGATAGGTACTTGTTCCATTAAATTATATCTCATCTCCTTTGATATACAGGAGATAAATTTTTTATTTTCTGTAAGGGTGAAATTTCAAAGAAGTTACTAAATAAATACAAAGAATTGTTTGTTGCCGTATTGGTCCTTGTATAAAAAAACGAACAAAGCAGGTGATTTAATACCTTTTATTGTACCAAGAAGAGATTTACAGAATTTTAAGCTTTCGAACTACACAGTGCTCTTCATCAGAGAAAACAAAACAAAACAAAAAATATATTTTAAATAAATACAAGTTGCGGTCCTGGATTCTGTGGTCCAAGGAACTGCAGAACACTCAGGCCTGACTAAAACCATCTCCTGGGATTTCAACACATCTTTTCATTGGTTTCCCCAGATGTTCTGCTACAGACGCCGGCGAGCTATATTTATATGCTGCACAACAGACACTCTGCTAATGAGTCTGCTTCTTTATGTCACAATAAACAAGGGGACTAAAAGCCGCAATTGTGGCTTGGCTCACGCACACTCTTTGTAACACACAGAAAGATGTATATTTTCCCCAGCCAGTCTCCTCTGTCTGTTACTTACACTTGTTCACATTTAAAGACGCTCTAGACTAACAACTGTGGCAACCTGAAGCCTATCATTGATGGGAGTAGTAAAAAGCCAGTGCCTAAAGCAGAGACAGCCCTGCCTTGTGCCTGTCTCTGAAACTTTTTTTTTATTCTTTGGTAACCAGGTCAGACCCACTAGACACAAGTGCCTATTTTCTGGAGTGACCTGGAAGCACTGGGAGGTTAAGTGACTTGCTCAGAGTCACACAGTATGCAAGTGGAGGTTGTAGGAATCAAACTCAGGTCTGCTGCATAACAAGCCCCATCTGTTGCCCCCCCCCCCCCACTGTCAGAATTAGTGGAGATCCACATGGTGTGGACCCTGAGAATACCAGCCACCTCCCAACCTCATCTGCTGCCCCCCCCCATCAGATCCACGGGTTGAGGCCTAAGTTTACCTGTGGCCCTCATACAGGGAGACTTAGGATTTTCTGTTTTTCTCCCTGGTCCTCTTAAGCCCCTCCCACCTTCCAGATGCTGGATGATGCCCTGTCAGACTTTGCATACACGCAGCGACATCCCTGCAGTGGAGGCAAGTTCCTCGCCTCACCGTAGGAGTCGTGGTGGCAGAACCAGAGCACCATTCCTTCCTGGCCAGGAGCACTGTCACACCACAGCACCACCACAGGCCCCTCAACTGCCTGACATAGCTCCTGAGTGTTTCTCCTGAACCCTGATCATTGGCACTGCCAATGGGCAGCCACCAATGGTCCATTTTAATAGTAGATGCTAACAAAAACTCTGTCTGTAGTAGATGACATCACGACCCTGCCCCCTGTATAACAGAGCGGCGCATGGCAGTAAAGGAAATGAATGTAGAGAATATTGCCTTCCCTCTAAAGAGCCCCTGATGCATTTCGGAGAATTCTGAAAAAATGTAATATTTAAACGCAATTTAGCATCTACATTTTTTCCCACTGGATTTTCACTCTTAGTTCTTTATTGCAGAGAACAGTTGCATGAAAATGGGCCCCTTGCCCTATCTGCTGTGGCTGTTTCTCAACACCTGACATCACAATTCTGTTTATACCATCACAGTCTGTTGCTGTGGAGATAATTATGATGTCACAAACAGAGAATTATGATATCAGCTGTAGACAAGTAGCCAAAGCGGAAAATGCCCGGGGCAGAGAGATCTTGTTTTTATGCAGCAGTCCTCAGTAATAAAGAAAAAAGGGAACAAATTACAGAACATGCATGAAGTATAACTAAACTGTGTCTAAATCTGTCAGTTTTCAGAGTTTCCCCCAGTGATGTCAGGGACTCTTTAAAGTGGGACGGGAAACATTGCAGCATTCCCAACACAGTTCTGGGCAACGCTATCCACTGGCCCCACAGACATATCACTGGCCCAGCTGATAATCTTCTTGAAATATTACCACCTGCAATACAATTCAGCAGGTCTAATTAAAGAAAAGCTCTCAAAAAACCCTTAAAACTATTGAAATATTAAGTTTTTTACTTTTGTTTGTTCTTGAGTTTGCTAAATAGTTCAGATAATGCAGTTCATACTTCACTGAGTCATTTAAAATGCATCTGTTTCCAACTGACCTCAAAACTGCTGTTTGTGACATCAGCCTGTTATCACGGTGAGCGTTATGATGCCATAAATAAAGGCACTATGAGGTCAGTAGGGGTAAGCCAGTGCTTTTTGCACAGGCTTTTAGGGTAGACTACCAAAATGTCTTATAAACCCTGAAAAGGAAATCTGAAATTAAAAAAACAAAATGTCTCTAGTCATTTTTTTATGTAGCTGAAACATCATGTTTCTGAGAGTACACGCAGAAGTGCAGAGCTGCTCTTTAAAGGAACACTTTTGGCCTAATACAACAATCAAGCAGCATCTAGCTACAGGGCAAGTGTCAGTTCTGGACCCTGCTGATACAGAGGTTGCTACTTTAGTGAAAACTGAATGCAACGAGGAGCAGCTGGTGCAAGCAGTGGTACCAGCATCATGAGCCACTGGCTCATTCTAACTGAGGATCTTATTGGCTGGAGCACCTATAATGGACCAAATTTGGGGGGGGTACATACAGAGCTGGTTAGACCAGGGAGACAGGAAACAAAACAATTGTTGTCTGGTGCCAAAAGTAGCTGGTTCTGCACTGAGTACAGTACTGCTCAGGGGGAAGGGATGACTGACTGTGATGGTGGGCCTTCTGCTGTGTCCCTCTCCAGTTCCTGCAGGGGGAAGGGGAAAATAACCTATGACAGTGGGTGCTTTCTTGTGTCCCTGGTACTCAAGCAGGGGGAAGGGATGACCGACTGTGATGGTGGGCCTTCTGCTGTGTCCCTCTCCAGCTCCTGCAGGGGGAAGGGGAAAATAACCCATGACAGTGGGTGCTTTCTTGTGTCCCTGGTACTCAAGCAGGGGGAAGGGATGACGATGGCTGTCCATGATGGCAGGCAATTTGTTGTATCCCTGCAGGGGAAGCAGGATGGCCGTGGTAATGGATTCTTTGTCGTGTCCCTGCCACTCCTGCAGGGGGACCATGATGGCTAGTTGTGATGTTGCCCCCTTTATTGTGTCCCTGCCTATCCTGCAGTGTGGTGGGGGGCACAACAGGGATGGCTGCCCATCCTGGCAGGCATCATGTTGTGTCTCCGCTGCTACTGTGGAGGATGGCTGATCATGATAGCAGGTGTTTTATTGTGTCCCCCTTCCACACTCTTACAAGTGGACCAGGGTGGCCAGCTGTAAAAACATGCCCCTTGTTGTGTCACTGGCCCTCCTGTGGGGAGACCAGAATGGCTAGTGTTAATGACAGGCTTTTGTTGTGTCCATGACCCTCTTGCAGGGGACCATGGTGGCCGGCCATGGTTATGGACCCTTTCTTGTGTCTCCGTGGTTCCTACAGGAGAACCAGGATGGCTAGTCATAATGACACCCTTTTCTTCTGTTCCCAGTGCACCTGTGGGAGGATAGGGATGCCTGCCCATGACAGCAAGTGCTTTGTTCTATCCCTTTTGTTCCTGGGGGAGGGGGGACAGGGATGGCTACCTGTGAGGGCGGTTGCTCTGTTGTGTCCCTGGCCTTGCTGTTGGGAGGGGGCAGGGATGGTTGCCCATGATGACAGGTGCTTTGTGTGTCCCCACTGCTCCTTCAGGGGACCAGAATGGCCAGCTGTGATAACAGAACTCTTTTTGTGCTGGCCCGCTGGCATAGTGGTAGCACTACCACTCATGATGCCATCAACCAGGGTTCAGGAACGAGCCCGGGGAGTTGGAGGGCCGGCTGGGGGAGGAGGCTGAGCATCCTGGGTACTGCTCACCTTCTCCGGGGAGGGAGGGGGTTGGGTCTTGGTGCTTGACTAGCCCCAGGTGGAGGCCTGGGGTACAGCAAGCACCCAGCCGTGCTACCTGGGGGAAGGGCATGTTGGATGTTGGCAGTGATGCCTTGACGTCCAGGCACATGACATTTCCACACAAGAAAAGTGGAAAATGGCTCTCCAGGCACCGGGTAGACAGAGCACGTGGTGCAGACCCCACAGCTCCCATCTGCCTGTCCCAATCACCAGACTTGATGAAGACAAGAAGTTCGGGGTGTATGAGCCCCCACCTTGTCCCTGCCTGGGGGGCAGAGCCACGGCTACATGGGGGTACCAGCAGGGCTCCAGGTAGGTGTAGGAAGTAGGGGCAGACACCATAGGCATCTCCCGAAGGTGAGGGGCTTGGAGAGCCAGGGAGGGGGAAAAATGTAAGTTAAAAAAAACTGTTTTTGTGTCCCTTCAGGGGAACCAAGATGACAGACCATAGCTATTGGCCTTTTTTGTGTCCCTAGTGCTCCTATGGGGGAACGGGGATGGCTGCCCATGATGACAGAGGCTTAATTGTGTCCCTACTGCTCCTGCAGGGAGACTGAAATGGCTAACCGTGATAATGGATCCCTTGTTGTGTCTGTGTTTTTCCTGAGGGGTGGACAGAGATGGCTACCTGGGATGATGTTTGCTTTGTTGTGTCCCTGGTGCTCAGGTGGGGGAATGGGGATGGCTGCCCATAACAACGGGTTCTTTGTTGTGACCCTATTGCTCTTGTGGTGGGAAGGACCAAACTGGGATGGCAGACTGTGATAATAGACCTCTTTTTGTGTCTCTTTGACTCCAACAGTGGAACCGGGATGGCCATCTGCAATGGTGAGCTCTTTTTTTAATTTTAAAATTTTTGGCCAAGAAAGGCACAGTCAGCCGAAGCTAGTTTCCAGGTACTACCCAGGAGAGAATTAAGCATAGGGAGGTTAAGTGACTTGCTCAAGTTCACACAGTATGCAATTGTCGGTTGTGGGATTCAAATCCAGGTTTAATGGGTTTCCAGGTTCATAGCTCTATGCTCCTACCACTAAACTATACTGCCTCTCGTCATTGTGTCATTGATGCTCTTGTGGGGAAGGAAGTGGCTGCCTGTGATGGCGGACACTTTGCTGTGTCCCTGGCATCCAGTTGTACCCCCTCCCTCTACTGGTCTTCATGCAAATTCTTCCTGGTGTCTAGTGGCATATTCCAACCACAGAGAGCATCCTAAACTACTCCCTGGACCTGCAATGGTGGCCAGCTCAAACCCTCTGCTCATCTTCTCAGCCAGCCACCATCTGACTCATGCAAACAACTACAGCGACATAGAACTAGGATGGCCATCTGTAACAATGGGCTCTGTTTTGTGTTGCCGCCACTACTATGGTGGCACAAAGATGGCCACCTTCTTGGTTGGTAGCCATCTGACTCTTGTAAACTACTATCACATTATATCAGTGGATATTTATCAAGACGGAAGTTGCGCGACATCTCTAAAAATCACAGAAGCACTACACTGATGTACCACCATGCAGTCACAGGTTTAAATCCCACTTGCATCATACAAGTCACATATTTCTCAATCTCTTGCCTCAGGGACAAATAACCAAACTCAGTGACACGTCTGATAAAACAGCATTATCAACTCAAGAAACTGTGTATTATATGCTGCATAGTGTAAACAGAGAACTAGACTGTAACAATAATGGCAGACATTATTTTATCTATTCAAATTCATACCCTTCAGTGATGGAACTGGTAAATCTGAGGAGGAACAAGACATTTCAGAGACAAAACCAGGGATTTCCCTGAAAATTGGCACAGTGAAAGGTATGAGGCCCCCTTCAAGACGCGTCAGTGCGGGAACATGTCAGTTAGTCCTGGTCATTTCACTCCGTGACAACTTGCCCAGGACTGTTAGCTCTGATGTCAATCAGGTCCCACATCAGTTCATCCCCAGACAATTCCCTCCCACTACATATCATACTATACTCCAATAACAATTACAGTACAACTTCCACTGCTACAACCCTCGAGCACATTGCCTCATCTGGTGGGCAAATTGAGCCAACCTGGAGTTTATTTTATAATATTTATGCTGGGGGTGAATTGTCTGTGGACCAGATGACTTGGGAGCTGATTCTCTGAAATCAGTCTCGCAGAGCGAAATGACTGAGACGAATTGTGTTGTAGCCCCTCAGTGTAGGGGGATGCACTGGGGAGTCAGGCTACCCGATGACTGTGCTGTTTCCACTGCCTGTAATGTCGGTTGTGATGTTTGACTATATCCAATCTGCTGAGATTCCTATTGCCTCAGAGTGTTTCTCAATCGGTGTGCTCAGCTTCTTCTTGTTTGCAGCCACTGCTTTCCTGATCCAGGCTAAAGCAGCATCTTCCCGCTGTTTGGCTGCACGGTTCACTTTTTAAGATTGTTTAGGATCTGAACCTGGAATTTTCCAGTTCACAGGTCTGTGCGCTAACTACTCTGCTACTGTGCCTCCCCTTTCACTCAGCAGCAGTCAGCAAGCTTGAAGAAAGACTTTGTGTCCTAGTAGGCCCCCCAAGAGCCTAAACAAACTTCCTGATGGGCTCCAATTTTTGTAATGAAAAACAGGAAGTGGTGTCCCAGGAATTTGTGCTGAATCAACTACTTTGGGGACTCCCTGATTTGTGAGTCTGAGCTAGGAAGAAGACCCTTACTCACATGTCTGCTCCTGTCCATTTTCCAGCTTCCGTTTGATAAAATATGTACCTTACCATAGCCTGGAGAGTTAATAAAACAGTTCCCATAATTCGATGAAGCACATTGTTTTCTAGGTTCAGTTCAGCGACAACAACTGCAGTAGGGCTGGTCCGAACTAACTATAAAAGAAAACAAAATCCTAAACCAGTCCATTTCTGAAATGTAGAACCAAAAAGGCAGCAGTTAGTGGTAACATTATCCTTATGTACTCCACACTGTTTCTCAAGCCCCGACGCTGATCTCTGTGGTTAATTTTTTTTTCCTGAATCCATTTATACAGTGACACACTTTATTTTATGTTCACCATCTGTAGAGCTTAGGTTTTGTGGCCTGGAGTTAGCTCTGGTCTCTGCTGTCTCATAAGGTCAGGGAGCACCTTCTGTTACATGCTACCAGTAGTTCCTCTTAAAGGGACACATTCATGCCCAGTGGCCATCGCAGTTTGTCAAGTCATGAAGAGCTCTTTTAAATGAGGTACTGGGCTCATCTGTAGCTGGAAACACTCCAAAGATATAGATGCTCGAGTCTGTTCAATGCAAAGAAGTGCAAAATAATGCACCTGGGATGCAGAAACCCTGGCGAGAGCTACAGGTTTTTTTTGGTGGGGGTTGTTGGCAGTCACCAAGGAAGAAAGGGATCTGGGGTTATCATTTCAGATGACCTAAAGGTGACCAAGCAGAGTACAAAGGCTGCAGGGAGGGCCAGTGGCATGTTGAGGTACATAGGCAGGGGTATCACTAGCAGAAGGAGGGAAGTGGTGATTCCACTGTATAGAACACTGGTGAGGCCTCATCTGGAGTTCTGTGTACAGTTCTGGAGGTTGCATCTTCCTAAGGACATAGACAGGGTGGAGGTGGTTCAGAGAAGGGTGACTAAGATGGTACATGGCTTACACCAGAAAACATAAGGAAAGATTAAAAGACCTCAATATGTGCTCACTGGAGGAAAGAAGGGAGTGGGGAGACATGATAGAAACCTTCAAGTATCTTAAGACATAAATGAGGTGCAAGGGTCGACATTTTTCAATATAGGAGAAGTACAAGAACAAGGGGACATGATGTGAGATTAGAGAGGGGAGGATAAGGGGAAATGTGAGGATGTTTTTCTTCATGGAAAGGATGGCGGATGCAAAGAACAGTCTGCCATAGGAGGTGGTGGGAGCAAGCCCAGTGGGGGGATTCAAACATGCATGGGACAGGCATAAGGGAACCCTAGAGATGGGAAGGAGAGGCTAAAGCCAATGACCAAGTAGGGTCAGAGGCCGCAGATAAAGGTAGGGTCTACTGGCAGACTAGATGGGCCTAGTGGTCCTTATCTGCTACCAATTTCTATGTTTCTATGTTTTAACATTCATACTACATTGCAGCCATTTTTAGAACAAGGTGATGTCATTCAGGAACAAGCATTGCCTAACTACATTGAGTCAGTTACATCCCTATGTTCTACAAATGGCTGCCGTGTAGTACTAATATTGAACGGACTCTGTCATCTGCATCTCAAGTACTTCCAGAAACAGGTGACCCAAATATCTCATTCGAAAGAGCTTTTTATGGGCTTTCACACTATGTCATCTAATGCATAATGAATGTTGCCCTTTAAGAACACAAAAAGTGGCACTATAAAATGAGTTTCAAAAATCATAAATCCTAATTGACTGAGGGGTATCCAGAGGTGTCATTTAGGGGTAACCAGGGGTTGCGGTTGAGACCCCTGTGATTTATTTGTAACCCCTAAAATAACCTAAAGTAAGGTTTTCCTAGCATTTCCTTATATAAAAATTGGTGGGTGGAGGAGCTTTGAAACCCCTATGATATTACTGAAATGGACTTTTGCAAACCGTATAATTCTGGTAAAATGTCGCTCCTGATGATATCTTTACTCATGTTGTTATCTCAGCACAACAGCACTGGATAAAGGTCCAGCAGCATCTTAACTATCATATCAGTATGAATCACAGATGGGTGACAAAAGTGGGTTTTCAGCATGCAGGACAAAAAAAAGTTACGGTGCTTACTGTAAATAAATGTTTCCTCCATAGAGTGCCACTCTTGGGTTTAAGCTGGAGATGCTTGGACTCTGTGAAAACAAATCTTTTCATCGGGGACCAGCAGTGACTACTGGTTCAGGGTGACTGCGTGACATTGTGTGGTGACGTGCATGCATGCCAGTAACCATTGCTGGCTCCCTTGCCTACCTCAGTTCTGTTAGCCAGGTGAGAAGGAAAACATGGCTAGATGCTAAGCTTGCCAGATAGATAGTAAAGAAAGAACAAATAAAGGATATATGACAAGAAAAGAAACAACGGACTATAATCTGACTACCAACTGATACAGAAATAGAGAGAGAGAGAGAGAGAGAGAGGGAAAAATAGATAGGGGATACATCCCCTGCTGGTACTCCAAAAGGCATAGACTGAGCCAGAGCTACTGTTACACTCAGATACCCCCACAGCGAGGACAGCCTTGCTGACCAGTAGGAAGAAAAAAGGGGACAACATGAGCAGCAGCCCCAAGAGTGGTGCCAGCCTCAGCTCTGTGCTAGACCTAAAGACAAGGATTCAGCTAGTATTTTGTAGTTATGTAAAAAAATGACTTTTCACCTAGAATGACTTACAAGTGGTGGTCAAGTAGAATTTGACGTGTGGTGGGATGAGGAATGCATCCATTAACATCTTCCCCTTACCAGTAAAATAAAGAGAAGTACCTGAAAGATGGATGCCCATAACTAAGGCACCCACTGTACCCACAAGGGTAAGAGGTCTGTGACAAGCCGTGACATGTAACTAAAAAGAGCCATTCTCCCTCTATTCCAGCTGGAAGGGAGCACAGAGGTGGAGGGAAACTTGTAAGAATGGACTGAGTGGGTGATAGCTAAAGGTGAATAACCTGTTACCCACTGTATCTGTGTTGCTCTGATCTTCTGCAAAACACAGGCTCTTTAAGCCACAGAACCCCGCCAGTTCAGGAGTATGTCCATAACCTCTCCATCATTTTCAGGATACCTGGGACAGTTAACATGAAAGCCATTAGGATGCTCTCTTTGAGCATGGACCCCCAGCAGGCTCCCGCTGTCCCCAGTCTCAAACCCCAGTAAGGGCCTGAGCCTCCAGAGACCTGCACCAAAGGGAGTCTGTGCCATCGGAACCCAAATGCTGGACCCGCAGGCCCCTGCTATAGGTGGAAACTGCACATACAGTAGGTCCTCTGGACTGCAGAGCCCATCCAAGAACCACTTTTGGTGGGCTAGAAGAACCTTTATTTATATGCCTCTAATGGGCAGGAAAACATGCCTGGGAACCCTCTCAACAGTTTTACTCTTTTTACAGCTGCTACTGCAATCACCTTTTTGCTTCATTTTATGTGGCTATGTCATCACCTCTTAATCTGCACCAGTAAACTGGAAGTTGAGTGCAGTCATGCCCCCCTCTCCACCCCCATTCCTTCTGACTCTAGTTACCACTCCTCCATGACACACAGTAGGATGATTAAGGATGTGACAGCACACACAGTTGTTCTGACATTAGGATACTGGGCCACTGTTGACAAGGTAGAGCAAAGGGATACCAGGAGTCTGATGGCAGCCACAGTCATGCCAGCATGCAGCCCTAACTGTCAGTTTCACGTACTGAACTGACAGAAATGAGCACACAACAAAACAAGCGAGTAAACACAGCAAAAACTAACCATGGCTCATTATAAGTGGCCAGCCTAGGCCACCAGATGGCAATAGCAGCGCATCACACTTCCATCCTGGTGAACTGGGTTCCAGAGCAAACTCAGAAGCTGGCGATTGGGCAGCCAGGCTGGGGAGCAGCGCTGCCCATAGCAGCTTGTCCTAGCTGAGGGGGAAGATGGCCTGATTTCCTGGCAGAAGCATGTTGCACACAGCTGAAGCATGAACCCTCCTCTCCACATATCCTGTCCTGGAGCTGTGGGAAGAAGAAACTGAAGGAAACCAACCAATACTGGCTGTGCAGGGTGATGGCCAGCCCCTCGCAGACCTGCACCACTGCAAGGCCTTCTTCTCCACCAGATACAGACCTCCATAGGAGTAAATGCCATGGTTCATGGCCACATCATGGGGGTGGGTAAGCCATGAGGGATGGAGATGGGGGTAAGTACCTGGGAAGGTTGTAGACAAGACTTGGGGGGGGGGGGGGCGGCCGAGATAGGGGCAAGCCAGTGAGGAAGGAGAACTGACACATAATGAAAATAAAATGTGACCTGCTGTACACTATAAAAAAACCATAATGAATAAGTAAGCAATTTACAAAGCTGAATTCCCCTCGTAGTGATCCTTAAAGCAGCAGTGCAATGAAAAGTGTTTTTCCCAAAAAAGATAGTTTCAGCTACAATTAATAAAAATATTACCGGCAGCCCGGTGGCACTGAGGGTTGAGGTACTGGATGCCACACCTCATGCCATGCCGGTGACCCGGGTTCGGGAACAGACTTAGGTCATTTGGGGGTCGGCTGGGGGAGATAAGGATTGAGCATCCAGAGGACTGCTCTCCTTCCTTGGGAGGGGGAATAGCACTGTGTGCTGTTGACTGACACCTAGCGGTGGCTGGGTGTCAGCGCAGACACAAGCACAAGGAGTTGGCCCATGCCCAGGGCGATTGGCTGCCTCCATGGAGGTGGAGTGGAGACAGCTGCCCCAACCACTGCACGGGCGTAGGGTGCGGGAGGAAAAAGTGGAAGAAGAAAATGGGACCTGGGAGGACACATGGTGGCCCCGATCACTCTGGTATGGCTGCCCCCAATTCTGGATTGCTGTTCCCGGGGGGGGAGGGGAGCGAGCCAGCACTCCTCGCCCTGGTCCCGCTGTGGAGGGGCATGGGGGAATTTCAGGGGGCGGCCAAACAGGAGTGGTCAGAGGGGCTGGAGAACGTACCTCTCCGAGGGAGGGGTCGTATTCCCTGTTGGGTCCGCGGAGGCGGAGAAACAGGTGTAATAAAAAAAATATATATATATATATTGCCATACCTGTCAAATTGACTTTTCTAGGTACCATCTATGCTGTGCACCATAAGTGTTTGTTTTTTTTATTTTCTAGACCCTAGCCCTTACCAGGTTTACAATGGTATGTCTAAGACAAATGTGGTGGCCATCTTTTTTCTTGAGAGAAAAAAACTGAATTAAAACATTTATAACATATTCCAATTTTGGTGAAACTAGAAAATTTTTACCACCAAATAAAACTGGAAGATGCCGAAAATTTTTTAGAGTGAAACAAAGCTAGGGTCAAACGGTTTGCCCAGTTTTATTGCACTGCTGCTTTAAGAGTGCATTGACCCCTTGGGGTTTGCTGTCATGGTTTACAGTATGATGTCACAAGGATCCCTAAGATTTGACATTCTTGCCTGTCCATTATTCTATTTATCTGTCAGTGGAGCCCCAATAACTCCATATTCCATGCACACATGAAAAAAAACAACAAAATAGATTACATTATACTGTCCATCTGTCTTCCAAGCAGCCCGCAGCCTGATTGAATTCTGGGGCTCAGCTGACTTTCTCATTTGATGACATGATGTTTATATTAGTGGATCAAGTGAGCTTGCCGGCTGACATTGGCAGTGAAAACTGCGCTGCCAGATGTCAGCTTCTGGAAAGCTGAGTTTGTTCATTTAATATAGTAGGAACCTCATCCCCCCTCCCTGAGGCTCAGTCATATGATTCTACTTTAGAACTTGTAAAAGCTGCAGGGATTTATAAAAATGCAGACAAAGGGGAAAAAACAGCAGAGGAATGTTGCCCACAATGTGAGGTAAGCTGTTTGCACGGCTCTGTTTTTCGATGGCTAGCCATCTTCCCACATAACAGCAAAATTGCTATTCTGCTTTGGCCTGACCCACAGAGCTGGAGCCAGAGTGGGCAATAAAAGGGCTACTCCAGAGTAGCGTCACAGCCCCTTCCGCTAATGGTCAGCGTCACACATCATTACTTGTCACCCAAATGTGGAAAGGGTGTGGGAAAAGGAGACAAAATGAGGGACACTGATCATCACATCATGGAGACCGAAACTCAGAATGCTGTAGGAGTCCATGTTGACAGTATTTGCTGTTGGTTGAGCAACAAAGATTGATAAGAATGTCTGCTTTTAAGCAGAATTCTGGGTCACCCCATAGGAGTATGCCATGTGGGAGGAAGAAGAGGTGGTGTTACCTGGTGAAAAAATGCAGGGCTGACCTGGAATAGAGGAAGTCCCCATGTCCAACCTTGCCTATCTAGGCTGCCTGGCCCGCTCCTCCTCCTTGCCAACTCCTCCCTCTGGCTACCATCTAGTCGGAAGGTAACATGTCTTCGGAGGTCTGGCCCCACATTTGAAGCCCTGCCTGTAGAGGATAATCCACAGGTTACCGGTCCATTGCCAGAGTTAGAAACAGATTGTGTCGGCAGAAAAAGAGCCATGGGTTCATCCAGTCTGCCCATTTCCCTGCCTAACTCCATGCTTGGCTGAACATCAGAGTGGATTTAGAGAACCAATAGGAGTGAGCAAAGGTGGGAAAGGACTGTCAGCCTCCAAGAGTTCTAATGGTAGGAAAGGGGCATTAAGGAAGATGGAAGAATGCTCTCAGGTTAGGCACAGAGATGTTATGAAATGAAAGTAAAAAAAAATCTGCTTTTAAAATCTCACTGTACAATGTGAGGCAGCACCTTCTAAATGAAGGACAGGGGTTCTGAGGGGTAAACTGAGGGGTGTACCTCCTAATGTGCTACAGCGCTTTCTAAATGTGGGACACAGGCAGTCAGATTGATCTAGTGGTTACAGCGCAGAGCTGTGAACCTAAAGACCCCTTCTAATCCCACAGCCACCAGTAACTTACTGTGTGACCTGGAGTAGGGGCAGAATAGAAAGAGGAAGGCAGTACAGCACAGTGGTTACAGCATAGAGCTTTGAACCCAGAGACTCAAGTTCTAATCCCACAGCCACCAGTGACTTACTGTGTGGCGTGGGGTAGGGGAAGAATAGAAAGAGGAATGCAGTATGGCGCAGTGGTTAGAGCATAGGGCTGTGAACCAGCGACTTAAGTTCTAATCTCACAGCCACCAGTGACTTACTATGTGGCCTGGGGGTAGGGGCAGAACAGAAAGAGGAATGCAGCATGGCACAGTGGTTAAAGCACAGGGCTGTGAATCCAGAAACCCAAGTTGTAATCCCATAGTAACCAATAATTTACTGTGTGACCTGGGTGTAAGGAGGCAGAGTAGAAGGAGGAAGGCAGTATGGCACAATATTAAGAGCACAGGGCTGTGAGCTTGGAGACCCAAGTTCTAATCCCACAGCCACCAGTGACTTACTGTGTGACCTTGGGAGAGGCACAGTCAGAGGAGGAAGGAATTACAGTACAGGAGTTAGAGCGTAAGGTTGTGAACTTGGACCCAAATTCTAATCCCACATCTACCTGTGAGTTGCTGTGTAACCCAAGGGAGAGGGCACAATAGAAGGAGGAAGGCAGTATGGCACAGCGGTTAGAGTGTAGGGCTGTGATCATGAACTCCCAGGCTGTGTATTTATCAAGTATTGTGTACTACTACAGCTACTGCCTGCCCTGCACACCTCCTCATCACTTTTACCAGTCTGCCTTACTCTGAACATCGCAAACATTTAATAGCCTTTATTCTCTTTTATATTATCATATTTTATCTCATTTCTTTTTACATTTATTCCTCTAGAAAGTACCACTTAATTTCCCTTTAATTTATTTGTAATACATGGTTGCTGTTTTTTTTTCAACAGAACAGTCAGCCTGACTGAGAGTCCTAATACCATCATCCTGACATCAGGAATCCATAGTACGAATGACCTGATGTCAAAACTATGGTAATACAGAATTGAATGGCAAATTCTCTGGTGCTCAGCTGTTCTCGATGCTCGCTCCTGTCATGGCTTTTCAAACTTCACTTCGAAAGTGACAGGAGTTACGTTGACAGCTGAGATGGTGGGAGTTCTGTCACAGAAATGAATGTGGGGTGGGGAAAAAAAGCAACATATATTACAAACAACAGAAGAGCATCCATCTATTATGGTTGCTGGTAAATCCATTGAGGGGATTTCTGTGACGGCACAAACCTCTTGAGCTGCGGTCTCGAGGTTTATGATGTCGCAGGAATCCCGCTCAGATTGGATTTACAGCACCATAATAGATGGATGCCCACCTGTTATTCTATTTGGCCAGGAAAAGCGCACATAGCAGAGGCTCATTTCCAGGTTCTACCTGGGAGAAGGGGCATGAGATATTAAGTACAGGAACATTAACAGCAGGAGAATACAGTAGGACTTCCAGTGCAACCCTCCAAGCGAAAGGTCGCCTAACCACTGAGCTCCGCTCCACTGCGGCCAAAAAAATGCTGATAAATAGCCATAACTACTGTCAAACTTAGGAAAAATCGATAGAAACCAGCTATGGCTATCAAGAGACCAAGGGGGAAATTCGAACAGATTTGAAGTTTGACCGATCGAGGAAAACTCTGATGCCAAGATCTCTGACTCTGGAAATTCGGGCTTAACACAACCCGCCACTCGAGCATCTTCAGCTAAAACACTTAAAGGAAAGGAAAAAAAGCTAAGCATAATGGACACAAAACTAGACCGGATACTTACTGAGCTACAAGACATTAAATCGGAATTTCACCAATTTAAAGCTGAACAGGAGCAACTTTGCTCCGACTTCTTGGAACTCCAACCTCAGGTGAACACTCTGGAGCAAGAAACAGCGGCCCATACCATAACCACCACATAAACACAGTCCACGTTTACTCAAATAATAGAACTTACTCGGGCTCTGGGTGAAAGAATGGAGGATGCAGAAAATAGAAATCGCAGGGAGAACTTGCGGATATATGGAGGCTCCGGAATACAGTGAGGGCTCCAATATTTTAACTTTTGTGGACTCTTTGCTATGCATTACTCTAACCTTGGAGCCAGAAATGCAGCTTGAGGTGGAAAGAGTGCACCGGGCCCTTGGCCCCAAACCCTGCCACCCAGGGGTTCGCCCTCGATCTATAATTATAAGATTCCTTCGATATTTTACGAAGGATCTGTTGCTACAGAAAGCATGGGCACAAGGCAAAACTTTCTATAATGGCACCAGAATATTTTTTGATAATGATTACATGCCCACAACAATGCAGAATCGCTGAGAATACATCATTCTGTTCCCAGTTCTGAGGCAGTTGAAGCTTAAATTCCTGACACCCTATCTAGCCTGTCTATAAATTCAGTACCCATCAGGGCAACAAAACTATAACACCATGACAGAGGCAGTGGAAGACCTGAAGAAACGGGGATATGAACTTCCAACCAGAATGGCACTCCTCCAACGTGCACAACCGAACTGCGTGGAAAGAGAACAAACCAAAACCCCAGACCCTGCATCTCAGCTGGCATCCCTAGAAGCAATTAAAAAAATGGTGGTGCAATACACCTTCAAAAAGTGATGGACTAAATGGGACGCTTTTATACTGCACTTTGATGATGGGGTAAGTCCTCCAAAGTCGGGCTACTCTGGGCCTTTTTCTTCTCCCTCTTGGAATGGCACTGGGGTGGGCACAAACACTGAGGCTGCCTGGGCCTGCCTTGAGGGGGCCGGCCTCTTGGGGGATGGAGGGTGCAGGAGATCTAGCGACCTGCCTTATGGCACATATAGCTCGACACACTAGAGAAAATGGCAGCTGAAATGGGAGGAGGGCCCCCCGGAGTTAGCTCGCTGGTGGGTGACCGGGAGGGGAGGAGCAGATGATGAAGTGAACTGGGGCTAACCTGAGTGACTTCAATACTGAGAACCCCGGCTTGTGGCCTGATTCACCTTTACTCTTTAATTAGGGGAAGGAGCAGGTCACCAGGGGCATCGGAGTAAACCCTGACACAAAGGAATTGAAAGACATGGGTCCAGGCCGGTGATGCGGAGGGACGCAAGAAGCTGGGGCCTCCAGCATGAGGTAGGACCACTTAATAGCACCCACTAATAAAAGTTAAAATGATGTGTCACTGTGTCTGGATAGCTCAGGTCCATAGAGCAGTCGGATAGCATCTGCCAGGCTCCTTTCAGTCCCCACCGGCTGAATTGGATTATCACAACTTATCGGTCTTGGGGCTCTCAAGAGCGGAGAGCTACTGAGGTACCACATGAGGTCTTTTAATTTGATTTTGAACCAGGGACACTCCCACCCCGGGGGGGGGGGCAGACTGGGGCCCCACATGGGGGTTCCTGCCCGGCCCACCTGGGCAGCTGAACTGGATACCTTGTGGCACCCGCTGGCTGAGAGGCAGTCCCATGGGAAATGGGCTTGGGGTAGCTCTTGGTGAAGAGGGGGGAGCTGTTGGCCCCCCTCACGCCTACCCTTTGGCACCTGACCTTGAGGGGGAGGGGGACTGGGGGGTACTGACTGAGGGAGAGACCGCATCTCTGACAAAAGGGAGTCTTAGCTGGAAATGAAGCAAGACTATTCAGGCCTTTTTGAAACTTAAAAATCAGGGACTAATAAACATATGGAGAATTTTAAATTAAAGCAGGAATAAATAGCTATCAGAGAGAACATAAAACAGCTTGCCCACACAGTGCACTGCTTAGCCCAGAAAGATCACGAAAGACAGAAGGAAACGAAATCTGGGCCAGCTGAAGAAACATCTCAGCAGCAGGAGAGACTCTAATGATTTTTTACCTCCCCCTTATGATATCTTACTGAACTGGTTGGTGGAGCACTGAAGAATGCTCAAGACCAAAGATAGCACCTTATTTTCCCCCACCTTTCTTATGTTTATTATTATTCACCTACCCATTAAGTTTATTATTAGTCAGGACTACCTTGAAAATTATTATTCTGTCTTATTTAAGGAAAATTCCCTGCCCCTTGGGGTTCTTTCCCAGCTGAGAAACACATACCCCCAATGAGCGAGCAGCAAATTTGCTCTGGTCAGCAGACTTAAGCCTGACCTTGGAAGTCACAGACACCAATCTGTATATAGTTGAGGGCGGTAGTTATACCAGACAATTTCTAAAGTTTGTATTATGTAACTGTAAAAATTCTTTGTTGTTACAATGTTTGTTATGTAAGTTTGATATTCACATCATGAGAGGAACACAGATGGTAGATAAATGGCAAGAGAACCAGGGTTAAAGTACCCAGTGGATGGTGACATGGAGACAGAGAAGCAGATCATCCAGAAAGCTCTGGGAAGTGGGGATCGGGCACCCACCACACATTAAGGGAGCTGATGCAATCTAGATCGATTAAAGTGGCATCCCACAATGTTAGTGGCCTGACAAATCCAATAAAAAGAGGCAAAGTTATTTCCCACCTAAAAAATGTATCACCCACAGAGGATTTTACTCCAAGAAGCCCATATGACACAAGTAGAACACCAGAAGCTGATGAAACTGGGGATGAACACAATAATATCTAGTACATACTCATCAGGTAGGAGAAGAGGGGTGGCCGGTTTAATTCCTTAAAGCTCCACATTTCAGATACAGGATTACTGTTATGATAATGAAGGATGTCTTGCAATGGTCCGGGGAACCTGGTGGGGGCAGCAATACATAATAGGTAGCATTTATATCCCACCGGGAGCAGACGCCTCAACCCACCAATGTCTGTTTGATAAAATATTGAAATTCCAACAGGGGATACTGATTCTAGGGGGCGATCTTAATCTCCTTCTGGATTCAGGAAGAGATAGCACTAATCCACGACCTTCCAGGGTGACATGGCCAACGTCATTGCCGATGTCTGATCAGAGAATTAGGATTAATTGACGCGTGGCGGCTCCTTAATCCTGTGAAGAGACAATCTACACACTACTCAGGGGCCCACCACTCCTATTCAAGAATAGACTATTTTCTGAAAGCAGCTGAGCATATAGATATAATGCAGGCCTCAGACATCTATCTGATATTAATATCGGACCATGCCCCAATCTCAATCGAGCTACGCACTACAGAAATAAAAAAAAAAAAAACAGACAATGGCATCTAAATAACAACCTCCTAAGAGATGCTTAGCTAAAAGAGTTGATACAAGAGAGACTCCCACAGATAATTCGAGACAACACGACACCAGAAATAACCTCAGGTATACTCTGGGATACAGTAAAAGCAATACTTAGAGGAGAACTGATAAGTTATGCTCACAACAAGAAAAAAATGAGAGAACAGGAACGAAAAACCTAGAGATGGAACTCAATTTTCTACAACAGGCCCAGTCCCAAGGGGACTCGACTCTCCTCCCTCAGATAGGGTTAAAACAAAACTTCAAAACATATTAAATTATAAGACAGAGCAAGCGTTGCTTTATGTGAAGCAGACATATTATGGGGGGAAGGGCTAGGGCCTCTAGAATTTTGGCTTTTAGGTTAAAACAACAACATCAATCATTAGTCACTAATATCCGACACCGTAAGAGTAAGAAAACTCTTAAGTACAACGAAAGAAATACTGGAAGGTTTCCGATACTATTATACACAACTGTATAAACAAGAAATTGAACCCGAGGAAGATAAACATCACAAAATTTTATTAAGATAAAACTCCCTCAACTCACAGAGGAACATAGAACCAAGTTACTACAACCAATATCCACTCCTGAGATAGCCCTAGCAATTAAAAAGACAAAATCCGGTAAGAGCCCTGGCCCTGATGGCTTTACGCCAAAATTCTGTAAAACTTTCCAAGCAGACCTGGTGCCTCTAATGGGAAGCCTATAAAGGGACCTGCAAGAAGGAGAGACTCCACCTCCCCCAAACTGGCACTATGCCAATATTTCAACGATATTAAAACCTACCAAAGACCCTATACACTGTGAATCATACAGGCCAATCTTGGTCCTGAATCAAGACTACAGATATTATACTAGTATTTTAGCCACTAGATTGGAAAGTATTCTTCCAAATATTATACTTAGAGACCAAGCAGGATTTATAGCACACAGGCAGACCACTGACAACATAAAGTGTACCCTCTGTATCTTGGAAAAAAATTGGTAAGACCTCTTCCCCCTTCCTATTACTAAGTATGGATGCGCAGAAGGGCTTTGATAGGGTATCTTGGAAGTTTTTAAAATATGTGCTCAAAAAATGTGGTTTTCCCCAGGAACTTAGAAGGATTATTAATGCACTATATGGCTCCCCCAAGCTACTGTCAAGGTCAGTGGCGCCTACTGGATCACTTTCCATTGACTCTGAGGACCCGTCAGGGATGCTCCTTATCCCCACTGTTATTTGCAATATATGCAGAATCCATTATGCAAGTAATATGGGCGGACCCACAGATTACAGGAATAACCACAGCAGACACAGAGCATAAAGTTTCATATTATGTAGATGACCTCCTTGTCTATTTTACCCCGGCCAGACTCTTCATTGCCCAAGCTGTTTTAACACCTGCAAGAGGTTGAAATACTGTCGGGATACAAATTAAATGCAAATAAGACAGAGGTCCTAAAATACCTCTATAACCCTTCTCCAGACATCTTAGACAGGTTTCCCTTCAAATGGAAAAGTGACTCACTCAGATACTTTGGAATTATTATCCCCAAAGATCGAACTACTCCATATAGTATAAATGATACACCCCTGACAGCAGTCATCCAGGAGGATATCCAAAAATGGACCCATCTCCCCATATCTTTAATTCAGAGAATTGATTCAGTCAGGATGAATATCCTCCCCCGGTTTCTATATCTTTTTCAAAATATCCCTATAATGCCAAAGAGAAAATAATTCCAGAAATGGAATAAATTACTGATGCAATTTATTTGGCAAGGCAAGAGACTCCGAAAAGAACTTACAATTTTGTATCTCCCCAAATCAAAGGCGGATTGGTCCTCCCAGATCTCGAAAAATACTGTAAGGCAGCAATGATAGCACATCCCTTCACTGGCTGGATGGTGAACTAGACCATCACTGGAAAGACAGAGAAATTCAAGAAGAAGAGGGGAGATGGGATGAACTCCTTCACACCAACTCCTCAATAACGAGAATAGAATCTGAATTTACACAACAAATTCTAAATACATATAGGAAAGTGCTCCAGATTCCCCTAATTAAGGACTCTGCCACCATTCTGACAATTCCTGCGGCAGACCCTAGCTTTACACCAGCTAGGCTGGACCACACATTCCGGCAATGGCATAGAACAGGGCTAAAATACCTGTATCAGTTCTTCGGAGAGGGATGGTTCCTAACATTCCCAGATCTACAGCACAGATTTCAAATTAGACAGCAGAATTAGTTAAGATACCTGCAGATTAGACATTATTGTGTGGAAAAAAATGATTTAAATTGGGAGCTCGGAATGGCCCATTCCCTGATACATATAATAATCACAACCATTGAGAGAGCAATTCTAAACCACATAATATCACAGATTTATGAAACCCTTCAGGCTTCCACCACACAGGCACTCCAGACAACACAATATAAGTGAGAACAGGAAATGGGAACCAACCTCACTAACGTGGAATGGAATGCGATATAAACTAGGATGCATCAGATCACATTTTCTTTCTCATGGAGGGAGTTTGCCTGGAAATGTGTTAGAACACCCCAAATAGTGGGAAAATATGATCAGATGCATGGTTCTGGATGCTGGAGAGATTGTGGGGAGCCCTGCGCCCACACACACACACACACACACACACACACACACACAGACGTATTTTGGATTGCTCCAAGCTTACACCATTTTGGAAGGAAGTAGAGAAAGCTCTATCAGAATTGTTCACAGAAATTACAGATTTGAACCCCCAGCTGGCTACCCTGCACCACTTCCTGGAGCAGATTCAAGGGAGGTCAGCTCAGAAGCTCCTTACGACCTTATTGGTAGCAGCTAAAAAAGCTATATCACACAGATTGCTGCAGGGTAATCCCCCCCCTCGCAGAGAAAATGGGAAGATATTGTATTGCAAATGTATAGAATGGAAAAACTGACAGCAGCTACTAACTTGAGACTGGAAAGTTTCTTGGTATCCTGGAATAAATGGTTGATGTGGGTAATGGTACACGGGGATGATGTTATTCCCTGAACATAATGAATGTATGAGGATACCTTACAACAATTATACGCTCTTGAAAAATAGTTAATCTTTATTAGAAATCTGGAAATTGTGTCTCTGTCCATTAGCAGTAAATGGTTCCATATATGCAACTGTAATAAGAAACTATTATCTGTGTAACCTCCAAAAACTGAATGAACTACAAATAAAAAAAAACAAAAAACAGGAGAATACAGTTCAATGAAATACAGGTACCAATTGGGCAGCAATCCAAACATTATAATATCATGTATTTAACTGCCATATCCCCATCCAGTTAACCCCTGCCACCTGATTACCAACCTACAAACACCTTAATAACACATTACCACCTGACAAACACACTACAAAGCACCTTATTACAATCTTATTAACACATGTAACAGCCACATTAGATGTACAGTAATAGCCACCTTATTAACGCAAGTAACAACCAAGTCATTAGAAATACTGCTTTTGTTAATCTAGCGCCTAGGTTTTGGAATGTCACACCCCTCCCCCCACCCCGATGTATGCAATTATACATCTGTTCAAAGTTTCCATACTGCTTTCCATAAGCATTTACATAAAGTGTTCTCTTGCCCTGCCTTTAGCCCGGGCTATCTCACCTGATTCTCTTGCTGCGCTCACTTACCTGTGGCTCATTTGTTACGCCATCCTAGAGTCTATTTCTTACTCATTGCACCTTTGCATTCCTCCTGTACGATGCTGTGTATCAATTGTATAATTTTGTATTGTGTCCTGTACTATGTTGTCTAGCTGATGTATTTTTTACTTCTGTTCAACTGGATGTTATATCCTCTTTTGCACTTATAGTAGGACTGTAACCACCCGGGTTGTGCCTGAAAATAGGCAATCCTTGTCTAGTGCACTTGCTCGATAAGCAGAATTGAAATTAATAAATAAACAAACCCTAAACACATCACAACCTCTCATAAGTACAGGCTCCCAAAACAAGCAGAAGTTCAAAAACATCTGCCTGCAAAAACTGCCCTATCCTAAAAACTGCATCATTAACCCAAGACCTCCCTCCAACTCCACTCACAAAGTAGTCACGTACCTCAGTGCTCCTACTCTCTCCTTCACCTGTGAGTACTCCTTGCAGACGTTGCTGCCATGCTTTGTCCGCTCCATGCTACTGACACTGACTTCAACCCACTCTACAGCACAGTGCCATGCCCTTGTCGATCGCAAACTCCACGCTGCTCCTGACCAGTGCTCCCGACCACACACTCCCAGCAATCTTATCATCCACCTAGGCTCCCAGCAGCCCTCTGGTTTAAATGACAGACTTGTCTGTTTGCAGATGACACCAAGATCTGCAACAGAGTAGATGATCCAGATGGGGTGGGCAGAATGAGAAGAGATCGGGATAAACTAGCAAAATGGTCAGAAGAGTGGCAACTGGGGATTTAATGTAAAGAAGTGCAAGAATCATGCACATAGGGAAGAGAAACCCTAAAGCCACCTATAGGCTGGGAGGGGAGTTCCTGGCAGTCACAAAGGAAGAAAGAGACTTGGGCATCATCATCACCGATGACCTGAAATCATCCAAGCAGACCTCTAAAGTAGTAGGTGAGGCTAGGGGAATGTTAGGGTGTATTAGTAGGGGTATCACAAGTTGTAAGAGGGGGGCAATACCCTTTACAAGACTCTGGTTAGGCCCCATCCGGAGTACTGCATGCAGTACTGGAGGCCATACCTTCAACAAGGACATTAACCAAATTGAGGCAGTCCAGAGAAGGGCAACCAAAATGGTGCAGGGACTGCATCAGAAGACATATGAGGACAGATTAACGGAGCTCAATATGTATACCCTTGAGCAAAGAAGGAGAGAGGTGATATGATCGAAACATTCAAACACCTTAAGGCATTAACAAGGTGAAAGAGTCTAACATGTTTAAATATAAGAAAATAGCAGGACAAGAGCACACAGCATGAGATTAGAGGGAGGCCGATTAAGGGGGAATTTGAGGAAATTCTTTTTCACAGAAAGGGTGATGGATGCATGGAACGGTCTACCTGAGGAAGTGGTGGCTATGAATTCAGTGCAGGGCTTCAAACAGGCATGGGATAGGCATAAGGGAGCAATACAGATGAGTATGCATAGATAGGCCACTGACAGAGCAAAGGCCGATGGGACATTTGTAAGGTAGAAAAAGAAATGGGCAGACTGGATGGGCCTTGCGGTCCTTATCTGCCATCAACTTCTATGTTTCTATGTTTATTTTCTACTAACATCTTTCCACCACCTTATGGTCTACCACTGTAGTCTGTCCTTTTTAGCCCCATCCTCCATCATATCTTTGCGTGCATGGTACGTTTGCCTGAGTGGGTATGCCTGCACACTCTTCCATCCAGTGTGTACGTGTAGTCATACTCACATAGGCATTCCAGCTATGCGTGACATATCTATTTTCATTTTCTCCAGATGTCCCTGTCTCCTCCCCCCCCCCCACCTTTGTCACCTTTCAGCCTTCTTTCTTTGCCTGTTAATTAGTCCCTACTTGAGGACTGTTCGGCTCATTCACTCCTACTATGCCTTTTCATACTCATCGTCACTTTTTTTTGTTTCCCAGCTTCTAGTCATGCCTTTCACTTTTCTCCTGTATCCTTCCCCTATTTTCTTTCCCCACATATCTTATTATCCCTTATTTCCCCTTACTTCTCCACTAACTTTGCCTTTTTTCTGTTTCAGATAATTCCTGAAGAAGACTCATGGTCAAAATATCTATTCTAACTCAATTTTTTATTTTCAGCATGCATGTAATCTTACCTTTTTGTGTTTAGGGTTTAACAGCCTAATGGTTCCAGTTTCTAGTACTGATTATTTAAAAAAAAATATTACAGTGCTTTTACTATGTTTTAGCAATATAGGCTATTGCAATGATTATGGTCAAATGCTTCTAGCACTATAGGCTATTACAATGATTATGGTCAAACACTGTAACAATATAGTGTATGGTAGAGCACGATTGTGTATGGAAAGCCATACACTCTCCAAAGTTGTTTTGCTGCAGTAGTGCCATCCTCACTATCGCAGAATGACTTTTTGTTCTGCGTTAGTGAAGACATCGTAATGCAAGAGACCCTAGCAGCAGATTTCATTGGGTGGCAACTGGTTGAGAGTTGCGTGTGTGTGCTGGCCGGCAGGTGGTTCTAAGTGTGGTCAGCACAATGGAGATCAACAAAAAAAAGTAAGGGGTGCTGTTTTTTTTGCTGTCTCAATCACTGCCACATCCATCGCCATTCACCATACACTATATAGAATAATGTATGGCAAACCAAACACTACTAGGCTAATCTTTCTCCTCGTGGATACCGTGATGACCGAGGAACCTCTCGAACGTCGCTCACGAGGTCATCGGTCTTCACGATATCCACTCGGGTGAAAGAATAGCCTTGTAGCGTATGGTTTTCCATACACTAGCCTATATATATTCTGCTCACAAGGACCGTCGTCAACATTATTATCAGCTCTCAAGGACCGAGGTTGATTTAAACTGTGGTTTCTTTAATGCTTCTATCGTTTTTAGCACTATAGGTTATACATTTTTGGCTCACAATGACTGGGACTGAACAGCCTAAAAGTATAATCATCTCACGATGACTGTGGTTAGACAATGTAACAATGTAAGCATTTACACTTACATGTATACCATGAGTCAGGGCTTTATTTTACAGACATTAATTTAGCATGGTTACAACCCTTGTTTTAAAATAGGAGTTACCACAATAAGTTCAGTTCACTTCATATTATCAAAATCCGACTTAACCCTATACTGCTTGAAAAATTCTAAACTCATCAATGAATCAGTTTACTGCCACTGTGGTGCCACGGTTCAGTGTGAACACATAAAAGTATCGGGTGGCTAGGGGTGGAACGGATCATTAGAAAAAGGTAGTTATATAAAAAAATAAGAAATGTCAATAATAAGACATTATGGACACATATAGCTAATGAAAATGTATGTAAATGGCTATAGACACAGATTTGAAATGGGGATTTAAAATTAATCAAAAAAGCTGACAGTGTCCCTTAAAACTGTGGTGCCTGTTTAGGTCTCATGTTCGAGCCCCAACAAAAGCCAGAAGAAAAGTGGACACCCAGGTATTTCAGAATGACTGTCTCAAGCAGATAAGTATTCAGACTGCTACCAGTGACTGGGCCACATCAGCATCAGCAGCTGTGATCTGTGCAAGGTATTTTGTCTAAAGAGTGTTCTCTTATAAAAAAAAAAAAAAAAAAAAAGACTTAGAATGTCTTTGAAAAAAAAGTCAACAAAAATGTCCGAAGAAACAGCATTCCCTAAATTTGTTTATTTCAAAAGAACAAAAGTGTGTGTGTGTGTGTGTGTGTGTGTGTGTGTGTGTGTGTGTGTGTGTGTGTGTGTGTGTTGGGGGGGGGGTGGGGTTAACAGTATAAGCACAGACAAAATGGGCAGACTGGCTGGGCCAAACAGTCTTTATCTGCCAACATATTCAATGTTTCTAAATTTTACCAAGAAAGACACACTGAGCTGGTACCAGCTCATTTTCGGAGGCATCCAGGGTGGGGATAAGTAGACAATACAACAGGTGCAAGACTAAAAGTACATTAACGGTTGAGCAGCGACAATATTCAGTGCCACATAAAACAGTGCAGCAAAATGTTGAGCAAAGTTCAGTAAGCAACAAAGCTGCAAACCCAATATTCCGTGCAAAGTAAAACCATTTAACAAGAGCCTGAGGCAGATAAAATCGAATCGCACTTGGTCAGGAGCAGTGAGCAAGCCCACAAGAGTCGGGGGGAGGGAGCTCCCAGAGCATAACAGCGCATTGCCCAGGCTATAGATGGAGAACAGCACTGAGGTCAGGGGTCAAAAACAATTGCAAGAGGGAGATATACAGACCAATCGTACACAGAGACTGCAGGAAGCCTAGCACGGAGCAGAACTCCTCAGATGAGGTAGGGAAGGGGAAATTGTTTAACCAGGAAAGGCACACTAAGCCGTAGCTTGTTTCCAAGTGTGCCCTGGGAGCACAAGGAAGTTAAGGGACTTGCTCAGAGTCACACAGTATACAGGTACACTCACACAAGAAAGACTCCAAGAGAAAAAGAGTCTGCCTCTTACTCTGGTCCGAGAAAACTGAAAAACAGAAACATTTACAACATGAAAAGCTATGACCCTACTGTCCAACCTGCTGGCAATGGTCAAATGTTTTCTATTAATGAAATTAAGCAAATGTGGCTTTTATCACACGCTATGAAGGAAGACAGCCACTAAGATCACTACCTGTAATTCACCTAGTGGTCTAGGGGATCACTTAGATTGGTGTGTTTGCCATGGGACAGTTTTTAACTTAACTTATCCTGCATTTGAAGTAAGTTTAATAAAGTATTTCTATTTTTGCACCAAATTTCCAGTGTGCAATGTTTTGGTTGTTCCTCTGCGTATCGCTGCACTTCTATGCTGCTGCATGGATTTGTGCAAATCATGGCAGTGCACGTTTTTTACCTTTTCTGTATTTTACCTTTGGTGCCTCCAAAAGTGGCAACGTTTCTTTTTTTTTTTCCTCTTCTTTTGGAATCAAATTCCACACCCCATCATTTTATCTTTTTTTTTCTTTTGGGCATACTATTTCCAAAGTGGAGTCAGCCAATGCCCCCTGACTACCCTTATAGGGAGATTAAGGAGTCTGGTCAGGAGGAATTAAATTCAGAATCTTGGGCAACACTGCTGCATCTTTGTCAGGTTGTCCCAAGTTCACCGAGATCTCCAGTGGCACTGCCATGTTCTTTATTTTTGTCAACATTTCTTTGTGCCCCCTACTCCACTGGCCCCATCTTCCCTCCACTCACTCAGCCCCTTCACCCACCATCCCTGGGACTTACCTGACTGTAAATCCCCCCTACAGATTACTCCCCCATGGCAGGGTCAGGGCGGAAGTTCATCTCCCCCTTCCCGTGACTTCATCCAGATGAACCAGGGACCAGTCGGTGGTGTGAGGCCTCCGACGAGTGGGGAGTCATCCTGCTGGTGTGGTCCAATTTTTTTCTTTTTCTGTGTCCCCACCCACCTCCCTGACATTGGACCTGTCCTGTCACATCTTGCACGCAGTGGCATGCCCCTGCGGAGGACACAAGTTCACTGGCTCACCCACAGGGGTAACTATTACAGTGGATTCCCAACATCCACTGCCCCTCCCCGGCTGGTAGCACACCTGCGCGGCAGTGCCACCCTAGGCCTAGAACCACCCGACAGGCTTCCTGGGCTTACTTCTGAACCCAGGTCACCATCATGGGAGTGTGCGGCACTACCCATCGGGCCATCGAGTGGCCCCTGTCGCATTGTTCTTAAGTTATCCCAGGTGTACGATGATCTTGGGTGGCACTACCTCATTGTTCTTAAGTTACCCAGGTGTATGGTGATCTTGGGTGGCACTGTCTCATTGTTTTTTTTTTATTTAAGTTTGTATCTCCGTTTTTTGTGGAACTGGCAGGCGGGCTCCAGTTCCCCCCTCAGGGGACTCATAGCCATCCAAGGCCAGCGTCCCCATCACTAGGAATGCTACTTGGGACCATCATGGAGCCTGCCAGCTCCGTTTGTTTCTCCCCTCCCTGTTGTGGCTGCACGCACACATGTGGAGGCACATGCATGCTGTGGTCCCACAGTGCTCTTTCTTTGTGCCGCTTGCTGTCCTGCACCGCTTGCAGACCTCCACCTGGGGGCAGCAGTGCAATGGGAATGACGAGATCCTTCCCTGGGAGAGGAGAGCTGCCTCACAGCTGCTCAGTCCAGCTTCTGCCCCCCCAGCCGACCTCTGACTACCCAGACTTGTTCCCAAACAGAATAGACCAGCCCAGCTCTTTCGGACTGTGGACAGACTGTGCAATCCAGTCTGTCTTCAGCCCGGGAGGGCTTTTTCCCCAGAACGGTGTGAGGAGTTTGCTCTTTTCTTTGCAGATAAGGTTGCCAAAATCAGATCGGACATCCGCTCTTCCCTCTCCAATGGGGGTAGTGATGGCTGGAGATGTCAAACACCCAGTTTGTATGGTCTGACTTCAGCCTCCCCAAAATCGAGGATATTGTGATGGTCATCCGAGCGCTACGACCAACCAGCTGTGACTTGGACCCTGGCCCCACACGTCTCCTAGTGGATTGCGTGGATAAAATTGGCCTAGTCCTGGCTTTGATAGTCTGGAAGTCTTTGGAGAGGGGGATCTTTCCTGAACCCCTTAAAGAGGCTATAGTTAGGCCTCTTTTAAAAAAGCCCTCCTTAGACCCAGATTGTCTAGCAAATTACAGACCAGTCTCTAACCTACCCTTTGTGGGTAAGGTTATTGAGAAGGTGGTCGCATTGCAACTGGAGGATCATCTGACCAACAACAATATCTACGATGTTCTCCAATCTGGATTTAGGAAAAGGCACAGTACCGAGACAGCACTTGTTTGTGTACTAAATGACCTCCTAATAGCGAGAAATCGTAGGACCTGTTCTATCTTGGCACTTCTTGATCTCTCTCTGCAGCATTTGACACTGTTGATCATGGGGTGCTGTTGGAGCGTCTGCGGTCCATCTGTGGATTATCTGGTATGGTCCTCAGGTGGTTTAGATCTTACCTCGAGGGTAGGACTCAGAGGGTGGTGTCGGGAATTTTTTCCTCGGCATCTCTCCCCTGCCTTGCGGGTACCAGGGCTCTATTCTAGCACCTATGTTATTCGAGGTGTATATGCTGCCTTTGGGAGCAATTATAAGACGATACGGACTGGGTTTTCATTGCTATGCTGATGATACCCAGCTGTATATGTCTTTTGTGCCCGGCCAGGATGCTGCCTTGTCGGTATTTAATAACTGCCTTGCAGAAGTCCAAGATTGGATGAATGGGAGTTGGTTGAGGTTAAACCCTGAGAAAACTGAGGTGTTGGTTGTGGATAAAGGTCGCTGTGAGGCGGGTTTGCCAGCTGGATCGCATTCTGGCTTATGGCTTGCAGGCGCTCCACTGACAACCTCAGATCAGGTGCGGAATCTTGGCGTAATAATTGATGACCACTTGATGCTTAAAGTTCAGGTGTCAGCAGTGGTCAAAACTTCCTTTTTCCATCTGAGGAATATCGCCAGGGTAAAGCATCTGGTTCCTCCAGAAGATCTTCCAACATTGATCCATGCCTTTGTTACCTCCCGCCTTGACTATTGCAACTCCCTGTACCTAGGGCTATCGGGGGTTGAACTTACCGTCTGCAGCTAGTGCAGAATGCGCCAGGTTGTTGACTGGTTCTTCTAGATCCAGTCATATAATGCCTGTGTCTGTGGACTGCACTGGCTGCCAGTACTTTGGCGAATCACCTTCAAGGTCGGTCTTCTGACCTATAAAGCCTACATGACCAGGGACCAACTTACCTGAAAGAGCCTTCGCCTCCTACTGTCCCTCCCGCCATCTCTGATCCACTGATGAGGGGATTGCTGAGATTCCCAGGGTCTGTTTGAAATCTTGGGGCTAGGTCATTTAGTTTTATGGCCCCGACCCTGTGGAATTCTCTACCTCGTCAGGTGCGAAATAGTCCGACTGTCCTGATCTTTAAAGGAGCCTTGAAAACCCACCTTTTTAGTCTAGCTTTTAATGATTTATAATAGTTTTAAACTCTGTTTATTTATTGTTTTATGTTGTTGTACAGGCGCTTTGGATTGAAGAAAAGCGCCTTTTTATAAATAAAAAATTGATTGATTGATTGAAACCTGAGTTGTCAGTGTGGCATCCAGTGCCTCAACCCACAGTGCCACCAGGCTGGATACTACCTCATTTTTCTTAAAGAGGAACAGTCATCAGGGGGCTGGTCCCAATTTGCTCTTGGCATGCAAAAACTTTTCTTTTTACTTGCCGTTTACTGCAGTGCAGTAGATTGTGTCAAACTGATTCTCCTGACTTCCAAGCTGACATTTGCTGTAACCAGAAATCCCAGAATCCCCTGCTGCTGACTTCAGAGCAGGGCTGCAGCAGTGGGGGATTCAATAGTCCGCAGTGGATGTTAGAGCATTTAGAAGTTCAGATCGGATGTTTGCTGGTCTCGCTGTTCTCCTGGGGCTATATGCAGTTCTACTGCAGGTCTCCTCCTATTGCAGTGCAGATGCTGCTCACTACTGTGCACACTGGGTGCACTCCCAGGAAGGCATGCCAGTAAAGCTGATGCCCATCACAGTGCAACCAAAAGGGTGTTCTTTTGGTCAACAATGAATTTAAACCTAATCAATTTGCTTGGGTGCCCTCCGGCTCCTAATTCAAGAGAAATAAACTATGAGCTGTACTATTCTGCTCCCTGGAAGTTATGCTGTACCTTTTACCCAAATAAACCCAAAGCTGCTTCATTCAAGTGATTTACATGAACAATGAGTTATTAACGATTGTTTGTTTAGGATGATTTGTTTTGGGGGTGGTAATATGTTCTGTTATTTTTCCTTAAAAGATCTGAGACCTGACTTGTGTTGTTACTACTTGGATATAGTTTGTATCAATATGTATCTCCATGATCTGTGCCACACCACACGTTGGCAAGAATTCTATCTCACAGCCTCAATAGAGACAGCTCTTCAAATCTTAAATGATATAATCATAAGTGCCCTCAATTCACATGCACCCCTCACCAGTGTCAGAACCAAACTCAAATCCTGTCGCTGGTTCTCTGCCGACCTTAAATCCGCACTGCTTGCCAGAGACAAACTCTGGAAAAGGCAAGAAAGACAAAGGACCCAAATGACTGGCTTCAATTCAGAAAAGCCAGAAACTCCTGCACAAAACAAGTAAGAAATGCCAAGGCAGCCTTCTACACAGCTGAACTAGATGCCTCCTATCACAACCCTTCCAGGTTCTGGGGTACCATAAAGGGCATCCTAGGTCAAACTTCTACCCCTGTCTTACCACCCAAAATTCAACTAAATAGTATTGAAATCACCGACAAGCAAAATATCTTGAATGCCTTTAACGATCATTTCACTACAGCTGGCCTGGCTTTCGACTCCTCTCCTGCAAACCTATTAAGATCATCACTAAACCTACAATCTACTGAGGGACAAAAGGTTGCTTCCACATTCTCATTCAAATCAATATTCTTCAAAGAAGTAGAAGACCTTCTACTCCAGCTAGATACCACCAAAAGTGCAGGTGCAGACTCCCTGGATCCCTACGTTCTAAAAGTAGCACTGCATGCCTTAACCACCCCCCTCACCCACCTCTTCAATCTATCACTTGCCACTGGTTCTATCCCCTCAATATGGAAAACAGCTCAAGTGTTTCCATTACTTAAGGCAGGTGATCCCATGGACCTCAACAATTATAGGCCCATCTCCATCTTACCAGTACTATCCAAGATGCTTGAGAAGCTGGTAAACTCTCAGTTAACTGCCTACCTTGATACCAACAATCTCCTTAATCCAGCTCAATCTGGGTTTAGATCTATGCATAGCACCATCTCTGCACTAGCAAAAGTCACAAATGACTGGCAGACTCGTTAGACAAAAAGAATAATACCTGTGCTGTGTTTCTGGATCTAAGCAAAGCCTTTGACACTGTGGATCATGAACTTCTAATCTCCTCTCTGAACTCCATAGGCCTTGACTCACTCTCTCTTAAATGGTTCAGATGCTATCTCTCAGGAAGATTACAACTGGTAAAAATGAAGGTGATCTATCTACCTCTAAACCACTCCTAAGAGTGTACCTAAGGCTCCATCCTGGGTCCCATCCTTTTTGCCATTTACATCAACAATGATTCCAATCTCTCACAATCTAATATCCACCTTTTGCAGATGACACTGTACTATATGTGAGCAATCCCTCACCATCAAAAGCCTGTGAGCTCCTACAGTCTGAATTCCCCTCCTTCAGCACAACCTATTAGAAAAGAAATTACTACTAAATGCCAAGAAAACCAAAGCTATGTTCTTTGCCACCAAGAACTGTTCTTCCACTATCCCATCATTCACCCTCCCACAACTCTCTACCATCCTTGGTGAAAATCTGGAATATGTAGACAAATTCAAATATCTAGGAGTATGGATAGACAATAAACTAGACTATACTACCCACGTTGAAGAGCTCCTGAAAAAGCTAAGACAAAGACTTGGTCTATTCTATAGGATCAAACACTACCTGACCAAAGATTCCAAACAAAGATTAATCCTAGCATCATTCCTGTCCCTCATTGATTATGCTGACTTCCTCTATGGTCATTGCTCCCTCTCCCATCTAAACAAATTAGACACCCTGTATCATAGAGCTATTAGATTCATTACTGACCTTCCCTCTAGCACCCATCATTGCTCTCTCTACAATGCAGTCAGTTGGACATCCCTGCAACATAGAAGAAAAAAATGCTGCTATCTGGATCTACAAAGCTCTGACAAACAAACTCCTTCCTACATCTCAGACTGCTTCAACGGATCACATCCAGGCCTTACACCTGAGGATCAACAAACTGATCCTGCTGAAGATTCCTATCACCTGCACCCGGTATGGAAGAGCTGCAATCAGCTATTCCCTGGCACTTATCTGGAATTCTATTCAAAAGTCATTGAAACTGGATACACTGATTCCTCTAACATCCTTCAAAAAAGCTGTACACCAGCCTATTCCCAGATTCGTGCAACTGCTTCCATAAGGCCTAGTCCTCCCACACCCCCACTCCTCCCACACCCCCTCTCTCCTCCACCCCCCTCTTTTAAAGCTCCTCCCTATTCTTCTATCATTCCTCTAGCCCTTTCCCCATCAAACCTCGTACATATATGCCCACCCATGTACCATTATCCAAGCCTTATCCCTACTAAACTGTTTGTTTCTCTCCTTTATTAGGTTTTAGGTTTACTGTCCTTTGCCTTGTATATATGTAAATATTTGTACATCTATCTCACTCATAAATGATTGTATTTGTGCTTATTCAGTATCATGTTTTTGTATACAACTTGTAACCTTTTTTTGTTATGACCACTCAGGTCCATCTTGTAAATGAGCTATGCTCAATGATGTTCGCCTGAATAAATAAAGATTTTGATTGATTGATTGATGTATAATATTTAATGTTGGCCCCCATATTCAAAAGGTTATCGTGGCATTAACTTCACGAAGCCCAAGTGTTGAAGGGCGAAGCGCCAGACTGCTCTTTAAGTAACCGTGTCACTACATCGGGTTTGCCTGTCACACTTTGATCACCAGCATACTCTTCTGTCTTTAACTTTAAAAATCATTCCAAAGGCTGTCTTCTGCAGCATATGATTTTATCTGCTTGGCTTACAAATTTCACTGCTGTTGGATTTGTTATGGGTCTGCAAAATAAAATCAGCAACATAAATGCAAATTATTGATTTACTCACAATTTCTTTCTTTTTCCACTGTGCCCGATCATGGAATGTCTAGTTTGGCACTAACCACATTATGTATTTATTTTATGTATTGAAATGTTTCACCAGGAAGGGCATACTGAACTGGTTGCTCGTCTCATGGTGCGTTGTGGGGGAGAGGGGAAAAATACATGCAACCACAACAGAAACAATTATGCAGAGATAGCATGACATTGTCCACATAGCTTATGGATCCAGAAAACAATACATAGAAAGTGCATACGTATATTTACATTACTAACAACACATACGCATATTTACAGTACTAACAACACATACGCATATTTACAGTACTATCAATTTGCAATAAATCATGGGGGAACAGAGGAGAGCTAAGTGCTGAAGTACATGCTAATCCGAAACAAACATAGAACATTGGCCTAGTTAGCAAGTGACTATCATTAAAGAGGCAAAGGAAAGGGGGGGGTAGAAGGGGAGGGTATGGAGTAAGCATGGTAATTAGGAGAGGAGGGAAAGCACCTAGCTCGGGGCGCAACTTTTTTCAGGATAGCTACCCTAACCAGGAATAGCATGATCAGACAGGGCAAGGGTCATAGTCAAAGACTCCGTCCTCCTCCAGCACACAGCTCTGTCCTAACAGGGCCAGCGCACAGAATATACTGCTCCACCAATGCAAATATAGGAGTCCCCTTGCATACAGGATGCAGTGATATAGTCAATGGTTTTGGCAGCACTAATTAGACATTGTCACATTGCTGTTTAATGCTGCCCAAACACTACCCTTACCCCTGCGCTGAATGTTTTTCCCCTGCTTGCCAGTCTTTTGATGCAGTCCTCTTCAGTGGTGTCCAGTGTGCCCCCACCCCCATCACCAGTTCTTCTAATTGCCCTTCCTTAGTGGTGTCCAGTGTACCCCCACATCTCAGATCTCCACTCCCCCGAAGTCCATCAGACCCACCTCTCACTGCTCAGGAGCCTCCATACCACCCCCTGGCCCCCACTCACCCAAGCCACCATTCCTGGCACCCGAGATGGCAACCAGCACAGCCCTCCACTTGGTAGCATGACAGGGCCGAATATGGCCTGCAGGAGCACTGGTGCTATTCTATTTGGGAGATGCCATCTCCATTTGGCTTCTGTGAGCCATATTCGATAGAGGGCTATATCAGTGCAGCACACAGTGACTATCTGCTATGTCGACATAGGCACATATTTAGAAAGGAGCTCACTGCCTGAATATTGCCCCACAGCCAGCCTTGCGATATCCAACTTTCAGCACTACTGGCCACGTAACGCAAACTCCCGGTTCTGAATAAGAGACCCTGTATCATCACATGGAGACAGACAGCAGGAACATGAGGAGGCCTGAGGGACAATGAATACTTTCAAGTAGCTGGCCTTAGTAACTAGAAAACAGTATGTTTATCTGGCTACAGAGCAAACAGAATCTTTTAACGAACAGCATTTTAATTTAAAAACAAAAAAGGCAGCTCAGAGTACCAGTGTGTTAGTTAAGAGCTACTTAAGTTCAGTAGAGTAGTAGTAGTAGTAGTTCATTTTTATTCAGTATTGAACAAGGATAACACTCCGTTGAGCAAAGCTCATTTTCAGTGAGGTCCCAATGCATTACAACATGTTCCACAGGTACAAAAGTATACAAACATACAAATGCATATATTATATACAAATAATACACAGATAGATACAATAATCATTTTAAATCCTACCATTTAACCCATACAGAGCAGAGATGATCCCAGATTGGTTATTTTTTATCAAGGTACTGCATCTGTACAACAGATAGCCAGGACCTTTGCATTACTTTTAAGCCAGGACTGTAGCTCAGTGAGTCTTACTGGATGGCTAGTATACCTTAAATTAATCGGAACTGAATTCCACAAAACTACCCCCTCTAACCATTATGGAAGATCTACCTATCTCAAGACTACATTTGGGCACCCTATAATCAATACAGTTTAGTAGAGAATAACTTGGACATGATGTCACAGTTGTGACTATACACTCGGATTTATTTCAGTCACCGGCGCAGAAACAAGTCAATCCCTCCACAAAACTTCTCAACGTTATGCACCAAGCGCTTTGTCAACAGATCTTTAAAATTAACAGTATAAATAAGGTAGCACTTAAGGGCGAGATCTGTCTCGTGACAAAGCACTTGGTGTGAAATGTTGAGATGTCTCATGGAGGGGTCAGCTTGTTTCTTCACCTGCTACTGAAACAAATCAGGAGTGTATATAGTTATAACTCTGGAATGGTGAGCGAGTTATTTTCTTCTGAACTTATGCATTTTAATTTATTAAAACCATTTCACATTTTTATATATCGATATATGAAAATTGTAGAAACATTTTATATTACTATATCAACATAGCTAACTCCAATCTGTCATATAAACACAGATTAGGTCCATAGCCCTAATAATTCCAAGGTTAGCCATTTTTAAAGAATTTATCTTTCAAAAAAATCTAGCTATTGAACTGTTAATGCTTTTAGAAGCACAAAGGAAAACAATGGTTAAGTCTGGAAATGCAGCAGTTACTGTAGAAACGTCTGATTAGGGCTTTTAGTAATAAAAAATGTGTTTTTCAATACCTCTGACATGTAGTTTATTTCTGAAAAGAACCACGCTGACTGTCCTGTCGCCAGGCCCACCTGCGACTATTTCATGCAGCTCCCAGCGGCTTCCTGCGCATGGAATAAGCTAATTAGTGCTACCTGCCCTGCTGTGAGTTGGTAGCTCTACTATCCCTTGCGCAGGTAGCCACCATGTCTGCGCAAGATAGCCACGGGTGGGTCTGGCAACAGGATAGTCGGAAAGCGGTTCTTTTCAGAAATAAACTATATGGCTGGTCTGTCGGGCGCAGAAGCGTTGATTTCCGCTATGACGCCGTGACCCGGTTCGAACGGACCCAAGTCGTCAGAGGGCTGGCCGGGGAGATGGATTGAGCTCCGCTGGACTGCTCTCCTTCTCCGGGGAGGGCTGGGGCAGCATCTGGGGCGATGGGGACGAAGCGAGGCCAGGAATACCTACGCCGCCGCCAAAGAGTATAGAAGGCGGGGCGGACGTCAGGCGTCATTGCACGACCCCGCCTTCCCCGGAAAAGAGGAAAAAGGACGGTTGCCGGCCGCCCTCCATGAAGCCCGCCGCGGCTTCGATTAGCCCCCCAGGCCAGTCCTCCGACCGATTACGGTCTCTGCGGGATGTCTCGCCCTCTCCATCCCGCAGCCCCGCCGTGGGGGGTAAGCCACGGGGTATCGGAGGACCCGAGGCCGATTTGGGGGGTGGAAGCCGTCGGCCCGTGACCGGGCTGAAGCATCGGGTGGCCGTCAGCTAGGAAAGGCGGTAGAAGGCAAATTAAAAAAAAAAAGAAATAAAACTACATGTCAGAGGTGTTGTTTTTTTTTTTTTTGCTGAAAGCTCTAATCGGGAATTTCTGTAGCAACTACTGCTGTTTTACACTTAACCATTGTTTCCTTTAAATGAAAGCTTGGAGTCAGTTCAATATGAACAGATCATATCAATACAGTTTTCATGTGTCACTACAGGTCTACTCATGTTTGATATCAAATGTTGGTAGTAAACATGTATATCACTGCCTATTTTTTTAGTTTGCAAAGATGGCATCGATTTCCACGTTGACAGTGTGAAATTTAGGCCATTTCCATATATCGCTATATCCATTTTTATATTGATACATAATGTCGCAACAACGTTTCTATATCAGTAAAAAAAAAGGTTAAAAAACTTTTTTTTAGAAAAAGGTTTTTTTAACTCTGTCTGAATTTTATTAACATTACTCCTTATTATATTAGGAGCTGTGTAGCCAATGCACTATGCATTTATGTAGTCCCTTTAATTGTGTTGCAAACATTTCAGTCTCCCTTCTGTTATCCCTACTCCTCCTTGCTTTCCAGGCAAAGAAGGTAAAACTACATACACTATGTGAAATATATTATTATTATTAAATTATTTAGTTAGGGAGTTGTTGTGATTTAGTATTATGCTGCATCTGTGTGGTCTGCTGGTGGCATGCAGATACCGAATTATTTAAGGAGAGGACCGACATTGAGGCGAAACATTGTAACATTGAAATCCGAGAGCTACATTCGGCACTCACCTGTCTTGTTTTGTGGAACGCCTGCCATTGGAAGGACTTGGGACCTGCTCGGTGGTGGTGTGTGGTCACCGGACAGCCGTTGGAAGAGATCTGGCTGAAAGAGGATCACCTGGTGTGAGCCGACCCGCAGGGTGATTCCTGGGACATTGGGCATTTGCTGTCAGTTGAGCGGTGGGGGCATACCTCTCAACCTTTTGTCCCCCAAGTGTGGAACGTTGCCTCTCAAAATGTGGAACAAATGAGCAAAATGTGGAATACTTAATCAAATCTTTACCTAGGAGGCTCAGAACTCTGTTAAAATGTTTGCATTTATGTTCAGAAAGTTTGTTATTAATTAAATAATATATTTTTTGCATCATTTACTATAGATTTTTGCTTTAAAATGTTGACACAGAATGTGGGACAAGTCCTCACAATGTGGAACAGGGAGCTTTTGTGAAGTAAAATGAGGAACGTTCTTCGTAATGTGATACAGTTGAGAGGTATGGGTGGGGGTAACTGGTCAGACAGGAAGTGGAAGCTGCCTTGCCTGCCAGAATAACCCCTCCTGTCTCCCGCCGCTCCTGGAAGGTTGTTTTGTCCTGGGGCTCCCGAGTGCTGGTTCATGGTCTTTCGTCAGTGAATAAGGATTTATCTGCGGGTGAGCTCAAACGGTGCGGGTGTTCCCCGGTCTATTGTCATCTTCCCCCAGACTGGGACTACGGTTTGGCAAATGTACTGTGTCCTTCAAACCGAGTGAGAGTCAGTTTCTAGAGACTGTTCTGTAGATTTCCCGGGTTGTACCTAACTGTGATCCTTTGGTCTAGCCAGGTGAGAGTTGGCTGGTGACAACTGGAGGTACTCCTGAGTTGCTGGGGATGAGTGCCATTTATAGCCTGTTTTAGTAGACTTGCTTTTGTGAGACTTGGTCAGCCCTCTAAATGTTTGGATTGTTTATCTTTGCTGGTTTCTGCCCCGCCGTTTCTCGAGACTCCGGCTGGTGAGAGTGCGGGGGACCTCTCCTTTCTCTGATGGTGAAAGCTTCAGTGGAAATTGGGGGACATCGTCAGCTTGTTTGAGCCTGCTGGACAGTTCTTTCAACCTGGACAATTTTTATTGTGTTGCAGCTGCATACTTCTCTATTTTCTCCCTTGCTGTGCTGGGTGAGGGTTTGGGGGTATTTTTAGGGTTTTGGTGGGTTGTGAGGTTTTGGTTTTATAGGAGGGGGGTTGGGTTTATAATTTTATCTGGTTTAGTATGTGTTTTGGGGTGTGTGATTAGGGCAAATAGTTTGTTAATGTGTGAGTGTGGTGTGAGTGAGATTAGGTGGGTGTGCTGGGACCTTGTTGGGCGTGATGTGTCAGGGCTGTCGAGGAGGCCAGGATAGTGTACAGGGCATCTCAGCTGCATGACTTATGGCCCTTTATCCGCCTTTTGGTTTCTAACACCAGAGCAAGACACTGTTGGGAGGTGGGGAGTTGGAAGGGCTGTGGTGATTTGGGGCAGTGGGGCGACCTATGCACTGCGGGGGGTGGCAGGATAGAGACTGATGGGTGCAGAAGGCACTCTGGACTACGACGTGCACAGAAGAAGGCCAGATGTGTTTAGTTCCTGTCTCCAAGGAGTCCACCAGACTGAGAGGCCAGGTAACCCAAGGGGCTGCTTTGTCCGCCAATCCCCTGCAGGCGGTGCTATGTAATGCCAGATCGATCAGGAACAAGACTGACATTATTGCAGACTTGATTTCCTTGGTCAGTCTGGCTTGCATCATGGAAACCTGGATTGGGGACGATGCCGGCCCGGTTTTTGAGGCTGCCGTCCCTTTTGGGTATACCGTTGTGTACTGCCTCAGAGAGGAATGTAGGGGTGGTGGGGTAGCCATCTGTTTTAGATCTGACTTGGGCTTCACCATGCACCCAGTGAGAACCCCGGGTTCCTTTGAGTGTGTGGCTGTCCATGGGGGTCCGGGTGCAGGCTGCAGGATTCTCCTGATTTACCAGGAGGTTTCCTGCAGGAGGTTGCTGGATTCATCATCGGTGAAACATTGCAAGCCCCCAAATGTATTGTTATGGGGGATTTCAATGTTTGGGCCGATCATGGATCATCTTGGCTTGGTTATAACCTCCTCCAGACCATGTTATCACTGGGCCTGTCGCGAGTAGTTTCTTCTGTGACCCACCAGGGCGGGCACACTTTGGACCTGGTGTTGTCACTGGGGCTTGAGATAAATGATCTCAAGATTGATTGGGTGGCATGGTCCGATCACTGCACCATGCAGTTCATGTTCAGGACACCCACCAGATGCTCTCCCCCTACAGAGATGATGAGCTACCGTCCTTTGCGGGGATTGACCCCAGAGGTTTTTTTTTGCAGTAGCCGATTTATCTCATGTGGGCAATGCATGCGTTCAAGGCATTGGCGATGCAGTTAGCTCCTGTAATAGGATGCCATTGATTCCATCACACCTGTCTGTGTACAACACAAATCTTCCTACCTGAGATCCCGTGGTTTGATGGGGAGCTCGAGTTGAAGAGGAAGGGTCGGCGGCTGGAGCGCTGCTGGAGGAAGGCTGGGCTGGAGGAGGACAAACTGGCCCTGCGTGTGCACTATAATGTGTACCAGGGGGCAATCAACCGTAAGAAGGCAGAATTTCTGTCCAGGGAGATTGCTGCCGGGAAGAACCGACCAGCTGCACTTTTTCAGACTGTGGACAGGCTACTTCATCCGTCCTGTCTACAGATGAAGAAGGCCTTTTCTAATGCTGAATGCGAAGAGTTTGCTCAGTTCTTCTCAGACAGGGTGTCCAGTATCTGGCAGGGAATTCTTTCAGTCAGCCAGTCCAGAGCTGACAGTGGTCACCCAAAGTGTCCTGAGTGCGCTTCGTCTGGTTGGGGAGAGTTTAGACCGGTGGAGGTAAATGAGGTCATTGAGGTAGCGACTAATCTGAAGCACACTTTTTGTGAACTGGACCCAGCGCTGACACATTTCTTGATGAGATACGTCGATGCTGTTGGCCTGGTGTTTACCTTGATTATCAGGTGTTCCCTGTCAGAGGGGGCCTTCCCTGATGCTTTGGAGGAGGCGTTGGTGAGATCGCCCCTCAAGAAACCATCCTTGGACCCAGAGGACATGGCAAATTACTGTCCTATCTCCAACCTTCCATTTTTGGCGATGATTGTGGAGAACGTAGTGGTGCTTCAGTTGGAGGAGCATCTTGTGACCCATGAGTTATATGAACCCCTCCAGTCAGGGTTTCAGGCGAGGCATAGCACAGAAACTGCACTTGTTTGGGTGCAGAATGATATCCTCAGGACCAGAGATCGAGGGGAAAGGAAAATTCTTGTTCTCCTTGATCTCTCCTCAGCATTTGACACTGTGAACCACTGTGTGTTGCTTGACCACCTTAGGGAATTCTGCAGATTCACTGGCACTGTCATCTGCTGGTTTGAGTCCTTTCTAACCAACAGGAGGCAAAGGGTTGTGATGGGGAATTTCTCCTCTACCTCTAGTCTCCAGTTGTATGGTGTTCCCCAGGGTTCGGTCTTGTCCCCAATGTTGTTCGCAATGTACATGCTGCCCCTGGGGTGGGGGGGGGTCATTAGGAAGTATGGTCTGGGGTTTCATTGCTATACTGATGATACCCAGTTATACATCCAACGTGGCAGACATGCTTAACAGCTGTCTTGCCGAGATCAATGACTGGATGGCTTCCATCTGGTTGTGGCTGAACCACGATAAGACGGAGGTATTGGTGGAGTCAGACAAGAGTGCGTGATAGGATGGCCCTGGCGCAGAGACCAGACTTGTTCTGGGATCGGTCCCATTGAAGGCCTCATCTGGGGTGTGGAATCTTGGTGTCATTCTGGACAGAGGACTGACAATGGAGGCGCAGGTGTCTTCCATTGTCCGTTCCTGTTTTTTCCATCTCAGGAATGCTGCCAGGATAAAGCCCCTTGTGCCGCCTCTGGACCTTCCCACTTTGATACATGCCTTGGTGACATCAAGGCTTGACTACTGCAATGCGCTGCACCTCAGGATTGCGGGAAGATCTCTCCGTAGACTGCAGCTGGTGCAGAACGCAGCAGCCAGGTTACTTATGGGGCAGCCTAAATATTGCCATATTACACCAGCACTGCGTGAGCTGACTGGCTGCCAGTCAGGTGGAGGATCCTCTTTAAGGTGGGTCTTCTCACCTACAAGGCCCTACATGGCCAGGGCCCTGGTTACCAGATGGGCATTCTTACACCGTCATTCTTGGTCCGTCCAATCCGGTCCTCCTGTAGGGGCCTCCTGGCGATTCCCAGAATGAGGCTAAAAACGGCCGGCGACAGAGCTTTTCATGTCGCCGGCCCCATCCTGTGGAATTTGCTGCCCCTTGGGGTTAGGGAGGCCCCATCATTGGAGGTATTCAAGGCCTGCTTCAAGGCCCTCCTGTTCTCCCAGGCTTTTTCCGACCTAGCCCTTTAAGTGTCATCATGATACTATGGTCTTGATCTCAGTCCTTGGCCACCCTGTTTTATCATCCCCTAGATAAATTTATCTTATTTTATTATTCATGGAAATTAATGCTGAAATGATACTTATTTTGAGCTTAGCTGTGTCCATTTATTTGTGCATTTTATCTGTTTGTACGGTGCCCAGAGCCTCCGGGATTGGGCGTCTTTTTTAAATAAAATTTGTTTTGTCTTGCCTTGCCTTAATTTGAAAACTGGTAACCGGGAAAGGCACACTGAGCTAAGGCTCATTTCCAGGTGCAACCTGGGGGAAGGAAGGAAGGGGAAATCACTGTTTGGAAATACAAACCAGGCTGACAGTGATAACGGCAAAACAATGAACACAAAGTGCATAAGTCAAAGTGCAATACAGACAGTGATGCAAAAAACTGCAACAGATTGTCTAATTACTGTAGTAGAGTGCTGAAACAAAACAAGTGTACAAATAAGGTAAATTCAAAAGTGCGGAGGAAACTGGTCAATGGGATGCTGAACCAGTACTTATAGGAGGGGGTTGCACAAGGTAAGGAAGGGTTTAAGAAGATGTTAAGCAGGAACGGTTCTATGTCATAATGGCGACTGCGAAACAGTGATCTGTGAAGAGGGTGCAAATCCCACAGTGTGATGACAGGGAACAAAGCCTTTTTTTGCCGGGGGGGGGGGCTTTGACTCCTGCACCCCCCCTTTATTTAAAATACCAACTCTGGGGTGGCATATCTCAGGGATGGGGAGAACCGCCAGTCGCTCAGAAGTGTTGGAGCTGTGGTTCCGTTGCCTTCTTCACAGATCGCCATATTGACGGGCTACCGGCAGGGGAACAAAGGGGAGGAGGGAGAAGTTTGAGTTGATATAAGCAGTGCTGAATGTAAATCTTATGAGTTTCATAGAATCACCAGAGATTTCACCGGCTCTGTAAAAGGACTCTAAAAAACATTGAAACTGGGAGTATTCATTGCGCTTGTGAGTTATGAAATTTGTGCTGTATATTTATTGTTTTATGTATTACTGACTGCTTTGTTCAGCGCTTTGATAGTTAATTATTTATTTGAAAATTTGTGACCAGGAGAGAACAAGCTGAGCTGTGAGCAACATGTGTGCAGGTGTCCTCCCACGAGCTCAGATGCAGCAGGCTGTAATCTGAGAGTAACAAACTGGGCACTAGTCAAGGGTCAGGAATTACTAAATGGCTATGCGGGCCAATCACAAGGGGGAAGAGGACATGGCACCCCTCCCTCACAAAACACAGAGCCAACTAATTCATGAATACCATATCATTTGTATTTATATAACACATAAACTGCTTTGTAATTAACACATGACTCAGAAAAACACTGAAGGAATTCAGTCACCTGAAGACTAGTGCCTTTTCTCAGATGAGTTTTAATTTCACCAGACTGTTTATTATGAAACCAAACTGTATATTGATGTGGATAGCTAGTATAAGAATTTGTTTATATCTACCAATAGTGTGTCTGTCTGTCTGTCTGTCTATCTATCTATCCAAAGTATATGAATGATTTATACAGCAGGCACTAAAACTCAATGTCTGCCCTCCTGCTTTATGGTAGGTGGCCCCCCAATTTTTTTCCATTCAGTGCTCAACAAGAGAGTACAATGAATAGAAACATAGAAACATAGAATTTGATGGCAGATAAGGACCACTTGGCCCACCCAGTCTGCCCATTTCCCTACCTAATTGATAAGCTGCAGATCCTAGTTAACCAGCAGCCTACTTCTTTCTACCCCCAACCCCTAGAATTGCCTTATGGCTGTCCCATGCATGCTTGAATTCAACCACTGTTTTTGACTCCACAACCTCCTCTGGAAGGCCGTCCCATGCATCCACAACCCCCTCTGTGAAAAAATACTTCCTTACATTACCTCTGAGCCGCCCCCATCTTTAAATTGTGTCCCCTTGTTCTGCAGACCTCTTTTGAAAGATGCTACCTCTTGGACTTTGTTGATTCCCTTGAGGTACTTGAAGTTTCTATTATGTTCCCCTCTCCCTCCTTTCCTCGAAGCTATACATATTAAGCTCCTTTAGTCTCTCTTCATATGTCTTCCAGTGCAGACCCTGCACCATTTTAGTTGCCCTCCTCTGGACAGCTTCCATCTTGTTTATGTCCTTCATGGAGATTGGGTCTCCAGAACTGCACACAGTACTCAGATGAGGTCTCACCAGCTGTCTGTACAGAGGATAACAACTTCCTGTTTTCTACTGGTGATGCCTCTCCCTATGCATCCCAGTATCCCCCAGCCTTCCTTACTGCCCCTCACATTGCTTGCCCACCTTTAAGTCATCTGATATGACTACCCCCAGCCCTTTCCATTTTTGTTGTTGTTAGTATCTCACCCCCCATTGTGTACTCTTCCCCTGGGTTTTTGTTTCCCAGGTGCATTACCTTGCACTTCTTAGCATTAAATCTAAGCTGCCATACATTTGACCATTCCTCTAACCTTGCCAAGTCCCTTCTCATCCTTCCCACCCCACCTTGTGCATCAACTCTGTTGCAGAACTTTGTGTCATCTGCAAAGAGACATACATTTCCTTCCAGTCCCTCTGCGGTGTCGCTTACAAAGACATTGAAGAGGACCGGTCCTAATACTGAACCCTGCAGTACCCCACTAATAACCCCCCTTTATTCAGAGTGGACTCCATTTACTATTACTCTCTGTGTCCTATTCTCCAGCCAATTCTTTACCCAGGCTATCATCTTGGGACCCATTCCCAGGCTGGCTAACTTGAATACTCATGGAGACACATCAGGGCTCAAACTATGGGACTGGACCCTTTATCTCATGTCTGATGACCCCTGTAGTGTTGGATAAAATCAAGATTATCCAACCACAGATCATGTCTTTGTGCTTACATTACTTTGGATATAAAAGCAGGACCTTACAGAAAACGAGATGTTTGGGCAATCCTAAATAAACTGGTTAAAAAACAGAACAAAAAACTTCAAGTTGCTCTTTGGACCCTGTGTATAACCAGCAAAAGTTGGCAGAACTCTGCTGTCCTGCCCTGGAGCTGAAGCATGCTCATTTTAAGTGAACTGCATTATGAGGTAATTCTGGGGACAGCTGAACAAGTTATCAACTCAAAACAATGCATTTTGTATGGCATTTCTGGTTTCTTAAAAAAGGGGCAAAAAACAACATCGTAATTAACCCAGCTCAGTGGCACATCTTGCTGCACCTGAGAAGCAAAGGTTCACGGCAATCCTGAGATTGCCATACTGCAGCCGGGCGGGGGCATTGATAGGTCCCAGAGGTGGGAAGGAGAGGATGGGTTACCTATCCTTTGTAAACCACCTGCCGACTGACAATGGAGCAGCACTGGAACTGGCTGTGGTGTCCTCTGCTAACCCACCCCACCCCACCTGATGGAGGAAAAGTACAGCCATGGTGGTGGTTATGGTGGTGGTGGGGAGACATGGGAACCTGCCACCTAATGAATGAAGGGTGTAGCAGTGGTGGGGGTAACCTGTCACCTGTTGGAGGAAGGGAACAGCTGTGGGAAGTGGGGGACAGGGTCCCCAGTCACCTGATGGAGGAAGAGTGCAGTCATGGTGGGTGGTGGACAGAGGTGACCTGCCACTTGATGGGGAAGGGTGGAGCTGTGGGAAGTAGAGGACAGGAGTAACCAACCACCTGATGGAGGAAGAGTGCAGCCATAGTGGGTGGGGGATGGGGGTAACCTGCCACCTGAAAGAGGAAGGGTGCAACTGTGGAGAGTGGGGGATGGGTTCACAGCCACCTGATAGAAGAAGGATACAGCCATGGTGGGGGGGCAGGGGTAAACAGCTACCTGATGGAGGAAGCATGCGGCTGTACAGGGAAGGGTCCCAGCTACCTGATGGAGGATGGGTGCAGCTGTGGTGGGGGCAGAGGAACCAGACACCTGATGGAGGAAGAGTACGGCTGTGGTGGGCGAGGGGGAATGTCCTCAACCTGTCACCTGATGGAGGAAGGGTGCAGCTATGGGGAGTGGGGGGCAGGGGCAAACAGCCCCCTGCTGGAGGAAGGGTGCAGTTCTGGTGGGTGGGGGCAGGGGAACCAGCCACCTGCTGGAGGAAGGGTGCAGCTGCGGTGGGTGGGGGGCAGGGGAACCCACCATCTGCTGGAGGAAGGGTGCAACAGTGGTGCATGGGGGGCACGGGAACCTGCCACCTGCTGGAGGAAGGGTGCAGCATCAGTAGTGCGTGGGGACAGGGTCACGAGCCACCCAATTAAGGAAGAGTGCAGCTGTGGTGGATGAGGGGGAGGGACCCCACCACCTGACTGAGGAAGAGTGCAGCCGTGGTGGGTGGGGACATGGTAGCCAGCCACCTGATGGAGGAAAAGTGCAGCCGTGTTGGGTGGGGGACAGGGGATTCAGCCACCTAATGGAGAAAGGGTGCAGTTGTGTTGAGTGTGGGGTAGGGGAACCAGCCACCTGCTGGAGGAAGGGTGCAACTGTGGTGGTTTGGTTGGTGGCAGGGTAAGCAGTCACCTGATGGAGGAAGTGTCCAGCTGTGGTGGTTTGGTTGGGGCAGGGTAACCAGCCAACTAATGGAGGAAAAGTGCAGCTGTGGTGGTGGGGGAGGGAACCAGCCATGTGATGGAGGAAGAGTGCAGCTGTGGTGGTGGGGGGAGGGGAACCAGCCACGTGGTGGAGGAAGAATGCAGCTGTGGTGAGTGGAGGGCAGGGTAACCAGCCAACTGATGGAGAAAGAGTGCAACTGTGGGGGGGGGGGGCAAGGTAAAAGCCACCTGGTGCAGGAAGGGTGCAACTGTGGTGGATGTGGGGCAAGGTAACAGTCACTTAATGGAGGAAAGTACAGTGCATTCCAGCCTTAGGATGGATACAGAGGCATACCAAATGGGCATTCTGCCCATAGGGTATGCACTGAGGCACAGAGAATGTGCATTTTTACCCTAGTCTGCTTTATGACACTGAGTGTGGGGCACAGATAGTGGGCTTTGAGGCACAGAGGTGGACATTGAGGCACAGAGGGTGGGCACTCAGGCCTGCAGGTGGGCACTGAGGCATAGAGAGTGAGAATTCCAGCCATAAGATGGGCATTCCAGCCCTAAGCTGGGCACTGTAGCCCAAGAGTGGACATTCTGGCACCACAGTAGGCACTGAGGCATAGAGATCAGTCATTCTGGCCCTAGTGTGGGCATTCTGGCTATAGAGTGGGCACTTTGGCACAGATGGTGGCTGTTTCAGCCGCCAGGATTGCATTCTGAGCCAAGGGTGATCACTGAGGCACAGAGTGTGGACATTTTGGCCACCAGGGTGGGCAATCTGGCCCTAGGGTGGGCACTTTGGTATGGAGGGTAGTTATTTTGGCCATCAGGGTCACATTCTGGCCCCAGGCTGGGCATATTTATTTTTTTTATTTTATTTGTAACATTATTGACCAAGTAAACAGGTACAGTCTGGATGGACTTGTTTCCAGTTGTGATATGGGGGGGAGGGGGCAAGAAGTAGATACAATACAGATATTCCAATAGAGGCAAAAGAAATTAATGAGTACAGATACAGTACCTCGTCGGATAAGAGAGTGCCTGGCAGTGGAGAGCTTCAAAACTGCCTTAAAAACATACCTTTCTGAGCTCACCTTTGGTGTTGATTTCTGAATTGTTTATGTTATAATACTGGTTTTATATGTTTTACTTATTTATTGTAATGGGGGCTATAATCTCAGGAATAGTGCCTTTTTAAAAATAAAGATTGATTGAAATGTCCAGAGTCACAATTTACAAGGGTATGAACATAGTTCCCATGGAGTGGTACAAATGTTCGCTTTATATTTACAGTAGCCAGAGGCATGCACTACATACCAACTTCACATTATGTAGCTGAGACAGAAGAAATTACTCGGGAACAATACAGGGGGCAAAATACATGACACACAGCCTGGAAAAATTCTATGTCTACCTATGGAGCAAACTATAAAAGCAGGTGTAAATAATAGCTCCCACGACACGGCTCACACTCTAAGGGACCCCACCTTGGTAAGAAATTTAAGAGCCACTTCTAGGGCAATTGTGACAAGTGTGAGGAGCCTTGAAGTTCTCCTTGAGCTTGGCCCAGAATGGAAACTGGAGATGGAAGTAAGTGCAGTAGAGAGGCTATTCCATGTGTGAGGAAGTCTATACCTGATAAAGGTGTGGCTCGCATGGTGTCTGAAGTGAGGGATTTGGAATCTGTTACTGTCCTCCAACCGTAAGGAATAGGAGGGATTAGAGGAGGGGATGAATAAATCACTGAGGTACTCTGGTAGTTTACCTGACCAATATCTGGCACCTAACAGGGAAGTATGGAGTGAGTGCCTCAAAGGAGGTGGGACCCAGTGTAGCTCCTTGTACACAGTGCAGTGGCGGGTTCGAGGAAGGCAGACCAGAACAAATCTACAAAGGGTCTTAAAAGGGGAGAGCTCAGATAAAGCAGTATTAGAGACACCAGAGAACACCACATCTCCATAATCAAGTAGGGGGAAGAGCGATCGTTCTACCATGGATTTCCTAGTCTGAAGAGGGAGGCAGTTTTTTAAAAATGCAAGATGGGTGGGTCCCTTCCCTCAAAGGTTCAATCCATAAGTTTCTATTCGGGGGCTGGTATGAGGCGAATATATCATAAAGAAGACAGTATATCACCAGACGAACACTAAATTCTTCATGGTCATATTTTCTTCTTTATTTATGTAATGTTTTCAGCATGAAATCCTCACGTAAAAACCCCCAATGTTTCACCCAGGCAAGGGCTTCTTCAGGGAGGAAGATCCCAGCTTCTTCTGTAATGTAGACGTAAAACAGTTGTTCCTTCAATGTTAGATGTTAAAACACCATATTTTAAAGTGCAAGTCCTTAACTTCCTTTATCATCAAAGTTGCCTTTCTCAGTGTAATCCCATTACATAATGGTTCCGGTTTATATGTGGTGTTTCCTCTGGCAGCATCCAGAATGAAGCTGGTGTTTTTTACACGAGGATTTCACGCTGGAAACATTCTATAAATAAAGAAGAAAATGAAGAATTTTGCATTCGACTGGTGATATACTGTCTTCCTTGGGAGGCAGTTCTTTACCCTGTAGAGGTCCCCAAGTCTGGGGAAACATTTTCCCGCAATGCAGTTTATGTGGGTAGAGTTGTCAAGATGTTGATCTAGGGTCACCTCAAGGTATTTGTAGGAGCTTACGGAGTCCATGAGGTCACCTGATGAGGAGTGTAACTTCAAAGTGGAAGGGTCTGGACTCAGCCAATGGGCAGTGCCAAAAAAGCATGGAAACAGTTTTCTTTTGATTCATAGTAAGCTGATTGGCGAGGAACCATTTTTGTACATTATCGAAGTTGGAGTAGAGTGATTGCTCAGTGGAAGGGAGGGAGGGGCCAAGGAGAAGATGATGGTATCATCAGCATACATTTGAGAATTACAAACAGCTAAGGAGTTAGGGAGATCATTTATGCCTACAGAGAAGAGGAGGGAGCCAAGGAGTGACCCTTGAGGGACCTCTAATGAGACAGTAAGTTGAGGGGAGATGGATGATGCTAGTTTAACTGATTGGAACCTGTCTAATATGAATTATTTGAACCAATGTATGGAGGAGGCAAAGATACCAGAGGATGCTATTCTGGCTAGGAGCAGGGAGTGATATACTGTACCGAATGCTTTAGCCAAGTCAATGAAGATTACACCGATCCCCTGATCAGCATCCTTATGTTAATGGATATGGTCAGTGATTGTGAGGAGGGAGGTTGTGGTACAGTGTATAGGATGAAATCCTGATTGGAAGAGAGCAATAAAACCTGATTTGTCATAAAAGTTGACAAGCTGCCTACTGAGTATTCTCTTGAGTAATTTGAAGAGAGAGAGGGCAGCTGAGACCAGTAGTTTGTAGGGCATCAGTGGAGCCCCTTTGTGTAGTGGAACAACTGAAGTATATTTCCAATTGGAAGGAAAAGTAGCCAGAGACTGATTAAAATGTTAGTAGGGGAGGGCAGGGCAGGAACCCCTAGGGCAAGGAGTCTGGGCAATAGTCCATCACAGCAACCACTGGAAAAAACATTCAGTGAGGATAGTTCTTGGAGAAAATCTGACTCAGAGGTGTGGGAGAGACTGAATCTCCCAGGAGCCATTGAAGATTGCCGCAGACTGGGGTAGATGAAGGAGAGCTGAGTGCCCTGGGACCATCGGTGAAAAAATGGTCCAGTGTATCAGCAGATATAGAGCAACGGGTATTGGCCTGGGACTTTGAAGAGGAAGAAGAATCATTTAGGAGGCAGAGAACTGCTTTCCAAAATTTAGAAGGATCCGGGCCACTGAACAGGAACTAATTTTGGAAATAGTCAGCCTTGGCCTTCCAGGTGATTTTAGTACAATGAATACAGAGTCTAGTAAAAGCTTGTCTGTCTGATGGCTCCCTTGAAGCTTCATGTATAGCCTAATAGCATGCCTTAAATGGAAGGAGTGTATAATGTCAGACGTGATCTAGGAAAGGTGGGCCGCAGAACTCTGGAACGCTTGAAAGGAGCGTGACTATTACAAACTGACATAAATGTGTTAAAGCTGCATTGGGGTCAGGCAAAGAGAAAGTAGGGAGCCAATCAGCACAATGAAGGTCTTGCAAGAAGCTATCCAGTTGAAATGATTTGAACGATCTAGCCAGAAGAATTATAAGGGGAGCTTTGAGAGTTTTTATCTTCCTCATGCAATAGGTCATATAGTGGTCATGGAAGTTATCTGAGAGAGTATCAGCTGCCACAGTTCTATGAGGTGGGATACAAGAACCCAGTCAATTGTACCTGGAGCTGAAATGAGTGGGGGACGTTATCAGTTGGGAGAGAGTTAAAGCTTTGATCCTGGAATAAAGAGTGGAAGACTGAGAGGCCTTATTTACATCAGACCAGTTAGCATTGAAATCCAAAGCAGATTAAGCTCACCTCCAGGAGAGGAGTCCAGAACATTTTGAGTAATATTAGAGAGAACATCAGGGGATTTACTTGGTACATAATAGATGCCAGTGATGAAAAAGGGAATGGAATAGGGGAAGGAGAGTACACCAGTCAGCAACTCGTGGGACTTAGGGATGGACACCTGCTGTGCAGTAGAGAACTGAAGGGAGCTGGTCACACAGAAGTACGCCACCACCTTGTTTGGAACGATCCTGTCTATGAGTTGAGTAACCCAGGATAGTAATAACAGGGGGGTTAATTCTGGCAGAGAGCCATGTTTCAGTTAAAATTAAGACATTGGATTGTTTTGACTGACCCATTTCCTGACCAGGTCAAATTTTAGTAGAAGACTTCTAGTATTAGTGTGAAATATCTTAAGACCCTTAGGAAGGGTTGGCAGACTACTGGTGGGGAGGAGGAGGACCTGGATGCACCTTCACATCCCCACCACAGAGGAGCTTCAAAAATAAATGGCTGGTTTTGAAGGAAGAGGAGGAACCCCTATTGGAGGGGTTGAGGCTAGAAGCCTCAAAGACACAAAGCTGAAGCAAGGCCTTGGGAGTCAACCAATTATAGGGGAATAACCCTGGGTGGATGTCGGAGTAATGTGGGGTAAGGTTGACCTGTGGGACTAGGGACACAAGTAAGTGAATAATGGCAGCAGAAAGGTGGTTTGCACTAGTAATATCATATTTTTTTTAATTTTTATTTATTCTTTGGTAACCGGGTAAGGCCCACTAGGCACAGGTGCCTGTTTTCAGGGGCGACCCAGGAGCTTTGGGCTGGTTAAGTGACTTGCTCAGAGTCACACAGTATGCAAGTGGAGGTTATGGGAATCAAACCCAGGTCAGCTGGATGTACAAAACCCACAGCTCATTACTCTAATCTTTAGGCTACTGCCAGCCAGTGACTAGGGTGAGGGTGTTTAAAGGCAGGAAACACACACACACACACACACACACTGCAATCCCTCAGGTAAAGTTTGTATTAATCAGGGGTTGGACCAGTGGCACTGGATGCCACACCTTGCGCCACACCGGCAACCCGAGTTTGGAAGCGAGCTTGGGTGCCGGGGGGGCGACAGGGGAGGGACCGGATTGAGCGCCCAACAGGCTGCTCTTCTGTCCCGGGGGGGGCACTGGGTCGTCCGGAGCTCTGGCGACCCCTGGTGGAGATCAGGGTGCCGCAGAAGCCTGGACAACATGTTACAGCATGCCTGACACTAGCAGGGTTGCCATGCGCATAAGAGTCAAGGGGTGCACATGCAAGGGAGGGAGGAAGGGGAAGAAAATGGAAAAACCTGGCGAGTGGGGACAGGCGACAGCACTTCTCCTCCAAAAGCCCAGCGCTGGATCTGACTGGGACCGACCCTCATCACTCCTCTGTCCTACCCTCTCTCGCTGGCCAGAGTCTGTCTCATAAGGAGCCCAAAGTAGTGGTCGGGCTACCCTCCCTGGGTGGGTTAAACCAGGGGTGCTGGGAGTGGGGGGAGTGAGTGGGGCTTAGACCGCAGCGGATCTCAGGCGGGCAGGTACATGGAGAGGATGCCCGAGAGAGTTCCCCCCTAGCCATGACAGGAGGAAAATAAAGTTAAAAAAAAAAAAGTTTGTATTAACCTAAGCAGCAAAGGGAACCGGAAAATAGACACCCTGCTTACTACTTAGTAAAAATGCTAACAAGCAGCTCAGTAGCAGGCTATGTAAGTAAGTTACAGCAAGGAATCCAACCAGTCAGTGATGCAGTCAGTTGGTTCTTTATGCATGAGTTACACAGAAATTTGCTCATGCATAAAGACTGTTGACCAATCAGAAAGCTTAATTAGGGGGATCCCATTGTATAATAATTGTCAGACAATTGGTGCACCTGTATCCTTATAGTCCATTTGCACTATCTACAACATTTTGGACAGCATGGCCAGCTGTAACCACAGAAGATGCCAATACCCTTTGTTCTGCAGCCTTTCAAACTGTGGATCACAGCATGGAGGACCACTGTGCAGGGGAGCCTTGGGAGGATGAAGCACCATCCACAAGGTTTGAGGTCATTCCTGACTGGCTACTGTAAGAGAAAGAAGAGGCACAGCATTACTGGGGGATCCACAGGCAGGTCACCATCTGAGGCAAACATTGGGGGGTGGGTAAGCTGAGCTGGAGTGGGACTTACCCTCCCAACCACTTCTGTTGCTCCTGAAAGCTCTAGCGTGTACATATAGGCACAGAGCATGATCATTCCCTAGCACACAGTGTAGTCATTCTGGTTCCCAGTGTGGTCATTCAGACCCAGAGGGCAAGCATCCTGGCCCTAGGGTGGACACTGAGGCAAAAGGTGGGTATTCCAGCTGTACATTGGGCATTCATGTCATAGAGTGGGCATTCTGGCCCTAGAGTATCTATTCAGGCATAAAGGGTGGGTATTCAGGCACAGAGGTTAGGCATTCCAGCCCCAGGGTAGGTATTGAGGCAGAGGGAGGGTATTCCAGCCCTACAATGGCCATTCTGGCACTCAGGGTGGGGATTATACTACTCGGTGGACATTATGCACCTAGGGTGGGCCTTGCGGCCTTTGTATGGCCAGTCATACACAGAGGGGCCATTAAAGCATGTGGAGGGAGCCTTTTCTGGGTCAGGGTAGGCCTTCTGGCTGGGGGGGGAGGGGTTATCTGTGACATAGGTAGCTGTTCCGGCACAGTTCTGGGTTTCCTCTCAACCCTGCATGTGATAAAATCCAGAATGCACAAATTTGCATCTTCTGTCAGTTCTGGCTTTTACCATTCTTCCAGGTCCATCCGTTCTGATGTTCTTGCATTCACCCACACCGAGAACAATACTGAGGTCAACATCTCTCAGTCTTCCTATCTCACACCAAGTTCAGAATGCATGCCTGATAACATGGGCCCCAGAATTACCCAAGGAGACAGCACGCGCTCAGGACTTATTGAGTGACAGGTGCTGAACAGGATGACAGGGATGCAATGTATGGAAAAAAAATCCACGTGTTTTTTTTTAAATGACATTTTCTGAGATCTGAGCATCTGGTGTTTCAATCGAAAGTGTTCTGACTCATCAGAAGTAGCTGAGCAGGGTGTGGGAGGAGCGTTGTCCCTGCAGCCTGTGATTCTGTGTGCAGTATGTGCCACACATACCATTAGGCTAATTAGCACAATATTGTCCCACGCTGTTACTCTAATTACTGCCCTGCTGTTGCACTTAACAAAAACACTGCGATTAGCTCAGCTTGTTAGTTCACCAGCAGAACTTGTTCACAAGGATCCCAAACATAAAAATGCTGGTATTATCCTCACAGATCAATGATTACATAGACGGTGGGGGGGGGGGATGTTTCTAGAGGATTCAGTTACCATGTGCCGAGTCAGTGGGAAAGAAATTAGAACTCACAGCATCATACAAAATTTCTGCATCATGCTATTGCTGGTGCAAGTGTGGTCTCCAGTTGGGAGGAACAATTAGAAAGACAGCGTGGCCTAAATCTTCTGACACCTGCTTGTTCTTCCTCACTACCGCTACAAGTACTGACTCCCCCACCTTTGGAATAACTTCCCTTCAATTCTTCTTCACCAACTCTGAGGTCATTTCTCACTTCTGTTTCTGACTTCGTTCCCCCAGCCAAGTTCTGTTTGAATGACACAACTCATTGGGAGGCGATGGCCCTTCACCTTCAGCCAGTCTCTATGGTGGAAGACACTGGCTTATGAAGACTCTTGCAGGTAGTGAAGCCCAATTACAACATTCCACCATGCTTCACGTTTACTCAGCATGATAGTTCCCCTGTTATATATGAGGCAGTATGTGCCCAGAGGTGACACGTTTTTCAAAACCAGTATTTGATCTCTTTGGTCTCTTTGAGCGGCCCCAGTCTGAACCAGTCTCCCCATCCCTGCCACCCAGATTCCCTGGGGCATACCTTCTGCATAATGACCTTTGTCACAGGTTTATCAGAGCAGCCCAGTCATCGGCTTAGAGGCTCTAAGAGGGACCGAGCTGTCACTGCACTGCTGCCTGAGTTTTTCCTCAATTTTCACCCGTGGGATCCAGGCGCATGCAGTGACATGATGTGCATTCTCTGCCTCCATGGAGATGTCCCTGATATCTGGTTATGGGGTCCCCTTCCCTTTTTGCAATTTCTCAGCACCACCTCCCAGATTCAGCAAGATGGCAGCCAACCTGCGGGACATGGGTTACTGCTTCCCTATGGGAGGAGAGCCACCATTGGGACACTCAGTCCTCCCTCTCCTGGCCATCCCTGTGTGGCCCGCATCCATTCCCAAACCCAGATCACGGTCCATCCTTCTGCTGATATAAGAGTCCTTTGGCGGTGTTGTAACTTGAATAATTATGGTAATGTATTTTAAATATTGGATCTGTTTTAAATATTGCATCGACATGGTTGTATTTCTCCTTATCATACTCCTTACTGTAATGGACCATATTTATTCTAAACCCTCCCCCCTCAACACTAGGGTGGGACAGATCAGTTTGTGAGCTGGTGGTCAATTTGGCCACTAACTTTCAAAATATGGTAGCCAAACCATTATTTGTAAAAGCCATCCTTTTTAAGGCCTCAAAAATCACTTTGTAGGCATGTAGCCAAGTTGGCCAATAACTTTCAAAATATGGTAGTCAAACCAGTTTTCTAACTAGCCACTGGCCACCTGGCTACCTGATTTGTCCCTCTCTGGAAATGAGACTTGACTCAGCGTGCCTTTCTTGCCAAAATGTGTAAAACAACTAATTAACTAATTAGCTACTGTAAGTAGTGCCTGGTGCACAAGCATAAGGCTTTTTTCCTTTAACTGTATTCTTCCACTGTTTGTATATTTTTTGATTCCTGCCTGTTTTATTTTTTTGCTGTTAGTTTTGTCTGTAAAACATTGTACTGTTTTCCCTCCCTATCGAACCCCCTTCCCCAAGTCACACTGAATGTTTTCATGGACTGTTTGCCCTCTGTACGTAAACCCCTTCCCTGGGTTACACATAACATTGAGCTGAGTCTCAGTGTACTTCTCCTGGACAACATTTTTAAATCAGTCAATAACCAGGAGATCCAGGTTCAAATCCCATCTCAGCCACTTGCGCACTGGCTGATCCTGTGCAAGTTGCGTAAACTCCTTGGTGTTTGAGACCTACCCAGCTGTAAAACAGATTAAAAGTAGGACCCCACTGAAAATTATATACTGCATCTCAACTGGGATATCCTGGGTATATGCATTGTAAAATTAAAAACTATATATATTTCTGGAGCTGACATCACTGGGGTCCAGGTTTACTCAGGCAAGGACGCTACTACGCTGTTGGACTGGATGGCTAGACATGCAGAAATTTCTAGGTGAGCCTCTCCCACCACAGCAGCCCTGAACATTGTTTCATAGAAGATCAATTCTGTAAAATTAAAATGGAAGTTTTCTGATCTCACAGTGTGCCGAACTGAAATGGTAAGTGCTGATTAGAGTGTGACAATCCGGGACCCTAGTACCCAGTTTCTAGGTGACCTGCCCCCACCCAAAAAAAAAACCACAGTTCAACACTGTGACACTGTTATGTTAGGAAGTCTGCAGGATCATCAGATCCTCAATGGAATATGGAACTGCCGCACCCTGCATACAGCATTGGCAACTGCTTCGGATGGTTGGGGGGCTCGGTCAACAAGGAGGAAATCCTGATAAACAGTATTCAAGGTGGAAAAAGGTGAACACTTTATTATGGTAATTAGAACCGGAAAAAGATCTAGGATTCTGTTTTTAAATCTCTAATTTACATAATCTTTAAAGAAATATATTTGCATATTAATCGTATGCTAATGTTAGGTTACGTGTTGCATCTCAAAGCACTGAGAATACAACCCAAAGGCCTTGTGCTTGTACACTATACTTTTAAAATGTTTTAAGTGGTTTAAAACATTTTAAAAGATAACTCTGGTTTGTGTCTGCACCTGTTTGAAACAGTGTTTAAAACCGTGCTCAAACCCTGCAGGGGACCTAGGCTTAAAACCAGTTTTAAACACGGTTTCAAACCAAAATGTTTTACCTTGTTTGTGTGGATGGGTGAACACTTGAAATTGAATGAAACCTATGCTACAGTGCAGCCACAGAACTGTTCTTAAAAATGTTACTGGACCTGTCACGTGCACACGTCTTCGACGGCTTACAACACGATGACTACTAGTGCGGACGGGTGACCGTGGTGAGTTTGAAACCACTTTTTAGAACGGTTTCAAAATCATTACTGCAGTGTGCACATAGCCAAAGAGACCAACACACAGAATGTGAGTGCTCATTATATAACAACTAGCACATGTATATCAGGCACTCACCAACCCCACTTCAAGAAAAAAAAACGCCACTTCAATGTCAGAAGAAATAAGTGTAAATACAAGTTTATTTTGTGCGCATACACAAATATGAAATCAGAAGCCATCCCGTCAGCGCAGCTGTAGTGCTGCCGCTCATGATACTGAGGTCCCGGGTTTGGAAGTGAGCCAGAGTCGTCAGTTGCTAGCCAGGGGAGGAGATTTAGCATCCCAGTGGACACTCTCCTCCTCCAGGGAGGGAGGGCACCCTGCTCCACCATAACATACTGACCATAGGTGGTGGTACGAGCAGAGCGGCTAAGAGCTCGGACACTCCCTCCAAAAGACGTCTGCATGTCTTGCACGTGCATCATGCCAGCAGCTCCACAGAGCATCTAGGAGGGAGCAGAAAGGAGAAAAACACCCGTGCCCCGGGCTGGGAGTGGGTGAAAAATGTGCTATAAAACAAAACACCACAGGCTGCAGATGGATGATGCAGACAGCCTTCCATGAACCCACACTGCCTGCTGGGCTGAGGTGGAAGCTTAACCAAGTGTGGCTACCAGAGGGGAACTGGGGTACCCTCTAGCCCTGCCACATGAGGAAATCTGTGGGGCAATGAGCCAGGCCAGAGGTAAGTCCCAGAGACGGTGGGTGAAGGGTTTAGAAGGGCTGTCAGCTGAGAGAGGCCAGCAGGTGAGCAGGAAAAAAACAACCAAGAAATAAAAATAAAATCAGGACACAAAAAAAATCACCTCTAAAAGCTTCTTAAGAGGAGGTTCTTTTTGTTTTAAATTTGAAAACTGACTAGGTTCAGGGGGTATTTTTTAAAGGTGATGTAAAGTTCCCCCGACTGAAAATACTGAGGTTCCAACCTAAAAAAATACCCAGTTTAAACTGTATCCCAGGTGCCCCCACAGCTGACATCCTACAGAGAATAAGCCACGGTGGGCTTCTGTGATGGGTGGCCAGGGAGTGGGGATAGTGTGACGCCTGATGCTGGCGTGTCTCTGCTGCAGCTCTTCCTCTCCTATGTCAAGTATGTTTTTGGCCTGGAGTTTGATCATCTTAGTGCAGTGCCCACTGCACAAGGGTCAACATCACAAAACCACAAATAGATCAATGCAATGGGCAGGTGTAGCACTCAAGGTCCCACCCTGTGTGAGCCTTATAACTCTTCCAGGTCAGTACCAAAGCACATTAGATATGGGCAAAGCTGATCTCGAGTTCAGAATGTTCTCAGGAGATTTAGTTCAGAACTGAACCTGGAGCTGCCCAGAGGTGTGGTGTCACTTGTGCATCAGCCATCATGGGAGAGTCCTGGAATGCCTCCTGTGGCCATCTGGGGGTAGGGCACACTACAGAGGTGAAGCACTCCACTCTTGGGGGAGGGAGGGAGGGTGGACCACTCGCGGTTTGCACATCTCATGCAAGCTGACCAAGGAACCCCCCCCATTGGGGGCCTGACTGAAGAACGCCACTTGCCCACTCGCCCAGCCTGAAGAGGGGAGTAGCTATGGTGATGTGATCATTGGGGGTCATCTGGGGGACAATAAAGGGAGAAATAGGGAAAAGAATAAAAGAAAACAAGAAATGAACCTGGGACAAGAATGGAACATGCTTGGGGACTGATTTGCCAGTGACCCCTTTTCAATTGATACAATATTTGTGGTTAGTAAAGAGTTAATTAGTGCACTTGGAGTTCTGTGCTGTTGCCTCATGCTGGTCTGCTCTCTGGTTCCCTTTGCAGTTCACTTTCTGCCCTGTTTTAGAGGAGAACATTAAGACTGTTACTGCCTGATGGCAGGAAATACCTCACCCAGAACTTGTAAAGTTAGTTCTGTAAACCATGTATTATTATCAACCCAGTAGCGAAAGGGCCATTCAGCACCAGATGACAGTGCCCTTATCAGGTGTTTTTTTGTTTTGTTATAATTTACAGTTTTTTTCCTCTTGTTCTCCAGCACTGTTCTGCTTGGTGACATCCCAGCCCCATCCACAATTTCTCTGACACTTACCTTCCTATTCCCCCCGGCCCCGGATATGGGGCCTTCCAGGTAGGCCGGAACATTTTAGGATGTGTCTCTGTGACTGGGGACTCCTTGTTGGGCATGGCCAGCCACCACTGTAAGGCACGAGAGTGCCCTGTGCAATCCTGCTTGCCCTGGGACTTTTCTTTGGGTTTTCTCTCAGCCCCAGGATGTTTACATGGATGGGGCTCTAAGCTTGCGAATGCTGAGTGTGCCGACGCAGAACCCAGCTGGCTTCCTGCGGTACCTTTGCCACATTGTCACATGTGGTCACCCTGGTGGCAGTGTTATGGTGGAGGCAACAACTCTACCTCTCCAAAGGAGGCGAGAGCCTTGCGGGATGTCCCCCCCCCCCACACGACCCTCCGGCGCCATGGACTCATTCTGAACCTGGGTCCTCACTGTCACAAGTAGCAGTAGCTTTTATTAATATCTGGTTCCCTTCCCTGGAGGCTCAGGGTGCCATTACAAAGAAAAAGCACAAGTAGAAAGCATAAATCATAAAACACTATAGATACGTAAAATAAATAATTATTCAGTCTCTAAATAGCTAACATGAAAAAGCTTCAATAAAACTAAAACCAAATAAATATAAACATTGGGATGTCAGCATGAAGAAAGCATCAGTTACTCCCCAAACACTTGTGAAAACAAGAAGGTCTTAGACCCCTCATAAAGGCTCCACTGAGGGGACCGCCCTTCAGGGCCCTCAGGAGAGAATTTCAAAAGACCAGGCCTGCCACCTCAAACACCCAGTCCCCCAAGGTTTTTAACCTAACCCTGGAAACAACAAGGCAGCACTGGACTTTCGGACATGCATGGGTGCAGGTGTTCAGTCAGGTAGCAGCAACTGTTACTGCACTGATGGGCACCCCCACTTCCATGATTTTTATTATTTCAAGGGATGAAATTTAGTGCTGATGAAAGGATAGAGACTGACAGCACTGGAAACAAAAACCCTCTGTTTATCCACAGGAACAGATAACATGCAGGCAGATACAATGCAGGCTTCCCCATGTTGTATTTAGTGCTGGTAACAGGTGTGATACTGATAGCACTGGAGACTGAAACCCTCTGTTTATTCACAGGTCAGGCACAGTGTGGGCAGGTACAGTGCAGGCTTCCCCACACCTTCATGTATTTAGTGCTGGTAAAAGATGTAGTACTGACAGCACTGGAGATGGAAGCCCCTCTGTTGATTTTGAGGTCAGGTACAGTGCAGCACAAACAGGTGAAATGCATGTCACCACACTGCACCAACAGCTGGCACTATAGCCTAGAGGTTAGAGGAACGAGGTGTGAACGAGCTTGATACATCCAGCAGACCAGACCTGAGTCTGATTCTCACAACTTCCACTTGCATACTGTGTGACTCTGAGCAAGTCATTTAGCCGCCCAGTGCTCCCAGGTCACCCCTGGAAACAAGCATTGTGCCTAGTGAGCCTTACCCGGTTACCAAAGACTAAAATAAATAAAAATAAAACAACACCTCACAGTACCAGTGTGACTTTCTGGGCAGCGGGGCTAACTGGGACCTGTACTTGGTGGTGGTGGGGGCTTGATTCACCATTGGTTTCCATTCACAATACTTCCGTTTCACAAGGTCTCATAAAATTACAAAAAAAAAAAAATTCAAGGTTTGGGGGGGGTGGGGCAGGTACTCCAGTGAAGAATATTTTTTCTCTCTAGATCTTTCCTTTGGAAGAGCTGAAGCCAGGCCCAGAATCTCAGCCAAAGCTGGAATGTGGGAACTTGTCCAGGGGTGCTTTACAGGAGCAATGATTTAAACTCACTCCAAACTGACATGGATAAATTACTCACGACCCAGAAGGATTTAGAACACAAATCTGTTTTTTGATTTAATAAAAGCACTAAATAGATTTCTGGAATTTCACAGAATGCAGTTAGTTACTCAAAGCTATGGAGGGAAAATATGTGGTTTCAGGAGATTCGAGGGTCAGTGTGTGACCACATATTGTATGGAAGAGTCACGGGGGGGAACCCAGAAAGGATCTAGCAGGGTAAAACATAACCTCTCCGACCGCTGGTATAAAAGTCTGTGCCCCTATCACATGGTTTCTCCAGCCTTCACAAGGCCTGTGCACTTTTTCAACAACTTGTGCTAGGTCTCGCAATACACTGTACAGACTCTTCATTTTAACAAAATATCTGAGATACTAGTAAATAAGAAACATTTTTGAAATGTTTATTTATTTAGTTTTTATTAACCAGGTGTGGTGCACTAGACAAGCATTTGCCTATTTTCAGGCACGACCCGGGAGAGTACAACCAGTATGCAGTACAGTGCATGACAATAACAGGATGAAACATTATAATAATATTACAATAAGATAAAACAAGAGGTATAAACAGGTGCATATTCATCGTAACATGCATACAAAGTGACAAGTGCAGAGGTGTTCGTATACATAGGCAATAAGTTTGGCAGAATTGAAGGCTAGAACAGGTGCATACAGCCAACTGCTGTAAGTGGATGATACTGGTTTTGGAAAGTGCGGTAATGGGACAATGCCTGATGTTGGACAGTATGGTGTTCCTTAGTTTAGGGGCAAAGACTGAGAACGCCATCTCACCTAACTTGGTCCTGGTCCTTGGTGTGGCTAAGAGGTCAAGGTCAGAAGATATGAGTAGGTAGGCATTTTTGTAGGGCATTAGAAGGGAGGTGAGTGATAGTGGAACCTGATCCTGAATGACACTGTGTGTGATACCTCTCAGGAAGAGATCACGCTGAGCAGATGGAGGAGCCAGCCATGCTTGAGTATAGCATGTACTGGTGGGCTAGTCAGTGCGGACAAGGGCAAAATGGCAGACATTGTTATACCACATCCCATTTATATAAGCGTAGGTAGATTGGAGCTGCACAAAGACCAGTAAAATACCTCAGGTACTGCAATCCGGCGCTGGGAGAAAGGTTATAGCTAGCTCTGTAGACAAGCCCAAGTCTAACATTGACTGCCTTACAGGCAGACACCACGTGGAGTGAAAAATCAAGGGAGGGTCAGTGTAACACCCAGGTAGCTAAAGGATGGGACAATGATCAAGGGTGTACCGTTATCACAGACCACTGAAAGAGGGTTTGGGATGTTTTTAATTGGGGTCTGAGCCAAGCAGAATAGCCTGAGATTTGGTAGCATTCATTAACAGCCTATTTTCATGGAACCACTTTTGGATGGATTGTAAGTCGGACGATAGTTTTCTGTTGATATCGGCCACATTCTGGGCTCTAGAGTAAAACATCAGATCATCAGCATACAAGATTGGTGTGTTATTTAAGACACAGTGGCGGACAGAGTTTATGTGGGGGGAGGAGAGAGGCCCAAGTACTGAGCCTTGAGGAGTGCCAGTTGTGAAAGGAGCGGGAGCAGAGAGGGAGGATCCAAACATGACTCGTTGCCTATTGGACAGACAGCTTTTGAACCAGGGGAAGGCAGTGTCAGATATTCCCAAAGCCGTTAATTCATTGCAGAGTAAGGTGTGATCAGCCATATCAAAGGCTTTAGTGAGATCAGCAAAAACAGCGCCAGTAAGCTCTCCATTATCGAATGCATTCAAAATGCTATTAATAAGGGTAAGCAGCACCGTGGTGGTGCTATGGTTCCAACAGAAACCATGTTGAGCAAGGAGAGGAGATCATGGGCAGAGAACCCTTACAAAAGTTCTTTGGAATACCACTGTAATACCACTCATTTGCCATTGCAATACCACTGTGATTACCACTGTACTACCATCAAGGTTTTCATGGTATCACAGTGGTTTGTTTCAATCCCATTGTGATACCATTGTACCACTGTCTTACCATATCAACAAAAATAATCAAAATTTAAACTACCACAGTACAACCATGGTACCACTGGTAGTACCATTGCACATTGTAGCTCACCACTGTGTTGCCATTGTGGTGCCATGGTGTTGCCATTGTGTCACATTTGGTAAGGGAAGTAATCAGTGAGTTCGTGGCAACAAATTTTTGGTAGGATGGCAATAGGGCTATAATTAGAAATATTTTATTATTGCCTTTTTCAAACACAGGTGCTATATGTGACATCTTCCAGAGGTTTGGAACAATGCAAGAGGAGAGGACAGATTCAAGATTCTAACTGTTTGGGAAGCCAGTTCATTGGCAGCAACTTTAAGGAGTTGGGTCTCGATCCCATGAGAGCAAGCACATTTAAGGCTCGTTTACACTGCATATTCTGAGTCGGTGCTGGTGGTGCACACCCAGATCAGTGCCCTGTGCACATGTGAGCATACCGTTCTGCGTTTTCACTTGTGTTCTGTTGTGCCCATGATCCCTGTTTTCTTGGGATTGCGCAGTGGAGTAGGAGTTTTGCACCGGTTTGCTTGGCTGTGTGAACAGCCAGCACCATCCAATACATTGCCCAGTGTCACAGCTCCACTATGGGACCGTGTTTTCTTAACTTACAGCCCTCTGTTTTTTAAAAGAACTACTTGCCCGAGTTCAGCTGTGCTTAATGTTCCTAAAACTACCTTTGGCTGAACTCGGGTCTGAAGACCCCCTCCACTGTAGTATTGTTGACTGCACCCCGCACTGGAACCCTCCTCAAAATGCCAGAACTGCCCTTGCAGCACCTGCAGCATTCTAGAGCTATGCCATGTGAACGCTGCTCCACGGCATTTCAGATCACTGGCTACAACCATCTACACAGCGGCGATCCAACTTTCTCACCGTGTGAATGAGCCTTTAGATTCTGGGATCTGCCTCAGGAGTTTGAAACCTGGACACTTTTTAAGCAAAAAGGAGGATACTGCATTACTTTGGGAGTAGAGGAGGGTATCACATTATGCGAGGAGAGGGGAAAAGCCCCTGTATAAGCTGTGAGATTGGTAAAGAATTTATTGAAAACATTCAAGATAGTGGAGAGGTTGTTGCAATTTACTCCCCAACCTTGATGTCCATAGGGGTGGAGGTTCCATTCTGACCCAGGGTTTTCTTAACACAACTCCAAAAGTGATGAGGATTGCCTATGGAGGAATCCAACAGGGTTTTACAAAAGCTACTTTTGCCCCATCGGATGGCCTGTTTACATTCTTTTTTAAGTTTTCTTTAGCTCATCCAGTCTGAGACAGAGTTGGTTGCCTTGAAGGTAGCCCAGCATTTGTCTCTTTGTTTGAACAGACGTAACAGAGGGGGTCCAGCCATTTAGTTATTGAACCATGAACTATTTGGGTAGTTAGGGGAGCATGCTTCTCCTGGAGACCAGCAAAGACTGTGCAGAAGTGTGAGGCTGCTATGTTGACATCGGCGATTGCCCACAGATGGGGCCAGTCTTGGCTGGCTACGTCATGTTTGCACTGGGTAGGGTCCAAATGAGAAAGTCACAAAAAAGAATCAGTCAATGTTACTGATGGTCACCTCCCTACCTGGGACCCTAAAGGGGCTCATCAAAAAGCTGCATCACAATGAGGGGTAACACAGAAACTGTAATATTCACCCAATTGTAGATCTGAACCCAGTTTATGTGGTGCCATGTTGTCTTTATTATTGTAAGCTAAAAGACAAAGAACCTCAGCACAAAAGCACTGAGGCAAGGGACAACACAAAAAAGGCACTGGCAACAAAGTCAAGTTTCAAAGAAATACAAAATCACACATACCACCATTATGCAAAGCATCATGGTATGTATATACAAATCGAGTTTCTTCATGATGATTTGCATATACATCCTATGATACATTGCTTTATGTAGAATATGTGTGATTTTTAAATTTGTTACTGTATGTTGCTTACACCTGTATGCATTCAGCATTAAATACACAGTTCAGTTCTTCTCAAAATGAATTCATGCTTTTCCTCTGCGTCTGTTTCTATTTTTAAATAATCAATTCAAATGCTCTGATGTTTTGGAACCAAACCAGGTTCCTTCATTCGAGATGGGCAGTCTGTAAACGTTAAAACTGTATGGTACCTAGTAACCTGTTATTAAACAGTATTCATAATTTTAAAGTGAATTTCCAACATTTTGTTGACGGCTTTTGGGCTTTAAGCCTGTTACCTCACTGCAGCGTAAGTCCTCTGAGCCATAAAATAAATGTTTATATATATATTTTTTTCATTTAATTTTTTATTGTGCATGTACACGAGGGAAACAATAAATCTTAAGACACATAGCACCATGGAAGCCAAAGTACATCAATATGCCTTTCCACATTTGTTCCTAATCACCCCTATTTATGGCATAGAGTTCATTAGTTTGTATTTCCAAAGAATAGTCTTAAGTCCTGATGAGCAGAATAGACATTTAGTCCAAGTTTTCATGGATACTTCAGCTGATCATTTGTGCTATGGGTATTATACTGTTTTGCAATCAAAAGTTCCAGTGAACAGCACATTCTAACACCTTAGGAATTAATGAAGTCCATGATATTCTAATATATACAGTTTAGTTTCCTTGGCCTCCAATAGTGCATCTTATAATTTTAAACTTAAAGTAGTAATAGAGACAGAAAGAGAGGGGAGCAACAGGGACAAGATGAGAATGGGGTGGCTGGCCTGGTGGCACTGAGGGTTGAGGTGTTGGACGCCACACCTCATGTCACACCAGCGACCGGGTTAGGAGCAAGCCAGACCCACCGTGGGTTGGGGAGAGAGAAGATTGAGCATCGTGGGACTGCTCTCCTCTCTCAGGGAGGTATACAGGGAAGCCCAAGCGCAGCAGCGGCCCCAGTGGAGACCAGCGCCTGCGACGCCCATGGGCTCACGAGCGTGGGGTAGACGTTGGCAGCTGCCTTCCGGACGTGGGTGGGAGCACTCACGTCGTGGGCCGGGCGGCATTGCACGTCCAACAGCGAGGGTGTAAACAAGAAAAATACCCTCCGCTTTGGATTGGCGGCGGCCCTGTCAGTGCCCTGCCACCGCCCAATGCTGATTCCTGTCACTGCCCTGCAGTCTCCCGAGTTGCTGCCTCCTCCCATCCCAGGGTCCTCATGGCGAAATTGAAGATGTAGGGAACACAGCGGCGTAGAGCAAGTAGGCAAGCACAGTGGCCTGAGAGAGTTCCGAGATGGAGAGGCTAGAAAAATAGTTTAAAAAAAAAAAAGATGAGAATGGGGTAAGTGTGTAAGAAGGAAAGGGCCAGTTCCTAAGGGTACATTAGGGCCATAGTATTAAGGCAATGAGTTATTTATTTATAATGCGGAGGCATACAGGATGTTCCCTCATCCAATTTGTCATCTTTCAACAACGGTACAAAATCAGAGCAATGTTCAAGCTGATATAATACCCAGTTATGCAATCTAAGCTTGAAGGTCTCAAAATGATTTGAAAGTCTGGTGGAAATTCTCTCGAGTAGATTTCAGTAGTGAGCCCATGACAGTCCTCAGGGGTGGGTATCTTGGTTGTTTGCCACAGCCTAGTGATGGCTTTCTTAGCAGCCAGTAACAAAAGCGTTACCTGGATAGGTGTGAGTTTGTTTATTCTGGTGCCCTCTGAGGAGTGGCTGTTAGTACATAAACTGGCGTAAGCAGATCATGACAGTCATATATTTCTGCTATTTCCTTAAGGACCTCCTGCCAGTACTGTGCAATCTTATGGTGTGCTGGCTTATAGCCTCAGCCTCGCCAACACTTTCCTGTGTTAGACCCATCGTACTTGGCCACTATGGCTGGGGTACGGAAGAATCAAATTCTGTTTTTCCAAGCATACTCTTTCCGATATGTGGCTCTTCAAACTTTATATGCTGATAGGGTAAAAGCATTCCAATTGCAGGGTTTTATGTAACTCTAAAAATTGATTAGCGTTTTGCTCATAAAAGTTTAAAACTTTGTGAAAATACATACCACTTGCCTCACTGTGTTTAGCAAACATAGCACTTCTAGAAAACCTATATAAATGCTTTCTGTACAGTTAGTATTGTCCCAAGAAAAACTGCTAATCAATTATTTAAAACCCTGCAATTGTGTAGTGAAATCTCGCAGTTTAACTCCCGGGACCATTTAACCTGTATGTCTTCCGTCGAGTCCACAGGTCTTGCCCTCAAAGCTTTATATACTGAACTAATAAGGTGTTCAGACATGTGTCCTTGAAGATGAGAGTAAATACTTGAGACCAGGGGAGATGTCTTTGCTGCTGCGGGGGTTAATGCATCCTCATGTAGTTGCAGGTAAGCTTTCAATTGCAAAAATCTGAAGAATTCTGAATTAGGTAAGTGGTAAGTTGCTTGCAGTGACACAAATAGGAACAATCCTGTGGGTCCGACTAATTGGTAAATATGTATGATATTGTAGTGGTGCCATATGACTAGAGTTTACCTATGCGATTGGGAGGTTAAGCAGTCTCACTAGCCAGTGCCCTAAGAAATAATTGCTCTGCTGAAGTAAGGTATGTATGCTTCAAATAAAGCCACTGATGAAAAGGTCAGCAGTGCATTGGGGAAACTAGAGTGGTTGACAGTGAGGCGGATTACCAAAAGATAGGCTGTCAGATGGAATAAATCACTAAGAGTCAGCTGTATTAGCTTCCAGTGTGCCTGATATGTCAGACTAAGCCAGCATAGGAGGGTTCTAAGTTGAGATGCCAGCGCATATTGTTGCATATTCGGTAAGTTAAGTCCTTTGTCTCTTGAAAGTTGTAATACTGAAAATCTCACTCTCGGAAGTTTTCCCTGCCAAATAAATCTTGACATTTACTCGTTTCATGTTTGAAAGTATATTTTATTTGGCATGACAGGGAGAGTTTGAAGGAAAAATAAAATGTGGGGTAATATAGTTTGTTGAATAGTTTCAACCCTGTTCAGGAATCCCAGTGAGAGTTGAGACCGTTTCAAAATATCTTCTGTAATTTGTAGAGTAAGAGGCTGGTAACTTAATTCTACATGAATAAGGTTTTTTGTCAATTTTTATTCTTAGCGCATAGCTGTCTTATGCCATTTAAAAGGGAATTTACTTTTTATTTGGGGAGAGGGAGAATACAGTAGTTATAAAGGAGAACTTCAGTTTTCTGATCATTCACTTTGTACCCTGCTATAGTTCCAAAATATTGTAACTGTTCCCAGATTGCCGAAATAGAGATCTCTGGTGAAATTAATGTGAGCAAGATGTAATCTGCAAAGAACTATATTTTATGTGAACGGCCTCCTATGGGAATACCTTCAATACTGGATTGGGTCTGGATTGATGTGGCCAGGGGTTCTAGGTACAGAGCAAATAACAAGGGTGAAAGAGGGAGCCCTGACGGGTGTCTCTTGAAAGGGGTAATGGGTTGGACATGGATCCATCTAATTTTAAGTAAGCTTGCACGGAGTGATAAATGTTTTGAAGCTGTAATATAAATTCTGCTGGAAGGTTGAAGTGTTGACAGGTTTCCCAGAAGAAGGACCAGACCACCCTTTTTAAAGCCTTTTCGGCATCGAGTCCCAGCAGAACCAAAGGTATGTGTCTCATTACCGTGTAATCTGTTAATAACAAGATGCGTCGAACAGCATCATGTGCCTGTCATTTTTAAATTAATCCAACCAAGTTGGAGTCTATAAGGAGTGGAAGCAATTTGTCTACTCTGCGGGCGTGTATTGACATGAATAATTTATAGTCATAAATTAACATTGATATAGGGCAATAGGAGGTGGGGTATTGGGCATCTTTCAGAGGTTTCGGTATAGCTGCAATAACTGCACATTTCCATGATGGGGAGGTAATTCATCCTTCTGAACAGCACGGTACGCTGAGACGAGGGAGGGGAGAAGTAGTTCCTTAAAGTGCTTGTAAAATTCAGCTGGATAGCTGCCTGGGCCTGGTGCTTTTGAGGTTTTTGCCTCCTTAAGTTTAGCCTCTACCTCCCCATTCGGAATCGGGGCTAGAAGAGTCTGAGCTTGTTGTTCAGTTAATTTGGGCAAGGGGAGTCTTTGTAGGTAAGATTTTATTTGTTAAGGCATGGTCTGGGGGTCCGCAGTGTATAACTTCCTATAAAAGTTAGCTAAAATGGTCCGTATTTCAGTAGGGTGACAGTGAATTTGACCTGTGTCAGGGTCAATCGTACTAGTTACAGAGGCCTTGGCCTTATTCATCCTAAGCCAGCGGGATAAATTTCTCACCCTCATGGTCCACCTTCATGGTAGGTTAGCTTCAAGTAAAGGAGTTGCTGTTCTATTTTTTGGTCCATCTCTTTTTGTAACTTTTGTGTAATGGTTTGTATTTGATGTTTTATTGTAGTATCCCACTGTTGCAAGAAAACCTGTAAAGTGTGAAGCTCATTTTGTAATTCTTTAATTCGAAGTTCCTTGTTCTTTTTCTTTTTTGCTGAATACGCTATAAGCTACCCATAGCTTACAGTTTTTTGTTTGTTTGTTTTTTTATTTATTTATTTCCATGGCTGAGGGGGGCAGTTGTACCTTTGGTTCCCCTTCCCCCATCTGGCCAGCTAGCTCGGCTGCCGCTCTGGTCCTGGGCAGAGCTCTAACTTCCCTGTCTACTCACCTGGTCATTTCACAGTGGGTATATACCCCACCACCATGGAGACCAGAAGGGTGGACCCAGGAGGGAGCTGACTTGCGCGGGACTGTGGCTACTCCAGCGAGCAGCTTTCATGCTGCCGGGGATTTTTTCTTTTTTTTGAAGTGGTTCCCCTGCTGGAGGCGTGCAATAATACCAAGGGATGAATGTAGCGTGCGCTTCCGTGTGCGCTCTTCCCAACATCAGCCCTCCGCCCCTTACTGCTGCAGCGTCCGTGGTGTTGCCTCAGCTTCCACCAGGGGGCAACCACACGCTGATCACTGATGTCCCCCCTTCCCGGAGAAGGAGAGCAGTCCTCCGGATGCTTGATCCTTCCCCAACCCTGCCAACCCCTGGTGACCCGTGCTCATTCCCGAACAAGGGTCGCCAGCATAGCGTGAGATGTGGCGTCCAGCACCTCAACCCTCAGCGCCACTGGGCTGGTGGGATTAGTTTTTAGAGTGTCCCACAGAATTGTCGGGGGGGGTCAGGTTGTTTATTTTCCAAAATAATCCTCAGAATAGCATCCTGAACCAACTTTTGAAAGTCAGGATCATGGAGGTGAAGGAGATTTAGCCACCAGTGGGATGTTTGATTGACTTTTCCTGGTGTGAGCTTAGCATAAACAGGAGAGTGGTCCAAAAGAATCGTCACTCCATGCTGAACATCCTGGACCGTATCCAGATGCTCAGTTGTTGTAAATATGTAATCTAGTCTGGAAGACACTGCCATTCTAGGGGTGTAGTATGCATACCCTTCGATGGTGGAAAAGAGTGCCTGTAGATATCTATGAAACCTAGGGAGGAGAAAGTGTTTTGTAGATATTTCTGAAGTGGGGTAGTTCAGTGCGGTAAAGATTTAGAGGCATCCAAGGATGGGTTGAGCATTAAATTTAAATCCCCGCCTAGGATCAATTGACTCTTTAAAACAGGGAGAAGCTGGTTTACAAATTTTAGGGCAACCTCCTTAGGGGATCCCGGTGGGAAATATACCGAGGCCAGAGTCACCTGTGTGGCATAAAGCTGACCTTTTGCGATGACATAGCATCGCTTCGGGTCCATCAACTGGTCCTGAAGTTCGAAAGGAACCCCCCTGGGGATTAAAATAGCCACCCCTCGCCTTCTGCTGATTTGTAAGAGGATGATATTACTGTCTGATAACCAAATGATTTAAACTTGGCATGTTCCACCTGTGAAAGGCGAGTTTCTTGTAATAGTATTATTTCTGTCTTTTCCCCTCCTCAAAAAGTGCAGTAGTCTGTACCGCTTAATGGGATTATGTATCCCATTGATATTTAAGGAAATTATTAACGATGATTTAGCCATAGTACAATGGAGCAATCATGATACACTGTAACTGTGACCCCTTTCTTATAAAATATACTGTCAACATGCAGTGACAGGAATATAGAAGAGGAAGAACCCCAAGGAAGAACAAAAAAAAAAAAAAATTGGGAACCTCATGCACTTGAGTTAGCAACTTCTCACAGCGATAGTGTAGAATACTGGGTAAACCTGGGAAGCTTGCCATAAAAGCTTCCTGAATACAGCACTGCTTTGGTCATGTACCATACTTGGTTGTCAGTTTATTTAAGTTGGAGGGCTCTTCCCCCCACACACCCTTTGTTTTTTTTGTTTTTTTACAGGGTGGTGTGGGGATGAACTCCGACCCAAATAAACTAATAAAAAGTAAAGGAATGGTGACTGTACCCAAATAGCGTAACCAGGCTGTACACTAATAGTGTATGTCCAGCGTACCTGGTATTCTACACTATTACCCTTCTCACAATACAACAAATTCAGTAACTGTATCATGCAAAAGCTGATAAACATATCATAGCAAATTAGAAAACCTACTTTCCAACCGAGCAAACTATAACTGTTGTAACACAAACAACACAATCTTAAAACAACAATAGATAATAAACAGCATTGTCTGAATCTTGTTATTCGTAACATAATTCAGAAACGTGACTTCCAAGGTTGAAAGGGTTTAAGTATCCCTCCTGTATAGAAACACAGACTTTGACAGCAGAAAAGGACCGCTTGGCCCACCCAGTCTGCCCATTTCCCTACCTATTGGATAAGCTACAGATCCTAGTTAACCAACAGCTTACTTGATTCTACCCCCCCCACTATAATTGCCTTATGTATGTCTCATGCATTCTTGAATTCCCCCATTGTTTTTGACCCCACTACCTCCTCAGGAAGGCCGTTCCATGCGTCCTCCACCCTCTCCATGAAAAAATACTTTGTCGCTTTGCCCCTGAGCCAGCTCCCCTCAATCTTCAAATTGTGCCCCCTTGTTCTTGCACATCTCTTTTTCTGAAAGATGCTACCCTCTTGGACTTTGTTGATTCCCTTGAGGTACTTGAAAGTTTCTATCATGTCCCCCCTCTCCCTCCTTTCCTCGAGGATATACATATTAAGCTCCTTTAGTCTCTCTTCTTATGATTTCTGGTGCAGACCCTGCACCATTTTAGTTACCCTCCTCTGGACTACCTCCATCCTGTCTATGTCCTTGCAGAGATGGGGTCTCCACAACTGCATGCAGTACTCCAGATGGTGTCTCACCAGCGTCTAAACAGAGGGATAACAACTTCTTGTTTTCTACGGTGATGCCTCTCCATATACATCCCAGTATCCCCCCAGCCCACCTTACTGCCCTTTCACATTGCCTGCTTACCTTTAGGCCATCTGATATGACTACCCCAGGTCCCTTTCCATTTTTGTTGTTGTTAGTACCTCCCACCTCCCCCCTCCACTGTGTACTCTTCCCCCGGGTTTCTGTTTTCCAGGTGCATTACTTTGCACTTCTTCGCAAAGTAATGCACCTGGGAAACTAAACAGGGAAGAGGTACACAATGCGGGGGGGTTACTAACAATAACAAAAATGGAAAGGGGACCTGGGGTAGTCATATCATATGACCTAAATGTAGGCAGACAATGTGAGAAGGCAGTAATGAGGGCTGGGGAGATATTGGGATGCAGAAGGAGGCATCACCAGTAGAAAACAGGAAGTTACATAGATACATAGACAGTGTCAGCAGATAAGGGCCTATGGCCCACCCAGTCTGCCCATTTGAGCTTGTAGTTCAGTCTATGTTTTCCTAGAAGTCTGTTGCCCCTACCCCTGACCTCCAGAATTCCTTTATGCCTAAGTTGTCATGCCTCTGTGTGGGAGATGTTCTTCCCTTCATTAGGGTTAATTCACTGTCTAGCCGTGGGCCCCGTCACCACTGTGCGGTAGTGCTTCAACAGTGCTTAATGCTAACCAGGACAGCAAAACCTTGCAGTCAGCCACAAAGGTAGATACACATATTTTTCCATCCTGCATTGTGCTAGCCAGGGTCATGACCTAAGGGGTTGCAGTCAGTCAAGACTTATTGAGGAAAGTGCTGCAAGGCCCTTAATATCGCAGCGGCACCTCGAGTCCCTATTTGTGATCTGTTTGGTATGCTGGGGGGGCAGTCGAAGCATAAAATAAGTAGCTAAATAAAGGAATAAATAAATAGGGAAGAGTAATCTCAGGTGGGCCCTAGGAGGGGTGTGGGGGGAAACCAGAGCAACCACCCCATGATTCAGCTAATCTCTTCGGAATGGGGGGTTCTTTTCACATGACCCCCCTCCAGGAACCCTGGTAAGAAAAGGGCTGGGAAAACATAACAATATCCTTCCTACCCAGTGTGTTGGGTAGCATCACATAGTTTTCAGGGTTCCTTCAAATAGCCGCCGTTATATCCATGGGTCGTTCCTAATGTTGATGTAATAAATGTACGCATCGTCCCCATTCACATTGCTTGTGTAAGGATGAGTGAGAAGGCCTCTCGATCTTTGGAGCCCCAATAAAGCACACTTGTAAGCAGGTGTGTAGCCAGTAATTTTAAACTTGTACTCAAAACTGATGCACTGTTGCCCCCACCATTATGAAAACATAAACCAAAATATGCACTGACACACCACACCAGCAATAGCCCCCCCCCCCATTTGCCATGTCTAAGTTCACGTAATCAGTTTCTTCCTGTAATCTTCCTTCCTTTCTTTTTCTGCCGGCCTGGTAGGTTGCTCTTGTTTGTGTATTTGGCCCGTGGCATCAGTGCCCCATAGTGAACAACAAAGGCAAAAGGGCTCAGCGCGACACAGACACAATCTGACTCACAGTGTCCTTGCTTTCCTCATTTTGTTGCCCCAACCTGATTTTTTTTTACTGTACTCTGTTGAGTACAGTGCGTATGCCTGCCGACAGCTGTGCTTGTAAGAAAGGGATCTAGGTTAAAGTTATTTTAGCTAGTTGCCCTCTGTTGTGAGTAGGTGAAAATTACCCCATTAGTGGACAAACGAACAGGTAAAGAAAAGGCCTGAGGCCCAAACAACGCTGTTCCTAGCACCGACCCCCCCCCCACTCCCGAGGCTCAAGTAAGCAATATTGCTTGTGTTTCCAGGCCTAGTGCCGTTTCTCTGCATTAGTATTTTATGTGCACCTTCAGGAAATATAAATTCAAAACAGTCTTTGTAGTTTTACCAGATTTGTGTATCACTTTCCTTGACCTGTAGTTCAGATGATTCAGAGGGTTCATCCCTGGCCCAGAACAGCATTCTAGCATTTACCAAGTCTCTCTGCAACAGCCCATGATCCCCCCTTCCCTTCAGAGCAACATTCAGGAGCCACCCAATTAAAGCCGTCTCTAGCACCACAGTAAAAAAGACATTGACCCCTTTATCTCACGGGACAAGCTCGCTACCTGAATGTTTTAGACCACCAAAGAGTCAAAAGTATATCAGTTGGGGGTCTTCGTCCTGAATTTCTGCAGCAGTTCTTTTACATCTTGTAGTGTAGAGAGTCCCTGCTGACATCGGTTCTGCTGCTCCGCTGTTTGAGTCCATGCTATCATGCACAGAGACTGTTCCTCTTTGCGTAAATTTGATTGTCCTGGCAATGGGATAGAAATTCCCTTAGTATCGAGTGCCTTGATGGCCGCCTCCGGCATATCCTAACTCTATGAACCTTCTGGGAACATTATGGTGAGTTTGGTTGCGTGTGGTGTGAAAGCACAATTGTTGTTTCAGGACACATATTATCGGAGCATATGCTCATCTTTAGTGGCCACTGAGGGGAGTAATCATTATCAAAAGCGTTCTCCTCTCTCTTTTAACTTAGTGTCTTTCATATGCCAGGCCCTCGATTAGTATCTGCTACTTTGCTGAATAGTTTAAAAATGTAATTTCAAGCGGGGCCATTGATCCAGATGTTATGGCTGAGTGAGGGCTCTCACGTGCCCACGATACCCAGAGGAAATGGCGGGTCCAATTGTAAAATATCCAGCGGAGAATCTACAAATGCTGACACTCTGCCCTCCTCACCTTCTGGCACACCATAAATCTGCATATTATTATTTATATCTGCATAATCTGGACTGATTTTCTAGATCCTCATACTTCTCAGCCAACTCTTTTGTTCATCCAGTAAATGTCCGACCAGTCGCTCCAGCCGATCCACTCTTGAATCCAGCTTGGTGTGCTGAGATTCTAACTCTGTTACTTTTGGTCTACTTTTATGAGTTCGGCAGTCAGCTCTGAGCAGAATAGTCTAACCTCTCCAAGAAATTCCTGCAGTTTGGAGAGAATAGCAGCATTGCTAGGTTGGGCGAGCTGGGCTTGAGGGCCTGCCATGCTTACTGACTCTGTTAGGTCCTGCTTTGAATCCCTGGAAAATCCAGTGGCATCAGCATTTTCTTGCTGTTTTTTTTCCTTCCGACAGCCACTTGTCCACATAAAGCTCTCCTTGTAAACTTATTTTAATGATTTGATAATTCAGAACATACATTTTGGAGCAGTTTAGAACCGAGGCCCGGAGCTCTCCATTTATTGCTGCATACTCTCAGTGACATCACGGAAGTCTCTTTTTTTTTTATATTAGTCCTACTAGGAAGGGAAGGGATCATAAATCAGACCCGAGCACGATGGTCAGCTGATCCCTTGCACTTCCTGAGTCCGTTAACCACTCCTCCGTGCGCCAGACATTTTCGACATCTAACCAGGAAGAGTCGGGGCACACCCCATTTAAGTCTATGGGCCTTGGTTTCAAAACTTTTTAGTGATAAAACAATTTCTGATATATATGAAGACACTGCTCAACTAATAGACTCCCTACTGGTTGAGCAGTGGCTTATATGTACCAGAAATTGCTTTATCACTTTAAAAAGTTTTGAAACCACAAGATAGACTTCAGTGAGGCATGCCCCCATGCTCTCCCTGGTTAGACATCACAAACCTCTGAGCGTGTGTGTTATCAGACTGGGAAGTGAAGTGATTGGCTGGCCATCGACTCGCCCAATTTATAACCCTTCCTTCCTAACAAGTCTAATAAAAATGTATTTTATGGCTCAGAGGACTTACGCTGCAGTGAGGTAATGAGCTATAAAGCCCAACACCACATCTTTGAAATTTCCTTTGAAGAAATTTTTTTCAGTTTACCAACTATATTTTGCTGGTTTATGAGAGAAACAATAGTCCCTTTTTGTTACCTTTTCTTTTAGTGTGGAGTCAAGCCCACTGGAGATGCTCTGTTTGATTGGTTAGACTGTCAGATGAGCAGAGAAGTAAATAACAAAACAAGAAATGTAGGTGACTTACTACTATCCACATAAACTGTCATGCTCCCCTTAAACTGTCCAAGTGTCCTGTGATAGTAAATGTGGCTAGATCCTCCATCCGCCCTGTTACCTTTACTGCACTGAACAAGAAAGGTAATATCCAGCTGCAGGCTTTATTTATGCGGTATAAACATACTCACTATCCCGATGACTCAGAGGCAGTGGACTGTATTGTCTTGTAGGTGATCTGGGTTTAGGAGGAGCTCAGGTAGCCACGTCTTCCCACATCTTCCTTTAGTAACAAGAAGGTGGTGTAATGGGGTGATATGTCTACTTAATCACTGGAGAGACCTGGACAATTCCAGTGGGTTAGGATGGGGGTTAACATAGCAGACATCCTGAACAAATATTTTATTCAGTGTTCTTGGAGGAAGGGAAGGCGAGGTACCACAGATAAGTGACAGGAGCATCGAAGGAAGGAGGAGGTGGACACTAATCCATTTACAGAGGAGAGTTCTGAAAGAACTCGCAAATCTGAAAGTGGACAAGGCAATGGGGCCAGACAGGCTACTTCCAAGGATATAGAAGGAGTTCAGAGAGGTGCTGTCTGCACCTCTGACAGTCATGTTCAACCACTCACTGGAGATAGGAGTTGTCCCAGAGGACTGGAGGAGAGCAGATGTTGTCCCACTTCACAAAAGCGGTAGTAGGGAGGAAGCCAGTAATTGCAGGCCTGTCAGCTTGACTTCGGTGGTGGGGAAAATAATGGAATCACTGCTGAAGGAAAGGATATCTTTGACTGGGTGACCAGAGAAGTAGATCAAGGTGGAGCAGTGGATGTGGCCTACCTAGATTTCAGTAAGGCCTTTGACACCATTCCACATAGGAGACTTGTAAACAAACTGGGCAGTATGGACGTGGCTCCAAAAGTGGTAAACTGGGTAAGGAATTAGTTGAAGGATATGGGACAGAGGGTGGTGGTAAAGGGAGTTCACTCCGAGAAAGGAAGTATGACCAGTGGGGTGCCACAAGGATCAGTACTGAAACTGGTTCTGTTTAATTTCTTTTTAAATGACATTGCAGAGGGGCTAGAAGAGAAGGTATGTCTTTTTGCGGATGATGCTGAAATCTGCAATAGGATAGACACTTCAGGGGTGGTGGAAAAAATGAATAAGGATCTAAGAAAGCTTAAAGAATGGTCAAGAGTATGGCAAATAGGTTGCAATGGGAAGAAGTGCAAAATCATACACTTGGGGCACAGAAACTCAAGGACAGAGTACACAATGGGGGAGTGGTACTGATGATCACCAAACAGGAAAGAGACCTGGGGATCATCATATCTGATGACCTAAAGGTGGCCAAACGGTGTGACAAGGCCACAAAGTGACCGTGGACCGCACTAAAACTGAATCGGACCATGGCCGCACCAGAACTTCTACTTATTTTATATAATTTCTGTGGCGAGAAAGCAAAACCCAGCAATTATGTAAAATGAAAAATGGATTGGTTTGTAAACTTGAATTTTACACACACCCTTGGTGTTGGATGCTCGAGCTTCACTCTCTGGGTTTATGTGGCATCCAACACCTCAGGTGTGTATAAAATTCTTGATACACACATCACCCCATACTTTATCCTATATATATATATTACATCCCTATAACAAATATATGTGTGCTTTAACAGCATACTTACTTTATAAACAATGCCAGATAGTCCGACACCATATGGCACCATATAACCACACTAAAGAATTTACACTACTCAGATACAGTGTCAAATCGTTTTTATTTGCACATACCAGAACCCGGAATCCAAAATACAGTCCACTGACATTTCACACTGTACACCCATACCAGAACCTGAAACCCATAATACAGTCCACTGACATTTCACACTACACCTCAGGGCTTTGTCAAGGTGTAATAGCCACAAAGATGGAAGTTGCTTTTATTGCAAAAGGCTCTTAAAGTGACAGTGCTAACATTTGATTTACTCTCTTAACAGTTACATGCCAGCTGGCCGTAATAGTACAAAAAACTCATCATATAAAGTGAACCATGACTGCCAACTGATCCATAACTGTAGCCGAGTAGTGTAAATTCTTTAGTGTGGTTATTTGGTGCTGGATGTTTTGGCGTTCTTTGTGTACTTGTGTGTTGTCTGAGGCACAAGTACTTGCAGGAAGTGACACTGTTCCTGCTTGCACCATACTTATTTCACAAGGGGTAGGTGAGTGGAAATGATGGGCCTAGAGTCCCTGCCAACCTTCAATTACTATGTTAAATGGTCAGCCTCTATTACCATTACCTACTCATGCCAGTGAAATGAAAAACCTTGTTACCCACCTTGATGCTGTCACTTCCGAAAATAACAGATGAATGACAGCCCAGGTCGCACCTTGTTATATGCTAAAGTGATGTAACTGTGTATATAATATATTTAAAAACAAAAACGCATTAACAAGGGGTGGGTGAATGGGTTAAAAAAGATCCCCACCCCAAGAAAATAGGCTGGTTGTGAAAATCTGGACAGAAAATTACCCTCTCTTTCAAAAACATTGTAAGAGGTTTGAAATGCAAATTAACAATTAGTACGTAATTAGCATATGCCTAATATGAAAATCTATTTAAATGCCCCATGTTCAAAACACAGAACCTTTAAGAAGAAACTTTTTGGATTCTAATTAAACTGAAACAGGTCCCCCAGTCCTAGCATCAAAAAGGAAGAGACACAAAGGATGTTTTATGTTCCTTCAGCTGTGGTACAAACCAAGGTGTGACGACACAGGATCCCAGATCTGAATGGTTAGCACTGGGTAAATAATGGTTTATGCTCCTTTTGTGAGCGCTGTTTGCAAATGTGGCATTAGCACCTGGCTGACACTCACAAATGCATTCATGAGCGCAAGTTTAGTGCACAGGCGCAAGGGGCGACCATCACTGGCATGTAAGCCTGTGGCAGTATTGGAGGGCCTGCTGCCCTGTAACTGAATCAGCTTGGCACTGACTCCTGTCAGGAGTGCAAAGGGCATGCTTTAAGCCTTTAGTGCTCTGAACTAGAAACTAGCGTAGAGTTGTGGGGTGACCAGTGAAGTGGGGAGGTGGGGGACAGGGCCCCTAGTACACAGACACTTCGTAACACATAAATATGGAGCCACCCCCTCCCACCCCGATGTGCTTGTGAGGAACAATTCATCTCTCATCTTGCCCCACTGAATGCTTTCTTAATATTGCAATGCTGACTCTCTGCTTTGAAAGAACAGTCGCATTTGCAATGCAAAACGAGATTGTTCTGCCAAAGCAGTGAGTCAGCGTTGTTTGTGAGTCAGCGTTGTTTGTTAGGCTTGTGTGAATATCTCAGTCATTTCCTTAATTACAAAACAATTAGGAGCCCTGTCCTGTGCCAGGCTGCTTGGCTCACATTTAGCCTGGTTGAAAAGGAACCATTCATTTTTTTTTTTTTGAAATTATACTTTATTGATTTTATGAAAGGAACCATTCATTGTTTTTTATTTTATTCTGATCCATATGCCAGATATTGACACAGTTTCTTCAGGATATTACATTCGAGGATGATTTTGTAGTGTCCCACCACTGAGGTCCTGGGTTGGAATATCGAGCTGGTCTCTCTCTGTTCCCATTTGACAGCTGTCCGCACACAGATCTCTGCAGTGATTCTGTTTGCGTGAGCACTAAGTTCCAGCCCTGCTGCTCACACCTGTCCTCAGAGAACCCAGCCTGCAGTCACTGTAAACAAGCCATTTCAACCCCAGTGCTCTCAGTCCTTCCCTTTCACCAGCACCAGATTTCATTATCTCTCAGATTAAAATAAAATAAATCCTGGATAATAACATATGATTTGAACAGACCGATGGGTCAACGGGATATTGTGTCATGGAGAGACCCAGTGCCCTGAGGCTTGGTGTTTAACCCCATGCTGTCTGTGACCTTGAAAAATCAGAGACATAATGGTCTAGTATTAAGACCTTAGATGACTGAACAGTGAAGCAGAACATCCTGGGTTCAAATCCCATCACAGCCACTGGCCTCTGTGTGACCCTGAGCAAGTCCCTTGACCTCCCTGTGCTTCAGTCCATCCCAAGCTGTGAAATAGGGTTAGAAGCAGTACCCTACTATAAAATAAATGTTACATCTCCACTGGGCTACCTGAATAAATATATTAATAAAACATTTGTGCAAATCCTGACTTTGGGCTATTGGTAAAATTAAGCTTACAAGCATAAATAAATAAATCTGCAGAAGGTGGGTCTGGTGATAGAAGGCAGTGGAATTCTATATATTTCATACCCCTGGAGCCTCTACAAGCAGAGTGGTGAATGCATGTATAATACTGTTTTCCTGCCATGTTGGGGGTAATCTCTGCTCTCTTTCAGCTTTTGTGAAAGATGAAAGCTTAACGTGAGGAGGGGTAGTTACCTCCACCCTTCACCCTGTAACTGATGTCAGTGGCTCAGTAGGTAGCACTCCCCTCTGGGTCAGGAATTTTATGGGTTCTAGCCCCACACCAAGTAGATAGTAATACACATAACTGATGCTGTAATGCAACACGGGGAGGGGGTCTGAACTGTAGAGACATTAAACAAAGATCCTTCTGCCCATCTATGGTCACTTTTCTGGTGAAGTTAAAGATCCCATGGTACTGGCTGTCCTGTCAGTGCAACTGTAGGGTTATCACTTGTGATACCCGGAGCCCAGATTTAGGATGTCACAATATCAAATTTTTAGTATTATGATATTTGAGTAAAAATATCATGATATATCAATTATTGCAATAATCTGCAGCATTTCTGAGTTTAGGAAAATAGTAAAACTCTGACTAGAGGAAGGTGGGGAATTGGGAATCCTGGTTGCACTCAGAGAGGGACATGCTGCCAGAGTAGCCAATTAAGATGCCTTATCACAGTATATTGTGGTATAGTGAGCTGCACGACAATCGCAGTATTCTCTCTGGAGAAGGAGGGCAGCATTCTCTGCCGCAGTACTGCTGTATGAGTGACCACTTGTGATGGTGTAGACGGAGGAGTTTGCAGGAGGGAGGATGGGGCCTGGCTGCCAAGGGCAGCCACACAATTGTGTGTGTAGATACACCATGGAGTCCTCACAGGTTGGTCTGCAGGGCTAATAGAAACTAAGCAGATAACCAAGAAACTCAGTAGCATGATACCAGAGCACTTGGGGCCCCATCACTCCCACAGGCCTCTGTCCTCTGCACTTGCAGAAAGGAGCGGGGCACTTCCCTACCTGGGCCTCCCAATGGACTCCACCAGGGGGCAGAATGCCCTACGGACCCCATAAGGATAGGGAACTGCCAGAGATGGGGCAGGATGGGGTTGGGTAGTTGCCAGGCAGCAGTGGGGCAGCTCAGGTGACCAAAAACAAACTGATCCTATGACACTTATCAAGAAGAGTAGGGGTTGCTTTTATTTAAAGGACTAAATAAGCATACAAGGAAATATACAAATAAAAACTAATATGAACCAAATTTACACTCATTAGAGACTGAATAGATATAAAAAAAATACACATATATATAACCAAAAAGTTGAAAGTAGGTTAGTTTCTCCAGTGTCCTGGCCAGCATTCCCCTGTCAAAGAAACAGATCCATATAACCCACTCCCAGGACAACTCAAGCTGTCACAGCTCAGTGTGCACTTCCTGGTCAAAAATTACAAATAAAGATATAAGTTCAAAACCCTGAATTAATAACAACAAAGTCAGCTTAGAAGACCTCAGCCCTGCAGAACTGCATTTAAGTAATAAAGCATCACAGGGTGTACGTTACTTTGGGACAGCAGCATACCTTGGGAAGTGAGGCACAAGGTGAAGCAGAGTGCCTTATGCAACCCCCAAAAGAGCCATTATCCTAAAAATACTGTCCCCAAAGAACCGCATTTAAGGCTATCTATATGGTGTTATTCTAGTCATCTTACCCATTTCTCATGCTCAACAATGGCCTGTAGAAGGGTAGAGGTGAGACCAATAGACAGACAGACAGACCTCAGTTCCTGCTCTAAACACCTTACTTCAGTGACAGGGAGATGTGATTTATAGGTTTGTGCAGTTTATATGCCCTCACTTTGGGTGTTCCTTTACAGATCTGGACAAGCTAAACTCAATCAGAGGTCTGACCACCACAGGACAAGAAAAACACAAGCAAGGGCCCACAAACTCAGTTATAACTGTTCCACTGCGTTGAAGAACAGACAAAATTTGGACTCTTTCACAGAGTACTTAAAATGCAAGCTTAGGAGGGCTGCCCCTTGACCTAGTGATAAGCATGCTATCTAACAATGTGGGGAGCCCAGCTTGATTTCATCAGCTTGGAAGTTCCAGTCAGATGGCAGAAAGTAAGTGCAGTCTATGTGGACGAAGACTGGGAGATGAGTCACTTGGCAGAGTCTCAGCGTTACACTCCACCTTATATTCTGTGTGAGGATTCCACAGGCTGTGGTACCTAACCGCCGGGTTTTGTGTGTAAACTTTTTGCAACTGATTGAAGGCCAATCATGTCATATGCCAACGTAACTGTTATGTATGTCCCCTCTCTGTTTGGGCAGACACACTCTGGTCCTTGCAGGGAATCAAACCTGGGACCCCGAGTCCCAAAAGCAAAAGATCTAACCATTCAGCTAAAATGAAATTCCCCTTAGCTGAAGACCCAGTTCGGTTGAAGCTCAGGGGCATTTACCCACTTACACTGAATGGAGTGGATGTCAAAATCTTTCTGGACCTGTCTTTTCAGACCCGGGCTCACCGCAAGAAGTTCAATGCGGTGCAGGAACGCCTCAATCGCTTGGTATTAACCACTCTGTTTTACTGCCAGACAGATTGAGGATCACATATGCAGGGAAGAGTTGGCAGTTCACCAGCAGAGATGTAGGTTGTTGGCTGGAGAAGATTGAGGGGAATTTATGATGGCTGCCAGAGTGAGAGAAAGTGAAGAAGAATCCAAGAAGAGGACTGAGCAAGAGATCCAGAAGTAGACTGATTAACTTTTGCAGTACTTTCCAATTTGAACTTTGGGGATTATGCCTGGGTTATGAGCCAGTTCATTCCTTATTTTGGGACTTGTTGGACTGAGAGGGGTGGTTGGTAGGCAGCTTTTCTCCATGTGGCTAAGGCCAAGCTGCATATTAAATATATGGCTCAAGGGATTTATAGTGGAAAGTTGCAGAATAGTATGTTAAATATTGGGTTGAGATTATAATATGCAATGATAAAAACTGAGCTATGTTGGATAATTCAGCTAAAGTATACTTGTCAGCCAGCCGGTGGCACAGAGGGCTGAGCGCTGGAGCTGACGCTCACCGAACCATACCGGCGACCTGGGTTTGGGAACGGACTCGGGTGCTGGGGGTCGGCAGGGGAAGGGGTAGGATTGAGCGTCCATGGGACTGCTCTCCTCCCCTGGGGTGGGTTGGGGATGCATGGTTGCTCTGCAGTGGCCCCCCGGTGGAAACCGGGAGCACAGCAGAAGGATCACACTAAGGGGAACACCACAGAAAAGTGAAAACTGCACTGGGATTGGCCGGATGACGGCGGCCATCCCCGATGATGCCCTTGAGCAATGCCGGCAGAGTAACGTCCACCTCAGCAGCACCCAGGCAAGAAAGAAAATAATGTACTGGAGTCCCCCAGCCGGTGCCTTCCCTCTCGAAGGAGGAGGACCCTCCCGGCAAAGGGATATGCCAGGCTAACCTGAAGGAAGGCTGCAAATATGAGGTAGGCAGCTCTGGGGGAATTGCAGGAAGGGTCGCTGGTGGTACTAGGTGGCTTGAAGGAGGAGCAGGTCCCAGTGCACCACAGAGGGGAAAAAGATTACACGCAAAAAAAAGTATACTAGTCATTTATTGATATTGGCTGGGCCAGGGGGTTGAAGTGTTAATAACGGATCTAAGATACCTAACCAGTTATTGTTTTTCTTAAAGGTTAATAGCAAGCCGGGTGCTTGTGTTGTTTTGTCCTGTTACAAGTCTCCCTTATATGGGTAATACCTTTCCACTGAAGTGGCTAGCATCTCTCAGAAATGATACATTGCAGGTTCCTTTTTTATCTGTGGATCCCCCTATATTCCTATTGTATAAGATTATGAAGCCACTTGCTTTATGTTTAGTCCATCAAACTGAATAACCTGTGATTGCACTAGTGATCGTTATTTCTCTGCTACTTTATATGAGCAATTGGATTGTCTTATCAATTTTCATGAAAACAATAAACATAAATAAAAAAAATGAATTTGCAATAAACTTTTGACTACATGTCTGGTCAATAGGTGAGTGCGTCTCCATTCTGTTTTTTTATATTTCTCTTTAGCTCTGTATTTCTTATCCACATTATTTACTACTGAGATCACACATGTGAAAAAAGGATAGATGTCCCTTAAGGGTTTATCTGCTCCTAGTGCTGCATCCCAACTTGATGTCATAATATTCTGCTTCTGACAGCACAGTTATCCCCATGGCGACAGACTGTGATGTCACAACAGTGCATTATAATTTCAAACAGGGATTAAGCTATAGAGGCAGATGAACGCTAAGAGATAAAGATCTTGTTTTTATGGGAATTTCTTTAGTAATAAATAAAGGAGAGGAGAAATTTATAGAAGATATATGAAACACAAGCTGAACTGTGTCTAAATGTTGTTTTACAAAGTATTTCCAAAGGTGTCAGCTGCTCTTTAATATGCAAATTAGGACAGCCCCACAAATTAGGTGCACTGTGGCCTAACTGGACAGTTCCTGATAATTTGCTACTGGTGGTGGTGGTTCAAATTTATTTTAAAGTCTTGCTGTCTGGGATAGTCTTGTTGTGAGATGCAGCCTCTCGTTTTCATGAGGGTCCGAGAGGAAAGCAGGTATATACCGTACTTCTCTGTTACAACTACAAATCGAGTATTACAAAAACAGAACCAGCCTACAAATGAGGCATGTGTGGTACAAACGAAGTATCAGCAGTGGATACATAACTACTGACAGCAAGGGTAAGGACATTGGCAGGGCACCGACAAGGAACAGAGAGAAGGCTCTCTGAATTTGCACAAACTTGGGTGGACTCTGAGATTGTATGGGAGTTGGGGCAGGACATAGCTAGCATCCAGCTGAACAAGGCAGGTTTTGCATGAGCTCCTGCACACAAGATGGCTAATATCCAAATTGTTTTGTATTGGTGTTGACTTAGCCACTGTGTTGAAGTCAGTGGTGTTAGAAAGGGGGAACCACACCAAAAGACTGCACTGGATCCCCCGAGAGGTAAAGCTTTTAGGCCACAGGAAGGAGCAGCCTATAATGTGCAGTCAAGGACACTGAGCCACCAGATAACAAGGTCCTGAAAGCACTTAAGAATCTGGAGCAATTTGTAAGGGAGCTAGACAAAAAAATGGACTCTTAATACAACATTCATGGTGGTTGAAACAAAAATTGATTAGGTCACCTCTGAAACCCAGCAAGCCACAACCATGGCCAATAAATTAGCAGTGGTAGTCTCTTGAGTGGTACAGGAAAGCAAGCTTTTCTGAACGAGGTTAGAACAACTGGAAAATGGGGCACACCAGCTGAACATATGCCCTTAGGAGTTCCAGAGGGAGTAGGGCGGGGAGCAGGATGATGTGTGATATGTGTTGGACCTGATGACAACTGTGCTAAACCTTAACTTTGAAGGATCCATATTAAAAGCCTACAGAATCACTCCCAGGAAGCAGCCCATGGATGCAGACTTACCTAGGACCCTGCCTGTACGTGTCCGCACATCAAGGACACTGTACTGAGGGCCGTGAAAACTAAGGGTCATATTTCCTTGCCAGATGGCTCCCATTGATATTTATTCATTGCAAAAAATGTCGTTAATGCACTAGTTAGGGTCAAAGCAACAAAACCAGGGGAAATGTGACATTAGGGTTTCCAACTCTAACAACCCATGCCTACCCTACAGGCAGCAACAGGCATGGGGTGTGCCTTGCGGTTGTCAACCCTAACGCTCACCCCATTCCATGAGTAAATAAGCTGAGATGGGTACAGTATATAAGAATGGGGTGAGTGTTAGGGTTGTCAACCCCAAGGCACACCCACCACGTGTTGCCTGTATGGTAGGTGAATGTTAGGGTTGAAACCTACAACAATTTTCCTATTTTGTTGCTTTAAACCTAACTAGTGCATTCATGAAGATTTTTGCAATGAATTTCCTTGGAAAATATACATTAATGGGAGCCAATGGCTCCTCAACTATAGACCCGGTATGCACTAATCTAGAAACTACCATGAAAATGATAGATTTACAGATTCTGGAGTGTTCTGAATCAGCACATTCTCCTATTTCTCTAAAATTAGAGGTCTAACTCAGACAAATTTAACTCACATCAGTGAAAGTTTAGAGATTGTGAACGAAAAAAAGAATTAAAGGAGAACTGCAGCAAACGATTCGCTCCTTATCCCGTAACGCTTACCCTCCGGTTTAGCTTTAGCCCACAAAAGCGGCATTTTTCTTGCGCTGCAAGGGAGTTCAGTTTATTTTGTAAAAGTCAATGAACCACAATGCGGTGCTAGGGGGCTTCATTAAGTATAATACTACGGCGCTGCTCCGCGCTCACTTATATTGCTCGAGCAGAGCAGCGCGCACTATTGCACTTAATGGAGCCCCAGCACCGCCATACTCCGGTTCATGGACTTTTAAAACAAACTGAACTCCCTTGCACACAAGAAAAATGCTGCTTTTGTGGCTAAAGCTAAACCGGAGGGTGCTTTATGGGTAAGGAGCGAATCATTTGCTACAGTTCTGCTTTAAATGGGGTGCGATTCTCTTGAGCAATTTAATGTATTCCTTAACTGGGAGATCTATGAGCTCCAGTGCCAGTTCATTGGGATGCTCGAATCTTCTGAGATCCTTGAAACTGGCAAAAGTTGTATATGTTACTGCGCCCACATTGCACAACAAACCAGCTAATTTCTTTAAATTCTAGGAGAAGATCTAAATGATAGATACTGGAAGGCAAAGCATATTCTAAATAAAATGATTAGACAGTATAGAAAAGCTATCCAACTAATAGAGACCAGCGCACCTCACTGATAATGGAGAAGCAAATTATAAAATGGTCTTGGAAATGGAGAAACAGAAACATGCTGCTCTCTTATGGGAAAAACTCAGGCTATCAGTTCTCAAAAGGAAGGAAGTCATTTTGGCTTTTAGTAGCATCAGGGTATAATAAATTTTCCACGAAAGTAGAGCCTTTATCTCCCCAGATTTATGGACCTCTTACTTTACTGGATTATATTTCTCTAGGAGGAAGATGAATCTGTAAATGATTTGCATTCTCTTCCAGTTAGTTTTCCTCTTGCAATTTTATCTCTGAAATAGAGATAGAAACTACGTTGAACTTATTATCTTCCAAAAAAGCTCCTGGTCCTGACAGAATCAGAGGTGATCTTCTCAAATTATTTCAGGAATGGTGGATACCTATACTCCATAAAGCATTTAATGCATTTATCCAGAGGCAGGACTTCCCAGTAAGCTGGCAAGGCTCAATTATATTTCCTATTTTCAAGAAAGAGAACCCGAATGACCCAAAAGTGTATCGGCCAATCAGCCTGATTGATATAACCCAGAAGGTATTCACTAAAATTATTCTTGATAGGTTAATGGATTTCATAAGAATAGATCCACTATCCAACATTGTTAAGTCTTACATCATCTTCTTTGGAAATATATTAAAATCAAAAAAGGGAAACTATATTGTTGCTTTGTCGACTTCACAGCTGCTTTTGATAGCATTAACTGAAAAATCTTCTGGCAGATCTTGGAGAATTTGGGATTGGACTCAGCTTTATTGGATATATTGATTCACCTCCATGAAAATACATGAACTAAGTACAGTATGACCAATTTGGTCACACTAATTCTTCCTTTAAAACTAATCTGGGTGTGAGACCGGGTTGCCTTTTGGCACCCACTTTATTTAATATATACATAAATAGTATTTTGGTTAGTCTATCTAATCCCAACTTCCATTCACCAAAGATTATTGATTACAGAATTGACTGCTTGGCATATGCAGATGATATTGTGCTCATTTTTACCTCAGCCCTAGGGCTGAGGAGGAAACTTGAGCATTTTTTGGGGTTATGTAATAATAAACGACTGAAAATAAATTTAAACAAAACCAAGAGTATAATTTTGGAAACAATACTTGAAGGACTCAAAATTTTTGGATTGGGGGAGAAAACATTGAGGTGGTACCTCATTATGATTACTTGGGGGTAAGATTTGCCCAAAATTTGTCTTGGCAATTTCACATAAAATGAATCACAAATAAAATGAAATCTGCAACTAACGCTATTAAAATCTTTAATGCCAAGCTGGGTAAGATTTCAAGTAAAGGTATGTTACGAGTAATCAATTTGAAAATAAAAGCTAGTATTTTATATGCAGCTGAGATCTAGGGTCTAGTGAACTCTAAATCACCGGATACAATTCTAAATAAACTATACAGGTATATTCTAATGGTCCCTTCTGGATACCAACCAGTATTGTGAAATTGGAAATTGGACAATACTCTGTGCAGTCCTTAATTAGAGAGGCAGATTGTGTTTCTTCTCAAAAGTCTGACTCTCCCAATATTAGGCTTCATAGAATTTGTTTTGAGGAGGAAACAAGGTACTCCATGATGGGTTTTACCCTCCCCTCTATACAAGTAATTAAAAATACCATATTCCCTTCTGGATTGGGTAATTTTCTCTATAGTATATATTCCAATCCTTGGGAAAAATAGCCTTTGAGGTTAAAACCAGAATAAGAGATCTAGACATACACTCTACTTTTATTCGACTCTCCACACTGAAATTACATTATTGGTATAGACGGTTTAAAATGTCATGGGGCTATGAAGGATATCTATCTAATATTACAGACTCCATCTTGCGACGACAATTAACAAGATTTAGGACAGAAACTTGCAAGGCACAATATATTCTGTACAGGCATAAATGGGATAATATTACTAAACCATACTGCAAATGTGTTCACAAAGTTCAGGACGATCTCAAACATGTAGTATTGTTATGCCCTTTATATGAGAAGAGTAGGAAAAAATGGTTGGAGGATATAATTGGTGGTCTCGGTCTCCCTCCCGATCGCATTCTATCTGATCTCTCTCTTCCCAAGATGTAAATGTGTTGAAACTTTGTAGATTTCTGAGGACAACTAATCTTTAAATTCTTCATTTGTCAGATATTTGGCGGTAACAATACTTTCTGATGTTTTAAACAGGTCATTGTTCTGTTTAGTTTAAGCACTTGTAAGAAATCTGATTTTCCTTATTTTAAGGAAATGTTTGTATTTATGTAATAGTTTTTAGAATATTATAATGGCTTATGCTGCTCAATAAACCCTTTTGTACTTGTACAATGATTTCCTTACTTTTTGAAATAGTATAATCACATCCTCACTTGTCTATGGAAGCCCAGGGCTGAGTCCATCGATGCTTTTGAGATAGTGTAATCGTATCCTTATTTGCCTGTGGGATAAATCTGTATATGTACATTGCTGTAGAAGCGCAGGGCCCTCTGGGCCCTGGGTTTCAATGTTAGCAAAATCACAACCAAATTGTCACCATAGACTTCTTATTACCCCACCTCATGAACCTGGTATTGAAAATGTCCAAATCCCCACCAAATGTGATTCCACACCACTGCAACATCCTTCCACTCCACAGGCATGAAAAGACAGTTTGGCCAGGATGTGAAAAATGACAGGTGTCACATTTATGAAGTGGTGTAAAATATGTCTATGTTGAAAATTCAGTGTCAAAATATTTAAAATTAACAGAGTTATAAGTTAGCATAGCACAATTTTAACACGAGCACATAACTTTGTTATTTTTGCATATTTTGACCCCAGGTTTTCAACATAGCCTCTTATGGCCCCACATCATGAACAAGAGCAGTGAAATCCTTCAAATCCCACTTGAAAAGTAATTTTGGCAAATTACTGCCACATCGCTTTTTGGGCCGGATTTATGGAATTCCACTGACATTGTTCATGAGGTGGGGCCCCAAAAATGCCATGTTGAAAAGTTGGTGTCAAAATATGCAAAAATTGGAACGTTATGAATCAAAGTTGAAAACACCACTGAAATACACTGAACCTCATTTATCTTAGTTTCTCATATTGCAGTTGGCGGTTCCAGCAGCAAGACGTGGCTTTGATTGGAGAGTAGATCTTCACTCTGGGACCTGTTCAGGTGAATGTGTGTGTGTGTGTGGGGGGGGTAGTGTGTGTTTAGTGGGAGGTCAGGGGCAGGTCAGATCAGTGCAGGACCATTTTATTTTTTAAAGGTTCAAAAAATTAAAAGACATTGAGATACTGTTTTCTTTTTTTCAGAGAGGATGGCAATCAGAGGGGGGAGGGTACCACTAGACACCAAGGAAAAGATTACTTTCAAGGGAGACAGGGATTGGAGTGTGGAGGGGTGTCACTAGACACCGGGGAAAGATCCCCATATACGAGAATGGCAATTGGAGATGTGGGATGCCACTAGACACCAGGAAAGATTCCCATATAAGGAAACAGTGATAGAGAGGTAAGGGTGCCAGTAGACACCATGGAAAGATTCCCATATAAGGGAACAGCGATCGGAGAAGTGTGGGGGGGTGCCACTAAACACCAGTGAAACAAATAAACATACGGTGATGACAATTGGAGGGTGGGGGGTGCCACTAGACACTAGGGAACCATTACAAATTATGGGGATGATGATCACAGGAGTGGGGGTGCCATTAGACACCAGGGAAACCTTACAAACTACAGGAACAGCATTCAGATGTTGGTGTTGTGCCACTAGACACCAGGGAAAAGATGGCGGCAAACAAAAAAGGATTTCCCCTCATGAAAAAAGAATTTAAAGCCACAAAGATTGAATAGTAGAGGGAGACCAACATATGTATGTTGATCACCGACCGTTAGTTGATTCAGCACTTAACTGCTAGAGAATGCTCTTGAATGTTCTTTTTAAGATTTATAATCTCAAAAAAGAACATTTCAGAGAATTTTCTAACAGTTATGCAGAATCCAGCTAAGGAGGTCTAGATACAAACTACATGTGTTGAATACGCCTAGAATGTCATTTTTGTGGTTTTCCAAATTTGAGTTTTAGGGGAAACAAGATGGTGGTATACAAAAACCTCACCAAAAAGGTTCCCATGTAAAACTTCATATAGCTATTTTGAAATGCTGACTGAGACAATTTTTAAAATGTAATAAATTGGGAACCGATTAATTTTTTTTTTTTACCATACCAATGAAAGGCACTTCTGTGGGACAAGTCCTATCTACCTTGAAAATTTCAGACCAAAATTCCAAACCATCTGGGTGCTACGTAATGGCAAAAAAACAGCAAAACAGTGATTTTCTGAGTTTTTTTGCAGTCTGTATCTTGGAATACGCATATTCAACTGGAACGAAACTTGGCACATCAGGAGATCTACCCCATGCACTGTGCATGCAAAATGTCCTGCAAATCTGCTGAACGGTTGCAAAAACTGGGGTTTAAGATTAAAGTGCCCATAATATATTTTAATTTATTGTACTTTTATTACCCCTGATGCCGTCCGGCCCCCTTCAGCCCCTTCACCCTGACCAGCCTAATCACCTACCTTTCCTGGGACATACTTCTCTCTCATTTTCCCCTATGGACGACCTCCCCTGTGAGAAGGACCACCTAGTGGCCACCCCTTACCCCTAAACAGAAATGCAGTTTTGGTGAAGGAAAAAGAGCCATAGTCGGCAATGTGGGACCTGCAGCAGGGCGGGATGCGGCATCCTGCATGGTCGGGGATTTTCTTTGATCTTCTTCCCCTTCCCTGAGCACTGGGAGATGCTAAGTCTGACGCTGAGATGTCAGAATGATGACACTCCCATCGCTGTGCACTAGCTCCGCAGCACTGCCACTTGTGGTCACGCGGGTGACAGTATTAAGGCAGAGACCAGGATCCCTCCCTCCCACAAGCAGGCGAGCATCCATGGGACGCCCAACCATCCTCTCCCAGCCAGCCCTCCAGCAGCTCAGGCTCATTCCTAACCCAGGTTGTTGGCATCACAGATGATAGGGCTACTGCTGCACCAGTAAGATTGCCCTAAATTCCATTTTATTTTTGTTCTCTGTCCTGAGTTATGTGATCTGGCAGCACTGGAAGGCACTCAACGCTGTCCAGGTGGAATTAAAATCACTTTGAGACTAACACTCCCTGCAATTACTGTTGAGGTTAAAGTTTTATCTGCTGGGTCAACCCAGTGGCGCAGAGAGCTGAGTGCTGGTATCCACCTACCGCCATGCTGCTGACCTGGGTTCAGGATGGACTAGGGTCGATCGGTGGTGGCCAGCCGAGGGAAGGAGGATCGAGTATCTCACAGACAGCTCTCCTCCTTCTGGGAGTGGGTAATGCCTCTCACTGCACTGTTGCCACCTAGTGGAGGCTGGGTGGTGCAGCCAGCGAGCACCGTGGGAAGGGGACCCAGTGCAGATGCCTGTAGAGTGCGTGTGCGTCAGCTCGTGTGTCACTGCACATGAGTTGGACTCGGGGGAACTGGAGGAAGAAAAGGGAGGAAAAGCCACATGTGCACCAGCCATCATGGATGGCGTGCCAGTGCCCTTCCCACCCCATGTGGATCCCTGCTGGTGTGACACCAGGGGGAGTGTTGGATGTGGCTGGGGGGCCGAGCAAAAGACCTGAAGCAGGCATAGGTGGCAGCTGGAGACCAAACAGCTGTGTGAAAAAAAAAGTTCCATGTGCTGGTAAGATTTATTTATGTAATGACCCAAAAGCAAGAAACATGGTTAAAAATCAATGAGAATTTTGCTGCAAAACCCCAAGACCTGGAATTTGACAGGGAGAACTAATTGCCTTATTATGCCAGTACATGACTTTGGAGAGCCTACTGGCATTTTTTGTTTATGTCTTTCTCTTGAATGGCCCAGGGCACACTACAAACTGGGGAGGGAGTGTTCAGCGACTACACAGCAGGGAGAGACCTGGGGGTAATAATCTCTGATGACCTAAAACTGGGCAAGCAGTGCAACAAGACATTTGGAAGGGCTAGTGCCATGCTGGGGTGCATAAGTAGAGATCACCAGCAGAAGGAGGGAGGTGGAACTGCCTCTCTATACATCACTGGTAAGACCTCATTTCGAATACTGTGCACAGTTCTGGAGGTCACATCTCTGGAAGGATATAGACAGAGTGGAGGTGGTCCAAAGGAGAGCATCTAAAATGGTGTGGGGTCTGCATCAGAAGCCCTATGAGGACAGACTAAAGGAACTCAATATGTACGCCCTGGAAGAGATGAGAGAGTAGAAGGATATGATAGAGACCTTTAAATACCTCACAGGGGCAAATAAAGTACTAGAGGAAAGAATATTTCAGAAGAAAAGGTGTATATAAACAAGGGGACATGCTATGTAGTTGGGGGAGTAGAGTCAGGAGAGATGTGAGGAAGTACTTCGTCACAGAAAGAGTGGTGATTCCTGGAAAAGCATCCCAACCGAGTTTGTGGGGACAAAAACAGTGGTGGGGTTCAAGAATGCATGAGACAGGTATAAGGGAATCTTAGTGGAAAGGAACTGGGTGAGGTAGAAGAGCCAGAGATCAGATAGAGTCTACAGTAATACTGTAGGTAGGGAAAAATGGGTGGACTGGGTGGGCCAAGCAGTCCTACTCTGCCGACAGATTCTGTGTCTGTCTGATTACTATCTCTATATGCTTACACAGGTGGGTAAATTGACTGGAGCCAGGTTTTGCTTTAAAAATGTAAGCATTGATTAGATGCAGGGAGGAGCATTTATTTGAATAAAATAATGCTCTCAAATTGATGATTCCTTGGCTTCATTGCCGCCTTTTGTGGAGGTAGATGAGGTCAAGATGGCCTACACTGCATCGTTGAGGTCTGGTTCATATAATATGCGCCATTGTTCTTTCTCCCACAATAGCCTATTCTTTAGCTGTTGCAGCACTTTGAGATCTCAGCATATCCTGAATGTCAGAAAGACAGATGGTATACGGGAGTATTCCAACCCGAATCTTGGTTTTATACTGTACTCTTGTGTCTGTATATTCTATGATTTTGCGTGCTGACTGGAATCTAGCACCACCAGCATAGTGTGAGTGCATGTATGTACCGCTTTATGAATTTCACTGGTGGTGTCTGTTTTACCATCACATCTTAGAAGCTTTGTTATTCTTTGATTCTGAGCACTGTTTGGAGGGTTTATGGATGCAACTTGTAAAACGTTACTGTCTTTTTCAAATATTCTTATCACAGCAATGGGTTTCATGGACCATACAATGAATCCACTGGCTGGCATTATGAGAGTGTTTCACTCTGGGACAATACTGGACATCACATTTCTGCTTTAACATCCGTGGTCATGCTGTGAAACAGTCATTAGGATGTAATTTCTGTTTATCACAGGTTGAATGATTGCATGGTATACCCTCCCCCCCAATGTGTACCGCTGGAAGGTAAGAAAATGATCCTCTAGTACACTGCTTTATTGTATTCCTGTGCCTTGTAACCAAGATAATGTATTCTACATGTTTTACTACATAATACACAAACTAGGCCCTTATAAACACAAACTGCACCTACACCTCTCTAATCTCAGTGACTGGGACTGTACCAACTAGGTTGCCTTTCCTCTCCCTTCCTTTCTTACCCCCTCGCTCCATCTATTTTTGACCCCTCATCTCCTACCCTTTCCACACTACTCCTTCCTGCTCTCCTCCTCCTCTTCCCACCTCTGACATTGCTGTTCACCTCCTTCATCTTTCCCCTCCGCTGTCCCACCTCCTTCTGTCCCTTCACTGTTCACCCCTTATTTTATCCTCTGTGTTAGTCCCCTCCTCACCCTCTTCCTCCTAGCCTCGCCCCTCAGCTCCATGATTCCCTGTTCTCCTCACCCCTTCCTCCTCACCCGATCCCTCACCTCCATGGTTTCTCCACCCCTCACCTCATTCCTCAACTCCTCCTTTTACCCTGCCATTCCTTCTATATTACACCCTACTCCTCTTCCCACCCTTCCCATGCCCTGTTCTCTTTCTTCTCCTCCCCATCCAGTACTCAATTTACCTTGGCCCTGCTCCCTTCCCATTCCACCTCCCTACTATCCCTCCTTTCTCCCCCTCTCCCCACCATATCTCCTTCCCCCCTACTCTGCTCGCTACCGCCTCCATGTACTTCCTGTGGCAACCAGCACTTAATGATAATGTCATAACAATGACTGCCTCTTACTATTGTACCCTACCCCCTTGCTCCTGACATAATATTGTTATGTATCGTGCATTGTCCTTTGATCATGACAATACCTAATGTAACTTGATTTCTGTCGTTTATGTGCCATTTATTTATTTAGTTTTTGTTGACTGGGTAAGTGCACAAGACAAATCCTGCCTATTTTCAGGCACGACCCGGGGGAGGGGGCTACAGATGAATGCCAACTGACTTTGAACCAGATTAAGCTGTTGGTGGTATTTTCTCTCTCTATTGTTACAAATTTGTACCTGCTGTGGAACCTTTGTAAATGAACCTCTGGTTCAAAGGTATTTTGTAATCCTAGAACATAATAAATAAAATAAATGAATAAATAATGAATAAAAAAAAAATCATAAGATATTGTCCAGGAGTTACTAGCTGTCAGGTACCTAGTAGGCAAAATCCCACCTGCTGAAGTCCATTCTGTCGGATGAATTCCAAGCAGCTCTATTAGATCTGTCTGTTTCCAGGTAAAACACTGCCTTTCATGTCACACCCAAAACTATCAGGTATAAGTAAGTAATAATCCACGACAGAGTGTGCATTATAGAAATGTAATGCACAGTCAGGTGACATCTGTCTGCCAATTAAATTTTTAGATTTTATCTTGTCATTTTATAAAACCATCTAATGAGTACAAAGAAAAAGAAAAACACTTCAGAAATAAAAAGGAATAAGGGACTATCTTCAACAAGCATTTGTCAGTGCCGAATGTTTACATAGAAACATAGATTTTGACGGCAGATAAGGACCGCTTGGCCCACCCAGTCTGCCCATTTCCCTACCTAATGGATAAGCTGCAGATCCTAGTTAACCAGCAGCCTACTTCTTCCTACCCCCCCCCAAGAATTGCCTTATGACTGTCCCATGCATGCTTGAATTCCACCACTGTTTTTGACTCCACAACTTCCTCCGGAAGGCCATTCCATGCATCCACAACCCTCTCTGTGAAAAAATACTTCCTTAAATTACCTCTAAGCCACCTCTTCTATCTTCAAATTGTGCCCCTTGTTCTTGCACACTCTTTTTTGAAAGATGCTACCCTCTTGGACTTTGTTGATTCCTTGAGATACTTGAAAGTTTCTATCATGTCCCCCTCTCCTCCTTTCTCGAGGCTATACATATTCAGCTTCTTAAGTCTCTCTTCATATGTCTTCCGGTGCAGACCCTGCACCATTTAGTGCCCTCCTCTGGACAGCCTCCATCCTGTCTATGTCTTTGGAGATTGGGTCTCCAGAACTGCACACAGTATTCCAGATGGGGTCTCACCAACTGTCTGTACAGAGGATAATAACTTCCTGTTTTCTACTGGTGATGCCTCTCCTATGCATCCCAGTATCCCCCAACCCTCCTTGCTGCCCTCTCACATTGCTTGCCCACCTTTAGGTCATCTGATATGACTACCCCCAGGTCCCTTTCCATTTTTGTTGTTGTTAGTATCTCACCCCCCATTGTGTACTCTTCCCCTGGGTTTTTGTTTCCCAGGTGCATTACCTTGCACTTCTTATCATTGAATCTAAGCTGCCATACATTTGACCATTCCTCTAACCTTGCCAAGTCCCTTCTCATCCTTTCCACCCCACCTTGTGCATCAACTCTGTTGCAGATCTTTGTGTCATCTGCAAAGAGACATACTTTTCCTTCCAGTCCCTCTGCAATGTTGCTTATAAAGACATTGAAGAGGACCGGTCCTAATACTGAACCCTGCGGTACCCCACTAGTAACCCCCCTTTCTTCAGAGTGGACTCCATTTACTATTACTCTCTGTGTCCTATTCTCCAGCCAATTCTTTATCCAGGCTGTCATCTTGGGACCCACTCCCAGGCTGGCTAACTTGTATATTAATCTTTTGTGTGGGACTGTGTCAAATGCCTTGCTAAAGTCTAGATAGGCCATGTCCACAGACCCTCCCTGATCTACTACTTTGGTCACACAGTCAAAGAAATCTATCAGATTTATCTGGCATGACCTTCCCACTGTGAATCCATGCTGCCTTGGGTCCTGAGCCCCTCTGGCCTCTAGATACTCAACAATTCTTTCCTTCAGAAGTGATTCCATCATTTTCCCTACCACTGAGGTTAAACTAACAGGTCTGTAGTTTTCTGCTTCTGCCTTGCTCCCACTTTTGTGAAGGGAATCACATGTGCCCTTCTCCAGTCCTCGGTACCACCCATCCTCCCATGATTTGTTAAAGAGGGTAGTCAGTGGTGTCACTAGTTCTACCCTTAGTTCTTTAGAATTCTGGGATGAATCCCATCAGGCCCCATTGCTTTGTCCACGTTCAGTTTTAAGAGTTCTTTCAGAACCCTTTCTTCTGTTATTGGGCTGGTATCAACTTCTGTATCCAGAGTGTTTCTACTGTTTGTTTTAGGTACCTCCCCACTTCCTTTGTAAATACTGAGCAAAAATATTTGTTTAGTGTCTCTGCCTTTTCACAGTCACCCTCTGCCCACCCTCCCTTGTCTTTATTAAGCCTCACTAACCCTCCCTTGGTCTTTCTTCGCTCCCTGATGTACCTATAAAAGGTTTTATCCCCCTTCTTAACTGAGTTGGCTATTTTTTCCTCGGTTTGGGCCTTTGCTGTTCTGACTGCCTTCCCAGCTTCCTTTTGCTTTAACTGATACAGTTCTCTGTCCTGCTCCTTCTGTGATTCCTTGTACTTCCTGAATGTTTTCTTTTTCTCTTGAACCTTCACTGCCACTTCCTTTGAGAACCATAGTGGTTTCTTACATCGTTTCGTTTTGTTAATTTGCTTCACACAAAGGCTTGTTATGTCTGTGATGGCAGTTTTTATTACTCCCCATTGTTCTTCCACCCCTCCTTCCTGCCCATTTGCTAGTGCATTCCTTAGGCACTCACCCATTTTGGCAAAGTCAGTCCTCCTAAAGTCCAGTACTTTTGCCTTTGTATGGCTTGACTCTATTGCTGTGTTTATTGTGAACCATACTTTTCGATGGTCACTAGTTCCCAGATGGCTACCCACTTCTACATCTGTGATCCTCTCTTCATCTCCATTTGAGAGAACCAGGTCTAAGATTGATCCCTCTCAAGTGGGCTCCAATACTAGTTGTCTAAGGCATGCCCCTTGTAGGGCATCTAGAATAACCCACTCTTTGAAGTGGCTGCTGCAACTGCACCCCAGTTAACATCTGGCATATTCAGATCACCCTTCAGCAATATCTCCCCTTTTTCTGCCATTCTAAGTATTCTTTCTATCATTTCCTTGTCCATTTCCTCCCCCTGAGAAGAGGATTTGTATACAACCCCTGTGCGGATTATGGTGCCATTGCCAGTCTCCAAATTTACCAACAGTGCTTCTTCTCCTCCCTGTTTTCCCTTTTGTTCTGTTGCTTTGATTCCTTCCTTATGTAAAGAGCTACTCCTCCTCCTCTTTTACCCTCCTGTCCCTCCTGTAGATAGTGTATCCTGGTATGTTTCTGTCCCAGTCATGGTTTTGTGTACCATGTTTCTGTGACTGCCACGATATCCAGATGTTCCTCCTCCATCAAGGCCACTAATTCAGGAAGCTTGTTACTCAGACTACGGGCATTGGTACTCATTGCTCTCCATTTTTGATGGCTTTACCTTCTTTTGCAGCAGTCCCTACTGACCTTTCTACCTCGGTTTTTCTCATTTAGTACCTGTTTCGTAGGGAGATGCTGGGATTTTCCTGCTGCTTATCAGTGCCTCCCCCCTTGACTAGTTTAAAAGCTTGCCAATGAAGCATTTAAACCAATTGCTCAAAAGACTTGTTCCCTTCCTGGACAGATGCAGACCATCCTGCCAGTATAGGCTGGTGTCCCTCCAGGTGGAGCCCCAGTCCCCAATGAAGCCAAACCCCTGTGCTCCACACCATTTTTTCAACCATTCATTAAACTGCATGGTACAAAGTATCCTCGCCGCACTCATGCCATTGACAGGCAGCACCTCAGAGAAGGATATTGTGTGTGCTACTTGTCTTAGACCCCTCTCCAATTCTACAAAGTCCTTCTGCACTGCTCTGATCTCATGATTAGCCAAGTCATTTGTCCCTAGGTGGACAATGACATCCAGCTCAGACTCCTGTGCAGCTGTTCTCGTGATCCTGAGGATGCGCTTCCTGTCTCTCTAAGCCATGGCACCAGGCAGGCACCTTACTTCAGTTTTCCCTGCTCCCTCCAGTTCTATCCCCCTAATAATTGAGTCCCCCACCAGGAGCTGCTTCCTTTCCTTGTGGTGTCCTCTGCCTCCTTCCTGTGGCCCTCCCTTGTGACAGTTGTCCTCAGCCTCCTTAGTCTCCTCTGTGGGTGCATCCATAGGGGAGCTATGCTCCCCCAGAATGGTGTATGGATTGTGGTGTGGAACAACTGACTGGGTGTGCCTCTGTTCCACCATCCTCACCCTCCCTGAGCCCACTGTGGTCCAACTGCTGTGCTTTCTTCGCAACCTCTGAGGTAGTGGTGGCTCTGGTGCTCCCTGGATAGGGAGGTTCCCTTCCTACCGTCCAGTGTGGCCTGGGGGAAGGTCCCTTACTACTGTCCAGTGTGGCCTGAAGACGGGCAACTTTCTCCCTCAGGGCAGAGAGTTGTCTGCAAATAGGGCAGCATCTCAGCCTCCGGAAAGACTCCCGGAAGACTGCTGCCCCACAGCCATTACATTGCACTACTTCCCACATTTTTTGTGTGTGTGTGATTGGTTTGCAATATAGAAATATATATATTATGCAATGTATGCTTATATTGTCAGTGCAGTGTGCTAGAGAGGATATGACAGTGATATGCACCTTGCACTCTTGAGAAATGATGTCAGAACCCCAGGTATAAAGGAACTATTTCCAGGTGTGGGTGGGGTGAGGGTGGGAAGGGTTGGGCCTAAACTGTGCCCTCACAAAACAATCAGCTAAAAGCTCTGACCCACCGCTGTGATGAGTGCCTTCCTGTCAGCAAGGTGCCCTACACAACAATTTGACAGAGAAAATACCCTGCTAATCAAACAGAGAAAAATCCACACATCCAAGTCAGACACAGGTAAACCTCCCCAGCCCCAAAACAGGCCTGGTGGTTTGTGCTCTGAAAGCTGTCAGCCCCAAATAAGTCAGCTGTGCTTTAAACTCTTCCTGCACTGAAAATGTTAAGAATTGTAACAAACAAACGTAAACCTAGATCCACCCCTCTGTTGCTTGAAAGACTGTCTTTCCTGTTTTACACTGCAGGTTTTCTATGACAACTCCTTAACCACAGTAACTTATTTAAAATAGTTTAACTATCACAAACTCCTACGCATCCAATAAATTATTTAAAATAGTTTCTTTCCCAAAATCCTAGTAGTCAATCCAGCTACCCCAAGGGACAATCAAAATGCAGGTTGCTTGCTGGTATTAGCATTGCAAATGCAGGAGTTAGACAGATGCAGAGTAGGAATGGCAGTGAAATATTGAACTTCATGCCAACCCCACCTCCACCCTGCAAAGATGGACAGGCATTGGGGTATGCGTTTGTGTTATCGCCCATAACGTTCATGCCATTTTACCTCACCCTATCCTGCAGACACTGACAAGTGTTGAGGTGTGCCTTGGGGTGTTCGGCTTTACAGTCACCCCACTCCATAAGGACATATGCTGAAATGGGTGCAATATAGAATGTGGTGAACTGTGGGCCGAAGAGTCAAAGGCACAGTTTGATGCCTGTCAGTGGCTGGGGGGGGGGGTTGGAATGGCATGAGCATTACAGTTGGCAATCCAAAGGCACACCCCTGATGTCTGTCAGTCTATGAAGCATGGGAGGTTATGGTTAGAAACCATAACGCCCCGGGCATTTGTTGGTATTTGAAGTACAAATGTTCAACATGTCCATTTTGTGGCCCCCACCTCATGAAAGCATTTGGGACCTCATCTCATGAACAGTGGCACTGTGATTTTGTCAATGTGTCCCAAAATTTGAGTTTCCACAGCAACTGTGCCATTGTGCGCCAGAAGCACAAAAACATAGATCAGGCAGGATGTGAAGAATGACAGCTGTACCATTCATAGGGAGGTGTGAAGAGATGGCAATGTTGAAAATCTGTAGTGAAAATATTAAAAATGCTCGAACGTCCGAGCGTACGTGGAAACTGCGCAACACATGCGTGTAACATAGTCATTTAGTGGAATAATTTCATAAAATTTTCAACAACCTAAGCATTTTGTGACCTCTGCTCATGAACACTGTCACTATGATTTTCTTAATCTGTCCCGAACATTGATTTCCCACAGCAACCGCGGTATTCTGCGCCCGATGTGTAAACGCATATTTCATGCAGGATGTGAAAAATGACAGCTGTACTGTTCATAAGGAGGTCTGGAAAATGCCAATGTTGAAAATCTGGAGTGAAAAATACAACAAATTTGCAAAGTTACGAGGGTGTGTGGAAACTGCACTACACACGCTTGTAACAGTCATTTTATGGACATTTGTCGCCAAATTTTCAACATAGGCATTTTAGGATCTCTGCTCATGAACAGCGTCACTGTGATTTTACATATGAACATACATATGAAAATATGAACATAATGAATCTGCCAGCAGAACACACCAATTGGTCTATGTAAGTCTGCCCAAGTGTGCAGCTAGCACACTAGATTGCAGCTGCCCCAACCTCCTCCCCTCAGTTCCTCCCCCGCTTGTTCCAGCCCCTGCCCCCCCAACTATTTCTCTTGCTTTATCCCACTCCTCCTTAAAGCTATTGACTGTCCTACATGTCACCACCCCCCTCTGGCAGCGCAGTCTAACTAGACACCACCTCTCATAGAAGTAGTGCCTCTCATTTCCCTCTTTAAATGTCCCCCTTCCAACCTTAGTCTGTGCCCCCTCATCTCTTTTCACTCCACAGTTTAAACACCCCCTCGGTGCTAGGTTTATTTACCCCCTCAGGTAGTTAAATGCTTCAATCATATCCCCCCATCCTTCCTCTCCTCCAGTGTGTACATGTTCAGCTCCTTCAGCCTAACTTCATATTCCTTTCCTTCCATCCCCTTTAACATTCTTGTTGTCCTCCTTTGCACCCCCTCCCGTAACTTTATATCTCTCCTCAGGTATAACCTCCAGTATTGCACACAGTACTCTAGGTGTGGGGTGACCAATGATCTGTAGAGAGGCAGGATCACATCCCTGTGTCTGGATGAGAAGCCCTTTGCGATGCACCCCAGCATCCTGTTTCGCTGTTGCTTTCCTGCACTGGGCCGAATTGTTTGTGCTCCCAGTTACCAACACCCCTAGGTCCTTCTCCTCCTCCTCCTCTGTGATCCCCAACCAATAGTCCCTCTTCTGGTTCTTAGCCCTGAAGTGCATCACCTGACACTTCTTTGCACTGAATCGTAGCTGCCACTCTACCGACCATGTCTGTAGTTTGGTTAGGTCCCCCTGCAGTTTTTTCTATCCATCCTCTTCATCCACCATTGACCTCAATGTGGTGTAATGTCTTGAACAGACTAACCCTGCTCCCAGTCCGTGCTATATCGAGATAAGAGCCCAAATAGCACTGGGTCCAGCAATGACCCCTGCGGCACTGCTCGCCACTGCTCTTGGTGCCGAGAGCTACCCCACCATCACCACCCTCTGCACTCTTCCTGTAACCAGTTCTCTATCCATTTAGTCAGACCACCTTCCACTCATACCCCTCCTTCTCCTCACTCTTCTCCTTCTTGGCCTGTGTCTCTCCTCCCAGTAGTCTGCACCCTTTCTCCTCCTTATTCTTACTGGGTGGTGGTGCCTTCTGTATTACACTCAGATCACTCTGCCTGCCTCCCAGGGTTATTACGCCTTCGCCTTTACCTATATCTAGGGGGGTGAGCTCATTAGGCTCCCTGTCCGGACCTGTCTACCAAGCTCAGCCTTATGGCCGCCCACTACTTTAAATCCACCTTAGCAAAGATATACCCCTCTAATCCTGCCTTTAATACTCCCCTCCCCTTCCTGCTCAAGTATACCCTGTCTCCCTTGTACAAGTCACCATTCCCCCCAGACCCTACTGCAGTTAGTCACTAACCCATAATTTTTGGTGTGGCACCAATCCCTCAGCCACTTGTGGAACTCCTCAATCCTACCCTTCCTCCCTATGCTTGCACATGGTACCGGCAGTACCTCCGAGAATGCCACTGACTCCCCCACCCCCTCACACTGCCTGCCCAACCACTCGAACCTCCCCTTCACTACTTCCACATTCCCCCCCGCCAAGTCATTTGTACCCACATGCAACATTAAATGAGGTTTCTTCCTCCCCTCGCTGCACACTTGAGCAGTGCCTGCCTTGCCCTCCTGCAGTCAACCTGGGATAACTTCAACCCAAATGCGACTATGTCTTCCCCCTTCTGCCCCATCTCACCCTTTCAGTATAGAATCCTCGGACAAGAACCCCCATCCCTTACCCCCTTTCCTCTAATGCCCCTTCCACCACCTTAGTATTTGTTCTTCCCTGCCCTTACCCCCAGCTGCTCCCTCTGTGATGTCTGTATCTGTACCTCCTACTTCCGCCTCACCCTTTTCTCTGCCTTATTCCTCCCACCCCGCCTTGAACCTCTTCCCAGCCTGACTACTTCCTACTGGGCTTCCCATGTTGACCTCCCTCCTCCCTGCTGATTTCCAACCCTCTCCTATCCCGCTGTTGTAGATTTAGAGCCCCATTCCCTTCTACCCTGATAGTGATGCCCTCCCATCCTTCCCCTTCCCGTAGCCTTTTCTCCCCAGTCACCACCCTCCTTCCTTACTAGCCCCTTCTACCCTTTCATCCTCGCTATCTCTTCCCCTACCTGTTGCCATCCCTCTCATGCCCGCTTGTCCTCCCCCCTTCAATATGTTCCTGCTCCCTCTCTCTTCCATAGCAGAGGTTCAAATCTATTCCTAGTTGATACCCCTCCAACATCTCTTCCCCCTATCGGTTCTAGTCTCCTACTTTTTCCCCTCCGTGACACCGCTGGTCCCTCCCTACCCGCAGCCATCTGCTCTCTCCCCTGGTACTCCTCATGGTCTCTTCCTCCCCCATCAGGAGGCCTCCCCCTTTCCTCAGGCACCCCCTTCCTTCTCCTCTCTTTTCTGTTAATGCCACTGATACTGGGGTCGGGTTCACTCCCTGGTTGTTCTTCCTCTGTCCCCCTTTGCCATCCCCTATCCCCTCCCAGCCAGGATGCCTACCATTCTCATCTGCCCTGCCACTTAGACTCCTCCCTAACCTCCACAATTCCTCCCTCAAACTAGCCAGTCATCTACAGACCATACACCCCCCATCCTCCAGGCCCAGTCCAGAATCATGGCGGACCCACACCCTGTACACCCCACCATCCTTCCAGAGATGCCCACCCTATTGACATGTGGCACCTGCCCCATTTTGGCCCCCATCTTATGTTATGTGCTGTTACTCCCAGGTTCTGTACCCTACTATAACTGTTAGGCCCCTATTTAATCAAATTCCTGTCCCCCCCACACACACAATAGTCCCCCTACTGCCCCCTCGCCAACCAGGTTAATTCAGTCTCAAATCTCACCCATTAGATACTGTATTACTGTAGCAATCCTAAAGCCTCCTTGTCCGTTTTTCACCCCTCAGCTACCATACTTTTTGTTCTCAGCTTTCATATAGTTTCACTTAGCCCAGTTAGAAATCCTATTGCACTCCAAGTATTACTCAGCTCAGTCAGAGAAATAAACAGAATAAATAAAGATGAATTATTATAGCAATCATAACAAGATAGCTCAGAATTTAGCTCAGTTAGAGAAATAAACAGAACAACAAAATCTGTATTATTACAGCAATCCTAAAAGTATCCGATCATTGCTTTGTCTCCACTCCAGAGACCCTGCTGTAATATAGGACCACAGAGGACACTGGGTGGGAGGGTGGGCAACTCTAAAGTCCTGGCAGAGCTCCATTGAGCTCGCTCACTCCCCGTCTCTCATGCGCTCTTCATTATTTCTCCCAGCGCTGCAGGCTACCCGCTTTGTACTGGGCTCCTGCTTGCGTCAGCACCTTTTTCTGCCCACAAAGAAATCTGCAGCAGTCCTGACAGAGTTCCATTGAGCTCACTCTCTCCCCCTTTCTCATTCGCTTGTTCTGTTTCTCCTGGCGCTGCAGACTGCCCATTTGTACTGGGCTCCTGCCTATGTTGGCACCTTTTTCTGCCCACAAAGAAATCTGCAGCAGTCCTGCCAGAGCTCCATTGAGCTCGCTCACTCACCATCTCTCACTTGCTTATTCCGTTTCTCCTGGCGCTGCAGGCTGCCCTTTTGTACTGGGATCCTGCCTGTGTTGGCGCTTTTTTCTGCCCACAAAGAAGTTCACAGCTGTCCCAACAGAGCTCCGTTGACGTTGCTCACTCCACCTCTCTCACTCGCTCATTCTGTTCTGCCTGGCACTGCAGGCTACCCTTTTGTACTGGGCTCCTGTCTGTGTTGGCACCTTTCTCTGCCCACAAAGAAATCTGCAGCAGTCCCAACAGAGCTCCGTTGAGCTCGCTCACTCCCCCCCTCTTACTCACTTGTTCCGTTTCTCCCGGTGCTGCAGGATGCCCTTTTGTACTGGGCTCCTGCCTGCACTGGCACCTTTTTCTGCCCACAAAGAAATCAACAGCAGTCCCGACAGAGCTCTACGGAGCTCGCTCACTCCCCCTCTCACACTCGTTCATTCTGTTTCTCCCGTGCTGCAGGCTGCCCTTCTGTACTGGGCTCCTGCCTGCATTGACACCTTTTCTGCCCACAAAGAAATCTGCAGCAGTCCCAACAGAGCTCTGTTGAGCTCGCTCACTCCCCTTCTCTCACTCACTCGTTCTGTTTCTCCTGGCGCTGCAGGCTGCCCTTTTGTACTGGGCTCCTGCCTTCGTTGGTGCCTTTTTCTGACGAAAAAGAAATCTGCAGCAGTCCCGACAGAGCTCAGTTGAGCTCACTCACTCCCCCCTCTCACTCGCTCGATCTTAATCTGTCCCAAACACTGATTTCCCAAAGCGACCGTGCTATTCTGCGCTGAAAGTGTGAAAACACATTTTGGCCAGTATGCGAAAAATGACAGCTGTACTGTTCATAAGGAGGTGTGACAAAATGCCAGTGTTGAAAATCTGGTGTGAAAATATTACAAATTTGCGAAGTGACAAGGGTGCTTGGAAACTGCGCAACGAACACTTGTAACACAGTCATTTTATGGACTTTCGTCACCAAATTTTCAACATAGGTATTTTAGGACCTCTGCTCATGAACAGTGTCACTGTCATTTTCTCTGTCTATCCCGAAAACTGATTTCCCACAGCAACCGCACTATTCGGCACCAGAAGTGCGAAAACACATTTTGGCCAGGATGTGTAAAATGACAGCTATACTGTTTGCAAGTAGGTGTGGAAAAGTGATAATGTTGAAAATCTGGAGTGAAAATATTATAAATTTGCGAGATTCACAGTGTCTTGAGCAAACTCTTGTGATATACTCTTAAAACAGTCATTTTTATTTTTTTCACCAAATTTGCAACATAGGCTTTTGAGAGCCCACCTCATGAACAGTGGCACTGTCGTTACATCGTCCCAAAGGTGATTTCATGCAGTGATGGCGAATCACCTTCGGGACCCAATAACGCCATCATTGTGCTTGAATTCATGAGGTGGTGTCCACTAACCCATGTTAAAAATGTGGTGCCAAAATTCCAAAAATGCCAGAGATATGCACCAAAGTTGAAAAACCCTATTTATGGCATTATACAGCTGACCGGCATTTCTTTAGTTAGCGGATGGCTTTGAAGAGTGCAGATGTGTTCCCAGTCCACCGAAGATCATCACATTGGCCTCTGGAGGTAAGTATGGGGTGAGGGGTGCATGTGTGTGTGTGGAGGTGGATTATGCAGTGGGTGGGCATGGGTTGTGGGGGGCGCAGACAGCGAGGAACCGTTTTCTTCTTTATAGGGTTTTAAAAAAACAACGGACATCGGGGGACGGTGTTTCCTTTTAACAGGTACTTGTTTTGGCATGCTGGGTTGGGCTCCCAGTGTGCCACCTGAGTTTTTGTGGGGCTGTAGCCGACAGGATTGGGTACACTCCGTCGGCACATACGGGGAAGAGCCGAGGATTGGGCACCCCCTTGGCACACAACAAATCGGGAGGGGGGTGCATTATGCTGATGGGGATTGGGTCCCCCATCGGCAAAGAAAGACTGTTGGTGGGCGCATGAAGCCAAGAGGGATTGGGCACCCCCTTGGCAATCAACAAATGAGGGGGGGGGTTACAGTGTGCCGACAGGGAGTGAGCTCCCCTCTTGGCAAATGACTGGATGGGGCAGCATAGGGACAACAAGGTACGCCCTGCAATGAGGGGTCGCTCCCTCATTGCAGCGGAATGGCTGACGCTGCAATGACGACGGCCCTGATTGGTGCAGGGCAAAACCTTTCAAGGTGGTGGCACGCTGGCTGAAGTAGTGTCAGCAGCAGCGTGCCACCACATTGGGAAAGTGGACCATGCCTCAAAAGGCATCGGAAGCATTGGCCACAACAGTGCTGCACCTCCACAACCTGCTTCTGCAGCAAGCTGCCACAACGTTTCTTGCGTATGCGTGCAAGCAAACATAAAAACTACTATGATCGTCTGACTGCTACTAGCTGTGTATTTATTTATTATTTATTTTAAATGTTTTGGCCAGAAAAGACACACTAAGTCAAAGTTTTTTCCACATGCATCCTGGAAGTGGCTTATGGTCACATGGTATGCAAGCAGTGGGGGGATTCAAACCCAGTTCTCCAGGTTTGAAGCTTAGTGCTCTTAACCACTATACTATACTGCTTCCCAGTAAATAGAAGTATTGTATAAATACTGGCTGGCACAGTCACAGGGCACTAAAGGGACTGCACAAATAACAGCACACCAAAGGGATAATGAAACAATACTATCTGTATTACTGACACTATGAGGAAACACAGATAAAGGATGGTATTGCTCAGTTATGACGTGTGGAAATACTCTTCATTATGAGCTCATGGGTTCATTAATTACTTAACTCGATTAACCGACAGTTCCTCCAGTCACAGGAAGTGTGTGATTCTGTGTCCTTGCAGAAACACTGGGAAGCTCTCTTTCCCCTTCTCTGGAATGTGGCTGAGGAAGGACAGCTAATCAGCGTGAGAGGTTATCATGTACTGGGCAGACGGCCAACCAGACTAATCTCTTATCTGTCCCAGAAGTGCAAGTTCGAAATGTCAAAACACTCAGCAGCAGTGAACATGAGATAAAACGGAAACACATTAATTCAGCTCTCAGGGACAGTATGGCCAGTCAGACGTTATTTCTACATTGGCTAAAGCTTGCTGCATTATTAGTGGGGTAGTGGTTAAAGGTGATAGGGATCAATTTTAAACATCCTTAAACACCCACTTGTGCCTTAAAGGAAAACACCAGAATGAGCACAGCTTTTCCCAGTCTCTACAAAAACACTCGATTAGCCTTTTCAGCCAATATTTAAAAAAAAATTACCTCTGAATGCTTTTTTTTAATGTGTTAAGTAGTGAGCCGCAACTTCCTTTTTCAAATGCTGGCAACAACCAGCTTACGAGTATCCACATGCTTCCCTAGTGCACTTTATGCTAATATGTCCTGCTGACTTCTGCCATTGTTTGGTAGGCCACATTAGCATAGCGTGAGCTAGGGAAGCATGTGGCATTTAGAGGTAATGTAAAAATATGTTTATCAGCTGAAAGCATGATTCAGGCATTTCTGTGGTGTCTGGGGAGAGTTGTGTCTTTTCTGGTATTTTCTTTTAGATGATGTTCTGGCCTGTTTTGGGTTATTTTCTCTTCAGGAAATTATATTTATGATTTAATGCCAGATTGTGCCTTAGAGTTAGACCCATTCTTGGTTATAACTATGTTTCAGTCTCTCCTGCACATTCCCAGGCATGGCTGAAGATGGACCTGTGGCTCAGCCCATCTAGGTTACACAGAATAAAATGTAACCACCTCCTAAATTGATCTTACCTTTGTCTCTCTCCAGAACACCACTGCCGCTGTCCCCTGCACTGCTCTTTTACCCCAGTCCTGGTCTGTACTGCAGCTGCAAGACTCAAGGCTGGGCTGGACATTGCTATTTGTTCTGTGGACTTTCCACCACCCTTCTCACTGCGGCCAATGAGCTGCAACCTCTCTTCGTTCACTTGGCCCCATGGACTGTGGCTGCAAGGCAAGGGAGTCAATCCAGTATCAGCAGCCCTTCACTTTGGCGATCTGTACCACAGATACCAGTGGACCTTGACTCCCAAAGACTTCACTCAGCCTACCCGATGACTGCCTTCTGGGCAGGAGTCCTACAGAAAAGAGACTGCTCAGATTCAAGCAGCTCTCAAAACTGTACAAAGTGCAAACCACCACCACAACGAAAACACTTCTCCCATGGGAGCATGTACTTGGGACACTCATGGTACTCCCTGTCAGCAATTATCCCATGGTTCCACTGGATGGCAGCAGGAACTGGGAGGTATTGATCCTAATCAGCATAAGCCTAACCAAAGGGCAGAAACATGTTTAAAATAAAAGATAACATAAAAGACTACAGAAGCAGGGGTGGGGCGTAAGGGGCCGAGCTAGTACACGGTGTGTGTGTGTGCCTCTTCGCACATGCACATGCATGTTTGCCGGGGTCCCGGGTCAGGGAGAAAAAGGGAAAAAACTCCAGAAAGTACATATGGAAAAAAAAAAAAAGACTACAGAAGCAGCCATGTTTGTAGTTTCTGTGGCCCCAGATATGCAGAGAAAGGGGTCAGAGGACACACAGTCTGCCTGTTAACTTTGGACAGTCCTGTGCTTAGCTTTGCAGAGCCAGCAAGTTGCATACTATCTCAAGTTTCAGTACATCATGTTCCTGTGAAACTGGCATCACTTTGCAGGACAGCTCAGCTCAGCAAAAAGCAATTATGTTGCAAGCTGGCTAATGTTAAAGAGGATTTGTATGCATGCTTTGCCTCGGAAACTGAAGGCCACTGCTGGCCAGTGATAACTGACCCCTGGATTTATGCACAGGGAAGATATGTAAGCAATAAGACATGACAGGGTGTGCATGGAACATATTTTACCTCACGGCCAGGGGCGTAATAAGGCACGAGGCCTTGGCCGAGTGCCTTTAGCCCCTGGGTGCGGTAAAATATGTTACATGCACACACCTGGAATGTCTTATTGCGCTTATAAAATGGGCTATTTTATTTTTTTAACAATTTTTTATGTTAAAAACACATTTAGATAGGAATACACTGACACAAGTTAGTGTATTTATAGTAAAATAGTCCTTCCGCTTTGTGTTCGGTAATTGCTTTTAGTACATTTGTCCTCCATTGGGTCCGTAGTTATACTAAGATGAGGAAGTGGGCAAGATTTTTTCTGATTAATTTAAGCTGCAACCGATAGCAGAAGTATGAAGTGGGGAGAATTGAATTTAGTCTGGGGATGGGCGAGGATGGACAAGAAAGCACTTTTTTTTTTTTTTTTTAAACGAGCAGGCGAGTAACATTTTTTTTAAATGGAGCGGGCGAGATATAGCTGCAACCTATAGCAGCAGAAGTATGGAGGGGAGAACTGTAGTTAGGTCTGGGGACGGCGAGGATGGCAGGACAAGAAAGCAAATTTTTTAAATGGAGCAGGCGAGGATCACAGCACAAGCAGTAACATTTTTTTTAAGCGGGGGTGTCCTGTAATCCCAAGCAAACTACTACAGCAGGGCTCATTTTGACACTTTTGTCAACAGCACAACACTTTTTACATTCAGGCAAAGTGACTGTGTTACAATCCTCTCCATCTACTCATTCCACATGCTAATATTAAAATCTACTTTGTTTGCTCTAAACATCGTTAGGTTTTATAAAGCAGGTGAGCTGACTAATTCAACCTCGGTTTTCCTAGGCTTGTCAAATAAAGATGCAGACAGTAAAAATGCCAACGCTCCATGGCTCATGGATATTGGCCTTTTTACTGCCAGCCCCTTTTTTTACCCATGCATGGAACATATTTCATGCATGGGTAACTAGCCAATCACATTGCTTCATTTAGCCTACCCATTTTATAAATGTGTGACAATGCAGATTCATCTGGGAGATAGAAGGAGAAAAGACCTGAGAGTGAATTCAGCAGTCAGCCAACAGGTTGAAAGAAAGCTGTTTAAATAATTCTTTGCAAAAAAGATGTTTTGTTTCCTCCAGGAAAAACACTAAAGTCGTGCCTGGCCTTTGTGAGCTGTCAAGACCTGTCCTAACAGAAGACCTAAGTCAGGAGAGATCTGGAGTGACTGCCTACTCCTTGGGTGGTAGTTGAGGCAAGTCCCTGTGGGTGAAGAGGACATCGAAAACCAACACAGACTGCACCCCTTGCCGCCCAGAAGCACATTGGGTTCATCACACCTGTACTATCTTCCTGACCTGTCCATGGGCCATGAAGAAGCACCCACCTGCAGGCACAAATCCTGCCTGCCTTTTGCCCCAGGCCACCAAGAAACTGCCACCTAGTGGCACGAATCCTGCCTGACTCATGTTCTGGGACACCAAGAACCTCTCTAGTGGTGCAAATCCTGCCTGACTCATGTTCTGGGCCACTAAGACACTCCCACCTACTGGCACAAATCATGTAGATCTCCAGATTCTTGATCTGGGCTACCAAGAATTGTCCTTCCCAACTTGTGCCCCAGGCCACAAAGTGACTACAACCTGTTAGCACAAATATCACCTGCCTCCTGACTCGTGCCCTGATCCACCAAGAAATTCCCACCCACTAGCACAAATCCCACCCACCACCCAACTCATACCCCAGGCCACCAAACAACTCCCACCCACTGTTGTGCACCTTGCCTGTCTTGTTCCCCTGGAACAACTCTCACCCGGTGGTGTGAATCCCCCCCCCCCCCAACTCATACCCCAGCTGCCAAACAAGTCCCACCTGCTGGGTTAGACTGGAGGTGAAAAGAGGAAGAAGAAGAAGCAGAGGTGAAAACACAGGCAGCAGCAGTAGAAGTTTCTCGTACAAGTGGCCATCTCACAGAGAGACAGCGCACAGGAGAGCAGAGAGAGAGAGAGAGAGAGGGGACAGTGAGTGCAGTTTCACAATAGACTTCAGGAATGGTGAGTATAAAGGGTTTTCTTTATAGGATATTTCTGTTCATTTTAATTATGTAGCACGTTCTACACCCACCTCCTACTGAGTACCATGGAGTGGCCTTTTCAGTGGTGGTACTGCTTTAAAACTAACACCCTCTGTAACCCTCCCCCTACAAATAGGGGTTCCTGTAAATGTCTTCCTGTGCTGCCTAATTCCCATTGTCAGGATGGAGTTCTGTGTCTGCAGTAGTTGTGTGTGTGTCTGCATGAGAGTGCTCTATTAAGCCTCTGTGCCTGTCCCTTTAAGAGAGTTGTGTTCTGTGTGAGGTAGTCAGTCTGGTCCGGGTCTGAGTGAATTAAGGCTCATGGCCAGCCCGACTGTCCATATTTCTGCTCCATTCTACAATCGCTATTTGTGCAGAGGGAGCTTTGTTAGGAAAAGTAATTATTTACTGTTTGTCTGTTACAATAGTAGAGTTGTAGGAGTTTGCCTAACCTGCTTCCATTTGCAGCACAAACATTTGGATTAGGGCCACCATTTTGGTTCTGGAACTGCCAGTGTTGGACCAATCGGAACCTCAGGAGACCAAAAATGGAGACTGTCCCCAGAGGCCTTGTGGGAGTGAATTTCTGTAGGAATGGTAGTTTTTATGGTTTGGCGCCTAAATGGACCTGGAAGGGGAGCCCTTGTGGTGACAGACAGTTCCCTCAGCCAACCAAACCTTTTGGATCATTGGGAAAGCCCAGCCCCAGAGCTGTCTGCAGCAGTGAGTTAGTTGTGAGTCAGAGTTTGGAGAGTGAACAGCTCGAGTCATTCAGCAGCTGCTCCTGCGTAGGCGTGCAGGAAAATCGGCAAGAAGGCTATGCTGGCTTGCCTGCCCACCCCACCTTCCATTGTGAAGAATTGCTGTGAGTAAGAAAAAAGTCGGACTTCATCCGAATTATTGATTGAGGCCTGAAACCTGAAGTGAAAAGAGTGATCTTGCTGCCTTCAAGGGACCAAAGACCTACTCCAGAAGCAATCGGCCTGTCAGGTACCGAAGTGAATCTCAGATCGAAAGGTTTGCACAGAGATTCTGTGTTATTGCAAACTGACTTTTATCCGAACTGTGGCAGATATTGTAAGTGCTTATAAATGTGCTGAATGTGTGGCGTGGGTCACGATTTTGTTCCCCACCCCAGGTTCTGTTATGCTATCCGGCTCCAGATTACAAATCTTTGGGTTGAGTGCATGTTAATTGTGTTTTCCTTCCTAAGGGCCCCAACAACAGCTGCAGTGCTGGCTTACCCCGGGCAACGCTTCAGGCTAGCCTGTTCTCCCAACTGGGTACCCAGGGTTGAGGGACTTGGTCAGAGGGACTCACAGTGCATGCTTTACCAACCTGAATATAATCAGAGTTGCCAGTCACTGCTAGATTTATGCCGCCCGCCCTTATTCACATCCCCTGAATAAATCAGATTGTGTTTTTCCGTTTAACCTGGCTAGTGTGTACCTTCTTGGTGGGGATATTGTACTGCCATTGTATTGTTATCACTGGCCTTATTTTCCAGGGGTCTCCAGGGCAGTTGCAGCAGATCCAGCCCTGGTGGTAAGTGCAAGAAGTGTGGGCATATCATTACTGTCATCTGGTACATATGATTGTCTTACTGCTGAACTGTGTAGACCTCTAGAAGGGTTGGTGGGTGGTTATAGCATCCTGGAGGGCTATACCAACAGCAGTTACGCTACCACAAACCCATTCCTCTGGGCGGAGGCACCTGTTCACCAAGCTCAGGCCTCTCAACCTGTGCGTAGTCACGCAGGTGGGGTGGTAGCCCATAGGATAACACCACCTAGGGGTTACACCCTTGCAGCAGAAACAGAGCAGGGAATTGCCAACCCAACCACAGCAACTCACTCCTGGCCCCAGCCTCTACCTCTCCACTGCCTGTGCACTTAGCATCACTGGATTTCTCAGTTAGGTACAATATTATCTATACAATCTGAATTATGTACAATGTTATCTGTAAATAGGGACTGATGATTATGTTACCGTCTGCCACTGTATACTCTATGTAATTGTTATCTATACTAGTGGTTCTTAACTGTAGTAACTATGTTCTCTGTACATTTTTTATGCTAGTTGTGAATGTTTGTATGACGTAATTGTGTTGTATTGTGACGTGTTCCTGTAACTATATTAGTTGGTCTTATTATACAACTGTCATACCTGTATGGTTGCCAGTGTCAACTATTGCACTATCAATGTACTGCACTTCGGATTGCCATTGAAAAAGAGACTGTCTTGTCTCAGTGGGTCTACCCAGTTACCAAAATTCAATAAATAAAGGAAAACAAACTCTAACCCACAGTGCTTGTCCCATCTTCCTCCTGACTCACTCTCGCACCCTCCCCAAAACAAGCAAACTCCCTTGACTCACCACCTTCCAACTCACTCCTACCTCCTAAACAAACTGTTACCCACATCGAATCCTCCCACCTCCCAGCTCACTCCTGACTCAAAACAAACTCCCACCAGCTGTGCAAGTCCTGCCTGCCTCCCCACCCAGTCTCAACTCCAACCAAACAACTACCACCTGCTGCACTGCCATTGACAGTCTCAGCCTGTTGGCAGTTGACAACTCCTGTATATCTTTTGAAACTTTTAATATAGATTGAGGGAGCACTCCGACCAAGCAAGTGTCTCCTTTTCTGTCATGAGACACCTTATTCTGTGAAGGGTGTCTCACACGCACTGCCCTGGAAACGGTATACTTGGGTAAGGTTTTAAAAAATTATCATATACTATTGATTGATCTCGATCAATAGTACATTATACCACCACTGAGATCACGCTACATTTGTAGAGTGGTCTCATTACATTCCTGGAATATCAGAACCACTCACCTTCCATTTATAGTTCTCATACCTAAAGATGTGAGAGCACTCTTACAACAATGAAGTGATCTCAGTGATGTTATAAACGTACAAAACAGGGATCCTTTTCATACTCACAGTAAGGCACTCCAGGCTGTGGTCATCACGGATATTGTCACTTCTAATGTGAATTGATCCAAGAGGCATAATTACCCGGGCGGGGCTAAACTCCATGACACATCTATGACAACTTAGTGCTTAGTCATATCCTATGATTTTTTAAAGGACTCAACCCCCCAGATCTAATGGTTTCTAGCTAAAAAAAAACAACAACAACATGATTGCTCATCTACTGTAGAATTTGCTGATGTAGCTATCGGTGGAACACACACAATGTCCAGTCGCATGTGACTTGGGGGGGGGGGGCAAAACAAACGAGGTGAGGCTGCAGGACTTGCTCATGTACACCCTTGAGAAAAGGAGGGAAAGGGGTGGCATGATAGTGACGTACAATTGCCTGCACTGCATAAATATGGTGGACACCAAGGAACTTTTCTCCTTGAGTACAACGAAAGGCAGGATTTCTGTCTAGGAAGATTGCTGCTGGGAAGAATTGACCAGCTCAGTTCTTTCGGACTGTGAACAGGCTTCTTTTTCTGGCCTGCTTGGAGCCCATAAGAACTTTTTCATCTGTGAAATGTGAGAAGTTTGCTTGATTCATCTCAGACAGGGTGTCCGCTATTTGAGCCGGGATCTCACCAAGTGGGTCATCACAGCCCAGCAGGATTCAGCCGACAGATCAGAAATGCATTCAGTGGTCATAGGGAGAGTTCAGACTAGTGACGGTAGATGAGGTGAGTGGGGTGAACTCTGAACTACAGCCATCTCTTTGTGAACTGGAGCCTAGCCTGACACATCTACTAATGAACTGTGTTGGGCAGCTGGCCAGTGTCTGTTGATATTGTCCGGTGCTCCTTATTGGAGGGAGTATTCCCAGTTGCATTGAAAGATACGCTGGTGAAGACCCTTCTGAAAAAAACATCTTTGGACCCAGACAACCTGGCAAATTATTGGCCAATCCCTAACTTAATCTTTTTGGGTAAAGTTAGACCCTGTAAACACTGGCAGTCCGTGTTTAAAACCATTTTAAAAATGTTTTAAACTCACCACAGAAGTCCTTCCACACTTTGCTTGAATTTCTTTATAATCATGTATGAACACGGTCAGCACTACCGACGCACCCACACTGAAGCCCTGAGAAACATGGATTAATCTGCCGCTACACTACTAGGTAAACCATGCTAGGTTTGAAACCATGTTTAAAACTGGTTTTAAGACTAGGTCCCTTGCAGGGTTTCAACATGTTTTTAAATGCAGTTTCAAACCATGTTCAGTGTGAAACTTGAACTGTGTTTGGGCTTGTTAAAATGTTTTAACAAGGCCGGCCGGTAGTGCAGAGGGCTGAGGTGCTTGGACCTCGGTGCTGGGCACTTACCTGACTTACGCCAGTGACCTGGGTTCAGGAATGACCTTGGGTCAGTCGGGTGCCGCACGGGGGTGGGAGGGAAGAGCAGGATCGAGCAGCCTTACAGCAGCTCTCCCTCCTGGGAGATGGTCACCCTCCCGTAGTCCCACCGCCACTGGGTGGAGGTCCATTGTTGGTGCAGATGGAGAGGGCGACACAAAGGGAGGGTGTCTTGATGCACAGCATGCGCATGCCTCCACATGCGCACGTGTGCCAGAGATGGGGGTGGGAGAAAAACCGGGGTGGGGTAAAAACGACAAAATACATTCATAAACACAAAACATTTGAACAAGTCCAGTGTGTGCAGGGTCTTATTGAGAAGGTGGTTGTGCAAAAGCGTGAGGCACACCTCACTGCCTTTGACATCTATGAGCCACTCCAGTTGAGTTTTAGGTCCAGGCACAGCACGGAGACTGTACTGGTCAGGGTTCATAATGACTAGCTCAGGGCACGAGACTCAGGAGAGCGGTCAGTTCTAGTTCTCTTTGATCTCTCCTCAGCTTTTGACCCTGTGGACCATGGGCTGTTATTGGACCGATTCAGGGAGTTTGTAAGACCCACTGGCAAAGTCACTTGCTAGCTTGAGTTCTACCTCAGAGCGAGGATGCAGAGGGTGGTAATGGAAGATTCTCTTCACTCCCGATGACTCTGCCCTGTGTTGTACACAGGGTTCAGTCCCTCTGTCCATACTGTTTGCCGTGTACATGCTGCCACTGGGTAGGGTCATTTGACAGTATGGACTTGGGTTTCACTGTATTGCAGATGATACCCATTTCTATTGGTCTTTTCACCTGGAACACTGGGTGTGGTCGATGTACTGAATAAATGCCCGACTGAGATCCAAGACTGGATGTCATTGAGCTGGTTAAGACTTAACCTACTGACAAAACTGAAGTACTGGTGGTTGAGCCGGGTCATAGGGGGAATGGCAGCTACCCAGAGGAGATGGGGCATTAGCTCGGTTCCTCTGGGCTTTTGGCTGCCACGAAGGTGAAGAATCTGGTCATTCTGGATGAGGGGCTGACATTTGAGGTCAGATGTCGGCAGTAGTCCAGAATGGCTTTTGCCAGCTAAGAAACATCAGCCAGATTAAATTCCTTATCCCCTAGAGACTTGGCTTCACTGGTGCACATGTTTGTGACCTTGAGACTTGACTATTGCAATGTTCTATTCGGGGTCAGTGGAGGTACACTATAGTGTCTGCATTTGTGCAGAATGCAGCTGCTAGGTTGCTGATTGACTTTTCGAGGATGTGTCATGTCTCCCCAGTGCTGTGCAAGCTCATTGGCTGCCAGTAAACTGGTGTATCTCCTTTAAAGTTGATTTACTAACTTATAAGATCTTACACGCGTTGAGCCTGGATTATCTGGTGGATCTCCTGCACACTTATGTGTCCCTGCGCTTGCTCTGCTTCACAGAGGAGGGCCTCCTTGTTGCCCCCAGGGCTAGGTTAAAACTCTGGGGGGACCTGGCCTTTGAGGTGGCTGTTCCAGTCCTTTGGAATTCTCTTCTGAGGACCCTGAGGGAGACCCCCCTCAGTGGAGACCTTTAAGAGGGGTCTTAAGATTTTCTTATTTGTACAAGTGTTTGGGGAGTAATTAACACCCCTCTTCATGCTGACATCCTATTATTTATTTATTTAGTTTTAGTTCCACTGAAGCTTATTGATATACATTATTTATTTAGTGATAAAATATTTATTTATTTTATGTATTTACTGTGATTTATGCTGTCTACTTGTACATGTTATTGTATTGGTGCCCTGAGCCTCTGGGGAAGGCCTCTAAATATAAATAAAACCAGTACCACTTTAAAGCTGGCCCAGTGGGGTGGAGGGCTGCGGCATTCAGTGCCTTACTTCCTGCCATACTGGCGACCCTTGTGCTGGAATGAGCATGGGTTGCCAGGAGTCGGCAGCGTGGGAGAGGATTGAATGTATCCCAGGGATTGTTCTGCTCTCCTGGGGAGGGGTGGCCAGTCGACTCAACCTTTAACTGCCACCGGGTGGGGGTCTGGTAGCAGTACAGACAGATAAGTGACTTGAAGGGAAGGGCTGTGGTTCTGCAGGGCATGTGTACCTCTATGCACCTGTCCTGATGTGCTGCTATGGTGAAGGTGTTAGGGCAGGAAATGGGAAAAGGGACGCGACGGTGGACCACTGCTCCGCGCATTGCCATAGCCCCAACCCACCACCCGAAGTACCTGAAGCAACTCTGGATTATTGTCTGGGGTGAAAGACAATCCTTCTCCTCCAACCCCACCACAGGAGGAAACTGCGGGGGAACTGGCTTCAGGTAAGATCCAGGGGAGGTGTGTGCCGACCAGGGGGAGGTGGGGACAGATGTGGGGTTGTCGCTGGGGTAAAAAGCTGTATAAAAAAACAAAACTAGTACTACTACTACATGAACAGGAGGAACTCCCTTAAACTTGGGGAGGAGGGACAACAGGACATCCCTAAGCACTTTTCACTGAAAGAGTGGTATACAAGTATAACAAACTGCTGGATGAAGAGATGCAGGCCAGATCAGTGAACAACTTCTTTTTTACAAATATATTCTTTATTGAAGATTTTATCATTTACAGTCACATTGCACATCATTATAAATCACTGTTTATGCAGGGATACAGTTCATATGAGTTTATTGTATCATACATTAATTGTGTGACATGGTCATACCTGAGAGTTCAACCCTCTTTCCAGGTCCATTCTGCCATTCCTAATTACGCCCATTGTCTCTCTCTCCAGATCCCTCGACTCGGACTCTTCCTCTCGTCCCACTCTGACTCCATCACCCCTGATGTTTGTTTTCATCTTCATATCCCCTACCCTCTAATTTTGAGTCATGTACCGTACTAAGGTAGTATCTTTATAGCTTCGAAATTGGGCCCTATGACTGGTATAATAGGTCTGACCCTACTAGTATCTGGTAGGGGTTACTAGGGTATAAAGTATGGGTCTTTGGCCATGATATACATTATCCGTCTTCTCCACTTTAGAGAACCAAGATCCACTTTATCATTTAAGTTATATGTAATTCTCTCAGATCTATATATAAGGCTGACTATCTCCTTTCAGTCTGAGAGTGTGGGTATCAATGGTGTTAGTAGCGCCTGGTGATGGCCTTCTTCGCTGCTAGAGGAAGATTCCCAGTAGGTACTGGGAGTGCAGGTCTCATAACTCATGAGGATAGACATGCAGGATGAAGAATTCCCTGGTGAGGGAGGCCTGAGCCAAAGACTTCCTCAAATTCCTCAAGCGGGCCCTGTAGAAAGGGCTGTAGCTTTGGGCGTGACCATAGGATATGGGAATGATGAGCATTAGCCTCTCCACAATGGCGCCAGCAGGCTGTGGAGCCTGTATAAGTAGTAGTGTGAGGCCATTGCTGGGGTCAGTAAACAACTTCAAGTAGGAATGGGAAAGGCATGAGGGTAAGCTAGAAGGGGACAGAAACAAAGGGGAGGGATGGCCACTAGGGCCAGCGCAGAATAGTTAAGTAGGGTGGCAAGCTGATCAGACCTTTTTCTGCCGTCACTGTCTATGTATGCACAGTATCTATGATACTGTAGTCTCCTCCCACAGCACTGTGGGTGGCTAGATCGTTTAGGGATGTTTGCAAATTTCAGGGAGGAGGTCAAGGATTGTAAACAACTGAGATTTTATTTATTATTTAATTGAAGTCTCAGATTACAATCTTTGAGCTGTAAACTCATTTACAAAGGTTCCACATCAAGTAGGAAACAACAGTACACACAGTAGAAGCAATACAGAAACAAATTGTTTAATAACAGATAGTCATACAGTCAATGAACATTGACATAAATCCGGTGCCTAGGTTCATTAGAGGAAACATGATAAGCAGGAAAGACAAGGGATAGTCAAAGGGCATGGCCAATAAAGTAGTGTGTGTGTGTGTGTGTGTGGGGGGGTTATAGAGAATGTTGCGGTAACATGGGATCTGGATTACCTTGTCAAGGATGAAGACAGAGGGGTAGGGAAATTGCAAAGATTGGGAAGGGAATTGAGAGCAAGGTAGGCAGGTAAGACAATGGACAGTGAGAGCAGGGTGCAGGTGAGAGGGGAGGGAGAGATAGGTGACTGGGATGAGCAGGAATAGAGGCATTAAGATTTGATGAGATAGTGTTTAGTGTTGATTTGGATAGTATCTCACTGAACTGGATACCACTGGATACCGCCAATTTTCTCGGATACTGGACAGCGTTGGATACAGTTGGTGTCTGACAACTGGATCCTATCACCTAGGAGCCAATAGAATACCAACTATTCAATGTGACTATCTGGGGTTTGAGGGATCTCAGGCAGACATCCAACCTCAGATCCCACTATCTGGCCTCAGATCCCTCTATCCGACCTTGGATCCAAAATCCAAATGGGGTCAGATAGGATCTCTGATCCAGAGTAGCATAGCTGGCCTGTCTGTCGGATCCCATTAGGACAGGCAAAAGCACTATCAGAGCATCACTAGTAACACTGATACTGCAGACAGACAGCTTTTCACTTTTTGTTTAAAGTGATCCTGACAAAGTTGAGACAACTTTGAAAAAATGTAATATTCAGGCATAACTTTAGCTTATGTTTTGTATTTTATTCTGTAATTCTCACCCTTATTCCTTATTACTAAGAGTATTTGCATGAATACAGCATCTCTGCCCTTTTAGCTCTGGCTGCCTGCCTACACCTGACATCATAATTCTGTTTATGACATCAAAACATGTTGCTGTGGAGATACTTATGTTATAAACAGCAGATTGTCATGTCATATGTAGAGAAGCAGCAGGAGTAGCTACAGTTTAGGGGATAAGGATCTTGTTTTCATGCAACTGTTTTCAGTAATAAAGAAAATGGGGAATTAATTACTGAAAATATCTGAAGTAATAAAGACGATGGAATGGAGTTGCATACTAATCTTACTATTTTCAAAGTCTTCCTAATGCTGTCAGGGGCTGTTTAAGGAAACAGATTCAAAGCAAGCAGATTTTTCAGCAAATTCCACAAAAGGGGTGCGATCACAGAATGTGTTTTAGATCGGGGACAATTTGTGGTCCAGTGGGGGGGGGGTGATCATATTCCTTTAAAGAGCAGCTGATGCCTCCTGATGACATTTGAAGAAGTAATATTTAGACACAATTCAGCTAATAATTACTGGGTCGTGTTTTTAATGTACACCATCATGTTGTAAAACTGGCTATGTATAATCAGGACCTGTCAATGAAGCGCTTGTTCTAAACCACACTTCATAGTTTCACAGTTCAATTAAAAATGCTTCCCAGCAATTATGAAAACAAAACAAGGGTTGGTGTTTATTTATTATTTGTTGAATTTTGTTGACGGGTAGGCCCACTGAAGCTAGAAGTCCCTTTTCAGTGGCGACCAGGGGATACAGATGGTAACCAACTGAAATTGAACCAGATTAAGCTGTTAGTGGTATATTAGCAAAACAAAATGGTTATATTAAATGCCGCTGAAAACAGAGTTAAAAATCTACATTTCAACCTTAGGTCTTGTTCAGGAAATTTCTAAAAGAGAAAAAAAAACAAAGTTAGTGTGGGGGAGGTAAAATGAGGGATATATATATATGTGGGGAATGAAGAAAGGGGAGGCTGAAGAAGAAGAAGTGATAAATGGTAAGATTAAGAGAGAATCTGTGAAACAAAAAAGGTGGTGATGGTAAAGATAAAGAATAATAGGAGTGAAAAAGCTAGGGAAGTTTCCAGGTGGGGACTAATTAACAGGGCCTAGTAGTGGTATATTGGTGTGTGTAACACCAGAATTTTACACTTCCTTTGTGAGAAGCTTTTATAAACCCTTCATGCTTCACTCTTAGGGTTTATATAGCATTACATACTTTGAGTTTGTATAAAATTCTGTTACATACCAACCCCTGTATTATTCTGTATATATATTCTCGTAAAATTGGCCAGAAGATGATACTCCCCATCTTGACTACTGTGATTTAGTCTATGATGCTGCTCCCAAATCTTCCCTGACCAAGCTAGACACTCTCTTTAACTCCTTCTGCCACTTTGCTATTGACTCCCCTTCCCGCTCCCACCACTGTGAACTCTATCGCCGTCTAACCTTCCCTCCACCATCTCACAGACGCAGCTTTCACTGTACCAAACTAACCTCCAGATTCTGGTTTGGGGGCTCCCCTCGTATCTCTCATCCTCTCTCTCCACTCCAACTCCCCTCACCCACTCTCTCAGATCAAATGACACTCGCACCTTGCCGGTCTCTCGCCGCTCCAGCCTCATCAGTCAGACTAGTTTCTCCCATCACTTCCCTAAAATCTGGAATTCCCTCCTCCTGAAATACAACACTCCTCCTCCAACTACTCCCTTACCTCTGCCCTACACAATTACCTTTTCCTCCGCTGTTCCTGCTTTAACCCCTTAATACCTATCCCCAGTTACTGCCTTCCTACCATGCCCCCTCCTGGCAGGGTTCTCAGCATCCTGAAGGGGGAAATCAGGAAATGGCTACCCCTTCTCCTCATATTCAGTTCTTGCCTCTCGCCTTCTCTTCTCCACCTGCCCTTCTGGGTCACCAGTGTGCACAACCTAACCCCATCCTTGTTACTCCAACAGCACTTGCGTACTACCTTGAGACTGCTCCTGGTACACTCATGCACTATAAATGGTCCTATCGCATTATTACTGTTTTGTATGTTTATATGTTCTTTAGTATGATTTTGGACATGTTTTGTAATTTACCCAATGTTCCACTACTGTTTATTATACAATACCTAGTGCTCCAACTGTTGCCCAATCTTACAATGTTGTATTGTTTGTACTACCCACATACTATTGTAACTGATCATCCTTCTTAACCCTATGTAACCCCTCCCCCCAGGTCGCACCGTCAGATGAGCAACTTGTTGTTCAGTGTGCCCTCATCTGGTGAAACATTTCACTAAATAAAAAATACTGAATACTGGTTCTGTATCTCTCCTCCTCGTTATTTATTACTGAGGCCATTAGCACAAAAACAGGATTTCTGCTTCTTAAGAGTTCATACTTCTTTTGTTGCACGTCCTCCACCTGAGAGCATGATACTCTGCTTGTGACATCACAGTCATTTCCATGGAAACAGATAACACACGAGTAGTTATATTTTCAAACCCTTTTCTTCATCTCTTTCTAATTTTTTCCCCCAGAAATGGTCTGTAATCACAGCAAAGGATTATGACAAGTGAGGCTTCAGCTGTTGCGGCAAATACATTCAGAGAGACTTGAAAAACCTGTTTTCAATACTGACCAATGGTAGTGCAACATGATGTTGTGCTGAGGACCCAGGTTTGAGACTGGACGCTAGGCAAAATGGGAGGCAGAGCTCAACCGTGAGATCTCTGAAGATGAATGGAGCTCCTCATGGCGAATGGCTTACCAGTGTTGTGGAGAAATGCAAGGTAAGCTAATTCAATATAAAACCCTTCATTATTAGTACCTGTCACCAGCCAAACTGTTCAATATGGGATATACCTCTATCAACCAGTGTGCTAGATGCAATCAAGCAGAGGTACATTGTTGCATATACTTTAGGGATACCCAATACGTACAGATTAATGGCAAATAGTAGGGTTGTCAGAACCCTGTGAAGTTCTGGGTTCTAGTTCCAGTCTAGAACTTTTGAAAAGTTCTAGGGTTCTAATCTTTGTAGAACTTCAGACCCTGTTTTTTAATTGTGCTGCTAATGATGAAGATAATAAAATACATGTGAAACTGCAGACATTCTGCCAGTAATGAAGATAATAGTGAAATACACATGAAACTGAGGACAAAAGAAATACAATCTGTTCAATATAAGGGGAGGACGAGAGAAACAATCATGTGAAAGTTTGATATGACTGTAGCGCAGTGCTAGGTTTATCTGTGGTTTCTTCTGTTTGCTAAAGCCAGCAACTTACAGGTGCTGACTGCTGAAAGTCAGACTGCTAACAGGCCCTACCCTCCCATATGTTAAAAGTGTTCCTGCTGCAGCTGCATTGCAGTTCCGCCTGAGTGAGAAAAAGCGGTACATTAACCATTTATGTACTCAGTTATACAGATTTTATATATCAATTCTTTCTCATCATCATGAAGTATGAAAATAATTAAGGGATATTACCTAACCTCAGCTATTTGCTGCTGTCTCTTTTAAATAAGTAAATTGAAAGTTGCTATGTTTGAAAGAAAGTTGGTACAGTATAACAAAGTCAAGGTACTGCAGCCGTAGCACATGAAACTGGTGTGCCACAGATTATGTCATAATGTAGTCAGTCAAGACATTTAAATAAAAAATATATACCAGTCATTTTTGCTGGCAAATAATACATACACTTTTGTAAGATAATTCATACATATATACCAACACTCTTGTTGGCAAACTGAAGTAATACATGCAACTTTCTAACATAATGCATCAGTTGGCCAGCTTATATGTAATTAAAATGTGTATTTCGGGCACATAAAAAAAAAAATGTGGTTTCCTCACCACATGATATCTTACAGAACATTTAATGGAGCTGCAGCAGTTGGCACATGATGTTTAAGGGACAGTGTACTGAAGGTTAATCCAAAAATATGGGTTTTCATGTGAACTAGAAATAATGCGATACAAAAAGGGTTGACAGTCGCAGTGTCCCCTTCATGCCAAATTTGGGCCTGTTCCACTGATGTTAAACTTTCCTTGAAAAAAAATTGCTGACTTTAGGCCCTAGTACAAAGCAGTTTGACACTGAAATGATGAAAATGTTGTGGGTATAACTACAGTATATGATCCATGATAGTAGATCGAGAGAGGAGAGAGACAACCAACCCATTTCAATTTCAGTAATCTGTTAAGTTTCCTTTTTGCCCAGAGACCTGTCCCTGCCCACACAGTATTACTGTTTACCAACCATCACCATCTGAGTTGTCATCATCACCACCATCAGCATCAAAACAGCAATCACTTCAGGATCAGCTTGTATACGGTTGTAGGGATATGAACATCTTGCCTTATTGACTTTAATAAAAGTTAACATGTGTGCATTTTCTGGCAGCAACCTATTTTGGCATCTGTGACAATATTGCCAGCAGTATTAAACATGCGCTCTGAAGAGACACTTGTTGCAGGACAACCGATATATTTACGGGCTTCATCATACGGCTTGGGCCATATTCATTTTTTTGATTTCCAGTATTCAAAAGGGCATGCATCAGTAGGAAGAAGTGATTCTTGCAGGTAACTGTCTACCATGATAGACAGAGCATGCTCAGAGGCACAATCAATGTAATCTGGTATGGTAGAAGCAATTTGGTAAAGGTTTTGCCACAGATTTAGCTCGCCACTAAGGGTGGAAGGCACTGCAGAACAACTGCTGCTCCCTTTTGGTGACTTTTCCAGTTCTGCATCACCTTGAGAAGATGGACCTGCACACTGTAGAGATGACAACGTGAAGCTACTGTGTGTGTCTGTGACTGTGTTTGACTCCGTCTCCCGTGAGTGATGCAACTCATCTAGCAACTGTAATTTGTAATGCTCTATGTCATCTGTTTTTGGAAGATGTATAGCCTTGAACCTGGGATCTAAAAGAGTTGCAAGTATGTAGTGTTTTGATTTTGTCATTGCAACTAATCTGTCATTGTTTTGGAATCACTTGTACATTCTCTTTACAAGATTTCCGTGATGCTGCCAACATGTTGTCTGAACTTCAGATCTATCTTTTTCTGTCTGTAGAATTAGAACACTCAGATGATGTAAAATTAGCATTATGAGTGGGATTACTTGACTCAGAGACACACCTTCTAAATACATGTCCCTTGTAGGTGTCTCTAAAGGAGCTAGGATGCAGCACCTGTCTCCATTAATTTCCACTGCAGCACAGATAGCATAATGCCATCTCCAATAATGTAATTTATTTATTGAAATGTTTCAGCAGTAATGGAGCAATACTCTTGTACAGCTTGCTTTTGTTCCAAGAGGTGCTGCAGCATAGAAGAGTTGAGTTCCACTAAGTGGAAACATTTTGAATCACTTTTTCTGGGGCAGATTGTGTTTCTTTTGCAGTTCGGACAATATCCGTATGCCTTGGTGGAATGTGAAAACTGAGTCACAATTTTTTTGCAAACAGCAATCATTCCATCCACTTGTGTTTCATTGCTCAGGAACCCCATGACAATTACATGTAAGCAATGTGCAAAGCAAGAGGCATGCATAAACCCTCCATACTGTACTGCTTTCAAGATGTTGGCTCCATTCTCACTTACTATAAAGCCACATTTTAGACCGTGAGAATAAATCCATTTGTGAAAGAGCTCATTTAGTCCCTGCAAGATGTTTGCAGCTGTATGATTTTGCCCAAACTTCTTTATATGCAGCAGCGTCATCTTTGGGTGCCTTGTTTTGAAGAAGCACAAGAAAAATGACCCAATGAGCAGTAAGGCACATATCAACTATATTTTGACTGCTGGTCCACATATCTGTCATAACATGAATAACCCCACCCACTGCAGTTTTAAGTGCAAGCATCACTGTTGCTTTTAATGCCTGATAAAATGTTTGGTATTTCAACATAGGAAAAGTACATTCGATGAGAAACATTGTAACAAGGCTCTACAAGTTTCATGAGCTCCCGAAATTCCTTATGATCTACTAAGGAGTATGCGAGAAGGGCTCCAGCTAACAATTCACCAATTTTGTGAACAAGATGAAGGCTCTTTGGATGATTTTTGGTAAAAATATTCTTCCGCTCAAATGCCTGAGACAGTGTTAGCTGCTTACAGCATGTCCCTGCTGGTTTATTAGACATTGTGCTTCAATGGCCAGATGGACATTGGGGTGGTGGACTTGGACTTATACATTCAGTGCCATCACTGGATGTGCAACTGGTGCTAATGGTGTGGGTGTTGGTGGTAATGGTGGCCCTAGAGTGGGCAGTGGTTCTGTTCACATCAAGTTCAGACAATTCAGCAAGCATTTCAGATTCTTGATCCTCCTGATCCTTCTCATTCTCATGTGTGGTCTGGAAGATGATGGGTTTTGGATGATCGAGCAATGCTGAATCTTTTCTTCAGGTGGCGTTTCAGAGCTGTAGTGCCGAGGCATGATGCAACTTTACCACGGCTTACACTTTGTTTACGTAGGGAACAAATTGCTCTGCATGGATCATTTTTACTGACATAGAAATAATTCACCACTTCAGATGTGACAGACTTTGTTTGAGTGCTAGAAAGATAACTAAAACCTGTTTGTGTTTTTTCACCTGTCTGAGCAGAACCCGGGACATCCTTCTAAGTGCTAGAAGAGTGGATGTGGGCAGTGGCCCTTGAGGGGTTGACATTGTTAGCCAATGCAGAAGTGGTGGATTCACTCACTATGTCCTTTTCATTGCCAACATTGGTGGTTATTTGCAAGTGCACTACCTGATTCATTGTCAGCAGCAGGCGTGCTCATTTCACTTTGTTGAGTGACTGATGAATCTTTACCAGTCACAACAGTGTCAGACTCCGGACAAAGAGCTACTGTCTGAGTCAGAGAGGGACTCATTGTCACTTGCATTATTACTGCTAGTCATAGGGATTTTAACAGCGTGAACGGCATACCTCCGTGTGACCCCAGCCCCCTTTATCATACTTCGTTGTTGCTCTTTTGCTGTTTGTTGAATTTTTATCTCATGAAACATTTTGTTTATTTTGGCTTATGCCAGGATTACCACTACCACCAACACCTGCTCCACCACCAGCACCCGATGCTTTGTCTGCGTTGGTGTCTCATAATAGCAGCAGTATACTGCATACAGAGTCACACACAATTCCTGTGTTGAAAGCGCGTGGTCTATGATTGGTGATTGCTGGCTGCAACTACAAAATTTGGTTTGGGCTGTATATGACACTGATGCAGTGGATTAAGTGAGCGTAACTGAAGAATATGCAGGTTTGCAAGTTTGCAAATAAATGAAGGATCACAGGTTCAAGGCTTACAGAATGTTAGGACTGCTGGGCAATTGGGCATAGGCATATGCAAAGCAGGTCAGGCAAGGTGAAAGGTCAGGAATTGTAATTCTGTCTCTTGAGTAAAAAATTATTGTTTCATTATTATTACATGAAATTGTGCCACCACAAAAGATTAATATACAAGTTAGCCAGCGTGGGAGTGGGTCCCAGGGTGGTGGCTTGGGTAAAAAATTGGCTGGACAACAGGACACAGAGGGTAATAATAAACAGAGTCCATGCTGAAGAAGTGGATGGGGTACCGCAGGATTCAGTACTGGGACCGGTCCTTTTTAATGTCTTTATAAGTGAAATTGGGTCAAGCCACTGCGCATCCGATTTACACACTCTACTGATAACTTTGCTTAAACTGCACAGACTTGCACTGTTCTTTTTCCTAGCACATTTATATGATTTACCACAGACTTTTCACTTGCTGAAGACATTGATCTAACTCACAGTCCCTTAAAGCCTCAGTATTTCAAGCACAGGATTGCCTGTAACTCTTGCTGCATAACTTGATACAACTCATAGTTTCTCTCATGGCTTTGAAACTTTACTCTGACGCTGAACCCATAACTATGCTTACAGTCGATGGCTTATCAGGCTTGCCTTTGCTGGTAAACTTAACACAGTCTTTGTTTGCAAAGCGACACTGCTGCACACAGATTCAGCTGGCTTCTGGCAAAAATCACTGATTTGAGCAATTATTTCTGTTGGTACTCACTGTTATCACTAGCTGTTTGCTGCAATGGAAAATGGCCTGCAGCCAGTCTTGGAGGCCTCGGGACAGAAGCAGGTTGGCAGTCCTGCGATCGTCCCTCAGATACCACACTCACAATCCAGGTGATCGAGATCGGGATCAGCCCGAATTGGCAAGAAAGTCCGTTTTGAAACTTTTACAGCACTTTCAGTCACCGCGGCGCTCCTCCGATAAGCCAGTACCGCACTCCACTCACAATCCCTCTCGAATGCTGGGCAGTCGTTGTAGAAGCTGCTTGGGAAGGGACTGATTGCAGTCTCACCAATCACACAACGCCATGCAAATGAGCCTCTTTCCCTCGCGAGTGCTCTTCTCCTCACGACGATCGTCAAGCAGGCAAATTTTAACTGCAAAACCACTTTTTTTTTGAACCGACTCCATGGTGGGAGCCCATTTCAACCATTTGTCATGGCCATTAACACAGCAAGTCTCTCAGTTCACTAGGAAGCATTTCCAATGTCCAGGGCACAATTTTCCTTTTGCTACCCCTAGTCTTCCACACTTTTCTTTGTCACAACAGTTTTTAAAAGCTGGCAAAATGCTGTAATTTTGATGCAGGACAAGGCATACTCTCTCAGACTTTACTGCTCCTTGGTAAACAGTTGGCATTTAACAGCAGCATATGGACAACAGCACACAACGACACACTAGTTAACCTTGCTTTAGCTTTTTTGGCTACCCACTGCCAGATAACTAGAATGCTAGCCCTTTGCCCGAGCACCTTTCCTCCCTAAGTTTCAAATCCAAAGCGGTGCCTCCATTTTGTAACCCCCACCCCCATCATTTTGCAAACGACAGGTGGTATGCTGTTTGAATCTGACAGCAGTACCAAATGGGGACTGGGTTGGGAGGAATAGGTCACTCAGCACAAAGGCTAGGTTTAGCTACTCTGCACAAGGGCACCAAGTAACTCCGAACACAGGAAGCAATAACTGTAATGTCCAATACCAGGAATGGGATTCTAAAGTGTGGCTTTTTTCACATCCAAACAGAACAAACAAAGCATAGATGGGCCCCCACGGGGCTACATTCCTGGTAATGCAGATTAAAAGAATCAAGAACACTTCCTCAACACATTTAGCCCTGAGGCTCTGAACCCACCGGGCACACTGCCCAGACTTGCACGCTGCTTTGGGTACACAGCCCGAACTTGTACACTGATCTGGGTTTTTCCTGGCTCGGCTCCCTTGCCGGCCATTTGGACACCTCCCATATGTCATGGAAACATTTGCTGGTGGCTCCCTAAACCACTTAAGAGCACCTCAGCTCTATCAGGGAATTTTCCTTTTAATCCCACATCTGGGTACTTTCCTCAGGCACTGGCCAAGTACCTGAGAGAAAGTAAAGTTGCCACAGAGCAAATCCGTAGAGGTGAATTTGGTTACTACTGATGGGGGGTATCCCACCTCTCACTTCCACAATTCATACCCGGCCATTTCTCTGGACAGTAAACACCTCCTACTGTAAAGCTTGGCAATGTAGATTATGGCTAAATGTGTGTCACATTTCCCCTACTTGTCTTGCTTTCCCTTTGTGCTGGACTTGAACATACTTTTACTTGGCATAGCCCATTGCTCTAGGCCCCCCACCTATTAAGCAGTCCAATCCCCACTTTACTTCACTCTTTGATGCTGGACTTGAACCTACTTGAGTTAACCGGCAATGTCTATTACACTAGACCTCCTACAGATTAAGTAGTCCAATCCCATGTTTCAACAGTTCAGGTGAAAAACACTGGCCGTCTGTCAGAGTGAAGTCACCTTTGGTTGCAGGTGACCCACAGGCGATTCCTCCACAGGAATTTCTCTCAGATCTTCTGGTGCCGCAGCACAACCTGAAATAGGCAGCTTCTTCCTTAGCGGAACCAGGAGGTTGCCCCTGGAAGACAGGCAAACCTTTTCCCTCCCGTCCCCTCAGGAAGGGGCACTTGGACCAGTGACAGCGGTCTCCACCACTTCAGCAATAAGTTTCTGTGTCCTCTCAGTGAAACACACACCTTCTTAACAGTAGCTCTAAAGCAGAGCGTAAAGCTCTGAGAGCCTGCACACAGACTGCTGTGCTGCTGTCTCTCTCCAAGACTGCACACAGACTCACAGACTCTGTTCAAATTCCCCAACATTCTATTCTAACTTCCAACTGCAGCATTCCAGTGTGGCTTATGCAGCTGCGAGAGTTCTATGGTGATGTCATCCCTCAGTCTCAGCTGAGACTGAGAACAGAGTGAGACAGTGTGAAATCCATTTAACTGGAGTTTCACAAGCTGCCTTCCCTGCCTACCACTAGGTCTTACTGGGATTCTAGTAACCCCGGGTAACAGGGGGGGTTACATATCTCTGGCATGACAGTGAAAAAGCAGGGATACTGAACAAATATTTCTGCTCAGTATTCACAAAGAAAGAGGAGGGGGAGGTACCCAAACCAAACAAGAGAAACACTCTGAAGACGGGGGTCGATACCAGTCCATTTACAGAAGAAAGGGTTCTGAAAGAACTAATAAAATTGAAGGTGGACAAAGCAATGGGGCCTGATGGGATTCACCCAAGAATTCTAAAAGAACTAAGGGTAGAACTAGTGACACTGCTGACTACTCTCTTTAACAAATCATGGGAGGATGGGGTGGTACCTGAGGACTGGAGGAAGGGTGGACGTGATTCCTCTTCACAAAAGTGGGAGCAGGACAGAGGCAGGAAACTATAGACCAGTTAGTTTGACCTCAGTGGTAGGGAAAATGATGGAATCACATCTGAAGGAAAGAATTGTTGAGTACCTAGAGGCCAGTGGGGCACAGAACCCAAGGCAGCATGGATTCACGATGGTAAGGTCGTGTCAGACGAATCTAATAGATTTCTTTGACTGGGTGACCAAAGTAGTAGACCAGGAAGGGGCTCTGGACATGGCCTACCTAGAGTTTAGCAAGGCATTTGATACAGTCCCACACAAAGATTAATATACAAGTTAGCCAGCTTTGGAGTGGGTCCCAAGGTGGTAGCCTGGATAAAAAATTGGCTAGACAACAGGATGCAAGGGTAGTAGTAAATGGAGTCACAGTGAAGAAAGGAGGGTTACTAGCGGGGTACACTTGAGGGTTCAGTACTGGGACCGGTCCTTTTTAATGTCTTTATAAGTGACATTGCAGAGGAACTGGAAGGAAAAGTATGTCTCTTTGCAGACGACACAAAGATCTGCAACAGGGTTGATACCCAAGATGGAGTGAAAAGGATGAGAAGGGACTTGGCAAGGTTGGAGGAATGGTCAAATGTATGGCAGCTCAGATTCAATGCAAAGAAATGCAAGGTAATGCACCTGGGAAACAAAAACCCAGGGGAAGAGTACACAATGGAGGAGATACTGACAACAGTAAAAATGGAAAGGGACCTGGGGGTAATTATATCAGATGACCTTAAGGTGGGCAAGCAATGTGAGAAGGCAGTAAGGAAGGAAGGCTGGGGGGATATTGGGATGCATAGGGAGAGGCATCAATAGTAGAAAACAGGAAGTTGTTATCCCTCTGTACAGACAGTTGGTGAGACCCCATCTGGAGTACTGTGTGCAGTTCTGGAGACCCTACCTCCGCAAAGACATAGACAGAGTGGAGGCTGTCCAGAGGAGGGCAACCAAAATGGTGCAGGGTCTACACCAGAAGACATACGAAGAAAGACTAAAGGAGCTTAATATGTATACCCTTGAGGAAAGGAGGGAGAGAGGGGACATGATAGAAACTTTTAAGTACCTCAAGGGAATCAACAAAGTCCAAGAGGGTGGCATCTTTCAGAAAAAGAGATGTGCAAGAACAAGGGGGCATAATTTGAAGATAGAGGGGGGACGGCTCAGAGGTAATGTGAGGAAGTATTTTTTCACAGAGAGGGTTGTGGATGCATGGAACAGCCTCCCTGAGGAGGTCGTGGAGTCAAGAACAGTGGGGAATTCAAGAATGCATGGGACAGACATAAGGCAGTCCTAGTGGGGGTAGGAGGAAGTAAGCTGTTGGTTAACTAGGATCTGCAGCTTATCTGTTAGGTAGGAAAATGGGCAGACTAGGTGGGCCAGCGGTCCTTATCTGCCGTCAAATTCTGTGTTTCTATGTAAGGAATGCAACCACAGACACAGACACAACTGGTCGCTCATTGGGCCTGTCATGGTAATACACACTGGGTAGGGTACAGTGCAGTCAGAGGGCACACAGCAACAGGGTGATGGGATGGCCACAGGAGACAGAATCACTCACGCAGTCACAGAACACAGTGAAAAAGATTTTCATTCATGTGTCTATTTCCCCATGGGGAAATATATTTCTGGCATGTATTTAAGGAGAATACCACCACAGACACAGCTGCCTGCTCATGGGCCTCTCATGGTAACACACACACTGGGTACAGTGTAGTCAGAAGGGCACATAGCAGGATGATCCCCTAGGGTGAGTGCAGTGAAGTGCAGTCAAAGAGGGCACAGACAAGCAGGGTGATGCAGTCAAAGCAGGTCACAGGATGAGGGCAGTACCCACAAGAAGGAGTCACACAACAGAACACACTGGGTACTGTCTGGGGCCATCCTGCCCTACTCCCACCCTCCTGCCTTGTACACAGACCAGACTAGCTCCTCCACACACTCCCATTCCCCTCCCCCCACACTGTCCTTCCTGCCTGCTACCCCTTCCTTCTTCCACTGCCTGGCTTTTCCCCTGGTCCCTTTTCTGCCACAAATGTTTTTTTTTTGGGAGGGGAGGGTTCCCTTTCCTTCTCCAGTCCCCAGCCCACTCTAGTGCCTGGCACTGCCTGCTGCCCAAGCCCGATGAAAAAAATAATTAGAGTCAGTCGGCAGCTGACTGCTCTGCTCTGTTCAGTCTGTAGCCCAGCCGCTGATTTTCTGCTGCGCAATGCCTCCGATGAGGTGTGTTGATGTCACACCTTTCATGTGACTCTGACTCCGTCTACCGTCGAGTCCCTCTGCCCAGCTGCCACCTCACGTCCTCCCCAATACGGCAGCTGCCAGGCAGTCCTCCCTCCCTCCTCCTTGCTCTCCTCCCTCCTCCCTGTGGCCTTCCGCCCTCTCGCCAGCCACTTGAGCTCACCCACCACTCCTCCCTCCTCCCTTAACGGCAGCCAAACGTCCAGTTCCTGAGTCCCTCCCTCCCAGCTGTCACTCCCTCCCTGTGTCCTCTGTGCCTCTCACCACCAGTCACTCAATCACCCGCCAGTCTGCTGTCTTGGCGCCAAGCCAGTGCCATGCCACCCTCCTCCCACTGTTAGTCCCTCCTCCCGGCCTTCGGGAAGTCCTCCTTAATCCCTCCCTGCGCCTGCGAGCCTATGCAGTGTTGCAGGGGCACAGGGGCAGGCAGTGTTTAAAAAAAACAGCACAAAAAGGCACAGAATTTGAACCCTTTGAGAACCTCTAGTGTTCGAAGTTCTAAATCAGAACCAGGGTTCGAGGAGGGTTCGAAGTACTTAAAATTTGCACAGCATGTATAAAGCTTAATTTTCCCTACACTCCGGAGCTACATATATTGGGTATATTACTGCAGAGTTGCACCTTGTCTCTCCCTCAGAATGTATGGATTCTAGCTGCAGCATTAACAGATAAAAGATTAATCCTGAAACAATGAAAAAGTATCCAAGCTCCAACTGTGTCTGAATGGTATAACTTGATGGGTTATATTGCAAACAATGAAAAAGTGAGCCATCTTATCTTGGGGAAGTCTGATGACTTCAAAGAGATTTGGGGCCCCTTTCTACAACTTAAAAACTGTTAATAGCTAGTGACCCACAGTCTTGTAAAAACAAACAACCTGGCTGACATGCCTTATCCCGCCTGGGCAATAATTGGACCATCAGATGTAAATTCTAATTCTCAAGCTACAAGTGGTGACATTATTTTTTCCTGTATAAGACTATACCTGTTTAACAAATTGTAACATGTGTATAGTTTTCTTTTTGTCTTTCAGACTGCTGCAATGGTACATGAAATGTTATGCCATGATTATTTGATTAATGATTATTGTGTATTTTAGTTCAAAAATAAAGAGACTGGCCGGCCCGGTGGCGCTGAGGGTTGAGGCGCTGGGCCACACCTCACCATCACATGGCTTTCAGGATTCAGGGCGGACTTGGGTTGCCAGGGGTGGAGAGGAGGAGGAGGAGGAGGATCCAGCGTCCCAACGGATGCTCTCTTCCTCCAGGGGTGGGTTCCTGGGGTGCTGTACGCACCCGACGCTCTGGGGCCGGTGGAAGCACGGGCACCAGGGGCACAGGCGGCCAAGAGCCGGGGAGGGGAGGACGTCTGGGGCACTTGACTCTGTCTGGACGTCAGTCCTGCGTGCCGACATCCTCAGGGGGTAGAGGGAAAAAACGGGAAAAACTCCTTGGTGATCCTAGATGAAAGCGCTCCACCAAGACCACCGAATGCAGGACAGACCCCAATGTGCAGAGAAGGAGGGCGGAGAGAGGCACTCTAGGGGCAGATCCTGGGGAGTGGCGTAAGGGGTATGAGCAGTCTGAAGGAGTGGACACGAGGTAGGAAAGGGGATAAAAAGGAGGGTTTAAAATAAATAAATAAATAAAGAGACTGGATGCTAGGAGGCGGGCTCGGGGGTGGGGGGAGGTGTAGTCGGGGATCCCAGCTGGGGCAGAACTGGCACAGAGTTCTGCCACCACAGCGACCAACCCCTGCGGCAGGCCGGGTAGCTTGCTACTTTGCAGGACATTGCTGTGTGCGTACGAGGCCATCTCAGAGAAAAATCAGCCCAGTCACCAGAATGAAGATCCCGGCACTCTCTGACTGGAACATTTCATAGTTTCCCATGATATAATCTGTTTATTTCATAGTTTCCCATGATATAATCTGTTTATTTAATAGTTCATCATGATATAATCTGTTTATTCCATGAATGTTAACTGACAGTATTTCCAGCAGAGATTGTAACCATGGGATTTTATGTCTGTCTTTTTATAGTGGAATCAGTCTACTGCTGCAATAGAACAGAAGATGGTTCTCTTTTAACAATACAGTTAAATCACTGTTTATTTACTCCCAGACTGTAATTAGAATAACGTCAGTTTCCCCTTTGCCTTCCTTCTGCCAATGTTTTCAGTACGATTTGCCCTGTAAAAGTGTTTTTTTTCCCTGTGACCTCATTCTGAGAGCATCTCTTGACAGGAAGTGAGCTCAACTCCCTTCCTCCCTCCTTCTGACCCAGGGGCGACACATCAACATGTTTAATGCCAGGCTATTAGAGCAGCAGTACTCCCCAACTACACGCCACCCCACACACACTCAGACTTCTTTAGATATACATGGGCCTCAGTCACTCATTTACTCCTCACAGCCGGGTACCAATGTCTGCCAGGTCTGTAGCAGTGATTACTTAAAGCTGCTGTTCCACATAAATGAGAACAAACGCATACTGTATGATTCAGCCAATGCTGAACTCTCATCTGCCTGTACCTCTCAGCTATCCCAAATGAGGATGGACAGCCCTTATTTTACCTCTGAGAACCCCCTCTGCCTATACTTATCAACCCTCCCAAATGAGGAGGACGGATGTCCCTTATTTTACCTCTCAGGAGCCCTCTGTCTGTACTCCTTAGCTGTCCCACATTGTGAGGGACATCCTCATTACCTCTCAGAAGCCCTCTCTATACCTCTCAGTTGTCATGTACTGCAAGGGATGTCCCTCATTTTATCTCTCAGAACCCGCTTACCTCTCACTTGTTTTTTCTGTTTTTTAGAATGGTGCACTTCCCTCTTTTGATAAAGTTGCTGCTAGTGTGTTCAATTTGCCGTCTTCATAGTTTTGATGAGGCTACTTATCTTTAATGTATTATAGCCTAGGACTTTTGGTTATTGCCTCCTCGTTACTTCATTTGAGCGTTTACTCTCAGGGACTGGTGTTATGCCGTCACTTATCCTGCCATTTCTTTCTTATTTCCACTGATGTTCCTGCTGCTCATTGTTTCTGTGTACTTGTTGCATTCTGTTTTATTGAGGATACTGTAATTGTTTCCAAATGACACTCACATGTTGTTGACGCTGTACATTTTGTCACTGGCTATTACTCTAACTCTCCTAGTCACCATCTTCACAGTGCAGTCAGCTCCTAGTCAGCCTCAGAGTGGGAGTCTGGAGCCCCCATGTGCTAAACCTGGCCATCCAGGTGACAGTGCAGTGCACTACCACTGCACCACTGGTCATCTTCAACAGAATTACCTGCTGGGGCGTGAAGGATTTACACAATTAGGGCTCTATTCACTGAGGCAACAAGCCACTAACATGAAGCACCTGGACTTGCTTGCAGCTGCCTGCTGGTTTACCAGGGGCCCTGAGGCCCCTACTGCATTTGTCTAGCCCACTGTCACCCAGGTATGATGCATTCCACCTGATCCAGGCTGTTGTGAGGGTGACCAGGTGGGAAGGAAGGAAGTGGACAGGCTCGGTCTGTGGTGCAGGCGTGGTCCAGGACTTGCACAAAGTCACTTGTGCAAGACTGGATGGTGCCAGGGGTGGCATAAAATTCACCAAGGGGGACTTTACCGTGTGCTTTATGCACCCCTGGCACTGCATATATTGGGGCTGAGAGAGTCATCACTGCCAAATGGCAGCCCATGCCTAGCCTTCCTCTTTGCCATGGGCAGCAGGGGGCACGGGAACGGCAAATGCTGGATTTCGTATAAGTCTGCCTGCCTGGGGGATATGGCAAGCGATTTGGCCACGGGCACTTAAAATATGTTTTTTGGGCTTAGGAACTTTTACAGGTTATGCGCTTCCTGTTTCTTTCTTGTGCTTCATAGGTATAAGGGTGACAAAAGCACAAATGGAGTAAAAAATATCAATTTACATTTTTTATTATAGGTATTCAGTAGAATTATATTGAAAATATTTTTTGAGCAGTAGACACATATTTAGTAGCTGGAGACAAAAAATAAACCAAACCGTTATGTTTTCTAGGAAACTGCACTTTCAAAAGCTGTCCACGATTCTTGGCATGCACGTCAGCGTCGACTCTGATGTGCATGCTCGGAATTACAGCGCAACTTTTGGAAGTGCAATTTCTTTTGGATATACTGATTGAGTCCCACTACAGCTGATATTGCCAAGGACAGTGCTGCCCATATAAGCATATCTTCTATTAAACTTCAATGTGCTGAAAAAACCCAGAACTCGCTCCTGATCGAGTGTACTGGCGCTCTGGCGCCATATACACATATGAATGTGCAGGGTCTACAGTGGCGGGATAATGGTCAGGATAAATAAAATTCAACTTTCTTACCAAAACACCATTTCTGATTTTTCTATAGTGGGGTGATTGGGTGTGTTATCTGCAACTCTGCAGGACAGCAAAGGGAGCAGGATGCCAAGGTAAAAAAATGTTGAAAAAAGCGGACAGTGTCCGTTTAAGATCCTCAGTCTCTCCTCATAGTGCGTTTGGTGCAACCCTGCACCTTTTTAGTTGACCTCTTCTGGACTTCCTCCACCCTGTCTGTGTCCTTTCTGAGGTGCGGCCTCCAGAACTGGACAAAGTACTCCAGGTGGAGTCTAACCAGTGAGCAATATACAGTGGCAACAACATGTCTCTCTTCCTGCTGGAGATACCTCTCCCAGTTTTTATTTATTTAGATCTCGGATTACAAATACCTTTGAGCTTAGAGCTCTTTTACAAAGGTTCCACGTCAGCAGCATAATACAACAGGTTAACAGAACAAAAAGTATGGCAAAACAGTATACATAGAAAAGATCAACAGGTTTACAGACTAAACAGGGTATGGTAAAATAATTGTGAATAAGAAAAGAAGCAATAGTTGACATTCACAGTGAATTAAAGAATAGAAACGAGTAATGCTAAGCAGTTTCACGCAGGGAATGCATACAGTAAATTGAAAATTGGCCAAAACAAGCTTTGTCTGTTACTGGAAAAATCATAAGGTAAGTTGAAATCAGCCAACAGGCCTTGTCAGGACAGACGGGGCGGGCATTAGGTGGAGGGAGGAAAGGTGAAAGGTGAAGGGTTGTCAGAGATGGTGCTAAGGAGATTTAACAGTAATCAAGTGCTAGGGTTTTAGATTGCCAAAAGGGTTTAGCAGAAACAGTCACAGGAGCAAATGGCAGAGTAGTCGCTGTAGCTTGGATTTGAAAAGGGCCCAGTCTGGAGTCGAAGGATATGTCACTGTTGAGGCATTCATCCAAAGAGGGCTCTGTAGGTGAAGCGATCTTTGTCCCTGGGAGGTACAGCAGCGAGGGACCAGAAAAGAGCTGGGATTCAGAGCCACGGTATGGTGGGTATTAAGAGAGGGCTGAGAAGACCTTGAATTCCAGGTGATAGGAGGCCTAGGGATATTTTCTTGGCCATCAGGCATGTTTGATGTTTGATGCGATCTTTGAGCTGGAGCCAACCAGTTTGGGCATAGAGGTCGCAAGAGTGGGTGAGACGGTGGGCTCCTGAGATGAGGCAACACACCTTGTTTAGAGCAGTGGAAATGCGCTGGAGGGCAGTTTCAGTGGCAGATCCATAGATTATCAATCCATAGTCAATAATGGTGGCAACACAGCTCTGTATGGCTAACTTTAAGGCTTCTGGTTTGAGGAGTTCCTGTGTCTGTGGGAGGCCAATGCAGTATTGACTGCTTTGGCAATGTTAATCATATGCACCCTATAGGATAAGTTGCTGTTGATGGTGACGCTGAGATACTTAAAATATTGTACCTGCTCGAGAGCGGTCCCAAGGCAGTTAGAGATAGTCAGGGGATGATGCCTGTGTTTATTGTGGGAGCTGCTGAAGAGCATGAGCTGAGTGTTTTTTATAGTTTAGCACCAGTTTGTGATCACTGAACCATTTCTCTACTGATGCAAATCTGAGTTGCAGCTGGCGTTCAAGAAGCGTGGAATCTGTGTGACTTGTGTAGATAACAGCATCGTTCGCGTATAGTAGGTTTTGTTCGGGGCAGGATCTTGGGAGATTGTTTAAGAAGAGACTAAATAGTAGAGGGCCCAGGATGGACCCTTGTGGGACACCTGAACGAACTGGTTTAGAGTCTGAGATGACATCGGCAATTTTAACTTGTTGAATGCAGTTCTCCAGATAGCTTTTAAACCAGGCATTAGAGTCAGTGGAAATTCCGTTGTAGCTGTTCAGATAGTAGGGAGTGATGGACTGTGTCGAATGCTTTTATTGGGTCAATAAATGCAGCCCAACTATCTGTCCATGGTCCAGAAGATTTATGTATGAAACCAGTGAATTCCATGAGAGCTGAGGAGGTGCTGTGTCCTTTTCTGAATCCATGTTGTTGGGTCATTGGATCTTATGTTTATCAAGATAATCTGTAAGATGGTCAGCTGCAATGCGTTCAAGTGCCTTGGAGAGGCGGAAATATGGAGATGGGCGGTAGTTCACGTGGAGACATGTCACTGCTTTTGTGGGCCGGTGTTACCATGGCTGATTTCCATCTCTTGGGGAACTGGGCAAGGCTAAGTGAGAGATTAAAAATCCAGATAGAGGTGCTAGCACTTTGTCTAGTGTGAGAAACAACAGTTTAAGATCGAGGGAATCCCCACTGTGTCTAGATTTACCAGTTGCCTTGAGGATGTATTTACAGGCTTCCTGCAGTGAGATGACTTTAAAGTAGAATGGGGGGTGGCTAGTAGGTGTGGGAGTGCTATCAGAGGTGGGCAAGGTGACATCTGCATCAAAAAGTCCGGTGGGAGAACACTGCTGAGGTCCGTGAATGCATTATTGAAAGTACTGGCAATAGTTACAGGGTCAAGGGTAGTGATCCCATCCAAATCCAGTACAGTAGGTTGCAATTTTGAGGTTTTACCTGTGATTTCTTTATTATCATCCCAGAAAGCTTTTCCTTTGCCCTCAGGTATCAGTAAACACTTCCTGATAGTGTTTCATTTTTGCTAGACAGATGGACCTAGTACAGTCATTTTGCACTCTTTTGTAGTTCTGGAAGTTAGATTGTGTGCCAGTGGCTTGGGCACAGTGCCAGAGATGGTCTCTTATTTTCATATGAGCTAGGAGTTCTACAGAGAGCCAACGGTTGCAAGGACCTTTGATTTTGTGTGTTTTAGAGTACGTAAGAGTTGCAGGCAGAATTATAGGTGTTGATGAAGTGTTCGAGTGCTGTGTCAACATCCTGTGCTCTGTAGATTGGAGACCAGTCTTGCACTTTAAGGAGGGATTTAAGAGGTTCCAGGTGACCCCGGACAAGGACTCTGCTGGTAATTGTCCATGATGGTGGTTTGCAAAATGTGTTTGTTCACGTACAGATGACAGGGGAATGATCACTGAGCATATCTGGGAGGACAGTGGGGTTAGTAATGCAGTGTGGATGACTGGTTAGGACCCAGTCCAAAAGGCTTTTAGTCCCCGTTTTGTAATTGGATCTGGTTGGGGAGTCAACCAGCTGGGAAACATTTATGGCAGAGATGGCGTCCTTAATGCTCTGATTTTCAGGTGCAAGCCAGTTTATATTGAAGTCTCCCATCAGAACTGACTCCGACTCAGGTGGCTGTTTACATGTGAAGTCCAGTACCAAGTTGAAACCACTCCCTTGCTCTTTTGGAGGGATGTATACGGATGCCACAGTAAGTGCCTTATTTTGGGCACCAAGCAGAATTCTGATGGCGAGTAATTGTGTGGTTGTAGCAGCCTACAGGAACAGGCAAGAAGTGGCCCATGAGTAACTCTTTGAGATAAATTGCACATCCACCACCACCTCTTTTGGTTGTTCTATCTTGTCTGAAGATGTTGTAGCCTGGTATGGCAATAGCTGAGTCAGGATTTTGGTGACAGGCATGTTTCAACAATTGTCAGAACATCTGGATTGTGTAGAGTAGCAAATATTTGTAGAGTGTCAAGCTCTGATAGGAGCCTGCAGATATTTAGGGATGCCAAAGTGCGCGTCCCAAGTTGTTTTAGGGGAGTTGCCGTATGTGCATAGCCGGTTTTAGGCACCAGCGAACCCTACGGTTGCTGGGAGCCCCTGCTCATGACGGCCCCCAACCAGAGAAGTTTACCTTACTCATTTTTAAACATTTTTTTATCTTAATGTATTTTTAAAACATCAGTAAAGGACTGTGCAGATCCTTCTGGTTTTGTCATGAAGTACCTCAACAAGTTATGATCCAGTCAATATGAGGTGGATAGGCAGCAATGAATGGGATGGGAGAACAGCCTCAAGAACTGACACTGCTGTGTCCTCCTAAACATTTTTAAAATACTACTGGTTATACTAAAGATATACATAGAAACAAAGAAATATAAAATTTGCCAGCAGATAACTACTACTTGGCCCACCTAGTCTGCCCATTTTCCCTGCCTATAGTATCACCACAAATTAAATCTTGCACTTATGGGCTACAGTAAAACACATGGCTAAAGATGGACCAAGTAGAGAGGCCCATGTGACTTCACTAATTCTGCCTGGGGCCCTAAACTAAAGCCAGCCCTGCATGATGTGGCAGGCCAGGGCAGATTTGGGGTGAACATTACAGACAGCAGTAATAGCAAAAGTAAAAGTTTGAGCAGGGACAGCCGTAGGGCTGCCTTTAGGTGAGTCCAACCCACAGCAGGAACAGGTTAGGTGCATTCTTGATGTAATAATATTAAATCATGCAGATAGTTATGTTCAGGGATATGTAATATAATAATCTTGACCAAGGTACCAGGAGTCAAATGATGAAAAATAATCAAATCCACAGGAAATGGTGAACTACTGGGGACCAGTAAATTGTTGTTATTGTAGTTCAAAGACCCAGAATGTGTTACATTCCTGAAGGTGATGAACATTGGCTTGGGGCATATGCAGGATGTAAAAATCTTTTGTTAGCGTCTTCCGTTTGTTCTCCAAAATAGTTGTGAATAGACCTGCATCCCAGCATCATACTGGCCCTGCACACTCTTTGTCACACTACCCTGCCACTTTGAGGTCATCAGATATGGTAACTCCAAGGTCCCTTTCCTGCTTAGTGACTGACAGTACCTCCCCTTAGAGAAATAAGGGGTAGTGGGGAACACATAACCGTGACTGTCACCAATGTACTGAAAAGTCTGCAAGGGCTGGCTGACCCCAAATAAATCAGAAGGGCAGGGGCTGGATGAATTGTTCCCAAGAGTACTAAAGGAGTTCACATTAGAATCAGTAGAACCACTAATAAAAGAATTATTAAATACGAGCTGAGAGGAGGGAAGTTTACTCAATCACTGGAGAGATTCATTAGTAGTCCCCATTTATAAAAAAAAAGGTAAAAATAAAAAAATTCTGCATGCAAATTGCCAACCAATCAGTTTGACGTCTGTGGTTGGAAAGATATTAAAGAGTATTATTAGGGATGAAATCAGTAACTTCATGGAGACAAATAAATCACATCAGACTCCACATGGGTTCGTCAGTGGCAGGTCCTGTTTGACAAGTTTGATTACGTTCTTTGAACCAGTTAGTAAAACAACTGAGGATGACTGAGGAGACTTCAACATGCCAGATACAGATTGGTCAATACCAGCAGGAATATCCACCAGAAATAGACACATGGCGGATTCCCTGCTGGGGGAGGGCCTCAAACAACTGGTACAACAACCCACAAGAGACAGGGCTATCCTAGATCTAGTACTGACTAACAAGGAAAGGATCGCAGAACTCCAGGTAGAAGGTCACCTGGGGGCCAGTGACCATCACATGGTATGGTTCAATTTGGTCACTAGAACTAAATCATCAATTCAAGGCAAAATATGGGACTTCAGGGAGCGACTTTGATAAGATGGCCAACAGAGTTAAGCTATCCCTGGCAAGAAGAAATACACGTAGAGGTACAGGCAAAATAGGCAAAAGCATTAAGGATGCAATACTTGAAGCAACATGCCATTGTGTTAGGTAGAAAAGCAAGAGCAAAAGAAGGAGAAAAACACTTTGGTTCTCAAAAGCAGTAGCAGAAAAGGTCAGAGCCAAAAGACTGGCCTTCAGGAAATATAAGGGAATGCAGCGGGACGAAGATAGGGAGGCATACCAAACTTCCCTAAGGGAAGCAGGGAAGCCAGTAAGGCAGGCAAAGGCCCAACCTGAGGAAACACTAGCATGAACAGTAAAAGAAAGGGACAAGACTTTCTATAGCTACATTAGTGATAAGAGAAAGTCCAGAGGGGGTGCTGCTAAGATCAAGGGGATAAGGGGTGTGTGGAGGAGGGCCAAGGAAAAGCATCTATCCTAATACAGTAGATACTTCTGCTCAGTATTTACTGAGGAGAAGGTAGGCAGAGCCCACAGCTCATCACCATGGGCATGGGGAGGAGGTCTGCACAAGTCCCTTCACAAAAGAAAGGGTCCTACAAGAGCTCGCTAAGCTCAGAGTGGACAAGGCAATAGGACTGGATGGCATACATCCCAGGGTACTAAAGGAGCTGAGGGTGAAACTAGCAGAGCCATTATCAGAACTGTTTAGTGAGTCTCTGAGCACAGGAGAGGTCCCAGAAGACTGGAGAAGGGCTCATGTGATCCCACTCCACAAGAGTGGTGGCAGGGAGGAGGCAGGGAACTACAGACCAGCCAGTCTTACCTCAGTAGTGGACAAGATTATGGAGGCACTCCTTAAGGAAAGGATAGTGCGACACCTGGAATCCGTAGGAGCACAGGATCCAAGAGAGCATGGGTTTACAACAGGAAGGTCCTGTCAAACTAATCTCATAGATTTTTTTGAATGGGTAACCAGGGTGGTTGTCCAAGGGGGTGCAGTTGATGTCACCTACCTTGACTTCAGCGAAGCTTTTGATACTGTTCCCATAGAAGCTTGATTAATAAGCTGGGTGAAGCAGGGTAGGTCAGAAGTTGGTCAACTGGGTGGCAAACTGGTTGGCGGGCAGAAAACAGAGTGGTGGTAAACGGTATACAGTCAGAAGAGATGCAAGTCTGGGTAAGTTACCTCGAGGATCAGTCCTGGGCCAGTTCCCTTCAATATCTTCATCAGGTGACATTGCAGATGGACTGGAGGGTAAGGTTTGTCTCTTTGCAGATGACACCAAGATCTGCAACAGAGTAGATGATCCAGATGGGGTGGGCAGAATGAGAAATGATCTGGATAAACTAGCAAAATGGTCGGAAGAGTGGCAACTGGGGTTTAACGCAAAGAAGTGCAAGACCATGCACATAGGGAAGAGAAACCCTGAAGCCACCTATAGGTTGGGACGGGAGTTGCTGGCAATCACAAGGGAAGAAAGAGACTTTGGCGTCATCATCACAGATGACCTGAAATCATCCAAGCAGACCACTAAAGCAGTAGGTAAGGTTAGGGGGATGTTGGGGTGTATTAGTAGGGGTATCACAAGTCGTAAGAGGGAGGTAATGATCCTTCTTCACAAGACACTGGTTAGACCCCATCTGGAGTACTTCTTGCAGTACTGGGGGCCGCACCTTCACAAGAACATTAACAAAATGTAGGCAGTCCAGAGAAGGGCAACCAAAATGGTGCAGGGATGCATCAGAAAACATAGGAGGACAGATTAACGGAGCTCAGTATGTATGCCCTGGAGCAAAGGAGGGAGAGAGGTGATATGATCGAAACATTAAAACACCTTAAGGGCATTAACAAGGTGAAACAGTCTAACATGTTTCTATATAAGAAAAATAGCAGGACAAGAGGACACAGCATGAGATTAGAGGGAGGCCGATTCACGGGTAATGTGAGGAAGTTTTTTCAAGAAAGGGTGGTGATGCATGAATGGCTCACCCCAGGAAGTGGTGGATATGAATACAGTGCAGGGCTTCAAACAGGCATGGGATAGGCATAAAGGGAGCAATACAGATGAGTATGAATAGATGGGCCATTGACAGAGTACAGGCCTATGGCACATTCATAAGGTAGAAAAAATGAGCAGACTGGATGGGCCTTGCAGTCCTTATTTGCTCAACTTCTATGTTTCTATGACAAAGTCATGGAATGTGATCACTTGGATTATAGCAAAGCTTATGATGCTGTTTCCACAGAAAGCTGATCCTCAAATTAAGAAATATAGGAATAAATGAAGAAATAATCAAATGACTCATCGTTAGCTAGACAACAGAAGGCAGAGAGTCCAGGTAAATTATTTCTGACTGGATCAGGTTGAGTTACAAGTATGGTCCCTCGAGGTTCAGTACTTGGCTTGACATTTTTTTATCTGTATACTAGTGACATGCAACGTGTCAACGGTGTCTAGATGTCAGAATTTGCAGATGATTCCAAACTGGGGACATTATTGACTCAGGTGAAGACATTAAAGCAGCAGTGCAATGAAACATGTTTTTCCAAAAGAAGCTAGTTTCAGCTACAATTAATAACAATATTATAATATAAAAACATTAGCACACCTGTAAAATTTACTCTTCTAGGTACTTCCTCTGCAGTGCTCCATACATTTTTTTTTTGATCGTAACCCTTACCAGGATTGCAGTCATTCCTGAAATGAGGCAGCCAGTATTTACTAGAGAAAGGGTCCAGAAGAGACTTGAAACCCTAAAAATAGATAAAGCCCCAGGACAGGATGGGATGCACCCAAGGGTGCTCAAAGAATTGGCTACTGAACTGTCTATATCCCTAGTAGGGCCACTGAATGGCTCAATTTAGACTGGGATAGTTCAAAAAGACTGGAGGGTAGTGGATGTAGTTGCACCACATATGGGGGGACGGTCACAAGGAGCAACTGGAGAATTACAGACCTGTTAGCCTTACCGCTGTAGTGGATAAACTGATGGAGTCACTGACCAAAGAGGACCCTGTGGAACTCCTAGAGAACAATGGTCTACAGGATAGTAAACGGCATGGGTTTGTGGCTAGTGGGTCTTGTCAAACCAACCTGATAGCTTTCTTTGGGTAATAAAGGTAGTAGATAAAGGCCCTGCTGTGGACTTACTCTTCTTCGATTTCAGCAAGGCTTTCGACTTGGTGCCACACAGAAGATTGCTGAAGAACCTGGAGGACATGGGTGCAACTAGGAACATAGTTAGATGGATAGGAAACTAGTTGAAGGAGACAGCAGAGGGTGGTGGTAAACAGGGTAAAACTTTAAGAGAGGGAGGTCACGAATGAGATGCCACAGGGATCTGTCCTGGGTCCTGTACTTTTCAATATATTTATCATCGACATGGGAGAGGCCATCTGAATCAAGTTGTGTCTCTTCACTGACAACACAGAGCTCTGTGATGGGGTAGGTAGTGACAAAGGGAGCAGGGAAATGCAAAGAGATATACAGAGGCTAGAGAGGTGGTCTAAGGTGTGGCAGTTGAAAGTCAACATCAAAAAATGCAAGGCTGTGCACCTGGTTAAAAAAAAAAGAATACAACACTGGATGAAAGGGGTTAAACTGAGCACTACAGCAGAGGAAAGGGACCTGGCAGTCATCAGTTAATGACTCCTCAAACAATCAAGTTAGTGTAACAAGGCCTATAGTAAGGCTAGTACGATGCTGGGGTATAGTGGAAGATATATTAACAGCAGGAAAAAGGAGATACTACTGCTTGTATACAGGTCACTGGTGAGGTCACCTATGGAAGGACAGGGACAGGCTGGAGACAGTGCAACGCAGCATGACCAAGATGATTCAGGACCAGCAGGGTAGATCTTACAAAGATCACCTGAAGGCACAGGTGTGTGTGGGTTTTGGGGGTATAATAGAGGCCTTCAAGTTCTGAAGGAATAAAAAGGTGAACTGTGAGGAACTATTTGTAGGAGTATAGGGTCAAGAACCCGAGGTCACAACTGAAAACTGGTGAAGCGAAGGTTTAAGAGGGATTTGAGGAAGTCCTATTTTATGGAAAGGGTGGTGGAGCCATGGAACAGTCTGCCAGCAGAGGTGGTGGGCGCCAAGACCATAAGCATGGCTGGGACAGAGCGAAGGGTTTGGTGGTTGCTCAGGTCAGTAACATTAGGGAATAGAGCAGGGGGTGGTCCGAGAGGGATAAACCTTGTATGGACAATAGGTCCCAGGGCAGATAGGGAACTCTGAACAGACTAGATTGACCTTTGATCTTGTTTGCCATCACTGTCTGTATTTCTATGTTTAATGGTATTTTTATGCCAGATGTGGTAGCCATCTTTCTTCTTGAGAAAAAATAAATGAAATCTTTTATAAAATACTCAGAACCTGGTGGAACTGGAAACGTTACCACCAAATAAACGGAAGATGCCTAGAATCTTTTTAGTGAAAATGGCACTTAAATATTTTGCCTAATTTCATTGCACTACATGTTAGCTGACTGGACAAAATTGGCAAATATGAGATTTAGTGATGAACAGTGTACAGTGCTACACTTCACACATAGCAATGCAGGGGCAAATTAGTCCTTAAATGAAATGATTCTATGTTCATTAACAACAGAAAGAGACCTTGGGTTGATAGTCTCAGTATTGTCTCTAATACATTGAAACAGGGACTGCAGAGTGAGGAGGTGGTCTGCAATGCACCTGTAACCCCCTACAGATGAGGGTTCTGAAAGTCTTGCTTGGGTGTGCCTTAAATGCCTACTGCCAGGGTGGTATCCTGTGTCTTAGCATTTTCAAAGTGTTTGTGTGAGAGTGCCTTAATGCCTCTGTGCTCTGTCTCTTTAAGAGCTGCCAATAACGTGGTGCTGTTTTAATCTGGGAGGGCTGAGTGTTTCTATGCCGAGTCCCGCCTGGGTGCTAGATAATCGCCCATTCAGAAACCTGAGCACATCAATAATATATTTACCAATTGCTTGTCTGCCACGTCTATTTGTGCAGAGGGAGCACTGTTAGAAGCTGTACTTATTTGCTGATTATCTATTAGCATAGTAATTATATTGTAGTTTTCCTAACCTGCCTTCTTTGCAGCATGGACAGTTCTGTTTATTACCACCATCTTGGTCCTGGACTGCCAGAATGGGCCAATCAGTACCTTTGGGGACCCTAAAATAGAGTCTGTCCCCAGGGATCTTGTGGGAGGAATTTCTGTAGGAATTGTAGTTTTGAGACTTTGGCGCCTAAATGCACCTGGAGGGGGAGCCCTTGCTTTGACAGACTGATGGATCAACCAACCAGAACCTTTTGGACCGAAGGGAAATTCCCAGGCTGCCTCCTGCAGTCAGTTAGTCTGGAGTTAGAGTTGGAAGAGAAAACAGCTCGAGTGATTTGAGCAGCAGCTTCTGTTTAGTTTGCGCGGGAGATTGCTGGACAGGCTGAGTCTGGCCTGTCTGCCTGCAGCCCCTCAAGAGGGAGTCCTTTGAAAGGCTTAGCAATCGGACGTATCCGAACTGGAGTTTGACAAGCAACTGAAGATGACCAGATTTGAACCTGGAAAAACCAAGATTTGCTGTACGATCGGCCTGTCAGGACATCCATTTACCACAGAATTCCTGGTTTTGCTCAGAGACACTGATACTGTGGCCGGACTGCCTTCCGCATTGTGGTATGGTGATTGCTTTACTATAAATGTGCTGTGTGCTGTTAGTGGGTCGCGATTTGGTTCCCTTCTGTGTAAATGTGCCACGCTTGCTGGAAGCTGCATCCAGCACTACTGGACTCAAAATCGAACTGTTCCATCCGGCCTGGGCCTTGCCACCTGGCTCAGTCAGCTACTTCAGGCACAGAAACCATCATCGACGACAAACTCGCCCGGGGATCAGCCCCCTGCTCAGCCATCTCAAACAGGAATGGCACCTCGGTGATTCGTGTGCATCCTGCTTCTCCTGGCAAACCATTCATCAACCTGCAGTCTCCATTTTGTCTAGCCTATGTCTCGTATTGGGTAGTGTGAGTAACAATCATGGTAGCTCCCTGCAACAACAGCTAAATCTCAAGTGTTGTCATCTGATTGCATTGTTGTTTTTCCTTTCACGAACTGAGCTTTCAGACTCTGGATTACAAATTGTGTGTAGTTGTGCATGCCTTTTCTTTTCATCACAGGGCCCCAACCAGCTGCGACGCCAGTCTACCCCGGGCAATGTTCCAGGCTAGCCCACCTTACTTCCAGCTGGGTACCCAGAGTGTATGACTGTGCAGAGACTAAAAGTGCATGCATAATTGCCTGATAAGATCAGTTTTAGAATCAGTCAACCTGATTATGCCCCTTCCTTGTTCAATTCCCCGGAATAAATCAGATCTAACTCTTTTTGCATTTAATCTGACTGTGGTTCCAGTTTATACCAAAAGCACTGTACTGTTGTTATTTACTGTGCCTAACCTTGTTTTACAAGAGGTCTGCAGGGTCGAACTGGTGGAACCAGCCCTGGTGGTAAGTGCAAACAGTGTGGGGAATTGTATGTTGAATAGGGGCTACTGTGAAAGTATTTGTTGCATATTGTCTAGGCCACTAGAGAGGAAAGAGGGTTTTTACAGTGTCCTGGTGGGCTGTACCCAAGTTAGTCTTGTCACTAACAACCCTGTCCTCCGGGTGGAGGCACCCGTTTCAGTACCCAGGCCCCTTAACCTGCAACTAGCCATGCAGGTAGAGGTAATAGCTCTTGGGATAGCGCCACCTAGGGGTTACACACCTGAATCATGGGTTGCATCAGAAGAAGTGTTGTCTCCAGAGACAGCAGTGTGATCATACCCCTGTACAGATCACTGGTGGGGCTGCACATGGATTATTGTGCCCAGTTCTGATCCCCCAATATAGAAATGATGTGGCGAGATAGGTGGGGGTGCAACCAAGGCCAACCAGGATGAATAGGGAGGCAGTATAGTGTAGTGCTTAAGAGCACTGAGCTGCAAACTTAGGAGAAACTGGGTTCGAATCACAGCCACTACTTGCATCACTGTGTGACCATGAGCAAGTCACTTAACTTGTCTGTGCTCCCAGGATGCACCGGAAGAAAGCCTTAGCTTAGTGTGTCTTTCCTGGTCCAAATTGTAAAATAAATGTAACCCCTAGGTGGCGCCATCCCAAGGGTTACTACCTGCTACTCTTGGCTAGTAACAGAGTTAAGTGGCCTCGATGGCCAAACAGGTGCCTCCATCCAGAGGTCAGGGTTGTTGGTGGTCAGCTAACTGGGCACAGCCCTCCGGACACTATAAACCCCCTCTTTCCCTTCTAGTGGCCTAGACAATATACAGTAATTAGTTTCTGACAATACATATTCACTGAGCAATTACCACACTGTTTGTACTTACCACCAGGGCTGGTTCCTCTAGCTTGACCCTGGTGACCCCCCCCTCGGTAAAACAAGGTTAAGCACAGAAAATAACAACAACAGTACAATACTCTTGGAACAAACTGGAACCACAGTCAGGTTAAATGCAAACAAAGTTAAATCTGATTTATTCAGGGGATTTGAACAAGGGAGGGGCGTAATCAGGTTGATTTGCTTAAAAGCTATATTAATCAGACAGTTATGTATGCAGTTCAGAGTCTCTGCACAGTCACACACTCTGGGTACCCAGGTAGGAAAACAGTGGGCTAGCCAGGAACGTTGCAGCTGGTTCAGCCCTGTGATGGAAGAAAGCAACATGCACAACACACACTATTTGTAATCCGGAGCTGGAGGGCTCAGTTTGTGAAAGAAAAGGCAACAAGGCAATCAGATGACAACACTTTTCGATTTAGCTGTTGTTGCAGGGAGCCACCCTGATGTTTACTCACAATACCCAATACTGAACACAGGCAGGATAAAATCGAGACTGCAGGCTGTTGAGCTGGAGTGCCCAGAAGCAGGGCCCACACGAATCACAGAGGTATCGTTCCTGTTCAAGGCATTGAGCAGGGGCTGATCCCAGGCCGTCTCCCGTCGATGACTTCTCTCCGTGAGGATTCTGGCTGGGCCAGTGTAGCAGGGCCCAGACAAATGGAAATGGGTATGGATTCAGTCCGTGGAGCTGGATACAGCCTCCAGCAAGCACAACACAGTTCAGACACACAGTGGGAACCAAATCACGACCCACTATAAGCACACAGCACATTCACATGTAAGGAAATTCCACTGTACCAGTCAAATGGCTCTCCGTTGCCATTACAGATTCTCTGCACAGTCCGGGAGTTCAGAGGTAGCTGGATTTCCAACAGGCCGATCGCATTCAGCAAATCTTTGGTCTTCTTTAGGTTAAAGCCTGGTCACAATTCAGTGGATTAATTCGCTCTCCAAGTTGGATTCAGTCCGAAAAGCACAAGTTCCCTCTCAGGAACAGCAGGCAGGCATGCAGGCCAATATCAGCCTGTCCACAGCTCTCAGCACAAATCCACTATGGTTGCTGCTCGAACTATCTCGAGCTGTTGCTTCTTCACTTCCCCAACTCAGACCTAACTGAAATTGGAAGCAGGTGGGACTTTCCCCAAGATCCAAGAGGTTCGGGTTGGCTGATCTGTCTGTCAGTCACAACAAGGGCTCCCTCTAAAGGGTTATTTTAGGTGCCAAAAGCCCAAAACTACAATTCCTACAAGTTTTGGCCCCACCAAGCCCCTGTAGGCAGGCTCCATTTTAGAGTCCCAAATGTACTGATTGGCCCATTCTGCAGTCCAGGCCCAAGATGATGGAAACAAACAGAACTGCCCATGCTGCAAAGAAGGCAGGTTAGAACAAACTGCAATAGTATTACTACTCTAACAAATGATCAACAAACAAGCACATCTTCTAACAGAGATCCTCTCTGATAAATTATGACTGCAAACCAAGCCGCTCTTAAAGAGACAGTACACAGAGGCTATACATGCATTCTCTGGCAATACATTTAAACTGCTAAAATGCAGAACACCAACCTGGCAGTGACATTTAGAGCAAGCTCAAAGACTTTTGGGAACCTCCATTTGTAGGGGTTACAAAAAATTAAAATGGGGCAGAGAAATTTGGTAAGAGAATCAAGGAACTCAACAAATTAAAGAGAAGGATGAGAGGTGAGCTGCTTTTGGTGTACAATGCATGCAGATGCATTACTATCTCTGTCTCTGACCCCTGTATCCATTTCCTACCTCCCTGATCACCCAACCTGTGCAACCTGACTGGTGCTTGTCACTTCTGTTGCACTTATGTAAGATGCTCTGTCTGTTTTTAAATTGTTTAGCCACTTTGCTCTGTTTATTTCGCGTTTTGCTGCTGCTGTACTGATTTCTGTTTGTTACAATGCATTTATTCTTCAACCAGGGTTTAGAACAACTAAATTTCAGACATCCTTCTTTATGAGATTTTTAAATGATTGTTAACATTCTTTATTTGTGCATATTGTGTGCAGTATAATCTTCCTTTTTATTGTTTTGATTCTTAGAATTATTTTAAATATTATAATGTGTAGTTGTATAGGGCATTTGTATATTTGTGTATATTTTGGTAATTGCTTGTATACTTCTTCAGCTGCCCCCATCCTTTGGGTGCTGGCTGCAATATGTTAATAAACTTAACTAACTGCTTTTGTATCTGTAACTAGATTACCCTTGACATCATATATAATAACTAGGGAGAGTTTTCTCCCATTGGAAACCCGGGTTATAATTCGCCATTATAACTCGTGGGTTATAACGGCGAACATGTGCCGGGTTTCCGATGCTCCACGCATGTGTCTCCTTCCACGCTGTCCGCTAAACATGGTGCAGGACAGCCAGCTCGACTTCAGCACTATGCTGTGCCCTGGACTCTACACCGCCATGAGTTGGCGGTAAGTAATTAAAAAAAAAAAAAAGCTAACGCCCACTTGTCTTCTGTGCTAAATTAAAAAAAAATGTGTAGGGACCCTTTATTTTATATAATTGCTGTGGCGAAAACACTCCCTCAGCAATTATATAGGGTTGAACATGGGGTTGTGTGTTTAATTTGAATTTTTACACACACCCCTCAGTGTTAGATGCTTAAATTATGTAGCATCCAACTCCTCGGGGTGTGTGTAAAACCTCATTAAACATACAACCCCATGCATTATCCTATGTGTTGTACTGTTTTTTGTACTACGTTTCATGATCGTGACTTATACTTTCCCTGGTTGCGCCTGAAAATAGGCATACTTTGTTGTCTAGTGCACCCATCCGGTTATCAAAAACCAAATAAAGAAATAAGGATTGAGTTCTGATGGTCTGCTTAAATACTTGGTTCAGGGAGATAAAGTTGCATGAATACGGAAATGAGTATCAACTGAGAGGGTAGCACTTTATTTATCTTTTTATTTTAGTTTTTGTTTGCTGGGTAAGTACACTAGACAAAAAGATGCCTATTTTCAGGCACAACCAGGGAAAGTACAGTAGTTGATAGCAACAAGTAAACAAGCAAAGTACAGTCAGAAATCATACAGTCAAAACAGAAAACACACAACAAGGTTCAAAGTGTCTTATAACGACAACAAAACTTGGCCAGCATGAGGTTCAAGTGGCTAGAGTACAGTCAGTAAAGGAAAACAAAAGGTTGGACTGGCAAACAAAACAAGGAATTTAAGCAAGGAGGGACATTACAGTAAAGTAAGGGAGGAACAAATTAGGATAGCAAGAAAACAATAACACAAGAACAGTTACCAAATTTGAGTAGTGCCAGGATAAGGGATGTTAGGGACGTGTGCATTTGTCAGAAGAGCTAAGGTAGTTGAACAGTTTACTTTTAAATGCCAGATGGGATTTGCAGACCCTAAGAAGAGACGATAAGGAGTTCCAGACACTGGGGACAAAGTAAGCGACGGCTTGCTCACCCATTTTGGAGGAGCACTGTGGAACTACCAGTAGGGCCATGTCATTTGATTTGAGTACACATAGTAGGCCGAGTCAGGAGGCTTGTGCATAGAGGCTAGTGAGGTTGGTTTGGAGGATCTAATGTTATTATCCATTAGCAGCATAGAATGTAGGAACGCTGGGAAGAGGGAGAGCCACTTTAGGTTAGAATAGAGTGAGCAGTGCTGAGTAAGTTGAGGGCAGACAGGACAAATCTGCATATATTGTTACAAGAAACATTCCAATTTAGAAAAACAAAAGCTGGTTTCACAAAGGGTAGTGGCAGCTTGGAACACAGTTCTGCAGGAGCTGGTGGATAGTAAGACCCTGGCAGCATTCAAAGAGAGATCAGGTTAGGAATGATACAGGCATTGAAGGATCATTCACTGTGATAGTGATGGAAAACCGGATGGGCATTAGGTTACGTGTGTCTGAATAACCTAGGAAGAAAATGTTGTTTGCTATTTATTTTTAATTAGTATATGCTGGAGGTAGTGTACCTTGCTGTGGGGGAGTTGAATATTTGAATAAGGATTCACCATGCACTCCTGCCAAGGTGCGAAGGCATAATGCAGAAAGATTAACACGAAGCATAATTTCCAGCTTGGATTCTGCCAAGTAGCATGAGAGGTGGCTAGAGTTTGATAGCACCCGCCTTTTACCTTGAGTAAAATGGGCCAGGAGTTAGGGTTTAAGGGAAGGCCCACACAGACGGTACACAGTCACTGCCCGGTTGACAACTAGGGGTCAACCACACCAGGTCACAAGACGGATCTCCATATGAACATATGAAACTGCTAGCAGTAGGCCGTATGGTCTATTGAGTCTGCCTGATACAGGCACACTGTGTAATTTTGAAGTGAGTCCTGTCCCTCCTCCCCAATAACTACTACCCTCCCTTTGAATTTGTCCCACGCCCTCTTGAAACCGCTGACTGTCTTATGGTTAACAACCTACAGTATACCTGCAGTTTGTTCCACCTTGAAAATGCCCGCTATGTAAAGTATTTTTTGCCTTCCTTCTTAAATCTTCCTCCAGTCACTTTGTAACTGTGTCCCCCCTGGTGGTTCTATTCTCACTCAAACTAAAGATGTTTCCAAGCTCTGCCTTGTTCATACCCTTTAGATATTTGAAGGTTTTCAGTGATATCACCCCTTCTATTGTCCAGTGAATACATATTAAGACTCCTTAACCTGTCCTCATATATGGTTTATCATGTTGACCCTGACTATTTTTGTGGTTCCACCATACTGCGGCAAAAAATATTTTGCTGATGTTGATTACAGCGCCGGCAAAATGTTTTTTTTTTGGTATTTGTTTATTTATAAAGGTTTGAACCATTGAGTTAAAAACTCACTCAATGGTGACCTTACAATGCCGCCTGGCATTACAAGCGCCAAGCATTTCCGGAAACAGTTGTTTTTGAGGGGCTTTGCCTCACCCCCAGACTTCAAATAACTAACTACAGGGGAGGGGCATGACTGGGGGCAAAAGGCGACACTGAGAGTGGGCCACCAGAAATTACGGTTGCCCTTCTCAGTGTCGGCAATCCAGAGTCACTCTAATTGTGACGACAAATTTATGTCACCCACCTAATGGGATACCCATTTTTGCAGTTGTCTCTGTACCTCTGCAAGATGATTTATACATTTTTTTTCTGTAGGGACACCAGTACTGAATGTAGTATTTCAGGTGCGGTCTCATTATTTATTTCTACAGTGGATCACCTCCTTCCTTCTGCTTGTGAACTCCCTGGCTATGCACCCCACCATCCTGTTTGCCTTGGCTACTGCCTTTTACACTCTTAGTGTGCTATAACTACTCCCAAACCTTTTCCTCCTCAGTTACTGTGATCTTTACACCACCCAGCTTGTATTCTGATCTCGGCTTTTTGCAGCCAATGTGCATGACTTTGCACTTCTTCACATTAAACCTTAGTTACCATATACAAGACCATCCTTCCAGCCTTGCAAGATCCCCCTCAGTTCTCTTAATCCCTCCTCAGTGTCCACATAACACAGAGTTTGGTGTCATCCGCAAAGAGGCAAATCTTACCCGGTTTGCCTCTTCTTTTTTGGTTTTTTAATTATATTTTTCCGCCTGGAGCCCTGGTAGGTGGCTGCAGCCCTCCTGATGGCAGGACTCACTCTCCAGTCCCACCACTCCCGCTCCTGCTGTCCTCAGAAATTCTCCCATGGCTTGTCCCCAGGGCAAGGCCAGGGAGGAGGTTCCGACCCCGAAGCTCAATTCAGAAGCGGAGTGCGGCCTTGGGGCCTTAGCGGACCATAACAGAGCCTACCAGGCTATTTTCCTACCAATGTTCTCCTTTCTCCCGTCCCCTCCTTTACTGATGTAAGGATATCGTAGCTGCCTGATGTGTACTGCCCTCCTGCCACTGCTAAAGGGCAGTCAATGAGCATAACGACAAGTCTCCTCCTCCCGAGGGAGGAGAGGTGTCCTCAGATGCTCAATCCTCTCTCCCCTGCTGACCCTCAGCAGCCCAGGCTCATGCCTGAACCCATGTCGTTGGGTTGCACAAGGTAGCAACCAGCGCCACAACCTCCAGCGCACACAGGTCGACCTCTGCTTTTCTTTGTGTTATTTATGAAAACATAAAACACAAGTTCTAGCACTGATCACTGCAGTACCCCACTGATTACTCCCTACATTTGTCTGAATGTTCCTCCACCACCCTTTGGGTCCTTCCACTGGAGCCAGTTAGCCACCCACCTAGTCAGTTAACTATCTGTCCCTGATTCCACCAATATTTTGATTAACCTCTTATGTGGAACTGAGAGAAGGCTTTACTGAAATCTAAATACAGTATGTCTCCTGCCTTCCCCTGTCAGATGCCTTTATCACCCAGTTAAAAAGTAATCAAATTGGTCTGGCACAGTCACCAAGCCATCACCATGCTGTCTATTGTCTGGATGCCCATTCACCTCTAGGAATTCAACCAACCTCTTTTCATGATAGCTGCCATTAACTTGCCCACTATAGATGTCACACTGACAAGTCTGTAGTTCCCAGGGTCATCTCTAAGTCCACTGTTATGCAACAGAACTACATGACTACATGTGCTGTTCTCCACTCTAATGCCCCTCCCCCCATATCCAACTAACTGTTAAACAGATCACTTAGTGCTCCTGCCAGTTCCATAGCCAGTTCCCTCAAAATTCTGGTGTGCATGCCATCCAGTGCTGGGGACTTGTCAACCTTCGAGGTTCTTAGCTCCCTAATTACACAGTCCACCATGATCCCTACATCTTACATACTCATTTCCCCACCCCTCTCACCTTCCCATGGGGCAATTGTCTCTCCTTCTCTGTAGTAAAGACAGAGCAGAAGTATTCATTCAACACCTCTGCATTATTCTTACTGCCCTCCACCAACCCACCCCATTCCTTAATTTAACTATAACCTTCTTAGTAGCCCTCTTTTCCCTAATGTATCCAAAGAGAGTCAGATTCACGTTGTATTTATTTTTATTTATTTATGTATTTGATAATCGGGTAAGTACACTGGTCCGAGGGACAATTTTCAGTTACGACCTGGACCATCTAGATAGCACATACAGCACGATTCTGGATATGAGAAATACAGCAATAGTTACAGTATACAGGTATGTGGAAGGATCAAAAGATACAGTCTTGGTACTACAGAGATCAGACAATTACAAAACACACATTACACACCTTAGCAATTTAAATCACATAGCGTGAACTAAGTGGCATACAGTTTACAGGCAATCAAATTAAGTACAGAGATTCAGCAGTGGGGGCCTAAAAATGATCTAGGGTGGCAGAGATCATGGGTTGCAGTTGCATGATACCTTCAATAGCAGGGCATTTCTGTAGTACATCTTGAATATATGGGTGACCCTGAGGAGTGAAGCTCTTCTGGGAGGGGGTTCCAGAGCTTAGGAGCAGCACTAGAGGAGTTGCTCTGTCTCATAACCATATAGGGCCTGGGGAAGGCCAGAAGGCAGTGGGTGGAGGACCTCAGGTGACAAGAGTCCTGTTTGATAGTTAACAGTCCAGATAGTGGGGATTAGCACCTTCATGGAGGGATTTAAATATGGTGAGCCAAAGAGTTAAGTCCCTACGGGCCTGGGAGGAAGTCACCCGAGTGACAATTAAAGGGTACAATGGCGGGTGCTGAAGGGGGGCTTGAGTCACGAACCTAGTAGATGTTGTTAAAGGCTGTACTGAGGCGAGTGATGAGCTGGGGTGAGGTTAGGGAGATGATGGGTGAACCGTAGTCAAGGAGAGGTAGAAGGATGCCCTGTCCTATAGCCAGTCTCACCTCCGGGGTCACAGGGTGCTTCAGGTGGCAGCAAATGCCCAGTTGTTGGTTGATATGTTTCACGATTAGACATATACAATTTGCAAAGAGGATTTGAAAGAGGTAACATTATTGAGGGGGATCCACCAGGGGACAGGATGTGTAAGGGGTGCATAACACCTGAGGAGCATCTAGTGAGCCATTGCTTATAGCCAAACAGCATATATTTTGTTTTGTTTTGTGCATTAACTAGAAGTCTGTGTGCTGTAAACCAACTTACCATTGAGGAGTTGTCAGAAAGGGTCTGAGATAGCTTATGGGGGCTGTTGTCGCTCCTGAATAAGATGAGATCATCAGCATACATGATCTTACGACAACCTGATGGTTCAGAAACAAGGGGGTTAACAAAGAGTGAATAGAGGATGGGACCAAGGACAGCCCCTTGTGAGACCCCAGTATGTACCTGTGGGCTTTGCTTGCCAGATCACCTTCACAGTCTCCTTTGCATTTGCCAAGTATATTTCTCTGTATCCTTCCTTCCTGAACACCCTATACCTCCTATACAAGTCTCTCTTTTCCTTTCCTGCCTTGTTGACCTCTCTGTTGAACCAGATTGACCTCCTAGAGTTGTTTTTTTTCCTCTCTGTTTAAGGAACATTTCTAAAGCTTCGCTGATCCCATCCTTTAACATGTTTCCTTTGTGGTCTATGTCCATGTCTTCTCTTAACTTAGATAGACTCTCCCTTAGTATCCCACCCAATATAGAGTCTTCCTTAGTATCCCACTCATTTTGTTAAAGTCAGTGTTCTTAAAATCTAGTACTCATATTTAGGATCTCCTTTCTCATATCAGTGTCACTTCCTCCTACTGGTTCCTTTACGTCTAGATCTCTAACATGATCCCCACTGGTTAGCACTAAATCTAGAATAGCACCTTCCATAGGGGGTTCATTTACCCCTTGGACCAGGAACCCATCCTGGACTGTGTCCAGGAACAATTGGCTCCTGTTGCAGCCAGCAGTGGGTACACCCCAGTCTACCCTGGATAAGTTAAAATCACCCACTTGCCTAATCATGTCCCCCATCATTCTGTTTCCTCATCTTGCTGAGGCAGACGATATATTATCCCTAACCTTACATGCATTCAATTCGATGCATGTATCTTCTCTCTAATCCTACTGTACCTCCACCCCATATTCTCCCTTGCAACTATTATGCCATCCCTGATGTACAATCCTACACCAACCCTTGTCCCTTCTTCCTGTCCTTTCTAAAGAATGTGTATCCTGGAATGGAAATGTCCATACAGCAGACCAGGTTGTCTATTTTCACCTTAAAGTAATTTTCTAGTTATTAAGTTACAGCACCAGTTTCCCTGCTAAGGTCATAAGGGTGCTAGTTCTAGGAGTTGCAGCAGGGGATGGAGTGACTTTTATAAAGCAAGGAAAGAGCCGGCACCATTGCATAGCTAAGCCACTGGTTGCCATGCCACCTGTCCCACCAGTGGCCTGGGTTCCAGAACGGACCACAGTCGCTCAGGGCCAGCTAAGGGAAAAGGTCTGAGCATCCACTGGCATCTTTACTCCTTCAGGGAGGGAGACAGTGCATGCTGCTGCTAGGCTGCCACCTAATGGAGGGTAGGTGGAACAGCATACAGCCTCCTCTCAGAGGGCCACGTGCAGGCCCAGGGTATGTGCAGCATCTTTACGCCTACACGCTTACATCACTGCACATGAGCTGACATCCAGGAATGGAGGAAAAAGTCATGCAGAAATGTTCCCAGCCAACAAAATGACTCTGGCTGCATGCAGGTCCTGCAACGATGACCTCTGTGCCACCACCTACTGGACCTCAGCAGAGATGGGGACCCCCACAGACCCTGCTGGGGTGGGGGCAAGCAGTGGGGAGATAAAAGTGCTGTGGTAAACCCTGGGAGAAGCCGGGGTGATGGGCTTGGGTTCGCTGGCAGGATGGGGGTCAGCCAGGGTGGAGGGAGTAGAAACAAATAATGGCAAAATAATAAAGCAGGGAAGGGCAGTGGAGAAGCAACAACTAAGAGATGCCAGACTTGCATGTACAGTAGTAACGCATAATGTCACAGGGCTCAACAGCTCAATAAAGCGCAGTAGGATTCTGCACAAACTGCACAGAATGGGTATCTCAATGGCAGTGCTCCAGGAGACACACCTCTCCCTTACGAAACATGCCAAACTGAAGAGAAGCTGGGTGGAGGGGGGGGTTATGCCTCTTCCTTTGGCGGAAGCCCACTCAACAGGTGAGCTGCAATTCTGCTGAAGAGAGGACTGCCCTCTGAGGTGGTATCCATTACACAGGACCCTGAGGGAAAAGTGTTTCTATTACAGGTACCCCTGTATGATCATTAATGTTTACACACCAAATGATGAGCCTGACAATAGACTTCATTAAAATGGTGTTGCTTACTAATGTTGTTGAGCAAGGCCAGCTGTATGTAACAGCAGGAGATTTCAATTGTGTGTTGCAGCTCAGCCTCGGGGTGGCACTCAAACCAGAAATAGGGTTGGGCAACATGTAAAGTGTCTGACACAAGAGCTAGGCCTAACTGATGCAATGGCATTTTGGCTATTTTAAATGCCACAATGAGAGATTACTCATTCTGCTCAGATTCACATAAGCTTTATTCACAAAGTGATTGTCTTCTGCTCTCAGATGATAGGCTATATGCCTCGTTAGCTTGCTCTGTTATGTCAGTTACAGCTACGACCATGTTTAGGTGGTCTTAGACCTGGACATTGTCCACCCCTATAAGAACCCTCTTAGAAACTTACCATCTCACCTCTCAATGACCCACAGTTCTGGGTTATGGTAACAGATGAAGACTGATGAAAATTTAGAGTTTAACAATAGGGAGGATACCACAGTGTCAACATTGCAGGATGGGCTAAAGTCCAACTTAACAGGGCACATGATCACTGATGCATCGACTGAAATGACTGGGCAATGCATGGAGGCAGAGCAAAAAATATTTGATATTGGAGCAGAAAATAAAATTACTTTAGATGAGGAGTTTAGGAAAAAACAACTGCCTTAAGGCCAGTCCTAACTAAGTTACCTGAACAATAAATCAAGGTGGCATTGGGATACTCCAAGCAAGTTTTTATGAAAATGGAAAACAGAGTGGGGAAAATACATACCTGGCAACTCGTGAAAGAAGCAGCGAGCAGAGCAGCCCTAAAACTGAACCCCACAGTCCTGAATTCCTACATTACAGACCCACAGGAAAATGAATTGTGCTGTCTCTTACTACCACCCACTATCCTCTGAGGACTGCACACAGAACTTATCAGAAAATCTTAGAACTGTTTTTCAAGGTCCACCTGAATATTTTGTCAGAGAAGAACCAAAGAAAACTAGATGCCCAATGTATGGTGGAGGTGGTGAGGGAAGCAGTTCAATGCCTTAAGAATAGTAAAGCCGAAGGACAGGTGGCTCACCGTCTTTGAGTCTCTACAACCTTCTCAGAATTATTGGCCGCACTTAAGCCTTCTCAGAATAGCTAAGAGGCATGTAAGGCTTTGTGATGAGGGGGAAGGGGGCCTCAGACTCGTGGAAACAGGCTCAAATGTCAGGCCTACCTAGACTGGGGAAGGACCCAACCACATGCGGTTCCTACTGACCCATTCCACTGTTAAATGTGGGCTTAGAAATATTCACTTCCATTCTGATATGGAAGTTACAGGAAATGGTTGGCCTCCCTGGTTCACCTTGGTCAGACAGGATTAATTTGTGGCTCAGAGGTAATGTAAGGAAGTATCTTTTCACAGAGAGGGTTGTGGATGCATGGAATGGCCTTCCAGAGAAGGTTGTGGAGTCAAAAACAGTGGTTGAATTCAAACATGCATGGGACAGTCATAAGGCAATTCTGGGGGGGGTAGAAAGAAGTAGGCTGCTGGTTAACTAGGATCTGCAGCTTATCCATTAGGTAGGGAAATGGGCAGACTGTGTAGGCCAAGTGGTCCTTATCTGCTGTCAAATTCTATGTTTCTATGTCACCTTGCAGATGCAACCCAGCACTTGATATTGGCCGTAGTTGTGGAATCAGAGAAGGCATCTGACTGGGTGAGCTGGGTGTTCCTCTAATACACACTGTAAACGGCGGGTTGTGGGACAGTCTTCCTCAATAGTATTCCAACCATGTAGAAGCTGGTCCACTGGTGCAGTGGTACCCCTTCCAACACCAATGACCTGGGTTCGGAAGTGAGCCTGGAGTGTCGGAGGGATAGCTAGGGATGGGTTCAAGCATCCAGCAGACAGTTCTCCTACTCAGGGGTGGGTGGTTGTAGACACCTAGCAACAGTCTGACTCCTGGCAGTGGCCAGGAGCTGCTGCTTCTGAGGAACTCAGCTGAATAGGGCTTGGAGGGCTCTAAGGGTGTCGGCATATCACACGAGAGCACGAATGACGTGACTGGATGTCACTGCACATCTGACCCTTCATGGGAAACCAACACATCGTAGAAAATCCCCTCAGGTTGCAGCAGCATGATGTTGAGACTCCCCATCTCCTGCCACCTGAAGCCAGAATTACTTGCCATACAGGAGGGAGCCCCTGTCGGGGAGCATCACAGGCCACACGCAGGCAGGTAGGCCTGGGAAAGGGTGTCACAGGGATTACGGGGTAGGTCCTATAAGGGCAGATATGAGGTATATCCTCAGAGACAAAGGAACATAAACAGAACGTTTTAAAATGAAACAAAACAATCTAGGGCCCTTCCCAGTTGAGACAAGCGAGCAGTCTGGCTCAAATCACGTAAAATCATGCGGATCATGCTTGCACCCACCCAAGGCCCTCCGAAGCAGCCCTGGTGCAGAATAACCATGTTGGTTCTCCTTATGAGCGTGACCATCCTCCATGGAAAAGACACTGCCCACCTCCTTCTCCATGGCCGTTCTTACTGTAATGTGCTCCCTGCTACCTCTTCACAGCCATTCACAACAGCGGCACTATGTCGGACGAATCCACCCTTATGGCCAGGTGCCTGTCGACCACCACAGACAGCCGTCCTGATGAACACGAACTGTCCCCCTGGTTGCCATACTGGACAAGCTCCTTGGGAGGGCAGTCATATTATATCAGGCCTCTATGGTCGCCCCAGCCTCCTTGACTGTGCCCATCTCGTCTGGATGTGTGCAGCGCATGCACAACCGCCTATCAATCATGCACACTAACGCATGTGTGTAATGCCATAGCACTAGTGCGGCACTTGCGTCAACATGGCTGCCATGTGTTGGCACATGCACGACTGCCATGTTGTCACACACACACAGTGTGCCAACACCATGTGCAATGTCTGTGCACAACCACCATTTTCTGTCTGCCATATCTTGCACCTGCCATGTTAAGGGGAGTGACCACAGCTCAACAAAGTGGCCATGTTTTCAAGGGAATTCTCCTGAATATGTTAGCAATAATACATGACAAGGGTGTGTGATTATGGGTCAATAACCTCACACCTCTCAAGGGTGCTGTTAGGCAAGAGGCTCTTGGACCGAGTACCTTTAAAAACCCAGAGAAATAACTATGATTATTGATTATATGCACCACAGGTTCAGGCACAACCCGCACAGAATCCCTGACGGGCTAGTGCAGGTCGCATCCCCTATTACAAGTCCACCAGTAGGTGGCAGACTGGCTCATTACCTTCACGCTTGGCAGTCCATCACCACAGACAAGTGGGTGCTGGAGATAGTGAGCCAGGGCTTGGCACTCAGTTTCAAATCATTCCCAAAGCTGAGAACAAGAACCTTTGCTCCGGCAACAGCTGCACACAGGGTTTTGTTGGAGGCAGAGGTAAAGCATCTGCTAGCAATCAAAGCAGTAGAGGTAGTGCCTCTAATAAGCAGGGGAAAAGGTTTTTATTCCAGATACTTCCTCATAAGGAAGACAAATGGGGATTGGCGGCCTATTTTGGATCTAAGACTTCTGAACAAGCACATTTTGAAACCAAAGTTCAAAATGGTCACTCTTGACATAATCATTCCTTCATTGCAAAAGGGAGACTGGCTAGCTTCCCTAGATCTAAGGGATGCTTATTTCTATATTCCCATCAGACCATCTCACAGAAAATTCCTGAGATTCAGGCTGGCTTCCGGCCATTATCAGTTTTCAACTCTCCCTTTTGGGCTAACTTCGGCACCAAGGGTTTTTACAAAGTGCCTATCAGTGGTGGTAGAGTTTTTGAGAAAACAAGGTATAATAGTCTTCCCCTACCTGGACGACTGGTTAATAGTAGGACAGTCTCTGCAGCATGCAGTACAGTCACTGGCACTCACAAAATCCACACTAGAGTCCCTGGGATTTCTGATAAACAAAGAAAAATCTCAATGGGTACCACTCCAGGTGCTGGAGTTTATTGGAGCAGAACTAAATACCAGAGAGGGCAGAGCTCTCCTGCCACAGGACAGGGTGACAAGCATTCTGCAGATTGCGAAATACTTTGTGTCTGGGAGACCCAGAACAGACAGAGAATTTCTCAGGCCACATGGCACCTGCCATGGCGGTGGTAATGGGCTCCAGGTTTCAAATGAGAGATATTCAGTTCCATCTCAGACAGTATTGGTCTCAAAGGATGGATCCTATGTCCAAACTGGTTCCAGTCACAGAAAGTTTAGTCCAGGCTTTAAAATGGTGGCTGGATGAGCACAACCTCAGGGTGGGTGTGCCTTTTATGAGGGAACAACCTTCAGTAATCCTCACAACAGATGCCTCTCTTCTAGGCTGGGGGCACACATGTTAGAGCACACAGCAAGTGGCACATGGTCTCCCCAAGAGTCTTTGTTGCACATAAATCTCTTGGAGCTCAGGGCTGTTTACCTGGCTTTGAAAACATTCACTCTTTACCTACAAAACGTGGTGCAATTCAGAACAGACAACACCACAACCATGTATTATATCAACAAGCAAGGAGGTACCAGGTCACATCTACTATGCACAGAAGCAATGAGACTGTGGTCCTTGGTATACTCCATGGGAGTATCCCTGTCAGCCATACACCTTCCAGGGAAGGACAATGTGCTGGCAGACTCTCTAAGCAGGATAAGTCAGGACCACCACAACTGGTGCCTGAATACTCAGGTACTCAGTACAATTTTCAGAAAATGAGGCACTCCAGAGGTGGATCTCTTCGCCTCTCCAGAAAACCACCAGCTTACAATGTACTGTTGCAGGCCTTCTCTAAGGGGCACAATCCCCCTGGATGCCTTGGCCCTGGACTGGACAGGGAAATTTCTGTATGCATTCCCTACTTTTCCTATGATATTCAGGACCCTACTGAAATTGAGGTCCCAACCAGCAAAAATTATACTGGTGGCTCCAGATTAGGCGAGACAGCACTGGCACTCTCTTCTGCTGTCTCTGCCACTGGTTTCCCCAATCCATCTGCCCAGGAGGCACAACCTGTTAACCTCCTCTCAGGACAGGATCCTGTACCCCAGTCTCAAATCATTGAGGCTCAAGGCATGGCTCTTGAGGACTTAGAGTATGCTAATCTTAAATTGTCAGAACAGGTGCTGACAGTGCTTAGGGGTTCCAGGAAGCCTTCTACTAAGAAGACAAATGCCTCTAAGTGGAAAAGATTTACAATATGGTGTACAGGTAAAGGTTTGAGCCCTTCCAGGGATGATTTGGCTGTTCTTCTGGCTTACCTTACACATTTACATTCCTTAGGCCAGAAGCCTTCCACCCTCAAGGTTCATTTAGCTTCAGTCTCTGCTTACCTGTCAGTTGGTAAGGAGAGGTCTATGGCTTCTCATCCAGTATTTAGAAAATATTTTAAAGGCCTTAATCTTCTGCACCCTCCCCTAAGGGAACAGGTTCCGGCCTGGAATCTAAATATTTGCATTGCTAAACTCATGGATGCACCATTCGAACCTATGGCAACTGCAGATTTAAAGTATGTCACTTGGAAAACTGTTTTCCTGGTGGCCATTACTTCAGCCAGAAGGATCAGTAAATTACAAGCCCTGTGCACAGATGTAGACTACATCTCATTCCACAGGGACAAGGTGGTCCTTAGGACTAATAGAAAATTCCTTCCCAAGGTGGTATCTTATTTTCACTTGAATCAGTCTATCACTCTGCCTGTCTTCTTTACAGACAACTCCAGTTCTCCAGAAAGGAGACTTCACTCCCTTGATGTCAAAAGGACTCTTAGCCACTACATTGACAGAACCAAGTCTTACAGGACAAGTCAATCACAGCTCTTTCTCACATATGGGGAAGTTGGCAAGGGCAGAGCTGCAACAAAACGTACAATTGCTCGCTGGATAGTGGCATGTATACAGTTTTGTTATAGTAAGGTGGGTAAACAGGTACCTCTGGGCTTGAGAGCACACTCCACCTGGGGCACAGCTGCTTCAGTGACAGCTTCAAGAGAAATTCCGCTACTGGAAATCTGTAAAGCAGCTACATGGAAAACAGTACACACCTTCACAAAGCATTACAGCCTGTACTTGCAATCCAGAGGTGATGTTAGGTTTGGTACAGCAGTACTGCAGAGCCTGTTTCCAAAGTAGGTTCTCTGCCCAACCTCCAAAGGTACTGCTTGGTAGTCTGCATTAAGTTTAATCATAATGAGTGATTCCTGGGGTTAGAAGAAAAAAATACCATAGTAATCTTGTTTCTTCAAAGGGATCACTCATTATGATTAAGACCCACCTTACCTCCCCTACTAGAACCTATAGAAGTTGCTGTGCATCCCTGCATTAGGGTTTTTTTCTTTTCTTCTATATAGGTTAAGATAGAGACTCACTTTGTTTAACCAGTTGGTGTCCAGGTGGTCTCAAGTTTCTTAGGTTTGTTGGTTAAGGATATTTTGACCTGAAAGGGCAAAAAATATTATTTTTTAAGGTTGTTAATTTTAGCTAGTGGGTCTTTTACCCAGTTACGCTCTATAAGAATCTGAAGCACTCAGAGCGCAGCAGTTGCTAGGGCAGCAGTTTGAAAGTGGTATGAGCCAACTGAGAGTTCCATAATTTGCATAAAATTCCATCTCTCCGGGCAGTTCAACACAGGAGGCTGACTGCATTAAGTTTAATCATAATGAATGATCCCTTTGAAGAAACAAGATTACTATGGTGAGTAATTTTTTCTTCCAGACCACAAAGGTCCCTCGATAGTATGGCACCCTCAGTGTCCTCAACACTTCCAGCTCCTTTGGCTTCCTAATGAACAGAAAGAAGCAGTTGTGAGTGACATTGGACCCCTGCTGTTAGAACCAAGAGTGAGTAGGAGTTTTAAATGACTGCTTCTTTGTTTTTTATAGTGACTATTTTGGAGAGACAGCTTGGATGTTCTGGGCTGCTGCAGCATCTACACTGGGTAGAGCACACATAGAATGTATAGTGATCTTTAACTGCTTTTTCTACAGATATAAACACTACCAGCTTGAAAGGTGTGAATGTGTGTACTTATTGACAGATAATTACATAGCTGTACTGCTGGTTTAGTCAATCAAAGCCATTGTTTTTTCGTATACGTTATAATGTGCCATAAGGAGAATATTACACCATAAGGAGCCAGCTACCTAATTAGCACTACTATGATTGGTCCCTCATAAATCCCTTCATTACTATCACTTGGGCCACTATAGTTATACTAGCTTGGGCTACTATAATGATACCAACTGGGGCTGCTGTAATGATACCAACTTGGGCCACTGTAATGATACCAGCTTGAGCCGCCATAATGGTACCAACTGGTGCAGCATACTCCAGGGAAGCCAAGATGCTGTGGTATCACACTAGGCATCATATTAACTTCTGTTCACCACATAATGCTGCACACATCAAACACAGGTGTATTTTGGACATTTGGCATGCCACATCTCATGCAATGCATGCCAAAAGGTCAGCTATAATGCACAATGTGCAGGTGACTCCAGTACGGGACTCTACATAAAAAAGCATCCTCAGCCTTCTGTCACCCATAGGTCACCAATCATTGGGAAAGTGAGGAAATGTAAATCATGCAACATCATACTCAACTTGCAGACAGGACATCTCTGCCCAACATGCTCCAAGCAATCCCAGTCTACAGAAGTGTTGAGCAATACGGACGTCAATCAGTCAATTAATCATTATCTTTATTTAGCCAGGCAGAACACCATTGAGCAAGGTTCATTTACAAGATGGACCTGGTTAATTAATCAACAGCAAGTCACAAATCAGCAGTTTGGAATAGATGTAAAAACATTAGCAGTTAGTGTGCAATCATTTCAAGTAACATGGCATGGTGTGGCTTGGCATGGTAGTGTACAGTAATAACAAAGAACATGGCATGGCTTAGCATGATAGGATCATGGTAGACCTTAGAATAGAACAAAGGCAACATGATTTTCAGGCAAGGTGCAAAAGGCAGTCAGAATACAGCTATGTGTGAGTTCTATACAAGGCAAGTACATGAAGGACAATGGAGTACAAATTTCATAATTGGCCGAGAGGTTTGGTCTAGTAAAGCATTACGTGGCCTTGGTGAAGTTTGTGAAGCAAGGACAATGAGAGCACAGGGTATGCAAAGGTTAGAGAGGGTGGGATGGGGGGCAGATGAGGTACCTGCAGGGATGACATGGACATCCTGTACGACAAAGACCCACAGAACATTTCAGTAGAAAAACTGAACTCTAATATGAATGATGGGCCGGTGTGGTCCTTTTCTGCCATCAAATTTCTGTGAATACAGTGGCTTTCATTAAAGCACAACAGGCAATCATGCTATGCATGCCAGATCATGTGGAGGTGATGTCTGAAGTCTCAGCAGCACCCAGTTTAGAAACATTACCTTTCACTTCGACCCAAGAGGTGAGGAAGGATATGTTGAAGCCACAGTGAGATGATTCCAGCAGCACAGATAGCACCAGCGCAGATGCCTAAAATCTGACAAATCTATAGAGAAGGAGCAAAACGACAAAGACTCGGAGGAAGAAAAGCAAGAAAAAGATGATGAGGAACTGGCATTCACCAGAAGACTGTGCAGAGGGAATGTAATGTCAGAGTTAATATGATCAGTGAAGGACTCCATGAGATTCGAGGAACCCACAGCCACAAGAACAGTCTAAGCTCCTGGTGGCTTGTGAAAACAGGCATATATTGCTCATCAGCCTACCAGGATAAAAAATAAAATGAAACAAAACTCCACCCTCTTCTGCACTCTAAACAGAAAAGTTTCTATTTCTTTCCTATCTGTGACTCCATTAATGAGCTGGTCGCAAAGGACTGGAACTCAGCCAACCCAGCAACAATATCAGAGCAAAGACTTTCTTTTTTGCACCCTTCCTGCACCCTGGCCAGCCACTCCTTTGGGCCACCTGGGACCTCTGCGCCACCCACCACCCTCGCCACCAACTGCCGCCCCATATCTGCAGTCCCCCGGGTAACCTGACTTATCCCATTATTGAGTGAGTCCTCCCTTTCTGAGGAGAAGGTGCCGGTAGGTGTAACCAGTTGATCTGGGTGCTGCTGGGGTTAGTCCAGGCTGTCCGGGGCTCCATGGTGGCGAGGGTCTGCCAGCCATCATCTGGTCGACTGGGGTGCCATTTTCCCATTTTTCTCCCTTAGGAGTGTGGCATGCCACAGACATCAAGGCACACACTGATGTCCGTCATGCTCCTATTCAGTTTCCCCAGTCTCTGCCAGGAGCCAGCAAGTGCCAGGCTGCAGACCCCTCTCCCCCCAGGAGAAGGGGAGCAGTCATTGGATGCTCAAACCTTCTCCGCCAGAGTGCTCGAGTCCATTCCCAAACCTGGGTCGCCGACGTCGCAACAGGAAATCCAACTGCTGTGCTGATTCTACCCCATTATATAGGGCATCAGTAAAGCATGTTGCTCCACTCCCATAGTGGACCCACAGATAGCATCTTTAAGCTGTAAAACAGTGCTACCGGTGGAGGGGATAGTGCCACTTAAAGACCTGGTGGATAAAAAGATAGAAGAAATGCTGAAGAAGTGCTTTCAAATGTCGAGTCTGCCATGCAGAGCAGCCGCAGCAGTGGTATGTACATCAAAAGCCCTGCTCACATGGCTCACTGGAACTGAAATCCAAACAGGCAAATCTTGCTGACTGTGACTTCCAAGTTGCTAGTACCTAGCCAATGCCTTGGTTGTTGCCCTGAAACTGAAGACCCAGATGATCACTATGGTTTCAGTTATGGCAGACTGATACTGACTTGAAGTCTTTGTTCAACAAGCTCCCCTAACCACCTTTTTTGGGAAAATTTAGAAAATGCATTAAGCAGAAGGAGGACAGCGAGAGCTTGTCAAAAGATGAAATGGGTCACACATTGTTCTGCCCGTACTTTTGAGGCAGCTTTTGCTCCAGCAGAAGCAGATGGGAATGGAGTCAGAATACTGACTGCTTCAGAGGGTCACTAAGTACAACTTCAAGCCCTCCTTTTCACAAAACTACTGAGGCAGAGGCAGGAGCCAAAGAGGAAAGTCTTCCTCCCAGGGCTTCCATGTCATTTTGGCAGGAGAACGATGTAGGATAAAACAACGCAATTCATCTCTTCCCTTGCAAGCAGGGGGGCCTAGGCCTTCCCAACTTTAAACATTATTCTTGGGTGCCACAGCTTTCACACATGGTAACCAGGGTCAAATGGCATTGGGACTCCAGGTGGTACGAGGTAGAGGATAGCCCATTCCCTCCCTCCCTGCCCTTTTATACGCCTTCCCAAGTATTAAAGTGTTAAGCAAAGGTCTTGGCACAGATGACAAACTCATGAACCAGGCATTGCCACCAAATGCTTCAAAAAGTAAGACATCTCATAGACACTCCAATGATACTGGACCCCTTTACATTAATTATAGGAGACCTAGATTTTACAGCTCCACAAACAGATACAGGTTACAGTAGACTCAGAAACTCCCACTCACTAGAAACTACTCATTGAGAACCACCACTGTGCTGCTTAGAAACATTTTATTTCGTTTTTGTTTACTGGGTAGGTGCGCTGGCCATAGAAATGACTATTTTTTAGGCACTACTCGGGAGGTTACAGAATGGAATTACATAAAACACAGAAACAAAGCAAGGTTTTAGAGTAAAAATACAAGCAAGGTGATGATAACAAGGTACAAAACTGTGTGATTCATGACAAAACATGCGATAAGGCAATTTGTTGGCAGGTGCAGGACATTGCAAGGAATTATCATGATGCAAAGTTCGACAAGAGGTTCATTAAAAAAAACAAATAACCACATACTTGCAAGGAACTATCAGGTATAATGAGCAGGGAAAATTACAAAATAACATACGGTATGCAGATCCTTGGGGAGAAATGTTCACACGGTTTGGGAGACAGGGCACAGAGTATTGCAAGTAGGAGCTTTTTGGCAATGATTACAAAGATCTAAGGAGTTGAGAATTAGTTATAGTAGGACAGGGCAAGGGGTTTGAGATAACAAGCCAAAGAGGAGAAGCAGATCAAGTTGGGAGGGGAAACAAGTAGACAGGCAGGGGGAGGATTAAGTGCAAGGCATTAGTTGGAAAGCAGATCAAGTGCATAGCGATGAGAGTAGGAGTGGTGCTAAGGGGGGGTTGAAGCAAGGACATCGATTAGAGGAGATGTAGCTATGGAGCTCCTTTTTAAAGGCATTATGGGAGGGTGCTTGGTGAATCGCTAAAGGGAGGGAGTTCCATAGCTGAGGAGGGTATGCACACCCGACAGCGACATTTCGACGGCGAGGTCCCCTACAGCGTCAACAGCGCCACGTCGCTGTAGGGAACCCGCTGAACCTGGCACTGTCTGTTGGGGGTCCTGCACCCCCCAAATCAGCTCCGACCTGGTTGAGAATCCAGAGGTAGGTGCAGGGTGCAGCCCCAGAAAACCCCTTGTACTTCTAAGAAACCAGCAGCCGACTGCAAAAGTGGTCAATCTGCTGATTTCATTGTCTGGTTGTTCAACAAAATTTTTGTCGATAACCAATCGTGGATCCTCAGAGGAGCATGGTAGCTGAAAGCACTGGTGCCTTTGGTGGTGTTACTTTTCCGGACACATAGAAGGGATTTTCCAGTTGAGCGTAGGCCATACCCAGACATCTGAGGAACAAGTAGATCAGCTAAGGTTTTTGGAGTTTGAGACCGCATAATACTGTCAACAGTCGACCCAAGGGAGTAAAGTCTAGCAGCATTTGGTGACAGCCAGTTTAGATCTGCGTAGAGGAGGAAGTGGTGTTTCCTCCGATGGGAGAAGGAGGCATAGCAATAGATATTATTATAGGTGACATCCCAGGTTGCTCCTGTAAAAAAGCTTTCAGCTTAGTGTGCTATACCTGGTTAAACAACTAAAAAAAAAAAAATTTATGGATATTGGATTTAGGTAAGGCAGTATAGGTCGCAACTCTGTATGTAAGGGTGGGTAGAAGAATACCATGAGCAATGGCAAGCCTTGCTGCAGGGGTTAGTGCATATCTGGTCCAGTACGCTATACCTAATTTAGAGTTGACAGATTTACACAAGTTCTGGATGTGAAGATCAAAGTTTAGGCATTGGTCCAGTGTTACCCCTAGGTACTTAAACAAGGTCACTGAACCAATAGGGGAGCCATCCAGGCAAGAGACCGTGAAATTATTTGGTCAGGTTTTGAGTTTAGAATTTGTCCCAGATAGCATGGATTGGGTTTGGGCCTCATTAAGGACTAGTTTGTGATGTGAGAGCCAGGCTTGAGTGCGCTGAAAGTCAATGGAGAGCCACAGATTGATGTCAGAGATGTTTTTCGCACTGGTGTGTAGGACTATATTGTCAGTGTAGAGGAGGGAGGAAGCGGAAGTAAGACTGGAGGAGATGTTATTGATAAATATAGAAAATAGCAGTGGCCCCAAAATTGAGCCTTGTGGTACACCAATATTCACTGTTGCCAGGTTGGAACAGGTTGAATTGTATTTTACAACTTGGACCCTGTTTGACAAGTAACTATTGAACCAGTTGACAACATTATGCGTGAAGCCCAAAGACTTCAGTGTGGCAAAGAGAATGGAGTGGTTCACCAAGTCGAAGGCCTTTGTCATGTCTATGAAAACAGCTGCAGTTCGAAGGCCTGAGTCCACAGCAGTGAGTGTGTCAGTAGTAAACTTAAGCAGGGCCTTGGAGGTGCTATGGTCCTTGCGAAAACCATGCTGGTCAGTTGTGAGAAGGTCATTTTTGAGAAGGAATTCGATGGTTTGTGTAGTAACTAATTTTTCCAGGATTTTGCTCAGAGTTGAGAGAATGGCAATGGGTCTATAGTTAGATGGGTCTTTTGGGTCACCCTTTTTTGAAAACACAGATGATGATTGTCAGAAAAAGTCTGATGTTCCATCTAGCCTGCCCATATTACCCTATCATACCCAGAGACCTATTGTCTCTGAGGAGTCTTTGCTTGCAATATTCCCTCTTTTGTTCCCTGTGTTACCTTCCCTCATTCCTTCTGCTGAGTAGCTACCATACCCTTGACTCTATTCCAGCCATGTTTGAAGCCATTTATGGTTTTGGCACTTACCACCTCTCCTGGCAGACCATTCCACGGCTCAGTCATTCTTTCCATGTTGCCTTTGAGTCATTAGAAATGGAATATGGTATAAGGAGCTGTGATTTTCTTTCTGGTTTCTTCAAGGTTGTAGCTACATTCAGATGGAGGATAGCACCCCAAAATTAGTAGGGATCTTACCAGGCTGGAAGACTTTTTGTATTGCGCTGGCTGGTTGGCACATTAGGGTAGACATGTGTCAGTGGTGTATGGAGTTCTGCAAGAGGTAGGAGGTCACAACCTCACACGAGTCAGACAGCAGTAGGAGGGAGAGTCTGGGCAACCAGTCAGCTTCTCCCAGCTGACAAACATTTCACTGGAAGGTCTGTGCAAAATGTTTTCACACTCAGTCAACTGCAGAGCACTTTGAGCTATAGAACTCTAATTTATGTTGGAGACAGTGCAGCCAACAAGGCTCTCATTACCATATATTTGGGGGTACCCATCAGTTTAACTATACTGGAAGACTACATGTCCAGCCCTTCTGTTTCATTTCAAACAGTTAATATTCTGGTTCCCTGTCCGGGGTGTTGGTCAAAGGAAACTAAGATAATTGTTATCATGTGTTTTATGACCATTACAGGAATTATGGCCTACTGGCTGCCCCCACTATCCCATCTATAGATGCTTGGATAGCAGGGATGAAGGGGCTCCAGCAAATGGAACAAATCATTGCAGAGTTACATCTTTATGAGAAAATGTTTTGGTGAGGTGGGGCATCTGGAAGACTTACTAGACAGCATAATGTCAGGGCTAGGAGACGTAGAGGAAATAACAGAGTGCTTAGGGGGTGCAGGCCTCCCTGCAGTTGGGAATACATCCCATGTAAAACACTCTAGTAAAATGGTCCCACATAGTGAACCCTGGGAGACAAACACCACACAAAGGATTAAGTCCCTTTATTAACCTGAAGAGCGAGAGACAAATGGGGGAAGGGGCTTTCCTTCCTGCTAAAACCAGACTGGTGTTACAAATTGCCTGACAGCAAAGCAGTAAGCCAAAGCGAGGATGGTTTGGCTCTTTTTTTTTTTGGTTACGGTTTTAATGTTTGAGTGAGGTTTTCCAGCTTTACTGTAGGAGTTCCAAACAGGGAAAAGTAAAACCAAAAGGTGGAAAAGTGGGATGTACCTGACAAATGGTGACTGTATTGTGCTTTTTGTATGTATTGCATTCTTGACAGTCATTAATTGTGCAGTGACACATTGTAATCCTGCCTTTCAAATGAAGCCGAGTTTCAAAACGAAAAAAATTTCAAATTGTTAATGAAACTGGGGAAAGAAAAGAAACAAAGGGAAAACTTTTTTGGATAGACTGTACAATGTACCTCTCCAGCACAGCGCCCGAGATTTCAAAGGAGATCTCACTAACAGGATGAACTAAAATACTGATCAGTCCACTTTATATGATAATAACCCCTGCATACTGTTTTTGAAAGTACATTGAAACTTACCTAAACTTAAAACCTAAAAAAAAAAAAAAATACCGTAGGAGTAATTATGTGATCGTGAGTGAAATGGGCACAGGTCATGTGCCAGCTATCTGCTAATGAAGTAGATGAATCATTGGATTTTATTAGAACCCATGATCCTCTGCAAGGGCTTCTGCTTTGAAAGCTGATACTCTTCAGGTAACAGTCAACATTCTTTTCCAGATTGTCCAGACATGATATCAGGACAACTCTAGTTATAGCTCAACAAACCATTACTGGTTACGAAGCCATGCATAGCATAGCACTTCCATTTCAGTCTTTAGGCACCATTCCAGTGAGCTTTAAAATTCCTCTCTGAAAGCATCAGAGAATAATTGCATGATAATTGGTTTGTCTAAATCAAGGTAGCTATAAACGCCATTTCACCTCTCTAAGTGTGAGCATTAGGGACAACATACTAGTTGCAATCACTAGATCTCGAAGAATATTTATATTTTTAGATTAGCTCAGCTACTCATTCATTGAGACGTGTTGCATGCAGTGGGAGGCTCATTTAGGTGCATTTCCAACAGGGTCTCTGGAGACAGATACAGCAGCAGAGCTGTAGACATCTTAATGAAACAGGTACAATCTGAGGTACTATAAAATATACACCATTACAATACTATAAAACATACAGTAGTATAAAATATACAGTACTATAAACTATACACAATATACACTAAAATTGTATGAATATACACTACTAAATACTGTAGCACAATATATGATACTATAAATATACAGTACACAATATACAATACTATAAAATGCATGCACTGTATGCTACACACAGTATCCAGTACTATAAGTAATAGATAAACCACTTTGAGGTGTGCAGTCACGCTCTGATATACGTACACCTTGGTTGTGCGTCAACCACCCAAGGCGTGCGTATCTCAGAGCACGACCGCACACCTCAGAGTGGTTTATCTATCTTATAAAATGTCAACATTGTTTTGAAGGGGGGTTAAAATGCAGGTGTGCGGTTGCGCTGTGATATACGCATGGTCACGTGATGCTTTTCGTCCTATAAGATATCAACATTTTCCCTACCCATTTTATAATATACTGTATCCACAATTTAAAGTACTATATGAGATACACAATGTACAGTACTATATAATACTGTATCCACAATACACAGTACTATAAAATATAAATAATATACACAATATACAATACTATAAAATATATGCTATACACAATATTGAAAAATCCTGTAGCTGCAATACATAGTACTATAAAATATACATAACATAGACAATATACAGTACTGTAAAATCCTGTAGGCACAATATGCACTACTATAAATATATAATATACAGAACTATAAAATACAGTTTAGGTAATGCAGAATATACAGTACTAAAATACTGTATCCACAATATTCAGTACTGTAAAATATATGCAATATGTACTACTGAAAAAATATACACAGTCCTTGGTACCGTGAAATACTGTATCCACAATATACTGTACTATAAAGTATGCATAATATACACAATATACAATACTGTAAATATATAAAAAATATATGATACTATTAAATATTTATTTGTACATTTAGATTTTGGTAATCAGGAAAGTATACTAGGCAGCTAGACAGTGGCATCTCCTGCACTTGCACTCAGCCTCTCTCCCTTCCTCATCCTGCAGATAACACACTCCTCCTGATCTTCCATACCCTAGTTCCTGGCAAACAAAATAGGCTGGTTATTTCAGTTCCACAACAGGTGTGTGTGTGTGTGTGTGTGTGTGTGTGTGTGTATGTATCTACAGACAGTATCTATCTATCTATTAACAGTATATATCTTATCTGTAGACAGTATCACTCTGTCTGTCTAGAGACAGTTTCTTTTTGTCTGTCAGTCTGGCTGATGAGTGTCTGTCTGTCTACCTATCTACCTACCTACCGACCCACATACAGTATCTATCTACCTACCCACAGTATCTATCTATTTACTCACCCACACACAATAACTATCTATCTATGTCTACCCACCCACACACAGTATCTATCTATCTATCTATCTACCTATCTATCTGTCTACCCACCCACACAGTATCTATCTATCTGTCTACCTACCCACCCATACACAGTATTTATCTATCTATCTATCTATCTATCTATCTGTCTGTCTGTCTGTCTGTCTTAGCTATCTACCCACCCACAGACAGTATCTAGCTAGCTAGCTAACTAGCTATCTATCTATCTGTCTACCCATAGACAATATCTATCTACCTACCTACCTACCCACCCACACACACTATCTATCTATCTACCTATTGTGCTATGCTGCATACGCTGCTCATCATAGCGAAGAGTCAGATAACCTGAGGACTGGAAGTGAAGTGAGTTTGTGCCAAGAAGCACAGAAACACACAGGGGCCCCCAATGCAATGCATAATGCAATACATGCTAATTAGCATAAAGAAATTTACACTGAACTTTAAGCAGGTCTTTAAGGTGCAAGAAGGCCTCACACTCAATTTTCAAAGGTTTAAAAAGCAAATCACATCTGTACCAGTTTTGGGAGGGGAAACACAGCAAAACCTATCAGGTGCTGGGTCAGGATATTCTGCGCACCTTTACACAGTTGTGTTGCAACCCCCTCAACACTTGTCTAAAAATAAAGTAATAAAGAAACTGTTATTGATCCTGTTGTTATGTACTGGTTGTCGAATGTGGTACCCCAAACTGCTACGTGGCGTAATAAAGTGGGAGACTGCAGGGAAATGGAGTGGCTCACTGCTGAATTGATCCTATACAAAGAGACATTCCTGAGTCTATGAAGATCATGGGACATGTATATCTCAGGGTCTTTGGCTGAAGACTGAGATTTTGGAATCTGCCACCACAGGGGTTGTTCCCAAAAGAACTTTTTCTATGTATTTAAGAAGTGTAACCCCCCTGCAAATGGGGGTTCCCAAAAGACTTCCAGGAGCTTGCTTGAATGCTCCAAGCCTGAATGGTGTTTGGCATTTAAGCCATTTATCAGTGAGTGTTTTTAGAACCTCTGGTACTGTCTCTTTAAGAGCTGTCTGCTTGCAGACATAATTAGTTTGTATGGGGGACTGTGTGTTTCTTTGATTGAGTACCACTCAAGCTGCTGCCAATTCACTCTATTTTTGCAGTCACTAGGAGTGCAAAGGGAACCTATCTGAAAGATGTAACTGTTTGCCAGAAATCATTTACAGTAATAATGAAATTACAGTTTGTCTAACCTGCTTTCTTTTGCAGTCAGAACTGTGTCTGCTAGTTCCCATTCTAGTTTGAACTGCTGAACTGGACCAATCAGTGTGGGTAAGCTAGCTCTAAAATGGTGCCTGGACGAATCAGAACTTGGACTCATAATCTGAGCCAGCCACAAGAGGATTGTATGAGCAGTGACTCTGGGAGATGTAGTTTAGACTTCAGCACCTTTTTGGACCAACAGCAGCAGTCTATTGTGAGTGACAGCCAATCCAGTCAAGAACTGGGAGGAACTCAAAGGAAGTGCCAGGTTTTGTCGGTTGGAGTTTCAGTTGAGCTTTGGCAGTGAAGAAGGAAGGAGCCCTGTGCTTTTTCAGTGTGCAGTTTTAGTCAAAAAACGTGTGTAAGGCCCAGAGTTCTGGTCTGCAGCTTGTGTAACAGCTTGTTAGGACTGAATCCGTCCTGTGAAAGAATCAAAGGATCTCTGAAGAGTAGAAACCAGGCTCACCCTGTAGAAGACTGGAAGAATTGCTGAAAATTGCACTTCGGTCTGTCAGGAACTGAATCTGCTGTGTGTTCTCCGGGTATTGTGCAGTAATGCGATCGGGATACAGATGCAGCCTGCCTGGTATAGTGCTTTCTTTATATGGATGTGTGAAGAGGTTTGTGTACCTCAAGTGAGCCCTGCTGACATTGAGGACCCTATCTTATTTGGAGGTCGTGAGTACTAATTCAGGGTTGCTCCCTCGTTGAATTGCCACATTAAATCCAAATGGAATTACTGTACTGCTGACTGTTTAATTCTCCTTTTCTCTGTGTGAAAGGGCCCTACCAGCTGCCACGGTTTGGACTAGCCACTAGGGCTTGGGTACCCAGGGACAGTAACTGATAGGGATAGGCCTGTGCACAGAGCCATAGGTAGATTATTAGAGTGATAAGCTAATTAACCTGATTTCCCCCTGTCCTTGTTATATCCCCCTAAATAAATCAGAGCTGCTTGTTTCAGCAAAGTTATACTGGCTGAGGTATTTGTCTATGTTAAAGTACTGTACTGTGATTGTTGCACTGTATCTCATTTCACCGGAGGTCCCAGTGACGGAACCAGACCTGGGGGTAAGTGTATACTGTGAAGGTAATTCTGATATATTGTGTGGGCCACTAGTGGGAAGAAAGGGGGGTTGCAGTGTCCCAGAGGGCTGTGACCAAGTTAGTTTAACTATTGCAAACCCTGACCTCTGGGTGGAGGCACCCGCCATTGGATCCAGGCCCCTCAACCTGTTAGTGGCAAATCAGGCAGGGGTAGTAGCCCCTGGGATAGCGCCATCTAGGGGTAACAGAAGTAACAACTGAGAAGCCAGTAATTTGCAAGGGATTGATGACCGATTGAGGGGAATGGGTGGCCCGAAGCACAGCCGAGGGCCACCTCCCTCCAGCTGGTCATTAATCCAAGGATAAAGAAAAAAAAGGTTTTTCTTTGCATGCTTTTTACAGTTGCTGATCTGACAAAAGGCCATGGGATGGTTCACAATTGCAATTAGAACCATGAAGAACAACATTAGATACTCACTTGTTGCATTTTCCATGATGAAAACAAAAACATTTTATAGAACAGCTTTTGGTTTTATACTGCATATTTCATATGCACTGTATCCCAAAGTGCTTTACTAAGCAATGCGTTAGATACTGGTAATGCAGGGACTGTAGAATAGAACAAAATCTGGTTTTATATAGTGCCTTTTATACATAATATATCCGAAAGTGCTTCACTAAGCAATGAGCTAGATACTGGTAGTGCAGGAACAGTAGAATAGAACAGAAAATGGGCAGACTAGGTGGGCCAAGCGGTCCTTATCTGCCATTAGATTCTATGTTTCTTGAATTTGGTTTAGTGACTTTCATATACACTGTATCCCAAAGTGCTTTACTAAGCAATAAATTAGGTACTGATTGTGGTGTACATGCAGCAGCCATTAGGAACACTGATACCACACACTTGCACACAACCCAAAAGTCTAAATTAGTTTTAAAAGTCAGCCCAGTGACGTGGAGGGATGAGACGCTAGGTGCCTCACCTCCTGCCACACTGGTGACCCTAGTTCAGAAATGGTTGTGGGTCGCTTGGGAGCTGGCCAGGGAGGAAAGAGTGGAGCATCCCTAGGACTGCTGAGATGACTCCCTGCTTGACTGCCACCTGGAGGTGTCCAAGTGGCAGCACAAGTGAACCACGCATGCAGGGAAAGGACCCCATGTTCAGGGCACATGGCACATCTCCGCAGGTGGAACTTGCACATTGCACATGCTGCAGCTCCTGTGGGCCTGGTTAGAAAATCAAAGGAAAAACACCACTGGCTGCAGGATGATGACCGAACCCTCACAGGTGCCACACTGGTGACTAGGCATCCCCCACAGTCCTGTGGCAGAGGACAGTGGAGGAAGGTAAGCCCTGGAGAAGCCAGGTGAAGGGGCTGGGGGGTGGGGTTGGTCAGAGGGATAGCTGGGGAAGCTAAGGGTATACAATCTCCATAGATAAAAAATAGTTTTAAAAATGTGGCATTCTGGTATTTTTTCCAGATGTTGTTTACATTCCCAGTTATAATGAACCAAGATATTTTTGCAAATCTGGTGATTACTTTCCTCAGAATGGTCAATTTTACTAGAAAACAATTTGTCCCCAGTCATACCGTATTAGACCTTGTGTTGCTGTGAGAGGGAATGCTGGCCGGGACACCAGGGATAATTGGAAGTAAAAGATCCATGGCACTTCTTAAAAAAGCAGGGGGACTCTCTCACTCTTTCAAGAAGTGCCTTGGCTTCTTTTAAGTTCCCCTGGACCTCCCCTGGAGATGAGCAGAAGGGTCTTTGGGATTTAAAGATTGGGGATAGGTGTGATGAAGAACAAACTCAATAGCAGAATGAGTATGCCTGGGATGTTGAGTTGCATAGGAAGGAGAATCAGCTGTAGAAACAAGGGGGCAATCCTTCCCCTGTGCAGATCCCTGGTTGCACCCACACCTGGAGGACTGCGTATGGTTCTGGAGACCATACCTATGGAGGGACTGTGAAAGGATGGAGTCAGTACAGAGAAGGGCGACCAAAATGATCCATGGGGCAGCTACTGCCAAGAGGGGGAGCTAAGATGGCCACAGGCCAGCTGCTTCCTATTTGAGTTCCATTTGCTACTCTTGAAAAAAATATCAATCTCTTTACAGTTTGGTATCTAAAACTTTACAGAGCTACCTGACTGGTAAGAGAAAGAATATATCTTCATTGAGGATTATACTTCTGTAAGAATAAAACCTTTAGAAAAGTATTTCAGGTTCACAAAAGGCACAGAGGGTGGGTTCTGGCCCACCAAGTCCCACACTGACTCCTGCCCTGCTCCAGCCCACGTGTCACATCAGCATTAACAAGGACTTCACCCTGAGAGTTTAGAGAAAACAGCTTTGCTATCTGGTGGCGTGGAAAGTTAGAGTCGAAATGTACCTCTCCGTAGCTCTTTCGACCAAAAAGTCAAAACTACCTTGTTGAAACAGCACAAATTTAAAGCTACAAACCTTCCCTCCCTAGTTGAGGAGTTTGCCACAGTGCTTGCAGCTGAATCTCATAAAGCTTGTGAGAGAAACACAGTGCAAGTAACTCTGATGTCTGCTGTCCAAACTCACGTGGCAATATTGTCACTATGTTCAAAGAATATTGATTTGGAGGGCAGTAAAAGTCTATCTTTCTCACTGCTCGGCAATATTATTTCCCATTGCCTATTCCCACTGCCACAGGATCCTTCATCAATTCATCCTAGCCCTTCCCATGCTGACACTACACCTCCCATCCATCTTGCTCAGCTTATGCATAAAAAGGATGCTTACTGTCTTGGGGTCTGCACCCCTTCCACCCTATATTCGGTATGCATGTTGTGTCCCTTTGTCTTAGGTCGAGACTCATTAAAGCTCACCTTGGCTTTTCATCTATCTATCTATCTATCTATCTATCTATCTATCTATCTATCTATCTATCTATCTATCCTCCTACTGTTAGTGGGCAACATGGAAGTTAATCCTGGCCCTCAGATTTCTTTGTCTGCCTCTGCCCCATCATCCCCTTCTCATATACCAAGAGAAAAGGGCATCCAGATCGCTCATCTAAACGCCCAAAGCCTCCGGCCAAAAATAGCCAAAATCCAGGCATGGGCTACAAATCTCAACCTGGATATCCTTGGAATAACTGAAACTTGGTTGAAGCCCAGTATAAAACAACATGAAATTGACCTCCCTGGTTACTGTTGTTACTGACAAGACTGGGTAGGTAAAAAGTGGGGTGGTGTCTTAATTTACGTGAAGTCTAAATTTCATGTCACTGTGTGTCCCTCTTCCCCCGACATGCCTCCCTTGGCTGAATCTGTCTTTATCTTACTAACTCCAGGTATGGTAAAGACACTCCATATTGGCTGTATCTATCTCTCCCCACGGGATGCCACTAATAATCTGCCTCCACTCTTGTCCCCATTTTTTGCTCAACTCTCGGATGACACAGTACTATGCGGAGATTTTAACAGTGATTGGCTGTCCCCCTACAAGAACAGGGCTCAAGCCTGCATCTCCGACACTAACCTTAACCAACTTTCACTGAACCCACTAGACGTAACGCCAAGACCAGACCTGCAACATTGTTAGATTGGATTCTATCTAACTGCCCTCATAGGATCAAAACAGTCAGTGTGCTCCCTGACTGCATTAGTGACCACTCTCCTACCTATTGAGTGTGCCCCCCACCATAATTCATGAATCCAGGAATATGTCTCAGTTTAAATTAGATGACTTCTTAAGGACAATTAATAACATTGACTGGTCCTCCGTCTCTCGCCTCCCTACCTTAGACCAGGCACTTGACTTCTTCATTCTTATTTTTAAGAATATTATCATCAATAGACATGCTCTCCTTACCAAACGACGTTCTAAAGGTATCAAGGCCCCATGGCTCACCCCTGAAATCAGGACCCTTATGAAGAGACGTGATTCAGCCTGGAAATTATATAAACACAGTCTCCTACATTCCGATTGGCTTTTATATCATCAACTGAGAAATTTGTGCAAAAACTGGATACAGGGCACAAAATGTTCCTACTTCCGCTCACTTCAGACAGAGAATCTCAGCAAGCCCAAAGAATTCTGGAAGCAAATGAATTACTTTATCAAAGGTAAAACATCCCAATATCCCAGCTCCATCATGTCCGGTTGTGACATCCTCAAAGATCCCCCTTCCATTGCAGATGGAATTAATCATTTCCTCGCTGACCTTGATAAGTACACAGCTCACCTACTGCCCCCCCTCGGGTTTCTCTGTCCATACGGAGCCTCATGCTGCCCTTGCCCCCTTCCCACTTAAAACTTACCACTAGAAGAGAAGTCCACAAGTTACTATCGAATCTCAAGGCTGAGGGCTTACCTGGCCACGACACATTAGAACCCAGGTTCCTCAAACTTGGGGCGGCAGCAGTTGCGGCACCTGTCTGTGATCTTCTAAACAGATCCTTTCTCTCGAGTGAGGTCCCAAGTCTGTGGAAAGTGGCAGTGGTGGTCCCCCTCCATAAGGGAGGGACCCATGCCGTGGAAAATTATAGGTCTATATCAATCCTTTGCCCCCTGGCTAAGATCCAAGAGCGGATCCTGTATAATCAGCTGCAATCCTACCTTGACCAGCATCATTTTCTTACAGATTGCCAGCATGGCTTTAGGAAGGGCCATAATACAACCACAGCTCTAGTCAAAGTATCGACTGATATCCTTAAAGCCAGTGATGAAGGTCTGTTTTCTGGTGCAGTGTTCATCGACCTGACAAAGGCCTTCGATCTAGTCAGTCACCACCTTCTGCTTGGTAAACTTCATCAACTTGGCCTAGATCAACTTTCACTTAAGTGGTTTCATGACTGCCTCACTGGCAGATCACAAAGGGTTAAATGGTATGCATCCCTTTCCTCCCTTAGATCTATCTCGCATGGTGTACCCCAAGGCTTAATCCTTGGCCCGATTTTATTTTCTCTCTTTATCAATGAGCTCCCTATCTTCTGTGGCGGTGCGACTGTGCAACTCTACGTGGATGACGCAGTCTTATACGGCTCGTCTAACAATATGGATTGGCTTAACCAACACCTTAGCTCTGATTTCAATATGCTTGAGTCTTGGGTCTCTGATAACCACCTAATTCCAAATACCAAAAAAACCAAAAGCTATGATATTCCACAACCCCTCCCCTAAACTTACTAAACCACTCCAAATTTGCTGTCAGGTGACCCCATTGAGGTGGTCAATGTTTTTAAATACCTTGGGATCCACTTAGATTCCTCCTTCTCTCTGGAATATCATGTACCATATTTCACCGTTTTGAAGCCATGGCTTCTATCACAATCTTTTGTTTTTAGCCGCGGCTTCTAAACGAGGGTGGCCTCTAAATGGGGGCAGCTTTAATTATTAACATGCCAAAAGCCGTCCTCGTAATGTGGTCTCTACACAAAAGGGCTACAGGCAGAGCTCCTATTTTGGGCCAAGACATAAGCCACACTGACTACACTGAAGCTATAAGAAAATGTAAGTTACTGTAGGAAAGTTAAACAGAACAAAATGTTGTATAGACAGTGTTTTCAACTAAGTGATTTCATGTATCTATAATAATGTGTGCTTGTCTTTTGATATTTGACTGATATAAACTTCAAATTTCCAGTAATGGATGTTGCAGTTGCTTGTTTGAATAAAATCATTCCAAATAAGGATATAGGGCCAGTAAGTGTTGGAGTGATGGGGAAGACCTTTTCCAAATTCATTCTTTAGGATGGAATTTAAAACAAAAGGGCTACAGGATTCTGCAGCAGAGACATATCCTGTAGAGGGAATATTTTGCTTGTCACCCCCTTTAGAAGCCGCGGCTACAAATTGGGGGAGACTTCTAGTAATAAAATTTTTTTTACTGCGGCTTTTATTCGGGGGCGGCTTCAAAACAGTGAAATACGGTATCTCAACTTACCAAAACAGTGAACCAGAAACTTGATCGGTTATACTGACTCTGCCCTCTACTAACCTCTGCCACCTGTAAAAAGATTTCCTCTACATCCCTTCTCCCTATCTTGTTCTATGGTGCCCCACTTTTACTCACTGCTCAGTCCTCTTCCCTTGTTCGGCTGCATCAACTCTATCATTAGGGTTGGTCAATTTGCACTAGGTGCAGACTCCAGGAAACACCACTGTGACACTCTCAATGCTCTTCAATGGCCTATTTATGATTCTAGGTTACAATTTAACACACTATGTTTTGTATTCAGACTAGTCAAACTCTTTAATCCCTCTATCTAAAGGGAATTGTATACCACAAAGCTTCTGTGCGCCCCCTCAGATCTACTTCCTTGCCCTTATTAGTAACACAGAAGATGCACAGATTATCAGGTAAGCGCTCTTTTGCCTACTAAGCCATCAATGCTTGGAATTACGTTCCCCCAAGCTTACTTTCCTTCCCTACCCTATCACTCTTCAAAAACTAACTTACCTCTGATCTACTCAACCCCCCCATGCAACTGCTCTAACTAACCTATCCCTCTGCCTCTGACACTCTGAATTATGTTACACCATCGCCTGTGTCTTTAATAACTTACCCACTATTCCTGCAGTTGCACTTATTGTATTATTTTGTGGTCCTTGGTTAACTGTCTTATGTAAATGCATGACTGTTTATGATGCACAACTTGTTTGTCTCTGTTTTGCCTGAATTATTGTTAAATTTTCACCGTGTCTTCTATTATTCCTGTATTTTCATAATTTGCCTCATGGGTCGTAACTGAAATAGGGACTGCATGGTCTCAGTTGACTTACCCAGTTACCAAAATTCAAATAAATAAATAAATAATAAAATGTATTTATTTATTGAAATGTTTCACCAGGAAGGCACACTGAGCGTCAAGTCACTCGTCTCCCGGTGCGACCTGGGGGGAAGGAGTACAACTGGAATGAAACATTAAACATTCAAGTTACAAGATCAACATTAACATACAGTTGTAAGGCACGTGTTACAAACAGTGTTACAACAGTGTTGCGCATAACATGTAGAAAGAATGGACAATAATAAGTGGGGGGTTAATTAGTAAACAAATGCTTATGTGAAAGAAAAGGGGGAAGGGAAGGGAAGGAGGGGTGAGGTGGGGGAGGGGGGGAAGAGTCGTGTCCCTGGAGACCTCTTCGGGATATGAGGAACCCTACAAGGGGACTGGTGGGACCAGAGAGAAGGGGATAAAGCAGTGTCCCAGAGAGACCCCTTTCAGATGGTGGGGGGAAGGAATAGAAAGATACCAGCCCCTTGGGTAGGAGAGGGACCCATGGAGAGCATCTGAGGTCCTTTACATTCTGTGAGAGATTAAGGGAGGCCAGTAAGGGGGAGCAATTAGAGGAAGGGGAGGAGGGCTAGAGATTTGGGGGGTGGGTGTGCACAGGGTAAAATGAAGGTGAGGGTAGTGGGGTAGGGTTTGTCCAGGGCTTAGAGGAGGGAATTAGGGAGGGACATGGCAGGAGCAGCTAGCTGCAAGGTAATTATTGAGGGCAGAGCTGATGGAGTAGGCGGAGGATGAGTGCCGGATTTGGGAGGGAGGGAATTCCAAATTTTTGGGCGGCGGTGAGAATAACCAGATTGGCCGATTTAGGTGGATCTGCAGGGGAAAATTCAAGTCACCTTCAACCCTGAATCAAGTTTTTGCATCCATAAGGGGACAAGCACTCACTCAAGTCACTGGATGAGTCACTTGAGAAGCTGATTCAGTGGATTCAGACTTTCAATAGAAATTTTCAGGCTTTGCATGAAAAAGTGGATTTTCTCAAAGAGATGCCAAAACCAATAGAGAAAAAATTGTACACACTGACAAACAAGTGACAAAGAACAGTAAAGCTATTGCAGCATTGTCAAAACAAAATGATTGGGTTAGAAGTTACCAACGCAGACTTAATCAGTCAGAATTACACTATTAATAGCAAAACTGAATTATTAGAAAATCAAGCCCATTATAAAAAATCTCCATCTGGTGGGGATTCCTAACTCTCTGGACTCTGATTTTCAAACCGTTTGAGAGATAATTAAGGACATACTTATCAAGGTGTATGACCTACCAGAAGATAATCTGCCTTTTATCACAAAAGCACACAGTATTATCGAAAAGAAAAGTGATTGGCATCAGATCACAGAAACTAATCCAGCTAATTCTGAAAGCTCCGGTGACCCCGAATGTACGTCTGCTGTCAGGATGTCTTTTGCCTTTGGGACTTGATTGTCCCATTGTCCAGTCTAAGGGGCACATCGGTTTACATTACTTACATATTGTTCATTTTCCCTGACTGCATTTGTGATTCAACAACGTCGCCATCCATTCCTTGCCCTCTGCCAGAAACTGCTGGGAATTGGTGCAGACTTCCAACTTTTAGCCCCAGCCAAGCTTTGCATAAACGTATAAAGAAAATCAACACATATTTTTCAAAGTGGACCAAATTACTGCCTTTATTAGGACACAGTATGAAACGGAAGCCAACAGAAATGGAGATACAGACTCGGCAACTCTCTCTGAGGAGGAGATGATCACAATGGTTAATTAATACAGAAGTGACTTTTATTCTTCATCTAAGTACCATTAGGCATTACAATCTCAGTCTTATAACAAGCATTTATCAATGCCGAACGTTCGCTTGCAGGTATTTGCAGTGGTGTTTGGCATGTATGGTGCCTTACCCTAATGCCCTGTGCAATTGCTGGTATTTGCACAATAAATTGTCAGCATAACCTTTTTGTTACCCCCATTGTGCGCTACATAGGCGGAAACACGTTTTGGGCAGGATGTGAAAAATGACAGCTGTACTGCTCATAAGGAAGTGCGTAAATGCCAATGTTGAAAATCTGGAGCAGTATTGATACTCTGGCGTTTCACGAAATATGGAACTGTGCAACGAGCCAGAAACAGTCATTTTTAGGAATTTTTTCACCAAATTTTCAACATCGCCATTTTAAAACCTCTGCTAATGAACAGTGTCACTGTGATTTTCTTACTGTGTCCCATACATTGATTTCGCACACCGACTGCGCCATTGTGCACTACATAGGGCGGAAAGACGTTTTGGGCAGGATGTGAAAAATGACAGCTGTACTGCTCATAAGGAGGTGTGGCAAAATGGCAGTGTTGAAAATCTGGAGTGAAAATATTGGAAATTCACAAACTACTGACGTAGGTGAACTGCATAGCGCAGACTCATAAAACTGTCATTTTAGAATTTTTACCAAATTTCAGCACAGCCATTTAAGACCTCTGCTCATGATCAGTGTCACTGTGATTTTCTTAATGTGTCCCATACATTGAGTTCAGCACCGACTGCGCCATTGTGCGCTACATGGGCAGAAACACATTTTGGGCAGGATGTGAAAATGACAGCTGTACTGCTCATGAGAAGGTGTGGTAAAATGCAGCGTTGAAAATCTGGAGTGGAAATATTGAAAATTCATCAAGCGTCTGCGTGCTGTGAACACTGCAGCACGGTCGTAAAACAGTCATTTTACAATTTTTCACCAAATTTTCAACATAGCCATTTTAAGACCTCTGCTCATGAATAGTGTCACTGTGATTTTCTTAATGTGTTCCATACATTGATTTCGCACACCGACTGTGCCATTGTGCGCTACATGGGCGGAAACACGTTTTGGGTGAGATGTGAAAAATGACAGCTATATAACTCATAAGAAGGTGTGATAAAATGGCAATGTTGAAAGTCTGGTGTGAAAATATTGAAAATTCGTGAACTTACAAGCCTGCGTGAGAACTGCGCAGAAGCGCTTAAAACAGTCATTTTGAATTTTTGCACCAAATTTTCAACAGGGTTTTGGGACCCCTTCTCATGAGTGATGTCACTGTCATGGCGTTATTCGAGGCCGAAGGGTGATTTCGCGCAGTGCCTGCGAAATCACCCTTCGGGCCCGAATAACGCCATGACAGTGACATCATTCATGAGAAGGGGTCCCAAAAACCCCATGTTGAAAATTTGGTGCAAAATTCCAAAAAATGACTGAGATATGCAATAAAGTTGAAACCCCCTATCTAGCCCATTATACAGCTTACCGGCATTTCCTCAGTTCGCATCGCCTTTGAAGAGTGCAGGCGTGTTCCCGGTCCACGGAAGATCGTGGCGGGTCGAGAAGGTATAAGTATGGGGTGGGGGTGTGGGAGGCTGGGTGCGCAGTGGGTGGAGTGCGGGTTGTGGGAGGGGCTGGGAGGCAGCGTGGGACCGTTTTATTTTACAGGTGTTAAAAAGAAAAAAGGATGTGGGACTGTTTGCCACGCTGGGGTGGGCTCCCAGTATGGCACAAGATGACTAGGGGGGCAAGGGGCCGACCAGAGTTGGGCACCCCGCCCGCAAAACTAAAGGCAACGTTTGCCACGCTGGGGTGGGCTCCCATTGTGGCAGCAGGATGGTTTGGGGGGGCGTGGAGCTGACGAGGTTGGGCACCCGTCCGGCAAACAAAGTTTGCTGACACAAAACTAATGGGGCGGCAGCGTGGCGGGGCGTCATGGCCGGCTCAATTATGGCAGCCGGTGCTTTCCCTTTGAAGCAGAGGAACACCGCTGTCATACTGAGCTCCTGCACCCATTGGTGCAGGACCGCCACGCCTGCTCAAGGGAGCAGTGCATTGGATGGGAGAGGCACACCTCCAAGTGTGCTACTCTCCCAAAACGTTCCTTGCGCATGTGCGCAAGCGAACGTAAAAATGGATAAATGAAGAACAGCAACCTACCATTAACAGAAGATCTTAAAGAGAATCTCCTCCATTGGGCCACACTTTTGGAGGCTGGCTTGGAATGTGTTGCCTTATATTCACATTTCTGTGTGTGCAATACTTGTTGCTTACATTTGGAAGTATTTTTTATTAATAATAAAATTACTCTCCCTGAATTATTACTCTCCCTGAATTTCTATTAGAGTCTGGAGTGCTTTGTTTATTTATTGTCTCCACACTTTTGAAATTGTAAGACATTGGTGTCAGAACCATTCAGAAACATCTGCCTAGTTGGGGGCCACCCAGAGTAACATAAAACATTGGTGCCTATAAAGTGTGGGTGGCCTCCTTACTCCTCAGTTAACCACAAGAGATAAGCCTGGAGGGCCACTTACCAAGAGGGACCAGGAGACCACACCCAGACCAGGCACACAAGGAGAGATTAGTAGCAGAAGATACAAAAGCACAAATAACCATACCTTCCACAAAAGCAGCGGGACAGGCTGCCAGCTGGTACCTCACACCAGGGGAAAGAAGGTGACTGCGCTGTGTCCCAATGGAGCAGACTATCTCGAAGATCTACTGTTACTGGCAGGAAACTGTTCTATCTTCGTCGAGGACATCTCCTCCATTGGGTCACACCTCTGGAAGGATTTCCAAGCAGTATAAAGTGCCCAGAGAGACTGGTAAAGTCTGATATGCATTCAGGACAAAAGGCCTTGCAGAAGCAAGATCAAATACAGCATGTCTGTGTGAGATAATACCCAGACTTAGTGAAAGTGTGGACGGAGCTTCGTGCGGCAGCAGTACAAATGCCAGCAGCAGATAGACCCTGGAAACAGGTCACAGAGATGACTATACCATGAGAAAAGTGGCCATGAACATCACCAGGAAGTTCCTTACTGTACTTCCTATCACATAATGTAATACAGTTAGCCAGCTATTTGGGCAGGCACTACTTAGTAACAGGTACACCCTCACTTCCAGGGGCAAGTGATGCAAACAGGTGAGAGAACTCCCTGCAGACTTTCATGCATTCCAGATAAAAATGCAGTGTTCTGTGTACATCAAGGGTATGGAGTAATTCTTCACCCTTCTTAGTATGCGCAGGATAACACACTGGTAGGTTGATGATCTGATTTAATGTGTATCCAGAAACCACTTTGGGTAAGAAAACGAGGATTCGAATGCAATGCCACCATAACCTTGTGGAAAATTAGGTTGGGGGGGGTGCACATTCACAAGAGCCTGACAGTTCAGAAAGGGACTTACATTCTGATCTTGAGTGATGGAAAAATCTTACAATGTAAATTTGGGGTAAAGTCAATTGTATAAAATTATGTTAGCCCCTAAATTATTTTATCTCTTTCAAAACATTCCACTTACATTTGATAAAAGTAAATTTGCCAAGGTTACAGCACTTATAAAAAACTTTCTATGGGGTCAAAACCACCAAGGCTTGCATTTCCCAAACAAAGAGCTTCATGGGTAGAGGTGGGGTTGGGGGGGAGTTGGCTTCCCTGGAGGAAGAGGTATCAGCCTGCCTTCTATTTTAAGTACTCAGTTTTATATTTTGTTCCGTTTTCCCAAAATGTTTTACCCCTGTGGTTGGAAGTAGAACAGCAAATGTTAGCCCTTTGAAAGCCTTCAGATTTTTTTGTTTAAGAATTTGCCCAAGTTTACTAAAGACAATTCATGTACTGTATTTCAAGCTCACTCAAAAAGATGAATAAAGTCTAGTCCCTACTTAAGCCCATTGTGAGGCTCTTCCAAGTATTTTACTTGGCAACATATCTGTAGAAGACCCAGGATGGAGCAACTATGACATCACCAATGTAAGTGACATGCTAGATCCAACCTCAGGGATGCTACTGTCATTTGACAGTCTCAAATTGAAATACAACCTACATAGGTTTCACTTTGCCCTCTATCTTCAGGTCAGGAAGGCACTTCTGGAGTCAGTGTTACACCTTAATCGTAAACTTCCGTCTATAGGTCAAGATTGGCAGCAACTAAACAACAACAATGAGGAATGGTGTAACATGGATTTACAAAGCCTTAATAATGCAGACTATAACACAGCTACTTGGGGCTGCAAAATCGACATGGGAAACAGATTTAGGGTATAGGATTCAGGAGGAAGACAGGCGGACTGTTTTTTTTTATTTTAGTCTTTGATAACCGGGTAAGGCCCACTAGGCACAACTGCCTGTTTTCAGGGGCAACCTGGGAGCAGTAGGGAGGTTAAGTGACTACTTGGTGAATGCCTATTATGCATGCAGACACTGGTGGCAGAACTGTCTGAAAAGTGGTAGAGTGAAGGATATAAGGATAACCCCCATTGAACGGGTTCACCCACAGAATAATTTTTTCTCATCCAAATTTGTAATCTGTGGAGAACCCCCCACACACACACACACACACACACACACACACGTTGACAGCAGCTTCCAGTGCCTAGTTCCTTGATACCTACCTGAAGGTCTGGCCTATTCTTTTCATGTTTAAAGTTTGACCACTGAACCTTAACTCTGCAGGTAGGCCATGAACCCACCCCACCCCCATAAGTACTACTCAGGCCTTTTCTTTTCAAAATTCTACTGACATCAGCAAGTCACAAAGGGAGTGATTGGAAAGTAACACGATAGCAAAAACTGATAGGGCCAAGCCCCCAATCCGGCAGCACCTCGCATGCAGACAAATGCAGGGCAAACAGTTCAGTTTAAAATAATACACCAATACTATTATTCACCCAAAGGTTAGAACAAATGATCTATCTCGTTGGGGGCCCCTGCTAGAGATGTAAAGAGCCCCATACTAATCTACTCCACGTGCGTTGGAGCTGTCCCAATATTGTTAATGTTTGGAAAGAAGTTCATGGTCTGTGTGAAAAGGTGATCAGGAATAAGATTTCATTCTCCTGTCAGGCTTTTATTCTGGGTCTGTCCTCCTATATGAAACATATGGAAAACCAGCAGATTCATTGAGTGACGGCTGCTTCACTTTCACTAAAAAGGTTAATTGTTTTCGAGACAGAAAGAATCCGTCTCTCCCTCCCTTGAAGAATGGTATAACAGCATGGCCACAGAAGCTAACAATGAAAGAATGTGTTACCATATTTTAGGCCAGACTGAAGCCTGTAATACAATGTAGGGCCCCTTCTTGGAACGTAAGCTACGAATGTATTAGGCTTCTCGTTCGAATGCCTCTTCTGGAATTTCATTCATTTGCTTTTGACTACAGATATGCCTGAAACAACTTATCTCATTTTTTTCTGAAATATTACCTCTCAGAGTTATTTTCTATTTTTTGATTATTTGAATATTGTGTGTACCTCATTAATTGTTTTTTAAGATTGTTTTATATTATTTGTTTGATGTTTTCTTGGAACTCTATTTTCTGTGATTTTACTGAAAACAGTAACAGTTTTAATGGGGAAAAATAATACTTCAGGCTCAGGTTTAGCTACCAGGAAAGTGCCTTCCAAGAAAGGAAGTATAGTTCACAAGTTGGAGAAGTCTCAAAGGGAGCCAAAGTCAACTTCTCAAGTACAAAGTTAAGGTCCCATGGCGGAACCAGTTTACGAATAGGGGGACTCATGTGCAAAATACCCTTCAAGAAGGTACAGGACACGTCTTGTTGTGCCACCGTGTGTCCATCGATAGGGGCATGGAAAGTTGAAATGGCAGCCCAGTTCACATTAAAGGAGATAGTAAATGATTAGCACACAGTACAGTAGGCTACATGCCAAGTGGGCTTGGGTAACGGGGGCTGGGGCCAGTGTTCCCTCTAGTTGCATCAGGCATCTGGTGGTCATTACCAGAGTAGGAGTTACTGGAGCACCCGGGACAAGAGGTCTGGGAGGCATGATGAACTTTACTTTTCCTCTTGCATGAGGGGAAGGAGCTGGTTGACATGATTTTGGCAGGCAAGCTATTCCAAATGGAGGGGAGCCTGTAGGTGATCGAACATTGTGCTAGGTTTCTCCTGCAACGTGGGATCTGGAAATGGCAGCTGTCCTCAGATGCTAGGGAGTAGGAGCAATTTGTAGCCACTGAGAAGAGGCCCCAGAGGTAGCTAGGGAATTTTCCTGCCCAGTACCTAGCCCCAACTAGAGCAGTGTGCAGAGATTGCCTCTTTGGGGGTGGGGGTTGGAAGCCACCTGAAAAATGGCAGCCAAGTGCACCTTAATGGAGGAATACTGCAGACCAGAGTCTGATAGAGACAGGAGGTAGACATGTATGGTATTAATAGGACACGTAAAAGAGTCTTCAGAGTGGGAGGCACACCAAATAGCAACACAGTTTCACTTTAGAGAATACTACACATATGTCTAGTGGAAGGCTTACTGGCTGCCAGCAAGATATTAACCACCTGGGGAGGAACCTCAGAACATGCAATTACTACGTCCAAAGGAGCTAAGCCTGCTGGTGGAGGAACCTGAGGTTCAGATTGATGAGGGGCCCCCTGTCCTGCAACAGTAGACCTTGGCAGGAGTAACTGAACCAAAAATTCCACTGCCAGATCCTGCAGAAGTGGTAACCATATGGCTGGTGAGGCTAGAAGGAGTGATCAATATCAGGGTGGCCCCCTCTGTCTGCAACTTCAGAAGCACCCTCTGAATGAAAAGGATTAGAGGGAACACATAAAGGAACTTCTTCCTCCAGGAGAGGGACAAGGTATCTCATAAAAAAAACTCCAGGCCCTGGAGCAAGTGAGCAGAAATGCAGCAATTTTGCATTGTGTGGGGCTGAAAAAAGACCCAACTCTGGACAACCCCCTCTTGGGAAGAGTTTGTTTATCAAAGGTTAGCAGTTCCCATTTGTGTACACGAGACTAGGACCATCTTTGTCTGCGAAGACATTTTGGACTCCTAGGAGAAAAATGGCCATCAGTTGCAGGTCGTGAGAGAGTGCCCATTGCTGTACTCTCACTACTGCCCTGCAGAGAGGGTACGAGTGAGTACTCCTTCGCTTGTTGATATAGTGCATCACACTGATGTTGTCTGTTCTTATAAGCAGGGGACCTGGAGACAGATGCTCTTCGAAGGTCTGAAGCCTAAAAAGAACAGCCCTCATTTTCAGAACATTGATGTGAAGATCCGAATCTCAGTCTGTTACAACCCCTGGGTCTGGTAAAGGTTCAGAAGGGCACCCCATCCCTCCCTGAAGGCTTCCGTCATAAGGATGTGCTCCAGAGCTAGGGAATGAAGGGGACACTCTGCAGCAAGTGCAAGAGTTCCATCCACTACAGTAGGGACTTTCATAGAGGTGATGTGATGAGGATCATTCATTCCAACTTGTATGTCAGTTGGTCCCACCGTCCCACTGCAGCTGAAGAATCCATTGCGGGATTCTCATATGAAGGCATGTGAATGGGACAGTTATAATGGCAGCTGCCATAAGACCCAGGAGGCAAAGCGTAGTCCTGGTTGGCACACAGTGACTCCTGTGCAAGAGATGAGGCTGAGAAGTCAGGGCCTCTTCTCTGTTCTGAGGCAGGAACACATTGCCCACTGCCGTGCCCAATACTGCCCCAATATAGCAGTGTCAGTGGCTCAGTAGGTAGCACACTCACCTCTGAGGCCGGGAGGTCAGAGGGCTGTGGGTTCAGTTCCCACATCTGGCACTTGGGTTAATATCCCAGTACTGGCACTGTAGTGCAGCATGAGAGGGGTGCTGCACTTCTGAGATGCCGTCTTTTGGATGAGACGTTAAACCAAGGTCCCATCTGCCTGGATTGGTGGTAGTTCAGGTGGATGTTAACGATCCCATGGCACTTCTCGAAAAGAGTAGGGGAATTTCCCCAGTGTCCTGGCCAAATTTCCCTCATTCACTAAAAATACCACCGACAGCTTCATCTGGTTCAAGGTCAGTTGGCATTCATCTGTATCCCCCTTCCCCGGATCGTGCCTGAAAATAGGCAGGATTTGTCTAGTGCACTTACCTGGTCAACAAAAACTAACTAACTAAATAAATAAATAAATAAATATTGGAGGCATTGGCACAGAATGAGAAGTGATTTCAGTACACTGACTGTGATACCCAGGTCTATAAATAACTACAGAGTTTGAGATACTGTCTACAGAACCACGTCCCTGGATGGGCCCTGCAGGAGCCAGTTGTCCAACTAGGGGAAGACATGAAGTCCTTCCCTCCGGACGGTTGCTACCACAACCACAAAGCATTTGGTAAATACCTGCGGTGCTGAGGATTAGCCAAACAGCAATACTCGGAACTGATATTGGCAGTCCTCTTTAGTGAACCTGAGGTGCTGCCTGTGGCATGTTCTAATTCTGATATGAATGTAAGCAACCTTCATAGCCAGAGCACAAAGCCAGTCCCCTTTGTTGCAGAAGAGGAATGATAGCTTGAGGAGACACCGTTGGGAACATTTTGCATTCAATGAATTTGTCCAGGGCTCTGAGGTTCAGTATTAGACGCAAGTCTCCTGTGATGTTTGGGTCCAGGAAGTATCTTGAGTAAAACCCTGTTCCATTCTTTTGCAGGAATAGGCTCTATGACCTTTTTTTGAAGTAGGGACTGAACTTCTTCTCTCACCAGGGACAAGTATCCCCAGGGTAATGAGACTGGGGAGGAGGATGCACTGGAGGTTTTGAGATCAGTTCCAGTGCATGACTTTTTCTACTAGTTCCAGGACCCATTTGTCTGAGGAGATCTCCATCCATTTTTGCAGGCAATGTGACATCCCTTTCCCTACTTGCAGCACTGGTGGCAGCTGTAGAGAGGGAGGAAGTGGGGAGTCAGGCCACAGGAAACAGAACCTTGGGGTGCCTTGGAGTGGCCACCCTGGACAGCAGGTTCAACGGAGGGATCGCCTCCTCTGCCATGGCAGGGATGATTGGCAGTTACGGCCCCCTCATCCAGCAGGCTTCCGAAAAGTACCCCTACGATGACCCCTGAGTCAGGGAGTTCACAGACCTTAGAGTCATTTTTGATGACTCCATGTCTTTCAATGCATTATCTACATTGAGGGTGAACAGCTTAGTGTTCCAAGAGGGAGCACTGAGCACGGCCTGTTGCACGTCTGAAGCAAGTCCTGTCACTCTGAGCCAGGAGTATCTTCTGAAGCAGACATCAGAGGCAGTGGATCTAGCAGCAGAATCTGAGGCATCATATACTGAGTCTAGAATTGTTTACCAGTATCTGTGCCAAAAGAGGTAGCTTTAAGCAGTTCTGCCTTTGCAGGGCTGTCTGGCAGCATCTGTGCCATAGCCAAAGCTGCTTCCAGAAGCTATTCTGGTATTTAATCATATAAGTCTGGTAGTTTGAAATATGAAGGTCCAAAGTGAAAGAGACATAAGTCCTTTTTCCCCATTACATTCAAACTTCTAGACTCCTTGTCAGGAGGCAGGGTGCTCATCACTCCAGGAACCCCAGAGTGATCGTGTGAGCCATGATAACCACAGAGTCAATTTCAGGTTCAGAAGCATAATAAGGCTTGACAGACTGAGCAGTATACTGATTGTCAGCCTTTCTGGGGATTGCTAGCAGAGTGCCAGGTCTGTGCTAGGCAGCAAATGTAGCATCTTCTAATGCAGGTTACACAGGGGGCACCACGATAGTGGGAGCAACTAATACCTCTAAAAACTCAGTCAAGTTTCTTTTACTGAAGTCTTCTTCTTCACCCTCAAACCCCATCACATCCTGTATTTGTTCAAACAAAGCTTGGAAGAGGGACCCTCTGGAGGAGACCTGAGATTCAATACCACAGAGTCCTTACTGCATGATGATTTTGAGCTGGAAGGGAAATCTCCATCATAGGGTTCCTCATCTCCACCTTCCTCTTCTAAATCCTCCTCCATTTCCAGGAGATCAGGACTGTATTCCACCTTGCCATCATCTTGTATGATGATGGGGCAATTGACAGAGGTGGCAGCTGTACCATCAGTGCAACAGGTATGCTTTTCAGTCCCATTGACACCAACGGTGTGGAGGGGGGAGGCCTGTCAACAGAACTGGCACCGCCGTTTGCAGTGACAGAAATAGACATGTTAACATTTTTGAGAATGATGCCAGCATAACCTGCGAGTTGATGATGCCTGATGAAGGGGTCAGGGCTATCGTTGTTGATGGCATGGAACCCGTCAACGAAGGCTGCATATATCCCATAGTAAGTACAGATGTGCTGGAGTGAGGCCCCAACCTTGGTGTCTCAACGATGGTTGGGAGGGCTGTAGTTGATGCCACTGGAGTGGACACCGATGATGTCTTACCCTTCTTCAATGGGAACTGCAACCTCACTGGTGAAGCATGTTTCCCTTATGCTTCTTGTGATTGGAAGAGGAAGGGGTCTCAATGACAATTTCTCCTTTTCTTTGGATTTGTCTGTCATCCTCTGTGACCATGGTGGTAATGCATTCAATGACCACTGGGGTGCCTCCTTACCTGGGGCAGGTGGTCGAGAGAGGGAGAAGACAGTTTGGATCTTGCATTCTTTGCCTGAGCTTCCATGGCCTTTATGGTAATGGAAGTTTCCAAAGCCTTCTTACAGTGCCTCCTCATGGCCTGGTTAAATCCCTGGCAGATTCTGCAGGCCCTCACACTGTGGGACAGGCCCAAACAGCAAACATACACAGTGTGGGCCTTGTCCTTGAGAAATCATGGGTCCCAGTTAAACAAAGGTTCCTTCAATGGCTGCATACAGGGCCAATGTCGATATTAAAATTATTTAAGTTAGAAAACAAATAACGACGAAACAAAAAACAATGATGTTGTTTCTCTGAAGATCTGACAAGCATGTGAATGGGGAGGAAAGAACGAAGAAGTAAGGGCTCCCCCACCATCCTTTATAGGCACCGACGTTGTACGTCATTGTGGGTGGCCCCAGCTAGGCAGAAGTTTTCAGATGGCCCTGATGCCAATAGCTTACAGTTCCAAAAGTGCGGCCCAGTGGAGGAGATATCCTTGATGAAGATATTGAGGTTAACAATGTGTAATGATTTTGTATTTTTTTTATTTAAAAATGTGATAACCAGGTAGCTCCAAGGGGTATGCCGACCGCACAGTGAAACTGCAAGAGTAAAGACCATCACAACGATAGGAATTTACAAATACCTCGGGTTGCTGTGATGGTCTCTGCTGGCACTGGGACTGTATCGCCCGGTGTTTCAGCCCTCTCTGAGACAACTCTGATTCGGAGTTGTATCCTTAGAGAACCGGAGGGTGTGGGGGCAGAGCCCGCTTGGGGGTTCGGGGCACAGCCCCTTGATAGAAACATAGACATTCCCAACAGTGCAGTGCCGACACTCGGCATTGCGGCTGTTGCTGTCGGGGATGTCGGTGAGGCGGATGTCGCCTCGCTATAGTAAAACTGCTCCAAGGATATCAAGTGCCCATTCTCAAGGAGGACTTGGGAATAAAACTAATAAATTACATACCATATATATGCACACAATACAAATACATAAAATTAAGAATAAAAACAAAAAAGACGTTATTAGGTAAAGAGACACTTGTTTAATATTAGGCAGAAATTACATCTCTAAAGCACTGGAGACCTTTGCTACAGCTGTATGACATCATATTGAAAGCTGCAGCTGCCTGGTTGGCAGAAAATGGACCCAAATGACCCAAAGGTCTTTTTTTGTTTAACATTTCTCACGTCTGTAATGTTTACAGTTTCTGATCACACCCATATGAACATCTCACAGCTAAATTATAATTTTCCCACAATAGTCCAGCTCCAACGTAGCATCTCTTTTCCATTGGGGTCCCATTTTACCTTCTACCCTAAGTTAATAGCTGAGAAGGACTGAAGCCAGAGGCACCAAGTGACATGCTCAAGGTTGTCTAGTCAATTGCTGTAGTGAGATTCAAACCTGGGATCTTCTGCCTTTGAGTTTGGTGCCCTAATGGCCTAACCACAGGAACCCACTGCCTGCCAAAGCTGGCACAGACTACAGCCCATGAAGCATGGCTGTCTTCTTCCAGGACTTAGAATCAGTGCTCTAACATTTTAAACAGTGGACTCCACCACCTGCTGATGTTGGCTGGTACAGACTACAGCCCCCTTAGACTAGGCTCTCTTTATCCTGGACCTGGCCCTTAGATTGATTCACTTTTTTATTCTGTTGTTCTGTCTCCCTGTTGCCAGTCGACCCTCAGGCTAGTGGCCTCCCAGCCAGACATCGCTGATCTTCCTTCTGCCCACAGTTCACCTGTGGCAGAGGGGTCCATCTGGAACATACAGCCCCCCCCCCCCCACACTGAGGTACACAATCCAGTTGGAAGGCAGGCTTTGCAGTGTGGGGCCCCAAAAATACTGGGCCAGCACCCGAATGGTGATAGGAGTCTTCTTTCTTATAGATAGTCTCATCCAGCACTTGTTTTAGATGTGTGCTAGTGCTGTGATCCCTGGACCCCTTCTCTGTCAGAGCTCCCCGTGAACCTTACATGCATCAGAGTCGGTAAGCCAGGCAACCCCACAAGGTAGAAGGCTCCCTGGCATGGCATGACTTGCTATGGGGGCGGGCAAGGACTAGACAGCACTCCACCCAGTCGTGCCACCTGATCCATGGGTGTAGTGTTTAAAGCATGGAACTACAGTATGAGCCACAGTCACTGACTTACTATGTGACCCTAAGAAAGTCACTTGGCATTACTGTGCTATTGCCCTTTCCTAGCAGGAACAAATGAGTGAAAGCAGGACCCCACTGAAAACGAGATGCTGCATCTCATCTGGACTATCCTAGGAAAATCAACCAAGGCTGCCTGCAGGTATATGCAAGTACACACTCCGCACACCCTAAATTATTGTAGTTGGAACACTGGCTTTAAGTTGGGACCATCATCTGAGCATTGCTTGGTGGTGGTACCGCTACAGAAAATGTATTTTCACAAGTATGCGTATTATTTTTAAAAAGGGTAGGCTTAAATTCAACTGCAAGAAAATAATAAATAAATAATAAACTCAGGCTACCTGTTCAATGAGATGATTATTTCTGTTTCACAACACACACACACACACACACACACACACACCCTCACTGAAAGAGAGTTTCTGTTTGTACATAAACACGACAGGCTGGCGACTAGGTACAGTTAACATTGCAGTCTTTCATCTTCAGTGCTTTGGAAAAATTTCTTCTGGAGCATTTTACAGGTTATTATATTAACTCTTCCCTCACCTCAGTTGGTGAGCTGCAATTTCCATGCCGGCCATTTTCAGACATTTTAATTCCAAACTACAGCAGCCTGTATCTACTATGAAGACTCGCCTGATTTTTTTTCCCCCTTTGCTATCAGTGTGTGCAACAGTCTGGGTTAGTGGTCTTGAGCTGGGACAGATTCATAATGTAAAAGTGGGGGACATCCACAACCCCCTCCCCATGGACCTCGAATGCCTTATTTGTCAGGCTCCATGCCCACAATGCATATGTGTAAAATCAGGACCAATTTTTTTTTTTTTATTATTTTTCAGTAACTAGTTAAGGCCCAGTAGGCACAAGTCCTGTTTTAAGGGGCAGCCCAGGAGCATGACTTTCTCAGGCACACAGTATGCAAGTGTCAGTTGCGGGAATCAAATCCAGGTCTGTTGGGTTTACTAACCTCATTCATAACTCATTACTCTGACCTCTAGGCTATGCCATAGAATTAATTTGAGGCATTCAACCGATTTATTTACATTGTTGCACAGCGAATATTGCTACAATTTTTTTTTTACGATTCATTTACCCATTATAACCCAGCAAGGATTCAACATCTCATTTGAAGTGTACATATGTTTGGGGGTGGGGATCTTTCTTCTACTCAATATTTTTTCTATCAGGATTTTCTGCTCCTGACTGACAACCTACCTCCAGCCCCATCAACTGACATCTCTGGGATGGACCTGCTCTGATTTCTTCTACAGCTTACCCCTTGTGGCAGGGCTGCCAGGGGTGGCCAAACACCCTCCAGAGCAGAATCTGGTGTTGGAAGTGCCCAGCTGCTGGTGCGGGGCCTACAGGGGCCCAGGTCTGTCAGCTGGCTGCGGGGGCCTGTGGGGGACCAGGCCTGTCATCTGGACATGGTTTTTCTTCCATGTTTTCTCCTTGTGAGGCCACAAGCGTGCAGTGACTCACTGTGCAAGCTCCACCACCATGCAGGTGCCCCTTCGAGGTTGGGACCCCTTCTCTGTGGGTCCCGCTGTGCTGCTACCCAGATTTCTCCAGGGGGCAACTGACCCATGGGATATGCTATCTCCCGGGGAGGAGAGCTGTCCAAGGGACACTTAAGCCTCCTTCCCTCCACTGGCCAGCCCCTGGGCAACTTGAGTGCATTTTTGAACCCAGGTCACTAGCATAGTGAGTGTTACTGCTCCTGCTGTGTTACTAAGCCAGTGGGTTTTACCTAATAGTATAGCTGGGAAGGAGTGAAGCACTGGGAGGTCAGTAATGACTTGCTCAAGGTCACACGGTGAGCCATGACTTTGTTGGGATTTGAACCTGTTGAGTTTGCTATTAATGGCCAGAACCCTTCTCACGGCAGCACAATAGCTGGATACACCCACTCGGAAACAGCATTTGCTCATTCTTTGAAATTACTTACTGCAAGGCTTACAAGAGGTTAATCTTGGCCATGCTGTCTGTAATGGGTCTTTTTTTTCCACTGTTTTAGGTTATTTTTCTTCCTGGGGAGACAGCAGAGCAGTTTCAACCCTGATAAGGAAGCACTACATTTCCACTGTCCTGGAATCTTTCCAACTTCACCAGGTTCAAAAGTGTACTCAGTTAAAATGGTGCAACAGGGGACAGTACAGCTGAGTGCAAGCTGACCCCCGACAGATGGGTTCCGTACGGGGCCTTCCCACCCTGGGGAGGGGGACAGCACAGCCAAGTGCAAGCCAACCCCTGACAGTCAGGTTCTGTATGGGACAGTCCCACCCTTGGGAGGGGGACAGGACACCCGAGTGCATGTTAACTCCAACAGTTGTGTTCTCTGTGGGGTCTTCCCATCCCGGTGTAGGGGACAGCACAGGCAAGCGCTGGCCAACCCCGCGTTTTTTTCCCTGCTGAGTTGCAGCCTTTTTGAAACATGGTCAAACATGTTTTAAACAAATTTTAAACATATTTAAGAAACCAGGTCATCTCTGTTTTGGCATTTTTTGACCATGTTTTAAACATGTGCTGTATCTGCTAAAATATGGTCAGATATGAGTAAACTGGTAACATTGTCTAGAGTCTAGACGTGATAATCTTTTTACATGTTTTGGCCATGATATTCAAGAGCATGTTAGTAAGATAACTGTGTTCTTACCATGGTCATGACAGGTTCATATAATAATGGGTTGTTAAAAGCAACAGTGGCTTTCCTCGGTGAGGCTATCATGGTTGAACCATGGTCAACAATTTTATTTTTATTTATTTAGTTTTTGTTGACCGGGTAAGTGCACTAGACAAATCCTGCCTATTTTCAGGCACAACCCGGGGGAGTGGGATACAGATGAATGCCAACTGACCTTGAACCAGATTAAGCTGTTGGTGGTATTTTTAGTGAATGAGGGAAATTTGGCCAGGATACGGAAATTCCCCTACTCTTTTCAATAAGTGCCATGGGATCTTTAACATCCACCTGAACTACCACCAATCCAGGCAGATTGGACCTCAGTTTAACGTCTCATCCGAAAGACGGCACCTCAGAAGTGCAGCACCCCTCTCGTGCTGCACTACAGCGTCAGTACTGGGATATTAACCCAAGTGCCAGATGTGGGAACTGAACCCACAGCCCTCTGATCTCCCGGCCTCAGAGGCGAGTGTGCTACCTACTGAGCCATTGACACTGACAATTAGTCAAAGCAAGACCTCAAAGGGTTAAACAAACATGGTGATCAATAATGTAGTTTGTTACCCAGCTCAGATCATGTTAACACCCTTAACATTCTGTATGAATACATATTATTCACACCTACTTTTGAAATCCAGTCTTAATTGTTCACCCATGACTGCTACTGTTTTTCTTTCTAATGGAGTCTCTCCTCACTCATAACTGACAAAGTAGCCTAATTACTATTTATGTCATCATAAGCAAAACTCTTTTAAGATGTGGTTAGTTCTTACAGTAATTTTTAGTTATGCTTAAGTAATTAATTTCTTTGCATAAACCTTGTTTTGTGTTCATAAATTGCAAAACAATTTTGTATTGTGATTATTAATAAAAGTTTTAAGTGTCAAATTCTGCATTCTGATATGCAAAACAATTATGCAAATGTAGTTGCTATCCCATGCTGCTATGGCCATGGTCAAACATGGATGAAGCATAGTTAAATGTGATTGATCGTGGCGTGTCCAGAACATTCAGAAAATGTACTGGGAAGTACCAAAACATATTATACAGATGAAATAAACAAATCAGAAATTTATAGGCAATGTTTTTCATTTTAAATTTACTAAAAGATCAATGTAAATTACCAAGAAAAGAAAATTACCAAGATTTAATTGTGGGTATTTTTAATGTTTGTTTATTCTTATGAGATCAGTTTACACAAAAATACAAATTACATATTGCATCCATATACCTGTACAGTGTGATACTTATATAAATTTGTGAAATAATGAATAATGCAAATCCTAGGGATATTCACAGGAGAAAAGAGAAAAAATGCAACCACATTAGGAGCACAGGAGTAAATATATACCATTTCAACATCATTTGGTGTATATAACACATATCGTTCTCAGAGACTGGTTACAGAAGGGTACGGATCTTAACCGAACTATAGAAGGGAAGCCATATTTTTCCAAATCCTTCAGACTTATCTCTAAAGCAGTAACTTATTCTATTTTACATAATTATAACATATTATTTAACCACAGCTGAATGTTTGGGGGGGCTATTGTCTTTCCATCTCATTAAAATACTTTTTTTTCAGTCACAATACCTTACAAGTGCAGTCTCCTTTGTTCTTCTGAGCAACTGAGATTGTTAAGATTCCCACCAAGTATGATATTCAGAATGGGCATGATTCACAAAAGTGTGGGATGTACATGTGATTTGTGTGTACAGAGCCTGCACAGCTCTGCAGCCTGGGACAGGCATGCACTGGCTGGTATTCACTACTGCCGGCTGCCTGTCTGCCCCCCTGCCTTCCCCAGCATGCAGCTGTACAATGGTGGACTGTGGCTGCATGGCGGCGGAGTGCAGGATGCAGGCAGGCATCCAGTCGGATGCCCGTCCTGGGTCCAGAAGTGGATCCCCTGCTGCACGCATGCAGGAGATCCTGGGAAAGTGCAGAGCTTGGGTTTTTGGGTCCGATAGGTGACTGCCCAAATGGCTGCGCCCAACCTTCAATGGTAGCCCAGTGGGCTGGGGCAGCAGTGGGGTAGGGGTCCCATTACCGCTGCCACCAGCAGGTGTCCGTTGCAGGGTGTGTGTAAAAAGTTATGGCAGGGTCCCCCATTGAATAACCTGTCTGCTTGTGACTGATCCACACCAGGTGTGGATAAATTCTACCATAATCCACACTGTCATGGATTATAACTCAGTTTAACCTTGTTTTAAATACTATGTTGCTATCATATTAACCATGTTAAGTGATTTTTAACCTTGTTATGGACATGTTTGATAGTGAAACTTTGGCCATGGTGATTTTATGGTTTTTGAATGTGGTCATTAAAAGGCAACTACCATGTTCAAAACATGGTCAAACATGAAATGGACATGAAATATGGTAAACATGACAGTGTGGTTGGGTTCTGTACTAGGCCCTTCCACCCTAAGGGAGGGGGGCAGCACAGCCAAGTGCAAGCTGACCAGACAGTTGGGTTCCGTACAGGGCTTTCCCACCCTGGGGAGGGGGACAACAGAGTGAAGCACAAGCTCGCCAGAGTACAGGGCTTTCCCACCATGGGAAGGGTGACAGCAGAGCCAAGTGCAAGCTGACCAGACAGTTGAGTTTTGAATGGGGCTTTCACACTCTGGAGGAGGGCAGAACCGAGTGCAAGCAGACCCCCAACAGTAGGGTTGTACAGGGCCCTCCCACCTGGGGTCATCCAAGGTTCTTTTATGTCAAAGAGTCCCTTCAAATAGGCATTCGGTGTGTGTGGTCCCAAGGTCTGTCGGGGGTGATGTCAGACACAAAGTCAGTAAGTGCAGTGCCACACCTGTATAGAGTACTTAAGCACAGCATTCATTCAGTCCTAACAAATCAAGGGGTTGCCTTCCTTGACTCCCAGCTGTTCCCCATAACCACTGTTACCGACAGTCTTAGTCTTCTTCTCTTCATCCATCCTACTTCCCCCTGGCAGGGCAAGACAAAAAGTTTTAACAGCAATGGATAGCCTCGGCCCTAATGTCATACAACAGCCATGTCATGCATGTTCTTCAGACACAGGCTGAACCATCTTGTACTCAGCCATGCAGGGAATGTCTTGCAGCTCAAAGCAGTTCATTTCAGTTCTCTTTAGTTCAATTCTGCATCAGATCCTATACCAGGGTTCTGATCCCTGGTTACCTCTTGGTAGTTCAAAAAATAGAAGGTTCTTAGGTACAGTGCTATACTAGTTCCGAAAGACATTCTGCATACACTGTTCCCGACCCACAAGTCCTGTACCCAGAGATAATATTCTGAGCACTGTTTATCCTTTAATCCAGTTAGTTTTGACAGTTGGTCCCCAAGTTATGTATCTTCCACTCCTAATTTCTTTCCTGGAGGGACAACAAGGTGTTAATGGCTACTGCCACTTCAAGTCTACGTTCAACACTCTGCCAAAATAGGTAAATACGATTCTGGGGACTGGGGTGGGTGGCATGAGACTCCTGCCCAAAAGTCAGGCTCCAGAGAGCCTTCTTCATTCTCTCCACCTTCTCTTTCTTCCTCTTCTCGCTCGCACCAACATATGAGTTATTTAACCTCTACCAACTGTCAGTACCCCCCCCAGCCACCTTTTAGGGCAATACTGGGCACCAGCAGTCCCCAAGAAGCTTTCTGTAGAATACAGGGAATCATTCTCAGAACCCTCGGATGTCCTGGAGGAATACACAAGGAACAGGATCTAGTGGCGATGGCAGACAGTGAGATGAAGCCATACCGACAATATGCTGCCACAGCCAAGCGAGCAATCTGCTGTTGGGAGCAGGAGGAGGGGGTAAGAAGGGGAGGTGGTCTTCCCTGTACAAGGCGTTATTCAGACCACACCTGAAATTCTGGTTGCTGTAGTGCAAAAAGGGCATAGAAGAGATAGAGAGGGTCCAGCACAGGACCACCAAGCTGATTATTAGCTTAGGTGGCAGGAGCTACAGAGAGAGGCTAGACATACTGAGACAGGAACAGGGTGCATGGCAGAAACAAGAGCTCAGTGCCGGGTGGGAGCAGCCAACTCCCCACACAATGATTAGCAGGACAGGAAAACCGGGCACTCAAGGAGCGGCCAGTGAGTGTTCTGTATTTTATAAATCCACAATAAAATATTGCTCCGAGCCCCCTGACAAAGACTACGGTTGAAGTGCTGGGGCATTGTTGGACTGTAGGAGCTTCCTACCTGTAACCAGTGTGTGACTGTCCACAATAAATTTATTAAGCAACATTTTCATTTCTTTGTGGCTTTATAAAATACAGTGCACTCTCTGACCTCTCCTCGAGTGCCCGACTTTCCTGTCCTGCTAGAGACTGGACATACTCAGATTGGTTAGTCCAGAGAAAGCTGAGAGGGGACATGATCATGGTGTTCTGAACACTAAACAGGATGGAAATGGTGTAGTAGAAACATATGTTTGAGCTGCTGCATGCAAGCAGAACTACAGGACATGCACTCAAACTGGGAGGGGGTCAGGATAAAGGGATACATTAGAAAGCATTACTTCACAGACAGGCTGGGTAACCTGTGGAAAAGCCTATCTGAAGAGCTTATGGAAGCAAGAACTATTCAAGCTTTCAAAGCAGGACTAGACAGTTTCCTGAGAGAGAGAATGGCACTGAGGGACAGCCGATCAGTAAACTGTGACGAAATGTTGTTTGCATATTAACGTTTTGGGGACAACCCTGTGTATAGCCTCTGCCGCACAGCACAAGGGGAAAGCAAGATGAACCTGAGTCCCCTATACCATCACAACACTGTAAGACTATATTACTATAATATTAACCAGTGCTTGTTGGAGGAAAACAATTTTGTCAGTTTATAACAATTGACCTGAGAGATGTGGGGCATCACTTACATAACTAGATGACTGCAGGGGCAATACTATATATAATAAGATTTAAAAATGGGTTGGGGAAGTTCTGTCATGTGGTTGGTGAAATTTGATGACATAACTGTGATATAGCCCATGATACACCAGTTGTTCAGAACTCCTTCCTGTTTTCTTGTCTATTGTCACGTTTTTTTTCTCAACACAGATCCATTTTATAACAGCAGTAACACACTCCAAGGATGTGACATGTCAGCAATAAGCTATAACAGGGTGTGCATTATAGGATTTTAATCCACGCCGAAGGCCGAGTGTTCTTATGCTCCTGGGAAGTGCACTACAATCCTATGATATACACCCTGGAGGGGCTTATTATACTTATAAAATGACTCTAAGTAGTTTTTTTTTGGAAGGAAAACAAGATTCAGCACCTGAAAGTGCATTTGTAGAGATTTAAACACCGTCAGGTGATGCCTCTTGGCCAATGAGATTTCTAGATTTTTCTTGCTTTTTTTTTTTTTTTTATATATTTATACTCCTTACTTGCACCTGGTCTGCCACTCCTTCTGGCTGCTCTTGACTCCTTCGACCCCCTCGCCCTGACCCCCTTCCTCTCACCCCAGATCACAGCCAACCCAGGGGTGGCCCGGCGTAACCCTTCGCCGGGTGGGTCCCTCTCCTCCGAGGGGGAAGGTGCCAGGAGGGGCAGCCAGCACACTAGGCATCAGTCCCCGGGTGCTGCTGAGGTGGATTCGGAGGCATCAGGGCATCTCAGGTCGTCAGGAGCATGGCAGCCATCATCCGGCAGACCAGAAGACCTGGATTTTCCACTTTTCCTCCCCGGGGCATGGTGTGCCACGAACGTCTGGGCAGAGCCGACGTTCACCACGCCCCCATATGCATTAGGGCTTCGCTGCTGGTCTCCCCGGCCTCACGTGAGGATATCAGACAGCGAGCCACATCCGTCCCCGGGCAGGCGAGCAGTCGTGGGGCGGCAAGCCTACTCCCGGCGGCTCTCCAGCGACCGAGTCTGTTCCTGAACCTCGGTCGCCGCGCCGCAAGCGGAACTAACCGCTGTGCCGACGAGCCGGCTTTTTTCTTGCTATTTTATTAATTTGTGGGTGGATTAAAGGGACACTGTCAACCCCCCTCAGGGCTCAAAGTGTCTCTAGTTTTTAAAAAACATGTTATAATTGTTCACATTCTGTTGAGGTTGCTGATGTTCTTTTTTTCTCTTTTTAAAAGTGAAATACAGACTGCCCTCCATACTGGTGTTTCCACACAAAAATGTGTTTGTTTACAGTCCCTGATCAACTCTCACTGCATCTTTCCTGGACTTGGGAATGCCTCTAACACAGTCTAGTACTTATGATGCAGTGGGATAGCTGGCCCAGTGGCGCTGAGGGTTGAGGCACTGGACGCCACACCTTGCGCCATGCTGGCGACCTGGGTTCGGGAGCGAGCCCGGGCTGCCGGGGGTCGGCAGGGGAGAGAGAGGAATGAGCGTCCGGGGGACTGCTCTCCTCTCTCGGGACAACCCCGCACTGCATTGGCCCCCGGTGGAGACCGGAGGCACTGCAATGCTTAGGGCTAGCACGCAAGGGAAGACGTCAGACGGCTGCCTTCTGGACGTGGGTGGGAGCATCCACATCACGGGCTGGACAGCATTGCACGACCCACATCTGGGGACCAATCAAGAAATACCCCGGCATGCCGAGGAGGCGAGGGCTTCAGGGACCTCCCTCACATCCCTAACACTGAACAAGCCACACCGAGGATCCACGGCTGTCTTCCTGACAGGGATGGACCCTCTAATCTCAGAAAGATGCCGCCAAGGTAGGAGTGGCGGGCCCTGCCCTGGGGGGTGATCCGGGGTGCTGGAAAGTTCCTCGAAGGAAGGGAGAACCAGAGTGGTGTGTCACGGTGGGGAGTAGCAGGGGTTAGAGTCATGTAGGCACCTCCAAGAGATGCCTCATGTGCAGGAGCAGAAACAAAGTTTGAAAAAAAAATGATGCAGTGGGAGGAGAGGAGCCTATTGCATCATGAGTGGCTACACTATTTGGGGGGGTGTTCCTAATGTTCAGGAAGTATGCAATAAGAGTAGACCAAGGATTTGAAACAAAACAAGGTTGGGTATGATTATGCCTTTAGCATATAGACAGCATATCAACAAATTATAGACAAGTTAAGGAATCATGAAATGTAGGTTTCAAGTAGAACTAAAAAGACACAAAAAGAGTTGGCACTAGTGTCCCCTTTTAAATCAGAAAGCTGAACTAGAGCTTTTCAACCTGTTCACAGCTACGTCCCTGGGATGCTCAAGGTGCACTACCATACAGAATAAAAAAGCTTTCCAGAAAGGTCCCATCAAACAAGTAACATGTCATGGTTATCTGGTGGTGTCGCCGCACTCAACGCATGATGCTATTACGGTTGTTTGGAATCCACTGAATGAAATCGGATTCAGATTCTGACATGATTTTCAGATTTGCAGTCCAAAAATCCCAAATCCTAAACAGAGTCCTAAAAGCTATTTTTCCATAGGAATTTAGAATTTCAAATCCAAATCCCATTCTGATTTTGAGGTGCTTTTAGGATTTAAATCGGATTAAGATTTGAAAGTTCCTAAATCTGAAAATCAGATCGGAATAAGCCTATTCCAAGCATCCCTAGACAATATCCCATGATATTTATTTAATTTTTTGGTAACCAGGTAAGACCCACTTGGCACAAGTACCTGTTTTCAGGGGCAACCCAGGAGCACTGGGGAGATTAAGTAACTTGCTCAGGGTCGCACATTATGCAAGGGGAAGGTGTGGAAATCAAACCCAAGTCTGCTGGATGTACCAAGCTCTTTTACAGCTCATTACTCTAACCTTGAGGCTATACTGCCTCCCATACCACAATCTGCTGTGTAGCTAAGACAAGGAATATGTAACAGGAACTGCAGCACAAGCTGTAAGTGCCACACAGTATAGAGTCATGAATGTGCCCTAATGGGGAGAAGGGGGATAACACAAGCCAGTACACAAATGGAGCTTGTTGTGTAGAACCCGATTTTCCAGTAAAGTACAAGAGTGGCAGGCCCACAATGTCCTAAGGGGTTCAGGAGGAGCAGTTCCAGGAACTGCTTTGCTTCGATTAATTCGGACTCGAAGTTGTGGCCTTCGGAGATGTTTTTCAGTTCCAGAGATAATTGATTCCAGCTTTCAGGACTTTTGAATAGGGACAGATCCCCCCCAGTTTGTTCTTCACTAGAAGTTGGAGGACCATGCCATAACAGTCAGAGCTGACGCAGCAGAGAGCAGAGGAGTTCCGAGATAGAGACAGGCACTGTGTTACTAATGGTAAAAAATGAATCGTATGCCAGGCTGGTGGTCTTGTGGCACTGTGTGGGTGGAGGTGGGTTAGCCCTGGATGTGGAAGGAACCCATGGGTCTCTCATTCCCTGGGCAGTAAAGAAGTATTTGCTGTCTGAAGAAAGGGACAGTGGGCTGGGGTTGGCTTGCATACATCAACAGTGCCTCCTAAGGCTGGTCCACAAGCACAAGTTGGCACTGATCTGCTTGGACATTTGATCGCACCCCCCCCCCCACTGCCCAAGATCAAATCCTGCAACTGAATTAGAACAAGCTGGGGGAGAGGGGGTTACAAACTGACTAAAAATGGGACCCCACTGAAAACAAGATGTTACTTCACAGTCTGGCTGTCCAGGGTAATTACATTTAGAATATGTTGGGGGAAAAAATTTATGATTCTAACCCCCTCCTTCATAAATTTGATTTGCTATATTTACCCAGGATAGCTCTGTCTCAAGTGGGGAGAGGAGGGAGGTGCATGGTAGTGATCTGGATCTGTGTGCCGGGGGGGGGGGGATGGCCCTTCCCCTCCTTCCCTGCCGTGGGGGGAATCCATGGAGGAACTAGCTCTTGGAACAGGAGTGAGGTAAGGAATGGCCACCGAGTGTGGAGACAGGGCTGATAGCCACCCAGGTCTGCTAGGGAGGAGAAAAACCTTTATTTAAAAAAACAGATGAAAATGCAGGGGAAGACCTTGAGGCAGAATGAAGGTACAAAACAGGGGTTTACTTTAATCCCTGTACTAAGAAAAGAAAAAAAAATGTGATTGCTCTAATGGTTTTATGCAGATAATTGGCCAAAGTATGATTACAACTCGCTACATTATGTAGGCGTATTTATTTCTGCGTGCACTGCCATCACACCTTGTCATTCTTTCAGTGTAATGAGCCATGGAAATCCAGAAATGATTGACATAACTCTAGCATGGGGGTGTCTCTGGGTGGGGGAGGGAGGAGAGATGGTTGCACCAATAATCATTTTCTTCTTACCATCACGTAAATACTGGTACTCCCCATGACTAATATTCTTACCCCATACATGTATGCAATGACAACCACACTACGTAGCAAATGAGTTCTGCCTCTCTTGTTCTCTTTTCAAAGCTATTATTTGAAAACAGGAGTCAGACAGGGACAATTTTCATTTCATGTATCTAAAGGTTAAAACCCATTCAGCAAAAGCTCATTTGCAAAAGGGACCTTACCTTTAGGCATATAGCAAGAGAAGCTACCCTGATACAAGTAACTACTCAGCACTGAATAAATCATCTAAACAATATATGCAGTGTATCAGTTACAGCAGTAATAACATATTTTATATACTGTATTTATAATTTGGGGCAGGAGTGGGGGTAGGCGGAGGGAAGAATAAGACACATGCGGATTCCTGTCACTTTTACCACTTGTCCCCCTCCCCCCCGCATGTATTTGCTTGTACAAATAAAAAGCATCTTTTGTTCTCTTAGGTTAACCGAACCATGAGTAGAAACAATGCAAGACATATGTGCTATACTAATGTGTCAGAGCCAGTTATGCGCCCCCTTGGCATGAACGTGCCTGCCAATACAATAAAGCAGAGGACTAAGAAGCTGAAGCCCACTGTTCATGATTTCTAGACCTACACATGAAGGTTCTTTCACAATGGACTGGCATTGTCTTGCCTCTCAACCAAAAAGCAACTGAATTATCCAGCAATCTCTCCCTGCATCTACTGGGGCATGCTGGTATGAAGACCTCCATTAGTGGCATCTCCTTTTGCACGTTGTTTTGTAATAGTTTTTTTCCCCCATTCCCAGTGTTTGGAGTCGCCATTACTGCACCCATTCTCTGGGGAGGAGGGCCTTCACATCCAGAGCTAATGCCACTCTGTTGTTGGCTGGCAGGGGGTGAGTGAATGCCAGTCCACCTGTGCCCTCCCTCCACCTGGGTTCACTCAGCCTTACCATCACTCCATTTCCTCCATAGCTTACCTCCCAAGGTAAGGGTGGCAGGGATCTCGACTCCCAACTCTGCTTAATGGATCCAGACTGGAGGAGGACTGAGTCACCATTGCAGGGCCTGTGAGAGGCTAGAAGTCATCCCACCTGACTGAGGTTTTCTGCCGTTTTCTGGTCCCATTCCCTCAGGACACCAGCAGCTAGGTTGCCGATGCGCACGCAAGTCCATCTAGCATGGCATCAGCTGGCATTGTCCCTCCCAAATGGCAGTATCACAGTGGAACCAACTTCCCTTCCTCCTTGGATGAGGAGAATGTCCACTGAGAAACTCGATCCTCCTCCTCCTCCTCCTCTTTTCTGGCCCTAATGACCCTGGCCAATTCTCGAACCTGGGTCACCAGCATCCCAAGTGGAAACCAAACTGCTGCGTCAATAGGCCAGCCATTCAGAAATGATCACTGACTGGTGCCACATGAAGCAAGCTGGAAATCACAGATGAAAACTTCACAAACTGTTTCCACTGCGGCTTTATGTGCTCTATCTGTCTCGGCTTGTACCTCTTTTTTTTTGCAAAACTGTTATTTCAGGTTGCATGCAAATGAAAAGGTTATGCTCGAAATCAGTGGCTTGGGATTCAAGGGAAATAGAGGGAAGGTCCTGGAGACCAGCGTTCCTACGGGAATGAAAAAAAGACATGTTGGGAGGGGCCTGCTCAGACGTGAAAGAGGAGTAGCAGATGTGGAAAGGCAACACACACACACAAACTCTGTACTCTTAAAGTAGATATATTTACTATAAATACACAGTAGCCAAGCCCCAGAAATCAACCTGATGTGTTGTGGCTGAGTGCAACTTCTTAAAAGACAAGTGTTGCTTTCAATTCATTTTTAAGGACCACATATGTTAATTTGTGTACATCTGTTTCTATGGTGCTGTGGTGGCTGCAGTTTGAAAAGCTCAATATATCTACTTTTTTAAGAGTATACTGGGAGATTATAATATCTTTCCTTCACTGCTTGACATTCTAGGTAGAAATGCAGACTGCATGGTGGGTACTTTAACAAGAATGTTAACCACCTCGCTAACCATTAAATGGAAAAAATGTCATCAGGGGAGGGAAGATGGGGTCATTTCCCAGCTGTTTTCCTGTCATTTGATGGACTCTGAATGCACAGTGGGCAGAATTAGGTTACTACCCCTTGGGGACTTTATCATCTTTTCAAAATACCCTAGACTTTTTCCAAGATACCTTATGAGATTTTGTGCAAAAAGAAGGCAAGTCTATTCCACTGAGAAGAAAAAAATTGCCATATACTTGTGTGTATAAGTGTGTGTGTGTGTGTGTGTGTGTATGTGTGTGTGTTTGTGTGTATATGTGTGTGTGTGTTTGTATGTATATATGTGTGTGTGTGTGTTTGTGTGTGTATATATATGTGTGTGTGTCTGTGTGTATGTGTTTGTGTGCATGTGGGGAGTCTATTCTCTGAAGAAACCCACAAGATGCTAGGCAAGATGGATAGCAGGGGAGGGTGCAGCTGAACCAAAATGGTTATAACCCAGAAAAAAATCCAGACTTCTGTATGGCTTTTAGGGTTTTGCCACCAGAACTCTTGGATGAAACAACCCCCGGACTGTGAGATTTTAGCAGTGCCAGAATGCTCTGCCAGCTCAGTTAAGGTGTGCACACGCAGGCACACTTGCGCACACACACAGAGAGAAAAAGCCAGAAAAGCACCAAGTATGTACTCTGTAAGCAACAAACAAGGAGAACATGCAAAATGTCTTTTTTTTTTTTTTTTAAAGAATCAAAAGTCAGGGGGTTCCTTACCTACGTCCGCGTTGCAGAATGCCTGTTGAGGGTGGACAGGGGAGCAGCTACAAGCTTCAGTGATTTGCTCCACTCTCCAGAGCAACAGGACAACCAAGCTGACAGTAACAGTGCGCAGATTCATGCTCATCCTTCCCCCTTGCAGTGCACAGCAGCCTTGAATGCAACCCACTAACACCACGGGCAAAATCAAAACACCAAAAAGTCAAGTCAAAATGGTGAGCACAGAATCAAACTGGGATCAACTCTCTGGCAAATGAAGTCTCCTGGATCCACCAAGATTTCAGTAATTTCCCCCTTTCTGTCCCCCTGCTGGTTGCCTGTTTTGCTGTTGTGGAGGGGTAATCTTTTTTTATGGAGTTAAGTGGTAAGCAATCCACAATGAAGATAAAAGCCTGGAAATCCAGCAATGCCTGTCTTCTCTCTCTCTCTCTCTCTCTTTCTATCTTCTGATGGCTGTCTGCTTGCCTTCTATGGGTGTGTTTTTCTGTTGCCTGCCGCCTCAGCTAAGCTTCCAGTTTTATTATTGCATGCACAGCCTTCCTGTCCCTCCTCCCGTGGCAGAGGGCCAGTGTGGAGTCTCTCTCTCAGCCTCATCATCTCCTCCTGAGCGGCTCCTGTGGTTTTCATTTGGGTTTCACAGGATAACACTTCCCGTCCCCCCCTTTCTGGACAGTTTACCTAATGTGAGTACTCACTCCCCCTCCTTCATGTCAAACTACCTCATTACAAGCTTCAGCTGTTCAAGAATGAGACCTCTAACCCCCCACACACACACACTCACACACTCTCAGCATCAGAGCTATTTACCAAGGCTGTTGGAAAATGGATCGGTGTAATAGGTCCTATAGGAACAGTAAAAATTGCTTGATGAGATTATTTGAATTCCTCCCATAACACCAAACCTGTCAACAAAAAAAACCCTTTAAACAACAGATAGCACCTTTTGTACAAAGCTATAGAATCTTCCTATAAAACTAGGGGAATTTGCAGTAAATGGTCACCCAGTTGGCCTCCAGTTCAATTATCTTAGTAGCCTAATATAGCAATCTGCTAGTCTACATTTTTTCCCTATTCTGTTTTTATCCCCCTTTGGTTGCTCAATGCCCATCAGGTGTAACTGGCAACTGATAGCGTCGACATCCCCATCTGACCTTCACCCATGTACCTGGGGGTCCAGCTGGGGTTTGGGGTCTGGCAGTACTGGTGTCTTCATACTGGCACCAGCCATTTTTTCCTCCTGCATTTTTCTTCCTGTTTCCACTTCTCCTTGACTTGCCCCAGGTGTCATGGCAGTGGTGGACTGTGGCATCTCCCACTCTGGGCTGGCATGCACTGTCATGGGTCAACCACCACAGTCACTAGCTGCCTGGCGCCAGCATCCAGTATCTGCTCCTGAACCTGGGTTGTTGGTCATAGGGTGACCCCAAGCTCACATGTCTTTGGTGGCCCAGTGCTTGTATTTCCTTTCTAGTAAACATGGGCAATGTGCCTCCACCCCAGGTACTTCCATTTCAGTGACCTGACCCTTTGGTTACAGAGTAAAAGGGAAGTTTGGATTGACTTGTATCAATTCATCTTTCTGTGTCGTTTTGTCTTTCCCATTGTCCCTTTAGAATTTGTATTTTTATTTTTCACTTATTTTTTACTTTTTCCTACCATTTTTGCCATGTCCCCACCCAGTGACCCCATTATCACTTTGTCTCAACCCAGTGACCCATTTTCACCTTGTCCTCACCCAATGACCTCATTGCAGGGGCACACAAATGCTGGGTGATCTGTGTCCACCCCCCCGAGCCGAGACCCTCACCTCTGCAATGCACCTGACCCCCAGCTAGCTCCAGCATGGGATTCTGTGACTTGTCTATGAACTGCAGCCTCCTACCATAGTACTGCTGCAATATCACTGGCCCTGCCTCCTCAGTGCAGTACCATGCACTGCCACCATGTCACAGGCCTGGCTTCCTCAGTACAGCATCATGAGCTACTGCCATGCCACGTGCCCAGCCTCCTTGGTTCAGTGCCATGTACAGCCACCTTGCCACTGGCCTGGTCACCACTAGCCCAGACTCCTAGCTGTATCGCCATGCACTGCTGCCATGCCACCAGCTTAGCCTCCTAGGTGTGTCATCATGGACTGCCGCCATGTCACCAGCCCAGCCTCCTAGGTGCAGTACTGTGCACTGCCACCATGTCACCAGCCCAGCCTCCTAGGTGCAGTACTGTGCACTGCCGCCATGTCACCAACCCAGCTTCTTAGGTGCAGTGCCATGCACTGCCACCATGCCACCAGCTTAGCCTCCTAGGTGCAGTGCCATGCACTGCCGATGTGCCAGCAACCCAGCCTCCTAGGTGCAGCACCATGCACTGCCTCCATGTCACCAGCCCAGCTTCCTAGGTATAGCACCATGCACTGCCACCATGACATCAGCCCAGCCTCCTAGGTATAGCACCATGCACTGCCACCATGCCACCAGCTCAGCCTCCTAGGTGCAGTGCCATGCACTGCCGACATGCCAGCAACCCAGCCTCCTAGGTGCAGCACCATGCACTGCCTCCATGTCACCAGCCCAGCCTCCTAGGTATAGCACCATGCACTGCCACCATGACACCAGCCCAGCCTCCTAGGTGCAGCACTATGTACTGCCACCATGCCACTAGCCCAGCCTCCTAGGTGCAGCACCATGCACAGCCACCATGCCACCAGTCCAGTCTCCAAGGTGCAGCACCATGCACTGCCACCATGTCACCAGCCCAGCCTCCTAGGTGCAGCACCATGCACTGCCACCATGCCACCAGCCCAGTCTCCAAGGTGCAGCACCATGCACTGCCACCATGTCACCAGCCCAGCCTCCTAGGTGCATCACTATGTACTGCCACCATGCCACTAGCCCAGCCTCCTAGGTGCACCACCATGCACTGCCACCAGCCCAGCCTCCTAGGTGCAGCACCATGCACTGCCACCAGCCCAGCCTCCTAGGTATAGCACCATGCACGGCCACCATGCCACCAGCCCAGCCTCCTAGGTATAGCACCATGCACTGCCACCATGACACCAGCCCAGCCTCCTAGGTGCAGCACTATGTACTGCCACCATGCCACTAGCCCAGCATCCTGGGTGCAGCACCATGTACTGCCACCATGCCACGAGCCCATTCTCCAAGGTGCAGCACCATGCACTGCCACCATGTCACCAGCCCAGCTTCCTAGGTGCAGCACCATGCACCGCCACCATGCCACTAGGCCAGCCTCCTAGGTGCAGCATCATGCACCGCCACAATGCCACCAGCCCAGCTTCCTAGGTGCAGCACTATGTGCTGCCACTGTGCCACTAGCCCAGCCTTCTTGGTGCAGCACTATGTACTGCCACTGTGCCACTAGCCCAGCCTCCTGGGTACAGCACCATGCACTGCCACTAGCCCAGCCTCCTAGGTGCAGCAACATACACTGCCACCATGCCACCAGCTCAGCCTCCTAGGTGCAGTGCCATGCAATGCCGACATGCCAGAAACCCAGCCTCCTAGGTGCAGCACCGTGTACTGCCTCCATGTCATCAGCCCAGCTTCCTAGGTATAGCACCATGCACTGCCACCATGACACCAGCCCAGCCTCCTAGGTATAGCACCATGCACTGCCACCATGCCACTAGCCCAGCCTTCTAGGTGCAGCACCATGCACTGCCACCATGCCACCAGCCCAGTCTCCAAGGTGCAGCACCATGCACTGCCACCATGTCACCAGCCCAGCCTCCTTGGTGCAGTACTATGTACTGCCACTATGCCACTAGTCCAGCCTCTTGGTGCAGCACTATGTATTGCCACCATGCCACTAGCCCAGCCTCCTAGGTGCAGAACCATGCACTGCCACCAGCCCAGCCTCCTAGGTGCAGCACCATGCACTGCCACCATGCCACCAGCCCAGCCTCCTAGGTATAGCACCATGCACTGCCACCATGACACCAGCCCAGCCTCCTAGGTGCAGCACTATGTACTGCCACCATGCCACTAGCCCAGCATCCTGGGTGCAGCACCATGCACTGCCACCATGCCACGAGCCCATTCTCCAAGGTGCAGCACCATGCACTGCCACTATGTCACCAGCCCAGCTTCCTAGGTGCAGTACCATGCACTGCCACCATGCCACTAGGCCAGCCTCCTAGGTGCAGCATCATGCACTGCCACAATGCCACCAGCCCAGCTTCCTAGGTGCAGCACTATGTGCTGCCACTGTGCCACTAGCCCAGCCTCCTTGGTGCAGCACTATGTACTGCCACTGTGCCACTAGCCCAGCCTCCTGGGTGCAGCACCATGCACTGCCACTAGCCCAGCCTCCTAGGTGCAGCACCATGCACTGCCACCATGCCACCAGCTCAGCCTCCTAGGTGCAGTGCCATGCAATGCCGACATGCCAGCAACCCAGCCTCCTAGGTGCAGCACCATGCACTGCCTCCATGTCACCAGCCCAGCTTCCTAGGTATAGCACTATGCACTGCCACCATGACACCAGCCCAGCCTCCTAGGTATAGCACCATGCACTGCCACCATGCCACTAGCCCAGCCTTCTAGGTGCAGCACCATGCACTGCCACCATGCCACCAGCCCAGTCTCCAAGGTGCAGCACCATGCACTGCCACCATGTCACCAGCCCAGCCTCCTTGGTGCAGTACTATGTACTGCCACTATGCCACTAGCCCAGCCCTTGGTGCAGCACTCTGTATTGCCACCATGCCACTAGCCCAGCCTCCTAGGTGCAGAACCATGCACGGCCACCATGCCACCAGCCCAGCCTCCTAGGTATAGCACCATGCACTGCCACCATGACACCAGCCCAGCCTCCTAGGTGCAGCACTATGTACTGCCACCATGCCACTAGCCCAACATCCTGAGTGCAGCACCATGCACTGCCACCATGCCACGAGCCCATTCTCCAAGGTGTAGCACCATGCACTGCCACCATGTCACCAGCCCAGCTTCCTAGGTGCAGTACCATGCACTGCCACCATGCCACTAGCCCAGCCTCCTAGGTGCAGCATCATGCACTGCCACAGTGCCACCAGCCCAGCTTCCTAGGTGCAGCACTATGTGCTGCCACTGTGCCACTAGCCCAGCCTCCTAGGTGCAGCACTATGTACTGCCACTGTGCCACTAGCCCAGCCTCCTGGGTACAGCACCATGCACTGCCACTAGCCCAGCCTCCTAGGTGCAGCACCATGCACAGCCACCATGCCACTAGCTCAGCCTCCTAGGTGCAGTGCCATGCAATGCCAACATGCCAGCAACCCAGCCTCCTAGGTGCAGCACCATGCACTGCCTCCATGTCACCAGCACAGCTTCCTAGGTATAGCACCATGCACTGCCACCATGACACCAGCCCAGCCTCCTAGGTATAGCACCATGAACTGCCACCATGCCACTAGCCCAGCCTTCTAGGTGCAGCACCATGCACTGCCACCATGTCACCAGCCCAGCCTCCTAGGTGCTGTACTATGTACTGCCAGCATGCCACTAGCCCAGCCTCCTAGGTGCAGCACCATGCACTGCCACCATGCCACCAACCCAGCCTCCTAGGTGCAGCACCATGCACTGCCACCATGCCACCAGCCCAGCCTCCTAGGTATAGCACCATGCACGGCCACCATGCCACCAGCCCAGCCTCCTAGGTATAGCACCATGCACTGCCACCATGACACCAGCCCAGCCTCCTACTTTCAGCACTATGTACTACCACCATGCCACTAGCCCAGCATCCTAGGTGCAGCACCATGGACTGCCACCATGCCACCAGCTCAGCCTCCTAGGTGCAGTGCCATGCCGACATGCCAGCAACCCAGCCTCCTAGATGCAGCACCATGCACTGCCTCCATGTCACCAGCCCAGCTTCCTAGGTATAGCACCATGCACTGCCACCATGCCACTAGCCCAGCCTCCTAGGTGCAGCACCATGCACTGCCACCATGCCACCAGCCCAGTCTCCAAGGTGCAGCACCATGCACTGCCACCAGCCCAGCCTCCTAGGTGCAGCACCATGCACTGCCACCATGCCACCAGCCCAGCCTCCTAGGTATAGCACCATGCACGGCCACCATGCCACCAGCCCAGCCTCCTAGGTATAGCACCATGCACTGCCACCATGACACCAGCCCAGCCTCCTAGGTGCAGCACTATGTACTGCCACCATGCCACTAGCCCAGCATCCTAGGTGCAGCATCATGCACTGCCACCATGCCACGAGCCCATTCTCCAAGGTGCAGCACCATGCTCTGCCACCTTGTCACCAGCCCAGCTTCCTAGGTGCAGTACCATGCACTGCCACCATGCTACCAGCCCAGCCTCCTAAGTGCAGCACCATGCACTGCCACCATGCCACCAGCCCAGCCTCCTAGGTGCAGCACCATGCACTGCCATGTCAGCAGCCCAGCTTCCTAGGTGCTGCACCATGCACTGCCACCGTGTCACCAGCCCAGCTTCCTAGGTGCAGCATGAAGCACTGCCACCATGTTTCCAGCCCAGCCTCCTAGGTGCAGCGCCATGCACTGCCACCATGCTACCAGCTCAGGCTCCTAGGTGCAGCAACATGCACTGTCACCATGCCACCAGCCCATCCTCCTAGGTAAAGCACAGTGCACTGCCATCATGCCACCAACCCAGCCTCCTAGGTGCAGCACTATGTACTGCCACTGTGCCACTAGCCCAGCCTCCTAGGTACAGCACCATGCACTGCCACTAGCCCAGCCTCCTAGGTGCAGCACCATGCTCTGCCACCATGCCACTAGCCCAGCCTCCTAGGTGTAGCACCATGCACTGCCACCATGTCACCAGCCCAGCTTCCTAGGTGCAGCACCATGCACTGCCACCATGCCACCAGCCTAGCCTCCTAGGTGCAGTGCCATGCAGGGCCACCATGCCATCAGCCCAGCCTCCTAGGTGCAGCACCATGCAGTGACACCATGCCACCAGTGCAGCCTCCGCCACCAGCCCAGCCTCTGCCACCAGCCCAGCCTCCTAGGTGCAGCACCATGCATTGCCACCATGCCACTAGCCCAGTCTCCAAGGTGCAGCACCATGCACTGCCAACATGCCACCAGCCCAGCCTCCTAGGAGCAGCACCATGCACTGCCACCATGTCAGCAGCCCAGCTTCCTAGGTGCTGCACCATGCACTGCCACCATGTCACCAGCCCAGCTTCCTAGGTGCAGCATGAAGCACTGCCACCATGTTACCAGCCCAGCCTCCTAGGTGCAGCACCATGCATTGCCACCATGCTACCAGCCCAGGCTCCTAGGTGCAGCAACATGCATTGTCACCATGCCACCAGCCCAGCCTCCTAGGTAAAGCACAGTGCACTGCCACCATGCCACCAACCCAGCCTCCTAGGTGCAGCACTATGTACTGCCACTGTGCCTCTAGCCCAGCCTCCTGAGTACAGCACCATGCACTGCCATTAGCCCAGCCTCCTAGGTGCAGCATCATACACTGCCACCGTGCCACTAGCCCAGTCTCTAAGGCGCAGCGCCATGCACTGCCAACATGCCACCATCCTAGCCTCCTAGGTGCAGTGCCATGTACTGCCACCATGCCACCAGCCTAGCCTCCAGGGTGCAATGCCTTGCAGTGCCCACATGCCACCAGCCCAGCCCAGCCTCCTAGGTGCAACACCATGCACTGCCATCATGCCACTAGCCCAGCCTCCTAGGTGCAGCACTATGCACTGCCACCATGCCACCAGCCCAGTGTCCTAGGTGCAGTGCAATTCACTGCTGTCATGAAACTGGCCCGGCCCTCTCATTCTTTCTTCCCTCTATTGTTTTCCTTTGTTTCCCTGGTGGTGGGCAAAAGTTATCCTGTAGAGCTCTGAATGTGACTGCACTGCACATGACACTGAGGTGTTTATGTGACACATGTACAGTACTAGCATTCTTCTGACAGAACTTTGGGTGTCCATCAAGCACTGGAGAAACAGAAAATGTTAGATAAGACAGACCACCTGCCTGTGTCCCTCATGCTCCTGAATGGGCACATCTCCACCCTGGTTCACTCCTTACAGTGTCCTGCATGCACGTTCAGCTCTCTACAAAGGTGGCCTGCCTTGGACACCTGGTCCTTTTGATCCCAGTCCCCTTTTCCCCTGTATTAAGTCAAGGCAGACTGCTCAAACCTCAGGTGGAGTGTGGGTTTGTCTTTCATACTTTGTCCAAATCCTCTGCTGTATATGAACCATCAGATACTAATATTTCCAGACGTAGGCCTGAAAGTTCAGAAAAAAAGGAATGCATTCAGAGACATAAAAAATTTTCTCTAGGAAAAGCACATTCCATTCTCTCTTCCCACCCCAACTACACTGAAGATCATTTACATGGGTGAAGTAAGGATAACTGGATCACCCAGCGGGGCAGAAGATTACGTATTCAAAGAACTGTAGTTGGGAACTTCCAAACATAGTTAAGAGAGGTCCCCAGATTCAACTTGACAAGTAAAACTGAAAGTAATGGAAGCAGTAAATATAAAAGGAAACTGGAGATTTGGAATAGAAGAATAATAGGGAAGGGGGTGTATATATATATTACACGTGTTATTGATCCTTAACACTCTGAAATAAACAGTGTAGGGGTGTTGGAAGATATAGTTACTGGAGAAGCACAGCTAGACCACAAAAATAAAAGAAAACATGTACTAAAGGTATCATACAGGTGGGAGGTTGGAAAGCTCAGAAGTGGTTTCGGCACCAGTTTGCAATCTGTCAAGGGGTGCGGGGTCACAGATGGGAGTTGACTTTGTAAAAGGGAAGGGGGGAAAGGGAAGATGGAGGGCAGCTTGGGACGAGCAAAGATAGGGCTCCTATACGCTAAGGTATGTGGGTTAGTATATGGGTTTTTATGGGGAGAATATTCTGCTTTTTCAAAGTAAGTTACTTTGTCAGAATACTCAGAGGGACGATACTACATTATTGTTTTTGTCAAAACAGAGGAGGATTCCATGCCCAGAGAACGGAGGAAGGTGGAACGAAGGGAAGGATAAGGGTATCAAGCCTTCTAAAATGGAGTAACAAGGTGAGTATCACTAATGACTGCGAATATGATTTGCTTGACTCTGCCAGACTGGATAGACTAAAAATAAAGTGGGAGAAATAAAATTCATGAAATGGAACATAAATGCTATTTAAAAATCCTATAAAAAGGAAAATAATAAGCCATGTGAAGAAAAAGAAAAGTGACTGTTTGCTTTTGCAAGAAACTCTGCTTACAGAGACTGAATTTGAGAAGTTTAAGAAAATATGGTGGGGGGGGAGGTTTGCATGCCAGTTATAGTATTAAAGCTAGAGGCAGAGCAATTTTGTTCTCAAAAAATGCAAATATAAAAATTAAAGATATATCTAAAGATCAAGTGGGAAGATTTATAATATGCAGAGTTAGTATTAACTTAACTGAAACTGCCATAGCATTTATGGTCCAAATGAAGACCATCCAGAATTTTTTACAGAGTTCTGTCTTCAAATAGCAAAATTCCAGGAACCGTATATAACAGATGGGGATTTTAACACAGTTTTAAACCCAGTGTTGGATAGGACAGGGCTGCAATCCAGCCTGTGAAAGGCTGCGAAAAACATTATCGGAACAATGGAAACAATGAACTTAAATAAATCTGTGGTAAAATGAGAACTCTAACGTGCATGAATTCTATGTGTTGTCCAATAGACATCAAACACATTCTAAAATGGAGATTGTGATAGGCTCGTGGGCTTTAAGCCAAGATGTCATCAACATCTCATATGAGAGAACGTTACTATCAGACCACTCAGCCATTATAGCCGTATAAAAAGGGACTCACAAAAAAGTAGATAAATCAATGGGTTATTGATCCACTTTCAGGAAATAATAAAGAAAGAGATTAATGAGTGTCACAAACCCACTCAGCAGGTCATGCCCTCTGCTCCCACAGTGCCAACCTCCGAGCGCAGTCTTGTGAACAGTTAACAGAACAGGGTAACCCTCCTGTCTGTTTTGTGGGTTCAAATCAAACTTTGGTCTCAAGTTCTGGAGGGATTCAAACTGTGAACCTCTTGCTAGCGTACCCAAGGTACAGGCTCAGATAATTCTGCTCTTCGGGGGGGGGCATATATCTTTCGCCTACGGGCACCTAACCAGGCATACAAAATGAACCCTTAAAAACTCTATTAAAGGCCTCAGAATAAACTCTTAACCTTTTCCCAGTTTGGTAAAACCAGTAAACTTTGAACAGTGTCAACTTTAACCATGTATGCTTCACTTGTCAAGAAAAAGAATTTCAAAGGCACACCAAGTAGTCTCTAAAGTAGAGGTTTACTTAAAAATAGATACAAACATTTAAAATGTAAATACAAAACAATATATCACAAACCCATACAATCATTTAAAAGAACAAAGGTTAACAAAAAGTGCAAAATGCCTACCACCAGACAATTAGACTTCTATATCTAATGTATATCTTCTAATAGTGCTGATAGACAGATGTTGTTGTCAAGAGAGTTCAAACATGTGTGTCTTTACAGGTCACTCACAGAATAATTAAAACACTGTCTTGAGCATGCCTTCTCCATGATGTCACCCAGCTCCTCCTCTGTTTATTAAAAATTATACAATCAGGATGTCATCACTCAGAAGGTAAATTAAATAAGGTTGATTTCTAAGTCCTTCTTTCATCCATGAGCAGCATTCTGCTTTTACAGACATCAGAGGAACATTTATGACTTTGCACCAGTGTGACATAACCTGGTTTTCCTCCTCTAAACGTCATAAAATGGATATTTTCTATCCTGTCAGTGGGCAAGCTACAATTAAGCTAGATAAACAGGAGATGCTTAATTTAGAACTCTTCTAGCCTGTAACTATCTCCTGGCCTGCCAGGTAATACCTGGTATCTAAAACCTGGGGGGTCATTCCACAGGCTGTTTCAGCATGTCTCATGAGAGACACTCAATAACACATTTTTGTATTACAAAAAGCATAGATCAATCAGAACCAGCTGTCCAAGCATCACAATTCCTCCTCACCTAGACTGAATTTGGGGGCTCCATCCCCTACATGGGATGAACTTCCCAAATCAGTTCACTCCTCATAGACACGAGACAAACCATCTGAGTTCTGATTTTTGGCTCCAGCCCTATGTAGAATGGTCATGTCATACCCTTGCAAAGCAAGACTCCATCTTAACACTCTACCATTGTTTTTTCCCATCTGCGTCAGCCAAACCAGGGGTTGTGGTCAGTCTGTACCACAAAATGCTGCCCATACAAGTATAGTTCTAACTTCTTTAGGGCCCACACTATGGCAAGACTCTCCTTTTCCACAGTGGAGTATTACTGCTCCCTGGGAAGTAACTTTTTACTCAGGTATGCTATTGGGTGATCTCTCCCTTGGCTGGATGTCTTACTCAGTACTGCCCGAATACCCACGTCTGAGGCGTCAGTCTGAACTATAAAGGGTTTGCTATAGTCAGGGCTTGACAAAACAGGAGCACTGCACAGTGCCTCCTTTAGTCTGGTAAAGGCCTCTTCATAGGCTGGTCCCCAGGCAATTTTCTTTGGCATCCTTTTCTTTATCAGGTCAGATAGGGGAGCAGCCAGGGCACTGTAATTAGGTACAAATGTTCTATAGTACCCTGCTGTTCAAAGAAAACTCCTGATCTGCTTCTACATTTCTGGTCTGGACCATGCCTGGATTACCTCTATTTTTATTTGGTTAGGACGGAGCTGTCCTCAGCCTACCACATGCTCAAGGTATGCCACTTCTCCCATGGTCACCTGGCACTTCCCGGCTTTGACAGTGAGCCCAGCCCTCTGTATCCTGCCCAGCACTTCCCTAAGGTGGGATAGGTGTTCCTCCCAGCTGATGCTAAAGATGGCAATGTCATCCAGATACACCACGGCGTACTCCTCAGCACCATTTAACACTTGGTTCACCAATCTTTGGAAAGTGCCCGTGGCATTCTTCATTCTGAAAGGCATTACTTTGAATTCAAATAAGCCTATCGGAGTGATGAAGGCTGACCTCTCCCTAGCTCTGTCCATCAACTCTACCTGCCAATACCCCTTTGTCAGCTCAGTAGTCGTAAGGTAGGTTGCTCCTCCCAACTTGTCCAGGAGTTCATCCATCTGGGGCATCGGGTGGGCATCTGACTTCGTGGCTGCATTCAGTCCATGATATCCACACAGAAATGAGTAAGCCATCTGGCTTAGGCACAAGGACTACGGGTGAGGCCCAGGAGCTGTGGGATCTCTGGATTACCCCTAAATCCAGCATCTCCTCCACTTCCCTCCTAATGTCCTTTTGGACAGCCTCTGACACCCGATATGCTGTCCGCTGTATGGGTGTCTGTGTCCCTGTCTCCACATCGTGAATCACTAAGGGGGTTAGTCCAGGCTTGGCGCTAAACAATGGGGCAAAGTCTGCTAAAACCTCCCTTACTTCCTGGATCTTGTCCGGGGTCAGCTGGGGAGACAATTTAACTGCCTCCACAGAGGACTTCTTGTTACTTTCTTCCAGCAAGTCTAGAAGGGGTCTGCTTCGTCCGTCCCCTCCCCAGGACTACACACTGCAAACACCATGTCAGCCCTATTTGCATATGACTTCATCATGTTGACGTGGTACACCCTTTCTGTCTGTCTTCTGTCAGGTAACTCTGTAATATAGTTCACATCATTTACCTTCCTAACCACTTTGTACGGTCCTGCCCACTCAGCCTGCAGCTTGTTTTTCCGGACTGGAATAAGGACCATGACTTCCTGACCCACCATGTACAAGCAAGCTCTGGCTCTGCAGTCGTACCACACTTTTTGTTTCTGTTGGGCAGCTGCCAGGTTGCTCTGGGCTGTCCCCATAAGCTCCTTCAGCCTTTCCCTAAACTTAAGGATGTAATCCACTATGGGAGTTCCCTGGGTGGCATGCTTGCCTTCACAGTCCTCCTGGATAAAGTCTAGGGGCTCACGTACCCGGCATCCATATAAGAGTTTGAAGGGGGAAAATTCTGTCGACTCTTGGGGCGCCTCCCTGTATGCAAACAACAGGTGGGGAAGGTATTTCTCCCAGTCCCTCCCATGCTGTTCAGCAAATGCTCGGAGCATTGACTTCAGGGTACCATTGAATCTTTCCACAAGTCCAGTGGCTTGTGTGTGATACGGTGTCATGCATCTCTGCATCACCCCACACTTCTCCCATAAACATTTCATCAGGTCCGACATGAAGGAAACCCCTCGATTGGTGATAACCTCCTGCAGAAACCCAACACAGGAGAAAATCCCAAGTAAGGCATCTGCCACTTTGTCTGTCCTCAGTGAGGATAGGGTGACTGCCTCTGGGTAGCGGGTGGCATAAGCCACCACAGTCAGGATGAATCTCTTCCCTGAGGAGCTGGGGGTATTTAAAGGCCCCACAATATCCATTCCCACCCTCTGGAATGGCTCCTCCACTATGGGCAATGGAATCAGGGCGGCTTGGGTTTTCTTGCCTGCCTTCCCTTTTTCTTGGCACCGGTGACAAGATCTGCAATATTCCTTCACCTGCTGAGTGAAATTAGGCCAATAGAAATTCTGGGCCAACCGCTGCGTAGTGCATGCGATTCCCAGATGACCTGACAAGGGAATATCATGTGCAATCTTGAGCAACTGCTCACGATACCCCTGGGGAATGACAAGCTGCCTGCCTAGCACCCCTCCCTCTGTCTGCACAGCCTAAGTATACATCAGTCCATTTTCTCAAGAAACCTTATGTCTGCCGTCACCTCCCTGTGCCCCGTCAGTGTTTGCCCAAGCCCTCAGCTTCTCTAGACCAAGGTCACTTCTCTGAGCACCTGCAAACCCCTCACACATTCCCAAGGTATGGGACAGGTCCCCTTCAGTCGCTAAACTAGGGTCCCTAGCACTAGCATCAGGGCACTCAGGATCATTGTGAATCCCAAACCTCTGACAATGAGTCACCCCTTCCTCTTCAGAGTAACCTTCCATAGCTGTGTGGTTAACTGCTACTGGGGAAATTTATACCCCCTTTTCATTCCTCTCCCCATCTGGAGACACAGGCTGGGGAACCAGCCTCTCAGTGGTTTCCACACTCTGTTCTGTGGGGTTCAGGGAACTACAGTTTTCCCTTGCTGCTTGGCTATGGGAAACTGCACACACCATCTCCTGTTTGAGATTGTTGCCCAGGATCACATCCACTCATAAGGTTTGGGTTACAGCCACTTGTTGCGCAGATCCCCCTGTTTCACCCCAGTCTAGGAGAACACTAGCGAGGGGCAATGTTTTCTCTTCACCAGTAAAGTCCTGTACTGTGATGTATTTATTGGGTATAAGCTGACCTGGCTCTACTAGATCCCCTTTTATCAATGCCAGGGATGCCCATGTGTCCCTTAATCCTTGTGTCTGTACACCACTCACCATGACTGGATGCATGTGTTCCCTCATGTTCACAGGCATGCTTCCAGGGACACACAAACAACCCACTTCCTTCCTAACCCCCTGTTGTGTATTTCTCGCCTTTTTAGGACACTGTCTTGTAATATGCCCAGTTTCTTTACACAAGCAACATTCCTTTCTTTTCTCAGAGAAATCTTTTCTCTGAAACCTGGGGCTAACTGGTTTTGGTGGAAGCAGTGAGGGTTTTAGCTGCCCTGAAGGTGCGCTTTTCCCTTTCTGTGCTGCCATGCCCGCCCCATTCGCTCTCAGAGCAGGTCTGTTCTTGGCATAGCGGTCCGAGAGTTCAGCAGCCTCTTGCACTGTGTTGGGATCTTGGTCCTCCAGCCGGGTTTTCAGCTGTGCTGGGCATGCCCAGAAAAACTGTCCTAACAAAATCACATTTTCAATTTTATCAGAGTTATTTCAATTCCTTCCCGCCAATGTTTTAAAAACTGACGTTGTTTCATGGCTAGCTCCTCATAGCTTATGTCAGGGCTTCTCCTGAACTTACGGAATTTAGCTCTGTATGATTCAGCAGTTAATTCAAATTTCTTTAATAGTGCAGCTTTAAGTTTGCTGTAATCATCACTGTCTTCATTGTCCATTTGACCCAATGCATTCCGAGCTTTCCCGGTAAGTAGCGGGGATAGCTGAAAGCTCCAGGACTTCCTAGGAATTTTAGCCTGAATACAAACTTTTTCCAAAGAATTTAAAAAGGCATCCATATCCTCCCCCTCTTTAAATTCGGCTGTCAATTTGGAATTCAATTTGTAACCCAGTCCTGTAGTCCCAGTTAAACCCAAGCCACTTACCTGCTCTGGTGCCACTGGTTGGAGTCGTAGCTTCCCCAGTTCGTGTTGCCTCTGGTGCTCATGCTCCTCATGGTCAGTGTCTCTCTGTTCTTGTTCTGCCTCTTGGCGTTCTTGCTCTGCCTCACAGTCTGCCTCCCGCTGTTCATGGTCCCTCTCCCTCTGGAACTCCAGCTCCATTCTGCGCTTCTCAATTTGCAGTCTGAGTACTTCTGGATCCAGGATACTGGTGACCTTCCCCTGCTGCTGTGGCCCTTCACTGACAGTGGCCCTGTTGCCCTTCTCATCGGATCTGGACACTTCACTGGCCGCTAGCCCTGCCACACTCAAGGTTCGGTCCTTTTCAGTCACTGTCTGTGACTCGATTCTCTGGGTATCTGCTACCATCAGGGCATCCACGAGGTTCTGTTTGGTGGCTTTCACCTCGAACAGGACTCCTCTGTCCCCACACAACTGCTTTAAGTAGTCTACAGTGTGTCTGCTGTAGTTGAAAGCCATCTTCTTCCCTAACTACAGCTACTCTGACTTGCACTTTAGAAAAAAAAATAAAACAGGTAGGAACTTGACTGTATGCCAAGTGATATAGTTCTCTCTCCTTTTTAAAAAATAAATCACTGCCTTTTTCTTTCTTTGCAAGTGAGCTGACGGTCTCAAGCTGACACACTGAACAATAAAAGCTTGTAATGCCAAAATTATCGCACCGCTTCCAACCAGTCTGTCACAAACCCACTCTGCAGGTCAGGCCCTCTGCTCTCACAGTGCCAACCTCCGAGCGCAGTCTTGTGAACAGTTAACAGAACAGGGTAACCCTCCTGTCTGTTTTGTGGGTTCAAATCAAACTTTGGTCTCAAGTTCTGGAGGGATTCAAACTGTGAACCTCTTGCTAGCGTACCCAAGGTACAGGCTCAGATAAGTCTGCTCTTTGGGGGGGCAGATATCTTTCACCTACGGGCACCTAACCAGGCATACAAAATGAACCCTTAAAAACTCTGTTAAAGACCTCAGAATAAACTCTTACCTTTTCCCAGTTTGGTAAAACCAGTAAGCTTTGTACAGTGTCAACTTTAACCATGTATGCTTCACTTGTCAAGAAAAAAGAATTTCAAAGGCACACCAAGTAGTCTCTAAAGTAGAGGTTTACTTAAAAATAGATAAAAAAATATAAAATGTAAATACAGAACAATATATTACAAAAACATACAATCATTTAAAAGAACAAGGGTTAAAAAAGGTGTAAAATTCCTATCACCAGACAATTATACTTCTATATCTAATGTATCTCTTCTAATACTGCTGATAGACAGATGTTGTTGTCAAGAGAGTCCAAATATGTGTGTCTTTACAGTTCACTCATAGCATAAGTAAAACACTGTCTTGAGCCTGCTTTCTCCATGATGTCACCCAGCTCCTCTTCTGTTTATTAAAAATTATACAATCAGGATGTCATCACTCAGAAGGTAAATTAAATCAAGTTAATTTCTAAGTCCTTCTTTAATCCATGAGCAACATCCTGCCTTTACAGACATCAGAGGAACATTTATGACTTCGCACCAGTGTGATATAACCTCACTGACGCCATCCTCACTGGTATAGATGCTGGTCACATCACAGCTGCCATTTTCATCGACCTGGCCAAAGCATTTGACACTGTCTCACACTCACTCCTCCTGTCCAAACACACCAAAGCTGGTCTATCCACCTGGGCCACCAGTTGGTTCCACTCATACCTCGCAGCCAGGTCCCAATCAGTCAGAATCAGTTCTTCCACCTCGGCACCCCTTCCTGTCACCTCAGGGGTACCACAAGGCTCCATCCTAGGCCCACTGCTGTTCTCCATCTTTCTAAATGACCTGCCTTCTGCCTGCCCACACACCACAATCCACATGTACGCAGATGACACTGTGCTGTATGCATCTGGCCCTTCAGCCTCAGAGGTATTGGTCAGACTGCAGCTGGACATTATTAAGGTCCAGCACTGGCTTCGCACCAATCAACTCCTCCTCAATGCCAAGAAAACAGTCTCATTAACCTTTGGCACAAGGCAGAAACTCTCGAGGTTACCCTCCCCGATCACATTCCACACCCTGGAAGGGATGCCCCTGGAGGCCTGTACCTCCTTCAGATACCTTGGGGTCTGGCTTGATCAGCACCTCAATTTTTCTGCACATGTTGACTCCATACTCAAGAAGCTGCACCCCAGGCTTGGTGCACTTTACTGGAACAGAGATAGCATTCCTCAACCAGCCTGTAGGGCCATTGTGCAGAAAATGATCCTCTCCGTCTTCGACTACGGCGACGTAATCTACAGTACTGCTCCGAAGTTCACCTTAGCCAGACTGGACCCTCTTTTCCACTCCTTCTGTCGCTTTGTCCTGGACTGTCCATACTCCACACACCACTGTGCCCTATACCAATCAATGAGCCTCTCCTCTCTAGATAATCGTAGACAGTCCCAGTGCGCTAAGATCCCAGCCAAGTTCTGGTCCCAGCTGCCCCCCCCACCCTGCCACTGCCCTAGCCATCCCCAGCACCCTAGCTTACTCTCTCAGAAACACTGACTCGCGGTCCCTAGCTGTCCCACATAGGTCCACTGCTGTTGGCCAGGCAGCATTCAGCTACCACATACCAACACTGTGGAATTCCCTCCCTGCAAACATTCGTCACTTCTCCTCCCCCAGCACCTTAACTGCATGCTCCAAGTTCACTTTGCCTCTACCTGCACATGTGTTTAAGCAGTCTACAGGCCACAGAGTGGCAACACTGTTCAAATAACCCGTGTTTATAGCAATGTATTGTTCTACCTATCCGCCTTTATTTTTGGCAATGTATGTAAAATGTGCCTGTATCTATTTCTCTTGCTCTATTATGTCTTAATACCAGGACCTATTGTTAGCATTATGTACCGCACTTGTATTATGATGTCTTTCTCTGGTCTATGTCCCCCTTCCCCAGGACGCATCTGGAATCGAGCAGTAGCCTGCTCAGCATGCCTTCCTGGTTAAACGTTTAAATAAATAAATAAATAAATAAATAACCTGGTTTTCCTCCTCTAAACGTCATAAAATGGATATTTTCTATCCTGTCAGTGGGCAAGCTACAATTAAGCTAGATAAACAGGAGATGCTTAATTTAGGCCTCTCCTAGTCTGTAATTATCTCCTGGCCTTCCAGGTAACACCTTGTATCTAAAACCTTGGGGAGGGGGGTCATTCCACAGGCTGTTTCAGCATGTCTCATGAGAGACACTCAATAACACAGTTTTATATTACAAAAATCATAGATTAATCAGAACCAGCTGTCTGAGTGTCACAATGAGTATTTACAATTTAATAAGACATGCAGGGCTGATATTGGAACATTACCTCTGGTGCCATCAGGTTTGCCTTGGCTCTACCTGGGTTTGCAGCATGCACTCGGGGGTGGGGGAGGGCATATTCAGAGGCTCAGTTGGCACATCCTAAACCTGTTTGTGAAAAGGTGCTAGAATAACACTGCACCCATGCAAATGAGGGGGTTCCCTCCTGCATACAGGTACAGCGGCATGTTCAGAGGTTTGCGAAGGTGATAAATAATCCCAAAAGCAGTGCTATTTACCACCACAGAAAGCCATGACTTAACCGGGCACTAAGCCGCCTGCCCAGATCACCTGTCACACCTGCGAAGATGCAGTTCCTGTTGTCTAGTGGCACTCCCCCACCCCTGAATACCCATTCCATGTCAGTGTTCATATCCCTAGTGTCTAGTGGCACCCCACAACACCTGTTCCCTATATTGTTCCATTTCTCTGGTGCCTAGTAGCAACCCTCACTTCCTGAACACCCGTGCTCTGTACATTGTCATATCCCTGGTGTCTAGCAGCAGCCCCCACACCTGAACACCCATCCCATGTAGTGGTGCATATCCCTGGTGTCTAGTGGCACCCCTACTCTCTTGAGCATCCATGCCCTGCGCATTATTATATCCCTGGTGTCCAGAGGCAACCCTGCCCCTTAACACCTGTATCCCGTACATTGTTATATCCCTGGTGTCTCCCTGACCCCCCAAATAGCCTTTCCCTGTACATTATCATGTAGCTGGTGTCTAGTGCCCCCCCCGAACACACGTGTACAGTGATCCTAATGCCCTGGTGTGCAGTGGTACCCCTGCCGCTCTGAATGCCTGTTGACATATGTAACAGTATGCATTGGTGGTCCAGCATCCCCACGCCTACCCTGCCTGTGCACAGAACACCACCCATCATTACAAAGTGTTTGGGGATTTGCTGGGAATCCCAATACAGTGCCCAACACAGCCCTCCTCACACCTTCTCAGTGGCCATCATATGCGTGACAGTGAGCATTCATAGGTAGGTGGGGGAGATATTGGAGCCACCAATGCTACCATTACATATGTCAACAGGCGTTGGGGGCCACTAGATACCAGGGATATGAACAATTAAATGGCATGGGTGTTCCGGTGGGGGTGCACTATGAACCTGGGGATAGAAAATATATAGAAGATGATTGAGGTTGAGGGTGCCACTAGACACCAGGGATATGGAATGATACATGGATGAGGTGTTCGGGTGGGGGTGCCACTAGATACTGGGGATATGTACCAATATATGGGATGGGTGTTCAGTGGGGGGGGGGGTGCCACTAGATTCCAGGAAAATTGTCATGAACACACAGGATGTGTGATAATGGGCTGCAGCACACCATGCAAATAAGCCCATAATGGGAAAGCAAATTGCTGGTTAGCACCTTGCATGCCTAACAGGCTCATTTGTATGTTGTGGTTAAATCACTCCCCATCTCTCTTCGACTATCCCCCTCTCTACCCACTCTAAAACATGCTCTTTCCCAATCCCTCCCCACCTGTTGTACCTGTACTCAGACCTCCTGATTCCTTGAATCCTCATACTACCCCTCTTCCTACCCAATTCCTTGTATTCCTCTTACTACGCCCCTTCCCCCTCCTGCCACTCCCACTCTTTTCCTCTTTTTCCATTATCCATACTCCCCTTCCCCACCTTTCCTATCTCCTCACCTCTCCTTCCCTTTTCCCTTTCCATTCTTAGCTCTCCCTCTCTAATTTGTGCTCTTCTTGCACTGTCTCCTCCTGTCATACACATCCCAGGTCCCGTATTGCTCAGTTTTGAAATACCCATTGCTGTCTCTCAAGCAATTCCTTACTTGATGAAATGCCTATATGACTGTATATATCTTTTTTGTCTGCATCCCTCTACATGCTTTATGATATAGTGTTAAGGTGTTATATATTTTCGACAACTGTATGTATGTATTTCATTGTATTTTATTGTACACGTCTCTCCTTCAAATTTATGCAATATACCAGTGTTGACGATTCCTCTTTGTACCCTTTCCCTGAGTTGCACCTGGAAACAAGCCTTTGTGCAGTGTGTCTTTCACGGTTACCAACTTTAAATAAATAAATAAAATAATAAATGTAGCTCACGGGGGTTCCGGTGCTATCTGTTCTGGGGAACGCTATTCCCTGTGGGCTGGTTACAGCCCAGGTCCATATCAGGGCAGTGCAGTTTCATTGAGTGCTGCACCAAATGGACCAATATTCAGTTGAATAGTGCCAGCCCACTGTCTGACTGAATATAGCAGCAGCTGGGTCAGACACATGTGCAAGTGTGGTGCAAGCCTTTGCACCATGCCCTCACCTCCTGTTGAATATCTGGCCCACAGTGTATCCTTAAACTCAATATGGGATGCTTTAAATGCAGTAATAAGGGGCCAAAGCATAAGTTATATGAGTAAAAGGAATAGCGAGAGACAGAAAAAAAATAACCAAGCTGGAGAAGAAATTAAAAGAATAGAAATGAAATACTTGCACACAAGGATTGAATCTGATCTTAAACAATGGGAATGTTTAAAACAAGAATATAATACAATAATGAACAAAATAGAAAGATTAATACTTCAAACAAGAGCTAAATACAACGCGCAATTAGACAAATTGAGGAAGGTATTATCTTAAGAACAGAACTTGACATAAGAGAGATTAACTGCCAGAGTAAGAGTATAACAAACCGCAATAGTATAAACCAGGCGCTCAGAAGCTACTATAAAAAACGATGCACTGCAGAAATAAAAGAAATTGATCAAAATATCATGAAGAACTTCAGCATTCCACAAATAAGTACTAAGGACAAACATAAACTAAATGAACCAGTAAGGGAAGAAGAGGTGGTAACAGCAATAAAGAATCTAAAAAACAGGTAGGGCACTCGGTCTGGACTGTCTACCGGCAGAAATGTATGGTATGTTGAACTCAAACTAATTCCAGTAATGACTGAACTCTTGGGCTCCTACATGCTCATTGGTTGAGCACATACTATGTACATTACCATTCAATAACAGTTCAGTCAGTGGCTGACCATGGTGGTGTGCCGGGGGCTGAGCCAGTCACTGGCTCTGGTTGGGTTTGGGGGGCAGGGTGGGGGGTCCCATCCTGATAGGGTGGGGGCTGCTACACTATGGAAATAACAGGGGATTACATCTGCTATGTTCTACATCAGGGATCGGAGATTGGGGATCGGGTCTGGGTGTGGGGTCCACTGTGCCATGGAACATGGTTCAGAGTGCATTCCTACTCCAATTGGGGATGGGAAGGGGGTCCACTACACTACAGAAAATGGTTCAGGGTCTGTGGGTCGGTTCGTACCACGATCAGGGATCAGGATGGGGTAAGGTGAGATTCACTTTTGAACAGGGTTCGGGGTTGGGAGGGGGGAGCCCTACACTATGGGAACAGTTCGGGTTTGGTTGCTGTTGCAAATGTGGATGCAGGTTTGGGGATGACTTCAGATGTGATTGGGGATGGAAGGGGGGATCCCTGCACTATGGAACAGGATTGGGGCTGTGTATAGGTGTGATTGGGGATCAGGGACGGGGGGGCCCTTCACTAGGGACTGGATGGGGAAGGTGCTACATTGTGCTTCCATGACGTGGGTCGGGGCTGGCGCTGCCATGCTAATGAGCCCATAATGGGCATGCATGGGGCCCGTTTGCACCATGCATGCCCAATGAGTTCATTAGCATATTGCAGCTGAATATCACCCTTGGGGCACACGGCGCATCCAGGTGCGTGCTGCCCATTCCCCCACTGGCGGTGTGCAGCCCTGACTCCTGAATGCGATGCCCACACATGGCATCCGCCCGCTTTGTGCTGTACATCCAGGGTCCCATATTCACGCAGATTCTGTGATCAGTGCCGATCACACATTCTGGGTGAATATGACACCGGAGCCAGCCAGCACATCTATTTTGCATGCTGCATTCTTATGTGCAGACAACTGGCAGGCTCTGAATATGTCCCCCTTTAACTCTTTAAAAGAGAATAAACTTCCAGATAGTTTTCAAGATGCACTTATAGTAACTTTACCTAAGGAAGGAAAGAACCCAGAATTATTTACTTTGTACCACTTGATTTTACTACTGAACTCAGATTATAAAATTTATACAAAAATTGTAGCATCAAGTTTAGAAAAGTCACTACTGTACCTTCAGTTACATATCGTGATCAAACTGGATTTGTCAATGGAAGAGAAAGCATTACCAATATCAGAAATGCAGTAGATACACTGACTATGGAAAATCAACAAGATGCATTAGCCATACTTCTTGATGTGGAAAAGGTCTCTGACAGGGTGGAGTGACCGTACTTAGTCCAAATAATGGAAAAAGCAGATGTGGGCCTAAATTTGATAAACTGGATCAAAATTATATATAAAAAATCTGGTGGCAAAAGTCTAACAAATCAGACAACTTCACAGAGCTTTAAACTAGAAAGAGGCTCAAGACAGGGTTGTCCCTTATTGCCGTTCCCCTTTGCTTTAGCTATAGAACCTCTAGCAATATTTATAAGAAACCATAATGAAATACAAGGCTTTTGGGCAGGGAGCAGGCAGTTAAAGATTTCTCTTTCTGCAGATGATATTGTAGTATATCTGAAGTAGCCAAGTCAATCAGTAAACTTAATCATGAACATTATTAGTGAATTTGGTTCAATATCTGGCTATACAATTCATTCACTGGGGTAAATCTGAGGCACTATTGATTAATCTAGGAGGAGACCTGTCTCGGTTCCAGACTCATCCCTACAAAGAAAAATTGAAGTACTTAGGAATACTATTAGCACATACAAAAAATAAATTAATAGAATGGAATGTCCCCCATTGCAACAAAAGATAGAAAAAAAATTACTAGAGAAATGGATGGATTTGGTGGAGTACAGGTAGTTAAAATGAATATTCTTCCAAAAATTCTGTATATTCTAGATTACCCATATCTATAAACAAAAGTTGTTTTTCAAAACTGGATAGTATTATCAGAAATTTATTATGGAAAAATAAGAAAGTGAGAATTAACTTAAAACAGCAGTGCAATGAAATCGGGCAAAATATTTGACCCCACCCTTCTTTTTTCACTATAAAAGATGCCAGACATCTTCCAGTTTTATTTGGTGGTAAAAATTTTTTAATTCTGCTAAAATCTGAGTATTGTACAAACATTTTAAATTAGTTTTTTCTCTAGAAAAAAAGATGGCCGTCACAATTGGCATAGAAGTAATATATTTCTGGCAAGGATTAGGATCAAGCAACTAAAAAAAAAAAAAATGGGCCAAGAATGCCACAAGCCCTGGTGCGCCAAGCATGTGGCACATGGGGCTTGTGGCATTCTACTGGTGGGTGATCGGGAATTTCTACTCTGTTCGCCAATTGCTGCGCGTTAGAGCAACTTTTTCTGGTCTAACTTGCGGCAAGCTTGGGTACCCGTTTTATGGGGGCTGTGCCAGATATTTGGTGCAAGCTGCCATAAATCATGGTAAAGTGCCGCAAATGTGCCCAGTGTACCAGAATTGGGTGCAGTTGCGGTAGAGATGATTGGCAAGCCCTGTGTCACCCTTTGCTAATCGGGCCCATGGTGTGCAGCATAAGAGGTACCTAGAAAAGTAGACTTGTCAAGATAAGCTAATATCTGTATTAATTGCAGCAGAAACTAGCTTTTTGAAAAAAACATTTTTTGTTGCATTGCTGCTTTAAATAAACTTAGAGCACCATACAGACAAACAGGGGTAGATGTCCAGACTTTTGGGAGTATTACCAAGCCATTGTACTAAATCAGATTGGAGACTATTATGCTAAGGAGACACGGTGGTAGGTGTGCTATGAAACACAGCACATAAAATAAGTGGCTTCAAACCAGTTCCTGTATGCTAAGATGAATAAAGGGGAAAGGACAAAGATGAAAAATAAAATGACCAGAACAACACTAGAAGCTTGGAGAAACTATCACAGAAAACTAAATCATAACTTGTCGTGAGAAAGAAATAATGTGACCTACTGGGAATTGAACCCAGGCCCCCTGAATACTGTCCCGGGGCTCTAACCACTGAGCTACAGGCTCACGTGGCTGGACCTGAGATTCCCGGACACACTTCCTTTCTCTGGCATTACATATCTTGCAACTGGGAACAATCAAGATGACCATTTTGATGCAGTATTATTTATTTAATTTATTTATTGAAAACCTCAGAGATTAATTTTGAGCACAAGTGCTCATTTAGAAAGGTTCCATGTCAAATACATAGTCAACAAAATATTACAAGTAAAAGAAGCAGTTCTAGAGGAAATGCAGTAGAGTCAGGCTCAAAGCACTTAAGGCAGAACAACACCATACAGTTTTGAGAAAAATCATATAGTTCACTGCATAAAAAGTCACATATTATGTACAGAGAGAAACCAAATAAAACTGTATAGCAGTTATAATTGCACCAGACTGCAAAGGCAGACCGCAAAGATCTCTGAAATGGATTAAAGTTGGGGAGATTTAGCAGTGCATCAGGCAATTCACAGCAGCCCTGAGAGCAAATGACTGCTTGCCCAGCTGAGTACCCTGGAAAGGAGGCTTAAAAGCATTCCTGGCCAAGTTCCCCGTATTGTACTGGTTGGAGACAGTGCAGAAGCAATTTGTTAAAGCAGGCAGTGTTAAGCCCAAGAGTGCCTTTTTGGCTAGCAAACAAACCTGGAGCTTTATTCTGCTGAGTAACGGTAACTAGTTAGTGAGGGCATAAAGGGTACAACTATGCACGCAGTTATCTGCACCAAGTACAAAGTGGCACGCCTTATAGATCAGCTGTACTCTGTTTAACACTGTGTCACCGGCAGCTACATAGACAGGGAGACCATAATCCAGAAGTGATAGAATGGAGCTGGCCACAACAAGGCATCTAGCATTCCCAGCGAGATTGTTTCTGTTATGGTATAGGACACCCAGTCTTCTGTTAACTATGGCCACCAGATTGTCAACATGGGGTGTGAAAGATACGATGCTGGATTCTCAAAGGGCGATGCAGGACTTGTGGCAAGCCCTTTGTCAGACCCGTTTGTTGGCACAGCTGTGCCAACAACTTTGCCGCACATTGTATCTGATTCTAGTACATCGGGCATATGAATGATACTTCCCAATTTATGGCAGCTTGCGCCAAAAAAATTGGCACAAACCTCATAAAAAGGGTACCCGGGATTGCTGCAATCTACACCAGAAAAAGTTGGTCTAACTTGCGGTAATTGGCACATGGGATCGAGAATCCTGATTAGCGGCCAGAGAATGCCGCAAGCCCCATGAGCCGTATGTAGGGCGCACCCGGGGCTTGTAGCATTTGCAGCCCTTTGAGAATCTGGCCCAAGGTGTCATCCAGAGTTACTCCAAGGTATTTGAAGGTCTCCACCTGTTCAAGGTTATGTCCTAGACATTTCAGATGACAAAGGGTGGAACTTTCTTCTTCTATGGGTAGCTAAAGAAGAGCATGGTCTTTTTTTGTAATTGAGGACCAGTTTGTTGTTGGAGAACCAGTTTTCAAGTGACCTAAAGTGATTTTGGAGAATGGCTGTAAGGCTGTCAAGGTTAGGGCTTTTGGAATGGATGACTGCAGATTAGCCACAACTAAGCAGTTTAAAGAGCAACTGACGCCATTAAGAGAACTTTAACAAAACATAATATTTCAACACAGTTCCGCTTATATTTCGCATTAGTTCTGTATTTCTCCTCCCTGTTATTTATTATTGAGGTCATTTGCATGCAAACAGGATCTTTGCTCCTGAAGAGTTCATGTATTCCTGTTACTTTCTCCCTACCTGAGGTCATAATGCTCTGCTTGTGACATCACAGTTGCACCCATGGCAACAGATTTTGATGGCACAACAAAAGATTATAACATGAAGTAGGGAGTAAGCTAAAGAGGCAGATGAATGCACATGGAAACAGTGCATGTTTTCATGCAAATTTCCTCAGTAATAAGTAATGGGGAGGGGAAATCTATATAATATAGATTGCAAGTTAAATTGTACCTAAATATTCTGCCTTTCAAAGTGTTATTTGACGCATCAGCAGCTCTTTAAGTCACAAACTGTAATGAGAAGGAAATAATGTGACCTTTTGGGAACTGAACACATACCATCTTAGTGCTCTAACCACTGAGCAGCAGGCTCACATGGTTGAACTTGGGGTTCCTGGACACACTTCCTTTCTCTGGTATTGCATATCCTGCAACTTGGAATACTCAAGCTGACAATTAGATGTTTTTTTGCTGCGGCATTGGCAATTGCTAAGTAATTTAAATCACAAATTGTAGTAAGAAAGAAATAAATGTGACCTACTGGGAATTGAACCCAACCACCCAGTGCTCTAACCACTGAGCCACAGGTGGTATTGCAGGAACCTGGGTTCAATACCCAGTAGGTCACATTATTTCTTTCTCACTACAATTTGGGATTTAAATTGCTTAGCAGTGGCTAATACTGCAACAAAAACATCTAATTGTCAGCTTGAGAAAAACTAAAGAAAATCGGAGAATTAACATAGAACCTCCAGTAAGTAATTACTGTAAACAGCTTTTCCAGTCATCTGTAAGTGACTCCCATAGGTTTTGGAGTTCTATTAAGGGTTTTATGAGAAAGAGTGCTAGCCCCAACGTATTCGATACAATATTGGCTGGTGCAAACTGCAATAATACTGTGACTACTGCAAATGCTTTTAAAGCTAATTTTGCCAGTCTTTTCAAGTATACAAATATGTCCTGGTGTGCCACTGACCTGAACTCCCCTGTAGAGCAACCATCTTCCCCTCCCTTCCATCTTAGGGCTGTCACTCATGGAGAGTTATTATGCCTTATGAGGTCTATATCTTCCTATAGTAGTGCTGTCTTCCTATAGTAGTGCTGGTTATAATGGCCTTGTACTTAGGTTTCTTAGGACTGGTGCTCCACAGCTAGCTGTCCAAATCACTCGACTATTTAACTTATCCCTCTCCCTCCCAGACTATGGAAAGTTGCTAAAGTGGTGCTGGCCCACAAAAAAGGTGACCCAAAGTGCATGAATAACTACCGTCTCATCGCAATCCTGTCTGTGCTCAATAGTGTTGGAGAAACTTGTGCCTCTCAGGTAACTGAGTATCTTCTAAAACACAATCTGTTATCTGCAGCTCCGCGTCTACCACCATTACTAAATTTGCTAACAATGTCAAAGTCGCCATGGATAGAGAAATGCTCACTGGGGCTGTCTTCATTGACTTAACCAAGGCCTTTGACCTTGTGAACCATCCCCTACTCATACCCAAACTGTATACCCTTGTTTTTTTGACTTCTGCTATTACCTGGTTATCAAGCAACCTTAGTGAGAGACAGAAATTTGTAAAAATATTACAGGAGTCAGATCTGACCGCTCCGCATTAACACTGGTGTTCTGCAAGGATCTATACTTGGTCCACTGCTCTCCAGCCTCTTTATCAGTAATCTGCCTGGATCCACTGGCTCTTGCTCTTCCCTGCTTTATGCAGATGATATGGTGCTGCATACAAGCTCTAAGAATACATCTGCAATAACAGTCAGCTTAATGCTGACTTTGGGAGTGTACAGTCATGGCTAACCCAAAACAGGTTGCTTCTGAACTCTGATAACTCTCACTCTATGCTTTTTGGCTCTGCATCCTGACTCTGGGCATATTCCTGTGCCCTAACTACATTCTGCTCTGACAGCTCTCCCCTTACTGCAGCTGACTCTTTTAAGTACCTTGGCATTACCCTGGACCCAGCCCTTGAATTTAGTCTGCACATATCAATAGCCTGCAAGTCTGGTAGTTCGAAGCTAGGACATCCTTATAAAGTTAGGCATGCCCTGACTCCAGCTGCCAGGCTGGCTATAGTTCAGGGTGTTTTGTTGCCTAGCCTCGCCTATGGTTTGGTACCTTACTCTGAGGCAAATGAATGGAATATAAATAAATGGAATAGCTGCAGCTACAACAGTATCTGTCACTTTGCCCTCTCTGTGCCCAGGCTGACTCACCACTGCCCTCTCTGCTCGAGCCTAGGCTGGTTTACTTCAGCTTCACATTGCCTGTCCACCCTTGGCTGCACCACTGACAAAATTATCAGATCAGGTACACCTGTTGCTGACAACCACCAAGCAGGAAAGGGATTTGGGGGTGATTATAACAGATAAACTAAAAGTAACCAGACAGTGTGAGAAAGCAGTAAGGAAGGCCAACAGTATGTTGGGATGCATAGGAAGAGGTATTTCCAGCAGAAAACATGAAGTGATGATGCCACTTTATAGATCACTGGTGAGGCCTCATTTGGAATACTGCGTATAGTTCTGGAGGCTGCAACTCAGAAAGGACATAGACAAAAAGGAGGCAGTCCAAAGGAGGGCTACAAAGATGGTGCAGGAGCTGCACCAGAAGACATATGAGGAAAGGCTAGCAGACCTTGACATGTATTCGCTGGGAAAAGAGAAGGGAGATGGGGCATATAATAGAGGCTTTTAAATACCTCAAGGGTTTTAATAGGGTGTGGGGGGGCCTGTTTCAGAAAAAAGAATGCTTAAAAACAAGGGGTCATGACATGAGGCTGGAGGGAGGTAGAACTAGGGGGAATGTGAGGAAATACTTCTTCATTGAAAGGGTGGTAGATGTCTGGAACAGCTTCCCCAAGGAAGTGATAGGAGTGCAAACAGTGAAGGCATTCAACAATGCATGGGATAGACATAAGGAAACCCTAGTGACAACACATAAAGGGTAGTGAAGAAACACTTGGGTGGGTAGGGAATAGGGTATATGGGAAGACTAGATGGCCTGGTGGTCCTCATCGGCCATCAAATTCTATGTATCTATGTTGCTCTTGACAGTGTGTTCAAAAAAAATCAATCTGGCCTACCCACTATGATCCAATGATGTGTTGTTTATAGCAGTATCCTATGATCCAATGACGTGTCATTTCTAGCAGTATCTAAATGAAAAAAAAAAATGTGTTAGCACATGGTAGGGGAGAAGGTAGTGCTACCTCTCCGTAGTCAACACATGGGGTGAGATGGCCTAAGGCGGGTGACTAATGACTACGGACAGTCATTTTCCTGGCCCAGGGTGAGTGTAACCCCCCTGTTACCCGGGGTTACTAGAATCCCAGTTAGACCTAGTGGCAGGCAGGGACAGGCAGCTTGTGAAACTCCAGTTAAATGGATTTCACACTGTCTCACTCTGTTCTCAGTCTCAGCTGAGACTGAGGGATGACATCATTTTAGAACTGTTGCAGCTGCATAAGCCACACTGGAATGTTGCAGTTGGAGGTTAGAGTAGAACACTGGGGAATTTGAAGTCAGTCTGTTAAGAGTCTGTTGCAGTCTGTAGTAGAGGAAGGAGGTTCTCTGCTGTAAGCAGGCCCTCAGAGTCCTAAGCTCTGTCAAAGAGCTATTTTTTTGTATAGGTGTGTGTTCTCACCTGAAAAGGAACACAAGAAGAGCCCAATGAAGTGGTAGAGACCGCTTTCAGTGGTTCAGGGCCCCATTCCTATGGGGATGGGGGAAGGAATCAGCCTGCTTCCAGGGGCAACTCCCCTGGTCCGGCTAGGGGAAAAAGAAGCTGCCTGAGTTAAGTTCGTGCTGAGGCACCAGAAGTTCTGGACGAGATTTCTTTGAAGAGAAAGCGCCTCTGGGGCACCTGTAACCAAGGGGTGAGTTCACTGTGCTAAAGGGCCAATGTGTTTTCACCTGAAACAAGATGAAACTAAAGTGACTGTTACTGTGGGGCCAGGAAAAGACAGCCAAGTGCAGTTTGGAAGATGTGTGGATTGGATTGCTTAACTCTGTGGGAGGTCTAGAGTAATGGACACAGCCACTTATTAAGTATGTTCAAGTTCAGCACAAATGGGATGTAAAGACAGTAGACTGAATGTGAATACATTTAAAGAGAATCTACACAGCAAAGTGTTTTCAAGGATGAGGTGTTATAGTCCAGAGAAATGTCCGGGTATGAATTATGGGAGCGAGAGGTGGGAGACTCCCCCCATCAGTAGTAACCAAATTCACCTCTACAGGTTTGCTTTGGGACACCTGTTGCTTTCTCTCAGGTACTTGGCCAGTGCCTGAGGAAAGTACCCAGACGTGGAATTGATGAGGAAGATTCCCTGATGGAGCCAGAAGTACTCATAGGTGTTTAGGGAGCCACCAGTAAATGTTTCCATGCTATATGGAAAGTGTCCAAAGGGCTGCCATGATAGCCGAGCCATGGAAGGAAGGTAGTCCAAGTGGCTGGCAAGGGAGCCAAGCCAGGGAAACTCAGAGCAGAGTACAAGTTTGGGCTATGGACCCAGTGTGTTTCAAAGCCTGAAAGCTAAAGTGAAAGTGGATGTGTTCTGATCTCCATAAATCTGCATTACCAGGAGTGTAGCCCCGTGGGGGTCCATCTATGCTTTGTTATTCTGTTGGATGTGAATAAAAGCCACACTTTAGAATCCCACTTCTGGTATTGGACATTACAGTTATTGCTTCCTGTGTCCGGAGTTACTTGGGTGCCCCTGTTGCAGAGTAGCCAAACCTAGCCAATGTGCCGAGTGACATATTTCTCCCCGAACCCAGCCCACCAGCTAGTGCTGTCAAGATGGAAATGGCATACCTGGGTGGGGGTTACATTAGCAAGGGTGGGAAGGTGAGAGATGGGATGATAGTTACATGCAGTAGTATAGAGGATAGTTGTTGCTATTACCAAAAAATTATTCCAAAAGAAAAGTGTTAGAAGTGTACCTGTTGAATATGTTCCTCCTTAAGAGGGAAAATGTTAATAAAATAGTTCATCCACCAGCAGTTGAAAGAATGCCATTTCACAATCAGAATGCATCATGCTAGTGATTCAGCAGTTCTAGAGAATGGAATGCTGACAGAATGAATTAGTACATGACAGTGTAACAGAGGTTAATGTCAAGCTCTCTGAATGCTGGCAGCCAATCAGACTGCAGCATTTCTGTGACCTTTTTATAACAAAGGTTAATAGCAGTGCGCCTGCTGTACTCAAATCATTTCCACCAGCCTAATTTCTTTTAAATTAATGCGGCTCCTCTGATGAAAAAACTGGATGATCAGAATGCATTGGCTGACCCCTAACTACAAAAGTGAGGGAGCTGCTCACACCTTGGCTCCTCCACCCATACCTACACACAAACATACCTATGCTGAGGCACTGGGCTCCAGGCAGGGAAGGCCCCAGACCCTCTGGCAGTCAGGTAATTCAAAAAAACAGAATTTTAATTTAAACTGTCATAGCCACTAATCTGTGGCTTTCAGATTCATTGAATATTACTGGTGTGATCTCTGTTATTGTAATTTCAAATCAGAATTATAAAGGTTGGGAAAAAGCACATAGGTTGTAATCAGTACTAATGAAACAGTATATAAATGTATACAGTGTGAGTATGCTTGCCTTCACTCTTGGTCAAATCTGTAAGCCAACCTCTGATGCTGCGTAGAACCTGGGGGGGGGGGATGCAGAGAGAGAAACACACACACATACATATACACGGCAGAAAGAGGTAGAGATTGAGAGAGAGAGAGGAGAAACAGGGTGGGATTAAGAGACAAATGAGGAGATGTAAGAGTGCTTCTGTGGTTACGGAGAGAGATACATAAGAAAGGAGGGCAGAGAGAGGGAGGGAGGGGTTTAGAGTGACAGGGGAGGGAAAGGATGTAATGAAGAGAAAATTGGAGAGCAGGAGCAAGGAGAGTGATGGGAAGAGACCTATATAGAGAGTGAAAGAGTTGGAGAGTGACTGCAGAAGAAGGGTAAGGAGAAGGAGGGGATGAGACAGGGAGGGAGAGAGACAGAGAGAAGGGAGAAATGGGGAGATGGAGAGAGGGGACAGGCAGGAAAAGAGATAGGTAGGGAGACGGAGAGACTGACAAAGGCTAAGCTAAAATTAAATTGTCGTAAGTGATTTTCATGTGTTAGTCACTATAAAGAAAATACTTCTCAGTTATTTATTTATTGAAAGAGTTTTACCAGGAGAGGCCTACTGAGCCAAACTAGATAATTTCCAGAGGTGCCCTGGGGGAGGGGGTACAAAGGAGAAATACAGTACCAATTATACGACAGTGTCACTCCATGCAGTAGGAGTAGGCATGAGCAAGGGAGTAGAACAAATTACAAGGTACAGTATACATACATTTTCAGTAGTCAGTGTAACGCCAAATAAGGTGATATTGGAGGTTAAAGACAGGTGCAACAAGATATCCTTGAGCTGAGTAACAATTTAATATACATTGTCTACAATATTCACTGTAGGTCCAAGGGCAAAATAGGAGATTAAGGACAGGTGAAAGTGTGAGTGGTATGTGTGTGGAGAAGAGCCTTCTGGGCAGCAGGAGTGGAGGGAGCATGAATGGAGGATGGGAAGGAGGATCAGAGAAGAGGGAGTCTAAGAAAAAGCAAACTGCCCAGCAGAGGTGTTGGCATTGGCAATGGAGAAAGAGCGGGCGTCAGTGGAGTGGAGGGGAGTAGGAGGTGGGTGGGAGTAGGAAAGGAGGGAGGAGAGGCAGCAGGGGAGTGATCAGGGAGAGATTAAAATTACATGGGACCCTAGGCTCAAGAAAAATATGGGCCAGCATGGCAAGCCATGCCCCTTAGCCTAGGCCACACCCCTTAACTAAGAAAAACACAAGCCAGCATGACAGGCCATGCTCCTTAGCCTTGGCCACACCCCTTAACTAAGAAAAACACAAGCCAGCATGACAGGCCATGCCCCTTAGCCTTGGCCACACCCCTTAGCTAAGAAAAATATAAGCCAGCATGACAGGCCATGCCCCTTAGCCTTGGCCACACCCCTTAGCTAAGAAAAATATAAGCCAGCATGACAGGCCATGCCCCTTAGCCTAGGCTACACCCCTTAGCTAAAGCCACCTGTTACATCCTTTTCATCACCCTCCCTCTGGGTTGCACCTGGAAATGAGCCTTGGCTCAGTGTGCCTTTCCTGGTTACCAATTTTCAATAAACACATTTTCATATCAGCAGTAAACTGAGATTTTTAAGTAAATAAACACACCATGCAAGGTCAGATACCTTTCTTTCCTTAGTTTAGCCCCTAGATTTTTTCAGTCTCTTAAATCCGTGATTTCCTTTCTAGGAGGGGCAGCTGGCCAGACATGTGACTTAGAGGTGTCAATGGCTTAATGGGGGTGTCACTAGGTGCTGGAAGAGTAGTGCTTTGTTATGGAGATTGGTCTGATGAGTCTCAGATATAAATGGTTAGAAGTAAAACTAGCTGAGTTTGTCAGGCAGTTGGGACAGGCTTTAGTTCCATGAAGGCTGGGGTGTTAATTTTATTATAAAGGGGTTTAAACTTTCAAGTATGCATTACAACAACAACAGATGACCTGGGACACTATATCATAGTCAATGGGAAACTCGAGTGTGAGTATCTTATATTAGTAAATATTTATGGATCATCCAATCCCACCCACAATGTGTTAATGGAAGTTTATAGTAAAGTTAGCAATTTGTCAGAAAGCACCATTATCATAGCTGGTGACAGCAATAGCATTTTCAATCCGTTATTAGACAGTTCTATCCAGAGGAAACAGCAAATCTAAATGTGATAGGGACTTCCAGATTTTGGTGGATAATATGGACCTTGTAGATATTGGTGGTTGCTTAACCCATATGTTAAAGAATTCACATTTTGGTCACCTTGTCATACAGCTGGATTTAGACCAGATCAAATTCACATCCCCAAATCCATGGTCAGTAGGGCAACAGAGTGGAACATTATGGAACAGGTCATATTGGATCTTTCTCTCATTTTGGTTTCCTTTATAGAGTACCTTCCCAGAAAAAAACAGGAGATGGAGGATAAATTACTTCATACTGGAAGATAAAGAGATTGTATCTAATATATTACGGATAAACATAGAAACATAGAAACATAGAATTTGACGGCAGATAAGGACCGCTTGGCCCACCCAGTCTGCCCATTTCCCTACCTACTGGATAAGCTGCAGATCCTAGTTAACCAGCAGCCTACTTCTTCCTACCCCCAACCCCCAGAACTGCCTTATGACTATCCCATGCATGCTTGAATTCCACCACTGATTTTGACTCCACAACCTCCTCCGGAAGGCCGCTCCATGCATCCACAACCTTCTCTGTAAAAATACTCTTAAATTACCTCTGAGCCACCCCTCTATCTTCAAATTGTGCCTCTTGTTCTTGCACCTCTCTTTTTGAAAGATGCTACCCTCTTGGACTTTGTTGATTCCCTTGAGGTACTTGAACGTTTCTATCATGTCCCCCTCTCTTTCTTTCCTCGAGGCTATACATATTAAGCTCCTTAAGTCTCTCTTCATATGTCTTCCGTGCAGACCCTGCACCATTTTAGTTGCCTCCTCTGACAGCTTCCATCCTGTCTATGTCTTTGCGGAGATTGGGCTCCAGAACTGCACACAGTACTCCAGATGGGGTCTCACCAGCTGTCTGTACAGAGGATAATAACTTCCTGTTTTCTACTGGTGATGCCTCTCCATGCATCCCAGTATCCCTCAGCCCTCCTTGCTGCCCTCTCTCACATTGCTTGCCCGTCTTTAGGTCATCTGATATGACTACCCCCAGGTCCCTTTCCATTTTTGTTGTTGTTAGTATCTCACCCCCCATTGTGTACTCTTCCCCTGGGTTTTTGTTTCCCAGGTGCATTACCTTGCACTTCTTAGCATTGAATCTAAGCTGCCATACATTTGACCATTCCTCTAACCTTCCAATCCCTTCTCATCCTTTCTCCACTCCCACCCTGTGCATTCAACTCTGTTGCAGATCTTAGTGTCATCTGCAAAGAGACATACTTTTCCTTCTAGTCCTTCTGCAATGTCGCTTATAAAACATTGAAGAGGACCGGTCCTAATACTGAATCCTCATGTACCCCACTAGTAACCCTCCTTTCTTCTGAGTGGACTCCATTTACTATTACTCTCTGTGTCCTATTCTCCAGCCAGTTCTTTACCCAGGCTGTCATCTTGGGACCCACTCCCAGGCTGGCTAACTTGTATATTAATCTTTGTGTGGGACTGTGTCAAATGCCTTGCTAAAGTCTAGGTAGGCCATGTCCACAGCCCTCCCTGATCTACTACTTTGGTCACCCAGTCAAAGAAATCTATCAGATTCGTCTGTCATGACCTTCCGCTGTGAATCCATGCTGCCTAGTGTCCTAGTGCCCTCTGGCCTCTAGATACTCGACAATTCTTTCCTTTAGAAGTGATTCCATCATTTTCCCTATCACTGAGGTTAAACTAACAGGTCTATAGTTTCCTGCTTCTGCCTTGCTCCCACTTTTGTGAAAGGGAATCACATCTGCCCTCCTCCAGTCCTCGGGTACCACCCCATCCTCCCATGATTTGTTAAAAAGGGTAGTCAGTGGTGTCACTAGTTCTATAAGATCAGGGAATTTAACCTCCACAGTGATCCACTAGATACTTGCTGGTCTAGCAACTGGGAACGTTTAACATTTTGGCTAAGAGAATTTTTAGTGAGCACCTCATCTGCTATTAAAAAGAGGAATAGGGCAAGAACAGAAGATGTTCTAAACAAAATTAAAGAAGCTGAAAGAAAGATGGTGACGGATTCATCTCAAGAGACGTGGACTAGATGATCGAAACTTAAAACGGATTACTATGAGTTAATAAGAGGGGCGGCTGAGTTTGCAATTATAAAGTCCAAATTGAATTACACTGTCTCCAGTCTGAGGGCCTCTAAAAATCTGGCATTAAGGCTAAAACAAAAACAGTAATGCGACAAAAATCTGTATTAGAAACTCACAAAATGGTTCCTTGGTAACAGGAAATAATATAATTAAAACAGAATTCTGCAACTAAAAGACATTTATGATATGAAGGACAGACGGAATAACATGAATGTTAGGTATTTTTACCAAAATGTCAACTTGTACAAAGTACTAGAAGAATATAAGACATCATTAGCTTAGGGAGTACAGGAGGTAAGGGCAGCTATAAAAAAAACAGTATTAACCTTGGCACCAGGCCCAGACAGCTATTCCACTAATTTTATAATAAGTTAGCAGAATATTTGGCCCCAATTTTAACAAATATCTATCGAGAAACATTTCCCAAAGGAATTTTACCCTCAAGTATGACTCAGGGACTAATGTCACTTAAACACAGACGTGGTCCGCTTGCGACGCTGGCGACCCGGGTTCGGGAACAGACTCGGGTCATTGGAGAGCTGGCTGGGGGGAGAAGGCTTGAGCATCCCGCGACTGCTCGCCTTCTCTAGGGGGAGGTAGGGGACGTGGCTCGCTGTCTGCTGCCTCCTGGCAGAGGCCGGGAGAGCAACAGCGAGCCCACTGCACAAGGGGCGTGGTGAATGTCGGCTTGGCCTAGACGTCCGTGGCACGCCATGCCCCCGGGGAGAAAAAGTGGAAACTCTAGCCTCCTGGCTGGCCGGATGATGTCTGCCGGCTCCTGCCGACTCAGATGCTCTGATGCCGCAGAATCCACCTCAGCAGCACCCGGGGACTGATTGACTAGTGTGCTGGTTTCCCCCTCCTGGCGCCTTCCCCCTCGTAGGAGGGGGACCCATCCGGTGAAGGGATACGCTGGGCCACACCTGGGTCAGCTGCGATCTGAGGTGAGTGGAAGAGGGTCGGGGTGAGGAGATCGGGGGGGGGGCCATGAGCAGCCGGAAGGAGAGGCAGGCCAGGGGGCAAGTAAGGCGGGAAAAAAAAAAAACACAGACATGGTGAAGACCCCGACTATAAGAATTATAGGCCTATAACCTTCATAAATACGTACGTTGAGATTCTTGCTAAAAGTTTAGCAGATGGATTAGAAAAAGTAATCCCACTTCTAACTGACAATAGGCAAACAAGTTTCATGAAGAACAGGGTGGCAGCAGATAACACAGGGAAACTCTTCCATTTGATGGAAGTAGCGAATAAAACAAAAACGGTAGCAGTTCTTTACACTTTAGATGCCAAAAAGGCCTTTGATCATATATTATGGCCTCACCTAGTCGAAGTACTAAAGTCCTATGAGTTCCCTGATAAATATATTACTTAGGTCACATTGCTTTCCAATAATCCATCGGCTGCTGTAATTACTAATGGGGTTATTTCCCATTAAAGAGAGGCACTAGGCAAGAGTGTCATAGTCTCCTTTGTTATTTAATCTAACAGACCCCTTAATTAGAAGATTATCAGCTGACACAGAGATTAAAGGTATCAGACGGAATGGCAAAGAACACTTACTCTCCCAGTACGCAGACGACATGCTGCTCATAGTCTCAGAAGGCAAAAAGTCGATTGCAAGAATATTAGATCTCATCAAGGAATTTGGGTTGTTTGTGGGATACAAATTAAATAGAGATACATCCTTCTTTTTGTTTCTTAATCAATAGTTTGTTAAGAAAGATATATCAGAACTTGGAATAGTATGGGAGAAAGAGAAAATTGATTATCTAGGGCTCAAAATATATAAAATGGTTCCCCAAACAATTAACAAGAATCTCACCATACTAAAGAATTATATAAATGATACTTTAAACAGATGAACAGTATGCTTTTGGAATTCTGGGGAGATTGGAGTAGGGTTACCACCTTTTAAGAAGCCTAAAGTGGGACATTCCTTACTGAAACATGATTTTTCACAGGACAATATGTACCCTCCACCAATGCAACAGACTTTGTTTCTCTAAATAATCCGAATTAAGAGTAAGTGTTGTAGTTTTTTAGTTGTTTCTAGTGTTTCTTATTATTTTAAGGTATTTTAGTTATGGTAGTATCTTTTTTTGCAACATTCAGAGGAATGTCAGAAATTTCTTTTTTTTACTGCAGTGTCAGGACATGTAGTATTTTTCATGTTTTTTGCATGACACAGCTGCCCAAATCAGGACTGTCCTCCGAAAATAAGGACAGGTGGTGACCTTAGATTGGAGTCCATAAAAATTAGTATCCTACCTAAATCTCTGAACATGTTTATGTTATTACCATTTACTATACCTAAAAAGTGGTTTATGATTATCCAAGGCATTATCTCCAGATATTTATGGGCTATTACAAAATGCAGGATGGCCTATAATAAGTTGACTAGACCTAAAGCAAACAGTGGCCTTGAAGTCCCAAATCATTACTATTATTACCTAGGAGGTAGGGCAACTCAAGTAGCAAAGTGGCACAAAGCTAAAAAGGGAGGTTCTATGTGATAACGGCGAACGCCTAAGGCGATCACCGTTATCGCACAGTCACAGTGCTGAAAACATTTTCGGCACTCTGACAACCCCGGTGCACAGGACAGCGGTGCCAGGACATGTATTTTAATGCTTTCTCTTTGGGTCATTCCACTGCACCCCTTACTAAAGGATTCTCAACTTCAGGGGGATGCATGTCGGGGGGGGGGTGAAAGCATTAAAAGATAAAGGTTTGGGACGGGCGCAATAAAATTGCACCAGTGCCCGGACCCGAACCTGGTACCTCACCCACCCCAACCACTAGCCAACCCCCAATGCCACGATGCAGCTCGGCAATCCACCACAGCGCCACCCCCTACAGCTCCTCCGCCCCCTCCCAGCCAACACTCACCGTATTCGCCCCCTTATGCAAAACACATAGCGATCCTGTTGCCCAGTTCACAAGACCCTCATCCGTCGCTATACTTTTCCCATCACCGTGAGGGATTGCACCGAGAAGGAGTCACCATTATGGATGGCACCCTTCCCCATGTGCCCACCTCACGGGATACCAAAAATGGAAACATTAATAACCCAGGGTGGCTAGAGATAGAATTCGAATGGGCAGATTCTTTACAGTTAAACTTAGGCTAATTCGTATTTGCTAGGCCAATAAAACACTTTAAAGTATTAGTATTCTTAATAGATGGGACAAAATTGCTAGTCCTGAGCTTGAATAAATCAAAGATCCAGTCTTTATTTGGAAATCCTAATGTTACCAAAGAGGGGTAGATATATGCCAAAGCAGACTGGACAGAGAAAGATTTGGCAAAACTAAAGAACATTCTATACAAAAATTAGTGTGTAAAATTCCAGTCTTTAATGAGAGATAATGACCTACATAATATGGATTCTAATTTCTTTGATGGGCTACGTACCAGTGTTAAGACGCAATTGTTCAATGGACCAGACATAATAAATACCAGTGAAAACACCAATAACTTTCTGGCATGCATAGCTAAAACCTAGCATATCGAAATTCTATAACCTATTGTTAGTAATTACAAAAGGTTCAGATACTGAAAATATTGTATCAGATGATGGTTTCATTCATTAGGAAAAAATGTAGAGGCTGGAACTGGAAACAAATTTGGCAGGATTCTCTCAACGTTTTTAAAACAGTCAATATAAAGATAGTGCAATTCAAGTTTCTACACAATTTCTATTACACATCATCTCATCTAGACAAAATGGGAATCAGGGCATCATCTGACTGTAATAGATGTAGGGCAGTGACTGCAATATAATTCATATGTTCTGGGAATGCTTCAGTACAAACCCCCTATAAAATAATATAGAATGGCTATTAAGTAGTACACCTTGGTTAAGGGGTAGAGCTGGATGAAATTCGCCAATTCCAAATTCATGGAATTTTTGTGAAATTTCGTGAAATACTGCAAAATGTTTTCAAATTTTCTGAAATCCTGTAATTGGAGATAACTTGGTCCATGTTACAGCTAGAGGTCTGAACTTTGGCACATGTCTGGTCTGTAATGTGCCCTAAAAGCATGCCAGGTTTCATAAGATTTGGATGAAGGGTGGGGAGGTTATATGGGCTCAAATTCTGGCAATTTAATGTTCATGTGAACATTTCTGAAAATATTTCTATGCTTACAACTTAGCCAACTTTGAGCTAGGTAAATTTTTTTTTTTTATTTACTTGATTTCTTTCTGCTCCTCGCAGACCGGCCCCCTTCCTCCAGCCCCCCCCCAGCCCTGCCACCCCGATGTCCACTGGTACTCACTTCTGACTTGAGGTGCCAGCTGGCCAGATGCAGCACCACAGTGTTTTCTGCCTCTAGTTTCTCCTGTTTCCCCGAGTGTGGGACTTGGTGTGCAGTGACACCAATGGCCAAGCTGCATGCGCTTCCGCACGTGGCACGCCGGGTGTCTGCTTTGTCTTCGCCCCCTGGCCTGTGGGATTGGTGTGCTAGCCTCCAGCTGCCAATAGGGGCCAGGCATGCACCAATCCTCAGTCCCACCCCTCCCTGGGAGAGGAGAGGAGAGCTCTCCTCCTGATGCTTAATCCTCTCCCACCCCTGGCAACCCCTGTCGACTCGCTCGCACCATTAACACGGGTCACCAGCGTGGCAGGAGGTAAGGCATGATGCCTCAGCCCTTCACGTCACTGGGCCGGCTTTTGAGCTAGGTAATTGAAAATTTAGATGCATACTTTCTTGGAAGGGTCATAGAACTGCTAAACAGAGAAGTAATGGTTATGTAAATTGTATGTTTTAGCCATGGCCTGCCTCCCAACATGACTTCCCAGGTTCACTTCCAAATGAGGGTCGACAGCATGGCAGCATGACACTTTGATGCTGGGCCATGGGAGTTGCCTTAAAGCCTAGTCTTTAGAGTCAATGAACCTAACAACATTGGTGATATTTCATTCTCTAACTTTAAACTTATAGGAGCTTAAAATTCTGTAGTTTACATAATTGTGAAATGTGATTTTAGCATGTCTGAAAGTTTGGAGGTTTATAAGTCAGTCACCTTTAAACACCGAGATCTGAAGCTTGGCACACATATGTATGGGCCTCAGTAAAGTCTCCTTACTAAATGTGGTGAAATCTGGACAAACATTATTTAGTTTACGTAGTTGTTTACTGTAATTTCAAAATGTCTGAAAGTTTGGAGGCTTATAACTCAGACATCTTTAAAGATGGAGATCTGAAGCGTGGCACTCTTCTATATGGACATTGGCAAAATTGTGATACTAGATTTGGTGCATGTTGGATAAATACATTTGTAATTAGATGGAAATAACTGAAATCACAATTTTGGCAAAATTTCACAAAATCGTCATGGAAGTTAGCAAAATTCCATGGAATTGAAAGCAACATTTCACCAGAATTCTGCTGGTAGAAGATAAATTTCACCCAGCCCTATTAGAAAACTGTCTTATACAGCACTTTGAGGACACAGAACGTTAGGCTAAAGAGCAGCAGTTTACAATGAGGTTTACAGCAGCTGCAGTTAATATGTATACCCTTGAGGAAAGAAGGGAGAGGGGGGACATGATAGAAACTTTTAAGTACCTCAGTGGAATCAACAAAGTCCAAGAAGGTAGCATCTTTCAGAAAAAGAGACTTGCAAGAACAAGGGGACACAATTTAAAGATAGAAGGAGGGCGGTTCAGGGGCAATGAGGAAGTATTATTTCACAGAGAGGGTAGTGGATGCATGGAACAGCCTTCCTGAGGAGGTTGTGGGGTCTAAAACTGTGGGAGAATTCAAGAATGCATGGGACAGACATAAGGCAATTCTTGTGGGGGGTAGGAAGAAATAGGCTGTTGGTTAACTAGAATCTGTGGCCTATCCTGTAGGTAGGGAAATGGGCAGACTAGATGGGCCTAGCGGTCCTTATCTGCCGTCAAAGTCTATGTTTCTATGTAACACTCTCAAACTATGGCTTTAGAATTGGGCCCCCTCCATTAATAAATGGAAAGTTGAATGTTTGGAGATTTTAAAACCTGAAAGGTTGGCAATTTGATGGTTAGCCAAAACAACAATTTTATGGCTGAATGGGGGACCTTATATAAATTCTTCTCCTCAGAAACAGCAAATCCACCGTGACTCGAGGTTCCCTTTGTAGGTTACAAGATTAAAAATGGTATCTAACAATTACCAAGTTGTTATGTGCCTGATTAGTTATTCGAAAATTCAGGTGTAGTTGAGTGATTAAACCTAGTTAAATCTTTTGCCAAATCCTTTCTCCTTCTATGATTTCTTTTTTTCTTTTCTTCTATTTTCCTTTGATAGGTCTTCTGTCTGGCATGTAGCAGGGGAAACGCACAGTCCTTTTAATAGGAATATATTTCTTCATCTTTACAGATACTGTTTTTAGTAACCTTTCTGATTATTTATGTTTATATCAATAGGTTACATTCTATTTAATAACTTGTTGCAAGTATATATTATCTTTTTTCTCTGTAAATTGTTATGCATTAGTCTATAGACATTTGTGTTCTTAGTTATGTTGGTTAGGTATGTTTATTTAATATTTTTGGTTTGTAATCACTGGTGAAGTATGAAGTGTCATTGTTTATTAGTAATATTTTAAAAAAAATATTGATTAAAAAGTATTCGCACAGCGTTGATTTCCGCTAGGACGCCGGCAACCCAGGTTCGGAAAGAGCCTGGGTTGGAGGGTCGGCTGGGGGAGAAGGACGGAGCATTCCAAGGACAGCTCCTTCTCCCGGGAGGCGGGGAATGCTCCAGTGCTCTGCTGGACCATGGAGGCTGGGAGTATTACAGGATACCGGACCATACACATCATCGGGGAAGGGCGGACATTGGTGTCAGCCATTATATCACTATGCCACCCCGAAAGGAAAAAGAGGAAAAATGGCTGGGTGCTCACTGGATGACAGCCTCCAGGTCCTCTGCACCTCCGAACCCTCCAGGGAGCCACTCCCCACAAGCCTTAGCAGTGTCCTGCAGCCTACAAGGTAGGTGCTTGCGTCGTCCCTTCACTGGTGCATTCCCTCCCCCTGGCAAAGGGAAACACCGGGATACCATCGGAAGGGCTGCAATATGGGGCTTGTGGGGAAGTTAGGACTCGAGTGAGGCAGTAGGGAGGTATGACAGAGGGACCATAGGAGTGCCTGAAGGAGGGGGGCATCTGAGCAGGAATGAGGGGAATAAATACATAACACACACAAAAAAAAAGTATGTCTGGCTGAGTCCAAGTCCTGTTAACAGGATGATCTACTCACTGCTGGGGGGACCCCTTGACAGGCAGGGGTCGTAGGCCTGGGTCTTGTTTGTCTATGTCTTAATCTGGCCCTGTGAGCAACCCAAACCAGAACTTGGTTATGAGGGAGGTGTAGTGAGAGGCAATGACCTGAAAGGAAAGGAGAGAGGTGTACAAGGAGCAATGATGAGTTTGAGGTGGGCAGTTCTGAGCAAAGCAACAGAAGGAGTGGAATGGGGGTCCAGTCTATCTGGGGTGGGTTTAGGGGCAGCACTGTAAATCACAACACTGAAATCAAAGGCCGGGAGGATCATTTTTAAAACTACCTCACACCTGGTGGGGGGGGTACAGGCTCTATTCCTCCAGAGTGCTCCCAACTTGGACAGCAGAAGTGGGTGGGAGACTGTCAACTGCCTTTGCCAGGTCGATAAAAATGGCAGCAAGGATGTGGCCTCAGTCCATCCCTTTAAGTGCTGAATTGGTGAGGTGAAGGAGGGAAGTGTTGGTGGAGTGGGATGTGCAAACGTCAGACTGGTAGGGGCTGAGGAAGGCAGAGGAGTCAAGGAAAGGAGAGTGCTAAGAAAGAATGAGACATTTTTGAACTTAGCAAGGGAAGGAAGGAGGGAGATAAGACTATAGTTTCCTGGGAGAGTCAGGTCACTCCTCTTGTGGAGGGCGATGACACTAGCAACCTTCCATGCTGAAGGAACTGTGCCCAGGTGGAAGGAGAGATTGAATAGGACAGTCGGGGGGCACTGTCTGGAGCTGATAGATGAGTCTGGGATCAAGATCAAGTCCATCAGGGCTGCAGCCCTTTGGGGACAGTGAGCAAAGAGTCGAGGGTAGCAGGGATGGAGGTAAGATGGAAACAGAAAGCTGGTAAAGGGGTAAAGTAGGGGAGATGGAGTGCAGGAGGGAATGGGAGCAGGTAGAGAAAATGTTGTTGAAAACAGAGGCTACCGCAAAGGAAGGGGAGAAGATAGAACCATCAAGGGAGTGGGCGGGAATGGGTGATTTGAGGGAAGGGTTGAAGAGGGAGTGGACAACTTTCCAAAATTTAGAAGGGGAGTTTAATTTTGTTTGGAAATTTTAGGTAACATAGTTGGCTTTGGCCTGTCTGGTGGAATAGGTGCAGGCTTTTTGGAGCCTTTCATACCTTAGGCCATTGGCTTGTAAGCCTGAGGCCTTAAGCATGTGCCAGGCAGAGTCTCTGGCTTTTAAGCAGGAGACAAGTTTGCAGTAACTCAAGGGAGATGGGAACCCTGACCAGACATTTGTGAAGTGGGGTGTGTTTATCCCACACTAAGGAGAAGCAAGAGTTAAATTTGGTTAGGGCATCATCTACGTCATGGGATAAGGAGATGAAAAACCATTCGGTGTCAAGGTCAGTTTGGAGCCGGAGGCAGGATAGGCTAAGTGACCTGAATGACCACAGTTGAATTATTTTTTGGGAGGGAGCTTTAGGGCAGTGGACCTTTGGGACACAGTAAGCCACACAGTGGTCACTGAGAGTGTGAGGAAGGGTGCCTGCACGTATAATCTGGTGAGGTTTATTTTAATATTACATTTTTTAGACACAAGTTTAAACCCCATTGGCAAATTTGGGGGTTTACTCTAGTTCCTGGACTACGCTAGTACAGTACTGCCCCATTTTTACATGATGGATTAAGTCTTTCGTTCTGCAAGAAACTGACTGACTTCCTGTCGACAAGATTGCTGCAGGCAGGAGCTTAATTGCAGAGTGCATCCTGTGCTCACTTGGTTCTGACAGCTTCCTGTGCTGTTTGGTTGCCCACACCCCGGGGTATGTACATATATTAACTCCCAACTGGACTTTAACAATATCCAGCACTGGTTCTGTGAAAACCAGCCATCCCACAATACCAAGAAAGCGGTGTCTGTGTTTTTTGGCACCAGGCAGAGACTTGCTAGAGTTACTCCTCTTCCCTTTTTTTCATACCCTTGATGGTGCAGCAGTTGAAGATGTTTCCGCCTTCAAGTACCTCAGGGTCTGACTGGACCATCACCTTGATTTTGCTATCCACAGGAAGCTACATCCAAAACTTGGTGGGCCTTATAAGAATAAGAGGAGCACCCTGCTTCCTGCCTACAGAGAGATCCTCATCAAGATGTTACTCCCTATTTTTGAGTATGGGGACATTGTGTATAGTGCTGCTGCCAAGTCCACCTTGGCCAGATTGGACCCTCTCTCACGCCTTCTGTCATTTTGCTCATGACAAACCCTGTGTGCTCACTACTGTTCTTTGTACACCTTCTCCCTCCCCTTTTGATGCTAGGTGCCTTACTCACTGTGTCTTCTTTATTTCTAAATTTTGGTTTGGTGCCCTCCCCTTGTATCTTGCTCCTCTACTCTCTTCTCCCCCATCTACCTCATAGTCACTTCGCAGTGCTTGGTCTCACTCTCTCGCTTGGCTGTACCTCAAGTGAAATCCACTGCAGGACAAGCTGCCTTCTAATGCCACTTTCCTAAACTATGGGGCTCTCTCCTCCCCTCTTGCGCGCACACACACACACACACACACACACACACACACACACACACCCTCACTCTGCTCCTTCCCTTCATGCCCTGAAACTTCTCCTCCATGCTTTCTTTACTCACTCCTGCAGTTGCTCCTAATATGGAGGCTAGGCTAGTCTCCACTGTTCTCCACTCTACACAGACACTTGTACATTCATTCTCTTCCTGCTATCAGTGACTACCGCCCAACCCCCAACCAACACATTTTTGCATTTTTTTCCTTTCTTTCTTTCTTCTATCTTATTGTATTGCAGTTTTATTCTTAGAAATCTTTTCCTGTAATTCACTTATTTTGTTATTATTGCATTTTTATTCATTGTACTTTGTATTTGCTTTGCTCCTAACTCTTCCCCCTTCCCGCGGGACACATGCCGAAATGAGCCAATGCCATCTCAGTATGTCTTTCCTGGTAAAACCTAAGATGGTGGTGGGGTCTGGGATGATACTTGTTCCCTCTAGGTCAAGACTCTGGAGGCTGGATCCTGTCCAGGATCTGTCTGTTGGCAGCTCCTCGTCAAGCAGGGCCATCTGATGGCAATTGCTGGTAAAGTCTGAGGTTCATAAGACAGCCCCAAATCCCCCCTTCCCAGTGTATATGGCTTCCAGGTGGGGAGCGAGCTTGGGATCCTTCACCCTGAGGACAGTGGGGCTGCTGAGACATCGATTCCGGAGGGCTGAGTGAGATGCAGTGAACTCCCACATAATAAGCAGGTACTGTCAGATCAATATATGAGGGTATATCCCTGTCCATAGAGATAGGTTCCTGTGAAAATGTAATCTGGGGACACAGGTAAATCCTGTGGTAACCCCTGGTTCACTCGTGGCTGTGAAAGTGACCTGAGGAATGTAATTTTCTGTGAATAAATTTTGCTCCCATTGCTTAGGGGTTCAGGACACGCACATAATTATAATTTGGGACCCTTGTAGGAGGTAGCTAAGTGGTGATCCATTCATGTGGAACCTCTGACCTGTGACTAGGCACAGTTCCAGTGTAAATAAATTGTTGGTGCGTCAAGCAAACTGTTTTAGAGTAGTGGCCTGAGTCGTGGAGTCATTTGTTGGTGGAATGGACTGGTGTATCTTAGGCAAGCCATTGCTGCTATGTGTAAAGGACTGTGATCCTTGTTTCCACTGCCCGATATCCGCAAGGATCAATCTACATTAGGCTTGTGTACCACCAGAAGAGTTACTTCCACTTGTCTAGTGGGGTATGATGCTTGAGCATCCTGGGGCGCGCTCCGTAATTTCCCCCAGTGGGTGCACAACACTGTAAATCAGCTAATACTGTTCTGTTCTCGGAGAACTGTTGTGTTAAGGAAACCAAGCAGGCCTCCTCAGTGTAAAGGGGTTTAGTCCCCTGAGGTCCCCAGTATGGCACCGATAGACTACCCGAGACCCCACCACTAGGTGTGTGGAAGTGTGGACACCATTGCCTGTCTTCACTGTAATGGAAGCGTGGAAGACAGACAATGGCCCATCGCACAAGGTGAATGTAACAACATTTTTTTTTATTCTGTTGTATGTGAATTTGAAAAAGTAAAACTTAAATTCCCCCAAAAAGGAATTTAGGTAGATTTGAGTGTCTGACTTGCTTGATTTATTTAAAATGGCCACCGAGATTTCAAGGGAGGTTTTGCTTAATTATGTCATGTTTCCCCCCTCTCTGTGGAACACTCAGTCTCCTCTCTTATGCAACTCTTCCTCTCACCCCTCTGTCAAATCGCTGCTCCGTCTCCTACCTTTCCCTACTTGCTCCCATAACACCTCTTACAGTAGCACTTGAAATGTTTGGCCCCTGTTGTAACAACACTGATTTTGAGTTACCCTGTGCCATGTACAGTTGTCATTGTACTTGAAATGTTTGTCCTTTATTGTAATTACTCCGATCTTTGATACTCCATTCCATTGTACAGTTGTCTCTCTGTGTAGCCTGTTTTGCTGTGTTGTATTCATTGAAATATTTTTTTTTTGTGTGTAATATTTTTATTTGCTCTTCCAGTAAGCTACTACATACAATCAAATACATAACTTATTCATCAAGCTACCGCCAATATATTCTGCAGAGATCAGTCTCTTCACTTCATTCTACACAATGTTTTGGTCAGATTCTACAGAATTACATTACATTAAGTTAAACTGGTTTAAATTTATATCAAATAATACACTATTAAATAAAATTAAATAAAATCCAATCAAATCAAATCAAAGCAAAGTGCAACCAATGTACTCATGCATAATACATCCAATCTTCTCCTCCTTTCTGTCTTTTCCGTATTCTTCTATCATTCACTTTTATCTTCTCTCTTAACCTTCCTTCCCATATTCATTACCCTTTCCTTCGCAACTTCATCTTTACTACTTTCACATGCCTCTCTTCACTTCATCCTTCCCTCTCTTATCCTCCTGTACCCTCCCATAACATCCAACTTTCTTCCTCCATCAGGGAGGCCAAGAACGGGGCCCAGGGTCTTTTAAATCCCTCTTCTCTTCCTCCCATCACACATGTTAACCTCTCAAGCCCCAGTGTCTGTAACACCATCCTCCACCACCCTTGCACTGTTGGTGCGGTCTGCAAGACCCATGTATTCTGAATCCCATGTCGAGCTAGGACAAATAGCACCCTAATCCACCTAGGGAGCAGTACCCATTCCTCCTTTTCCCCATTCTCCACACCAAATAGTCATCCCAAAGGGTCCATTGGCAACTCCCTCCCGGCAATCCTTCCCGCTCTATCCACCACCTCCCTCCAATATTTCTGCAGTATCGGGCATCCCCAAAAACAGTGCACATATGTTCCTCTTTCCGAGCCACACCTTCCACATAAGGGTGACACTTCAGAGTGCGCCCTATGTACAATTACTGGTGGTAGATATACTCTGTGTATGAATTTAAAGTACGCATCCTTATATTTGTTGCATATCATTATTCCAGAATGCATCTGAAGCAATAATGTCCAGTTCTGGTCCGATATCTCCCTCCAAAGGTCTCTCTCTCTCCCACAATTTCCTGGTTCTTACCGTCCTGTCTGGTAATATAGCCTTTCCTCTCTTAGCAGCCCAGCCTATAAACCCCTTTTCCTGCTTTTGAGCTGCATATATCATCCCTTCTACCGGATCCACTTCATACAGCCCTTTATTTTCTTTTCCTAGACTTCCCATATATGCCCTGGTCTGGGTAGGTTCCGGTACGGAACCTATCCCTCTTGTCCCTTCCTACCACTTCTTGTAGCTCCTGTAATGAGCAGAACCGTCCTTTCACCAATAGATGTCCCAAACTTCCTATTCCCTTTCGCTCCCAATTCCCATAGCCTATATCCTCCATTCCTGGCAGGAAGTAAGGATTCCCTGCCACCGGCAACAAGAGTGTCTCTTTCCCTTGTATCCATCCTTTCCTCTTTAGTACTTTCCAGGCCAACAATACTTGCACTACCATGGGGTTCACTTCTTTTCCCATCTTATACACCCTTAACCCTCTACTGTGAAGGTATGCTGTTAATTTCCCCTGTGCCTCTCCCTGTTCCAATTCCACCCATCTGGCCACTTCATGTTTATGCACCCAATCCGCCACATATCTTTGTTGTATAGCCAAAAAGTAATTCTCCAAGTCTGGAAAGTTTAAACCCCCTTTTTCCTTATCTGCCTTTAACTTCCCCAGACTCAGCCTCGGACGTTTCCCTTTCCAAATAAATGCAGTAAAGGCCTTCTCCAATCTATTCACATCCTCCTTGGACAGGCCCAGGTGCATTGAAATATTTTATTAGGCCTACTATTGTGTAATTTTTTATTGAATGCCTTGTACTATAAATTGTGATTCTCATGCTCCCTGTCCCCCGGGTCGCACCTGGAGATGAGCTTGGCTCAGTGTGCCTTTCCCGGTCAGCAAATGTTTAAACAAAATTAAAAAAAATGTTTAGGGAGGCATTGTTTGATTAGGATTTTAAATGTACAGAGTGGACATAAATGTGGGTAGGGTGTTTGGGGAGAGCCTTTGCCCCCTGATGTACGCCACACACTATACACTTTACGGTCCCCAGCGAGGTAACACAGGGTAACTGTAAGCTGCAGGCCTTCACTTTCACTTTCGCACAGCACAGCTCATTTGAATTTTCACTGAACAGACAGCTTTTCTTTTAGTTTGCTGTAGTAGGTTACTTTGCAGATTATGTCCAGCTCTGCCTAGCAGAGACATGAGCGGAGCTGCTTGGCACAAGGGACCAAAAGATATATACCCTCCAGGAGACACATTCACACAAAATGGGAGGAAGAGTAATGGCTATCTCAGCGGCTGCCCCAGACCCCCCCACACACCTCCACAGGGAGACAGAGTCAGAACCTAACATGGTCATGGATAACAGCAGCTTGCCAACCGAGCAGGTGCATCCCTGCCCTGGGGGTTCCAAATCTTGATACCGGCTGCTCTGGTATTTGGCTATTCATACTCAGGTCTGTTGCTCCAGGCTGATTGTCTCTTGCTATCACAGGATTCTTTCTACTGCACCCACGATGATGCTACAGGATCTCAATATTTTGATATATTGCTGTTACTGATGTCACTAGCCAAGCTATCACTTTTATCTTGTCATTTTTACACCCACTATTATTGTGTGTGTGTATGTATATATATATATATATATCTATATCTATATATATATCTATCTATATCTATATCTCTATATCTTTGTAAAAACCTGCATTAATGCAACATTTAGGGTTTAAGAAAATGTGGCTTTAGGGTTTCCAACCCTAAAATGCCAATGCCACCCCTAAAGCAAATCAGGGGCAGAATCTTCCTAGGGGTTGTCAACCCTAAAGCTGGCCCCATTAGGTGTGTATGTTTCTGGAGAGTTTAGAATGGGGGTGAGTTTTAGGGTTGACAACTCCTAGGGTACAAAACCCTAAAGCCACATTTCCCTACTTTTGTCGTTTTAGCCTGAACCCTAAATGTTGCATTAAAGGTGAACTGTCATCAGCAGGGTTTCTTAATGTCTGAAAGTCTATAAAAAGCTAATTTGAGTGAGCCATTGTATTTATGTGTGAGTCTTTGCAGTTCAGAGTTATTCATATGTAAATCAGCCTATAATTATGGGCTGGGGGCAGCCATGTGTTTTAGGCTCCTGGCAGGAAATGATGTCGACGAGGAACTTGGCCCTCCATTTACTGTAGGTTAAATAGGAAACCATCTGTTTTATTAAGTGTGTTTTAAGGTGTTATCACAACACTTTCTGCATTTATAATTAAGCAATAATGCCCGACAGGGTGTGTGTCATGCTGGGATAACGTTGCGCCTCAGGTGGTTGGGCATGAGGCCGCAGGCCGAGTGCGTCCAACAACTGAGGCGTGACGTTATCCCAAACGACACACACCCTGGAGGGCATTATTGCTATTATACAGTGGCTCGTTGTTATACAGAATAAAAAAATCATTTTAAAGATGTTTTTGTGTGGAAAAATATTTTTGTTTTTTAAGAGAAGCAGAAACAATCCAGGAGGTGCTCAAGCATATCAAGCTCATCTACAGGTTCACAGTGAGGCTGAGACTAGAGCCGTAATGTTGTGCTGGGATAACATCACAGGTCCAGCCCAAGACTGACCAATCAGAGTCCAGGATTTTTTCTTGCCATTGTATAATAATTGTTTTGCATGTGCATTGAAACTAGTGAGTTATCACTTTTACATTTCAAACTGTTAGTAAAAATAATCAATCTTTAGGACTGCTTCAACCTCTAGGCTATACTGCCAGCTGATCATTAAAAGCTACACATCTCAAGGCTGACTCTGTGGTATCAACAGGTTTTGGGGCCCCATATCAGGATTTCTAAACCTTGGCTGTGTTCATGTCAGTACAGATTTCTGGGGCTTCCACAGCACCGACTTCTGTCTTGTTCTGTTCTCTGTCTTACAATTTCGGATGTGAACTCAGGTCTACAAGATGCAAATATGGCTATGTACCTACTGGCATGACATCATGGGGCCAGCCTTGAAATGTGTAGGTTTTGATTAACAGCTGGCAGCATAGCCTAGAGGTTAAAGCAAAGAGCTGTGAACAAGCTTTGTTCATCCAGCAGAATGGGGTTTGATTCCAACATGCTCTACCTGTATATTGTGTGACCAGAGCAAGTCACTTATCCTCCCTGTGGTCCCAAAACACATCCAGAAACAAGCTGTACTGCAGATGTGTGCCTTTCCTGGACAAAGACAGTGAAAACAATCTGAGCATGTTGATTTGAAAATAAAAACATTTGGACACCATTAATTGTTTATTAATAGCAAAAACACATAGACATTCAACATTGTTAAAATATGCATAATCTGAAATGCATTATTAAAAGAGTATTTTACTTTTTTTGATGAAGTTAAAAGTATAACAGTTTCTTACTGAAATACTTTGGATGGAAAGGGATTTTCTACCATAAAGGAAGCATATGAATCTGGTTGATCCTGCCGCTCATGCCCTTTGAGCGTGTCTTACACGCTGCAGCTGTGCCAATGGACCGCAACTTTCCAGAATGCCATTCCCATTGTAATGTAAAAAAAAAAAAGAAAAAAAGGGGGGGAGACAGGCTGTGTGTGTGTGTGTGTGTGTGTGCTCGCGCGCGCGCCTGTGAGTGCATGTCTGTGTGAAGTGTCTGCGTGTTTGTGTGTGTGTGTGTGTGTCTCTGAGAGAAATGCTACACTAACTGAATTGTGCCGAAAGGGAAAAAAATGATCAGCATTAATTAAATAAAATAATATATGGGTGGGTGGGTATAAAAAACAGAATTTTGCACACACCCTTGGTGTGGGATGTTTTTATAAACCCCTTGGACTTTGCCCTTGGGGTTAATGTAGCATTCCATACCTTGTGTGTGTGTGTAAAATTCTGGTTACACATACACACACATTTATTATTCTATATTTTAATAATGCAGTTCCAATAATGCATATTTTAACAATGTTGTCCATCTGTGTGTTTTTGCAATTAATAAACTATTAATGGTGTCCCATTTCTTTTCTTTTCAAGTCAAATCTGGATAGAAAGCATAATATTTTCAGAATCATAACACATGTTCACATAGTTTTTATTGTCTTTGTCCATGAAAGGCACACAACTACAGCTTATTTCTGGGTGTGTTTTGGGGCCACAGGAAGGTTAAGTGACTTGTTCTGGTCACACAATATACAAGAAGAGCATGTTGAGATAAAAACCCCATTCTGCTGGATGAAAAAAGCTTGTTCACAGCTCTTGGTTTTAACCTCTAGGCTGTACTGGCAGCTGTAAATCAAAAACTACACATTTCAAGGCTGGCCCCATGATGCCAGGCCAGTAAGTAAGTAGGAACATTTGTATCTTGTAGACCTGTTTTCATACCTGAAATTGTAAGAGAAAAGGCTGTAAGAGAGGGAATGGAATCAGACAGAAGTTGGTGTTGTGTCAGCCCCAGAAATCTGTACTGACATGAACACAGCCAGGGCTTAGAAATCCTGATATGGGGCCCCAATACCTGTTGACACCACAGAGCCAGCCTTGAGATGTGTAGTTTTTAATGATCAGCTGGCAGTATAGCCTAGAGGTTACAGCAATCCTAAAGATGGATTATTATTACTAACAGTTTGAAATGTAAAGGTGATAACTTACTAGTTTTGATGCATATACAAAACAATTACGAAAAATGTAGAAAGTGTTGCAATAACACCTTAAAACACACGTAATAAAACAGATGATTTCCTATTTAACCTGCAGTAAATGGAGTGCCAGGTTCCTCGGCGACATAATTTCCTGTCAGAAGCCTAAAACGTATGGCTGCACCCAGCCCTTAATTACAGGCCGATTTACGTATGAATAACTCTGGACCGCAAAGACTCACACATAAATACAATGGCTCACTCAAATTAGCTTTTTATAGACTTTCAGGCATGAAGAAACCCTGTTGATGACAGTTTCCCTTTAACATAGGTTTCTGCAAAGAATTTCCTTACTTTTTGAGATAATATAATGGCATCCTTATTTTCCTGTGGTAGCGCAGGGCCTTCTCACTCACCTGCTCCCATTCCTGCATAGATGCACATATGTATGTTTATGGGGACGCACAGGGCTCTCTGGGCCCTGCACTTCCATTTGTAAGAGAACATCAACCAAGCTGTCAACATAGCCTTTCTATTACCCCTTCCCATGAACCCAAATTGTGGTGTAATTCCGTGGAAGTGGCAGGAGAAGACATTTTGGGCAAGATTTGAAAAATGACAGCTGTCGCATTCATGACGTGGTATAAAGAAATGGCTATATTGACAATTTGGAGTTAAAATATTGAAAATTAACAAAGTTACAAGCGAGTGTAGCGAAATGTCAAGTGAGGCACACAAATTGGCCATTTTAGCATACTGAGACCCCATACTTTCATTATACCCTTCTTATGACCCCACCTTATGAACAAATATCACTCACTCACCACTGCCTACTCTACGCTACGCTACACTCTCCATTGCCCCGCTCTCCCACAGAAGAACCATCCACAGCGCCTCCTTCATAACAAAATATTGGCTTGACTCCCTTCCCCCCTACCTCACCTCCCGCCTTTCCCCTGCCACCTCCCTAAACTATCCTCTTCACTACAGGGACCCATGCACTTTCCACCTGCCCTGCCCTGCCCTCACGCTCTCACCACCAAGCTGCCTTCTCGTACCATCTCCCCCTTCTCTGGAACGATCTTCCCTCCAACCTTTGCCTGTCCCTTTCTCGTTCTGCCTTTATGCAACTCCTCAGGCTCCTCCCCACCCCAGACTGCCCTAAATGCTCCAGTGGTCACAGCACACAGTAGAGGCCCCTCACAGTCTCTATTTACCTACCCTAGCATTCGACTGTACTCTTGCCTCACTCTGTTTATATACTCTGCATGTTAACTCATTATATTTTATTGAAAAAGTATTATATTCTTTGTAGAAATGTCTGTAGATACTGTTTGTACTCCTCACCATTTGTCAGTCTTTTTCTTCACTGTACACTCTGTACCCGGGTCGCACCTAGAAACGAGCCTCGGCTCAGTGTGCCTTTCTCGGTCATCAATTTTAAATAAATAAAAAAATTTAAAAAAAGTATGGTGAAAAATTTTAAATCCCACCCGATAAGTGACTTCTCCCGCCAACCATGAAATCGCCTTTCGGGCAGGATTTGTGAAATGACACCCCCATTGTTCATGATTGGCCTTCTCAGAGGTGATACCAGTACCAAGGGCCAGCACAGCCAGGAAAAGAAGAATAGAGGATTTCAATGACTGACTGAAGAAATGGTGCAGGGAGGAGATGTTCATCTGTACTGGGGACTGTGAGGAGACCTGGTCAAACAAAGCACTCTTTTCACCAGACAGGCTACACCTCAGTAGGAAGGGTTTGAGGGTACTCGGGGAAAACCTGGGGGAATACATAACCACTACATTTAATTTAAACTACTGTGGGGGGACAGTGGGTGTGCAGGCCCACAGACTCTGAGAGGAGGTCCGTGAACCTCCCTCTCACAGTGATGGAAGAGGTCTGGAAGGAGGAGGTGGAAGGGGCAAGAACACAGTTAGCAAAGGATGGAGGGGGTGAGGAACACATAACAAGGGTACATGGAGGGGTGCACACAGAGGGAATAAATGTGAATAGAAGAATAGAGGGAAGAGAAGGAAGGTCAGATTCTAGGTGGAGGGTGGTGTCTCTGAATGCACAGAGTCTTGGAACAAGATGGAAGACCTGCAGGCACTATTAGCGGACAGGAGGGTGGATATAGCTGCAGTAACCGAGACTTGGGCAACATCACGCCATGACTGGGACCTTGCGATCCCAGGATATAAACTATACAGGAGGGACAGGGTAGTCAGGAAGGGGGAGGGGTGGCAGTTTATATCAGGGAGGGAAAAACTTGCACGAGGGATGAGTCGGAGGAAGGGGAGATGGAGGCATTATGGGTTCCGTTAAGGTCCAATAGAGGGAGAAAGGTGAGGTTAGGGGTGGTTTGTAGACCACCCAGTCAGGATGAGGAGAGGGACAGGGAACCGAGTTCACAAATATCGGAAGCTGTGGGGAAAGGAGAGGTTGTAATTTGGGACTTCAACCTGCCCAAGGTGAACTGGAGCATACCATCCACGACATGTGCTAGGAGTCAGGTGATCATGGAAGGACTGCAGAGTGGGCTCCTGACTCAGGGCATCACTGAACCAACAAGAGCTGAGGCAATTCTTGATCTGGTGCTCACAAATGGGGAGCATGTACAGGAAATAATGGCCAGGGAGCCAGTGGGAGGAAGTGACCATTGCACAGTGTGGTTCCAGTTGGATATGGGCAGGGAAAGCATCCTGACTAAGATCAAAATCTTGGATTTCAGGACGGCGGACTTCAGAAAAATGGGTGAAGTGCTAAGGAGCCATCTGGTGGGTATCAGAGCAGATATGGGGGTGGACCAAAGGTGGTCTATCATTAAGAAAGGAATACTGGTTGCCACAGATGAGTGTGTTAGGCTCAGGGGTAGGAGCACAAGGGCCAAAGCGCCCAGATGGTTCAGTTCTCAGGCTGCACAGGCAGTAAGGGAAAAGAGGTTGACCTATGGAAAATTCAGGAAGACCAAGAGAGAGAGGTGGATAGGGGAAATTACTTAAGGTTGGCTAATGAGGCAAATAAGAAAGTTAGGCAAGCAAAGGCACTGACGGAGCTGCAGATAGCTGAAGGAATTAAGAAGGGAGAGAAGGCTTTGTTTCACTCTATAAGTGAGAAAAGGGACAAGAAGGAAGGAAGGAATTATTAGGCTCAAGAAAGGGGTGGAGTGGGTGGAGGATAATGTGGAAAAGCAGAGATACTAAATGAATACTTCTGTTCCGTCTTCACCAGGGAGAAAGACAGACCAGTGCCTTCCGGAAGGAAAAGAGGAGTGGGGGGGACACAGATGTAGTGATAGAGGAGGATAGAGTGAGGGAGGAGCTGCTGGCATTGAAGGTAGACAAATCACCAGGCCCGGATGGAGTACATCCAAGGGTACTAAATGAATTGGCTGAGGAGCTGGCAGGGCCACTGGCAGACCTATTTAATAGTTCACTAGAAACAGGCATAGTGCCACAGGACTGGAGAACAGCACATGTAGTGCTGCTCCACAAAAGTGGTCCCAAGGATGACCCAGGGAATTACAGACCAGTCAGTCTGACCTCCATTGTAGGTAAGCTTATGGAGACCATACTAAAGGAAAGGTTGGTGGAATATCTAGAGGAGCATGGTCTCCAGGATGCGAGGCAGCATGGGCTCATCGGGGGGGAGAGTGTGTCAAACAAATCTGACTGACTTCTTTGACTGTCACTAAGACAGTAGACAGGGCCAAGTGGTAGATATCCTCTATCTTGATTTCAGCAAGGCCTTTGACTCTGTGCCCCACAAAAGGTTGATCATGAAGTTGGTGGATCTCGGGGTTGGGGAAAAGATGGCCAGATGGGTGGAAAACTGGCTGAAGGACAGAACCCAGAGGGTGGTTGTGGGGAGAGAGTTATCTGGCACAAGACAGGTAACCAGTGGAGTCCCGCAGGGCTCAGTGCTGGGGCCGGTGTTGTTCAATGTCTTCATCAGTGACATTGGAGATGGCATTAAGGGCAAAATGTGCTTATTCGCAGATGACACCAAGCTCTGTGGGAAAGTGGACACAGCTGAAGGGATACAGGACCTACAGGAAGATCTGGAAAAGCTAGGGAGGTGGTCCAGGATCTGGCAGCTTGGCTTCAGTGCCAAGGAATACAAAGTTATGTATATAGGAGCCAAGAATCCTAGGACACAGTACTACCTGGGTGGAGTCCGAGTATCTATATCAGCGGGGGAGAAGGACCTGGGGGTGATGATCACTAGTAACCTGAAGTACTCCACACAGTGCAAGAAAGCAACAGCAAAGGCAAACAAGATGCCGGGATGCATATCTAAGGGGATCAGTAGTAGGAGAGAGGAGTTATACTGCCCTTGTACAGGTCACTGGTAAGGCCGCATCTAGAGTATGGAGTTCAGTACTGGTGCTCACACCTCAAAAAGGACATTAACCTGCTGGAGAAGGTCCAGAGGAGGGCTACAAAGATGATAGCGGGTCAGCAAGGTAAGGCATATGAGGAGAGGTTGAGGGCACTGAAGATGTACTCCCTGGAAGACGAGAGAGAGAGAGAGAGAGAGGGGACATGATTGGGACCTTCAAGTACTTGAAAGGGATAAATAAGGTTGATAAGGAGAGTCTCTTTAAGCTGAGCAACCATAACACGAGAGGGTACAGTCTTAAGCTGTAGGGTGGGAGGTTTAGGGAAGAGGTCAGGAAGCACTTCTTCTCAGAGAGGGTGGTGGACACTTGGAATGCACTGCCAGAAGAGGTAATCTCATTGAAAACAGTGGGCAGCTTTAAGAGAGGCTGGGACAGGTGGAGGAGGGTAAGGGTCATGGGTAGGGAGGATGGGACGAGCAAGTTCAATGCAAAGAAGTGTAAGGTTATGCACTTCGGGGTGAAGAACCTAAGGAGAGAATACTGGCTGGGGGGGGGTTAAGCTGAGGATCACTGAGGAGGAGGAGGAGAAGGACCTAGGGGTAATGGTAACAGGGACCATGAACAATACTGCCCAGTGCAGGAGAGTGACTGCAAAACTGAACAAAATGCTGGGGTGCATAGCGAGGGGTTTTTCATCCAGATGAACAGAGGTGATCTTGCCCTTCTACAGGTCACTGGTAAGGCCGCACTTGGGGTATTGTGTGCAGTTTTGGAGGCCCTACCTGAAGCGTGATATCAGGCTACTAGAGGGGGTGCAGAGGAGGGCAGCAAAGATGATATGTGGAATGGAGGGGAGAGACTATGAGAGCAGGCTGGGAGACCTGAATATGTACACCCTGGAGGATAGAAGGGACAAGGGGGACGTGATGTAGACAGTCAAGTATCTGAGGGGAATCAATAAGGATGGGGCAGATGGGGTCTTTATGCTAAGGAGGGGGAGGGACACTAGGGGGTACAGGCTAAGAATAGAGGGGGTAAGATTTAGGATGGAAATGAGGAGACACTATTTCATGGAGAGGGTGGTAGCAAAATGGAATGCACTGCCAGAATGGGTGGTATCATGTAAATCTGTGAACAGCTTTAAAAGGGCATGGGACAGGAAGCAGAAGAGAGTGAGGGTTGGGGAGGTGGGTGGCAGCAGTGGGATGACAAAGGGGAGGGGGTTGGGTAGCTGCAAACTAGGGGTGCTAGCTGCACACTCGAGCAGACATAGATAGACCAGATGATCTGTTTCTGCTGGCACATTCGTATGTTTGTAAGCAAAAGGCACATCTATGCGCCAGCCCCTTTCTAACCTGTAAATTTCAGACCAAAATTCCAAACCGACTGGGCGCTAGCCAAGTTGACAGAAAACACATTCTAATCAATAGGAAAAAATTCTGAAAAATTCACTTTTTGCACTATCTATATCTTGAAATCTGCATATCCGATCAGAATGAAGCTTGGAATGTCAAGAGATCTAATTAATGAGACTGTGCATCTAAAATGTCATGCAAATCTATTGAACGGTTGTAAAATTATTAAAGTGCAAATGTTGGGGTTTAACATTGAAAATTCTGTACAACCCTAAATATAGGGGTGCGACTGTGCTCCTATAATATATATATATATATATATATATATACAGTATGTATATTGGCTATGCCATGGCCCTACCTGAAATATTCCCTGAGTGCAGTTTGACCTTATGATGTCACGAGTGGTGAAGCCATGAGCGATGTCATATGGTCAAACTGCACAAGGGGCAATATCTGCGATGTTTCAGGTAAAGGTCATGGCACATTCCATTTCTGCAACACTTTTTGTGTGTTGCTTTACTATTTATGCCACTTTTTCTTTTAATTTGTGTATTTTTTTTATTTTCAGGATAACCAAGCATGATTTTCGGATGGCTGAGTGGATGCTGAGCATTGTCTGACGCACACAATGCTTGCATGCATGCCTGCATCATCATACATTTCAAGCTGTGGGCTCTTTGATCGTGGTCAGGCTGAGACGAGGGAGTGGTTGTTGGCTATGGAGAGGCCGGGGAAGGAGCGCTTGTTGCCAGCATGCAGGATGCAGGACTGGCGGTCGGAGATGGTAGGCGTGCTTCTTGGGTATGGGAGGAGGTAAGGAGCACAGAATGTGGTTGGGTACTGCTTTGGGAGACAGGGGAACAAAATTACTTTTAAAATAGAGTATTGTGTGCTCAGTTTAACATGTTTTGGGGCATTTTAACAGTGATGGAAATCAGGGGAAAAAGTGAAAGTGCTTGGTTGGGTGCGGCGAGAAAAAGAAACTTGAGGGTGGGAGCCAGGGCGCAGGCAAGCAGTTGCATTCTGATTGTGCTGCTCATGCTGCTAGCTCCGGCCAGTGGGGAGTTACAGTGACAATATTTTTCCTCCTGGGGGCCTAGAGGGAGAATATTTCGGTATCCTCACTCTAGGTCCCAGGAAACGAAAACTATCACTGATATGTGTCCTTTAATATACTCATAAGTGTTGCATAAATAGATTTAAACAGTGACTGTGAGAATAAAGTTTTTCAAACAAATGCATTCACTTTCATGTGTGACGGGTTTGAAGTGGAAATAAATCATTTATTTCAATGTTAGGTTGGTCATTGACATTTATTTCCACTTTAGGTTGGTTACAAAGGAGCTCTTTACCTATGGGCAAGGCCTCTGGAATTCTGCATTTCCACGGACGTGGAATTTGCCACAGAATTTTCATCCTGCCGCAGAATATATACTGCTGCAGAATTCATTGTTCTTGGTGAATTGTCATTTGAATTTACAGTTTTTCCATAGTGCCTGGCTCCCTTCTTCATCTCATTTATCCTGAAGACCCTCCTCTATGCTCTGCATGTGATGTTATCGATGACATAGGTTTAATAGGTAGAGGAAAGCTAACAGACTCAAGGTCCTTAACAACTTGCCAGAATCACAATCTTTAATTTAAAACTGAAATACCTTATACTCATAGTACCTATCCAAACTATTCTTAAATATACTCATGTTAGAACTATTAACAATATTTGTTGGAAGATCATTCCAAGATGTTACCACTCTCTAACTGTACCAAAATCTACATTGGTTCCGATTCCATTTTCCACATAAAAGCTGTCTATTATGTTTTCTAGAACTGATACAACCTGTATTATACTGGCATCCCATCTCAGCCATAAGTAAATCATCATCTAGTATTCTGTAGAGCAGGCATAGATCACCCCTATGCCTCCTGTAGTAGAGGGAATATAAGTTGAGGGATATCATTCTTTCGTTATAAGGTTGATTTTTTAAACCATACACTGATTTAGTGAATATATGCTGCACACCTTCCAACAGGTTTATATCCTCACGATTTTGTGGCGACCATACCTGTGCACAGTACTCCAGGTAGGGCCTAACCAGTGCATCATACAATGGGAGAAGTACATTTTTGTTCCTACTTGCTATGTGTCTGAAAATACAGTTAAGGATTAGCTTTCTTAATTTGGACTTTGCAATGGGACTTAAACTTAAGGTCATTTGTGATGGTTATTCCCAGATCTCTTTCCTCATCAGTGACCTCTAGAGGGATGTTAAATAATTTATAGGCCATCTTCCTGTTTTTACTACCGAAGTGCATGATCTTGCACTTAGCAGTATTTAGTACTAGCTTATTTCTAACTGTCCATTCTGATATCTCATCAAGGGCCTCCTGTAAAGCTTTCATATGTTCTTGTGTATTTACCACAGTCCCTATCCTACAATCATCAGCAAATTTATATAGCCAGATGTTTGGATTATTCAGTTTTAAAGTAGAGATATAAATATTGAAGAGGCCTGGGCCCAAAACAGAGCCCTGTGGGACCCCACTAGTAATAGGAGCCCAGCTGGACAAGACCCCCATTTATCACCACCCTCTGCCTCCGCCCTGGAGCCAATCTGACACCCAATTACAGATGTTCTCGATAAGGTTAGTCTCCTCCTGCAGAGTTAATAATAATTTGTAATGGGGCAATTTATCAAATGCCTTAGCCAAATCAAAATAGATCACGTCCACTATGTTCCCCAGCTCCAACTCATGGTTAACATGTTCATAAAAAGGCACTATATTCGTTTGACATGATCTTGATTTAGTAAACCCATGCTGTGCTTGGTCGATCAAGTTGTTGTTTTTGACATGATCTAAAATAAGGTCTTTAATTAAGCCTAAACATCATTTTACCAATCAGGGAGGTCAAACTGATGGGCCTAAAATTTTCAGGTTTTGTTCTTGCCCCTTTTTTTTAAATGGAGACTATTGTAGCTATTTTCCAATCATTAGGGACTATTCCTGAGTCCAGAGAAGCCTGCATTATGTGGGTGATTGGTGGAACCAGTAAGTCTGCTAGTTCTTTCAAGACTCTTGGGTGCATTCCGTCAGGGCCTGATGATTTATTGCCATTAAGCGTGTTTAAGCGCTCTAGGGTATTTTTAAGGTCGAGGGTTATTCTTCCTGGTATTGATGACTCATTACCTATATACTGAGTGGTATTCCCTTTATTGTATACTGAGCAAAAATACTTCTTTTGTATGTTGGCCATTTCAATGGCTGTGACTACCAGCCCATCATTGTCAAAAAAAGGGCCAATTGTATTGTGTACAGTCTTGGTGTTGTTAATGTAGGAAAAAAAGGCTTTTTTATTATCCTGTACTTTGTTTGCCAGTTTGACTTCGAACTGTGCTTTTGCTTTGTTTATGTATACTTTGAGCTTTTTCGAATAAGTCTTATAGGATTGATAAGTCTCAGCTGATTTGGTTACTTTGTATTTTTTATGTCAAGTGTTTTATTGTGGTGTTCATCCAGGCTGGTTTAACTATTTTTCTATTGATGCTGTACTTAGGAAAACTAGGTACATATCTGAGAACCAAACTCTCAACTTTAGTTAACAGTGAATCCCACATACCCTGAACATTTTTATTTTCAAAGTCCCCGATCCAATCCCAGTGCAAAAGCGTTCTTTTCATACTGTGGAAGTCAGCTTTGTTAAACTTTAGTTTTGTAGTGGCACTAGAAGGATTTGGGTTTAAGATTTCACCAATAGTAAAGTGAACCGAGTTATGGTCACTGCTAGCTAGTGGACTTTTAACTTGAACTGCTTTAACTGTGGCTCCCATATTAATCAAAATTAGGTCCAATATGTTATCCCCTCTGGGGTTATCGTGGTCCCTTTTTTCTAATCCCACCTGATCCGTAGTATCTATGTACTGCATATCAATGGTACTTATTCCATGCCCAATTTCCCACTCTATATTGGGCAGGTTTAAGTTGCCTGCCAATAATATTCTATTAGCTGGGTTCAGCTCCCTAATCACTTTCAGTGTTGCCATGTCATCATCTATTGATGTAGAAGGTGGCCTGTATAACAGTCCTAAAAGGATTTTTGTATTTTTATGTGGGAGCAACTTCACCCATAACATCTCCATAGTGCTTGTGTCCCAAGGAAGCGCCTCACAGTTTATAGTTTCATGAATATACATGGCCACCCACCACCTTTTCTATATCTCCTGGATTTATAGAATAGTTTATAACCAGCAATATTTTTTTCCCTATGATCAGCTTCGCTCCACCATGTTTCTGTTACTAAAGCAATATGTATGTTATGTGTGTGCAACATCAGTTTAAACTCATTGGGTGGGATATTCAAAGGGGTTGCGCATGGTGCAACAGTGTTGTGCCAGGCAAAACCCATTGATGTGCCCTGGTGCGATATTCAGAAGGGGATGTTACGCTGCTCAAATCCCAATGCACCGGGGCGCATCAGTAATGTATGCAGTGCAAGTGCGGGGGGCGTGCCCATGCATACCCGGCACTTCCTGATATTCAGCCCGGGATATGCTGAGCATATGCTGGTGCAACCCCTACTTGCGCTGCATACTGGTGCTCAAAGTTGAGCCTAAAAATAAAGGAGTAAGGGTTGGCCACTCACAGGTGAGCTGCCATATTGCAGGGCGCAACATGGCAGCCACCAGCTGTGGGTGGCCACCCGAGCTCCGGAGCCAGGGTTTGTCAGCGTCGCTCCCCCCCCATGCCCGATCACGGGCATTGTAATAGAAATTATATCCCTGGTGGTCCAGTGGACCGCTTCCAGCCTGATCACGGGCACTGCAATAGAAATTATATCCCTGGTGGTCCAGTGGACCGCTTCCAGCCTGATTGCTGGCATAGGTATTATAAAAGTATGCTAAATTATCCCTGGTGGTCCAGTGGACCATATCCAGCCCAATTGCAGGCTTTGTATGTGGAAAATACCCTGGTGGTCCAGCGGTAACCCCCTCCCTACCTGCCCAGTCAGACTCGCCACCCCGCTCCCCCCGGTCAGCAGTGGGCGGCAGCTCCCCACCCGCAAGCTGCCCGGCCGCCTGTCGACTGACTGCGTACAGTACGGCTGTACACCCATTGGTCCACAGTGTGGGCCAATTGGACGTGCACACTGTACCGTACTACACAGCCCAGATATGTGAATGGATCCATGCTAATGGCCCCAGTTGTGCCTTGCATGCATTATGGCCCCATCTGCATGTTCACCTCTGAATATCACTCCTGCTGCACCTAGTGCAGCTACACTTGTGCTGGGCGAGCTCCCTGCTCTCAACCCGCCGCTATGCCACAGGACACTGCGCCTGCGCAATGAGGTTGGCCATGGTGCCATATTCGATGGTGCTGAGCCATGGCGCAGCACTGTTGAATATCGCCTAGTCCACACGCTGGCGCATCCCAGTTGCACTGCGCCCGGCTTGCGCCCCTACCTGGCGCATTTCTGAATATCCCACCCATCGTGTTTATTTATGAAGCTTCTTGCATTGATGAGGATAGCATTCCATTCAGGCACACTTTGTAGGGTTATTTCTGGATATGAGGGGTTATTTAAGTTGTTAACCTTATCCCCCCCTCCAGTTTAAATGGAATTTTGCTACATCCAGAAAATGTTTTACCCAATATTCTGGTACTTGTGGCATTTAGATGCAGGCCATCATTCTTAAAAAGAACAGATCTACTGAAAGTAATTGAGTTGCCATAAAACCTATACATTCTGTTTTGCAGAATTTTCTCAGCCAGCTGTTGATTAGCATAATCTGCCTATTTTTATGGGAATGATACTCATACATTGGTAATATCCCAGAAACTATGATTTCCCCTCCAAGCTCTTTAATCCTTCTGGCTATGTTCTTGTATTCTGTCTGAATATCCTCCATCCTACTCCTTACTACGTCATTTGCTCCTGTGTATAGGATTACTAAGAGGTAGGGTTACCAGACGTCCTCTTTTACCCAGACATGTCCTCTTTTTAAAGTAAAACTTTTCGTCCAGGTGGATTTTCGTTTATGTGCTGTTTTGTCCGGATTTTTGGACTTCCCCATGGCGCTTTGATTTACAGCTGCTGCCTCACTGTCAGTTGCCATGGCAACAGAAAAAAAAGAATAATACTGCTGTGTGTCTGAATGTCTGCGCATGTCCCAGTGTCACCCACGCACGGGGTTTGGAATTGCTGCAGACAGTAGACTGCACAGTCAGAACAAATGGTGGAGGAATTTTTTTTCAAACTCAGCTGGCCAGTGGTGGCTCTGTCTCGACTTCACACTGCGCTGCTTGCTTGCTGCTGTTACTTGCCTTAAAGTTGCATCGCACTGGGCTGGCAGCTGTATAATTCCATCAGAGACAGAGTGAGATGAATGAGTATTCCTTTGCTGCTGCAGCTTGCCTTGACTGAGTCGTTGTGCATCCTATGGGCTGCGTGGCCCGCGCTGCTGCCCTGCCTCCCTTACCTGCCATCTCTGCCGAGGGGGCGACGGACTTGTCTCGGCACTAGTCCACATCGCATCCTTGAGAGACTCACTGTCTGGTGTAATGCATGCGTCTGTGCGTGGACGGCCGACTGACCCACCAACCCAACTCATGTCGGTGATGGTTGTTGGTATACCGGTCTGTGGAGGAACCTAGGTCTGGAGCTGGAGACGGGTCACATAGTGGAGTCGGAGTCTGGAAGAAGAACCTTAGAGAGCACACACTAGCACTAGCATATCACATAACAACTTCAAGGTAAGGTGTGTAAGGACCACAAATATGACCATGACCAGCCAGCTCCCGCCAGGTCAGGCAGGTGTGTCAGTCAGTGTGGGTGGGTGACTGGGTCCAGTCACTGTCTGAGCTGCTCAGACTCAGAAATTAATTCAAAATCAAAATCAAATTCAATTATTATTATTTTTTTAATGATCTGATCATACATCTACTGTCTACCTGCTACTGCTCATCTCTCCAGTAGTCTGGCGTCTGGACCCCTGGCTGTTGACTTGTGTGATTGAGTCTGACTGCTGCATGCCCCAGCTGCCACTGTCTCTCAGCGCCAGCCAGCTTGCCCTTGCTGAGCCTGCGACTGCCACTGGTGCTGCCCCAATCCTGGCAAGAATGTGAAATCTGTCATTGAGCAGACAGAGCAGGAGCAGGACAGGAGGGAGTGACAGCAGGTCAGGTGGTGGTCCTGCTCGGTGGTGCTGATTTGTGTCCAGTCCTGTCTTTCCTGCTCCTGGGGGATGCTGCATGGGTGATGGGGTGGGGATGCCATGGAGTGCAGCAGCAGCAGGCCCCTACGAATGGTGAAGGTGCAGGGCAGACCCATGAACAGACTAGATTTGTTTTGTTTGCTTTGGTCCTACACTGGGCTGGCACACTGCACTTGACTCAGGACTGTAGAAGTGTTGTGCTTCTCAGTCAGTGTCAGTAAAAGCATATAGCTGTCTATAGCCATAGGGCAGAATAAGGATGGATTTGGAATCTTTGTTATGGTGCATCTGCCTTTATATAATGCTGTTCAAGTCTGTCTGCAGACTGCAGTCTCTATTGCAGAGGTCTAGGTTGCTTTTTGTTGTTGCTCTGTAGTTTTTTTATTTATTTCTGCCCTCTGATGTTATGATGATTGCTGGGAATGATGGTGATTTGTCAGCCTGTCTGTAGTTTCTGTTCAACTTCCGTGTGCTATCAAGACAAGTCCCAGTCCTGGAGTGGACCCAAAATGCAGCTAATAGTGGTGTTGAAAATCTGACCACCTGAGAGGGTGGAGCGATGAGGGAAGGACTGGAAGGCTGACTGCTTTGCCACCGCTGATTTAAGTGCACAGGGCTGCACCTGCAATCCATCCTGGATGTGGCTGAGGGTGCAGGTGTGTGTGGTGGAGGGCGCGGGTGTGTGTGGCTGAGGGCACGGGGGTAGCTGAGGGCATAAGTGGGGGTGGCTGAAAGTGCGGGGGGAGTCCTCTTTTTGGTGTTCCAAAATCTGGTAACCCTACTATGGGGTTGACTGTATTTTCTAGTAGCCCACCCAACAGAGTAGAAATATCACAAAGTCTGGCTCCTGGTAGTGCACTAACTGTTGTGGTTTCCTTTCTATTATTGCAGACTTGTGTATCTGTCCCCCTTATGATAGAGTCTCCTATGATTACGATAGCCCTATCATTTACATTCCTTTTCTTTCCTTGCTCCATATCTATATAACAACTTGGTTCCTTATGTTGGGTAGAATGTCTGTTTGGACGTAAGTCCTTGGTTACCTCTGACATCTCTGGGGAGGCCAATGCTAGTTTATCAAACCTATTTGTTAACTTCAGTGATGTATCCAGTATAGGCCTTGCCATGCTATCAGCTGTTTTTCTATTTTCTGCCACTTCAGTCTCAAGCTCGTCCCTCATGCTGACTTTTGATAACTGGATGTTTTCAGAAAAACATGATTTATCCGACATTCTATAGCTTATGTCAGTCACTGCCTCGTCTATGAATTCTTCCAGTTTAGTTATATCTTTGTGTGTTTGTAATCTTAGTTCCAAATCATGGATCTCTTTTAATAGAGCAGCAATTTTTATACATTTATCACAGGTAAATTCCGGGATAACAACCTCTTCTGTGAACATTTTACATTCCCTGCAAGCTTTTTTGCCCTTCCCTTTTTTTGGTTTTCCCTGTGCCATTTAATTTAATGTATGGTTTGGAACACTCACCACCAGTTTTGTTTGCTTCTGCCTGTTATCTGGAGGACTATCCCAGTATAGTGCTGCCCAGTGGTCCACCAGTGTCCACAGTGGAAACAGTAGATACGCGACGAAGCGCATATACGCGCTCACGCTCGCTTCCGCTCGCATGGAAGCTTGCTTTTATGGTGACATCACATCATATTTTAGCCAATGACAGGACTGCATTCTGCCATAGAAATGAATAAATCATGCTGCAGAAATCTGAAAATGCTGCTGCAAAAATCAGAAAATGCTACCTCAGAATCTTAGGAGCCCTGCCGCAGAAATCAGGACAAAGTGCTGCAGAACATGGGGGCCCTACCAATGGGAGAGCAGCTTGTACAATGTCTGATGACATCACAGTGGCTTCTGCTACTATTAAAAACAGAGCAATGAAATCAAACAGAAACAGCTGGCTCTTCATTAAAAGAGCTGATCTAGGGGCGCTAGAGAGCCATCTTACTGGCAGGACGATCTTCATGTGGGCTTCGGACCCTGTCTTCATTAATAGCTAAGTATTACTCTTTGTTTAGCACTGACTGCAGTTATATTACTATAACAACATTTCTGAAGACCTGTAGACCAGATCAATACTGAATTTGTTATGGGGCATACAAAAACTCAGCAGCCTGGACATCTAATGCTGGGCAACAGAAATAGGGACAGGCCCTGGGGCCACTGAGTAACACTGGAGCAGGCTGCTTGACTAGCACTGCTGACCCCGTGGCAGACGCTTCTGGAGTCCATGCAGGGTATGGACACAGAAATTGAATGGACACTGCTCAAACTGGAGAATCATGATATACAGCTTAATGATTTAAGCAAGCATATGGGAGAGGCTGAAAGTCGTACCACCTCCTCTCTCTCTACAGTGGCGACCCTGACGCAGGAGAATGTTCAACTTCGGGGCCATTTGGAGGCCTTAGAAAATGAAACCAGATCAGGGAATCTATGTATAGTGGGTGTCCCTGAAGGCGCCAAGGAACTGCACCTTCCAAACTTTCTTAAAGACTGGCTCTTGGGCAAACTGTGCTTTCTGGAAGATTTTGATCCCTTATCATTCAGGAGGGCCTACAGAGTCAACCAGCGAATACCTGCACAAAATGCCCCCCAGCACCATACCATCTTGTTAAAAACATTGGCCCAAAGGTGAGAGACATGGCACTGGTGGCAGTGAGGTCTGCTAACCCCCAGGAGATAGAGGGTAGCGATGTTAAAGTTTACCCGGATTTATCTTTTCAGACCAGACCTAGACAGAAGAAGTTAGATGCAGTTCGGCATTGCCTCCATGCTTTAGGAATCATACATTCCTTCTTATTGCCTGCCCATCTTCGAATTGTATATGGTGGTAAGTTGTGGCAGTTTACCGACCCTAAAGACACAGATAGGTGACTGTAAAAATATGAGGCTGAATTCCAGCCATGAGCAGAGACCACAGGGGACCCTCGAGAGGGAGACTTGGAGGGGGACTGATTCGTAGTAGACACCTTATAGACATTTTCATACTGCCTCACCTGCTGTGAGCCTCAGAGACATTATGGTTTCATTTTCATAGATACAGTACATAGATGCCGTTGGCAGATAAGGACCACTAGGCCCATCCAATCTGCCCGTTTAAGCTGCCTAACAAAGCGCCCAGTGACCTTATCTGGTCACTGACTTTAGCTTTTTATTAATATCTATATTATTCCTTTGTTTCTGTCCCATGCATGTTTGAAGCCCACCACTGTATGGGCTGCCACCACCTGCTAGGGCAGGCTATTCCATGCATCCTCCACCCTTTCTGTAAAAAATAACTTCCTGACATTTGCCCTTTTGCGGCCACCATGTTGTATCCTTTTGTCCTGGCACTATTATTAATCTGGAATATGTTGTCCCCTTCCTCCTCGTTAATGCCCTTGAGGTACTTGAATGTTTCTATCACGTCACCTGTCTCCTTCCTTTGTTCCAGCGTGTACAAACTGAGGTCCCTCACTCTCTCCTCGTAAGGCTTGTGATGTAATCCCTTCACTATTTTGGTCACCCTCCTCTGCACCATCTCAATTTTTTTATTTTATTTTATGTTTATTATTATTAAAAAACAAACATACAGTTTAAATACCAGCATCGATCTGCGGTACAATACAATATGGACCATGAGAGCGTCACTCCTCTTAATTGGAGGGTGTGGACAATGGAGGGAGCGTTGCTCTCCCATTCGGGTGGTAAGGCTCCTCAAGACGCCCCAAGTAAATGGGTTCTGGGAGCGTGGTAATCCCATTCTCAGTTCCCATACCCAAGGGCACCTCTTCTTTAGAGGGCAAGTGGTCGGGACAGCTCGTCACCCTCGTCCAACTCAGGCACTGTTGTGCAATGCCAGATCTGTCTGCAATAAGACTGCTCTTATAGTGGACTTTATTGCGGCAGATCTGGCTTGCAATACTGAGACCTGGTTGGATGGGAATCTGACCCCAGTTTTAGAGGCCGCTGTTCCCACCGGGTTCTCAGTTTTACACCGCCCGAGATTGGATCACGGGGGATGGCGGTCTGTTTTAAGACCGAGTTGGGTCTAACTGAAGTTTCTGTTGAGGAGGCCAGATCGTTTGAGTGCATTGTGGTAGCTGGGGTGGGGTGCAGGATTGCTCTCATCTACCATCCACCGGGTGAGAAGCTTTTCCTGCAGGAAATGGCAGATTTCGCCGCCGACATGGCCTTGGAATCCCCCAGATTGATGGTGCTGGGCGATTTCAATGCCTGGGTTGATGACGAATCTTCGCCTTTTGGTCAACATTTCCTCCAGGTGATGTCATCTCTTGGCTTCACTCAGGTTGTTTCCACAGCTACTCACAAGGGAGAGCACTCTCTTGATCTGGTCTTCCTCTTGGGGGTCGAGGCTTCCGACTTGGTGGTGGAACCAGTCGGCTGGTCTGACCATTACTCAGTTGGATTCAACTTTGTGGCCCCTGGGTAGGTCGGCCCTGTGGAGATGATCAAATACCGTCCATTCACGGGACGTTGTCCCTGAAGACCTGTTGGTGGTTATTGACCTCGTCGTGTGACGATTGTGCTCTGATCCTGAGCTGCTGGTGGTGGCCTATAATCGGCCATCTCAGATGCCCTGACCAGATAGCTCCATGCCGTGTTCGCCCCTTCTGCGCCCGTCCTGCCACTCCCTTGGTTTGATGGGGCATTGAGAGGAACTCTTGGGAGGTTAGGATGTAGGTTGGAGCATCGCTGGAGGAAGACTGCCTTGGATGCCGACCATCGTATTTTGCTAGAGCATTACAAGCTCTATCAAACTGGAAATTTCCCGTAAGAGAAGGCAGAATTCTGTCAGGGGAAATCTCTGTCGCTCCAGAATCGACGGCTCAGCTTCTTCAGAACTGTTGACAGACTGTGCAACCCAGCCTGTCAGCAGTTCCGTCGAGTTTTTACGCAGGTTGACTGTGAGAAGATCGCTTGATTCTTTGCGAATAGGGTGGAAGGCATGCGGAGGCAGTGTCCCCAGCCTCACTCTATGGTTGTTGCAGTTGATCAGGGTGTTGTCCCAGAGCCCGGAGTTTCCTGGAGCTCCTTTGATCTTCCTGACCGTGGAGACTATGAGGATTGTCTCTGAGATGCGCCCAACCTGTTGTAGTTTGGATCCGGGCCCTACTTCCTTGATTTTAGGATGTAGTGAATTTATTGGCCCGGTTCTTGTTCGGATAATTCGGTGTTCTTTGGAAATGGGAGGTTTCCCTAACTCTCTGAAAGAAGGGGTGGTGACTCCCCTCCTGAAGAAAGCTTCCTTAGACCCGAATGATTTCGCCAACTACCGACCAATCTCTAACCTCCCTTTTTTGGGGAAGGTTATTGAAAAGGTTGTGACGGCTCAACTTGACAACCATTTGACCATCCATAGTTTATACGAACCTCTCCAGTCGGGTTTTCGTAAGAGGCATAGCACCGAGACCGCTCTGGTTCGGGTGCTCAGTGATCTCCTGATGGCGAGAGATCGGAGACACTGTTCTATCTTGGTTCTCCTTGATCTATCATCAGCTTTTGATACTGTGGACCATGGGGTTTTGCTCGACCATCTGAGGTCCATCTGTGGGCTCAGGTGTTGCCCTCAGATGGTTTTCATCTTACCTCCTGGGGAGAACTCAGAGAGTGGTTTGTCACATTCATCCGGGCTGTCTCTTCTTGTGGGTACCTCAGGGTTCGTGCTCTCTCCCATGTTGTTCGCAGTATATACTACCCCGGGACATTGTAAGACGGTATGAGCTGAGGTTTCATTGTTATGCCGATGATACCCAGCTGTACCTGTCTTTTTGCACCGACCAGGTTAGTGCTATCTCGGTGCTGAATAACTGCCTCGGCTGATATCCAAGACTGGATGAATATCAGTGGATTAAAGTTGAACCGGGAAGACCCGAGGTTATGGTGGTGGACCCTAGTCGTGGGGCTGGTCAGGGGATGAGGTCCCCTCTGGATTAGTTCTTGGGGAGACCAGATCCCCACCTCTGAACGGGTGCGTAACCTGGTGTGGAGCTTGACACTGGTTTGACCCTCCATTATCAGGTGTCTGCGTAGTCAAGACTTCATTTTTCCATCTCAGAAATATCTCCAGGATTAGGCACCTGGTTCCGCCTGGCGATTTGCGGTTTTGGTCCACGCCTTGGTGACATCACGCCTTGATTACTGCAATCCCCTGTACCTAGGGCTTGCTGAGGTCGAACCCGCTTGCAGCTAGTGCAGAATGCTGCAGCACGCTTGTTGACTGGGGTGTCTAGAGATCTCACATCACCCCAGTGCTGCGCACTCTGCATTGGCTGCCTATACAGTGGCGGATCACCTTAAAGTGGGTCTTTTGACCTACAAAGCCCTACACGGTTTAGGTCCTGACTATCTGAAAGAGCTTCTGGTGCCTTCGCCCCTGAGACAGCTCCGCTCGGCTAGCGAGGGGTTGCTGGAGATCCAGTGAATTTGAAGTCCTCTGGAGCCCGTGCGTTTGGCTTTGTGGCTCCCACCCTTTGGAATTCTCTGCCCCGCAAGCTCTGAGAAAGTTCAACTGTGGATGGCTTTAAGAAGGCCTTAAAATCATTTTTATGGATTCAGGCCTTCCCTGTTGTATTTTAAGTTGTTTTATTTTTATCTGTTGTATTGCTATATTCGTCTTCTGATTATGATAAATGTATGAGACTGTAAAGCGCCTTGAAATATTTGAAAGGCGCTTAATCAAATAAATTTTATTATTATTATTTTACTATTATATTATTATTATTAATACACAAAATAAAATGTGTCTAATGCTTTAAGATACGTCATCGGGGGAAGGGGAGAGAAAATGTAATTTGCAGTAAAGTCCAGATGTAAGCTGCGAAATGAGTACATGAGCTGCATGGTATATTAACCATAAATTAACTTATAGTAAAGTCTCCATAGTCCATCTCCCCAGGGTGGGGGGTATCAACCATGCTCCATCCAACAGTTCACGCACTTAATGTGCAAATACAGTGTAAAAATAATTTTATTTATTTATTTATTTGAGGTAATCAGAAAAATCGTTGAGTCAAAGACTCATTTACAAAAATTCTACGTCATACATAGTGAGGTACAGGGGTAACAGAACATACAGGTTGCTGTGCATTACATTACATCACATTGAGGATACACACTAGATACATAAAGTGACTATTAGACAAGGACATCATGGATTTCAGAGGTTTAGCATGGCCAAAGTTAGAAGAGAGGCTGCTTGTCAAGTCGAAGATTCAGTGGAGTTAGGTCTGGAACCCGACAAGAGGCTGGTCTAGGGGCAGTCACATAGGTTGGAGGCCTGGAGGTGTTTCCTTAGACTAGATTTAAAAGGGCCTAATCTTATTTCATTGGATATTAGACTAGGGAGCACGTTAGTCCAAGACGGGCCATTGTAACTGAAAGTTCTTTGGAATTTGGAAGTTCAGCAACGAGGTTCCCTTACTAGCGGTTTGTTCGAGTTACATGTGATTCTGACAGGGGATTCTGGGAAAATAATTTTGTTTAGGGTAGGAGGGGTACGGCCTGGAGTTCTCTTTTTTGTCATTAGGCAGGTGTGGTACTTGATTCTGTTGTCTAAGTTTATCCAGTTGATGGCGCTGTAGAGGGAGCAGGTGTGAGTGAATCGATCACATCCAAGTATGAGTCAGCAGGCCTTGTTTAGTACGAGCTGAAATCTATTGAGGGCAGAGGTGGGAGCAGCACTGTAGATAAGAATGCCATAGTCTAGCAGGGAGAGGACAGAGGAGTTAATGGTGAGACGTAGAGCCTCGGGGATGAGGCGGTGTTTGCACCAATAAAGTACGCCTAGTCTAGAGTTTAGGGCAGTGGATAGAAGCAGAATATGTTGATTAAAGCTGAGGGTAGGGTCAAGTGTGATCCCTAGGTATTTAAAGGTGTCCACTCGTTCGAGGGGGCTTCGATTTGCAGTTAGAAATTGGGGCAGAGGCTCTTCGGTGGGTTCTGCAGGTGGGAGAAAATCATGACTTTTGTCTTATTGTAGTTAATTATTAGGCGCTGGGTGGTGAGCCAGTGTTCAGTCACACGGAGTGAGTGTTGGAATGTTTGGTGGAGTTTAAGGGGTCCGGATCAGATGTGAAAAGGACGGCATCATCAGCGTACACTAGCAGGCTGCTGATGCAGGCCAATGGGAGGGAGTTTAGGTATAGACAGAATAGCAGGGGGCCAAGAATGGAGCCCTGTGGGACACCGGAGCAGATTGGGAGGCTAGAGGACAGGACAGTGCCTACCTTGACCAGCTGTGTTCTATCAGAGAGGCAGCTGGTGAACCAGTTTAATGCATCATTGGAGAGGCCACTGTAGGCGAGTGTGTTTAGTAAGAGGGCATGGTCGATGGTATCAAATGCTTTAGAGCGGTCAAGGAAGATAGCTCCTGTGAGGTGACCCCAATCCAAGGCAGAGTGGATATGCGAGGTAAGTTCAAGGAGGGCGGTGGTGGTACTGTGTCCCTTTTAGAAACCGTGTTGCTGGTTGCATAGTAGGTTATATTTGGTAAGGTGGTCAGTGAGTTGATCGGAGACTATGCGCTCTAATGCTTTGGATAGAGGGGGGTAGAATGGAGATGGGGCGGTAGTTGTTAGTGGAGGTGCGGTCCCTACTCTTATGTACAGGGGTGATGTAGGCAGATTTCCAGCGAGTGGGATATTTCACCTGGCAGAGGGAGAGGTTGAGAATATGGGTGAGCGGGGTAAGGACTTCCAGGAGGGTGAGGCGGAGAAGTCTTAGGTTGAGGGAATCACTGCTAAAGACAGAGTGGTTAAGGGCTTTGGCAAGGCATGGTTTGGCTGTCTGTGGGGTAAGAATGTGAAGACTGAAAGGTGGAGCATGAGGTGGAGGGGGGGGATGTCCGGGTAGGCGGCGAGTCGAAGAAATTGGGTGGGGGAGGACATGGTTGAAATCAGTGAAGGCGGAGTTAAGGGCTGAGGCTATTCTGAAGGGATCCGATGAGAGATTACCGTCTATTAACAGTTGGTCTGGGGGGTAGGTTAGTACTTTTGCAGCAGAGTTCCTTAATATTATTCCAAAATTTGTGCCTGGAGCCCCAGGTGGAGGTTAAGGAAGATTTGTAGTAGTCTGTTTTGGTGGTACGAATGGCCCATGTGCACTTGTTACAGGCTTTCCTATACCATTGCCTGTCCTCAGGACATTGGGTTTCATTAGCTAGATGCCAAAGGGCATCACGGTGTCGCAGCAGGCCCAAGAGGCGGTCCGAGAACCAGGGGGCATGGTTGCCTTTGGACATACTCTTGGTTTGGGAGGCAAACTTATCACAGGCAGTATTAAAAGTGGTGATAAATAGATCAAGCGTAATATCAGGGTCGAGGGTATTTGCTAGTGGTGTCCAGTCCCAGAGCCTGAGGTAGGCCTTGAGTTGGGCTAGTTTACCAGGCCCAAGTTTGCGTTTGGAGGTAGTTTTGGGGGGGTTGGGGGCAATGCAGGACCAGGTGAAAAGTACAGGGGAGTGGTCACTAAGAGCATCAGGGAGAACTAAGGTGATCTAGGAGGGAGGATGTCCCTGTGTGGGAGTTCGCCCAGGTGGGGGCAGTGACTACCTGTGTGAAATCAAGCGCTGAGGCCTTGTCTGTGAATGGGGTGGCTCTCTTGGCCAGCCAATTTATGTTAAAATCACCCATAATTATTTTTTCATGATTAGGGGGAAAAGTGGCTAGATGGGACAGGATGTCTTGGAAAGCTTACTTCTGGTCTCAGGGAGGGATGTAGGCAGTGGTGACGAGGAGAGGGAAGGTAGACTTGCCTAGGGTTAATTTTAGGATGAGAGCCTGAGCCCTCGATGTTAGGTGTGGCAGGGGGAGTAACTGTCCTGGGAGTGAGTCTTTAAGGTAGAGAGCTCAACCGCCCCCTCATTTACCGATTCTGTCAGAACGATAGAGGAGATATCCAGGGAGGTAGACTGCCGCGTCAGGGACAGTGGGGGAGAGCCAGGTTTCGCTCAGTGCTATGATGTCTGGGTGGTGTTGGAGTACCCACCCCTGAAAAGAGTCCCATTTTTTTTGCAAGGTGCAGATGTTGATAGAGGCAAAGTGCAGCCCACTGACTGACTGTGGGTGGGGCTGGGGTGCATTCTGAGGGCCAGGGTAGGGGTGGACGTTGCCCGTCAGTAGGCGGAGGAGGATGAGCGACTGGAGTCGATATGTTACATGTTCGGGAGTTTAGCCGATGGGATGATTTCTGCGTGTACCCCATGGTGGGTATCGAGAGTTTTAGGATATGGGGGCTGATAGGAGGAATAAGTAGGGAAAAGGGGGGATGCATGGTGGGGATTCAGTTGGAGGTTGGCATGAGAACGAGGGGCTCCATAGAGTCATTTGCCTGGGGAGATGACGTGTGGGAGAGGGTGAAGAAGAGGTTAATATTTATATGATTGGCGCTAAGAGAGGGTGCAGCCAACTGGGTACTAGCCTGGGCTTGCAAGTGCGCGCTGCTCATGTGCAGGTTAGGGATGGTGGAGCAAGGTGGGGAGTTACAGCCTGCTTGTGGGTCGAGTGTAGTACATGTGTTCCTTTTTCCTAGATTGGGAGAGGGAGGGTGGGACGTTGGGGGGAGCAGTAGAGAGAGAGAGTGAAGAGGGTGCAAAGTAACATGGTGGAGCTGGAGAGAGAAAACTCTTTAGCATTTAAGGTCCAGAGCATATTAAGGAATGGGACTCCTAGTGGTGGGCAGGTATAACCTGTAGATGGTAAAACTGGCTGATAGGCTAAAAACTATGAGGGGCATGGTCTGTGGCGCTATATATGTGCGAGCCACCATGGGTGGCGGTTGGGAGCTGACGCTCTGCATCAGCGGGGAAACACACACAGATCCTCCGAGCTGGGCCGAGCGATGAGTGTCTGTTAAAAACGCCATCTACCTGTTAGCACAGTCGGCCTCTCTGAACAGCTAGGGGCGGGGGAGGGCTACTCTTCCAGTCCGTCACGACCTCCGGCGACCTCCTGGGCTGCTGCACAACTGTGGGGAGACAAGGAAGATGAGTGAGTCTATGCTGCAATGAGTGCCTGGGGGAGGGTCAGGGCTGGGGAGCGTCAGGGTTTAAATGCAGCAATCTGAAACTTAACACCCCTGAATCTGAAACTTAGCACTCCTGCTGAAACTTTAAACTTACTAAGAAAGCACTGTGACAAGGGGAAGGATTTAAAGCAAGCTAGCAAGCACAGGAAGCATGATGAAATTAGTGGAGACTATGGTGGTCGGATTGCAGAGACAGCGGTTTGGAAATTATTAAACATTAAGGTAACCAGCTTAAGGAATCCCACACTATAGCATTGCAGCACATACTAAAGGCACCATCACTATAGAACTAAAATCCCGCATTTTAGCATTGTCTCAAAGTTTAAAAAAACTATCTCCACTTGTGTGGGGACTAAAAGTCTCAGTTTGAATCAATGGAAAAGGTGCCAAACACACACAGATCCTCCGAGCTGGGCTGAGCGATGAGCGTCTGTTAAAAACGGCGTCTACCTGTTAGTGCAGTCGGCCTCTCCGAACAGCTAGGGGTGGGGGAGGGCTACTCTTCCAGTCCCTCACGACCTCCGGTGACCTCTTGGGCTGCTGCTGCATAACTGTTAGCGCTGTCGGCCTCCCTGAACAGCTGGGGGCTGGGGAGGGCTACTCTTCCAGTCCCTCACAACCTCTGGCGACCTCCTGGGCTACTGCACAACTGTTAGTGCAGTCGGCCTCTCCAAACAGCTAGGGGCGGTAGAGGGCTACTGCTTTCAAACAGTACTCTACATAAACATTCTAAACCAAATGAGGAATATTTTATAACCTGCAGTACAAACTTTTAGGATCAGGCATAAATGAAGTCATTCCCCTGAGTTATATTGCCCTCCCAAAACAATAACCAGCAGTAAATAACAGAATATAGCACCCTGTAAAGGAACTAAGATCAAACAAGTAAACTGTTAGTAGCATAAACAGCTCAGCATAACATGGTACCCAGTGTCTCAGTGGGGCAAAAAGACCCTACTTCAAAGCCGGAACTGTACATCAAAATACCACATTATAATCCCAGGTCCCAAAGTGCCCCGAAGTAGCTGTTACCCCCAAGAAACCTCGATGAGAATTCTCTGGTGCATGAAATCTTCACGAAGCTTCATCTTCCCCTGAAGAAGAAACCTCTTTCTCCACTTCTCTGGGTCTGGTCGCCATGTGTCTCTGTGCCCACTTCAAGGCCTCTTTAGAGAACAAAAAGACCTTAGCCTGGTGTGCGATTTGGAGCCAGGCTGGGAAAACAAGGCTGTGAAAAATATTCACCTCACGCAGCATGACTGGCTCCGTCGGATTTTTTTCTTCAGGTGGGTCACGTACCCAATTTCTGGGAGCAGCCAGACCTGTTCCCCTTCCTGAGGAGCATTCTCTTTTGCTTCGCCAGCATGAGTATATAATCCTTGGTGCCTATCCCATCTATTACCACCGCCCTTGGAGCTTTGGGATTATCTGGTTGGCCTCAAAGAGTCACTCAGTACACTTTCTGGATGCACTGAGCTCAGAGACCCCCTCTCTGAGCTGTTGCACTAGCCATTCCTGGATAAAGAGGAGGTGATCCCCCTCACTGCCCTCTGGCAGTCCCAGAACTTGAATATTGGCAGCCCTCACCTGATTGTCCAGTGTTTCCAGGCGAGACTTCAGGGGGGTGTACTCCTTTATTACAGCCGACACCGCTCCCATTGCAGCATCAGCCCATTTTGTGGCTTCGGCCAATGTGCCCTGGACCAACTCAACTGTCACCTCAATCCCTGCCACATGGTGTGTTACAGCATCAAATTTATCGGAAAGCCCAGAGACAGAAGCAATGAGTCTATTCGGCTTAAGGCCCAGAGTCTGAAGAGACTCTTCTTGGGTTGCATCTGCTTGCTTGGTGGTGTGGCCTTGTTGTAACCATGTGGCTGGCGCTTTGGCAGGAGTTCTGGGTCTAGCTCCCGCACCTGAAATTTTTTTCCTTTCGAGAATTCCTTATCTCAGTCTGTGTCAGCTTAGCTCCATTTGGCACCTTTAATAATTACACTATGATGCCTAAAACCACAGTCAGAGGCACTATAGCGTAGTGGTTTAAGGCTCTGAGCTGAAAATCTGGAGACCTGGGTTTGAATCCCACAGCCCCCACTTGTATACTGTGTGACTCTAAGCAAGTCACTTAACTTCCTTGTGCTCCCAGGTTGCACTTGTAAACAAGCTTCAGCTTAGTGTGTCTCTCTCCTGGTTAAATACAAAAATAAAATAAAACCAGCACTTTTAACTTAGTTTTATCAGAGTCAGTTACAGAACTCTAATAAAAAGCAGCCATCTTGCTCGGGCTCCACAGCAAGGCAAGGCAATTTTATTTATAGGGTGCCCAATCCCAGAGGCTCTGGGCGCCGAACATAACAACATACAGCGGTAAATTAAAACATAAAACCTCATTAAAACCATATCAAAATTTATATTCAGCAGTATTAAAAGGTTTCCAGAAGTCAATCTTCAAGGGACTGGCTGGAATTAAGGATGACATCAACAGTCAAAGGCCAGATTGAAGAGGTGGGCCTTCAGCCTCCCCATAAACACCTCAATCGAGGGAGCCTTCCAGACTGTAGGTGGAAGTGAGTTCCACAAGGTCATCCCAGAGACACTAATAGCACAATCTCCCGAGGTTTTGAGCTGAACCCTGGGAATGTCCAGGAGGCCCCTCAGGGAGGAGTTGAGAGAGCAAGCAAAGGACACCTGTGTAAGGAGTTCAGACAGGTAACCAGGACCCAGCCCATATAGGGCCTTACAGGTGAGAAGACCCACATTGAAAAGGACCCTCCACCTGACTGGCAGTCAGTGCAGGGCACGCAGGACTGGAGTCACATGACTAGACCTCGAAAGACCCATCAGCAACTGGGCCGCTGTGTTCTGCACCAGCTGCAGTTGGTGGAGGGTCCCTCCCATGACCCCAAAGTACAGAGCATTACAGTAGTCGAGCCTAGAAGTCGCAAAGCCATGCACCAGTGTCAGCAGGTCCTTGGGTAGAATGAGGGGCTTAATCTAGGCAATGTTCTGCAAGTGGTAAAAACCACTGCTGACTACAGATGACACCTGATCTTCAAAGGTCAATCTGCTATCAAGGATCACGCCAAGATTCCGCACCCTCAGAGAAACCACCAATGACTCAGACCCCAGAACAAGTCCAGAGTTGGCCCCCGGTGGCAACCCATCACTCCTGCGACCAGGCTCAATCACTACCACCTCAGTCTTAGCTGGGTTGAGTCTCAGTCAGCTGGAAGCCATCCAGTCATTGGTTTCAGTCAAACAGCTGTTAAGTACATTGACAGCTCCTGATGTTCTGGGTGCAAAAGTCAAATACAGTTGGGTGTCATCTGCATAGCAATGAAACTCCACACTGTATTGTCAAATGATCTTGCCCAAGGGCAGCATATACACTGCGAACAACATTGACGACAAGATCGAGTCCTGAGGTACTCCACAGGACAGAGGCATTGGGGAGAAGAAGGAGAAATTCCCCATCACCACCCACTGTACTCTGTCCAAGAGATAGGATTCAAACCATTTGATGATGGTACCGGCAAGTCCACAAAACTCACAGACCAATCTAATTATATGAATATAAGATTAGGAAATCGGGTAGTGCAAGGTGTAACCTGAAGGCAGGATTCCATATAGATTGATATAGTCATTAAAAATGAAGAAATTGCTCAGGAACTTCTGCAAAAAAGTAGCCAGCGTGGTGGCGCTGAGGGTTGAGGCGCTGGACACCACACCTCGTGCCATGCCTACGACCCGAGTTTGGGAACAAGCTTGGGCACCAGGGGAGGGAGAGGATAGAGCGTCCAATGACTGCTCTCCCTCTCTCCTGAGGAGAGATCAGGGTATCCGCAACTTTGGGGACCCCAGTGGAGTCTCTGGGCACAGCTAGCATGGAGCAGCGCAAGGGGAAGGAGCATGGCGGACATCCACGGCTCCTCCGTGCAGACGTCTTTGCACGTCCGGCTCCTGGGGGACTCAAGATGAAAAAATCCCTACTCCTGGATGGGCGACGGCTCCCTTCAGGGCCGCCCTTCCACACACTCTATGCCAGACTTCGTCTCCGCCCCCTCTGTCCCTCCACCTCTTCGGCTGGGACTTTGGATTATAGATAGAGCACCAAAATCATGGTGGCCCTGCCTCAGGGGGCTCAGAGCTGGGGGGGTCTCCCGGTCAGAGGTCAGCGGAGGACAGCTAACCCTATGAGGGGACGAAGAATCAGGTGAGCGGTACAGCAAGCGGTGTGTAGGGGCAGCCAGAGAGTGTTCCAGGCAAGTGGTGCATAAACAAAGTTTAAAAAATAAAAACTTCTGCAAAAACGTGAGATATCGGATGCTTTAGGATTGCTGTTAGTAGACCTAAATGGACTAAATGGACGTACAGACTTAGAAAAGGAAGCTGAGAGCAGCCCCCAGGCTGAAAAATCAAGAGAACGATCTGGGAGATAAAATGAATAATGAGAAGAGGATAGAACAGTTGTATGAATGACTGACCACAAGTTTAGATGAAGTAGACTCTATACATTCCATAGAACTAATCAACAAGGGGCAACAAGACAATCAAGTTAAAATAATATCTTGGAATTTGGCAGGGATTGGCAATACGTTTGCTGAAAAAGATTATAAGGAATTTATTAATAAAGGTGGCATAGTCTGTTGTCAGGAAACCTAGCACGAAAATGAGGAGCAAGTCTCTTGGAATGGAAATGAGATACTTCATAGTACTGCAAGTAGGGAAAGCAAGTTTTGGCAGGCCATCAGGAGACGTAATAACATATGTTAAAGTAGGAATATGTGATGTTCTCAACAATCTGTACTGGGATAGAAACTTTATTGTTTCCTTGATAAAAATTCAGGACAGAGTGATTATTTTGAGGAATGTTTATATCCCACCTAGTGGATTTAAATACTGCCATGAGGATGTATGGGATAGATTTGAAAAGATACTTACGGATGTACTTACAAGATTTCCCAATATAAATATACTGCTGCCAGGTTATCTTATTGCCAGGACTGGTAAATTTGATGGATTGATGAAGAATACCTTTGTTGGTTACCTGAACCTTCAGCAGGAATATGAAAGAAATACTCAAGATAATAAGTAAGTAAAAAGTAAAAATTTATTTTTTTAGCGCTTTTCAAAGTCAAAGCGCTGTACAGTAATTAAATACATAAGACATACATGTAACATAATAAACAACAATAAAATACAGTTCCAATTTCATGTCAGTGCAATAACTACTCCCCATAGGCCTTTTGGAATAAATATGTTTTTTAACTCTGATTTAAAGCTTTCAACGGTCAGGCAGCTTCGTATCCGACGAGGTAGAGAATTCCACAGGGTCGGGGCAGCATAAGAAAACGCTCGTGCCCCAGATGTTTTTAAACGAACCCTGGGAACCTCCAGCAATCCCTCGTCGGTGGATCTGAGTGAGCGGGAGGGACGGTAGGGAACAAGTAGATCTTGCAGATATTGCGGTCCCTGTTCGTGTAGGGCTTTATAGGTCAGTAAACCGACCTTAAATAAACAGAATCATGCCAGAATGAGATTGTTAAAACTAATGTCCTTGGCTAATTTATATCCCCTTAATGGGAGGTTGAACAGGGTTTTACAGGTCAGTTGTACATATATAAAGCCCTGTGGTGCCTCTCTCTTAGACCTAGCCCTCTGGAATGGAGATCTCTCCAGGCGGGGAGGCTATATTTATTCCCTCCAGGCTGAAGAGTGACCATCTACCACTAATATTAACAGGTCCATCTTCTGTAACCCAGGGTACAGAACAACCAAGAATACCAGGAGAATGTAATATGGAAATTAGCAACAATAAGAAATTAAAATGGGATGGACAAATTGAGGCTGCAGTAAGTCAAATACTGCTATCAGAACTGACACAAGAGTTGATAAGTAGTCTATATAGTATGACTACTAATCAGATATTGAATCATCTGGGGACTCTTTTTGAGGAAATAAGACTAAGTATTTATGAGGATGTCGTGGCGTGTGGGTATATGGATAGACACTGGACACAGAAGAACAATGGTGGCAAGGCAATTACCAAGCCACTAGTTTATTCAGTTTCTTCAAAGGATGGTGAGAAAGCAAAAGACAAAATTACAACAAACTGATAAATGGCAAAATAAGAAAACACATGAAAAAAACCAAAAACACTCTTGTTGTATAGAGGTCTAGCTAACAATCATCACCTCTCTTTAGCAAATGGTGTCTAGGTCTGTATAGTCACAGACCTTCATTCAGGGATCAGTAACTAGCTGATCCCAGACTGAATCTGAAGGGGTTACCACAGTGAGCTCCCTTTTATACCTGGGAACCATCAGGTGACCACCTTTAGCTCCGCCCCTTAAACACCCTGCATAAGCAAAACCTTTATAACACACATTTATTTACTTTTACATACAGGGAAAGTCTACATAAAGTACATACATATCCCTAAAATGCAATAATTCCCAATATTAACACGAAAACAGCGTATTGCCTGAGTTAGCCTCTCCCCTTATCTGTCTGTAGTATTTCTAGGGTGAACAGTGGGCCAGCTGCCCCCTAAGGAAATAGCTGCAGCAGCAGGAACACTGAGCACCACAGAGAACCTTCCAGAATGGGGAACAGTTAAGATAAGCCTTAGGCCTTTACAAAATTCCTGGCTTTCTATTATAACTGAGACACAGGGATACCAAAAGAAAATGAAACACTGTATGGAACAGGTAGAAATTCTAAAATTGTGTACACTTTGTCTAGCAGTTCCTCATGAGTTTTATTTCAGTATTTCCTGCTTTGCAACCTTTCTGCTCGATGCTCTGCGTAGCAAGCTGTCGTGTATCACAGATGTACTTGAACAAACAAGCTACTGCAATTCTTCAAACAACATGAAGTCTTGCTGTATTCTGACAAATTGCAGTGAGGTCCAACCTTCAAACTGCCCCGGAGATGAAAGAGTTAACTTTCCATGCCAGGCATGGAACGCTGAGCTCGAGCTCAGTTGAGACTCTGTTGCTGTTTGAACTCAAACTGTCAGATTCTTTACTCTGCCTCACTGAACGGTTGCTCCGGAGAATTTCTCCTTTGCTCGGTTCAATTTGTCATTTAAAGTACTGTTTTTCTCGGTTTTCTAACGGATTTAAACCGTAACCTATCGGTTCAGTCTCTGTCTGTGGTTTCGTGAGTACTAGATAGGCTTATTTTTTGTTATATTTCTGTGTGGAACTTGTAAATGTGGGATCGGTTCGGTTTGAACCAATCAGGTTGTTTAAAAGAACTTTATTCTGCTTTTAGAGTGTGGTAACCGGTTCTTATCGGTTCTAAAAAAAACGGATTTTATTACGTTTTTTTCCACGACCCGTAACACGGTCAGGAACCGATAAGGGTGTCTTGCCTGGCGGATTGCCAAAAAAAGGGTAAGTTTTGTTAGGACTGGCCATGTCTGAGAAACCCAAAAAAAACCGGGCCCACTGGGTTTCAACACTGTAGTGTGTGTGGGGAAGTCTTTGCTAAGGCTGATCCCCACACCACCTGTGTTTATTGTCTGGGGTTTGACCACCTCGATTCAGACTGCCAGATTTGTAAAAATTTTCCTGCAGCTACCCTGGAAAAAGAGTTGGTAGGCTCAGGGAAAGGGAGGCCAAGAAGTCCGCTGACCTGGATGGCCAGCCCGGTTCGGTTCCAACCGAACCAGAAGGAGTGCCCTCTGAACAGGGTGAAACTTCTTCAGGCAAAAGGAGAACTGATTCCGAGGAGTCGGTTCCGGTTAAAAGAACAAGAAGGGATAAATCAGCCGGTGCGGATCCAAAAGTTCTTTCTCCGACCACTGATAAAATAGCCAAAGCGATAAAAATTGTTCAGTCGCTATCCCCGGTTCCGACCGAACCGGCACCATTAGGAAGGCGCTCGGTTCCACCGGTTCCGGATTATGATTTAGAGGAATTTTATGAACCGGAGGAGGAGTAAGGAGAGTATGAGGAAAGTGAGTGTGATTATGAAAGTATGGATGTGCCCAGTGACCTGGACATCTCCCCAGACAGACCTTCAGGAGTGTCTCCTCCTAGGCTTTCTGAGTCCCCTTCCCATTTTATGTTTCACAAGAAAGTGGCTGAAACTCTTCAGCTTCCTATGGAAGAAGCTGTGGATGACCAGGAGGAGCCTGACTATGTTGAAATGATGGATATCCCAGAGTCCAGGAGGCTGTCTATTCCCCCTTCATAAGTCCTTTGGGAAACAGACATTAAAAATTGTAAAGACTCCTAATTCTATACCTCCTGTGGATAAGAGAATGGACAAGAGGTATACTCTCAGGCTCAGATACGGAGTTCCTTACCCAGCAATGCAGCCATGTTGGGGTAGTGCAGGCTGCAGCCTGTGATAAGGCAAATATACCCTTGGCTTCTCACCCCCCCAGATAAGAACTCCAGGAGGATTGATGCCATGGCAAAGAAACAGTACATGGCAGCATCCTTGGGACTCAGGCAGGCTAATTATATGGCCTATACAGCTAGATATCAGAACTCTAGATGGGACACTGTAATGGCTTTAGCTAAACAGGTCCCTGGCCAGCTGGCCAAGGAGCTGGAGCAGGTGGCTGCTGATGGTATTGAGGCATCCAAGGTGCAATTCCATGCTGCAGTGGACTCCAATGATGTTTCATCTAGAGTCATGGCTACATCTGTGGCCCTTCGTAGGATGGCTTGGCTCAGATGTACTAGCCTGTCTCAGGATACCCAGACTAAGGCCATGGATTTTCCTGTTGTGGGTAATTCTCTGTTTGGGGAGCAAACAGAGAACTACATGAAGAAAATGGATGAGTACAGGACCACCTACAGGAGTGCTCAGGCCAAGGAAAGGCAAGCCACTCCTCAGAGGCAGCATCCCAGGGGCAGGGGCAGGCCTTTTCATAGGCCTTTCTACCAAGCCCAGGCCTCCTCTTCTGCTTATGCTCATAGGGGGTTCTTTAGAGAGAGAGGCAGACGGGGTACAAGCAGGCCTGCTTCCACCCCTCAGCCTAAAGCCCCTGCCAAACAAGCACCCTGATGGGTTTGCCAGGGCTGATTCTCCACCACCTGTAGGGGGCAGGCTGGCTTACTTTGTCCAGGACTAGATGTCTTTAACTTCAGACAAATGGGTCCTGGAATTAGTAAGCCAGGGACTGGTTCTCAGCTTCAAAAAATTTCCAAAGATGAGAACCAGATCCTTTCCACCTGCAAATCCTTCAGAGGCACTTGCCCTAGAGGCAGAGGTCTCTTCCCTCTTGGTTCTCAGAGCCATAGAGAGGTTCCACCCCTACATAAGGAAAGGATTGTACTCCAGGTGCTTCCTCACCCCAAAAAGACAGAAGAATGGCGGCCCATCCTGGATCTCAGATATTTAAACAAGTACCTTTAAAGCCACAGTTCAAAATGGTGACTCTGGGAATAATTCTACCCTCTTTAAAGCCAGGGGACTGGCTAGTCTCCCTGGACCTCAAGGATGCCTATTTCCATATTCTCATCAGAAGCTCCCATCGAAAGTACCTCAGGTTCGAGCTGCCCTCAGGCCATTACCAATTCAGAGCAATGCCCTTCGGCCTAACTTCTGCTCCAAGGGTGTTCACAAAATGCATGGCAGTAGTAGTTGCCTTCCTAAGGAGAAAAGGGATCTCTATATTTCCATACCTGGACGACTGGCTCATAGTAGGCCAGTCACCAGACCAAGTCAGGTTACACCTACAGGTAACTCAGCAACTGCTCACTTCTCTAGGTTTCCTGCTGAATCTTTCAAAGTCAGTTCTAGAGCCTGTGCAGCTCCTCACCTTCATAGGGGCAGAGCTGGATACAGTAAAAGCAAGAGCCTTCCTTCCCCTGGACAGGGCAAGGACACTTATTTCTCTGGCCTCTTCATTCACCTCTCAGGTGTCTCGGCCAGCAAGGCATTTTCTGCAACTCCTAGGACACATGGCTGCCTCTACAGCAGTGGTGCAGGGAGCAAGATTTCAAATGAGGGACATTCAGTTCCACTTGAGAGCCTTTTGGTCTCAAAAGAGGGACCCTCTGACCAAACTAATTCCAGTGACTCGAACCCTGATCCAGGCATTACAGTGGTGGCTGGATCAGGACAATCTAAGACAGGAGTTCCTTTTGTCACTCAGTCTCATTCTCTAATCCTGACTACAGATGCCTCCCTCTTGGGGTGGGGAGCACACTTGGGACCCCTAATCGCCCAAGGGCTGTGGTCTCCTCAGGAATCTCTGCTTCACATCAATCTATTAGAACTCAGAGCAGTGTTTCTAGCACTTCAAGCTTTTTCCAAGTCTGTTCAGAACAAAGTTGTTCAGATCAGGACAGACAATACCACCACAATGTGGTATAGCAACAAGCAAGGGGGCACTCGGTCTACGGCCTTGTGCACAGAGGCAATGAAGTTATGGTCTCTGGCCTATTCCCTGAACACCTCTCTTACAGCAATACACCTCCCAGGCAAAGACAATGCCCTGGCAGGTGCTCTCAGCAGGATACCTCAGGGCCATCACGAATGGTCCTTGGATCCCCTGGTTTTGAAGGTGATCTTCTCCAGATGGGGCACCCCACAGATAGATCTTTTTGCAGCCCCAGACAATCACCAACTTCCTCTCTTTTGCTGCAGGCCCCCAGTGTTGGGCTCAGTCCCCCTGGATGCTCTAGTTCTCAATTGGGAAGGGAAGTTCCTGTATGCTTTTCCCCCCTTCCCTCTCTTGTTCAAGGTGTTAGTCAAAATCAGGTCTCAACCCTGCAAGGTGATTCTGATTGCTCCAGACTGGGCCAGGCAGCCCTGGTACCCTCTGTTGTTGTCCTTAGTAGTCCACCTTCCCCTATCTCTTCCCAGGAATTACAACCTGTTAACATGTGCTCAGGGGAGGGTTTGGTATCCGAATTTCAAATCTCTCGATCTCAAGGCCTGGCTCTTGAAGAGTTTGCTGATTTGCACCTCTCTCAGGGTGTTATGGATATTCTAAAGGCTTCTCGGAAGCCTTCCACCAGAAACACTTACAACTCCAAGTGGAAAAGATTTTCTATGTGGTGCTCTGGGAAACATATTTCCCCAGAGTCTGCTAGCCTGTCCACGGTCCTGGACTATATGGTTCATCTTAATTCCTTGGAGCTTAGACCAGCTACACTAAGAGTGCATCTGGCAGCTGTCTCTGCTTTCCTTTCAGCAGGTAAGCCTTCTTCCTTTCAGCCCATCCTGTTTCTCTAAATTTTTCAAGGATTGCTTCATACCAATCCTCCATTCAGGGACCCTGCCCTGTTTGGGACCTTAATGTTTGCATTGCCCAGCTTATGCAACCTTTTGAGCCTTTGTCCCAAGCAGAGCTTAAGTACTTGACTTGGAAAACTGTTTTCTTGGTGGCCATCACTTCTGCCAGGCGCATAAGCGAGTTACAAGCCATGTCAGTGGAGCCTGATTTTATCTCTTTCCATAGAGATAAGGTGGTCCTCAGGACCAGCAGGAAGTTTTTGCCTAAGGTGGTTTCAGACTTCCACCTTAACCAGTCTATGTCTCTTCCTGCTTTCTTCACTGACCATTCCTCCTCTGGGGAGAGGAGGCTGCACAGTTTGGATGTGAAAAGGGCCCTTAGCTACTACATAGAGCGTACCAAGGGTCACAGGTTTGACTCCCTCCAACTGTTCCTCACTTATGGTGAGGTTGGTAAGGGAAAACCTGCCACTAAGAGATCTATTGCCAGGTGGATTGTCTCTTGCATTCAGTTTTGCTATGAAAAACTAGGTAGGACTCCACCCTCAGGCCTGAGGGCTCACTCTACCAGAGGTACAGCTGCTTCCCTGGCTGCTGCCAGGGATATTCCTATCTTAGAGATTTGTCGAGCAGCTACCTGGAAAACAGTTCACACTTTTACCAAGCATTACTCTCTGGATATCCAGGCTAGGAGTGATGCTCGGTTTGTCACAGCAGTGCTTCAGAGCTTATTTCCTAGATAGGTTCTGTCCCTCCTCCATGGAGGTACTGCTTGGTAGTCTGCAATTTGTCAGAATACAGCAAGACTTCATGTTGTTTGAAGAAAAAATTACTCACCTTAGTAATGTTGTTTCTTCTAATGGAATCTTGCTGTATTCTGACCTCCCCCCCCGCCTCCCCTCTCGGAACCTTTGTTTTGGGATGTGGGTGGGCAGTAGCAGTGTTGGCACTCAAGAGATGCCCCACCCCTTATTTATCACCCCTTTAGTTGGGTGTGTGGGTGTTGTGTTTGTTTCATTTTTTGGGTTTCCTGACTTGAGTCTTTGTTTTGGGACCAAATGATCTGTTTATTATATTTAGTAGCCAGTTGGCTAGTATAGGTTTAGAGCTTCCACACAGGACACTCAGTGAGTATAGCTCATAAAGATCTGACGGTTTGAGTTCAAACAGCAACATACAGAGTCTCAACCAAGCTCGAGCTCAGCATTCCATGCCTGGCATGGAAAGTTAACTCTTTCATCTCCGGGGCAGTTCGAAGGTTGGACCTCACTGCAATTTGTCAGAATACAGCAAGACTCCATTAGAAGAAACAACATTACTAAGGTGAGTAATTTTTTCTTCTGTGCTACACTCAGGAACACTAAGGCCCAGATATTCAAACTGCACCAGGCTGTGGTGCAAGCCTGGGTGCAGTGCAACTTGGTTGCGCTGGGGCGTTGACTGGGCGATATTCAACGGAGCTGCGCCATGGCACAGCATCATTGAATATCGCACCCTGGCCACCCGCAGTGTGCATGGTGCAGTGGCACTGCGCCAGCGCAAGTGGCCAGAGTGGAGAAGAGGGATGCGCTAGCGCAAGTTCCGTTGCGCTATGCGCAGCAACCATGATATTCAAAACTGCACATGCAAATGGGGCCATAATGTATGCAAGGCACAAATGGGTCCATTTGCATGTTATTATGGCCCCATTTGCATGCAGGTGTGCCAATCTCCGGCGACTTGCACCTGGCGCCCTGCCAGGCAGCAGCTGTCGGGGACCAATGCCCCCTGCCCAGCGGGCAATGTGCCCCACAGCCCGATCGTGGGCTTCAGTATAAATAAAATGATTTCCTATATCCCTGGTGGTCAAGTGGAACGCTGTCAGCCTGATCGTGGGCTTCAGTATAAATAAAATGATTTCCTATATCTCTGGTGGTCCAGTGGACCGCTGTCAGCCTGATCACAGGCTTTTGTAATAAAAAAATTTACGTCCAATATCCTGGTGGCCCAGCGTACCCCTCCACACCCACCCAGTGAGCCCCACCGCCCGCTCCCCGGTCAGCGGGCGGTGGGGCCCAGTGGGTGGGTGGAGGGGGCACCACTAGACCACCAGGGATATTGGACGTAATTCTTTTTTTATTACAAAAGCCCACGATCGGGCTGACAGCGGTCCACTGGACCACCAGGGATATAGGAAATCATTTTATTTATATTGAAGCCCGCGATCGGGCTGACAGCAGTCCACTGGACCACCAGGGATATAGGAAATTATTTTATTTATACTGAAGCCTGTGATCGGGCTAACAGCAGTCCACTGGACCACCAGGGATATAGGAAATCATTTTGTTTATACCGAAGCCCGCGATCAGGCTGACAGCGGTCCACTGGACCACCAGGGATATAGGAAATTATTTTATTTATACTGAAGCCCGCGATCGGGCTGACAGCGGTCCACTGGACCACCAGGGATATTGGACGTGATTTTTTGAACAGATGCCCATGATCGGGCATGGGGAGGCGCTACCACAGAGGTGCAGCAGGAGCTTGGGTGGCAGCTGCCGTGTTGCGCCATGCAATATGGGAGCTCACCTGTGGGTGGCCAGCCATTGTTCCTTTTTTGGGGGGGATCAACTTTGTGCGGTGCAAGTAGGGGTTGCGCATGCATGGACTCAGCACATCCCGGACTGAATATCGGGATGTGCAGGTATCCTGGGCATGCCCCCGCTACCTAAGCCAGATACATTACTGATGCGCCCGAGACGATCGGGATTTGTGCCAGGCACAGTTCCCATTTGAATATCGCAATAAGACAGTGGGTTGGCGATGGCCCAACACTGTTGCGTCATGTGCAACCCTTTTGAATATCTATGCCTAAGCCTTTTTATAAACCACAAAACAAATATAACTGTTAGTCAAACACAATAACTGGGTGTGTTTGCAGGTCTTAGTCCCTAAATAAGATGGTCCAGGATTGGGCCACAGTTTTCATAGTGTTTACTCTTTTTCCTACATTTTGGCAATACCTGAAAACTGCTTACACAACATTGTATGTTTGTAAAAATGCACTGCAAGGGTTTTCTTCATCTCATTAGTGCAATTCTGATGCCCCTGCCTTTACAAACCTATTCAAGTGCAAAGGCAGACTCAAGCTAACAGAGATTCTAGCTTCTCTGTTCCAGCTTACAAACAGTATTTTCTTTTTTTGGGGGGGGTCTGAGTACTAGATCTCTGGGTGCCTGCCCAAGGTATGGAAATAAGAATAAAGGGATGGAGGATGCCTATTTCCCAGGTGGCCTGCCTGGAAAAAGGGGAAATGAAAGTATGGAGAAAGGAAAGGATAGAAATGAGAGACAAAAGGTGCTACTGCAGTAGGCTTAATACACTAGAAATAGGCAGGATTTTTTGGGGGGGGTACACAGCACTCTTTCACAGAGGAATATGCAAATAAGACAGAAGATAGGAGATTGTGTGGGTGGTTTGATAAAGAATGCCAACAGCAAAAAAATAAGCTAACAAAAAGGATTAGAGAAGCACGAAGAACCAGAGAAAAAGAAAAGTATCTAATAGTAAAACAAGAAAGGAATTAGTATAAAAACCCTGCTGAAAGCCAAAAAACAACAGTATATGAAGCGTAATTGGGAAACAAGGATTAAGACTATTGAAAAAGGTGATCCTAAGGAGTTCGGCACCCTAGTGGCAAAAGATACTGTACAAACAACCACAGAAATGTTCAAGGGAATACCTGCGTAGTACATTTTACAACTCTATACACCAGAACTAGCAACGTGTGTTCAATTCTTGAGAGATCAGATGGGGTAGGATGATTAATATCAGAGATCTACTTTGCTGTTCAAGAACTAAAATTAAATAACGTCCCAGGACCTGATCAAATTACTGCAGAAGTCTTTCTATCAAATGTAGCTTTTTGGTCTGATCTCTTCCTTGATTTATTTAATAAGTGTATAAGTGACCTCACCTTCCCTGAAACCTGGAAAGGTGCCATGATAGTACCTGCACATATAAAAGGGAATGTCACGCCCGGTGGCACTGAGGGTTGAGGCGCTAGGCGCCACACCTCACACCATAACGGCAACCCGGGTTCAGGAACGGACTCAGGCTGCCGGGGTTGGGGGGGGAGGAGGATCAGCGTCCCAACGGATGCTGTCCTCCTCGGGGTGGGTTCCTGGGGTGCTTTGAGCACCCGATGCACCTGTGCCTGCTGAAGCATGGGCATCGGGGCACAGGCAGTTCTTTGGAACCGGGGAGGAGAGGACGTTGTGGGCACTTGACAACAATGTGTGTCAGCACACCGTCTGCCTAGACATCAGTCCTATGTGCCGACATCCTCAAGGAGTAGTGGGACTTAAGAGGGAGCAAAGCGGAAAAAAACACCCAGCTCAACCCCCAGATAATGACTGACTTAATCTTCCAGACCACCTACCATGGGCAGACCCCAATGTGCAGGCACTCCAGAATGAAGGTAAGGGGGGATACAGGAGTATGCTTGACACTGTAGGGGCAGACTCCATGGTAGGATCGCCGGGGGAATGATCAAGTCTGAAGGAGTGGGGTGAGTGAGTAGTAAGGTGGGATGGTGGGATAAAAAGAAAGTGTAAAAAAAAAAAAAAGTGAATGTCATGAATCCAGCAATGTATAGACCTATAAGTAAGATGTAACTTTAAACATTTTTTCAAAACTCATTCTGGGAAAATTGAAAATACAGATTGAAAGAACGGGGGTATTAATAAGGCCCAAGCTGGCTTTAGGTGCAACTATAGTACCTTAGAAAACTGCTTATTCTAAATCATCTGATAGAAAAATATACCGTATTAAGAAAACAGAAAATATATGCACTTTATGTTGATTTTAGAGCAGCGTTCGATACAGTTAATAGGACCATACTGTGGGATATCATGAAGGAACGAGGTATAAACAATGAGCTGATTACTATAATTAGAACACTGTACATGGATACATGGGCAAAAATATGAGTAGGCCCGGAGGGCAGATTATCAAAGGCAATATCCAACACTAAAGGGCTATGTCAGGTGTGTGTGATGGCCCCGACCCTTTTTTCAATATATATTAATGGACTGTTAGAAAAAATAGGTGAGTCATATATGGACTCTTCTAAAATAATGGATGAAAAATGTGGCATACTAGGCTTTGCAGACAACAGTATTTTATTGGCATTAACTAAGTCAGGATTGCAAAAAAAGATTAACATGCTGCTCGACATTTCTGGCTATTTGCAGCTGGAAATCAACCTCACAAAAACACAAATTACAATTTTTGGAAAAGGAAAAAAATAAGGGGTTCTTTACCTATAATGGAGAAAAACTATCTATGGTAAAAAACTAGCAATATCTAGGTGTAATGTTTACAGCAAATGGAAAGTGGACAGAGCACACTGAAAGGACATTAGACAAATTAAAAAAGACAGCTAATCTTTATATAGATTTACTTGTGCTTATGGTGGGTTAACATTAAGACATTGACTGAAGCAATAAAACTGAAGTATCATACCCAGTTAACGTATGGGGCAGAGATATGGGACAGTACTAACAGAAATAAACTGATGGTTCCTGTCTATAGGATTTTGAGGAAAGTTCTTGCAGTGGGACACTTTTTCCCAGCCATATATATATATATATATATATATATATATATATATATATATATATATAAGCGGAGCTGGGTTTAGAAAATGTAAATGCATTGTTTGATATCAGAAAGCTGAGGTTTGTGGTTGAGACTAACCAGATTCCCACAAGATATATAGGCAAAAAAATGTTTACAAGAAGAAGAACATTGAGTGGATAGAAAGTGCTTTGATTTAAAGTGGTACAAGAGTGCTAGAGCAGCATTAGGAAAATATGATCTATTACACCTCTTGGCTTGCCAGAAACAAAATACAGTTTTGAGTAAACAGTATGGGCCAGATATTCAAAACTTTGCGCTGGGCGCAAACCATGTGCACAGGGTTAGTGCTGGGTTTGCGCAGGTCCACTATATTCAAAAGCTCAGATAGAGCGGGCAAACTGCATTAGCGGCAGGCAAAATGATAATGTATGCAAGGGGCAAACTGAGGGTGTGTGTACATGAATACAGGCGCAATGCTATAGTCAGCAAATAGAGCCATGCAAAGTGTTTTTGCGGGATTTAGGGTAACACTTTGCACAGTGCAAATTACCGCCCAGGAAAAGGTAGTCTTAACTCTGGGCAAACCAGGTTTGTGCGACTTTGTGTGACCCTAACTAGTAAGTATGAAAAATAGAAATAAGCCAGACATAGAAGAAACACACTGCTCACGGATGGCATCGCTATGATGCCATCAACTGCCACCAGTCCAAGCCATGCCGGGCAGTAAGTGGTGACCCGGCACCCAGAGGACACCATGGCAGTGGGCCATAAAGAACACATCTGCAGACCACCCTTCAGTGGACACCAACAGACGCCAGCACGCACATGCAGCACTGTGGGCATGGAGGGGGTTGAGGGGAGGGTGGTGTACAATTGACCAGGCTGCACCACAGACTGGGTGCATCCACAAGGCTGGGACAAGCCACGCAGTGTAAATGGGCCAGTGTTGGGAATACCGCAACACTAGTGTGCCTGTCTGATGGTATGTGCCCCCCCCAGCCGTACCGCATGTCTGTACAGACACCACAGTACACACAGCCAGCCACGTATATGTCACTGTGAGTATCCCATGCCAGTGGTGCAGCATCTGTGGGTCGCACAACAGCATAACAGTAATGTCCACTGTCAGTAAACACCTGCAAGTTGGGCCTGTCAATGTGTAAAGTGCAGCAGTCATTGATGCCCTACACACCATAGGCATTGCTGTGTCCCTCACACTACTGGCCCCCTTGCTACTATAGTGTCTGCTGTTCATTGTAGCAGGAACTACAGCTTGACAATTGCATGCAGCACATCACCTGTGCCTGTGCTGTGTAGTCCCCTGGGACACAATATTCTATGCTGTACTGTACAAATATAACCTGCAGCTACCACCATACACTGCCAGACTGGCCTACAGGTGTAGCTGTGGGCAGACCCAACCAGCCCTGTACTTCCAGAGACTTGGGAGACTTCAGTACCTGGCTATGTATTGTTCAGAAGAGACCGAGGTGCAAAAGGGGAGGGCCCTGTATGTCAATGAAAATATCAAAGCTACAGAAATTCAGAATACACATAAGGAGCCAGAAGAACTGTGGGTCACCCTGGAAACAGGAAATGGGACAGCCATAAGAACTGGGGTTGTCTACAGGCCCCCAGACCAGGGAGGACATAGACACATTACTGTTAGAAGATATACAAAACATGACAGCTAAAGGGAGGTTCTGATAATGGGAGACTTCAACATGCGGATATAGATTGGTCAATACCAGCAGGAACATCTGCCAGAACTAGACACATAGTGGATTCCTGCAGGGCAGGGCCTCAAACAACTGGTACAGCAACCAACAAGAGACAGGGCTATCCTAGATCTAGTACTGACTAACAAGGAAGGGATCACAGATCTCAGGTAGACGGTCACCTGGGGCCAGTGACCATCACATGGTATGGTTCAAGTTGGCTACTACATCTAAATCATCCCATTCAAGGCAAAAATATGGGACTTCAGAGGAGCTGACTTTGATAAGATGGCCAACAGAGTTAAGCTAGCCCTGGCAAAAAGAAACACAGGTGAGGGGGTACAGGCAAAGTGGGCAAGCATTAAGGATGCAATACTTGAAGCAACATCCTATTGTGTTAGACAGAAAAGGAAGTGCAAAAAGAAGAAGGAAACCACTTGGTTCTCAAATACAGTAGCAGAAAAGTCAGAGCCAAAAGGCTGGCCTTCAGGAAATATAAGGGAACACAGCGGATGAAGATAGGAGGCATACCAAATTGCCCTAAGGGAAGCAGGAAGGCAGTAAGGCAGGCAAAGTCCCAAACTGAGGAAACACTAGCACTAACAGTAAAAGAAAGTGACAAGACTTTCTATAGATACATTAGTAAAGGAGAAAGTCCAGAGGGGGTATTGCTAAGCTTAATGGAGAAAAGGGAGCATGTGAGGAGGAGGACCCTGTAAAGGCATCTATCCTAAATAGATACTTTTGCTCAGTATTTACTGAAGAGAAGATAGGGTAGGGCCCACAGCTCAGCATCATGGACACAGGGGGGAGGGAGGTGAGCACTACTCCCTTCACAAAAGAAAGGGTCCTACAAGAGCTTGCTAAGCTCAGGTGGATAAGGCAATGGGACCTGATGGCATACATCCCAGGGTACTTAGGAGCTAAAGGTGGAACTAGCAGAGCCATTAGCAGAACTGTTTAGTGAGTCTCTGAGCACAGGAGAGGTCCCAGAAGACTGGAGAAGGGCTCATGTGATCCCTCCACAAGAGTGGTAGCAGGGAGGAGGCGGGGAACTACAGACCAGTCAGTCTTACCTCAGTAGTGGGCAAGATTATGGAGGCACTCCTTAAGGAAAGGATAGTGCAACACCTGGAATCCATAGGGCACAGGATCCAAGACAGCATGGGTTTACAAAGAAAGGTCATGTCAAACTAATCTCATAGATTTCTTTGACTGGGTAACCAGAGTGGTGGACCAAGGAGCAGTTGATGTCGCCTACCTTGACTTCAGCAAAGCTTTTGACACTGTTCCACATAGAAGATTGATAAATAAGCTAGGTAGGCTTGGGGTGGGTCAGAAGTTGGTCAACTGGGTGGCAAACTGGTTGTCAGGCAGAAAAACAGAGTGGTGGTAAATGGTATACAGTCAGAAGAGATGCAAGTCACAAGTGGGGTACCTCAGGGATCAGTCCTGGGGCCAATCCTCTTCAACATCTTCATTAGTGACCTTGCAGATGGACTAGAGGGTAAGGCTTGTCTGTTTGCGGATGACACCAAGATCTGCAACAGAGTAGATGATCCAGATGGGGTGGGCAGAATGAGAAGAGATCTGGATAAACTAGCAAAATGGTCAGAAGAGTGGCAACTGGGATTTAATACAAAGAAGTGCAAAATCATGCACATAGGGAAGAGAAACCCTGAAGCCACCTATAGGCTGGGAGGGGAGTTGCTAGCAGTCACAAAGGAAGAAAGAGACTTGGGCATCATCATCACTGATGACCTGAAATCATCAAGCAGACCTCTAAAGCAGTAGGTAAGGCTAGGGGGTGTTAGGGTGTATTAGTAGGGTATCACAAGTCGTAAGAGGGAGGTAATAATCCTCTTACAAGACACTAGTTAGGGCCCCATCTGGAGTACTGCATGCAGTATTGAGGCCACACCTCACAAGGACATTAACCAAATTGAGGCAGTCCAGAGAAGGGCAACCAAAATGGTGCAGGGACTGCATCAGAAGACATGAGAACAGATTAACAGAGCTCAATATGTATACCCTTGAGCAAAGGAGGGAGAGAGGTGATAATGATCGAGGCATTCAAACACCTTAAGGGCATTAACAAGGTGAAAGAGTCTAACATGTTTAAATATAAGAAAATAGCAGGACAAGAGGACACAGCATGAGATTAGAGGGGCCGATTAAGAGGAATGGAGGAAATTCTTTCACAGAAAGGGTGGTGGATGCATGGAATGGCTTGCCACAAGAAGTGGCTATGAATACAATACAGGGCTTCAAACAGGCATGGGATAGGCATAAAGGAGCAATACAAATGACTATGAATAGATAGGCCACTGACAGAGCAAAGGCCGATGGCACATTTATGAGGTAGAAAAAGAAATGGGCAGACTGGATGGGCCTTGCAGTCCTTATCTGCCATCAACGTCTATGTTTCTATGTTTCTATGACCTACAGGTGGAGCTGTGGGACCCTGCAATAATGCTGGGCAAACTGAATGCAAATCCGGTCATAAAGAGATACTAATCTGGATGTTTGCCCACAGACTACCTAAGTAGGTTCATTTGCATGTCACTTTTGAATATAGCAAAGTTTTGCCCCTGGCAAACGTGATAGCACCGGGCAATCAGCTTAGCTCCACACCAAACCTGCGCAAATGTGTTTACATCGCACAAACGTTTCAGAAACATTGTACATTTCTGCACGGTGTAATTTCACATACGCTGATGTTTGCAGCTTTCCTGACTCCCCTCCTTTGCTAGCACACACACTGGTCACATAGTTCACCTCTACCTTCCTTCACGTCGCTGTGAACTGGGATGCTGTTGTGGTTTGCACTTCCTGGTTGCTATATTCAAAGCTGTCTTATTCCCAGGCAATTTTTACACTGCACTCACAGCCCAGTTCACCTGGCTTCCTTAGCATGCTATATTCAGTAGGTTTAGCACCAGGGCTATCCCTTTTGAATATAGTGGGCAATTGGTTCCTGGCTAATTTAGTAGTCCGGGCAGTGCTAATTTAGCCGCGGGGCCAAGTTTTGAATATCTGGCCCAATGCACCTTATATCACAAAAAGGGTAAGAGATTATTGGATAGAGTTGGAGAAACAGAATATTAAAGATACGAGCTATTCGAAATGGTATGCTAACAATATGGAAAGTTATGAATTTCAGTATTGCTTAGATGTATTATTAGACCCGACGATTAGGGCAACAGTTACAAGATACAAGTCTGAGCTACAAGAAAGCAATACGCTACTAGCTATATTTGATGCAACAAGACAAACATCACCTAAATGTGATTGTGGTTGTGGAGAGCCAGAGGATTTATTACATGTCCTATGAACCTGCAATCGATATGGCTCCAATCGTACAAATTTTCTGATTAATATGTTTAAAAGTTCTGGTCGGAAAGATATTGGAGTGCAGAAGAAAATGTTAACACAAATATTTTTTTCCACAAAAAATGAGTTCACTATTAGATGTTATGGGAATAATGTAATGGGCATAGCTAAAGAAAAGAAGAAAAGAGATTAACAAAAGGGAATGGTGGATAGTTGGAAAAAGATCCTGTCAGACAACCAGGGGTAGAAAAATGAATTAATGAGGTTTGCGCTGTACTTTATGAAAATCATATTTTTTGTTGCATTATTGGATGTGTTATATGACAAGGGAAAGTTGTGCAATAATATTCAGGTATGGTCTAGGTGTATTCTATGATAAGAAACCGTTTGTGCAATATTATGTGTCTGTTTAACTATGTTTGTCAAGTTTTTAAGCATTGTAATAACACTGTGTGTTGAACAATAAACTTTCTACCCTGCCCAGAGCTGATCGGGAAGCATGACATGATCCACAGTGTCAAAAGCTGAGGAGAGATCGAGGAGCACAAGAACTGACCTGTCTCCTCTGTCTCTAGCCCTGAGCAAATCATTGTGCACTCTCACTAGGGCAGTTTCAGTGCTATGTCTGGCCCGAAAACCCAACTGGAAAGGCTCATAGATATCTGAGGACACCAGACAATCCTCAAGCTGTTGTGCCACGAATTTCTTGACAACCTTGCTCAAAAAAGGCAGGTTGGAGAGTGGACGGTAATTCGCTAGGACATCTGGGTCGAGGGAAGATTTCTTTAGGATGGGCTTCACCAGTGCTTCTTTCAGAGCAACTGGGAAGTACCCCTCTGCCATTGAGCACCTGGCAATCCTGGCAAACACCAGACCAACAGCATCGACACATCCTATTGAGAAACACGCCGGTGCCGGGTCCAGTTCACAAAAGGTGTGCCTCAGCTCTAAGATCACCTTAGTCACTTCAGTCACCTCCACTGGCCTAAACTCCCCCCAGACAGACTGAGTGCCTCTGAAACTCCCAACCCGATCACTGCATGGTGAGGAACTACCTGGTGGATTCCCTGACAGGATGGCCGACAGTTTGTCAGAGAAAAACAGAGCAAACTCTTCACACAGAGTGGTTGAAAAAGCTTTTTTCAGCGGAAGACAGGCAGGTTGTAAAAGGCTATCCGTGGTCCGAAAACGCTGAGATGGTCTGTTTCTCCCTGCGGCAATTTCCCTGGACAGAAATTCTACCTTCTCGCAGGAAATTGCCCCCTGGTACTCAGCATAGTGAGAACATAGGGCCAGCCTGTCAGCCTCCAGTCTTGTCTTCTGCCAGCAATGCTCCAATGTTCGACCCCTGATCTTCATTGCCTTGAAGGCGACATCTCCCCCCCCCCGCATCATCTCTCTTTTGTCAGTGTCCTTTCGGAGGTGTGGTCTCCAGAACAATACACAGTATTCAAGGTGAGGTCTCACCAGGGTCTTGTACAGTGAAACTATTACCTCCCTCCTTCGGCTTGTGATTCCCCTTCCAATACACCCCAACATCCCACTGGCCTTTCCCACTACCTTTGCCGTCTGCCTAGTGGCCTTCAAGTCATTTGTGATTATGACCCCCAAGTCTCTCTCCTCCTTAGTTACTGCCAGCAGTTCCCCCCCAAAACTGTAGCTCGACCCAGGGTTCCTGATCTCCACATGCATGATTTTGCACTTCTTTGTGTTAAACATTAGCTGCCATGCCCCTGACCATCTCTCCAGCAGTTCCAGGTCTTTTCTCATCCTTTCCACCCCCTGCGGAGTATCCATCCTGTTGCAGATCTTGGTGACATCTGCAAACAGGCAAACCTTTCCCTCCAGCCCATCTGCAGTGTCACTGATGAAGACATTGAAGAGGACTGGCCCCAGAACTGAACGCTGAGGTACCCCACTGATCACCTCCTTTTCATCTGATTGGGTTCCATTCACCACTACCCTCCGTTTTCTGTTCCTTAACCAGTTTCCAATCCAGTTTTCCACCTTGCGTCCCAACACCATGCTGCCTAGCTTGTTGACCAGTCTCCTATGTGGGACCATATCAAAGGTTTTGCTGAAATCAAGGTAGGCAGTATCTACCGCCCCCCCCCAGTCCACTGCCTTCGTCACCTAGTCAAAGAAATCTATCAGATTAGTTTGACAGGATCGTACTGCAGAGAACCCATGTTGCCTGGGATCCACCAGTCCATTTGCTTCCAGGTGTTCCACTATTCTTTCCTTAAGGAGTGCCTCCATTATCTTTCTGACTACAGAGGTTAGACTAACTGGCCTGTAGTTTCCCTTTTCTTCTTCAATACTGCTTTTGTGAAGAGGGACACCATTTGCCCATCTCCAGTTCTCTGGGATCACGCCAGTGTCTTAAGGACTCACTGAACAGGGCTGCTAGAGGGACTGCCAATTCAGTCCTCAGTTCCTTTAGGATCCTGGGATGTATGCCATCTGGACCCATGACTTTTTCTACCTTTAGCTTTGCCAGTTCTTCTAGGACCCTGTCCTCTGTAAATGGACTGATGTTTACCTCCTTATCCTTAGCTCCTTTGAAGTCCAGCTGTGGGCCCTGCCCACTCCCTTCCACAGTGAAGACTGAACAGAAATATTAATTCTGGATCGCTGCTTTTTTCCCCCGTCTCCCTCTACTATCTCCCCCCTGGCACCTCTAAGCTTTGCTACTCCCCCCTTTGCCTTCCTTCTCTCACTAATGTACCTGAAGAATGTCTTATCTCCTTTTTTAACTGACTGAGCTATTCTCTCCTCCGTTTGCAGTTTAGCACGTCTCACTGCCTTTCCCGCCTCTCTCAGACACTTCTGGTATTTATTTTATTTATTTTATTTAAACAGCAGTTTGGAAAACCTTTGAGCCATAGGCTCATTTACAAAGGTACCTTGTCACAGTAAGACAAACCAAAATACACAGTATAGCAGTACAACACATAAGTATAACAGTAAAATTAAGACATAGATACAAACAAGCTGATACAGGTAGGATGGATGCAAACAATAAATGGTACATTTCCTTGTCCTCATCCCTTTGTGTCTCTTTATACTTGCTGAAGGCTAGCCTCTTGGCCCTTACTTTTTTGCCCCCCTTCCGAGAACCAAAGTAGTTTTCTTCTCCTTTTACTCTTGTCTATTGACCTAATGCATTGTTTTGTTTCCTGTGCTATAGCCTCCTTGATGTGTGCCCATCTCTCCTCAACATCCCTGCCTATCCCCCTCTTTTCCAGGGTTTCTTTTAGCTGTAGTCCCATACTGGTAAAGTCCACCCTTCTAAAGTCTAAGACTCTTGCCTTTGTATGAGTTGACTGGATCCCTGTGTCCACTTTGAACCACACCATATTGTGGTCACTGAATCCTCACTGACCTTCCACCCTAAAATCTGCTACCCTGTCTCCATTGGTCAGCACCAGATACAGGATTGCCCAGTCCCTGGTAGGTTCCTGAACCAGTTGCCTAAGGCCGTCCCCCTCAAGGGAGTCCACAAAGTCCTGTGCCCTGGCTGAGGCCCCTGGTGGGATGGATCAGTCTACCTCTGTCATGTTAAAGTCTCCCATTAGCCATACTTCCCCATTTGCTGCTATTTCATGCATGTTTTCTAGCAGCTGCTTGTCAGTTTCCTCAGCCTGAGCTGTTCGAATGGCTGTTCCATTGCTTGGCTCAAGGGTGACCCAAACTTCCTTCATTTGCTCATGCCTGTTTTGAATTTCAGTTGCCTTTATGCTCTCTTTATTTATTTAGCTTTTGTTGACCGGGTAAGTGCACTAGACAAATCCTGCCTATTTTCAGGCACGACCCGGGGGAGGGGGGTACAGATGAATGCCAACTGACCTTGAACCAGATTAAGCTGTTGGTGGTATTTTTAGTGAAAGAGGGAAATTTGGCCAGGACACCGGGAAAATTCCCCTACTCTTTTCGATAAGTGCCATGGGATCTTTAACATCCACCTGAACTACCACCAATCCAGGCAGATGGGACCTCGGTTTAACGTCTCATCCGAAAGACGGCACCTCAGAAGTGCAGCACCACTCTCATGCTGCACTACAGCGTCAGTACTGGGATACTAACCCAAGTGCCAGATGTGGGAACTGAACCCACAGCCCTCTGATCTCCCGGCCTCAGAGGCGAGTGTGCTACCTACTGAGCCACTGACACTGACATTTGATGTAGAGGACACTGACATTTGACTTTGATGTAGAGGACAACCCCTCACCCCCTTTTATCCACCCTATCTTTTTATGTTGATCCTGAATTAGTGGCCTTGATGGAGGAGGAACATCTGGATATCGTGGCAGTCACAGAAACATGGTACACACAAAACCATGACTGGGACGTAAACATACCAGGATACACCATCTACAGGAGGGACAGGGAGGGTAAAAGAGGAGGAGGAGGAGGAGGAGGAGGAGTAGCTCTTTACATAAGGGAAGGAATCAAAGCAACAGAACAAAGGGTAAACAGAGAGGAGAAGAAGCACTGTGGGTAGAATTTGGGGGCAACCAATGGCACCACAATCCGCTGGGGTTGTTATACAGACCCCCTTCTCAGGAGGAGGAAATGGACAAGAAAATGAGTAGAAAGTATACTTAGAATGGCAGAAAAAGGGAGATATTGCTGATGGGCGATCTGAATATGCCAGATGTTAACTGGGTGCAGTTGCAGCAGCCACTTGAAGAGTGGGTTATTCTAGATGCCCTACAGGGCATGCCTTAGACAACTAGTATTGGAGCCCACTTGAGAGGGAGCAATCTTAGACCTGGTTCTCTCAAATGGAGATGAAGAGGATCACAGATGTAAAGTGGGTAGCCATCTAGGAACTAGCGACCATCGAACAGTATGGTTCACAATAAACACAGCAATAGAGTCATCCATACAAAGGCAAAAGTACTGGACTTTAGGAGGCTGACTTTTGCCAAAATGGTGGCGCCTAAGGAATGCACTAGCAAATGGGCAGGAAGGAGGGTGGAAGAACAATGGGGAATAATAAAACTGCCATCACAGAGGTAACAAGCCTTTGTGTGAAGCAAATAAACAAAATGAAGCGATGTGAAACCACTATGGTTCTCAAAGGAAGTGGCAGTGAAGGTTCAAGAGAAAAAGAAAGCATTAAGGAAGTACAAGGCATCACAGAAGGACAAGGACAGAGAACTGTATCAGTTAAAGCAAAAGGAAGCTGGGAAGGCAGTCAGAACAGCAAAGGCCCAAACCGAGGAAAAGATAACCAACTCAGTTAAGAAGGGGGATAAAACCTTTTATAGGTACATCAGGGAGCAAAGGAAGACCAAGGGAGGGATAGTGAGGCTTAATAAAGGGAGGGAGGGTGGGCAGAGGTGACTGTGAAAGGCAGAGATACTAAACAAATATTTTGCTTAGTATTTACAAAGGAAGAGGAGGCACAGTACCTAAAACAAACAGTAGAAACACTCTGGATACAGAAGTTGATACCAGCCCATTTACAGAAGAAAGGGTTCTGAAAGAACTCTTAAAACTGAAGGTGGACAAAGCAATGGGGCCTGATGGGATTCATCCCAGAATTCTAAAATAACTAAGGAGAACTAGTGACACCACTGACTACCCTCTTTAACAAATCATGTGAGGATGGGGTGGTACCCGAGGACTGGAGAAGGGCAGATATGATTCCCCTTCACAAAAGTGGGAGCAAGGCAGAAGCAGGAAACTACAGACCTGTTAGTTTAACCTCAGTGGTAGGAAAATGATGGAATCACTCTGAAGGAAAGAATTGTCAGTATCTAGAGGCCAGAGGGCACAGGACCCAAGGCAGCATGGATTCACAGCGGGAAGGTCATGCCAGACAAATCTGATAGATTTCTTTGACTGGGTGACAAAGTAATAGATCAGGGAGGGGCTGTGGACATGGCCTACCTAGACTTTAGCAAGGCATTTGACACAGTCCACACAAAAGATTAATATACAGTTAGCCAGCCTGGGAGTGAGGTCCCAAGATGACAGCCTGGGTAAAAATTGGCTGGAGAATAGGACACAGAGGTAATAGTAAATGAGTCCACTCTGAAGAAAGGGGGTTACTAGTGGGTACCACAGGGTTCAGTATTAGGACGGTCCTCTTCAATGTCTTTATAAGTGACATTGTAGAGGGACTGGAAGGAAAAGTATGTCTCTTTGCAGATGATACAAAGATCTGCAACAGAGTTGATACACAAATGAGGGGTGGAAAGGATGAGAAGGGACTTGGCAAGGTTAGAGGAATGGTCAAATGTATGGCAGCTTAGATTCAATGCTAAGAAGTGCAAGGTAATGCACCTGGGAAACAAAAACCCAGGGGAAGAGTACACAGTGGGGGGTGAGATACTAACAACAACAAAAATGGAAAGGGACCTGGGGGTAGTCATATCAGATGACCTAAAGGTGGGCAAGCAATGTGAGAGGGCAGCAAGGAGGGCTGGGGGATACTGGGATGCATAGGGAGAGGCATCACCAGTAGAAAACAGGAAGTTATTATCCCTCTGTACAGACAGCTGGTGAGACCCCATCTGGAGTACTGCAAGCAGTTCTGGAGACCCAATCTCCACAAAGACATAGACAGGATGGAAGCTGTCCAGAGGAGGGCAACTAAAATGGTGCAGTCTCTGCACCGGAAGACATATGAAGAGAGACTTAAGGAGCTTAATATGTATAGCCTCGAGGAAAGGAGGGAGAGGGGGGACATGATAAAAACTTTCAAGTACCTCAAGGGAATCAACAAAGTCAAGAGGGTAGCATCTTTCAAAAAAGAGTGTGCAAGAACAAGGGGCACAATTTGAAGATGGGGAGGCGGCTCAGGAGGTAATTTAAGGAAGTATTTTTTCACGGAGAGGGTTGTGGATGCATGGAACGGCCTTCCGGAGGAGGTTGTGCAGTCAAAAACAGTGGTGGAATTCAAGCATGCATGGAACAGTCATAAGGCAATTCTAGGGGGTTGGGTAGGAAGAAGTAGGCTGCTGGTTAACTAGGATCTGCAGCTTATCCATTAGGTAGGGAAATGGGCAAACTGGGTGGGCCAAGCGGTCCTTATCTGCCGTCAAATTCTATGTTTCTATGATTGCGTGCATGCGCAAGAAACACTTTGAGGCAGCTTTCTCCACTAGCAGGTTGTGGAGGTGTGGCACTGTTGTGGCCAATGCCCCAACAGCCTGCAAAGGCTTGTCCCACGTCCCCCAATGCCGTGGCACGCTGCTGCTGATATTAGTTCAGCCAGCATGGCACAACCTTCTAAAAAATCAGCCGCTGCGTTCAGCTGCTGCTTCATCATTGCAGCGTCAGCCATCCGCTGCAATGAGGGAGCAACCCCTCATTGCAGGGCGGGATGTAGGAACCCTGATATTGTTTGTGAACATGGCGGTGGCTTGCCACCATATTCACAAACAATATTACCCTCCTACCATGTTTATTTGCTGATGGGGGAGTCCACTCCCCGTCGGCATAATGTAACCCTCCCCGGTTTTATTGTCTGCGACGAGGTGCCCAATCCCATCGGCAGAAATATTCGCCCCTTTTGTTGTTTGCCAGCGGGGTGCCCAATCCCTGTCGCTACAGCTGCCCCCAAAGCAAGACTTCAGTGGCATGCTGGGCCCACCCCAGTGTGCCACATGCCTATAAATAAAAGCGGTCCTCGACATCTTTTCTTTTTTACTCCTGTAAAAAGAACTTCCTCCTCGAGTCTCGTGCCCCCCACCATAACCCGCACCCACCTACTGCACCCTGCCTCCCACACATACACCCTCACCCTGTACTTACCTCCGGAGTCCGGCGCGATGATCTTCGGTGGACTGGGAACACGTCAGCATTCTTCAAAGCCGACCGTGAACTGAGAAAATGCCGGTAAGCTGTATAATGGAATGAATAGGGTTTTATCAACTTTGATGGATATCTCAGGCATTTTTTGGAATTTTGGCACCAAATTTTCAACGTGGGGTTTTTGGGACCCCTCCCCATGAATTCTTGAACTGTCATGGCGTTAATCAGCCCTGAAAGGTGATTTTGTGGTCACTGCGCAGAATCACTTTTTGGGGCCAGTTAACGAAACAACAGTGCCAGTGTTCATGTGGTGGGCTCTCAAAAGCCTATGTTGCAAATTTAGTGGGAAAAATCAAAAAAATTGACTGTTACAGAAGCTGCGTTGTGTAAAGGTTACTGACGCCAGAATTGCGGAATTTGCAATATTTTCACGCCCAGATTTTCAACATTGGCATTTTGTCACACCTCCTTGTGAGCAGTACAGCTGTCATTGTTCACATCCTGTCCGAAATGTGTTTTTGCACTTCCGGCGCAGAATAGTGCGGTCGCTGTGGGAAATCAGTGTTCAGGACAGAGTAAGAAAATGACAGTGACACTGTTCATGAGTAGAGGTCCTAAAATGCCTATGTTTGACTGTGTTACGAGCGTGCGTTGTGCAGGTTGCACACATGCTCATAACTTCGCGAATTTATAACATTCTCACTCCAGATTTTCAACATTGCCATTTTCCCACACCTACTTATGAACAGTACAGCTGTCATTTTTCCCATCCTGTCCGAAATGTATTTTCGCACTTCCGGCGTAGAATAGAGCTGTCGCTGTGGGAAATCACTGTTCGGGACAGATTAAGAAAATGACAATGATACTGTTCATTAGCAGAGGTCCTAAAATGCCTATGTTGAAAATTTGGTGATGATAGCCCATCAGTTGACTGTGTTACAAGTGTGCGTTGCGCACTTTCCACGTACCCTTGTAACTTCACAGATTTGTAATATTGTCGTGCCAGATTTTCAACAGTGGCATTTTTTCACACCTCCTTATAAGCAGTATAGCTGTCATTTTTCACATACTGACCGAAATGTATTTTCACAGTTCCTGCGCAGAATAACATGGTCGCTGTGGGAAATCAGTGTTCGGGACAGAGTAAGAAAATGACAGTGGCACTGTTCATGAACAGAGGTCCTAAAATCCCTATGTTGAAAATTTGGTGATGAAACTTCATAACATGACTGTGTCACAATCGTGCGTTGAACTGTTTCCACGCACCCCTGTAACTTCGCAAATTTGTAATATTATCACGCCACATTTTCAACAATGGCATTTCTTCACATCTCTTTATGAACACTACAGCTGTAATTTTTCACATCCTGGCTAAAATATGTTTTTGCACTCCTGCCGGAGAATAGCAGGGTCACACTGGGAAATCAGTGTTTGGGACAGATTAAGATCGACCGAGTTGGGGGGGGGGGGCAGTGACCGAGCTCAACTGAACTCTGTCCGGACTGCTGCAGATTTCTTTGTGGGCAGACAAAGGACTCAACACAAGAGCCCAGTACAAAAAGGCAGCCTGCAGCACTGGGAGAAACAGAACGAGAGAGTGAGTGAGGGAGGGGGAGTGAGCAGAACTCACGAGCTGTCAGGACTGCCGGATTTCTTTGTGGGCAGAAAAAGGCGTCAATGCAGGCAGGGGCCCAGTAAAAAAGGCCAGCCTACAGTGGTGGGAGAAACAGTATAAGCGAGTGAGACAGGGGGACTTAGTGAGCTCAATGGAGCTCTATCAGGACTGCTGCGGATTTCTTTGTGGGCAGAAAAAGGCGCCAATGCAGGCAGGAGCCCCGTACAAAAGGGCAGCTTGTAGCACCAGGACAAACAGAATGAATGCATGAGAGAGGGAAACTGAGCAACCTCAACGGAGCTCTGTCGGGACAGCTGCGGATTTCTTTGTGGACAGACAAAGGTGCCAGTGCAGCCAGGAGCCCCATACAAAAGCGCAGTCTGCAGCGCCAAGAGAAACAGAACAAGTAAGTGACAGAGCGGTAGTGAGCGAGCTCAGTGGAGCTCTATTGTGACTGCTGCGGATTTCTTTGTGGGCAGAAAATGCAGCAACGCAGGCAGGAGCCCAGTACAAAAGGCCAGCTTGCAGTGCCGGCAAAAATGGAATGCATGAGTGAGAGAGGTGGAGTGAGCAAGCTCAATGGAGCTGTGTCGGGACTACTTCAGATTTCTTTCTGGCCAGAAAAAGCCACCAATGCAGGCAGGAGCCCAGTACAAAAGGGCAGCCTGCAGCGCCAGGAGACACAGAACGAGTGAGTGAGGGAGGAAGAGTCAGTGAGCTCAATGGAGCTCTGTTGGGACTGCTGCAGATTTGTTTGTGGGCAGAAAAAGGCAGCAATGCATGCAGGGGCCCAGTACAAAAGGGCAGCCTGCAGTGGCAGGAAAACCAGAATGAGCCAGTGAGCGAGCTCAACAAAACTGTATTGTAACTGCTGCACATTTTTTTGTGGACATAAGAAGGCAGCAACACAGGCAGGAGCCCAGTAGAACAGGGCAGCCTGCAGCACCGGCAGAAATGGAATGAGCGAGTGAGAGAAGGGGAGTGAGCGAGCTCAATGGAGCTTTGTCGGGACTGCTGCAGATTTCGTTGTGAGCAGAAAAAGGTGCCAACAGAGGCAGGAGCCGAGTACAAAAGGGCAGCCTGCAGCGCCAGGAGAACCAGAATGAGTGAGTGAGACAGGGGGAGTGAGTGACCTCAGTGGAGCTCTGTCGGGACAGCTGTGGATTTCTTTGTGGGCTGAAAAAGCCTCCAATAAAAACTGTCATCACAGAGGTAACAAGCCTTTGTGTGAAGCAAATAAACAAAACTAAACGATGTAAGAAACCACTATGGTTCTCAAAGGAAGTGGCAGTGAAAGTTCAAGAGAAAAAGAAAGCTTTTAGGAAGTACAATGAATCACAGAAGGAGCAGGACAGAGAACTGTATCAGTTAAAGCAAAAGGAAGCTGGAAAGGCAGTCAGAACAGCAAAGGCCCAAACCGAGGAAAGATAGCCAACTCAGTTAAGAAGGGGATAAAACCTTTTATAGGTACATCAGAGATGAAGGAAGACCAAGGGAGGATAGTGAGGCTTAATAAGGGGGGCAGAGGGTGATTGTGAAAGGCAGAGATACTAAACAAATATTTTGCTCAGTATTTACTAAGGAAGAGGAGGTACCTAAAACAAACAGTAGAAACACTCTGGATACAGAAGTTGATACCAGCCCATTTACAGAAGAAAGGGTTCTGAAAGAACTCTTAAAACTGAAGGTGGACAAAGCAATGGGGCCTGATGAGATTCATCCCAGAATTCTAAAAGAACTAAGGGTAGAATTAGTGACACCACTGACTACCCTGTTTAACAAATCATGGGAGGATGGGGTGGTACCCGAGGACTGGAGGAGGGCAGATGTGATTCCCCTTTACAAAAGTGTTAGCAAGGCAGAAGCAGGAAACTACAGACCTGTTAGTTTAACCTCAGTGGTAGGGAAAATGATGGAATCACTTCTGAAGGAAAGAATTGTCGAGTATCTAGAGGCCAGAGGGGCACAGGACCCAAGGCAGCATGGATTCACAGCAGGAAGGTCATGCCAGACAAATCTGATAGATTTCTTTGACTGGGTGACCAAAGTAGTAGATCAGGGAGGGGCTGTGGACATGGTCTACCTAGACTTTAGCAAGGCATTGACACAGTCCCACAAAAGATTAATATACAAGTTAGCTAGCCTGGGAGTGGGTCCCAAGATGACAGCCTGGGTAACAAATTGGCTGGAGAATAGGACACAGAGGTAATAGTAAATGAGTCCACTCTGAAGAAGGGGTTACTAGTGGGGTACCACAGGGTTCAGTATTAGGACCGGTCCTCTTCAATGTCTTTATAAGCGACATTGCAGAGGGACTGGAAGGAAAAGTGTGTCTCTTTGCAGATGACACAAAGATCTGCAACAGAGTTGATGTACAAGGTGGGGTGGAAAGGATGAAAGGGACTTGGCAAGGTTAGAGGAATGGTCAAATGTATGGCAGCTTAGATTCAATGCTAAGAAGTGCAAGGTAATGCACCTGGGAAACAAAAACCCAAGGGAAGAGTACACAATGGTGGGTGAGATACTAACAACAAAAATGGAAAGGGACCTGGGGATAGTCATATCAGATGACCTAAAGGTGGGCAAGCAATGTGAGAGGGCAGCATGGAGGGCTGGGGGGATACTGGGATGCATAGGGAGAGGCATCACCAGTAGAAAACAGCAAGTTATTATCCCTCTGTACAGACAGCTGGTCAGACCCCATCTGGAGTACTGCGTGCAGTTCTGGAGATCCAGTCTTCGCAAAGACATAGACAGGGTGGAAGCTGTCCAGAGGAGGGCAACTAAAATGGTGCAGGCTCTGCACCGGAAGACATATGAAGAGAGACTTAAGGAGCTTAACATGTATAGCCTCGAGGAAAGGAGGGAGAGGGGGGGACATGATAGAAACTTTCAAGTACCTCAGGGAATCAACAAAGCCCAAGAGGGTAGCATCTTTCAAAAAGAGGTGTGCAGAACAAGGGGCACAATTTGAAGATAGAGGCGGCTCAGAGGTAATTTAGGAAGTATTTTTCACAGAGAGGTTGTGGATGCATGGAGCGGCCTTCGGAGGAAGGTCGTGGAGTCAAAAACAGTGGTGGAATTCAAGCATGCATGGGACAGTCATAAGGCAATTCTAGGGGTGGGGTAGGAAGAAGTAGGCTGCTGGTTAACTAGGATCTGCAGCTTATCCAGTAGGCAGGGAAATGGGCAGACTGGGTGGTCCAAGCGGTCCTTATCTGCCATCAAATTCTATGTTTCTATGTAACACAGGCAGGAGCCCAGTACAAAAGGGCATCCTGCAGCACCAGGAGAAACAGAATGAGAGGGGGAGTGAACCACTTTGACAGAGCTCTGTCAGGACAGCTGCAGATTTCTTCCTGGGCAGAAGAAGGTGCCAATGCAGGCAGCAGCCCAGTACAAAAGAGCAGCCTGCAGCACCAGGACAAACAGACTGAGCCAGTGACAGAGGGCCACTGAGTGAGCTCAACAGACCAACGCAATCAACATTCGGCATTGACAAATGCTTGTTTGAACAGGGCATAACCCAGTACACTTATGTCCCAGCTGTGATTACTGGTGTACCATGTTTTGGTTGTCACCACTATGTCCAGATCAGCTTCTGTCATTGCAGCCACAAGGACTGGGATCTTGTTCCCCAGACTGCGGGCATTTGTGTGCATGACTTTCCATGAAATGCAGCATCTTTTTGTTCCCTTCTTGTGTTTTATCCCTTGCTTCACCCTGCTTTTCCTGGAGTTTTCTATGTGGTGCTTCTTTTTTATTACCTTACTGGTGCTTGTGGTCCAGGTCCTTTTATTAGTGGTGATATCATAATGTCCTGAGTACAGCTTATCCCGCCCTGCGGTACCTGTGTATCTGCCCCCAGGTTGAAATCCTGGTCTTGCTTGATGTGTGCACTAACCTGTGGGGGTGGGCAGCCTGGCTCTTCCCACTCCTGACAGCCCCCGTGGCTAGTTTAAATGCTTGCTCAGGAAGCATGTAAACCTCTCATTGAGGACAGACATACCCTCCTCAGAAGGATGCAGGCCGTGTTTCTTGTAAAGGCATGCATCATCCCAGGTTGTGCCCCAGTCCCCAATGTAGCCAAAGTTGTTTTCCCTGCACCAATCTTTCAACCACTTGTTGAAGGTTTTGATGTGTTGGTTTCTTCCCCTGACTGGTGGCACCTCTGAGAACATAACAGAGTTTGCTACCCCCCAACCCCGGCTCCTACCCAAATCCCTAAAATTTTCCTGAACCTTCGCCAAACTTGCTCTTTCTTTGGCTAGGTAATTTTTCCCCAGATGGATGATGTCCAGTCCCCCCTCCTAGCCATGGCATTTCCGATCCTGTGGATCTGCTCCCCCTCTCTTAGAGCTGTGCCTCCTGGGAGACACAAAACCTCCCTCTCCCTACTGATGCCTGATCCTATTGCCATACACCAAACTATTGAGTCCCTCACTAGGAGAAGCTTCCTTCTCCCCTGGGATTCTCTGGCCCCGTCCCCTGTGCCCCCCTCCTGGTGGGTCTGCCCATCACCCCTGTTCACAACCTTGGCTTCCTTTACAGGGCTCTCCTTCTCCTTGAGAACATCATATTTGTTCTTTAGTTGTACCGGGTGGGGGGGGGTGCTTGAGCTCCACCTTCCTCAGCTTCCCTGAGCCCACCGTAGTCCATTCAGGTCTCTGTCTGATTATCCTCTGTGGCAGTGGCTGGTGGTATGGTGGTCCCTGGGTGGGGGTAAAGGTCCCTAGTACTCTTGCAACTGTGCTTGAAGACTGGCAACCTCCTCCCTCAGCCCAGAGAGGTGCCAGCAGATAGAGCAGCATCGCAGCTTCCAGAACGTCTCCCTGAAAACTGCTGCTCCACGGCCACTGCACTGCACCACTCTCTGTGTGTGTCATTCTGTGGACTTGTACAGTGCCATCAAATACTCACTAAGTTTTTCCTTTACGTCTTTAGTCTCTTTTCTTTCTCCCCCCTTTCTTCCTTCTCTGCTGTCTACCTCGCCTGTTCTGCTAAATGGTAGGTGGGTGTAGTCCTTACCAATGAAGTAGCAGAAAGCTGTTGTGCCTATAAAAGTAACCAGAGCCTTGAGGTGGGTGGGTTGAGGGGTGGGTCCTACCGCGCTGCCCACCGAAAAACAATCAACCCGGTGCGGAGTTTCCCCCACAGCACAGTTAAGCCTGTAGAAATTTAAATCATAAAATCAATTGTATTAAACAAATTCAGAAACTACTGCTAAGTGAAAGAACACGCAAGAATTTAAACACAGTTACCCGGAATGTGATTCTAGCTGAGGTTAGAAGCATAGAAACTTCCAGAAGGTTACTAACAACAGAAAGTCCAAGCAGCCCGAGTCAAGCAACTTCTCCCCTACCTTTGCTGTAAACCATAAAAAGGAACTATTTAGCAATAGGTGGAATAGGTGGGATCTCTATAAAGATAGGATAACTACCTCATAACTAGATTTATACCTATTAGTTATCTCTATTTATCCCTTAGTGTGCACTGTCCTATTGATTTGGAAAGTGTTTTTGTCTGAACTTTACTCCTTAATGGCTTCCCTGTCCTTTTTGTGCATGGCTGTGTTTCTAGGTTGTTTTTTATTTTTCTCCCCTACTGTTTGTAGAATTCAGATGTTATTTTAATTGATTGTTGTTCTTAATACCTGCTACATTAGGCTGTTATGAAGCTATATTGTTTGTATACGTCATGCATGCATATTACTAGGATATATGTATATTGCAGGAGTATCAATAAACAAGTATAAAAAAAAGAAATATAAATCACAAAATCTACTGTATTAAACTAATTTGGCAACTACTGCTAGGTGAAAGAACACACAAGAATTCAAACACAGTTACCTGGAATGTGATCCTAGCTGAGGTTAGAAGCATAGAAACTTCCAGAAGGTTACTAACAACAGAAAGCCCAAGCAGCCTGAGTCAAGCAACTTTAGCAACTGCTGCTACATGAGAGAACACACAGGTATTTAAACACAATTAGCTGCAAATTGATCCTAGCTGAGGCTGAAAGCACAGAAACTTCCAGAAGGTTACTAGCAATGCCTGTTGAAATATAAATCACAAACTCAGAATATAAATCACAAAATCTACTGTATTAAACTAATTTGGCAACTACTGCTAGGTGAAAGAACGTACAAGAATTCTATGCTTTTCATTAAGGGACACAATGTTGGACAATACTTCTTTAAAATTACTGCTTAGATTGTGTCTAGATTTCCTGGGGTGGTATGTGGGCTCTGGATGGGCAGGGGGGTTACGATTTATTATTGCATATGGCATCTATGGCATGGTGGGCTGTTTCCCTTCATGGGTCTATTTGCTTTCTGTCCCCAGTTTGCACTGCACCACGGTATGTATAATGTTATGCTGGTAAGTTTTACTAGTTAGAAAACTATTGTTAGCTGTATAAGAATAGTGTCTTTTTTATGCATTCAGCAGCACAAATGAAGAGTTATTAGTTTTGCAGCCTAATGTTTATATTTACCGCTGTTGATGGCTGGGGTTGGGGGAAGGGACTATTCGTGAAGATCTAGTTTCCCTTTTGACTTCTTCTTGTTACTGGTTAAATACTGTAGTAGTCCAAAGTAGGCTGCGTTTTTCTTCCTTCCTTGTTCTGCCTGTTGTATTACACCATAGCCAATGAAGAGGCTAGCTTTTGAACTGTATTCCTTTATTATTGTTTACAACTAACTGCTATCCCCCTCGTCCTACTGTAACGGAATATAAAGTGATGTTTTGCGGATATCAAATGTATGTAAGCAGTGCCTCTTGTAGCCCACTTATTGTACCTGCTGCTTTACATGAGCTCTTGTTGTTACTTTACAAACAGGAAAATAATAAATACAAATTTCTGAAAAAAAGAGCTGATCTTGCCAGAGAGGCACTGTCACTGTATAAATGACATATGCCATGGGCTGGCTACAAATATCACAGTTATTTTCAACTGCAGGGTTTGACCTCTGTAGACCTCCCTTATGTCTTCACCACTCGTGAGGTCATAGAGGTCAAACCTGCAGACGTGAATGTGATATTTTCAGTCAGGCATATCCTACATAGGAAGAATAAGGGCTATTATTTATTCATGTTTATCAGTGAAAAGCAAACAAGCAGCTACTTAATATTTAAATGGATTAAAGCACAAAATCAGTTTATTCTAACCTTCCCTTACCAGCGAAACATGGGAGTACTCCACACAAGAATACATACCTACCTAAAAAGAGACAACATTCTCTCCAGTTACCACAGTATTGTAGTAAAGGATTATCGGAGATCAGATCACTGGCGAATACTGCTGAAGGAGATGAAATGTTGATCACCAGAAAATAATTCTGCAGTATGAATATTCCAACATATTTAAATAAGGCACCTTTCTTGCCTAGCACTTCAATATGCCATTCAGATGCTGGCCCAGTGGTGCAGAGGGCTAAGGCACCTATATGTCAGCTGCCGCCAGACTGTTGACCCAGGTTCGAGAACAAACCTGGGTCCCTCGAGGGTCGACTGGGGGGAGGAGGATTGAGCATCCCACAGGATGCTGTCCTGCTCCAGGGAGGGAGGTCTACTAGCTCCATTACAATACTGCAAACTGGGTGACCACAGGTGGTAGCTCAAGTGGAGCCACAGGGGAGAGGGTGGGTGCCTCCTGACTGAGATGCTTGTGTCTGCTTAGTCCTCACCCATAAGGCACCCAAGGGGAGGGGAGAAAATAGTGAAAAAATCCATGGCTGCTGTGGAATGACATTACACTCCTCTGCAGGCTCTGTATCTCCTGCTGGACTGCCCGCTGCCTCATCCAAAACCTAGTCTCCTTTTGGGCCTGGGGAACCAAGGAGGCTCCTCCATGGGGCCAAATTCATGGAACACTGCAAGGCAGCAGGGCTGTAAGCTCCAGAGACAGCAGGTGACAGAGCTGCAGGGAGTAGCAAGGTGGAAGAGGACTGGCCAAGGAGACGTGGGAGTAGCAAAAAAAATGCAGTTCAGATGAAAATTAGTTCTCTGGCTGGCTCGGTGTTGCTGCAGGATAGAGGACCATTTGGCACACTGGCAACACAGGTTCATATCCCGAGCCTGGGATGTCTGAAGCAGTCAAGCAATGGCTAGCAGGGTAGAATTGAGTATCTGACTGAACATTGTCCTCACTGGGGGGAAGGAGATGAGGGTTGGGATGGCTGTCTCTGCTACTTGACTGCCTCTTTTTTTTTTTTATTCTTTTGTAACCTGGAAAGGCCCAGTGGGCACAAAGTCTGTTTACAGGGGCAATCTGGAAGCATTGGGGTGGTTAAATGACTTGCTCCATGATCACACAGTATGCAGATAGAGGTTGTAGGACTCAAACTCAGGTCTGCTGGAAGTACCAAGCTCATTCACAGCTCATTCCTCTAACCTCTAGGCTATACTGCCAGTATATCTTAATGTTAGGCAGGGGGCAGCACTGAGAGTCACTGGTAGCTTGAGATGCAGGGGATTGACAGATACTCTGAGGAGTGGCTTGATGTCAGGCCCTGCATCACCATGGGCATGGTGAATAGGCAGAAAAGGCCATCCTCAGAGTCAGATGACAACAGTCTTGTCATTGCCCACACTAAATTGTTTGTGCTCAAGAGGGCCCTCCTCCACTGATGTCCCAGTTGGCTACCTGGATGCTCATGCACTTCCTCATCCTCCTCCCTACTGCATGACTCCATACCATGTGGGGAGGGACCCCTGTTAGGGACAGCTACAGAGCCAAGAGACCAAGGTGGACTTCTCAGACACCAAAAGAAGTCTAAACTGAGATGCAGGTGCCCACTGTGTGTGCTAGCTAGGGCAGTAGCTAGCCTTAAAGAGTGACATTGAGGTGGCATGAAGGTAGGAAAAACAGTCCTCAAAGTACTCAAAAACATCAAAGCCACCAAAAAACCTAAGTGCACATGTAAGTTTGTATACGTATTTACATAGAAATATAAAATTACACATACCCACTAAGGCAAAGCATCATGATATGTATATGCAAATCATACTGTAACCCCCTCCCTTCTAAAAGGGGGCTTGCCTTTGGCTCTCTCTGGAACACTGCTGCCACCTTCCCCTGCCCCGCTCCTTCTTCCTGGTCCAGACTGCAGCTGCAGGGCCTGGGGCTGGTCTGGACACTGAAATTTGTTCTGCAGGCTTGTTCAGTGTCCTTCTCACAGTGGCCGGTGTGACGCTTGGCCAGCTGGTTATGATTGTTCTTTGATATTTGTAATATAAAAATGTAGAGTGTGATTTGTCTTCATAAGGCAGCTGTGCCATGGGTCAGGTTTTAGTGGAAATAACAGGCTATATTAACCTGAAACCAAGAGGTAATTAAAAAGACTAGAGAGCCTTAATTAAGGGTCTCCTGTTTTGCTGACTTAATTAGAACTGACCCCAGCTGCCAGGATATGGAGATCATAAACTTTTGTGACATTTTAAGAAGAAGAACATTTAATAACAGCTGGTGTTAAAAAGCTATATTGTATCTAGGTGAGAAACTGCAGAGTTGTAAATGTTCTTTGATATGGCCTGGGAACAGGAATTGCTCAAAGATCAAAGAGAAGGAACGGGGAAAATTACAGACTTATAATTTGGGAAATCAGTTTTTGCTGAAGTCACAGTATTTTAAAATCTCCTGACAGGAAGATCATTGTTTGTATATTTTTTATATTCTAAAAAGAGGAGCTAGATGACATCATGGAAGGTGTGTGTGTTTGAAAGAGACAGTTTAAGTTATTCTGTGTCTGATCTTAGCGACACATTTTCTTTGTGGGCTCTTAAGAAACAAGAACTAACTTAAGCACTGTAAGAAGGTAATACATTAGATAGAAAAAGTCTACTTGTATTGTGGTAGGAGTTTTTGTTTGTACGTTTCCTTGTTTTCTTTTAAGTGATTGTATGCATTGTGATATAATGTTCTGTGTTTACACTTTACATATTTTTATCCATTTTTAAGTAAACCTTTCATTTAAAAAGACTGCCTGGGTGTGTCTTTGAAGTTCTTTTGCATGTGAAGTATAGACGGTTAAATCTGACAGCTGTTCATAAGCTTGATGGTGTTACCAGACTGGGAAAAGATAAGAATATACCTAAGGTATTTTATAGAGTTTTAAGGGTTCATTTTGGATACCTGGTTAGGTGCCCTTAGGCGAAAGATATCTGGCATCCCCCGAAGAGCAGATTATCTGAGCGTGTACATTTGGGTGTGCTAGCATAAGGGTCACAGTTTGAATCCCCCCAGAACTTGAGACCAAAGGTGATTTGGACCCACAAGCAGACAGGAGGGTTACCCTGTTCTGTTACCTGTTCACAATACTGCGTTCGGAGGTTGGCACTGTGGGAGCAGAGGGCCTGACCTACTGAGTGCGTTTGTGACAGCCGGCACACCACGCCACCACTTCTTTTCACTCAACTGGCCCCTAGCTTGCCCCACAGCAAGGAGGTTGCTTAGTTTCAAGCAGCTCTCAAAGCTGCACAAAGTGCAAAACAACTAAATTAGTACATCCTGTCCCGGTGAAACTGACATTAATTTGGGGACTAGTTCAGCTCTGCAAAACAGCTGAATTAGTACATCCTGTCCCTGTGAAACTCACATCTATTTGGTGCTCAGCTCTGCCAAACAGCTCTGAATTGCAATCTGGCTCGGGACTTGTATGCATGCTTTTCCTCTGGAAGTGACAGCCACTGAGGGCCAGGGGATTAGCATAATGAATAATGCATGAGATGCTAACCACTGATATTTAATTCCTGGATTTCTCCACAAGGGGACAGACGTGCAAATAGAGCAGATTTATCTGAAGCAAAACCTCTGAAGAGAGGAGAACATTTGTGAATAGCTCTCACTTGCTATTCCTCTTCTGACTAAAAGGTTTGTCCAAAACAGACTTATTACCCTGGAAAAGGGGATTAATGCAGCTCAAGTGCCGAGTCTGGGCTATAACACTGAATTAGAGCTGGAGTTGCCTTGAAAGTTGGTTTGAATCTGGGAAGGTGGTGAGCTACTGCTTTCTACAACTGTTTGGATTTTATCCTGACTGGATCGAACCAGTTGAGATCCCAAGTGACTGCCCACCTGTCGGGCTGGTTGAAGACAAGGCCTATTGCGAGATGAATAGGGTCATCATTGACCAGAGCATCATGACTCACAACCCCTGCCACCAGAAGTGCATTGGGTAACCAGTTTACAGAACAGAGCTCCCATCCAAAGTCATCATGGCCTGCACGATTCGTCACTAGGAGCATGTTGGGTCCACTGCACCTGTATCCAGCCTACAGAAAAGACCATCCAGCCATCATCTGCCTAAGCAGGGGAGGCGTCCTGACAGAAATAGCCCCAGCCTGTCATCTAAAGGTCATGAGTACTGAGTTTTACCCACAGAAATTATCATTCCTTTTGTTTAGCTAGCTAGCAAGCTAGATACTTTCTTGGCATTCCTCCGTGACCTTAGAATCAAGCCCACAGCTACAGCTTACAGCAGGAGCAACTGTTTTACTGTCCATCCAGTTGTGCAGTGTGCCATTCAAGAGCTGCAGCCCACAACAGAATCTAGACAGTGTCACACCGAGGTTCAACCGTCACTGGCCTGCAACTCTGCATCTGTGTACACACTTGAATGGGAGAGCTTTAAGCCCGAGGTTCGATGGGCAGAGCAACAATGTCACTCGGGTTTAAAAGATCACGCATCCAGGATTCATTTTTCATTGCAGATGGGGGCTTTGTCTCTCCTTCCTTGTTGTGCATTCGTGTTCCCTCACTTCTGCATCTGTCTATTTCTTTTGGTTCCTTCTCCTCCTCTGGTCCATTTCTCCTGTTTTCCTTTTCATTCTTTTTCTGTCTCTGGCTGATGTTTCCCCCCATGCTGCTTGTCCCTCTTCATTCATTCATTCTTCTGCCCCCCCCTTGTTGCCGCTAGCTGGCTTGCGGCTGCTTTCCCTGCATTGCTCCATCCTGTCTTTTCGTATCCCTTCCCTCTCCTCATCTGTCTCGTCGCTGCCACCCGCCGTAGCTGCCTTCTTTTCTCTCCCACTTCGTTTTGTCCCCCTCCCGTCCTCTCTCTCCCTCTGCTGCTCACTTCATCTATTTTGGGCCATGGATTTTTCCTGCCTCCTCTCTCGTCGCCTCGCTTCTTTCCTCCAGCTCTCGCATTGCTGTGGCCTCTCTGTTCTTTGGCTCATGCCTCCCTCGACCCTGCCTTTGCTTTCAGGTCTACCAACTCCCTGGTCATCCTCTCTACCACGTGTCGTGCGGTTCCTCGCCGATCCAGCTCATCCTCTGTTGGCGTATTTTGTTGTCATGGGCTCGGTCTTCCCCGGTTGCGGATGTCTTCTGTGGGGACCCCTTCAGTCCACCCCAGCCATTTTCGGCAGCTCCTTCTTATTGCTCCTGCCTAGCTCTCCCTTCCTTCCCTGTCGGGTGTCCTGGATGGCTATTTTGCTGTTTGCGGTTTCATGTGTTGGGTGCGCGATTGCATTGCATGTCTTGCCTTTCGGTGGGTCATTGTTCCTGTTCCTGATATTGCTGTGTTTATCTATCGTGCTCTTTCTGAATTGTTTAGCACTCTACCTCTGAGACTTTCTTTTGCTGCTCTCATTCTAGCTGTATTCTCTGCGGCTGGATCTACTGTGGTTGTTGGATGCAGCAAAGCCTCTCTTCTTCGTTCCTTCTGCAGCTTTGGCATTCCCCTCCATTTTTCCTCCTCTCCCATCTGGCTCCGGCTGTGTGACTGGGGCTTCTTGTACCTGTAAGTTCAGTTGCTTTGACTGGATCTGTGTGCAGCACTGCCTTCATGTGCTTTCCTGCGTAGTGCCGTGTCACCTTCTCCTGCCCCGATTTTTCGTAGCTGTGCTTCACTGGGTGTCCTAATCCTGCTCTGTTACCTATGTCTGCATTGCACCGTGCCCCACTTTGGCCTCCTGTAGTGTGCCCATGCTTATGCATTCTCTGTGCTATTGCTGTACGTTCTGGTTTATGTGCATGCCAACCCCTGCGCCTGCAATTTCATGTGCCATTTCCATGCAGATGCACTGGTCTCTCCTTTGGTTCTCTGGCTTCTTCGTCCATCTCCTCGACCTGTGTCCTTCTCCTCACCTACTGCCTGTGCATTCCTTTTGGGGTTCCCCTATCCTACCATTCCTCCACTGCATCAGTCTGGCCCACATGCCAGCCTCCATGGCCTCAAGCTCTGGCGGACTCCGTCCGGCCTCATCTGTCTTGCCCTACTGCATTTCTCATTCCATACTGGCTGGGTCCTACGCTACCTCATTGACCTCCCTACAGTCCTTCGTCCTTTCATGCATCACTTTCCCATACCAGCCTCCATGGCTTCAATCCATCATCGTACTTCATCTGTTCGTATTTTACCTTCCTCAGCCTAGTGCTTATTCTCATCCCAGCCGTTCTGGATTCTTTCCATTCATGGCTTCATTCCTCATCATACATCATCTGATTTTGCTCCTCTCGATTGGCCGTCCTGGGTCAGGACTTCACTCCAATCTTGGCTTCACTCCATCATCGTCCATTTTACTTCCATTGAACGCTCGACTTCTTACGCTACCTCATTGCACTGCTGCACTCCCGATGTGATCATCATCATCAGTCTTCATCATTTTCCGTATTTTTACCGCATCTGGATAACCCTCACTCATTCGACCCCCACATGGGTCTCCTCCTTCTCCTTGACTACTTGAGCATACCCCTATTGGGTCGATGCTACCTCATGTTCCTTTTTTGATCTGTGCTTTCTTTTGGGGTTTTTTCCTATCCCGCCATCATCCTTCTCCCTACTCATATCCTTATTTAGCATAATACGTCCTTAAATCAAAATGTCTGGATACCCCTTGCTCCTCTGACTTTTACATTGATCTACTCCTTCCCATCACATACTCGAGCATACCCTATGTTCCTCTGTCATCATCCTCCCTACTTATATCCCTCATTAATGAACCATTCTCTTGACCGACATACATCCTCAAATCAAACGTTGTCAGCCTGGAGGGAAGGTGACCTAGGCCTTGGATCCCCAGAGGTTTCCTCCTTAAAGGGTTTTTTCCCTCTCCTCCATGCCAGTGGTCTTAATATTAGTTAGTTAGTGCTTTCTTCAGGTTAGTTAGGTTCCACTGTTGGATGGAGGCGGATGGTGGCCCCGGCTTTCCCCTCTCTCCTTAGGAAGTCAGCCCTTATCATATTTTCAGAATTCATTCATCATCCTCGCCTCTTCGATGCTCAACATCTTTGAGTATGCTCTTTGTGCTTCTTCCTAACCTACCTTTAGCTGACACAGTCATTCCCATGGCAGCTGTTGGGGGGAGCCCTCTTCTAGGGTTCCTTGCGTCGTACCCCTGCTGGGTGGTATATCCCATGGATAGAGAGGCGGAAAGCCACAAAGTAAATCAAGTTACACAAGCATCTCATATCTCATCCGTTTGTGTAAGCACATTAAATGGGAGGGCTTTAAGGCCGAGGTTTGATGGGCAGAGCAACAACGTCACTCCCCCATTGGGCTTAAAAGGTCACGCATCCTGGAGCCATCCAGGATTTGTTTTTCGTTGCCCACCATCCACCCCTCCTCCTCCAGCGGCTTGTCTCTCTTACATGTGGGCTTCTTCCTAACCTACCTTTAGCTGACACAATCATTCCCACGGCACCTGTAGGGTGGAAACCCTCCTCTAGGGTTCCCTGCGTCCTACCCCTACATGGTGGTATATCCCATGGATAGAGAGGCGGAAAGCCACAAAATAAATCAAGTTACACAAGCATCTCATATCTCATCTAGTTGTGTAAGCACATTGAACTATAATTGGGAGCTCCCAGAGGGACTGTGGAGTTAACTAGTGCACTACTGGGAGGAGAGGAGCTGAGGTATGCCTTACAATGGGGATGAATGCAAACTGCTGTCTTTGTTTATTTTTAACCTCTGCTTCCCTTGTCCCCTACCTTGTTCTCCAACCTCAAAATAAACCCACTGTTATTTATTTGCAACTGCTGATGTATTTTGCTGTTACTGTGTTGCTGTTTATTTACATGCTTAGAGTGATAAGTGGGGAGAAACATAGAAACATAGAATTTGACGGCAGATAAGGACCGCTTGGCCCACCCAGTCTTCCCATTTTCCCTACCTAATGGATAAGCTGCAGATCCTAGTTAACCAGCAGCCTACTTCTTCCTACCCCCGCCCCCTAGAATTGCCTTATGACTGTCCCATGCATGCTTGAATTCCACCACTGTTTTTGACTGTACAACCTCCTACGGAAGGCCGTTCCATGCATCCACAACCCTCTCTGTGAAAAAATACTTCCTTAAATTACCTCTGAGCCGCCACCCTCTATCTTCAAATTGTGCCCCTTCTTCTGCACACCTCTTTTTTGAAAGATGCTACCCTCTGACTTTGTTGATCCTTGAGGTATTTGAAAGTTTCTATCATGTCCCCCCCTCCTCCTTTCCTCGAGGCTATACATATTAAGCTCCTTAAGTCTCTTCATATGTCTTCCGTGCAGACCCTGCACTATTTTAGTTGCCTCCTCTGGACAGCTTCCATCCTGTCTATGTCTTTGCAGAGATTGTCTCCAGAACTGCACGCAGTACTCCAGATGGGGTCTGACCAGCTGTCTGTACAGAGGGATAATAACTTCCTGTTTTCTACTGGTGATGCCTCCCTATGCATCCCAGTATCCCCCAGCCCTCCTTGCTGCCTCTCACATTGCTTGCCCACCTTTAGGTCATTTGTTATGACTACCCCAGGTCCCTTTCCATTTTGTTGTTGTTAGTATCTCACCCCATTGTGTACTCTTCCCTGGGTTTGTTTCCATGTGCATTACCTTGCACTTCTTAGCATTGAATCTAAGCTGCCATACATTTGACCATTCCTCTAACCTTGCCAAGTCCCTTCTCATCCCTTTCCACCCCACCTTGTGCATCAACTCTGTTGCAGATCTTTGTATCATCTGCAAAGAGACATACTTTTCCTTCCAGTCCCTCTGCAATGTCGCTTATAAAGACACTGAAGAGGACCAGTCCTAATACTGAATACTGCAGTACCCCACTAGTAACCCCCCTTTCTTCAGAGTGGACTCAATTTACTATTATTCTCTATGTCCTATTCTTCAGCCAATTCTTTACCCAGGCTGTCATCTTGGGACCCACTCCCAGGCTAGCTAACTTGTACATTAATCTTTTGTGTGGGACTGTGTCAAATGCCTTGCTAAAGTCTAGGTAGGCCATGTCCACAGCCCCTCCCTGATCTACTACTTTGGTCACCCAGTCAAAGAAATCTATCAGATTTGTCTGGCATGACCTTCCTGGCTGTGAATCCATGCTGCCTTGGGTCCCAGCCCTCTGGCCTCTAGATACCGACAATTCTTTCCTTCAGAAGTGATTCCATCATTTTCCTACCACTGAGGTTAAACTAACAAGTCTGTAGTTTCCTGCTTCTGCCTTGCTTCCACTTTTGTGAAGGGGAATCACATCTGCCCTCCTCCAGTCCTCGGGTAACACCCCATCCTCCCATGATTTGTTAAAGAGGGTTCAGTGGTGTCACTAGTTCTACCCTTAGTTCTTTTAGAATTCTGGGATGAATCCCATCAGGCCCCATTGCTTTGTCCACCTTCAGTTTTAAGAGTTCTTTCAGAACCCTTTCTTCTGTAAATGGGCTGGTATCAACTTCTGTATCCAGAGTGTTTCTACTGTTTGTTTTAGGTACCTCCTCTTCCTTTGTAAATACTGAGCAAAAATATTTGTTTAGTATCTCTGCCTTTCACAGTCACCTCTGCCCACCCTCCCTCCCTTTATTAAGCCTCACTATCCTCCCTTGGTCTTCCTTGGCTCCTGATGTACCTATAAAGGTTTTATCCCCTTCTTAACTGAGTTGGCTATCTTTCCTCGGTTTGGGCCTTTGCTGTTCTGACTGCCTTCCCAGCTTCCTTGTGCTTTAACTGATACAGTTCTCTGTCCTGCTCCTTCTGTGATTCCTTTACTTCCTGAATGCTTTCTTTTCTCTTGAACCTTCACTGCACTTCCTTTGAGAACCATAGTGGTTTCTTACATCGTTTCATTTTGTTTATTTGCTTACACAAAGGCTTGTTACCTCTGTGATGGCAGTTTTATTATTCCCCATTGTTCTTCCACCCCTCCTTCCTGCCCATTTGCTAGTGCATTCCTTAGGCACTCACCCATTTTGGCAAAGTCAGCCCTCCTAAAGTCCAGTACTTTTGCCTTTGTATGGCTTGACTCTATTGCTGTTTTTATTGTGAACCATACTGTTCGATGGTCGCTAGTTCCCAGATGGCTACCCACTTCTACATCTGTGATCCTCTCTTCATCTCCATTTGAGAGAACCAGGTCTAAGATTGCTCCCTCTCAGTGGGCTCCTATACTAGTTGTCTAAGGCATGCCCCTGTAGGGCATCTAGAATAACCCACTCTTCAAGTGGCTGCTGCAACTGCACTCCAGTTAACATCTGGCATATTCAGATCACCCATCAGCAATATCTCCCCTTTGCTGCCATTCTAAGTATACTTCTGTCATTTCCTTGTCCATTTCCTCCTGAGAAGGGGGGTCTATACAACCCTGTGCGGATTGTGGTGCCATTGCCGGTCTCCAAATTTACCCACAGTGCTTCTTCTCCTCCCTGTTTTCCCTTTTGTTCTGTTGCTTTGATTCCTTCCCTTATGTAAAGAGCTACTCCTCCTCCTCCTCTTTTGCCCTCCCTGTCCCTCCTGTAGATAGTGTATCCTGGTATGTTGACATCCCAGTCAAGGTTTTGTTGAACCATGTTTCTATGACTGCCACGATATCCAGATGTTCCTCCTCCATCAAGGCCACTAATTCAGGAAGCTTGCTACTCAGACTACAGGCATTGGTACTCATTGCTCTCCATTTTTTGATGGCTTTAACTTCTGTTGCAGCAGCCCCCACTGACCTTTCTACCTCGGTCTTTTTCTCATTTAGTACCCTGTTTTGTAGGGAGAGGCTGGGATTTTCCTGCTGCTTATCAGTGCCTTCCCCCTTGACTAGTTTAAAAGCTTGCCAATGAAGCATTTAAACCGATTGCTCAAAAGACTTGTTCCCTTCTTGGACAGATGCAGACCATCTGCCAGTATAGGCTGGTGTCCCTCCAGGTGGAAGCCCAGTCCCCAATGAAGCCAAACCCCTGTGCTCCACACCATTTTTTCAACCAGTCATTAAACTGCATGGTGCAAAGTACCCTCGCCGCACTCATGCCATTGACAGGCAGCACCTCTGAGAAGGATACTGTGTGTGCTACTTGTCTTAGACCCCTTCCCAATTCTACAAAGTCCTTCTGCACTGCTGTAATCTCATGTTGAGCCAAGTCATTTGTCCCTAGGTGGACAATGATGTCCAGCTCAGACTCCCATGCAGCTGTTCTCGTGATCCTGAGGATGCGCTTCCTGTCCCTCCAAGCCATGGCACCAGGCAGGCACCTTACTTCAGTTTTCCCTGCTCCCCCCAGTTCTGACCCCTAATAATTGAGTCCCCCACCAGGAGCTACTTCCTTTCCTTGTGGTGTCCTCTGCCTCCTTCCTGTGGGCCTCCCTTGTGACAGTTGTCCTCAACCTCCTTAGTCTCCTCTGCGGGAGCATCCATAGGGGAGCTATGCTCCCCCAGAATGGTGTATGGATTGTGGAGCGGAACAGCTGACTGGGTGTGCCTCTGTTCCACCATCCTCACCCTCCCTGAGCCCACTGTGGTCCAACCACTGTGCTTTCTTCGCAACCTCTGAAGTAGTGGTGGTGGCTGTGGTGCTCCCTGGATGGGGGAGGTTCCCTTCCTACCGTTCAGTGTGGCCTGGGGGAAGGTTCCCTTACTACTGTCCGGTGTGGCCTGAAGATGGGCAACTTCCTCCCTCAGGGCAGAGAGTTGTCAGCAAATAGGGCAGCATCTCAGCCTCCAGAAAGACTCCCAGAAGACTGCTGCCCCACAGCCATTACATTGCACTACTCCCCATATGTTTATGTACTTTTTTTTGTGTTTGTGTGTGTGATTGGTTTGTTATATAGAAATATATATATTATACAATGTGTATGCTTATATTGTCAGTCCAGTGTGCTAGAGAGGATATGACATTGATATGCACCTTGTACTCTTGAGGAAATGATGTCAGAACCCCAGGTATAAAGGAACTATTTCTAGCAGGTGGTGGGGTGAGGATTGGGCCTAAACTGTGCCCTCACAAAACAATCAGCTAAGAGCTCTGACCCACCACTGCGATGAATGCCTTCCTGTCAGCAAGATACCCTACACAACAATTTGACAGAGAAAATGCCCTGCTAATCAAACAGAGAAAAATCCAGACATCCAAGTCAGACACAGGTAAAACTCCCCAGCCCCAAAACAGCCTGGTGGTTTGTGCTCTGAAAGCAGTCAGCCCCAAAATAAGTCAGCTGTGCTTTAAACTCTTCCTGCACTGAAAATCTTAAGAATTGTAACAAACGTAAAGCTAGATCCACCCCCCTCTGTTGCTTGAAAGACTGTCTTTTCCCGATAATTCTACGTTCCTTATTTCACCTTTCAGTTAGAAGTAGCCTCCACCTGCAGAATATCTGCTACAAACCAAAGACAATTGTAAGGTTCACCTCCCTCTGTTGTGAGCACAACTCGCTTTCTTGCAAATCCTATGTTCAGTATTGCAGCTTCCAGCCAGAGGTAGTTTGACTTGAAAAATATTGTATTATTAAGTTCCTTCTCACAGAGGGTTGGGGTTGTTTATTTCCTGTGGGGAAACACCCTGGCAGTGCTCTATTATAAGGATCCCCATATGTGGAGGCACCATGCCACTCTCCAAGCCCATTTCTAACGACGAACCCCGGAGACCTTTTCCCAAAGGCATAACAGACTTTACCCTGTCTTTACCGTCTCCCAGCTTAGTGAGTATACCTCACAGGTGGGGGTGGTTACAATCATGAAGCAACAGAGGCAGGGTTAGCTTTAAGCAGGACTGAATTATGGCAAAATGTATCACAGTCTGCAAAAGCAGAAATCAACAGATGCAGACACATGTTTTCTGCCCTTGCTAGGACTCACCAGTGTGTCATACAGTATCTGTATCTCAGCTGAGGGGGAAGGGACCAGCCCTATGATTTTAATGGTCTGGGTCATGGCGAAGTCAGAATAAAAAAATCAGTTTAAAGGACAAGACCCTCAGAGCATTTACCTAGGTTGGGCATATCGTGGATATGTGTGTGTGTTGTATGTATATGTGAGGGTGCGCCTCTGCCTGTTGAATTTTTCTTTGGAAGAGGCAGATTCCCAGCCCCTGTCAGTAGCCTTGTAATTAGCGGTGAGTCATTCCTTACTGGGAAAAGTGGATACATATGTTGGAGTCATTAGGGTGTTACTCATGGTCATAACTTGGGTGAGTCTGATCACACGCTCAGTGCCAAAAAAAGGGCTTTTTATCCATACTGCAGACAATGTAAATATCTGCATTTTTTAATGGATGCTGCTTTCCTTTGTGCCTGCAAGAAGTAAAATAAATAAACAGAATCAGCAGTGTGAGAGAAGGAACCTTGTAATGGCTTGAAATGTTTGCCCATGTGGACTAAATTAGCTGAGAGTTTCATTTTTTTCCCTGAAAGTCAGAGTGAGAGAAAGATGCTGAGTGGAGTGGCCGGCCAGTGTGGTCTCTCTTATTTAACTCAATAAGCATGCAGCTGGCTGGAAGGCTTTTATCTGTGGCCAATGAAAATGTTTTCTGCAGTTTCTCCTGAGCCGAAGATGAAAAACTGTGGAATTGGACAGTTGGAAAAAGCTTTCGAGAGGTCAGGGTTGAGGTATGATATCACAGATTGCAAGGCAGTGTGGGAGCCATTGGGCTAAGCTGTATACAAAGAACCTTGGAATCTCTGGGGCCATGTGGGGGTCTCCCTCACAGCTCTCCCGCTACTGTCCTCCCCCACTGTTTCTTGCTGCTCCACAGAACTGCTCCCAAGTCTCACTGATAGTATTCTACAGGCATCCCCAACAGAGACCATCCAGGATACTGACAGGCACAAATATTCTACTTTTCCTTCTTCTACTGAGATTTAAGATTAGGTGAAGAAAAACATTTCAGGTTGCTGCTGTTACAATAACAGGGTGCGTACTTGCTAGACTGCACTGTTTTAGTTCGTCTCACAACACCTAATTACCCAGTATGCCTACTTCCTCTGCAGAGATTTGCATACTGTTACCCACAATGCTTATTTTTTTGCCTGCTGCTCCAGTTTGCCATGTGGCACTGCTACTGACCCCCTTGGGACCCCAGACCAAATCTTCATGAAACATCAGTGCTCCCAGTAGAGGGGTCCGTTAGCTCAGGCCGTGGATGAACCATCAGTACCCCCAGCAGAGGGGTCCATTCAGCTGAGGCCGTGGATGAACCATCAGTACCCCCAGCTGAGGGGTCTGTTCAGTTCAGGCTGTGGATGAACCATCAGCAGGGCCCCATGTTTACTGCTGCAAATGGACCTACATTCTGCGGTGGGACCTCATACTTTCTGCGGCAGAACAACTGCTGATTCTGCGGTATATAAATTGTGGTTAAACAGCATACTTTCAATGGGATTAAGTCTTAGTTAACCCTTTGACTGCCTTCACGCAACCACTCTGCTACATTGAAAGTGGAACGGCAGGCCATTTAACAGTATGTAGTCTTCTTATCACAAATATTAAACTGCAATAACCCAAACCTGGTGCAACCATGGGCATCAGTGTTCTCTTTTAATGAATTTTCTCTCCCACCCTGAATCTGAAGGCTCACCTGTTCTTCTGGAAATTAGTGGCCTTTGCTGTTCTCCTAGGTTATAATCAGAGGCGGATATACACACTTAACTAAAACTACACAGAAGGCAAAATCTGCTTGGATTTCGTCTGGTATATATTTACAGTTAGTAGCTATAAAGAGAGACTCCAACTTGAAAGCCATTTTTTTCTGATTTTGATGTTCTTTTAGATTATTTTTTTAAACTAGGAATACCCTAACTGCCTTGCAACAATCATGTTGAGTGCATTGTGCAAAACTGTGTGTTGGGGGGATTGTCTTCCAATAACAATGAAGGAGGGTGTAACTTGCAGTGTCTGTAGGATTTGTTGACTCCTGATTTTTCTTTTGGGGAACACACTAAAAAATGCAAGCAAGTTATTCTTATTAAGCTGGAGTAACCTTGGTTAGCATGTTCTCGTCTCCTCGCAACTCAGGGAGTTGTGGTGTTCTTCAGTCAGTGACCCTCATTTCACTTATGTATAGCAGCAATCAAACTCTCCATTCCAATTTACTTCCATACCTGCTTGCTCCAGTTCTAGTATGCCCTGGTCCCCAGTTCTGCTGCAGCTGAGAAACTTGACCCTCCTTAAGAATTGAGCTTGATGCCACCACTTGGGCTGCAGGTTCAAATCTGCCAAGAAATTACTCTTGCACTTGCAGGTACGGATCTACAGCCTACAAATCAAAACTGTGATCGATGTCCACTGGTAGGGACTGAGTCTTCTGCTCAGTCTGCTGTCAGCCTTATGTTTCTGTAATCAGCTCCTCCTCCGATACTTGTCACCACACCAAGATCAATTCCACTTCTGAATCTTCTCACTTCTTGACTACTGCTTGCCTTCCAGTTCTTCCTTCCAGATTCATGTTCCAAGGATTCAGTGTGCCCCGTGAGCAGCCTCACAATGAAAACTTAACGTGGCTGAGCTAGCCACACCTACACAGCAGCAAATCCTAATTGCCGTGGACCTAATCAAGCTCTGCTACTCTTGCTTCAGTCTCCCCCCCACACACAATACTGGATGGATGGAGTTATGTAACAAGAGTCAATACAAGTCAAGATGCCACGTGGCCACTAACTTTTCGGCTTTGTGGTGGACAGCATCAGTTTGCTGCCCCCTCTAATGAGCATGAATGCCATGGCATACATAACATATCAGTAGCTATACCTTGCCTTGTGTGATCGCATAGCATAGTTAGCATTTCTGCGACTGTATGGCTAGTTTTCCTGATTTCTGTGGCAAGCACTGATTTCTGTGGTCAGCCCTGAATTCTGCGGCCACTGCTGCAATCACAGAATTGCAGAAAACACGGGGCCCTGACCATCAGTACCCCCAGCAGAGGGATCAGTTCGGCTCAGGCTATGGTTCCCAGCCAGATTAGGGAACAAAATTCAGTCTGCCGAGGTTGGGAAGAGGGTCTCGGCCACCATCATCCTCATCCTCATGGGACAGGGCCATTTTTCCACTGTTAAGCCCTCACATCACACCTGGTTAGTGGCCACCATGGCTGTCACTCCCATCGGTGTGTGTGTTTGGGGAGGAGGAGATGTGAGTGTTGCATAGCTGCCTTTAGCATAAGAAAAAGTATGCCACTGCATTGCAAACTGGACAACATAGGCCCAGAGCGGGGGAGTTGTGACGACAGTTAAACGCAGGTCTCTCATATGGTAGTGGAATACCAGTTTGTGCTACTGGGTTGGGGCAATACACACAATGCTTTGAATCGGGGGCTTCCAGTAAAGAAACAACTTCTGTATGCTTACTGTGACTGTACTAAACTGTCCTTGCTCCTTTGGTTAGCCTGCTATTAGGCTGAGAGAAGAATGAGTTCAGATGAAAGCAGTTCTTCAGTAGCCAAGAAAATGCTTTATTTTTTTTTCCCTCCCTCTCTGGAGTCGCCCCTTTGGGAGATGCCAGTTAAGCCTGTCCCTACCCCGTCCTACCTGACTGATCGGGGTCCTCCATCTTGCTGCGGTTTGCACCCCAGGTGGGGTGGGATCCACCCCCCGAACCTTCGGATTTCGTCAGATCCCTGACTCAGCTGGGCAGGCAGTGGTAGATTGGGACCCAGCTCGACACTCTGTCTACCCGACTCCAGAGGGTCTTTTTCCGTTTTTCTAGGATGGGACATACTGCGTGGCCCAGCGTCTAGACATACATGCCGACACCCACAAAGTTCTCCCCCAGGACCCATCCCCGAAGCTGATTGGTCCAAGGCTCATGCCCCCACCTCAGTCATCATGTCTTCAGTGACATTCAGCAGCTGTCGGCCCCTGCCTCCGCCAGGTCACCACTTGCTGGTCTAGAGGACCCACCCTCCCCCGGAGAAGGCGAGCTGTTGTCAGATGTGAACACATGCCGCCCGGCCACAATCCCCATAAAGCCAACTCTCGGGATGCCCAGTCCTCAGGTCAGCATGTCTCCCTCTGCTCAATTTGTTTGCCGATGGGGTGCCCAGTCCTCATCGGCATTATGTCCCTCCCCCACACACACACTTTTGCCGATGGGGATGCCCAATCGCCCTTGGCATCATGTTCCTCCCAAACTCGTGGCACACTGGGAGCCCCCCCAGTGTGCACCCAAATCATTTATTTTTACCTATAAATAAAGAAAACTGTCCCATAAAGTCTGTTTTCTTTTTTTTTGCCTGTAAAAAAAAAAAAAGGTCCCTTGTCGTCCCGCCGCACCTCCTCTCCCAACCCTCACCCACCCTCTGTGCACCCCACCTCCCCACACCCCCTAGCCCCATACTTACTTCTGGAGGGCTGGTGCTGTGATATTCTGTGGAGCAGGAACACATCTGAACTCTTCAAAAGATGACCGTGAACTGAACAAACTGTGGTAAGCTTTATAATGGCAGGCAATGGGGGATTTCAACTTAGGTGGATATCTCAGCCATTTTTGGGAATTTTGGTACCAGATTTTCAACATGGGGTTCTTGGGACCCCACCTCATGAACACATGCACTGTCATCTCATTACTCGGTCCCGAAAGTCTTTCCTTCTAAGACTGCTTGAAAGGCAGAGTAGAGAAACTTACCAGAGCAAGGGAAAAGGATTAAGACTTATTTAGGCTAAGCAGATTTACTGTGTGGTGTTGTTTTTAATTTTTACTCACAGGGATTGCTACTGTTTGTTGCTAACATTTCATTGTTTTATTTTTCTCAGCAAAGTGTTTCTTACAGCGATATCTTCTCAAATTATTACAGGTGGTGCTTTACAGGTTTTACAGTTTTATCTAACATTAGGATAAGCTTTCAGGTTACTGCATTTGTTGTTGACTGATTGTCTCTGCTCTTACCTCCTTGTTCTTTCGTCCGTGGTTTTCTTTTTGGCAGAGGAAGGGCCCAGCCACCCACCCCATCCCCAACCACCCACACTACACTCCTTTTATAGGGTACCACAGTTGTGACATTTCCTGTGGCAGAGCAGGAAGGGTGGATCAGTGGGGCCTCCACAAGGTGAGCTCATTTATAGAGCATTAGTAATTTAACTTGTTGTTATAACAAGTTAAACAAAACACAATCAAACCATTACTTACATTTTTTTTCCTTTTTTTTCCTTCTAATTACTCTGACTAGGTTATAAACCCAGCAACTTATCTGGAATGGATATCATTAACTGCAGGTACTGTGGAACAATTTTCAGAAGGACAGTCTTACAGGATTTAGGACACTGTCCTACATGCTGGGCCTTCGGAGATCTTGGGGCTCAGCTCTGGGCAGCATGGGCAGAGGTTGCACGCCTAAAATTTCATATTCAAGAGAAAATACATTATAAGAACCACCCGCCATTTCCCCAGCATCCAACAGAAAAACCTCGACCGCAGAGGGTAGTTGGTCCAGGAGGTTGGCAGGTGGTAAGGAGGGGCAAATCGGGTGCCCCATCACTCTCTGCTCTCCAACACATTACCTCCAAAAAACATATAAACACTACAAACAGGTATCTGCTTCTATCTCTGAAATCAAACAAAGAGGCAGAAGACACTGCAGATCAGGACACTGCAGCACAGGAGCTAGCACAACAAAACTCACCCAAATCAGGAACCAAAACAAAAAAAGCAAAAAGGAAATCCAAAAAACTTCTGATCATAGGAGACTCCATGATTCGGGGAGCGGATACCCATCTCCAGCCAGGGGTAATGGTCAGATGTCGCCCAGGTACATCAGCATGGAGAGACACTGACTGCATTGCTAAAATTGTTCACAAAGCAGGAGAAAACATCGATGTCCTAGTACACATAGGGACTAATGATCTTGCCAGACGGTCAGTTGTGGAGACCAAGGAACACCTGACCAGGCTGGGTGACAAACTATCATCTATTTCGTCCGGCATCTCCTTCTCTGAGATCCTGCCAGTCTGGGAGAGGGGAGCAGATGGACGGAAGGTCAGAGAAGGGGAGGCAGGGGAGCTAAACACGTGGCTCAAGGGCTGGTGCCAGGAAAAAGGACACAGATTTGTAGGGAACTGGCAACAGTTCTGGGAGCGAAAGTTCTTTAAATTTGATGGACTGCATCTGACTAAGGAGGGAGTCAGTGCATTGGGGCAGAAGTTTGACGTCTTTGCAGAATATTTAAACTAGCAAATGGGGAGAGGGGTGCAGCACCCCATACGTCAAATGGGAAGAACACCCTCCCCTCAGCTAGTGGTCAAACAGGGATTCAGCATGTTTGCAGTTCATTTGCATCACCAGGTAAGAAAAAGGTTTGTCTCCCCATACGACGCACAGGGGTAATGCCAACCTCACCCAACAACTAACACACCAAAATCTGGCCAATGGAAATCATGTACACAAATGCTCACAGCCTGGGAAATAAGATCCCAGACCTGCAGGCAATAATGTCAGAAGCTAAACTGGACATAGTAGCAATTAGTGAGACGTGGTTTACCAGTAACCACACTTGGGAGACTTCAGTACCTGGCTATGTATTGTTCAAGAAGAGACCAATGTGCAAAAGGGGGAGGAGGCCCTGTATGTCAATGAAAATATCAAAGCTACAGAAATTCAGAATACACATAAGGAGCCAGAAGAACTGTGGGTCACCCTGGAAACAGGAAATGGGACAGCCATAAGAACTGGGGTTGTCTATAGGCCCCAGACCAGGGGAGGACATAGACACATTACTGTTAGAAGATATACAAAACATGACAGCTAAAGGGAGGTTCTGATAATGGGAGACTTCAACATGCCGGATACAAATTGGTCAATACCAGCAGGAACATCTGCCAGAACTAGACACATAGTGGATTCCTGCAGGGGAGGCCTCAAACAACTGGTACAGCAACCCACAGAGACAGGGCTATCCTAGATCTAGTACTGACTAACAAGGAAGGGATCACAGATCTCCAGGTAGAAGGTCACCTGGGGCCAGTGACCATCCATGGTATGGTTCAAGTTGGCTACTACATCTAAATCATCCCATTCAAGGCAAAATATGGGACTTCAGAGGAGCTGACTTTGATAAGATGGCCAACAGAGTTAAGCTAGCCCTGGCAAAAAGAAACACAGGTGAGGGGGTACAGGCAAAGTGGGCAAGCATTAAGGATGCAATACTTGAAGCAACATCCCATTGTGTTAGACAGAAAGGAAGTGCAAAGAAGAAGGAAACCACTTTGGTTCTCAAATACAGTAGCAGAAAAGGTCAGAGCCAAAAGGCTGGCCTTCAGGAAATATAAGGGAACACAGCGGATGAAGATAGGGAGGCATACCAAACTGCCCTAAGGGAAGCAGGAAGGCAGTAAGGCAGGCAAAGTCCCAAACTGAGGAAAACTAGCACGAACAGTAAAGAAGGTGACAAGACTTTCTATAGATACATTAGTGAAAGGAGAAAGTCCAGAGGGGTATTGCTGCTTAATGGAGAAAAGGGAGCATGTGAGGAGGAGGACCCTGTAAAGGCATCTATCCTAAATAGATACTTTGCTCAGCATTTACTGAAGAGAAGGTAGGGCAGGCGCACAGCTCAGCATCATGGACACAGGGGGGAGGGAGGTGAGCACTACTCCCTTCACAAAAGAAAGGGTCCTACAAGAGCTTGCTAAGCTCAGGGTGGATAAGGCAATGGGACCTGATGGCATACATCCCAGGGTACTTAAGGAGCTAAAGGTGGAACTAGCAGAGCCATTAGCAGAACTGTTTAGTGAGTCTCTGAGCACAGGAGAGGTCCCAGAAGACTGGAGAAGGGCTCATGTGATCCCGCTCCACAAGAGTGGTAGCAGGAGGAGGCGGGGAACTACAGACCAGTCAGTCTACACTCAGTAGTGGGCAAGATTATGGAGGCACCTTAAGGAAAGGATAGTGCAACACCTGGAATCCATAGGGCACAGGATCCAAGACAGCATGGGTTTACAAAAGGAAGGTCCTGTCAAACTAATCTCATAGATTTCTTTGACTGGGCAACCAGAGTGGTGGACCAAGGGGAGCAGTTGATGTCGCTCACCTTGACTTCAGCAAAGCTTTTGACATGGTTCCACATAGAAGATTGATAAATAAGCTGGGTAGGCTCGGGTGGGTCAGAAGTTGGTCAACTGGGTGGCAAACTGGTTGACGGGCAGAAAACAGAGAGTGGTGGTAAATGGTATACAGTCAGAAGAGATGCAAGTCACAAGTGGGGTACCTCAAGGATCAGTCCTGGACCCAGTCCTCTTCAACATCTTCATTAGTGACCTTGCAGATGGACTAGAGGGTAAGGCTTGTCTGTTTGCGGATGACACCAAGATCTGCAACAGAGTAGATGATCCAGATGGGGTGGGCAGAATGAGAAGAGGCCTGGATAAACTAGCAAAATGGTCAGAAGAGTGGCAACTGGGATTTAATGCAAAGAAGTGCAAATCATGCACATAGGGAAGAGAAACCCTGAAGCCACCTATAGGCTGGGAGGAGTTGCTAGCAGTCACAAAGGAAGAAAGAGACTTGGGCATCATCATCACTGATGACCTGAAATCATCAAAGCAGACCTCTAAAGCAGTAGGTAAGGCTAGGGGGGTGTTAGGGTGTATTAGTAGGGGTATCACAAGTCGTAAGAGGGAGGTAATAATCCCTCTTTACAAGACACTGGTTAGGCCCCATCTGGAGTACTGTGTGCAGTATTGGAGGCCACACCTTCACAAGGACATTAACCAAACTGAGGCAGTCCAGAGAAGGGCAACCAAAATGGTGCAGAGACTGCATCAGAAGACATATGAGGACAGATTAACAGAGCTCAATATGTATACCCTTGAGCAAAGGAGGGAGAGAGGTGATATGATCGAGGCATTCAAACACCTTAAGGGCATTAACAAGGTGAAAGAGTCTAACATGTTTAAATATAAGAAAATAGCAGGACAAGAGGACACAGCATGAGATTAGAGGGGGCCGATTAAGGGGAATGAAGAAATTCTTTTCACAGAAAGGGTGGTGGATGCATGGAATGGCCTACCACAAGAAGTGGTGGCTATGAATACAGTGCAGGGCTTCAAACAGGCATGGGATAGGCATAAGGGAGCAATACAAATGACTATGAATAGATAGGCCACTGACAGAGCAAAGGCCAATGGCACATTTATAAGGTAGAAAAAGAAATGGGCAGACTGGATGGGCCTTGCGGTCCTTATCTGCCGTCAACTTCTATGTTTCTATGTTTCTATGAAAGGTGATTTCGTGGTCACTGCACAAAATCACCTTTCAGGACCGATTAATGAAACGACAGTGCCACTGTTCATGAGGTGGGGTCCCAAAAAGCCCATGTTGCAAATTTGGTGAAAAAATTCCAAAAAATGGCTGTGTTACGAGCATGTGTTGCACAATTTCCATGCACGCTTGTAACTTTGACAATTTTTAATATTTTCACTCCAGATTTTCAACATTGCTGTTTTTTCACACCTCCATATTGACAGTACAGCTGTCATCCTGCCCAAAATGTGTTTTTCGCACCTGTGGCACACAATGGTGTGGTCACTGTGGGAAATCAACTTTCCGGACAGATTAACAAAATCACAGTGCCACTGTTTATGAGGGGAGGTCCCAAAATGTCTATGTTGAAAATGTGGTTAAAAAAAATCCCAAATATAATTGTGTTATGGGTGTGTGTTGTGCAGTTTCTACACACCCTCGTGACTTCACCAGTTTTTCATATTTTCACTCCAGATTTTCAACATTGCCATTTTTTATACTTCCTTATGAACAGTACAGTTGTCATTTTTCACATGCTGCCCGAAATGTGTTTTTGCACCTGTGTCACCAAATGGCACAGTAGCTGTACAAAATCACCTTTTGCCTAACAAACTGATAGTGCCACTGTTCGTGAGGTGGAGTCACAGAAAGTCCATATTGAAAATTTGGAGTGAAAATATCAACAAACGCCTGGGGCATTAGGCTTTCCAACCATAACGCCCCACCCAATAGAGACTGACAGGCATCGGGGTGTGACTTTGGATCGTCGGCTGTAATGTTCATGCCATTCCACCCCCACCCTGCGGCCAGTGACAGGCATTGAGGTGTGCCTTGAAGTCTTAGGCCCCAAAGTTCACCCCATTCTCCTATACTGCACCCATCTCAGTGTATTTCCTTATGGAATGGGGTGAGCATAAGGCCCGAAGACCCCAAGTCACACGCGACACTTGTCAGTGTCTGCAGGGTAGGGTGAGGTAACATGGCATGGGTGTTATGACCAATGACCCAAAGGCACACCCCAATGCCTGTCAGTCTCTGCAGGGTGGGGGTGGGGTAGGCGTCAGTTCAATACTTCACTGCCATTCCTATTATGCATCTCTCTAACTCCTGCACTACCAATGCCAATGCCAGCAAGACTACATTCAGCATTGACAAAGTGATATTCCTGAGAAATGGCCAAGATTTTTATCGATGACAGACCATCAAAAACACAGTTCCATATGCCATGCTGGGTGCCCACCCCAGCGTGGCTACACATCGTATAGCCGACGGGGGTGCCCAATCCCCCATCGGCTCCACTGTCTACCCCCCCAGAGTACAGGGTGCCACGCTTGGAGCCCACCCCAGCGTGGCAACAGATACTATGGCCAACGGGGTGCCTAACTCTCGTCGGCTCCACACCCCCAACCAGTCATCCTTCTGCCACGCTGGGAGCCCACCCCAGTGTGGCAAACGCCCTGCATCGTCGCCATTAAAAACCTGAAACTTAAAACGTCCTCGCTGTGTCTGCCCCCACCCGCGCCCACCCACTGCACACCCTGCCTCCCACACCCCCCACCCCATACTTACCTCTGACTCCAGTGCAGACGATCTTCGTGGACTGGAACATCATCTGCACTCTTCAAAGCCGACCGCGAACTGAGGAAATGCCGGTAAGCTGTATAATGGGATAGATAGGGTTTTTTCAACTTTCCATTTTTTGGAATTTTTGCACCAAATTTTCAACATGGGGTTTTTGGGACCCCTTCTCATGAATGCTCTCACTGTCATGGCGTTAATCGGGCCCAAAGGGTGATTTTGCAGTCACTGCACAAAATCACCTTTTGGGACTGAGTAATGAAACAACACTGCAACTGTTCATTAGGTGGGCTCTCAAAAAGACTATGTTGAAAATTTGGTGAAAAAATTCCCAAAAATGACTGTTTTACGAGCATGCGTTGCGCAGTTCCTATGCACGCTCGTAAGTTTGCGAATTTTCAATATTTTCACTCCAGATTTTCAGCACTGCCATTTTACCACACCTCCTTATGAGCAGTACAGCTGTCATTTTTCATCTTGTTAAAACGTGATTCCGCTTTTACGTAGTGCGTAGTGGCTTAGCCGGTGTGCGAAATCAATGTATGGGACACATTAAGAAAATCACAGTGACACTTTTAATGAGCAGAGGCCTTAAAATGGCTATGTTGAAAATTTGGTGAAACAATTCCTAAAAATGACTGTTTTACGAGCGGCGTTGCGCAGTTCCTACGCACACTTGTAAGTTTGCGAATTTTCTATATTTTCACTCCAGATTTTCCACATTGCCATTTTATTACACTTCCTTATGAACAGTACAGCTGCCATTTTTCACATGTCGCCCAAAATGTGTTTCCGCACATGTAGCGCACAATGGTGCAGTCGGTGTGCGAAAGCAATGTTTGGGACAGATTAAGAAAATCACAGTTACATTGTTCATGAGCAGTGGTCTTAAAATGGCTATGTTGAAAATTTGGTGACAAAAGTCCATAAAATGACTGTGTTACAAGTGAGCATTGCGCAGTTTCCACGCATCCTCGTAAGTTCATGACTTTGTAATATTTTCAGTCCAGATTTTCACCAGTGGCATTTTTCCACACTTCCTTATGAACAGTACAGCTGTCATTTTTCACAACATGGCCGAAATGTGTTTTCACACTTTCAGCGCAGAGATGCGTGGTCGCTGTGGGAAATCATTGTTCGGGACAGATAAAGAAAATCACAGTGACACTGTACATGATTGGAGGCACCAAAATGCCTGAGTTGCCAATCTGCTGTAAAAAATTCCCAAACTAATTACATTACGGGTGTGCGTTGCACTGTTTCTATGCACGCTCGTGACTTCACCAGTTTTTTTTAATATTTTTACTGCAGATTTGCAACATTGCCATTTTTTCCACCTCCACATGAACAGTGCAGCCATCATTTTTCACATCCTGTTTGGAATGTGTTTTTGCACCCATGGTGCTAAATGCCGTAGTCACTGCATAAGCAGCTTTTGGCTAACAAACTGATATTATTGCCACTGTTCGTGAGGTGGGGGTCTCAAAAAAAACATGCTGAAAATTTGGAGTGAAAATACCAATGAATGCCTGAGGTGTTAGGGTTTCTAACCATAACGCCCCACCCTGTAGAGAATGACAGGCATCAGAGGTGTGACTTGGGATTCTTACCTGTAATGCTCATACCATTCCACACCCTGCAGCCAGTGAGTGGCATCGAGGTATGCCTTGGATTCTTCAGCCCCAAAGTTCACCCCATTCTCCTATACCGCACCAATCTCACCGTATTTCCTGATGGAATGGGGTGCGCATAAGGGCCAAAGACCCCAAGGCACACCGTGACACTTGTCGGTATCTGCAGGGTAGGGTGTGGTGAAATGGCGTGGCCGTTATGCCTGACGACCCAAAAGCACACCCCAATGCCTGTCACTCTCTGCAGGGTGGTGGTGGTGGGGTTGGCTTCAGTTCAATACTTCACTGCCATTCCTATTATGCAGCTCTGTAACTTCTACACTACCAATGCCAATGCCAGCAAGCAAACATTCGGCATTGACAAATGCTTGTTTTCTATGTGTTACCTATTGTTCAAACATTTTCTTTTTATTTCTGTAGAATTACTGTTCCCCATAGTCTTGGGTAGTATCCTGTATTATATGTGTAAATATCTTGAAATATTAAAACATTATTATATACTTCATACTTCTGTGACTCAGTCCTTTGAGGTACAGATAACTGATTTATAACTGACAAAAACCATGTTTCTATTACCGAAGAGAAGGCTACAATTACCATATTTTGTTTCTACAGTAAGGAGTTCTTAGCTATGACATAAAGGGTGGGTTGTTTGCCCTTTGGTAAGGAGTGCTGTACTGTGTGAGCAGTGGCTGTGTAGAGATTCAGACCTAGAAATACCCCAAGAGAGTGTCTGTGCTAAGTGTTGGCAGCTACTGAGTACACTTCTGAAACATTCAAGAAAGCTGGTAAAGTGCAGGCTGAATCTAGGTGAGTCCAGTCTGTCACAGTGACACAAAGCAGTTAGTATTCAAGTGCAAAGTCAGGCCTGGCGCGCTTCCTGAGGAGCAGTGGAGTCATGCATACAGGGCGCACCGACATATTGGGAACCTGGTGAATGCACCATCAGCCTTTTTGTGTAGCACCAGTTAACACTGTCAGAAAGCATGTTTTAACAGTGAGCAAATAGCGGGGACCTCTAAAAACAGCATACCAGCACCTCATGAAAGCCAGTCATGCTTCAGTAGCAAACATGGGGGGCTTAACAGGTCATGGAGATCCCTGCAGCATTGGTGATGGACGGATTAGTGCTTTAATGTGAATTGTTTAGTTTATCAGCATGGCTCAGCTAGTAGCACATCCGCCTCTGGGTCAGAAGGTCGTGTGTTCTAGTCCTACAGTGGGATTGTGCTCATACTGTTAATGCTGACTCCTGAGTACAGTACTTTGGGGGATGCTTTACTGTCTGGATGTGCCATCCTTCTGTTGGGACATTAAAGTCAGGTCCTGCCTGCTTTTCTGGTGGTTACTCAGGTGGACATTAAAGATCCCATGGCACTTCTTGGAACACAGTAGAGGAATGTCCCCATCGTCCTGGCCAAATTTCCCCAATTCACTAAAAATACCACCAGCAGCTTAAATCTGGTTCAGTTTTAGTTGGTCTTCATTTGTATCCCCCCGTGTGGCTGAAAATAGACAGAATTATCTAGCCCCCCTTTTCCAGTCAACTAAAACTTAAACAAAACCCATGTGGTCAGTAGACCTCAGTATTATGGCAGAAATCTGTAATGGCCCTTGAATGAGCATAGTAGCACCATAAGGAAGCTAGCCACTCAGAATGCAACATTACATGTGTTTCACTGTGGCCTGACTAGTGCCACATCCTCACGTCTCACTCTTCTCACATGGCTATCAGGATTGCTTTGTTGTACTCCACAGCCCACAGCCTCCATCCACTGTGAGGAGCAATATGCTTTGATAATGACATGCTAATGATATGGTAATGCCATGTGTTTTCATAATGACATGCTAATGATATGGTAATGCAATATGCTTTGATAATGATATGGTAATGCAATGCACGTTGATAATGACATGGTAATGCAATGTGCTTTGATAATGACATGCTAACGATATGGTAATGTAATGTGTTTTGATAATGACATGCTAATGATATGGTAATGCAATGTGCTTTGATAATGATATGGTAATGCAATACACGTTGATAATGACATGCTAATGATATGGTAATGCAATGTGCTTTGATAATGATATGGTAATGCAATGCACGTTGATAATGACATGCTAATGCAATGTGCTTTGATAATGACATGCTACTGATATGGTAATGAGGTGATAGTATATAGTAGTAGTACTAAATTTATTTATAGGGCACCCTTCTCAGGAGGAGTAGTGTACCTGGTTAATGACTTAGCTAGCAGGTATAGATAGAAGGCAAAGAGATGGTAAGAATATGGAAAGGAGGAGTTAGCACCATTCATGTTGAGTAGGGTCAGTGGTACTTTTATGTACAATTATTGTATAATAATAATAACCGGGAAACTTTTTTTCCATAGGGAAACCTGGTTATAATTTGTCGTTCTAACCAGCTGGTTATAACGGTGAACATGCGCTGGGTTTCCCTCACTATTTGCATGCACCAGCCGCCATCCCACTGGACAATTCACCACCTCTGGCACGCAGACTCCACAAACTACAGTACAAAAAAAAAAAAAACACTTTTGGGAGAAAAAAATGAAATGTTTAAACAGCCGCTCCAACCCGACTGTGGCTGTACAGTGATGTGTTTTTATTTTATATAATTGCTGTGGTGAAAAAATGCTCCCCAGCAATTATGTAAAATAAAACATGGGATGGCGTGTAAAGCTCGAATTTTACACACACCCTCCGTGTTTGATGCTTAAATAAACCAGTGTATGTAGCATCCAACACTAAGTGTGTGTGTGTGTGAACTTCTTGTTAAACACACCGCCCCGTGTAATATTCTGTATTTAGTGCTGCAGCATTACCAGTTTCATGCCTTGCCAACTGGCCAGCCCACCTGCACTGATGACCCGTTAGGTGGTTTGCATGAGTGGTCACTCCTATGGTTTGCGTTCACACAGGGGTTAGGGCTTGACTTTGTTCAGTGCTCTTGGGGAGAGATATATTGGAAACCTATTAGAACAGGACAAACCTTCAGTGCGCCATTTCCGGTACACCACTTCTTGACTCATATGCAGATTTGCGTGAGCACACAGGCCTTTGTGTATCACTTTGCATGTTGCTCGAATACTGGGTTGGGCCCTTTAATATGTGTACTCCACATACCTCAAGAAATTCAAGGGCTTGGGTAACACAGTTGGCCAATGAATAAAGCACAAACTAGTGGTGCTCACTTGGCAAGGTGTGTGTGTGGTCACTGGTGAAAAGCTGAGTGTACACAGAGATGGGATTAAGGAGGCTCCACAGTGATACTAAGTATGGATGCAAACCTGGCCTGCCTGCAAAATAGGCTCATCCATAGATCGACACACATTTGATTCTCCAAGTGCGTCACCACTTCTCACTAAATGCTATAAAATAATATTAATGTAAAGAAATGCTAGAAACCATTGCCAACCTCCATGACCACTGCTAACATGAGGTGATTCTTGAACTCTTGTCTGTCAGACCAGCCAAGAACAATCAAGTTGCCCATAGCTGACTGTAAGAAAACTCTTAAAGTGACAGTCACTGACCAACTCAAAACTGACCTTGTTTACTTGCTGGTTTTAGACCAAAGTCATACAGTGCAGCCAGTCGCTACAATATTATGACTGACCCTGGAAGTGTGATAGTAGGCAACATTTCAGTTCTCTGAGGATGAAACCTTCACATCTGATGGTGAAATTATGGACCTTTTTTTGTGAAATTCCCACAAATACAAGTTTCAAGTTTAGGCCAACTCCACAATACTTGGCAGCATGGAGCTGCCTGGCAGTCTGGCAACCTGGGCATGTGCCCTGAGCCCAGAACGTCAGGAGCAAAGGCTGGCATGGTGGGTGCTGAGTGTTACTGAAGGTGCTTTCCACCTAGGGGTGGGTGGATGTGATGTACAGGCTCATCAGTGTAACCTCCATTGCGGAAATTACAGGCCCATCAGCCTAACCTCCATTGCTGGTAAACTAATGGAGACACTAGTCAAACAGGACCTAGTGGACTACCTGGAGAGAAATGGGCTCCAGAATAGAAAACAGCATGGGTTAGTGGCAGGAAGGTCTTGTCAGACCAACCTAATAGTGTTCTTTGACTGGGTAACTGGGGCAGTGGATAAGGAAGAAGCAGTAGATTTACTCTACCTTGCATTCAGCAAGACATTTGACTTGCTGACACATGAAAGGCTGCTGAAGAAATTAGAGGATCAGAGAGCAGCAAAGTACCTAGTTAGATGGGTAGCAAGTTGGCTAGGGAGGAGACAGCAGATGGTGGTGGTAAATGGAATTAAGTTGGGGGTGAGGTAGATCACAAGTGGGGTGTCGCTAGGGTCAGTCCTGGGTCCAGACCTTTTCAGTATGTTCATCAGCAACATATGAGAAGGAATACAGGGCAAGATTTCTTTGCAAATGACACTAAGCTCTAAAATTGGGTAGACTGAGGAAAGTGCAATGGAGTTGGAAAGGGACCTGCAAAGGTTAGAGAGGTGGTCCATGATTTGGTAGTAGAAATTCAACACCAAGAAGATCAGGGTGATGTACATGGGGAACAAGAATCCCAGGCCGGAATATTGGATGGCAGGGGTTAAGTTGGACACTGTGTCTGAGGAAAGGGACTTGGGAGACATCATAAGCAGCTTCCTAAAACAATCTAGCCAATGTAACAAGGCCTACAGCAACAAAACCAGAATGCTGGGGTGTACTGGGATCGGGTTCGGCAGCAGGAGGATAGATCATTTGTGAGGCCACATCTGCAATACAGTACCCAGTTCTGGAGTCCCCACCTAAGGATAGACATATACCTGCTGGGGATGATGCAGCATAGGGTAACCAGAATTATTTAGAACCAACAGGGTAGGTCCTGCGAGGATTGGCTTAAGGCTCTGAACATGTACTCGCTGGAGACCAAAAGGGAGACGGCTGATATGATAGAGACCTTCAACTTCCTGAAAGGAATGAACAAGGTAGATGGCAAGGAAATATTCAACAGGAGTGGCAAATTAAAAACATGGAGACACAAGCTGAAGTTGTTGGGGGGGTGGGAATTCAGTTGGGACATGAGAATGTTTTATTTTACAGAGAGAGTAGTTGAACCGTGGAACAGCCTACTAGCAGAGGTGGTAGGTGCAAGTGCCATTAATGGTCTTAAACATGGGTGGGACTGTGTAAAAGGCTTTATAGTTACTCAGGGGGATAACTGAGGGGCAGGGGCTGGGAGAGGGGAGCAAGGGCAAAACCCCCAACTTGACAAAAGGTACCGATGTAGTATAGAGTATAAAAGGGCAGACAGGCTGGACCAATGGTCTTTTTCTGCTAATATGTTCCATGTTTCTACAACTGCTGATGTGGTGAACTACTCTTAGGGCAACACCTTGCAAAGCTTGGTAGTGGTAGGCTAGTGATATGGGTCGTCACAAATGCACTCCGCTGGTCAGGCCCTCTGCTCCCACAGTGCCAACCTCAGAGCACAATAGTGCGAACAGGTAACAGACAGGGTAACCCTCCTGTCTGCTTTTGGATCTGAATCACCTTTAGTCTCAAGTTCTGGGGGATTCAAACTGAACTTTATGCTAGCATACCCAAACGTACAGGCTCAGATAATATTCTCTTCGGGGGGGGGGCAATTTATCTTTCGCCTAAGGGCACCTAACGAGGTATCCAAAATGAACCCTTAAAACTGTATGAGACCTTAGCTGTATTCTTATCTTTTACCAAGCTTAGTAATACCATCAAGCTGTTGAACAGTTGTCAGACTTAACCACCTATACGTCACATGCAAAAAAAAACTGACAGACACCCAGGCAGTCTTTCAAAGAAAAGGTTCTTTACTGAGTAAAGATGATAAAAATTTGAAAAAAATTTAAACACAGAACAATATATCAAAGAGCTCACAATCACATACAAACACAAATTACAAAGCAAAACTCCTACCGCAATACATTTAGATTTTTGCTATCCAAGGTATTACCTCTGAAAGTGCTTTCAGTTAGATCAGAGAACTGTTTTTCTCTTGGAGTCCCAAAATAATATAACCTACATTTCAGACACAAGTATCAGTTTAAACTCTGTGTCTCCACACTCCTTCTGTGAATCATCTAGCTCCTCCTCCTTTTAGAATATAACATTACAAACATGATTTCCTACCAGGAAGTATTTTAAATAAGGTGACATCAGAAGAAAAAACATTTCCTAGATTATGACAGTCTTTAATCAAGCATTTCCTTTGAACTGGTGTCTAGTTCCTGTTTTCCCAAGGAGCGCCAAAGGGTTTACAACTTTTCACACCATTTATTTATTTAGTTTTTGTTTGCCGGGTAGGTGCACTAGCCATGGAAATGACTATTTTCAGGCATGACCCAGGAGGATACAGTGTAACAATGTATACAGAAACAGACATAACTAATAACAACATCCTTTAGCAATAGCTAATATTTCATGTTGGTATCAAATGGCCTGTTCCTCTTAAGACGTTATAAAAGTTTATTAGGCTCATCCTCTGGCAGACTCATAAAGTCACATTTGGTTTTCAACTTCAAAAAGCCTAGGCATGTCATAAAAGGTAATAAAATGCCCACTGGAAGGAAGGTAATTAACTGGTTCCCTTGTCAGATTTAATTACATCCTGTGGTTTCAGCTGCTGACACCTTGTAATTTAAAGGGCCAAATCTCACAGACTGACATTTCATACACAGACCACATATTTATAATACCAATACCATACAATAATCATAACCAGCTGGCCAAGCATCACATGGGTGACCATGCATCACATGATCCGACCCCCCACAGGCATGTTGCAAGTGTACCCAACAACCTATAGGAAACATAGAAATGTAGACTTTGACGGCAGATAAGGACCACTTGGCCCACCTAGTCTGCACATTTCCCTACCTACAGGATAAGCTGCCGATCCTAGTTAACCAACAGCCTATTTCTTCCTACCCCCCACAAAAATTGCCTTATGTCTGTCCCATGCATTCTTGAATTCTCCTACAGTTTTAGACCCCACTATCTCCTCAGGAAGGCTGTTCCATGTGTCCACCACCCTCTCTGTGAAAAAAAATACTTCCTCACATTGCCCCTGAACCACCCCCCCATCTTCCAATTGTGTCCCCTTGTTCTTGCACATCTCTTTTTCTGAAAGATGCTACCCTCTTGGACTTTGTTGATTCCACTGAGGTACTTAAAAGTTTCTATCATGTCTCCCCTCTCCCTCCTTTCCTCAAGGGTATACATATTAAGCTCCTTTAGTCTCTCCTCATATGGCTTCTCTTGCAGACCCTGCACCATTTAGTTGCCCTCCTCTGGACTGCCTCTATCCTGTCTATGTCCTTGCGGAGATGGGGTCTCCAGAACTGGACGCAGTACTCCAGATGGGGTCTCACCAACTGTCTGTACAGGGGGATAACAACTTTCTGTTTTCTGCTGGTGATGCCTTTCCCTATACATACCAGTATCCCTCCAGCCCTCCGTACTGCCTTCTCACATTGCTTGCTAACTTTAAGGTCATCTGATATGATTACCCCCAGGTCCCTTTCCATTTTTGTTGTTGTTACTACCTCCCCCCATTGTGTAATCTTCCCCTGGGTTTTTGTTTCCCAGGTGCATTATTTTGCACTTCTTTACATTGAATCCAAGCTGCCGTACTTCTGACCATTCCTCCAACGTTGCCAAGTCCCATCTCATCCTTTCCACACCTCCTTGTGTATCAACCCTGTTGCAGATCTTTGTGTCATCTGCAAATAGGCATACTTTTCCTTCCAGTCCCTCTGCAAAGTCACTTATAAAGACATTAAAAAGGACTGGACCTAGTACTGAACCCTACGGTACCCCACTAGTAACCCCTCTTTCTAGGGACATGGATATGTTGTTCATCCACACTTATTGGCAGGTATCCTTGCCGCTTTAAATCTTGCCGGAAGGTCTTCAAGCTGGCTCCTCCCACCCACCCGGGTGGTATAACTCTCGGCTCCGCCCCATGACGCCAGATCTTCCTTACCGCTTGGAAGCTCAGGTTCCCTCCTTAACGCTCTGCGTTTGTGACTGGTTCCTATTTCTTCCGTTTTGCGAATTTGAAAGTTTTTGCTAAAAAGACTTCGGTCTTCGATCCCTCGCGGCTGCGATGGACAAATCGACTCCCGGTTTTCGGAGATGCCCCTGCGGGCAGAAGATGTCTCGGACGGATCCACACTCCACGTGTGTCTACTGTTTAGGCCTTGAGCACGACCCGCAGGACTGCGACCTGTGCTCTTCCTTCTCGGCCTACGTCCTCAAAGACCGTGCTGCCCAATTGCAACTGGGACGTCCCGAGAAGCGTTTCCCTCCGGTGAAGTCTAAGGAGGCCCGGTCGGCGGTGTCCGCGGCGGCGGGCTTAGCGGATCAGCTCGCGCAGATGATCGCCCTCGAAGAGGAGGCGGCGTGGGCCGTATCTTCCTCGGCCGCCGCATTTATCCCGCTCTCTCTGGGTTCTTCCTACACAGCTTCATTTAAGGAGCTATGTCTGTCCCTCTCCACTAGGGGAGAAGGGCCAACGTCTGCTGGACCTTTTTCTCGGTCCAAAAAGAGGGACAAGGGTAAATCCCTCCGTCGACGCTCTTGGGAGCGGGAAAGGTCCCTCTCCCCGAGTCGTCGACCGTCGACTTCGGTCGACCGCTCGGCCGGCCACTGGTCTCCTCGGTGCCCCGTCAGGTCAGTTGACTGGGGACTCCTACCGGCGAACTCGAGATTTTCGACCGTTAGGCAGACTGTCGCCCGCCAAAACCGGATTCCTCTCTCCCGGTTCCCGGAGAAGTTGAGAGATCCGTGGGCTTGCCTGTGCCTCGGTTCCGAGCCTCGGATGAACCCTCCGAGCGAAGGGAGGCCGTTCCTGCCGACACTTCACCGCACCGACCTCGGAAGAGCGAGGCTCTCGGTCTCGGTCTCGGACCTCTTCAGCGGTCCAGCCGATCCCACCGTCATAGGCGGTCTCGATGCTCCAGCACCCGGAAGCGGGCCGTCGCCGCTGTCCCTCGTCCCTCCTCCTCGGACGAGGCTTCGGCGTAAGATGCAGTTACGGCCGATGACGAGGACCTCATGTGGCAACAGCTTCTGACCGGGAGTGAGCTTGACAGGCGCCTTCCCCGCCATTAAGTGGCTGTCATCGAGCGGCCGACACAACCCCTCGACTTACCGAGGACCTGTACCCAGGCCGGGTTGTTCGGCCAAACCAGCTGCTCCACCGATTCCGTGGAACCTCCGCCTCCACAGCCACTGTTTGGGGCTCCGACCAGGGATTCTCGGTCTTGCAAGGTCTCACCCATTGGCTGTCGGTTACCCTCACTCCCGACTGACCTCGGCAGGTTGAGGGTGGCTCAGGCCAGAGGCAGCTCTTCGAGGACTCCTCTGAGTCCGAGGATAATTCCTCCTTTTTCTCCAAGCGACTGGACTTGGAGTCCTCAGGAGGACAGTCTATGGACGATAGCCCGTCGTCCTTCCTAGGACTGCTTCGGCTCATCTCGGAATCCACCGGGTGAAGCTCGAACCCGTTTCCAAATGGGCCAGGTATTCCCTCACGGAGATTCTGGACTGAGGGGATTCTCCGACGGAGGCCTTTCCGGTGGCCGAGGCCATAGTGGGTCCGGCCCTGGAGCTTTGGCAGCGCCCTGCTTCCTGTCCTGCGCCTTCGGCCAGGATGGCCAGAAATATGTGTCCCTACCGGTTCCCTGTCCGGTTTTTCGGAGCACCCCTCTGCTGAGGGGTTGGTTACCGACAGCGTTTTCCGGCGCGCCGGCAACGCCAGGGATGTGGACAAACCTCCCGACAAGGAATCCAAGAAATTGGATTATGTCGGGCGAAAAGTCTATGCTGCGTCCTCTCTCGGCCTTCGTCAGGCCAGTTCGGCCGTCCTCATGGCACTTTTTTCTCATGCCCTGTTGGGCTCCCTGGATGAGGTCATTCCTCATCTCCCCGCGGATCAGCAGACTACGGTCAAGCAGGTGCGGGACCAGGGCAGGGCAGTGGCCAAACAGCAGCTCCAGACTGCTTTGGATATTGGGGACTCATGTGCCAGGTCGGTGGCGGCGCGAGTGGCTATCGTCCGCGGGCTTGGCTGAGGATATCCACCTTTGCCGGATACCCAGCACAAGTTGGCGGATGTTCCTTTTGGGACTGACCTCTTCGACCCTGTGGTGGAAGGTCACCTGCAGAGGATCGAGAAGTCAATGCTACCTTGGACTCGGTCTCTTCCGCTCAGAAGGACAAGGCCGCAAACCACAGCCTAAGCTCCTTTCGTCCTTCAAGCCCATGCGCGGCCCAGCAACGTCAGGGCCAGCAGGCTCGGCCTTGGCATCCCAAACCCAAGCCGCCGGCTTCCTCTAACAGGAGGCAGGGAGGAAAAGGCCCAGGAGGTCCCTCGGCCGGTCCATCCTCCAAGCCTGCCCAGTGACGGGCTGAGGGGTGTCACCCCCATCCCCGTCACCTTACCCCTGGGTCCCCCCGTGGGGGGACGGCTCCGGCACTTCCGTTCCGCCTGGTCCGCTGTTACCACGGACAGGTGGGTTTTGGAGGTGATGGGAAGAGGCCTGCCTCTAGAATTCGAGCAGGCACCGCCCTTCAGAGCCGTCGCCCCTCGGGGGCTTCGGGGTCCCCAGCTTCGCTGGCGGCTCGTCGAGCCGACATCGCTCTCCTCCTCCAGAAGGAGGTGATAAGAGAGGTGGAGGACCCTCCTTCAGACCCAGGGTTTGTGTCCAGGTACTTCCTGGTTCCGAAACGGACGGGGGGCTGGCGCCCCATTCTCGACCTACACGACCTAAACAAGTTCCTAAGGTCTCGAACCTTCAGGATGGTCACTCTGGCTCAGATAATACCATCCTTGGAGCGGCGTGTGGTTCTGCTCTCTGGATTTGCAGGACGCGTTTTTTCCCGTCCCTATCCGTCCATCTCACCAGAGATTCCTTCGCTTCCGAGCGGAGGGATCCCTTTTCGAGTTCCAAGCCATGCCCTTCGGCTTGTCTCCAGCTCCCAGGGTCTTCACCAAATGCATGGCAGTGGTGACAGCATTCCTCTTGGCGCCGAGGGTCGGGTGTCTACTACCTGGATGACTGGCTGATAGCAGCTCCCTCAGGCAGGAGGTGGGTGGTCAGAGATCTGGCCCTCAGGTCTGCTCTCAACTGGGCCTCCTTATCAGGCGAGGCCAAGTCGAGACTCGAGCGAAGCAGGTGATTCTGTTCATCGGGCGGCTCGACTCTCTTCGAGCCAGGCGCGGCTCCGCGGACAGGGCCGAGGTTCTTTCCTCCTTTGCCCAATCATTTCTGGTTGGGCATTTCGCCTGCCTGGGACTTCCTCGCCTCCTGGGTCTCATGGCGGCCTGCACCAGCGTGGTCCGTTGGGCCCGCTGGAACATCGTCCTTCAATGGGAACTGGCCAGCCAGTGGTCTGGCAACTGCGATCCTTTGGACCAGCTTAGTCGGTGACACAGGGGATGTGGAACACTCTCAGTGGTGGATCGTTCCAGGTCATTTGCAGGAGGCATCCGTTCGTCCGCCCGAGCGACGGTCTCTATCGACCGATGCCTCTCTGATGGGTTGGGGTGCCATCTGGGGAACACGGGCCACGGCCTCTGGTCCCAGCAGAGTCGATGCCACATCAACCTGCTGGAGCTCCGGCGGTCCGCCTAGCTCTCACCGCCTTTGCTCCGTTCCTCCGGGGTCAAGTGGTCCGAGTCCAGCCGGACAACACCACGACCATGTACTATCTAAACCGCCAGGGGCGGGACACGCTCCATGCTTCTATGCAAGGAAGCTCTCCGCATTTGGTCACTCGTCGCAGCCTGGAGGTGGATCTCTAGCCATTCATGTGGCAGGGCCTCCCAACACCCTGGCCGATGCCTGAGCGGATAGGGGCTGCATCCCACAGTGGTCTCTCCTGCGGAGGTAGTACAGCATCTGTTCTCCCTTTGGGGCACACCTCAGGTGGACCTGTTTGCCTCCAGGGCAACGCCAGCTGAGACTGTTCCATGCCGCCCCTCAGCAGGGCTCGCTGCAGGGATGCCTTCTCGAGGCAGTGGACTCCGGGCCTCTTTCCACCTTTCCCCATTTCCTTGATCCACAAGGTGCTTCTCAAAGCCGAGGAGGGACAAGGCGAGGTGATTCTGATAGCCCCAGACTGGCCTCGCCAGTTCTGGTACCAGATCTCCTCAGTCTCAGCTCCAGGACTCAGACGGCTTCCAGCTCGCCCGGACCTGCTCTCAGTCAGTCAGGGAAGGTGTTCCATCCGGACCTTCAATCCCTGCACCTGACGGCCTGGTTCCTGAGCGCTAGAGTTCCAGGCCTTGGGTCTTTCCGACGAGGTCCTCAATGTAGTTGAGGCGTCCCGTGAGAGTCAACCAGAAAATGCTATGCCTTCAAATGGAAAAGGTTTTCCATTTGGTGTCAGGGCAAGGGCTTGGACCCTTCCTCCTGTTCCTTGGCAAGCATCTTGGACTATTTATGGTCCCTTTCTAATCAAGGGCTTAGGTCGACGACCCTAAGGGTGCACCTGGCAGCCATCTCTGCTTGCCGGGCGCGGGCCGGGAAGCAGTCGGTTGCGCAGGAGAAGGTGGTCTGGCGCTTTTTCAAAGGCCTTGATCACATTTCCCCTCCGGTGCGAGAACCTCCACCTCCGTGGGATCTACTGCTGGTACTGGCAAAGCTCATGGGCAAGCCATTCGAACCAATGCACAGGTGTGCTCTCTCACCTGTCGTGGAAGACCGCCTTCTTGGTGGCTATCACGTCAGCCAGAAGGATGGGAGAGCTCCAGGCGCTCCATCAGGTCTCCTTACCTGGTCTTCCACAGGGACAAGGTTGTCCTGCGCCCACCGAATTCCTTCCAAAGGTGGTGTCGGAGTTTCACCTTAACCAGGTGTTGACTCTGCGGTGTTCTACCCCAATCACACCTCGGAGGCCGATATGGGCTCCATGCTTTGGACCCTAGAGGCTCGCCTATTACAAGAGCGCCGGCTGGAAGTCGAGGGAGGTTCGCCCAGCTGTTTGTCACCCTACGCTAGGCCGCATCTGGCAGACCTGCAGCCAGCGGACGATAAGCAGGTGGGTCACCTCCTGCATAGATCTCTGCTATAAGTTGACGGGCATGGGCCTCCCAGAGGATAAGAGCTCATTCTACCCGCCATACTGCTGCATCGGTGGCTGCTTCCAGGGACGTCCCTATCCAGGAAATCTGCAGGCTGCTACCTGGAAGTCAGCAAACACCTTCATTACCCATTACCACATTGACCTTGAGTCACGCGGGATGCTGGTTTTGGGGCCTCGGTTCTCCAGTCTCTCTTTCCCAAGTAAGTATTGGGGTGTCGTCTTGCCTCCCTCCTCCAGGAGAACTGCTGGAGGTCTGCCAATAAGTGTGGATGAACAACATATCCATGTCCTAGAAATGCAGGTTACTCACCTGTAACAGGAGTTCTAGGAATGGTATATGTTTGTTCATCCTGCAATCTCATTCCTCGGCGGCCGCTGGCCCTGAGCTTCCAGCCCGAGGCCAGATCTGGCGTCATGGGGCTGAGCTGAGAGTTATACCACCCGGGTGGGTGGGAGGAGCCAGCTTGAAGACCTTCCGGCAAGATTTAAAGCGGCAAGGATACCTGCCAATAAGTGTGGATGAACAACATATACCATTCCTAGAACTCCTGTTACAGGTGAGTAACCTGTATTTCTTCAGAGTGGACTCCATTTACAATTACCTTCTGTGTCCTGTTGTCCAGCCAATGTTTTACCAAGGCTATCCCCCTGGGACCCACTCCCAGGATGCTTAATTTGACTATTAATCTTTTGTGTGGGACTGTGCCAAATGCCTTGCTAAAGTCTAGGTAGGCCCTTGTCCACAGCCCCTCCCTGGTCTACTACTTTGGTCACCCAGTCAAACAAATCAATTAGATTCGTCTGACATGACCTTCCAACTGTGAACCCATGCTGCCTTGGGTCCTGTGCCCCACTGGCCTCTAGGTACTCAACAATTCTTTCCTTCAGAAGTGATTCCATCACTTTCCATACCACAGAGGTCAAACTGACAGGTCTGTAGTTTCCTACCTCTGTCTTGGTCCCGCTTTTGTGAAGGGGAATCACATCCACCTTCTTCCAGCCCTCAGGTACCACACCATCCTCCCATGATTTGTTAAAAAGGGTAGTCAGTGGTTTCACTAGTTCTCCCCTTAATTCTTTTAGAATTCTGGGGTGAATTCCATCAGGCCCATTGCTTTGTCCACCTTCAGTTTTAGGAGTTCTTTCAGAACCCTTTCTTCTGAGAAAGGACTGGAATCGACCCCCCTATCCAGAGTGCTTCTGTTAATTGGATTAGGCACTTCCCCCTCCTCCTGTTTTGTGAATACTGATCAGAAATATTTGTTCAGTATCCCTGCTTTTTCACTGTCCCTGTCTGCCCACCCACCGTCCATTCTATTCAGCCTCACTATCCCTCCCTTTGTCTTTCTACACTCTCTGATGTACCTATAAAAAGTTTCATCCCCCTTCTTAACTGAGTTGGTTGTCTTTTCCTTAGTTTGGGCCTTTGCTATTCTGACTTCCCTCCCTGCTTCCTTCTGCCTTAACTGGTACAGTTCTCTGTCCAGCTCCTTCTGTGTTTCCTTATATTTCCTAAATGCTATCTTTTTCTCCCTGACCTTCTTTGCCACCTCTTTTGATAACCATAGTGGCTTTTTCTTTCATTTTGATTTGTTTATTTGCTTCACACAGAGGCTTGTTGCCTCTGTGATGGCAGTTTTGATGTTTCCCCGTTGTTGCTCCACCCCTCCTTCTAGCCTGTTTGCTAGTGCTTTTCCAAGGCACTCTCCCATCTTGCCAAAGTCAGCCTTCCTGAAGTCCAGTACCATCACTTTGGTATGGCTGGACTCTGTAGCTGAGTTTATCGTGAACCACACTGTTTGGTGGTCACTTGTTCCCAGATGGCTACCCACTTCTAGATCTGAGATCCTCTCACTGTCCCCATTTGAGAGGATGATGAGTAAGAATATATTCAAGCTTTCAGGGCCTCACAGGTTCCTTCATCTGGTAATAGAAACATAGACAGTGAAGGCAGTAAAAGACCAGTGGTCCATCCAGTCTGCCCATAACACTGTATCATACCCCAAGACCTTTTGTCAGTACAGGGTTTTTGTCTACACTCTCCACTCCCTTGCTCCTGGTTTTACTGCTACCCTCCTGTGTAACTGCTAAGCCCTTAACCCTGTCCCAACTGTGCTTGAACCTATTAATGGATTCAGCACTCACCACCACCACTGGCAAACTGTTCAATTGCTCAACCACTCTTTCTATGAAATAATACTTTCTCATGTCCCCCTGAACCTAGTGACAGACTCATTGGGTGGTTTGATATGTTATTCTATATTCCCACCACCTGCTCGACACGTCACCACCAGCAAATAAAATCGCTGTGTGATGAAAGTGTTAGCACTGCCTGCAGCCAATCAAGCAAATGGAGCTAGCATGGGTGTGATTTTGCCTCTGTTACACAAGAACTACTAGCTCACAATAAACTACTTGCGCCATCTTGGGTCTCACAGGATTGCTGGTTTGGAGCATGATTTCATCTGTGATTCGCAATCGCACATGCCTCACTTCCTGCCACCCATGTGACTGTCTTCATGGTACCAAGGATAATGTTCTGTGATTGGTTGCAGCACACAGACACTCTCCTCCAGCCAGTCCAGGAGCAGGAAACTCATGCTGGCAGAGGGGAAAGGACACAGCACATTGTGAGGGTGAGCTGCTGAGGAATAGGGCAGATGTGCTCAGGAGGCTAGGGAAATCTGCAGTTCATATCAAATCAAATCAGACTTTATTTGTTAAAAGGCACCTTTCCAGCGATCAAGGTGCCTGTATGTAAAATATCAACTCATCAACATTTAATACACTAGGAACCATAAAAACTATAAGATTAACAGTTGAATCCATAAACAGATGATGGTCCACAGTAACATTAGACTTCATCTAAAAAACCCAGGCTGAAGAGGTATGCCTTAAGTTCAGATTTAAAACTTTGGACATGAAACTGGGCCTGCTGCACAAACGATCCTGAAAGCCAAAGGGGGGAAATAATTAGAGACAGCTTATAATCCTGAATGGGGAGAACCATAAATTTAGAGACAGCAGAGCTTGTCACCGGAAAGCCAGAAGTGGCAGCTTGTGTCAAGAAGTCTGAAGGGGGGAAAATATTTAGTGGCAGCAAACTGTGACACGGGAATGGCAGAGAAGGACAAACTAAGTGGCAACTTGTGTCAGGAAGCTGGAAAGGGGGGAAATAAATAATATTTAGTGGCAGAAAATTGTCACAGAAAAAGCCAAAAGGACAGAATATTACTGGCTGGCAGCTGCATGTGTCAGGACCCTAAAAGGGGCAGAAATAAATATTTAGCAGCACCAGATATACTCTGTCACAGGAAAGGCAGGAAAAATACAAGTGGCAGCTTGTGTTCAGAAGCCTGAAAGGGGGAAAATAAGTAAGTGGTGGCAGCAGTTGTCACAGAAAAAGGTGGAAAAAGGAAAAATGACTGTGCTACTCTGGAAGGCTGTAAGGGGTGATTCTGAAAAATAAATATAGGAAGCCTGAAAGAAGAAATTGTGACCGTGAGCCTCCTTTTGTGTCAGGAAAAATCTTCAGCCAGATAAATCACGCCAGTTTGATTCCAAACCAGCTCTGTGTCTGCTGCATGAAGCCCTGTGTTCACTGAAGCACAGTGCTGCCAAATCCTCAAATATAAAAACAATAAAGCTAACTCACTGTGCCCACCCCATTGAGTTGTGTGGGGAAAAAAAACTTCTAACAAGTCAGCTGTACCATTTATAAGCAAAATTCTTACCATTTCTCGTTCCTGAATATTAAGTGTAATTCCCCTCCTGCTACAATTCTATTTCTGTTTTCCTCAGACCTTCTAATGAAAAAAAAGTCACACAACTGATTTTCATAAGTGCTTTCTTACAAGCTGTCAGTGTCACATTAGAATGGGAATCATTTTTGTCCAATACAAACGCCACAAAGCATTGCTTCCGAACTGTTGTCTTAGTGAGTGTGAACCATAACATTGTCGTAGAATGTCGAGTCCTTCCATACCAAATCATCATGTACCTAAGATGCAAAGCAAAACAGCAGAGATGTTCAAAAGACCTGCCAATAGCCCAGCAGCGGGGACATCTGATCTGCGCAGCATAAGCACACCAGAAACCAGTCCAGAATGCAGGGAGGCTACAAGCAAGAAAACCAACAAAAGTGTGACAGGGATAGCCACCGAGAAATAAGACTCCTAGGGCTGGATTTTCCAGTGTCCGAGATTGGAGCACACCCTGGGTATGCCAAAGATATGACACACACTGGAGTTGTGGCCATCTAACAGGATTTTCTATCCCTTGCAGCAATTGTCACAGGTTAAACCATCTTTTTGTGGACTAGCTTGCATCAATACCGGGGACCGTTTTCACAGAGCTTGCACCCAAGATTTGATGTAAAGTCCAAAGAAACCAGCACTGACAATGACCCGGAATGAAGACAAGATAATTTATTCTTGAATTAGTACTTGTAATTACAAGTCCATCACATCTTGCCTATTTGCAGCAGTAAAAACACACCAGCTAAATACCCCGACCAGTTTCGCACATGTGCGTTCCTCAGGGTGGAATTCCAGAATAAATTATCTTGTCTTCATCCCGGGTCGCTGTCAGTGCTGGTTTCTTTGGACTTTACATAAATGGGATTTTATCTTGCATGACATGTATTGGAGCTGCTTTTTGCTGACTTGCCCAGGATTTGATGCAAGGTGCCGTAAAGCCGGTGAACTGTCATAACTGCGGCTGAGATTGTAAAATTGGGCGCAGTTGTGGTAGACTAGTATGGTGCATGAAAAGTGCTTGATGCAGGGCTGGACGAAAGCCTTGCACTACCCTTTGAAAATACAGACCCTGGGTTAAAACATACCCATGACTCATTCATGACAAGGACGCCGGAATGTTTTTCTGTAAAGTTTATTTATTTTTGCATTTATTTTAGTTTTTGTTAACCAATAAAGGAAGCCTAGGCAATCCTGCCTATTTCCAGGCTCGTCCCAGGGAGGGGAGATACAGATGGAAACCAACTAACATTGAACCAGATTAAGCTGTTGACAGTGTTTTTGTGGATGTGGGAAATCTGGCCTGGACAATTTTCCATTGTTTTTTTCTGACTTTATTTTGGTCGGGAATTAGAGGTGCCACAGAAGAGGAGGTGTACTGAATATGTTATTATTTTTCTTGGTTAACCATGGTACTTTTTTTAGGATCACTTTTTTTTGGGGGGGGTTGTATGACGTTTTGGTATTCTTTATATTTGTAGTTCATTTTCTGTAAATATGTTTGTTATCAATTAAAAACATCCCTACTCTTTTCGAGAACTGTCATGGGATCTTTAATGGCCACCTGAAAAAAAAACAACACTAGAATAGGTGGACAGGACCTTGGTTTAATATCACATCTGAAAGACAGTACCTCAGGAGTGCAGCACCCCCTCCCATGCTGCACTACAGTGTCAGTATTGGGATTTAACCCAAGTGCCTGGTGTGGGGATGGAACCCACAGCTTTCCAATCTTCCAGCTTCAGAGGCAAGTGTGCAACCTGCTGAGCCACTGATACCACAAGAAAAAAATGATTGCAGTTAGTGTTAGAAGGAACATTTTCACAGAGGCAAACTAACTCACAAGACCAAGGCTGATGACTTCAACACACTTGCAAGTTCAAAAGATCACAAGCGAGTACACATTATTTATGACTTCAGACTTGTTTTCCCATTTTCTTGTGTTTAATTCAATAAAAACTGACCTTCTTCAAATATATTATTCCCAGCCGCATTCATAATCTTTTTATCAGAACTCGTTGTTTAGCAGAACAGGAGAGGAGTGGCTCAGTAACATTTACAATTTTGAGCTCAATTTTATGCTGTGTATTCACTGTAATAAAAATTGGGTCTTCATTGGCTTTTATAAGGCTTGCACTGGAGGTGGAAAGAGGGGAAAAAGGAGTGGTGATGGCTGTGAGTACTGCATATTCATCTGTGAAAAGTACCAGTATTGTTGAAATGAGAAGCATGTATTACATGGGCAAAACTCTGACCAAAAAAACATAACCATCGGAAGCTACTTGGACTGTGGGTTCACAACGTTAAGTATTTTTTAACTCCTGGGGCCTGATTCTGAAATGGGTTAAACTGCCACAAGCCCCTGGGTGCACCAAACACATGGCGCATGGGGCTTGCCGCAGTCCCTGGCTGGCAGTCAGGATTCTCGATCCCATGTGCCACATGGCATGAGTTAGACCAGCTTTAGCTGGTCTAACATCATGGACCGTTTTACAGGGTTTGTGCCACACATTTGGCGCAAGCCTACATAAAGGGAGTAAAGTACCGCAAATGCACACAACCTTTGAGAATCAGGCTCAAGGTGTGGCAGTGTGTGTGTGTGTGTGTGGGGTAGCTGCAGGGTTTGATGCAGAGCTTGCGCAAGCCCTGCGCCAACCTGTGAGAATCGGGCCCTTGATCTTGTTGGAGGAGGGGAGCCACCACGCCTGCAGCTTATTGAAATTCCCTTTGCACCATGCTTGATCCCATCAAGCAATCAGTTTTCCATGGCATTGACATCTACACACCATCTGAATCCATGAAGGATTTCTACAGATCTATCTCTAAGACTATTCAAAAGATGCTTCTTTCATGGAACTTGACAAATCGCCACGTAAACTATTTTCCTTGCAGTTTCATGAGGGACCTGATCTGGCAAACTAAAGCACTCTAATGATATACATAAGGTTCACTGATTCAAAGCGACATGTTCAGTCCAAATTTTTAGGTATCACTGAGCTTCCACAATGTGAATCAGAGGTGGTATATGATGCTGTGAAGGATGTGATCGCAAGAAAAATCTAGGAGATAAGAGATGATCGGTCTTGCCTCTATGATGAAAAAAAAAAAGGGTCACAACTCTTGCTAAACTAGACCGTCCATATTTTGTCACTCACTGTCTCGCACACAGATTTGCCTTAGCATCGGAGAAAGCAGCCAACCAATGAAAGTACTTGACAAATTTGTCACTACTGCTGTCTTCCTAGCTGATGTGTGGGTTGTCTTGCTGTTCTTTCTAAACTTTTCCAGAAGAGTTCTATCATGTTCTCTAGGGCAAGGCAGCAGCAGCTGGTCGGCACCTCTGATGCACTGCTGGCACTTCCTGAAAATCCTGGACCACATCTGAAAGTCTTCCTAAGTGAAAAAATGTCAGGCAGTTAAATTTCAGTGCCAAAAAAGTGCAAGGTAGTGTACCTAGGGAAAAAGAACTCCAGGAGAGAATACTGGATGAGTGGGGTAAAACTCAATACGACAGCAGAGGAACATGACCTGGGAGCCATCATTAGTGACACTAGATAATATGACAAGGCTTGTAGCAAGGCAAACAAGATGCTGGGGTGTATTAGGCATGGTATTGATAGTAGGAAGAAAGAGGTGATACTCCCTCTCTATAGATCCTTGAGAGACCATATGTGGTGTACTGTGTCCAGTTCTGAAGCCCTCACCTGAGAAAGGACATAGATAGGCTGGAGGCAGTACTGCATAGGGTGATGAAGACGATTCAGGGCCAACAAGGGAAGTCCTTTGAGAAATGCCTTAGGGCACGGAACATGTATTCGACAGGGACCAGAAGGGTGAAGGGGGATATGATAGAAACAGTCAAATTCTTGAAAGAAATAAACAAAGTTAGCTACAAGGAATTATTTAACAGGAACATTAGTTCAACAACATGTGGGTATGACAGGAAGCTGACAAAAGGAAGGTTCAGAAGGGATGTGAGGAAGTATTACTTTATGGAAAGGGTGGTGGAACCGTAGGGCTGCCTACTGGCTGAGGTGGTGGCAGCTGAAACTGTGGGGGGCTTCAGATGAGCTTGAGACAGAATGAAAGGGATAGTGATCTCTGGTAGTGACAAGGAATGGGAATAGAATAGGACAACTGATGGGGAAGGTTAAAATCCAGTACCGATGTTAGGTTGCGGGGTTCTGTAGGGACCCATGGGCAGACTGGGTGGATCTTAGGTCTTTTTCTGCTGTCACTGTCTACATTTCTGTGTTTCTATGAGATGTCAAGTAAATCCCCACAGGACACCAAATCTATCTTTAGAACACATAATACTACAAGATACATGGGATCAAAGAGAACAGCTCCAGAATCTTCAAACTTTTGATGTAAAGTCAACAGTTGAGCAGCTTGACAGTTACTTTTGGGAAGGGTTGTTTTTGGACAACTGAAAATTATTAGACCCACACAATGCACCTGAGAATGAGAACATTGATAGCTATGGAGAACAGGTGATTGAGAGCTTTATTGGTCACAGTGGTGTCCTTAAAGCAGGTGTATCAGAAGATAACATCATGCCAGTCAATCCAGATGCAACCAAGCTTGAAAGGTCTTTATTACGTAGACTCTTCTTAGCACACAAAGAGTGCAGTATTGAAGAATTCAGTGTTAAAGTGGTGGTACCAAAGATTCTTGACCCAATATGTCAGTACTATATGCAACATGTTTGGCAACCCCATCAGCTTCTGTAGAATCTGAACAAAGTTTTAGCAAAAAAAAACATCGTCGTTAAGACTGCAGAGAGGAACCGTCTTAAAATATGGAATGTAAACCGTCTCCTGACTTCTGATTTCTGGCTGAGACACCTGATGATATTGGTAAGTTTGATTTTGAAACAGCTTTTGAAATCTGGGCTTTTGAAAAGGGTAACACTTAAACCTACAGTGTAGTTACAGTGTAACTACACTGTAACTGCAATGTAGTTACATGCAACAAACATTTAACTACAGTGTAATTATCCCTGCTGCATGTAATTAGTGATTACCTACCCAACAATTACATTGAAGCTGACACTTAACGTATGACCCTGAAAAAGGCAGGCATCGTTTTCTTCAGACTATCAAGAATACTACCACACCTCCAAGTTCTCAAGCTCTGTAGCACTGCATCATAGACCTAGTGGAAAAAGAAACATAGTTTAGTTTTCCTCATCTTCGTCATGTTACTTCTTGTTGATCTAATTGGTCCTGCATTGTTGATTACCTTTTTGCAATATTAATGTCCTGCAGTGATTTTCTGAGATGTCTTAACTGTTGCCTTTTTTCCAGTGGTGCCCTCTTGAATGGATTTATGAGATCTTCTTTGGGTATATCTCTGTCATCAAGGTGACACCTATGGAACTTAGCCGTCAGACATCAGGATCCCATGGAAGCTTTTTCTGCAGCAGTCTATCAGGGGCCACCCACTCCGACGTCAGGCTCCAATGTCACGCACCCTATATAAGCGTGGGTGGCCCTGCTCCCCCCTCAGTTCTTTCCTGCTGTTGACCATTCACACACAGACTCCACAGAAGCTTTGTCACTCGGCTCAACTGCCAACATTTCTTACCCTTCTTTCTTTCATTTACCTTTGAATCACTTAAGTGATTCCTTTGTCCTTGTATGTCAAGAACTACTCCTACATCAGCACTTTTCCATCACTGTCACTGCGGAAAGAAGATTTCTTCAACCAACCGACATGAACTCTGTGTCTGCTGCCTTGGGCATAGCCACAATGTCCTTGCCTGTGAGTCCTGCCTGAAGTTCAACCTCACCACCCTGTGCTGATGCAAGAAAGCCCTGCAGAAGTTCCTCATGGAGCAACAGGCAGGCGGCAGAGGAGCAGGGGTCCTCTGGAGCTCCCCCACCCAGCCACTGGCATGTTCTTCAGGCTCTCAGGCCACCATGGCTGGGACAAATTCTCAGGTAAGCATTCTCAATGGGACAAGGAGCAGCCTAAGGATCGTTTCTACCATTGGTGATCCAAGTCCCCGCTGGATTCCTCATCTTCTTCTCCAGGGATCGTCCCGTCGACTGCTTTGGTGTCAGTGCCTCGCCCCATGCAGGCCTCTGCTTCAGTCAGGCCCCCCACAGTGGACTCTTATTCCAGCCATCACAGGGCTGCAGAGGGGCTGTTGGCCTCTGGGTTGTTCACCCCTGCCCCACCGTGAAGACCTCTCGAGTCTCGAGGTCCACATGCAGTGAGCTCAGCTACTTCCACTATTGTTAGCAGTTCATCGCAGGACCCAGGCTTCGCACCCCCTTTGTCCACACCTGTGTCGACGATTATTCCCTTTTCTGCTGTTGACCTGATGCTTTTGTTTTTATGCTTTGTAAGGGTGCCCTGAGCCTACGGGGAAGGGTGCTTGAAATAAACTCTACTGCTACTACTACCACTACTATCCTTTCCTCCATTACCACGTCTTTCATTCAACAGCTAGTTCCATGGCCCAAGCTGTCTCACCCACGCCATCAGGTGCTGCTTCACTGTCAATGCCAGTCTGACCCATTGACCCCGTGCCTTCCAGAGAGTCATCAGACTACTACGCTCGTTGGTAGAGCAGGCCGTCGTCAAGGAGGAATACAATCCTGATCTCATCCTTCCTGAGGATGAGGAGGAAGACATTAATGTGGAGTCCTCTGAAAGGTCCACTGTCTCCTCCAGAAATGAGGAGTCTATCAAACACACCCCCAGGTTCCCCCTGAGGACTCCTCCTTTTTCAGCACTATGAAGCAGCTCTTCTCCACCATGGGATTTCAAACTGAGGAGGAGGAGGATGAAACTAGGAGGAATCTGGTGGATCTTCTTGGGAGATCCCAGTCTCCACCCAAGGTTATTCCTCCTCTGCTGCCAGCCCTGAATGATGCTGCCACAGTGCCCTAGTGTAGGCCCAATATGGTACCAGCCATGCCCAGAAAGGCTGACAAACTCTATCAGGCACCTCAGGGTTTGCCCTTTTATGCTGCCTAGCCTGAAACTGACTGAAGATTAGACCTCTGGGGCAAGCAGACCTTTGCCTCTGCCACCCTTGGCCTTTGGATTGCCAATTATTTGGCTCATCTGATTAAGTACTAGAATACCCTTTGAAGGAAGGGCAAGACTGCTGCACAGGCCCTCCCTGAGGATTCCCAGAGACAGGAGCTTCTTAAGGTGCACCAGGTCTTGTAAGATGTCAGTAAGCATCTCCTCAGAGTCACCTATGACATATCTGATACTATAGCCAGGGCAGCTGCCTCTGGCATTTGCCTCAGAAGGCACTCCTAACTTAGGTTCTCTGGCTTTGCGACTGACATCCAACAAAAGGTGTTGAATGCCCCTTTTGTGGGCCGCAAACTTTTTGGACCAGACATGCAGGATATTATTAATGACCTGCAGGTCTCTGGCAGGGCTATTCGGTCTGTCCAATCCCTGTACCATACCCAGCCCAGGAGTAGACTGAGACCCTCCTTTCATAAGGTCTCTCACAAATCGGGTTCCAGAACCAAGCTTCGGGGTAAATGCAGAGACAGCTCTGCCTTGCCTGCCTGCCTCTTCCTCCACCTCTGATTCCTCTGCCAAGCAACACAGAGGAGTAGGTGCAGCCCCATCCAGTTCAGCTTCAGCCTGACTCCTTGAAGGACCCCCTCCTCTTGTTCCAAGCCAGGAGGTGGTGGTCACAGGTCAGTTCTCCCTCCATCTGTCCCAATAGAGAACCATCACAACAAATGTTTGGATCCTGCAGATAATCAAACAGGACCATGGTCTAGAGCTTCTAAAACAGCCTCCAGACATTCCCCAGTCCCCACCTTTAACCCTGTAGACTACACTGAGGTGCTCAGAGAGGAGGCCCTTACCTTGCTGTGCAGGCAGACCACAGAACCAGTACCCAGGTGGGTGGCAATGGAACAAGGAATACTACTACAGGTTCTTCTGGTTCCCAAAAGAACAGGAGACTTGAGGCCCATTCTAGATCTCAAGGAGTTGAACCTTTTTATCCAGTACAAAAAGTTCCGGATGGTCACTTTGCACAGCCTTTTTCCTCTGTTCAAGCAGGGCGACTGGCTATGCTCCCTTGATGTCCAGGGGAAGCACTGCTCCTTACTTTGGATGTGCATAGAATTCTGTGTTGCTATACACACCATACGAGGGACTGCAGGAAGTCCTCTCAGTTGTTTTGTTTCTTTTCCCCCGGTATAGAGGGCGCTCCGGTTTCCAAGCAGTGCTTGTCCAAATGGTTGGCCGTCTGTATTATTTTTTGTTACTGGAAGTACAGGAAGGAGCTTCTTGGGATTGTTAAGGGCCATTCCACCAGGGGTATGACCACTTTAGTTGCCTGTTTCTGGGGTGTATCTGCAGCTGACATTTGTACTGCTGCCTCTTGAAATACTGTCCACACTTTCACAAAGCACTACAGTTTGGACATTGCCACCAGAGGAAGGGTAGGCTTTGACCTAGCTGTGCTTCAGGGCCTTCTTTCTTAGGCCTTTGACCTCCTGCCACCCAGACTGCCCTTGCTCTTAGCACTGCTTGGGATTCATTCCATAGGTGTGACCTGATGACTGAGATATCCCCGAAGAAGAAGATAGAACAGTTACGTAAGAACTTACTGTAACAGTAGATCTTTGAGGGAATCTCTGTCATCAGGTTATGCCCTCCCTCCCTCCACCCCACCCCACCCCTTTTCTCTGTCTCTACAGCTCGGCTGTCCTGTTGCTCCAGCCTTTCTGCTGGTTGGGCACCTTCTCTGTCCCCTCGGTTCCCTGGTGGGACTCCTGTTTCCTGCGGTCTCCAGCTAGAGAAAGAACTGAGGAGAGATTGGGGCCACCCGCACTTCTAAAGGGTGTGAGATGTCAGAGCCTGATGTTGGCATGGCGGCCCCTAATAGACCTCTGCAGAAAAGGCTCCCGTGGGATCCAGACGACTGACGGCTAAGTTCCATAGGTGTGACCTGATGACAGAGATTCCCTCAAAGATCTACTGTTATGGTAAATTCATTCATAACTGTTCTTTCACATCACTGCTTAATGTCCACAGGGTCATCAGTCTTAGAAACCCAGAGAGAAACATTCAAGTCTGTTCTGTTCTGAAGTTGGCTGGCTGACTAATAACTCCTTTTTTTTCCTGTCAGACTCACTGACCTAACTGCTTTCTCAAATATTTTTCCTGCTTAAATAAATTAATGCTGTTTTTTTTCTATGTGAAATGGAATTTTTTTTTTACTCCTTGCCTTGTGTCAAACTACCGTATCTGACTGCACTGCAAGCATTTTTTTTTTCCAATAAAAATTAAACCATTACCAGCTTATGTTAAACTTGGAAAGTATTGTTTTACCATGTTCTTATTGTTATTAGAGCTGTTAGACTGAAACATAGAAAGTGTCGACAGAAAAAGACCAGTAAGCCCATCTAGTCTGTCCTATTTTCCCTGCCTAACACTACACCCTGGACCCTACTTGGTCACAGGTGTCCCTCCCTTCCCCCCCCTTCCCTCTACTTATTGTACGCATGTGTGTCTCCCACGCGTGTTTAAAACTCTCACTGTCTTTGCCCCTACCACCTTTTCTGGCAGGCTGTTCCAGGCATCTACCACCCTTTCTGTGAAGAAGTATTTCTTCATATCCCTCTTAAACACTCCTCTCAATTTTCATAGCATGCCCCCGTGTACTGGAACTCCTCCTCCTTTGAAAGAGGCTAACCCTTCACTTTGTTCACCCGCGTGAGGTACGTATAGGTCTCAATCATGCCCTCTCTTGCTGTCCTGTCTTCCAGAAAGTACATGCTGAGCTGCTGCAGACTCTCCTCATATGATTTCCTCTGCAAACCCACACCATTTCAGTAGCCCTCGTCTGGACCGCATCCATACTGTCAATGTCCTTACAGAAGTGTGGCTTCCAGGAGGGGTCTCACTAGTGAGTGATGCAGAGGCAGTACCATCTCCCTTCTGCTAGAAATCCACCTCCCTTTGCATCCCAGCATCTGGTTCATTCTACCTACTGCCCTGTTGCATTGCTTTTCCAACTTGAGACCATTACATAAGATCACCCTAAGGTCCCTGTCTTGCTTGGTAACTGTAAGTACCTACCCCATTTTATATACAGTCCCCAGGTACATGACTTTTCCTTTTTTGGCATTGCATCCCAGCTGCCACTCCCTTGACCACTCCTCTAAATTCTCCTGATCCCTTTACATTCTCTCCACCCCCTCCTGGGTGTCCACCCTGTTGCAGATTTTTGTATCATCTGCAATGAGACACACCTTCCCCTCCAACTCCTCAGCAATGTCACTTATGAAGACATTGAGGAGGACAGGACCCAGTACCGATCCCTGTGGTACACCACTAGTCACTCTCCTGTCCTCCGAGTGACTGCCAGGTAACACCATCCTCTGCCTCCTTTCAACCAGTTTGATACCCAGCACATCACCTTCTCCCCCACCCCCAGGCTACTGAGTTTCTTTATCAGCCTCCTGTGTGGCACAGTGTCAAAGGCTTTATTGAAATCCAGATAGGACATATCTACTGCTCTCTCTGATCCACCTCCCTAGGTACCCAGTTAAAGAAATCGATGAGATTTGTTTGACATGACCTTCCCCCTGTGAAGCCGTGCTGCTGGTGGTCCTACTGACCATATGTCTCCAGGTGCTCCCATCAGTCTCTCCTTCAGCAGGAATTCTATTAAATGCCCCACTACCGATGTGAGATTGACTGGCCTGTAATTGCTGGCCTCCTCCATGCTGCCACGCTTGTGCTGTGCAGAGGGACCACATCAGCCCTCTTCTGTTCTTCAGAAACCACTCCCATCTCCAATGAGATACTAAATATTGTTGCCAGAGATGCGGCTAGCACCATGTGTTCAGTTCTTCAAGTACTCTTGAGTGTATCCCATCCTGTCACATTGTCTTATTTTCCTTTAGGGCTTACAGACCACAGCGGACTCTCTTATCTATAAATGGACTTGTGCGCACCCACCCCATGCCTGTTAATGCACGTCAGCCCATTCCCCCTTTCCACTATGAATACAAAATAAAAGTATTAATTTAAAATGTTAGCTTTTTCCAGGTCTTTCTCTGCACAGACCCCCCACTTTCCTAATCTTCACTATACCACTCCTTGTCCTCCTCTTCTCACGCAGATACCTGAATAGTTTTTCTCTTCAGGATTCCCTGAGGAGGATTCCATCTTCTGCACTAGTGGTCTGGTGCTGAGCACAGCCGGCCGCAGGGTGCTCCCCAGCCTGCCCTCAAGAGCAAGATTCCAGGATTCCCTGAGAGGGATTCCATCTTCTGCACTAGCGGTCTGGTGCTGAGCGCAGCTGGCCGCAGGGTACTCCCCAGCCTGCCCTCAAGAGCAAGATTCCAGGTACACTTCAGGAAAGCAGCTCCAGTCCAGCTTTCTAGCTGTGAACCCAGTTGGTGGATGGTGCCTGAAATTATAGGCAGATTCAGCACTCCGTCTCTCCCTGACTGGCTTCAGCTCCTGGAGATTTGAACTTCTTGGCACAGTCCCTTGGAGCTCATCTGTCTGCTGCCTAAATTTCTTTTTTCCTAGCCTCTGCAACTAAATCTATCATGTGTCTTTGTGCCCACTGCTGAATTTGAATTGTTAGTGTAGATAACTACAACCCCTTTTCATGTTGATTGCGCGCATGCGCAAGAAACATGTTGCTGCAGGTTTCTTCAGAAGCAGGTTGTGGAGGCATGGCACTGTTGTGCCCAATGCCCCCACAGTCTGCAAAGGCTTGTCCCCCATCTCCCAATGCCATGGCATGCTGCTGACACTAGTTCAGCCAGCGTGCAACAACTTTCTAAAAAATCAGCCGCTGCAATCAGGAGCCGCCTCGTCATTGCAGCGTCAGCCATCGGCTGCAATGAGGGAGTGACCCGTCATTGCAGGGTGGGATGTAGGACCCCTGATATTGTTTGTGAACATGGCGGTGGCTTTCCACCTTATTCACAAACAATATTTTACCCTGATGTTATTTGCCGACTGGGAGCCTACCCCGCCGGGCATAATGTACCACCGTTTAATTGTTCGTCGATGCTGTGCCTAATCCCCATCGGCAATAAAGGACCCCTTTTGTTGTTTGCTGATGGGGGTGCCCAATCCCCATTGGCAGGAAATAATTCCTCACCCTGTTGTTGTTTGCTGACAGGGGTGCCCAATCCCCATCGGCTACAGCTGCCCCCGCAAAAAAGGGGTCTGGTGGCACGCTGGGAGCCCACCCCAGCGTGCCACATGCCCCTTTTGTTGTTTGCCGACAGGGGTGCCCAATCCCCCATCGGCTACAGTTGCCCCACAAAGCAAGAGTCCTTGGTGGCACGCTGGGAGCCCACCCCAGCGTGCCACATGCCCCTGTAAAGCTAAAAACAGTCCCGCGATGTTTTTTTCTTTTTTATTACCTGAGAAAAAGGAAACGGTCCCTCGTAGTCTCCCTGCCCCCCTTCCACAACCCGCACCCACCCACTGCACACCCTGCCTCCCCACAGTCCCTTACCCCATACTTACCCGAGCTCGGGCGCGCCGATTCATGGACCGGGAACACGCTGCACTCTTCAAAGCTGACCGGAACTGAGGAAATGCCGGTAAGCTGTATAATGTAATACATAGGGTTTTTTCAACTTTAGTGCATATCTCGGCATTTTGGGAATTTTTCCACTAAATTTTCAACATGGGGTTTTTGGGACCCCTCCTCATGAATTCTTGAACTGTCATGGCATTAATCTGCCCCGAAAGGTCACTGTGTAGAATCACCCTTCGGGGCTGATTAACGAAAAGACAGTGCCAGTGTTCATGAGGTGGGCTCTCAAAAAGCCTGTGTTGCAAATTTGGTGGAAAAAATCCAAAAAAATGACTGTTTTACGAGCTTGCGTTGCGCAGTTGTTACGTACGCTCATAACTTCGCGAATTTGCAATATTTTCATGCCAGATTTTCAACATTGGCATTTTGTCACACCTCCTTGTGAGCAGTACAGCAGTCATTGTTCACATCCTGGCCAAAATGTGTTTTCGCAGTTCCGGTGCAGAATGGCACGGTCGCTGTGGGAAATCAGTGTTCAGAACAGATTAAGAAAATGACAGTGACACTGTTCATGAGTAGAGGTCCTAAAATGCCTATGTTGAAAAATTTGGTAACAATACTCATAAAATGACTTGTGTTACGAGCGCGCGTTGCACAGTTGACACGCACGTTCGTAACTCGCGAATTTATTATATTTTCACCCCAGATTTTCAACAGTGGCATTTTTCCACAACTCCTTATGAACACTACAACTGTCATTTTTCACATCCTGGCTAAAATATGTTTTTGCACTCCTGCTGGGCAATAGCACGGTCACTCTGGGAAATCAGTATTTGGGACAGATTAAGATCGACCGAGTGAGAGGGTGGAGTGACCGAGCTCAACTGAGCTCTGTTGGGACTGCTGCAGATTTGTTTGTGGGCAGACAAAGGCCTCACACAAGAGCCCAGTAGAAAAGGGCAGCCTGCAGCACTGGGAGAAACAGAGCGAGAGAGCAAGTGAGGGAGGGGGAGTGAGCGAACTCACCAAAGCGCTGTCAGGACTGCTGCGGATTTCTTTGTGGGCAGAAAAAGGCGTCAATACAGGCAGGGGCACAGTACAAAAGGCCTGCCTGCAGCAGTGGGAGAAACAGTATGAGCGAGTGAGACAAGGGGACTTAGTGAGCTCAACAGAGCTCTATCAGGACTGCTGGGATTTCTTTGTGGGCAGAAAAAGGCGCCAATGCAGGCAGGAGCCCCGTACAAAAGGGCAGCTTGCAGCGCCAGGACAAACAGAATGAGCGATGAGAGAGGGAGACTGCGTGACCTCAACGGAGCTCTGTCGGGACAGCTGCGGAGTTCTTTGTGGACAGACAAAGGTGCCAATGCAGCCAGGAGCCCCATACAAAAGCGCAGTCTGCGGCGCTAAGAGAAACAGAACGAGCGAGTGACAGAGCGGTATTGAGCGAGCTCAACGGAGCTCTACTGTGACTGCTGCAGATTTGTTTGTGGGCAGAAAATGCGGCAACGCAGGCAGGAACCCAGTACAAATGGCCAGCTTGCAGCGCCGGCAGAAATGGAATGTGAGAGTGACAGAGGGGGGAGTGAGCGAGCTCAGTGGAGCTGTGTCGGGACTGCTTCAGATTTCTTTCTGGCCAGAAAAAGCCACCAATGCAGGCAGGTACCCAGTACAAGGGCAGCCTGCAGCACCAGGAGACACACAGAATGAGCGAGTGAGGGAGGGAGGGGGAGTCAGTGAGCTCAATGGGGCTTTGTTGGGACTGCTCCAGATTTGTTTGTGGGCAGAAAAAGGCAGCAATGCATGCAGGGGCCCAGTACAAAAGGGCAGCCTGCAGTGGCAGAAAAACCAGAATGAGCAAGTGAGTGAGCTCAACAGAGCTGTATTGTAACTGCTGCAAATTTCTTTGTGGGCATAAGAAGGCAGCAACACAGGCAGGAGCCCAGTAGAAAAGGGCAGCCTGCAGCGCCGGCAGAACAAAATGAGCGAGTGAGAGAAGGGGAGTGAGCGAGCTCAACAGAGCTTTGTTGGGACTGCCATAACATGACTGTGTTACCAGCGTGCACTGAACTGTTTCCACGCAACCTTGCAACTTCGCAAATTTGTAATACTGTCATGCCACATTTTCAGCAGTGGCATTTTTCCACAACTCCTTATGAACACTACAGCTGTCATTTTTCACATCCTGGCTACAGTATGTTTTTGCACTCCTGCCAGACAATAGCACGGTCACTCTGGGAAATCAGTGTTTGGGACAGATTAAGATCGACCGAGTGAGAGGGGGGAGTGACTGAGCTCTATCAGGACTGCTGCAGATTTGTTTGTGGGCAGACAAAGGCCCCAACACAAGAGCTCAGTACAAAAGGGCAGCCTGCAGCACTGGGAGAAACAGAACGAGAGAGCGAGTGAGGGAGGGGAAGTGAGCGAACTCACCGAAGCGCTGTCAGGACTGCTGCAGATTTCTTTGTGGGCAGAAAAAGGCATCAATACAGGCAGGGGCCAAGTACAACAGGCCTGTCTGCAGCGGTGGGAGAAACAGTATGAGCGAGAGAGACAGGGGGACTTAGTCAGCTCACCGGAGCTCTATCAGGACTGCTGGGATTTCTTTGTGGGCAGAAAAAGGCGCCAATGCAGGCAGGAGCCCCGTACAAAAGGGCAGCTTGCAGCGCCAGGAGAAACAGAATGAGCGTTGAGAGAGGGAGACTTCGCAACCTCAATGGAGCTCTGTCGGGACAGCTGCGGATTTCTTTGTGGACAGACAAAGGTGCCAACGCAGCCAGGAGCCCCATACAAAGTGCAGTCTGCAGCGCCAAGAGAAACAGAACAAGCGAGTGACAGAGTGGTAGTGAGCGAGCTCAACGGAGCTCTAGTGTGACTGCTGCAGATTTCTTTGTGGGCAGAAAACGCGGCAATGCAGGCAGGAGCCCAGTACAAAAGGCCAGCTTGCAGCGCCGGCAGAAACAGAATGCGAGAGTGACAAGAGGGGGAGTGAGCGAGCTCAGTGGAGCTGTGTCGGGACTGCTTCAGGTTTCTTTCTGGCCAGAAAAAGCCGCCATTGCAGGCAGGTGCCCAGTACAAAAGGGCAGCCTGTAGCACCAGGAGACACAGAACGAGCGAGTGAGGGAGTCAGTGAGCTCAATGGGGCTTTGTTGGGACTGCTGCAGATTTGTTTGTGGGCAGAAAAAGGCAGCAATGCATGCAGGGGCCCAGTTCAAAAGGGCAGCCTGCAGTGGCAGGAAAGCCAGAATGAGCGAGTGAGTAAACTCAACAGAGCTGTAGTGTAACTGCTGCAAATTTCTTTGTGGGCATAAGAAGGCAGCAACACAGGCAGGAGTCCAGTAGGAAAGGGCAGCCTGCAGCGCCGGCAGAACAGAATGAGTGAGTGAGAGAAGGGGAGTGAGCGAGCTCAACGGAGCTTTGTCGGGACTGCTGCACATTTCTCTGTGGGCAGAAAAAGGCGCCAACAGAGGCAGAAGCCCAGTACAAAAGGGCAGCCTGCAGCGCCAGGAGAACCAGAATGAGTGAGTGAGACAGGCGGAGTGAGCAACCTCAACGGAGGGGGAGTGAGCCACCTCAATGGAGCTCTGTCAGGACAGCTGCGTATTTCTTCCTCAGCAGAACAAGGTGCCAACGGGGGCAGCAGCCCACTACAAAAGAGCAGCCTGCAGCACTGGGACAAACAGACTGAGCCAGTGACAGAGGGCCACTGAGCAAGCTCAACAGACCAACGCAATCAACATTTGGCACTGACAAATGCTTGTTTGAATAGTTAAGAGTAGGAAACTATAGCATTTTTGGAGTGTTTCGACTGCCTTAAGTTATTTAAGTATTAAAAAAGTTTGAAGTTAAAAACCGCTTTGTCTAACTACTGAATTACTGTTTCTCCCATCTGCCCTCCCCAACCCCACTCGCCTTTTCCTCTGTATACTGGTGACACTACTGGTCCTTAATACCAGTCACTCCCACAGCCATCCTCTCCCTCTCTGGCTAATTTAGCACTCTTAATTTCTCACCTTGTTACAGAATTCTTTTGTCTCCTTACTTAGTCTGCCTCCCAAACTCTGAAGCCTTTGTTCTGTTGGTACATATAAGCTGATTTCTCCCTTCTCTTCTTTTCTCTTCAGGATTCCCTGAGGGGGATTCCATCTTCTGCACTAGCGGTCTGGTGCTGAGCGCAGCCACCCGCAAGGTACTCCCCAGCCTGCCCTCAAGAGCAAGATTACAGGTACACTTCAGGAAAGCAGCTCCAGTCCAGCTTGCTAGCCGTGAACCCAGTTGGTGGATGGTGCCTGAAATTATAGGCAGATTCAGCACTCCGTCTCTCCCTGACTGGCTTCAGCTCCTGGAGATTTGAACTGCTTGGCACAGTCCCCTGGAGCTCATCTGTCTGCTGCCTAAATTTCTTTTTTACTAACCTCTGCAACTAAATCTGTGATGTGTCTTTGTGCCCACTGCTGAATTTGAATTGTTAGTGTAGGGAACTACAACCCCCCCCTTTTTTCCCCCATTGCAGTTTATATTGATCTGCCACTAGAGGCATCTTATTTTTCCTACTAATCCTCCAACCTTGCCTCTGCCTTTTCCTGTTCTAATCACCATTATCCCCTGCCTTGTTCTCACTTTTAGCATATTGTACTCTGAAGAAAAAAAAAACTACTCCACAGCGGCAGTCACACTCACTGAACATCAAGTTATTCCCCTTACCCCGGCCCCAATTGAAATAGGAATGAGCACCACGGCTGTCACACTCAGCCTACTCATGGTTACCTTTCTTGCTCTGCCCATGTCCCATCCTGCCCCCCTACCCTCCACCCTATGCCCCACACCCCTCTACCACCCCACAGCATCCAACTCCCCCACCCTGGACACCCCTATTTTTCCACAGCACCCACCTCCAACCAATACCCCTTCCCCACTGGGACACCCTGGGCCCCCCCCTTCCTTGCCATATCTACCTTCCGCACCCTGCCCATCCCTTGTACCCCCACTAGTAGGACCTCGCATCGGTACCTGGCTAAGGGTCCTGGTTGCCACAGACCGCTCATCAGCTTAATTGCTCTACTCCTTCTGCTCTCCGGAAACATACACCCCAACCCTGGGCCATTGTCAACTAGCCATCCCACACCCCACTCTAGTACTGGCCTCAGCATTGCATCCATGAATATTGCAGCCTCCTAAAAAAATCTGCCGCTCTCCAGTGCTGGGCTGTACAACACCATCCTGATGTTATAGCACTAGTCGAGACCTGGCTCTCGAGAAAAACTCCCGACTCGGTTATCTCCCTCCCTGGCCACATTCTGTTCAGGGAAGACCATATAAGCAAATGTGGCGGTGGGTGTGCAGTCTTTATGCGTGACACACTTTTAGGCCATGCTCTTCCTGTCCCCAAGCTCGGTTTTAGTGCCCAAGCCCTCACCCTCAAGGTTACCCCTGACCCAGCCAAGGGCCCTCTTTTTCTCACAGTCTCTTACATACCCCGAGGGACCAGGGACCAGCTGTCCACTTCCTCATTGATTACCTCACCACATTCCCACACAAGGCAGAGCAGCTCATCCTAGGTGATCTTAATGTCAATTGGCTGAGTACCACTGCTCCCCATATCAGGGATTCCTTTGCTACCCTAGATATGACCCAACTAGTTACCTCACTCACTAGATTTAACCAGTTAGGCGGCTTCAGCACCCTCCTAGATGTAATTCTGTCGAACTGCCCCCCCAAAATCAGGGATATTAATGTACTACCAGACTCTCTTAGTGACCACTCTCCTGTCCTCTGCCACTGGTCATCCCCCACACCAAAACCAGTTTCCCAGGTCACCTCGTGCCGGCACTTTCGCCCCAAGGGTCTCAGAAAGCTAAAAACGCACCTAGCCCAGCTTGACTGGTCCTCAGTCCTACTTGCAATGGATATTGACTCTGCCCTAGCCTATTTCTCCAGTGCCTTCAGTAAGGCTTGTGACCTTTTTGCTTCCCTGACCAGAATCCGTACCAAGAAACACAACGTCCCATGGATCTCTCATCCAAACACTGAAACAGAGATAACCTCTGGCATATTGCTGTCGAGACAGGCAAACTGGCTGACAGACATGCCTATAATGTAGTACGTAACAAGTGCACCTGGGCTATAAGGCAGACTAAGGCCAATGTTATATTGTGTTCTTTTTGTTATCTGCATTGCACCAGTATGTTACCACGGTTGTATCTCACACTGTAACCATGTCTACACTCCCTGCAACGAGGTGCCTTTGTAAATGAGTCCCGGACTCAAAGGTTGTAAATCTGACTTTCAAAAATAAATATATAAAATAAATACAGTCGTATTCCCATTCTTGATCTTCTGGGTGCACCTTTCCTCAGTTTGAGCCTTTGCTGTCCTTATCCTCCTCCCTGCCTCCCTTTGTTTCTCTAACCACTGTCCTCCTCTGTTTGACTCTCCTAGTACTTTCTGAAAGCTGTTTCTTTCTCCTTTATGGCTTTAGCCACCTCATTTGAGAACCAAAGTGGCCTCTTTCTCCGCTTACCCTTGCTTACTACCCTTTACCCTAGGAGGCAGTATGGCGCAGTGGTTTAAGGCTCTGAGTTGCAAATCTGGAGACCTGGGTTTGAATCCCACAGTCCCCACTTGCATACTGTGTGACCCTGAGCAAGTCACTTAACTTCCTTGTGCTGCCAGGTTGCACCTGTAAACAAGCTTTCAGTTTAGTGTGTCTCACCTGATTAAATAATTTGGAAAAAAAGAAAACCCTTTGAACAGCTTGCTGTTACCTCAATTATTCCCATCTTTATTTTGTTCCATTGTGCCTCCACCCCCCCCAAAACTATCCCCCCCCCTTCAAAGTATTTCCTAAGGCAGTCTCCTATTTCTCTAAAATCTGTTTACCTGAAGTCCAGTACCATCGTCCTAGTGTGTGTTTTTCCCTGCCCAGTCCATATGCCAAACCACACTGTGTACGATGATTGCTTGAAGCCAGGGGGCTGCCCACTGTGACATCTACTACGTTTTCCCTGTTTGTAAGTACGAGATCCAGCACTGCCCCTTCTCTAGTGGGATCTGTAACCATCTGACTGAGGAATGAGCCTGACAGGGAGTCTAGGATGACCCTGCTTCTGGTCATAGCTGTGGCCAGGATGTTCCAGTCCACATCCAGCAGATTAAAGTCACCCATGATTACTCTCTTCCCCTTTGCATGCTATTTAGCCTGTGGCTTTCCCCCAAACTCTGTCCAGTTTCTCTCCCTGTGTTGGTGGCCTATACACCATCCATAGGCATATGAAGGGCCCCGGATTCCATTTTTAAGCTAACACAGAGCACTTCTAGCCCTTCCATTTCCCCTCTGTGTCCTTGTATTTCCAAGGCCTTTATACCATCCTTTACATATAAAACAACCCCCCTTTCCTCCCTGCTCTATCCTTACAAAACAGGTTGTAACCTGATATGGCCACCACCCAACTGTGGTTGTCGGTGCACCATGATTCTATTATGGCCACCAGATCCAGGTCTGCCTCTGCAAATATAGCCTCAAGGCCAGGAATTTGTTTCCTATGCTTCGTCTGGTGCACATGGCTTTCTACTCCTTTCATCTCTCCTGCCCCTACTTTGCCTCCCTCCCTCCCAAGTCCATCCTTCACCTTACCCCTTTCAGTGGTACTGTCCTTCTCCTTTTATCCTCTCTCTGCCCAATCTCCTTAGTATTGTTTCCAAACACAGCTCCACCTCTCGACCTTCCAGTCCATTTCCCCTTACTCCCCACACCCATGGGGAATTTATTTCTTTCCTTGGGCTTTTCTTTACTGCTGCATTATCTGGGGGTGGCATTGACTCCTCTTTCTTCTGCCTCCCCTTGGCTTGTTTAAATGCCCACTGAAGCAGCATTTGAACCTTTTTCTCAGGATTGCCATTCCCCTCCAGGATGGACGGCACCCATCCCATGTGTACAGGTCTTTATCCATCCAGGTTGGACCCCAGTCCCTGGTGAAGCCAACCCCCTCCTCTCTGCACCATGCCTTCAACCATTTGCTAAATACCGCAGTGCGGTGTCTCCTTAACTCCCCCCAGCCTTGCACAGGTAGCACCTCAGTGAAGCCACCATGCCTGCTACCTATTTAGTGCCCCTCCCCAGCTCCCTAAATTTACCCCGCATCACCACGGCTGTGTCCCCTGCCAGGTCATTTGTCCCCAGATGGAAAATGACATCCAGCTACACCTCATGCCCCGCTGCCCTAGCAATCCTAAGGATCCGCTCCAGATCCCTTCATGCCGTGGCACGGGGTAGGCATGTCACTTCTTTATTTTCCTCCTGTGGTGTTTCCAAAACTACTCCCTTGATGACTGAGTCCCCCACCAGAAGTTGTTTCTTCTTCCACTGGGTTTCTCTTCCTCCCACCTTGATGCCTCCATTTTGATTGACCTCCACATCCTTCCTTGCCACTTCCACGGGTGCCTTATCTTGGCAGTCCTGTTCTGTCAGGGTGGCAAAAGGGTTCTTTAGTGGCACTGGCTGAGGGATGTGTTCCCTTACCTCCACTTCCAGCCTCCCGAAGCCCACCGCAGTCAAGTTGACCCTCTTTCTAGACACCTTCTGAGGCAATGTTGGTGGACTTGGTGGCCCCCTTAATGGGGGAAGAGACCTCCCCGAATCCTAGCCAACTCAGTGCAGAGTCTAGATACCTCTCCTCTCAGCCCAGAGAGGTGCACACAGATGGGACCACACCTCAGCCTCCAGAAGGTCTCCATGAAATCTGATGCCCCACAGCCACTGTACCACTTCCAACCTTCCCAAATCAACTTCCCAATTACCTGAAATTGAATTTATATACCTTACCTCATATAGAGTGTTTCTTGAGTTCCCTTTTCTTGTCTGGATTACCACCCCCCTGTTACTGTACCCTAGCTAGGCACTAAATTGCTTCCCCATTAATCTCTGTAGTAGACTTTTACTTGCTTTTCCCCTTTATACTCTGACCCTAGATAGGGTGTTTATTAGATTTGCCCTGTTACTCCTTAATCCCTTGCATTTCTATCCCAGTTTGGGTGATGCTCTATTTATTACCTACTAAAATGCAAACTGCATCAACCTGCATCGGCCAATGAACACAGTATATTGAAACTTGAGATACAAAATGTTTAAGTTAGAAATACATCTCTCATAACCCCCTTTAACATAACTCCAATTTATGTTACTTCTACCTCCTCTTTATACCAGCTGTGTTTTTTCCACAGTTGTACCCCACTGGATTACGTACTGTGTATTTGATGTAGATCGCTGTCATTGGCACAAATCAGAACCACCTGTGAATTATTTTTAATACACAAACTAAAATGAAGTGTGGTTAAGGGTGGCATTGCAGGAGTGCAGCATCTCCTGCTGACTGTCATTCTATGCTGTTGCCCCAGTGTGTCGCCCTTAAACTTGGCCCGTTGGCTTGAGCACCGCTAGGTCAAAGCCTTGAAATCATACTATTAGATCATGCAAACTCTTGATCGGAGCAGGGGGCAAATGAGAAGGAGAGAAATCCAGCAGAAAAAGACTGCTCAGTGGCAGCAGCCAACCCAGTGACAGTTCAAGCTTGCAGGGAAGCCCTTTTCTTTGCTTATGAACAAATGTTATAAGCTAATGCACTAAATGTGCTCAGCTGCCGAGACAGTAACATTTATGGCAAAATTTATTCAAAAATATTACTCTGGTTATACACAGGTTTTATGCATATATTATGTTGAAAACACTCGGAAGTGTTGTATGCATGTTACTTTATGGAAAACTAAGTGATTGCACTTCAGCCTTGGTACACATTTTTACCATAACTTGATGTGTGGCGCAAGATTTCTTGTGGTGGCTAAAAAAATAGGGAGTCTTTTTAGCCAGGGTGGTTAATGGGTTTAAAATCATAGAGGGAACAGAGTTATTGGGCTACCAAATATGTTGTCCCAATGTTACGGACCAGAAGCAGTCAGGGCCACGCAGGTCTCTGCCAGGTAACGTAGTGGCATAGCAGCATAGTAATTTACATAACATTTGCCAGGACAGAAGGAGGCAACACCCATCACAGAAACATAGGCAGTGATGACAGGAAAAGACTAACAGTCCATCCAGTCTGCCCAAGTTCCCTATTTAACCCTGGGACCTACTGTCCATCCAGGGTCCGAGCCCTCCCTCTCCACCTCTCTATTCTCCTTCTTGATTCTGTCACCCCAAGTGACCACTATAGCCTTCACTCTGTCCCAACCATGGTTGAAACCAGCAACTGTATCAGCACCCACCATCTTGGCTGGTAGACTGCTTCACAACTCCACCACCCTTTCAGTAAAATAACACTTCCTCATATCCCTCCTGAACCTCCCTCCTGTTGGTCTCCATTCTTGCCCTTGTGACCTCGAACTAGCATTCAAGCTAAATAGTTCCTAACAGTTCACCTTGTTTAATCCTTTTAGGAACTTGAAGGTCTCTGTCATATCTCACCTATCCCTTTTGGTCTCCACCGAATACATGCTCAGTGTCTTGAGATGCTCCTCATAAAACCTGCCCTGTTGGCCTTGAATCATTTTTGTTACCGTGCTGCACTGTCTCCATCCTGTCCCTATCTTTTCTGAGAGAGATGAGGGCTCCAGAACTTGTTGCAGTATTCCAGGTATGGCCTCACTCAAGACCTATAAAGGGGTAGTATTGCCTCCTTCCTTCTGCTATCAGTACCTCTCCCTGTATATCCCAGTATCCTACTTGCCTTACCATAGGCAGTGTTGCAGTGGCTCAATTGCTTATGGGTGTCACTGATGATAACTCCCCTAGTTCATGTTCTTCATCCTTGGTGCTAAGTCTCACGTTGCCCATCCAGTACTCTGTCCTGGGTTCTTATTCCCTAGGTGCATCACTTTGCACTTTATGGCGTTGAATTTCAACTGCCAAACCTTAGATCACCCAGCTAGCTTTTGTAAGTCACTCTGCATTTCTTCGATTCCCTCGTTGCTATCCATCCTCCCACAGAACTTAGTGTAATCTGCAAAGAGACACAACCTGCCCCAGATACCTTCTTTAATGTCGCTGATGAATGTATTGAAGAGGACCGGGCCCGAGACAGATCCTGGTGGCAACCCGCTTGAGACATCCCTCTCTTCTGATTTGACCTGGTTGACCACAACTCTCTGCTGCCTACCCTTTAGCTAGTTTCCTATCCAATTAATTATGTCCTTAGCCGCACACAGATCCTCCATCTTCTTCAGCAAGCGTCTGTTGGGCACCAAGTCAAAAGCCTTGCTGGAGTCAAAACAAAGCAAATCCATGGTGTCATGTTTATCCAATCCCCCCATCACCCAATGAAAGAAAACTATCAGGTTAGCCTGACAGGGACCTCCCTGTCACAAACCTGTGCTGTTTACTATTCAGGAGACTGTTGCTCTCCAGGTAACCTGCAAGGTCTTCTGTGATTGGTGACTTCATCAGCTTCCCTACAATGGAGGTCAGACTGACAGGTCTGTAGTTCCCTGCTTGTTCCTTGCCCACACCATGGAGCAGAACAGCGTTTGCCACCCTCCAGTCTTTTGAAACCACCCTTGTCCATAGTGAGCAGTTGAATAATCCTACTAGGGGTTCAGCCAGTTCCACTGCTAGTTCTCGTTGAGTATCCTCTCGTCCCAAGACCTTATCTGACTTTAGGGCTGCCAGTCCTTTTTTGACCCTGTCACTTGCAAGTACTGGCTACCTCATCTCTGGAACCCCTTATCGGCTGCTTTGATGACACTCTTAGGCAAAGGTTTGCCTTCATCCCTTGTGAAAACTGAGCAAAAATAATCATTAAGGATGGCTGCCTTTTGCCCATCCTCTTCTATTACCATACCCCCTCCAGTAGCCTAATGATTCCCCCTCCTTTCTTTCATGTTTCCCTAATATATCTGAAGAAATGTTTTTCTCTGCCCTTAAATCCTTCTGCAATATATAGCTCTGTGTCTGCTTTTGCCTCCTTATTTCTCAGTAAATATCCTCACCATTCTTCCTACCCCTGCTTTTCTTTGTACTCATAGAAGGCCTTTTTCTTAGCCACCACTCCTTCCCTGACTTTTGCTGAGAACCATAATGGTCTCTTGAACATATTCCTTTTGGTTACCGTTCTCGTGCATAACTTAGATGCCTCCAGAATGCCCACCTTTATTACTCCCACCTCTCTTCCACCTCATCTAAACTGTCTACCCTGACTAACATTTCCCTGAACTGTTCCCTCAGCCTGTTGAAGTTCACCCTCCTAAAATCAAGGACTTCAGTTCACGATTGGGGCTTTCCAGTCTCTGGGCCATTTCAAACCAAATGGAGTTATGGTCGCTGTTCCCTAGTAGTTCCCCTACTCTTACGGCTCCTACCAAGTCCGAGTTGGTAAGCACCAAATCGAGAATGGCAGACTGCCTGGTGGGTTCCTTAACTAGTTGTACCAGGAGACAGTCCTGGAGTGTATCCAGCAAGGTCTGTCTTCTGGTGCTTCTGACCACTGGAACATTCCAATCGATGTCCAGCAGGTTCAGATAATCCACTACCACTACTTCCCCCTTTGTTACCACCTTTCAAGTTCTTCCCTGAACTTTATGTCCCTCTCTTTCCCTTGCCCTAGTGGTCTGTAGACCACCTGCAAGCATATTCTCTTGCCTGAAGCTGCCATGAGTTATACCTACAGTGACTCTGACTCCCTATTTTTACCCCTGATGCATCCATCCTTGACCACTTCTGTGCCATCCCTGACACAGAGGGCTACTCCTCCCTCTACATTTTCCTCTATCCCTTCTCAATAATGATGGCCACAAGGTCTACATCAATGTCTGCCATTAGCGCCCACAACTTGTTCATTTTCTTACCCAGCCTTCTGGCATTAAGGCATAGCTCCTTCCATCTGACCCCTGATCCCACTTTGCTATTCCACTGTCTATGACCTTTGTATTTCCCATGTTCTTAGTTTTTCTTGGTGTTTGCACACTTTGCATCCCCTCTTTCCAATGTCCCCTTACCTAGCCCAGATTGTATCTCATCCCTGGTTATACCCACTGAACTACTACTAGTCCCTAGATCTGTGGGAGTACTAGCTTCCTTCCAGCTTGCCGCCCCTGACTGGGCATTCTGCAGCTCGCTGCGACTCAGCTTCCTGCTCTGGGGTGGCAGCTTACTGAACCAGTGCCTGCCTTACCAACTCATCAGCTTACCGCCCTGACCGGGTGTTCTGCAGCTCGCTGCGGCTCGGCTCCCTGCTCTGAGCCTGCTGCTTACTGAACCAGTGCCCACCCTACCAACTCATCAGCTTGCTGCCCCTGTCTGGGCGTTCTGCAGCTTGCTGCAGCTCTGCTCCCTGCTCTGAGCTGGCTGCTTACTGAACCAGTACCCGCCCTACCAACTCATCAGGTGCACCAGAATTTCAAGAGAAGCCTGCTCCTTGCTGATTTAGAGGATTGGATGGGTCAGTTGGGTCCAGGCTCATTCACTGGCTAGTGCAACTCTGTGACCTACTTCCATTGGGTGGGAGCCTGCCGTTCTGAGCACTGGCACCTGGTCATCTTTTCTGTCCCTGCTTGTTGGATTTAAGAGAGAATTTTTGATGCCTATTCTCAGAAACTGTGTGAAAGTGCTATGATATTCTTAGTCTATTTGTCTGCCTAGTGCTGCTAAACCTTTTCAACTATAGAGTGATTTTTTTTCTTTCTTTCCCTGCATCTTGACGCTCTCTCTGACCTAAATATATTATATATTTTTTTATTAGACCTGACATTTTCGTTCTGCCAGTTACTGTGTTTAAAAGCTGTGCCTATTTTTAAAGCCAATTTGTCTACTTTGTGCTGTTAAATTAAGTGATTCTCCAGTATTTGAATGGTAATCCTGTTAAACTAAGTGACCTTCTAGTCTTTTGATTTTTTAATGCTAGTGCAGTCAAATAGTTGGATTTCACAGTTCTTGACTCTCTCTCTCTAGCATTCTAGTTTCCTACCTATCTGCCCTGCCCTTCCACAGCCATGCTCCCACTCTGTGAGCACCTCCTCTACCCTTCTGATTTCTCTTTCTCGCTCGGCCTGATACCCCCGATTATCAATCTCCAGCCTGTAATTTCCTTTTGTAATTTAGAGCTATTATACAGTTAACCTACCCTACCTGTCTTCAACCATGCTTCCGTTTCTGTGAGCACCTTGGCTTACCCCTCTGATCTCAGTCCTCAGTCTTTTCACCTTGCCCATTATTAATTCCTATTGCATTCCTCCAGCCAGAAATGTTCATAATCTTTTTTGTCCTATTTGGCACACTGGCACCATAGTCCTTTGTGGCCCCCGCCCCCATTTTCAGCTCCTCTTCCCTGCCTTTCCACCTAGCCCACCCACTATTCACACATACTGCCACTTTCTTTTGACTGCGTCTCAGACCTGCCCTGATCAAACATTTCGGCCTTGCTTATGAGACAAATACTAGCCGACCAGGGTTGTAGCCAAGGATTTCAGATCCCATCACCAAGTGGACTCACTAACCCCGTGTAGCCAGACAATATACAAATGTACACCAGGACCATGTTTGTTGCCTCATTTGGCACAATAAATACAACTTTTGTATCTCATGACAGTGGTTGTTGCCATGCATGGGTAAATACAAATGCCATGCATTGTTCCCTAAGACACCCACATACCAGCCCAGAGCCTGTAAAGTTGTATTGCCCTTGGGATGCAAAGAGAGTATTAGTGACCAGTCCTTCTAGTTTCGACTCCTATGAATAAAATTACAGAAAGGGTTCAGTATTTTCTTTTTTTTTAGTTTTTCATGGAAAAAGGAAGCAGTTCAGAGCCTATTTGCTGCCCCCTTAAATAAAATTGCACACCATGGAGTGCTTGGAGTATGCCTGCCTACACCCATGTAGCCGACTCTAACTACCTTTTCTCTCCCTTCCAGCTTGCCACCTTTGACTGGGTGTTCTGTAGCTTGCTGCGGCTCAGCTCCCTGCTCTGAGCCTGCCACATACTGAACCAGTGCCCGCCCTACCAACTCATCAGGTACACCAGAATTTCAAGAGAAGACCGGCTACTTGGCTGATTTAGAGGATTGGATGGGTCAGACAGGTCCAGGCTATTCATTGGCTAGAGCAACTCTCTGACCTACTTCCAATGGGTCAGAGCCTGTTCCCTGCCATTCTGAGTGCTGGCACCTGGTCATCTTTCCCATCCCTGCTTTTTGGATTTAAGAGATATTTTTCCACCCACCCTCCCCGACCCTGGCCTCTATTAAATGCCCTTCCTCTCCCACATGGTACCACCCACTAGCTTCTTTCCCCCTTATATTTCACTCCTTTGGACATCCTCTTAAAAGGTCCCTGCTACAATTTACACCTCACCCCCATTTCATGTCTGCCAGCATTGCCCCCTTGCTGTGTGTTATACTAAGTACTCCTAATGGGGCTAGCACCTATCTCTCTCTGCTGATCACTCTCCCTATTTCAAGTGCTAAGCTGCGGATCAGCTTGTTGCAGCTGGCATCAAGTCAAAACTGTTTTGCCACTGCAGTGAATCCTACCATACTTGCCAACAAAATGCAAGCACTATCCTGGTTGTCCTGCTCAATCTTCCTGATCCTCTACTTGGTGATTGGAGTAGGTAATGGTATTATAGCACCCACGTCAGACTCCACAACTGGTACTGGCCCCCTTATTACTGGTTTAAGAAGACTAAGGGGTACACTTTTTGACCATTGCCTGAGGCAGGCTTTTAATCTTCCACCACATCCCTATAAATCCCAAGCACCTCGCAAAATCTTAACAGCTGCATTATTATATGCCAAAACATTTGTAACTGCCACCATAAACATCAAATACTGCAAGGCACTTAATGCTGGCCCAAACTGGGCTAACTGATCACGCATACTAAGAAAAGTGATCCTGTTATTACTACTTGTTTCCGATAAAGTGCACCCTAACACAAGTCCCGCTTCTGCCATGCCCTCCCTGAAACTAGGGCACCTCAAGATTGTCTCCCTAAACATTGGCAGCCTCTTGCCCAAGCTAGCACAATTTCAGGCATGGGTGGATCTACACATACCAGATGTCATAGCTCTCACTGAGACATGGCTGTCCCCAAAGGTTAGTGATGCGACCATTGCATTGGTAGGTTTTACCATTTTCAGGCAGGACCAAATTTCCAAACATGGGGGAGGTTGCATGGTCTACCTCAGGAACAATATCTGTGGCCAAGCCATGCCCAGTACAGGGTTTTATTTAACTCTAAAAATTGATTAGTGTTTTGTTCATAAAAGTGCTAAAACATTGTGAAAATGCATAGCACTTGTCTCACTATGTTTAACAAACATAACACTTCTAGAAAACCTATATAAATCATTTCTGTACAGTTAGTATTGTCCCAGGAAAAAAACTGCTGATCAATTATTTAAAACCCTGCAGTAGTATGCGCTCTAATGAGTCATAAATACTTAATTTAAAGCTCACCATAGGACAGCAAAAAGCACTATTGCTTTCCACGGTTTACATACCTCCTAGTAAGCAATCTGCTGGCTTTCAGCAAGTCCTCTGCAACCTTGAGCAGTCCAAGAATAATGGGGAACACTTTATTGTTGGTGATTTCAACTTAAACTGGCAAACCCCAGATACGTCAGCTGTCAGGGACCAAATATCAGGACTATGTCTCACACAGATGGTTTCACAGGCCACCAGATATAACTACAGAACCGGCACAAGTACGCTTATAGACTGGCTTCTCTCCTCCTGTCCGGATCATATCACGCAGGTTTCCATATTACCTGACTCTCTCAGTGACCATTCCCCAATACTGTCCACCTGGAAAAACAGGTTCTGCAAATGTGCCCCCCCCCCCCGGGTTTCTAGGAACCATTCCCTGAGAACCGGGCAATTGAAACCTTCAGGCATTACCCAAGTCTGATCGACTGGACCCCACTGGACAGAGTCAAGGAAGGAAACCAAGCTCTTAACTATTTCATCACTACATTTAATAGTGTTTGTGACAGATTCATGCCGTACAAGGCTAAAAAATGCAGAGGGTCTTCAAATCCGTGGCTCACAGGCTCCCTTCTGGAACTCATCCGGCAAAGGGATAAACTGTGGCACAAGGCTAAGGCAACTGGATCCCCAGCTGATCTTATTTCCTACAAGACTGCCAGAAACAAATGCACTAACCTCATCTGCACTGCCAAGGCCTCCTACTTCAAAGATCTCCTCAGCAGAAGCTGGGGCTCTGGTAATGAGTTTTGGAATGCCCTAAGAACCCTAATGGGTAAAGCCTCCAGAGCAACTCCTGATCTGATTGTTACAACAGATGGAGTACTCCAAGAAGCCAGTGAATTGACAATGCTTTTAATCTGGCCTTCACTGACTTCAGTGCCATGCTACCCAGGGACTACCTCACTGCTTCGCCCCATGGTCATCTCCTCAATCCGAGCCCTCCCTCTTCACCTGAAAGTAGTACACCAAGGTTCTACTTTGAGCTGATCACTAGAACTGAAACAACACAGTATGTCAAATGAGTATTAGGCAAGACCAGGATGGGGAGTGATCTTCTTGCTTACAGCTCTCACCCTTAATGAGCTTGCTGACCTCCTTACCAAACTATTTAATGCATCACAAAGATCAGGTGTGTTCCCTGAAAAATGGAAGGAAGCTCTTGTCATGCCTGTCTTTAAAGCTGGTGACACTACCAACCTGTCCAATTATAGGCCCATCTCTAGCCATCCCTCCCTTTCTAAAGCTTTAGAACGAGTGGTCTCTAATCAACTCACCGACTACCTGAAAAAGTATAACCTGCTCAGTGCCCAGTAACACGGCTTTTGGAAAGACCACGCTACCATTACAGCCCTGGTTGACTACACCTCCCAACTCTATGATGCCTTAGACAGTGGGCTGGCGGTGGCATCTATCTTTATAGACCTCACCAAGGCATTCGATACTGTCAACCATCCTTTGCTGCTAAACCGTTTTAAATCTACAGGTCTGTCCTTGGACACATTAACCTGACTTGACAGTTACCTGTCACACAGGTCACAATGAGTCAAAATCAATGGCAAACTCTCTGCACCCAGGGAGGTGAGCCTTGGAGTCCCCCAAGGGTCAATACTGGGGCCGCTCCTTTTTAGCCTCTTCATAAACCCCTTACCATCTGCCTGCCAGGCACACATCATACTATATGCAGATGATGCAGTAATTTCAGTTGCGGGTAGCAAACAATCCATAATCACGTCTGAGCTACAAGCCAGTTTCCATATGATTGAATCCTGGTTCACTACGAATACACTTCTGCTGAACTATAAAAAGACTAAGGGCATGCTCTTCATGGTCCCACAAAACAGGCAAAAGTATGGTCTGCTTCAGTTGCTCAGCCATAAAGAAGACTCAATAGATCAAGTCACCACCTTTAAGTATCTAGGTGTGCACCTGGATGATACGCTTACCTTCACTGCTCATGTCAACCATGTTGTCAAAACAGCTAATGTGAAATTGGGTGTCCTACAGTATATCGGCACCAATATTATATGATCCAGGATGCACTGAAGCTTGTTATGAGTTGCTCAATTTTATCATCAATAGATTATGGCCTTGTGATCTACGGGGCTGGCACAGATTCAGCCCTTAAAAGAGTGAAAACCTTACTCTATAAGGCTTGCCATTTGGTCCTGGGAGCTGACCACCATACCCACACCTGCACTCTCTATTCAGGGACAGGTTGGCTCCCCTTCACCTTAGGACACAATATCAAACATACCTGCTAGTTAAGAAATCCATGCTTGGGCTCACCCCTGTCTCCACCTCCAGTCTTTTCCATTTTTCTCTTACCTGTACATCAAGACCAGAAAAGCAGCAAAGGGTGGGCTACTTGTGCCCTGTAAGTGAATGAAACTGGCCCAGAGATCCCTCTCCTTTCAGGGGCCTAAGTGGATAAATGACCTACCTGCCGCCCTACTAGAGTGTGATAAAATCACCCAGTTCAAGGTTGGGCTGTGCTCTCAGCCCTCACCAATGTATGTGGTTGCTCCACCTAAAACCTTGCATGTCCTCCTCACACTCCCGCTGCCAACCACCCCTCAATCCCTCTCTCCATATCCTTTTCCCAAGCTCCAACCTCCCTCACCCTCCCCTCCCCTCCCCCCTCCACCTTTCATACCTTCCCCACCCTTTACTTTCTCCTCCCTCTAACCCACTCCACCACCCTTCTTACCATTGACAATGCCAAACTGATGGCTGCATTTCCCTATAATAAACTGCAACCTTTACCTGTCCCCATACTGTATTCTGCACTTACTCAAGTGCTGCACCACACTCAAGTAGTGTTGTCATTGATATGTTTATCTAATGTAATCCTGTTTGCATTTACGATCAATTCTAAAGCTATTTGTTTCTTTCAATATCCAAATTGTCAACAATTTCATTTTTGTCTGAGTCTCAAATTTATTCAGCCATGACTGAAATCCTATGTATTGTAATGTTTTTGCTCAGTATTGTTCAGATCTTGTCTACCACTTTTTTGTATTGACTTGGAACCTTTGTAAATGCGCCTATGGCTCAAAGGTATTGAATCCCAAACTGAAATAAATAAATAGCTAGGATCCCTTTCTACTCACCTGTCACCATGGTTCCTCTAGCCCCAGTCTTCCCCACAGACAGTTTAAACGTGCGATATAGATGTCAAACTTCTGCCCCAGCACACAGGCCTCTTCTCTTTTGAGGTGTCCTCCACCCTTTAACAGCCTCCTGTCCCAGAAGTCCTTCCAGTTCCCCACAAAGTGGTACCCGTTCTCCTAACATCCATTCCTTAAGCTGCCCATTAAACTCCTCTATCTCATCTCTCCCAATTCTTTCCTTCTTCCCCTTCCTGCCTCACACAGGGAGGACTTCAGAAAAGGCCAGGGAGGTAAAGTGTGCTGCCTGTCTGTCTGCCAGTCTTCTAAAGTTCTGCTTCGCCATCTCCACAAACTGGTTCACCAGATCATTGATACCTAGGCGTACCAACACCCCCAGCTGCCCCCGCTCCCTCTCAGTCATCCTCCCTATCCTATCTATATCCCAGATCGCTGAAGCACCTGGAAGGCACCTGACAATCCCCCCTGCCTTCCAATACCCCTCCCACCACCTTCGCCACACCCCTAATCACTGAATCCCCAAACACCAGGACTCTCCTGGTAGTCTTGCTTCTGCTCGACTCCTTGGGTGCTGTTGTGCTGACCTTGCCTACACCAGCGATTGACTTAGAGCCCCCCCCCACCAACAGAGTCAGGTACCTCAAATCTGTCACCCCCCTCCATTACTTCAATGGTTATACACTTGCATACCCTTCAGATTCAGGTAGCCATCTAGCCCCTCTTGAATCCCTGATGGATTCTGTGTTTATTACCTAAACCAGCAGACTGTTCAACAATCAGATGCCTCTTTGGTTAAACAGTGTTTCCTCATGCCCAGCCTAAATCTTCCTAATGACAACTTCATCTCACAGTCTCTTTTTTCCCAGCTCTACAGTCTTCCGAAAACCTCCTTACCAGTTTTGATATGCCTGTGTATATAATCATAGAGACAGTTATCATATCCACCCTCGGTATCCCATGTTCCAGAGAACACACATTCAGATCTATTAGTCTACAGCGATACTGCATCCCTCCCTCCCTCTCTCTCTCTCTCCTTCCATTCATGCCAGTATTCATCTTAGTTGCCCTTCTATGTATCCTTTCCAGTTCATCTGAGTCTCCTTTAAAGCAACAGTGCAACGAAAAATGTTCTTCAAAAAAAGCAAGTTTCAGCTACAACTAATAAAAAAAAATGTTAGCATACCTGCTAAATCTACTTTTCTAGGTAACTCCTATGCTGCACACCAAAAGTTTTAGTTTCTCAGTTCTAACCCTTACCAGGTGTGCAGTGGTATTTTTATTTATTTATTGAAAAGTTTTACCAGGAAAGGCCCACTGAACAATTATAATTGCTTGTCTCACGGAGCGTCCTGGGGGGAGAGGATACAGAGGAGCACGAATCCAACAACATAAATTTGTCTTTTTTTTTTTAACAGGCAAGACATGAATCAAAAATCTACACAGCATGGGACAGACAAAGATATCAAACTAAAACTATGCAAGATCAAACACAAAAATACAGGAATAAGTGCATACAGTCAATTTACCCAGCACGGGGTAAAATACATGGGGTGGGATATTCAGAAATGCGCCAAAGGCATGTGCAACCCCGGAGCAGTGCAAGTCAACTGCACAATGGTGCAGTGACTGCGATATTCAACAGTTGCACACCGCAACATGTGCCAGCGCAACACGGCTGAATATCGCAGGCACTGCCCCATGGCTCAGTGAGAGATGCACCAGGGAGCAACCAGAAATGTGCCATAGCGCAACCAGGGATGCGCAAGGGACAGAGAAAGATCCACCAAGGCACAGCAGGAACAGCCACGGGCACAGCAGGGAGCCAGGCAAGGGGGAAGAGGGGGTACAATGCGGGAAGACAGGGGCACCAGGCCAGGAACACTGGCAGGGACACAGCCAGCACACAGGTGACCACTGCACATGGAGTGCAGGCATGCAGCCGGCGGGCCCCCCCGGTGGAAGACGCAGGGCATAGGTGGCACTGATGTCCAGGGTCAGGCACCCTAGTCCACCACACACCTGAGGGTATGCGGCCACCCGGCCAATAACAAACCACACCCTGACACAAGGCACCCACCACACACACACGCCACACAGCCCAAACTGCCAGCCCAGGGCCACTCCAAGGCATAGCCACTGACTTAGAGGCATGCCACCACCATGCATGCACCATCCAATGACACAAACGCACCACACAACAACCCGCCACACCACTGCAGCATGGACCCACTCACCAGCTGCAAAGCAGACACGGACACAGAAGGGTAAACAGGTAACAAATGTAACAGAACAATAGCAACACAGCTGTACAGAAAACAATAAACAAAGGGGAGGGTAGGTGTAAGTGTGAAGGGGTCAGGGGACAGGGCCTGTACAGATGGATGGGGGAAGGTAGGAGAAGGGAGGACAGAGGAGGGAAGGGGGCTGGGGTACATCATGGCTGGCCACGACCTGCCAGTGTCTGGCACCTCCCCCTGTGCTGGTCCCATAGCAGGATCCACCTGGTCTAGTCCGTGATCTCCATCGTATGAGATGTTATAAGAATTATCTGCCACAGCAGACGACAGTATAATGGAAGCCTGGAACCCCTCCAGACACCTATGGCAGAGGAAGAGACATGTGATCAGTGCATGTCCCAAGCACCCTAGCCCCCCGTGCACAGCGGAAAGTGGGAACATACACCCCTGGAGTGACAACCTAGCCACCTGCAGTGGGTGGGCCTGTGCCTGCTGCCAACCTGGCAAGCCATGTCAGTGCACAGTGCTGGAATCTGCTGCCCAAGGGCCACCCAACAGCACAGTGGCAGGGAGGTGGCATGGTGCTGCAGTGGTACCGCAGTGGCACAAGTGGTAGCCAGACGCACACCTGGCCCACCAACAGCTGCCACACACATGCAATGGCCACCCCATGGCGCCACGCACACTGCACCATGTGTCGAACACAGCTGCCATGGCACAAGGCACGGGGGACCAAGGCCATACCCCCAACCCCACTGCCCACCCTGCACAACAATATGGGAATGCACAGTGCCTACCTGCTCGCTGTGGCGCTGCACACGCTGGTCCTGGCACACCACGCCCACTCGGTCCTTCACCAGCAGCCGATGGGCCCACAGTGGCTTGCTGCAGACCGCCAGGTGCCCCCGCCACCCTGGCTCTTCTCCGGTCTTCAGGTCCTAAGACGGGAACACAGACAGGCACACATCAGAACACAGCCACAGCATGAGTCCAGTGCCCTCACCATCCCAAGCACAGAGTGCACCCCAGCCTGGCAAGGCCGCAGGGCAGTGGCACAGTGCACCCAGTGGCTGACAATACCAATCCACAGGGCATGCAATGACAGCCCCCCCCCGGCATGGCATGCAGCCGTGGCAGCCCCATGGAACAGTGAATGTGCACGGACGCAGTCGGAGCCCACTTACCTGGCCGTGGCATGGCCCCCCTCCGGACATGCGCCTGCAGCACCCTCAGCCTCTCCAGGTCCCTCCTTAACAGGTCCCCGTACCAGTGGTGACACTGCTCCCTGGTGCGCTGCACACTGGTGGCCTGGACAAGTCCATCTGCAATGTCCTGCCACACCTTGGCCCTGGGTCTGTTGCGGGGCTACTGGCCAAACAGGCTGGCAGCATGGGGCTCCACCTGGGCCACCAGATTCACCAGCTTGACCTGCCTCCAATTTTAGGAATGGGGCACTGTGTGACGCAGCATGGTTCCACAGCAATGAAGCAGGCCAAAATGACGCCCAGTAGCGCACATGTACAACATGCTCAGGATGTGTGCCTCGCATGGAGACGCACTGCCTGCAGCAATTGCGCATCTCTGGGGATGTGTGGCATGGGCGTGATGACACTGGCACGTGGGGCAGAGGTCCCTGAGGGGCATAGGGCAGGACAGGGGTGAGGGGCCAGCACACGCAATGTGCGTGTGAGCGCTATTGGGCCCATGACACATGTTGCACAATAGGGCCATGAAGGCACAATGCCCTATGGGTCCAATAGCACCCGAGTGCCATAGGTTCTATAGCACCCGAGCACCATTGGCCCTATGGCTCCTGAGTGCCATAGACCCAATAATGCCTGAGCGCCATAGCCCCATAGCACCCCAGCGCCATAGGGTCCATGGCGCATAGGGCATGATGGCCCCTATAGCGCACATAATGCATGCTGCACAATAGGTGGTAGCATATGCCATGGCGCATGTGCATTGGTGAGTGCACACTGTGTATGTCATGGCATTGTGCAATGACATGTGCCAGAGCAAGTCCATTGCACAATGTTCAAGAGTGCGATATTCAGCCGTCATATGCAGATTAGCTCATCAACCTATTCACGGTGCAATGAGGACATTTGCATGTCAATACAGTTGCACATCAGCTCATTTGCATGCAATGCATTATATAGGCGCTGCACAACAGCACAGGCCATGGACCAGTATTGCAACCATCAGAGGTAAGTTGCGCCTGCCGAGGAGATGGCCAGCACAGGGTGCTGGATGGCTGGGGAGGGCCACTGCAGCCACTAACCACATGTCCATGTCCACAGGTAGCATCATGTCCGAGCGTGAGGAGGGTGAGGAGCGTGGGCCTCCCAGAAGTGCATGCTCAACTTTACGAGAGCGAAGCAGATGCCCTTTTCGAGGCATACCTCGACAGGGATCCTTTGCTGTGTGGCACCACTGGCACACCCCAAGCAAGGGCTGCAGCCTGGGAGGAGGTGACAGAGGCCGTGAACCAGCAGGGCAGCCATCAACGGACTGCACAGTAATGCAAGAAGAAAGTGGGCACTGACAAGCGTCAGATAAAGGAAAAGGTGGCGGCCATTCGTGCTGCCAGGTTGGCCACAGGTGGGGGCCAGGCAACCGTGACACAGCTCACGGTGCAGGAGGAGCTGGTGGCAGCCATCATATGGTGTAGTGCGGTCGAGGGTGTGCCGAGGGGTGGCTTACAGACTGGAGGGAGCCCATCACTGCATGGTAGATATGGCAGGCAGGCGGGCGGGGGAAGGGCCTGTCGAGTCAGCAGCTCTAACGCATCTGTGTTCCCTTATAACACCAGCTCGCCAGCATGCAGTGGCAGGGGAACCTGTGGCTGTCTTGGGAGCCCACCCAGCCCCAGAGGACCAGCCATCCACCTCCACGGGCATCCGGGGGCTCAATAGGCTGCAGCAAGCCACCGCCGTCCAGCCAGATGTCCCAGGCGTGGTGGAGAACGAGGCCCTGGCTGTGTTCCAGCGAGACGCCAGCCACGGCATGCTCTGTGCAGAGACACAGATCAGAGCGGGGTCCGACACTGATGATGATCTGACCATAGTCCTGGACGGCAGGGGTCATGTCGGAGGGGAGACACCCATAGCAAACACCAGCACTGGCAGCGCGGCCGGTGGCCTGTTGGTGGTGGTACAACTGCCCACCACTGCCCCTGGTACCGCTGTGTGAGCAGGCACAGTGGTGCAGGGTGGTGGGGCACTTGCACATGCGCTGGCCCGAACACAGGGGCCGGAGAGGCGGCAGCAGCAGATGGATGGAGACGTTGGGAGGCCAGGGGCTAGAGTGCCTGTCATTGCCCAACCCCATGAGGACCCTGCTGTGCAGCACCCACCTGAGCGGGAGGCCGAGCAGCACAGTCATATGACACCGGTGGGTCGGCGCCATGCCCATGCACCCCAGGGCACCGAACCCTTGGCCGAGCACACCTGATTGCTGCGGGCCTCTGTGGAGCAACAGGTGCTGCTCGTAGCTGGGGTGCAGGCACTCCATGCAAACGTGCACCAGGCAGCTGAGCAGTGCGAGAGGGGCACTGTGCAGGTCCTGGAGGCCAATCAACACCTGCGGGAGGACACGACCACAGCCCTGGACCGCATTGCCAATGTGATCTCGGTCAGCCTTGCCCCACTGACTACCACAGGGCATGGCCGACTGCCACAGACACTGCGGAGTGCAATGTCCACCCCACGGCCCCGGTGTTGGATGACCCCAACCGTAACGACACCAGGCTCCGCTCTGGGCATCCCAGGCATACCTGGTGCGGGCCTGTTTGGGAGCCTACAGACCCCTGCGAGGACCCAGTCGCAGTCCCGCAGTTCCACCCCTGGGGGGTGGTTGCAGACCCCCTTGTGGCTGTTGCATAGCCTGAGTGCTGGGCGGTCATGGCGTGGCCGTCCCTGTGTCTGTGGTGGCCATGTGTCTGCGTGGTGGACCTGATGTGCACGCCTCTCTGTCTGCTGTCTGCAGCCACTGCCCTGTGTGCACGTGGGCGTTTTGTGTGTGTGTGTGTGTGTGTGTGTGTGTGCATGGCATGGTCATGGCAGCCATGTGGTGCGCCACAGGCTGCCCATGTGCATACCTGCCCAGCTGCTGGCCCATGTTGCATGTGCATGATGATACCTTCTCAACACTGGTTATGCATGTGCACCGGTGCCCTGTGTCTGATCCATGCCATGTGCTAGTGCCCGGTCGCGTGTCTGCGGGTGCCACTGTGTGGGTGTGTGTGTGTAATGCTGTGCAGTGCTGTGTAGTGTGGTGTTGCGTGTAACCATGTGGCACTGCCCCGCCACTGCCCCCACCTGTGTGTGCATGGCCTTAGCCACTGTGTCGGTTCTGTGCATGGGTGTTTGTCCACCTTCCAGCATGCACCGTAGTGCTCCTGTGCTATTGTGTCTCGTTGGTGGCATGCCAGCCGTATGAGCCGGGGATCCCTCCACCCGGGGGGACTGCCCACTACCTCCCAGCCCATCGCCTGTGTCGTCCCCACTACTGTTCCCCTCATCAGCCTCGACAGCTATCCCACGGTCAATGGCCATGTTGTGCAGCATGCAGCAGACCAGGAATAGGCTGCAGGCCTTCGAAAGGCTGTATTGTAGGGCACCACTAGACCTGTCCAGGCAACAGAACCATGCCTTCAGCATCCCAAACACACGCTCAATGATGTTCCACATGCTGGCGTGTGCCTCATTGTACTGCTTTTCTGCTGGGGATGATGGGCACCGGTATGGGGTAAGCAGCCAGGGCCTGAGTGGGTAGCCACTGTCACCTGTGTGGGGGGGGAGAGAGAGAGGGTGAGAGAGTTAGCCTGGTGACCCCTGTCACTGTGCCCCGTGCCCCTCCCAGATGCACACGGTGGTCCCCCTGCTCTGGCCACCCCCCTTTCATGCACTGCTGTACCCAGCTGCCCGTGGTCTCGCCATACTCACCCACTAGGTGTCCTGTGGGGATGTCCTCACTCTCAAACCTGTGGCACAGTGCTGAGCTGTGCCAGATGAAGGCGTCATGTGCTCCCCAAGGGTGTGTGGCATACATATTGGTAATGCGCTCCCTGGCATCACACACCACTTGGCAGTTGATGCTGGGGTAGCCCTTTCTGTTGATGTAGGTTACCCCCCTCCATGCCAGGAGTCATGTGGACGCCCACATGGGTGCAGTTGATGGCCCTTAACATGCCAGACATACGTGCTACTCTGTGGAACCCCTGCATGGTTGCTGTACATGCCGCCTGTGTGCTGGGGAAGTAAATGTGTTGCACAGCATGTGGCAGCAGGGCGTTGAGGAATTGTGTGAGGAGCCATGACGTGGCTGACTGGGTTTTGCCTGCGGTGTCCCCTGTTGGTCTCTGGAAGATGCCCGTGGTGAGCAGGCACATGACAGCTGTTACCATTGTCTCCATTGTCAGGGCATGGCTCCGTCTAGTGGGTGTCTGCATCTTCTCACTGCACAGTTCACAGAGCTGCCTCAGAATCGCCCGGTTCAGGCGATACCGGCCCACGATCTCTGTGTCAGCATGGCTCTCAAAGCTGATGCGGGGCCGGTAATGCCTGTTCAGGGCATACCACCAACGGGCCCTTCCACAGCCTCCTCCTCACACCCCTCATTATGGCCTCCATCTGGAATGCCACACTGGCCATGGCCCCTGTTGTCCTGTCACCCCCTGGCATCCAGCTCCACTGGCCCCCCCCGGCTCTGTGGGGCAGTGCCTGTTGCTCGGCAGGGCCCGCTCCTGCGTACCCTGCCCTGGCTGGGTTCTGCCTGCTGGCTCTGTCCCCCAACCCTGTGGGTGCCTGTGTCGCTCTCCTTGGGTCCGGTGGCTCTGTTGGGCACCCACTCTCTCCTCCTCCCTCAGTGGGCCTCCTTGTGTGACACACTCCCTCCCACACTCTCTCTCTCTCTCACACACACTCTATTTCACTTTGTCCTTCTCTTCCTCTCCCTGTCTCTCTCTCTCTTCCTCTCTCAGATGGCCTGTCTGTCTCCCACTGTCCTGCTCCCCTCTGGCACAAGTGCTTTCCTCCGACTTGCTCCCTGTTTTTATAGGCTGAAGTCTGCTCCACGCAACTGGCAGTTGCTCCTCACCTGCGCCATTGCTTGGCAGTTGACTATTGCGCTGTGCCGCATATTCATGGGTCCACCCCCTGCCCTTGCGCATGCATACATTTTTATTGTGCATTGGTGCACTGCCACTTGCGCTGCGCAGTTACTACCACTGAATATCGCTCTGGCGCATCTCTGCAGTTGCGCATGCGCAACACTGTTGTGCCATGCGCAACCGCTTTTAATATCCAGGCCATGGATTACAACAACATAAACATTGTTGTACAAAAGTTGGTTTACTGTTTCTAAGCCAAATGTGGTGGCCATCTCTTTTTTCTTGAGAGAAAATTAATTAAATCATTTAGTGAATAATCAGATTTTGGTGGAACTAGATAATTTTACCACCAAATAAAACTGGAAGATGCCTGGAATTTTTTTATGGTGAAGAAAAGGTAGGGTCACATTTTTTGCCCAGTTTCATTGCACTGATACTTTAAGGTCAGAAGGCACTTTTAAGTCCATTAGGTTCCTCCCACCACCACCACCAGCTTCATAAGCAGGAATGAAAAAATGCTGTATGTTGTATGAATATGTAGTAAGTAGGTGTTCTGTACCCATTCTGTTGTAGAGAGACATTACAGTACAGCTGTTTTTGCAGTCACACAAGACTCTGCATTAGGTAACAGTGTCAGACTCATTGGGTAGTGTGATGCCTTTTATTGGGCCAGCAGATGTTGTACATTGATGCTACAGACACAAGCTTTCAGGGCTACACAGGTTCCTTCATCAGGAACACTGTCAGATTTATTAGACTGTGTGATAAACAAACAGAATGGTGCCAGAGGCTCAGGGCTACTAGCAGTGCACCAGACAGAAAGGCTGTCCTAGGAACATAGACTGTGACAGCAGATAAGGGCCGCCTGACTCACCCAGTGTGCCCATTATCTCTGAACAATAGTTAAGTAGAGAAGGTGCACTTAGAGCAGAATGGAGCTAGCTTTGACTGCAAGTGGTGTATCAGCATAAATTTGCTGAAAAACATTTATTAAGCTCTCAATACAGCTAAGCAAGCAAATGCCACCTTTTCACAATCGTACATTACATTCACTTTTGTGTGTCTTGCCACATATTCCATTTCCCTCCCTCCCTCTAGCTCTCCCTACCCACCTGCTCACCCCTTCCCTTGTCTGTTGATTTCTCCTTGGCAAAGGCAGTGCAGTGTGTTGCCAGGATAACTCCGTTCTAGGTTAGCAGGATTTCTGTCAGCCTGTCACATGCTCCCTCCTGAGGGATGACTAGCTCTGATCTAATCTGGTCCAGCTGTTACAAAAATGTAAAACATAAAAAAAACAGCAATGCTGTCTGCTAGCAAGTTCTGTCCTAAAGGCTGCCTCCCTGCTGCTGAAAATAATTGGAAAAGTTTTGCAATGACAGAGCTTTAAAGCGTTTCCTGCAGTCTCGATTAACCCTGCGGCAGTATTTTCAGTCTTCCTGAGTTCTCAGTTCCTTTAAAGGTTCCATTTTATGTTAATAGTGAATTTTCATATACATGTTATGAAACTGAAAGCTAATCTGTTGGTTGCATCCTGCACTGGTGTGCTCAGAGAGGTCATGGGATCTAGAGGATGGCGCACTGATTTGGAAACCAAGAGATCACAGGTTCAACCCCCCCAAGCTGCTGTGTGACCTTGGGCATTTCAGTTAATCTCTCAGATCTCCAGTCCACCCAGTTGTGTAAATGGGTAGAAGCAGGACCCCACACTGGAAATGAGATGTTGTATTTCGGCTAGGCTATGCTGGGTAAATAAATTGTGTGTGTGTGTGTGTGTATATATATATATATATATATATATACATATATATAACCTCACCAGTTGGGTGCAGTTGAGCTACAGCAGGGTAGCCTGTTTTAGGCTCTTTTCTAACAGTAGGGTCTTTCTCTGAGGAGCACATTGCTCACATGGGAGGAGGGCTTGTGTGGCAAGGGTAAAATTAGGTGGGGCCACTCCTCCAGTTTCCTGATTCAAACTGGGCTAACTGGTGCCCTCTGCACTCAGTTCCATTAGGGTAACTGGTTCCCTGTGTAATCAGTTGTACTATGGTAACTAGTTAAGGTGCAAAGAACATTCATTTCTCAGCCCTCTGTCACTTCCCCCTCCTAGCTGCAGATCTATACAGTAACCCTTACTGCAGCCCCAGCATATCGTGGCATAGTCTGGTTTAGCAGCTACTGTTAAAGCATGATGGGGGTCAGTGGAGTTGAAGGAGAAGTGGGCAGGCGTTAGGAAAGTGTTACACTATTACAAAAGGAAGAAATATTTTACATGGCTACATATGTACCCCAAAATGTGTGCAGGGGGCTTACCTGGCTTGCAGAAGCCCAGCTAAACTGCCGCTAGTTATCTGCTCTCTCCGGTCCCCGAGGATGTGCACTCAGCCAGGTGGACTGGAGGAGAGCTGAGAGAGGAGGAGGGCAGGATTCTCTGGTGCCTCCTGTGCCTGCAAAAGTGATTCGGTGCCACACATTTCAGTGAGTCCTCTGCCAGCAATGTGGAGTGCAACGGGCACTCATGTTAGATCAGGTGGTTCAACAGCTAAAGCTCTGAAAACACACTAAGAAGGACTGCACACAGCAAACAGGGGGCCTCAGTAAACATTTAAAGAGCATCTTTCCTGACATTTTTTGATACTTACGAGAAAAAATAGGGAGCTTCCTTACCTGAATGGGAGCTCCTCCGTGGTGATTATTTTTTTAATTCAGCCCCTTTTGGAAGGAAAGGGATCTCAATTTGCCCCTGAGGGGCTGCCAGCTCGATCCTTCCATTTCCTGATATCCTGCTCCACCCCTGCACGCACATTTTGTGATGTCTGTATAGGGGGAACACGGGAGCATGCTCTCTTCCATTGTATGAAGCATCTTTTTATGCATATTTCCCCATTTTAAATCAGGTTTCAGCAAAAATCAAAGCCAGAATTCAACTAACAAGAGCCTGGGCTACTGCCCAGCACCAGTGGTTTTTCTTCTGCTAGTTCCAGCCTAAAGTAAGCCATTCTAGTTCTTTGGCTATGATTGGATAAGAGGGCCTGCAAGCCCAGGGAGTGGTGGCAGAGTCCCTGGGTTCAGGTGGTAGGGGTCCTTTCCAGTGCCAGTCTCCAGAGGTTCGAGCCTCGGTGGGGGTTCCTAGACTGGAGACAGCGAGGGCCTGTTGAGTTTCTTCCCTCAAGAAAGGTCTCCATATTGTCATCCCAGAAACCTGTCCTTGGTTCCTGTGCAATGAATCTGTAGTGGAAGCATCTTGTGCTGGCAAGGGAGCATCTGCCCAAAGCAAGAAGGGCCGTCTGTGTATCAAGCAGATTATCAGAGCAGCAGGCACCATTGGTTTGTAACCCCGTGGGTGGACATATCCTTTGGTTTGTAAGCCACTGTCATCTGTGACCACATTACATAGAAACATAGAAATTGTTGGCAGATAAGGACCGCTAGGCCCATCCAGTCTGCCCATAGGCCCTATACATTTTACATGGCCACTGACCCTATGTGATCAATGGCTTTTCATCACTCCCTACCCTCTCAAGCTTTCCCTGTGCCTGTCCTAGGCATGCTTAAACCCCTCCAAAGTTCTTGCCCCCACTACCTCCTGTGGCAGACTATTCCAAGTGTCGACTACCATTTCCATGTAGAAAAACTTTATCATTTTACCTTTTAATCTACCCCCTTCCAATTTCATATTGTGCCCCCTTGTTCCAGTACTTTTTCTACATTGGAAAAGGTCCCCTACCTGCACCTTGTTTATGCCCTTGAGGCACTTAAAAGTTTCAATCATGTCCCTCTGCTGTCTCCTCTCCTCCAGTGAGTACATATTGAGGTCCCTTAGTCTCTCCTCATATGTTTTCTGGTGTAAGCCCTGCATCATCTTTGTTGCCCTGCTCTGGATAGTCTCCACCTTATCTATGTCCTTGCGCAGGTGTGGTCTCCAGAACTGCACGCAGTACTCCAGGTGAGACCTTACCAATGTTTTAAACAATGACACCACCACCTCCCACCGCCTGCTAGTGATACCCCTGCCTATGCAGCCCAGCATGCCACTGGCCCTCCCTGCCACCTTGGGTACTGCTTTGATACCTTAAGGTCATAAGAGATGATAACCCCTAGGTCCCTTTCCTCTTTGGTGACAGCTCCCGCCCCAAACTTGTAGCTCTCCCCAGGGTTCCATCTACCCAGATGCATTATTTTACACTTCTTTGCATTGAACCTCAGTTGCCACATCACTGACTAACTTTCTAGCTTCTCCCAGCCCATCTTCATTTTCTGCACCCCTTCTGGAGTATCCATCCTGTTGCAGATCTTGGTGTCATCTGCAAACAGGCAGACCTTTTCTTCCAGCCCCTCTGCAATGCCACTAATGAAGACATTGAACAAGACTGGTCCTGGTAGTAATCACTGGGGTACCCCACTGGTCACCCCCCTCTCCCCAGATTGTACCCCATTTGCCACCAACCTCTGTCTCCTGTCTGTTTACCAGTTCCTAACCCAGTTTTCCACTTTGACTCCCATGCCCAGACTACCCATCTTGTTAATTAGTCTTCTATGTGGGATGGTGTCGAAGGCTTTGCTGAAATCTAGGTAGGCGACATCTACGACCCCTCCCTGATTTATTTCCCTAGTCACCCAATCAAAGAAATCTAATAAACATAGAAACATAGAAGTTGATGGCAGATCTGGACCACAAGGCTCATCCAGTCTGCCTATTTCTTTTTCTACCTTACGAATGTGCCATCGGCCTTTGCTCTGTCAGTGGCCTATCTATTCATACTCATCTGTATTGCTCCCTTATGCCTATCCCATGCCTGTTTGAAGCCCTGCACTGTATTCATAGCCACCACTTCCTGAGGTAGGCCATTCCATGCATCCACCACCCTTTCTGTGAAAAAGAACTTCCTCACATTACCCCTTAATCGGCCTCCCTCTAATCTCATGCTGTGTCCCCTTGTCCTGCTATTTTTCTTACATTGAAATATGTTAGACTCTTTCACTTTGTTAATGCCCTTAAGGTGTTTGAATGTTTCGATCATATCACCTCTCTCCCTCCTTCGCTCTAGAGTATACATATTGAGTTCCGTTACTCTGTCCTCGTATGTTTTCTGATGCAGTCCCTGCACCATTTTGGTTGCCCTTTTCTGGACTGCCTCAATTTGGTTAATGTCCTTGTGAAGGTGTGGCCTCCAGTACTGCACACAGTACTCCAGATGGGGCCTAACCAGCATCTTGTAAAGAGGAATTATTACCTCCCTCTTATGACTTGTGATACCCCTACTAATAGACTCCAACATCCCCCTAGCCTTACCTACTGCTTTAGTGGTCTGCTTGGATGATTTCAGATCATCTGTGATGACGATGCCCAAGTCTCTTTCGTCCTTTGTGATTGCCAGCAACTCTCCTCCCAACCTATAGGTGGCTTCAGGGTTTCTCTTCCCTATGTGCATGATCTTGCTCTTCTTTGCGTTAAACCCCAGTTGCCACTCTTCTGACCATTTTGCCAGTTTATCCAGATCTCTTCTCATTCTGCCTACCCCATCTGGATCATCTACTCTGTTGCAAATCTTGGTGTCATCTGCAAACAGACAAACCTTACCCTCCAGACCATCTGTAATGTCACTGATGAAGATATTGAAGAGGACTGGCCCCAGGACTGATCTCTGAGGCACCCCACTTGTGACTTGTATCTCTTCTGACTGTATACCATTTACAACCACTCTCTGTTTTCTGCCCGTCAACCAGTTTGCCACCCAGTTGACCAAAGTCTGACCCACCCCGAGCCTACCCATCTTATTAATCAGTCTTCTGTGTGGAACAGTATTGAAAGCTTTGCTGAAGTCAAGGTAGGTGACATCAACTGTTCCCCATTGGTCCACAACTCTGGTTACCCAGCCAAAGAAATATATGAGATTAGTTTGACAGAACCTTCCTGTTGTAAACCCATGCTGTCTTGTATCCTGTACTCCTATGGATTCCAGGTGTTGCACTACCTTTCCTTAAGGAGTGCCTCCATAATCTTGCCCACTACTGAGGTAAGACTAACTGGTCTATAGTTCCCTGCCTCCTCCCTGCTACCACTCTTGTGGAGCAGGATCACATGAGCCCTTCTCCAGTCTTCAGGGACCTCGCCTGTGCTCAGAGACTCACTAAACAGTTCTGATAATGGCTCTGCTAGTTCCACCCTTAGCTCCTTTAGTACCCTGGAATGTATGCCATCTGGTCCCATTGCTTTGTCCACCCTGAGCTTATTGAGCTCTTGTAGGACCCTTTATTTTGTGAAGGGACTAGTGCACACCTCCCACAACCCGTGTTAATGGTGCTAAGCTGTGGGCCCTGCCCTACCTTCTCTTCAGTAAATACTGAGCAGAAGTATATATTTAGGATAGATGTTTTTACATGGTTCTCCTCCTCACATGCCCTCTTATCCCCTTTGATCTTAGCAATACCCCCTCTGGACTTTCTTCTTTCACTAATGTACCTATAGAAGGTCTTGTCACCTTCTTTTACTGTTTATGCTAGTATTTCCTCAGTTTGGGCCTTTGCTTGCCTTACTGCCTTCCCTGCTTCCCTTAGGGAAGTTTGGTATGCCTCCCTATCTTCATCCCACTGCATTCCCTTATATTTCCTGAAAGCCAGCCTATTAGCTCTGACCTTTTCTGCTGCTGTTTTTGAGAACCAAAGTGGTTTCCTTCCTTTGCACATCCTTTTCTCTCTAACACAATGGGATGTTGCTTCAAGTATTGCATCCTTAATGCTTGCCCACTTTGCTGTACCCCCTCACCTGTATTTCTTTTTGCCAGTGCTAGCTTAACTCTGTTGGCCATCTTATCAAAGTCAGCTCCTCTGAAGTCCCATATTTTTGCCTCAGAATGGGATGATTTAGTTCTAGTGGCCAAATTGAACCATACCGTGTGATGGTCACTGGCCCCCAGGTGACCTTCTATCAGCTGTGATCCTTTCCCTGTTAGTCAGTACTAGATCTAGGATAGTCCTGTCTCTTGTGGGTTGTTGTACCAGTTGTTTGAGGTCCTCCCCCTGCAGGAAATCCACTATGTGTCTAGTTCTGGCAGATGTTCCTGCTGGTATTGATCAATCTGTATCTGGCATGTTGAAGTCTCCCATTATCAGAATCTCCCCTTTAGCTGTCATGTTTTGTGTATCTTCTAACAGTAATGTGTCTGTGTCCTCCCCCTGGTCTGGAGGCCTGTAGACAACCCTAGTTCGTATGGCTGTCCCATTTCCTGTTTCCAAGGTGACCCACAGTTCTTCTGGCTCCTTATATGTATTCTGAATTTCCGTAGCTTCATTTGATATGATCTTCCTGCTGTGAATCCATGTTGCCTCAGATCCTGAGCACAGCTGGATTCCATATGTGCCACTATCTGTTCTTTCAGCAGTGTCTCCATGATCTTACCCACCACTGAGGTGAAGCTGACAGGCTTGTAGTTCCCTGCCTCCTCCCTACTGCCACTTTTGTGCAGTGGGACTACATGTGCCATCCTTCAGTCCTCTGGAATGACACCCATGTTGAGTGACTTTGTGAACAGGGCTGCCAGAGGCGCTGCTGGTTCCCTTAACAGCTCCTTTAATATCCTCGGATGGATGCCATCTGGCCCCATGGCCTTATCCACCTTCAGCTTTGTGAGTTCTTCCAGAACTCTCTCTCCACTGTGAATGGCCTGGTGTCCACTCCCCCCCATTGCCTCTGCAACTCAACTATAGTCCTTGACCCTCCCTTCCTTAGTAAATACTGAGCAGAAGTATTTGTTCAGTATTTCTGCCTTGTCCAGATCCCCCTCCTTACACTCTCCCTTCTCTCCTTTGAGCCTCACAACCCCCCCCCCAGTTTTTCTTCTTTCACTGATGTACCTGTAAAATGCTTTATCCACTTTGTTTACAGACCATGCTAAGCCCTCTTCTGTCTGCACATTTGCCCTCATAACAGCCTTCCCTTAGACATTCAAGGTACACCTCCTGTCCTCCTCCTTTTGGCTCTCCTTATATTTCCTGTAACTCAGCCTTTTAGCCCTGACTTTGTCCCCCACCTCCTTGGAGAACCATAGTGGTTTCCTTCTTCTTTTCCCTTTGGCCACTATCCTAACGCATTGGTTTGTTATATCCACTATGGCTCCTTTCAGTTTCTCCCATTGTTCTCCCATTGTTCTTCCACCCCCCCATTGCCTCTCCTTTCCCCATGAGTACTTGTATACATCTACCCATTTCAGTGAAATCCACCCTCCTGAAATCTAATACTCTTGCCCTTGTGTGGCTTAACTGAGTCCATGTCTCCATATTGAACCACACCATGTGGTGGTCACTGGACCCCAGCTGCCCTTCCACCTGTTTTTCTTTGACTCTGTTCCCATTGGTCCATACCAGGTCCAGAATTGACTTGTCCCTGGTTGGCTCATGCACCAGCTGCCTGAGCCCAACGCCCTGCAGGGATTCCAGGATGACTGTGCTTCTGGCTGAAGCAGCCACTTGGGTGGCCCAATCCACGTCCGGCATATTGAGATCCCCAGTAGCAGGATATCGCCTTTAACTGCCATGTCGTGTATGTTCTCCACTAGTTCCTTGTCTACTTCCTCCCTCTGTGCTGGATGTCTGTAGATCACCCCTGTGCATATTGCTGTTCCATTCCCTGGCTCCAGGGTGACCCACATTACCTCAGCCTCCTCCTGTCTTCCCTGAACTTCTGTAGCCTTTATACCATCTCTGAGGTACAAGGCCAGTCCCCCACCCTTTTTACCCTTCCTATCTCTCTTGAACAGTGTATAGCCTGGTACATTGACTTCCCAGCCATGATTAGCAGAGTACCATGTCTCTGTTATTGCTGCTATATCAAGGTCTGCATCAGCCAACAAGGCCTCCAGTTCTGAAACCTTATTTCCTAGGCTACGGGCATTCGTTAGCATGCCCTTCCATGTTTTACAGTCTGCCCTCCCTCTGCTCTTGTTCTCCCTCTCCAGTGTCTTCCCCCCAACCCGGTTTCCTTTCCTATGTGCTCTTGCACCCCCCCCCGTAACACTTGTTATACATTCTTCACCTGTCTGCCCCTCCCTGCCTGCTTTAGCTGTTCCTGTAGTCAACTTATATTCCTGCATGTTCCCATGGGGGTGTTCCTAAGCCTCCTGACCCTCCTGGCTCTCCCCCCTTGGCCAGTTTAAATGATCACAGCTGAAGCATTTAAACTTTTCACCAAGGAACAAGGTCCCCTTCTCGGACAGATGCAGGCCATCCTCCTTATTTAAGCTCACATCTGTCCTATGAAGCCAAAACCCTCCCTTCCACACTAATCCTTCAAACAGGAGTTGAATGTATGAATGTGGAGAGCCCTTACTTCCTCTGTGCCTTGGACAGGTAGCACCTCCAAGAATGAGACGGAGCATGCTATCTGTTTCAGGTTTTCCCCCCGCTTTCTGAAATCCTCCTGGACTGTGGCTAACTCCATCCTTCTCCTGGCCAGGTCATTGGTCCCCAGGTGGACAGTGACATCCAGCTTCTTCCTCCTAGTTATTGCCAAAGTGATCCTATGGATCTGCTTCCCATCCCTCCACGCAGTGCTTCCAGGGAGGCACTTGACCTCCCTCTCTCTCTCGCCTGCTAGGTGTCCCTAACCTCACTCCCTGAACAGTAGAGTTCCCCACTAGGGGAAGCTTCCTCCTCCGGGGTCCCCTGCTTACCTTCACTGGGGCTCCATCCAGGAGGACCCTCCCATCCTCCCTGGTCCTAGCCTCAGGTTGCTGAGTCGGGTTTTCCCATTCCTCCAAAACAGTGTAGGAGTTACTAAGCGGGACCGGTTGGGGCATGTGCCTTAAACCCCCCTTCCTCACCTTTCCTGAGCCCACTGTAGTCCAATCACTCCTCTTCCCTGGCATCCTTTGAGGTGCAGGTTGGTGACCCAGTGGTCTCTGGGTATAGGTGGATGCTGCATTCAGCTTGGCCAACTCGGCTTGGAGACAGGCAACCTCCTCCTTCAGCCCAGAATGGTGCCTGCAGATAGGGAAGCCTCCAGAATGTCTCCCTGAAGATAGCTGCTCCACAACCACTGCACTGCACTACTCCCATCATGCCTGTTTTGCCTCTGACTCCCTACTGAGGTGTGAGTGGTCAGGAGCAAACTTCTGGGGTAGCATGTGCCTTATTTCTGCGTGATTGTGTGTTCAGGAGGGTTCATCCTTCACTGGTCCCTAAAAGCCAGACGGCACTGCTCGCCTTCCATCCTGCAGATCCAGGCTCAGTTGTTCTGTTAGTTCTGCTCATGCTATAGGTGGGGCTCTAAATGAAATTGCAATATCCTTAAAGTAAAGTACAAAGAAATTAAAAGACTGGAGGGTGGAAGCAGAGGGCTGAAACTGTAAATATGTTGTTCGTTACTCTTTTTATGAGAAGGTAACATACAGCATACCATCAGTTACAGTGCATGATACGCCATCAGGGTAACATTAACACAGACAGGGTTATGTCTGGTCATAATATAATGTTTTGCTTCCCCAGTAATGGTGATGGGAAGGTAGTGGGGCACAGCATCATTTTATCAGCCAAGTTGCAACAGTGTGTGTCATATCTAGTAGGGAGGTATGCCTGTTGGGAAGAAAAAGGGTAATCCTCAACCACCTTAAATCCAAAACTATTTACAGAGGCAGTAAGGGATGCGGTGCCACTAAGCATTCAAACGCAATCTTAACATAGGGCAGTGTTACTGGGGCAGTGTTAACGAGGCGGTACATTGGGGACTGAACTGTAAATATGTTTCAAATGATTGAAACCACTAATCAGATTTAAACCCATGGCCAGCTGGACTTGGGATATGTACAGTGACCATAATTACTACCAGCTAATACCGCATGCGCTATCTGATTCGGAATGCTGATTGAACTAGGCTCAAATGTTTGGAGTTTTGAAGGCAACTTGAAATCTTAAGTGTTTTGTCCCGTGTCCATGTTATTTCTGCTATGGATACAGTGTACATGGCAGCCATGTAGACTGCTAGTTAAGGAGAAAAAGTAAAACTGAGTGTGTCAGAGTGAAAGCAGCTGGTCTGTCTGTCGCTCTCTTTCTCTCTCCCCCCGACTGAACTGAGGCATACATACTATGGTACCTTATACACGCCTCACAAATACTACGTATCTCACCTTAAAAACGTTCACTAATCTACACCTCATCTGCACCTTACAAACATTACATTTAGCAGTATGTGACTGAATTGTACCTCACAAACTTAACTTTTAGCTGTGTACACCACAACCGCACCTCGACTTCTGCCTTGCGTTGCTGATCTTTTTGGCCCTGTAGGGACAACATTGCAAGTTCTGATTGCTGAACTCCCTTGCAGTACTTCCTGGCTACTGGTAGTTGATTTCAGGCAGCAGCTGGAGCTCTGTGTTTAGTTGGGCAGTGCTTGCAAAATAACCAATCTTGTTCAGAGTAAGACAGTTGCCTGTTTATAATATAGAGAATACTGGATGGGCAACTATGCGCAACCAATGTGTTCTGCCACAGAGGGGTTCTGATTCCCTCTGACCTCGAGAGGGAAGCTTGAAAGGTCTGTGGGAATCAGAACCCCTCTGTGGCAGAACACACTGGTTGTGTATATTTTTTTATTTATTTGAAAAGTTTCACCAGAAAGGGCACACTGAGCTACATTAGCTCGTTTCCAGAAGCGTCCTGGGGGAAAGGGAAAAGGAGACACATTTTTGCATATTTGAATATGAGAGTCAAATGAACTATATGTAGAGCTAAGCCAGTTCATGCAGTCAAATACAAAAGCCAAATGTTTTGTGGGAATAGGCAGGCAGCACTAGTCATCCACATAGAAACATAGACTTTGACGGCAGATAAGGACCACTTGGCCCACCTAGTCTGCCCATTTCCCTACCTAGAGGATAAGCTGCAGATCCTATTTAACCAACAGCCTATTTCTTCCTACCCCCACAAAACTTGCCTTATGTGTGTCCCATGCATTTTTGAATTCTCCCACAGTTTTAGACCCCATAACCTCCTTGGGAAGGCTGTTCCATGTGTCCACCACCCTCTCTGTGGCAATCTTCCTCCACATTTGCCCCAGGCGTCCCCCTCTATCTTTAAATTGTGTCCCTTGTTCTTGCACATCTCTTTTTCTGAAAGATGTTACCTCTTGGATCTTTGTTGATTCCACTGAGGTACTTAAACGTTTCTATCATGTCCCCCTCTCCTCCTTTCCTCAAGGGTATACATATTAAGCTCCTCTCCTCGTATGGCTTCTCTTGCAGACCCTGCATCATTTTAGTTGCCCTCCTCTGAACTGCCTCCATCCTGTCTATGTCCTTGCGGAGATGGGGTCTGCAGAACTGGACGCAGTACTCTAGATGAGGTCTCACCAACTGTCTGTACAGAGGGATAACAACTTCCTGTTTTCTGCTGGTGATGCCTCTCCTATGCATCCCAGTATCCCCAGCCCTTCCTACCACCTTCTCACATTGCTTGCCAACCTTAAGGTCATCTGATATGATTACCCCCAGGTCCCTTTCCATTTTTGTTGTTGTTACTACCTCCCTCCCCCGTGCATTATTTTGCACTTCTTTGCATTGAATCCAAGCTGCCATACTTCTGACCATTCCTCCAACCTTGCCAAGCCCCTTCTCATCCTTTCCACCCCCCCTTTTGCATTAACCGTGTTGCAGATCTTTGTGTCATCTGCAAAGAGGCATACTCTTCCTTCCAGTCCCTCTGCAATGTCACTTATAAAGACATTAAAAAGGACTGGACCAGTACTGAACCCTGAGGTACCCCACTAGTAACCCCTCTTTCTTCGGAGTGGACTCCATTTACAATTACCTTCTGTGTCCTGTTCTCCAGCCAATGTTTTACCCAGGCTACCACTCTGGGACCCACTCCCAGGCTAGTTAATTTGACTGTTAATCTTTTGTGTGGGACTGTGTCAAATGCCTTGCTAAAGTCTAGGTAGGCCATGTCCACAGCCCCTCCTTGGTCTACTACTTTGGTCACCTAGTCAAAGAAATCAATTAGATCCATCTGACATTACCTTCCCACTGTGAACCCATGCTGCCTTGGCTCCTGTGCCCCACTGGCCTCTAGGTACTCAACAGTTCTTTCCTTCAGAAGTGATTCCATCACTTTCCCTGCCACAGAGGTCAAACTGACAGGTCTGTAGTTTCCTGCCTCTGCTTTGGTCCCACTTTTGTGAAGGGGAATCACATATGCCTTCCTCCAGTCCTCAGGTACCATACCATCCTCCCGTGATTTGTTAAAAAGGGTAGTCAGTGGTGTCACTAGTTCTCTGCTTAATTCTTTTAGAATTCTGGGGTGAATTCCATCAGGCCCCATTGCTTTGTCCACCTTCAGTTTTAGGACTTCTTTCAGAACCCTTTCTTCTGTGAAAGGACTGGGATCGACCCCTCTCTCCAGAGTACTTCTGTTAATTGGATTAGGCACCTTCCCCACCTCCTCTTTTGTGGATACTGAACAGAAGTATTCATTCACTATCCCTGCTTTTTCACTGTCCCTCTCTGCCCACCCACTGTCCATTCTGTTCAACCTCACTATCCCTCCCTTTGTCTTTCTGTGCTCTCGATATACCTATAAAAGGTTTTATCCCCCTTCTTAACCGAGTTGGCTATCTTTTCCTTATTTTGGGCCTTTGCTATTCTGACTACCCTCCCTGCTTCCTTCTGTCTTAACTGGTACAGCTCTCTGTCCTGTTCCTTCTGTGTTTCCTTATACTTCCTAAATGCTATATTTTTCTCCTTAACCTTCACCACCACTTCTTTTGTGAACCATAGTGGCTTTTTCTTTCATTTTGATTTATTTGCTTCACATAAAGGTTTGTTGCCTCTGTGATGGCAGTTTTGATATTTTCGCATTATTGCTGCACCCCTCCTTCTAGCCTGTTTGCTAGTGCTTTTCTAAGGCACTCTCCCATCTTGCCAAAGTCAGTCCTCCTGAAGTCCAGAACCCGCACTTTTATATGGCTTGACTCTGTAGCTGAGTTTATTATGAACCACACTGTTTGGTGGTCACTTGTTCCCAAATGGCTATCCACTTCTAGATCTGAAATCCTCTCACTAACCCCATTTGAGAGTATGAGATCTAAGATTGCTCCCTCGTGAGTAGGTTTCAAAACTAGCTGTCTGAGGTTTGCCACCTGAAGAGCATTGAGAATGGCCCTGCTTTTGGATGTGGCTGCAGCAAAGGTGCTCCAGTTAACATCTGGCATATTAAGGTCTCCCACCAACAGTATCTCCCCTTTTTCTGCCATCCTAAGTATGCCTTCTATCATATGTCAGTGTCAGTGTCAGTGGCTCAGTAGGTAGCACACTCGCCTCTGAGGCCGGGAGATCAGAGGGCTGTGGGTTCAGTTCCCACATCTGGCACTTGGGTTAATATCCCAGTACTGACACTGTAGTGCAGCATGAGAGGGGTGCTGCACTTCTGAGGTGCCGTCTTTTGGATGAGACGTTAAACCGAGGTCCCATCTGCCTGGATTAGTGGTAGTTCAGGTGGATGTTAAAGATCCCATGGCACTTATCGAAAAGAGTAGGGGAACTTCCCCGGTGTCCTGACTAAATTTCCGTCATTCAGTAAAAATACCACCAACAGCTTAATCTGGTTCAAGGTCAGTTGGCATTCATCTGTATTCCCCCTCCCCCGGGTCGTGCCTGAAAATAGGCAGGATTTGTCTAGTGCACTTACCCGGTCAACAAAAAGCTAAATAAATAAAATATCCTTGTCCATTCCCTCCCCCTGACATGGGGGTTTGTATATAACCCCTATGCAGATTGTGGTGCCATTTCCAGTCTCTAAGGTGACCCACAGTGCCTCCTCTCCTCCCTGCTTACTCTTTTGTTCAGTTGCGTTTATCCCTTCCCTTACATAGAGAGCTATTCCGCCCCCTCTTCTCCCCTCCCTGTCTCTCCTGTAGGTTGTGTACCCTGGTATGTTAACATCCCAGTCATGGTTCTTTGTGTACCATGTTTCTATGACTGCTACGATATCCAGGCAGACCTCTTCCATCAAGGCCACCAGTTCAGGGAGCTTGTTGCCAAGACTACGGGCATTGGTACTCATAACCCTCCATTTCTTGATGGCCTTACCCCTTTTTGCCCCATCCCTGTCCTTATTGCATTTGTCACTTTCTCCATTTACCCCAGCACTTCTCCCTATCGACATCTCTATGTTGGTGTCTGCCTCACTTAGTACCCTGATTTGTTTGGGGGGGGCTAGGATTTCCCTGCTCCTCTCCAGTGCCTCCCCCCATTGGCTAGTTTAAATGCTTGCCAATGAAGCATTTAAACCTATAATGTAGGATCCTGGTTCCCCTCCTGAACAGATGCAGACCATCACGCCAGTATAGGCCTGCATCCCTCCAGGTGGACCCCCAGTCCCCAATGAAGCCAAATCCCTGAGCTCTGCACCAGTTTTTCAACCACTGATTGAATCTCATGGTGTGGAGCACCCTAGCCTCACCTGTGCCATAGACAGGCAGCACCTCCGAGAAGGTTACCATGCGTGCTATTTGTCTAAGGCCCCTCCCCATCTCCACAAATGCTTTTTGCACTGCTCTGATCCCTTTCTTAGCCAGGTCATTTGTCCTTAAGTGGACAATGACATCCAGCTCCCTCCCCAGTGCAGCTGCTCCTGCGATCCTGAGGATTCGCTCCCTGTCCCTCCAAGTCATGGCACCAGGCAGGCACCTTACCTCCCCTCTCACCTTCCTCCCCCAGTTCTACCTTCTTAACAATGGAGTCCCCCACCAGGAGTTGTTTCCTTCCCCTGTGGGGTCCCATGCCACCCTCCTTTGGGTCTCCTTTGTGGAGGTTCCCAGCATTTCCTTGGTCTCCACTGTGGGTGCCTCCATAGACGAACCACACTTTTCCAGAATGGCATAGAAATTGTGGAGAGGTACAACTGGAGAGATGTACCTCTGTTCCACCACCATCACCCTCCCCGAGCCCACTGTGGTCCAACCGCTCCTCTTTCTTGGCAACCTCTGAGGAAACGGCAATGACCCTGGTGGTCCCTGGGTGGGAGAGGAGGTCCCACAAATCCTGGCCAACTCAGCCTGGAGATGATGAACCTCCTCCCTCAGCCCACAGAGGTGCCTGCAGATAGGACGACACCGCATCCTCCAGAACATCTCTCGGAAGACTGCTGCTCCACAGCCACTGCACTGCACCACTCCCATCATGTCTTATTTCTGGCTCCCTAACTGTTGTTTGGAATACTTACTCTTTCTTCTGTTTGTTTATTTCTTTTTTTTTCTCTCCCTACTTACTTACTGCCCCAGTGCCCTTTTAGCTCCTGATCTTCCTGTTCTGAGACAAGAATATCCTATATTTCTCAGTAGTCTCCTTACTTGCTCAGAGTCAGACCTCCAGCAGCTGGGGGGGACTGGGAGCTACTCTTGCCCTTCTAGGATGGTGAGTCTTTGGTGGCTCTGTGATCACTCACTTCCTGTTTCCAAACAGGAAGTTCCTGTTGTCAGTCAAATCCTGTGCCTATAAAAGTAGAACTGCCTTTGGGTGGGGGAAGGGAAGGAGGGCAACATAGTTCCAGTAAACATACCTCTCAACTGTACCACATTATGAGGAACGTTCCTCATTTTGCTTCACAAAAGCTCTCTGTTCCACATTGTGAGGACTTGTCCCACATTCAGTATTAACTTTTTAAAGCAAAAATTTATAGTAAATGATGCAAAAATTATATTATTCAAGTAATAACAGACTTTCTGAACATAAATGTAAACATTTTAACAGTGTTCTGAGCTTCCTAGGTAAAGATTTGATTAAGTGTTCCACATTTTGCTCATTTGTTCCACATATTGAAAGGCAGTGTTCCACATTTGGGGGACAAAAGGTTGAGTGGTATGCCAGTAAAGAAGTTTAGTTATATCAGCAGCTCCTTCCTCTTGGTGCTCTGCCTGTGTACATATAGTCTATATACACATAGCATTAATACATATACACATATATATATATATACTATATATATATATATATATATATATATACATATATACACACACACACACACACATACTTGTAAGCTCATATACATAATCATATACGTACACCCATACTGGGGTGCTGGTACATTGAGGGCCGGTGGGTCACAATCCGTAATGGCAGACCTTGGAGGGTAGCCCTTGTGCTGGAGCTTAACACAAGCCCAGGAGGCGTAAAAGGAGATGTGGGCCTGGCAGGGACCCCCGAGTAACATGAACAGCAGAAACCAGAGCAGTTTGGACCACCAGTGAGAAGGCAGGACAGTCTGTAGCATGGGGCCATGCATACTGAAGCAGGGCTGTTTTTTGGGGCCGTTACACCAGTGGGGCTGATGAGAGGAGAGGCTGAGCCGAGTGAAGGTGGCAGGTGTTGAATTAGCACCAGTACAGTGCCGAGTTGTGGGTTACAGGGCCTGGGTCATCAGGAAAAATTCCTAGAAGCCCCTGTGGCATGGACCAGCGCCCAGGGGTCCAGGTGGGAGCAGCAGCCCGTTTTCCCGTGCCAGAGTTTTGGGGGATGACCAGTACCAGTGAGAGAGTGGGTAACCCAGGTAAGGAAGAAAAAAGGTTTGGCTTATCAGATCCAGAGAAGCCAGGAGATTGCAGGGATCTGAGTTCAAGAGGTCTTGAGTGAAGCATCTGAGAGAGAGAGAGAGAGAGAGAGAGAGAGAGAGAGTAGGAAAAATCCTTGCTTGTGATTGCCTTAGTATTCATCATTTCTGCTGCCTTTCAGTTTCCAGCCAGTGTGTGTAAAAAGCTGATTAGCCCCATGGAGCTGCTTTATCTGTTTAAAAATGAAGTGTGTGACCCCTGCATTGCTGGGAATCATTTGCAGTGCAGGAGCAAAATAAAGAAGCCAGTTTGGGAGGAAATAGCGGTGACATGTCTTATTTAAACTGAGAGGGGGGAGCAAATGAAATAGAAACATAGAAACATAGAATTTGACGGCAGATAAGGACCGCTTGGCCCACCCAGTCTGCCCATTTCCCTACCTACTGGATAAGCTGCAGATCCTAGTTAACCAGCAGCCTAATTCTTCCTACCCCCAACCCCCAGAATTGCCTTATGACTATCCCATGCATGCTTGAATTCCACCACTGATTTTGACTCCACAACCTCCTCCGAAGGCCGCTCCATGCATCCACAACCCTCTGTGTGAAAAATACTTCCTCAAATTACCTCTGAGCCGCCCCCATCTTCAAATTGTGCCCTCTTGTTCTGCAACCTCTTTTTTGAAAGATGCTACCCTCTTGGACTTTGTTGATTCCTTGAGGTACTTGAAAGTTTCTATCATGTCCCCTCTCCCTCCTTTTCCTCGAGGCTATACATATTAAGCTCCTTAAGTCTCTCTTCATATGTCTTCTGGTGCAGACCCTGCACCATTTTAGTTGCCCTCCTCTGGACAGCTTCCATCCTGTCTTATGTCTTTGCGAGAGTGGGTCTCCAGAACTGCACACGGGTACTCAGATGGGATCTCACCAGCTGTCTGTACAGAGGGATAATAACTTCCTGTTTTCTACTGGTGATGCCCTCTCCTATGCATCCCAGTATCCCCCAGCCCTCCTTGCTGCCCTCTCACACTGCTTGCCCATCTTTAGGTCATCTGATATGACTACCCCAGGTCCCTTTCCATTTTGTTGTTGTTAGTATCTCACCCCCATTGTGTACTCTTCCCTGGGTTTTGTTTCCCAGGTGCATTACCTTGCACTTCTTAGCATTGAATCTAAGCTGCCATACATTTGACCATTCCTCTAACCTTGCCAAGTCCCTTCTCATCCTTTCCACCCCACCCTGTGCATCAACTCTGTTGCAGATCTTAGTGTCATCTGCAAAGAGACATACTTTTCCTTCAGTCCTTCTGCAATGTCACTTATAAAGACATTGAAGAGGACCGATCTCATACTGAACCTCGGTACCCACTAGTAACCTTCCTTTCTTCTGAGTGGACTCCATTTACTATTACTCTCTGTGTCCTATTCTCCAGCCAGTTCTTTACCCAGGCTGTCATCTTGGGACCCACTCCAGGCTGGCTAACTTGTATATTAATCTTATGTATGGGACTGTGTCAAATGCCTTGCTAAAGTCTAGGTAGGCCATGTCCACAGCCCCTCCCTGATCTACTACTTTGGTCACCCAGTCAAAGAAATCTATCAGATTCGTCTGGCATGACCTTCCCACTGTGAATCCATGCTGCCTAGGGTCCTGTGCCCCTCTGGCCTCTAGATACTCGACAGTTCTTTCCTTTAGAAGTGATTCCATCATTTTCCTATCACTGAGGTTAAACTAACAGGTCTACAGTTTCCTGCTTCTGCCTTGCTCCCACTTTTGTGAAGGGAATCACATCTGCCCTCCTCCAGTCCTCGGTACCACCCCATCCTCCCATGATTTGTTAAAAGGGTAGTCAGTGGTGTCACTAGTTCTACCCTTAGTTCTTTTAGAATTCTGGGATGAATCCCATCAGGCCCCATTGCTTTGTTCCACCTTCAGTTTTAAGAGTTCTTTCAGAACCCTTTCTTCTGTAAATGGGCGGTATCAACTTCTGTATCCAGAGTGTTCTACTGTTTGTTTTATGTACCTCCCCTCTTCCTTTGTAAATACTGAGCAAAATATTTGTTTAGTATCTCTGCCTTTCACAGTCTCCCTCTGCCCACCCTCCTCCCCTTTATTAAGCCTCACTATCCCTCTCTTGGTCTTCCTTCGCTCTCTGATGTACCTATAAAGATTTTATCCCCTTCTTAACTGAGTTGGCTATCTTTTCCTCGGTTTGGGCCTTTGCTGTTCTGATTGCCTTCCCAGCCTCCTTTTGCTTTAACTGATACAGTTCTCTGTCCTGCTCCTTCTCGATTCCTTGTACTTCCTGAATGCTTTTTTCTCTTGAACCTTCACTGCCACTTCCTTTGAGAACCATAGTGGTTTCTTACATCGCTTGTTTTGTTTATTTGCTTCACACAAAGGCTCGTTACCTCTGTGATGGCAGTTTTATTATTCCCCATTGTTCTTCCACCTCCTTCCTGCCCATTTGCTAGTGCATTCCTTAGGCACTCACCCATTTTGGCAAAGTCAGCCCTCCAAAGTCCAGTACTTTTGTCTTTGTATGGCTTGACTCTATTGCTGTGTTTATTGTGAACCATACTGTTCGATGGTCGTAGTTCCCAGATGGCTACCCACTTCTACATCTGTGATCCTCTCTCCCATCTCCATTTGAGAGTATCAAGTCTAATATTGCTCCTCTCGAGTGGGCTCCAGTACTAGTTGTCTAAGGCATGCCCCTGTAGGCATCTAGAATAACTGCACTCTTTGAAGTGGCAGCTGCAACTGCACTCCAGTTAACATCTGGCATATTCAGATCACCCATCAGCAATATCTCCCTTTTCTGCCATTCTAAGTATACTTTCTATCATTTCCTTGTCCATTTCTCTCCTGAGAAAGGGGTCTATACAACCCCTCGGATTGTGGTGCCATTGCCTGTCTCCAAATTTACCCACAGTGCTTCTTTCCTCCCTGTTTACCCTTTTGTTCTGTTGCTTTTATTCCTTCCCTTATGTAAAGAGCTACTCCTCCTCCTCTTTACCCTCCCTGTCCCTCCTGTAGATAGTATATCCTGGTATGTTTCGTCCCAGTCATGGTTTGTGTGTACCATGTTTCTGTGACTGCCACGATATCCAGATGTTCCTCCTCCATCAAGGCCACTAATTCAGGAAGCTTGTTACCTAGACTACGGGCATTGGTACTCATTGCTCTCCATTTTTTGATGGCTTTACCTTCTGTTGCAGCATCCCCCACTGACAGTTCTACCTTGGTCTTTTTCTCATTTAGTACCCTGTTTTGTAGGGAGAGGCTGGGATTTTTCTGCTGCTTGTCAGTGCCTCCCCCTTTGACTAGTTTAAAAGCTTGCCAATGAAGCATTTAAACTGATTGCTCAAAAGACTTGTTCCCTTCCTGGACAGATGCAGACCATCCTGCCAGTATAGGCTGGTGTCCCTCCAGGTGGAACCCCAGTCCCCAATGAAGCCAAACCCTGTGCTCCCACCATTTTTCAACCATTCATTAAACTGCATGGTGCCATCTACCGCCCACCCATGCTCTTTGACAGGCAGCACTCTGAGAAGGATACTGTGTGTGCTACTTGTCTTAGGCCCCTCCCCCAACTCTGCAATGTCCCTCCTGCACTGCTCTAACCTCATGATGAGCCAAGTCATTTGTCCCTAGGTGGACAATTACGTCCAGCTCAGAATCCCTTGCAGCTGTTGTCGTGATCCTGAGGATGCGCTTCCTGTCCCTCCAAGCCATGGCACCAGGCAGGCACCTTACTTCAGTTTTCCCAGCTTCTCCCAGTTCTATCCCCCTAATAATTGAGTCCCCCACCAGGAGCTGCTTCCTTTCCTTGTGGTGTCCTCTGCCTCCTTCTTGTGGGCCTCCCTTGTGACAGCTGTCCTCAGCCTCCTTAGTCTCCTCTGTGGGTGCATCCATAGGGGAGCTATGCTCCCCCAGAATGGTGTATGTATTGTGGAGTGGAACAACTAACTGGGTGTGCCTCCGTTCCACCATCCTCACCCTTCCTGAGCCCACTGTGGTCCAACTGCTGTGTTTTCTTCGCAACCTCTGCTGTAGAGGTGGTGGCTGTGGTGCTCCCTGGATGGGGGAGGTTCCCTTCCTACTGTCCAGTGTGGCCTGGGGGAAGGTCCCCGTACTACTGTCCAGTGTGGCCTGAAGACGGCAACTTCCTCCTCAGGGCAGAGAGTTGTCTGCAAATAGGGCAGCATCTCAGCCTCTAGAAAGACTCCTCGGAAGACTGCTGCCCCACAGCCATTACATTGCACTACTCCCACGTTTGTTTGTTTTTTTGTGTGATTGGTTTGTAATATAGAAATATATATTTATAATATACAGTGTTTATGCTTATATTGTCAATGCAGTGTGCTAGAGAGGATATGACAGTGACATGCACCTTGCACTCTTGAGGAAATGATGTCAGAACCCCAGGTATAAAGGAACTATTTCAGGGGGGTGGGTGTAGAGGGTGGGAAGGGTTGGGCCTAAACTGTGCCCTTGCAAAACAATCAGCTAAAAGCTCTGACCCACTGCTGCAATGAGTGCCTTCCTGTCAGCAAGATGCCCTACACAACAATTTGATAGAGAAATACCCTGCTAATCAAACAGAGAAAAATCCACACATCCAAGTCAGACACAGGTAAATGAAATGAAATCCTTCTTTTCCCTTTTATGTTTCAGTCAAATTAATTTCTCATGAGTTGCATTCCTGATAAAATTTCATCCCACCTGTGGCAGGTCCGAGGGGCTCGGTGGGGCTCCAGAGACAGCAGAGGTGCAGTGTGGAGTTCCTGGTCTGGTGTGCAGCCTTCAGGGTGTAAACCAGATTCTGAGGGTGAAGGTGAGAGTGCACAAGTATTGAAAACACCAGAAAGGTAGGATAAAACTTTTTCTGCCTTGAATGAAATGCATTGGTCTCAATGTTAGTGCTTGAGGTTACCCCTCCTTTATTCCCCTGGACCTTCTGTGAAAAAACCTTTTGCCCCTTGACAGGGGCATGGGGGGGAGGTTACATCAGTAAAACCAGCATTGGACATTATTTAAATCCAGCTGTAGGCTGGTCACCACATCAGAGGGGGAGGTACCAGAGGCATACAAAACAGTATAATCCACGTATGTGTGGATGTTAGCTGATGAGCAGGCAGCAGGTAAGTCACTTAAAAAGATTGAGAAGAGTGTCAGTCCGAGTACCAAACCCTGAGGGACACCTGTGTTAATGGGAGGAGAGGGAGTTGCCAATCCTGATTGATTGGGTTTGACCCATAAGATAAGAATGGAAAGCAGCAGGTGGCAGTCTCAGAGAGACCAGTTGCTGCAAGCTTGTTGAGCAGAAGGGAGTGGGCAACTGTGTCAAAGGCTTTGGCCAGGTCGACAAAGAAGGCAGAGGTGATACATCCCTGATACATGCCAGAGAAAATGGAGTCAGTGAACCGGAGAAGGGAGGTCATGGTGGAGTGGGCCTTACAGAAACCAGACTGGAAGGGGGTGAAGAAGGAGGAGGAGTCAAGGAATGGAGAAAGCTTAGACAGTACCAGGTGCTCTCAGAGTTTTGCAAGGATTGGGATCAGAGATATCAGGTGGTAATTACCTGGGGTTTGAGGAGTCACCGCCCCTGGGAAGAAGGATGACAGTGGCAAGCTTCCAGGTGTCAGGAACAGTGGCAAGTGTGAAGAAGAGATTCAGAAAGGAGGAGAGTGGGAGGGCAATAGCATGGGCTGAAAGGTGCAGGAGCTTGAAGTCAAGCCCATCCAGGCTTTTGCCCTTGTGGGGGGTTAAGGGCTTGTAGGGTGTCAACGAGGGAAACTGGTGGGAAGGAGAAGCCGGGGGAAGAGGAAGTAGGTGTGGAAGGAGCTGGCGGGGGAGGAGCTGATGGGGATAGGGATGCTAGAAGGGTGGAAGCACAGATGGTGAAGAAGATGTTGAATTTGGTAGCTACAGAGGGGGGTGTCTGAGATGGAGATGTCACCTATCTTTATGTAACCCTACAATTTGCTAATGTTTTAAATGATTACAGGCAAACAGTTACAGCTTTCAGATGGGCTCCCTTTGCACTTCCAGCGACCGCAAAATGGAGCGATCACTCCGAAGCTGAGGCAGAATTTGAGCATTAAATACACGGTCCCCCCATACAAACTAGTTAAGTCTGCAAGCAGACAGCTCTTAAAGAGACAGTACATGGAGGCTCAAATAGCACTCACTTGCAGCCACATTTAAGCAGCTCAGATGCCGAACACCACCCAGACTTGGAGCATTCAGGCAAGTTCCTGGAAAACATTTGGGAACCCCCATTTGCAGGGGGGTTACATTTAAGATTGGAAGAGGGGATTGGGCTGGGGGAGAATAGAGCATGGACTGCCTTCCAGAATTTGGAGGGGTTGTTAAGGTTCTCCTGGAAAGTGGATGTAAAAAATATTCTGCTTCGGTAAGACGGATAGCTCTGGTGCAGGCGTTACAGAGAGTTCGATATCTAATCAGATCTCCAAGAACACCTGAAGCTTTGCACATCATCCACGCTGAGTCACGAGTACGCTGACAGGTCAGCAGTTCTGCTGATACCCAGGGGAGGCGAGAGCCTCGGACCCTGGTCTTCCTAAAATGAGCATTGGGTCATCCTGCATTTTTTATAGTGCATAGTATTATGTGAAAACCTCACATGGCAGTTCTTTTGCTTTCAGAACAAAACTGACTTGTGCAGTTGTTAGAGGTTTCAGAATGCTGTTGTACCACAGATGGGTACAATCACATTCCATGACCTTTGAACTGTGGTACAACATTTTGAAAGGGATGGACTTTTATACAGAAAAATGTTCTGCTATACACCATAAGTTTATTTATGTTACAGAAAGTGACAAGAACTTACTAGGGTAACAATCTGTTGTCTCTGTGGCACAATCGGGTAGTGCATAGGATCTGTAATCAAAAGGTTGGTGGTTCAAGTCCAGCTAAGAATAGTCTTTCTGGGAGGGGGGCATCACTGGCAGGTGGGGGGAAGGCAAAACAGGGGGACGAGGTAGCAGAGGTGGAAATCACGGCAGAGAGAGTGAGGGAAGCCCTCAGGTCCCTTAAAACAAAGAAAGAACCAGGGCTGGATAACTTACATCCCAGAGTGCTGAAGGAAGTGGCTGATGTCCTGGTGAAACCCCTAGTGGAGCTCTTCAGCATCTCTCTGAGGACAGGATGGGTGCCTCAGGACTGGAAGGTGGTGCATATAGTGCCTGTCCACAAGTGGGGATCAAGGGAGGTGGCAAGGAACTACAGGCCCATCAGCCTGACATTGGTGGTGGGCAAGGTGATGGAGGGCATTGTCAAGGAGAGACTAGTGGGGGACCGGGAAAAGTTGGGGTGCCTGGATGATAGACAGCATGGATTTGTCTCAGGGAAATCGTGTCAGACAAACCTTGTGGAGTTCTGTGACTGGGTGATGAGTGCCTTGGACCTGGGTAGACCAGTGGACATCCTCTTTCTTGATTCAGCAAGGCATTTGACTCTGTTCCTCATGGTGGCCTGTTGGATAATCTGGCAGAAATGGGGGTGGGGAACCAGGTGATCAGATCGATAGGAAATTGGCTCCAGAACCGGACTCAGAGGGTAGTGGTTGGAGGGATAGTCTCATCCCCAAGGAGGGTCATTAGTGGAGTCCCTCAGGGATCGGTCCTTGGGCCCCTCCTGTTCAGCACCTACATCTCTGACATAAGGAAGGGTATCAGGCGTGAGATGAGTCTCTTTGTGGATGACTCAAAACTAGGGGCAGTGGTGGATGGGGAGGAGGGCAGGGTAGCCCTACAGGGGGACCTGGAGGTTCTGGAAAGGTGGTCTAGAAAGCTGAAGCTGAGGTTCAATGTAGGAAAATGCAAGGTACTACACCTGGGAGCCAGAAACCCGGGCCAAGTGTACACCCGGGGGAGGGAGGATGCTACAAGTCTCGATGGCTGAGAGGGGGGACCTGAAGGTGGTGGATGTCAAGATGAACAACTCGGACACTTGTAGGACAGCAGCAGCAAAGGTCAACAGGATGCTTGGATGCATCACTAGGGGGCTCACATTCAGAAAGAGGGAAGGGATACTCCCACTGTATAACTGCTTGGTGAGGCCACACCTCAAGTACTGTGTGCAGTTTTACAGGCCATATTTAAAGAGGGACATTAAACTCCTGGAGAGGGTCCAGAGGAGGGCAACCAAAATGATTTGGGGCTTGGGGGATAGGACCTATGGGGAGAGGCTCAAAGAGCTAAATATGTACACATTGGAAGAGAGGAGGACCGGGGGACATGATAAAGGTCTTCAGGTACATGAAGGGGTAAATAGGGAGGAGCAGTCAGGGTGCTTTGAAGGAAGGGGGGGCAACTAGAGGGCATGGGTGGAAGCTAGAGGGGGGAGATTCAGGGGAGAAATGAGGAGGTGTTACCTCACTGAGAGGGTGGTGGAGCCATGGAATGCACTGCCCAGTGGGCTGGTGGAGGCAGAAATGGTGGAGGGGTTCAAGAGGGGGTGGGACAGGTACAGGGGAAGGGTTCTAGAAGCAAAAACCAGTGCAGCGAGAATATCCGGGACTGGGAAGGCAGAAGCCAGAGAGGGGCAGCAAGGTCAGCTCCTAGGGTGGAGGCTGACCAAACGAGCAGACACGAAAGACTGTTAGGCCTGTTCTGCTGGAATTTTAGTATGTTAGTAAGTTAGTAAGTGCAAGTTATTTGCGTGTCTCTTCTGTATATGTAATGGGGGTGGGTTGATAGGGGCCTGTACCTCCATAGTACTTTTTCACCTTTAGTCTCAAGTTCTGGGGGATTCAGACTGTGAATCTTATGCTAGCATACCCAAATGTACAGGCTCAGATAATCTGCTCTTTGGAGGGATGCCAGATATCTTTCACCTAAGGGTACCTAACCAGGTATCCAAAATGAACCCTTAAAACTCTATAAAAGACCTTAGGTATATTCTTACCTTTTCCCAGTTTAATAACACCATCAAGCTTATGAACAGTTTTGCCAGTCTTAACCCTGCATTTGTTACATGCAAAAGAAAGAACTTTGAAGACACACCCAGGCAGTCTTTTCAAATGAAAAGTTTACTTAAAAATGGATAAAAATATGTAAAATGTAAACACAGAACACTATGTCACAAAGCATACGATCACTTAAAAGAAAAGCAAAGACAACTACAGACAAACTCCTACCAACATACAGTTAGACTTTTTCTATCTAATGTATTACCTCTAAACAGTGCTTATAGTTAGATCTTGTTTCTTAAGAGCCCAAAAAAGAAATGTGTCTCAGTTGAAACACAGAATACAGGTTAAAAACTCTGTGTTTCCACCCCCACTTCTATGATGTCATCTAGCTCCTCCTGTTAGAATATAAAAATTATACAAACAATGATCTTCCTGTCAGGAGATATTTTAAATACTGTGACTTCAACAAAAACTAATTTCTCAAATTATAAGTCTGTGATTTCCCAGTTCCTTCTCTTTGATCTTTGAGCAGTTCCTGTTCCCATGACACATCAAAGATGTTTACGACTCTGCAGTTTCTCACCTAGATGCAAATATAGCCAACAGGAATCAGTTTATCTGAAGTCATAAAATGTATATTTTAGTTTCCCAGCTTCAGAGGCAGGAGGTCATAAAAAGGCTATAAAATGCAAGTTCTCAAAAGAAGTTAATTACATAACAGAAAATTCCTGGTTTAATACATATATCCTGTTATTTTCACTAAAACTTGGTGGGGTGGGACCCATGGCACAGCTATCTTATGGAGACAATCACATTTTTATACTACAAATATCATAGAACAATCATAACTAGTTGGCTAAGCATCACACACATCACTGAGGTGTACTTAATATGCATTTCTTAGATGCACATCAAGTACACCTCCAGACTTCACCTCAGATAGAGGTGTACACCTCAGTGAGTTGTACCAAATTAGTATTTTTTGGATGCACATCAAATAAGTAATAAGCCATGACAGAGTATGCATTATAGAATTTTAATGCACACCCCAAGGGTGTAATACAGCATGAGGCCAAAGGCCGAGTGGCCTTACATCCCCTGGGAAATGCATTAAAATCCTATAATGCACACCCTAGAGGGGTTTATTACACTTACAAAATGGCTCTTAGTAGTTTTTGGGGGCAGGAAAAAGAGATTAATTTCCTGACTGTGCGTCTATAGAGATTTAATGCACGGTCAGGTGATTTCTCTCGACCAATGAAATTTCTAGATTTTTTCTTGCCATTTTATAACCACCCCTACGTTAAACCTTATGCACACCTCTGAGACAGTAGTGCAGTCGAGGTGCACACCTCATAGAAACCTTAGCTACACATGAAATACACTTCAGTTGGGTAAGGTCTCTCTCTCTCTCTCTCTCTCTCTGCAAATGAGCCATGCTGTGCTGTGCAATAGGGAAAATAGAGTTAGATCGAATTATAGGCTACCCCATGTTACCTTTCTCTGGACAGAATATCTACAGTGTTTGGTGCAAGTTAAATCTGGTCCTTGACGAACAAAGGTGGCTTTGTCTACTCCCCTGGAGCCAAAGGAGCAATGAAGAATGTGAACAGTAGTCTCCATCCGGGCAGTGCAGAGGCTGCAGCAATGGAGAAGGTGAGTGTGGCCAAGGAAGGGACTGTTGTCACTCAGGGACATGTATAGACAATGCCTCAGCTGGCCATGCCACAAGGGGTGTGGAGTTAGTGCCAGATCTAGGTCTGTACAACACACAGAAGATGGCTCCAGGTGAGACTGTACTATCAAATACCCCTACACACGGGACTGGCCCCTGAGATTATTACCCCCCCACCACCACTGGAACTTTGTGCAGGAAAGGTCAGAAGTGGCCCAAAAAGGGAGAGCAAAACCAAAGTCCGAATACAGGCTCCTTCCCTGGTCAGGTTCCTCAAAGGGCAGCCCACTAGGAGCAGTAGCCAGGTAGGGGGCTGCATCCCCTCCAATTTCCAACCTATGATGACAATGACTTAAAAAAATAGACCTCTAACTAGATGAAAAAATATCATCAGCCAGCAGCCATGTAGACAAAGGTTTCTGCAAAAGAAACATAGGCAGTAATGGCAGGAAAAGGCCTTGTGACCCATTCAGTCCATCCAGTCCTATGTAAGGTTGGGTGTACTCTACTGGTCACACACTTCTATCCCAGGTGCCTTCTGCACACGTACCTTTTCTGTCCCCATGTGTCTATCCCAGCCATACTTAAATCCCACTACTGTTTTGGCACAACTTCCCTTGGCAACTGCTTAATTTCTCCACCTCCCTCTCTGTGACAAAATACTTTTGGACATCCTTTCTGATGCCTGTCTGTGGCTATGCACCCCGATGTGCTGGTTTACAGAGATGTATTGGTGGACAGAGGTGGTCATCTGGTCGGATGCCTATCCTAGTCCAGTAGTGCATCCCCTGCTCTGTAAAGAGCAAGGGTCTGTGGGACAGCATGGGTCCTGTAAAATTAAATTGTCGGGCAAGTGCCCAAATGGGCACCCCCAGCCCTGGCTGCCTGACTAGAGGGCTAGGGCGACATGACGGGTGTCATCAACTGCCCTGCTGTGGCCGGTGGGATTACGTTGTGGGGGACATGCAACAGATACAGCAGGGTGCCGGCTGCCATATCCTGCATCCCCTTCAGCTGGCATACTGTGCCTTCATGAGTGGCACAGAGTGCCGGCATACCCCTGACACTCCCTTTGACCGTCTGCACGTAGCTGCATGAACAGCCAGGGGATTGAGTGCAGAAGAGGCACACATCCCTTCCATGAATGCTGCCAGGAGTCCGCAGGAGCCCCGGGGCATAACTTTGACATGTAGGGTTGCTTATGCGCTAGAGGCAATTGTATTTTTTTGTGCACATCTCCCACTGTGAATAAATTCATGCTGCCCACTCTGTTTATCCCATGTAGAAGCTTGTACGGTAGGTCTCTATCATCTCACCTCTCTGTCTCGACCTTCAGTGTGCACATCTTCAGGTTTTTTCAACCTTTCCTCATAAGACTTCCCCTGTTGACCTTGACTCATTTTAGTGGGCCTCCTCTGCTCCACTTTCCCGCTATCCTAGTCCTTCCTTAAGTACAAACTCCAAAACGTCCCACAGTACTCCAAGTGTAGCCACATCAGAGATCTGTACAAATGCAGTATCCCCTCCTGCCTCCTATTACTGATACCCCACCTATTCACCCTACTATTCTATTTACCTTCCAGACTGCTCTATTATACTGTGCTTAAAGCTTCAGGTTATCCTTGATTATACAATGGCAAGAAAGATTCCTGGACTGTGATTGGTCAGTCTGGGGCTGGACCCATGGCGTTATCCCAGCATAACACCACAACTCTAGTCTCAGCCTCACTGTGAATCTCTTGATGATTGTTTGGAGCTTATTCTCTTTTTTTTGTATCTCCTCTTAAGAAACAAAAATATTTTCCCACACTAATAAAAACATTCTTTAAAATTATTTTTTTATTCTATATATAACAACAAGCCACTGACTGTATAATAGGAATAATGCACTCCAGGATGTGTGTCATGCTGGGATAATGCCATGCCTGGGGCATTGGACACACTCGGCCGCGGTCTCGTGCCCAACCCCCCCAGGTGTGGCGTTATCCCAGCACAACACACACCCTGTCATGCATTATTCCTTGATTATCATGCCAAAGTCCCTCTCCTCTGTTGTTTCTTCCAGCTTCACACCCCCATCGTGGACTCCATCCTTGGGATCCTTACCCTATCTGTCTGACAATGATGACATCCAAGTAATGATGGCAGACAGTGAGATGGACCTCGCTGCCATCAAAGAAACTGGTCCTCGGACAATAGTGACTGGGACCTGACAGTTCCTGGTTACACAATGCTTAGAAGGGATAGATGAAAAGGTAAAGGGGGGTGTAGCCCTATATATTAGGGAAGGCATCAAGGCTGTGGAAGATGGATACATCAAGGGAAGTAATGGGGATACAGAGCAATGTAGGTGCAGCTCACGGCGGCCTCAGGCCAGAAACTACAGTTGGGGGTAATCTATACACCCAAACAAGTAAGTCTGCCCCACTGCAATGTATGCTCATTCATAAAATGAAATCACTAGAACAAGAAAAAACAGCACCGCCCCTTCTAAATACAGTCAGTACCACGAAAGAAAATGTAAAGCATGCAGACTGTGGAAAGTGCAAATAGAGTTTTTATTCTCAAAAATAACCTGGTATACTGCGGCCAGCCCCTTCATGGAGATGCCAGGCAGGACAAACAAAGAAACTGACAGGCTTCACTGAGGCATCATCAGGGAGTGTGAATGGCAGCCCAGCCATACTGGTATTTATACTCACAAACTTAAAGTGACAGTGCATACACAAAATTTGTTTGAATACAACAGTATACTAGAAGTGCTAAAGTGCAAACCATGTATAAATTTAAATAGCTTAAGTGAGAGATGCAAGTGCAAATAACATCCACTAACTAATAAAGTAAGAGGTGGAAGACTAGGTTTGTTGGCAAAGGCACCTAGCTTCACCTGAGCTCTTTTCTTCTAGGTTTGTTTGTAAGGACAGAGCAAGGAACAACATTTTCAAAGCAAGGAACAAGATTAAGGCTTCTTTTTGCTAGGTAGAGTTACTGTTTGTTACTATTTTCTTTCATTCTCACAAGATTTAATACTGTCTTTTGCTTACATTTTACTGCTGTATCCTTCTCTGATTCAAATTGCTGTTGCATGATATATTTTCTGCTGCATTATTACAGGGTGTGCCTACAGGTTTGTTAATGTGTTGTGCTTACAGATTACTGCTGTAATCTCTGATTCAGATTGTTTTTGCAAGGTATATCTTCTGTTACTGCTTTATTTTTCTCTGTAGCAAAGTGTTTTTTGCAGGGTATATCTTCTGTGAAATTGTTACAGGTGGTGTGTACAGGGTTTACAATTATATCTATCATTAGACTAAGCTTTCAGGGCTACTGCATTTGTTGTTGGTTGATTGTTTCTGCTCTTATCTTTGTTTCTTTTGTCCGTGGTTCTTCCTTTTCGGCAGGGGAAGGGCCCAGCCACCCACCCCCATCCCCAACCACCACACCATGCTACACTCCTTTTGTAGAGTAGCACAGTCGTGACATTTCCTGTAGCAAAGCAGGAAGGGGAGGATCAGAGAGGTATCCACACAGTGACCTCACTCACAGGGGCACAAGTAATTTAACTTTTTACAAGTTATACAAAAAAAAAAAAAAAAAAAAAAAGTCTTACTTTTGCTTTTATTTTCCTCCTTCTAATTACTCGGACCAGGTTATAAACTCAACAGCTCAACTGGAATGGATATTATTAACTGCAGGCACCGCGGGACACTTTTCAAAAGGGCAGTTATACAGGATTTAGGACGCTGTCCTACATGCTGGACCATTGGAGATCTAAGGGCTCAGCTCTAGGCAGCATGGGCAGAGATTGCATGCCTCAAATCGCATATTGAGGAGGAAATATATTATAAGAACCGCCTGCCATTTCCCCAACATCCAACAGAAGCACCTTGACCCCAAAGGATAGTTGATCTGGGAGTTTGGCAGGTGGTTAGGAGGGGCAAATCGAGTGCCCCATCACTCAGTGCTCTCCAACATATCACCTCCACAAACCATATACTGTAAAAACTACAAACAGGTATCTGCCTCTATCTCCAAAATCAAACAAAGGAGTAGAGGGACCTGCTGTACAGGAGTTAGAGCTACAAGACTCGCCCAAAACAGGGACCAAAACAAAAAAAAAAGGCAAAAAGGAAATCCAAAACACTACTGATCATAGGAGATTCCATGATTCGGGGAGTTTTTTTTCACATTTAATATACTTTATTGGAAGGAAAGTTGTTCTAACATTCCATATATAAGTACAATCCGAGAATGTTACATAATGATGTAACAAGTCATGACAGAGTAGTGAGTTGACACAATCGTTTATCCTGGTATTTGCCAATGTACCTAGTCAAACCCACAATCACACTTCAAACATACTTCTACCTTGGCACTAATATTCTTACTTATACTAATCTATCTTCTTACACATCCTTCCCTCCCACCTCCCTTCCTCCCTGTTTCCCCCCTTCCTCCTATTGTACGCAAGGTCCTAAAGCTATAGCTTCTAATTTTTTCCAATGTCATCGAGAGTCATATTTCCATACAAATAAGTTAGACTATAGCCTCTACGGAAATTGTCTTTTCTCTAGTCCCGTTCACATAATAGTCAACAGTGTACGCAAAGGCGCCCAGACTCCCAGATAATAATGTGGTCTTTTGAACATTTGAGTGGTGATATTCTCTGCTTGAAGGGCAAACAATATCTCCTTGAGCCATTCTGTAAAAGAAGGAACAGTCTGGTCTAACCAGTGCCTTAAAATTACCTTTTTAGCACATAGTGATATCAAAGCCATATGTTTTCGCTGGTTTCCCATTAGATAATCACCATAGTCTCCCAACATGCAGATCTCAGGTCTAAAAGCCTCAGTAAGTCCTAATAGAGGATCAATTTTATTTTTAATTACTTCCCATAATGGTAATGTGTTTTCACAGTCCCACATTATGTGTAATAGAGTCCCAGGATGCTTATGACATTTCATACACAAATCAGAAGGAAGTTTGCCCATTTTGTGCAGTTTAATTGGTGTATAATACAAATTGTGTGTAACTAAAATTGTAAAATGCGATATCTGGGCCATTTTATATCTTGGTATAGATGGGTCCAGATCGTAGACCATGACCGTTGTTTGGTTGACATCGATGGTAACATCTGGTCCCAGATGTAATGCGGAGGACCTTCTTTCTCCTCAAGACCCTTCCTTAAAAGCCGGTAAAAATGAGAAATTAAATGGGAAGAAGGTAAATTAGAGATAGATGATAGGATGGGTCCAGTCATATATTGGTCCCATAGACTGGAACCAAAATGTTGTGTGAGCATATGTATCAGTTGTAAGTATTTAAAACAGAAAGAGACGGCAAGTTAAGATTACGGCGTGCTAGCTGGAAGGGCATAAGTTTCTGCTCCCTCAGTAAATCAGCCACTCTAACATGCTTCCCCGATGACCAAAATTGAGAGGTAATGGAACGTTTGACAATTTTAAAATTCAGATTGTATAGAAGAGGCTGTGAGACATCTGTTTTTAGTGAAATTTGAAATACCTTACAAACCTGAGCGTGTATTTGAAGTGTGGTCTTAATTGGAGTGTTCTGAAGAGTCTTAGGAATATATTTAATGGGTACATAAACTAGAGCTTTGAGATCACATTCAGAGGACCAACATAAAAATTCCTCTATTTGTAGCCATAAAGGAAAGTATTGTGCTGACTCTTCTCTCAGTTCGTTTGTTAACCAGTGAGCAAGAACCGTATTAGTAATAGAGAAGTAGTAAAGGAGGAAGTCTGGAATCTGTAACCCACCTTCATTTTTAGTACGCTGCAGTTTAGATAAAGCCCTTCTGGTAGATGCACTTCCCCATATGAACTTAGAGATCATTCTGTGGACTTGTGTAAACCATTGTTTCGGGAGAAAAACACTTATCATTTGTAGGGGGTATAATAACCGGGGCAAAACATTCATTTTTATCACACTAATCCTCCCCCAGAGAGAGAGAGCGGAAGCAAAGCCCAACGGGCCAAATCAAGTTTTATATGGGCTAAAACTTTATCTAAGTTATGTAGTTTCACTGTGGATGCTGAACAGGAAAGATATATCCCTAGATACTTCATTCTATCGTTCACCCAACAGAGATCTAAATGGGAGATTTCAGCTGAAAACATATAAACATTCAAGGGCATTACCTCCGTTTTAGAGATGTTAAGTTTGTAGTTGGAAAACTCCCCGAATTCCTTTATAATCTCAAATGCGGCAGTAATCGATAGAGAAGGGTGTGATACATGAACTAAAATGTCATCTGCATACACTGAAAGTGTGTATTGGTGTGGCCCTATGCGTATACCTGAAACCAAGGGGGAAAGATTTATACGTCTTATAAGTGGTTCAAGATAAAGATTAAATAAAAATGGAAAATGGGGATAACGGACATCCCTGCCTGGTACCCTGTTGCAAAGTAACTGACTGTGAAAGAAGACCATTACAGAGTATCCGTGCAGTTGGATTTGTATAGAGAACTTTAATCCAATTAATATACTGTGTGGGAATACCAAATTTGGGAAGAAGATAAAAGAGATAGTCCCATGATACTCTATCAAATGCTTTTTCTGCGTCCAAGGAAACCAATACAGATAGAATTTGGGAATCCCTGGACGTAGAAATCAAGTACGCCAATTTATGCATGTGGTCGGAGGGGACCCTCCCTGTCACAAAGCCCACTTGTTCTCTACTTACAAGTCTGTGCCATACACTAGCCATTCTGTTGGCAAGTATCTTTGCCAATATTTTCATATCAACATTGATCAAAGATATCGGGCGATAGTTAGTAATTTGTAGCGGATCTCGTCCTGGTTTGAGTATGTCTACAATTGTCACTTCAGTAAGGGTAGGGTCAGCAATACCATATTTGTATATATAATTGAATGTGTTCAAAAGAATTGGTGTTAATTGCTTTTTAAAAGTTTTATAGAATTCTGGGGTATATCCATCTGGACCAGGGGCTTTATCTGTCGGGAGAGATTCAATAACAGAATTTATTTCGGCAGCAGATATTGGAGCCTTGAGTAGTTCCACTTGATCTGAATCTAATTGTGGGAGTGAGATTGATTGCTAAAACTGGTCCACTTTAGTTAAATTGCAGCCGGTGATTGATTGTGAGTATAACTCCTTATAATACTCCTGAAAACCCTGAACTATCGCTCTGGGAGAGGTAATAATTTGCCCCTGCCTATTACGAATACAGGGAATTATTCTGTCTGCAGTTTGTGTTTTAAGATGAAGAGCCAGCAATTTACTCGCCTTATCACCCTGGTCAAAATAGTGAATTTTAGATCGTAAGAGCAAATGTTCAGTCTTTTCTGTTAAGATAGAATTATATTGAGCCCTAAGAATCTCCACTTTGTGAATTTCCTCCGGGGTTGAGTTATTCGGAAGTGCCACCTCCAACCTTCTAATCTCGTTCAGGAGATTAGACGTAACTTAGGAGGTAATTTTCTTCCTAATAGTGGCCAGTCGAATAAACTCTCCCCTTAAGAACATTTAAAAGCTCCCCAGAGGTAATCTAGTTTCCTTGTAGAAGGAGTATTATCAATAAAAAGTTATTAATAAAAGTTGTTAATTGAGAAATCAATTGATCTGGTTTCAAAGCTGGTTGTTACATTTCCAGACTTTGTCCCTAGCTAAAGAGAGTCCTGGAGTCCAACAAAGCAATGTGGGATGGTGGTCTGATATGACCTTGGGAGATAGTTACATGACCTCACCATGGGAAGGTGACCAGTGTCCACAAAAATAATCAATCATTGAGGCTGAGTTATGAGGTGCAGAGTAAAATGAATAATCTCGTTAAAGAGGAAATAGTGCTCTCTAAGGGTCTATCAATACCACCGACTTCATCAATTCCCTAAGAGCAAACTGTGCCGGTGACAACGATGACCCTGACCCTCTCAGCGATCTAAAGTATTACAATAAACTAGGTTCCAGTCGCCCTCAGCACTATAGGAAGAGATGCCCAGGGGATCAGATTGTTCATGAGAGATGTAAAAAATTGGGAATCATCTCTTGTAGGTCCATAAATGGATCCCAGTACAACCTCTGTATGTCCAAGAAGAGCTTTAATTAAGATATACTTGCACTGAGAATCTATAATGGTGTCCAACAAGCGAAAAGGTATCCGGCATGCTATTAGAATTGCAACCCCCCCGGGTATCTGGACCACATCCTATCACCTGGCCTACCCAGGTCCGTCTAAAATGAAGAACCTGAGAAGAGGGTAAGTGGGTTTCTTGCAGAAAGGCCACATCAATTTCTAGCTTACTGAGGTGTAGCAATACTTCCGTTCTTTTCTTGGGAGACTGGGCACCTCTCACATTCCAGGAACACAACCCATATGAGGCCATTAAGTTGGTAGTATAGCCAGAAAAACTTCTCTACTTGTAGACTCTCCAAAAAAGGATAGCATACACACACTTTTCCTAGTAAAATATCCCTGCCCCCTTGCGTACTGAAATCTCATCCCTCCCTTCATGTCCCATTTATATTTCTCCCCTTCCCCTCCTATTTGCCATCCCTTCTGGTACCCCAAACCCCCCATATATCTGAAAAACCTGCTTCTAGAATGAATTAAATCAAAGCCAACTGTGGGGTTTGCCACTCCAGTATCTTGGCTCATGATCCCCTGGTAAGGTGCTACACTATCTCTCCGACCTCCCCCCCCCCCCGTCCTTACGCGATCCCAACATTATTAACTATAGTTCCAAAGGTCACTACAACTTCATATCTAAAATAGAAACCCCATTACTAACTAGAACACATAGCATCCTTCCTAAAACAAATCTTATATCTAGTGATCTTTAATATACTCAGTTTGTCAGTACTATAATGGCTCATTATTGCCTCTGCATACTAAGCTGCGGCATAAAAAAAAAGAAAGGAAAGAAGAAAAAAAAAAATGGCCACCTTGCTTCCTTCATCCCATCCACTATATATATATATGGGAGAGTTATTTAAGAAAATGATTAGAGCCATGTCTATCGAAAACTTGACGGCTACTGCCCTCTGGTGGCTTCGAATAAGAATAACCTGGTGTTACTGCTATGGCTTGTATACTAACAAACGAAGGGAAAAAAAGACAGCTTGGCAGCTTCTGTGAGGAAAAGGAGGAATAAAAACAATTTCTTCTCTCTATAATCTTCTGAGTATAGGGGCATTGACTCTAAGTCTCTTCCGTCCGTCGAACGAAGACAGTGTCATTTAATAGACAGAGAGCCCCGAGATATCAAGTGAACATATCAAACATACATCTTCTGTAGTGAGAATGTCATTCCTTTATGACAAGTGCGTTATTAAAGTACATCAGCACAATAACCCTTAGTCATCCTCTTGCATATCTTCCTACTGAGTTCTGGACCCACATCAAAACCATTACAGCCTCTCATCGGGCGTGGAACAAATCAGGGAACAACGATTGCAGCCCTGGTAAAGCCTGCTCCGCCGAATCAAAACTGTGCCAGGCATTTTTAGTGTACATGGATAATCACGCTGGATATTGCACTCTATATTTTATGCTGGCCGCAATGAGCTTGGTGACCATAGGATGGTATGCAGCCCTCCGCTGTCTAGTTGGGGCTGGTAGGTCTTGGGAAAAGCGCAGGGGTTGTCCTTCCCATAGTACTTCTTGAAGCTCTCGAGTTTTAGCCAGGATATGGGTCTTGTCCAGATAATTCAAAAGTTTCAGGATCAGCGATCTAGGTGGTTTTCCAATGGGTGGCTTGGGTCTTAGAGTGCGATGTGCCCTTTCAATAACATATGTAGTGTTATTGGGGGAAGCCCCAGCAATCTTGCTTAACAGCTTTTGCAGAAACAATATCAGCTCTGATCCCTCAAAATCTTCTGGAAGACCGAAAATAAGGATATTATTTCGGCGACTCCGGCCTTCCAGATCCTCCAATTTAGACTCCATATGCTGAATTTTTTGCCTTAGGGTCGTAACTTCTGGTTCTATTTTTGCTTGCCAGGATTCTAGAGACTTGGTACGTGCCGCCATGTCTGAGATGGCCCTGGACGCTTCTGTGAGATCTCCCCTCATGGATTTCAATTTAGCAGTGATTTCTTGTAGTGCTATTTTAAAGGGGTTAAGCTCCTCCAGAAACCTCTTTTCTGTTAATGGGGTTGGGGTGGGTTGATTAGCCAAAGAGGGAGAAGCAGCCATTTTAACAACAGCACCAGACTGCCCTTTAGATCTTTTAGACGTCTTCTCCAGAGTTTGTGGCAGAGTATGCAGGGGCTGTGCTTGATGCATCTCTGCTTCCATGTTGCTGAGGTAGGCCGTAAAATCCAAAAGGGATGTCTTGACTGTTTGGAAGGTCTTCCCAGGTTCCACGTCCCTTCACAGCATTCCAGAAACTGTCCGGGAGTGATGCTTTAGACAATATTACTGATCGCGGTTGATCAAGATTAGAAAATTGACCGAAAACGGGAGATAAGACGGGAGCTGATCTTCGGAACTGCTAACCCGTCAGCGGCATCACGTGACTCCATCATGATTCGGGGAGTTGATACCTACCTCCAGCTGAGGGGTAATGGCCAGATGTCTCCCAGGTACATCAGCGTGGAAAGACACTGACTGTTATTGCTAAAATCATGCAGGAAGCAGGAGAAAACATTGATGTCCTGGTACACATAGGGACTAACGATCTCACCAGCTGGTCAGTTGTGGAGACCAAGGAACACCTGACCAGGCTGGGAGACAAACTGCCATCCATTTCATCCGGCATCTCCTTCTCTGAGATCCTGCTGGTCTTGGAGAGGAGGGCAGACAGACGGGAGGTCAGAGAAGGGGAGATAGGGGAGCTAAACATGTGGCTCAAGGGCTGGTGCCAGGAAAAAGTACACAAATTTGTAGGTAACCGACAATAGTTTTGGGAGCAAAAGTTTTTTTAAATTTGATGGACTGCATCTGACTAAGGAGGGAGTCAGTGCATTAGGGCAGAAGTTTGATGTCTTTGATGAATATTTAAACTAGCCAATGGGGAAAGGGGTGTGGCCCCGGCACATCGAATGGGAGGAACACCCCATCCCCCTCAGCTTGTGATCAAATAGGAGTTCATCAAGTTTGTAATTCATTTGCGTCACCAGGTAAGGAAAAAGGTCTGGTTTCCCATACAATGTGCAGGGGAAACGCCGGACCTCGCCCAACAAATAACACACCGAAAACTGGCCAACGGAAAATCATGTACACAAATGCCCACAGTCTGGGAAACAAGATCCCAGACCTGCAGGAACAATGACAGAGGCTAAACTGGACATAGTAGCCATTAGTGAGACATGGTTCACCAGTAACCACACTAGGGAGACTTCAGTAGCCGGCTATGTACTTTTCAGAAGAGAGCGAGGTGCAAAAAGGGGGGGGGGGGCGGCAAGTAGCCCTTTATGTCAATGAAAATATCAAAGCTGCAGAAATTCAGAATACACATAAGGAGCCAGAAGAACTGTGGGTCACCCTGGAAACAGGAAATGGGACAGCCATACGAACTGGGGTTGTCTACAGGCTTCCAGACCAGGGGAGGACATAGACACATTACTGTTAGAAGATATACAGAACATGACAGCTAAAGGGGAGGTTCTGATAATGGGAGACTTCAACATGCCAGATACAAATAGGTCAATACCAGCAGGAACATCCACCAGAACTAGACACATAGTGGATTCCCTGCAGGGAGAGGGCCTCAAACAATTGGTACAACAACCCACAAAAGACAGGGCTATCCTAGATCTAGTACTGACTAATGGGGAAAGGATCACAGATCTCCAGGTAGAAGGTCACCTGGTGGCCAGTGACCATCACATGGTATGGTTCAGTTTGGCCACTAGAACTAAATCATCTCATTCCAAGGCAAAAATATGGGACTTCAGAGGAGCTGACTTTGATAAGATGGCCAACAGAGTTAAGCTAGCCCTGGCAAGAAGAAATGCAGGTGAACGGGTATTGGCAAAGTGGGTAAGCATTAAGGATGCAATACTTGAAGCAGTATCCCATTGTGTTAGGGGAAAAAAGCAAGAGCAAAAGAAGGAGAAAACCACTTTGGTTCTCAGAAACCGTAGCAGAAAAGGTCAGAGCCAAAAGACTGGCCTTCAGGAAATATAAGGGAACACAGCATGACGAAGACAGGGATGCATACCAAACTTCCCTAAGGGAAGCAGGGAAGGTAGTAAGGCAGGTAAATGCCCAAACCAAGGAAACACTAGCACGAACAGTAAAAGAAAGAGACAAGACTTTCTATAGATAAATTAGTGAGAGGAGAAAGTCCAGAGGGGAGGTTGCTAAGATCAAAGGGGATAAGGGGGAATGTGTGGAGGAGGACCAAGGAAAAGCATCTATCCTAAATAGATACTTCTGCTCAGTATTTACTGAGGAGAAGGTAGGGCAGAGCCCACAGCTCAGCAGCATGGACACACGGGGGGACGGGGGAAGGGAGGTGTGCACAAGTCCCTTCACAAAAAAAAGGGTCCTACAAGAGCTCGCTAAGCTCAGGGTGGACAAGGCAATGGGACCAAGTGGCATACATCCCAGGGTACTAAAGGAGCTAAGGGTGGAACTAGCAGAGCCATTATCAGAACTGTTAGTGAGTCTCTGAGCACAAGAGAGGTCCCAGAAGACTGGAGAAGGGCTCACATGATCCCGCTCCACAAGAGTGGTAACAGGGAGGTGGCAGGGAACTACAGACCAGTCAGTGTCACCTCAGTAGTGGGCAAGATTATGGAGGCATTCCTTAAGGAAAGGATAGTGCAACACCTGGAATCCATAGGAATACGGGATACAAGACAGCATGGGTTTACAACAGGAAGGTCCTGTCAAACTAATCTCATACATTTCTTTGACTGGGTAGCCAGAGTTGTGGACCAAGGGGGAGCAGTTGATGTCACCTACCTTGACTTCAGCAAAGCTTTCAATACTGTTCCACATAGAAGATTGATTAATAAGATGGGTAGGCTCGGGGTGGGTCAGACATTGGTCAACTGGGTGTCAAACTGGTTGATGGGCAGAAAACAGAGAGTGGTTGTAAATGGTATACAGTCAGAAGAGATGCAAGTCACAAGTGAGGTGCCTCAGGGATCAGTCCTGGGGCCAGTCCTCTTCAACATCTTCATCAGTGACATTGCAGATGGACTGGAGGGTAAGGTTTGTCTGTTTGCAGATGACACCAAGATCTGCAACAGAGTAGATGATCCAGATGGGGTGGGCAGAATGAGAAGAGATCTGGATAAACAGGCAAAATGATCAGAAGAGTGGCAACTGGGGTTTAACGCAAAAAAGTGCAAGATCATGCACATAGTGAAGAGAACCCCTGAAGCCACCTATAGATTGGAAGGGAGTTGCTGGCAATCACAAAGGAAGAAAGAGACTTGGGCATCATCATCACATATGACCTGAAATCATCCAAGCAGACCACTAAAGCAGTAGGTAAGGCTAGGGGGATGTTGGGGTGTATTAGCAGGGGTATCACAAGTCGTAAGATGGAGGTAATAATCCCTCTTTACAAGACACTGGTTAGGCCCCATCTGGAGTACTGCATACAGTACTGGAGGCCGCACCTGCACAAGGACTTTAACAAAATGGAGGCAGTCCAGAGAGGGGCAACCAAAATGGTGCAGGGACTGCATCAGAAAACATAAGAGGACAGATTAACAGAGCTCAATATATATACCCTAGAACAAAGGAGGGAGAGAGGTGATATGATCGAAACATTCAAACATCTTAAGGGTATTAACAAGGTGTAAGAGTCTTAACATCTTTCAATATGAGAAAAGTAGGACACAGCATGAGATTAGAGTGAGGCTGATTAAGGGGTAATGTGAGGAAGTTCTTTTTTACAGAAAGGGCGGTGGATGCGTAGAACAGCCTACCTCAGGAAGTGGTGGATATGAATACAGAGTAGGGCTTCAAACAGGCATGGGATAGTCATTAGGGAGCAATACAGATGAGTATGAATAGATAAGCCATTGACAGAATAAAGGCCTATGGCACATTCCTAAGGTAGGAAAAATGGGCAGACTGGATGGGCCTTGTTTTCCTTATCTGCTGTCAACTTCTATGTTTTTATGTTTCTAAGTTAAAAATAGCAGCACTAGGGCAGAATGAATGGTAGCCAAAATCATGGTGGTAGTAGCCCATTTTATTTAAGGAAACCCTGACCTGTTTCACCAAGGCACCGTCGGGGAGTATGAATGGCAGCCCAGCCATACCAGTATAGAAACTCTAGTTTATAGCTGTAGTAAAAATCACAGCTTTTCATAGCAGCATTGCTGTCTTCTGAAGTTGTTGTTTAGTGCAGTATGTGTGCTGCCTGTGACAACCCACCCTCTGGGCTGAAACAGCTTTTAGAGAGGTGTCTGTCCTCGGGTATTCACTGCCACCAGCCAGACTTTCCTTCCGGCACCTCTTTCAAATGTACAAACCTAAATAATCAAACGTGCAGTTGCAAAGTTGAAGTCTGGTAGTGTGTCTCTCTCAGGTGGCGGATGCTACACAGAGTTTACCTCAGCCAGTGGAAATCAAATATTCCCTTAGAAAAATGACATCACAGTCACAACTGTTGAGCAAATAAATAGATTTTACTTAACAGAAAGTGCACTGAGCATTTACAGGATATATATTTACAACACAAGAGAATAACACTTATACAGGAAAAGTAAACAAATGTTTTTAAATAACAGATGGCAAAAGAAGAAGGCTATTACTGAAATATGCTATCAATAAACTTACCCTTCCCTGTCCTTACAAGAGACACTGGACCCTGTTCTAACTGCCAGCTCCCACGGACATAGCTACAAGGTAGGCTTCAAGCTTATGTTTCCCCTCCCAGCTTCCAAAGCACAAGAGAGCCTTCTCTGCCTTTCAGAAGGTTATATACTCTGTGGAGAATAGGTTGTTCCTATTCTCCCTTTAAATGCACCAACCAACTAACATGTATGTATTTAATTGTCCCAATCAAAGTGAACACCCATCAGTGACCAATTATATTCCCTTTTCACCGTAAGTTTATATTTGAATGAACCAATCCATTCAAACTGCCCTGTGTCCGTGTCTGCAGGTCTGCGTGTGTCTGGAGATGTCCACTCGAGATTTATGGTCCAGCTCTTATCTAGCAACTAGGAATTCCACAAGCTGGATGCTGCTGGACAGAGGATTTCAGCCTGACTGTATTTTTTTCCAAACTGCTAAAAAAATAAGGCACCTACAGAATCCAAACCATTAACTCTTTCCTGCCCATTTGCTGCTAAAAAAATAAGGCACCTACAGAATCCAAACCATTAACTTTTTCCTGCCCATTTACTGCTAAAAAAATAAGGCACCTACAGAATCCAAACCATTAACTCTTTCCTGCCCATTTACTGCTAAAAAAATAAGGCACCTACAGAATCCAAACCATTAACTCTTTCCTGCCCATTTACTGCTAAAAAAATAAGGCACCTACAGAATCCAAACCATTAACTTTTTCCTGCCCATTTCTGTCACACTGCCATTTTGTGTTTATCCAGTATTCAAGCTGATGGGCACTAATTGCACCACCCTCCAGTGCTTTCCAGGAGCGTGACCGTTTGTGGTGTCTTATTATTGAAAGCAGCATTGCCATCATCTGAAATCATTGTTTGTACAGTATGAATACTAACTGAGTGTTTATCCTTGTCTGTGTAATGGCACCAGGGAACAATATCGTTTCACATACCCCAAAGTGGCAGAAGCATTTGCAGCAAAGATCCGGGCACAAATGGCACATGGCAATGATTGGCTGAAGAGCAGCAGGACAGCTGAGTATGAGTGATATTTTTGCTCGTTTGTCAGTCTGAGGTTTGCTATCCTCCTAGGCACTGTGTGCTAATATAAACTGATTTTTCGGGTGCTGGATTGGGAGCTATAGTATCCATAATACACATTTTTGTACAGATTCTACTTTTTGTACTTGCTGCTATGGGTATTTATTTTCCTTTCTCCCTGGTTGAACATGGAAATGTGCTTTTCCAGGACAACAATTTAAAGTAAACACATAAATAAATAAATATATAAAATTCTAAAGATAAAAACAAAACTTTAAATTTGTAATGCAGATTTTTCCATATAGGATACCTGAACTTTATAGGACTTTATTCCTTTTATTGATATACAGTGGAACCCCTCTTAAACACATTTGTGTAAGCAGGATTTGTCTGTTATAAGGGGTGTCTGCCATATCCCAAAATATTAAAATATGGCTCTCCTTCACCACAACTCACACACCAAAGTTAAAGTCAGAACATACTCTCTCCTCTGCTAATCAAGGGTATGGGGAACTTCTGTTTGTGGCTTACTGGGAACGAGTAGTAAACGAAGTTGGTGAGATTCTGTTGTACAGTCCTGTGCTGATTGTGGGATCAGGGGGCCGAGCAGCTACCATCAAGGGGGAGGTGAGGCAGGTTATGTAGAAAGGCAAAGTCTGCTGTGGAGTAATCCCCTAGAGTCAGGTGTCATCTGAAGAGAGTGACATCTTCACAGTGCCAGACAAACCGAGTGGATGATCACATGAGAAAGAGCACCAGGGCATGTGATGAAGCTGGAGTAGGTGAAGTTTAAAAGGGATATGAGGAAAAATGTTTTCACTGAACAGGTGGTAGATGTCTGGGACAGACTGCCAGCAGAAGTGGTGGAGACAAAAACAGTGGGGGGCTTCAACACGTGTGGGATAGACATAGGGTAATACTAGTAAACAGGCAAGGGGGGGGGTCCTGCAGAGACAAATTAGGCAGGAACGTCTGGGCAGACAGGATGGGCCAAGTGGTCCTTTTCTGCCAGCACATTTTGTGTTTCTATGATCAGGTGGTAGTTGCCAAGCAGTTCATAACATGTAATGGGGGCACAGAAGAGATCACCGTGTTCACTATACAAGGGTCACAGAGTACAGCATAAAAGCAATTTTTAACATTAGAGACATAGTTTTGGGTAAGGTGGATCCATGCATTAGAAGTGTGTGTCCACTATAACGGTGCCCGCTATAACTGTAATGGTTAACTGTACCTTAACAAATGTTGCAGAAAGTTTAGCAAACTAAAAGACAAGTTTAAAGGAAACCTGCACCCTCATATTTTATAATTTTTTTTGGTTTTCCCATGTCAACAGGGAACTCTTCATATGGCTGTTGGGGATATATGTGACTGCTTTAGTTTGTTTTCACTGTTCACACCAGCCCCTGTAACTATCTTGGGGGGGTCTCTATTTTCTGGTTGTTCAAATCTCAGTGTCCCTGAGAGCTGCATTAGTATATGAGAGCATGATGTGTTAGCACCCTTTAGACTCCACAGTATTCCTATCTGCTTAATTAATCAAAATGAGTTGCAGCAAGGCGTGAAATACCACATTTACCTTCAGTTAGCGCTGCAGACTGAGTTGTAATATAGGGTGCTTCCCTTTAAAGTGCATTTAATTTGGGTATTCCCAGAGAGTTTTTTTCAGGATATCTGAACTTTCAGCATGGAGATACATGGTATAAATGAGTAATGTTACATCATGTTCTCATATGCTAATGCAGCTCTCATGGACCATGAGATTTCAACAACCATAAAATGGAGACCTCCAGGACAGGTACAGGGGACTAGCATGGACAGTGAAAACAAACTAAAGCAAACATGTATATCCCCAACAACTACAGGAACAGAGTTGTCTGTTGACATGGAAATAAATAAAATTTACATGGTATGAGGGTGTAGTTTTTCTTTAACTGTTGTATCTACAGAACATTTGGGTATGGGTGCAAGAATGATCTACTGCATATATTCACTTCACAACTAGTCCCAGGGTAGGGGGACCTAGATCAGTGGTGAGTACCTTATGTTTATAATAGAGGCAAGGACAAATGCCACAACATGTCTTTACCCTCTCTTTCTCCGCCAGTGGAGGGAATACCAGTGGAAGATCCTGATTTGGGTTTTCCACACCCCATCTCTGATGGTGCACTTTGCAGGGGATAATACAGACAGGTATTGGAGAGGTTGTGGTGTGAAGGGAACTCATTTCTACATATTTTGGGATTGTTCTGAATTGCAGTTCTGGACCCTGATCGAAAGAGAGCTGCAGCAGATTTGGGGCTGGGATTTCATACTGGACTTTAAAATGTAGTTTTGGGACTCCCCCTTAAAGGCCTGGGGAGCAGAGGATGCCAAGAGGTATTCTATAGTGTGTGTCATATGGTACTGAAGGGTATCCATTGCGTCCCACTGGCTGTCTCCCAGCCTGCCACACTATCTGAATGGCAGGATAGGGTGAAAGCACTGGTAATAGTGGAACGCATCACAGCCACATTGCGACTCACGCAGGAGAGATTCCTGGATTTATGGAGTAAGTGGGAGGCCTGTAGATGTTCAGTTAGCTCCCTGTCATGATTTCTTTAAGAAGAAGCACCTAGAACATCTTACTAAACTAGCCTCATGTACCTGTTTCTATCCTCCTTAAGTCCCCCTTCCGCCTACTTCTGTTTGTTCGCTCCTCCCTTCCCCCTTAATATCCTACCTCCACTCCCAACTCCTGTCTGCTTTTCTCCCTTACACTCTTTCTGGCCACTCCCTTACCTTATAGATCGCAGTCACCCCTTTTTATTTCCTCTTGCACTCTTTTCTCCATTTGCTCTGCTTCCTCTTATGATGTTCCTTAAATTAGATGGCACTCATTATACTTTTGAATTATATTTGCTCTTTGAAACGCTGTTTACTTATTTTATTTATGACTTTGATAACCGGGTAGGTACGCTGATCCCAGGGACTGTTTTCAGGCACGACCCGGGCCACGTTCAGAAATGGCACAGATAACAATACGACAGAAAATAAACATGAAAAGGCAAACAGAGAAAAGAACAAAAACAAAACTGTGGATACAGGTTACATAGGTCAAAAATAAAACAAGAATTTGATAACATACGTCAGTTATTTACAATAAATAATTAGTTATTACAGAGGTACGTTTGCAGTGGACAACATTAGTACATTTCCTATAACTGAAGTGGAAACAGCAGTTTGTAGTGAGTGGATGAGGAGGGAAACAGAGGGGAAAATCCTAGGGGAGGGAGGCAAAGTGACTCAGTGGGTGACAAACAGATTCGACAGGAACAGGTCGCCTATCCAGGAGAACAGTGACAGGAGGAGTTTGATGATGTTGATGCTACTTTGCACTCATTGTAAACTAAATTTTATTAACTATTCTTATTCATTTGCATTGTACCCTTATGTTGCTAAATGTTAACTGTACTTCCTCCTTTGTCATGTATCACCCTGTTGTAACCTCACGGGTCGTGTCAGAAAATAGGCATTTCTATGTCTAGTGCACCCAACCCAGTTACCAAATACAAATAAATAAATATTGGACTCTCCTGACACCTCAGAAAGAAAATGCAGTGATTACCGTGACAGTTATATATAGGTATGCCCCCTCCCCAACTGGTAGCAGAGATCTTTCTGTAATTTGTTTGTACTGTTCATAACTTGTCATACCAGATGTTGCTTGAATGATCACACCACAGACAGGTGTTTGTAATTTTTTATTCATGTAGTTTTATTATTTGCTGTTTTGTTGTCTTTCTTTTCTCACCTTATTATTACAACTGATTTTTATCAACCCAAGAGAAGTATTGTACAGACAAGCTTAGGTATCAAAGTTGACACACAGCAGTTTACCTGGTCCACCTAGTTCATATCGTACATTCTGAGCAAAGTGTGTGTTATGAAAATGTCTTGTACTACTATGTGATACTTCTTTTTCATGCCAATAAACTAGGAGTTTCAAAAAAAAAAAAGAACATGGCACACAACAGTACAGTAACAACGCAGTACATACAGGCCAAAGTGTAAACATAGTAATACAATGACAAGAAAGAATTCTGAAACCTGATTGGTCAACTGAGACCTTGACCCATAATGTTATCCCAGCACAACATCATGGATCAAGTCCCAGTACACACAAGACCGCATTAAATGTGAAGGAGATCAGTCCACAAGTCAGGTCTAAGTTGCCCACACTTGGCATGGCTGCTCTGGGTTTTGCCAGTACTTGCTCCTTTTTTAAAAATCTCAGTCCCTCAATCCCACTGCCACAAAAAGTGCACATGCCATGCAGAATTAATGTAATCTGTTCCCCCTGACAGTTACACACTTCAACATTTCTGATTTCTATGTAACAAATTAAGAAACTGAAGAGCCATTATCATGATCAGCTTCAACAGTCCCCGCACATCTCTCGACCAGAAGACACTGAGCACATGTTCTTTTTAAATGTACACTACACTTCATTTACTTTAAAATCGTCATTTTCGTTACTTCCTTAGTTTTCTCCTAGTACAATCACATGACCACAGTACTGGGAGAAACAGGCAAACCATGAGTACAATAGGATGGGATCCATGATCCTGAGAATGCTTGGGGGCACACACTGCTGCAGTCGGCGGCATGGAGAGGGAGTACGCCTTGGTGGGGAGAGGGAGCACAAGTCTCAATGACACACAGAGACGGGGGGGGGGACTACACAACAGTCCAGCACAATTTAGCAGCACGCCAGCATCCTACTGGCCAAAACAGTGAAACAGAGTTTTTTTTATATATGTATACCTACCCCTCTAAAAATTAGCTGAAAAGGTATTTAAAATGTATCTTTTAATTTTTTTTTCTTTATACTTGAGCCATTGTATAATAGCAATAATGCACTCTAGGGTGTGTGTTGTGCTGGAGTAATGCCGATTGCAGACTATGCATTCATATTGTCTTAGATGGATTTTCATTCCTTTCTCCTGCTGTTACCAATTGTCAATTAAGCAATAATGCACGACAGTATGTGTGTTGTACTGGGGTAATGTCACTTCTCGGATGTTGGATGCACTTGGCCTGAGGCCTCGCGCCCAACCACCAAGGCGTGGCATAATCCCAGCAAGACACACACCCTGTCATGCATTATTGCTTAACTGACAGTTGGTGACAGAAGGAGAAAGAAATGAAAATCCATCTGATCGAAGACTATGAATGCATAATCAGCAATCGACAGTAACAGGACATTAAAAATTGTCAGAAAATAGATAAACACAGTTCAAACTGCTGTATAAATACATGTAAGGGTAACAGGTTACTCTGATGAAGTACCACGTGACTGGTGTGAAACATTAGTGAGGATGCCTACATGGCCTTTTAGCTCTGGGTCTCTGTGAATGGCTGAAGGGTGTATTTATTTACTTCATATTAGGCACTTGGTGGTGGTTTCAGTATTCCACTACCACAGATAAAGATGTGGGAACACCAGCTACAATATGTACTGGCCCTTGAAGTTTTGTTCCCACTCCAGTCTTTCAGATATAGAGAGGAGGCCACACCAATTGTTTGACTTTATGAATGCTTTTGGTTATGGGATGTACCACCATCGATATATCAAGTGGCTTTTTTCTTCCACGTCTAATCAATTTTGTAGCTAAAATGTCTGTTGATACCCAGCTGTGCTACTTTCTGTTCCCATGATACATTCCAGACATTAATGGCTGTATTTCCTTGCTTTAAAAAACTCAATAAACGAAACACTGAAAAAATTGTTTGAAAAAGTTTAAAAAAATCTTCCTCCCCCTCTTTCTCTCTCCCTCTCTCTTTCAAATTCAAATAACTTTACTGGCTTAAGAAAAAATATAATATTGCTCAAATTTATACATCAAACTATTCGTAAGACAAAAACATACCACAATGCACTTCATATTTTATTTATTTCACATAATTCCTTTTAGGCTGTGCCTATTTTCAAAGGGTTTAGGGTCAGATACAGCAAAGGACAATAATTAGCAGGTATATATGGTAAATACATACATTCCCAGTTCAATCCGAGACAAGACCAGTGAGATACAAAGTTACAGGTTACAATATGAACTAGTGATGTAATGCAGTCATACAATACACTTAATATAACACAGTAAGTCATACAGTACAACCAATGGGATACTGATAATATATCTATATTGTGTTTCAAAACAGATATTGTATAGTTTGCAGCTATTTCTGCTACATTCCTCTCTTAATCTCCCCAGTTCAATTATATTCAAGTAACTTTACTGGCCTAACAAAATATATAGGTATTGCCAAAGTTTATATGTCCCACTAGTCATAAGTCACAAACATACTACAAAACACACTTAAATTAACACATCTGTGTTGTATTTTTAAGCTGGTGGCAGGATGTGTATAGTTAGTAGCTATTTATTACACCATTCCTTTCCCCAGCAGTTTACAGTTTAACTTCCTCCTTCATGAGTTAGAAATGCTCCTCTCAGTTTCCTGTACTGATTTCCTGTCACTTCAGTAACTCAAACACCATCAGACAGTGACACCTGCTGGTAGCATTATGACTGTGCATCCACAGACAAAAGCCCTGCCAGAATCCCAATTGAACTAGCAGTCGGTATCTAGTGAAACAGAAGACTTAGCAGACATGCTTCATCCGAAGCAGGGGTTCAGTTGGGAAGGATCCCACTCAAACTCAGTTCCACCTACTCTTAAAAAATGTATGACAGTTCCACTGTCTCTGTCATCTTTCTCCATAGACTAATATATTATATAGGGGAGTTCTGCACCACCTAGAAATCTAGAAGTGAGAGTTCCCTCACCTAAACATTTCCAATTTAACCTCTGTTCCGAACACATCAGTCCACCCCCGCGGACCCTGATCGTAGGACAACCAGGACATGGGTGGGAAAACCCTCAGGTTTATACCTTGGAGATGCCACAATAAATGCCTTGGGCCAGATGCGTAACCTGGGCGTGATATTTAATGAAGGCCTGACCTTGAAGGCTCAGGTGTTGGCCATGGTCAGATCTACCTTTTCCCATCTGAGGAATCTCGCCAGGATGAAACACCTGGTCCTGTCTGAAGATCTTCCCACCTTGGTCCACGCCTTTGTCACCACTTGTTTTGATTGCTGCAACGCCCTCTACCTAGGGCTACCGGGGTTGGATATCCACCGATTGCAGCTAGTGCAGATCCAGTCACATAACACCTGTGCTGCGTGAACTGCACTGGCTGCCGATACAGTGGCGGATCATCTTTAAGGTTGCATTGCTGACCTGTAAGGCCCTACATGTCCAGGGACCCCAGTACCAGCAAGCTCTTCTATCTCCTTACTGTCGCACCCACCTGCGTCAATCCTCCGACGAGGGATTGCTAGAGATTCCCAGGGTACACCTGAAAACTTCAGGAGGAAGATCATTTGCCTTTATGGCTCCTACCCTGTGGAATTCTCTACCTCATCGGATATGAGATAGCCTGACCATTGGGGGCTTTAAAAACTCCCTTAAGGCCTATTTGTGTAGACAGGCCGTTAAAGGGTCCTGGGAAGATTGATGTCGGAAACACTGTAAGATTTTTTTAATTTTTTTTATTATTTAGTTGTTTAACCAGGTATAGCACACTAAGCTGAAAGCTTTTTTACAGGAGCGACCTGGGAGCACAAGGAGGTTAAGTGACTTGCTCAGGGTCACACAGTATGCAAGTGGAAGCTGTGGGATTCAAACCCAGGTCTGGTCTGCTGGATGTCACCAGATTTGCAGCTCAGAGCCTTAGACCACTGCGCTATACTGCTTCTATATTTTATAAATGTATTGTGTTAGTGTACTTTAAGAGGTTGTTTATATTGTTTTATTCATGTTCTTAAGGTGTCCTGAGCTCTGGAAGGGTGCCTAATACAAATAAAGTTTTACTTACTTACAAATCGTTGTCATTCAGAGAAAATCGAAGACAGTAAACATGCATCATTCAGATTGCTGTGATTAAGATAAAGAAAGCTGTATGGATTTGTTTGCCTAATCTGAGAAATGAGGAAAAAAGATTTACTTACCAGTAACGGCAAAGGCCCCAAAATCAGCACTCTGCACTTGTATGAATGCTGTGCTAGCGTCAGTACCCAACATGAGGTATATTCAAAGAAATTGCACTGATGCTAATACCTTTGAATATACGGCTGCGCATGTGCTGTACCAGTGCACTGTGTAGGTGCAGCCCAAATAGCACCAGTGCAGTGCAATGCACTTGCATAGCACTGAATATAGCATTGAATACAGCACAGAACACAGGGAGCAGCAGGGGGTGTGAGGAGGGCACCAGTGAAAGGCACACAACCAGCAGCGTAGGTATCAAAATTCATCTTTATTGTACAACGTCAACAGGCTGCACAAAAAACAAGAACAACAAAGGGGAGGGTGAAGACACAAAAGGGCAACTGCCCATATGGGGTGGGGAGAACAAAAGAAAAAGGGCAACTGCCTATATGGGGTGATGGGAACAACAGAAAAATGGCAATCGCCCATATGGAGGGGAAGTAAAAGGGCAGCCACATGTAAGGGGGAGGGTTAAACAAAAGCATGAAGACAATCATCCGTGTAAAGGGGGGTAGAAACAAAAGAAATGAGCAAAGGGGTGGGGGAACAAAGCAAAATGGGTAACCACCCATAAAAATAGGGGAAACAAAAGAAAATGGGTGCCTGCCCAGTAAGAGTAGAAGAAAGGAAACACACCCACCCATCCATCCATCAATAATAAATAAAAACAAGGGCACACAGCTGTTACAAAAAGCAAAATAAAGGGCACCCACCTGGTCCAAAACAAGAAATAAAGGGCATTCACCTGTTACAAAAAAACATAAATTAAATGTCCAACTTAAAAGTCCAAGGCCCACAACAGGAGGTGGTGGCTGTGGTGGTGGCTCCTGCTGAGGCTCCGTTGCAATTGCCTCTGACAGCTCATTCATCTGCTGGACCAGCAGTCGTAGCAGAGAAACCTGTCAGCACAGCAGATCGTCCTGGTCCTCATGAAAGCTTGCATCCTGCCACCATCCTGTGGCACCCTGGGCACTAATGGAAAGAAATGTACTGAACTCCGCCAGCTGTATTCACAGGATGAGGGACACTGGAGTGGCATAATAGGCACAACAGATGTACAGCCAGCCGACACATGTGCCAACATGCCATGCATGGGTAGAGGGAGTCCAATAGCCAGAATGGAATATGCTTGGCATTCCAGAGACAGCATTATGAACCTGAACACCAGAGGGCTGCACATACAATGAGTGCGCTGTGCTGCAGCGGAGCATGATCAAGCCATGCCAGGGACACATGACACGGGCAGGCATGCCAGATGCGCAAATGCAGTGCAAGCAAAAGCAGCACAAAGTGGGAGTGGGATAGACTGTGTAATGGCCCAAGGCACTTTGTGCCGCACTCGCACACCCGGCACCCTGCACAAAAGCCATACAGCACACAGGGCAATACAGTTATGCAGGGCAACAGATATCCATGAGGCACCCTGGTCAGCCACAGGGGCAGGCCCAGGCATGGATGCGTTATCCACAGCACATCTATATATGGATGGCACCCTCATGTAGCACTGTATGCATCAGCCAGGGTAATAAGTGAGTGCAGCGGTGTTGTACATGTGTAGGTACTTTACACACTGTGCTTCGTCAGCACAACACTGGTGTGAGATGCTGAACCAACTGGAGGCAACCCCTAGCCAAACAGGTGTTGGCCACACCCTAGGCACAGAGTTACCACTTGTACAGAGCAGGACGGTGGCCCTGCAAACATCCGGTTTTAGCCAAATGTATACGAACATATGAAGAAGCCAGCAGAAGAAGGCCATTTGGTCAATCAAGTCTACTCGTGTTGCAGGATCCACAGCTTGAGCTACTGTCCCTGCCACTTCTCCCCACTCCTCCTATCTTCCCTACCCATGACCCTTACCCTCCCCCTATACCTGTCCCAGCCTCTCTTAAAGCTGCCCACTGTCTTCAATGAGATTACCTCTTCTGGCAGCGCATTCCAAGTGTCCACCACCCTCTCTGTGAAGAAGTGCTTCCTGACCTCCCTCCTAAACCTCCCACTCTCCAGCATAAGACTGTGCCCCCTTGTGTTATGGTTGCCACTCAGCTTAAAGAGACTCTCCTTATCAACCTATTTATCCCTTACAAGTACTGTACTTAAAGGTCCCAATCATGTCCCCCCTCTCTCTATGCATAACTTTGCATTTCCTGGCATTGAAGTCAAGCTGCCAGATGCTGGACCACCTCCCTAGCTTTTCCAGATCTTTCTGTAGGTCCTGTATCCCTTCAGCTGTGTCCACTGTACCACAGAGCTTGGTGTCATCCATGAATAGGCACATTTTGCCCTTAATGCCATCCCCATTGTTACTGATGAAGACATTGAACAACACCGGCCCCAGGACCAAGCCCTGTGGGACCCCACTGGTTACCTGTTTTGTGCCAGATAACTCCCTCCACAACCACCCTCTGGGTTCTGTCCATCAGCCAGTTTTCCACCCATCTGGCCATCTTTTCCCCAACCCCGAGATCCACCCTAATAAACATTTTGTGGGACACAGAGTCAAAGACCTTGCTGAAATCAAGATAGAGGATGTCTACCACATGGCCCCTGTCTACTGTCTTAGTGACACAGTCAAAGAAGTCAATCAGATTTGTTTGACACGATCCCCCCTCCTGTGAACCCATGCTGCCTCACATCCTGCAGATCATGCTCCTGTAGATATTCCACCAACCTTTCCTTTAGTATGGTCTCCATGAGCTTGCCTACAATGGAGGTCAGACTGACTGGTCTGTAATTCCCTGAGTCATCCTTGGGCCTGCTGTTGTGGAGTGGACTACATGTGCAGTTCTCCAGTTCTGCTGTACTATGTCTGTCTCTAGTGAACTATTAAATAGGTCTGCCAGTGGCCCTGCCAGCTCCTCAGCCAGTTCTTTCGGTACCCTTGGATGTACTCTGTCCGGGCCTGGTGATTTGTCCACCTTCAATACCAGCAGCCCCTCCCTCACTCTATCCTTCTTTATCACTACATCTGTGTTCCCTCCCCCTCCTTTTCTCTCCTGAAGGCACTGGTCCAGCCTTCTCCTGGTGAAGACAGAACAGAAGTATTCATTTAGTGTCTCTGCTTGTCCCCCATTATCCTCCACCCCTTTCTTAAGCCTAACAATCCCTTCCTTCTTGTCCCTTTTCTCACTTATATAGCAAAATAAAGCCTTCTCCTCTTCTTAATTCCTTCAGCTATCTGCAGCTCGTTCTGTGCCTTTGCTTACCTGACTTTCTTACTTGCCTCACTAGCCAACCTTAGGTAATTTTCCCTATCCACGACTCTCTTGGTCTTCCTGAATTTTCTATAGGCCAACCTCTTTTCCCTTACTGCCTGGGCAACCCGAGAACTGAACCAGCTGGGCACTCTGGTCCTTGTGTTCTTACCCCTGAGCCTAACGCACTGATCTGTGGCAACCAGTATTCCTTCCTTAATGATGGACCACCTTTGGTCCACCTCCATATCTGCTCTGATGCCCACCAGATGGCTCCTTAGCACTTTTCCCTTTTCCTGAAGTCTGCCTTCCTAAAATCCAAGATTTTGGTCTTAGTTGGGATGCTTTCTCTGCCCATATCCAACTGGAACCACACTGTGCAATGGCCACTTCCTCCCAGTGGCTCTCTGACCATTATTTCCTGTACATGCTCCCCATTTGTGAGCAGTAGATCAACAACTGCCTCAGCTGTTGTTGGTTCAGTGACACCCTAAGCCAGGAACCCACTCTGCAGTCCTTCCACAATCACCTGACTCCTAGCACTGTCATGTATGGTATGCTCCAGTCCACCTTGTGCAGTCCCCATGTACAGTGGAATAATCACGCTCTGGTCATCGCTGTGTTGGTTATAGACACTACATACTATGCATCATAATGTCGATCTAATATGTAGGGTATAAGCAATGTCCCCCTGCCTCTGATCCCATGATATATAAGCCAAGTTCTGTTGAGATGCAGTGGTGGGACACCCAGTGCATATGGCACTGGAGAGGGCAGTGTTGCAGGAAGATTGTGATGGGTGCTGTAGGATGCACATGGCATGCCACAGTGGTGTACCCCACTCCCTAATGAAGTCTTACATGGCGAAGCGCTGGGGCACCATGGTGTAGGTGTTACTGTTATTGTAAGTAACTGCACTGGCTGTTGTAGCCAATAAAATGATTATTCTGCAACTGTAACAGTTTGTGTCTGCGTTTTACTTCTATACATGAGTGCACTGTGTTCTACTTTGTATTGTACTTGATTTGAGGGAAGCTAGCCCCAGCAGCAGCACCACCACCACTTAAATTCTGAGACATGCCAGCCTTTGTTTGTTGTTTGTAATTCTGAGGCATCCTATGCTGAGCAGCTCCAGATCCCCTAGTAAGGGGCATAATAAGTGGTTGATAAAATAAAAGTATAAACTTCAGTTGGTGTTATTGTACAGTCTCGCTCTAAGAGAGCTGGATAGGGGCCATGCAGTGGATGTCCCCTACTTGGATTTCAGCAAGACCTTCAATTCAGTACCTCATGGGCGGCTTAGGGGAGGCTAACTGGCATGGTAGTAGGGTGCAAAGATGGCAAACTAGATTACAAACTGGTTGCATGGGAGGCTACAATGGGTGGTGGTGGTGGAGGAATTCTTAACACCTAGACCAGTGATGAGCGGGGTGCCACAGGGCTCAGTGCTGGGCCTGGTGCTATTTGGGCTCTTCATCTCACACATTGCACACGGAGTGGTGAGCAGAGTAAGTCTGTTTGCAGATGATACCAAAATGGGTGCAGTAGTGTATGAGGAGGAGGGATGGAAGCAACTGAAGGGGGACCTAACCAAACTGGAGGAGTGGTCAGAGAGGTGGCAGCTGGGGTTCAATGTGAAGAAGTGTAAGGTTATGCATTTCAGGGCAAAGAACCCAAGGAGAGAATACTGGTTGGGGGGTGAAGCTGGGGATCACTGAGGAGGAGAAAACCTAGGGGTGATGGTAACAAGGAGCATAAACAATTCTGCCCAATGCAGGAAAGCAGCAGCGAATGTCAACAAGATGCTGGGGTGTATAGTGAGGTGGAGGGAGGTGATCTTGCAACTCTTCAGGTCACTGGTCAGGCTGCACTTGGAGTACTATGTGCAGTTTTGGAGGCAATACCTGAGGCTGGATATCAAGCTCCTGGAGGGAGTGCAGCAGAGGGCAACAAGGATGATACAGGAAATGGAGGGGAGAGACTACAAGAACAGACTGGGGGAACTGAATATGTACACCCGGGAGGAGGGATAGGGGGAACATGATCAAAACTTTCAAGTATCTGAGGGGAATCAACAAGGATGAAGCTAACAGGAGTTTTAAACTGAGAAAGGGAAGGGTCACTAGAGGGCATGGGCTAAGAATAGAGGAGGGAAGATTTGCATATGCAAATGTTTCTGCAAATGTCCTGCAAATGTTTCCCACATTGCTAGCTCATCTATTTTCCAGTTTCCCTCCTGCCCATCCTGCCTCCTGCACTGCCTCTGCCCCTGTCTCTCTCTCCCTACCAAAATACAGGCTTCCCTACCTCTCTTTAGCCATGGCCAAGTTCCACCCCCTTCCCTGAAGTATGCCAGTTAACTATTCCAACCCCATCATTTCTTCCTAAGCTGGTATCCCTCTTCTTGCCTTTCTCTCTCCTTTTAAGTGAACATTCTGGCTGTACCCAGTTATGAGCCTATCTGTTGTAAAGGCCCTCTCATTCAAATGTTGATGTACATATGCATATTTTTCTTCTTTGTATAATATTGCATTTTGTTTTACCATGGTACTGCACTATGATTTTTGTATGACCAGGTCCATCTTGCAAATGAGCCCTGCTCAGTAGTGTCCACCTGGATAAATAAAGATTTTGATTGATTGATTGAAGATTTAGGAGGGAGATGAGGAGGCGTTACTTCACAGACAGAGTGGTGTTGAAGTGGAATGCCCTACCAGAGAGGGTGATATCTTGCAAAACTGTGGGTAGCTTTAAAAGGGCATGGAACAGAGAACAGGGGAGAGTACGGAAGGGTGAGGCTGAGAACGACCGAGGGCGTTCAAAAGGGGAAAGAGGTGGGACAGCTGCAACTTAGGGGTGCTAGCTGCACATTCGAGCAGACGTTGATAGACCAGGAGGTCTGTTTCTGCTGGCAAATTCGTATGTTCATACATATACCCACCCCCAACATGTAAGCTTCTAGCTCCCAGTGTTATGGCTGTTCTAATTAGCAAGTCTATAATAGAATGAGTGCAACAAATACAAGCACCAACAGCAATGTATTGGGAGCAAGTATACCATTTAGCCTGGGAGACACTATAGAGTTTGATGTATGCAGAGCTCAAGCCAAGAGCAAATTAAGCCACTCCATGAAAGAAACAATAGCCAACAGTGACGTAAAAAGAGACCTTGAGCAGCTGTTTTTGACTAGTGTTGCTCAGAAAGTATCTTAAAAATTAGGATACCAACACATACTTCCCATTTGGCCAGATAGTTCCTGCGGTAGGATAGCAGTGCTATCTGACCGTGGATCCTACCCTCTAGGATCCAGTGCATGGATCCTAGCAGCAGATCCAGCTCGGATCCTAACTATCTGACCTAGGATCCCTGGATCCTAACTGGGATCCATCAGTATCTGACCCCGGATCCTAACTATCTGACCTAGGATCCCTGGATCCTAACTGGGATCCATCAGTATCGGACCCCAGATCCTAACTATCTGACCTAGGATCCCTGGATCCTAACCGGGATCCATCGGTATCTGACCCCAGATCCTAACTATCTGACCTAGGATCCATCGCTATCTGACCCCGGATCCTAACTATCTGACCTAAGATTCCTGGATCCTGCATCTGTGTTTGGTAGGATTTCTGGTAGGATACAATGTAGGATACTAACACTATCTGTCAGATAGTGGTAGGATCCACAAAAGCACTGTCTGAGCAACACTATTTTTGACCCTTGAGAAGAAACTGTTTAAAGAAGTGAATCTTACTTACAGTTTAGCTACGCTGGAACAGTATCTGGAAAGGGACCAAGTACCACATGGACTGAGGGTAATAAAAACTCCCCCAGGAGGCCTACAGGAATTTAATAACAAGGAAGCATGGGAGAAGATAGTGGCAGCTTGCAGCAGGGACTTAAATTGGTTATAAAAAAAGACACGGAAAATCACAAAAACTTAATCCAGGAAGTTTCTGATCTTTGTAAGGACCTTGCACCCTTTTCTGCATTACCAGAATTTGACGCACTTGATAAAGATTTAAAACAAAGACTGGAGAAACATGAGCAAGAAGTAATTAAAAGAAAACAGAAGAAAATTAGACAGAGATGCGGAAGACTACATTGAGGTTGCATATTCTACTGGGGGAAAAGAAATAAATCTAGATCCAGAAGTCATGGTAGATCAGCCTCAGGGAATAGTGGAGAATTGGCTCCATGTCAATACAGTAAACAAATATCCACTACTACAATTATGGCAATGTCAATATCGGCGACTGTAAATAAGGCGGCTGGAATGTACGACGAAGGCAGTCATCGCAACATTTGCTTTCTGCGGCGGGGTTTTGCCCGCCCCCCTTATTAATATATCTAACTCCAAGGTCATAGCACCTCGGGGAGGGAGGGAAGGAAACAAATATTGCCGTAACTCCATTCGCCATACATTCTGGTCGCTGTAGTTACAGTTGCTGATTTGTAGTCACAAATCTGTCTTTGCCATAATGTCATGCTACCTGGAGAATGGAACTCCAAAACCAACAACTCCAGTGCACAAGTGGCGGCAACCACAACAACAGACAATTCCCCTGACTCGGCTGCACTCACACTTCAACAGAGAGACTGAGAACTTAATGGAACTTATGGAAGGGGTCAGAAAGTGAACTGTTTGAATTTGTGCAGTACTTGAAAGGTACTAACCCACATTTGAAATTCAAAGTAAATGCAAACAAACAAGTTATACACTTCCTTGAACTCACCATTTCTTCACAGGAGGATGGTTTACTAAGTACAGACCTATACAGAAAAGAATCAGACAGAAATACCCTACTACATGCAAGCAGTTGCCACCCGTGGCATGTCATTCATAACTTGCCAAAATGGCAATATATGCATGTACGTAGGAACTGTGGGAATTCAAATCTGTATAAATTCAGAGCACAGGAGCTTACCACTAATTTGGTAGAGAGGGGCTATGATGTGGCTCATGTAACAGGAGTTGAACGAGAGGTACTTCTTATGAACAGAAAGGAGATGTTTCACCCCAAAAGCAGAACGATTAAAGCTGACCCTTCTGTGATGTTTATCACCACCTACGGTGGTGGTTCATGACAAGTTACTGAAATTGTGAGAAAAAATATGAATGTGTTACGGGGCATGCAGGAATTGTTACCTTTTCTGTCAAAACCATTACAGGTTACTTACAGGAGAGGTAAAAACCTGAAAGATAGTCTGACCAATAGCTATCAGGAAAGTGTTAAATCCCCTTCTATACCAAGAAAGTTAGGCACAAAAAGATGTGGGATATGTAAGGTGTGCTCCACTATATGCCCCTGTACTAATTTTTTAAACCCCCGAACCGGTAGGATGGTAAAAATACAGGATTGCATTGACTGTAACACTGAAGCCGTTATATACCTATTAACCTGTTCTTGTGGGGCTTACTATGTGGGATGTACTAAACGCAGATTTAGGTTCCATATTACGGAACATTTAAATGCTATTAAAAAAAGAAATTTGGAATATACAATGGCTGCACATATAGCAAAGGCACCTGAAAATACCACTCACAGGGTTAGTGCCATTGGTATAGAGACGGTGGCAGTTCACATTAGGGGAGATGATTTGGAAAATCTGCTAAATCAGAATGAATAAAAATGGATTTTCAGTTTAGGAGCCCTGAAAAAACCAGGGCTCAACTACAAATTTGAGGTGAAACCATTCCTAAAATAAGAATGTATGGTAACGCGCTGGTACCGCTCCTCGACCTCCATTTGGTTTGATTACAAAGCCCCCACCCCGACCCTGACTGTATGTTACTTCGGGGGCTTAGAAGATTATAATAACTTCTCTGACAATAATAAGCTGTTTGAATGGTTCAAATATGGATAAGATCACTCTTTATTTAATATGGAAAAATTGTCTGCCAGAGGTTGTAAGTAAAGGCTTTTTGTTCTCTCCACAGGTCTGGGATTTTGGGAACTATTGGACAATTAAGGACTAAGTGTATCCAGATTATGACTCTGGTTGTTAAAGAGTTAATGTGTGTGTTTTGGGGGCACTGATTAGATTGCAATACTGGGTGTTTGTAGAGGCTTATTTTAATTTAAGAATGACGTGTAAGATAGCAAACATGCCATTGGCTAATTATTGTTTAAATTAACGGCCTCTAACACAATGATTCATCCTCTGATGAAACCCCCATACGGGGGGTGAAACATAAGGAGTGGTGATGTTTCCACTGCTTTGTTTCTATAATTTCTCACTTTGGTGAATGTGCGTTGCTGCATTAAATAATTTAACTACAAGCAAGCTAAGTTCTCAGTCTCTCGGTTGAAGTGTGGGTGCAGCTGTATTAACTTTTGAAATTGCTAAGCGACCTAGCAGCACCACTTTTCCTGGTGCTCACTTGACTTTGAATTGATAATTCCCCAGACTCATCTGAAACATACACTAAAAACCTGAGTATACGTAAGTCTGTTCATTTTTTTCCAAAGGGCCAAAAGGAAAAAAAGAGAAGTCAAAAAACAAAAGACAAGGAGGGGTAGAAGAGGAAGGGGGAAGACGTTTTGATTTATGTCAGCAAATCAAGGGACGACAGAAGTAATTAATTTGACAAATTTTGAATTAAGCCCACAACGTTTCAGTGCTTTCCTGTGGGCTTTCACGTCTACCTCAAGACCCCCCAGACATTTTTCAGATCAAAACAGACTTGTATAAACTGCTAAGAAAAATCAGACTAAAAGAATTTCATGCAAGAAACAGAATCATTGCATGAGAACAGCCTGCAATCTTGCTGATCTAATTAATGAGGAGGAACATTTGGACCAAGTACACGTGAAGCTTCTGTAGAATATCACATCAGGTGATTTACATTTTTTTTTTATTATATTTTATTGTTTTTAAAGTAAAAACAACTTCATACAATTTACCCATGCCAGACCACATATATAATCCAACAATACATTCAGTGTCGCAGTGTAATAAAATCTAGACAATCTTAATTATGCATATGGGGGTGTCCCAACATAAGGTGTCCAAATTAGTGTCCAATAAAATGCTGCACCCTTTATGACTATGGGTGGTCAAACCATGAAGAAAAAATATTTGCTATAATGATGCACAACAGACCAGTGTTGATATGACCCCTATACATTACAAGGTATTCCAGCATGTTGCTAGTGTTCAGAAAAAAGCCCTCCCCCTCCCAGAGAAAATATATATTTGGTAGTAATCAGTATACCTTCTGAATAATGTACATTTATCAGTGCTAACTGTATTCATCAAGTTAACATTATTAAATCAAGTTAATATTAAATCTCAAACTTTGCAGAAACTGCATTAGTTCATACTCATACTGCTAACAGTAGCTAACCATGCTATCCCAAAATAAAATTGGTCTCTCGGTACCTACAAATATTAACTACATATAGCTAGTACAATCCAAAACATTTTAATGCAGTATAACAAATAAGCACTGGTCTACTTGGTTAGATAGCAATAACTGAAAATTGCAAACCAAATAATCAAAATTCAAGTAGTTTCGTCTGACTCCGATGACTCGTGGGCTCTCGAGCACTTGAACTCCTTGAAAATGGCTGCTGCCTTCCTCCCGACTTCTTCAGGATCCGTGTATTGGAACGTTTTGACTCCATATTGAATTCTCAGTCTAGCTGGCATTAGCAATGAATGTACTACCCCTAGACTTCTCAGTTTAGCCCGTACACCATCAAATTTCTTTCTCCTGGACCTTGTAGCAAATGATAACTCAGGAAATAAACGTACCGTGCTGCCTTGATAATTGAACAAATCCACCTCCCTCGCTGCCTGTAGAATACTATTCCTTATCGCTGGGCTAGTGGTGACCAGCAGTGCAGTCCTGGGTAAATTAATGGTGTTTGCAGCAGAATGGGGTAAAATGCGATAGGCCTTCAGGAAACAATCAACTACATTGGGTATGTCCAAATGTAGCGCTTCTGGTAGTCATCCTCAAAAAAAGTCCAAGAGAATGTCCCCCTCACAATATTCCAGCAGACCCACCATGCATACATTCGCGGCCCTCAGTGCATTCTCCAGTGCTTCCAAACGATACTGCATTTGGCCATTTTCTTGCAGCACTTTAGTTGTGGTAGACAACGCTTTAATTACAGCAGATTCTGCTGTTGTGGCTGTTTTAACAGCTACCTCAATTTTTGCGTCCTGCTCTGCAAATCTAAACAGAATAGATTCCACCTTCATGTGTACAGCCTTCATGGATAAATGTAAGGCCTTCCATGGTGGTTCTGACTCTGAGTTGAAGCATACTGGCGCAGCTGTCTGCGGTGGAGTCTTCTGGGGTTGAGTTTTTGAGCCACTCGCCTGAGCTTTGTTTGTCCACCCCATGGTCAAATTTTATATTGAAATGTTAAGTTCAACATCGGGAACACCATACGATCACCGGAATTATTAGTATCCCCCTTAAAATAGGTATTTTGTCTATTTTTTTCTCCGGCTGGTTCAGAGCTCCATCTAAATACATCTTAGCAGAATGCGTGTTACATTGCGCCCCCAGGTGATTTAACTTTTGATCCCTCCAATCAGCTGACCTGGATGGAGCAGGACCTATTTAGAGGCTCTTGAGCTCTTGTTTTTGGAAACAGCTTACCAAGTTAACACTGGCGAGGAAATGTTACTATATGATGTTACAAGCAGTCATTTTGATGCTTTAAGAAAAAACATGGTTAAACCTAAATCAACATTTTGTCCATACAGTAGCCACTCAGTCATTGGAACATACGAAAAAGCAGTAATGAAGGAAATAGAGAAAATTACTGTATATCAGAGAATGTCCCAATCAGGTGGAATAATTTACGTGTGCAAGAAAACAAAGCACTACAGGAACTGAAGAGGAACCTCACTGTGGAAATCAAACCCGCTGATAAAGGGAGAAATGCTGTTGTTATGACAAAAGATTTCTCCAAGTCCAAAATATGCAACATACTAGCAGAGCATCGATTTTATCAGAAACTGAACTCCGATGCAACACTTAAATTTCAAAAATAACTTTTGGGCCACGTAGAAAGTGTAAAGTGTGAGAGCTACATTACTAAAACTGAATTTCTGTACATCTACAACCAAACCCCTATTATCCCTACCATCTATGGTTTGCTCAAAGTATACCAAAGTAGGACTGACCCCTCCCGTTAGACAAATAGTGTCAGGAACAGGACTGATACTTGAGAACTTGTGTAGATTTATTGACTTTTTTCTCAAAACGTGTGTCGGACTTACACTCATACGTGAGGGACACTGTTTCTCTGTTGGAAAAAATTAATAATTTTGAATGGGATGAAATATGCATGTTTTTGGGTAGAGATGTGCTATGTCTGTATACATGTGTTAAACATAACCGGGACATTCATGCCTGTGAGTATTACATGTTTTTGGGTAGAGATGTAGCATCTCTGTATACATGTAGTAAACATGACCGGGGCATTTATGCCTGTGAGTATCTTCTACATTAAAATGGTTTAGCAGAAAACTTTCCTATTTAATTTATTTGCAGATCCCTTGATTTTGCACTGAAGCAAAATTACTTAATGTTTAATAATGAATTTTTCTTACAAACTTGCAGCACAGCGATGGGGGCAACAATGACCCCATCATTTGTTAACTTGTTTTGGGGTCTGTGGGAGAAAGTGGTTGTGATGAACAGTGACATTAACCCACACACAGACCACGTTAAATGCTGGTACTGCTTTAGTGATGATGTGGTCTGTTTGTGGGACGGGACTGAGGCTGAGGCTACTGAATTTGTTAAATAGCTACATCAAGTTGGCAATAAGCCACAACAGGTTATGGGGTATAGGCATTTAATCCATGCCTTGGAGGCATTGTGAGGTCCTGACAGTGCCCAATGTATGGATTAAATGCCTATAATGCCATACCCTAGAGTGGGTTATTGCGCGTATAATATGGATTATGTTGAAACAACAACAAAAAAAATCAAGAAAGGTATTTTTTTGTAGTTGAAATAGAAAAACTGTATTGTATGCTGCTGCCCTGAAAAGCAGTCCACAGAATTAATGCATGTGTCAGTAATTTTATGAACATACAAATGCCAGAAATACAGTCCTGAAATTATTTCTAGCATTTGTTGTTCATAAAATAGCAAAACATGCCTTGTCCAGAGACTTTGTTTGTGCCTCACTGAGCTGCTCTGTGACTTTGGGGGAGGGAGAGGGACACACCATGAGCTGCCAACACAAACAGGACTGTATGGGTAAACAGTGAGAGACACAGAGACACACAGGAGACTGCACGAATTGTGCAGAATATGTCCCCGTGTCACTGTCATTCTCTCTCTCTCTCTCTCTGTCATTGTCAGGAGGTGCAGCGCTCAGTGCAGGGAGTCAACGCCACCTGACCCAACAACAAGATGGGTACAAAAATGGAGCAGTTCACCATGGGACGGGAGGGGGAACACAAACACTGAGAACTGTCTCTCTCTCTGTTTCTGTGACGTGTTCGAGGGGACAGCCAGAAAGAAAAAAAACTGAACTGCACAGAGGGAATGCTGACAGAAACGGGACCGCAGAGATGGAAAAGTGCCTTTCACTGACTGAATGCCTAAAACATATAGAGAGAGAGACAGGAGACTGCACAATTTCTGACTTACATGTTGGGTCTTTCTCTCGCTCACTGTCAGAAGATATGCAGGAATCTCTCTCTCTCTCTCTCTCCCCCCTGATGTTTCTGTAACCAAAGGGTGCTTTAGGAGGTGCAGTGGGTGATGAAGCCATGCACTATAGGTCCTACTCACAGAGACAGTGAATGACATCATTTCAGCAACCTGGTTGAATGAAAAAACTCAGTTTCTTTCCTACCCGTACACAGGGTGGGAACGGCAGTTCACGCACTGAACCAGCACACACAAAAAAAGGTGAGCATTCGCTGTCTCTCTCTCTCTCAGCAGCACGTTTCGCTGCTTGCACTGTCGAGGGGGAACCAACAAACTGAAGCATCACATACAAATTAGCATTTTTCTGGGCTCCATGTGGGACAGGGGTACAGCTGCCAGTAGTGCTTCACAGGACATTAGATAACAAGACGGGAATTGGGTAGAGCACCGACAGGCAGTCACCAAGTTACTGCTGCAGCTCTCACTTGTTTCAGTGTGGTTTTAATGGCTGCCTTTCAGTGCTGAATTTTCCCACACATAACAAATACTGCTCTGCCTATTGATATTGCTTGGCGGGCATCTCACGCCAACTGTAGATTAAATAGTTCCATGGTCAGGTGATGGTGTTTGTCCAATCAGCTTTCCCCCTAATTTCAACCCATGTTATAAAATTATTTAAACCTTGGTTTCACCAGTACTAACAAAGTTATGAGTAAAACCTACAGGAAGGAGACAGCTACTAATGACCTGCTAAGAGCAGACAGTTACCATCCCAAAAGTCTCATTAAGTTGATACCCTCTGGGAGGTTTCTTAGACTGAGGCGTAATTGCTCAACAGAAAATGACTTTGAATCCCGGGAAGAGGAACTTTTCAACAGTTTCAGAGAGAGAGAGGGTATAGTGAGGACTGCCTTAGGGAAGCAGTTGAAAAGGCCTCTTCACTGGATCGTACCAAACTACTCCAGCCCAAAAATCAGAAAAAGGAAAATGAAAAAGGCAGCATTACATTTGTTACTAAGTACAGTAACTTATCTGGGAGAAGGGGTGGAACAATGCACAAAATCGGGCCAATATTAGAAGGAGATCCAGAACTGGGGACAGCAGAGGAAATGCTGAAATTTACCCAGGGATGGATGCTTAACAGAAATGGTCTATCATAAAGAGGGGTCTGACATAAGCCACAAACACTTGTATCAAGACACAGAGTAAGCAGTCCGGGTCTAAAAAACCTAGCTGGCTCAGCAGGGAAGTGGCGGGAAAAGTGAGGGAGAAGAGCACGGCCTTCAACAGGTACAAGAAATCTGGGCAAGGAAAGGAAAAGGAGGAGTACTCAAAGAAATCTAGGGTAGTGAGTAAAGTAGTCAGGGCAGCTAAAGCAGCAAGGGAACTGAGATTGGCTCAGGGCATCAGAGAGGGGGATAAGCACTTCTTCAAGTACATAAGGGAGAAGAGCAATTGCAGGGACGAGATTGTCAGAATCAAGTGGGAGGGGAGTTGGGCAGGAAAAGGGGAAGACCAGGAGGAGGCAATCACCAAGTACTTCTGTTTGGTGTTCACTAAAGAAAAAGATGGGCTGATACCACCAGGAAAAGGAGGAACAGGGTGGGGGAGGGCAGAGGTAACAGACGAGGTCATCCAGGAGGATAGGGTTCTAAGAGGTCCTAAAGCCTTGCAGGACCAGATGGTGTACATCCAAGAGTACTAAAGCAATTGGCAGAGGTATTAACTGGCTCTCTGGCAGATCTGTTTATAACCTCCTCAGAGACAGGGAATGTGCCCATGGACTGGAGGACATCTCACTCAGGCCTACCCACTGAGATCTGTAGAGAGGTCTCTATTAGGCATACCCAAATGTACTACGCAAATGGGGGAAACATGCCTTCACTGTATCAGTCCTCAAATTGTGGAACTCCCTGCCAGTATCATTAAGGAACTCCCAAACACACCAGATTTTTAAGAAAAGGCTTCGTTCCCTCCTCATGATCTCTGACAAATGCACTGACCAGTAGTGTAACCACCCATACAAATGGGGGTTCCCGAAAAAGTTTTCCTTGAGCTTGCCTAAATGCTCACTGCCAGGCTGGTGTTCTATGTTTTAGCAGTTTAAATGTATTGCCAGAGAGTGCCTGTATAGCCTCTGTATACTGTCTCTTTAAGAGCTGCCTGGATTGCAGTCATAATTAATCTGACAGGGATCTCTGTTAGAAGATGTACTTGTTTGCTGATCATTTGTTAGAGTATTTATTCATTTATTCTTTATTTATTCATTACAAATTGGGTTTAAAACCTTTGAGTCAGAGACTCATTTACAAAGGCACCTCGTGGGGGGGGGGGCAGACATCAAGACAGTTATTACAGTGCAGATTAAAACAGAGGACCCGATATTCAAACTACTGCCATTCTAGAGGCAAGCCCTCGCTGCTCAAAATAAGTTGCGGGGGGTGGGCGAGCGATATTCAAAGGAGTTGTACTATTGAGCAACTCCTTTGAATATCACCCCCAGCCATACGCGCAGTGGAACTTGCGCCACCACAAGTTGCCAGAGTTGAGCATTAAACTTATGTGGCGTTAGTACCATTCGCGCCATGCGCACTGATATTCAAAGGTGACATGCAAAGGATCATAATTTATGCGTGCGCTTAGGGGGCTATTTGCATCTATTTATGGCCCTATTTGCATGCCATTAGCATGTAGGTGCGCCTATCCCGAGGACTTGCACCTGGCCGCCTCTGCCAGGCAGCAGCGCTGGGGACTGACGCATCTGCAGCCTGATCGTGGCAGGTATCAGTGTATACATTCCCCCACACACACACATCTCCCGAGCCCAATCGGGCATACAGTAACATGACCCCGCCCACACATCTCCCAAGCCCGATCAGGGCATACAGTAACATGACCCCCGCCACACATCTCCGAAGCCCGATCGCGGGCATACAGTAACATGACCCCGCCCACACATCTCGAAGCTCGATCAAGGGCATACAATGTACTGACCCCCGCCCACACATCTCCCGAAGCCCGATCGGGCATACAGTAACATGCCCCCACACATCTCCCAAAGCCCGATCACGGGCAGAACGTGTATCAACCCCCAGTGCCCGATCAGGCAAGTAAAGCCCCCAACCCGGTTATTCCCTTGGTGTCCAATGATTAGACACCATCAAGGGCAGAATGTTGTTACAACCCCCCAAACATCTCCCTGGTGTCTAGTGTCCCCCCACCCACCCACAAAGCTCCTCCACCCTGCCCCCCGCAGCCGGCGTGGCGGCAGCATCCCACTGCTCGTCGCCCGCCGCCCACCGACTGATCAGCCAGTAGGGCTGCACGCCCATTGGTGCAGAGCTACAGCCAATGGGCATGCAGCCCATACCGTACATGACAGTCCAGATTTGTGAGGGAGCGGGGTGGAGGGGCTCTGGGTGGGTGAGGGGACACTAGACACCAGGGAGATGTTTGGGGGGGGTTGTAACTTGACATTCTGCCCGCGATCAGGCATTACGGTCCACTGGACCACCAGGAGATATTCGCTGGGGGGCTTTTTACATCTGCCCGCGATCGGGCACTGGGGGTTGATACATCTCTGCCCGCGATCGGGCTTTTGGGAGATGTGGGGGGGGCATACATTGTATGCCCGACCGGGCTTCGGGAGATGTGTGGGCGGGGTCATGCAGCGATTGTATGCTCCCGATCGGCTTCGAGATGTGGGCGGGGGCTCATAGCATTGTATGCCCGATCGGGCTTTGGGAGATGTGTGCGGGGTCATGTTACTGTGCCCGCCGATCGGCTGGGAGATGTGTGGGCGGGGTCAGCATCGTATGCCCGCGATCGGGCTTCGGGAGATGTGGCGGGGGTTGTTTTAATGCTCTGCCCGCTGATCGGGCTGGTGGGGAAGCATGGGACCCAGTTGGGGCCAGCCAGGGTGGCAGCTGCTGTGTTGAGCCCTGCAACACAGCAGCTCACCTGTGGGTGGCCTCAACTTGATCCTTTTTTTGGCTCAAGGTTGTGCAGGCGCAGGTTGGGTTAAGAGATATCCTCTACGTCCCACTGAATATCGGGTTGCGCAGTTTATGCATGGTTCCTCCTCCTGTTGAGCATGCATTCATTTGCATTGCGCTGTTGCGCAACCTGTTGTCAGTGGCGTAACTGCCTCCTGCTGAATATCGCAGAATGGCGCATTTTTGGACTTGCGCATGCGTAACCCTTTTGAATATCTGGGCCAGGATATCATTACAGGTGCAGTAAAAGGAACATTTAACATAGATACACTTAGGTTACATAATGTAGAAGTTTGTATGTTACTTAGGTTGCATAGTGTTACAAAATTGTGAGTTACACTCATGGATACATTACTAGACATCATATTGGTGAGCAAGCCTCACCTCTTCATGCACGCTGGAGTGCTTTTCAGTGATATAAGTGACCACTGCCTTATTGCTGGAATAAGATCATCCGGCCAACTAACACCCACGGCTAAATTCATACTGAGGAGATCAAAAGAAATTCAATATTGAGGCGCATCTACAAGAACTACTGTAAATTACTTCTACAAGATGGCAAGAGTTCTATCTAACAGACACAGTGGAAAAGCACATGAGGTGTTAATGGTATAGTTTAGGTGCCTCTAACACTGCGGCACCTATTACTAGGGTACGTAAAAACAAAACTTGCTGCTGGTTTACAACTGACCTTAAATCTGCCCTCCTTGAGAGGGATAAGCTTTGAAGAAGGCAAGGAAGTCTAAGAACCCAAATGACTGGATGATGTTCAAAGAAAGCCAGAAATAGCTGTACCAGGAAAGTACGGGATGCAAAGGCTGCCTATTATATGACAGAACTCGACTCCTCCTATCACAACCCTGCCAAATTCTGGAGCACCATAAAGGGCATAACAGGACAAGTACCTAGTACTACACTTCCAGCTCAGATACACCAAAACAAGAGAACAACTTCAGATAGAATGGAAATACTGGATTCGTTCAACATTCACTTTACAACTGCTGGTCTTGCATTTGACACCTCTCCAGCTAATATTCTACAAGCTCAGCTTAACTCCCAGAATACTGGAACTCGGATATCTGAATCCTCCTTCTCCTTCAAACCGGTTTTGTTGAAACAAGTGGAGGACCTACTTTCGCAAATGGATATCAAAAAAAGTGCAGGTGCAAACGCCCTTGATCCCTGTTTTCTAAAGATTGCAACACATGCACTCGCAGTTCCATTAACACACCTCTTTAATCTTTCTTTAATATCTGGTTCTATTCCCGCAACCTGGAAAATAGCCCAAGTTATCCCACTACTGAAATCAGGGGATCCTATGGACCTTAACAACTATAGACCAATCTCTATCCTTCCTGTGCTATCCAAGCTGCTAGAAAAACTAGTGAGCATCCAGCTAAGAGAATATCTTGAAGGTTAATCTTCTAAATCCAGCACAATCTGGGTTTAGAACCAGGCATAGTACTATCTCTGCTCTGGCCAAAGTAACAAATGACTGGCAAACCGAACTGGATAAAAAATAGTGTTTGTGCTGTATTCCTAGACCTAAGCAAGGCGTTTGATACGGTGGACCATGAACTGCTTCTCTCTTCCTTGCATTCCATAGGCCTAGATCCATCCTCCCTTAGATGGTTCAGATGTTACCTTACGGGAAGGACACAGCAAGTGAAAGCTGAAGGAGACCTCTCTCCACTCAAACCATCGCAAAGAGGTGTTCCACAAGGATCCATCCTGGGTCCCATCCTCTTTGTCATTTATATTAATAACATTGACTCAAACCTTACCAAGGCGTCTGTACACTTGTTTGCAGATGACACTGTTTTATATGTCAGCAACCCTTCACCTGTTACAGCTTGTGAAGTTCTTCAAGCGGAATTCCACATCCTACAACATCAACTATTGGGAAAAAAAGCTTCTTCTAAATGCAAAAAAACAAAAGCAATGTTTTTCTCCACCCAAATTCAGACAAGTCCCACCTCACTAAACAATCTCCCCCAGCTATCCACTATTCTTGGTGAAAGCCTTGAATATGTAGAAAAATTCAAGTATCTGGGGGTTTGGATAGACAGCAGACTTGACTACATCGATCACATTGAAGAACTTCTAAAAAAACTTCGACAGAGGCTTGGTCTCTTTTACAGAATAAGGCACTTCCTAACCAGAGACTCCAAGAAGAGGCTGGTCCAGGCCTCATTTCTCTCAATACTTGACTATGCAGATTTTCTTTACAGTCGCTGCCCTGTTTTCTATCTAAACAAACTGGACACTCTATACCACAGAGCACTGAGGTTTATAACAGATCTACCTTTCAACACTCACCACTGCTCTCTATATGCTGCAGTCGGATGGACATATCTATATCTCAGAAGAAACAGAAATGCTGCAGTATGGACGTACAGAGCATTGACTAAAATGCTCCCAAATTATATCATCGACTGCTTCACTCAGGCCACAGCTAGTACCTATGCCCTAAGAAGCCATAATTTCATCATGCTCAATGTGCCTAAATTCAACACCCGGCATGGGAGATCTGCTATCAGCTATGTACTAGCTACATCATGGAATATGATTCAGAAGACCCTGAGGCTAAACAACTTTACATCATTAGCATCCTTTAAGCATCTATACCTATGTCTCTTCCAAGAAAAATGCAGTTGCTACCACTAGTACTAGTATACTCAAATTCCTAACCTTCCCCTCCTCAGGCAGCCAACATCAGGTGGCATTACACATTCCAATAATTCAACCCCACAGACTCCGTATATCCTGTCTATAGTCTTCTCTCATTACTTCCTGGCACATACTGTAGTCCTCATCCCTACCATACATCACCTGGGGCTAGCCCCAGCCCCTGTTCAGGTCACTCCTACACCTTCCCGCCAAGACACCTAACACAGTCCTTGAGTATTATCATCCAGTCATTCTATCACTGCGTCTCCTTTGTCCATTATGATTTTACCCCGAGCATTGAAATATTGGCTGCTTTAATTAAGAGATTTACTAAGATCATTCCAATGTTGATATGTATATATTAGATTAGATAGTGTACATCCATGTGTTCCTACTTGTCTTGTTATGTTTAGGCAACAGTGTTTTTGTATACTGTATCTAAGTGTTTTAATATAACTGTATATGTAACAACTATTGAACCTTGACCTTATCAGGTCCATCTTGCAAATGAGCTGTGCTCACTGATGTTCGCCTGAATAAATAAAGATTTGATTGATTGATTGATTGATTGAAGACAGCAGGTTACATCCCTGTTTGGACTTAGTAGGGAAGGAGTGGCTCTGGGGGAGGGAGAGGCTGTCCAGTGGACGTTGTTGAGCCAGGGGGCAAGGCAGGTGGGTGCCACAGGTTACAACAGGGGGTTAGTTGCACCTACAACAGTGGGTATTAAAGATATGGTTCTGAAGGGCTATTTTGAAGGAGCCAATTTTTGGCAAGTTGGAGATGCAGCTAGGGAGGGAGTTGAACCAGGTGGGGGCTCGGTAGAGGAAGGATCTCTAGGCAAGAGAGGTCTTGGTTCTGGGCACCTTTAAAGTGGCCTTAACAGAGCTACGGGTGGTGACGGACGATGATGACTGCTGTAGGGAGGTGGAGACCCCGGCGGGGGGAGAGTCCTAGCAGTGATTTCTTAGCAAGAAGGCAGGTCTGGTAGAGCAGTCACTCCTCAAACTTGAGCAGATTGGTGGTAGTATAGAGAAGGCAGGTGTGAGTGTGGCTGGGGGCACTGGTCAGGAGCCTACAGGCCTTATTGATGGAGAGTTGGATTTTGGAGAGGGCAGAGTACTAATAATAATAATAATAATAATAAAATTTATTTAGTTAAGCGCCTTTCAAATTTTCAAGGCGCTGTACATAAAGCATAAAAACACCAGCATCAATAAATACAATAAAACAGAACAACAAATATAACAGATAAAATAACCAATTACGGTATAACAGGGAATGCCTTATCCCATAGAAATTACTTTAAGGCCCTTTTAAAACTGTCCACCGTTGTACTCTCTCGGAGCTGACGGGGCAGAGAATTCCAGAGGGAAGGAGTCACGAAATCGAAGGCACGGGCTCCAGAGGACTTCAAATTTACCCTCGGAATCTCCAGCAACCCCTCGTCAGCCGAGCAAAGCTGTATCAAAGGGGTGTAGGGCACCAGAAGCTCTTTCAAGTAGTCAGGACCAAGCCCGTGTAGGACTTTATAGGTCAAAAGACCCACTTTAAAGGTGATCCGCCACTGTACTGGCAGCCAGCGCAGAGTGCGCAGCACTGGGGTAATATGAGACCTTCTTGAAGCCCCAGTCAACAAATGTGCTGCTGCATTCTGCACTAGCTGCAAGCGGCGGATATCAACCCCAGCAAGCCCTAGGTACAGGGAGTTACAGTAATCAAGACGAGATGTCATAAAGGCGTGGACCAAAACCGGCAAATCACCAGGTGCCTAATCCTGGCGATGTTTATAAGATGAAAAAATGCAGTCCTGACAACTGCAGACACCTGATAACGAAGGGTCAGACCAGTGTCAAGCTCCACACCCAGGTTATGCACCCATTCAGAGGTAGGGTTCTGGTCCACCCCTAGAATTAATCCAGAGGGGGACCCCACCCCTAAACCCTCAACCCTGCGACCGGGGTCCACCACCATAACCTCGGTCTTTCCCGGATTCAACTTTAAACCACTGGTATTCATCCAGTCTTGGATATCTGCGAGGCAGTTATTCAGCACCGAGATAGCACTAACCTGGTCAGGTGCAAAAGACAGGTAGAGCTGGGTATCATCAGCATAGCAGTGAAACCTCAGCTCATACCATCTTACAATATCTCCGAGGGGTAGCATGTATACTGCGAATAACACAGGGAAAAGCGCTGAACCCTGAGGTACCCCGCAAGGCAGAGAGAAAGCCCCGGATGAATGTAATCCCGAGACCACTCTCTGCATTCTCCCCTCGAGGTAAGATGAAAACCATCTGAGGACCACACCTGAAAGTCTGCAAATGGACCTTAGATGTTCGAGCAAAACCCCATGATTCACAGTATCAAAAGCTGATGACAGATCAAGGAGAACCAAAATAGAGCGGTGTCTCCGATCTCTCGCCATCAGGAGATGGTTGAGCACCCGAACCAGAGCAGTCTCAGTGCTATGCCTTTTACGAAAACCAGACTGGAGAGGTTCTTATAAACTATGGATGGTCAAATGATTATCCAATTGAGCCACCACAACTTTTTCAATAACCTTCCCCACAAAAGGGAGGTTAGAGATCGGGCGGTAGTTTGCTAGGTCATCCGGGTCTAAGGAAGCTTTCTTCAGAAGGGGAGTCACCACCCCTTCCTTCAGGGAGCTAGGGAAAACTCCCGTCTCTAAAGAACACCAGATAATCCGAGCAAGAACCAGGCCAATAGACTCACTACAACCCATAATCAGGAAAGTAGGACCCGGATCCAAACTACAGCATGTTGGGCGCATCTCACGGACAATCCTCATAGTGTCTACGAAATCCGGTAGATTAAGGGAACTCCAGGAAACTCCGGGCTCTGTGACAAAACATTGATCGACTGCAACAACCTTAGAGTGGGGTTGGGGACACTGCCTCCAAATGTCTTCCACCTTATTCGCAAAGAATCAAGCGATCTCCTCGCAGTCATTCTGCATAAAAACTCGACGGATCTGCCGACAGACTGGGTTGCACAGTCTGTCGACAGTTCTGAAGAGCTGAGCCGGTCGATTCCGAGCGACAGAAATTTCCCTGGACAGGAATTCTGCCTTCTTATGGGAAATTTCTATTTGGTAGAGCTTATAATGCTCTAGCAAAATAAGATGGTCGGCCTCAGAGGCAGTCTTCCTCCAACGAAGCTCCAACCTGCGCCCCAACCTCTGCAACCCTCTCAGCGCCCCATCAAACCAAGGGGAGGGGGCAAACACGGGTTGGTGCAATCTGATCAAGAGCAGCCGAGATGGCCCCATTATAGGCCACCACCAGCTGCTCAGGATCAGAGCACACTAGTCAAACAACGAGAGGTCAATAACCGCCATCAGGTCTTCAGGGACAACGTCTCCAATGGGTGGTACTTTGACCAACTCAGGGGCCGACTCTACCCAGGGGGCCTCAAAATTGAACCCAACTGAGTAATGATCAGACCAACCGACTGGTTCCACCACCAAATCGGACGTCTTAATCCCCAGGAGGAAAACCAGATCAAGAGGTGACCTCCATTGTGAGTAGCTGTGGAAACAACCTGTGTGAAGCCCAGTGATGTCATCACCTGGAGAAATGTTGACCAAAGCGAAGATTAAGCGTCGACCACGCATTGAAATCGCCCAGCACCATCAATCTGGGTGATTCCAAGGCCATGTCGGCGGCAAAATCTGCTATTTCCTGCAGGAAAAGCTTCTCATTCCCTGGTGGACGGTGAATGAGAGCAATCCTGCGCCCCACACCAGCTACCACAGTACACTCAAATGATCTGGCCTCCTCAACTGGAACACCAGTTAGGCCCAATTCGGTCTTAAAACAGATCGCCACCCCCCCCCCCCGCGAGATCCAATCTCGGGCGGTGTATAACCGAGAACCCGACGGGAACAGCGGCCTCTAAAATAATATTGCAGTTTGTTCTAACCTGCCTTCTTTGCAGCATGGACAGTTCTGTTTGTTTCCATCATCTTGGTCCTGGACTGCAGAATGGGCCAATCAGTACATTTGGGACTCTAAAATGGCTTGCCTACAGGGGCTTGGTAGGGCCAAAACTTGTAGGAATTGTAGTTTTGGGCTTTTGGCACCTAAAATAACCTGGAGGGGGAGCCCTTGTTATGACTGACAGACAGATCAGCCAACTGAACCTTTTGGATCTTGGGGAAAGTCCCACACAGTTTCAGTTAGATCTGAGTTGGGAAGTAAAGACATAACAGCTCGAGATAGTTTGAGCAGCAATCCATAGTGGATTCGCATGGGAGAACTGTGGAAAGGCCTGAGTTTGGCCTGCATGCATTCCTGCCTGCCTGCTGTTCCTGAGAGGGAACTTGTGGTTTTTTTTTCGGACTGAATCCGAATTTGTGGAGCGAATTAAGCCACTGAATTGTGGCCAGGCTTTAACCTGAAGAAGACCGAAGATTTGCCAAATGTGATCAGCCTGTCAGGACTTCCAGCTACCTTTGAACTCCCGGATTGTGCAGAGACTCTGTAATTGCGACCGGAGAGCCATTTGACTGGTACAGTGGAATTTCCTTACATGTGAATGTGCTGTGTGCTTACAATGGGTCGTGATTTGGTTCCCCCACTGTGTGTCTGAACTGTGTTTTGCTTGCTGGGTGCTGTATCCAGCTCCACGGACTGAATCCATATCCATTTCCGTTTGCCTGGGCCCTACTACACTGGCCTAGCCAGAATTCCTGCTACGCAGAGAAAGTCATTGATGAGAGACCAGCCTGGGGATCAGCCCCCTGCTCAATGCCTTGAACAGGAACGACGCCTAGGTAATTCATGTGGGCCCTGCTTCTCCAGGCACTCCAGCTCAACAGCCTGCAGTCTCGATTTCGTCCTGCCTGTGTAGGTATTGTGAGTAAACATCAGGGTAGCTCCCTGCAACAACAGCTAAATCTAAAAGTTTTGTTATCTGATTGTCTTGTTGCCTTTTCTTTCACGAACTGAGCCCTTCGGCTCCGGATTACAAGCAGTGTGTGTTGTGCATGTTGCTTTCTTCCATCACAGGGCCCCAACCAGCTGCAACGTTCCTGGCTAGCCCACCATTTTCCTACCTGGGTACTCAGAGTGTGTGACTGTGTAGGGACTCTGAACTGCATGCATAACTGTCTGATTGATATAGCTTTTAAACAAATCAACCTGATTACGCACCTCCCTTGTTCAAGTCTCCTGCATAAATCAGATTTAACTTTGTTTGCATTTAACCTGACTGTGGTTCCAGTTTGTGCCAAAAGTATTGTACTGTTGCTAATTGCTGTGCTTAACCTTGTTTTACAGGGGGTCCCCAGGGTCAAGATAGAGGAACAAGCCCTGGTGGTAAGTGCAAACAGTGTGGGTAATTGCCTGGTGAATAAGGCTCATTGTGAAAGTAATTATTGTATATTGTTCAGGCCACTAGAAGGGAAAGAGTTGGGTTACAGTGTCCCGGAGGGCTGTGCCCAGGTTAGCTTGACCACTAACAACCCTGACGTCCAGGTTAAGGCACCCATTTCATTACCCAGGTCCCTTAACCTGCTACTAGTCAAGCAAGCAGGGGTAGTAGCCCTTGGGATAGCGCCACCTATGGGTTACAAGTAGAATAACCACTTTTATGTCTCTTTTCAACAAACTCTAGAGTTTAAATACTTGGCTGCCTTTCTGTTGTATAATTCTCGTATGTTGACCACTGTTTGATGTTTTGCACTGCTTCAACTCCTGTAACCTCTGTCAATATTTCATTAGCTTTGACTTACTATTGAAAGAAATGTTTTTCTGTGTTTGTCAGCTGTAATTTGCCTTTTCCACTGGCCTGGTGGCACTGAGGGTTGAAGCGCTGGATGCCACACCTCATGCCATGCCGGTGACCCTGGTTCGGGAGAAGACTCGGGTCATCAGGGGTTGGCAGGGGAGGAAATGATTGAGCATCCAGAGGACAGCTCTCCTTTCCTGGGAGGGAGGGGGGACATGGGTCACGCCATCTGGTGACCCCTAGTGGAAACTGGGGGTCAAGCAGCTGTTGGGTCCTGGCAAGTGCAAGGGAATGGTCACTGCGGTACTTCTGCGGGTGTGAATGGGAGCGTTCACGCACCGTGCTGGAGTGCATCGCACTGCTGGGCCAATGGGGGGATAGTAACAAGAAAATACCCACTTTCCATTGGTAGGTGAAGGAGGGTCAAGCGGCACCAGTACCACGTCCAATGCCGGGCTGAGGTGTTCTCCTTGTCTCCCCTCATTCATCTCCATCAGTCACTTAGATAGAGCGCCAGTTGGAGTAGGTAGTCCTTTTTCCTGGGGGACTCAGATCTGGAGGGGGCTTCGGAAACACGGTGTGGGAAAATGGTGGAAAATGATGGAATCACTTCTTTTTGTGTAATCTTTTATTGAATTTTCAAGACAGAAGAAGAAATCTTCCTTCAGTACATACTATACAGCACTATGACCCATACAGAAATCAAAAACATTAGTCCCATTATATCAGTCCTCATCATATCTGGATCCAACATTTCTGGTAGTGGGACAGACTGGACACCAGCCTTACAGTTCAGGTCCAATTAAGGATCTCTGTTCACCAGTCAGCAACGCTGAGAATGAATTTAGAACAGACCATACTTAGACTTTATTAACACATCCTTGTTTACAATGCTAAACTGAATGAAGAGAAATATAAAGAAAATGAAAATATAGAACACAGAAAAGAGAGCGGAAAATACAGGAGAGTACAGTGAGTAGATAGTTTAAAATAAAACTGTCTTCCCTAAAAATAGATACACTAACATTAACAGTGTACATGAGCTCCGTGCAATCCAAGCTAAAAAAAAAAATCAGTATTTAATGATAAATTAGATGTTCAGCTGTAGGAGTGCTACTGTGATTGCCAGCCCCCATTCCGAGCTACAAGTTCAGTGAGGAGCAGGAATCCACATTCTTAAACTAACCCCTTCCTTCTGCAAAGATTACCGCTTCCAGGGGAGAAAGAGAAGCCAAAAATGGTGCCCATGTTCTTGAAAACAGGGCCTCTCTCCCCCCCGAAGGGTGTGTGTGAGTCTTTCTGATCTTAAAGCATTCAAAGACAAAGCCCTCCACATGATTACAGTAGGCGCAGTAGAAGAGACCCATGTATTTAGGAGTACCTGTCATGCTAGGACTAGAAGCACCCTGATCCACCGTGGGGTGGTGGTTCACTCTCCCCCCCCCCCAAGTGATCTCCACACCCATCAACTTAGTAAGTGGGGAGAACCCCAAGATGCCGCCTCCCATATTCTGGATTTCCTTGCTTATTAATTTCCAAAAGGACCTAACCGCTGGGCACTCCCAGAAGTAATGGAAGTATGTGCCTAGGCCTGTGTGGCACCTTCCACACAAGGGAGAGATTTCAGGATGGCCTCTATGTACAGCCATGGGAGGGTAGTATAGATGATGGAGAAAATTGTACTGAACCTCCTTGAGTCTATTACAAACCATCAGGCCCATGTGCAACAACACCAGCTCCTCCCAGTTCGCATCCGTAATATTAGACCCAAGCTCCCGCTCCCATTTCTGGCAAACGTTATGGGTTTCTCCATGAAAATGGTCTCTATCCAATTTAACTATTCTACTAATCAGGCCCTTTTCCTTACTTTTGGCCCCCAACAGCTCCTTTTTCAGATTTTCCATGAGGCTCCCCCTAGAGGCACCAGACAGAAGCTTTGTGCCAAAGTGCTTCACCTGTAGGAAGCGATAGAAGTGGGAGTCTGGTATCCCCAAACATGATTTAATGTTATCAAAAGAATGGACCCCGTCTCTCCCCCAAAGATCCCCTAGACATCTGATTCCCCTTTGTTCCCATTCCACCATGCCTAAGTCCTCCAGCCCCAGCAGGAATTTCAGGTTTCCTGCTACAGGAACCAGGAGCGTGGCATCTGCCAGTGCCTTCCCTCTTTTCTTGATGTTTTGCCAGGCCTTGAGGGCTGTCAAAGCCAGGGGGTTAAGACTCTGGGTGTGTCTATATGGTTTGTCCCCTCCCGGAGAAAGATAGGCAGTGAATCTTCCTGGACAATCCTCCTGTTCCAGGTCTAATCGTGCAGCGGCCTCCCCCTATTCACCCAGTTATGGATATATCTCATTTTGCAATGAGAGGGAATACCTCTTCAAATCCGAGAAGTCCAGCCCCCATTTCACTTTGGGTGCTTTCAGTTTATGTAAATCAGTGCAGGAGCGTTTACCTCTTTAGAGGAAGCTGGCACACACCTGGTCTAGGTTGCCCAGATCCTTTTTAGACCTCAAAAATGGGACCATTTGTGTAACATACAGAAATCTGGGCAGGACTTTCATCTTTAAGAGGTTTATCCTACCCAGCCAGGAGATAGGCAAGCCCCTCCAGTGAGCCAGGTCGAACACCACCGTCTGGAGAAGTGTATAATTCAGCTTGTACATATCAAAAAGGTCCTTGCTCACTTTGATTCCTAAGTACGTTATCCACTGGTCAGCTTTCTTCAGTCCCCAAGTCATATTCTCATTAGCCCCCCCCTCTTTGTTAAGAAAAAGAATTTCAGATTTATGCACATTCAATTTATAAACTGAAAATTTTGCAAAGGATTCAACCACCTGTAGCAGGGCCGTCACTGACGCCTCTGGCTGAGACAAAAATGGCAGCAGATCATCCGCATATAGGGAGATCTTGTGATGGGATCCCCCCCTTTGTCCTAATCCCTTGGATTGCTGGGCTCCCCCTAATTTTACAAGCAAGCAGTTCGATTGCCATAGTAAACAATAAAGGGGAGAGGGGACAGCCCTTCCTCATGCCCCTATGTAAACTGAATTCCTGTGAAGGGACTCCATTAACCAGCACCTGTGCAACCGGGTTTTTATACAGCATCTTGACCAGGTTGAGGAACCCCTCCCTCACCCCAAATCGGGAGAGCATCTCAAAGAGGTACTCCCACTCAATTCGATTGAATGCCTTTTCGGCATCCATGGATAGAACACAAGCCCTGCCCGAATGTTTCATACCCCCACCAGACCACATTTTGCAACCTACGCATATTATGATAGGACATTCTGCCCTGGATAAACCCAGTTTGATCAGGGTGGATAATCTGGGGGAGGAGGCCCTCCAGCCACCTGCCACGATCTTAGCTATAATTTTACTATCATAATTTAACAGGGAAATGGGCCTGTACGAGGAACAAACCATACTGTCCTTGCCAGGTTTCAATAATACACAAATATTGGCAAGAGTGCACGAGAATGGCAATCCCCCCCTTCCCCTTGGCCTCCTCTATGAGCTGTCCCAAGGGGTCAGCTAACGCAATTTTCATAAATTTATAATATTCAGCCCCAAAGCCGTTCGGGCCACATGCCTTGCCAGCCCTGAGGCTAGAGATAGCTCCTTTAATCTCAAGGGCAAAGATTGGGGCCCCCAATGCTGTGGCTTGTGTGACACTAAGAGCCGAGAGCTGTATATCATTCAGGAAGGTCTGAGTTGCCCCCCCCCCAGTGCCCTGGCACTCCGGCCTCTAAAGTGTTTCGTAGAAGTCCCTGAAGATCTCTCTGATTGCTTTGTCATCATTGGTAAGGTTACCTAGTTTGTTCTTAATCGTGGTAATCCTCTGCTGCATTCTTCCCCTTCATAAATCTGACCAGCAAGGGGCCAGGTTTGTTACCCCATTCAAATATTTGCTGTCTAGCAAACATAAACTTTTCTTTGCTTCCCCCGGCAGGATATCATTTAAGGCATCCCTTGCCAGTTTTAACTGATATCTGTCAGAATCTTGATTGCCTATCAGCACTTGGATTTCTAAAGTTTTAATGCTATTCTCCAACTCAGCGATCCTTTCCCACCTTTCTTTTTTGAGTTTTGAGGTATAGCTAATTATGGCACCCTGCATAAATGCTTTCCCCACCTTCCAGATTGTTCCTGTAGAGGTATCCAAATCCTTATTGTGACTCCAGTATTCAGCCCACTGATCCCACAAATAATTCTTAAAATCCTCTTTGCACATTAAATATGTTGGAAACCTCCAGTGCCTTGGACCCCTCTCCCCCACCTTCATGCTGAGTTGGACCATAGCATGATCCAAGATCGCGATTGGACCATGTGCCACCCGAGTAACCATGTTATACAAGTCTCTAGTGACATAAATATAGTCCAGTTGCGACCATGTGTTATGGGTGTTGAGTGGAAGGTGCATTCCTTAGCACCTGGATTCAGTGCCCACCAACTGTCCACCAAATCGAGCTCCTGTAGGTCCAGCACTCATGCCCTAGAAGATGTTACTCCTACGTCCCGTGCCGGAGTAGTCCAGCAACCAGTCCATAATGCAATTGAACCCCCCCCCCCCCATAGTCAAGCCTGGGAATTGTTCACTATGCAGAATATCCAGTAACTGATGAAAAAAGACGGGTTCGTATACAGCCAGGGCATAGATACTTGCAAATGTAACCATGTGGCATCTCTGCTGCCCACTCACAAAAAGAAATCTCCCCTTTTTTTTATCTTTTGCCACTTTAGTCACCTTCAGTTGAAACCCTTTGTGGAAGAGGACGGTGACCCCCCCCCATTTGTGAGATGAGTAGGAGGCCGCATAGCAGGCTCCCACCCGACCACCCACCAATTTCCCAGTTCCTGAGGGGTCAGACGTGTTTCCTGTAATGTTGCTACTTGGGCTTTGTTCAAAGCTGCAAGGAGTTTGGATCTCTTTATGGGGGTCCCTATACCTCTAACGTTCCATGAGATAATGACATAGAAACATAGAAACATAGACTTTGACGGCAGATAAGGACCGCTAGGCCCATCTAGTCTGCCCATTTCCCTACCTACAGGATAGGCCGCAGATCCTAGTTAACCAACAGCCTATATCTTCCTGCCCCCCACAAGAATTGCCTTATGTCTGTCCCATGCATTCTTGAATTCTCCCACAGTTTTAGACCCCACAACTTCCTCAGGAAGGCTGTTCCATGCATCCACTACCCTCTCTGTGAAATAATACTTCCTCACATTGCCCCTGAACAGCCTCCTTCTATCTTTAAATTGTGTCCCCTTGTTCTTGCAAGTCTTTTTCTGAAAGATGCTACCTCTTGGACTTTGTTGATTCCTTGAGGTACTTGAAAGTTTCTATCATGTCTCCCTCTCCTTCTTTCCTCAAGGGTATACATATTAAGCTCCTTTAGTCTCTCCTCATACAGCTTCTCTTGCAGACCCTGCACCATTTTAGTTGCCCTCCTCTGGACTGCCTCTATCCTGTCTATGTCCTTGCGGAGATGGGGTCTCCAGAACTGGACACAGTATTCCAGATGGGGTCTCACCAACTGTCTGTACAGAGGGATAACAACTTCCTGTTTTCTGCTGCTGATGCCTCTCCCTATACATCCCAGTATACCCAGCCCTCCCTACTGCCTTCTCACATTGCTTGCTAACCTTAAGGTCATCTGATATGATTACCCCAGGTCCCTTTCCTGTTTTGTTGTTGTTACTACCTCCCCACCCATTGTGTATTCTTCCCCTGGGTTCTTGTTTCCCAGGTGCATTATTTTGCACTTTTTTGCATTGAATTCTGGCTGCCATATGTCTGACCATTCCTCCAACCTTGCCAAGTCCCTTTTCATCCTTTCCACGCCTCCTTGTGTATCAACCCTGTTGCAGATCTTTGTGTCATCTGCAAAAAGGCATACTTTTCCTTCCAGTCCCTCTGCAATGTCACTGATGAAGACATTAAAAAGGACTGGACCCAATATTGAACCCTGCGGTACCCCACTAGTAACCGCCCTTTCTTCAGTGGACTCCATTTACAATTACCTTCTGTGTCCTGTTGTCCAGCCAATGTTTTACCAGGCTACCACCCTGGGACCCACTCCCAGGCTGGTTAATTTGACTAATCTTTTGTGTGAGACTGTCAAATGCCTTGCTAAAGTCTAGGTAGGCCATGTCCACAGCCCCTCCCTGGTCTACTACTTTGGTCACCCAGTCAAAGAAATCTATTAGATTCATCTGACATGACCTTCCGGCTGTGAACCCATGCTGCCTTGGATCCTGTGCTCCACTGACCTCTAGGTACTCAACTATTCTTTCCTTCAGAAGTGACTCCATCACTTTCCCTACCACAGAGGTCAGACTGACAGGTCTGTAGTTTCCTGCCTCTGTCTTGGTCCCACTTTTGTGAAGGGGAATCACATCTGCCTTCCTCCAGTCCTCGGGTACCACACCATCCTCCCATGATTTATTAAAAAGAGTAGCCAGTGGTTTCACTAGCTCATCATCATCTCTATTAGCCATATGGAAAAGGCAGGGTCCATAATAATCGTAATTGTCTCTGGGCACTCCATCGAGTGCTAGTCGGGGCATTGCTCAATATACCTCTCAATATATTCGGATTACACAGAGTACACCAAAACAGTAGAACAAGATAACTATTTACATTTAAATGAAACCATATGTAACCCCCAGGTGGCGCTATCCCAAGGGCTACTACCCCTGCCTGTCTGGCTAGTGACAGGTTAAGGGGCCTAGGTCCAATGACTGGTGCCTCCACCCAGAGGGCAGGGTTTGTAGTGGTTAGACTAGCTTGATCACAGCCCTCGGGGACACCGTGACCCCCTTTGGTTCCCTCTAGTGGCTCACACAGTACACAGGAGTTTACAGCCCTAATACCCCATGTATACACACTGTTCACTCATAAAGTACCACTTACCCTCGAGACTGATTCTGCAGCACATCTCTGAGGACCCCCTGTAAAATAAGGTCAAACAACATACACAGCGAAATACAATACTGTTTCCATAAGTACCAACACCACAGACAGTATATTGTATAACAACAACACATCTGATTTATTTAGGGGACAGTAACATGGGAAGGGGGAAATCAGGCTAATTGGTGGCATTAAATCACAGTACTGTGCACACATTCAGGGTCTGAAAAGTCACACTCTGGGTACCCAGGTGGGGGGAGGGACTAGCCAGGTCTGTTGCCCGGGTTGGCCGGCAGGTGCAGATGGATAGGGCCCTGTAGAAGAAAATATATGCACAACACCCTATAGTAATCCGGAGCCTGATGGCTCAGTTCATGGAGCAGTGAAACAACAAGAATTAGATGACACACTTGTGATTGAAAATAGGCTGCAGGGTAATACCCTGATTTGTACTCACAAAACCCAAGCTGAGAACCGGATGGTGGATGTTCTTCTGGATTGTCAGAAACAACAGGGCATGGAGATAAGGTCCTTGTGACTGGACCCCACTGCAGTTGATAGCAAACGGATTTAGTCCGAGACAAGCTGGGGTTTGCTTCCAGCTTCAACACACAGCACACAGCACAGGGGATTGGAAATAGCGATTCCCCACAAGCAATACGCACATTCGTATGTAAAAGGAAAGTACTATACCAGGCAGGCTGCTCCTCGGTCTTGATCACACTTACTGCAAAATACCCGGGAGCACACACAGCAGCTTCAGTTCTTGACAGACTGAGCGCGATTCAGCAATTTCTCCAGTCTTTTACAGGGTGAACCTGGTTTCCGCATTTCTGGTGCTTCTTTCTCCTCACAACTCTGATTCAGTCCAAACTGGCACTCAGAAAGGCTGTAGACCGAAACTCAGAGCCTCACACGCACTTCCCGCGTGAAACTATACACCGTAGAAGTACAGAGCTCCTTCTCTCTTCACTGCCACAACTGATCTCAGCTTTCCAGTAACAGAGCAGGGCATTTCCTTTAGCTCCACACCATTCTGTTGGCTGGTTCGGCTGTCACTCACAATAAGACTCCCTCTGTTGGTGAAAAAAGGTGCCAAGATCAAAGCTACATTTCCCAGAGTCAGTGCCCATACAATCCCTTTGTGGCTGGCTCAAAATTGAGAGTCCAAGTTCCGATTCATCCACAGGCTCCATTTTAGGGTCTCCCTATCATCCTGATTGGTCCAAGTCAGCAATTCAGGACCAAAATGAAAGAGCTACACTGAAACAGTTTGTGCTGAAATGAAGACAGGTTAGACAAACTACATTTTCTCAGTCACTCTAAATGATTTCTGGCAAACAGTTACATCTTTCAACAAGGCTCCCTCTGCACATGTAACGATAGCAGAGACAGAGTGAATTGACAGCAGCTCAGGCGGGATTCGAGCATTAAATACACAGTCCCCCCATACAAACTAATTAAGTCTGCAAGTAGACAGCTCTTAAAGAGACAGTACGTGGAGGCTCAATTAGCACTCACTTGGAACCACATTTAAACAGCTCAGATGCCGAACACCGGCCAGACTTGGAGCATTCAGTCAAGTTCCTGGAAGACTTTTGGGAACCCCCATTTGCAGGGGGGTTACACCTATTAACCCTGTCCCCCTTCCTCCCCATCTGCCACCCAAATGGGAACACACTCCCCCAACTTGTGTATTCCCTGGGAACCCACAACCGGTCCCACCTCCCCCATACCCTCGATCAAGAACACACATCCCCAATTTGTATGTTCTCTTAGAACCAGCAGCCTCTAAGGCTGTATCATTCCAAGATCCCTCAAAACCCCTCCCTCGCTGCCCCCCCACCTTAAGCAACTCTAATGCATTTGAGCAGAATATCTTTCTTAATATCTGGATACTTGAATTTGTAGCCCCCCACCCAGACCCCAGAAGTGCCCCAATAAGCATAAACATTTCACTTCTATGCAGGAATATCAAGTCCATAAGCATTCCTATTCATGCTCCTGCTCATCACAAGCATTGTGTGGCCGGCAGTCCCATCCGGGGGGGCAGGGCATCAAATGTAGCGCCATGGCGGGCCATCGGCTATAATGTCCAGCACAAGGTCCTCATAGGCTACATGGGGACCCCCATACCATCCACTGAAACAGCGCTCCTTAAAAAAAAAACCAAAAAAACTAGCGTCTCCAGAAAGTCTCTACCAACTCATGGTGCAGGAAAATAAGAACACAAGCCAAATTCCCAGATGAGACAAAGTTACACAGGGCACTCAGCTAGGGAAATCAGTATCTCAGATGAAGGCCTTGCTTCTGCAGATTCATCTCGCCGCATTTTTCTGGTCCCGCATTGCAATAAAAGCCCTCAATTTCTCAGCCTCCCAAAATGAATAGCTTGTACCTTCTGATCTCCCCTGGACGGTTGCAGGGTATGCCAAGTATAATGCAATGCCTCTCTCCCTGAGCATGTTCATAGTGGGATTAAAGGCCTGACGTTTTTGTTGCACATGTTGTGAGAGGTCCTGGTGCAACGTGATTCTAGCACCCTCATACATCACCTCCTTCTTTCTGTGGTATGCCTGCATTACCTCCTGTGGGTCTTTAAAATTATGAAACTGAAAGATTAACTGCCTTGGCAGCTGATCTGCAGGGAGCTTCGGTGCCAGAGCCCTATGGGCGCGCTCGAGCTGCAGGCGCCCATTTTTTGGGTTCATATCTAGCAACTTCCGCAAAACAGCTTCACAGAAATTCAGCACACTTTTCCCCTCCATGCCCTCTGAGTCTCAGGTTGCTGCGCTTGTTGCAGTTCTCCTGATAGTCTGTTATATCTTTAAGGGATTCAACCTCTTTCTCTAAAGCAGCCAGTCTTGAGGGGACATGTACCACAGCATTCTCTAAGTTAGATATGTGCTGTTCAGCTTCAGCAACGCGGCTTGCATGTGCCCCCAGTTCCGATGTGAGGTTGCTGATTTTCTCTTCAAATGTGTCCAGGCACGGCCCTAAACCCTGAAGAACCTGCTCCCCCACTGCGCTGCTAAGAACCATTATTTCAGCCACTGAGAGAGAGACAGTTCCCAGTCCAGCACTGCCTGACGATTCATTCAGGCCCTACTTTTCCCAGCCACCTTGGAGGTGTTCCGCGTCGGTTTGCCTGCAATAAGATACTCCTCCATGATCTGGTAGGTTTCAGCTGCCACTGTTTATATTATTTTTGCTGAAAGCTCTGCTCAAAATTAGGTTTTTAAAACAAATTAGGCAGAGGCGAGGAGGATCGCATCTAGCTTAGTCAGTGCTCATTAGCCCCCAGATTCCCCTGGAATCACTTCTGAAGGAAAGAATTGTTGAGTACCTAGAGGCCAGTGTGGTACAGGGCCCAAGTTAGCATGGATTCACAGCAGAAAGGTCGTGTCAGACGAATCTAATAGATTTCTTTGACTGGGTGACCCTATTAGTTGAGCGGTGTCTTTCTTTTTTATCAAAATGTAGTTTAAAGTGTTAAAAAAGGTTCAGAAAATAAGCTCCATAGGCTTCCATGGGGTGCATCCCCGCACTCTCCCTGGTACCACGTCACAAAATGGGGGAGTGCGGGGCCAGAGCAAGCAGTCTAGGAAGTGGGAAGGGATCGACTAGCTCGCAGTTTGAACAAATTATGATCCCTTCCCAAATTTTGATCCGTGAGTAAATAAAAATTATTTTTACACAGCGGGGCTATCGCCGCCCCAAGGTAGCGGGCTATAAAGCCCAAAGGGTGATTTTAGCACATCACACATTTACTTTAAAAAACAGCATTGTTGTTTTTTTTGTCCCTCCACATAATAAAATAAACTACTAAATCAGTGATTTTTTTTTTTTACAGATTGCACCACAATATTGGGGGGGGCACATGTCCCCTAGGGCCCTATGGGCATGATGCCACTGGTATCGCAGACAGCTCCTGACCTCTAGAGCCTTAGCAATTCTAACCACCCCCAGAGAGCTCAATTTAAAGGATATACTAGGGAACTTTTCTCTCCTTTGTCTGGCCTCTGCCCTTTCCACATAGTGGCTTACTGGGTCAGCGTCTGCCCTAATCTTTTGGATTTACCCCCTATGATCTAATCACCATTTAGGCTTTTGTGTAAGACCTATACAGTTCTATAAACTCCCTTTCTCTAACTTATCTCCAAACGACTGGTACAACAACCCACAAGAGACAGGGCTATCCTAGATCTAGTACTGACTAACAGGGAAAGGATCACAGATTTCCAGGTAGAAGGTCACCTGGGGGCCAGTGACCATCACATGGTATGGTTCATTTTGGCCACTACAACTAAATCATCCCATTCCAAGGCAAAAATATGGGACTTCAGAGGAGCTGACTTTGATAAGATGACCAACAGAGTTAAGCTAGCCCTGGCAAAAAGAAATACAAGGCAAACTGGGCAAGCATTAAGGATGCAATACTTGAAGCAACATCCCATTGTGCTAGAGAGAAAAGAAAGTGCAAAAGAAGAAGGAAACCACTTTGGCTCTCAAAAACAGTAGCAGAAAAGGTCAGAGCCAAAAGGCTGGCCTTCAGGAAATATAAGGGAACGCAGCGGGATGAAGATAGAGAGGCATACCAAACTACCCTAAGGGAAGCAGGGAAGGCAGTAAGGGAGGCTAAGGCCCAAACTGAGGAAACACTAGCACAGACAGTAAAAGAAGGTGACAAGACTTTCTATAGCTACATTAGTGAAAGGAGAAAGTCCAGAGGGGGTGTTGCTAAGATCAAAGGAGATAAGGGGGCATGTGAGGAGGAGGACCATGTAAAAGCATCTATCCTAAATAGATACTTTTGCTGAGTATTTACTGAAGAGAAAGTAGGGCAAGGCCCACAGCTCAGCACCATGGGCACAAGGGGGAGGGAGGGAGGTAAACACTAGTCCCTTCACAAAAGAAAGGGTCCTACAAGAGCTCGATAAGCTCAGGGTGGACAAGGCAATGGGACCTGATGGCATACATCCCAGGGTACTAAAGAAGCTAAGGGTGTAACTAGCAGAGCCATTATCAAAACTGTTTAGTGAGTCTCTGAGCACAGGACAGGTCCCAGAAGACTGGAGAAGGGCTCATGTGATCCCGCTCCACAAGAATGGTGGCAGGGAGGAGGCAGGAAACTACAGACCAGCCAGTCTTACCTCAGTAGTGGGCAAGAGTATGGAGGCACTCCTTAAGGAAAGGATAGTACAACACCTGGAATCCATAGGTGCACAGGATCCAAGACAGCATGGGTTTACAAAAGGAAGGTCCTGTCAAACTAATCTCATAGATTTCTTTGACTGGGTAACCAGAGTGGTGGACCAAGGGGGAGCAGTTGATGTCGCCTACCTTGACTTCAGCAAAGCTTTCGATACTGTTCCACATAGAAGATTGATTAATAAGCTGGATAGGCTCGGGATGGGTCAGACGTTGGTCAACTGGGTGGCAAAGTGGTTGACGGGCAGAAAACAGAGAGTGGTGGTAAATGGTATACAGTCAGAAGAGATGCAAGTCACAAGTGGGGTGCCTCAGGGATCTGTCCTGGGGCCAGTCCTCTTCAGTGTCTTCATCACTGACATTGCAGATGGACTGGAGGGTAAGGTTAGTCTGTTTGGAGATGACACCAAGATCTGCAACAGAGTAGATGATCCAGATGGGGTGGGCAGAATGAGAAGAGATCTGGATAAACTAGCAAAATGGTCGGAAGAGTGGCAACTGGGGTTTAATGCAAAGAAGTGCAAAATCATGCACATAGGGAAGAGAAACCCTGAAGCCACCTATAGGCTGGGAAGGGAGTTGCTGGCAGTCACAAGGGAAGAAAGAGACTTGGGCATCATCATCACTGATGACCTGAAATCGTCCAAGCAGACCACTAAAGCAGTAGGTAAGGCTAGGGGGATGTTAGGGTGTATTAGTAAGGGTATCATGTTGAAGAGGGAGGTAATAATCCCTCTTACAAGACACTGGTTAGGCTCCATCTGGAGTACTCTGCAGTACTGGAGGCCACACCTTCACAAGGACATTAACCAAATTGAGGCAGTCCAGAGAAGGGCAACAAAATGGTGCAGGGACTGCATCAGAAAACATATGAGGACAGATAAACGGAGCTCAATATGTATGCCCTAGAGCAAAGGAGGAAGAGAGGTGATATGATCAAAACATTCAAACACCTTAAGGGCACTAACAAGGTGAAAGAGTCCAACATGTTTAAATATAAGAAAAATAGCAGTACAAGAGGACACAGCATGAAATTAGAGGGAGGCCCATTAAGGGGTAATGTGAGGAAGTTCTTTTTCACAGAAAGGGTGGTGGATGCACGGAACGGCCTACCTCAGGAAGTGGTGGCTATGAATACAGTGCAGGGCTTCAAACAGGCATGGGATAGGCATAAGGGAGCAATACAGATGAGTATAAATAGATAGGCCATTGACAGAGCAAAGGCCGATGGCACATTTATAAGGTAGAAAAAGAAACTGTATACTGGATGGGCCTTGCGGTCCTTATCTGCCGTCAACTTCTATGTTTCTATGTAGGGCAATTACTGTCCAATAACTAATTCTCCCTTTACAACTCACTTTTGGCAATGTCTGTCCCTTATTCTATACTTCCCTCTACCAATCACAATACTTGCCATTACCCACCTCTCTGAGTTACAGGTAGCCAGTGCTCCCCTGCCCCATTTTTCTTTTGAAACAGCACCACTCCAGTTCATTATTTCCATATTCATGGCGTTGTTTCTGCCTCCTTCCTCGGGGCATAAGTCCTTCTGCATCTATCAACAATGCCACCCTCTTGTACACTGATCGGAACACCCTGATAATCCCTGGGACTGTGACCTCTGCTCTAGTTGTCAATCACAATGTGCCATTGCTATTTGCACCTTTGAAGGGTTGCTATTACCCTCTCCCCCCAATTCAACTTAACATGGTCACCCTCACATGCAGTTTTGGAAAAAACAAAGGGACTAGACACTCCTGCTCTCAGATCTTAAAGAATCTAAAATGGCAAGCGATAAGGCAAGCCTGGCTGCTCCTTCTGCTATCTGGCAACATCCATCCCAGCCCCGGCCCTGGAACAAGTCCATCTGTGTCGTCAACAAAGCATGGTGCCCTAAAGATAGCCTTCATTAACATCCGCAGTCTCCTAGCTAAATACAATGGCTTTCAGGTATGGGTTGCTCAATACAACCCAGACGTACTGTTAGTAGTGGAGACATGGCTGCAACAGTCCCCGACCAGTCAATCCAGCTTGATGGGTATTCCATTTTCAGGCAGGGTAGGACAGGAAAATGCAGAGGCGGATGCATATTATACGTTAGGGACACTATCCAGGGGCATGCCCTTGTGCTCCCACCATGGACAGAAAACCCCAAATACTAGCAATTAAGATGGCATTCGATATCCATGGCAAATTCTTCACTATAGTCTCCATCTATATCCCTCCAAAAGACCAGGCTGTGGGCTTCAAAGCAACTCTGAACTTCCTTTCTGAGCATAGCCACAAAGCCAAAGTACTTATGCTTGGCGACTTTAATTTAAATTGGTTATCCCCTGAGGTGGCAACCCACATAGATGCTCTAACAGTCATCAACATGACTCAATTTGTAGAAACCCCCACCTGGGTGAACTACCGCTCTGGCACCAGCACGCTGCTAAACAGGTTGGCAACCAATCAGCCCGACAGAATCACCAGCACAGTAGTGCTCCCAGATGTCCTCAGTGACACTCCCCCATCCTCTGCTCATGGACAAATAAATCTCCTAGAACCCCTCCCAAAATAGTTACCACTCATATTTTGAAAAAAAGGGCATCTTGACTTGTTTAAAGTGCACCTTAAGCAGCTGGACTGGTCGACTATTTATGCTGCTGATGATGTGGACACTGCACTAGATGACTTTGTTAACAAATTCAGTACTTCCTGCAACATATTCGCTCCTTCGAGAAGAGGAAAATAAGGGAACCAGCAAACCCTGGATCTCACCGACACATTTAGATCTAATGAAAGAAAGAGACAACCTATGGCACAGGGCCAAAAGTTCTGGGTCCCTCACAGACATACAGAATTATAAAACTGCCCATAATAAATGCATTTGGGCCATCCAAAAAGCAAAAAGCTTCCACTTCAGAACTGAGCTTGACAACTCCTGGGGAGACAGCTGCAAGTTTTGGGACAATATAAAGTCCATAACTGATAAAACCAGCAAATCTTCACCCACCTTATTTATTTATTTAGTTATTTTACGTGTTTCACCAGGAAAGCATACTGAGCAACATGCTCGATTCCAGATGCGACCTGTGGGCCGAGACCCAAATACATAGCTAGAAATTATTGCATAGACAGTATAAAATGATAAACAAAGGCTTGCACCTTAACAATTTGGGAGAAAAATTACAGACAGGGTAGAATCTTGCTCAATATTAATTGAACAATTTCACAAGATTCGTTAGTGATTGCAAACCACTTTAACAAGGCCTTTACAGACTTAAGCAGGGTGCTCCCCCCGACTTCCAAGCCACGCAAAGCAGTCCCAACCTTTGCTGTGGCACTAATCAACCAGGTAGGTCCATTCCCTCCTTCTACCTCAAGATTGTCTCAAAAACTGGGGCCAAGAAATATCTTAAACAAGTACTTGGGAAATCATGAACCAACAACAGCAATCTTGACCTCAAGCTACTTGCATGCACCGTTGACGAAGTCCCCCCAACTAGGATTCTAAACCAATCTCTCATAACAGATAAATTCCCTCAGTCCTGGAAAGCTGCCAGGGTCATTCCTGTCTTCAAAAATGGTGATAGATCCTGTCATTCCAACTCTAGGCCTATCTCCATTCTCCCCCAGCTATCAAAAGTGCCCGAGAGGATCATCTACAACCAACTTATAGACTGTCTAGACAAAAATATGATTCAATGTTGGCAAACAACATGGCTTTGAGAAGCAACACAGCACGACTACAGCACTTATCAAATTCACTGGTTATATCCACGAGGCTCTTGGTGGGAGTTACTTACATTGACCTCACCAAGGCCTTTGACATGGTCAACCATGAGCTACTGTTAAATCGGTTGTCGAATACTGGTCTTCCAAAAGAATCAGCTCATTGGTTTCGAAGCTACCTAACTGGGCCGGTGCAACAAGTAAAGATACTTGATGTTCTTTCCGAATAACATAATGTCATTACTGGGGTCCCCCAGGGCTCAATCTTGGGCCCTTTATTGTTTAGGTTGCTTCTAAACAATCTCCCTCAGGTATGCCGCGGCAATGTCCTTTTGTACGCAGACGACACTGTGCTCTTCTCAAGTCATTCTAATCCAGTAGCACTTGAAAAACAAGTGCAAGACAACTTCTCAGAAGTTGAAAACTGGTTTGTACACTCCAAACTCCTACTAAATTACAAAAAGACTAAGGCAATGCAAGCACAGGTCTTACTGCCTTAAAATTCCTAATAACCGGAATGAAGCACTTAGATGGTTAACAGCTTTAAATATCTCGGAGTCATTGTCGACGCTCCCTATCATTCACCCAGCACATCGATCAGGTAGCCAAGTCTGCTAACTCGTGGACTGAGCAATTATATAGACACAAGCACTGTCTCAGTGATGAAGCCCTAAAGCTTGCCGTCACTAACTCTGTCATGTCAGTCATTGACTATGGGCTGGTAGTCTACGGGGCTGGTACCTGCATGAAACTAAAGAGGATCAAGATGGTACTTAACAAAGCTTGCAGGCTAGTTCTAGGTGTACAGTGATTAACTCACACCTGCAAGCTCTATGCCTACTCAGGATGGCTTGATCTGGAAAACAGGATCCAATACCAGGTCTGTCTGCTTGGCAAAAACACCGCCCTTGGCCTCACCCCACCAGAGTTACAGAACATCCTCAGCTTATCCTCTTGCCAAAGGCAAACCAGGGGAACCTGCAACAACACACTCCTTGTCCCTTTCCGCTGAACGTCACTAGGTCAACAATCATTTGCCTTTAGAGCCCCTAAATGGCTTAACTCTCTTACAGCTGACCTGCAGTCTGTACCAAAGCTGGGCCCCTTCAAATCTTGACTTTGTACACATCTTACCGCTATCAGTACATGTGACTGCAGCACCTAGCATATGCACCCCCTCCCTGGGGCTACCTTTCCAACAGCATTTATCCTTAGTCTCCCTCTCCCTACTCACCTACCATTTTTCCCTCCCGTCCTTCCCTCATCACCCCCTCCTCTGTTTATTAGCCTACTACCCCCTCTGCAGCCAATCTGTTAATCCCACCCTTTTACCCCTTCCCTGGCCACCTCTTGGATACTCCCTACTGTTCTCCATTAAGCTGACAAGGCCTTGAACCAGTAGACATTTCCCCTGGCTTTTACCATTACTCAAGTTTTTGCCTTAATTCCAGAAAGGAAGGGTGCGCTTCCTTCTCTCTGAATGCTAGGATGGTTCTGCAATTTTCATTGACAGAATGAAAAGCTACACTTCGAACAATTTTTGTAGCTTCAGCATGCCTCAGCTAGGTCAACTTCTTGCCCTAAAAGGTTTTCACTTAGGTTAGTAGCATGTTTTCGACACTACTAAGCCTTACCTCAGGCCAATTGAATGACTGGGTTCATACCACTCTATCAGAGTGGTTGCGGCTTCCTGGCTGAGATTCGTAATATGTCCATTGCAGTCTTCTGCAAGGTAGTGAGTTGGAGCTCAGTGCATACCTTTGTAAAGCACTACGGTCTGGATGTCCTTTCCAGACAGCTCCTTTCTTGGCAGGACAGTCCTTTGAACTTCCGTTCTGAGTGAGCCCTATCTTTAACCACCCTACTCAGGGTGGGTTGGTTTTAGCTTGGTACTTTCCCATTGGTGTGAATGAGTGGTGGAGACTTGAATCCAGGAAGATATGGAAATTGCGTACTTACTGTAATTCTTGATCTTCTTGGACACAATCTCCACCACTCATTCACACGCCCACCCACCATCCCCCGGGTTCACTCGTTTTGTTTCTTTGGTCTTCGCTGCCTTGTTGTTCAGGCTGTGAAGACATTGTTCAATAGACCCTTCTTGCATGGGTCATCCAGGCCTTCACATACCCGGAGGTTAGGGTAAGCTATTTATTTTATTAGTTACGCTGCACCTCCTTGGTCGAAAAGGTACTGAGGCGGTTGGAGGGTCGGTGCTGAGATAACCTATACAGATGCGAGATACTCTCGTGGTGCCACGCATGCTTGGTCCTATCCTGGCGCCAGCCCTCCTGAAGATTTTTTACTCCCGCGGGGTTCTAGCGCCTCTGGCGTAGCCCCATTAGTGTGAATGAGTGGTGGAGACTGCGTCCAAGAAGATCAAGAATTACAGTAAGTACGTAATTTCCATTTTTGTGCCATGTTACAAAACAATTTAGAAATAAAACTACTTTTTTGGAAAAGAGATCACTTAACAAAGCAGACTTACAGATGCTGTAGTAGAGTATTACCAGATAGCTATTTGCATTCACCATCAGCCTGTGATCTGTAACAGCGGTTCTGTGTGATAAGGGTAACTCCGAAATAGCAAATTCAGAATTGTTATGGAATGTTGGAGAGGACACAAACAACTTTTTTTTTATGCAAGGCCCTTTGCACCCCACATCCCCCTTACTTTTATAACCAACTCCGAGGTCGTAGCACCTTGAGGAGGGGGAAAAACACTTGTCGCCATTTCTTCCTCACTGTGATTTCCTCGTTGACTTTGGTCTCACTGTTTTTGCATTTGCTGACATCATGGGCCACCGTAATAGCTGGGGCCTGATGATCTATAATCAACTCAGCAAGTGCACACTCAGGTGCTGACTTTGCTAACATTTTGAGCAAACTACCAGGGGCCAGATACTCAAAACTTTGTGCTGAATGCAAAACAGTTGGTCCAAGAGTGCATCACATTTGTGCCAGGCCAGCATATTCAAAAGGCCAAAGAGCACAGGCACAATGTGATAGCACCAGCACTAAAAGATAATGTATGTGCAGGGTAAAGTGAGGGGCAGGGACATGAATATGGGTGAAACGGTATACTCAGCGCCACAGCACTGCACAATGTGTGTTGGCGCAACATGTAGCATTGCACAACTTACCGCTTATAAAAAGGTAGTCTTAACCCAGGCCAAAGAAGAGGGGGCATGGACACAGCAACAGGCAACATGGCAATCAGAAACAATACTGTGATGATGTACCTGATGGCAGTTGTCATTGAGGAGGAAAAGAGGGAAGAAGGCCACCCTGGGCCACTCCATAGGCCAAGGAGGAGATATGCTGCAAATAGAATGTACCGGCCCCGAGTGTCCTTTGAGATACTCACAGATGACCACCTTGTGGGCCGGTACAGACTTAGTAGGGTCCTGCTTAGGCAGCTCTGTGAGCTCCTGCATGAGCAGCTACAGTCTACCACCCAACACAGCCATGCCATGACAGTTAAGCAAAAGATGACAGCTGCAATGTGCTTTCTGTCCACCGAGTCCTTCCAGACACCAGTTGGGGATACTATTGGCATGTTGCAGTCTGCCACATTGCTCTTCCTGATCCAGTTCCTAGATGCCCTGCTGCCACATTCTGGTGAATTCACTGTATTCCCTAGCACGGCAGCAGAGCGCAAAGAAACAATGCAGCAATTCTATCGGGTTATGCACCTATCAGCATTACTCGTTGCCATGGACTGCACCCATATTGCCATCCAGGCACCCCCTGGTGAAGTAGGAGACACCTTCCTCAACAGGAAGGGGTACCATTCCATAAATTGCCAGGTGGTGTGTGATGCAACTGGGCGCATCACCAATGTCCTGGCATGGTACCCCGGTAGTGCTCACAATGCCTTCATCTGGCACCAGTCCCAGTTGTGCCAGGCATTTGAGGGTGGCCAAATACCCAGTGGGCATCTTGTTGGTGAGTACCTGCAGCAGGCACAACCACAATCCCCCCAGTGGTGGGACAGTGCCACAATAAAGCACACAAAGGAGATGGGGGGGAAGGGAGGGTTTACAGGTACACAGGATGACCAAAATAGTAGGGGCTGCAAACTGGTCAGGGTGAGTGGCACAGTACCCACCTGCTAACATGTTAATGTTTTCACAGGGGACAGTGCCTATCCCTTGTGACCCTGTGTCCTAACCCCAGTCCTTTGGCCAGCAAATGTGGCTGAGTAGAGATACAATGAGGCACACATCGCAACACAGAATATCATTCAATGTATCTTCGGCATGCTCAAAATGAGATTCAGATGCTTGGACCTTTCCGGTGCTGCCCTACAATATACCCCTCAGAAGATATGCCTCATGTTCCTAGCTTGTTGTATGTTGCACAACATGGGGTTCAACCATGGAATATGGCTGCCAGAACCTGAGGTACATACCAACAGTGACATAGAGCCAGAGGTCCAAGGGATAGTAGAGCAGCTCGACAGGCGTGACCCACGCATGGCCAGGAGTGCCCAGGAGCACAGGTAGAACATCACAGGAACCCTGACACAGATGGACAGGTGAGTAAAAACAACATGGACAACAGACATGATTTCAATAGTGTATTTACAGTATAGTGACAACACAACGGTGATAAGATGCACAAAACAAAAAAGAGCCGACCCGCCAGTGCAGCAGTTGGATTTCCGCTCACGGCGCCAGTGACCTGGGTTCGGGAACAGACCCGGGTCATCGGAGGGCCAGCCAGGGGAAGAAAGATGGAGCATCCTATGGACGGTTCTCCTTCTCCGGGGGGGGGGGTGCCCGGCGCACTAAGGACTCCTGGAGGAGGCATGCACACGACTAACACCAAATGTAATCAGCACACTCCACACACGTGAAGACTCACACCCAAAGGGAAGTAATAGGTAAAGCACCCAGTGACACATGTGGCAGCATGCAACATCGCATGTGGAAGGCACACCTGATGCCAAGATAACCACTATGTGCATACGCACAGGGACTCTGTCTGCAGAGTAAAACATGACTGTGTTATAACATCACATGCAGCAAATCCAGTAGTGTATTGAACACACCACCAGACAGTGCCATACTACATGCAGGCCATCACAATGCACACATGTATGCACAGGGCAGCAGTGTGCTACAATTAAGGCCCCGAGTTTTCCATGATTCCGAGGCCGTGGAAGTACACAGAAGAAACCGCAGAATTGATCTCCACCCGAGGATTTCCTTTCCGACCACAGAAGTTGCTGCCACCCCCGGAATGTCGCAGAAATCAGCTTGATGGCTTGTGTCATCACATACCTTAGCAGAGCTTGGACACAGTTGCACTTTTATTGTGTGCTGAGCCCCATTCGGAGCAGGGGATTTTAAAATTAAGGATGCCCCCCCAGGCTAGCAATCGCTCTAAGTGGAAAAGTTTAATTTAACTGAAGCCTGTCTGGGGCTCCATCAGACTGTTGAAAAAAGCAAAACGGGTGGGTCAGGACAGAAATAATTATGAAAGCCCTGCTGGTGCTGTTTTACAATTTTAAGATCCGATCTGCCTCCCAGGTTGAGGGCCCCCCCTCCCACTGCTCATCCACACTTAGAGCCAGGATATGAAAAATTACCAGCGCTCTTCCATGGCATTCTGAGGCTAGATGTGGTTGTTGGGTGTAAGAAAAAAATACACAATCTCCTATCCAGGGCAGGTCTGCTATTTAGTATGCATGCTAATAATAAATACATAAATAACAGCAAAATCCAAAACAGCCAGTGTTATTTCACAGAACTCTCTGACCCACTCTGCTTGTCTTTTATTGGTGCAACCCCCCCCTCCGTGCTTCATTTTTGTTTACGTGTTGTAATTGTTACTGTGAAAACAGTCTGAGCACATAAATAAATGCTAGCATACCATTTCATTCATAAATGAACCACCTTGCAACTCATCCCAGACGTATCAGTGAGTGAGGACTCCAACGTGCAGGTTTACAGGAAATTAATATCGATTTATTTGATATACCAACACACCACTAATATGAAAACAAGAGCCGATAGAGTGCCATCTGGCTTTTGTAGCGGTACCACAGCAGGGGTAGCACTTTATTTTGTAATGATATTAATGGTGTGTGGATATATCAAATAAATCTACTGATTTCCTGTATGCCTGCAGGTTTCAGTTTCCATTCACTGATAAATCTGGGGTGAGTTGCGAGGCTTGGTCTTCATCTGTATTACCAGAGTGTGATGCAGTGAAATAAACTTGTGGCAGTTATCATCTTCACTGACTCAATCTTACCGGCTAAAGAAACGTATAGTAACTTCCAGCAGTCACACTCCTCCTCTAGCTCCAGTATCACTGGGGCCAGATTAATTTCACATAACTCAGCTATAATCATTGTAAGTTGTATACCCAGATATTATGGCTATAGATCACCCTCAGGTTTGGCCAGGTATACCTTGAGACCTGCTACCTGGGAGAATGTTTGCAGCAACTGCAAAAGGAGAGACGTGACTTAGGGAGCCTGAGAGAACAGAACTGACAGACTGTTAAAAAGGAAACCACGTCTCCTCCTCGCTGGCACCTCCCTCCTGGGGACATCTTTAATGAATTTAATTATTTTAAAAAATAATAATATTGCCCTCCTGAGCAAAGACCCACTCACAACGGGAATGATTGCATCCAAGCCCCTCCTTGGCTCTCTGAGGCCCGTTCCCGCTATTTGCGGCAAACAAAAAGATCAGGATCAGATCCGGCATATTGTCATTTTACTGCGTCAGCAGTATAGTGGCTCCTGATTTACAGTCTCACGACATTTAAATCCAGATCACAAAAAGAGGAGCCGCTGTACTGGTGAAGCAGTAAAATGACAATATTCCTGATCTGATCCTGATGTTTTTGTTTGCTGCAAATAGCAGGACAGGGGTGTGTCATAGTCTGGAGTACTGTGTCCATCACATGTCCACACGACATACTTGTATCATGGATAGTGTCTGTGGCTGTGCAGGGAGATGTGGGGACACACGTGCAGTGTCTGCTACACAGCCCTATGGATTGCCACTACAGGCCGCAGTCTGTTGCCATGTGGACACTGGTTGTGGGGTTTCTGATTGTGATGTCGCAATAGCCCCTGGCTTTACATTCTTTTCCATTGAGCAGCATGTCCCAGTCATTCTGTTATGGTTTGTTTGGTATTGCTAGGGGCCGACTGTGGTTTACCTCAGGGGGGTTATGTAGCAGTAGTGTGTCAGGGGCTACATTGGGTAAGCATGGGGCATCGTCCCATCTGTTGTGGTGGTGACAATGGCCTCACGGGCCTTCATGTCTGCGTGGGATAGGCTTGTGTGTACCATGGGGTTTAGTGCTGCCGCATATAGGCAGAGATCAGGTGGCGTGTGCACTGTTTCCATTGTTGGGTACATGGGCATAGTGGTTGAGGCATGCTGTCCTTCTCTGGGGCCACATCCTGAGTTCTACATTGCTCCATGGTGTCAGAGCACCATTCTTACATTGGCATACTTCCCCCCATAGGTCAACGTCACATTTCTGCTTGGGCCAGATGTCTAAAGGATGGAGAGGGCTGGGACAACCTTCTGCGGCATCTTGTCCACTAACAACGCATAATTTTGGAGCATCAGGCCTTGATTACTGAACATATCCGGTGGATTGCTGAGATCCTGGAGCAGCATGCTCAGGCGTAGTACCAGGCTACCAACCCTTAAACCCCCCCCTTGTTTTTCACCCAGCTCTGTCTCCCTCCCTCCCCCATTTTGATTGTTGTGTTTTTATACATATCTGTAAATAATTAGTTTTTTTGCACAATACATATTTTTCAGTGTTGTAATCCTGTGTCCTGTCTCTTTCTTGGGTACCTGTAGTCAGTTTCACTGCTGTGCCATGTTGCAACTACTGACTACCTAGCTCAACATGGTGGTTGCCATCCTGGCCTCTCTTGTCGCTCTGGTTTCACCACAGCTCTCCCTGCACTGTCTGTGGTTGCGCATCTGGCAGTGGGTTGTTGTGGGTGTGGTAGGTTTGTCCTCCAGTTGGTTGAAACAGACTGTTCTCCATGTATACCTTGTATGGCCTGTGTATATGTGCCAGAAGACATCTGGCTTGTGTCTGCCCATGGACATGGTCTGTTCCCTGTTCCTTGGGTGGACCCCAATGGCATTGCCTGGCGGGGAAGGGGGGTCCTTGGTCTGCAGGCCTGTGTGTGGCTTTGTCAATGTGGCTATGGCTGATGTTCATCCCCCTGTGTCCTCCCACGGTGTATCCTATGGTGTGCTGTCCCTGTTCTGTGTCAGGGATCCTTGTCCCCTTCCCCTGTGCACAGTGGGCACTGATTGGTTGGTCCTTTCTGAGGGTCACATTCCCACTGTCCTGTCTCTGCACTTTTTCCACGGTTCACATCCTTAAAGTGTTGCTACATTTTGGGGTTCCTCTCTTGGCATTGCCTTTGGCGTTTCTTTTGCTGTTTGTGTTGTACACTGCTCTACACTCAGGTTTTCACATTTTATGCACCAATTCTTTGCTTGCACCCCCAGTGGATACATGGTTCACCTGCGCCTGACTCCACCTCTGTGCGCACTGTGCTGCTGTTGCTGTTTGCACTGCCTAGTTGCTATATTCAGAGCTACCTTCTTTGCTATTTTCAGTGCTGTCTTCTTAGTTGGGTTATCTTTGCACTGCACTCTCAGCTCTGTTTGCCCACATTTGTCTGCCCACTATATTCAACTGTTTTTGCCCCTGGGCTATTCCTCTGAATATTGCATGCAGTTGGATGTGAGCTAATTTTGTGGCGCTGAAATTCTGTGCAAGCGCAATAGCGGCACGTTCTCACGCATGCATGAGATCTTTCCTCTGGCCGCTATTGCACATGCGTGGGATTTTGGCACCACATTTTGAAAGTATTTTGAGGCTGAACTGGCGCTCAGGCTTACTTTATAAATACAAGCAGCACTTTACATTAAAGAGCTCTACCGAATTATTTTTTTTTTGCGATGGGAATCATAAAAAGCACACTTTGGCACTGTATTCCCGCTAGATGCGTGTTCTTGGTCCGGGATCTGCTTCCAGTGGGCCAGTGTTTACTTCGGTCCGCAAGTAGGCAGAAATAATGATTTTTTAACTAAAACAGGTAGCCAGTAAGTTTTTCATTTATGAAGGGACATTCTACTCTAACATTGGTACAAGTATGTGCCTGTGGAATTACTGTTGAAAACTGAGAGAAAACCGAGGGGCAAAGCTGACAGCTGACTTAACTTTTAAGTTACTTGCACAAAGTTACACAGTATGCAAGTGGAGGCTATGGGAATCAAACCCAAGTCTGCTGGATGCACCAAGCTCATTCACAGCTCATTACTCTAATCTCTAGGCTACACTGCCAGCCCATATATAATTATATCTTTCAAATCTATCCCACTTACCTAATACAATGGTCCTTTAGCTGTGAATTCCTACAAAGTGAGGAAGTTGGGAGGCACTAGACATGAAAGCCGAAATGTGAAGTCTTATGGCTGTATTTACAGCATAATATCCAAAATGGTGTTAAGATCTGTGTCTTCAAGAGATTTTAGAGGTTATAAAAAAGATCAATTACTGTAAGCTGTTCATCATGATGTTCCCTGCAGCAAGACAAACAGGTTTTGGAACTTTATTAGATATCATATCCTGTCCAACTGCGTGTTGTAGTGTACCCCACCCCATTTTTTACAGGTAACGCCTCGATTTCCCTGCTGTGAGGCTGGTCTCCATATGGTATATCCCTTGTTGGGGATAAACAGTAAGTGGAGCCTGGGAAAAATTCTAGAGAGTCTGGGTCTGAGTTAGGGCCCATGTGGAAAGAAAGTAAGTGAGCCTCCTGGTGTAGCTGTGTGACCAGGAGGGTCCAACAGACCTGGGAAGATGACATGGTTCAAAGGCTGGAGTGGGTCCGGGTCCTCTGATGGTGCCACTCTTTGGGGAGGTCCTAGGCCTGAAAGAGATTCGGAGAAGCCCAGATGATAGGAGAGAGCACCTGCTGCAACTATACAGCTAGGAGGGCTTGCCAAGCATAGTTATCTTAAAGCCTTAGTTTGGGTAGGGCCTGTGATGCTTGGACAGCTGGTTCTGATTACTCTATGATTTTTGTAATATAAAAATGTGTTATTGAGTGTCTCTCATGAGACATGCTGAGACAGCCTGTGGGATGAACCCCCCCCAGGTTTCAACTACAAGCTGTAACTTAAAAGCCAGGAGATAATTACAGGCTAGAAGAGACACAAATTAAGGATCTCCTGTTTATCTGCCTTAATTGGAGCTGCCAGCTGCTAGGATGAAAATCATAAACTTTTATGACATTTAGAGGAAGAATACAGGTTATATCACTTAGGTGCTAAGTCATAAATGTTCCTTTGATGTCTGTGAAGCAGGAAACTGCTCATGGATGAAAGAAGATACTGGAAAATCACAGACTTGATTGGGAAGTCACATGGGGAAATGAGTTTTTGCTGATGCCACTTGGTTAATTTACCTTCTGAATGATAAGACATCCTGTTTTGTATAATTTTTATATTCTGACAGGGAGGAGCTAGGTGACCTCATGCAAAGAGGTTGGCAAAGCCAGTTTTAAACAGTATTCTGTTTTCCACTTAGTGACATACATGTTTGGACTCTAGAAAAGCAACATCAGGCACTGTTAGAAGGTATATATTAGAAAGACAAGTCCAAGTGTACTGTGGTAGGAGATTTTGTTTGTATTTATAACCTTGTTTTTTTCAGTGATTGTATGGTTTTGTGATATATTGTTCTGTATTTACATCTTACATATTTTTTTATCTATTTTAAGTAAACATCTATTTTAAGGAGACTGCTTGGTGTGCCTCCGAAATTCTTTCTTTGACAAGTGAAGCATATATGGTTAAAGTTGACACTGTGCATAGCTTACTGGTAATACCAAACTGGGAAAAAGGTAAGAGTTTATCTGAGGTCTTTCATAGAGTGCTAAGGGTTCATGTTGTATACTTGGTTAGGTGTCCATAGATGAAAGATATCTGGCATTTCCCCGAAGAGCAGAATTATCTGAGCCTGTACATTGGGTACGCTAGCAAGAGGTTCACAGTTTGAATCCCTCCAGAACTTGAGACCAAAGGTTGATTCGAACCCACAAAACAGACAGGAGGGTTACCGTGTTCTGTTCCTGTTCACAAGACTGCGCTCGGAGGCTGGCACTGTGGGAGCAGAGGGCCTGACCTGCTGAGTGGGTTTGTGACAGATTTGGTTGGCAGCTGTGTGCATAAGTTTGGTATTACAAGCTTTTATTGTTCAGTGTGTCAGCTTGTTACTGTACAGCTCATTTGCAAAGAAAGGGCAGTGATTTATTTTTAAAAAAGGAAACAGAACTATATCACTTGGCTTACAGTCAAGTACCAACCTGTTTTATTTTTTTTCTAAAGTGCTAGTGAGAGTAACCATAGTTAGGGAAGAAGATGGCTTCCAACTACAGTGAGTACACTGTAGACTACTTAAAGCAGTTGTGCAGGGACATAGGAGTCCTGTTTGAGGTGAAAGCCACCAAGCAGAACCTCATGGATGCCCTGATGGTAGCAGATACCCAGAGCATCAAATCACAGACAGTGACCCTAAGGGACCGAACCTTGAGTGTGGAAGGGCTAGTGGCCGGTGCAGTGTCCAGATCCGATGAGGAGGGCAGCAGGTCCACAGTCAGTGAAGGGCCACAGCAGCAGGGGAAGGTCACCAGTATCCTGGATTCAGAAGTACTCAGCCTGCAGATTGAGTTGCGCAGAATGGAGCTGGAGTTCCAGAGAGAAGAGAAGCGAGAACAGCGAGCTGCAGAGGAGAAGAGGGAGCAAGAACGCCGGGAGGCTGACTGTGAGGAGTGTGAGCACTGGAGGCAACATGAACTGGAGAAGCTACGACTCCAACCACCAGTACCAGAGCAGGTAAGTGACTTGGGTTTAACTGGGACTACAGGACTGGGTTACAAATTGAATTCCAAATTGATAGCCAGATTTAAAGAGGGGGAGTATATGGATGCCTTTTTAAATTCTTTTGAAAAAGTTTGTATTCAGGCTAAAATTCCTAGGGAGTCCTGGAGTGTCCAGCTATCCCCGCTACTTACCGTGGAAGCTCGCAATGCATTGGGTCAAATGGACAATGAGGACAGTAATGATTACAGCAAATTTAAAGATGCACTGTTAAAAAATTGAATTAACTGCTGAATCATACAGAGCTAAATTCAGTAAGCTCAGGAGAAGCCCTGATATGAGCTACAAGGAGCTAGCCATGAAACAATGTCAGTTTTTAAAATGTTGGTGGGAAGGAATTGAAGCAAACTCTGTTGATAAAATTGAAAATGTGATTTTGTTAGAACAGTTTTTCTGGGCATGCCCAGCAGAGCTGAAAACCTGGCTGGAGGACCAAGATCCCAAAACAGTGCAAAAGGCTGCTGAATTCTCGGACCACTATGCCAAGAGCAGACCTGCCCTGAGAGCAAATGGGGTGGGTGTGGCAGTGCAGAAACTGAAAAGCACGTCTTCAGGGCAGCTAAAACCCTCACTGCCTCCACCGAAACCAGTTAGCCCCAGGTTTCAGAGAAAAGATTTCTCTGAGAAAAGAAATTAATGTTGGTTGTGTAAAGAAACTGGGCATATTGCCAGACAGTGTCCCAAAAAGGCAAGCAATAGACAACAGGGGGCTATGAAAGAAGTGGGTTGTTTGTGTGCCCCTGGAAGCATGCCTGTGAACATGAGGGGGCACATGCACCCAGTCATGGTGAATGGTATACAGACACAAGTGTTAAGGGACTCAGGGGCATCCCTGACATTGGTAAAAGGGGATCTGGTACAGCCTAGTCAGCTTATACCCAATAAATATGTCACCGTACAAGACTTTACTGGTGGGGAGAAAACATTGCCCCTCACTAGTGTTCTTCTAGACTGGGGTGAAACAGGGGGAACTGTGCAACAGGTGGCTGTAGCCAAAACCTTAGCAGTGGATGTGATCCTGGGCAACAATCTCAAACCGGGGATGGTGTGTGCAGTTACCTGTAGCCAAGCGGCAAGGGAAAATTGTAGTTCCCTGGACCCCACAGAAGCGATTGTGAAAACCACTGGGAGGCTAGTTCCCCAGCCTGTGTCTCCAGATGGGGAGACTAATGAAAAGGGGGTAGAAATTTCCCCAGTAGCAGTTAACCACACAGCTACAGAGGGTTGCTCCAAGGAGGGAGGGGTGACCCATTGTCAGAGGGTTGGGGTTGACAGTGATCCTGAGTGCCCTGATGCTAGTGCTAGGGACCCTAGTTTAGAGACAGAAGGGGACCTGTCCCATGCCTTGGGAATGTGTGAGGAGTTTGCAGTTGCTCAGAGAAGTGATCCTAGACTAGAAAAGCTAAGGGCTTGGGCAGACTCTGACAGAGCACAGGGAGGTGATGGCAGGCATAAGGTTTATTGGGAAAATGGACTTATGTATACTTAGGCTGTGCAGACAGAGGGAGGGGTGCTAGGCAGGCAGCTTGTCATTTCCCAGGGGTATCATGAGCAGTTGCTCAAGATTGCACATGATATTCCCTTGTCTGGTCATCTAGGAATCGCACGCACTATGCAGCAGTTGGCCCAGAATTTCTACTGACCTAACTTCACCCAGCAGGTGAAGGAGTATTGCAGATCTTGTCACCGGTGCCAAGAAATAGGGAATGCAGGCAAGAAAACCCAAGCTGCCCTGATTCCATTGCCCATAGTGGAGGAGCCATTCCAGAGGGTGGGAATGGATATTGTGGGGCCTTTATATACCCCCAGCTCCTCAGGGAAGAGATTCATCCTGACTGTGGTGGATTATGCCACCCAGTACCCAGAGGCAGTCACCCTATCCTCACTGAGGACAGACAAAGTGGCAGATGCCTTACTTGGGATTTTCTCCTGTGTTGGGTTTCTGCAGGAGGTTATCACTGATCGAGGGGGGTTCCTTCACGTCAGACCTAATGAAATGTTTATGGGAGAAGTGTGGGGTGGTGCAGAGATGCACGACACCACATCACCCACAAGCAAATGGGCTTGTGGAAAGATTCAGTGGTACCGTGAAGTCAATGCTCTGGGTGTTTGCCAAACAGCATGGGAGGGACTGGGAGAAATACCTTCCCCACCTGTTGTTTGCATACAGGGAGGTGCCCCAAGAGTTGACAGGATTTCCCCCTTCGAACTCTTATATGGACGCGGGGTATGTGGGCCCCTAGACTTGATCTGGGAGGACTGGGAAGGCAAGCATGCCACCCAAGGAACACTCATAGTGGGATTACATCCTTAAGTTTAGGGAAAGGCTGAAGGAGCTTATGGGGACAGCCCAGAGGAACCTGGCAGCTTCCCAACAGAAACAAAAAGTGTGGTATGACTACAGAGCCAGAGCTCGCTCGTACATGGTGGGTCAGGAAGTCATGATCCTTATTCCGGTCCGGAAAGACAAGCTGCAGGCTGAGTGGGCAGGAATGTACAAAGTAGTTAGGAAGGTAAATGACATGAACTATATTATAGAGTTACCTGACCAAAGACAGACAGAAAGGACGTACCATGTCAACATGATGAAGTCATATGCCAATAGGGGTGACGTGGTGTTTGCAGTTTGTAGTCCTGGGGAGGGGACGGACGAAGGAGACCCCCTTCTGGACATGCCGGAAGAAAGTAAATGGGAGTCCTCTGTGGAGGCAGTTAAATTGTCTCCCCAACTGACCCCAGACAAGATCCAGGAAGTAAGGGAGGTTTTAGCAGACTTTGCCCCATTGTTTAGCACCAAGCTTGGACTAACCCCCTTAGTGACGCACGATGTGGAGACAGGGACACAGATGCTCATACGGTGGACAGCATATTGTGTGTCAGAGGCTGTCCAAAAGGACATTAGGAGGGAAGTGGAGGAGATGCTGGATTTAGGGGTAATCCAGAGATCCCACAGCCCCTGGGCCTCACCCGTAGTCCTTGTGCCCAAGCCAGATGGCTCTACTCAGTTCAGTGTGGACTGTCATGGACTGAATGCAGTCATGAAGTCAGACGCCCACCTGATGCCCCGGACTGACGAACTCCTGGACAAGTTGGGAGGGGCAACCTACCTTATGACCATTGAGCTGACCAAGGGGTATTGGCAAGTAGAGTTGATGGACAGAGCTAAGGAGAGGTTGGCCTTCATCACTCTGATAGGCTTATTTGAATTTAAAGTAATGCCTTTCGGAATGAAGAACGCCCCAGCCAGTTTCCAAAGGTTGGTGAACCAGGTGTTAAATGGTGCTGAGGAGTACACCGTGGTGTACCTGGATGACATTGCCATCTTTAGTGCCAGCTGGGAGGAACACCTGTCCCACCTTAGGGATGTGCTGGGCAGATACAGTGGGCCGGGCTCCCTGTCAAAGCTGTGAAGTGCCAGGTGGCCATGGGAGAAGTGGCATACCTCGGGCATGTGGTAGGCTGGGGACAGCTCCATCCTAACCAAATAAAAATAGAGGTGATCTAGGCATGGCCTAGACCAGAAATGCAGAAGCAGGTCAGGAGTTTCCTCGGGACAGCAGGGTACTACAGAAAAGTTGTACCCAATTACAGTGCCCTGACTACTTCCCTATCTGACCTGGTAAAGAAAGGGATGCCAAAGCAATTACCTGGGGGCCAGCCTGTGAAGAAGCCTTTAACAGATTGAAGGAGGCACTGTGCAGTGCTCCTGTTTTGACAAGTCCTGACTATAGCAGACCCTTTATAGTTCAGACTGACGCCTCAGACATGGGTATTGGGGCAGTACTGAGTCAGACATCCAACCAAGGGAAAGATCACCCAGTAGCATACCTGAGTAAAAAGTTACTTCCCAGGGAGCAGGCATACTCTACCGTGGAAAAGGAGTGTCTTGCCATAGTGTGGGCCATAAAGAAGTTGGAGTCATACTTGTATGGGCAGCATTTTTTGGTACAAACTGACCACAGCCCCCTGGTTTGGCTGATGCAAATGGGGAAGAATAATGGTAGATTGTTAAGATGTAGTCAGGGTATGATATGATAATCTTACATAGGGCTGAAGCGAATAATCAGAACTCAGATGGGTTGTCCTGCGTCTATGAGGAGTGAACTGATTTGGGAAGTTTATCCAATGCAGGGGGTAGAGCCCCCAAATTCAGTCTAGGTAGGGAGGATGGTGACACTTGGACAGCTGGTTCTGATTACTCTATGATTTTTGTAATATTAAAATGTGTTATTGAGTATCTCTCATGAGACATGCTGAGACAGCCTGTGGGATGACCCCCCCCCCAGGTTTCAACTACAAGCTGTTAACCTAAAAGCCAGGAGATAATTACAGGCCAGAAGAGACATAAATTAAGGATCTCCTGTTTATCTGGCTTAATTGGAGCTGCCAGCTGCTAGGATGAAAATCATAAACTTTTATGATGTTTAGAGGAAGAATACAGGTTATGTCACTTAGGTGCTAAGTCATAAATGTTCCTTTGATGTCTGTGAAGCAGGAAACTGCTCATGGATGAAAGAAGATACTGGAAAATCACAGACTTGATTGGGAGGTCACATGGGGAATGAGCTTTTGCTGATGTCACCTTAGTTAATCTAACTTCTGAATGATAAGACATCCTGTTTTGTATAATTTTTATATTCTGACAGGGAGGAGCTAGGTGACCTCATGCAAAGAGGTTGACAAAGCCAGTTTTAAACAGTATTCTGTTTTCCACTTAGTGACATACATGTTTGGACTCTGAAAAGGCAACATCAGGCACTGTTAGAAGGTATACATTAGAAAGACAAGTCTAAGTGTACTGTGGTAGGAGATTTTGTTTGCATTTATAACCTTGTTTTTTCAGTGAGTGTATGGTTTTGTGATATATTGTTCTGTATTTACATCTTACATATTTTTTTATCTATTTTAAGTAGACCTCTATTTTAAAGAGACTGCTTGGTATGCCTCTGAAATCTTTCTTTGATAAGTGAAGCATATATGGTTAAAGTTGACACTGTGCATAGCTTACTGGTAATACCAAACTGGGAAAAAGGTAAGAGTTTATCTGAGGTCTTACATAGAGTGCTAAGGGTTCATTTTGTATGCCTGGTTAGGTGCCCGTAGGCAAAAGATATCTGGCATTTCCCCAAAGAGCAGAATTATCTGAGCCTGTACATTGGTTATGCTAGCAAGAGGTTCACAGTTTGAATGCCTCCAGAACTTGAGACCAGAGTTCGATTCGAACTCACAAAACATACAGGAAGGTTACCCTGTTATGTTCCTGTTCACAAGACTGCTCTCAGAGGTTGGCACTGTGGGAGCAGTGGGCCTGACCTGCTGCATGGGTTTGTGACAGGGCCCAGCCTTTCTGCCAGCACCAGTGTCTGTCAGCCCCCATGTTTATGGAAACCAGCAGGTTTCGTTCTATGAGGAGGGTCCTTGCTGGAGTCCACTGAGAAACAGAAAGCTGTATCTGGTGATCAGGAACTTAACACAAAGACCTGGGGGCAGAGTCACAAAGGGCCGTGAATACTGGAAGCTCCGGGTCTGCCGAACATATGGCGCATGGGGCTTGTAGCAGTCACCCAGCCAGCGAACGGAAATCTCGATCCCATGCACCAAGTGCTGCAACTTAAACCAGCTTTTTCTGGTCTAGCTTGCAGCAATCTCAGGTACTCTTTCTACAAGGCTTGTGCCAGATATTTGGTGCAAGCTGCCATAAATTGGGAAAAATGTCGGCAAAGTTGTTGGCGCAGCTGTACCACCAAATGGGTTTGAAGAAGGGCTTGATGCAACCTCTGCTTCACCATTTGTGAATACTGGAAGCTCCATGGTCTCAAGTCAGGTTTGGAAAAACTGGCACTTTAACTGAAAAATGCAGTGCAAACTGGGACAAAACTGGGGTGCCTACAGGTGCCCATCTTGTTCAATTTGTATATTAATGATGTTATGAACTGTTTAGAGTCTGATGACTATGATCCTCCCACAGTCCTTGAGTAGGGGATGCTCTTTACCTGCGTATGCAGACAATTTGGTGTTCATTTCATTGACTCAGAACAGCCTGCAAAAGAAGCTGAATAGTTCAGTTAAAATGACTGATAATTTATTAATAAGCATCAATACAGAAAAAGTATTTTCTGATTGTAGGCCGATGTAACAAAATTTTAAAACAGATATTAGAAAACATCCCATTTTAAACAGTACAAGTGTATACATTCTGTAACTTGGTCTGACATTTACCTGTAATGGTAAATGGACCTCTCATATAATCCTGAGGATACATTCAGAAAATCTCAACCAGAACTATTGAGATCAAGTACCTGAAGGGTTTGAACAAAGTAGACACCAGGTGTATGTTCAATCTGAAAGGCAGAAGGGAAACCAGGGGACACCCTATAAAGTTGGAAGGGGGCAGGTTCAAGAGGGAACTGTGGAGGCACTATTTCACAGAAAGGGTGGTAGCAGGGTGGAACGCTCTGCCAGAGGAAGTTGTTTCATTGCAGAGTGTTGGGGGCTTCAAGAGATGGTGGGACAGATTCAAGGGGAAGGTACAAATTGGGAGGGGTGAAAGACGGGGGCAGGGCATATGCGGGAGGGGGGCAGCTGTAGTCTAATGGACTGAAGTGCTGCACACTCAAGCAGACTAGATAGACCGAATGGCCTATATCTGCTGGCAATTTCGTATGTTTGTATGTTCGTACTTTGCAAAGAACATGGGGGGCATAAAATTAAAACCTCCCTAGTGGCCAGTAATGAAGAACTGGGTGGTTGAGCTTACACAATGCTGTAATCTGAGACCATAGTATAAATGAAGTGTTAGATTAGCCAACATCTTGTATAGAGGCCTCCTTGGAGTCCCTAACTCCATTCTAGTTGTGTATGGGCATTCAGAACAAGGGGTCAATTGAGGAGTAAATTCAGTGGCATGTTAAGGCAAAATAAGATAACTTGACCTACCATATTGGGTAACTCCAGACTACCCACTATGTGTTTACAAGAGAAAGAAGAACTGGGACTGAATAGGGTTGCTGGTGTCAGTATAGGTGGAGAAATTATGGGCAGAGTAGGTTGGCCAAGGGGTCCTTATCTGCCGACAGTTTCTATCTTTCGGTGTAAGAAGAAAACTCGTCCTTTGGTGCAGTGGTATCATTATAGTTCAGGAACGGTCTCAGGTCATCGTGGGCTGATTGGGGGGGGACTGAGCATCCGACAGACTGCTCTCCTCATTTGGGGAATGGGGGCTCACATGACCTTCCTTCTTACTGCCACCTAGTGAATGATGGATGGCAGAACAGCTGGGTCAGCTGATGTAGCCAGAGTCATGTAGGGAGACATGACTAACGCCAGCACGATCCATGCATATGCTGGAGAGTGCCTTGAGCATTATTGCATGGCTGCATCCCAGGAGAGTGAGAAAAATGGGATAAGCATCCACTGATCAGGCAGATGAAGCCTTGCCTGCTCCCCACATCCAGCATCGGGCATCCCTCTTCTGGATCCTGAAACAGGCCCTTCCTGGTCTCACATGTCATTGTCACCTTCCCTCCCCCAGGACTGTACTCTTTACCTCCTAACAACCTCTAGCAATTTTCTCCCTGTTCTGGACTGCAGCAGAGGCAGACGTATGTCTGGCTTTGGCCCTACAACCGCCTTCTCAGGCACTATGCACTTTATTTCATGCTCATGTGATTGTATTAATATTTGGTATTCTCTTGTCAAAATCAACTAGGCAATAGTTGCCTGCTGTACGTCCTCCAGTAGATGCTGCCTGTTAGTGTGCCCTGCAGTCTAAACTGTCATTGAATTACTCACTGATATGTCATGACATATTTTTCTGCTTGTACTCCCCCTTCCCCTGGGTCGCACCTGGAAACAAGTCTTGGCTCATTGTGCCTTTCCCAGTTACCAAGTCTCAATCAATAAATAAATAAACAAACATTCCTGGGCTTCACCTCTGCTGTGGGAGGCTGAATATGAGGGGGGTAAAGCTGCCAAAGGAGCTGAAGGCAAGTTCTACCTGGGGTGGTAGGGGAATTTAAATACAAGGGAGCAATGCAGCAGTGTGTCATGAGTGGCCCGAGGAGTCCAGGTAAGAGGTGTCCCAATGGACAGGAGATGGTACTGGCAGAGGAGCAAGATGGTCTGGAAGGAAAAACTGAGTTCACAAAAAAAAAAAAGATGCAAAAATTATTTAAAAAAAACAGAAATGCCCCACAAAGCGGCTGTCCTTTGTAGCAAATCATTTGATTTGTAATGGTTATGGTCACATTGTAGCATTCCCGAATGCCAGCCCAATGCCAAGCAAATTGCGCTTTCTGTCTGTATCTATGTCAGTCCGGAATAGAAAAAAACTCAACAGGGATATAGTGATGACAGAGAGAAAGCACAACACAGCAACTCAAATGAGTGTTTTAGAACTTAGAACAGTCTAGGATGACTTCTGGTGATGTCATGCCCTCGGAAGCAACTTAAAAACCCAGCTCAGTCTCCTCCAGGCCTAACTACTCCAAATATCAGTTCAATAAGAGCACCATTTGGAGAAATAATACTAACATCAGCAATAGTATGCCCAGAAGAAGGTCCAGTAGAGCTCGCACACTGGGAGACTCCATGAATGCTGAGGGAGTAGGCCCGACAGTGACAGCTCACAGATCTCCACACACCACAGCCACAAACTTGCCTCAGAGGCCCCAGGGGCTACGACACTTCACAAGCAAATTACTTTAATGCTTTCTGAGCTTCAGGACATTAGAAAGGAGACCTGACTCACATTTACAGCTCTCCAGACAGATATCAACAAGATGGAGAAGCACCTTGAATCCACGGAAGAACAATGCTCCCTAACCGACTCCAGAATTGATACTGCGGAGCGAGCCATCACTCAGCTGCACCAAACTATCATAGAACTGAAAGCACAAGCCGAAGATGCAGAGGCACTCAATTGCCACAATAATCTGCGTATCACAGGCTTACCAGAGGGGTGCGAAGAGGATAATCCTATTGCCTTTCTCCAGCAATTGTTTAAAACAACTTTAGACCTACCAGACCTGCACCCTGGAGATGGATTGGGCACATCGGGCCTTGGGACCCAGGCCATCACAACAGTCCAGCCACCCACGATCAATGGTCCTCCATTTTCTTAGATACCAGGAGAAGAAACAGGTGCTCCACAAGGCATGGCAGAAGGGGACATTGATTTTTGATTCCCATCACTACTATGTGGATAATGACTACCCCCTTACAATTGCAGCTCGCAAAGAGGCAAGCTGCCAGAATGCCACAAGAAGAACAGGACATCCAGGCAGTGGAGTGCCCAGATTGGTGTTCAGCCAGGCAGGTGAGGTCACAGCTTCTCCCTCAGATTGCAGCCTTGAAACAATTCAACGTTTCTAGATCCCCCATACATTAATTGCTCACATCTATACTACAATTGTCTAAGTAGCTAGCGCCCAGAAGCCATGGAAATTAAATCCTCCCTCTTCTCCCAGCTAGTGTGCTTTGGCCTCCCAGTTGCCACCGAAAACCCTGAAACTGTGTCATTTACTAGGGCCTGGTGGTGATGAGAACAAAATCTGAGCCATACATGCCGGCATACAGAGTTCAGAGGGGGGAGGGGTGAAGTGGCTCAGAGGGATCAGTGAGGCTGGGGGAGATTGATGGACCCCCTTGGAGGGTTCCCGGATGCGTTGACAAGTGACCCTTCCACAACATCTGGAATGAAAGGGCAGTTGCCCACAGCACCCTCGGATTTGAATACCGGGGGGGGGGCAAACCTGGACTCACGGTTAAATAATTTTAAACTGTTTGCAAAGTTATACAAAAGTTCTCATAGACATAGTTTAAAGCGAAAAGATATACACAAGTAGCTTCCTGCAGAGATGGTGGGGTGGTGGGGGGTTCTCTTACACCAGTTCTTCCCTGCAAGTGAGCAACATGAAACTGTGCCCTGTGCAGCTAATGGGGTGCTGGTTCAGGATGTGGTGGCAGGGTGGGGGGGGATAACGTGCCAGACTAGTGAAGTCATTCCCCTGGTTAACTTACAAATAATTAATGTATATGCTATTGTAGGAGATGACTCTCTCAGTAGCGGAGGGCCCTCCCCTCCCTGCGGCATTGACATGGAACACACAGAACATAATCCAGAGAACAAGGCTGACCAGCACCTTTCGATGCTCTAGAAGGGATGCAATGCCCTCATCATTGGTTATGGGTTGGAAAGTTCTCCTCCACCACAATGTTAGAATTCCCCCATCAGGGTCTGGGCATGCCCCCCCCCCTTTTTGTTTCTTTCTTTGTGCTTTCTGTCTCATTCTACCAATCCTAGGTAACAAAACAACTAGATACTCCAGAGTGTGGTGGGAGATGACTAACTAGTGCGGGTTCGCTTTGACCCTCACATAGGTTTTTGAGTATTTCCCCCATCCATTATCACCCAAACATAGAAAAACCCTTAGGACTGAAACACTGACTTCACAACATTGCACCAAGGTCTTTGGAGGAGCTAAGGCATAACACCTCACCATCCCAAATCCCTCCTCCCCTTCCTAACCTTGCCTGACATTCAACGACATAGGCCATAACTTGGGCCACACTAGGTCAACCAGTCTTCTCCTCCTGGATGAGATGCACCCAGACAACTTGGAAACCCCTTGTAATAACAGTTCCACAGAACCAGCTTGGTTGGCACGTTTCAGCAACCCAGTTAAAGTTAGTACTGATAGGACCAGGTTTATAGAGTTTAATTGTACCATTAGGTATAGGTTTAAGTTTCAGGAATATGCACTGGTTTTGTTATACGCAGTTGTTGTACACAATCATAGCAGCAATTTGATTATTGAAGATTTGCTGTCCAAGAACCAGGAGAATACAGATCCCTGTACAATTTGATATTAACCATGATTGCTAGACATTTACAGTTATATTCATTAAATGTGAATGGATTAGCCAGCCCTATAAAAAGAACCAGAATTATCACTGCTTAGAAAGACTAAATCTGATGTGGTCTATATACAGGAGACACATATGACTAGTATAGAACATGAAAAGCTGGCTAGGAGTGGTTTCTATGAGGTGTTTGCCTCCTCTTATGTCGGGGGTAGGAAGAGAGAAATAGCTATAAGGCAGACTATTCCAGTATAAAGTCCTATTTAAATTTGTGGAACTGGAAGAAGGAGTTGGAATACCTGGATGTTGAACAAATCTGAGCGAAATTATGTTATAAGTTAGACATATGCATAGACTCTTGGGTACCAGAAAGAAAGACATATTGTAATAAACAAAGAATCCCTATATGGTGGAATAGAAAAATCGAGAAAGCCATTAGAAAGAAAAATAAATTATACAGTAAAGCCAAAAATTACCCCACCAGCAATAATAAGGCAGCCCTTAAAAAATCTGTCAAAGACGTAAATAATTCAATCAGAAAAGCTAAGAAAGAGATGGAACTTAAACTAGCTACCACTATATTAGATAACAAGAAAAGCTTTTATAATTATATAGGGTCATTAAAAATAAAAAGGGTAACTCTATAGGTCCTTTAACATCTGACTTAGGAACCATAAGTTCAGAAAGTGATATGGCATCTGCTTTTAATAGTTACTTTCTTCGTGTACAGTACATAAAGAAAAGAGATACTATTCCTGTAGATCTTCCACCTGTACAAATGGATTCCCAATTATTTGGTCAGAGGAAATGATTCAAACAATTACAGCACTAAAAAATAATAGTTCTGCAGGCCCAGATGATTTAACATAACATTTCTAAAAGAAACAATTTATGAGTTAGCAGGCCCCATTGCTGTCTTATTTAATGCATCACTAAAACAAGGGAAATCTATAAGCATATGGAACAAAGCTATTGTGTCACCTATCTATAAGGGGGGAAAAAGCAAGATATTAAAAATTACAGGCCTATTAGTCTTACATCAGCATTAGGCAAATCATTTGAAAGAATATTACAGAAGCACATCACACAACATCTGATTAATATAGGGTACTGTGATATAACTCAACACGGCTTTGTTTCTGGAAGATCCTGTTTGACTAATCTGTTATCCTTTTTTGAACTGGTTAGTGCTGCCCTGGATAAAGGCACGCCAGTTGACGTGGTCTTCTTGGATTTTTCGAAGGCCTTTGATTCAGCCTCTACTATAATCTTAGTCCAGGAATTAATAAAGCTCAATATCCATCCTAATATCATAAGTTGGATTGACTCATGGTTAAGCAAGAGATCTCAATGTGTGTCAATACGCGGCTTTAGGTCAGTTTGGGGGGATGTGTCCAGCAGAGTTCCACAAGGCTCAGTTTTGGGACCTACCTTGTTTAATATACTGTTGTCATCTATGCAAGTGCCAACGGGAACTTGGTGCTGCAAATATGCAGATGACTGCAAGGTGGGGGGGCATTGTCTATAATGAAGAAACTGCAAACATTTTTCAGGATAGCTTGCACCACTTGACTAGTTGGGCACATGAGAATAAATTATTTTTTAACATACAAAAATGTAAAGTCATGCACCTTGGAATACAGAATTTAAAGTATAAATACAGTATTAACAACATTGAGCTGGAAGTATGTATGGATGAAAAAGATTTGGGTATCTGGATAACTGATCCTTTGAAATTTGATTTTCATACTGACAAAATCGTCAGGAGATGCAATCAAATTATACATTGTATCTTTAGATCTATAAATAGTAAGGATTCTTCCCCTATATACAGCTCTAGTACGCCCTCATATTGAATACTGTTTTCACTTTAGTGCCCCATATTCCATGAAAGGAAGAGACAGAATTGAAAAAGTCCAAAGGAAAGTAACGAAACAAATAAGGGAGGTAAAAGGATTACAGTATCAAGATAGACTTCGGTCTTTAAAACTGTATTCTATGGATTATAGACATCTGAGAGGAGAGCTATGCTTGATCTTTAGGGCATTTACAAATCCAGAATTATTTGAGTATATTGGCCTAAATAAAAATATATATCATCATACAAATACAAGGTCTCATAATTTCAGGCTTATAGGGGAAATAAATAATACAGTAAAAAGGAGTCAGTGGTTTTCTTGGGGAGTGGTAAACGCTTGGAAGGTACTGCCAAGATCAGTGTTTGAAAGTGGAAGTATGTCAGCTTATAAAAAAAATTTAGACCTCGTTATGGGTGATAAAAAAATTTCTATGATCCACCGTGGTAAGGTGGCAAGTTCATTCATGGACCTCAGTGTTCTGAACTTGATACCAAACCTATGAGCCTATACTCATCCTAAGCCAGACCAATTTACAGGCAACTAATGTATGGACAGACCCTGAGAGCAGATTGATTATAATGCAAGGGGAAACTATATGAAAGAGGTCACACTTGCAAATATATATTTACCCCTGGGGTTGAACTCCCCAATCATTAAATTCCTATTGGACAAAATAGTAACCCATACAAAGGGACTTCTCATGCTAGCAGGTGACCTCAGTATAGCCCCTAACCCAAGTTTAGATTCAACAAATATATCATAAACTAGACAGCCCACCCCACACAAAATGTTTTAAGCAATTTGCCCAAGAGGTTGGCTGGATGGATGAATGGTGATTCCTGCACCCTAGGGACAGGAGTTATACATATTACTTGGCAGTGCATGGGAGATACACACACATTGATCACTGTTACACACTAAGGGAAAACTTAACCACCTTAGCTAGCGGTTAGTTGGGGGACATAGCCCACACTGGCCATGGTGCCATCATAAGCAAGTGGGATTTTGGATAGGCGAGATGTAACAAACACTGGAGATTCAACCCTGCACATTTGAAGGAGGAGCTTTTTACTTTGTTCATTGAGCCCCTGGCACAGGCAATTAGACTCTGTCCCCATACCACGTGGGTGCTGATGGACAAAGTGGATCACCCCATAGCTCTCTACGTGGATGATGTCCTTCTATATTTAAATAATCCCACAGAGTCGATCCCAGCAGTCTTTCAGATCCTATCAGAGTATGGAGCAGTCTTGGGGTACCTTATTAATACATCTAAGATGGATGTTCTCTCCTTTCACTTTGACCCAACACCAACATTTAGGAAGTATCTCCCATTTAGATGGCACTTGGACAAATTAAAGTATCTATGGATCTATTTGTCCCACAGAGCAGAGAGGGCTGTGCTGGACAATTACGCACCCTTCACTGTACAGATGCAGCATGACTTAAACCGCTGGAACATGCTGCCCCTAAACATTACACAAAGAGTGGCGGTAATAAGGATGGTGATCCTTCCTTGGGCTCTATACCTCTATCAAAATATCCCTATCTTTCTTCCCGGACTGATATTTAAAAACTGGAATAAGGCTATATTCAGATTTGTATGGGCTGGTAGAAGACCCAGAATTAAACTATCAATGATGTTTCTTCCAAGGGAGAAAGGTGATCTCTGCCTTCCTAATTTAAAGCTGTATTACTGGGCGTCGCATCTGATGTTTGTAGTGCACCGCATACTGGGCAGAACGCCGGCTAGATGGCAGGAGATCGAAGAAGCCATACAACCTATAAAGACCTTCATGGAAGCCACATTATATCTGGAGCTGCTGCCCCGAGGGACAGCTGGCCCCAAACCCATGGCTGCAGCACCAGTTGTGGGTGTGGAGATCCACTCGTAAATTTCTGCACCTCACCCCGTTCCTGAGCCTACTATACCCAATTGCTCAACTTGAGAATTTTAGGCCAAATCAAACAGATGTAACATTCCACAACTAGGAGCACTTAAATCTGAGATACCTCACACAGTTTTTGACTGGCACAATTTTTCAAACATTTGCACAAATTCAGCACAGGAATACAACCTTAGACAATTGGATTTCTTCTGATACCTGCAGTTATGCCACTTTTATGAAACACTCCCAGTTGGAGCCAGGTCCCTGGAGGGTCTCCCCCGAACAGTCACGCTACTCATTAAAATCCTACACACTAAAGTGATGGCACATGCCATATCAGGCTTCTATAGAGCTCTGATCGACACCATAGATGATTCAACTGAGTACATCCTTGATAAATGAAATGCTGAATTAGATCAACACCTAACCCAGGAACAATGGAGTAGATCATGCCATTTGGCCTCCAAAATAACAAACCAATTTCACTGGCAAGAGGTCGCCTTGCAACATCAAACATGATTTTTCTGTACCCCGGCTATAACAGCGCATTATTAAGCCTCCAGATCCGCTAAGTGTTGGAGACAGTGTGGGGAGCAAAATGCTCAGCATGCGCATGTGTTCTGACTATGCCCCAAGTTACAACCTTTCTTTGACTCATTACAAAGTGAACTAGAGGAGTTATATGGACAACCAATACCCTTGACAGGGGATCTGTTCCTATTTTATTTTTTTATTTAGTGTTTGTTGACCAGGGAGGAGGACTAAACAATTTGTTGCCTGGGGATACGGATGGATGCCAACTGAAACTGAACCAGATTTTAAGCTGTTGGCGGTTTTTTTAGTGAATGGGGGATATTTGGCCAGGACACCAGGAAAATGCCCCTACTCGCAGTCTGAGTGTGGATTGCGATGGAGGAGGACATGCAGACAGTGGCTCTGCAGAGGGAGCTTACTGAACATATGGTGCAGGCGCGGCCTGCTACGGAGCTTACCGAAGAGTCGTCTTCTGGAGAGATGCAGGCTTCTCAGCGTGCAGTCGGGAGCTGTGAAGAGGAGGATGTTTTGGTTACGGGAGCGGTGCGGCAGGATGCCGTTACCATTTCGGCTTCTTCGGGGAAGGTGCTTGGCGAGGATTGCGTCCCATTGTGTTGCCGGAACCACTACGGACTGCAGAGCAGTCGGAGCCCTCTGCTATCGCAAGGATAGCGTAAGTGGCGGAGGAAGTGGTGGAGTTGGTTGTGGAGGAGAGATGCACTGGTGGGGCGAGAATGGAGACAGTTCCCTCTGCAGACTGGTCCGAGGATGTTGCGTTATCACAGGCTGGGTGGATTCAACAACTGAATGGGAGATGGATTCCGGATCCTACCTGGCTGTCCTTTTCACCGAAGGAATCGGGTCCTCCTCGAAAGATTGTGAAGGAGGATGAGTTGCCTTTTTTGGGTACACAGTCTGAACTGGGACAGCCTTCAGAAAAACATGGGAGCTCTCACTCTGCCGGTATTCTGGGGGCTGGGGTGGATATTCCATTGCGGCGTCCCTCTGTGCAGTTGCAAGAAGAGCATGAGACTAGGAAGGGTCCTCGTTTTGCAGATCTTTTCAAACGCAATAAATTGGAACAGGCCCCGAGAAGGAATGTGGTCCGTCTCCGTTATAGGGGTGGTTTACCTGAACACCCGGATCGGCTTTATGTGGCAAGGAAGCTGTTACTGGACTCCATGCAATTTCTGCCTGTAGATATTTATGCTTTGATTAATATTCAGGGGGAGGATACATTTTATGTTAGCTTCAAACAGGTGGCTGGTTTGGATAAGTTCTGGCAGAAATATGAAAGTTGTAAGTCCTTGCCTCTATGGCTACCTTTCTGGGCTATTCCCATCACTAAACCTTTATTCAAAACTATTAACGTGATGTTTAGGAATGAGGGGGTTAATGTGGGGGATATTTTGTATTGGTTGGAACACAAATGCATGGTTCTGGGCCCTCCTGAGCCAATTCTAGATACTGAAGGGATTTTGACTGGGGCATGGCATTTTAAAGTTAAATTACATGTGATAAATAATGAAGTCCTACATGTTCCAAATAGCTTTTTCTTAGGTAAAGACCGGGGAGTGTGTTTTTATCCGGGACAACCTAAAGCATGCTATTGGTGTGGTAGCCAACGGCATTTAAGCAGTGCATGTGACAATGTTAAATGTGCACTATGTGGGGAATTTGATCATGATAGCGAGGTTTGTAGAAATGTGTTTTGATGTAATCTCTGTGAGGAGTCTGGCCATGCATATCATCAATGTCCTTGGGCAGGCCAGAATAGACAGGGGGGTTAGAATAAAGAAGACTTGATATCCCAGGCTCAGGGTAGAGGTCAGTCTCATCTGGCCCCTCCTCAGGGTAGGGAGTATACTCCTTCTGCTGGTAGAGGTCAGGTGATGGTCTCTGAAGTCCCAGTTGAAAACCACTGTGAAGTGGAAAATACTGGGGATCAATCTGCAATTTTGGTTCCACAACAGACCAGATCTCCCCCCCCCCTTCACATAGCTCAGAGCCCCCTGTTTTACATCCTCCTGTAGAGGATCCTGTGGTGGTGCCTGCTTCAGATATTCCTTTCCAAACTCCTCGGAGGGTTACACGAGCTAGCAGTCGTACGGTGGGGATGGGAGGGGCCTGCCTTATTCAGAATTCTTTTTCAGCATTATCTGACCTCGAGGGTGAGGTAGGCACTGAGCTGCTAAAATCTGATGAGACTTCTAGCATGGAAATTGAGGATGATGGGGGAACAGAGTTGTTGGAGGGGAAAAAGAAAAAGAAAAAGGGTAGAAAGCGGAAACAAGATAAACCCTGAATTAACAACCTTTGTTTTTATGGCCTGTTTGAATATTGTATCTCTTAATTGCTGTAGCATAAAGAGCTACAGGAGACGCTTAATTTGCCTGCAGCAGTGTAGGGATTTCAATGTCGATGTCATCTTTCTACAAGAGACGCATTTGTCTTCTCTGCTTGAGGTGACTCAAGTTAAAAAACTCTGGTGGGATGGCCCTTCCTTTTGGTCGTTTGGGGAAGATGCTGCAGATGGGGTGGGCATTCTGTTTTCACACCCTTCTGTTCACGTCACATGGTTGGTAGATGTTCAGCCTGGCCGAGTGTTACTTTTGGACTACTTATTGCACGGATTTAGTTTCAGACTGATTAATACCTATGCTCCTCAAACGAAGACATATCGTATTGCTTTATTTAACCAACTAAAACCTTATTTATTCACCTCTAAACATGTGGTTTGAGGGGGGATATGAATTGTAGTTTGGATATTCGAATTAAAAATGATATTCAGCAAAAAACGTACTGTGATGCTCATGCTCTTTCACAGACGGTAGAGGTGGCTAAGCTGAAAGATGCTTTTAGAGGATTACATACCTCTACTGGCTTTACTTACAGAAGGGCTTCTTTTCAAACTAGAATTGATTACGTTTTTCTTTCTCAATATTTAGTCCCTTTGGTTTGTTCAGTTCTGCCTTGCGTTTTTTTGGACCATAGGGTGTTATATGGTAAACTTAGTTTACATCAAATTCCTGCTTTTTTTCCTGCTTTTGCCAGTAGATGGATGTTGAATTCCCTCTTATTGTCTGAGGCAGTTTTTTTGGCACAGCTGAAGGATTTTATGAACCTTAGGAAATCGGTGGCTGTGTTCTTTTCTGATTGGATTATGTGGTGGACAGACACCAAGTTTGCACTAAAGGATTTTTTTATTGCTTATGGTAAATGGAAATGTTCTTCGGAATACTCACAATATTTAGATTTCAGGAATCAATATTACAAATTACAGTCACATCCCCGGTCTTGGGATTTGGAGGTTCAGTCTCAGATGAAGTTTGCTAAGCAAAATATGCTTCAGTATCAATACCAGCGGGCTGCTTCGCTTCATGCTGGACTGAAGTTTGGTACCCATCAACAGCCCTTTCAGGACCCGTACATGGCGTGTAAACATAAGTTTAAGAAGAGGCTTATGACAGGGCTTCAGGATTCCTTTGGACGTTTGAAAACTTCTTTAGCAGAAATGCTGGCGGTTGCTGAAAGTCAGGTTTCCTCACAGTTTGGTGTGGAATTTATTCCGACTGCGTCTTGGGATGATGTTTTGCATTTTCCAGTCCCTGCTATTTCCCAAGCAGATGCTGATCTATTACAGGGGCCCATTACCCCACTGGAAGTGCAGGCAGTCATTGGCTCACTCCGTACTGGGGTTTCACCAGGTGTAGATGGACTAACGAATGAATTTTATAAAGTTTTTTTGGAGGATATGTGTGTCATATTGACCGCAGTCTATAATGATATTCTTCATTTTGGTTTTGGTGATTCGAAGTTTAACTTGGCCATTTGAACGTTTATTTTTAAAACCGGTGATGCTTCAGATTTTGGTAATTGGAGGCCCATTAGTCTCCTCAATATTGATTACAAGATTCTTTCTACCATATTGTGTAAACGGCTTCAAGTGGTAGCACAAGGAGTGCTTCATCCAGCACAGACATGTTCTATCCCTCACCATTCGATTCAACAGAATTTAAAACTCCTGAGAGATGTGTGTGAATTTGGATCTCAAAAAAAGCTATCAGGTTTTATTTTGGCTCTGGATCAAGCAAAAGCTTTTGATTCTGTGTCCCATGCTTTTCTTTTTCAAGTATTATGTAAATATGGGTTCCCGAGGGCCTTTATCCAGTTTCTTAACACTTTATACACCCAGGCCGGCTCTTGCCCGCTTATTAATAATTATTTAGGTTCAGAACTTCTGTTGCTGTGCGGGGTTCAGCAGGGTTGTCCTGTCAGCCCTTTGTTGTATGCTTTTGTATTGGACCCCCTTTTACGGGAGATTGAAAATAACAGGTCAATTCAGGATTTATCTCCTTCACTTACTTTACCTGCTCAAAAAATTTCTGCATATGCGGATGATATATGTTTATTGGTGGTAGATGCCCCTTCTGGATTAGAGACACTACAAGTGGTTACCTGTTTCTCGGCCCTAAATGGCACCAAGCTAAATTATGGGAAATGTAAATGTTTGGCAATTGGAGATACTCCAGGTCTTCATGATGTTGGGGGTATCTTAGTTTCTGATTCCCTCACCATTTTAGGTCTCATTTTTGGAAAAGGGGATTTAGCCTTTTTTAATTGGGAGAAGTGTCTTGTTGCAGGAGAACGGAAAGTACAACAATGGAAATCCTGGGGATTCTCAAAAAAGAAGCGGGTGTTAATTATTAAGAAATTTTTATTACCCATTTTTTTACATGTTTGCTCAGTTTTTCCGGTGCCAATTTCTTTAGAAACAAGATTATATAGTTGTTTTTTTCAAATGGTGTGGGGCAGTCGATTGAACCCAATTAAACGTGCTTTTACTTATTTGAAGCTGAATCAAGGGGATTAGGGATGATAAACCCTATCGCCTTTTATCACTCCTTTTCATGATTGCTTCTTTTCAAACAGAGGTCAAGCCTCAGGATCATCCTAGTCGGCATGGACTCAGTTGTTATTTTCTTCTTTTTGTCCCATTGGGAAGAGGTTGAGGTGTTCTAAAAGAATACGGCGTCTGCTGCGCCTTCCTATGTGGACTCAGCAGTTAGGAAACTGCGGGAATGGAAATTGGGTAAGGCACAATTACATGAGGTTTCTAGAAAAGACTTTTATTTGGAAATTATGAGGAATTATTTCTATGTTCAAGTGGATTTCCCTTTTTGTACCCCTACTAAACTCTCGCAGGCCCTTCGGCTTTTAATGGACCATAGGGTACCTCCTAGTATGTGGGATGTACAATGGCTTTGTTGTCATGGGAAGCTGGGTGTCCGGGGTAACCTAAAACATAAACCGAGTATGGACAGAGTGTGTCTTAGACCGGGTTGTGTTGAACAGATTGAAACATTAGAACATTTCCTTTTACTCTGTCCCTATGTTATTTCCTTTTGGTCGGACTTGGCCATTCGGTGGGGCTGGAGTGTGTTAAGACACATTACATATCAGAGCTTGATTTTGGGGGATTATTCAGGTTTTCTAAGGAGGTATCATCCAAGTACATTGAATGTGATTTTTGCATGTATTAAATATCATTTATGGCAAGCCAGATGTCAGTTCTCCTTGCAACATACCCTTCTTCCTAATAGTGTTATTCTTAACCGTATAGAACTAGCGTTGGGAAAGCAAAAGAGTTTTGAACATCGCATCTTGGATAACCAAGTTTTTCTTAGTTATTGGAAGAATATTGTTTGGCTTTTATGAATGCTGTAAAGTACTTTCTTCCTGACTGTATCACAGTTCTTTAAGAATTATGATTTCTGTTCATGAATTATGTTGTTCCACATTTTTCCTACTGTTTTTTTCTGTTGTCTTCTTTATTGATGTATGGTTTATTTTCAAATAAAAAAATCCCCTACTCTGCCTGCAGGGGGCCTTGATTCCTGTGAGTGAGTTGGAGCTAGCCACTCTGTCTGAAACCCAGGAAGGAGCAGACATGCAAGGGGTAGAGGAGCCAGCCTCCTTCTCTGCCTCATCTGTGCAAGAGGCTAAACGTTTCTTTGATGCTTCTAGTGTGATGGAACAGGCAGGAGCACAAGATAGGCCTCTAATATTGCTGCCTATGCCTTTGGAAAATGAGGACCAACAAACTGAAGAAGATGGAAGAACACAGGAGCCCAGTGCTGTACCAAGTACAGCAACAGATTTGGAGCACCTACTGAAAGAAGAACGGGAACAATCAGAGCTACTACAAAAAGAACTACAAGCAGCACTGCTAATACTGAAGGAACAACACCAGCTAGCAGATAAAGAACAACCAGCGAGTCCCCAGGCCCAGATGTGGCCTGCTGTTGAAGTGAGTGCCACATCAGCAACACAGATGCAAAACCAACCTGCTTGTGCTAATGCAGAGAAGGCAAAGGAAAGCACCTTTACCACAACGCGTGAAATGGAACCAACTGGAAGGAGACTATTTAGTTTCGAAGCAGGTACCAATGGGGAACTGCTGTTTGTTTTTAAGGGGAACAAAAGTAAAATGTTTAGAAGTAACCCCGCGGGAATGGCACAAATGGGAGGAAGAACTCCTGGCCTAAGACGGGGTACTGAAAATAACTCAAATAACACTGTACAAGAGAGCTGGTCAGTGGAAGCAGCTTTAACAGCTGCAGGGTGGGAAAAGCAAGGGATGTCAGGACAATGGGTATCAGGGAAGTCCCCTATCCAGACACTGGGACTGAGGCAAGTCTGTAATATAAGGACCAGAACTGATGTTCAGCATTCGGATAGTACAGATAACACAGAGGGGCTTAATGTTGCACCCATCTCCCTGAACACTTCACCCTTACATTTAACTCAAAGTCTACAATTTACAAATTCCCCAAGAATGGAAACATCTGAAGGCCCCTCTGGGGAGACACCCCCTATAAACACTGATCCAACACAGCCTCCCAGAGGTAGTGGGGTGAATGGCCTAATAATGATATTCACAACAGCAGTACTAATAGAGAAGACGGAACAAGACCCAGATCATATGCATCCTTTTTTAGAGCCCCAAAATACCCTGCTAAATGACACAACGCAGTGAGGCTACTCTACAAAGGAGGCCTAGACTCATTTCCGGACAGAACATATATTGCAAGAACTTTATTAATGGAATCAATGAATTTTAATGCACAAGAAGTATATGCTCTTATACATGTGTCTGGGGAAAGAACATTCGATATTAGTTTTAAACTAAATACTGGCTTGCAGAAATTTTGGACTAAATATCAAACGATGAAAAAATCTCCTGTGTGGCTTCCATTTGAGGCAATCCCACTATCCAAACCAACAGACAAGACAGTGCCAGTGCTCTTCAGAAATGAAGGTGTAAGTGTGACAGACTTGTATTGGGTAAGACAGAGATGTACTATACAGGGAAACTCAGAGGCCATTTTCAATGATGACAATATCTGGATTGGAGGCTGGAGAATCAGAGTGCTTCTGACCTGCACAGAGGCAGGAATCCAACACTTGCCTAATTGTTTTTTTTTTTAGGAAAAGATCAGGGTGTCCTGTACTATACAGGACAACCTAAAGCTGGCCACTAGGATTGATTTTTTTCCTTTTACCCTATTGTAGCATAGTTTTTCAGTTAGGGACAATACCATGTGAGTTTTCTAACCATCTTTTGTTGCATGTGGAAATCGGTTTATCATGGACTATGCTCTCAAAAATGAGCAGATGGAGAGCCAGTACCACTCTGTTCCAGGATAGGGATATTAGGTGACATATGTTGCAGGAATCGACGGCTCGAATGTCAGTCTTGGTGTTATATGACTCTGCTGGGGAGTGTTGGGAAGATACTAAAAAAGGTTTAAGAACCTGACTGCAAAAACAAGAGGCTTAGCATCAAAACATGAAGTTTCTGAAATATTTAACTCTACGAGACCAGTTGGAGTACTTGTTCTCTGCTACCCATCTTTATGGGGCTGATTACTCTGCACAAATTACTTCCTTTAAATTGCAAATGAAGCAGTACCAGTATGATAGGGCTGCCACTCTGAATACAGAATTAAGTTTTGGGACCCATAAAACTCCCACAAGTGACCCTTATGCAACTTGTAAATCTCAAGTTGATAATTCGCAGTTTCTTGAATTGCGTGATGTTACCGGGAAACTTTGTTCTACTACAACAGAATTACAGGGTTTAGTTGAACATTACTTTCAGGACCTCCATGACTTGGTACAGGGACAGGAGGAAGACAAGGAGGAATATTTTTCTAACCCACAGGTCTCTTTAACACAAGTGGAACAGATTGCCCTTCTTGCACCAATAACATTGGATGAAATAGTCCAGGCGGTTAAAAGAATTTTAAAAAAGTCTCCCCGGGGTGGGATGAATTCCCTATAGAGTTTTATCAACCCTATATTACGGAAGTAGCCCCGATGTTACAATTGGTATTAAAGGAAATTTTTGTGGAACATAAGATTCGCCCTGATTTCTCTAATGGTCTTCTGAAATTTTTGTTTAGGAAAGGTGATAGACTATTGCTTCTGAATTGGAGGCCAATCTGCCTACTCAATTCAGACTGGAAGATTTTGACTACCATTTTGAATATCAGAATGCAAAAATCTTCAAAAGCTTTAATTCATCCCTCTCAGGCGTGTTCAGTTCCAGGGTGAATGATACAGGAGAATCTCTTTCTTATTAGAGATTGTTTGCAATTTTGCTCCCAGACTTCCCACACCAGATTTCTCTTAGCTATGGATCAGAGTAAGGCTTTTGTTAGAGTGTCCCATGCATGTTTATTTCAGATTATGGAGATGTATGGTTTTCCTTTACAATCAATTACTTGTATAGCTACCCTATATCATGGAACAACTGTGGCACCCTTAATAAGAGGAAGAGTTGGTGATACAATTCCCCTTTACCCTGGGGAACCAAAACAAAAAAAGCAAAAAGGAAATCCAAAAAACTTCTGATCACAGGAGACTCCACGATTCGGGGAATTGATACCCATCTCCAGCCAGGGATAATGGTCAGATGTCTCCCAGGTACATCAGCGTGGAGAGACACTGACTGCATTGCTATAATTGTTCACAAAGCAGGAGAAAACATTGTTGTCCTGTTACACATAGGGACTAATGATCTCGCCAACCAGTCAGTTGTGGAGACCAAAGAACAGCTGACCAGGCTGGGTGACAAACTATCATCCATTTCATCCGACATCTCCTTTTCTGAGATCCTGCCAGTCTGGGAGAGGGGGGCAGATGGACGGAAGGTCAGAGAAGGGGAGATAGGGGAGCTAAACATGTGGCTCAAGGGCTGGTGCCAGGAAAAAGGACACAGATTTGTAGGGAACTGGCAACAGTTCTGGGAGTGAAAGTTCTTTAAATTTGATGGACTGCATCTGACTAAGGAGGGAGTCAGTGCATTGGGACAGAAGTTTGACATCTTTTGCAGAATATTTAAACTAACAAATGGGGAGTGGGGTGCAGCACCCCATATGTCGAATGGGAAGAACACTCCTCCCCCCCTCAGCTAGTGGTCAAACAGGGATTCAGCATGTTTGCAGTTCATTTGCATCACCAGGTAAGAAAAAAGGTCCGTCTCCCCATACGACGCACATGGGAAATGCCAAACCTCACCCAACAACTAACACACCGAAATCTGTCAAATGGAAAATCATGTACACAAATGCTCACAGCCTGGGAAATAAGATCCCAGACCTGCAGGCAATAATGTCAGAGGCTAAACTGGACATAGTAGCAATTAGTGAGATGTGGGTTACCAGTAACCACACTTGCGAGACTTCAGTACCTGGCTATGTACTGTTCAGGAGAGACCGAGGTGCAAAAGGGGGGAGGGAGTGGCCCTGTATGTCAATGAAAATACCAAAGCTACAGAAATTCAAAATACACATAAGGAGCCAGAAGAACTGTGGGTCACCCTGGAAACAGGAAATGGGACAGCCATAAGAACTGGGGTTGTCTACAGGCCCCAGACCAGGGGGAGGACATAAGACACATTACTGTTAGAAGATATACAAAACATGACAGCTAAAGGGGAGGTTCTGATAATGGGAGACTTCAACATGCTGGATACAGATTGGTCAATGCCAGCAGGAACATCTGCCAGAACTAGACACATGGTGGATTCCCTGCAGGGGGAGGGCTTCAAACAACTGGTACAACAACCCACAAGAGACAGGGCTACCCTAGATCTAGTACTGACTAACAGGGAAGGGATCACAGATCTCCAGGTAGAAGGTCACCTGAGGGCCAGTGACCATCACATAGTATGGTTGAATTTGGCCACTACATCTAAATCATCCCATTCCATGGCAAACTATGGGACTTCAGAGGAGCTGACTTTGATAAGATGGCCAACAGAGTTAAGCTAGCCCTGGCAAAAAGAAACACAGGTGAGGGGGTACAGGCAAAGTGGGCAAGCATTAAGGGTGCAATACTTGAAGCAACATCCCATTGTGTTAGACAGAAAAGTAAGTGCAAAAGAAGAAGGAAATCACTTTGGTTCTCAAATACAGTAGCAGAAAAGGTCAGAGCCAAAAGGCTGGCCTTCAGGAAATATAAGGGAACACAGCGGGATGAAGATAGGGAGGCATACCAAACTGCCCTAAGAGAAGCAGGGAAGGCAGTGAGGCAGGCAAAGTCCCAAACTGAGGAAACACTAGCACAAACAGTAAAAGAAGGTGACAAGACTTTCTATAGATACATTAGTGAAAGGAGAAAGTCCAGAGGGGTATTCCTAAGCTCAAAGATGAAAAGGGGGGCATGTGAGGAGGAGGACCCTGTAAAAGCATCTATCCTAAATAGATACTTTTGTTCAGTATTTACTGAAGAGAAGGTAGGACAGGGCCCACAGCTCAGCACCATGGATACAGGGGGGAGGGAGGTGAGCACTACTCCCTTCACAAAAGAAAGGGTCCTACAAGAGCTCGCTAAGCTCAGGGTGGACAAGGCAATGGGACCTGATGGCATACATCAGAGGGTACTTAAGGAGCTAAGGGTGGAACTAGCAGAGCCATTAGCAGAGCTGTTTAGTGAGTCTCTGAGCACAGGACAGGTCCCAGAAGACTGGAGAAGGGCTCATGTGATCCCACTGCACAAGAGTGGTAGCATGGAGAAGGCAGGGAACTACAGACCAGTCAGTCTTACCTCAGTAGTGGGCAAGATTATGGAGGCACTCCTTAAGGAAAGGATAGTGCAACACCTGGAATCCATAGGGGCACAGGATCCAAGACAGCATGGGTTTACAAAAGGAATGTCCTGTCAAACTAATCTCATATATTTCTTTGACTGGGCAACCAGAGTGGTGAACCAAGGGGGAGCAGTTGATGTCACCTACCTTGACTTCAGCAAAGCTTTCGACACTGTTCCACACAGAAGATTGATAAATAAGCTGAGTAGGCTCAGGGTGGGTCAGAAGTTGGTCAACTGGGTGGCAAACTGGTTGATGTGCAGAAAACAGATAGTGGTGGTAAATGGTATACAGTCAGAAGAGATGCAAGCCACAAATGGGGTATCTCGGGAATCAGTCCTGGGGCCAGTCCTCTTCAATATCTTCATTAGTGATATTGCAGATGGACTAGAGGATAAGGCTTGTCTGTTTGCAGATGACACCAAGATCTGCAACAGAGTAGATAATCCAGATGGGGTGGGCAGAATGAGAAGAGATCTGGATAAACTAGCAAAATGGTCAGAAGAGTGGCAACTGGGATTTAATGCAAAGAAGTGCAAGATCATGCACATAAGGAAGAGAAACCCTGAAGCCACCTATAGGCTGAGAGGGGAGTTACTGGCAGTCACAAAGGAAGAAAGAGACTTGGGCATCGTCATCACCCATGACCTGAAATCATCCAAGCAGACCTCTAAAGCAGTAGGTAAGGCTAGAGGGATGTTAGGGTATATTAGTAGGGGTATCACAAGTCGTAAGAGGGAGTTAATAATCCCTCTTTACAAGACACTGGTTAGGCCCCATCTGGAGTACTGCATGCAGTACTGGAGGCCACACCTTCACAAGGACATTAACCAAATTGAGGCAGTCCAGAGAAGGGCAACCAAAATGGTGCAGGGACTGCATCAGAAGACATATGAGGACAGATTAACAGAGCTCAATATGTGTACCCTTGAGCAAAGGAGGGAGAGAGGTGATATGATCGAAACATTCAAACACCTTAAGGGCATTAACAAGGCGAAAGAGTCTAACATGTTTAAATATAAGAAAAATAGGAGGACAAGAGAACACAGCATGAGATTAGAGGGAGGCCGATTAAGGGGGAATGTAAGGAAATTCTTTTTCACAGAAAGGGTGGTGGATGCATGGAACGGCCTACCTCAGGAAGTGGTGGCTATGAATACAGTGCAGGGCTTCAAACAGGCATGGGATAGGCATAAGGGAGCAATACAGATGAGTATGAATAGATAGGCCACTGACAGAGCAAAGGCCGATGGCACATTTATAAGGTAGAAAAAGAAATGGGCAGGCTGGATGGGCCTTGTGGTCCTTATCTGCCGTCAACCTCTATGTTTCTATGTTTGGATACCGCAAGGTTGCCCACTTAATCCCCTATTATATGTCCTGTATTTAGATCCTTACATCAGACATATTTGGAATAACCCTGATGTTGTGGGCTTGACTGACCCTTATCGTAATACTATTAAGTCTTCAGCTTACGCAGATGACCTCCTGCTTTTCTGCAGAACAGAACCTAGTGTTGAGGCTGCGGTGGGGGAAATATTGACTTTTTCAAATGTAACCCCCCTGCAAATGGGGGTTCCCAAAAGACTTCCAGGAGCTTGCTTGAATGCTCCAAGCCTGAATGGTGTTTGGCGTTTAAGCCATTTATCAGTGAGTGTTTTTAGAGCCTCTGGTACTGTCTCTTTAAGAGCTGTCTGCTTGCAGACATAATTAGTTTGTATGGGGGGACTGTGTGCTTCTCTGTTTAAGTACCACTCGAACTGCTGCCAATTCACTCCATTTTTGCAGTCACTAGGAGTGCAAAGGGAACCTATCTGAAAGATGTAACTGTTTGCCAGAAACCATTTACAGTGATAATGAAATTACAGTTTGTCTAACCTGCTTTCTTTTGCAGTCAGAACAGTGTCTGCCTAGTTCCCCATTCTGGTTTTGAACTGCTGAACTGGACCAATCAGTGTGGGGTAAGCTAGCTCTAAAATGGTGCCTTGGACGAATCAGAACTTGGACTCATAATCTGAGCCAGCCACAAGAGGATTGTATGGGCAGTGACTCTGGGAGATGTAGTTTAGACTTCAGTGCCTTTTGGACCAACAGCAGCAGTCTATTGTGAGTGACAGCCAATCCAGTCAAGAACTGGGAGGAACTCAAAGGAAGTGCCCGTTTTGTCGGGTTGGAGTTTCAGTTGAGCTTTGGCAGTGAAGAAGGAAGGAGCCCTGTGCTTTTTCAGTGTGCAGTTTTAGTCAAAAAACGTGTGTAAGGCCCAGAGTTCCGGTCTGCAGCTTGTGTAACAGCTTGTTAGGACTGAATCCGTCCTGTGAAAAGAATCAAAGGATCTCTGAAGAGTAGAAACCAGGCTCACCCTGTAGAAGACTGGAGGAATTGCTGAAAATTGCACTCGGTCTGTCAGGAACTGAATCTGCTGTGTGTTCTCCCGGGTATTGTGCAGTAATTGCGATCGGGATACAGATGCAGCCTGCCTGGTATAGTGCTTTCTTTTATATGGATGTGTGAAGAGGTTTGTGTACCTCAAGTGAGCCCTGCTGACACTGAAGGACCCTATCTTATTTGGAGGTCGTGAGTACTAATTCAGGGTCGCTCCCTGTTGAACTGTTGAATTGCCACATTAAATCCAAATGGAATTACTATACTGCTGACTGTTTAATTCTCCTTTTCTCTGTGTGAAAGGGCCCCTACCAGCTGCCACGGTTTGGACTAGCCACTAGGGCTTGGGTACCCAGGGACAGTAACTGATAGGGATAGGCCTGTGCACAGAGCCATAGGTAGATTATTAGAGTGATAAGCTAATTAACCTGATTTCCCTGTCCTTGTTATATCCCCTAAATAAATCAGAGCTGCTTGTTTCAGTAAAGTTATACTGCCTGAAGTATTTGTCTATGTTAAAGTACTGTACTGTGATTGTTGCACTGTATCTCATTTCACAGGAAGTCCCAGTGCGGAACCAGTCCTGGGGTAAGTGTATACTGTGAAGGTAATTCTGATATATTGTGTGGGCCACTAGTGGGAAGAAAGGGGTTGCAGTGTCCCAGAGGGCTGTGACCAAGTTAGTTTAACTATTGCAAACCCTGACCTCTGGGTGGAGGCACCCGCCATTGGATCCAGGCCCCTCAACCTGTTAGTGGCAAATCAGGCAGGGGTAGTAGCCCTGGGATAGCGCCATCTAGGGGTTACATCTTGGAGGCACCGCTGGGATTGTGTGTCCTCTAGTGGCCATATTTACGAACCACTGTTAGAAAAAAAAATGGGTACCCGACAGAAGTGGCTGTGCACCGCTGGTGGAGTGGTGTACTGGGAGGAGATCGACCCCAAAATGCTATGCTTATCCTGGACATCCCCTGGTATCAATAGGACACTGTGCAGGAGTACTTTCCAAGGTGGAAGGTTTACAAAACCCTGTGGTGGTGGGTCGGCATGCTAATCTGCTCACCCACACTTTCCTGGCCCTAGTAGAGTTTAAGGATCTCATAGATAGCTCCAAAGTGCCACAGACCATTACCCCAGAGGGAGCCCTCACTGCTTGGAGAGTGATAACTAAGGACAGTAAAGACCCGGGGGGGAATCAGCCCCCACCACTATCTGAAACTTTTGAGGAGAAATTTGCTAAATGGTTGCTGGGAGAAGGGAAAACTGTGGAGGACTTGAAGAAACTATTCTTGCCACCTGGGGGTGTTCCTCCCCCAACACCCTCTCCCGCTCCAGTGCCCGTAATGGTGGCTGAACCAATGCAGACTCCTATTTCTGCACCTGCCATTAGTCACAACTCTTACAGAGGTTGAGGATCTTCTCTGGCACCTCCCACCCCCAAGGGAGGATGACTGGGAGACCTGGATAGACTATGTTGCCCCCAAGTGCTAGAATGGCAATACTCGGGCGGCGAAGAGGGTTAGTGAGAGCCTCTGAGGTCCTGCCCTGCTACCATCCATGCTAAACGGGCCAGTAACCCTGAGCGACTGCAGAGCCTATCTTGAGGCCTTGGAGAATGTGTATGGGAGCCCAGATTCTGATGAGGACCTATGGTGGAGAGTAAGAAAGGCACAACAGTACCAAGGGGAGTTGTTGTCTGTGTATGTCTCTCGGCTGGAAAAATTGTTGCAAGAATGCCTCAGAAAGGGTAGTTTGCCAGCAACTGAACTGGACCGAACCAGACTGGACAGAATCCTTAAGTCTGCCCCCTTCTCAGAACTGCTGTTGCTTCAGTTATGCCTGGCAAATTGACTGGAATCCCCACCCTCCTATGATGAGTTAATGAGAGAAATTCGAGGAGTTGAGAAAAGGCGACCTCGGGAGGGACCTGCACCAACAGCTGTGGCTACGACCCGAGTGACTGAGGGTGACCCATTAAGTGAAGTTCAGGGGCAGAGGTTGACAGTCAATGAGTGCTCTGACAAGGAAAAAGATATGTCACAATGGGGCGAACTGTTGAGAGAGATCCGGGAATTCAAAAACAGTCCCTTTATGAAGGCCACGCCTGCAAGTACAGGCCCTGACCTATATCCGACTGCATCTGCTATGGGGGTTGGGGTACCCACCCACGTATCTCCTGCTGATAACAGCTCGAACTCGATTCCTTGACCATGGAAGTGGAGAAACTGACGAGATGTCTCCAAATGCTTATTGCGCCGCAGACAGAGATGGCACCAAGGTTTCCAGTTAGTAATACCCCCGCCCTGGCTCCCAGTGTGGCGCTCGGCCAGCTCAAACTCCAGAAAGTATGTTTTGCTATAATTGTGGGAAAGATGGGCACATGAAAGGGAATGCGGTCCCAAAGACACTGACAAAGTTGCATATAGGCTACAAGTAGAGCCGGAGAACAAATCAGTGGTTAAGAGGTGCACGAAATGATCCCAGTGAGGGCACCAAAAATGCTAACTCACGTCCTTTTGTGGCAAGGTCAGTTGCCCAGGCCCCCACTATCGCCTCTCCAGACTGGTCCAGAATAGTGGGTCCCTCCATGGAGACCACTGTAAAGGTGAATGGAGTGTCTACAAGAGCTGTATTAGACAGTGGCTCCCAAGTGACAATTATGTTCCAGGATTGGTATCAGAAGCATTTGTCAGACGTACCCTTACAACCATTAGAAGGACTGCATGTATGGGGGTTAAGTGAGAAGGCCTACCCCTATTCCGGGTATATCCGGATTTGGCTGTCTTTCCCCACCTCCGTGGCTGGAGTGGCCGAACAAGTAGAGACCCTAGCCTTAGTGTGTCCCCCCACTGGACTGTATGATGGTGTCCCTTTGTTGATTGGAACAAATGCTCATATGTTCGGAAGGCTGGCACAGTTGTGTTATGAAAAACAGGGTCAAAGACTAGTAGAGCTTTAAGAGTTCCGGCTTTAATTAAGAAGGCCTATGAGGCACAGAGATGCTGAAAAACAGAACCAGAGGAACCGGTTGGAATTGTATGGAAGAAGGATCCTGAGTCTCTGATCCTGGCACCAAATGCCCAGTGTACCTTACAGGAGAGGTCCGATCAGAAAGGATGTTAAGAATAAAATATTAATGTTGGATGCACCAGGCGATGGAAAATTGCCAGAGGGACTGCTGGTCAAGCCTAGTATTTTGCCCGCTAGAGCCCATGCTTATGCCAGAAGGGTAATGGTCCAAGTTCATAATGTGTCTGAAAGAGACATTCGAGTAAACAGAGGTTGCATCCTGGCTAATGTGCATTGTGCAGACACTGCAGTGCTACCCAGCAGCAAGAGTTCAAGGAAGAATGACAGAGTAACGCCTGACTTGTTTGATTGGCGACTCCCCACTGCCAGCTGAATGGAAAGTGAGGATCAGTGAGAAGCTTGCCCAGAGAGACCAGGTGTTTTCTTTAAAGGAATGGGATGTAGGATGCGTGCAAGGAGCTGAGCACAATATCCGGCTGCATGACGAAAAGACCATTTTTTTGAGAGGTCTCGCGCCTGGCACCTGCTGACATAGATGATGTGAGACGGCATCTGCAAGAGATGTTAGCTGCTGGTGTAATACAAGAATCCAGAAGCCCTTATGCTTCCCCATTGTGGTAGTGAGGAAAAAGAATGGAACAGTAAGGATGTGTGTGGATTATCGCACCTAAACCGCGGACTATCCCTGATCAGTACACAATGCCCCGCATTCAGGATGCTTTGGACTGCCTAAACGGGAGCAAGTGGTTCTCTGTGCTGGATCTCCGCAGTGGGTACTACCAGATCCCGATGGCCCCAGAGGACCGTGAGAAGACGGCCTTTATCTGTCCGCTTGGCTTCTATGAATTCATGAGGATGCCTCAAGGGATTTCAGGTGCCCCAGCCACTTTTCAACGATTGATGGAGCGTGCAGTGGGGTACATGAACTTACTAGAGTGCCTGGTATACCTAGATGATGTTATTGTGTTTGGCAGCTCACTGGAGGAACATGAGAGCAGATTATTTAAGGTATTGGACCGACTGGAGGACTTTGGCCTTAAACTGTCCATTGATAAGTGTCAATTCTTCCAAACATCAGTAAAGTATGTGGGACACATAGTATCCACCGAGGGAATAGAGACCGACCCAAGTAAAGTTGAGGCCTTGACCACCTGGCCACAGCCCAAAAATCTAAAAGAACTGCAAAGATTCCTGGGATTCTGTGGTTATTATCGGCGCTTCATCAAGGACTATTCAAGAGTGATCCGCCTTTACTTAACCTTACTCAAGGGTATCCCCAACCCACAAAAATACCAAAGTCAGCGTCCCTCAAGACTGAAAGAGTGTATTTTCATCCGAGTGAAGTATTTGGGGCCCGCTGGACTCCTGATTGTGAGACTGCTTTTCATGAGATCATATATCAACTTACCCATGCTCCAGTGCTGGCCTATGCCGATCCAAGAAAACCTTACGTCCTGCACACTGATGCTAGCTTGCAAGGGTTGGGGCTGTGTTGTACCAAGAGCACGAGAATGGCCTGAGACCAGTGGCCTTTGCCAGTAGAAGCCTGACCCCATCCGAAAAGAACTATCCTGTACATAAGTTAGAGTTCCTAGCTTTGAAGTGGGCTATTGTTGACCAATTCCATGAGTACTTGTATGGGGCTAAAATACTAGTAAAACTGACAATAATCCTTTGACCTATGTGCAGACCTCAGCTAGTTGGATGCCACTGGCCATAGGTGGCTTTCTGCATTATCTACATATGACTATGCTCTCGAATACCGAGCAGGTCTGAACCACATAGATGCTGATGCTCTCCGAGGCCTGTTCCCCAGAATGATTGGGTCCGATTGGCAGAACCTGACATTCGGGCACTCTGCCGAAGTTTGACAGGGAGGAACAAATGTCCACGGACGAGTGGACTGCATGGTGGATTGCTTGGGACCTCTGAGAATTGCATACCTGCTGCTTATTGCCACTTTTCTGCACAGACATTGGTGCACTGCCTCAGCTGGACAATGACAGTATTCAGCGGGCTCAATCCCGATCCCATGATCAAAGCAGCTTTAGAAGCCCTCTATGCAGGAAAAGATGTGTCCAAATTACGCCCACTGATTTGAGAACTGCACTGTTATACAAAGAAGGTCCTAAGTTGAAACTGATCAATAAACTGTTATACAGAGAAACAGTAGACAGAGGGGGACAAGTAGACAAACAACAACTAGTGCTGCCCACTGCCTTCGAGACTCAGTACTGAGGTCCTTGCACAACCACATGGGGCACCTTGGTATAGACAGAACACTTGACTTGGTGAGATCCAGATTCTATTGGCCTAAGATGGGGGCTGATGTGGAGCAACACATTCGAACTTGTAGTGCTGCTTACAGAGGAAAGCTTTGCCCCAGAGGGCTGCCCTTGTTAACATCACCACCAGTGCACCCATGGAGCTGGTCTGTTGATTTTCTGAGTTTGGAGTCAGATCAAAGAAATATCAGTAATGTGCTGGTGGTCACTGACCATTTCACGAGATATGCCCAAGCTTTCCCCACCAAAGACCAGAAAGCATCCACTGTGGCCAAAGTACTTGTAGAAAACTTTTTTGTTCACTATGGGGCTCCACAAAGAATCCATTCTGATCAAGGGAGAGACTTTGAGAGTCGTCTGATCAAAGAGATGCTTTCTCTGTGGGGAGTGCGAAAGTCCAGAACCACTCCTTACCACCCCCAAGGGGACCCACAGCCTGAACGTTTCAACCGCACTTTGCTAGATATGCTAGGCACCCTGCACCCAAAGGACAAGCCTAGATGGAGCCAACAAATTAGCACCCTGGTACATGCTTATAACTGCACCAAAAGTGATGCCACTGGATTCTCCCCCTACCGCCTGATGTTTGGAAGAGAAGCTCGACTACCAGTAGATGTGTGTTTTGGGGTCTCTCCTGATGGGGTTCAAGCTGACAACTATTTACAGTATGTGCAAAGTTAAAGGCCCAGCTAACTCATGCGTACTAACTGGCTCAAACCATGGCTGCCAAAAGAAATCTGGCCAACAAAGAAAGGTATGATAAAAGGTGAAAGCACAGGAACTCCAGGAGGGAGATCGGGTATTGCTAAGAAATCTGGGACTGCATGGAAGCACAAGATTGCTGACAGATGGCACCATCTCCTCACATTGTAGTGGGCAAACTAGATGATCTGCCAGTGTACAAAGTAAGGCCTGAGAATAATTCAAAAGATGTAAAAACAATGCATAGAAATCATTTACTGCCCATTGGACAAATCCTGATTGAGTCTGAGCCCCAGAAGATGCCCCTCTGGACCAGTGACTAGAGCTGCTGCTAAGAAAAGATCAAGGAAGTCTGCACCTACAGAAGCAGAGTTAAAGTGTTCCCCTGCACAAGTCCCAGTTGAGCATGACTGTCAGTCCATATCAGAAGAAAGTGAGTGACTTTGAATACTATCCTTCTTACGAACTGAGTCAATTGTTTGAGGCAATCCCCTAGTCAATACTGGAGACAAAGCTGGGCCTTCTGGACTGTCTAAGCCCCAGCTTCATCCCTGGAGCCATTGCTCCCACAAAGTGAAGTGCAAAGCATCAGATCAGATGAAATGGAATCATTGTGCATGGTTGAACTGTTTGAGTTTATGGGAGGAAAATGATAGATTGGGGCAGACTGGTGATACACCGAACAAGAAGAGTATTTTGAGTGCCCTGACAGTCCACTGCCAGTGTCCGAAAGCTCTCCATGCGAGCCAAATGTTGTGGACTCAGAAACTGTAACTCCTGGAGCTGAAAGTGCCCCAAGTTCTAGCCTCTCTACCCCATGGAGACTCCTGACAAGTGAGGACAATGCTGAAAATGAGGCTCAGAGTGCAGAGACTGTAACAGTTCCCCCTAGAAAGACTGGTCGAGCTGTAAAGCCTGTGGTGCACCTCAGTTATGATTCCTTGGGAGGCCTGTGGATTTGCCTCTCAATGTTGTCCATAAAGGAGTGTATGTGTCCCCGAGCTCATTGCCCAAACTGAGTGTCAGTGCTAACTCCAAGTTACTTGTGTTGCCCTCTAAGTATGGTGCCCTTGCCCCGTCCAGCCCCAAGGTAACTGATAGGGAAGGGCCCCCTCTCTTCAGGTTTCATGTACAAGAGGTAATAACTTGAGTTATGGTACAATGTGTATGTAATACTGTGTAAAGAGTGACGTACTGCAATATTTCAGAAATGTGTTCTTGGTAAAATTATATATTGACTGATGATTACACGTGCGAGCCTAATGCAAATGTATATGGTTGCAGTTGAAACTTATGGGGGTACTTGCTTGACGCGGACGTCAAGCTTTCCCAGGCCAGGAAGGGTGTAACCCCCCTGCAAATGGGGGTTCCCAAAAGACTTCCAGGAGCTTGCTTGAATGCTCCAAGCCTGAATGGTGTTTGGCGTTTAAGCCATTTATCAGTGAGTGTTTTTAGAGCCTCTGGTACTGTCTCTTTAAGAGCTGTCTGCCTGCAGACATAATTAGTTTGTATGGGGGGACTGTGTGCTTCTCTGTTTAAGTACCACTCGAACTGCTGCCAATTCACTCCATTTTTGCAGTCACTAGGAGTACAAAGGGAACCTATCTGAAAGATGTAACTGTTTGCCAGAAACCATTTACAGTGATAATGAAATTACAGTTTGTCTAACCTGCTTTCTTTTGCAGTCAGAACAGTGTCTGCCTAGTTCCCCATTCTGGTTTTGAACTGCTGAACTGGACCAATCAGTGTGGGGTAAGCTAGCTCTAAAATGGTGCCTTGGACGAATCAGAACTTGGACTCATAATCTGAGCCAGCCACAAGAGGATTGTATGGGCAGTGACTCTGGGAGATGTAGTTTAGACTTCAGTGCCTTTTTGGACCAACAGCAGCAGTCTATTGTGAGTGACAGCCAATCCAGTCAAGAACTGGGAGGAACTCAAAGGAAGTGCCCGGTTTTGTCGGTTGGAGTTTCAGTTGAGCTTTGGCAGTGAAGAAGGAAGGAGCCCTGTGCTTTTTCAGTGTGCAGTTTTAGTCAAAAAACGTGTGTAAGGCCCAGAGTTCCGGTCTGCAGCTTGTGTAACAGCTTGTTAGGACTGAATCCGTCCTGTGAAAAGAATCAAAGGATCTCTGAAGAGTAGAAACCAGGCTCACCCTGTAGAAGACTGGAGGAATTGCTGAAAATTGCACTCGGTCTGTCAGGAACTGAATCTGCTGTGTGTTCTCCGGTATTGTGCAGTAATTGCGATCGGGATACAGATGCAGCCTGCCTGGTATAGTGCTTTCTTTTATATGGATGTGTGAAGAGGTTTGTGTACCTCAAATGAGCCCTGCTGACACTGAAGGACCCTATCTTATTTGGAGGTCGTGAGTACTAATTCAGGGTCGCTCCTGTTGAATTGCCACATTAAATCCAAATGGAATTACTATACTGCTGACTGTTTAATTCTCCTTTTCTCTGTGAAAGGGCCCTACCAGCTGCCACGGTTTGGACTAGCCACTAGGGCTTGGGTACCCAGGGACAGTAACTGATAGGGATAGGCCTGTGCACAGAGCCATAAGTAGATTATTAGAGTGATAAGCTAATTAACCTGATTTCCCCTGTCCTTGTTATATCCCCTAAATAAATCAGAGCTGCTTGTTTCAGTAAAGTTATACTGCCTGAAGTATTTGTCTATGTTAAAGTACTGTACTGTGATTGTTGCACTGTATCTCATTTCACAGGAAGTCCCAGTGCGGAACCAGTCCTGGGGGTAAGTGTATACTGTGAAGGTAATTCTGATATATTGTGTGGGCCACTAGTGGGAAGAAAGGGGGGTTGCAGTGTCCCAGAGGGCTGTGACCAAGTTAGTTTAACTATTGCAAACCCTGACCTCTGGGTGGAGGCACCCGCCATTGGATCCAGGCCCCTCAACCTGTTAGTGGCAAATCAGGCAGGGGTAGTAGCCCCTGGGATAGCGCCATCTAGGGGTTACACAAATTTGACGGGGGCTAAAATTAACAAAGAGAAAAGTACTGGGATGTATGTAGGCCAACAAGGCATGGATATACAGGTTGCTAATATAGAGAACAAAGTATGGGGTGGTGTGTGTAACGAGAAGTTTACACACACCTGAAGGGTTTATGTCAGCATCTAACCCCGAGGGTGTGTGTAAACTTCAAGTTTACACACACCATCCCATACTTTATTTTATATAATTGCTGGGTTTCCCTTTTTCACCTCAGCAATTATATAAAATAGAGAGCTTCCAGGGTGGCCACAGTTCAGCTTAGTTTCAGTTGTTGCCCAGATTTCAATTGCCCTGTTTTAAAAATGGGTTCTCATTTTTTTTCTTTTCAGGATTCCAGAGTTTCTACCCAGATTTCTACTCTATATCGGTGGAAAATAACAGAAGAAAACTTACCACCGAGTTCTTCTGGCAATGCTGTTTCTGGTGATATTGAAGTGATGAGCAGTGCACAGTGAGGGAAACCATTCATGTTTGCCGATATAAACACTCCTTTATAACAGCAAATTACGCCATGGTTTCCCTATGGGAAAAAGGCAAAGCCAGTTATTATATTACAATTACGACTGGACCACTCAAAATAGTAGGGGTGTATATGGGGGGATGGTGATATGGCCTACTTTATTTGGGATAAGGCACTGACCTGAGGGGAACTCTTAGGGCTGGATATTCAAACTGCGCCATTCATAGGCGCAAGCCCTTGAGCTGCGCCAATCAGTTGTGCAGGGTAGTGTCCTGAAGGATATTCAAAGGAGTTGCGCTTTATTGAGCAACCCTTTGAATATCACCCCAGCCACAAGCCACTGTGCATGGCTCAGTGGAACTTGCGCCACATAAGTTGACAGAGTGGAGCATTCAACTTGCGGTGGCGCAGTACCATTGCGCCATGCGCCAAAATCACGATATTCAAAAGGTGACATGCAAATGGGGCTATAATTCATGCGAGGCGCAGGGGGGGCCATTTGCATGTGATTATGTCCCCATTTGCATGCCATTAACATGTAGTGCGCCCGATCCCGAGGACTTGCGCCTGGCACCCTGCCAGGCAGCAGCCGTCGGGGACCGACGCCCCGTGCAGACCGATCGCGGGCATGGTGTACTCCCCCCCACCAGCCCGATCGTGGGCAGCAATGTGGCTCCCCCCCGTACATATCCCTGGTGGTCCAGTGGACCGAAATGCCCGATCGCAGGCGGTATGTGTAAAAACATCCCACCCCCCTCCTGTACATAGCCCTGCTGGTCCAGTGGACCGAAATGCCCGATCACAGGCGGTATGTGTAAAAACATCCCACCCCCTTCCGTACATATCCCTGGTGGTCCAGTGGACCGAAATGCCCAATCGCGGGCGGTATGTGTAAAAACATCCCTCCCTCCCATACATAGCCCTGGTGGTCAGTGGACCGAAATTCCCGATCATGAGGTCGTGTGTAAAACATCCCCCCCCTCCTGTACATAGCCTGGTGGTCCGTGGACGAAATGCCCGATCGTGGGCGGTATGTGTAAAAAAAATACCCCGAACATAGCCCTGGTGGCTAGTGTCCCCCACCCACCCACCCATGAAGCCCCACCACCCGCTCCCCGGCGGCGGCGGGCAGCATCCCCGCCTGCGCCCGCCCGCCCCGACTGACTGCCCGGTGAATTCTGCGCCCGGTGGTGCCGAGGCAAGGCCAATGGGCGGCCCTCCCTGACTACATGACAGTCAGATTTGTGAATGAACACTCATTCTGCGTCTGGACTTCATGTCTGTTATGAGCTACATGTCCGATAGCTCTTGCTCTGCACCAATGGGCGTGCAGCCCCGGCAGTCGGTCGTCGGCGGCGAGCGCTGGCGGGCCTGCTGGCTGCAGGAAGCAGGTAAGGGCTTCCTGGGCTGAAACACCCGCCATAATCGGGCCCCGATCCTGAACCAGATGCGAGAAGGAAGGAGCCACGTGATGCGATCAGACGTGGTGAGAGTACACTATACGATCGGGCTGCGGAGGGCACAGGGACTGGGTTGGGGCCAGCCACAGGTGGCAGCTGCTGTATTGCGCCCTGCCTTTTTTTTTGGCTCAAAGTCCTGCAGGCGCAGGTTGGGGGTTGTGCCTGCACAACTCTGCACAGCCCGGCTGAATATCGGGCTGTGCAGTTTATGCATGGTTCCTCCCCCTCCAGTTCAGCATGCATTCATTTGCATTGCGCTGTTGCTCAGCATGTTTTCTGTGGCGCAACTGCCTCCTGCTGAATATCGCAGAATGGAGCAAGTTTGGACTTGCGCAGGTGCAACCCTATTGCGCAGGCGCAACCCTATTGCGCATGGCGCAACCCTTTTGAATATCTGACCCTTAGTCTCTAAATAGAAAGGGTGGCAAATGTCCACATTTTTTTATTTTCTTATTTTTGGTCCAGCCTTCCCATTTTTCCTTCAGATCTCGTCTGTTCGCCGCCCCTATGGCCAGGCCTACCCCCTGGGTGGGACCAGCAAAGGGGCTTCCCACTCCCGCACAGATACTGTGGCCAAGCCCCGGATTACCCCCTGGGTCAGGGCCATGAGAGCGGGACACCCCTCAGCGGGGCATTGGTGACAGTGGGTGGCGGAGCGGAACGAGCCATCATGCTGGGAGCCGGCATTTTGTTGTTTTTTTCCTGGGGGTGGGGATGTGCAATGAGGTCCAGTGTCCACCCCACCCCCCCTGAACATTCATACACCGGTCGCTGCAGTACCCCCGGCCTCCACCAGGGGTCCTTTAAGCACCAGACATACTCCTCTCCTTCCCCCCGGAGAAGGACAGCAGTCCTCAGGACACTCCATCCTTCTTCCCCCAGCCAGCCCTCCGATGCCCTGGGTCCATTCCCAAACCCAGGTCACCAGCATCGCAAGTGGAAATCCAACCACTGTGCTGATGGGCTGGCCAGATTTAAGAGGGTTTTGATTATGAAACAATTTCTCATACCCTTGTTATTATATATTGCATGGATCTTTCCCTTTTTGATTGTAAACTAGGGTATATAGTCTTTTTTTTAATATGCTTTGGGGTAGTAGACTTAATCCTATTAAAAGGGATTATACATACATAAGTAGACAGTAGGGTGGTGTAGGAATGATTCACCCATTGGTGTTCTTTCACACTGTACTTTGGGAGGGACCCTGAAATGGGCTTTACGTCCAGAAGTAACACTTTGTAAGACTTTGATACTAAGTGTTCTACACCCCCTTCTTGCAAAATAGGATGATGACCCTCTGAAAGTTATCCCATCAGTTAAATTACTACCATATTTTAAGCCCTCTACAAGGAAATTGCAAGTATGAAGGGTTACGAAATCTCATATTGTTGCCTTACACAGGAGGCAGTTATATGATATAATTCTTGGCTCTGTTGGTCTGGGCACACCTGACCTAAAAGAGTGCCAACCTCAGAAGCTTCATCTGGCTCTTCATCAGTTTAGTAATATTAGGATACTACTATGAATGTAGGATAATTTATGGCTAAGTACAAATGGCAGGGTTAACATTAGAGGGAATTGGAAGCATAAATCAATTGAGGATAGATCATGCCCATACATTGTATGTTTAGCTCCATTGGAATCTGTGCAGCATTTTGTCTGAGACTGTCTTTATACAACACATTTATGGGCATTTCTAGCAAACAGATGGCGATTGGCCAGGCTTTCCAATATGACATATGGTCAGATAATTTGGGGGGATTATTCCGGTAGATTAGCCAAATATCATAGGGGTATATTAGAGGTTGTGTTTGCAATCCTGAAATTCTACTTATGGCAGGCCAGAAGCAAATATGTACTTCAGCAAATGAGAATGCCATCCTTGTCAGTAAGTAAACTGTGTGAGGCAGCCTTTAAGGAAGTTTATTTTAAAGATTTGGAACATAATTCCTTTGCACAGGTCAGTTTACTGTGGAATGGATTGCACAAGTTACTTAATCAGTAACTGTTTTTTCTTATTTTTGCTTGTTTTTGGTGTGTGTTCTTTCACTGTTTGGGGTGTGGGTTTATGGGAGAGTGGGTATGATTTAATTTTTAAGAGTACACTTACTGTAGATCCCTGTATGATGTATTTTCTTTTCTTTCTCTTATGCTTAATTGCATTTTTGTAATTAACTGTATGTTTTTCATTTTGCTTTGATTTGTGTACAGTACTTGTGTATTTTTGTTGGATCAGATTTTTGTATTGGAATTTTCTTTCAATAAAATTCCCCTGCTCTTTTTGGAAGTGCCATGGGATCTTTTAACATTCACCTGAACTACCACCAGAACAGGCAGATGGGACCTCGGTTTAACATCTCATCCAAAAGACGTTATATACTACCACAGGGTTTGAGGGACCCCTACTCCCGTTACTTATTAGGAATACTGCATCTGGCTGCCCAGAAAGTGATCATTAAAGCTTGGCTAATAGAACAGACCCCTACCCTAAAAACCTGGAGAGCCCTTGTTAACCAAATAGATAGATCCGAGAGGATCACACACAGATGAAATGATGCCATAGAACTATTCTCTGCTAGATGGAATAGGTGGATTATTCATGTTATGCTAAAGGATCCAGAGTTTGTACCTTAGAGAGAGAGAGAGAGAGAGACAGAATACCCAGAATATGTGTATGGGTGTGCAATATTAATGGTTGTCCTTCAGAGGGTCGAGTTGGAGAGCATAAGGTACACCAGGCCATCCCACTTACAGGTCAAGAGAGCAGGCAGGGCATATCTGAATGTTATCCTACAAGAAAAATCAGGAAAACGGTAAGACTGTAACATGTAGCCTTCTGTACCAATGAGAGATCAACGACTGCAGCACACCATGTAAGCTGTGCTCAGCTCAAATGTTGAAATGTGTACTGCGACTGCGTAGAAAGTTTAATAAAAAATATATTTACAAATAAAACAATTTAGCACGTGGCGAATGTGCCAGCCTGTTGGTGTAGCAGTAAGGCTTCTGTCTGCGATGCTGACATCTCAGGTTTGGGAACAGACACAAGAGTTGGAGGGCCAGCAGAGAGGAGAAGGATCCACATCTGATGGACTGCTCTCCTTCTCGGGGGGGGGCTGAGTGTCCAGCACATAACTGCCCTCTGACAGAGGCTGGGGGGAAGACTAGTGACCGTCATGTACACTGTGTTGGGAGGCGGGACAGATGTCAGAGTACATGCTCTTCACGTCATTGCACGTCCTGCCTCCTGGGGCAAAAACTGGCAGATAATCAGGCCGTGCAAGATGCCGCCTGCCTCGTGCCACAAGTCCCGCACCATTCTCCGTGGCACCACCAGTGACTTATGCCAGCATCTGACAGGAGGTTGAGCCCCCTCTCAGAGGCTCCACCCTTGGGGGGTAAGCCGGGCTGTATCTCCTGGATGGAAACATCCTGAAGCCATATACCAGTGTCCAACAGGTGGTGGGACTCCCTCCCATGGTACCACTCTGGGGGGAATGACAGAGCATATTCTCAGTCTGGTAAGTCCATGGAGGGTGGGTGTCGGAGCTGGACACATGGCTGGGCTGATGGTGGCTGGTCCTCGGGGCAGAAAACGTACAGCAAATTTAACAAAAAAAAGGACATGGCAAATGTGCTGACCTTGTAAGCAGCACCATGCTTACTCATTTTTTTCACCAAAATTTTTTTTAGCTGAAACCTGCAACTAACTATCCCATTTTAACTAAGGTAAAGACTAGGAAAAAACAGGGAAAGACAGTTTACATAAGCAGGACTTGTCTGGGCAGCACATGGGTGGGATGGGGTACTGGATTTTGATTTCAGTGTATGTATGCAGGACCACTAACCAGCAGCCTTCCTAAAAGTATTATTACTAACAAATTTATCTAAAACTTATGCGTAAGTCTGGGTTGAACGTACTACCTTTAATACATCAAAAAACATGCACATACATATCACATGTTAGACTCTTAGCCAGTTGAAAAAACAAACCCTGTGAAAAGAAAATAGCAGTACAAAGAGCAGATGTAACAACTTTGATATGAAAGCCCTGCAACTTAGATCACCTGCCCCCCACCTGTATGCATGACCTTGAATTGGTAGACTGTCTAGTACATACTATTTTATCACTCCCCAATACAAGCAATTGAGAAACTTTGGGTTAGGAAGAAATCTTATCAGATGAAATTATAAATCATTTACTCAGCTCTTCCATATTAAAAACACTGGCATATGTATTAATAGCCCCCAACAAAGTATGCCTAAAAAGCAGTGGTAAAGATGACTGCTAATTATAATCATTTTTTGAAAGTTTGTAAGTGTAGCAGTAGAGAGCACGGGATCATAATGTCACGTACAAAAGAAGCGCAGCAACATACTACACTGTCAATACTGCAACAACAAAGTGCACGGTAAAAGCACAGAGCAGTAATAATGCTGAGTGCCCAAAGGAAAAATATTGCTTTTGCGGGGGGGGGGGGCACTGCCCCAACCCCACCCCGAACTTAAAATAACCACCTCCAGAGGAGAGGCAACTCTGGGAAGGGGAGCAACTTGGGCAGGGGGCTAAATAATTGCTAACTGTTCCCGAACCTCCCACACTTAAAATAGCCACCTCCGGGGGAGAGACAACTCTGGGGTGGGGAGAAACTCGGGCAGGGGATGAGCTGCCAACCGCACAACACTAAATACAAAAAATAAAAAAGCACAGCCAATCTGAGAATGGGAATAGAACCCTAGTCCACAGACACTCCACAGCTCTTGGCTTCACCCTTTGAGCCACAGCAGATACTCCAAGGACCACCATCCAGCAGAGGTCTTGTGCTCTGCAACACTGCCTCCCAGCCAGCAGCCACAGGGGTGGCACTACTGCTTCTCACCATTTCTTACATGTGCTATTGTGTCCCCTGTAGCCATTGTACCGCACGCTGTTTATGCCATGGGGTTTTGCCTGTGGCAGTTTTAAAACAGCATATTGACCTGGTACTGCAGTGGAGAGGTACAGTACAGTGTTTTTGTTACTATGGTATATTTCCAATATGAAGAAATGTGTTTAGTAATACAACTTCTTTGGGGTGTTTTAATCCTGTCATTATTACAGTGATGCAAGCTTTTGTGCTGTGCACACAATGGAATTAGTCATATGAATACTGGTATCTACTCTAGTAAGAAATGTTCACTTTTGTACATTTTAGCTATTCAAGAGCAACATGTTTTTCAACTGAAAAGGTTGTAAAAGTCAAATAATAATGTCCTTGAAGTGAAACAGACTGTATCAGTGTCAGTTGTGTAAATGCTATATACATCCTCATTAAGTACACAGACCTATCAAATAAAACTTACATTGTATCACACACTGTTTCGCTGAATCCCGACAAAATATGTGACCATGCGTGCAAGAGCAGTATGTTGTAATGGAGCCCTGAAGCAGAGAGCCACCAGGTTATCAGTGTTCTCATTATTGTGAAATATTCATAGGAACCCTCAAAAGCAGAAGCAGAAGAGAGAGCATGGCTTTTAAAGGAACAGGAAGCAGTGTTCAGGTACCTACAATTTCTTCCCTGACCGTCTCTCACCTTGCTGGGACTTCTTTTTTTTTTTTAATCAAGACATTGTGCTCTTTCATCCCCGATCCCAGCAGCTCTCCCCCCCACCCCATCACCAACCCATTCAGTGGCTTTACTGGTTATCCACCACCTGGGTGGCCTATGGGGGAAGCCGAGCGGTCTGGGGGCATTTCCCTCCTGAGTGTTTGGCTTCCCTGGACACTGATGTGCAGTGACACATATGTACAGCTGTACACAGTGAATCACATGCGTGCTGCATCCGCCAAGGTCTCCGCCCTTGAGAAAGCACACATCCGCCAAACACATTAAGCCAAGTAACAGCTGGAAGGGGTCAGGTATTTCGGTGTGGCATCCTGCTGCAGTGCTGCGATGAGCTTTTCGAAACTGTGCCTGTAATATTTATTTGGATCATGAATCACTTTACTGTCTGCACTTATTTATTTTGTTTTTGTTTACCAGGTAAGGTACATTAGACAAACCTTTGCTTATTTTCAGGCACAACCTCGAAGATTACAAACCATTAAAACAATACAGTGCTTATACCTGTCTGTATCCTGCCTGACAGTTGGACCCACACCTCTGTACTTTGTTTCGGCTGGTCCTTCTTGCTTGTATTCTGACTGTACCTTTGTGTAACTTGATGCTAGCCTCTGTACTGTTATTGCTTATATCTCTGTAACTCTCCCGGGTTGCACCTGAAAATAGGCACGTGACTGTCTAGTGTGCTTACCTGGTAAACAAAAGCTAAATAAATAAATAAGACAATGAGTGCAGCGTTGGAGCACATAATACCCTTAGGAATACAATACTGTGCAAGACAATGAGTGCAGCGCTGGAGCAGATAATACCCTTAGGAATACAATACAGTGCAAGACAATGAGTGCAGTGTTGGAGCACATAATACCCTTAGGAATACAATACAGTGCAAGACAATGAGTGCAGCGTTGGAACACATAATACCCTTAGGAATACAATACTGTGCAAGACAATGAGTGCAGCGCTGGAGCAGATAATACCCTTAGGAATACAATACTGTGCACGATAATAAATTAAGCAACAGCGTGAACAGAGAAGGCAGAATAAACAATATGGTACAGGACTATCAACTGGGGAAGCATAAGCGAAGGATCATTGGCAAAAGTTCAGAGGTACAGACAGTATTAAAAGGTTACTGAGTAAGCAGGTGCAAGGACAGTCATGTACAGATGCCTAGAGATCACTAGGGACAGGGACTAGGAACAGAAACATACTGCCAACTGAAGCAAGTGTGACCAGTATTGACTCTGGAAAGCTTGGGCAACAGTGCAGCATCTAATGTTAGCAGGTATGCTGTTCCATAGTTTCAGGGCTGCAACAACAAGTCAGAGATGGAGCTGGCAGCCTTGAAGGTAAACCGGCTTCTGACTCTCATTTTTAGAGGGGATAGGAGAGGGTGATCCAGCCATTTGGTTGTTGGACCATAGACCCTCCTAGGGGTGAGGGGAGTGTATTTGCCCTGGAGACTTGAGAAGGTACAGTTAAAATGAGAGACATCCTGATCAGTATCAGAGGTTGCCCATAGGTAGGCCAAGTAGAGGCAGGCTACTTCAGTTTTAAATTGGAAGGATTCCAAATGAGAAAAGTCACAAAAGTGAATCAGGCAAAAAGGGGCTTTAGGGGCCTTTGCACACCATACACAATAGATAGTGTATCTTTAACAAATCATGGGAGCATGGGGTGGTACCTGAGGACTGGAGGAGGGCAGATGTGATTCCTCTTCACAAAAGTGGGAGTAGGACGGAGGCAGAAAACTACAGACCAGTTAGTTTGACCTCAGTGGTAGGGAAAATTATGGAATCACTTCTGAAGGAAAGAATTGTTGAGTACCTAGAGGCCAGTGGGGGCACAGGACCCAAGGCAGCATGGATTCACAATGGGAAGGTCGTGTCAGACGAATCTAATAGATTTTTTTGACTGGGTGACCAAAGTAGTAGACCAGGGAGGGGCTGTGGACATGGCCTACCTAGATTTTAGCAAGGCATTTGATATAGCCCCACACAAAAGGTTAATACACAAGTTAGCCAGCCTTGTAGTGGGTCCCAAGGTGGTAGCCTGGATAAAAAATTGGCTAGACAACAGGATGCAAAGGGTAGTAGTAAATGGAGTCCACAGTGAAGAAAGGAGGTTTACTAGCGGGGTACCGCAGGGTTCAGTACTAGGACTGGTCCTTATTAATGTCTTTATAAGTGACATTGCAGAAGAACTGGAAGGAAAAGTATGTCTCTTTGCAGATGACACAAAGATCTGCAACAAGGTTGATACACAAGATGGAGTGGAAAGGATGAAAAGGGACTTGGCAAGGTTGGAGGAATCGTCAGATGTATGGCAGCTCAGATTCAGTGCAAAGAAGTGCAAGGTAATGCACCTGGGAAACAAAAATCCAGGGGAAGAGTACACAGTTGGGGGTGAGATACTGACAACAGTAAAAATGGAAAGGGACCTGGGGGTAATTATATCAGATGACCTAGAGGTGGTTAAGCAGTGTGAGAAGGCAGTAAGGAAGGCTGGGGGGATACTGGGATGCATAGGGAGAGGCATCAATAGTAGAAAACAGGAAGTTGTTATCCCTCTGTACAGACAGTTGGTGAGACCCCATCTGGAGTACTGTGTGCAGTTCTGGAGACCCCATCTCCGAAGAACATAGACAGACTGGAGGCTGTCCAGAGGAGGCAACCAAATGGTGCAGGGTCTGCCAGAAGACTATCTGAAGAAAAGCTAAGGAAGCAGCATAACTATACCCTTGAGGAAAGAAGGAGAGAGGGATATGATAGAAACTTTCAAGCACCTCAAGGGAATCAACAAAGTCCAAGAGGGTAGCATCTTTCAGAAAAGAGATGTGCAAGAAAAAGGGGCACAATTTGAAGATAGAGGGGGACAGCTCAGAGGTAATGTGAGGAAGTATTTTTTCATGGAGAGGGTTGTAGATGCATGGAACAGCCTCCCTGAGGAGGTCATGGAGTCAAGAACAGTGGGGGAATTCAAGAATGCATGGGACAGACATAAGGCAATCCTAGTGGGGGGTAGGAGGAAGTAAGCTGTTGGTTATCTAGGATCTGCAGCTTATCTGTTGGGTAGGAAAATGGGCAGACTAGGTGGGCCAATCGGTCCTTATCTGCCATCACATTCTATGTTTCTATGATAGGGGAATGGTTGCTGATGGAGTCAGGGAGGATGCCTGAGCAAATTACTCTATCAGCATTAGGGACTAATACTCCGTCAATAAGGGTGGCACATTGCCCATTATTGGAAAGCCTGGTGGGATGGGAGATTAACTGAGTAAGGAGCAGCTTGTTTGGGGATAGTTCAACTGAGTGTCTGTTACATTTTAACCAATCAATATTAAAATCACCAAGGATTATGGATTCATTGTCATTTGCAAGGGGACCAATAGTACTAGTTAGGGTGGGGAGAGCTTGATGGCTAGTAGCAGGTAAATGCAAAAGATGAAGTTTCTTGGTATTACCTAGGGTAAGGATAATGTGACACAATTCAAAGGTTGGTCCAGTGGGATGAAGTGGGACACTTGGGGCTGAGACATTAAGGTGGGCCTTATAGTAAATCATATAGTGTCTTTTTCCAAACTATATGGGGTAGTCACCTAAACCCTCTTAAGAGAAATATTCTGTATCTTCCAGTTACTTAAAAGGGGGTTTGAATATTTATTTAGTTTTTGTTGACCGGGTAAGTAGACTAGACAAATCCTACCTATTTTCAGGCACAACCCGTGGGTGGGGGATACAGATGAATGCCAAGTGACCTTGAACCAGATGAAACTGTTGGTGGTATTTTTAGTGAATGAGGGAAATCTGGCCAGGACACCGGGGAAATTCCCCTACTGGCTGCCTGGTTGCCGCCAGTGGGGAGTTGAGCTGACGTCACGCTGCAGGATGGCAGCAGTTCGGCAACCTCTGTTGGAGAGGGAGGACAACCGGAGAGGAGTTCCTGAGATGGAGACTGTTGAAACTGTCCAGAGCCTACCTGAGGCAATTGTGGAGGCTTCCTGCCTAGAAACAGCACCGGAGGTACAAACGAGCGTTCTGGAGGTGGCTGGCGATATTCCAGCGAGCGGGAGCGTGTCGAGGGAAGGTACTGTGGAGAAACCAATCTTCAGTTTTTCAGTAGACAAAACACGCATCAGGAGGTGGAACCATTACAGAAAGCGCACAGGTGGAACAAAATACCGGAAAGTGATGTAACGGGATGGATTTGAAGACGGACCAAGGGTATCACAGTTAATGCGTCGGCTTTGGTCTAACAGAAAAGGCCCAAAGGAGTTTTCCATTGACTGGTCGGAAGATGCAGCTTTACAAGGAGCAGGATGGTGAAAACAGACGCCGCAGATGGATTCCTGATCCGGAGGGATGGATTTCCATGGACTCGTCGAGGGATAAGCATGCCACCGATTCAACTTTACTGGGCCCAGGTACTAGTGATAAATATCCTGAAAGAGCTGTATTCACTGGGGGTGGGGAGAGTGTTTTGGTTTCTCCGAAACCGACCACCTCCTTTAATATTGCAGGGGATGTGAGAGACAATATTGAAAGGCCACCACAGGTTGGGGGTGTGGACTCTCAAAATAGGCCTCCAATGTCAGAACTCTTTAAAAATAAATTAGAACAGGCTCCGAGGCGCAATGCAGTCAGAATCAGATATAAAGGTGGCCTCACTGAACATCCGAATAGGTACTATGTGTTTAAACAATTATTGAAGTTTTCTATGAGATTTTCTGCTGCAGACATATATGCATTAATACATATTTCAGGTGAGGATTCATTTGATGTCAGTTTCCAGTCCCACACCTTGTTAGATAAATTTTGGGATAAGTACACCACTCTTAAAACCACTCCAATATGGATTCCTTTTTTTGTTATACCCCTCACTAAACCCCAAATTCGATATGTGACAATTATGTTTAGGAATGAGGGGGTAAATATTAGTGATATTTATCATTGGTTGCAATCTAAATGCGATATTTTGAGTCCACCAGAAGCTTTATTAGACTCAGAAGGCATATGGACTGGCAGTTGGAAGTTTAAAGTGAAACTCTTTTTAGTCAATTCTGAGATAACACATCTTCCTAATAGTTTCTTTTTAAGGAAAGATAGGGGAGTTTGTTTTTATGGGGGGCAGCCCAGGGCCTGCTATAAATGTGGAGCTAGAACTCATTTAAGCAGTGTATGTGACATGTTGAAATGCCCTTTGTGTGGAAGTTTCGGGCATTCAGTGATATATTTTAATATTTTCAGTGCAACCTCTGCGACGAAAAGGGTCACACTTTTCATCAGTGTCCCTGGGCCTGCAGAAATTGCACTGAAGGGTGGGATCAAGATGAGTTATTACGGAAAGCCCAGGCAAAAAGACATGGACCTGTCGACAGAACTGCCTCTGTGATTCCACCTACTTCAGAGACAGAACATAGAGCAAATACAAAATCGGCAGGGCCTGCCGTTCAAGAGTCTCAGACCTCTGCAGATAGCCATGTTGCTTCTAAACCTTCTGCCCCTAGTAAACTCGCTGACTCTTCCATGCCCCCCCCCCATTTGAAGCAGTCAAAATAGAAGACTGACTAGGCATCTACTAAGCAAGTTACTGTACCCCCCTTGCATACTGAAAATTTCTTTTCCCCCCTTCAAGATGATCTTAGAGATTCTGATCTAGAATCTGATACCTCCCACGTATCAGAGCTAATTACGGAAGATGATGAAATTAAATCAACAGAACTGGCTAAAGAGAAGAAAGGGAAGAAAGGAAAAAAAAGGAAAGTTAGCCAGAAATACGGTTCCTAACTTTCTCTGATTTTTCATGTCCATACTAAAGTTAGCCTCCTACAATGTTTGCAGTCTGAAAGCGTTCAAAGACAGTTACCCATTTTAATGTATCTGGGGACTTTGAATTTGGATATCATTCTTTTGCAAGAGACAAGGGTAACATCTCTTTGAAGTCACCCAAATACAACAGAAATGGATTTGGGCCCTTCCTTCTGGTCATTTGGTCTAGATCGCAGATGGGCTGGAGTGTTATTTGAAGTACAGCATTTAAAATCTTAAGGGTTATAGACCTAAAACCTGGTCGAGTGCTCATATTAGATTTCTCTTCGGAGAGTTTTCCTTCTGCCTGTGAATTTGTATGCCCCACAAACAAAGTTATCTCGGATAGAGATTTTTGAACAATCAAACCGTATCTACTGACTAGAAAGCACATTATTTGGGGGGGAGACTTTAATTGCTCTTTAGATAATCATTTGAATAGACCGCAGAAATAAAAAATATATTGCGACTCTAATTATCTTTCTAAATTAATACAAGATATTGGTCTTATAGATGTATATAGAAGTTTACACTCACGGGGTGGAGAAACATATTTTAGACATACCTTTTCAACACGAATAGATATGTTTTTAGTCTCCAAGTACATTTTTCCAAAAGATTGTTTAGTTCGACCTACTGAATTTTCAGATCACAATATGTTGTTAAGTAATCTTTCTTTGGGACATATACCCCCCATTTTTCCCTCTTTACATAGCAGATGGAGGTTAAATACTTCCTTCCTGCAGGATGAAAATTATTACTCCAAGCTGGAAGTTTTTTTCTTTGCTAAATACTCTACTATGGGTCTTTTTGATAATTTTTATGACTGGTGGGTACAATTGAAACTGGAGATAAAACTATGTTTATTTCATGGGGTAAATCGAAAGTTAACTCAGATTACCTCCAATATCTATTATATAGAAATAAATTGTATAAATTAATGTCCTTGCCATCAAAAGATCGTGCTTTATGCCATTCCCAAATTCTAGAAACAAAAAAATTAATGAAAGAATTTCAGTATGACAGGGCAAAATCTCTAGAACTGGAATTTAAATATGGGATAAAGCATAGCCCGACGTCTGACCCCTTTCAGGCATGCAAAACCAGAATCGCTAATACAGTAATGACTGGCCTTGTTAACCTCAAGGGAATTAGTCACTACGAGACTGGATTTTATCAATGTTCAACAGTATGTGCAAGATTGTTTTCAGTTTCAGATACAGCCTATGGAGTCATTCCCAATTAATAAATTCCCCAACACCCTACCCTCCCAGACAACATTTACAATCACTGGTACTCCTATCACTTCCCATGAAGTGGCAGAAGTAATAAAACATTTGAAGCCTGGAACCGCTCCAGGTTTGGACGGTATACCAAATGAGTTTTATAAACTCTGTTCTAAATATATGGAAATTTTTTTGCCTCCAGTTTTCAATTCAGTTTTGAATACCCCGCCTGTTAAGACTTGGTCAACTTCACTTATGACGTTTATATATAAAAAAGGTGACAAACAGCAATTATCTAACTGGAGACCAATTCGTTTATTAAACACAGATTATAAAATATTACATAACCGACTAATAAAGGCTGCAGAAATTTTAATTCACCCAGCACAAACGTGTTCTATACCCACTAGAACTATACACCATAATTTATATTTGGTAAGAGATATTTTTTCTATGGTGTCAAATAATTCTCCAGGTTCTGACATTATAGTAGCCTTAGACCAAACCAGAGCTTTTGACACGGTGTGCCATTCCTTTTTGTATTCTACCTTAATGCATTATGGTATTCCGGCAATATTTGTACAATGGATAACTAATTTGTACAGTCAAGCAGTGACACTCCCACTAGTTAATGGACTAATAGGATCCGAAATTAAACTTAAGAAAGGGGTAAGACAAGGCTGTCCTTTAAGTTCTCTGTTATATACTTTCAGTTTAGACCCAGTTATCAGGACTATTATCTCCGACCACCAGATTTTGGGACTTTCTCCTTCCCCTGGGTTAGATAAAGTCAAAATTACAGCTTTCGCTGATGATGTTACTCTGTTCTTGGCTAATTCTACATCACTGCAGAAAGCATTAGATATTTTTTCTTTTTTTGGGAAATTTTCGGGTGGTTCTTTAAATATAAGTAAAAGTTTTGTAATGCCCCTACAAAAGATCTCTTCAATAATAACTTTGTATTTGGGTATCCCGGTAGCACATCTCCCTCAAAAAATATTAGGGATATGGTTTGGGGTTGATGATATGGACCTTTATAATTGGGAAAAAAGAATAGAGATTGGTGAGGCAAAGATAAACATATGGAAAACTTGGACTTTTGGTAAGTTAAAAAGAGTGGCACTCATTAAACAGTTTTTGTTGCCTCAGTTCACATTCCTAAGTCATGTTTTTCCTCCCCCTATCTCGGTAGAGACTAGGTTATATAGCATTTTTTTTCAGATGCTCTGGGGCAATAGACTTAACCCCATAAAAAGAGATTTTACTTATCTTCCTTAAAAAAAGGGAGGTCTTGATATGATCAATCCAGTTGTTTTTTTTCATGCTACTTTTTCATTTTCATCATTCTCATTTATTTGGTCTCAACCATCATTAACTTGACATTTCTGGGTTCAGTCGATCTGGCACAAATATTTTTTTAAGTGGTCTTTACTCCCACCTAAACTTGTTGCATCTGATTCTTTACCCAAATATGGATTGGCTACTCTTAAGAAACTTTATCACTGGAAAATTCCACTACAGAAAATATTGACATTGTCACGGAAATCTTTCTATGCTTATATTGTATACGAGGTCCAGAAGGTTACATTACTTTTCCCTCAGTGTTCCCCTACTAAAATGATTTTAACATTCCATAAATTAACAGATTATAGACTTCCAGTAAAACTTGGGATGTAATTTGGATGTCAGCTCATGGCAGATTAGGAGTTAGGGAAATCTGAAATATAAACCTTGATGAGAGATATTGTTTAAGGTCACAATGCGTTAACATAGAAGAAAGTCAACAGCACTTTTTTATAGATTGTTTACACAGTCAGGCCTTCTGGTCACAGGCTGCATTATACTGGAAAATGCCACATCTTAAGTTTTTGACCTATAACATTCTTATTTTAGGAGATTACACAGGAGTGTGGAAGAAGTATCATAAAAGTACCTTAAATGCTTTTTTTGCTTTACTACAATATTTCTTATAACAAGCCAGATGCAAATTTGTGTTACAACAGCAACAAATATCCTTTTCAGTTATTATTGAATCAGTGCATACTTAATTACTTTCTTTGTATACAAGCGATAGAAAGCTTTTCTCGACTGATAAAATGTCTGCCTTTTGGAAAAATTTCTCAGTATTGTAAAATTTTTTTTTTCTTTTCTTTCTTTTCTTGTACTACTTTATAATGTATGTCTTATATATGATTCTAATGTATACTTTGTTTTTTATCAATTTTTGTTGGTTTGTTTGTGATGTTATGTTTTTCTCAATAAAAACTTCCCCTACTCTTTTCGATAAGTGCCATGGGACCTTTAACATCCACCTGAACTACCACCAATCCAGGCAGATGGGACCTCAGTTTAATGTCTCATCCGAAAGACAGCACCTCAGAAGAGCAGCACCCCTCTCATGCTGCACTACAGTGTCAGTACTGGGATATTAACCCAAGTGCCAGATGTGGGAACTGAACCCAGAGCCCACTGATCTCCCAGCCTCAGAGGCGAGTGTGCTACCTACTGAGCCAATGGTGAACCCTCTAGTTTTTTTTCTATACAGTGTTTTTAAGTACCAACTTTTGGCCATTACTATTTAATACAGACAAAGCCTGGAGTGCACTGTTCTTTTTTCATGCCAAACCTGGTGTCAGAAATGGGATACAGGGACTTTGAAGACTTTCAGAACCACAGCCCTTACTCCTTTTTATAGCAGGGAAGCTTTCCAGAAGTTGAAAACATGGAAAATCTCCAGCAGAATGTTTTTAACAGGAAAGTTTTATTTGTTTATTTATTTATTTATTAGAATTTCAGATAAATACCTTTGAGCCAATGGCTCTTTTACAAAGGTTCCACATCAGTATACAAAGAATAGAAGAACAGTTTGTGTGAGATTAGCAGGCAAGCAGTCTGAATACAAAATTCAGTACAGGGTATACATTGTCTAATAGCTACAGGCAATATAAATAACAGTTAGAACAACACAATCAAGCATACATTTAAGAATGATGAGTCACAACAAACAGTATTTACATGAATTAAAGCTGCCAGACGGGCACTGTCAAAAGGAAAGGTGGAGTGGAAAAACTGAGTTGCTGCCAGTTGTGCCAGGTAGCATAGGAAAATGGAAGAGAGAGTGGGTGTAAAGGGGTAACTGGAAGGGAGGTAGAAGGAGAGGTGGGTAGGAGGCAAGGATCAGGGAACAAGTGCAACAGTGGGTGGGGTGAGCAGATTAGAAAAGGGAGGGAGGGAGGAGTTGAAGGAGGTAAGAGAGGAAGGTGGTGGACCAGGGCTAGGGAGAGAGGGAGGGTATATGGGGAGGGGTGGCAGGCAGAGGTGGTGGATCAGAGGGTATAGTGCAGTGGTCTAAGGCTCTGAGCTGCAAATCTGGTAATATCCAGCAGACCAGACCTGGGTTTGAATCCCACAGCTTCCACTTGCATACTGTGTGACCCTGAGCAAGTCACTTAACCTCCTTGTGCTCCCAGGACGCTCCTGTAAAAAAGCATTCAGCTTAGTGTGCTATACTTGGTTAAAAACAACTGAAAAAAAAAATAGAAGAGAGGTGCAAAGAACAGGAGTGACTGCTAGGGAGGTTAGGTTTATATTCTCAGATAGTGGAGTAACATTTTACTGAGACTATTACATTTCCAACGTGCTGTCTTATGATGCAAGAACCTTTAATGGATCTTCTGAAAGACACCAGAATTCCCCCCAAAATGTGGGACATTCTTTAGTTATCTTGTCATAATAAAATAAATCTTAAAAGTAACCACAAGCGCAAACAAATGGAGGAAAGAATGTGCAATAGACCCACATGCCTTTCACAGATTGGGACAACTGATCATCTTTTTTTTCAATGTTCTTATATGCTAGGTGTTTGGCAGACTTTGGCTGATACATGGTTAGAACCTCTTTTTTCTACCTGTTATTATGGCATGCTGTTTGATGGGCATTTTCCAGGAAACTGGAACCACTGGGATACAAACACTTTGGGCAGGATTCACAAAAGGGATTCACCTAGCACATCCGAGATGCACCAGCACATCCCTGACTTGCACACTGGTGCAATTCTGGATGGGGAACAATGCGCCGGCACATCACAGATGCACCACACACCACCCATAATATTATGTGGCACATCTGGAGGGGTTGTGCAGGGGGCATGCCCATGCATATGGTGCACAGCCCCATTCACAACAAAACTTGGAGGCACATCCCCGGAGCAAGTCCAGAGATGCGCCTCCAAAAGATAAGTCTACAACAAGTAGACTTAAATGGGTGTCCACCCACAGGTAGGCTGCTATACTGCAGACAGCAGCACAGCAGCCTGCCCACCCTGGCAGTCCAGTGATCCCCCCACCTGTATCCCTGGTAGAATGCCAGTCAATGTGGTTGGAACGTTGTGATATCAGAACCCCCTCCCTGCCCGAATCGCCAGTAGCATGCTGCTGACTGCGATGGTAAAGTTGTTATAACCGAACCTCCCTCCCTGCCTGAATCACTGGTAGCATGCCGCTCACTGTGGCAGATGTCCCATTCTGCATGCAGAACCCCCCCTGCCCAAATCACTGGTAGCATGCCGCTCGTGGTGGTGATAATGATGGAATGACAGAACCCCCCCCTTCTCCGACCTGATCGCAACATCACCATGATTCTCAACAACTCCTGGCGGTCCAGCAGACCCCCTCACCCACTCAGACCCCCACCCCATCCCACTCCTCCCATCCTGGCATGGTCCTAACATTGGCGGGCAGCTCAACCCATCTAAATGCCATCATGGCTGCATGCCGACAGAGCTGTCTGTGAATGACAGCTATTGTACATATGGAAGTCCATTGTGGACCCTGCCAACCAATGGACTTGCAGTATGTACCTGTACTCAGTCATTCCCTACCCCAAAAGTGACATTAGATTATAAATATAAAAAAAAAAAACAGACTAAGAATACAGCCAATTCATCTCGTGATTTAATGTCTACAGGCTTTGAAATAAGAGTCTACAAAGCACAGCTATGTTTAGCCAGAGTCAGTGGCTAAGGCTTTGGTCCTGGATGAAAGAAGATCGGGGTTCAGAACCCCGAGTTGAAAAAAACCTTTCCACACTTGTTAGTGTTTTTGTTTGTTTGTTTTTTAACCATTGAATGGCTTCACATTAAGTATTTATTTACATATCAACAATGTCTTCTCATTAAGCATCAGAACGAAAGGTGACAAGGAGTAGTAGTGCTCAGCAGGTCCCACACTTAGCCCAAGGTCAGCAATCTGCACTGATGTGCACACTGTGGAGGCTGCAGATCGGGATCTGGCTATCAAATAAATTGCAGGCTGCACATCAGAATCAGGTCCCTACCACAAAAGCTATACTAGATTATAAAAATCCCCCACGCCCCTCAAAACAAAACAAAAAAAAAAAAGACCAAAAATGCAGTCAATTCATCAGTTTATTTGATATCCACAGGCTTTGAAATAAGATTCAACAAGCATTTGTCAATGCCGAATGTTTGCTTGCTGGCATTGGCATTGGTAGTGCAGAAGTTACAGAGCTGCATAATAGGAATGGCAGTGAAGTATTAAACTGAAACCAACCCACCACCACCCTGCAGAGAGTGACAGGCATTGGGGTGTGCCTTTGGGTGTCAGAGATAACGGCCCATCCATTTCACCACACCTACCCCAGACACTGGACAAGTGTCACAGTGTGCCTTGGGGTCTTTGGCCTTTATGCGCACCCCGTTCCTTCAGGAAATATGGTGAGATGGGTGCGGTATAGGAGAATGGGGTGAACTTTGGGGCCGAAGAGTCCAAGGCATACCTTGATGCCTCTCACTGACTGCAGGGTGTGGAATGGTATGAGCATTACAGGCAAGAATCCCACGTCACACCCCTGATGCCTGTCATTCTCTACAGGGTTGGGGCATTATGTTTGGAAACCCTAACAGCTCAGGCGTTCGTTGGTATTTTCACTCCAAATTTTCAACATCTTTTTTTGAGACCCCCACCTTATGAACAGTGGCAATATCAGTTTGTTAGCCAAAAGCTGCTTATGCACAGCAACTACGGCATTTAGCACCACGGGTGCAAAAACACATTTCAAACAGAATGTGAAAAATGACAGCTGTACTCTTCATGGGGAGGTGTAAAAAATGGCAATGTTGCAAATCTGCAGTAAAAATATTGAAAAAACTGGTGAAGTCACAAGCGTGCATAGAAACTGTGCAACACACATCCGTAATGTAATTAGTGTGGGGAATTTTTACAGCAGATTGTCAACTCAGGCATTTTGGGACCTCCGATCATGAACAGTGTCACTGTGATTTTCTTTATCTGTCCCAAACAATGATTTCCCACAGCGACCACGCATCTGTGCGCTGAAAGTGTGAAAACACATTTCGACCATGTTGTGAAAAATGACAGCTGTACTGTTCATAAGGAAGTGTGGAAAATTGCAACTGGTGAAAATCTGGACTGAAAATATTACAAAGTCATGAACTTACGAGGGTGCGTGAAAACTGCGCAATGCTGACTCATAACACAGTCATTTTATGGACTTTTGTCACCAAATTTTCAACATAGCCATTTTAAGACCTCTGCTCATGAACAGTGTAACTGTGATTTTCTTAATCTGTCCCAAACATTGCTTTCACACACCGACTGCACCATTGTGTGCTACATGTGCGGAAACACATTTTGGGCGACATGTGAAAAATAGCAGCTGTACTGTTCATAAGGAAGTGTAATAAAATTGCAATGTGGAAAATCTGGAGTGAAAATATAGAAAATTCGCAAACTTACGAGCGTGCGTAGGAACTGCGTAACGCGCACTCGTAAAACAGTCATTTTTAGGAATTTTTTCACCAAATTTTCAACATAGCCATTTTAAGACCTCTGCTCATGAACAGTGTCACTGTGATTTTCTTAATGAGTCCTGTACATTGATTTCGCACACCGACTGCGCCATTGTGCACTACATGGGCGGAAACATGTTTTGGGCAAGATGTGAAAAATGAAAGCTGTACTGCTCATAAGGAGGTATGGTAAAATGGCAATGTTGAAAATCTGAAGTGAAAATATTGAAAATTCGTAAACTTACGAGCGTGCGTAGGAACTGCACAATGCGCGCTAGTAAAACAGTCATTTTTAGGAATTTTTTCACCAAATTTTCAACATAGCCATTTTAAGACCTTTGCTCATTAAAAGTGTCATGTGATTTTCTTAATGTGTCCCATACATTGATTTCGCACACCGACTGCGCCATTAGTGCGCTAATGGAAAGCGAAACACGTTTGGGCAAGATGTGAAAATGACAGCTATACTGCTCATAAGGAGGTGTGGTAAAATGGCAATGTTGAAAATCTGGAGTGAAAATATTGAAAGTCGTGAACTTCTGACGTGCATAGGAACTGCACAACTTTACGCTCGTAAAACAGTCATTTTAGAATTTTTCCACCAAAATTTCAACATAGGCTTTTAGAGCCCACCTTATGAACAGTGGCATGTCGTTTCATTACTCAGTCCCAAAGGTGATTTCGCAGTGACTCGAAATCACCCTGCCCGAATAACGCCATGACATGCAATAATTCATGAGGAGGGGTCCCAAAAACCCCATGTTGAAAATTTGGGCCCAAAATTCCCAAAAATGCCTGAGATATGCAAAAAGTTGAAAACCCTATCTATCCCATTACACAGCTTACCGGCATTTCCCCAGTTAAGTGGTCGACTTTGAAGAGTGCAGGCGTGTTCCCGGTCCACCAAAGATTGTTGGGCCAGAGTCTGGAGGTAAGTATGGGGTGAATGGGGGTGTGGGAGGCAGGGTGCCAGTGGGTGGGTGCGGTGGGGGCAGACACTACGAGGACCGTTTTTGATTTGCAGGTTTGTTTGTTTTTTAATGACGACAACGGGACATTTGCCACGCTGGGTGGGCTCCAGCGTGGCAGAAGAACGGCTGGTTGGGGGCGTGAGCTGACGGGATTGGCACCCCATCAGCCATAGCATCTGTTGCCACGCTGGGGGTGGGCTCCCAACGCAATCTGTGCCCAGGGGACAGTGGAGCGGCAGAGTTGGGCACCCGTTGCTTTATGTAACGTCATAGCCACATTGGGGTGGGACCCAGTGTGGCATATGGAACTGTGTTTGGGGCAGCACAGCTGACGGGGATTAGGCACCCCGTCGGCTATACAGTGTGTGCGTGGTGGGGGCAGCATGCAGCATATGTGTGTGTGTATGTGTGTGTGTGTGTGTGTGTGTGTGTGTGTGCGTGCGTAGGGGGAGCGCACATGAGCAGGCAATATCTTATCGCTGCTCACTGAAGCGTAGCTCCCCCTTTCAACTGTACGCCACTGCATTTTGGACTGCTGTCATAGACAGCTCCAGCAGGCATTGGAGAACTGTGGCAGTGCCTGCAAACACACTGACTGAATTGGAAGAGGGCTGACACTCAGCCTCCGAAAACTCGGATGATGGCACTGTGTTTCTTGCACATGCGTACAAGCAAACATAAAAAAGCACTGCTCTGCTTTGTCATAGTCAGTGACTGAATGGTTAGGGCATAGGCTCAGGGCGCTGAAAACGCAGAGTTCATTTCCCTCAAGTTTAAGGTTTTTCTTTTCACACATTTGTAGTATTTTTTTAATTGGAAAACACTGTATGCTTTAGCATATTTCTTTTAATATTAAATTATGACTTTCCATGAGAATCTCTAAATTGTTTGGTCAAGTTTCTATATAAAAAAAGAAAGCAGCTTGCATACAAAATGACAAAGAGCAGTGGTTCTCAGTGTGTCTGACACCAAGCCCAAGGTCAGTAATCATTGTTGAAGTGCATAGGAGCTGGTTGTCAAATAAATTGAAGGTTATCACGACCAAGCCCTGATCCCAACAGTGGTATTATATAGATTGTTATTTATTTATTTATTTTGTCAACAGAAAACTTGTGCTGAGTGCTCATAATTATACTCAGTCCCTTCAACTGTTGTCTGATTCATACCTAGACACTGCAGATCTAATTACTCCGATACACACAAGACTATAGCTTCCTTTAGGATGTAAATCGTAAAGACACAGCACTCGATAATGAGGACTTCTATTAAACTGCTAGACTGATCTTTTGATAACTGATGACTATCAAACAATGCATGAAACTTATGAATGAACTTTAGGTTATTGTCATCAAATATTGTTACCCTACAACAAAAATTAAATGGGACAAGTGTGTTTCACAAATGAGTCAACAGCAGTGATTTCAGTCAGCAGCTCTACTGACAGCCTTGACTCACACTACAGACTACAGAGCACGAACACCACCAGCTGTCAACCTAACACGTGGGCGAGCACACTCACGTGCACATAAATACTGATGCATGCTCAAATTAAATGGAAGCTGCAGCCCGAGACAGCTGTCTTCAACTGAGGTCACTTTGACTCAGGCTCCAGCATTCCACATCACGGAGTTTTTTCCCGAAATGGAGAAAACACTAACATACTGTGGATAACGGGAGGTAAAACAAAAATAAAACACATCTGAGTGACCAAGCAATATAAAAGAAATAGACAGAAGGAGGTATGACAAAATCTTCATTGAACTGGGCACTTCTAAACCTGAAACAAAAAAGAGAAAAAACAGTGAATACCTGCTCTTTAAAACTGTGGCAGCATTTCAAACATCAAAGCAAACCATTTGCAACATTGTATTACCTTGCTGTTCTGACACAGAAGCCTGTCCACTGTATGACCTTTACTTGTGGCATTTCATCATTAAAGACCTGCTCTCTGTCCCACACTGACTGCTGCGCCATGGTACCCATCATCACTTGTATTGATTGACCTACTGTATGTTGTCCAGTGCACAGCAAATTGTGAAAACATGTAAGTACTCTGTTCAGCACCCTGACCCATCTCTGTCATTTAGACATGTCATACCTTCATCCTCTTTTATGTCACATTTCATGGGACTAAATCCCACATTTGGGTGATGTGAGAATTAGAGGCATGAAACTGCATGATAACAGTAAGCATTTCTAGAAGGGCAAGTCTGCATCAAAAGCCCTATGGAGAGAGGCTAACAGAGCTAAATTTGTACACCCTGATGGCAAGGAGTGAGACGGAGGATATGATAGAGACCTTTAGATACCTCACAGGGGTTAATAAGGTACAAGAGGAGGGTAATTTTCAGAGGAAAATGTGCTCTAGAACAAGGGGGCATGTTATGAAGCTGGAGGGGGGTAAATTCAGGAGGGATGTGAGGAAGTACTTCTTCACAGAAAGGGTAGTGGACACCTGGAACAGACTTCCAGCGGATGAAATAGAGGCAAAAACAGTGGTGCGGTTAAAAAATACCTGGGACAGGTACAAGAAAATCATATGGATAAGGGGTGGGGAGAGACTGTGCCATAAATCATGTAGGGTCTGTGGAAAAAACGAAGGTTACAGAAATGGGCAGACTGGGTGGACCCAGTGGTCCTTATCCGCTATCACATTCTATGTTTCTATAGTAGGCATAAATTCATATATTATTTCTTAGTGTCTTGGGTACAGTAGCCATACAATACATTATTATAGTTCTCTCTTCCAGTAGGCACAGGCATAGTGATACAGTACATTTCTTTATACAGAGGGCAAGCATGTTGATGTTATGAAATGGATACCTGATTCACCCATATGTGTACAGTTTATGGGATGGTAATGTACACGCCAGGCTATTTTTTTTTTTTCAGTTTTTGTTGGGAGCACAGACATATGGAATACAGCATGTAGTTCTGATCCACTAACAGAGATAGTACTGTTCTTTACTAATATGCTGCTCTTGGCCCTTTTAAGAGACAGCTCCGACTTCATCTCATTTCAACTAGTTGTTGTGACTGCCTCGCCTAATCAGAGGCCCACCATTCACTGCCCTCCACTTCAGTCTTGACAGCCATCTCTCCCCGCCTTGCCCCCTTCTACCTGCCTACCCCCTTGCCTCCTCTCCCTTTCCTCCCCCGGGGCATTTTCTGACTTTTATCCCTCCTCTCCCTCCCCTTTAGAGCTCTTACCCTCACCCTCTACCCTCCGACAATGGCTTTCCTGCCTGCATACCCCCTTCCCTCTCATCTGCAGTGCTTATTTCCAAGATTGCCCTTGGCGAGTTATGTCATGCTACCTAACATTTGGCACATTTTGAATTACTGGAATTTCCTAAGCCTCAGTCTCTTACTTCTTGTTATTGTGTAACTATGTATTATTATGTTGACCTTTGTAAGCATGTATACCCCCCATTCCTTCGACGTGGAACCTTTGTAAACGAGCAGTTCCTGCTCAAAGGTATTTGTAATCCTAGATTTCAATAAAATAAAATAAAATAAATAAAATATTTACCTATGTTTCTCCGATGTGTGTTTGCAGCCCCATACTGTTTGACCTCCCCTACTTCTGTTGTCAAGGGACATTTCACAATTTTAATCCTGTGATCTTAGTCAGGCTTTGATGTTTTGTGACTGTTAATCAGGGTACTTGATCGAGAGATAGTGAGGCTGCCATTCAGTTCACAACCTTGTAGTTGGTATGTAACTGATGATAATCTCACTGTTATCACACATGAGTGACTTCTCCCTGAAGACATTCCATTTTGCCCCTTGCTGTTTGAACACTGTCAAAGTCTAAGCCTTACTGCTTTGCTGCTGCATAGATAAACAGACAGACAGACCAACAAATGTACATACAGAGACAGACACATGGAGAGATAGAGAGTCCAGCCAAGAGAAGGTGGAGCACTGGGATGGGGTGCAGATTCAAAAAGTACATGAACTTCAGTATTCTTTACTAGAATCACACTCCCCATTCAATTAAGACAGCAACCAAACTGTTATAGATGCAGTTAAAACAGTTTTATTCCATTCCAGCGCAAACAGGCATCAAGTAACAGTGCAAAAGCACTGTTACAAGGACGATCTTATGTTTCACCCTGCCTTCAGGGCTTCTGATGAAGCCCTGAAGGCAGGGTGAAATTTTGTGCTGGAATGGAATAAAACTGTTTTAACTGCAAATTATAACAGTTTGGCTGCTGTCTTAATTGAGTGGTGAGTGCGATTCTAGTAAGGAATACTGAAGATAGAGAGATAGATAGACGGACAGACAGAGAGCTTCATACATAACTATTGACTGATAGAGGGTGTGTGTGTGTGTGTGTGTGTGTGTGTGTGTGCGCGCGCGTGTGTGCATGCGTGCATGTGTGTGTCTCCACAAATTATCCCTGATTCTGTAAAAGTACTTTATTTTTGTTATGAGCTTATGGCCACTGCATGTGACAAGATCAATGACTTTCAATTTTATGTTTTCGGTAGTCCTGTTTTTGGCCAGCGCACCCATGGACATTGCCACTCTGACATGATAATGTGTCTGAATATCAAAGTATGCCACACACACAGAAGCAGGTGACTACAATATTCTCACAAGCCACAGTGTTATGCTGAATATTTCTGTGGCACTACACAGCTTAGGTCTCATTGCTGTGTAATGCTGACATAGAACCACAGACATATAGAAACTCTGAATTTGTTGGTCTGAAAACATACAGCTTATCTCATCAAGTCTTTCCATGATGTTCCATGCCTAATTTGCCTCTGGATATACTATCTGGTCTTTGCCTTCCATCATGCCTCCATTCCACTTTGTTAACATACCACTTCTTATTTCATTCGTGCTTTAAACCCCTCTCCCCTTTCAATCATCCACCATGTCCACTGACAGTGGTCACACTTCCTGTTTTTGGCACTGGTCCAGCCAGGCAAGTTGTACAAATTTGCAATGGCCCTCCAAAATTTACAGTGGTCACAAGCTATAATGGAGGATATTGGGTTGGGGGGAGGACGCCCTCTCCTTGGCACTTTCAACACATTCTTTGGTTTGTCTCCCCATTCTGTTGGTTTCTTCATGGTGTCCAGTAGCAATCCTGGACCAATATCTGGCACTTGGGTTAATATCCCAGTACTGACACTGTAGTGCAGCATGAGAGGGGTGATGCACTTCTGAGGTGCCGTCTTTCGGATGAGACGTTAAACCGAGGTCCCATCTGCCTGGATTGGTGGTAGTTCAGGTGGATGTTAAAGATCCCATGGCACTTATCGAAAAGAGTAGGGGAATTTCCCTGGTGTCCTGGCCAAATTTCCCTCATTCACTAAAAATACCACCAACAGCATAACCTGATTCAAGGTCAGTTGGCATTCATCTGTATCCCCCTCCCCCGGGTCGTGCCTGAAAATAGGCAGGATTTGTCTAGTGCACTTACCCAGTCAACAAAAGCTAAATAAATAATAAATAAATCCCACTCTCTTCCCATAAGCCATCCCTCTCCCCTTCCCCATAAGTTCTCACCATTTTCCAGTGACACCCACTTCCTTTCTCCATCCTAGTTAGTTCTCCTTGTTTTTGGGTGGCACCCTTTCCCTCTCCCAATCCCCACACATAGTCTGTGGTGTACAGTGACACCCACCATCTACCCACCAGAGCACCACAACTCCACAACCCTGGTCCCTGATGGCCACTTTCACAAACTCTCTGCTCACCTCTGAAGTGGACTATGGTCTAAGGCATGGAAATGCAATACATCAAAACACAACATTAATTAATACCATTCCCCCACCAATCTCTGCCCCACCACCCATGTCCCCTTAGTAACATAGTTACCTACAAGATGTCAGCTATCAGTATCAAAAAGTCACAAAGCAGGTCTCCACTGATCCTATCTTAAAAGTCTCACTGCTGGGCCTCGATTCTGGCAGTCTCTGCTGGTAGTTCTTTGTGATACAGCATGAGTTAGCACTTGCTGGCATGCAAGCCTGGTGATCAGACTGTTCTCGTGGGATTATCAGTGTGCTGTTGTTTTTCTAATACATGTCAAGTTGAAGGTGACTTTTATGACTAAGGAAAAATTGGTGGTGTGGGTGGGCAGCCTGAGATGGCTCAGGTTGTGGTGGATGTTTTGTTTCCACTACCTCAAAAGAGAAAGTCATAGGGATAGTCACGAGGGTCTCCAGAAGTTTGCACTATGCCCAGGGCCAGGACTCCTTCCATCCACCTTCAATGTGTTCCTTGTAGTCCCAATGCTCATTCTCCTTTGAAACAAACAATGCCACCCCTAGGCTAAAAGTGGTGTAGGTGTCACACGTTGATCTTGCCAATTAAATCTCACCGCACAGCCACTGTCATGTGCTGCAGCACTGTTTGGTTTATTTGGTCCATGCTTAAAGTCAGCCATTGCCACTCACTATGGATTGATGCAAAAAACTAGCATTATGAAAGAAAAAACTAGCATTATGGAAGAGATACAGCAGTTCTCCACTGTGACCCCTTGATGGTCCAGGACAACCTACTGCCGGTCTCCCTCAGAAAAGAATTAAGCAAGGCAATTAAAATAATGCAATATGATAATTGTGTGCTTCTGGTAGCTGGGGATGATGACTGAGACCAGGTGTGTTTAACAACCAGGTCACGTAGTACGGCATGATCAACTGAAAAAAGGACAGGCTGATTGACCTGGATTGGAGGACATACTGTAACAGTGGCAGAGCTGCAGAAAGGGACTGGGGATACCACAGTGTGCAAATGGTGGCAGGGAGTGCATAGGGGCAGTGCCGTAGCAGGGTGACATGGCCTTTGGGGGGGAGTGGTTGCAAATCTGTCCACATATCACTGCTCCTCCCCAACCAAAATATAGTAATACCCTATCTTCAGGGGGAGCAGCTGTGTATTGACCCCATCCTCCAAATTGCCCCATGTTAATTTGCTGATCATCCCAGTGCCCAATTATATGGGGTTATCAGCTTACTATCAATGTGCCTGGCTGGTGTGAGGAAGGGACAAGCTACTTGCTAATCAAAAGCATTCAGTGGCAAGTCCTGGGTGGAGGGTCAGAGACATGTTAGAGCAGCCAATTGAAAAAAAAATTGCTCTTACATGACTCCCAGCTGACATTCTGCTGCTCTAGCATATGTAACCATTCATGGGGTGGCAGCCAGTGGATGCAAGGGGGAGTTGGAGATGGTTTGCACACACAGCTGTGCATCCTGAAAACAGTTTCAGTTTAAAAATGCAGGCCTTGAGGTTGCAGAGGCCGTGTACTGCACTGTGCTGCCAGACACATGGCTGTTATTTTTCTGCTCCCCAAAAGTTCTGGGGCATTTGTGGAACATGCCCCTATGGCTCACGGTGGTGAGCGGCACTCTTTCTTGGCTGGCATATTTATAATGGGGTACACCACAACCATCATAAGCAAAGTCATCACTGTTTCTTGTGCTTTTCCTGGTCAAAATATACGCACCACAGAATGCAAGTGTCTAGACAGCCGTACAATACTTTTTACATATATTTTTGTGTTGTTGCAAACGACACATGGTCAATACCAATGCAAGGTCATCCATTCCTGTAAATGGATCAGCATACTTTTAAAAATTATAAGAGCATGTAAACATTTTACCAACTGTTGCTTCTGCTGTTTGATGCTTTATACTGTCTCTATTAGACATATCCTCCTTTCTGCCTTCATTTCCATTCCTCTAAATGGGACACTTCATGTTTCTAATCCTGTGCTCCTATTCAAATTTACTAGAACTCAAGCCTCCCTTGAAGATCACTTATCAACCAATTTTGTGTGGGAAGGGAAGGTCATAGACCAGACTGTTAGTTACCAGTTTGTGCCATTCAAGCAAAAGGACACCTATTGTTTGCCAAGACTGTAGCTACTTACTTTTTAACTAATTTCCTTCTGTCCATAGTGTCTTGCTTTGCATCTCATAAATACTTACTCTGTTGTGATTTGTGCTCAGTTGACCTTCTTATGATCCCTTCTGTGTCTTGACTGTGGAGCACTTAGCTTCTGGCTGTGGTATTTTCTTTGTGACTGTTAATCAGAGTATTTGATCATGAGATAGTGAGGGCAGCTGACATATGGTTCATAATCTTGATGTTGGTGGGCGACTGATGACAATCTCACTGTTATCACCTCGTCTGTAGCCTCCCCTGTCTGTGTTGAAAACATTCTGTTTTGCTCATTGCTATACAAACAAGACTGAAAGACACCTAGGCAGACGCACAGATGAACAGTTAGAAAGAGAGAGAGAGAGATCAGTACATAGATGGATAGAGGATAGATAGACAGACAGACAGATGGATGGGTGGATGGATGGACGGACAGGCAGATAGCAACTTTTAACAAGTTCTTTACTACCTGTGATCTCTCCAACCACCCCCCCACCACCACTGTCTCTCCCACCTCCCCATCTGAGAATGGCTTCTACCTTTCACCTGTACCCCCCCCAAGAGGTCCTCTATGCACTCTACCCTCTAAACACAAATAAATCCAGCCCAGACAGAGTTCACCCAAAGCTTCTTCGCCTATCTGCCCCTGCAATCGCCTCTCCCCTGGCTCACCTACTAAATCTCTAATTTTCCTCCTGCATGGTACGCAGGCATGGAAGGTTGCTAAAGTGCTGCCCCTCCATAAAGGTGGAAACCCCTCCACCCCAGGTAATTTCAGACTGGGTTCCATGTCATTACCACACATGTAATTACATTACAGTCAACAGCCATGCAGTCAACTTGCCGTAAAACATAACAACATATGACACATTCAGCAAAAAGGACAGAACATCGCACAACAATGCACAACATTTATCATGCACAAGCAGTAAGCATATATTCAACTTGCTGACAAACAGATAGCTGCTTCCTCCCCCCATCTTCAGCTCAACACATTCCAATATACCACAAACCTTGAAAATTTGGCTTTTTATCACAGAACATCTTATTTATTTATTTGTTCTAAGATTACAAATACCTTTGAGCCAAGGCTCTTTTACAAAGGTTCCACGTCACTGGTACAATTGAAACAATCATAAGCAAAGAAAACAGTTTATAAAATCAAAAAAAAAACCACATAGTCTTGTAGATGAAAAAAGAACAATAAGGTGAAACTTTGGGGAAGGGAAAGGGAGAGGAGGAGGGTGAAATCAGGGAGACTAAGTGGATGGGAGAAAAGGGAAGGTAGGTTGGGGGGGACAGAGAGAGGAGAGGTGGAAGGCAGATAAGAATAGAGGTAGTGCAGCCGGGTGGCATTTGTCATGGGCCAGCAGGGGTGGTGAAGATAGGAGGGGGGGTGCTGGCAAAGTGCAGGAGCAGATGAGGATCCAAAAGGGCATCTTCAGTTATGGAACCAAAAGACATGTTTAGCCACAACAGTCACAGAGGTTGGAGGCAGTCAGTGTTAGGCGGAGATGAGTCTTAAAAGTGTTGAGCGATAGTGAAGATGAAATGTCGCTGGGAAGACTGTTGTACCAACTAGTGGCCCGGTAAGCAAAGGATCTTTGGCCTTGTGTTGTGCGGCAATGCAGGACTTGCAGAAGTTGAGGTTTCGATCCCCTGGTACGTCTGGTGTGGATTCTCGGTTGTATGAGGGCACAGACTCCAAGGGGGGGCAAGGCCCAGCAAGATTTTCTTAGTAGTAATACAAGTTTGGTGTTTTATTCGATTGGCAAGATTCAACCATCCAGTTTGAGAATAAAGGTCACAGGTGTGAGTTAGGCGTTGGGAGCCAGTGACAAGTCGACAGGCCTTGTTGAGGGCGGTGGATACACGTTTGAGTGTGGTGGTTGTAGCAGAGCCGTAAATGATAATGCCATAATCAATGATGGATATGATGGAGCTCTGGACAGTGACAGCGAGGGCTTCAGGTGTCAGGTGTTTCCTATGACGGAATAGCAGGCCTAGCCGGAGTTAAGCGGCTTTGGCGACATGGTCGATGTGGGCAGTGTAGGAGAGGTGAGGGTCAAGGGTGATCCCGAGGTGTTTAAAGTTTTTGACCTGTTCCAGTGTGGCACCTTGTCTGGTGATAACGGAGAGTTGGAAGTGCTTATGTTTATTATGGGAGCTGCTGAAGATCATGGCCTTTTTTTTTTTTTTATTACGGATCAGTTTGTGCTTTGTGAGCCAATTCTCAACCGAGGAGAAGCCGAGTTGGAGATTTTCTTGCAATTTCTTTGGGTCCTGGTGTGTTGCAAGGATTACTGCATCATCGGCATACAGGGTGATATGTTCAGTACAGGAGTCCGGTAGGGTGTTAAGGAACAGGCTGAAGAGTAGGCCCAGTATTGAACCCTGGGGGACTCCAGAGAGGACAGGTCTGGAATCAGAGTGCACATCTCCAATTTTTACACGCTGGGTGCAGTTTTCAAGATAGATTTTGAACCAAGAGATTGAATCATTGGAGAGACCAGCATTTTTTAGTTGGCTCAGCAGGAGAGAGTGGTAGACAGTATTGAAGGCTTTGGTCAGGTCGATGAAAATAGCACTGGTTAGTTGTCCATTGTCAAGGGAGCTGTGAATGGAGCTGGTGAATTCGAGTAAGGCAGAGGATGTACTATGACCTTTTCTAAAGCCATGTTGCTGTTTACAGAGAATATTATAATTGTCCAGATGCTCAGTAAGTTGGTCCGCTACTATATGTTCCAGTGCCTTCGATAGGGAAGGCAGAATGGCGATAGGGCGGAAGTTCGCATGGTCAGCCTTGTCACCACTTTTGTGAATCGGGGTAACAGTGGCCATTTTCCATTTGCCTGGGAATTGGCTAGAGGAAAGAGAGAGATTAAAGATCTTGGTGAGAGGCCCAAGTACCTCATCAAGCATTAGGGCCAGTAACTTGAGGTCAAGTGTGTCATTGCTTGTTCTAGATTTGCTGATGGCTTTGGCAATGTAGTTTCAGACTTGATGTTTCTTTAGTGCTTTAAAGTAGAAAGGTGGGTGACAGGCGTGGGTGGAGGAGTTGGAGAGATGGGAGTTGACACATCTTGGAAGAAGTCGGAGGGGAGAACACTGCTAAGGTCAGTGAAAGCGATGTTAAAAGTGTTCGCAATAGTTTTAGAGTCAAGTGTAGTGTGGCCATTTATGTTGAGTATGTTCGGCAAAGATTTTGACTGCTTCCCAGTGACATCTTTAATGTTTTCCAGAAATCCCTCCCATTTCCCAGGAGTTAGTGAGGGCATTTTTATAGTAGTCAGATTTCTGTGCCAGATAGTTTGAGTGCAGTCGTTCCGTGCCCGTTTATAATTCTGGATGTCGAGTTGCTTACAGGGTTTCTAGCCAGTTCCCAGGGTGGTCCCTGGATTTAAGTTTTTTAGAGGTCTCCTGTCAGCCAAGGGTTACTGAGCGATTTAACTTTATGCTTTTTGAGGGGGGAAAATTTATTACAGGCTTCACTGAAAATGTGAATAAATTGCTCCAGTGCAGTATTAGTATCTGTTGCCTTGAAGACGGGGGACCAGTCCTGCAGACTGAGGTGCAATTTGAGGTGGAGTAGCTGACCACGGGTAGGACTCTGCTGGTGATGATTTTTGGAGGTGGCTAATAGAATTTGTTTGACCAGGTACAGCTGATGGTAGAGTGGTCACTGAGTGAGTCAGGGAGGACTGAGGTTTTCGTGATCCGAGAGGGGTGGTTGGTTAGGATCCAGTCGAGTAGGGTGCAGGTCCCAGTTCTGTAGTTCTTTCTGGTTGCATAGTCAACCATTTGAGTCAGGTTAGCTGATATAATGGAGTCTTTAAATGACCCACCTTCAGCTGAGAGCCAATTAATGTTAAAGTCACCAAGAAGGATGATTTCAGATTCCGATGGGTGGGATTTGACAAAGTCAAGGACAGCGGTTTGACCAGGTCCCTGTTCTTTAGGAGGTATGTATACCTATATACTCTTGTACATATTTTAAATATTAATTCTGATTACATGTTTATTTTTTTTCAGTTCAGGAGATGGAAAAGCATTGTGTTTTTTTCACACTTAAAAATACATAGTTCGACTTAATTTCCACAACCCAGAACTGTAATGCTGGCTCTCACACAAGTAAAGTTGAACTGTAACATGGATGGTAAGCAAAACTGCTTTCATCGTGAGGACACTGAAATCCTGATTCCTGAACCCTGTCTCTGCTTGTTAGTTCCTGCTTGGTCTCCCAATTCGCACACTGACTTCGGTCCCTACTCATCAGCATTCATGCACAATGACCCGACAGTATAAAGTTAAGTTGCTCGTACCAGTGAGGTCATTGAACTCCTGATTCGTGAAACCCACACTGATTTACTGAACTAAAGCTACTTTGCACGATGGTGAGGTGTACTGGTCACTCCCAAAGTACATGCTATTTAGGATACTGATTCCTCGTGACTGCTTCTTTCTGCTTGCTACACACTGAATCCTGCATGGATGTTTTGCCCCTCGCCAATCTTGTGCACTTATGCACTGTGTAAAGTGAAGCCAGACTCTCTGGTGCATACTGAACTCCCAATTCCTAAATCCCTGTCTCTGCTTAGATGTCAGGTAAACGTAAGCAGCATATTTCAAAGTTTGTTTTATGTTGGAAGGTGGGTGGGCAGCTATCAGGCACACATTCAGTCACTTTACTACCAGTCTAGTATTGCTTGTAAAGCGCTTTGGGATACTGTGTATGAAAAGCGCTATATAAATCCTGATTCTTCTTCTTCTTCTATCAGTTTTTCATATTACATAAGTAGCAAACTAGAGTCAGCAGAAAATATTTTGCAGCGTTATGGTCTTTAGCTGAATTGCATGATTAGCGGTAGTTGTTCAGCACTGTTAACACTGTGCTGAACTGATTGCGTTGTATTTCATACGTGGCAATGACATGATACCTTTCAGACCAATTTCCCACCTGCCTGCCCTTGCCAAATTGCAGGAGTCCCTTGTACACACGAGGTTGTCTGACTTTTTATCCTCCACCGGTCATCTCCCCCTTCCAGTACGAGTTCAGAAAACACTACACTACCATATCATCCGTACTATGGGTTACTGATCATATCCTAACAGCTATGGACCAGGGTTATGTTACTGCTGAGACCTTTGTGGACCTGGCCAAAGCTTTTGACTTCATCTTCCACCCCCATCTGCTCAACCAGCTCCACTCTATTGGGCTGGCCCCTCCCACAGTCAGCTAGTTCTTCTCATAGCTACTCAACAGACTGCAATTGGTACAGGTGGGAAACTTCTCTTCTCCTCCCCTTCCAATCAGAGCTGGTGTCCCTCAAGGGACCATCCTGGGCCCCATACTTTTTCAGTGTTTGTAAATAATCTTCCTTCAGTATGCACAAATTGACTCCACCTTATTTGCCTCAGATCCTGCCATGAATGACATTCATGCCACGCTCCAGAATCTCTAAATAACATGTTATCATAGTTTCAAGCCAATCACCTTAAGGTCAATACAAAAAAGACTGTAATAATGTTTTTTGACACCACCCAAAAATTAGCCAAATCATGTTTTCACTGGTATTTGTCACTGTGGATGGCACCCCTCTTGACTATGTGTCCGAATTCAAATATCTAGGGTCTGGCTGGACAACCATCTAAACTTCACCATCCAAATTGACTCTATATGCTCCAAGCACTGTCCTAAACTGGGACTGCTATACTGAAACAAGGATTGCCTCTACATCCCTATTCATCATGAATTAATATCAAAAATGATACTATCCATAGTCGACTATTCTGATGTTGTCTATGGTACTGCTCCAGTTTCCTCACTCTCCAAGCTCGACACACTTCTGAACTCATTCTGTCCATTTGTAACTAATGCCCACCCTCGCACTCATCACTGCAGTCTTTATTCCTTCCTCTTCCTCCTCCCATTCTCCCTCAGGTGCACTACCCATTCCTAACTTTCATTGCAAAATTCTGGTTTGATCTACTTCCCCTTTACCTCTCCTCCAAGCTGTCACCAGCCACCTCTTCTGCCAATGACTTGCATACCAGGGACCATCCCCCATCCTCACACCTCTACTGGTCAATCTGCCTTCTCTTACAGGTTCCCCTCCCTCTGGAACCTTCTCCCTCTTCAACTCTGTAATTCTTCTACCTTCCCTGCTTTCAAGTAACACAGCTGCCTCCTCCATCTTCCCCCTTGCTTCTGTCCAGCTTTCTCCTCTATCTTATTTCTTCTCTCGTCCCTCTCCTCTTCTGTTTCCAGGTGTTTCATCACAGTGTCTTGCCCTTATTTACCTATGGGCTATTCCCTGCTTACTCTACTTGTCTCTTCTCACTCCTCACAATTGCCCTCCTAATCCAGCTATTAGCCTAGTACCATGTGTACCCATTTATCCAGTACTTATCATATTGCAAGTTCTCCTGACCCTGTCTGCCTTAAATTCAACATGCATTGTTCAGTCTTATGCAGGGTTGCCACCTTTGGATGAGGCAAAAACCGGATCCTAAGCTCCACCTCTAGCCCCAACCCTTTTCATGACTCATCGTGTACTGTTCCTCCAATAAAAGACAACACTTAAAGCAGCAGTGAAATACAAATGTTAAGATACTGTACTGTGCACCTCTTAAAGTTACTTTCCTAGGTTCTTCCTAATTATTTATTTATGCATTTATTTATTTATTGACATTGGTTAACCAGATAAACATACAGAGATAAAAGAGATCTCATTTACAGATATGATCTGGGGGAGACATGGGAAATACTGTAAATAGCATACAACAGTATACGTACTTTATATCTTTTCTGCCTCCATTTCCTGTTCTTGTCCACAGTACTATTTCAAAGCCAAGGAAGTGACCATACTTTTTTCTTGTGGGGAAAAAATAATTTACAACATTTAAAAATGCCCAAATTCTGTTAGAGATGAAAATGTTTACTAGCAAATGAAAGTGGAGGACAACTGGCTCTGTTACTGTTACAAAGGTGGGGGCAGCAGCTGTACTATGCCACTGTAAGATGCAGTGGAAAGATTAGCTTAAGTAAGTGCTAATGGTGTTAATGGCCATACTTTACACCTCCCAGGGTGACTGCATTCACAAACAAAAGGCTACACTGACAACAGAACTTGCTTGTAACCTGTACATGTAGCTGAAACAATGAGTGACATGACAAAATGTGTTTCAAAAGTATGTGAGCACTCAAATGGCTCAAAAACCTGACCAGCAAAGAGCAAAACTGGATTACCTGATAGGGACCCTGAAAACCTGATCACCAGGTAAAAAACCTGACAGGTGGCAACCCTAGTCTTATGTACTGTAAGTTCTCCTTATCCTTGTATAATTATCCAATCATTAAGTATGCTTCGCAAGCCTCTAATAATTGCATTGTCTTTTATTATAATGTTCTGTTTATTTAATTCTAGTTGTTTATACCCCTGTGTCACACTGCGAACAAGCCTTGGCTCAGTGTGCCTATCCCGGTTACCAAGATTTTAAATAAATAAATAGACAGACAGACAGATAGATAGATAGATAGCTAAGATAGTTAGACAGACAGACAGATAAATTGACTGATAGAGGTGCACGTGTCTTTTTGTGCCTAGCTCCACAAACTATCCATGATTCTGTATGAGTACTTTCAATTTTTTTTATTCTGAGGTTATGCATGTTGCACGTGAAGAGCTCAATGACTTTTAATTTTACATCTTTGGTAGTCCCATTTTTGGCCCACACACCCATGGACATTGCCACTCTGACACAATAATGTGACAGACTAGCATGCTGCATACATGGAAACAGGTGACAACATTATTCCTGCCAGCCACAGTGCAATACTGAACGTTTCTGTGGTGCTACACAGCTTATGTCTCATCGCAATGTAATGCTTACATAAACATAGAATTGGTTTGTCTAAAAAGGTCTGGCAGGTCACAGCAAGTCTGCCTCCAACGTTCCATGACTAATCTGCCGCTGCATAGACTGTCTTTGCCTTCCATCACACCTCCTTTACACGTTTCTAATGTAACACTTAATATCACAGTCACATGTGAAGTGCCCCCCCCCCCTTTTATCATCCGTCATCTCCACTGGCAGTCTGTGCATGTTGCAATTATAATAACTAAAATAATATCCTATTGGTCACACTGCCTTTTTTGGTCACTGGCCACCAGAAAACAAAAACACTGGTCATAAGCTATAATGGAGGACATTGGGTCGGGGGGGACTCCCTTTCCTCATCATTTCCCACTTATTCTCTTGTTTACAGTGGCACCTTCTTATCCCCATCCTCTTGGTTTCTCCATGGTGTCCAGTGGCAACCCTCACCCTCTCCCCATAAGTCATCACTCGTGTCCAATGTCACCCCCTCTCTCTTCCCTTCCCCATAAGTTCTCCCCAGTTTCCAATGGCATCCCCTTCCTCTTCCCATCCTGTTTAATTCTCCCTGTTGTCCAGTGGTACCACCATCCCTCTTCTCATCCCATATCACTGTCTGTGCAGTCAGTGGCAGACAACAACAACCCCCACGGCCATGGTCCATGGTGGCCACTTTCAGAAACCTTCTGATTATCTCTGTGGTGAACCACTGTCTAACTTGTGCAAATACAATACAACAAAAGCTACAAGTACTACCGTAATCAGTACCATCGCCCCACCACTCTCAGCCCCCACCTCCCATCTCTCCATAGTCCAAAACTCACCCACAAGGTGACACATATTAATATAAAAATGTTTTAAAGCAGAGCACCACTGATCTTCTAAACCACTGGGCCTGAATGCTGGCAGTCTGTCCCATAGTGCTTTGCAATATACAGTACTGTGACTGAGAGACTGCTGGCATTCAGGCCTGGTGCTCAGACTGGTACCATGATATTGTCAGTATGCTGCTGTTTTTCCAATACATGTTCAGTTCAGGGTGACTTTTATGCCTAATGTGACATTGGTGGTGGAGGTAGTGGGGCCTAGATGGTTGGGGTCGAAATTTTGTTTACACTGGCCCAAAAGGGAAAGTCAGTGGATAGTTACAGTGGCCACAGAAGGTCTGCACTATGCCCAAGGCCAGTGAACCCTGCCATCCACCTTCGTCGTATTCCTTGTGGTGCTGATGCTCTTTGTCAATGCTACCCCTAATCAGTACTGTAGTAGGTGTCACACTTTGATATAGTCAATGAAACTGCACACCACAGCCACTGCTGTGTGTTGCAGCCCTGTTTGGTTTGTTTTGTCCATGCTGTGTCTGCCACTAGTACACAGAAAGGCAACCGCTTAAAACAAATCTGGAACCCAGACATTAAATAAACATATGAAAAGCCAAAAGAATTGGGGTGCACAGTCTTGGGCCACAAACTTCAGGATAAGTTTCATTCAATAAACAACTAGATAAAAAGCACATAAAATCTCCCCAAAAACAGCAACAATGTTTCAAGTCTCACTCGACTCTTTTTAAAGGTGGAAGTTGGATCCACAGCTTAGTACGCCTGCTAGTTAGAATATCCAGCACAGTTTGCATTCCAGCCAGTAACATTACTCGGTGTAGTGTGCATGATTAACACTACAATAATAAAGCTAAAATGCATTTTTTACTAAAACAATGAATGCAGCCCTTTTTCAGATAGTCCTGTTTTTACAATTGTACAGTGTCAGTTAAACCATGTCACAGCTGCATTACTTGGTGTAGAGGGGAACATATGATTGTCAAGAGATCACCGATCAAATACTGCCAGCTCGACTACCACCATTACTGTCCCAGATGTGGATTGGTGCATTCCAAACACAGCCTAGTCGAGAACTAGGTCCATCCTTAACTTCCAGATGTGTGCGTTTCTCAGTGAACTAGTCACTGACTCCACTTGGGATAGTCTTAGTGAGCACAAGGTACAGCAATGGGCCATCCTGAGTGGGCTCACTCACAAGCTGTTTGAGAAAAGCACCCTTAATGGAGTACAGGATGTTCTTGATTCTAGGTGAAGCGACATCTTAGAGAATACTACATCTGGCTTACTGAGGTCCCTCCTCAGCATCACCTCCCTTAAAACAACAAAAAAAAGATATCTCACTACACAAGCTATGTATAAACACTGCTATAAAAGCAATAAGGTACGCCCAGGGGTCACATTACCTATATATAATGTATGGTAAGTGCCTATTAATCACCATAATCAGCAGTCACACAGCTTTATTATGCACTGTTTAGAATTTTAAAAGTTGTTAACCACACTTCGGAACTTCCAAACAGTGGCATAACAAAAAAGAATGCACCAGAGTTCTATAATTGTCACACATAGAATGCAAACAGTGTTTTTTTGACCATACACTATAAAAGATGATGGCTGGGGATTGGGTGACAACCACGCTGAAATCACCTCTCGTGGTTGCTAGGGCTACAGTAAACCTCTCGAGCTGCGCTCTAGGGTTTACCATGTTGCCTAACCAACCACTCAGTGGAATTACAGCATGAGTTATCACCCATCCCCAGCCATTATGTTTCTAATCACCCCTTAGGGGTAATGCAGCACACAACCTCGCTTTGTGCCACATTACACTCCTAGGGTGTGACTAACATACGGTTAATGTAACCCCCGGTCGTATCCCATTGCTTAAAACATTCACATCTGAATATTCAGAACATCCAAAGTTCAGACATTCTAGAAGAACCAAATCCAAACATGAAGACATCAAGAACATCCAACTCCAAATATTCTAAACCACCTAAATCCAAACATGAAGACATCAAGAACATCCAACTCCAAACATTCTAAACCACCTAAATCCAAGCATCCATAAACATGCAAATCCAAACTAAAAAATATATGTATCCAAATAGTAGAGAAAAAAAACAATTGTGTTGCAGGTGATACCTTTTATTGGACTAACAAAATTATTTCTAAGACTAGCTTTCAAGAGATAAAACCCTCTTTCTCAGGTCAAAGTGGAAACAGCTGAGCAGTATGACAGATATAAAGGTAGGATGTGGATTCAAAACATAGACCAGCAGTTTACAGATCAAAGCATTGCAGTCAGTATGCACCTCTTACAAACAGGAAGACTAATTTTCACTGCAGTGTGTCTGTTGGAGAGATCAACTTGTTAGATCAAAGGGCTGCTTAATTTTACTCTGACTCTGGACCATCAATTAAAATTTCTAAAAAGTCAGTACAGAAAACAATACATACCATTGTCTTAAGAAGGTACCTTTTAAAAGAGCCAGAGGGTGCTGATGTGAGGGTTTAAAAAGAAACTCAGAAGCACTGCTTTAAGCATAATCCCTGGTAGTATATTAAAAAAACAACATCTTTATTAAGTACTTTTTCTTTAGTGTCAAAATATTGTATCATTTTTATTTCAAATGTGTGCCATTCCTGGCTGTTTTTGAAATTACCTTTTAACACTCTGACAGTAAAATCACTGGTGGAGTGATCTGGTCTTGAAAAATGTTCCCCTACTGGTGTATTTTCATTTTTATGTGTAACTGTGAATCTGTGGTGACTGATTCTTGTTTTGAGTTCCTGTCTCGTTTTACCAATATAGCACCCCTCCTCACATATTCTACATTGTATCATGTATACTACATTGCTAGAAGAACAGGTATTCAAGTTTTAAATTGTAAATGTTTTTCCATTATGACTGACACATGTCTCAGGAGAGATATGTGTACATAGTTTGCAGCAAGGTGCTTTGCATGGTTTTGTACCTTTTTCACCTAGTTGGAGCTCAGAGGGAAGTTTGCTTCATACCAGTTTCTGCTTCAGGTTTGGTGGTTGGTGGAAGGCTAGCATTGGTGAAGTGGGAAATATATTTTTTAGAGTTTCATCTTCAGACAGTAATTGCTGTAGATCTTTAATTATTTTCTGTAGTTTTTCCAGTTCTGGGTTGTAGGTTACTACCAGAGGTGTGCGATCAGATGTTCTCTGTGGCTTGTACCGTAGTTCTTCCCTAGACCTACGGAGTGCAGAATGGATATTCCTATCAATGGAGCTGGTTTTATATCCCTTCTGTCCTGTCTGAAAGCTTCTTTTAGTGTAATAAGGTGTCTGTCCCTGTCGTCTTGATTTGAGCAAGTGCGGTGGTACCGGATGGCCTGGCTGTGTATAGTGGATGTTTTGGTATGAGAGAGATGGTAGCTTTAGTTGTGCAGGTAACTGCATCTGTCTGTAGGTTTTCTGTAAACAGATGTTCACAGTGTCCCATTTTTAGTGTGACTCTGGTATCCAGGAAATGCACACACTTAGAGTAATTTATTTGGAATTTAATGGAAGGATAGAAGTTACTGAAGCTGTCAAAAAATTGTTACAAGTTTTCCTCTCCTGCTGTCCATATGATAAAGATATCAATATATCGATAGTATTTTAATGGCTTATGATGTTGCGTGCAGAGGAATTTTTCTTATAGATCTGCCATGAACAGATTGGCGTACTGTGGTGCCATCCTGGCGCTCATAGCCGTTCCCATATTTTGAAGGTAAATGTTGGTGTTGAAGCTGAAATAATTGTGTGTAAGGATGTATTCCATAAGTTTAGCTATCACATCTGGTGGATATTTGCTCTCTGTGGTGGCTTTTCACAGGTATTCGTAGCATGCCTTTATGCCATCTCTGTGAGGGATGTTGCCCTATAAGGATTCAACATCCATTGTGACCAAAACAGTGTCGGGTGGTAACTGGTCAATACTGTGCAGTTTGTTTAGCAAATCTGTAGTATCCTGTATGAAGCTGTTTGTGTTTTGCACCAGTGGTTTGAGTACACCTTCTATGAGTCCAGAAATCCCATCAGTTAATGTGTCAATTCCAGGTATAATTGGCCTGCCAGGGTTTCCAGATTTGTGAATTTTTGGTAGTGTGTAGAAGGTTCCTAGTGCTGACCTTCTTGGTATCAGGTTTTCCAGTTCCTTATGTGTATGTTCTGGAAATGTGCTGATTAGTTGTTTCAATTCTTTCATGATTTTTTTGTGGGGTCTGCAGTTAGCTTCCTGTAGTAGGTGTTGTCTGAAAGTTGTCTGTGCTTTCCTGTATGTGGTTGATCGCATCCATGATCACAACTGCACCCCATCAGCAGGTTCAATGGTGATGCTTTCATTGTTATGTAGGCTATCAATTAATTTTTTTTTCCAAAGGTGAGAGGTTGTATAGAATTTTCCTCTGTTTGCTGAAGATTTGTGATTGTACCTTGTGTCTAAAGCTGTCTATATAGTTGTCCAGTTTAGGGTTACGTCCACTCGGTGGAGTAAAGTGGGAGTGCTTCTTTTTGTGGTTATAACTCCTATCTGATGAGCCCTCTTGATTGTGAAATAATTCTCTCAGTTGTAACCTTCTAAAGAATTCCTCTAGGTCCGAGTACAGTTGTATTTCATCAAGTTTTGAACAGGAAATACATTTACAATCCAAAACTTGTATACCTGTTCTTCTAGCAATGTCATATACTTGATACAATGTAGAAAATGTGAGGAGTGCTGCTATATTGGTAAAACCAGACAAGAACTTGGGGTAACAAAGATTCTTTATAACAGATCAGACAATTTAAATACCATGCATAAAAAACACATGGTCTGCGTTTGTCAATTTATTGTCCAAAATAAAGAAAATAAAGGATATTTACAGAAAGGAAAATAAGAGGGTGTTAGTCCTTCACACCACCGTAAATCATCAGTATATATTTCTTCTTCAACCAAATATCAATAAAAGAATTCCTAAAATCTTCGTTCTATTCAGTGTGTAAACCTTCCACACTTAGTTCTTCTTAGTTCTTGCTCAGTCTCAGATCAGAAAGCAACTGACCATCTTACTCACTATCTTCCGTACTATCTAACTAGCCCTCTGGTGGACTAACTTATATAGATTCCTGATGTGACATCAGAGGACATGGGATACCATTATTAACAGAAAAACAGTATTTTCAACCTGTACATTTCCTGTAATCATGACCTAGTATTCCTGGTTTTTTGCTATCCTCCATGTCCATCAGACAGTTTCTTAAAGAGTCTCTATTTTGAAGGAAGTGGCTAAAAAAGTCCTTAATTACAGGGCATGACATCACACTTGGGAGCTGGCTCCTCCCCTACTGTGACATCACTGACTGCTTCTCCCATAAATACAGTCATTTCAGGGGCTGCCATCCCTATAGCAGGACCTCTGAAAACATCTCCTGGTAATGACCTTATACCTTTTATTCTTACTGATACATAATAACAACTGCAAGCTTTTATTTCAGTGTTCAGTAGGTATCACTAGTCTTGGAAAATGTAAATAGAGAAGGGTAAGCTCCTTATCTGTTTACTCTTGCAAGAACTAGGATCCAACTGCTCTTATTAGACTCCAGAAATAATAATCATTTTTTTTATTCAAAACATAACAATTCTTCATTTTCAAGGCAGTCATTTCTTACAAGCTTCCATAATACTGCTTGTGACTTAAGACATGTTTATTTTTCATTCAGCAACCAACTTTGTCTGCACCATAATTAATTTTGTATAACAGCTTTCGGCTGAAATCTTTCAGCCGTCGGCTAACCTTTCATTTTAGCCCTCATTTGTGCTGCCAGCAAAGACAGCTTCTTTTCTGCTATGACATAACACAAGCCTTTCTTTTATTAGGGCAACTTATGGATCAGATATGCTTTAACTCCCTGCATTCTCCCTTTAGGGAGAACATTTCTTTATTTTTTTACTGTGAGTGGCATCAGCAACACTTGCTTCAGTGCACAGAAGCACCGGACCACTTGGGACACTTCTCATGCATTTACTGGGGCTCTGCATCTATTTGTACTCTGCATAGCCATCCTATTCACTGGGAAACTGCACCTGGCAGTTAACTAAACATTTTTCTACCTTTCCTGGTTATTTCTGCATGATCATGTGACCGTGCGAATGTGCACACATTCACCGCGTGATCGTACAGCTGAGACCCATTTCGGGCATACTGCAAGAAACAACAGGGGAACCGTCTATCTTTCATTAAGACACAGTGGCACAGGAGTTGTCTTTATTTTTAAACTGGGCACACAGGCATTTTAAACAAAAGGGGATAGAAAAGAAAATAAGATATCATGTTGGCCACCTGATAGGGGAAATAAAGGATAGTCAGAAAAGAGAGAGAAGAAAGGACAGAGTGAAATAGAAGACATTAGAGGATTGCCTGTTTTAAATCCTTATTCTGGCACAGAACTCAAAACAAGAATGAATCACCACAGATTCACAGTTACCCATAAAGATGAAAATACACCAGTAGGGGGACATTTTTCAAGACCAGCTCACTCCACCAGTGATTTTACTGTCAGAGTGTTAAACGGTAACTTCAAAAACAGCCAGGAACGGCAAACATTTGAAATAAAAAGGATACAGTATTTTGACACTAAAGAAAAAGGACTTAATAAAGATGTTGTTTTTTTTAATACACTATGCTTAAAGCAGTGCTTCAGAGTTTCTTTATAAACCCTCACATCAGCACCCTCTGGCTCTTTTAACAGGTACCTTCTTATGGTATGTATTGTTTTCTGTCTTGACTTTTTAGAAATGTTAATTGATGGTCCGGAGTCGGAGTAAAATTAAGCAACCCTTTGATCTTACAAATTGATCTCTCCAACAGACACACTCCAGTGAAAATTAGTCTTCCTGTTTGTAAGAGGTGCAAATTGACTGCAATGCTTTGATCTGTAAACTGCTAGTCTGTGTTTTGAATCTACATCCAACCTTTATATCTGTCATACTGCTCAGCTGTTTCCACTTTGACCTGAGGAAGAGGGTTTTATCTCTCAAAAGCTAGTCTTAGAAATAATTTAGTTAGTCCAATAAAAGGTATCACCTGCAACACGTTTGTTGTTGTTTTTTTCTCTCTACATTGTTGACTGGACTGACACGGCTACCACATTTCTTCTTTTTTTATCCAAATATGTGAAATTCCCAAATTCCATCTCCCCAAAACATCCAGTGCCCCCCCCCCCCCAAAATACAGCCAAATCCCCCTCTGCAAAACATTGAAGTAGTTCAGTAGGCAGCATGCTCACCTCTGGGTGGAACACTGGAAGGTCATGGGTTCCAACCCACACCAGGTACTTGGGGTAAAACCTATAACTGCCAGTGTAGTGCAGTACAAGGAGGAGGTACACTCTTGAATGCTGTCCTTTGGCTGAGACATTAAATCAAGGTCCCTTGTGTCCATCTCTGATCACTGCCCAGTTGGAAATTAAAGATCCCATGGCATTTATCAAAGTAGAGCTGGGGTTAGATACAAAACAAAGAAGAAAAAGCTGTTAATTCACAGTGATATCTTTCAAGTTAAATAATACCATAAAGCATATCCAAAATTCTTTACACATAAGAAGAAGAAAAAAAAAGGCAATCCAGAGGAAAACAGTGAATATCTTAGCCCCTGCATTCTGCAGCTTCTCATATAATTGTTCAGAGCAACCAATCAACATCAAGGCACAACTGCACAAACAGCGTTTGGTAAAACCCTAAGTTCCTTGGCCCCGATTCACAAAGGGCAATGCAGGGCTAGCACCAAGCCCTGCATCGACCCCGGTGATCAGTTCAGCTATGTGAACTCTTTGCTGCAGAATACACCCGAGTCAAGAAGATCAAGTTCATTTGTAATAATTTTCCCGATTTACAGCAACTTACCCCAAATATTTGGAACAAGCCCCGTAAAAAGGGTACCTGAGACTGCCATACGTTAGACCAGAAAAAGCTGGTCTAACTTGAGGCAGTCAGCACACAAGATTGAGAATCACGATCACCAGGGAATTCTGCAAGCCCAATGTGCCGTATGTTTGGCGCACCCAGGCCATGGGGCATTTGAGGGATGTTCGATAATTGACCCGCCCTTTCTCTAATGTCCTTAAGCATATTTTCTGTGTACTGAATAAGACATACCAAAGGAATGATTTTCTTCTGAAGCGCAAACTAGCATATTGCCTGCCATATCCACTACTTAAGACATGCACAGATTATAGAGGATTGTGTATGAGCAGTCATACATAACAAGGATATTCTTGTAGCAAGAGGTTTCCTTGGTAACAGATGAATCGAGAGGTACTCTGTTACCAAGGGAACCTCAAGATACAAGAATTTCCTTGTTTGTGTATGACTGCTCATACACAATCTTTTATAGTGTATGGGCAGTCACAGCATAGAAAATCGCACAAAACCAGCTGGAGAAGACAACAGAGAATAGAAATGTTAACATCTTTTTTTTTTACTGACACAGTGTGCTGCAGATGTTTCTGCATGTTCAAGTTTAAAAAAAAAAAACAGCAACTTCCAGTTTAACTGGATTGAGGAAAGCAAGTATGTGGCAGCATCCAAGCTGTTATGCTGCAGTAGTGACATAGCTAGTGCAGCATAACAGCTGTGATGACATGGTTACTTCAGCATAACAACTCCATTCTAGTTATGGATTTCCATCCATAACAGCTTTCTACCATACAGTATAGAGTTATTGTGCTACAGTTCCATTTATCCCATGGACCAAAGTTTAGAAGTTTAGATGACCAAACCCTGGCACCCTCCAGTGTGCAGCCAAGGTTGGCAAAAAATGAGCTATATAGAAATAGTAAAATAAAAATGTTCAATGCCCTTTTCAATGCCCACAGACCCTGGCCTGGCACATGTTCATTCTGAAACCAGTTTACTTCTGGCATTAACCTTTAACATTTAGCCTACCACTACCTGACAGCCACACCACCCTACTAGCAGGGAGCTGTGCTGTGATTACACTCTTTGTGATTCCTTAACTTTGGGAACAAACTGAGGCAGACCATAAAGTACACATAAAGCACCAAAGAGTAAAGTTTGTTTTGCTGGAATTTGTAGAAACCAAGCCTTTAGTCCCCTTCTACTGCTTATGTTTAGAAAAACACTCACGGAGATAGGAGGTGACAGGGTAGGCATTGCCTCTGGTGGGTCTGAGGGAAGACCTTTCCCAGTGCAACAGCAGAATTTCCCATCTAGTTGCCAGTAATGCCGGGACATATGACAGGTGTCCCTGGGTAATGAGTCTCAGGTTAAAACTAATTAAGAAACACAAAAAAACTAGGGGATTAATCATATTAAGACCCCTTTCTTTCACTTCCCAATAAGAATGGCATATTTTAATGAGATTCAGTCTACTGCCTCAGAGTAACTGAAAGAAGACACTGTAATAATTCTGCCTCAAGGGATTGGGGGGGGGCAAAACTTAGGTACAGAAAGTAGGGATCAGAAAGGTTTTGGCCATAAAACTTCTTGTTGCTTCGGACACAGACCAGGTGCACCATCTTGTGATATTGGCTTCTGCCATGTTCAGTTTAAGTTTCCAATTGCGTATCCCCATCTCTGGGCCTCCAAATCATATTCCCAGAGTCTTAGAAATGTAGAACCATAGAAATTGTCAGCAGATAAGGAAAGCCAGGCCCATCCAGTCTTCCCGTAGGTGTTATACGTTGTATGTGGCCACTGCCCCTGTGTGATCAATGGCTTTTCATCACTCCCTCCCCTCCTAAGGTTCCCTTGTGCCTGTCCCAGGCATGTTTAAACCCCTCCACTGTGGTTACCCCCACTACCTCCTGTGGCAGACTATTCCAAGTGTCAATTACCCTTTCTATGTAGAAGAACGTCCTCACATTACCTCTTAATCTAACCTCCCTCCAATTTCATATGAGCATCTTGACTGGGCAAAAGGTACATTTAACCCTGGGTACATCTGATATAATTCCGAACTTGGATTCCCAGTTACTTTCATGACAGTATGTTAGTATACCTTGGGGGAGCTGGTGGTGATTGCCATGCTGCTGCCCATTAACCAACAGAATTGTGAACGCCCCTTTATATAATAGCAAGGACACTGGTTTACCTTTTGTCATGGAAAAACAGCAAACATCATGGAATCCTGATTGGGTTGCGGAATTTGAATTCATTCACCGGTGCCACACAGAAATCACATGTCACTGCAGGGAACTCCCCAAGATTTCAGCATCTTAAAACAGATGTTGCTCTGCTTTGCATTCTTTCTGTTCTGCTGCTTACAGAATCAGTAAGGAAACACCTGCACCTCTTTGTTGTAAGCACCCATGCTTCAGTTTTACCACCCATGCTTCCCTATAACATTTCAATCAGCTGACAATAGTTATCCATCCTGAAAGACCAGTTCTCATTTAGTATGTGCCTAAACGTCTTTTATTATTTCTATTACACTGGATGATACTACACAAAAATCTAAGTATTGGCACACTTGGAGAATCAGACTAGGCAGCAGGGCTGGGGGACTCAGATTTAAAGTTTAACTGCTCCTGCATCTAACCCTTCATTCGATTAGCTGACATGACTGCTCACCAACCTGAAAGTAATGCTTTTGTGTAGAAAAAGTATATGCCTAAATGTTTGTCACACTAGATGATTTAAAACAACAAAAAAGCTAAGTACCCAGCCACTCAGGGAATCTTGCTGGGCAGCAAGGGTGGTACCTTTGATCAGATGATGCAGCTGCTCCATCCAGACAGTAAAGTTTCTGTGTAGAAAAATATATGGCTAAGAATTACACTGCAAGATTACCCCCTGCCCACTCCACCCCACCCCACCCCACCTTAAAAGCTTAGTATCAGCACACTTGGAGAATCAGGTGAGGGAGTCAGTCAGATGTCCTTAATTGCATTTATTTAAATGTGTGCCTCTGGGAAGTTGAACTGTTAGTCATGCTGTGCTGGGTGGCTCAAGGGATGCTTGCTGATCTGGTGTCTTTGTGCAGGATCAACCAACCTGAAGGGGTCTTACAACACTGCAGCACCCATTTCCCCCTGAGGTATCCCCCCAGTCAGCATGCAGAGCCTCTGCAACATAATCTAAACCCCACCAGCCCAAGGCAGGAGAATCTGGATCGACTCAGCTCACAAACCCAGATCTCTCACTTGTCAGTGCTGTGCACCACCAGCCCGTGTCACTATTTTGTTTTTAATTCTGAGAGTGTTTTTCAAGCTTGGTGGGTGGGTGAGCTGGGCTGCTGATGGTGTAAGTGCTGGCAGTTCTCCATGCTGCTGTTGTTGTGTGCCCCTGAGGGAGGAGGGATTAGCTTCTGGGTGCCCATGAATTTGCTGTATGACCTGGGTGCTGCTGTCACCCTGCCTGCCACTCCATGATGCCAACACAGGTGGGGGGGGACTGCAACAGCATCCAAGCCACAAGCCAGACTGCACACTCAGAAGCACACTGCAGGTAAGGTGCCAGACACTGTACGATGGCAGGGGGCAGCCTGAAGCTGCTGCTGTTGCTTGTTGTGTTCCCATTAGTTGGGGGACCTTAGCGTCTGTGTGGTCTTTGAGTTTGCTAGACGGCCCAACTGTTGTTGTCACTCTACCTGCCACTGTATGATGCCTTTAGGGCTGAGTGGGGTGCTGTAACCATACCCAAGCCAGAAGGCACACTTAGGGACAGACAGAAGGTAAGGCCCCAGGTGCTGTACGATGCCAGTGGGCAGAGTGGTGCTCAGTTCACATCTGAGCTTGGAAAGGAAAATTGAGCAACCCCCAACCCCTTTCATGGAGACCAAGTTAAAAAAAAAGTATCCTCATGTTTGGGAGAGGCACAGTTTTCCATTAGAAGGTCCTTCACTAATTGCTTGTGGATTTTTTTAGGTGAAGGTATTTTATTTCAAAGAAGCTAACTCAAGCAGTTTAATGTTAGATAGGACCAAACCGAGGGACATCACCTTGGCATCTAGTGGTTCGGCTCAATTCACGTCTGAGTTCTGACAAGCTGTGAAACCCAGAAGTTTGTAACTTGTGCATGTGGGGGTGTGGGTGTTGAAGGAAAGGGATTGCAGTGCCACCACTACTGCCGTCACCCCTGAGGGATAGGAGCTGCACTGTTGCCACTGCCATCACACCTGAGGGATAGGGGATGTAGTGCTTCTGCCATCACACCTAAGGGATTGAGACCTTAGTGTTGATGCTGCCACACCTGAGGGATGGGAGCCATAGAGCTGCTTCTGCTGCTGCCACCACACCTGAGGGATGGGGGCCATAGGGCTGCTGCTGCCACACCTTAGGGATGGGGGCCATAGGGCTGCTGCTGCCACACCTGAGGGATGGGGGCCATAGGGCTGCTGCTGCCACACCTTAGGGATGGGGGCCATAGGGCTGCTGCTGCCACACCTGAGGGATGGGGGCCATAGGGCTGCTGCTGCCACACCTGAGGGATGGGGGCCATAGAGCTGCTGCTGCTACACCTGAGGGATGGGGGCCATAGGGCTGCTGCTGCCACACCTGAGGGATGGGGGCCATAGAGCTGCTTCTGCTGCTGCCACCACACCTGAGGGATGGGGGCCATAGGGCTGCTGCTGCCACACCTTAGGGATGGGGGCCATAGGGCTGCTGCTGCCACACCTGAGGGATGGGGGCCATAGGGCTGCTGCTGCCACACCTTAGGGATGGGGGCCATAGGACTGCTGCTGCTACACCTGAGGGATGGGGCCATGGGGCTGCTGCTGCCACACCTTAGGGATGGGGGCCATGGGGCTGCTGCTGCTACACCTGAGGGATGGGGCCATGAGCTGCTGCTGCCACACCGAGGATGGGGGCCATAGGCTGCTGCTGCTACACCTGAGGATGGGGGCCATGGGACTTGCTGCACCTGAGGGATGGGGGCCATAGAGGCTGCTTCTGCTGCCACCACACCTGAGGATGGGGGCCATGGGGCTGCTGCTGCCACACCTTGGGGATGGGGGCCATGGGCTGCTGCTGCCACACCTGAGGATGGGGCCATAGGCTGCTGCTGCCACACCTTAGGGATGGGGGCCATAGGGCTGCTGCTGCTACACCTGAGGGATGGGGGCCATAGGGCTGCTGCTGCCACACCTGAGGGATGGGGGCCATAGAGCTGCTGCTGCTACACCTGAGGGATGGGGGCCATGGGCTGCTGCTGCCACACCTGAGGATGGGGGCCATAGGGCTGCTGCTGCTACACCTGAGGGATGGGGGCCATAGGGCTGCTGCTGCTACACCTGAGGGATGGGGGCCATAGGGCTGCTACTGCCACACCTGAGGGATGGGGGCCATAGGGCTGCTGCTGCCACACCTTAGGGATGGGGGCCATAGGGCTGCTGCTGCTACACCTGAGGATGGGAGCCATGGGGCTGCTGCTGCTACACCTGAGGATGGGGGCCATGGGGCTGCTGCCACACCTGGGGATGGGGGCCATGGGGCTGCTGCTGCCACACCTGAGGGATGGGGGCCATAGGGCTGCTGCTGCTACACCTGAGGGATGGGAGCCATAGGGCTGTTTCTGCTGCTGCCATCACACCAGAGGGATGAAGCCATAATTGTGCTGTTGCTGTCACCCCTAAGGGATTGAGGCCTTAGTGATGCTACTGCCACACATGAGGGATGGGGGCATTGGGCTGCTGCTGCCACACCTGAGGGATGGGAACCATAGGGCTGCTTCTACTGCTGCCGTCACTCACACCTGAGGCATGGGGCCACAGTGTGCCACTGCTGTCACCACTAAGAGATGGGGACCATAGTGCTATTGCTGCTGCTGCCATACCGGAAGGATGGGGACATAATGGCGCTACTGCTGTCACGCCTAATGGATAGGGACCATTGGGCGGTTGCTGCTACTGTACATCTGTGGGATGTGGCCTGTAGTACTGCTGCTGTCACACCTGTGGGATGTGGCCTGTAGTACTGCTGCTGTCAGGACTGAGAGACAGGAGGCATAGTGCTGCCATCATCTCTAAGGCATGCTGGCCATAGTGGTGCTGTAAATCCTGAGAGATGGGGGCTGCAGTGTTGCTGCTGTCATCACATCTAAGGGATGGCGCCATAGTGCTGCTGCCACACCTGAGACATGGGGGCCATAGGGCTGCTGCTGCTGCTGCTGTCACACCTGAGGGATGGGGCTATAATGATGCTGCTGTCACCTCTAAGGGATGGGGATCATACTGCTATTGCTGCCAGTGTCAAACCTGATGGATGTGGCCTGTAGTACTGCTGCTGTCATTACTGAGGGAATAGGAGAAATAGTGCTGCCATCATCCCTGAGGCATGACGGCCATAGTGCTGCTGTCACCTCTGAGGGTTGGGGGCCATGGTGCTGCTGCTGGTGTCACCTCTGAGGGTTGGAGGCCATGGTACAGCTGCTGCTGTCACCTCTGAGGGATGGGGGCTATAGTGCTGCTGCTGTCACCTCTGAGGGATGGGGACCATGTGCTGTTGCTGCTGTCACCTCTGAGGGTCGGGGGCCATGGTACTGCTGCTGCTGTCACCTCTGAGGGTCGGGGGCCATAGTGCTGCTGCTGTCACCTCTGAGGGATGGGGGCCATAGTGCTGCTGCTGTCACACTTATGGGATGATGGCCATAGCGCTGCTGCTGTTGCAAAAACCTATGGGATGGTGGCCATAGTGCTGCTGCTGCTGTCACCTTTGAGGGACTGTTGACTATAGTGCTGCTGCCATCACACCTGAGAGATGGGGTCTGTAGAGCTGAAGCTGTTACCCCAGAAGGATGGAAGTCATAGAGCTGCTGCTGTCACCCCTGAGGGACAGGGGCTGTAGTGCTGCTGCTATCATCCTTGAGGCATAGGGGCAATAGAGCTACCTCTATCACCGATTGGGGGGAAGGCCATAAAATGCTGCTGCCATTACCCTTAAGGGATGGGAGCTTTAGTGCTGCTGCTGCCCTCACCCCTGAGGGATGGGGGCCACAGTGCTGCTGATGTCACTGTCCCCTCAGGGATGAGAGCCACAGTACTGCTGCTGTCACTATCTCCCTCAGGGATGGGGCCACAGTGCTGCTAATGTCACTGTCCCCCCCCCCCCGGGATAGGGGCCACAGTGCTGCTGTCATGGTCCCCCTCAGGGATGGGGCCACAGTGCTGTTGCTGTCACTGTCCCCCTCAGGGATGAGAGCCACAGTGCTGTTGCTGTCACTGTCCCCCACAGGGATGGGGCCACAGTGCTGCTGCTGTTACATATTAGGACTGGTTGACTCAAAAGGCCAAACTGCACACGTCTGCTAGATGCTATATATTATTCCTGTTCCCATTGGTGCTTTAATTACTATGCTATCAGGGTTGGTGAGAGATCTGGGCATGACTGCCTTCAAACCAAATCATCATCCAGAGGGCCATGGGGGGGGGGGTTAGCATGGACAATAAAGCACTGGCATATCCAACATTTCATTCACTCATGTCACTTGTCATGCAGTTTATTACTACTAAACAGTGGTTTAATTGCTTTCTTCTACAGATATGTGGATCAAAAGCTGCTTAAATGAATTCTTATACAGTTACCATAATACAGGGAGGTTCTAAAAGGTTCAGGTAAGGTTCAGACAAGCATACAAACCTTGTGGTGCTTATCAGAACCTTCTAGAACCTCAGAACCTTTTGAGGTTCTCCCAACCTTAATTTGAAGGTCTCTATCCTATCTCCCCTCTCTCTTCTGATCTCCAGTGAGTACATGTTCACTGGCTTGAGGCGCTCCTCACAGGACATGCCTTGCTGGCCCTGAGTCCTTTTTGTTAGCCTGCGCTGCACCCTCTCCAGCCTATCCCTATCCTTCCTTAGATGAGGACCCTAGAACTGGGTGCAGTACTCCGGGTGTGGCCTCACCAAGGATCTATACAGGGGAAGACTTACCTCCCTTTTTCTGCTATCAGTACCCTTCCTGATACATCCAAGCATCCTATTTGCCTCCTATAAGCTTTGTTGCACTGACTTGATTGCTTTAGGGAGTTGCTGATGATGAGGTAGGGAGGTAATCTAACTGGGAGAATATCTGCAGTAATTTGTGACTACAGCTCTTACTTACTTTTTGTGAAATAGGTGTCTGATAAGGGGAGGAGATGAAGGAGGCTTGAGTGGACTGGGGATTAAAAACAGGAGCTGACTGTGGGCTTGTCAGCAGGAGCTGAGAGGGAGAACGGCTACCAGCTGCTTTAAAGCAAGAAGTTGATATAAGTGAGTACACTGAATTCAGTTCATAATTCAGGGGCCTGTAGAAGTAGGTAGAAGTAAGTGTTTTGGTTCACTGTTTTTGAGGTTGTTCTTTATTTAGTGAAGCTTATTTGCTAGGGAGGTAATCTAGCCTCAGGAAGAGTGAAGGATCCTCGGCTGATTGTTTTTCTCAGCCCAGGGGTCTTTTTCGGAAGTACTACCTGTGAGAGGCATGGGCGAGTGTAGGGGTGCTCGCACCAGAAACTTTAACACATGGTTGAAGAACTAGTACAGCTAGGAAGGGTTTGGATTCATTGGTGACTGGGGACCCACCTGGAGGGATGGGCACTTATTCAAGCCTGACAACCTACATCCATCCTGGAGAGGAACCCAGATCTTCAGTGAAAAGTTTAAATGCTACACTGGCAAGTATTTAAACTAACCAAGGGGGGTGGCAGGCCAGCAAGAAGGAAAATTGATTGCCCACCCCCAGAAGCTACCAAGGGAACAGGGGACTAAGAGGGGGGATATCACAGCAATGCAAAGTGCTAAAGATGGAGGAAGGGAACAATAGAAGGGACACAAGTACTCAAGGAGTGGATAGACAATCAGAGGGTGGAATACTACAAAAGCGCAGAAGACAGGGTGGGCCAGGCAAAAAAGAGCACCCGGAGAGGGGAAGGGTGTAGGACAACAAAACAGGGGAGGGAGGTTATATCATGGAGAACCTTGTGTGCCAATGCCAGGAGCCTTAGCAACAAGATGGAGGACCCAGAAGCAGCTATGGCATAGGCAGACCTGGACATTGTGGCCATCATGAAGACCTGGTGTAATAATAACCGTGACTGGGAGAGGGCCATACCAGGCTATAACCTATTCAGGACAGACAGGAAGAGGGGAGGAGTGGCATTGTATGTGAAAGATAACATTAAGGCCACAGAGATCCAAGGGGAACAAGGAAGGAGGCAGATACAGTGGGTTAAGCTTAAAAGAAAAATGGGGCAGCCATCCACACAGTGGTAGTCTATAGACCACCAACCCAGGTGGAAGAGACAGATAGGGAATTGATGCTTTCCATCCAAAGAATGGCAGACAAGGGGGAAGTGGTGCTGGCTGGATACTTCAAACATGCCAGATGTGGACTGGAGCCTCCCAGCAGCAGCAGCAGCCAGGAGCAAATTTATCCTGGACTCCCTTCAGGGAGCCTTCCTTAAACAATTGGTAATGGAACCAACTCGGCAAGAGGCAATACTGGACCTGGTGCTCAAAAATGGGGACAGTGTGATGGGGTCACAGTGAGGGAGCACCTGGGGAACAGTACCATTGGACACTGTGGTTTGAAGTAACTGAATGGGCAGATCCCTGCCACACTAAAACATGTATCCTAGACTTTAGGAGGGCAGATTTTGGGTGAATGGGGAAATGCTTGGAAGAAGCACCTAGCTGGAATGGGAAAGGAATTAGGAGTGGAGGAACAGTGGACAGTATTTAAAACAGGGATAGCAAGTGCAACACAATCATGCGTTAAGCAGGTTAGTAAGGGGAAAAGAAAGAGGAAACCCTTATTGTATCCCAAGGAGGTAGCAAAGAAAGTGAAAGCCAAAAAGACAGCATTCAAGCAACACAAAAAGACACAGGCAGAATGGGATAGGGAGAGGTACCAGGAGAAGCAAAGGGAAGCAGGGAGGGCAGTAAGGGAAGCCAAAGCTCAGAGGAGCGCACTGTGAAAACAGTGGTTAGAGGAGACAAAACCTTTTACAGGTATGTAAGTGAAAAAAGGAAGGCAAAGGGAAGGACAGTGAGGCTAATGGGTGAGGGTGAGAGTAGTGTTGAGGATGAATGACAACAGTAAAGCAGACATACTGAACAGATATTTCTGCTCAGTTTTTACAGTAGAAGGGGTAAGTAGTGGGCCAGAAGAGAGTGAAGGTGGGGTGCACAGAAATGGGTACAAGTTCCTTTCCATGGAAAAGGGTCCTAAAGCAACTGAAAGAAATGTCAATAAAGCTATGGACCCAGATGGGGTGCATCCCAAGGGGCTGAGAGAGCTCAGAGAAGTGGTGACTGAACCTTTGGTGACCCTGTTTAGCCGATCACTGGAAACAAGTGAGGTGCCCAAAGACTGGAGAACAGCTGATGTAGTCCCCTCATACAAGAGCAGGAACAGAGAGGTAGCGGGAAAATACAGACTGGTCAGCCTCACCTCAGTAGTGGGGAAGATTATGGAAACAATACTAATATACATACATACGAACATACGAAGAAGCTAGCAGAAGAAGACCATTTAGTCTATCAAGTCTTCTTGTATTGCAGGGTCCACAGCTTGAGCTAATGTCCCTGTTCTCCCTCCCCACTTCTCCCATCCTCCCTACCCATGATTCTTACCTTCCCCCTATACCTATCCCAGCCTCTCTTAAAGCTGCCTACTGTCTTCAACGAGATCACCTCTTCTGGCAGCTCATTCCAAGTGTCCACCACCCTCTCTGTGAGGAAGTGATTCTTGACCTCCCTTCTAAACTTCTCACCCTCCAGCTTACGACTGTGCCCCCTCGTGTTATGGTTGTTACTCAGCTGAAAGAGACTCTCCTTATCAACCTTATTTATCCCTGAAGGTTCCAATCATGTTCTCTCTCCTCTCTCTCTCTCTCTCTCTCTCTCTCTCTCTCCTCCCTCCTCTCTCTCTCTCTCTCTCTCTCTCTCTCTCTCTCCTGTCTTACCCTGCTGACCCGGTATCATCTTTGTAGCCCTCCTCTCCAGCAGATTAATGTCCTTTTGAAGTGTGGGCACCAGTACTGAACTCCATACTCTAAATGCGGCCTTACCAGTGACCTGTACAAGGGCAGTATAACCTTGTCTCTCTTACTACAGGAATAACAGATGGCAACAATGCTGAACTGCAACTTGTGAGCTCCTGTTGTGAGCACCTGTACCCCTGAAACAAGTTTGCTTGCCATGCTTTCTTTTTGGAAAGTTATGTAATTTGGTGTGCTTGTTTTCTGGCCATGTTATTGATCAGAATTCCTAAATTATGAGGTTTTCTAGATAAGGTGATAACTGAGGGTCTTTTAGTGCAAGGTAGGGCAGGGGAGTGAGCCAGTTTAGGAAGGAAGTTTTCTTGTTTTCTAGTTAGCTTTGCTGTGTTACTGCAGCTCGCTTACTTACCTTCTGCAACTCTGCAGGACCTGGTGTTACCTTGGACCCGACAACTTAGCTTTGATTCCTATATCCCAAACCACCCAAACTTCTGATGTTAACATCGTTGTCAGACCCACGGACTAAACTGGACCGAGTCTTCATGGTAAGGATTTGTACCAAGGACAAAAGATTCTCGAGTTTTACAACTGTTTCCCGCTTTCCAGCTTGGATGGTAGCGGTGGGCCATTTGACTTCCTTGAAGGTGCTTCTTTTGTACGGGAGGGCCAACGGCATAGCATGGATCCCATTTGCTGCCCAGACTGCATACCTGGGAGAGCACAGTGTAGAGGGTGCTTCTACGCATTGTCTCCCAGGGCGTCAGCAGCGTGTCGTCTGACGTTGGGATTCTTGCCTGCCTTGGCTGTCAGTTGTTTGTCCGTGCCATTTTGCGGTTGTACTGGGGACTAAAACAACTTGGAGGACCCTTTTGTGCCCCAGTGGATTATCAGTTGGGGGCCGGTTGCCGGTTTCTCGTTTTCACCTTCCGGGACCCAAGTCTGGTGGGAGCAGCTCTGTGGACCTTCTGGATTTTTTCCTGCATGGCTGGTATTTTTTCTGGGACTGACAGCTGGGTCATCTCTGCAGTGACTGGTGGTGGTGAGAGAGCCCTCAGCTACAGTGGGCTGTGAATCTCTTTTAGTTTATGCCATACATTTGTGCACTTTATCTGTTATAAATTGTCATATCTTGTAGGACCTATTACTGAGCTGCAGACAGTGCTCCACTATTTTTCAAGTATCCTATCCTGGACTTGTTATTGGTCTCCTCGTGGGTGTGGGGGTGTTGGTAGGGTTGAGTTTTAAGTTATAGTACATGTGTGAGGTATGGATGGTATTAGGTCGATTTTGTATTAGTGTGTGGTTGGATGGATGTTTTTTTTGGGGGGGTTGTTATTTAGAAGTTTTTTAGTTGTTTAGAAGTTTATAATTTTTGGGACACTACAGTGAGACAGGATGTGTTTGGGGAAGAATGAGGTCCTGGGGCATGCTGGGATCGTGTATGGGGCATCCCTGCTGCACGATCAGTGGCTCTATTCTGACCTCCCAGTTACCACCACCATAGTACGTCACTGTTGGGAGGTCAGAATTCAGAGGAACCGCATAGATCCATTGTGGTGGAGCACCTCATGCATGTCAGTAGGGGGTAGGATTGGATGGTTAGGTTCAGAAGGTGCACTAGGGTTTGTTGGGCCCAAGGGAGAGGCCAGATGTGTTTAGTGTCCATCCTCAGGGTTCCCACTAGACTGAGTGGGCAGGTATCCAGAGGGGCTGCACTGTCCACCGATCCCCTGCGGGCAGTGCTATGCAATGCCAGATCGATGAGAAACAAGACCGCAATTATTGCAGATCTCGTTTCTTCAGTCAATCTGGCTTGCATTATGGAGACCTGGGTGAGTGACCATGCTGACTTGGTTTTTGTGGCTGCCCCAGAGTGGAATATAGGGGTGGGGGAGTTGCCATCTGCTTTATATCTGAACTGGGATTCACCATGCACCCAGTGAGAAGCCCGGGTTCTTTTGAATGTGTGACCATTCATGGTGGTCCAGGCACAGGCTGCAGAATTCTCCTGATTTACCGCCCCCCTGGAGCAGCGGCAGAATTAAGTTTCCTCCGTGCCCCACCAGGGTGGTCACATGTTGGACATGGCATCTCATTGGAGCTTGGGATTAAAAATCTCAAGACTGATCATGTCACATGGTCCAATCATTACACGGTGGAGTTCTCATTCGGGGCGCCCCCCAAGAGCCCTCCCCCCGCTGAGATGGTTAACTACCACCCTTTGAGGGATGTGACCCCTGAGGGCCTTCTGGCAGTGGCTGACCTATCTAGTGTGGGCACTGCATGCGGGGGGGGCACCTCCGCTGCAGCTGCCGCCTATAATAAGGCGATGTCTGAGGTGCTTGATTCCCTTGCACCTGTCCGTGTACGACCCAAATCCTCTCACTTAAGGTCTCCATGGTTTGATGGGGAGCTCAAGGCAATGAAGATTTTGGGTCTGTGGCTGGAGCGCTGCTGGTGAAGGACAGGCCTGGGGCGGACAAGCTGGCCCTGCATGCTCACTATTTTGAGTACTAGGCGGCAATCAACCATAAGAAGGCAGAGTTCCTGTCCAGGGAGATTGCTGCCAGGAAGAACTGACCAACTGTGCTCTTTCGGGCTGTAGACAGGCTTCTAAATCCAACTTGTCTGCAGCCAAAAAAAGCTTTTATGAATGCTTTATGCGAAGAGTTCGCTCGTTTTTTCTCAGCCAATGTCTCCACCATCAGGTAGGGGATTTCGTCAGTGAGCCTATCTTTGGCTGACAGTGATCGCTTTGTGTGCCCGGACAGCACTCCTTCTAGTTGGGGTGAGTTTAGACCAGTGGAGGTGGCTGAGGTCATTGGGGTTGCTTCCAAGCTGAGGAACACATATTGTGAACTAGACCCGGTGCCGACGCATTTCTTGATGGGATGTGTCAACTCCATCGGCCCGGTGTTTGCCTTTATTGTCCGTTGTTCCCTGTCTAAGGGAGTCTTTCCTGATGCCTTGAAAGAGGCAATAGTGACACCCCTTCTGAAGAAGACATCTTTGGACCCTGACATCAAGGCAAACTACTGCCACGTCTCCAACCTACCATTTCTGGGCAAGGTTGTGGAGAAAGTTGTGGCGCTTCAACTTGAGGAGTACCTCATGGCCTTTGATCAATACGAGCCTCTCCAGTCTGGATTTTGGGCAAGGTATAGCACAGAAACTGCATTAGTTCGGGTACACAATGACCTTCTCAGGGTGAGAGATCGAGGGGAAGGGACAATTCTCATTCTCCTCAATCTCTCCTCAGTTTTTGACATGGTGGACCATTGTGTGGTACTTGACCACCTGAGGGAATTTTGTGGACTCACTGGCACTGTCATCTGCTGGTTTGAGTCCTTTCTCACAAACAGGCATGGGGTCATAATGTCGCAAGACATTATGCCACTGCAACATACCGCTGCAGCATAATTGTATTTTATTATGGGGGTTTCGCCCTGCACTTCTATTAAGGGGCTGAACCCACCCAACTAAAATAACAAACTCTGAGGGGGAGGTTACACTTTATATTGTACAAAGTGCAATAAAAATAAAAGTATGTCTGGGACCGGGAATTAAAACCCGGTCCATAGACACATTGCCTTCTTCATGCCCTCACTTCCTATGGCTCATCCCCTCGAGCCACAGCAGCTGGTCGGTGGACCCTCCTCCCAGAAGATGTCTTAACCTCTACCTGGGAAGAGTGATAGAGTGCACTACCGTGCACACACATGCACAGTTTGCACCCTCTTGCTCTCCCATACTGCGCTGTTTATGTTGCACGAAAATGTCATGCGCTATTAAGCGCACAACATCTTGACCCAGTAGGCTCACAAACAGGAGGCAAAGGGTAGTGATGGGTAATTTCTCCTCCTCTCCTAGACACCTGTCTTGTGGAGTACCTCAGGGTTTGGTCTTGTCACCAGTGTTATTCGCTGTGTACAGGCTGTCCCTGGGTGGGCTCTTTAGGAAATACGGCTCGGGTTTTCATTGTTATGCCGATGATACCAAGCTGTACCTTTCCTTTGCACACAGGACATCCAATGCAGCAGATGTGCTTCACAACTGCCTTACTGAAATCAATGACTGGATGGCCTCCAACTGGTTGCAACTGAACCCCGAAAAGACGGAGGTACTGATAGTGGAACCGAACAGACGGCATGATAGGTTGGCCTCAGGCACAGAGACAGGATTTCTCCTGGGTTGTGTGCCTTTGAAGGCCTCCTCCAGGGTGCATAACCCTAGAGTTATTCTGGAAAGCGGTCTGACGCTTGAGGGTCAGGTGTCGGCCATGGTCCATACCAACTTCTACAGTCTGCAGAATATTGCTATGATTAGGCCCATGGTTCTGCCCCTGGACCTCCCTATGTTAGTACATGCCTTCATGACATTGAGGCTCGATTACTGTAATGCACTCCACCAACATCAGCTGGTGCAGAATAAAGCTGCCAGACTATTAATGGTGCAGTCTAAGTACTGCCACATCACCCCAGTGTTGCGTGAACTGCACTGGCTGCCAGTTAGGTGGAGGATCCTCTTCAAGGTGGGCTTGCTCACATTTAAGGCCCTACACAGCCTGGGCCCTGGTTACCTGGAAGACCTTCTTATGCCTGCTACCTGAGTCTGCTCAATCCATTCATCCTTGAGGGACCTCCTTGTGATTCCCAGGATGAGGTTAAAAATTGCCGGCAATAAAGCTTCTAGTGTCGCCAGCACCATCCTGTGAAATTCGCTTCCTCGTCTATAAGGGAGGCACCCTTGTGGAGATATTCAAGGCACGTCTCAAGGCCTTCTTATTTGTGCAGGCCTTTCTTGACTCAGTTTTGTAAATTTTGCCCTGTTCTGACTTTCTATATTACCTGTCCCAAATTTTTATAATTTTATTTTTATTTACTGAATTGTATTTAATTAGTATTATAGTGTTTAGGAGTATTGTTATTTATTGATGATTATTTTATGGTTAGTTTTATGTACGGCACCCAGAGCCTCCGGGATTGGGCATCTTTTAAATAAAATTTGCCTTGCCTTGCCTTACTACTGATCCCCCTAGATATGCATCCCAGCATCTTGTTTGCCTTTGCTGCTGCTTTCTTGCATTGTGTAAAGTGCTTCAGGTCACTAGTGATCATCATTCCCAGATCCTTCTCCTCCTCTGATGCAGATACTTGGACTCCACCCAGGTAGTACTTTGTCCTGCAATTCTTGGCTCCAATATGCATAACTTTGCATTTCTTGGCATTGAAGCCAAGCTGCCAGATCCTAGACCACCTCCCCAGCTTTTCCAGATCTTCCTGTAGGTCTTGTATCCCTTCAGCCGTGTCTACTCTCCCACAGAGCTTGGTGTCATGAACGAATAGGCACATTTTGCCCTTAATGCCATCCCCAATGTCATTGATGAAGACACTGAACAACACCGGACCCAGCACTGAGCCCTGTGGGACCCTACTGGTTACCTCCCTGGTGCCACATAACTCTCCCCCCACAACCACCCACTGGGTTCTGTCCCGCAGCCAGTTTTCCACCCATCTGGTCATTTTTCCCCAATCCCAAGATCCACCAACTTCCTGATCAACCTTTTGTGGGGCACCGAGTCAAATGCCTTGCTGAAATCAAGACAGAGGATGTCTACCACTTGGCCCCTGTCTACTGTTTTGGTGACACACTCAAAGAAGTCAATCAGACTTGTTTGACATGATCTCCCCACCATGAACCCATGCTGCCTTGCATCCTGAAGACCATGCTCCTCTAGATATTCAACCAACCTTTCCTTTAGTATGGTCTCCATGAGCTTGCCCACAATGGAGGTCAGACTGATTGGTCTGTAATTCCCTGGGTCATCCTTGGGACCGCTTTTGTGGAAGGGCACTACATGTGCTGTTCTCCAGTCCTGCGGTACCACACCTGACTCTAGTAAACTATTAAATAGGACTGCCAGTGACCCTGCCAGCTCCTCAGCCAGTTCCTTTAGTACCCTTGGATGTACTCTGTCTGGGCCTAGTGATTGTCCACCTTCAATGCCAGCAGCCCCTTCCTCACTCTATCCTCCTCTATCACTACATCTGTGTTCCCCTCCCCCCTGCTCTTCTTTTTCCTCCTGAAGGAACTGGTCCATCCTTCTCCATGGTGAAGATGGAACAGAAGTATTCATTTAGTGTCTCTGCTTTTCCCCCATTATCCTCCACCCACTCCACCCCTTTCTTAAGACTAACAATTCCTTCCTTCTTGTCCCTTTTCTCACTTATATAACAAAACTACTGAAGGAGAGATTAGTGGAACACCTTGTGGCCAATGATCTACAGGACCCAAGGCAGCATGGTTTTACTGGAGGGAGGTCATGCCAGACTAACCACTTTTAAGTGTTCGACTGGGTGACAAGGGAGGTGGATGAGGGGGCAGTGGATGTGGCCTATTTGGACTTCAGTAAGGCCTTTGACAATGTGCCCCATAGGAGGCTGTTAAACAAGCTGGGCAATATGGGCGAGGGTAGGAAAGTTGTGTGGTGGGTGGGGAATTGGCTGGATGGCAGGACACAGAGTGTGGTGGTAAATGGCTGTCGCTCCACAGAGGGAAGGGTGACCAGTGGAGTGCCACAGGGATCAGTGCTGGGTCTGGTCTTCTTCAACATGTTTGTCAGTGACATTACAGATAACATAGAAGGGAGCATTTCCCTGTTTGCTGATGACACAAAACTTTAACAGAGTGAACACACTGGAGGGAGTGGATAGAATGAGAAGAGACCTGCCGAAGCTTGAAGAATGGTCATGGGTGTGTCAGTCGAGATTTAATGCAAAACAGTGCAGAATAATTCACATGGGGCTCAAAAACCCTGGAATAACATATCAGCTTGGGGGTTCAGGGGGTATGGCATACTCCAAGCAGGAAAGGGACCTAGGAGTTATCATCTCTGATGACCTAAAGGTTGGGAGTCAGTGCGTCAAGGCGGTGGATAAAGCAAATAGGATGCAGGTATGCACAAGCAGGGACATCACCAGCAAGAAAAGGGAGGTCATACTTCCATTGTACAATACATTAGTGAGGCCACACCAGGAGTACAGTGTCCAGTTCTGGAGGCTTTAACTATGTAAGGATATAGACAGGGTGGAGACAGTTCAGAGGAGGGCAACCAAGGTGGTACAGGGTTTGCATCACAGGTCCTACAAGGACAGGCTGGAAGACTTGAATATGTACTCCCTGGAGGAGAGGAGGAAGATGGGGGACATGATAGAGACATAAAAGTATCTCACAGGGAAGAACAAGGTGCAAGGAAACATTATTTTTCAGAGGAAGAGATGATCCAGGACTAGGGCACATGGGATGAAATTGGAGGGAGGGAGGTTCGGAGGTTATGTGAAAAAGTATTTCTTCACGGAAGGGATGGTGGACAAGTGGAACACCTTGCCAGAGGAGGTGGGGAGGCTGAAATGATTACGGGATTCAAGAATGCATGGGATAGGGATCAAGCGATCCTAGCAGTTGGGGGAAGGGGACAACCCAGTTCAAGAGAAGCTTGAAGAAGCAAAATTACATGCACAATTAGGAAGACTAGGTGGTCCAAAGGCCCTTAACTGCCATCAGTATCTATGTATCTATAACCTCCAAGGTCTCATTCCTCAGCCATGGTACTGAGTCTCTCCTCTCCCATCCAGTAGTCCATCTTGATGTTCTTGTTCCCTAGGTGTATCACCTTGCACTTTCTGAAGTTGAGTTTCAACTGCCAAACTCTTGACCACCACTCCAGTGTTTCCAAGGCTCTCTGCATTTCATTTCTTCCCTCATCACTACCCACCCTTACACAGAGCTTGGTGTCATCTGTAAAGAGAAACAGCCTGCCCTGGACCCACTCACCAATGTTACTGATGAACATGCTGAGGAGGACCAGACCCAGGACAGATCGCTGTGGAAATGAGAAGTCAAGAAGGAAGCACTCTAGGCAAGAAAAATGCTGCAGACGGTAAAATTCAGTCCATGAGTTTAATGCTTCACAAGCTCAGGACTCTCTTAGTGCCTTGGCCCTACAATCAGGCCTTCAACAGAGAGTGACACCTGTCTGCAGTGTTTTTCTTGCCTGGAGCTCTTCCTTCTTGACTTCTCATTTGTACTGTGAAGCACAAGCCCCCTTCTGGAACCAGCACCCTGGTAATACCTGAGACGCATCTGACCTTCTTCATTTGTTACCAGATCCCTGTGGAACCCTGCTTGTATCCTACCTCTCTTCTGATTTAACCCCATTGACCACTACCCTCCAATACCTCCCATTTAGCCAGTTACCTGCCCAGTTTACCATGACCTTAGCCACACCCAGATCCTCCATCTTCTTCAGCAAGTGTCTGTGGGGGTACTGAGTTGAAAGCCTTGCTGAGGTCGAAGTCTACAGTGTGGCCCCTATCCAACTCCCTTGTCAGATTAGTCTAACAAGACCTTCCTGTCACAGATTCATGCTTCTAATTATCCTGGAGACTGTTAGCCTCCAAGTAGTCCACGAGATCCTTTTTGACCAGTGACTCCATCAGTGTTCCTACGGTAGAGGTAAGATTGACAGGTCTGTAGTTCCCTGCTTGTTCCTTGTCTCCTACCCTTATGGAGTGTAACTACATCCGCCACTCTCCAGTCCTTCAGAACCACCCCTGTCCTTAGAGAGCTGTTGAATAGCCTACCAGAGAATCAGCCAGTTCTGTCGCCAGTTCCCTGAGTATCCTCGGATGCAACCCATCTGGTCCTGGGGGCTTATCAATCTTTAGGGCTGTCAGCCCTATCAGGACTCTTTCTCTAGTAAATGTTGGCTGCCTCATCTCCAGGACCCCTTTAATAACCGCTCTGATGCCACTGTCTGGCAAGGGCCCACCATCCTCCCTAGTGAAACTGAGCAAAAGTAATCATTAAGGACAGCAGCCTCTTGCCCGTCCACCTCAGTCACACTATCCCCCTCTTGTAACCTCACAATTCCCTCTCCTTTTTTCACTAATACAGCTGAAAAACTGTTTTTGTCTGCCCTTGACCTCTTCTGCAATATGCATCTCTGTCTGGTTTTACCCCCCCCCAACCACCTTTTTTGCTCCCTATTTTTCAGCAAATATTCTTCCCATTTTTCCTCCACCCTGCTTTTTTTTAAATTTGTAGAAGGCCTATTTCTTGGCCTTCACCACTTCCCTGACCCTTGCCGAGAACCATAGTGGTCTCTTGAACCATTCTTTTTGGTTACCGTTCTCATGCATATCTTAGATGCCCCGACAATGGCCCCCTTATTTGCCCCCATTTCTCTTCCACCCCTTCTATGATGTCCATCCCTACTAACATATCCCTGACTAGCTCCTTCAGCCTATTGAAGTCTGCCCTTCTAAAATTAAGGACTTCAGCTCTTGACTGTAGTTTCCCAGACCCGAGGGCCAGTTTGAAACAAATGGAGTTATAATCGCTGTTCCTAAATGGCTCCCTACTCCCACAGCTCCTACCACCTCTGAGCTGGTAAGCACCACATCGAGAACTGTAGTTTGCCTGGTAGGCTGCTTAGGTTCAGATCACCCACCACAACTACTTACCACTTAGCTATCCCTCTTTGCAGTTCTTCCCTGAGCTCTCTGTGTCTCTATCCTCCCCTCGTCCTGGCAGTCTATACATCACCCCCAAGTGCAGTGTCTTACTAAGGCTGCCGTGAGTTGCATCCACAGTGATTCAGTCTCCCCCATTACTACCCCTTTTGCACTCATCTTTCTTCACCTCTATGTCCTCCTTGTCATACAAGGCTACTCCTCCCCTTTTATCTCTTCCACTATCCCTACTGAATATTAAGTACCCAGACACTGTCAGTTCCCAGTCGTTATTTTCCAAGTCTGTGTTTCTGTTATGGCCACAGTGTCCACCTCAGTTAGATGCTCCCCCACCATCCTTATACAGAGCCAGCCCTATCCAGAAATACCTACACTCTACACTTTTCTCTCTGGGCTTTATAGATGTTTGGAGACATTTATTCCCGTCTATAAAAGCATACACTTTTAATTCTCTGAAAACAAATAGTTCCTTCAGACTGGACTATATTTTCAGTACTGCTGAGCATCTGGATACCATACAGGAGATCTAGTATGGTGCAACAATCCTTACAGACCATTCCCCGGTGTATACTGTTTGCTTTACGAAAACCTATATGGACGTCGTTCTGGCATCTGAACCTGATGCATTTATGTGATTCCGAATTCTGTCAGCTGATTATGAATGCAGTCCCTAGAATCCTAGTGGACAATGCCCTACATGAGATCATACTCTGGGACATTCTTAAAGCTGATCTGAGGGGGGAAATAATCAAATATTCCACCCATAAAAAAAGAACCAGAAAAGCCGCTATTAAAGATCTTCAAAACCAACTTCAGACCCTTCAAAGCTTCCTTTATCAAAAGGATACCTAGGTGAAGCCTGAACTACAACTGATTAAACAAACACCACAAAAACTAACTGACCAGAAAATCGAACAACAACTGCTTTACTTAAAAATTAACTACTATGGGGGGGGCCCACGGGGAATAGGGTGGAAATGCGTTACTTAGGCAACAAGATACCAGCTAATTTGATTCACTTGGAGCTGGTGAACTGTGAGCTCCTCATGCAGCAGTTGGTCACAGACTTATCCCGCTGAACGCAGCAACCATTGGGATTCTTGAATAGTACTGAAACTATTCAACAAAATATACTGCCATGGCGCCTTTTCTTTTTACAAACCCTCCCCATCATACCTAGCAAAATATATTTCCAAGCATGGGATAAGATAATCTCACGTTTTGTTTGGAGAGGGAAGCCCCCCAGGGTGAGATACACTATCCTCCAACTCCCTAGAGATAAGGGAAGGTTAAATCTTCCACTTCTGAGCATATATGTCCAAGCCTCTCAGATATGCATTATATTGTGCTGGCTAGCACTGGCATACCCAGCCCACTGGAAATCAATCAATCAAACAAACCCTCAATGACTTATTCGATCTGCTTCCATACATACTAGGAAACCAACCCACTTGCAGGTCTCTAACCAAATGTCCCCCCTGCACAGCAGAACCTTTTCGGCAGTGGCGGTACGTTATGGACCACCTTCTCTCCCCAGCAGAGAGACTGTATTTGAGGGTATTGGCCAGAAATATGGCCTTTCCACCAAATAAATTTGACAAAAGTTTGCAGCAGTGGAGCAACTATCATGTTAAATTTGTATATCAATTGCTGGGACCCACTGGCATACAATCCTTTATTACACTGCAAGCTACATATAATTTACCACCCACAGAGTTTCATAGATTTCTACAATTGAAATCTTATTTACAGCTGCATGAAGAAACACTAATTAAGATAGTTGAGACCCCCTCCCAACTGGTGGCGTTTACCACTTGCTACCTTAGGAGCAATGTTAAGGATCATATTATTAGTGTAATCTACAAGGCTGTAAGGGAAATCCTCTTGAATAGTGTGGACCGAGTTGGGGCACGTTGGTCACAAGAACTAAATGTAGAACTTGACCTCTGCTATCCCAGCACTGAAAGTTTCAACAACTACATACTGGAAGGAATATGCCTGGAAAATCAGAATCAGGTTCTTTCGAACCCCAGCCATTGTCACCAGGCACACTGCTCCCTCGCAGGGTAAATGTTGGAGGGGATGTGACTTCTCCCCAGCTGACACAGAACACATTATGTGGTCCTGCAGCTTCCTCGCACAATACTAGCGGGAGGTTCTAGACAAAATAATTGCAGTCCACAGTACAAATGCCCTGAACTCCTCACCCCAACCTATGTATTAACCGCCATGGTACCAAAAGGGGTCACAGTTAATAAAGCTACATATAAACAGACAGCACTCCTTATATTGATAGCCAAAAGGGTAATTACAAGGCTTTGGCATACGAAAAAACTCCCAAGTGAAAAGTGGAGAAATCTTACATATGAGGTATATGCCCTAGAACAGCTGTCAACCAGGCTGCAGACACGATTGCCCCCCCCCCTTGAGACTAGATGGCGTAAATGGGTTCTGTGCCAATTGGGGCAGTGTCCGGAGTTCATACCTTGAGATCTATGAAGGAACAACCTGCTAGACACACAGAAGGACTTTACTTTCAACCATGCCTAGATCTTAGAACTGACAAAATATGCTATGGTTTAGCCTTGGAGGCAACCCCCACCAAAACTTCCCGACTCTGGCTCTTTGCTTTTTCTCTTTCTCCTACCCTGCCTCACTTTGCTGTTCTACCTCTACCTATTGATTCTCTCTTCTCATTGCACTAAGCCTTTTTCACTTTGCAGAGCGAGCCACAAGGGCCACTGACTCTAAGATACAAATACATTTTTCACGGTTTATTAGCTCACTTCAACTGTATTAAAGACCTCAACGTACCTTGCAGTTTTCAACTTGTAGTACTAAACTTGAATGGTGGTCAGAACACATCATATATAAGAACAGACCTTAATTACTGTTACTGATGTGATACACTGTATTACCTTCCAGTGAAGCTCTTGAATGGATTGTTGTAAATGGTGCATATACTATTAATAAAAGGTTCAATTAAAAAAAAAAAAAAAAACAATGTCCGCCTCAGTGTCTGCCATCAGTGCCAGGAGGTCACTAAGTGTATTTCTCATGCTCCTGGCATTAAGGCATCCCCCCTTCCATCTGACCCCTGATCCTGCTTTGCTACTACCCTTGCACTTTGCTTGTCCTCTCATCCCCTTGTTTTTCTTGGTGCTCACACCCTTTGTGTTCCCCCTCTCCAAAGTCCCTTCACCTAGTCCAGTAAGAGTAACAGCTTTCTTTGTACCTGCTATGCTGCTACAAGTCCCTAAACATGGGGGAGTACTAGCAATGATCCCATTCCTCTCCCCTGCCACTGAGGTTCTCCTTTATCCAGACTCTCCTGCAGTCAGGTTAACTATCCAACACAGACAGCAAACATCTGCCCCAGCTGTGCAGCCACCCTCTCTCATCAGGGGAAGTCCATCACCTTCCTGTCCCAGAAGTTCCCCCAGTCCCCCACAAAGTGGTACCACTGATCCTTAAATCATCTCTTAAGCCATCCATTAAACTCTTTTATTGCCTCCCTCCTTATCCTATCCTGCATCCTCTTCCTGCCCCACACAGGAAAGACTTTAGAAAAGGCCAGGGAGGCTGACTGTGCTGCCAATCTGTCCCCCAGTCTATGAAAGTTCCACTTCACTGTCTCCATGGACTGGTTCACCAGTTCATTAGTACCCAGGTGCTCCAGCACCCGCAACTCCCCCTGCTTCCTCTCCACCATCCTCCATATCCTATCTAAATCCTAGATGGCAGATGCCCCAGGAAGGCATCGGACTATCCCCCTTCCGTTCATCCTCCCACCACACCATCTCTACCCACCCAATCATTGAGTCCCCCACCACTAACTGTGCACTTTCCCATTGGCTGTCTTGAAGACTCCCACAGCAGAGGCAGGTGCCTAAATATCCTCTAGGGGTGCAAAGCTGTTACCTATCTGGATGGTGAAGGGCTGGACAACCTCATTGGGCTAACCCTGCTTCCCCTCTTGGTCCCCCTCCCCATCACTCTTCACCACCCCGGACCAGTGGGTCTCTGGGGAAGTGGGAGTGTGAGTAGTGGGCTTCTGCTGAGCTGATAACATAGCTGAGATATTTCTACACTTGCTGCCACCAGCTGAGCTTGGAGTCCCACCAAGATCCTGCAAATGGGGCAATGTCCCCTCCTCCAGAGCATATCCCTAGAGAACAGTGCAGCACAGCCAGCATAACTGACTGCCCTATCTCTAAACCCCATCCCCATAAAGACCTAAATTAGGCAGATGCCTAATGTAAGTCATGGAGCTTGTTGAGATGGGGTCTAGCTGTGGACGCTAAGCACAGGATGGAAACAGAGAGGTTGCCAAAGTGTCCAAGGTCATCTTCTCCTCAAGGACCCTGCAGAACCAAAGCAGGGGTTTGGCAGGGGGGTACAGAGAAAAGGTAGGTGGGTAAAGGAATTGGCACAAGGAGAAAGGGCAACAGAACAGGGAGGGTAGAACAGAGGTTTGTCTTGATATGGAGGGCCCCTCATCGAACAGGTACACAGTAATGGCCAGTTTGAAGGAATGAGGAGCTGGTGGAGATGTAGAGGATCGAGAAAATAGAGTCCTATGATACTGGCAAAGGGGTGAGAGGGGAAGGAAATGGGGAGGGAATGCGAGTGAAAAGCAGGAGTGAGCGGAAGGATAACCATATGGGGTTGAGAGGGGTAACCCAGGTGGAGGGGACTGGTGAGATGGAAGAAGAAGGGCCAAAGAGACGTGCAATACAAGGGAGATGCAGGGAGACAGGGGAAGCTGGACATGTGAAAAAATGGAGGGATCTTGAAGGGAAATGAAAGTAACAGGGGGACTTGTGCAGCAGGGAAGGCAGAATGGGTGGTAGGGATGGGAAAGAGGAGGGAGGGAGGGTTGTAATCATGGAAGATTCAATAATGAAGGGTGTGCGATGGGGAGGTATGGGACAACGTCTAGCAGTAGATGGATGGAGTATATGCCAGACATGACAGCAGTTATATGTAACTGTGTAGGGCAGGTGTGTGAAAAAACTCACATTATAGTACACCTGGGTACAAATGACCTTTCAGAGTGTGGGGTAGAGGTGACGCAGGAGAAGTTTAGGGAGGTAAGGAAAATCCACAGTAAGGCAGGAAGGTCAGTAGCCTTCTCTGAAGAGTTCCCAGTCCCCAGGCTAGTACTGCAAGGAAGCAGAGAACTGAAGAATTGAATAGTCAGTTAAGGGGTGGTGTGAGTCAAACGGGTATGGGCTGGTAGGGGGTTGGGATGGGACTTAGCATAATAAGGCCCTATATGCACCATATAGACTACACTGAAGCAGAGAGGGCTCCAGGGTCCTAAAGGAAAAACTGGAGGAACACATGTCAACAAACCTTAATTTAAACTGACGTGGGGGCAACAGGGTGTGCTGCTACCATAGTCACCAGGTACAGAAGACTGACAGGCCTCCCCCCCCCATTAAATCAACAGAAGGAAGTAAGAGTGAAGAGTAGGGGTGAGAAAGATGGGATGAGGGAGGGCAGAAGATGGAAAGGACTGGTCAGTGGTAATGGTATACAGGAGTCATGGTGAAAGGTGGTGTCATTAAAGCAAGGAGCCTGGCAAACAAGATGGTGGATATTCAGGCACTGATGGCTGAGAGATAGGTGGACATAGTGGCCATCACAGAGATGTAGGCCACCCAAAACAATGACTGGGACCTTGTGATCCCTGGGTATAGAATTTGTAAGAAGGACAGAGAAATGGGGAGAGGAGAAGGAGTAGCTATATTTGTGAGAGAAGGGATCGCATGCACCAGGGAAGAGGGGGCTGAGGGTAGGCAACAGGCCTTGTGAGTTCAGCTTCAGACCACCAAGGGGAGAAAGTTTAGAATGGGAATGGTATACAGATCACCCTTGCAGGACGAAGAGTTGGACACAGCATTGGGGGAGCAGATTATAATGATATCTAGTAGAGGAAGTGTGGTCATAACAGGTAATTTCAACCTTCCTGGAGTGGACTGGAGGACCACAGCTACCTCATGCTCCAGGGAACAGGTCCTTCTGGAGGTTTTTCAGAATAGTTTCCTAGAGCAGGGCGTCACGTAGACTACCAGGAGCCATACTGGACCTAGTACTGTCCAATGATGAGTATGTCCAGGAAATAAAGGTGGAAGACCCTTTTTCAGGCAACAACCACCGCATGGTGTGGTTCTCCCAAAACCTAGGCAAATGAATAGCCAGGACTAAGACGAGGGTGGTGGACTTTAGAAAGGCTGACTTTGGAAAGATGGGTGACATTCTTGAGGGAAATCCTGCCAAAATCAGCCTAAAGATAGACATGGAGCAGAAATGGTCATTATAAAAATGGGACTGATTGAGGCCACTAATATGTGTACCAAGGCCCAGAGCAAGAAAGCCATGATAAAAAATAATCTGGTTCAGCAAAGAGGTGCAGCAAAAGTGAGGGAAAAGAGAGCAGCCTTTCATAAGTACAAACGTACTCTGAAGGATGCAGACAGGTAGCTTTACTCAGTGAGGACAAGAGAGGCAAGCAGAGCGGTCAGGGCAGCAAAGGCCATAAGAGAATTGTAATTAGCCCAAGGGATAAAAGTAGGGAAAAAGGACATCTTCATGTACATAAGGGAGAATAGGAATAGCAAGGATGGGATTGTTAGATTAAAGCAAGCAGAGGTTTGGGCAGAAAATAGTAAGAAACAGGCGGAGGTACTGAATGAGTACTTCAACTCAGTTTTCACTAGGGAAAAGGATGGACGTGTGCCACAGAGAAAAAAATAGGGGTTCAGAAGGGGAGGGAAGGGTGAAACAAAGCTCCTAGACCAGATGGCATGAACACAAGAGTTCTGGGAGAGTTGGCAGAAGTCCTAGCTAGCCCCCTAGTGGACATGTTTAACACCTCACTAAAGACAGGGTGCCTGCCTCAGGACTGGAGAATGGCACATGTGGTGCCTCTGCACAAGAGTGGACCCAGAAATGAACCAAGTAACTATAGATCAGTCAGCCTTATCTCCACTGCAGGCAAATGAATGGAGACCTTATTAAAGGAGAGACTAGTGGACTTTCTGGAAGTTAATGCTCTCGGGGGATGAAAGGCAACATGGGTTTGTCCAAGGGAGATCCTGCCAGACCAACCTGATATACTTCTTTGATTGGGTCACAAGGACAGTGGATAGGGGCTAGGTGGTTGATGTCCTGTATCTGGACCTCAGCAACGCCTTCAGCTCTCTACCTCAAAGGAGACTGCTCAGTAAGCTGCAGGACCTGGGAGTTGGGGTGAAGCTGGTGTGGTGAATCACGACCTAGTTACAAGATAGAAACCAGAGGGTGGTAGTGGGGGGGGGACTCTTGAAGCCTAGGCCTGTAACCAGTGGGGTCACACGGGGCTCAGTGCTTCGCCCAGTGTTGTTTAATTGGTCAAAGGAAAAATTTGCCTATTCGCAGACGACATTAAGCTCTGTGGGAGAGTGGACACAGAAGAGGGGGGACAGGAGCTCTGGGAGGACCTGCCTAGGCTCTTTGACAGGGCTGAATAAGACCCTAGCCATTTGTTATGCAGAAAGAGTTAAATAACTCTCCCTATCCACTTAGCAAACGAAACGAGGCTTGGTCCCTTCAAAACTAGACTGAGGGAACTCCTCCAAGACTCCAATATTTGTGACTGCTCCTGACACTATCCTACCTCCTTGCTGTCCCACTAACGACCTTAACTATTCCCCCAGTTACAGTGATCTACTCCTAACCCTACACCGACTATCAGCCAGCTGCAGTCTGATCTGCAACTATATGGCTGTGCTTTACTGTATCTCCTCTATACTGACCTAGTCCCTTTCCCTGCTCTACCCTGTATCACTTATCAGGAAATATAATGTAATCCTTCGTTGTTACTGCCTACTCTGTATTATCAAACGTTTGTACTGTCCTTTGATATATGACGTGGAACCTTTGTAAATGAGCCCCTGACTCAAAGGTCTTTCTGAATAACTCACAATAAACAAACAAATGCAAGGATCTGTTCTGTCTGTCTGGTTGTGCAACCAAATGTTCTCGTGAGACCTAGAAACTGATCATTCTGATGGTCTTGCGATTCTCCGCCTCTCATTATATCTCTGCCTTCACTTGCTGTTTCTATTTTTTCTATCCCCCTTCGTGTCTGCAGTTATAAAAATATATGTGAATCTTTACGTGAAACTGGGATCCTTGGTTTGAGATCTACATAGTTATACTGTTGAAATGATTGCAAAAAGCTATTTGGAATTTAGCAGTTAACCTGAAATGCAGTTTGAGCTCTTTTCAGGCTTGTTTGCAAACTCTTTTGCAGAGCTGTCTGCAGGATGCCAGCTTGAAACACTGTTCTGTTTGTAAGCCTGCTATGCAAAGAAACTGACAAGAACTCTGATACATGTGAGAAACAGGATGTCTCCTTAACAAGCTCAGGATGAAGAAGTTAATTGTCAGGCACAGACATTATAGAAACACAGAAACATGGAATTTGATGGCAGATAAGGACCGCTTGGCCCACCTAGTCTGCCCATTTCCCTACCTAATGGATAAGCTGCAGATCCTAGTTAACCAACAGCCTACTTCCTCCTACCCCCCACTAGAATTGCCTTATGTCTGTCCCATGCATTCTTGAATTCCCCCACTGTTTTTGACTACACGACCTCTTCAGGAAGGCTGTTCCATGCATCCACAACCTTCTCTGTGACAAAATACTTCCTCACATTACCTCTGAGCCATCCAACCCCCCATCTTCAAATTGTGCCCCCTTGTTCTTGCACATCTTTTTTCTGAAAGATGCAACCCTCTTGGACTTTATTGATTCCCTTGAGGTACTTGAAAGTTTCTATCATGTCCCCCCTCTCCCTCCTTTCCTCGAGGGTATAAATATTACACTCCTTTAATCTCTCTTCGTATGTCTTCTGGTGCAGACCCTGCACCATTTTGGTTGCCCTTCTCTGGACAGCCTCCACCCTGTCTATGTCTTTGCGGAGATGGGGTTTCCAGAACTGCATGCAGTACTCCAGATGTGGTCTCACCAACTGTCTGCACAGAGGGATAACAAATTCCTGTTTTCTACTGGTGATGCCTCTCCCTATGCATCCCAGTATCCCCCAGCCTTCCTTACTGCCTTCTCACATTGCTTGCCCACCTTTAGATAATCTGATATAATTACCCCCAGGTCCCTTTCCATTTTTACTGTTGTCAGTATCTCACCCCCCACTGTGTACTCTTCCCCTGGGTTTTTGTTTCCCAGGTGCATTACCTTGCACTTCGTTGCATTGAACCTGAGCTGCCATACATTTGACCATTCCTCCAACCTTGCCAAGTCCCTTCTCATCCTTTCCACTCCATCTTGTGTATCAACACTGTTGCAGATCTTTGTGTCATCTGCAAAGAGACATACTTTTGCTTCCAGTCCCTCTGCAATGTCACTTATGAAGACATTAAAAAGGACTGTACCCAGTATAAAAAGAGCAGCAATCTTTTACTGGGGAGAGAGTGAAACTTGAAATTAGAGATACCTGCAGACGACGGACTTTGTTTTCTCTGTTTGTACTGGCTTTGTAAATAGTTATACTGTACAATTTTAAATTTTTTATTTTACTCTTATTGATAATAAAACACTACGTGTGAATTTTACAGCTTCTCCTGGTCTTCCTATGCTTCCTGACCTATGCCATGACAACATGCTTGAAAAGTGGTCAGGTGTCTGGCAGCTGGGGTTCAACGTCAAGAAGTGCAAGGTCATGTATCTGGGAGCCAAGAACCCAGGGACCAGTTACTGGCTGGTAGGGGTACAGGTGTCCATCTCTGAGGAGGAAAACGACCTAGAGGTAATCATCACAAGGGACCTGAAGCACTCTGTGCATTGCCATAAAGCAGCAGCCAAGGTCATCAGCATACTGGGATGCATCGCCAGAGGAATCACCCCCAGGAAAGGGTAGATAGTTCTGCTATTGTACAGGTCCTTGGTGAGACTGCACTTGGAATACGGTGTGCAGTTCTGGTGCCCATATCTGAAAAAGGATATCAGTTTACTGGAGGGGGTGCAGCAAAGGGCAACCAAGATGATCCAGGGCCTGCAGCACAAACCCTATGAGGATTGGCTGCAGGTGCTCAACATGTATTCCCTGGAGGACAGAAGGGAGAGGGGGGACATGGTTGAAATCTTCGAGTACCTTAAAGGTATAAATAAGGTTAATATGGAAGGCATCTTCAATCTCAGAGGGAATGGGTCCACTAAAGGGCACAACCTTAACTTAATGGGAGAAAGTTTCAAGAGGAAAATGAGAAGGCACTTTTTCAGAGAAAGAGTGGTGTCCAAATGGAACGAACTGCTGGAGGAGGTAATATCATTGAAATCAGTGGACAGCTTTAAAAGGGGTTGGGGCAGAGTGAAAGGGAGAGTCCTAATGGATGGGAAGAGTAGGGAGATGAGAAGTGGAAGGAGGAAGACTCTGTGTGGAAAGGGGAGGGAGGCACCTCCCTTAAATTCATCTGAGTGCTGCACACTCAAGCAAACTAGATAGACCAAAATGGCCTGATTCTGCTGGCATTTTTACATGTTTGTAAGGCTCAGCTGCCCACAGCACATAAAAACAAGAGTAAAACAAAACTACCTTGAAGTGTTCACAAAGATGGAGTGTAGCTGCAGGCTTTCTTATAGCACAAAATAACAGGAGTTAAAACTATCTCGTAGTGCTCACTCAGACAGGGTGTGGCTGTAGGCTTAGCAATAGCACAGAAAACTGGAGTTAAACCACCCTGTAGTGCTGACCCAGGTATAGTGTAACTGTATGATTTAACTACAGCACAAAACGACCCTGCAAATGAAATGTTTACTAGCAATAGCACAAACACTGTTCTGCAAATAAACTTGATAATTTTAATATATTACAGCCAGGACCCCACATGACATGCCCACAAACTATGCTATTGACTGTGCATATACAGTTTACCTGGGAGGGATGGGCAGAGTTCCCGGCTGCTGGATGTTTTCCAGCCCCAGAGAAACTTTATGCATGGCATATCCTGGACTTCCCTCGGTGTACCAGGTGAAGCTACGCCTGGCACACTTAAGCATATCGTCTGGGACTGTGCCAAGGCACAATCCCTGTGGCAGGTGCATCAGATGCTAGCCCCATGTTTGGTCTAATGGATACCTTCACCCCTGAAAGATGCCTCCTGGGGCTGGGTGCAGAAACTCTCATAGACAACAGAAAATATAATTTCACTCTGATCACTGTGGCTGCTAAGAAAAATACTTTAAGTGCTAGATGGATCATAAACAGTCTTCATTTCAGAAGTGGCACACTGAAGTAACGCAAGCCCTCCAAATGGAAAAGATGTTCCCATAGTGTACAACAAGATCAAGTGCCCTAGTCCCTAGCCTCCCTCCTGGTGCCCTATAAAAAGTCATACTCCCTTAGATCTACTGAACTAGACCTTTTCTCCATACCTAAGACCAGAACCAAACATGGAGATATGACCTTTGCTGTTGCTAACAAGACTTTGGAACAGTATACCTGCCCAAATTAGACTCTGCTCTGATGCCCGCACCTTCGGTGTCTATACCATTCACTCTTGCTCCAACTAGCAGCCTGCTCCTGTTCTTAACCACTGTCTGCAGCATTCCTCAAGCTATTCACACTTGCTCACTCTATGCACTAGTTTATTTTGGTATAATTTTTAACCATATGCACTTAATTATCTCTCTCTCTACTTCCCTCCCCCATACTCTCCCTCCTTTCAGGCAAGCGCCATTGCATGGAATCTTCCTTGCTCTTCTCTCTATTCGTGCTGCTATCACATTCACTGTCACTGCACAGAGCTGCATAATATTTGTATTTTAATAGTTTTTTGCTCTTACTCCTATACTGTGCACAGAATTATACCTCTATGGTTCCCATGTTGTTACTATGTATCTCCGTTGTCTTCACTGTATTGGTCTAAAAAGCACTTGGAATCCCTCTATGCCTTACTAGGGATAGCAGATCTGCACTGATTTATACTTGAGCACACTATGTTATTTATATCTAGTGACTCTGTTGGTTATAATATTAGCTCCTCAGGCAGAATACCTGTTGAATACTATAAGTCTTAGACGGCCGGGGAAGGGGGCAGAGCAAGATGGTGCTGACAGAATGAGTGCATATGAACGGCAGAATGCAAGGAACCTTTCCTGCAACAAGTTGCTGTAAGAATAATTCTCGCTCAGGAATAATATGATTTAAAATGCGAAGAGGGATCTATTGGCATCAAATCTGAAATATCTCTACAGCGAAGTCAGCGGAAAGCAGGCAAAAGTAACAATGTAACTTTCAGCATCCTGTGCTATACCCCCTAATTCTAAATAGCACCAGAACTGCTGACCAGCAAAAGCACTTTAAATGTTATTAAATGTGGTCTTTATTTACCTAAGAACTAAGATGAATGTTTTCTTGCGTGCAAATGAAGGTTAGAAAGTATGGGTTAGTGTGGTGGCTTGAGACTCCTCAATAATTAAGCACAGTAAGACTTCACTCAGTTAAAGCACATCACACGGCCCGGTGGTGCAGAGGGCTGAGGCGCTGGCACCTTACATCGCATCTCGTGTCCTGGGATCGGAAACGGACTTGGGTCACTGGGGGCCAGCAGGGGAGGAGAGGACTGAGCATCCATAGGACTGCTCTCCTCTCCTCTCCTCTCCTGAGGTGGGTAGCAGGGCCGCATCACTCTGCAGTGGCCCCTGGTGGAGACCAGGAGCACTGTATGAGGGTTGCAATAGTGGAAGCACCAGAAAAAGTAGAAACCGGCCCGAGATTGGCCAGATGATGGCTGCTGGTCTGCCGATACCTCCAAAACTCTCAATGGAGCCAAGTCAACCTTGGCAGTGCCCTGCAGCCAAATAGAGAGTGTGCGGATGCCCACCCCCAGTGCCTTCCTCCTCAGAGGAGAGAGACCCACCTGGCAAAGGGTTACACCAGGTTACCACAGGAAAGGCTGCAATATGAGGTAATGAGGCTCATGGGAGTAAGTAGGGGTTGTCGAAGACCATGGCAGCCCAAAGAAGTGGCGGGTCCCACAGCACATAGTGGGGATAAAAAAATAATGGCAAAAAAAAGAAAAAGCACATCACACAAAGAGTATCTTACAATCCAACTCCACCCTAGACTGGTGTTCTGCTGTCTTGTATGGAATGTTATTTACAACCAAAGGGAGAGTAACTACCATAGCAGCTCTTTATGATGGCTTGTTAACAGAAAGTAATGCAAACCGTGTGGGCAAAATACCAAGTAAAATGTTGAGCTGAACCCTAGTGAACACAAAGACGATATCCTGACAAGCTACATAAAAGGGGAGAGTTTTACTTTGTATTACTGAGACAGCTCTGTGAGTTGTTTCTTTGTACAGTCAGTTTCATTATTATACTGTGTCCAGAGCACCTGAAGCATGAATTGGACAATAACAAGAAAGTAAAGCAAAGCACTGCAAATCACGTGGGCATAATGCTGAGCTGAATCTTTTGAGAAAACTTAAGCAAAACATTAGGGGTGTTTTTCTTTCATGCAGAACAAAAAAGAAAGTCTGTAATTTAAAAATAAAGGAAGAGTTTGTGTAAGTTTATATCCCAGGAAACACTATCGGTAAATCTATGCTTAGTGCTCCTAAAGTGATTACTTAACTCCACCAGCATAAACTGTAAGCAGCATGCGCTAAATTAAGTCAAGGCAGTTAAATGAACTACAATAATTAAATCTGAACTATGTCTTATATAAGATAACGCACTGTATTATCTGGTAGAGAGACACTATAACTGAAGTGATTAAAATTCATAAATGTTGTGGAATTTTTTTTCCTCGTAAAAAGGATCCTAAGGACCTTAAGGAATATTTTAGAAAAGTGCCTGAAAGACAAAAAAGAAAAGCAGAAAAAGCTAAAACCTTACCAGAAACTTTGACATTTAAGATTGTAAAGACCATTTCTACGGCAACTGCTAAAACCAGAAACTTAAATTCTGAATTAGAAGAAGGACAAGAAGAGGATATACAGCCCAAGAAGATAAGACTGAAAGAGGAAGAAGAAGGGATTAACCCTTAACTGGGTACGAGTTTACTGAGCATTAATCCATGCCTGGTGTGGGAGTTGGAGTCACGAGGAGAAGCCACGTGACTTCAACCACCCAGGCATAGATTAATGCTCAGGAAACCCATACCCTGGAGTGGGTTACTCGTTTTATAATATGGGCAATGTTATGTTAGAGATTTACCTAAAGAAATAGTAAAATAAAGCCCTGTGAACATGCAACTGTGGGTATAGCAGGGATTAATCAATGGTCAGATGACCTGTTTGGACATCTCAGAAAACAGTATTTTAGGAACCCATGTTATAAAATGAAATAATGGTTAAACTGTATCCAGAAATCCCTCAAAGTTCAATCCCAGGACCAGCAATGGATTTAAATGGGAAAGAAATAAATAGTTTCCACCAGTTTGGAAAAAGGATAAAGAGAAGCATGTGTGACACCAAAATGGAACTGAGGTTCTTCATAATGAAAAAGAACTGGTTAATACATCAAAGGCAGATGGGAACAGTAGTAATCCATTAGTCCCTAAGGGATTCACATTTTTATTCCTCCATAAATTAACACAACCAATAACAAATAAAAGCAAAATGTTAAAAACAACAGAACAAAATTTAAATGAGAACACTCAAGGAGAAAATGTGCTACGTCCAGCGGCTCCACATGTAATAAATGTTGGAAATCAAGATGAGCTAATTTAAAAATGATTTGTTCTGAGATTAAGAAAGGGTCCACTGGACTTGACAGGAAAGTTACACAGACCTCCAGAGATATAACACACACTCGAGAAGAGATCAAAACAGTGCATAGTAAGGCCACTGAATTAGAAAACAGAGTCTCTGAAGTGGAATATTTATTACACCAAATAGACTTAGAAATGACCGATCAATCAACAGAATTTTGCAATGCTGGTGACCCAGGTTCAGCAGTGAGCTTGGGCTGTCAAGGACCAGCTGGGGGGAGGAGAATTGAGCATCCCAAAGGACACTCTCCTCCTCTGGGGATGAAAGGTCACCATCCCCGCTGCAATACTGCCCTCTGGCTGGCCACTAGTGGCTGTGCAGCTCAGTGGCACTGTGGGAGAGGAGGACGTCAGCTTAGATCCAAAGCGGCAGAACACCTTGCATAAACATGCTCCTTGGACCTCCATGCATGCTGCCGTCCTCAGGGATGGAAGAAATGATGAAAAAAGACTCCACAGCTAGCCAGACGATGACCTCCAGTATTGTGACAAAAGGATCAAACCCAGAAACCCATGGCTACTGCCTGACAAAAGTTTGTGTGGGTAGGAGGAGTAGAAAAGGGGTGCTGTCTCCTTCCCTGCCTGGGCTGCAATCCAAGGCAGGGTGAAGGCAGAGTACCAGGGGTAGTACAGTAGTACACCTAGCCACAGGTACCTTGGAGGACCCTGAGGAAGTGGCTCAGTTGTGGTGTAGAAGGGGGCATAAACAGAATTAAAAAAAAAATAAATATAAAGAATTTCAAGAAATGAAAGAAAACGTAGAGGACCTAAAGTGGTGATCTCAAAGGAACAATTTAAAATTCTTGAATATACCAGAGCATGCTGAAGATCGCAACCTATACCTTTTTTTTGGAGGAATGGCTAACTGAAAAGATGAGTAGGGACACCAGATGTAATAAACTTGAAATTGATAGAGTCCACAGGACTCCAGCGAAACTTCCTAATGTTTCATAGGTTTTGCAGAGCTCTATTAAGACCGAGGTCCGTTATAGCTCACTTAGAGTCAATAGTAACCCTTAATGTTATTAGCGACAAGGTGTGCATCTAGCTGTGCCTTAAAGTTGGTCATAGTACTACTACTAACCACCACCTCCAATGGAAGCTCATTTCATATTTTAGTTACCCTGACAGAGACCCACTGCTTCCTTTTCATGGTATTAAATCTTTCTCCTTCTAATTGTAGGGGGTGAGATCTGGTATTGTAACTCTGTTCCCTGTATATAAGGTCCAACTGCTCCCACAGCTGTAAGTCAGTAAGGGCTCTATAGGTCAAGCACATGTCTGCCCTCAATCATCTAAATTCCAAGGAATACAACCCCAGGGTGTTAAGTCTTGCTTGATAATCTAGTCCCTTGACCTCCTTAATCCTACGGGTTGTCCACCTCTGAACTCTCTCCAGGGCTTGTATCTCCCTTTTGCCACCAGGTGACCAGAACTGGGCACAGTACTCAACATGTGGATGCACCAAGGATGTATGAAGAGGGAGCATTACTTCCTTGTTGCTGCTCTTGATATGTTCATTAATGCAGTATAATATACTGCTAGATTTGTTAATAACCTGGTTACACTGCATCTTAAAACTGAGATCATTACTTATCCTGATACCTGTGCAGACCATGTGGCCTAGTGGTTAGAGCACTGTACTACGATATAAATTACCTTTCAGTCGTGGGTTTGAATCCTGTCTCCGCCATATCACATTTGACATAGACAGGGTAGAGAAGGTTCAGAGGAGGGCAACTAAGATGGTACATGAATTGCATCACAAGTCCTATGAGGACAGGTTGAAGGATCTGAATATGTACTCCCTGGAGGAGAGGGGGGATATGATAGAGACATACAAGTATCTTACAGGGTGCAGGAATACACTATTTTTAAGTGAAAAAAATGTTCCAGGACTAGAAGGCATGGGATGAAGTTGGAGGGAGGACGATTCAGAGAAAACATGAGGAAGAATTTCTTCACAGAACGGGTGGTGGACAAGTGGAACACCCTGCCAGAGGAAGTTGTGGGGGCTGAAACATTCATGGGATTTAAGAAGGTATGGGATAGACATAAAGGAATTCTGGAGGTCAGGGGTAAGGGGCAACAGACTTCTAGGAAAACATAAACTGAGCTTTTACAAGCTCAAATGGGCAGACTGGTTGGGCCATAGGCCCTTATCTGCCAACACTGTCTATGTATCTATATATCTATGTACCCATGTTACTCTGAAATATCCTAGGGTAAGCTATATAAGATTTCTCAGGTGCCAGTATACAGAAGCTGTCCTAATGATAGCAAAAAAGGGGGATTTATTTAAATGGACAAATTCTGTTTTTTTTTTTCGATTTAGGCCTCCGTACGTACAAAACTAGAAAACTGTTCGATCCATTTAAAAACATCCTTTGGGAGAATAAAGTTGAATTACAACACCTCATGCCTAATAATCTCAAAATCTTTCACCCAGGAAGACACAAAACTTTTGATGACGTGGAGATTGCAGAAATGTTTGTTAAAGGGTATACGTCTTGGATAATACTGAGTAGAAGGGTTCTGTCTTGTCTTGTATGAGTTTATGTATTGTATGCCAGTGTTTGTGAGTTATTCTCCAGTCTTGTCATTGTATGTTTGTATTATGACATTTTAAAAAAGTATATTAATTTTAAAAAATCAATATACTGTAGCAGGCTTATTTCATTCATATATATATATATATATATACATATTGCAAAAAACTTTGTTAATGCATCAGTTAGGGATGAAGCAACCAAAGTAGGGAAATGAGGCATTAGGGTTTCAGACTCTAACACCCGGCACCCCTACCACCCCACCCCCACCCTCCACACACCAACAGGCGTTGGGGTGTGCCTTGAGGTCGTTGGCCTTCTCACCCCATTCCATGTGGAGGTAAGCTGAGTTGGTACAGTTTAGGGGAATGGGGTGAGAGTTAGGCCTGACAGTAAAGGTGCATTAAGCTGCGTTTAGTAAAAAATCCATATCTTGAACCATTTTCAAGATATAGGCATCGAAAGGTATTGCACCCGCCACAATGCCATCCTATGGGAAATTTCCAAACTTCAAAATGTTATAAATATGGTAGTGATGCAAATTTTATCACCAAACCAGCACAAGTTACATTTCTGGGGCAAGCCCTCTGTACCTTGAAAATTTCAGCCCGAAAGTCCTAACCATTTCTTTGCAGTGTAGTGACAAATAAACAGTAACCTTTAGAAATCCCTTTTCATGAGCTGTCAAAATCCCTTTTCGTGAGCTGAATATCTTTTTGTAGGTGTCAAAATCCCTTTTTGCATTGTGAAAAGGGATTTCTGGCAGGGCCATCTGGTCCCACAAATCCAAATCCCTTTTGAAACCTCATAAAATGGAGATTGGCTTGCAAAAAGGGATTTTGACAGTTCACGAAAAAAAAGATTTGAGTTGTCAGGCCAGATGACCTAGCTGGTAATCCCTTTTCGCAATGCAAAAAGGGAATTTTGACAGCTCAGGAAGAGGGATTTGAAAACGTAATCTCTTTTCGTAAGGTGTCAAAATCCCTTTTCGTGAATCAAATCCCTTTTCAAGAGGTGTTAAAATCCCTTTTCGGATCGCCAAAAGGGATTACCCGCAGAGCCATCTAATCTGACTAGCCAGTCCATTTTCATGAGCTGTCAAAATCCCGTTTTGCAAAGTGTCAAAATTCTTTTCACATCACGAAAAGGGATCGGAAGCGAGTCGCTAAAAGTGATTTTAAAAATAAAAAATAAACAGGTGTCCACATGAGCAAAATACACCCTTTGATGTGTCCAGAAGACATCCCTGGGTTAAGTTATAATGTTTTATTTCAGCTGGAAAAATGAAAACAAGATGGCGGCTCGCGAAAAGGGAATTCTTTCTCACGAAGAGGGATTTAATGAATCCCTTTTTGAGAGCTGTCAAAATCCCTTTTTCGTGAGCCCTAAATCCCTTTCTGCACTGTGCAGCTATATAAAGGACTGAACTAAGCATGCTCAGAACCTGAAATTTCAAAATTAAATAACTTTGAAACAGATTAATATGTTTTCACCAAACCAATGCTGGCTTGTTCTTTGGGGAGGCTCTTTCTAGATTCCCCCTTATCTACTGACTTGTATGATACCCTTCTTTCCACAATGTGAATCTGCTTTAGTACTTTTTTTAACTTCATGTTTATTATTTTTATAAACAAACATACAGTTTGATTCTCAAGCAAAGACATTGCATTTAAGTTTTAGCAACACATGGGGGCACCACTCCTCTTAATATACACAAACTAATCTTTCTTTGCTGTTTGATATGTCCTTTGGTGGATACTATAATAACCATACAGAAATTATACAGAACTGTTGCTGTGTATTTGAAGCCCATGAGCGGCATGGTAAAGATTCCGTTAGCGTTCAATTAATCATAATTTATTTGTAAGAGGCATACAAACATAATTTCTGATTTAAATAAATCCTTATGTATACATTCACTATAAATTATTACTCAGTAAAATCACCATACAGAGACTCAAACAAGTAAATGCAGTTTTAAACTCCTGGATGGTCAGGCAATCTCATATCCGACAAGGTAGAGAATTCCACAGGGTCGGGCCGCAAAACTAAAAGAACAAGCTCCAGATGTCTTTAAACAAACCTTGGGAATCTCTAGCAATCCCTCGTTGGCAGATCGGAGAGGATGGAGGGGGCAGTAAGGATGAAGCAAATCTTGCAAGTAGCTAGGTCCCTGGTTGTTCAAAAGAAACAAGTCCCTGTGTCCAGCCCTCGAAGAGGGAAATATAAAATACCATACATAAGTGAAGCGTGTTCTGCACAGAATGTGCATAAACATTAACTGATAGGAGCTCTAACTCTGCTAAATTTTAAATTCAATAAACTGAGCTACTGGCGCTGTAAAAGTTATAACATTAGATTCCGTATTACATCATTTCAGAAAGGAACTTTGTTTAAAGATGTTCAAGACCTTTCATTAACAATAGTGTTTATAATGCAAAATACAGACCCACGTTGAAGCTATGGTTGTTTAACTAACTGGTCAGGAAATTACTAAGTTTAAAGGTCAAAGAGAAGCTGCTCAAAGTCCTGATGTAATAATAAAAATTAATAAAGCCCTAAAGAGAATACAGCTCCGTTGGTTAGGTAAGATCTCCACCAGAGACCTCCTACTTCAGGAAAGACAATCAACCTCTTATGGGGTTAGATGGAAGAATTGATACCTTCAGGTATTCGCATCAGATGATCCATCTTCTGATACAACTGGGCGAACCTTTACTGCTGCGTGTTGCTGGCTCCATTTTAATGCATCGTTTGGGTCTGCAAAGAGAAAAATTCTCCCTTTATGTGCAATGCATAGCCTAGCAGGAAAAATTAAACCGTGTGGTACGGAAGCCTCCCGGAGCATGGCCCTCACCGCATCAAACCTCTTTCTCTTCTGGTGTGTGACATAGCCAATGTCCGGATAAAGTTGAATCCTTTAACTGTCCTGTAACAGAGGATCTCGGCGGCATGCCAAGGCCAGGAGTGTGTCCCGGGTGCCAGAACCATCTGTCACTAGCACGATTGCTCTCGGAGTCTCTGGGTTATTCGGCCTTCCTCTCTGCGAAACTCGGTAAGCCTTCTGAAAGAGATGTGTTTTTGTGGTGACCTCTTCCCCTAGTTGTTGAATAAACCACTCCTGTAGGAAAAACAAGATATGATCGCCCTCACATTCCTCCAGCATCCCCAAAATGCAAATATTTGAGGACCAAACTTGGTTTTCTAGGGTCTCCAAATGAGCCTTCCAATGGAAACTTTCTTTAATCACTGTGGAGACTGCACTCATAGCTGAGTCGGCCCTTTTCACTGCGTCTATTGCCGGGATTTGAATAGAGTCCATTGTGGTCTCCAGGACTGTAACTCTGCTTGTAAGGCCATCAAATTTGTCAGACAAGTTGCCCACCAAGGCAATAAGTTGAGAAAGTTTTATTCCAATTGTTTGCAGTGTCTCTTCTCCCGACACCTTGGCAGATTCCTCCGATCTGGCCTGGTTAGACCTCATGGCTAGAGCTGCAGACTGATTTTTAGATTTCACTCCCGCACCATGGGTTTGATCTTTTCAAGGATTTCCCATTTTGTAATATCAGGATTCCAACACAGTTTTTCATAACTTTAATGTCGGTTATTGTGAGAGAAAATACTTTTGAATAGTATTTTAATGTTCATTTTGTAGAGTTCCTTCAGTTAAGCACCATCTTGCTCGGGCTCCACAGCACCCCACTTTAGTACTTTTTTTCACATCTGAAATAATAAAAGTAGCGCTCCTTTTAATGTGGCTTGGACTAGGTTTTCCTCAGTTTTCTCAGCTGTTTTTGTGCATCGAATGTTTAAAATCATTTCTGTTGTAACTAAATGAACTAGCATGCAGCAGACAGTGCTCCCTGACCTCATGGAACAATAGGTGCTCAAAAACAGCTGCAAATACTGATGAAAACCTGGTCTGAGCCGTGTTAAAAGGAGCACTACTATTTTTTTTATTTGAGATGTGGAAAAAAGTATTAAAGCAGACAGAAAATGGAGAAAGAAGGGTATTATACAAGTCACGAGATAAGGGGCAGTCTAAAATAGTATAAAAAAGTATAGGTTAACATTTTTACCACATTCATGCATTGCTGTTTTAAGCAAGATACAAGAAGAATCAACATGTGTACAGTAAAGTAGTTTTTGAGAGATGAAAACTTCAGAACATAAAATGCATCCCTTCTTGAAACCAGACAATCAGCATTTTCACAATGTCTGAAAACAGAATAAATGGTTAATGTCCCTTATAAGAACTAGAGATTGATACTTTCAAAACTTCTAGACGTACAGTATGAGGTTCACTTTATTTGAGAATTTATGCAGGACTTTCAGTTTTTTGACCCACTTTTTAATGTATTTTGTGTGGCATTATCCTGGCAGGCTGTTGCTGTGACTGCGTGATTGCAACCTTGCTACCTTTGTATTTACTAACTGCAAACAATGGGCAAAAAATATGCTTATGGCATACTAATGCTGGAACTGATACGTTACTGTTAGCTTATCCCCATGGCAACATGAAACATGCAAACACCTCACATTTGGTGCCGTGTGGTATGTCTAGTGCATTTAGATTTCATTTATTTTATTACAGTCTTTCAAATTAGGATACGATCCTTGAAATGCATTCTCTTTTACAAGGTGGCCACAGCAAACAAATTGTTAGCATTTAAAAACCAAGCTCTGAAACTATTTCAAGAACTGGATTTTGCATTGTTTTTCTCTTATTTTTGTTTGTTTTTTGCCGGTTAGGAGGAGCAGATACATTACAAATTGGATCAGGAATCCACATACTGGAGTGCGATAGAAATAAAACATTTCTGGGTTTTTTTCAGCTGATTTCAAACACCAAACTAACCTGCTTCTGATTGCTCTTTATTTCAAAATTGTAGCTTTGGCCACCAGCAATGAAGATGACTGGGGTTCGACAGTGGACCTCAGATGTCGGAGGGTCGGCCAGGGGAGGAGGTGGAACATCCAGGGGACTGTATGCCTTCTCTGGAGAGGGAGAAAACCTAGCACCTGGTGTCTACTTACCCCTAGTGTTAGCTGGGAGGGTACAGCAGCCTTGGACCATGCTGCCTGCTCTTGTCAAACAGAACCAGCATGCCTCTGCACAACGGGGGTGGGAATGCGCCTGACCATGGGCTGAGGTCACTGCATAACTAACTTCATTTTGGTAGGTCATGGGGAACGTCCAACAGAAAAAATACCTCAGTGTGCGCCCCATGACATTAGGATCCCAGTGAGTACAGGGACCAAACCGATATGGGTTCCCCCCCCGGCCGACAACCAAGGGCAAAAATAGAAGCGTAGAAAAAGAAGTGCTGCTCCCTTTCTGTACAGGTCAAAGTCAAAGCAGAGGAGTGTCACCTGGCAGCAAAAGGACCAATCAGGGACTCTGCTACTCAGCAGAAAGTCTCGCCTAGAGGAGATGACAGATGGAGGAGAAAAAGGAAACACTTTTAACATGTCCCATTCAAGCTTGTGCCCCAGAGCATGAGTGGAACAGAACAGGCTTGGTCCAGCTGAAGGGATCTGCGTCTTACGCATCTGCAGGTGACAGCAGGCACACAGAGAACTCTGACAGTCCAGTACAGTTAAGATACACTACCTGTATACTTGCTGCCACCTGTGTTAAGGAGTACAGGAACTGTAAGTATCTTTTTTTTTTTAATATAGCTTTTTCTAGGCTTTTTGTAGTTTTTTTTCCTGTACCCCCCCAGGCTCTGGCACATGGCTGTACTTGCACGTGAGGTGCGCACTATCAATCGAAAGCTTCGTGCTCAACCCCTTCCATCCACCCATGCTGGAGAGCAATTCAAACACTTGCTCAATCCTGCTCCTCCCTTCCACCTCAGGCCGGCACCCTGATGACACAAGGTCATTCCTGAACCCGGATCACTGGCATAGCATGAGGTAAGGCATCCAGCGCCTCAACCCTCAGCACCACTGGGCCGGCTTTGTAAGCACCTTTTAAAGTGGATATTGATATAACACCCTGTTTAAGGTAGGAGTAAATTAGGGGAAAAAAAGGGGAAAACTTCAAAAACCCTATCTAGGATCAAGGAACAAAGGGATAAGCTAAATGACAAGGGGAACATGAAAAAGTCTTATTAAAAGAAAAATTGGAACACCTAAAAAAAAATTATCTAGGGCAAAGCAACAAGGGGTAGATGAAACCAAAAAAAAGGGAAATCTATAAACACCCTACCTGGGGAAATGTTCTTTTCTAGCTCATAGAGAGTGTAGTATCAGGAATGCTGTGAGTAATGCAGTACAGTGGCGGTGGAGCTGCAGTCTTCTGGAAGACTTTTAGGAGACTAAGGTGCTGCCCCATCTACGTGCACCTCTCTTGACTGAAGTAGAAGGTCACTAGACTCAGGCCTGAGTTGCCTAGGATTCAGAAGACCGCATCCCCCACCCAGGGGTTACTGAATCAGCCACTGTTGCCTCAGAGAGTGCCAAGGAGGAGGGCCAGCTGAACTGTGGTGGGCCCCGGGAGGGTAGGGGTGGTGGGTCAGGAGCACATTCCTCAGTCGGTGCTACGGCGCAACTCTTTTACCAGTTTGGTGGGATGGGATTGCCAGGAGGTGGCAGCCGTGGCTGTGGCCAGGGAGGATGTGAGGGCCCTCCATAGGGGAGGCCCCAAGGGGGAGGTAGAGGACACAAGCAGATGAGGAAGCAACTTCTGGTAAGGAGACTCAATCATCATGGAGTAGATTTGGGAGGAGGAAAGGAAGAGGGAGGTGGGGTACATACCTGGTGGCTCAGCACAGCAGGATAGACAGTGGATCCTTAGGATCATTAGTGTGGCAGGGCAGGGGGGCAGAGATGGACGTCATTGTCCATCTGGGGAAGAATGACCTGGTCAGAAATACAGCAGGGATTGGTGCAGGAAAAGTTTAGGGGGCTGAGGAGGGGCCTGAAACAGGTATCTCACACGGTGGCCTTGGAAAGGCTAAGGAACACTGCACCAGGGCCTTCAATGTCTGGTTGAAGGCATGCTACAGAGAGGAGGGTCCTACCTGGGGGATAGAGGCCTGTACAAAAGAAATGGCCTCCTTCCATACAGGAGGAGAACAGCAGTCCTGGGTGGAAGGTTTAAATGCTACTTTGGTGGGCATTTAAACTAGCCAATGGGGGAGGAAGAAAAACTGAGGGAGGAAGTGATGCCTCCCAGAAATGGAACAGCAGAGAGAAGCTCAGGGGGAAAACATTCTCAGGGGTGATGGGGCAAGGTGAGAGAAGGATGGAAGGGTTGGGAGGTGGCTTTACAGCAGAGGGAAGAGCTAAAGAGGGTCGACAGAGGGAAAATGAAAAAGGGGAGGCTAGTGCCAGGGATAAGGGAAGGCAGTAAATGGGATCAGGAGGGAGGGCAAAGTGGGGGAGGGAGGAGGGAGGGACAAAATGAATGGAGAGCCATGTAAGTGAATGGAAAGAGCCTAGGAAATAAAATTCTGGACCTTGAGGTAACCACCATGGATGCAGACCAGGATCTGGTCGACATAACAGAGTCATGTTGCACCAACAACTACAGCTGTGATGTGGACATCCCTGGTTACACTATGTTCCAGAAAGACAGGACAGGGAGGAAAAGGAGGCTTGTTTTATATGTGATGGAAGGTACAAAAGCCACCTTGACTCCCTGCAGGGGGCATTTCTCAAGCACCTGGTTATGGAACCCATTAGAGATGGAGCAGTGCTAGGCATGGTATTTATGAACAGGGACAGCACTGCAGACATCATGGTGGATAGCCCTGTAGGTACAGGCAAGCACCATACAATGTGCTTTGGCATACAGATTAGGCAAGAAAAAAACACACCCTAGGATGAAGGTTCTGGACCTCAGGAGGCAGATTTTAAAGAAATGAGAGATGGCCTCAGTAAGTACCTTGAAGGTGGGGTGACGGGGGGAGTAGAGGCCCAATGGAGAAAGATCAAGCAGAGAATAACAAAGGAAACTGCAAGCTGTTTGAAGGAAGTAAGCAAGAGTAGGAGGAGGAAGAGGCCAGTAAGGTTCTCAATGGAGTAGGCTAAGGCAGTAAGGGAGATAACAGCAGCTTTTAGGAAGTATAAGAAGACCCAGATGAAGGGGGACAGAGAGACATTTCTAGAAAAACAAAGACAGGTAGGAAGGAGGGCGAGGGCAGGTAAGGCACAAACAGAGGAGAGGATCACCAAAGAGGTCAAAAAAGAGGATACAGCTTTTTCAGGTACTGTGTGTGAGTGAAAAGAGGAAATCAAGAGTGCAGTGAGGATCAAGAGAGTGGGGCCGGGGAATGTGTAGAAAAAATATCAAGAAAAAAGTTAAAATTTTAAATGAGTATTTTGCTCAATCTTCATAGTGGATGGGGGAGACCAATATGTGTCAGCAGGCACCGGGGTTAACACAAGTCCATTTTCAGTGGCGAAAGTCTGAAGATGTTTTGAAGCCCTAAAGGAAAATAAAGTGATGGGGCCAGATGGGATTCACCCTAAAGTTCCTAAAAAAAACTAAACACGGTCCTAGGAGCCCCTCTGGCAACACTATTCAGCACTTCATTGGAGACAGGAGGTGGTTCCAGAGGACTGGAGGAGGGACAATGTGGTCTCTCTGCACAACAGTGGCAACTAGAAGGAGGCTAGCAATTGTAGGCCGGTCAGTCTCACATCAGTGGTGGTGAAATTAATTGAGGCCCTGCTAAAGGAGAAGCCACTGGAGTATCTGGAGGCAGATGGGCTGTAGGACCACTGGCAGCATGGTTTCACAGAAAGGAGGTCAAGTCTGTGGTGAGATAAGGTCATACCTTATTGTTCTAATCATATTTGATGTTATTTTATGTGAAAAACACATCGGAGACGCTCATCGTGGCCCAGTGTAACTTGCAAGGGATCATGGGTACGAAGAAAGCCATGGACCCAAAAATGAAGTAATTTCTTGTTACTAGGCAGAGAAACTGTTAGCTTCTTAGCCAGGGACTGGATTTTGATTAAATCATTTAAAAGGAGACAAAAGAATAAATAAGCAGAGGTGGAAGCACATCCATTTGTGTCTGAATAACCCACAACATCTAGAGAAGCCAGGATGTCTGGGGACCTTTTGCCCTGAGAGGACTTCTCTGAGGTAATCTAATTATAACTAAATGGACTAGCATTTGGGGGAAATTGCTGTGCTCAGTTTAGCTTGATTGCTGCCATGGGGGGCTGGATCTGCTCCTGGAATTCAAGCTGGTTGGAACTGGTTTGCTCTCCTATTCAGAAATGAACATTTGTTTTGCTTTTTTGTAATAAAATATTAAAAGCTGGTTGCATAGCCATGGAGACGGGATGCTAGCCAAACACATGGCAAGCCACTGTCCACTGGACCTGCCCTTTGAGAACCCCATAAAACAGGAGTGCAAGACTTGATCAGTGCTTTTGCTTGTGACCGTTTGCCTGTTTGACTTTTGTGTGAAATGCTGCATTTGGGACCCTGTCTGCTTAGAGAGCAGAGACAGTTTCTTTTTCAAGACATTCTCCTGGACCACAAGAGCCCAGACTTCAGCTACCACTTTCAAGAACATTTTGCACTTGAAATTCAGCAACTAAGGACTTGAGGTAGAACTTCAAACTAGAATTTTCAAAGTTTAGTTTTTTTTTGTATACTTCCATTTTATTTTCCATATCCTGTAACCAATGTCTAAAATTATTTGTCTTAAAGTTATGTACATGTAACCCCCAGGTGACACTATCCCAAGGGCTACTACCCCTGCCGGCTTGACTACTGACAGGTTGAGGGGCCTAGGTTCTATAGCGGGTGCCTCCACCCAGAGGTCAGGGTTTGTAATGGTTGGTCTAGTTTGGTCACAGCCCTCTGGGACACTGAGACCCCCTTCCAATCCCTCTAATGGCCCACGATGCACAGGAGTTACAGTACCAATACCCCACATGTACACACTGTTCATTCATAAGGTACCACTTACCCTTGAGACTGATTCGCAAGTTCATCTCTGAGGACCCCCTGAAAAATAAGGTTAAGCAGCATACACAAACCAATACAGTGCTTGGCATGAAGGTACTGACACTTCAGACAGTTTAAAGTTTAACAACAACAACAAATCTGATTTATTTAGGGAACAGTAACACAGGAGGGGGAAATCAGGTTAATTAGAGGCATTAAATCACAGTACTGTGCACACATACAGGGTCTGAAGAGTCACACTCTGGGTACCCAGGTTGGGGGGGGGCTAGTCAGGTCCGTTGTCCAGGGTTGGCCGGCAGGTGCAGATGGATAGGGCCCTGTAGAAGAAAATATATGCACAACACCCAATTGTAATCCGGAGCCTGATATCTCAGTCCATGAAGCAAAGAAACAACAAGAATTAGATGACACACTTGTGATTGAAAACAGGCTGCAGGGGAATACCCTGATTTGTACTCACAATACCCAAGCTGAGAACCGGATGGTGGATGTTCTTCTGGATTGTCAGAAACAGCAGGGGCATGGAGACAATGTCCTTGTGACTGGACCCCACTGCAGTTTATAGCAAACGGATTTAGTTCGAGACAATCTGGGGTTTGCTTCCAGCTTCAACACACAGCAAACAGCACAGGGGATTGGAAATAGTGATTCCCCACAAGCACTATGCACATTCATATGTAAAAGGAAAGTACTTTACCAGGCAGGCTGCTCCTCGATCCCAATCGCGATTACTGCAAGATACCCAGGAGCACACACAGCAGCTTCAGTTCCTGACAGACCGAGCGCAATTCAGCTATTTCTCCAGTCTTCTATGGGGTGAGCCTGGTTTCCACACTTCTGGGCTTCTTTCTCCTCACAACTTGGATTCAGTCCAAACTGGCACTCACAAAGGCTGCAGACCGAAACTCAGAGCCTCACATGCTTCCCGCACAAAACTATACACCGCAGAAGCACACAGCTCCTTCTCTCTTCACTGCCGCAACTGATCTGATCTTTCCAGTCACAGAGCAGGGCATTTCCTTTAGCTCCACACTATTCTGTTAGCTGATTCAGCTGTCACTCACAATAAGACTCCCTCTTTTGGTAGAAAAAGGCGCCAAAGTCAAAACTGCATTTCCCAGAGTCACTGCCCATACAATCCCCTTGTGGCTGGCTCAAATTAAGAGTCCAAGTTCTGATTCGTTCACAGGCTCAATTTTAGGGCTCCGTTAACCCAGTTGGCCCAGCACAGCAGTTTAGGTCCAAAATGGAGAGGTAACACACACAGAGAGTCCCAGCTGCAATAAAGGCCGGTTAGATAAACTACAATTTTGCTAATGCTTTAAATGATTACAGGCAAACAGTTACAGCTTTCAGATGGGCTCCCTTTGCACCTTCAGCGACAGCAAAATGGAGTGATTACTCTGCAGCTTGGGCGGGATTCATGCATTAAATACACAGTCCCCTCATACAAACTAATTAAGTCTGCAAGCAGACAGCTCTTAAAGAGACAGTGCGTGGAGGCTAAAATAGCACTCACTTGCAAACACAGTTAAGCAGCTCAGACGCCGAACACCACCCAGCCTTGGAGCTTTCAGGCAAGCTCCTGGAAGACTTTTGGGAACCCCCATTTGCAGTGGGGTTACATACTGTATTTAGTAATTAATCAGTAAAGCTTTTGGCTTACTTTAAGATAATTCTGCCAGTGTCTTGCGTGTGTGTGTACACGTGCGCATGCGTGCATGCGTGCATGCATGTGTGTGTGTGTGTGTGTGTGTGTGTGTGTTGGAGTGAGTTTGTTCAAACTACACTACCCCTGTTTGATTACTAAGGGTCAGACACTACTAAAGTAAAGTGTGTGTGTGTGTGTGTGTGTGTGTGTGTGTGTGTTGGGAAGAGTTTGTTCAAACTACACTACCCCTGTTTGATTGCTAGGGGCCAGACTCTACTAAAGTAAAGTACCACAAGGGACTCTGTGGACAAAGACAGAGGGAAAAGTACGAAAAGTTTTAGGAGGGGTCTGTAAGGGTTTGAACTGGTTTCTGCATTCTTGGGAAATAAACACGAATAGGGTGTTATAGAGCGTCCCCATAGGCATATACAAGCCTGTGGCTTTCTGGTTCATTGTGCAGTGTCTGAGAGGATTTTCACCCAGGAACAAAGACTCGAGACTGAATTCTGCACCCCCTCACATGGAGAGAGGGAGCCCCGTGGTGTACATTCAGTTGCAAAACAGAAGTGTACTTAACAGACAGAAAAGCGGTATCCCTGACCCTGATCACAAGGGGATTCTCGGTATCCCAGGGCACTCCAGCCCCACAGGAGTGGTCTGGTGGCAATGTCAAACAAATCTCATAGATTTCTTTGGCTGGGTGATTAGGGAGGTAGATCAGGGAGGACAGTGGATGTGGCCTATCTGGACTTCAGTAAGGTCTTTGACACTGTGCCATACAGGAGGCTAATAAAGAAACTTAGCAACCTGGGGGTTGGGGAGATGGTGGTAAACTGGGTACCAAATTGGATGAAGGATAGGAGGCAGATGGTGGTGGTAAGTGGCAGTTACTCGGCGGATGGAAGAGTGACCAGTGGAGTGCCACAGGGATCAGTAGTTGGACCTGTTCTCGTCGGTGTCTTCATAAGTGGCATTGATGAGGAACTGGAGAGGAAGGTATATCTTTTTGCAGATGACACAAACATCTGCAATGGGGAGACACCCAGGAAGGGGCAGAGAGAATGCAAGGAGTCCAGGGAAACTAGAGGAGTGGTCTAGTATGTGGCAGCTGTGTTTCAATGCCAAAATCAGCAAAGTCATGTACCTGTGATGGTGAAACCCAGGGGCTATGTATAAGATGGGGGGCCGTACTTACTCTTACCAAGCAAGAGAGGGACTTTAGGGTGATCACATCTGATGACCTTAAGGTGGCAGGACAGTGCAACAAGGCAGTAGGCAAGGCTTGTGGGATGCTGGGTTGCATAGGGAGGGGGATTTCTAGCAGGAGAAGGGAGGTGGTATTGCCACTGTATCGCTCACTAGTGAGAGCCCACCTAAAGTATTGTGTCCAGTTCTTAAGGCTGCACCTCTGCAAGGTCACTAACAGAGTGAAAGTAGTCCAGAGGAGGGCTACCAAAATGATGTGTTGGGGGGGTGGGTTGCAGGAGAAACCATACAAGGAAAGGCTGCAGGAACTCAACATGTACTCCCTGGAGCAGAGAAGAAAGCTATGGGGGTCATGACTGACTCTTAAAAGTACCTCACATAGGTGAACAAGGTGCAGAAGGGGAGTCTCTTTCAGAGGAGTACCAGAACATGGGAACATGCAATGAAGCTTGAGGGGAGAGGAGTTTAAGAGGAACATAAGGAAATTATTCTTCACAGAAAGGGCGGTACACACCTGAAACAGCCTGCCAGAGGAGGTGGCAGGGGTGAAGACAGTGGGGAGCTGAAAGTATGTATACATGGAATAGGCATGTAGGCATAATTAGTAGAGGAAAAAAAGGTGGGAGGGAAACTGATGATCGAATAGGATCCAGGGTGTACTAATAGGCAGGGAAAATAGGGCAGACTGAATGAGCCTAATGGTCCTTTTCTGCTAACAGGTTCTACTAATAGCAGCTCCACTGGGAAAGGCAGTAGGCTGGATTTTGGATCCCTGATTTATAATTAAAAATTTGAATTTGGGAAAAGACTGAGGTGATTGATGTGTGTTGATTGTAAACATACCCATACAGAACAAGAATTTGTCAGTGTCATATATTGGTTACTTGTTAAAAAAACAGCAGACTGCTTTTTCAGAAAGTCACCAAGTATAGATTGTGACTAAATGTACATGCACTGTAAACAAATAACATCAAACACTTTTAACTGCCTGTTTAATTGGATGCCGGGACAGGGAACGGAGGGTGCAGGGAAAGACAGCACAAAGTTACGCGCATGTGTAGAAAAATGTCAACGAACCTGAGTAACATAGCCAATTTTAAGAATTGTCCCACCAAATGTTCAGCTTGGTCTTTTTGCTATGCCACCTCATGAACACCGGCAGTGTCATTTCCTTAAACAGTCCTGAATGGTGATTTTGCACAGTGACTGCGCAATTCTGCGCCAGAGGTGTGAAAACACATTTCAGACAGGATGTGAAAAATAACAGCTGTACTGTTCATGGGGTGGTGTGCTAAAAGTATAAGTTGAAAATTTAGAGTGAAAATAAAAAAAATTGTCAAAGTTATGCACCTGTGTTGAAACTGTGCAAAGCATGCTTGTACCGAGTCCATTTTTAGGTATTTTTGCAAAACATTTTCAACATGGCTCTTTCGGAACCCTGCCTCATGAATACTGGGACTGTCATTTTGATACTGGGTCAGAAAAGTGATTTTGTGTAGCAACCGTGCCATTCCACGCCACTGCTGCGTAAACATGTTTCGGGCAGGATGTGAGAAATGACAGCTGTACTGTTCATGAGGTGGTGTGAAAAAAAGACCTATACTGAAAATTTGGAGGGAAAATATTAACAATTGGAGGCAGTATAGCGCAGTGGTTTAAGGCTCCGAGCTGCAAGCTGCAACAATTGCCAAAGCTGCAACAATTGCCAAAGTTATACGTGTGCACAGCAAAATTTAAAAGACCGCACATAACTCAGGCATTTTTTGGTATTTTTGCACCAAATTTTCAAAATCTTTTTTTTGGACCTAACCTCATGAACACTGGAACTTTCATTTCGTTAACCGGTCCAAAAGGTGATTCCTCACAGTAACCATTGTAACCAGCCAGGGGTCGGGTTGATGTTGTTATTTGTTTTATTAGCGAGGTGCCTCCATTTTGTAACCCACTACCTGGCTCTGGGGAGAAAACTGTTGCTTGGCATTTTGGCTAGGTTTGAAACTTCTGCATGGGGCACCCAAGTAATCCAGATACAGGAAGCAATAACTGAAATTTCCAAACCAGGAGTGGGATTCTAGAGTGTGGCTTTTATTCACAACAACAATAAAATAATAAAGCACAGATGGACCCCCATGGGGCTACACTCCCTGGTAATGCAGATTTATGGAGACTAGAACACATCTTCTTTACAACACTGTAACCCTTAGATTCTGAACACTCTGGGCTCTCAGCCTGAACTGGTACTCTTCTCTTGGATTCCCTGGCATGGCACCTCGGCCAGCACTGGGACATTTTTCCATATGGCACAGATATTTATTGGTGGCTCCCTCTACCACCCAGATGCACTTCCTAGCTCCATAAGGGAAAACATCATCCTCAATCCCACGTCTGGGTACTTTCTGTGAACATTAGCCAAGTGCCCAGAAGAAAGCTATAAATGCCCAAAGTGAACCCGTGGAGGTAAATCTGGTTACGCCAGATTGGGGGGGGTCTCCCACCTCTCGCTCCCAAATCCATACCCAGCCATTCATTTGGAATCAACACCTTTCCTTGTGAACCTCTCTCATTTGTAGAATGCTATCTCGAAACGTATATCACATTTAACACTCCATACTTCATGAACTGGTGTCCTGACTCGCAAGGTTCTTCAAGTGGATATGTCCACCCTGTAGACCCCACTGTTTAGATGCATTTTAAGTCATGCACAAACTTCAAGTACTGTACTTGGCTGTCCTTCCCTGACCCCAAAGTAGCAGATACTTTACACACTGTCTCGGTGAAAACATGGGCTCTATACAGAGCAGACTCACCAACTGGTTTGCAGGTGCCCCATGGCTTCTGGCAAAGAAAACACATCTTGGTACCTCAGTACTTGCTCTACAACTCATCAGGCAGTTTTCTCTCCTTTCAGCAGGGCCAGAGGATTACCCCTGAATTGGAGGGGCACTGGAACAAGCCGGGGAGCGGTCTCTACCATTATGTCAGGTTTCTTCTGTGTCCTTCTCTAGGGCGAGAACACACACCCTCTACCTCTGGGTAGCTCTATTGTTGAGCTAAGTTCTGAGGGGCTGCCACCTGCAACACACCTCCTTCACTCTCTGAGCCTGGCTGAAGACTGATTCAAAACTCCCAATGTTCTAAGCTAACCCCTTGCTGCAACATTCCAATGTGGCTTATGCTGCTGCGAAAATTCTATTTGAAGTCTACCCTCTAGCTCAGCTGAGACTGAGGACAGAGTGAGACAGTGTGAAACCATTTAACTGGTGTCTCACAAGCTGCCTTTCTCTGCCTGCCACTAGATCTAAGTGGGAGTCTAGTAACCCGGGGTGACTGGGGGTTACACCATGACATCACCTTTCAGGACCAGTTAATGAAATGACAATGACAGTGTTCATGAGGTGGGGTCCCAAAAAGGCTATGTTGAAAATTTGGTGTAAAATTTCAAAAAAATGGCCAACATATCAACATAAGTTCAAAATACCATTGACAGCCATTATACAGGGCTTACCTTGATTCTTTAGTTGCAGTTTGACTTTGAAGAGTGCAGATGTGTCCCACTCCACAGAAGATGACAGTGCTGACATCCGGAAGTAAGTATGGGGTATGGGGAAGTGGGTGCACAGAGGGAGGGTCGGGATGGGGAGGGGAACGGGAAGTGACAGGGGACCATTTTCTTTTCTTCAGGTAAAAAAAAGATGTCGGGGGACTATTTTCTTTTTTACTACAGGTACATTTGTAAATGACTTTTGGGGACACTGGGGGTAGGTTCCCCAGTGCCCCAGACTACTGGGGATATGGATATAGGGACACTGGGAGTGGGCTCCCCAGTGTCCCAGACTACTGGGGGGTACAGATATGGGCAGTGTCCTTGACGGCAAATAGGTGGGAGGAAATAACTGGGACACTGGAAGTGGGCTCCCCAGTGTCCCTCAGTGGTGGCATGGGGGTTATATTGCCAACACAGGGATTGGGCACCACAATGTCAGCTGAAAGTTGTACTTAATAAGTAAGCCCCACCCCCAAAGCTGTACCACCCGATTAGGCTTTTCAGCCACAAAAGACATTTTTTTTTCTGAGAGCAACTTATTTTATTTTATTTCAAGAAAGTCTGAGATGTATTGACGTGAGCAGTGTGGTGCCACACTTTCTTAGGAAATGGACCTGAGCAGCATCCACCATGATAGGAGATTGCAGACTTTTTCAAAATAAAATAAAGTAAGCTGATCTCGGTGGGGGGGATGTCTCTTGAGGTTGAAAAACCTAATCGGGTGGTACAGCTTTGGGGTGTTGGGGTTTCTTGCTAAAGGAAAGATGCACCACGGCTATGTTGAAGCCTTTGGGGTGGGGGAGCAGAGGATTGAAGACTGTGAGAGAAAGTCACACCGCGGCTACTGTTGAAGCCTCTTGGGGAGGCAGAGGAGTGAGGACGTCGTTACCGGGGCACACTCTCCCATCCCTGCCACCACCTCCAGCTGACCCCAACTGCCACACAAGCACCGCTCTCTGCTGACATGGGCTTCATGCAAATCAAAGGACCAAAGCCCTCTCTGATTGCAGTGGTTTCAGTCCTTTGAAGTGCATGACTGTTCAGCCCACCTTGCAAAGGACTGTGTCATGACCACACTGAGTGGTCATTGGTGCCGACTGCCAAGCCTACTACAAGCCCCTGGTTTTGTGTACTGCAATGGACTCGGCAGCAACACACACCCCAAATCCCATATTACAACAATACACTGGTTTGCGTATGCATACAACTAATGTAAAAAGGTATACATGATGGTTGTGCATGCTTGAGGGAATGACAGCCAGTCAGAGAAGCTCTCTCACCCTTCAGGATCTATTCATGATATTACATTCAGAATTTTTATAATGGTCTCTCTTTACATTTTCTAAGTCTGCTAGGTAGTGGAAAGCTGTTTTCCTAGTTTGGTGCAAATTGGTCACGTTTTGAGACTTTTAGTCATTCTGACACATGCCACTGGGCGTCGGGTCTTTGAGATGCTGTACTGCAGCAAGAGTGGAGCAGGCGCAGCATTGGGACAGAACAGAATATCTCCTACACAAGTTCTCCAACACAAACAAAATGGACAAAAGTGGTAAGAGTTACACCGAAGATATTACATTTATGAAGGATATGCTGTTATCTATTAAGCTAGACGTTACAGATATTAAGAAAGGGGCAGAAGTGGGAAAAAAGAAAAGAGAGGATTTGGCAAGAAGAATCGAAACATTGGAAGAAAGAATGATTTTAACAACGGAATCACCGTGTAGGATCGAGGATGTCGGAGAAAATAATAAATCAACCATTCACTATCTAGCACACAAAGTAGATGACCAGGAAAACAGAAACAGATGGAACAATATATGCATTCTTGGAGTTCCTTAGTATGCTGAAGGTGAAGACACGACACATTTCTTACAAGAACTTATCCATTCAGTTTTGAGCTATAACTAGTCTTGGCCCCTGGAAACTGAAAGGGTGCATAGGCTGTCAGGGCAATTCCCCAAAAAGGACAAAAACCAAGACCCATCATTGTGAAATTATTGTGGTTTCCTGTTAAAGAAGAAATTCTGTCAGTGGCTAGGCAAAGGAAAGTCTTAAGTTGGGGACAAGACAGAGTATTTTTTCCAAGACTTCTACTGAGATTGTGGGGAGAAGGACAGCTTTTGGGGAAATTCAAGCTGTGCAGTACTTTGTTAATTACCCAGCTGTTTTGATGGTTGCAAGGGGAGGTGGCTTTCATGCTTTCAACACTGCTGATAAAGCCTGGGATTTTATTTATAAAACCTGGCGTGAGGTAAAGAAAAGTGATCTTAACAAGGCCCCTGAGTATGCAAGATGTCCTGGGACGCCAACTGTCAACTATGGAACACCCATAGCAAATAGCCACAAAGGGGAGCAGCAGGCACGTGCAAAGCTACAGCGCAGTGCAGCTTCCTCCCCTAACAGCTTGAATCCTGCAGCAAGCCCCAGTGTAAAACCAACACAGATTCCAATATATAAATCTTCAGCTAAACCAGTTGCCATCCTACCAGACAGGTCACAATTGTTACCAAAACCACTAAACTGGTCCTCCAAACTCAGTCGGAAATCCCAGCCCTTCTTTAAATCTAAAAATAGCAAGTTCTTCCATGCTTCCCTTAAGTCTGCTGCTGCTTCAGGGAAGACTACCTCAAGATTTGATTATCAGCTGTCCAGCAGTGCAAAAAACAAATGCCCCATGGATGTACCTGATTGTCTGCAGGTGCCCTTCAGTCCGGTAGCCTATATGTTTTTTTGGAGCCAGTGGCAGCCTCTTCTATTATGGATGAAATTCTTTCACTGGCTACTTGAACACTCTCTGTTGCCCTTTGACCTAGAAACTTTATAGCTGGCTTGCAATTGGCTGTAGTACGACCTAGGAAGCGAGTGTCTCACCATACATCTCATCACATGAACTGCATCCTCTGTTTGATGTTCTAATATTTAGTTTTGCCTTTTATTATTGTAAGTATTGGTTGCGTTCTTTAAAATAGCTTTGAAAAAATTCCAGCTTCCAACGGTTTGTATCTCTGCACATTTGTTATCTTAAGGGGCTATCATCTGGATGTCTGTTCTGCCTAACACAGGTGACAAGCTTTACGTTATTTAGAAATTGTTCAATACAAATTAAGAGGTGGGGTTGGTCATTTGCTATAACCAACTACTGGGAAAACTATATCAGTCAGTAATTCAGCTGAGAACGGTAAGGGCAGCATGTACTATTGAGGCACCAATGATATGGGCTGCTGTTCATCTTTTTTTTTAATATTCTTTATTTTTTATTGTTTTTTATATAGTTTTATATATATATTTATATATAACAGCAGGAGTACATCTATACAGTATTGCTCTTTTGTCTTACAATACATAGAATGTTCTTCAGGTTGGCAATTCATGTTTCTACAACATCATTCTGTTATATATCAAATGACACTAGATCAAAATTCATATCCTACAAAAATTGATCACTTTCAAATGGCTCTATCAGGGAACAAATGTTTCATCCAGAGGCGAGATATAGAAAACCCATGGCCTCCATTGGAGCTCAAATTGTGACCTCCTTCCAGCTCTAGAAGCTACTATTTTCTCTAGATAGTATATCTCAGTCATCAATGAATGCCAGTCAGAGAAGGTGGGTACTTGGGCTGCTGTTCATCTTATGCAGACTCTCACACACTGGGCAATAGTCCAGCATAAGAGGTAATTAAGGGGTCCCTCTTTTTATTTCTTTAATTTTTATTTTTTTTACTTTTACACATTTAATTTTTACCTTTCTAAACTTTACTTTAAAAAAGTCAGCAGAGGATAGAATGTGACTATTGGGGGGAGGTTCAGGGGGAAGGCTGATGGCATGGAAGGGTGTAAATGGTAGCTTGGGGTTTCCTTTTAAGTAAAATACCTGTTTTTTTTACAAACCCCTAACTCACTCTCCTGTTGTGCATTATATAATGCAAGGCAGCTGTTCCCCTTCTCGACTTAACAACAGGGCCCTCATCAGGAATGTGCCGTTAAGTGGAATTTCACCAATTGGCTAAGTCTTTAATCTGTGGATGTTCTGATAGGGTATGGCCTCAGAAGCTCGGTGTTGTATCACCTCAGGTAAATGCACTGGGCAGCACACTGCAAGATCACAAGGAAAGATCTATATTTAAGGACCATTGAGGATGCTATGTTCAGAACAAGGAAAGCTGACCTGGGTAAGTTTTGGGGGGAGTTGATTACTGGCTCACAAAAGATGTCAACATAGGGTTATGCCTGTTTCTGAAACACTTTGATTGTGTTACCCAAATTGCTTTTGTGTTACCCCTCTGCTACCTTGGACTATCTTCCTGTTACAGTGTGTGGGACGGGTGTCCTTTATCTTTTATTTCTTTACGAATAAGCCTTATTTAGTGTGCCAGAGGCACGCTGTAGCTGCTAATTCTAACTACGTCGTCATAGTCTGGTTATTCTCATTTAGGGGATTAGGATACAGAACTGCTAAACACAAACAGTAAAGAGGAGTCAGTATAGTGCAGTGGTTTAAGGCTCTGAGCTGCAAATTTGGTGACATCCAGCAGACCAGACCTGGGTTTGAATCCCACAGCTTCCACTTGCATACTGTGTGACCCTGAGCAAGTCACTTAACTTCCCTGTGCTCCCAGGTCGCTCCTGTAAAAAAGCTTTCAGCTTAGAGTGCTACTTCTGGTTAAACAACTAAAAAAAAAAATATATATTTATCCACTATACTAGAGGTTAATATGTTGCTTTTATAATAAATGTTGTTATGTTTATGGTGAGTTTTCTGGTTACACGCTGTATTAGAGGTGTGTTGCTCCACATTGAGAAGTCATTTCTTTGTGGGATCTTCAAGCCTCTCCTGTGAAGAGTTACCGTTTAAAAAAACCAAAAAACAAAGGAAAACAAATAAGAAATCGTTATTTTCTGCTGTTTGCTTTAGGTACTAGGTGTAATATACATTATATTGTACTAGTCACTTCTTTAACTACAAAAAAACAAGAAAATTGTTACTGTACTTTACTTCTGTTACTTTTTTTTATCTGTTGGAAGATTGTTTAATCGGTCTTAGCTACTGTTAATCAGCTGTTATAGTATTTAGTCAAGGGTACCACAAGGTCTATTTCAGAATGAGTGCTGTAAACATCATTTCCTGGAATGTACAGGGATTGGGGTCACCGGTTAAAAGATACAGGACCAGATATTCAAAACTTTGCCCCGGGGCTAAATTAGCACTGCCCGGCGTGCTAAATTAGCCCAGAACCAATAGCCCGCCATATTCAAAAGGGATAGCCCCGCTGCTAAACCTGCTGAATATAGCATGCTAAGGAAGCCAGGAAAACTGGGCTGGGAGTGCAGTGCAAAAATAGCCTGGGAATAAGACAGCTCTGAATATAGCAACCAGGAAGTGCAAACCACAACAGCATCCCAGTTCACAGCGACATGAAGGAAGGTAGAGGTGAACTATGTGGCCAATATGTGTGCTAACAAAGGAGTGGAGTCAGTAAAGCTGCAAGCATCAGCACATGTGAAATCACATTGTGCAGAAATGTACGTTTCTGAAATGTTTGCACGGCGCAAACACATTTGCGCAGGTTTAGCGCAGAGCTAAGCCGTTTGCCCGATGCGTTCACATTTGCCCGGGGCAAAACCTACCTATATTCAGAAGTGACATGCAAATGAGCCTATTTAGGTAGTCTATGGGCAAACATCCTGATTGGCATCTCATTATGACCTGATTTGCACGCAGTTTGCCTAGCGCTATTGCAGGGTCCCACAGCTCCACCTGTAGGTATGTCTGGAAGTACAGGGGCTGGCTGGGTCTGCCCACAGCTCTACCTGTAGGTCAGTTTGGCAGTGTACAGTGGTAGCTGAAGGCTACATTTGTACAGTACAGCATAGAATATTGTGTCCCGGGGACTACACACCACAGGCACAGATGGTGGTGCTGCATGCAATTGTCAAACTGTAGTTCGTGCTACAGTGCACAGCAGACACTACAGTAGCAAGGGGGCCAGTAGCGTGAGGGGCACAGCAATACCTATGGTGTGTAGGGCAGTGCTGACCACTGCACTGTATACAGTGACTGACCCAACTTGCAGGTGTTTACTGACAATGGACAGTACTGTTATGCTGCTGTGCAATCCACAGATGCTGTACCACTGGCATGGGATGCTCACAGTGACATATACATGGCTGGCTGTGTGTGCTGTGGTGTCTGTACAGATGTGCAGTATGTGGCCGGGGGGGCACATACCATCAGACAGGTACACTGGTGTTGGGGTATCACTGGCCCATTTGCACTGAGTGGCTTGTCCCAGCCTTGTGGCCACACCCTGTGATGCAGCCTGGCCACTTGTACACCCTTCCCTCAATATCCTCCATGCCCACAGTGCTGCATGTGTGTGCTGGCATCTGTTGGTGTCCACCAAAGGGTGGTCTACAGGTGTGTGCTGTACGGACACACTGCCATGGTGTCCACTCGGAGCTGGGTCACCACTTACTGCCTGGCATGGCTGGGACTGGTGGCAGATGATGGCATCATAGGGATGCCATCTGTGAGCAGTATGTATCTTCTATGTCTGGCTTATTTCTACATTTCATACTTACTGGTTAGGGTTGCGCAAAATCACACGAAAGTTGCACAAAGCCACAAAGTCACGCAAAGCTGGTTTGCCCAGATTTAAGACTATCTTTTCCTGGGCGGTAATTTGCACCCTGCAAAGTGTTGCGCTAAGTCACAAAAACACTTTGCGCAGCACTATTAACTGAATATAGCATTGCACATGTATTCATGTACATGCCCCCTCAGTTTGTCCCTTGCATACATTATAGGTTTGCCTGGCGCTAATGCAGTTTGCCCGTACTATTTGACCTTTTGAATATAGTGGACCCGCACAAACCTGGCGCTAACCCTGCACAAACAGTTTGTGCCCAGCGCAAAGTTTTGAATATCTGGCCCACAGAGTGCTGAATTATTTTAAAAAGACACAAGGCAGATATTGCCATGCTGCAGGAGTCTCATAGACTTCATCTGGAAGCCGATAAGCTAGTTAGAGATTGGGTGACCAACAAGGAGTATAGTTGTTTTTCTTAAAAAACCAAAAGAGGAGTGGCCACATTAATTAAAAAAGGGGTAAATGGGGGGCATGGCCAACAGCTGAGCTTACAGCAGCAGTTTTGTGGAGCTCCACAGGATGCTGTAAAATCATTATCTTTAAGTGGGAAAATCCAAGATTTGAAAGCCCTATTGCAAATTACTGGTAGGCAGAAACTAAGGAAGATATAATAAGCCTATTTTGAGAATCTTATGCGTTTTGGTTCAAAAGTTATGGGCAGAACCAATCGACCAGGTGCTGGTGGAGAAGGAGCCCAATATAAAGACATGAAACTGGGCACGAGTAAAGAGGCAAAGAAGGAGACGGGGCCAGAATCAGGAGGGGAAGTAGTAACACAGCCTTCAAGTGCAGCATTACTACAAATGATCCAGAAACTTGATAAAAAGGTAGAAGATTTTAATATACAGTTTAAACTGCTGGATCCAAACATGGGACAATCAGAGAGTGAAACCAAAGGAGCAGCTAAATCGGCGGAAACAGTGCTAACAGTGTTAACGGGCCAGACTAAGCAAAATATCATACTTCGTCGCCGCCTTGAAAATCTTGAGAATGCTTCAAGAGCTATACATGTTCGTATTCTGCGACTTCCCAAAGGAGCAGAGGGAGAGAACCCAAAAATGTTTATGACAAACTTCTTTTGCGATGCCCTGCATGTGGAGGAACCAACCACGATCCTCAAAATCTATCAGATTAGCCCACGAGGGGGGGAAGAGTCCGTACTGTAACAAACGAACTTCCACCTCACACTCTCCTTGTGGTTTTAGGAACTGTACTGGATAGGGATAATGTTTTAAATCAAGCAAAGAAGCGTTGTCCCCTTGAATGGCAGAGAAATAAAGTGCACCTGTTCCCAGAATTAAGCTACTCAACCAGACAGTGACGGAAGGGCTTCAATGGGGTCCATGCTCAGTTGTGACACTTGAGAGTCCACCATGTGCTTCTTATGCCAGCCAGCTTACAGATCATTTATGGGGAGAAAACATCTCGGTTTGCAGACCCTGGAGAAGTTGCAAAAATGACAGAGTGCATAGAAAAAGAATTTCAGGCCAAGGGAGAAGGCTCGGACAGCAATCTTGGGGACTGTGAGTCAACTAAAGTGGACTTAATTCTTAATATGTGCCAAAGATGACACAATGATCCCTTTTTCCACTCCCCCTGCTCCTTGGCCATTACAAAACTTTTATAGAACTTATTTAGTATCTGGTATTAAAATGTTGTTTCTTATCTGGAACTCGCTAGAGGTAGCAGGACGATCGAAGGGGACTGTTCCAAGATGGCATTTTTCAGATGGCATATTTGTTAATTCTGAGCGGGGCCGGTTTCTTTTCCACTGATTCTTTTGGTGCCTTACAAAGTTATACACATGTACATTGTTGAGTTAATTTTTTCATTGAGCGCAAGGAAGTACATTACCAATAACTCCTTGCATTCTGAGGATCTTTGAGCTCATTAAAGGAGAATGTTATATCATTCCAAATGTATTATAAAGGTCTAAAAATCTAAAGGTTTGAATTCCTACTCAGCGCAGTAAAATAACTAAAATAACTAAGGTACAAAGAGTTGATAGTACTGATGCTTAAGAGATGGTTAGTTTAGCAGCTACAGTTGGGCTATGCACTACTACATATAAAGGTAATTCCCTATATTGGGTCAGGGGATAGTTTACCCATATCAAAGGGTGTATGATCTTATTTTATTATCTGAATGCTAGCAATCCCTGCTCGTGGCAGCAGCAGCCTTTTGTATCTCCTTTCTGGGGAAAAGTTATAAATCTTGTTACCCCCCCCCCCCCGTGTTGTATCACGGGATAGGGGCACATCAAATCCAGTCTGTAACAATGTTGTAACATCTATTACTGTGTACCTTCCTATAGGTTGGCGGTACTGTGTAATGTATACAGTTAAACTAATAAAAATAAATTAAAAAAAGGGGGTACATTTTATTAAACTCATTCATCTATCGAATGCAGAAGGGAGGTATCTAATCTTGACGGGCTCACTTTATGGGAGAAACATTGCCCTATGCAATGTCTATGCCACTAATTCAAAACAGGATGATTTGTTTCCAAAAACGTAGTATTCTTTTGGGCTCTTTGGAAGATTATGACATTGTTTTTTTGGGGGGGGAGGTTAATGAAGTAATGTATCCAGTTCTCGATAGGTCAAATGCTAAGGTCAAAGTCATAATGACTAAATCTAGACAAATCCTTCACAGTGTTTTAGGGGATCTAGGCCTGTTTGATACCTGTAGGTTAGTCAACCAACAAGGTCGAGATCATTCTTTCCTCTCTGCAAAACATATCACATTTAATAGGTTAGACTACTTTTTTGTCCCCATAACTTTATGCAACATGGTCAGTAATACTGGATATGAAAGCATTCTAGTCTCTGATCATAGTCTTCTTAAAGTCTCCTTGTGTCTCAAAAACTCTGCTAATAGGAGTCTTAGGTGGAAATTCAATACATCACTGTTACAAGACCCTACATTTCTAACCTGGATCTCATATGAGGCAAATACATATTTTGAAATCAACAAAATGGTGAAGTTTTGGCTAAAGTTGTCTGGGAGGCCTTTAAAGCATATAGTAGAGGAAGAATAATTAGCCTTGCTTCTAGAAAAAAGAAAGAAAAACAAAGACAACTGTCTAATAAGGAGGCATTAATAGTTAATCTATTAGCAACTTATAAAAGGTCCCACTATGTGTCTTCGGCCTCACTATATGAAATCACCAAATTGAAGTATGAAATAAATAAATTATACTTATCCAAGATTCAGTATGTCCTGTTTCGGATTAAACAGCGGTATTAGGAGGTAGGGGAAAAAGCAGGCAAATGATTGGCCTATCGCCTCAAGAAACAACAAAATCAAAATATCATAAAGGGAATTCGGGATGAAAAAGGACATATTTTACATAATACCAAAGCTAACAATACATATTTTAAGGATTTCTACTCTAATTTATACAAGTCACAAGGGTCTCAAGGACCAGAGTTGATCTCTGACTTTTTAAAACGTATTAAATTGCCCAGCCTGTCAGAGAAGAAGAAGAAGCAAAAAATAGAAGCTCCCATTGCTTTACAGGGAATTATTGAAGTCATTAATAAAGTGCTTACAGGGAAAACTTCAGGACCAGATGGCCTGCCTGGAGAGTTCTATAAGCACTTACACCTTATTGTGGGAGATTCCCTTTTGGCTACCTTCACAGAATCTCTTACCACTAATTGTCTTCCAGAGTCCATGAATGAGGCCTTGATTTGTCTTCTGGCTAAGAAAAACAAAGATCCCATGAGTTGTACCAATTATAGGCTGATTTCTTTATTAAACTTTGACTATAAAGTTTTGGCCAAGATTCTGGGAAACAGAACAGCATCTGTCCTGCAAAAATGGATAGTAAAGAACAGGTGGGGTTTATGCAGGCAAGACACGCCTCAGATAACTTGTGTAGGTTACTTTCAATAATTTGCGCTGCTCGATCCAAGAGTTTCCCTAATGCCCCAATGCTGACAATATCCCTGGAAATTGGGAAGGCATTTGATTCTCCAGAATGGGATTTTCTAAATTCAGTATTACAAATTTATAATTCTGGTCCTGTTATACGACAGTGGATTTCAACTATTTATAGTAATCCCAGAGCATCTGTTATTACCAATGGAATCATCTCTGATTCATTCTGTCTGCACAGAGGAACTAGACAAGGGTGTCCCCTCACTCCTCCTTTGTTTGTTAAGGCCATAGAGCCCCTAATTAGACAAATATCGGTTTCTACCAGAATTTATGGGTTACAGGTGGGAAAGCATACAAGCAAGGTGTTTGCCTTCACAGATGACATTTTGTTAACTTTGACTCAACCACACCTCTCCTTACAAAATTTCATACCCTGCTTCAAGAGTTCGGTCTGATTTCTGGCCTATATGTCAATTGGTCTAAATCCGAATGTTTTATTCTTAATAAATCTGCCTTTGAGGAATCAAGGACACAAAGGGATTTTAACTTAACACGGGCGTCAGAAGGTATAACCTATCTCAGGATTAGGGTTTTTGACTCCACTGAAAAAAACTCTAGTTTTAATCTTGCTGCTGTTATGAAAGAGGTAGCATACGAATTAGAAAAATGGGTTACTCTACACCTATCTCTACGGGGGAAAATTAAGATTTCATCACCTGAGCGGTGCCCCACGACCTGAGGCAGAGCAAGACGGCCATCACGCCGGCCGTTGCCTGCCTGGAATCCACATCCAAGGCCGCCCTCCTGGTCCCCAAGTTCGGTGCTGAACTCAGGAGTTCACCGCCTAAGCGGCGTCCCACAACCTGAGGTGGAGCAAGACGGCCGTCACCCAGCCGCTGCCCACCTGGAATCCGCATCCAAGGCTGCCCTTCCGGTCCCCAAGTTCGGCTCTGATCTCAGGTACCTGCCGCTTCTACTCACTCCCTACTTTGTTCACTGGAGAATTCTGATTGGTGCGGTGACCTGTGCTGAATCGCTGATTGGCCCGCCCGCCTGCTGCCAGTTACCCTGTTGATTGGTGCTCCTTTCAGCTGACAGACTGCAGCACTTTCAGCGCCTTTTTTTTCAATCCTTATTAGTCCTTAGCTGCCTTTACTACCTACTACTGCAGAGTATTTCGTTCCTCCCCCCCCCCAGGCCTCCATTAAATACACAATAGCTCTTCCCTCCTTGGTGTGCCCTCTCCCTATTGGTCTATTCTGTCTGTTCCTGAAACTTCATTAGCACTTGAGGTACAAGCTACCCTAAAACTGCTGTGGTCTCTCTCCCCCATTTATTCATGATCTAATTACCTTTATTTATTTATTTATGAAGTCTAGGATTACAAATACCTTTGAGCCATGGCTCTTTTACAAAAGTTCCACGTCAGAGAAATACAAATTATGGGGAATATCAAGACAGGCATTACAACAATGTGGACATTGCAAACAGAGTACAGATTAATAAGTACAAGGGTAGCATTGTAACAAGGCAGCCAGCGGCATTTGTCAGAGAAAATAGACAACAGATAAGAAGTGCCAGAGTCATAGGGAGAAGGAAGAGGGTAGGGGGGGAGAAGGAATGTAGGAAGGGTGGCAAGAAGATGAAAAGTGCAGCATTGGGTATACCAAGATGTGAGGGTAGAATCCAGTGAGGAGGGGAGGAGGGGGGACAACTAGAGCAGAAAGGGGAAGTGGAGAAACAAGGTTAAGTTGTGCAGTCACAGGAGCTGTTGGTAGTGAGATAGTCCCAGAGCCTAGTTTTAAACGTACCAATAGTTGGGGCAGAGGAGAAGGTTGGGCTGAGGCCATTGAACCAGAGTGGTGCTCGATAAGCAAAAGAGCGTTGTCCCTGTGAAGTGTGACAGTGGGGGACTTTCAGTAGCTGTAGCGTGGATCTCCTAAGGCACCGTTTGTTAATTCCTAATTGTTAATAATTATTTAATAATTGTTAATACCTGCCTCTTAGCTGTCAATATTAACAGGGTTACTTGCCCTGCCAGTTCTTACTCATTCAAACCTATCTCTATACCACTATCCAAGTCTGCCAAAGCACTCAGACTGCTTGCCAGTCAACCCTCCTTCCTTAGGTGATCTACTTGTATAACACTGCCTGTCAGTTCCTTCCATTATCTTGATTACTCTCTCAGGTTACTACTCTTGTGGATTAATTGGCTCACCTCACAGCCTCAGTGTGGCTGCTTGACCCTTACTAAGGGTATCCTATCTGGCTGTTAATCCCACCTCCCATGACCCTGGCTGCTTAAGTCTCAGTGACCCGGCTTCCACTGGTTTGCCTACAGGTATACTCATCTACGCTTTCTAACTATAAGACAGTTAACAATGAGCCAACAAATGATTCTATCTCTTCTTGCACTCTCACTACCTCTACTCCACCTGTCTATGCCTGCAATACCTCATACTGAAGTTACTCCCCCTAACTACTTGCCACAAGATTACTGTTTCTCGAATCTCCTACTTCTTCCTACCCCTCGCTATGACACCTCCCCAACACTACTATATAGGGTCTTGATCCACGTGGTGGCTCATGCCCAAAATAAATGTCACTTGAATGCCCTACATCCCTTTCTGTGTCACAAGCTCTGGTACTTCCTCCTACTTGCCATTCTGCTCTCTGGTAATGTTCAACTAAATCCAGGTCTGACTAGTGTTTTACCCAACTCTATTAGTAACGCTGAAGGCCTTACTATAGCACACCACAATATCAAGAGCCTTGCACACAATCTAGCTGAACTGGAATCATGGTCCTCCCTCTACAAGCCTGATATCATATGCTTAACTGAAACCTGGCTAAAACCTTCCACACCTCTGTGTGCTCCCTCCCATCCTATACTCTCTTGAGACTAGATAGAGCTGCACCCAAAAGAGGGGGTGGTACAGCTGTCTACTTTAGAGATCATCTCCATGTCTCTGTTGTCAAATCATCCAACACACTCCACTGTGAGACATTTCATGTCCTTCTCACCCTTGGTACCAAAAAACTACACATTGTGTGTAACTACAATCCCCCATCCAGCAGACTAAAAGGGCTGAGTGAATTAATGGAACAGATCTCATGCCTTGCTGGGAGAAATGAGGTCCTTATACTTGGAGAACTAAATATTAATTGGCTTAGCAGCAACCAGTCCACACTAATGACCAAACTGCAGAGTTATAACCTACACCAGTTGATTCATGAACCTACCAGAGCCTCCCCTCACTCAAACACGAACACATTGCTAGATTGGATAATGACCAATCACCCTGAAAATGTAACTGCCTCTGGCATACTGCCTGATGCCATCACTGATCACTCACCAACATACTGTATCTGGGGCAAAGACACGCCTACCCCATCGGGGTTTCGTTTCATTACCTTCAGCAACTATGCGAACTTTGACTATTAGCTCTTCCTGCATGACATTGCCTCTACTGATTGGTCCACCCTTCTCATATCCAATGATGCTCAGACTGCCCTCAGTCTGTTCATGGCACACTTCCTAGGGATACAGGATAAACACTGCAAACTTGTAACACATCGGGTTAAAAATAAGCAAACACACTGGCTAAAATCTGACCTCCTATCTAAACTTAAACAAAGGGACAAAAGCTGGCTCCGTTACAAAAGTTCAGGACTATCCTCTTACCTTAATACGTATAGGGCTCTGCACAATTCCTGTAAAAAGTACATCAAAAAAGCCAAGAGCACCTACTGCAAAGATCTTCTAACCAACTCCTATGGTGACAAAAAAATTGTGGTCACGTATTAAAGTCTTCCTTGGTTTGAATCCAGCATCCATCCCAAATGACATGACACTTAATGGGGTTCGCTGTACTAATCCCAGAACCATTGCCAACTTTTTCAACGATAAATTCTCTGATCTAACTAACTACACCTCTGCTTTTCCTGCCCAATTGCACATACCCACCTTGCCAGTTGTAGATGGTCCTCATTTCTTTTTCAAGGTAGTCTCAAGATCTGAGGTGTTCAGATTGCTAAACAATATCTCGGATTACACTGCTGCTGGCTCTGACAATCTAGAACCAAAGCTCCTAAAGTTAGCTGCCCCCTACATTGCTGCTCCCTTAGCCAGGATTTTCACGCTCTCCCTGTGCCAGAGCTACATCCCTGATACATGGAAGGTAGCTAGGATTACCCATTTTCAAAAAAGGAGATCATAAAGATCCATCAAACTACAGGCCCATTACCATCCTATCAGTCCTCAATAAAATTCTTGAGAAACCTGTAGCCACACAGACAATTGACTTCCTGCAGAAACATGATCTACTTACCTCTGCCCAGCATGGCTTTCGCAAGAGCCATAGCACCACTACCGCCATACCTCTCAACCTTTTTTCCCTGAAATGTGTGACAGGATGTGTGACAAATGAGTAAAATGTGTGACATATCATCAAACTTGGCACTGCAAGTTCAGAACACTATCACTGTCAGTTCACTAATGTTAATAATGTTTGCTGATAACGGAGCATAATAGATAATTATGAATTTCTGCTTTAAAGTCTCAGTGGGAAATGTGGACTATCCCCTTCTTCACGTGGGGCAGGGGATTTCTGAGGGGTAAAATGAGTGACGTACCTCCTAATGTGTGACAGTTGAGAGGTATGACTACCGCCCTTCTCAAATTTACGTCAGATGCACTAGTGGCTATGGACTCCGGTCTTCTCACTGGGTCCATTTTCATTGACATGTCTAAGGCTTTCGACTTGATTAGTCACTCCATCCTCCTAGCCACTCTTACATCACTGGGTTTCTCGATTAACGTTTTAAGGTGGTTTGGGAACTACGTATCTGAAAGGACTCAAACTGTGAAATATAACTCTACCCTCTCGGACAAAGCAACTATAAACATTGAGGTGCCGCAAGGGTCCATCCCTGGGCCCTTGCTTTTCTCTACATAAATAACATCTCCACCAACCTCCATAGGACAGCCTCCCTGCTTTATGCGGACGACATTGTTCTGTATGCTAGCACAAAAAGCATTGATGACATAAACAATCTACTCTCTCGACTTTCAGCTAATGCAACAGTGGTTGTCAACTCACAAACTTGTGCTAAATGAATCCAAAACCCAAGCTATGCTCTTTGGATCAAATGCCAAACTTAAACATGACCAGCCTAATTTCAAAGTCTCCTCCTTAAATGGTTCAACAGTTGGGGTAGTAAACTCATTTAAATATCTGGGCATCACACTTGATCCATCACTAAACTTCGACCTACACATCCAACAGACTTGTAAACTGGTCAGCTCTAAACTTGGCATAGCCTACCGGACCAGCTATGTGCTCACTCCCTCAGCAAGGCTTGCCACTGCCCGTTGCATACTCCTTCTATCACTTACCTATGGTGCTGCTACTTATACCTCCGCGTCCCAATCGAGTCTTAGGAAGTTGGACGTTACATATAACAACATCTGTCGCTATGCGTCCTCCTTTCACCGGCAAAAACACCACTGTCTTCTCTATTCTGACCTGGGATAACTTCCCCCTCCTAATCTAAGGCTTCATGCTTATGGCGCAGTCATTGACAATATTGTCCGATTAAAAATCCCCAAACCTCTGGCAGGCCTTTTCCAATATCTGACATCTTGCTATGGGTTACGGTCTGCTAACTATGCTGCTGTCCTCATTCCCAGACATAACACTACTAAAGGCGCTAGTGCGTTCACCTGCTATGCCCCCCAATACTGGAACTCCCTCCCACTAGCCTTGCGCCAATCACCATCCCACGCATCATTTAAGAAAGGATTGCTTAATTATCTTGTTACCTCCCACAAGTGCTCCCGTTTCAAACCCCCTAGCTCATTCTTCCTTCCTTGCCTCATCTCTCCTTACCATTTCTGATCTGCCCCTCTAATGCAAAGCACTTCTCCTCTACCTTTCTGTCCCACCTCTCACCTTGCCCCGTCCTCAACCCTTTTTCTGGCCTCCTACTCCTGGCACTAACTACTATCCTTCCCCTGAGTTACATATTTTCAATCACAGTTTGCACTAACATATCTACAATCTTTCTGTGATTTTTCTCAAAAATTGATGATATAACTTTGTTATAGAACTGTTTCTGAATATTTTTTTTTCTACAATGTTATTGAAACTGCCTTGTCGGTAGTTACTTTTTTCTACTATCTGCTATGTTTGAACTTGTACTGGAATGTTGCCTGCATTGAGTATTGTCAGCTCTGTTTAAACCTGTACTGGAATGTTTGTCTGTATTGAGTACTGTCAGCTCTGTTTGAACCTGTACTGGAATGTTTGCCTGTATTGTTGTACTGTACCCTCCCGGGTCGTGCCTGAAAATAGTCATTGCTACGGCTAGTGCACTTACCCGGTAAACAAAAACTAAATAAATAAAAATGTAATTAAAATTATCCTTGCTCCCAAAATATTTTATGTTTTAAATAACTTGTCCCTCCATATAAAGAGCACATGGTTTGGTAAAATGGAGAAAATGATTTCTTCCTTTTTATGGGACAACAAACCTGCCAGATTGTCTATTAAGAAGCTGACAGCCCCCGTCACGGCAGGAGGTTTTGCTGTGTCTTGGTGACAGGGCCATCTCTGGGCCTTTAGATTAAGGCAGGCTGCATTCTGGTTTATTCCCCTAGAAAAAATATATTTCTCCATTGTGGGCAAAGGTAGAAACTGAGTTAGTTGCTCCACTTAAATTACCCGATCTTCTCTTTATACCCATACCCCTAAATTTAACAAACGTCCCACATTGTATAGTACAATATTAACTTGCAAAAAATATACTATCACCACTAAAGCTGAAAATATACCATTGCAATATCTGCCTATCTGGAACAACTCAGTATGTATCATTAATAGATAAAAAATTAGTGACATAGGGTGGAGTTGGAAAGGGATAAGAATTATAGGGGACTTACTTAATGATCAGAACCAATCTCTATCCTTTAACGAGCTCAAAGAAAAATTCTCCCTAGGGAAATTCCATTTGTGCTTTTATCGGCAACTTAGAGATGCCCTTTCTAAAACAGTTCTGGGGCTAACTTTTCCCTGCCTGTCTCTATAGAATGGAACCTTTTCTTTAAAATTGCACACCTGCCTAAGGGAGCTAGCCGATTATATAAAATATTGATGGAAGTAGACGAGAACTTAAACTTTACACGTTCAGCTAAAAATACATGGGAAGAGGGTTTTCATTGTGTTATTCCAGAAGAAGCATTGTCCAAGAACTGGAATAAAGCCTATGAATGTTGCAGAAAGGTACAAGGAAGATTAATCCAGTTTAAAATTCTACACTATTTTTATTTATCACCATTTCAATTTTTTTTTTTTAGTTATTTATTTATCCTCCTGTGGCTGCCTCACTGCACCCCAGCTGGTCTCTCGCATCCTGTCAGCTGGGATCTGGCCACCGTCCGTCTCATCCGGGACTGCTGGCACCCTGTAGCCCCTGTGGCTTACCCCCCACAGCAGGGTGGCAGGGAGCCCCCTAACTCCCCACTCAGAATGGATCCAGCTCAAGTGCCAGCGTCCCAACAAACACTCACGGATGGCCATCAAGCCGCAGGAGGTGCTACTTTTCCCCTGTTCTGAGATTCCCGAGTCAGTGGGTGTGCAACAACGCTGGCGGTTGTGAGCGTGCACGCGTCTGCACTTGCCCCCATCCAGGCGTCTGCCTCGACTCCTCCCCTGAGTACGGTGTGTGTCTCTGCACCCCAGCCTCCGCCAGCGGGCAGTCGGGCACCGACCATCGTGGACCCCCCCCCCCCGGAGAGAGAGAGCAGTCTTTCGGATGCTCAATCCCTCTCCTTCCCTGCCTGCCCCAAGCGACCCGTGCTTGCTCCCAAACCCGGGTCCTTGGCATGCTGCGAGGTGCTGTGACCAGCGCCTTGGCCCTCAGTGCCACCGGGCCGCCCATCACCATTTCAATTGTATAGAATGGGTCTGACACAAGATGATAAATGTTGGAGATGTGGTACGCCCAAAGCTGACCTATGTCATCTTTTTTGGTACTGTACAGACATAAGGGAGGCCTGAGGAGAAATCAATACATCCTCAGGGTCAAGTTACCTTCTCCCCCCCCTTATTGTTTATCTTGGGAGATTCCATGGTAATTCCAGATGTTCAATACCATTCAGCCCTATGGATTTTGTCAGTATCTCATGCTTTTAAAAGGTAGATCTTGCAACACTGGAAGGACAAAAGGTGCCCTTCCTCTAAGGAATGAATGAATGCTTTGGGAATCTTGGCTAATAATGAAAGGATATGCTACACTGTGTTAGACAAGACTGAAATGTTTAACTCTATCTTGGGTCTGTTCTTAGAAGTTATTTAATAACTGATTACAGGTTAGTTGTGTATTGTTATTCAAGTTTGCGGGTAATCTGTATAGTAAATGTCCTTCCTTTAACAATAATAAGTACAGTTATGTATTTTTATGATTAATTGCTATTCATTGCTATATTCTTTTATAATGACTACTGCAGTTTTAATTCAGTGTACTATATGTATGTCTTGATATTATGAATACTTTAATAAAATATGTATATATTTTGTTAACCTTTTATTTATCCCCCTACTACCTCCTCTCTCCACTCTCTCAGACATCCACTAGCTACGCTCACCTCTGGTCTTGCCGTAGTCTCTCCTTAGAGTACCTGTGGATCCAGTAGCCTAGGTACCCGGATAACCCCCGGGAGGGGTGAGGATGGGCCCCATCCTGCTTACCTCCCCAGAACCAGCACACTGAATCATAGATCCCTATACAGTGGGGTCTGCTGTTACAAGCCTGAAAGACGCGCAGGGGTGGTGTCGTCACCTAGCAGAGACAGAGGGTGTTTTCCCTGTTCTCCCTAGACGTCGGCGTGCAATGGGGACAATGAGCTAGGAGGCGCGCTGAGACGTGCCTCCTGCTCTGCCCCTGCCGACATCTACCCAATGCCATTACTGCTACTCCAATTCACCGCACCTACCGGCGGACTCCCCCAGATGGCAGTATTGCGGTGGGAGCCTGCAAGAACCCCCAGAAGGAGAGCAGCGTTGGGCACTCCATCTCCTCCCCAGCCGACCCCCGGCTCAGTCCCGAACCCAGGTCGCCGGCGTGGTGCGAGGTGAATAAAATATTTATTGGGGAAAAAAAAGGAAAAGGTATATATTCCATATCTGACCAAAAAGGTATTTTAAATATTTTAATATATTTGAAATATGTTAAATAGTTGGAAAATATATATAGAATAAATTCTGAAAAAGTGTAATGTACAAGAAAATAATGCAACTGAGGGGGCTAACACAGGATTAATAAACTCTTTATCTCCCCATGATGACATTACAGGAGACCTAAACCCATAGCAACTGTAAATTTGATAAGGTTATTTTACCCCTGTCAGCTCCCTATCTGCAGCTATTATTATGGGTTTGAAAAGTTAGAATGATTAGTTTTTATTGTTAACAGTTGGCTTGTTTACACTGAGGCATTTTGCACCGCAGCAATCTTTGCACTCGGGTTGCTGTGGTGCAAGTGTGGCAGTGAGGACGCTTACCTAATTATGGCCAGTCACTCCTTACCCCACACCAGCAGTCTCAGCAAAGTTGGGAACATGCTGCGATATGAGTGGTGTAAAATGCCATGTGGGCTGTCATCACCGCTCCCATCACTCCAACATGCTTATCTCCTTCAAAGTCTCATTGAAAACTCTGATGTTTTCAGTCAAAGTGCATATACATATACCTTGCATGATAGATTGTAGATGCAGCTGCTGGACTTCACCAGCAGTTGCTCCTAGTGAGATCCTCCTCCACAACCACCTGCATATATTCTTCATCAGGCTAGTCCCTGAGGGTTCCAGTTTTGTTCTTTTTCGGTTCACCAGAGGCTGTCATCTGGCTGGCTGTGGGGTACATGTTTCCATTTCCTCCCTCTCCCCAAGGATGTAGGCACTCACAGTGATCAAAGGGGCATGTACACTCCAAGGATACAGGCACTCATGGTGATGCAAGGGGCGTGTACACCACAAGTATGCAGGCACTCACGGTGATCCATGAGGCGTGTATGCGACAAGTATGCAGGCACTCACAGTGATCCAAGGGGTATGTACACCCCAAGTATGCAGGCACTCACAGTGATCCATGGGGCGTGTACGCGCCAAGTATGCAGGCACTCACAGTGATCCAAGGGGTATGTACACCCCAAGTATGCAGGCACTCATGGTGATCCAAGGGGTATGTACACCCCAAGTATGCAGGTACGTATGGTGATCCATGGGGCATGTACACCCCAAGGATGCAGACACTCACAGTGATCCAAGGGGGGGTGTATACACCCCTAGGCATGCTGCCGCATTGGACCTCGGCCTGTATCCTTCCCCTCCCACAATGCCCTCACTTGCATTGCCACCTGCTATCACCCAGATGACAGTATAGCAGCAGGGGCAGAAATCCTTCCACCCCAGAGGAGGAGAGCATCCCCTTGGGTGCTCCTCAGTCCTCCCCTTCCCCCAAGCTAGCCTCAGTGACTCGAGTTCATTCCTGAATTTGGGTCACCGGCGTTGCAAATGGTACACATATTTTACATTTTTTTTTTCTCCTCTTCATAGGTTCATAGGTTGGTGTTACAAGTCCAAGTAGCTACAGGAGCCATGACAGGACTTGTCACTATTCAGTAGACATATTCCCATTTTTTTTCAGCCACTTACTGGTCTAGCGGTCTCTTAAATATATCAATGCTACTAGCATTCACAACATCTTGTGGTAATGAATTCCACATTTGCACAACCCTCTGGTTAAACCAACACCCTCTTTTAGTGGTTTTATATAATTCACCGTGTAAGTGATAATTATGTACTCTGGTTACCCTATCTGACACTTCCCTAGCATTCAGACCTGCACATTTCCAGAGCATTTTGTTCTTAAAAGCATTATAGACATAACAGAGATCACCTCTTATTCCCCGGTACTTCATAGACTATAAGCCCAGATCTTGCACTCAACTTTGATATTCCTTATTTCTGACTATGCCAATTCTCTCTGTAATTCTTCTTTGAGCTCTTTCAATTACTTTTAAACTCCCAGCACTCTGAGGAGCACTAATAGGTGCACCATACTCTAGAACAGGCCTTCCTAAAGACTTGTATAGGGGCATTGGAACTTTATCACTTCTGCTTTTTATGTTCCTGAGAATGTTTCCAATTCATTTATTAGCTCGTTTGGCTACTTCTGCATTATGCCTATCAAAGGATAACATGTTTGATATTATTATACCAAGATCTTTTTAGTTTTCGGTGCTGTCTGTGATTTGGTGATTTATTAAATATTTGGTTTTGGGGTTGTTGAAACCAAAGTGTATAACTTTGCACTTGGCTTCGTTAAACCTCAGCCTATGAGAAATTGCTCAACTTTCCAAGTTATGAAGCTGTTCCTGGAAAGCCTGAATTGAGGCTGTATCATTTACAACTGCACCTATCTTGGTATCTTGTGCATATTTACAGAGCTATGCCCTTTTTGAAACCTGCATGGTAGAGACAAACACGTTAAACAAAACTGAGCCCAATATCGACCCCTGAGGTATGGAATTGGGTACCTTACCCCAGTCTGAAATAAAACCTCTTATTTGACCTCTCTGTACTCTTTCATGGAGCCAGGCATCTATCCATGCTCTAAGGTAGTCATTAAGCTTCAGATCCTGTAATGTGTTCAACAAGATATTATGAGAGACCGAATCAAAGGCTTTAGCATAGTCAAGATAAATCACGTCTACCAGTAAGCCCTGGTATAGTGCTTGGCTAACAGTTTCAAAAAAATGTAGCAGATTACTAACACATGATCTGCTAACCTCAAGACCATGTTGTGATACATCTACTAATTGTAAATGCTTCAGATCCTCCGGTAGGAAATCCTTAACAAAGGCTTCCATAATTTTACCAGTGACTGATGTGATAATAATAGGCCTATAACTGCTAATTTGTGCCTTGTCTCCTGATTTATGAATTGGGGTAATATGGGCCATTCTCCAGGCTTTCAACACTATAGCATCCCTCAATGACGCATTAAATAAGACTTATAGGGGTCTTGCTATTTCATCGGCTATGTTACTCAAAAACATGGGGTGGAGACCATCCAGCCCTACTGCTTTATATTTGTATAATAACTGGTGAGCACTTTTTTCTTAGTGTACAGCCACTTGATATTTTCCATAATAACCCACTGGTTATTACGACATTCACGCACTACCTCTATCAAGTGTAGCGCTCTCTGATTGGTTCTCGCCTGCTCTGTAGGCGGGCTAAACCGTTCCGGAAACATGGCGGCCCCAATCGATGCTTACTGAGGAGCCGCCAAAACAACATGTATCTCGGCTTCTAATCTGTTTCAATCAATCAATCAAGTCTCTATTTAACCAGGCGTTCATCGTTGAGCAGAAGCTCATTTGCAAGATGGACCTGGCTGGAGCATGAACAATTGTATATACAGGTCAACACAGGTATTTACAAGGCAATATAGATAATACTGTTTACAGAGAGGAAGAAAAAGAAGTTCATACGTACACAGAATTATACAGATATTGTACAGATTACAGGGTATTTACATACATAGAAGTGTCTATAGGAAGATAAAGCAAGTTATCTAAGGTTGCAGGAGGAGTAACGGAAGAATAAAAATAAAATAAAAATATACACCAGGTAGAAGCGAAGGTAGTGGGGGAAGGGAGGGAGGTGGGGGGGGGAGGCTAGGAGGGCATGCTGCACAGAGAGGAGTTGGTAAAATGGGATGTAGAGAAGGTGGATGGAGAAAAGGAGTATGTGTGAGCCCTGGGATTGAATGCTATAAAGTACGGGGCATGGTAGGATGTCACAACCCAGGGGTAGTGAGCTCCTATCCGAGGTTGGGAAAGGAAGGATAAGGGGATGGACGGGCCTAATGTTGATAAGACAGGAGGATAAGAGAGAGAGAACAATTAGGCTGGTGAGGAGCAAGCTGGGGGGTCAGTACTTAAAATTGGGTCTAGGCGTGGCTATATACCAGTGCAGACACCGGTACTGGGTCTGAGTGGGTGAAGCAGTTGCATACTTCTCTGATTGTTTGGAAATAAAGTGTCTTGAAGGCATTTATATCAATTAGAGTGCTTAATTTGAGGGTTTTTGTAGATCATTCCATAAGGTAGGTAGCACGAAGCTTATGGCTGCCCTGCCGATTATCTTCGGCAGGGCAGCTTATTTTTAAAATTGAACTGATTTCCATTACAGTTCTAACAAAGGTCTGTCTGGTTGATCCTGCTCTTCATCAACGAGTTTAGGAAGATTGGGGCCACGGCGGCAAATGGGGCAATGGCTGACTCCCTGCAGCGCTAGGTAAGCACTAGCCAAATTAATCTAAATAAAACTCAAGGGAAAAAACAAGAAAAGAGAGACTGTGTGTGTCTCTCAGTGTGACTGCGTGTGTGTGTGTGTGTGTGTGTGTGTGTGTGTGTGTGTGTGTGTCTGTGTATAACAGTGACACAGAGCATCACAGGACCCAATATGGGAAAAAGTGCTCTCCGGATATTATATAAAATAAAAGATGGGGAACTGTCAGAAACTCGAATTTAATGCACACCCTCAGTGTGGGATGCTTTAATAAACCCCTCAGGCTTCGCCCTTGGGGTTTATGTAGCATCCCACACCTCGGATGTGCATTAAATTCTCATATCACACAGTTCCTCATCATTTATTCTCTGTTTAGTTTCAGAAGCCTCTCTTTTACTTGGGTATAACTTATGTCATAAGACCACGCCTGTCTGTCTCCTCATTCATCCCAAGACTACTAGGTGCCACACAGGCCTGGAAAGTGTGTAAAAATAGTTGTTAAACATAGTGACCATTTTTTCCTCATTTTCCAATATTCTATCACCATCCTTTATATTTGTAATTTGGTTATTGACTTACCTCAGGCTGCCCACATAGCTACAAAAATGTTTAAAGTTATCCTTTTTACTGCTTGCTAGTCATAACTCAGCTTTGGCTCTGGCCCTACGTAAGGCTTTCTTACATTTCCTGGCTATCTCATCATATTTTTTTCTCATATCCAAGGGGTTAGCCTTATATTTCTTGAAAAACATTTCCTTTTTTTATCAGTTTTCGTATCCTGCTAGTAAACCATATTGGTACACTCCCCATGTTATTGTAATTCTCTCTTTGTGGTATACAATTCTGTATACAGGTCTGCAATTTATTATCTAGTGTCTCCCATATTTCTTCTGCTCCAGAGTTGGCAAGCTCCTTTTTCCAGTCCCATTTTTGTAATACTTGTTTGATCTTAACATAATCTGCTTGTCTATAATTCCTTATTTTTGTTTTGCCAGAGAATGTGACTAACTGATCCATCAATGAACATTTTATCATATTATGGTCACTATTCCCTAATGGTTGGATAACGTTTACATTCTTAATGGATCCGTCCATGTTACTTAGTATAAGATCTAATATATAGTCCTCTCTTGTACTGTCATTAACATATTGTTCTAAGCCACCTGTTAGGCAAATTTCTAGTAACCTGTTTTCCAATTTTCCACTACCTTGGAACGTATTCCAGTTGATATTTGGGAAGTTTAGGTCACCTATCACTACAAAATTTTCAGTTTGTATCATGGTCTCAAAGAGTTTGCTCTCAGTATCTCTGAGACTAGGTGCCCGATAATGCAGTCCCAGGGTTACAGATTTTTCCCAGTATTAATCTTAATCCAAAGTTGTTCTGTATTATCAAACTTCTTGTCTGTAATTTCTATAGCATGTGCTTTTAAATGGTTAGCAATATATAGGCCAACCCTTCCTGTTCCTTCGGACTGGCCCTTATTGGCCCTATCCCCGCACCCAGCGCCATCATCTGCTGCCCCTGGGACTTACCTTCCCTGGTGTTGCTCCCTGGCTTACCCGCAGTGCAGGGCCTTTGTGAGGTTGACACTTTCTCCCGGCGGACGTCTGAGCTTGGTGTCTGGGGTTGCCACAGGTCAGTGGTGCGGGGCCTGCAGTGCAAAGTGGGCAGCATCCTGTATGGCCCACATTTTTTTACGTTTTTCTCACCTGGGAGGCAGGGCATGCAATGACACCAGGGGCACACATGCTGACATCTGCCCCACCTCCAGAAGATGCCAGCTCCAGCTGTCATTCCTCTGGCTTCCACCAGAGGTCAGGCAAGCACCAGGAGCTTCCCCCACCCTCCCCCAGAGGAGGAGAGCAGCCCATAAGACACTCGTTCCCCTGGACTGGCCCTCCAACACCCAGGCTTGCTTCTGAACCTGGTCATTGGCATCGCAAGTGGTAGCACTACCGCTGCACCACTGGGTGGACAAATTTGAATTTTTTTTTTTTTATTCAAATTTCTCCTTTTGTTTCTATTTTGCAACTGTAGTCCCCTCCCTTTCCAATCAATTTCCTTATACCCCACCAACAAAAGAGCTTCCAGCCCAGTTATTAATGCCTACTCAGTTTCTTAAGTGTTCCAATCCTGACTCCACAACACACACACACACACACACTCAAAAGACCTTGACTTGCATGAATCATTGCCGAGTCCTCCTCTGCTTAGCTCCAGTATGTCGATTCAATAGCCCTCAATCCACAGCCACGCAGAGCCCACTCTGCATTTAGTCCCTTCTCCCACCTGGCACCTAAGGCTGCCATTTTTTCCCCTGCAAACAGAACTGCCCCTGTGCGTGGTGGACCTGACAAACTGACTATTGTGGTGTGCAGTGTCTGCAACAAAGGTGATACTATCTGCCCTCAGTGACAAAGGCAAAGTGAAAATTCTTGGCATGTAAGATGTTACACTCGTGCTGCCACCAACCTTGCAGGTTCTTACCTTTTTGGTAGCTTCCTTGGCAGCTGTACTTGCCTGAGCCTGTCCTGCATCTCTCCTGACTAGCCAGAAACAAAAAGGAAAACTTGATCAAGGCAGTTGCTTTGGCTTCTCAATGGCAATTACGTGCTTGCTTAGCCAACTCCTTAGGCTGCAGTCATCACTGATTTATTGTTTTTTGCTTTAGTGTTTTAGTGGACTATTTTCACATATTTACTGTTGATACTGCACTGGCTCCTAACACACATTTATGTTTTTGCATCTCTGACATCTTCTTACTGTGTTAGTCCATTACCTAGCTGTTAACCCTAGTTTTTTCTGGGTTTTTTCCATTTTACTTTTTTCCCCTTCTTTTTCTGTTTTGTCCCTTTAACCCCCCTTCCCCTTGCGGTGTGAACTTGCGTCTGTGGAGGCACGCGCATGTCACGGAACCGTGCTTCTGTGTCTCCTGACTTCTGGCGATGCCCACTGGCCTCCACTAGGGGGCAGTCAAGGAGCAGGATGACAACCCTCCTCCCCAGGAGAGAGAGCAGTCCTTCGGATGCTTGATCCTCTCCTCCCCGTCGATCTCAGCAACCCGAGGCCTTCCCGACCCCGGGTCGCCGATGTGGTGCAAGGTGTGGTGTCCAGTGCCTCAACCCTCAGCACCAGCGGGCCAGCCGGCTGTTAGCCCTGTTAATCAAAAACTATCCTCTAGTATTCTGATTAACTCTTTGACACAGCAGTGCCAACTTTTGTGACTGTTTGCAGGTGTTCACTGCCAGAAGACTGTATTTTTTCTGCAGCTGTGTTTCCCAGTAATCCTTTCTTATAGGTTGCCCTCAAAACATCGAAGGTGCTTAAGTCAACTTTATGGGTACTTGTGCACTCCAATACCCACACTGTTGCCACCTGTGCCTTAACACTATCTACAGCTCCTTAGTCTCTTTAACAGTACTGCCTACATTTCCCTGTCTTGTACGCAAAATACTCCTTCTTTCACTGGTTCTACTATTTTTTCTCACCCCTTCCTTATCTCATAGAAACACAGAAAGAGAATCTGACAGTAGATAAGGGCCACTTGACCCACCCAATCTGCTCAATTTGCATCTTCATTTATTTCTATTCTCTCCCACTGCCCTGTCTTCCATCTTATTACTCCATATCTCCCTCTTTTTCACTCACTTTTAATAGTTTATTTTTGTGTTTTTTTATTTATTAATTTAGTAACCGAGTAGTCTCACTGGGAGCCAGCTACTTCTACAGGAAAGGTACGGGCTATGAGGTACAGGTAACACATACATGGTACAAAGAAAACATGCATAGTACATTAGCATTGAGAAATCAATAAATTTACAAAAGAATTACATCTTAAAACATTTGCAAACAGTGTAAGTAAGAAGGAGGTTGTTTGGTTTGTGCTTAGAGGCTGTAGCTGAATCAATGAACCGGAAGGTAGTAGGAAGGGAATTCCACAATTTTGTTGCATGGCAGACAAAAATGTGGAAACTCACATTTGTTACCTTTAGATTGCCAACAGAATTAGAACGTGTAGAAAATCTGGACAGATATATCAGTCCATGACACAGCAATGTGGGATTCACAGTGCCAGCATTTTCAAAGGAGATGCACGGCGCATCCCTAGATGCGCCCATGGATCTCTGGACTTGAGATGGCCATCATGAGTGTGGCAATATTCAGAAGTCCTTGATGTGCCCCGCAAACTTAACTGCGCTGAGGCACAGAATATTGTGATGCGGGAATGCAAATGAGGGGTCCCTCATGCATCTTCACCGCATCACAATATTCAACATCACCCTGGGGAAGACACAGCCGGATGTGCCAGCACAAAGTAAGGAATCTAAAATCCTGTCCTAACTTTGTGCTGAGCAGGGTGGTGCCCTGCTCAAAGTCAAGGGCCGGTCACTTGATCCCCCCCTTCCAGCCCTGATCCCTGATGTCATAAAACAAAAGCATGTTCCCTATCATTTCCATAGTGTAGTGGAACCCCGCCTCCAAGCCCCGATGTCAAAAAATAAAAGCATGTTCCTCGTCATTTTCATGGTGTGGTGGAACCCCCTCCCAGTCCCGATCCCCATTATAATACCTAACTGTAGCCCCAATCCCCACTTTTCCATAACATAGTGTCCCCCTTCCCCAGCCCCAATCCCCATAAGATGTCACCTGTCCACCCTGGTAGTCTAGTGGAACCCCCCCACCCTGGCCCAAGCTCCATTTGAATCCGTACTGATATCACCAGTATCCCCGGTGGACAAGCAGCCCCTCACCATGGTAGAAAATTGACAGTTCAGTCGGCAGCTGGCCATGGTGGTGGTGTGAGGAGGGCTGTGCCAGTCACCATCTCTGGTCAGCTGGGGGGGAGCGGGATGGTGGGGGCGCCGTTTGACCACCGGGGATACAGGTGATATTGATATAGATTCAAAAGGAGCTTGGGCCAGGGTAGGGGGGGGTTCCACTAGATTACCAGGGTGGATGGGGTGTACAGGTGTCATATTATGGGGCTTGTGGCTGGGGGAACACTACGCTATGGAAAAGTGGGGATCTGGGCTTCATTTAGGTATTATAACAGGGATCGGGGCTGGGAAGGGGTTCCACTACACTATGGAAATGACGGGGAACATGCTTTCAGTTTTTTGATATCTGGGATTGGGGCTGGGAGGTGGGTCCACTACATTATGGAAATGATGGGGAACATGTTTTTAATTTTTGACATTGGGGAGCGGGTCTGGGAGGGGGGTCCACTACACTGTGGAAATGACAGGGAGAGAGCTACATTTCATTTTTATGACGGGGATCAGTCCTGGGAGGGGGCTGGTCCGGCGTATTCCACCAGGCTTAGCCATGCTATTGAGCCCATAATGGACATGTATAGGGCCCCTTTGCACCATGCATGCCCAATGAGCTTATTAGCATATTTTGGTTGAATATCGCCCTTGGTTGAAATGGCGCATCCTGGTACATGCCACACATTCCCTTATTGGTGGTCTTCAGCCCCAAACCCTGGATGCACTGCACCAAACATGGCGGCTGCCCACTATGCGCCACATCCAGGGTCTGATATTCAAACAGAATTTGTGATGTGTTCCAATCGTGCATTCTGTTTGACTATCCCGTCAGAGCTGGCTGGCCCATTTTTTTGTGCGGCGCATCCATTTGCACCGTGCATCTGGCCGGCTCTGAGTATGGGGCCTTAAGTTTTTATTTACTGATCTAAGGTTAATGATTGTTCAAAGAAATGCAGCTGATGAGAAAGGCAGTCAGGGACCCTATTGAACAGTAGCATATATAAAAAAAGACTAAAAGAAGTAATAGGACTTTTTCGTGGGAGGTAGCCATTTCAGCAAACTGGATAGACTGCAGTGATGATGGGCATCTTTCTAAGCAGGAAGGGCAAACTTGGCAGCTCAGTTAGTCAGTACTTGTTGGCCAATATCCAATTCCACACAAAGGGCCACAGTCCAGCACAGATAAGTTCTGTTCGGTTACAGGTACTCTGGATTTAGCAGCTAAGAGACCTTTTAGCCTGTCTTTCGGTGTATTTGTTTAGTAACATGGTCCAGGTATACTGAGAAATTCAGGCAGGAACTGAGGTCTAGACTTAGGTGTTTCAAGTGGACAACAATAGACAGTTTAGATCCATCTGTTGCTAGAATTTGGGAATGATCTATGAGCCTGGAGGTTTTCAGCTTACAGACAAAAAGCGCTGACATTTTTTATTATTCAACACCTGGTTGTTAGCAAACCAGCTCTGGACACTGCAAAAATCAATACCAAGGTTGAAGTTGAAGCTACTATTAATACATTGCTGGAGCAAAAGAAGCAGCATCATCTGAAAAAAGCAAGAAATTGAATGCTCCACAGATACTGCCTAAAGGAATACTAACAAGGGAAAACAACAAGGGAATAACCTGCCAGTCCACTGGGAACACTCTGTTGGTTTCAACCCAAATTATTTAAAGAAGGGTTGTTGTCCCGTTCGTGAGGGAGCAATCTTAGACCTCATACTCTCAAATGGGGACAGTGAGAGGATCTCAGATCTAGAAGTGGGTAGCCATCTGGGAACAAGTGACCACTAGTGTGGCTCATGATAAACTCAGCTGCAGAGTCAAGCCATTCAAAAGTGAGGGTACTGGACTTTAGTAGGGCTGACTTTGTCAAAATGGGAGAGTGCCTTAGAAAAGCACTAGCAAACAGGCAAGAAGGAGGGGTGGAGCAACAATGGGGAAACATCAAAACTGCCATCACAGAGGCAACAAACCTTTTTACGAAGCAAATAAACAAATCAAAACAAAAGAAAAAGCCACTATGGTTCTCAAAAGAGGTGATGGGGAAGGTTAGGGAGAAAAAGATAGCATTTAGGAAGTATAAGGACACACAGAAGGAGCAGGACAGAGAACTGTGCCATTTAAGGCAGAAGGAAGCAGAGAAGGCAGTTAGAATAGCAAAGGCCCCAAACTGAGGAGAAGATAGCCAACTCAGTTAAGAAGAGGGATAAAACCTTTTACAGGTACATTAGGGAGTGTAGAAAGACAAAGGGAGGGATAGTGAGGCTGAACAGAATGGATGGGGGTGGACAGAGAGGGACAGTGAAAAAGCAGGGATACTGAACAAATACTTCTATTCAGTATTCACAAAAGAGGAAGGGGAGGAGGTACCTAATCCATTTAACAGAAGCACTCTGGATAGGGAGGTTGATCCCAGTCCTTTCACAGAAGAAAGGGTTCTGAAAGAACTCCTAAAACTGAAGGTGGACAAAGCAATGGGGCCTGATAGGATTCACCCCCAGAAGTCTAAAAGAATTAAGGGGAGAACTAGTGACACCACTAACTACCCTTTTCCACAAATCATGGGAGGATGGTGTGGTACCTGAGGACTGGAGGAGGGTGGATGTGATTCTCCTTCACAAAAGTGGGAGCAAGACAGAGGCAGGAAACTACAGACCTGTCAGTTTGACCTCTGTGGTAGAGGAAATGATGGAATCACTTCTGAAGGAAAGAATTGTTGAGCACCTAGAGGCCAATGGGGCACAGGACCCAAGGCAACATGGATTCACAGCGGGAAGGTCATGTCAGACGAATCTAATCAATTTCTTTGACTGGGTGACCAAAGTAGTAGACCAGGGAGGGGCTGTGGACATGGCCTACCTAGAATTTAGCAAGGCATTTGACACAGTCCAACACAAAAGATGAATAAACAAATTAGCGAGCCTGGGAGTGGGTCCCAGGGTGATAGCCTGGGTAAAACATTGGCTGGACAACAGAACACAGAAGGTAATAGCAAACAGAGTCCACGCTGAAGAAAGGGGGATTATTAGTGGGGTACCGCAGGGTTCAGTACTGGGTCCAGTCCTTTTTAATGTCTTTATACAGTAAGTGACATTGCAAAGGGACTGGAAGGAAAAGTATGCCTCTTTGCAGATGACACAAAGATCTGCAACAGGGTTGATACACAAAGAGGGGGATGGAATGAATGAGAAGGGACTTGGTAAGGTTGGAGGAATGGTCAGAAGCATGGCAGCTTGGATTCAATGAAAAGAAGTGCAAAGTAATGCACCTGGGAAACAAAAACCCAGGGGAAGAGTACTCAATGGAAGGGGTAGTAACAACAACAAAAATGGAAAGGGACTTTGGGGGTAATCATATCAGATGACCTTAAGGTTAGCAAGTAATGTGAGAAGGCAGTAGGGAGGGCTGGGGAGATACTAGGATGTATGGGGAGAGGCATCACCAGCAGCAAATAGGAAGTTGTTATCCCTCTGTACAGACAGTTGGTGAGACCCCATCTGGAGTACTGCGTCTAGTTCTGGAGACCCCATCTCCGCAAGGACATAGACAGGATGGAGGCAGTCCAGAGAATGGCAACTAAAATGTTGCAGGGTCTGCAAGAGAAGCCATACGAGGAGAGACTAAAGGAGTTTAATATGTATACCCTTGAGGAAAGGAGGGAGAGGGGGGACATGATTGAAACTTTTAAGTACCTCAGTGGAATCAACAAAGTCCAAGAGGGTAACATCTTTCAGAAAAAAAGATGTGCAAGAACAAGGGGACACAATTTGAAGATAGAGGGGGGATGGCTCAGGGGCAATGTGAGGAAGTATTTTTTTCACAAAGAGGGTGGTGGACACACGGAAATTCCTGAGGAGGTTGTGGGGTCTAAAACTGTGGGAAAATTCAAGAATGCATGGTACAGACATAAGGCAATTCTTGCAGGGGGTAGGAAGAAATAGGCTGTTGGTTAACTAGGATCTGCAGATTATCCAGTAGGTAGGGGAATGGGCAGTCTAGGTGGGCCAGGCGGTCCTTGTCTGCCGTCAAAGTCTAGGTTTCTATGTTTCTATGATCTCCATCCCGATCCGTGCTTGTATGGGAATGCCTGTATTTTCTTCAAAGTCGTGACCCCAAATGGAGGCATGCTGCTGGCAAGACCACATGAAAAGCTTGATCTTGCTGGCGGCCTGGTGACCCACCATGGTCAGAGAGAGTAGTCAACTATGCATGAAACGGAGTGCAAGGTAGGAGACAAAACTAGGAAACAACTGAGGAAACCCGGCTCAGACTAAAAGAAAGTAGCACAAAATAGACAAATGTCAGGGGAGAAAACTTGGAAAACTGGTTCCTTCTCAAGTTACTGGTAGTTAAGTGGAGGAACTACACAGTATTTTGCTTCAAAAATTAACTTTCCATTTTTATTTCTCTAAAAATGCACATTTCTCAACATATGCCCATTTTATAAGTGCAATAACACACTCTGTAGTGTGGGTTATGCTCTGAAAAATGCACTTCTGGGGCAGTAAAGTACTTGACCTGCAGCTTCCTTCCTCAATACTGGGCCTGCATTTATCAGAGCCTAAGTCACATCCCCTCGTGTGTTATTTTTTACTTGTAAATATAATCTAAATATGTTTTTGTGCATATGTATCTCTCCTATTTTACAACTGTATTTTTTTGCACACTACTTACTCTGCACCTTAAGGAACTGCTGATGCCTCAAAGAAAACTTCAAAAAACATAATATTTGTGTATGATTCAGCTTGCATTCCATATATATTTTGCAGATGTTTCCTCCCCAGTATTTATTACTAAGGAAATTTGATTTAAACATGTTTATCTTTGAGAGTTCATCAACCTTTATAACTGACTCCCTATTACATGTCATAATCCTCTGTTGTGACATCACAATTGCTGTGTTTACATGCAGTGGCAATCAATTACTTTGTAATCAATTATTTTTATTCAGATTGTAATCCTTTTTGGTTTACATGGTGTTGGACTGATGAGAATGAATAACCAGATTCAAAATCCTCAGTTTGTTTATTTGTTTATTTGCATCTTGGATTGCAATATACCTTTGAGCCAGGCTCTTTTACAAAGGTTCTGCGTCAGAGAACAATACAATGCAAAATACAGTAAAAAAGTACAATACAGTAAATAGGGTAGCAGATTTGGTTACAATGGTAGATCAATGCAAAAGACAGGATAAGCTGTACTAGACTGTGGTAACACAGGAGAAAACAGGGTAACATAGGGGAGGGGACAATGAAGGCAAAACGTTAGGAGTGGTTAAGTGAGGACAGGAAGCACAGCCGGAGGCATTGTCAACAACTAGGAGCAGAATGAATTTAGCTAACCTAACAGGGGAAAGTGCTTAAAAGGTGGGAAGTGGAGGGGGGAGAGTCAGGGAAAAAAAGAAGGGGAAGGGGGAAAAAGAGGGAGAAGGAGGATAGTAAGTGTTAGGGAGGAGGAGGAGAGACAAAGCGAGTGGACTGAGGAGATTATAGGTAGCAGTCACAGGAGCTAGAGTTAATGAGATTGAGGTGGAGCTTAGATTTGAATGCTTGAGTTTAGAGTTACTGTGCGTCTACACAGAATGGGAATCAGTCACCTTGTAATGAGTTCAAAGTGAGCTGATTACAAGGTGAATGATTCCCATTGCATGTAAACACACAGCAATTGAGGATTTTGAATCTGGCTGCATTCCTTTTGCAGCAATTTCAACAGTAAGAACAGCAGAATCAATTCAGGTTTACATGTACAAAGTAACTGGGTTCAAAATAATCAATGCTTTTTGGATCACTGCAGTTGAACTCGGTTCCAACCGGAAAAGGAACTAACTGAGAATGAGTTTACATGAGCTTCCAATTGAAGAATGCAGCACCGATTCCACTGAAATTGGAGTTTGAACAGGTTTCAGTGTGCATGTAAACAAGGCAAATCTGTAGCAATGGGAGTAGCTGTGATGTCACAAGCAGTGCATTATGACTTCAGGTAGGGAGAAAGCAACCGGAATAGATAAAACTTTTCAGGAGTCAAGATCCTGTTTTCATGCAAATGACCTTATTAATAAGTAATGGCGAGGACAGACGAGGCATACATAACTAATGTGAAATACAAGCTGGACTGAGTCTGAAAATTATGTTTTGTTAAAGTTCGGGGTCAGATGTTCTTTAACATGTTGTTTTGTACTGCACTGTATTTATCCTTCCTGTGTGGTTGCATCATTTTTTTTAAATGCTACTGTTCTTATTTTAATTGCTCAATCACTCTCCCCATCCCCACAGTAAGGCACACGCCTGGAAATGAACTATCAGGTGCTGCACAAAATGTATTTTTCATAACATCTCACATTTGGCTGCTTGAATACACCGTCACACACATTTTGAGTAACAAAAAATTGAGAGGAAGATGGTGCAACGCACATGTAACTCCACTACATTAAAAAAAAAATTAACACTTGATGAAGTTCTCTGGCCACTGACCAGTATCTTTAACCTCTCCCTCAACCTCAGCCAGTTCCCAGACATTTGGAAATCCGACTCAGTAACCCCAATTCACAAATGTGGGGACAAAACGTGCTGAGAACTACCATCCAATTTCCATCCTACCTCCACTCTCCAAGGCCCTGGAAAGTATTGTGTTGGACCAGCTCACTGACTACCTTGACAAGTACAACATCATGTGCAAGGAGCAGCATGGCTTTAGAAAAGGTCATAGCACCACCACGGCCTTATTTGAATTTACTGGTGCAATCCATCAATCATTAGACAATAGTCAAATAACTGAGACCACCTTCATTGACTTAACTAAAGCCTTTGATGCCATCAATCATCATTTGCTTCTTGCCCAGCTTCAGCTAGCAGGGCTATCACCCAACTCAGTGGGTTGGTTCAAGAGCTACTTAAACAACCGGTACCAAAGAGTGAAAATTGTGGACACACTCTCAGACCCAAGACCAGTCCAATCAGGTGTCCCGCAGGGCTCAATCCTGGGCCCCCTCCTTTTCAGCCTCTTCTTGAACTCATTGCCAGATTCATGTCCTGAACAACTTCTACTCTATGCAGATGATACTGTCATCTTGGCCTCCCACCCTGACCCAGTACATCTTCAAAGAAACCTACCATTGCCTTATGGGACAGACATAAGGCAATTCTTGTGGGGGGGGTAGGAAGAAATAGGCTGTTGGTTAAATAGGATCTGTGGCCTATCCTGTAGGTAGGGAAATGGGCGGACTAAATGGGCCAAGCTGTCCTTATCTGCCATCAAAATCTATGTTTCTATGTTACAGCAGGCCTTCACAGCAGTCAAAAGTTGGTTTGCTAAACACAAACTGATCCTTAACCAAAAGAAAACAAAGACCACGATTTTTTGCAGTACCCACAACAAACTCAAACAAAGTCAACTCTCCATTAAAACCAAACAAGGAACCACCCTTGAGCAAGTCCATACCTTTAAATACCTTGGTCTCACCTTAGACTCAAATCTCACCTATGCTGCACACATCAATAATGTGGCAAAGGTAGCAAACACCAGGCTGGGCCTTCTATTCAGACATAGGAAACATCTAACCCCTGAAGCTTTGTTCGTTGCTGTCCAGAGCGCCATCATCAGCATCGACTACAGCCTCGTTATCTATGGATCTGCCACAACTTCTTCTCTCAAATGAATCTCAACTTCCCTCAATCAAGCCTGTCGTCTCGTTACTGGTTCCCACTGTCTCACCAACACCTGTGACCTCTACTCTAAAACAGGGTGGCTGCAACTTAACAACCGAATCAAATACCAAACCTGAATCACAACTAAGAAAATCCTACTGGGTAAAGCACCTCCTGGAGTCAGCACACTCCTTAAACCCAAAATTAACACCGTCAACACGAGGAGCACTAAGCCACATATCCTGCAAATCCCCCACTGCCGCACATCACAAGGACAAAGGTTGTTTGCTTACAGGGCCACAAGTTGGTTTAACAGTCTCTAAGGGGACACCTCCTCCACAGCAACCCTAGGTGTCTTCAAAACTAAGCTCCGACTGTCCTTTATAGGCTCCAATACCTGTGGGTGCACCACCTAACAAGCAGTGGCCCCTAAACACCCCTGGGTCTGTTCTGTTCTCTACTTGCACTTACCTGTCCTCAGCCACTTCCAAAGCACTTACCACGTTTGTCCTGACAAAGCCCATCGGCTGCCACACTCTGCCCTCTCCACACATGCCATCCTTTTCGTCAGCCCTACCCCCAGCTGTCTTCTTCCTAGCGTCTGTTTGTTACCCCTCACCTATAATACCTAATGTCTTCATTAGTCACTATATGTTATCTTGTAACACGGCTCACCGCAGACCAGCAGAATGGAGCCTCCGGATTCGCCGAAGTAGCACAGCTGACTGAAACCGAGCGGGTATTAACCCACAGCTAACGCCCGCTCGGTCAGTACCAGCTTTCGCCATGGAGGCACCAGAGGGGTAGCCGCCGCTCCGTCACCACCCCTCACACCACCAAGCGTTATGGTGCCGCAGCCTGTTAGGGCACACACCTGCACCGTCTCTCACCCGGCCGCAGGACACACCTGGCCCGCAAGGAACGCAGCAGATGATGTTGAGCTCACCAGAGCGATGCATGGCTGCACGCCCACCCACAAACAAATGTGCTTGGCAGGCACCCAACAGGTGGAAGCTGCCGTGTGCGCACACAGCCGCCAGCCGCCTGCTGTGATCAGTCCGATCCCCCCTCGGCCCCCCGCGATCGGCGACACATGCTGGGCTAAGCCCTGTGGCCGGTTCTGGTAACTGTTGTCACTGGGGGTGTCATACATCGTCTCGGGCAGCAAACTGTCCCTGTGCCCTTAGGGTCACCAGCAGTGAGGTGCACACACCGGCAACATAGGCTCGTCGCTGCCGCAAGGAGCCTATGTTACAACCACATTGATCACCTCAGAGTCGGGCTCTACCGATTAATACACTCTGGGTTGGGAAACCGGCCGCCTCATGCACCAATCCCCCCACCAGCAGGCATTAATCCACCGGTAGGACCCTCCTCTGTTGGTGATTAATGCTTACTTGTACCATGTAACTAACTGTAACCATGTAACCAATTTAAACTGTAACCATGTAACCAGTTTGATGCCAATTGTATGTACTACGGACGTGGAACCTTTGTAAAAGAGCCTTGGCTCAAAGGTATGTTGTAATTCCAGATCTTAATAAACAAAATAAATAGAAACACGCGTTGCGCGCGCGCCACTCAGGTCTCCGGTTCTCCTTGGTCAGCGGCGGTCATGAAAGAGTTAAAGTTGGCTCCGCCCCTTTCTTGGAAAGAGCCGCTCCCCTCGCCTCCTGCACCACTCGAAGTGTGTGCCCTTGGATAACCAACCTTTGGATTGGAGCCAGGGATACTGTAGCAGGGTTACTGTTCCCACAGTTAGGCGGAGCGAGCGAGAGAACAGACCGAGAGGCACAGCGTGGGGGACAGGAGTACCATGGGCGAGAACAATTCAGAGGGTAACTTGGAGCAGGAGCTCTACTTGAACTATGAAGGGTTATTATTGCCCAAGATCGTACACTCTCCCGAATCCCTCAAGTACGCCAAGGAGTTTAAAGTGCGAGATGAGGATGTCTTCATCGTGACTTATCCGAAGTCGGGTAAGTCTAAAACAGCATTGCGACGAATTTTCAAAAAGCAGCCAGTTTCAGCCACATACTTGATAAAAAATATTACCGTGATGCAGTAGTTAAAAGTATCCCCGGCGTTAAACTGTGCAGTAACCCACAGGACCGGGGTTCCACTCAGGGGTGTAGCCAGAAATGCCCATTTTGTATTCACTCTCTCCAACTGCTGCCCACCATACCTTATTAAAAAAAAAAAATTACAACTCCTTTCTAAATGCTGCCCCCATAAACAAATCAGATTGTAGTCAGATGACCCATCCAATCTCTAAACGGATGGTACACATATCTATCTCCTAAACAGTAAAAGTTTAAACAGAGGCACTGTTCAATGGCTTAAGCTAACTTAACATTATCATTCTAATCCAGAGATTTATTTAACTACAAAAATTGATTAGCGTTTTGCTCATAAAAGTGCTAAAACATTGTGAAAATGCACAGCACTTGCCTCATTGTGTTTAACAAACATAACACTTATTGAAAACCTATATAAATATTTTCTGTACTGCTAGCATTGTCCCAAGAAAAAAAAAACTGCTAATCAACTATGTACAACCCTGTAATCTGTAGTATTTAACAGAAAGGCATATGATTTGGGACAGGCACTCAGCAAAATTGTACACAGATGTGTACATTGAGTATGCTTGCCTACACCCTTGGTTCCACTAATTCTTAAAAAAACATTGTATGAGTGTATGGGGCATTTTTAGATGGGGGGCGGTTTATAGGGGCATTCAGACCAAGGCTCGCTCCCTCAGGATAGTGCACTTGACAGGTCTGCTGCCAAACAGTTTTGAATCCCCCACTGTTCTTCCAGGTGTGTGGGGGGGGGGGGTACTTTGACTGCTGCACAACTATGAGATCTACTCAGTGGTTCAAACAACATGAAGTCTTGCTATATTATGACAATTGCAGTTTGTCCTAGCCTTAGAACTGCTCCGGAGGTGAAAGAGTTAACTTCCATGCCATGCATGGAACTTAGAGCGCGAGCTCGGTTAGAAAAGCTCTGTCTGGATAATTTCAAACTGAAACTGTCAGATTCTTTACTCTGCCTCACTGAACAGTCGCTCCGGAGATTCCTCCTACTGCTCGGTTCATTTCTCGGTTTAAAAGTGTTTTTCTCGGTTAAATTCAACCGCGATTATAATTATTTTAACTGCAAACCAATCGGTTCAAGCTCTGTCTGTGGTATTGTAAGTAATAGACAGGTTTATTTCTGTGTGGAACTTGTAAATGTTTATCGGTTCGGTTCGAACCGATTAGGTTGTTTTGAAACTTTTTTCTAAATTCATTTAAAGCTATTTAGAGTGCGGTTCCCGGTTCTTATCTGTTTTAAAAAAAACCGATTTCATTCCGTTTTTTTCCACGACCCGTGACACGTTGGGAACCGATATAAGTGTCTTGCCTGGCATTTGCCAGAAAAGGCAAGTTTTGGTTAGGCTGGCATTATGTCTGAGAAACCCAAAAGAAAACTGGCCCACTGGGTTTCAACACTGTAGTGTCTGTGGGGAAGCCTTTGCCAAGGCTGACCCACACACCACGTGTGTTTATTGTCTGGGGTTTGACCACCTCAATGCAGACTGCCAGATTTGCAAGAATTTCCCTGCAGCTACCCTAGATAAGAGAGTTGGTAACCAGGCTCAGGGAACGAGAGGCCAAAAAGTCCGCTGACCCGGATGGCCAGCCCGGTTCGGTGCCAGCCGAACCGGAGGGAGTGCCCTCTGACCAGGGCGAGACTTCCTCGGGCAAACGAAAAGCTGACTCAGAGGAGCCAGTTCCAGCAAAGAGAACTAGAAAATCAGCAGGTGTGGAGTCCAAAATTCCTTCTCCAACTGCTGCAGAGATGGCCAAAGCGATCCAAATTGTCCAGTCACTTTTCCCGGTTCCGTCCAAACCGCCACTATCTGGCAAAAGGTCGGTTCGGCTGGTTCCACTGGTTCAAGAATAAGATATAGAGGAGTTTTATGAACCAGAGGAGGGGGAGGATGATTATGAACAGTGTGAATGTGATTTTGAAAGTCTGGATGTGCCCATTGAACTGGACATCTCCCCAGACAGACCTTTAGGAGAGTCTCCCCCTAGGCTTTCTGAGTCCCCTTCTCATTTTCTGTTTTATAAAAAAGTTGCTGAAACCCTCCAGCTCCCTTTGGAGGAAGCTGTGGATGAGCAAGAGGAGCCTGACTTTGTGGAGATGATGGATATCCCAGAGTCCAGGAGATTGTCTATTCCTTTACATAAATCCTTCAGGAAACAAACAATAACAATTTTAAAAGCTCCTAATTCTGTGCCTCCTGTGATAAAAAGATGGACAGGAGGTACACCTTGTCAGGTCCTGATACAGACTTTCTTTCACAGCAATGCAGCCATGTTGGGGTAGTTCAGGCTGCAGCCTGTGATAAGGCTAATATTCCCCTGGCTTCACATCCTCCTGACAAGGACTCCAGGAAGATTGATGCCATGGCTAAAAACAATACATGGCAGCGTCCTTGGGACTCAGACAGGCAAATATATAGCCTATGTTGCAAGATACCAGAAATCTAGATGGGATACTGTCATGGCTTTAGCCAAACAGGCCCCTGGCCAGCTTGCCAAGGAGCTGGAACAGGCGGCTGCTGATGGTATTGAGGCATCTAAGGTGCAATTCCATGCTGCAGTGGATTCTAATGATGTATCCTCTAGAGTCATGGCTACATCTGTGGCTTTTCAGATTGGCTTGGCTCAGGTGTATTAGTCTGTCACAGGATACCCAGGCTAAGGCCATGGATTCTCCTGTGGTGGGAAATTCTCTGTTTGGGGAGCAGACAGAGAATTATATGAAGAAAATGGATGAATATAGAACCACTTATAGGAGTGCACAAGCCAAGGAACAGCAAGCCACTCCTCAGAGGCAGCCCCCCAAGGGTAGAGGCAGGCCTATTCACAGACCTTTTTACCAAACCCAGGCCTCCTCTTCAGCTTACGTTCAGAGGGGGTTCTTCAGAGGGAGAGGCAGATGGGGTATGAGCAGGCCTGCTCCCACCCCTCAGCCTAAAGCCCCTGCCAAACAGGCACCTGATGGGATGCCCAGGGCCGATTCTCCATTACCTGTAGGTAGGCTGGCTTACTTTGCCCAGGACTGGGAGTCTTTAACTTCAGACAAGTGGGTCCTGGAAGTAGTAAATAGGGTCTGGTTCTCAGCTTCAAAAATTTCCAAAGATGAGAATCAGATCTTTTCCACCTGCAAATCCTCTAGAGACTCTGCTTTGAAACAGAAGTCTCAACCTCCTGGCTCTCAGAGCTGTAGAAAGGGTTTCTCCTCACACCAGGGCAAGGGACTGTACTCCAGGTACTTCCTTACCCCAAAAGACAGGAAAATGGCGGCCCATCCTGGACCTAAGATATCTGAACAAGCACCTTTAAAACCAAAATTCAAAATGGTGACTCTGGAATGATTTTACCTCCCTAAGGCCAGGGGACTGGCTAGCTTCCCTGGACCTCAAGGATGCCTACTTCCATGTTCTTATCAGAAGTTCCACGAAAGTACCTCAGATTCGAACTGCCCTCAGGCCATTATCAGTTCAGAGCAATGCCCTTCGGCCTTACCTCTGCCCCAAGGGTATTCACAAAATGCCTAGCGGTAGCAGTTGCTCATTTAAGAAGGCAAAAGATTGCCATCTTTCCCTGCCTAGATGACTGGCTCATTGTGGGTCAGTCTCCAGACCAGGTCAAATCACACCTGCAGGTTACCCAGCAGCTGCTTACCTCTCTAGGCTTTCTTCTCAATCTTCCAAAGTCAGTTTTAGAACCTGTCCAGGTACTCACCTTCATAGGCGCAGAACTGGACACAAAGCAGGCCAGAGCCTTCCTTCCCCTAGAAAGGGTAAGAACCCTGGTGGCCCTGGCCTCCTCCTTCACCCTGCAGGTCTCTCGACCAGCAAGGCATTTTCTACAGCTCCTAGGACACATGGCTGCTTCCACAGCCAGTGCAAGGAGCAAGATTTCAGATGAGGGACATTCAGTTCCATTTGAGAGCCTTTGGTCTCAAAGAAGAGATCCCCATCCAAGTTGATCCCAGTAACTCGAACCCTGATCCAGGCCCTTCAGTGGTGGCAGGATCAGAGCAATCTGAGACAAGGGTTCCTTTCATCCCTCTATCTCCTCCTTGACCCTTACTACAGATGCGCCTCTTTGGGATGGGAGCTCACATGGCGACCTCTCCACCCAGGGATTGTGGTCCCCTCAGGAATCTCTGCTCCACATCAATCTGTTGGAACTCAGAGCTGTTTTCTAGCACTTCAGGTTTTTCTGCATCTGTTCAGAACAAAGTGGTACAGGTCAGAACAGACAACACCACTACAATGTGGTACATCAACAAACAAGGGGCACTTCGGTCTTTGGCCTTGTGCACAGAGGCAATGAAGTTGTGGTCTCTGGCTTATTCCCTGAACACCTCCCTCATAGCAGTTCACCTCCCAGGCAAGGACAATGTCCTGGCAGATGCTCTCAGCAGGATTTCCCAGGGCCATCACGAATGGTCACTGGATCCTCGTACTGGGATAGTTTTTGCCAGGTGGGGCACCCTCAGATAGATCTTTTTGCAGCCCCAGACAATCATCAACTTCCACTTTTTTTGTTGCAGGCCCCCAGTGTTGGGCTCAGTCCCCTGGATGCCTTCCTCCTCGATTGGGAAGGGAGTTTCTCTATGCCTTCCCCTTCCTCTCCTGTTCAAGGTGCTAGTCAAAACCGATCTCAGCCCTGCAAGATGATTCTGATTGCTCCAGATTGGGCCAGACAGCCCTGGTACTCCACTCCTTCTGTCCTTAGCAGTCCATCTTCCCTGTGTCTCCAGGAACCACAATTTGTTAACCTGTGCCCAGGGAGAGTTTGGTATCCGAATCTCAATCCTCAACCTCAAGGCCTGGCTCTTGAGGAGTTAGAGTTTGCTGACCTACACCTTTCTCAAGGTGTTCTAATTTGAAAGCTTCTAGAAGCCTTCCACTAGGGCTACTTATAACTCTAAATGGAAAAGGTTTTCCATATGGTGCTCTGGGAAGCATATTTCCCGAATCTGCTGATTTGCCCACTGTTTTGGACTATATGGTCCATCTTAATTCTTTGGGACTGAGACCAGCTACCTGAAAGTGCATTTGGCAGCTGTCTCTGCTTTATTCGACAGGAAGCCCTCTTCTCTCTCTGCTCACCCTGTATTTTCCAAGTTTTTCAGGGGATTGCTTCATACCAATCCACCATTCAGGGACCCTGCCCCTGCCTGGGATCATAATGTTTGCATTGCTCAGCTGATGCAACCCCCCTTTGAACCTCTGTCTTCGGCAGAGCTTAAGTACTTGACTTGGAAAACTGTGTTTCTAGTAGCCATCACTTCTGCCAGGCGCATAAGTGAGATGCAAGCTTTGTCAGTGGAGACTGACTTTATTTCCTTTCACAGGGATAAGGTAGTCCTCAGGACTAACAGGAAGTTTTTGCCTAAGGTGGTTTCAGATTTCCACCTTAATCAATCTGTTTCTCTTCCAGTGTTCTTCACTGACCATTCCTCCTCTGGTGAGAGGAGGCTGCACAGCTTAGATGTTAAGAGGGCCCTTAGTTACTACATAGAGCTGACTAAGGGTCACAGGTTTGACTCCTCCAACTCTTTCTCACTTATGGTGAGGTTGGGAAAGGAAACCTGCCACTAAAGAAGATCCTTTGCCAGTTGGATTGTCTCTTGTATCAATTTGCTATCAAAAACTGGGTAGAGTTCCCCTTCAGGCCTGAGGGCTCACTCTACAGAGGTACAGCTGCGTCCCTAGCTGCGGCCAGGGACATCCCTATCTTAGAGATATGTCAAGCAGCTACTTGGAAAACAGTACATACTTTCACTAAGCATTACTCCTTGGACATTCAGGCCAGGAGGGATGCTCGATTTGGCACAGCTGTGCTTCAGATCCTATTTCCTAAGTAGGTTCTGTCCCTCCTCCATGGAGGTACTGCTGTGTAGTCTGCAGTTGTCATAATATAGCAAGGCTTCATGTTGTTTGAAGAAAAAATTACTCACCTTAGTAATGTTGTTTCTTCTAATGGAGTCTTGCTATATTATGACCTCCCCCCCAGCCTGCCCCTATCAGAACTTCTACTTTAGGGATGGGGTGGGCAGTCCAGTGTTGGCACTTATTGATGCCCATCTTGTGTTTTCCACCCCTTCTTTTTGGGGTGTTTGGGTGTTGTGTTTTATTTTATTTTATCTTATTTTCTGGTCCCCTGACTTGAGTCTTGGTGTTGGGACCAGGAAAATGTGTTAATACTTAAGTAGCCAGTTGGCTAGTGTAGGTTACAGCTTCCACAGAACCTTAGTGAGTTTTGCTCAAAGATTTGACAGTTTCAGTTTGAAATTATCCAGACAGAGCTTTTCTAACCGAGCTCGCGCTCTAAGTTCCATGCATGGCATGGAAGTTAACTCTTTCACCTCCGGAGCAGTTCTAAGGCTGGGACAAACTGCAATTGCCATAATATAGCAAGACTCCATTAGAAGAAACAACATTACTAAGGTGAGTAATTTTTTCTTACATTTTCCCCCACCCCAATTGCTTAACCAGGAGAGACACACTAAGCTGAAAGCTTGTTTACAGGTGTGCCTGAGAGCACAGAAATGTTAAGTGACTTGCTCAGGGTCACACAGTATGCAAGTGGGGGCTGTAGGAGTCAAACCCAGGTCTCCAGATTTGCAGCTTGGAGCCTTAACCGCTGCTCTATATTGCCTCCTGATATTGGAAATATTTAGGTGGGAGGTCTCTCGCATTTAGATTTCTAGATCGTGGAACTGTAATTTTTAGGTGGCGAAACTCTCATGGAGAAAAATGACAGAGGCGGTAGAACTGTCACACAGTTTTTAAGAGGTGGTTTGGCTGAGTTTCTGTGGGCGTCTGCCCAATTTAACCCCTGGATCTTCTTTTCTAGTATGTACCTCCTGTGCTGTGCACCATGAGGCTGTTTTTTTTTTTTTTCCATCCAAAGCCTTACAAGGTCTACAGTGCTAGTTCCATGCCAAATATTCTTTTTTATTGAGAACTAAATAAATAAAACTAGAACATTTTATAAAATACTTGAATTTGTGTCAGCTCCCTTCATCCTGTTGCTGGTGTGTGGCTGGAGCATGTTCCTGCCCTTCTTTCGGCCTCTCAGCTCTCCATCAGCAGGTAAGTCTGCAAGAAATGTTCGTGTCCTCACAGGACATTTTTCTGCCGGCACAAAATGCTCATAACTAAGTTTGTTGTTAACGCAATTTACTATTACAGCGCCACTCCTCAAGACTATCCAACTGAAAAAAAGTGTAAAGGAGTGCTCTTGATAACCTTTCCCTACATTGTTGTAAAGTGGAGGCAGCATAATGTGCAATCTGGGTATTGCAAATGGAAAGAACTATACTGTGAGAACCCAGCACCTTTGTATGATGCAGTGTCAAACATACCTGGCAGGGGTTAGGGGATGCATTTCCTCATTATATGTTGCTTTTTCTGTCATTGCTGTTTAAGGGTTTATTGTTCTGTGTGAATTTAGTGCTCGTGAAAGGGACTGGATTGACAGCACTAGAACTTGGAGTCCTCTGCTTATCCAGATGATAAGTACAGCATGGTCTGCATATGCAGAGCCTTAGCTCCCATATTTCAACTGTTGATTTTAATAGTTTTTAGTACTCATTTCCAGTACAGGAGTCTTTTGTTCGAATCAGCATTCTTCACTGTATCAGGACACTTAGGGTGGGATGTTCAAAAGGGTTGCGCATGGCGCAACAGGGTGCACACTGGCACGGTATTTGAAGGGGCAAGTTGCACTGGACTCTCGCTGCGCTGTGGTACTCAGTAATGTATGCGATACGAGTGTTGGGGGCGGTCATGCATATGCGGCACATCCCGATATTCAGCCTGGGATGTGCGGCGCATATGCTGGCACAACACCGCCTTGCACAACTGAGGGGGGCGCAGAATTGTGGTTGGTAAAACCAGGAACAAGTCCTGGCCACCCACAGGTGAGCTGCCATATTGTAGGGCGCAACACGGCAGCCACTAGCTGTGGGTGGCCACCCGCCTACCCAGACCAGTCTACATGCCCCCTGCCCAGGCAGCTTTGTGCCCCCCCCCGCGCCTGTTCATGGGCATAGGAACAGTACATCCCTGGTGGTCCGGTGGACCGCTGTCCATTGCTGGATCGCGGGCATCTGTATCAGACATCCCTGGTGGTCCAGTGGTCCAGTCCCCATTGCCTGATAACAGGCATCAGTAAATAAAAGCCCTGGTGGTCCAGTGGAACCCCCCCCAGCACCCAATTGCATGTGGAATCACTGAAAGACACCCTGGTGGTCCAGTGGTACCCCCTCCCCACCCGCCTACTGAGGCCCCTGCCACCCAGCACCCCCCTCCAGTCAGCGGTGGGCAGCAGCAATCCGCCTACATGCCACCTGCTGACTGACAGCATGATAGGGTCTGTTTGCCTATTGGCCACTGCATGGTCAATGGCATGCAGACTATACTGTACTATACAGGCCTCGATATGTGAATGAAACGCTCATTCACAAATCGGGCTGTGTAGTATAGCACGGTCTGCACGCCCATTGGCCTATGCAGTGGACCAACAGGCATACAGACCCTACTATAGCGCTGTCAGTCGGCAGGTGGCATGCGGGGTGCTGCCACCCGCCGATGACTGGGGTGCTGGGTATGGGGCCCCAGTGGGCGGGAGTGCAAGTGGAGCCCTACAAGGAGAGACTAAAGGATTTCAACATGTACACCCTGGATGAGAGGAGAGTGAGAGGCAGTGATAGCGCTTGGGGTGGGGTTAAAGCATAGGTCAAACTGGACCCACTGGTGTATAGAATATGGGCCTGAAGAGGAACCTACTGGGGCAAGACACAATTGATGGCATATTTTGAACAGCTCACATTCCCTTCTTTAGATGTTGTTATAAAGTAGGTGCATCAATTTTGGACCGATTGGCAAAGGGAAGAGGGCTCATGTCTGAGAAAGATGCAACATGTGCCCTTTAACTGCATGTTACCGCTGTGCCTGGCAAGAGGTGACATGATGGAGACCAACAAGTGCCGCACAGGAGGGAAGTCTTTTTTTTTTTCCTCAAATGAGGATGAGCTCCAGGACTAAGCAGCATTCAGTGAAGCTTGTGGGGGAGTTTAGGAGGAATGTGTGGAAATATTTCTTTACTGAAGGGGCGGTAGATGCATGGAACCAGTCACCAGCCAGAGCAGTGGAAGCTAGAATGGTGGAGGGATTGAAGCATGCATGGGATAAACTTAGGGATATATTGTACAAGAGGCAGGGAGAAGAGATGGTTGCTGAAGACTAGATAGGGTCTGCAGAGGCAGAGTAGGCAGGGGACATTTGGGCAGACTGGGTGGGCCAAGCAGTCCTTTTCTGTGGACCTATTCTATGTTTCAGTCACAGCTGGTCATGTCTTAAAGAACAGCCCACAACTGGAAGGTTAAAATGATGATGCACCATCATCCTCACCCAACTATATATTGAAGAGAGAGAAAAGTTAACCTAGCTCCGTTCTGTCAAAAGAGCTCTTCCTACTTCCGAGCATGGAAATCATGACCATGTTATGGCTTTCCATGTCTCCCAGATCCCCACAGATCAGCAGTCCCACAAATGGGGATTTGTGCGGGCGCTGAAAATTGAGCAGACTTGAGACCATTAGGCCTATTCTGCTGGCATTTTAGTATGGTAGGAAGAACTGAAAAGGTCACACTGTGCCCCAAGGGTGGGGATGTGGGTGCTCGGTGATTAGATGGGAGGCTCTCTGGATTATTACCTTATGGGCACTTAAAAAAAAAATGACCATAATGACTGCTTCAAAATTGGCCCTCTTTTTGAATTAGTGAGCGCGAGTCATTGGGGGCCGACCGGGGGGAGGAGGAGGATCAATCATCCTAGCATAAGGAAAGGGAATATTGTTTAACCAGGAGTAGCGCACTGAGCGGAAGCTTGTTTCCAGATGTGTGCTGGGAGCACAAGGGAGTTAAGTGACTTGCTCTGGATCACACAGTATGCACCTAGGTGGCTGTGGGATTCAAACCCAGGTCTCCAGATCTGCAGCTCAAAGCCTTAAACCACTGCACTATACTGCCTCCGGAAGGAGGGAAGGCGCTGTCCTTTGATCACAATACTAGGGTTTTATTTAACTCTAAAAATTGATTAGCGTTTTACTCATAAAAGTTCTAAAACATCGTGAAAATGCATAGCACTTGCCTCACCGTGTTTAACAAACATAACACTTCAAGAAAAAACTATATAAATACTTTCTGTACAGTTAGTATTGTCCTAAGGAAAAAACTGCTAATCATTTATTTAAAACCCTGCAATACTGCCACAAGGGTGACCACAGGTGGCAGTGTGGCTGGTAGGGCTGAAGTGAGGGTGGAGATGTAGAGAGCAGATGCCACGTGTAGTGTGAGTGGGACCACCTTATTGTTCTTATATGCCACATCTCCATGGGAGGGGGGAAAACTCACAAAAAATCCGGTCCAGCCTCTCCATGATGAAGGCCGCAGCATCTCCTGGGCTTCTGTCTCCCCAAGCATGGCACAGCAAGATGAACTGCATAAGTTTGGGGGTAGTCCTCCTCCACCCTCGACTCCACCTGGGGGGGGCACAAGCCAGAGCTCCGTGGAGGTGAGTGACCGTCGGTAGGGGAGGCTCAGGAGGTGACTGATGGACCAGAGGGCTAGGAGAAGGCTGAAGACCGGGGGCATGAATAAACATTACAAACAAAAAATCAGCCTGAACACTAAATTAATCTGATTTTATGTGATATTGTATTAGGATTGGTTCTATGTGATAATGGCGATTGCACAAAAGCGATCGCTGTTACAGCGAATGTACATTGGCTAGAATCAGTTTCGCTGATGTACACTCCAGTGCATGGCAAAAGGGTGCTGGGGACTTACATTTTTTATGTTTATGTGGAGGGCTGTGCACCCCCCCCCCAAATGGATTTTCCACTCCAGGGGGAGGTACAAATTTGAAAAAAAAAATTTCAGGTGGGGCACAACAAGATGTATGTGCTCCCGGACCTGAACCTGGCACCCTTGCAGCTGAAGCCCACCACGCCATGGGGCAGCATGTCACTACAGCATGCCACACAAACCCTCCCTCCCCTTCTGCCATGCTTGCCCTCCCCAGCGCGTGTGTGTGTATATATAGCAACAGAATGTCGCTATATCTGCAGTCGCCCCCCCCATCCAGTAGCCATTTGATAAGGCGCCGCTATTGAGTCACCCTTTTTTTGGTGTGCGCTCAGTAGTGAGTGCCACTATCACTGGATACCATTGGGATTGTTGTGTTGTTGCTGGGACATTTGCTATGGACTTTTATCATCTATCTCTACAGGTGGGGGCACCTCTTTGGTTGTACCAACCTGTTTCTGGAGTCACAGTCACCAAATAGGCCACGTTATTTATTTGTATTTGTTTCATGTGGGATAGAATATTAATAGTACTAAAATGGTTAGTCATTGCTCTGTATAAAACTCAGCCTGCTCAGAATTCTTGAACATTCCAAACTCTTGGGCACATTCCAGGTGTTAATGTGTGTGTGACAAGTAGCTCAAAGGTCAAAAACAGGACAGCAAACAGCATGGCTTCATACGTGGCAGATTCTGCCAAACCAGCTTGGTGGAGTTCTATGAATGGGTAACTAGGCAACTGGACAGGAACCATGCAGTGGATGTCCTGTATCTGAGCTTCAGTAAGGCATTAGACTTGGTGCCACATGGGAGGCTGGGAAGTAAGTTAGAAGGAACAGGGTTGGGTGCAAAACCGGTGAGATGGGTAGGGAACTGGCTTCAAGGAATGCAACAGAGGGTGGTGATTGGTGGGGAACTCTCACACCCAAGGCTAGTGACGAGCAGTGTTCCACAGGGCTCGGTGTTGGGACCAGTGTTGTTTGGGATATTCATTGCAGACACATCATTGGACATCAAGGGCAAGATCAGTCTGTTTGCTGATGATACCAAGATGGGAGTGGTGGTGGAAGACCTAGGGGGATGGCAGGGGTTGCAGGATGATCTGGCAAAGCTTGAAACCTGGTCAGACATCTGGCAAGTGGGGTTTAATGCCAAAAAGTGCAAAGTGCTGCATTTTGGGGTGAAGAACCCAAAGAGGAGTTACCAGCTGGGGGAAGTGCAGCTAGCCCAGACAGAGGAGGAGAAGGATATGGGGGGTGCTCATTACAGGGTCAATGAACAACTCTGCACAATATAGCAAGGTGGCTGCAAAGGCCAACAAAATGCTGAGTTGCATTGCAAGGGGTATACCCTCGAGGAGGAAGAGCTGATTCTGCCACTGTATAGGTCATTAGTTAGACCGCACCTGGAGTACTGTGTGCAGTACTGGCACCTGTATCTAAAGAGGGACATTAAGTTACTGGAGGGGGTGCAGCGCAGGGCGACAAAGATGATCAAGGGGCTGAGGGAATTATCATATGAGAGGAGACTGAGGGAGTTGAACATGTACTCGCTGGAGGAGAGGAGGGATGGGGGGACATGACTGAAACCGTTAAATACATAAAAGGAATAAATAAGGTGGGTACAGAGGGGCTGTTCAAAGTAAGGGAGGGGAGGGACACCAGGGGCCATGATATGAGACTGGAGGGAGGGAGGAAGGTTCAGGAGGGAGGTGAGGAGACACTTTTTTTTTTTTTTTTTTACAGAGAGGGTGGTAGCTGGGTGGAATGCGTTGCCTGCAGAAGTGGCATCCAGTAGAACAGTGGACTGCTTCAAAAGAGGATGAGACAGGACAAGGGAGAGGGTCAATGATGGGAAAGGTTGGCACAGCTGCAGAATAAGGGGTGCTAGCTGCCCATTTATTTTTTTATTTATTTATTAAGCATCAGTTTACAACCTTTGAGCCAGAGGCTCGTTTACAAAGGTACCTCATCACAGAGAGGACAATACAGTGAAAACAACTTGGTACAGAGAAACAGTGTACAGTTTTTTTGAGGATACAGGTGGACAAATGAGATCAACAATTTACAACATACAGGATCGGTGAAGTTAGCATTGTTCAGGGAAATAACATAAGAAAAACATAGGATATCAATACAGTGTGTTTTAGCAGAGTCAACAGGGAGGTAACAGGAACCAAGGGTAGAGAAGGAAAGGATGTGAGCAGCCAGCAGGGGGCTTTGTCAGAGAGTGAGCAAGGTAGTTTAGAAACAGCAACAGCTGCGAGTAGTGAGAAGGTGGTTCCGGTGGGTAGTTTTAAAGCAAGAGGTTGTGGGGGTGTCTGAGATACTGGCAGGGAGGGAATTGTACCAAGAAGGGGCACGGTAGAGGAAGGCCCATTGTCCATGAGAGGTCCTTGCCCTAGGTACCTTCAACTTGGTTTTACAGGAGGACCGTGTTGAAGCTAGTGAGTTTACATGGTGGATAACGGCAGTCAAACCAGGAGGAGAGAGCCCAAGGAGAGTTTTTTTTGTAAGGATGCAGGTTTGATACCTAAGACGTTCGTCAAGATTGAGCAGATTAGCCTGGGAGTAAAGATGGCAGGTATGTGTAAGTCTAGAGCACCTAAGATTAGTCAACAGGCCTTATTTAAGGTGAGGGGATTTTGTTTAGCGAGGTCTGGTCAGCAGCCCCGTAGACTGGTAAGCCATAGTCAACAAGTGACAGAATGGAGGACATAACTGCGAGTCAGAGGGCATCGGGGGGGAGACAGTGTTTGTGGTGGTAAAGGATTCTCAACCTAATATTGGTGGTGGAGGCTAAGGTGGAGATATGGGAATGGAACATGGGGGCAGGGTCAAAGGTTATCCCAAGGTATTTGTATGTGTAAACTTGTTCGAGTGGGAACATAGAGCTGGTGAAGACTTGAAGTTGGAAATTACTTGCTTTGTTTTGGGGGTGGAAGAAGATCATAGATTTGGTCTTTTTAAGATTGATAACCAGTCTATGTTCTTTAAACCAGGCTTCCACGTCTTTATAGGATAATTGCAGGGAATCTTGGAGGGTGGTGGGGTTACGGTCAGAAGCGAAGATAACAGCATCATCAGCATAAAGGAGGAGTTTACCAGTACAGGCACCTGGCAGGGTGTTGAGATAAAGGGAAAAGAGCAGAGGCCCAAGAATAGAGCCCTGGGGAGCCCCAGATCGGATAGGGCAGAGGTCAGAGAGGTTGCCATTGATTTTTACATGCTGGGACCGGGCAGACAGATAGCTGGAGCACCATGAGACAGGTCCTGCAGCAAAGCTAGCATGGCTGAGTGCATCCAGCAGGAGAGGATGGGATATGGTGTCAAAGGCTTTTGACAGATCGATGAACACTGCACCAGCAAGAGAGCCCGAGTCCAGGGAGGAATGGAGGAAGTTAGAAAACTCGATGAGGGCGGTATTGGTGCTGTGCCTAGCATGGAAGCCGTGTTGTTCAGGGAAGAGGATACTGTATTTGGTAAGAAACTCAGATATTTGGGAGGATACTACTTTCTCTAAGGCTTTTGAGAGTGGTGAGAGGATTGAGATGGGACGAAAATGACCGGAAAGGGCCCTATCTCCACCCTTATGTATGGGAGTGACAGTGGCAATTTTCCAGGCAGATGGAAATTGCCCTAGACAGAGTGATTTGTTGAAGAGGCTAGTGATTGGGGCGATGACCTGGTCCAATGCCAGGCTGAGGAGTCTGGGGTCCAAGGAGTCACTGCCAGTGGTGTTGCTTCTTAGGGCCTTGGTCAGATACGGTCTGACTTCACTGACAGTAACCCGGTGGAAGTGGAAAGATGCGTGTGAGGGAGCAGGGTCAGGAGGGGGGGGTTGGTCAAAAAAGTTGCTAGGGAATACAGAGCTAAGGTCAGTAAAAGATTTATTGAGATGGTTAGCAATGAGAGTAGGATCAGTAGAGATAATACCCTCAATATTGATTTGGGAAGGCGGAGGAGAGCGTGTACCACCATTTAGTAGTTTGATGTTATCCCAGAAGGTTCTAGCATTCCCCCATGACGAGGTGAGTGAGGCCCGATAATGATTGGCCTTTGCTTTGCGTAATGCCCAGGTACATTTATTTCGAGCAGCAGCATATGCCTGTCTGTCGGCAGGGCGGCCAGTTTCTGTGGCTAGGTGCCACAGGTTATCCCTGTGCCTAAGGAGTTGGAGTAGGGAAGGAGTGACCCAGGGAGTATGCCATACCTTGGAACGAAGTTTGGTTAGGGGTGCGAAGATATCACAAGCTTTGTTAAACATTAAGGTGAAGAAGGCCAGGGCCGAATCAAGGTTAGGGGTGGTCTCAATGGGAGACCAGTCAACTTGGGCTAGAAGTTGCTTCAGGCCTCTCAGCCCACCTGGTCGCAACCACTGCCGTAGGGTGGCCTGTGCAGTGGGTTTGGTTAGGGACGTAATCCAACAGAAAAGAATAGGGGAGTGGTCACTGATTCCATCCGGGAGGACTTGAAGATTGCAAACTTGGTTAGGTTGGTTGGTGAGGACTACATCCAGAAGAGTGCTCGACCCCATTGTGGGGTTCACTCTTGTTGGTTGGGTAACAAGTTGCATTAGGTCAATAGCAGTAAAGGAGTCGCAGGTGGAGGAGGATGCGGGGCACATTCGAGCAGATTTGATAGACCTCTAGGCCTTTATCTGCTGGCAAATTTCGTATGTTTGTAAAACTTTGAAATTCCTTATTCACCCCACATCCAGCCGTCCCTAAGCAACCAGTGCCCAAAGCTGTACTTTCACATGTCTGTAAATTTAAGTTTGATCATGGAAGATGATAAAGAAATGCATAGCTCGAAATACTGCTTTCCTGGATGTACATAGACAAGCAGTTCTAGCCCTGGGAAATGTGATTTTACTCAGTGTGGTGGCTTGGCCATGGCGGCAGTAGTGAGCCTCTGAAGCTTGTGCATGTCATGCCTGAAGGGGAGAGGGGCTGTTTTTAAGGAAGATGAAAAGTATGTCGTACACTGAATCAGGCATGAGGAGATGCAAGCCAGTGGTTAGTGCATCATGCACTGAAGGGTGGAAGAGAGGTTGCCAGCTAGGGAATAACTTGATGTGTGTAGAAGCGTCATGCACTGAAGCAAGGGGGCATGGGAAGAAAGACCCTGCCAGCTGGTGAGTTGGTATGTGTCATGCACTGAAGAGGGGGGCACCACAGGTCACTGGAATAAAGTGGGGGGGGGCAGAGAATGAATCATGGGCTGAAGAGGCTGCTGAAAGTAAATCAAAAAATAATAAGTTGTGCCAAAGAATCTATTTCCAAATCTCCCACGTCAGACCCCAAGCCTCATACCAGAAGCCAGAACCAGCAGGAAAACTAAAGGGGAAAGTTCCCTCAGCCTGTTTCCTGTACACCAGTATAGTTTGTAGGCATAAACAACGATTCCTCTGTTACATCTGCCTAATTTCAGCCTAATTTAAATATAAATGAGGTTGCTTCACTCAGTTTTGCCCTGGCATGAAAACCTGTTTGTCTCCATTACAAAAGTCATGACTTCACTCGAACAAGTCATCATGGGAGTTGATGTATACCTGTACAGGCCAGCTGAAGTTGTACGCTTATTCAGTTCTGTTATATGTCTTGTGAAGTCCCTGAATTCTCTGAAAATGATTTTTCTTTTCTAACTCGGATGCACTTTAAACTTGGGAAAAAAAACACAGCGGGGCACTTACCATACCTTGAAAAGTTTCATGGCTAGCACAGGACAAGAACATGGGGTTTGCAGAAGACAGCAACTGCACTAATATGGTGTAACTACTGCAGGCTTTAACACTAAAACATCATAAAATTCCAGGATGCCTTACATGAGTTGGGTCATGACCACTGCAGTGGAACCAAGCAGGTTTTCACACCAGACTTGAGTACATTCATTTACATTTAAATCTTAATGAACTTAGGAGGGTGCAGTAGAGGCAATCATTGTTCATGCCTACAAACTACACAGGTAAACGTACTAAAAGGCTGAGGGAACATTATTTTTTTTTTTTTTTGTATCTTTTTAGTAAAAGAAGTAAGCAGATATAGCATACAGCATCAGCGTTTCTCAGCGCTAACAATTAAATGAGAAATTTTAAACCTTAACTAATTTTACTGAGATTCGCTGTACTTCTACCATACAGAAAAGTTTATAATTGTAATCAAACATCAGATATACGTATTTCATTTCATCTACTTCAAAAACTTACAAGAATATTAACAGGTCCACTTCCTTCGTCTTCGGCTATAAAGCCTTCCATCATCTGGATATCTAGCTCACAGTCTGTACATTATAACCTATCTCTGAGGCTTTCCTGACCACCTTTTCCCATCGGGCACCCCCTTCCCTCAGTAGTTGAGCTTCTGCCATTGGCAAGGCATTCAGAAATAGTCCCCATTTCAGCAGGGATTTGTCTGTTTTCCCTTTTAATATGTAGGTCAGCCTATCTATAGCCAAAACTTGTATCACAAGATTTCTCCATTGATCTAGGGTGGGTGTATTATGGATACTCACGTATTTTGAATGCCCTGTCTGGCTACCACCAGCAAAATTCTAATCCAGCGGGGTACATGTTCCATTCTCCTTCATTTCCCTCCTCTACTCCAGAAAGTAGTTCCAGTGGTAATAGTTGTATCTGGATCCCCCAAATTCATGATACCCCCTGGGCAGTACTCTTCCAGTAGCTTTGCAGGATATGACACTCCCCAAAATAGTGGAAGTACGTACCCCTCTCTCTGTTGCATTGTCCACACATTGGGGAGATCCCCAGGTGGAATTTATGAATTATTCTGGGTGGACAGTAAATTGTACGTAGAAATTTATATTGAGCTTCCTTGTGCTAATTACAAATTAGGAGCCCCATATGAGATCCCAGCAGCAGTTGCTCATCTTCCTCTCCTATCTCTCTCCCTAAATCAGTTACCTATTGCAGTTTTACTTTACCAGTTAGATCTGGGAGACTGGGTCTATCCGACTTAGACAACTGGCCCACCAGACCCTTGGCTGATGTCCTAACCCTGTACACCTTGGATTCTAGTTCTTCCAGTTTAGAAGTTTTAGTGTCTCCCTCTGAAGTGTTTGGACATAGGTTCTCATTTGCAGAAATCTGAAAAAGTACTCCCTTGGGATCTGCAGAGCTGTTTTAATGTCCTCAAAGCATACCATGCCCTCCCTGGCACACAAATCTCCCACACATCTTATCCCCCCCCCCCCCACCAAAGCTCAAACCCAGGGTCCTCTAGGCCTGGCAAAAAACCTTGATTCCGAGCCACAGGTAGCAATAGAGTCTGCTCATCGAGTGCTCCCCTTCAGTTTTTGATCTTTTCCCATGCCTCCAACACCCAGACTGCTAGGGGATTAGAATCTGGGAGTTGTTTATATGCACTCTGCCCCCCCCCCCCATCTCTCAGGTATGCCGAGAGACATCCCAGGCAACCTGCTCTTCCCAAAGCAACCCAGCTCACTGCCTATCCTGTATTTACCCAATCCTGAAGGTATCTAACCTGTGTGGCTAAATAATAGCTCTGTATGTCTTGGAAAGAAACCCAGGCAACCCTTATCGTTATCCTGTTTCAGTCCTGCTAATCTCATACAGGGCTGTTTCCTGCTCCAGATAAACTTGGTAAATCCCTTGCCCAGCCTCTTAAGATCTGTACTTGTGGGGCCCATGGGAAGCATTTGCATCACATATGTGAGCTGGGGTAGGTTACTCATTTTTATTAAACATTTGCATCCCATCCAGGAGATGGGGGAGGGCTCTCCACCTCTGCAGGTCCTGCAGAATATCCTGAATGAGTGGCGTGTAGTTCAGGATATCCAATCCCCTCACCACCTAAGTAAGTCATATGACCCTTCACCTCTTGCAGTCCCCATGTATTCTGAGCTGCCATGCAGCCCTCCTTAGTCCCATTCATAAGGTGGGACTTGCTGAGATTTAGTTTTATATTCAGAAAAACTGGAAAAGGAAGCTTAAAACTTATAGCAAGGCTGGATTGTCCTGTCTGGATTCGTAACAAAGATCAGCAAATTGTCTGAGTAAAGGGTAAGCTTATGTTGACATCTCCACTTGTCACAGATACCCCTGATACCTGTTTCTGCCCTTATTTTAATAGCTAATGGTTCTGTTGCTAAAGCAAATAAGAGGGGGGAGAGGGGGCAGCTCTGCCTCCTCCTTCGATGAAGAGGAAATTCTTGTGATGGAGCTCCATTTACCAATACTCGCGCCACTGGACTTTGATACAGCATTCCCACCATTTCTAAAAATCCTTCCCCCACCCCAGATCTCTGTGATACCTCAAAGAGATGTGGCCACTCTATTCTATCAAACGTCTTCTCAGCATCCATGGACAGCACATAAGTCTGTCCAGGATGCCAAGAACCCCACCATCTGGCACTAAGATGATGCCTCATGTTGTGGTAAGACATTCTGCCCTGCACAAACCCAGTTTGATCCTCGTGGACAATGATCAGAAGCATCCCCTCCAATCTCCTTGCCATCACCTTTGCAATAATCTTTAATTCCTTTAACTTCCTAATCAGTTTAGGAGTGATACAGGTCTATAAAATGCACACTTCTGCACGTCTTTCCCGGGCTTTGGAATAATGCAGATATTGGCTGCACAGCGGGTGCAAGGGAGCCCCCTCTCCACCCTTGCCTCCTCTATTAATTTGACCAGGGTGCCAGCAAGGACCTCTCTCATTTCTTTATATTATTCAGCCACAAAGCCGTCCGGAACCCCTGCTTTCCCATTTCGAAGGCTACTAATGGATTTAAGGACCTTGTCCTGGGGGACTGGTGCGCCCAACATTTCCTTGTGCTCTTCCGACAACTGGGGAATGCAAATCCCATCCAGTAACTGTTTAACTTGAGGTTCCAGTCCGCTGACATTCAGCCATGTATAGTTCTTGGTAGAACTCATGAAATTGCTTCCTGATAAGAGCGCTTTCTTTTACTAATTGCCCATACTTACATAATTCTAATGTTGGTTATGTGGCCCATTACTTTTTCCCTCTTCAGCAACCGTACCAGCAGGGGTCTAGCTTTATTTCCCCACTCATATATCCATTGCCTAGCAAAAAGCACCTTGGATTGGGCCTTTTCCATTTAGTATTAAGTTCAGCACTTCCATAACAACCAGCAATTTTCGTGCCCTCTCCGCACTTTTATCGTTTACTAGTTGGCGTTCTAACTCTTTCACTGTCCCCTCCAACCCCTCCCTCTTTGTCTTTTTTTCCTTTTTGAAGTGGGCTGCATAGCCTATTATAACCCCCCCCCAATGAAGGCTTTTCCTGCCCTCCCCTGGAAGGTACCCTTCCTGGGGTTACCGTCCCCGTATTTGTACTGGCAAATATCTCCCACTGCTCTTTCAAAAATTTCCTAAACCCCTCTCTAGCCAGTAGGTAAGTGGGGAATTTCCAACTGGGCAGGCCTCATTCATTTAGTTTCTGCCACATTGTCAAATGGACCACAGCATGGTCTGAGATATAGATGGGACTCTGGTCCACTCTAAGCACTCAGCCATACTCTGAGGACTGGAGGAGGGCGGATGCGATTCCCCTTCAAAAAAGTGGGAGCAAGACAGAGGCAGGAAACTACAGACCTGTCAGTTTGACCTCAGTGGTAGGAAAAATGATGGAATCGCTTATGAAGGAAAGAATTGTTAAGTAGCTGGAGGCCAGTGGGGCACAGAACCCAAGGCAGCATGGATTCACAGTGGGAAGGTCATGTCAGATGAATCTAATCAACTTCTTTGACTGGGTGACCAAAGTAGTAGACCAGGGAGGGACTGTGGACATGGCCTACCTAGACTTTAGCAAGGCATTTGACACAGTCCCGCACAAAAGATTAATAAACGAATTAGCCAGCCTGGGAATGGGTCCCAGGGTAGTAGCCTGGGTATAACACTGGCTGGACAACAGGATGCTGAGGGTAATAGTAAACAGATCCATAGTGAAGTAAAGGGGGTTACTAGTGGGGTACCACAGGGTTCAGTCCTGAGTCCGGTCCTTTTTAATGTCTTTATAAGTGACACTGCAGAGGGACTGGAAGGAAAAGTATGTCTCTTTGCAGACGACACAAAGATCTGCAACAAGGTTGATACAGAACGTGGGATGGAAAGGGTGACAAGGGACTTGGCAAGGCTGGAGAAATGGTCAAATGTATGGCAGCTTAGATTCAATGCAAAGAAGTGCAAAGTAATGCACCTGGGAAACAAAAACCCAGGGGAAGAGTACACAATGGGGATGAGATACTGTTGACAAAAATGGAATGGGACCTGGTGGTAGTTATATCAGATGACCTAAAGGTGGGCAAGCAATGTGAAAAGGCAGTATGGATGGCTGGGGGGATACTGGGATGCATAAGGAGAGGCATCACCAGTAGAAAACAGAAAGTTGTTATCCCTCTGTACCGACAGTTGGTGAGACCCCATCTGGAGTACTGCATGCAGTTCTGGAGGCCCCATTTCCGCAAAGACATAGACAGGGTGGAGGCTGTCCAGAGGAGGGCAACCATAATGGTGCAGGGTCTGCACCAGAAGACCTACAAAGAGAGACTAAAGGAGCTTAATATGTATACCCTTGAGGAAAGGAGGGAGGGGGGGTCATGATAAAAACATTCAAGTACCTCAAGAGAATCAACAAAGTCCAATAGGGTAGCATCTTTCAGAAAAAGAGATGTGCAAGAACAAAGAGGCACAATTTGAAGATGGGGGGGACTGCTCAGTGGTAATGTGAGGAAGTATTTTTTCATGGAGAGGGTTGTGGATGCATGGAACAGCCTTCCTGAGGAAGCAAAAACAGTGGGGGAATTCAAGAATGCATGGGACAGATGTAAGGCAATTCTAGTGGGGGTAGGAGGAGGTAGGCTGTTGGTTAACTAGGATCTGCAGCTTATCCATTAGTTAGGAAAATGTGCAGACTAAGTAGGCCAAGCGGTCCTCATCTGCCATCAAATTCTGTGTTTATGTTTCTGTGTTTACTTCCCCCTCGGCATATAGACATAATTGAATCTTGACCATGTCTTATGCGGATTAGAGTAACAAGTGTACTTTTTACACCCTGGATTAGCATTCCTCAAACTATCTATTATATCTAGATCCAACACGCCCAGCTGCCAATTCCGAGGTGATTGATTCGTTCGTTGTCTATCTCCTGAATAGTCCAACTTTGGGTCATCAATAAAATTAAAGGCCCCTCCCTTTATTAGCCCCTGAAACTGTTCTTTGAGCAGGAGGTCCAGCATTTTTTGGTAGAACCCCGGCTCAAGCACAGCTGGAGCATAAATGCTACCATATGTAACTCTCTCCCCATGCAAGTCTCCATCCACAAAAATATAGCGTACCTCTTACTGGGCTGTCACCACCCTGGTCACCTGCAGTGGGAAGTGTTTTATGAAGCAGTGTAAGCCAATACCTTGCTAGACTCCAATTAGTACTAATGGCATCCACGGTTAACAACCTACCAGCCATAAATTCTTGCACACGCCTCTTTCTATGCTTCATTCTTGCTCCTCTCACTAGGATCCCTGTGTTATGCTGCCCACCTTCTCGGAATTCTCACCGACCATATCCTAGGGATTCTTTTAATTCCAGCATAGCTACACAATCTTACTTGCCCTTAGCTAGCACACCTCTCTTTGTCCCCAACCCAACAGGTTAATTTACCATGTAGCTTTCACCCTACATAAATCCCTGTCCTGTAACCCCACTCTGCCCACCCCCTTCATCCATCGTAAACTGTGGTATCTGCTCCTGCTAGCACTAATGTTAGCTGGAGATATTGAATTATATCCAGGGCCCGTGGGATATTTACCCTACTCTGATGCAGCCTCAAAAGACACCAAGGGTCTCTGCATTGCTCACCTCAATATCAGAAGCCTGACCCACAATCTAATTGAACTTGAGACATGGGTTGTTCTACATAACCCTGACATTGTCTGCCTGTCTGAAACTTGGCTGAAACCATCCATCCCTGATTCCCAGTGCTCATTACCTAATTATAAGCTAATAAGACAAGACAGACCCCCATCTAAGCACGATAGTGGTGTTGCCATCTTCTATACATCTCATCTATCACTATCAAGGAATATCTCATTCCCCCCTCTCTCACTGTGAATCGATTTCATGCAATCTTACAACTTGGCTCTAAGAAACTGCACATAGTGTGTGTCTACATAACCCACCTGGTAGCGGCATCACTGGTCTTGAGGAACTCCTCTCCCAGATGGACACAACGATTGGACGAAATGAGGTACTAATACTGGGGGATTTCAACATGAACTGGACCAGTAAAGCAAACCAGCCCTTCCACACCATAGTACAGGGCCACAGCCTAATCACTGACCCAACTAGGGTCATGGCTACCCCCCAGTCCAGCTCACTAATCGATTGAGTCCTCACAAACCATCCTGACAGTATAGTCTCGACTGGTACCCTTGCAGATGCAATAAGTGATCACTCCCCTATCTTCTGCATCTGGCGCTCCACTAGTTGACCATCCCCTCCCCCGAAACTTATCACCTTCTGCAATCTGGATAATTTTAATTGGACACAGTTTATGCACAATCTCTCTATGATTGACTAGTCACCAATTTTCACTACATCTAATGCTTAGTCAGCCCTTGACTTTTTCCTAGCAAGGTTTGTACTTCTCCAGGATATACATGCTCCCCGAGTCACCCGCCGCATACACGAAACTCAAACAAAGTGGTTAACCAAAGACCTTCTCTCTCAAATAAGGGCTAGAGACAAAAGTTGGTGGCATTTCAAGGCCTCAGGACTTCAGTCTGATCATGAGGCCTACAGGTCACTGAGAAATGCCTGCAAAAGGAATATTCACCTAGCTAAAAGCTCTTTCTGCAAAGACTTATTAATAAAAGCCGCAGGTGACTCAAAGAAATTCTGGTCAATAATAAAAACCCTCCTGGGAGCTGATCACACAGCCACTTCAAATGACATGCTGCTAAATGGCATTCATTGTAACAACCTAGTGACCATCGCCAGTTCCTTCAACCGTCACTTCTCTGACTTGTCAAGTCATGTGGCCTCCTTCCCCTCCGGAAGCATTACGTCCCCTCCCACAGATACAATATCCATGCCCACACATCCACCATTTCGGTTCCAGGCTATTACAAGAACTGAAGTTCTAAAGTTACTACTCGCCATCCCGGACAGCACTAGCCCTGGGTCTGATGGGCTTGAATCCAGGCTTCTGAAAGTCGCTGCCCTTTTCATTGCCCCCCCTTAACCAAAGTCTTCAACTTATTGTGTCATGGTACATTTTCTTTATCTGGAAAATAGCTAAAATAACACCAATTCCTATAAAAGGTGATCCCAAAGAAATTGCCAATTATTGACCAATTGCCATTCTTTAGGTGCTCAGCAAAATCTTGGAAAAATGAGTGGCTACCCAAACCATAGCTTATCTTCAGAAATATAACCTCCTTTCTGGTGCCTAGCATGGCTTCCGCAAAGGCCACAGCACCTCCACTGCCCTCCTAAAACTAACAAATGACATCTGTGCTGCCATGGATGCTGGCTTCTTGACAGGTGCGGTTTTCATCGACCTGACCAAGGCTTTTGACCTGGTCAACCACAGCCTTCTCCTTACAAAACTTAATTCCCTTGGTTTCTCTGCTGAAGTGGTGGCATGGTTTAAGAGCTACCTCTCAAACAGGAAACAAGCCGTAGTTTTCAATTCTTCTATGTCAATTTTCTCCTCTATTCAAGTTGGTGTTCCTCAGGGTTCCATACTGGGCCCCTTGCTTTTTTCTATCTTCATTAACAACCTTCCACTGCTTGCACCAACCTGCTCATCTCTTCTCTATGTGGACGACTTTGTCATCTACTACAGTGCCAAAAATATGTCAGATATAAACCACTCTCTTGCTTCTGACTTCTTAAGCATACAATCCTGGCTGACAGAGAACAAACTTGTGCTTAATGTCAGCAAAACACATTATATGCTCGTTGGCTCTTCTGTCAGACTTGAAGGAAATCGAAACTCCCTCAAAATCTCGTGTGCAGATGGCTCCCCACTTGTCACCTCCAGCTCCCTCGACTACCTGGACATTCTTCTGGACGAATCCCTGGATTTTGATCAACATATTACCGCCACCTGTAAATCTGTCAACGCAAAAATTGGAGGGGCCTACCATACTAGCTATGCCCTTAACCCATCTGCCAGACTTGCCGTTGCACAAGGCCTTCTGCTACTGGCCCTGGCCTATGGCACGGTCACCTACCTAGGAGCCACAAAGTCCTCCCCCCCCCCATAAATGGGACACCACCTATAATAACATCTGCCGCTACGCCCTGCATCACCAAGGTATAAACACCACTGCCAGCTCTATGCTGACTTAAACTGGCCCTTTCCCACTGCCCATCAACTTCAGTCCTATGGCTCTCTAATTGACGGGTTAGTTAGATCAGGTCTCCCACAATCCCTTGCCTCCATGCTTCACTCCCAGTCCCCATCTTATGGGCTCCGCTGTACTGACCTGGCCCCTCTTTATATCCCCAGATGTAAAACCTCTATGGGTGCACGAGCTTTCTGTCACACAGCTCCTAAGTGTTGGAACGCCGTACCTCAAGCTATCCGCCAAGTTCCCACGCATGCTGGTTTCAAGAAACTCCACCGTGATCATCTACGTGCTTCTAACCCCTGCTCTTGCATCTACCCACTGTAGATCATTCTTTCCCTTCCTCATTACTCCCCTCCTATCTGCTTTCATCACCTCTCTCTAATGACCCTCCCCTTGTACACTTTCTACCACCCTTCACCCCTTTCTCCCCCGCTTCTTCCACTTCCTCCTCTCCCTCCTCTCTGTCTCTACTCTCTTAAAGCTGAACTACCACTAAGTAAGCAATAACCTACGACGATTATGGGTTTTAGAGTTTCAATCAATACCCCTAGGTGTGTTATGAGGCATGAGGCTGCAGGCCAAGTGTCCTCACAGCACCCGGGGTGTTGATTAATCCCCAAGAACTGCACACCCTGGAGTGGGTTATTGCGCTTATAACATGGGCTACATAAGTAGTTTTAAAGATATAAATAATAATAAATAAGGTAAACAGTGGGACTTTATTATGTGTCCTTACATTACAGCAAGACAGAGTACCAGAAATACATTTGTATACTTCCACAGAATAGAGAAATAGTCCCATTTTCTGTATATGCATACGGATAATACAGATATGGATTCTTTTTGTTACAAACACTACATGTGACAGGAACAATTTCTCTAAGCACTTAATAACTGTGCTGTACACAACTTTGGACTACAATTTGGCAGTCAACTTCTCACGTCTGCAACTGTCTTGATAACAATATTCCCAACATTCACAGTTTGACTTGTGCAATTTCTTTTACTGTGTCAGTTTTGTCATCATTACTTCATACAACAATAAAGTTTCTTTCACATTTTTTAAACTCAGCTGTACTGTCGTGATTGTTATGATTATATGCTCATCACTATGACAGGACAGAGGCACTCAGTGTGCAGTAGTGGAAATTTACAGTTCTGTAGTTCTGAAATTGCTCAAATTTAAATGCTGCTGCTAGCATTTCTTCATCACCGATTTCCACTGCTGACAGTGCTGCTGCTGCTGCTGTGTGACTATCTTTCTTTTTCTGCTGCTGTTAGTTCCTTGGCTACTTCCTACAGTACTTTTACTGTGTGTACTTGCTTGGGACTTTGGTGCTGCTGCTGCTGTGTGACTATCTTTCTTTTTCTGCTGCTGTTAGTTCCTTGGCTACTCCCTACAGTACTTTTACTGTGTGTACTTGCTTGGGACATTGGTGCTGCTCCTGGTGTGAGCAGGCGGCTCCATTTCTGCTGTCTGAAGTGGAGGCTGACCAATAATTCTTCAGGCTTGCCTCACACTTGTGCCCTGTGACAGTCATAATCTCACGAGAAGCGAGACCCGCATTAGATAACATTTACACTGCCGAGCTTCTTATGCTACGATTGGTTAACCGTCTTGTCAGCTGTGCCCTTTCTGAGATTTTGGCCATCGTACTGCCTAGATAGTCCACTCCCACAGGCTGCTGACTGCACCACACACTGTCACTAGGGTGGATCCCTCTTTTCGGATGCAAGTACAGTTCTGTTGCTCCTGAAGGGCAGTGGCTCAAGTACTTCTTGAACAGCTGCACAGGGCAACAAGGATTTTTGGGATCAGAGAACAGAAAGCCACATAGACTCTTTGTTTGCTTCTGTTATACCCTGATGATTTTTGCTACGAGGATTAAATGTGAGAGACAGATATTCACTTCCATCCGAAAACTTTTGAATAGTGAAAGAGTCCTGACTCCTCATTGGCCATGGTGAACAAGGTCGAGCTGCAGCTCAAACCACATACGCTGAACAAGGCCTATTGCTGTCTGTGAAGACAGTGCTTCTGGTGAACATAGCTTCGCTAAATCCTCATCAGTAATAGCAGGATGGTGAGAAGCACGGTCTTTGCCGTCTTTCCTTATTTTTTTCAATCTAGCTATAAATACATTATTCACTGATTGAAAAAATTGCATCAGCACAGATATTCACTTGTCTGCCATTGTGAACATTATTGAGGAATCTGTTGATTCCTGCTCTGAGACAGATAGAAGAGCTAACTGTATTCTCTTTCCCTTCAAGCCCTTTGACTGTTGCATAAAAATACCTCAGTATTCAACTCAACTCTTCTAACTCAATCGTTCTAAAATCTACTGCCTGGTTATTGCTACACAGCCAGTCCTTCGGTACATTTAGAGCTCACATTGTACTTTTCTGCATGTTCTGCTCATCTTTGCTTTCCTCTAACTTGTCTATTTCAGCTACTGTCATTTCTTTATGACATCTTCCACTGCTCTCATCCATTTGTGATGCATGGCTTTCTCTCACTTCTTGCGCTCATTTTTCTGTCTTCCAACACTTCTACACTGTTCTTTGTCTCTTTTATTTTTTTCTGCTCCTGTCGTTCTCTTTCCTGTGCTTCCTCACGTTCTCCTTCTTTTATCACTGCTGCAATCTTTCTATCTGTCTCACAGATTTCCAACATTTCCCAGTCTGCTACCTCCAGTGACACACCTTTCCTTTGTGCTGTATGTAATTGCAGACTTCCTGCTCTGCTACTCTGTACCACACGGGGCATGCTCACATGTGTACTAACTCTGCATCTCTTTGCAGGAACACCATCTGGAAACCGATACTGCAGCCACTGGTTCAAGGTCAACCTTCCAAACAGTGAAAAATGTAGTGACATGTCTGACATTTTCCGTATTGCCACTCAAAATTCTCTCTTACTGCTGTGCACTACAGCTGATTTCAATGTTTTGAATAATGCTGGTCTGTAGTTCCGGTTCCCGCGTAGCAATTTCACATTTCACCCTGGACAACACATTGCCCACCCCACCCCCCGCGTTGCAAACATATTACTTCACAGCACTTCAGAACGACTCGCAAATGTTTCAGTACATCACAGTAACACATTTGTTCTACTACCTGTGTCAATTTTCAGATCTAGATGTAACCCTCTTACTGCTTTTTACCTTTTACTCGAATTCTGTCTCTTGTGCTGTGTAGTACATCTGCGCATCACGTCACTCATGCAACACTGCTTCATCTCCGTGCCACTTACAGATTTCTGTCCCAAACAATTTGTCATGCTGAAAAAAATATTTATTCCTCTACTGTCCCCTACTAGTATTACTAGCGAGGTCTCCGTGACACGAGACGCAACTACCCGACTCCATTACAGTGTCTGTCTCTCATTCACTTTCTGTTCTGTCCATCTGACTTATTTCTCCGCCGTACACACCGCTGTATTTTAGTTCCCCACCTCTTTCTTTACTTCCATTGTATGCACACAACTTCTGCAATTTTTCATCTTTACTATTGTTTTCTTCCCTACTTTACTGCAAATTTATGATCCTTGTCAGGTATGTGTGATACACCTTCTAATATCGAGAACAGTGATCATCAGGTTCCTACGTTACGTATGTCGCTGTCACTCTCCTGCGCTACATCTACCAGTCTCTCTGTATACTTACATTTTCTGTAGTTATTCATTACATTTCTGCACTTTCTCCAACTCGTTATTGCTGCAGTTATACTAGGACTGCCAGTGTCCGGTGGATGGGTGGGTGGGAAACCGCAGTCGCTAACGGAGAAAAAATATGATGGATTCTGCTTTTTCCGCACAGTCTCAAATAATTAGTGTAGACACTGTTGCGAAATTCTTATCTACGTGATTTTTTTACCACATCCAGTTGCTGTACAAATATCAGGAATTAATAAACGGTCATGCGATTCATTGTAGCCAATCACTTGTCTCACACATAGATGCCCATGTTATAAAGGCACTTATTGTATACTGTATATATCCTGTCCATTTCCTCCATTTTTTTTGTACTGTCTTCATTTGTTTTGCACTTGTCTGTACTTTATTAACCTTGTCTAATGCTGTATTACTTATATCCTGACCTTGTTCTAAATTGTATTTCTCCCAACTCCTAATTCTAATTGTTCTGACCCCCTCCCACTGTATTACCTATTTCATGTCTTAATTTACTGTTATACTTATGTGTTGTACTGCTATACTGTGTATTTTGGTTTGTCTTACTGTGACAAGGTACCTTTGTAAATGAGCCTATGGCTCAAAGGTTTTCCAAACTGCTGTTTAAATAACATAAAATAAAATAAAAATAAATGTGCTGCGTCACATGGTGTGCTTATGTATTGTCAACTTGTATTCTCCCGTGTCATGCCTGAAAATAGGCATTCCCATGCCTAATGTACCCACCCAGTTACTAAAAGCAAATAAATAAAGACGTACTGCCACGCCTCGCTTGTCTGCATTGTATGATGAGGCATAGCATGCTCCCACCCATCCCCTGATATTCTAGTTCAGTGAGGTGGGTTTCCTGTGATAGGGCATTTTTGTGTTTTACTTGGTTTGTTTATTGGTGAGGCAAAGCCTCGAACGCTCAAGGATACTATAGTAAATTGATCAGAAGTAGCCATTTCTATAACCTGTCATTTCAAATACATCTACCCTTTGCACTAATTCCCGGCACCCTACAGAGAGTTGGACAGAATATATAGCATATCTGCAGACATTACACTGGTACATTCTTGTCACCATGTGTACGATTTGTAAACAATAATGAGGTGAAAAATATGCTAGATCTGTTTAAAAAACAAAATAGTGGTGCATAACTGTACCAACGTCAGTGTGTTACATTAAATATTAATTCAAAAACAAATGGAACATAGTAACCATTACATTTTGAAACCTCTGCTCAGCTCTTAAGTCTGGTTGTATCACTAACTTAGGCTCCTTTATACCCTAGGTAGGCACAAACCAAACAGAAATGATATATATGAGTATTTACATTCCTCTCTCCCCATCCCACTTCATCCTCTTTCCTACAATTCTTCTTGGCTAGATGATCCATTACATTTGAGTCTCAGTCCTTAGTATTCCACAGCCAAAAAATATACCTCTGCGGTGGTGGCCATAACCCAGCCACATCCCACGGTCCTCCTCACAGCGAAACTCGCTTCTCCCTCTCCCCCAAGAAAATGCGCCCTCATGCACCCCCCCGATGAGAAACCCGCCTCCCCTCTCTTCTAAGTCCCTGAACATGCTTCCCAATTGTACACGCCCCCTTCCTATCAGTGTCCCCATCCGTTCTAGCCTATGAGCATAGCCCCATTTGAGATCACTCCTTATTCATTACTATACTTCTCAATTGCTGAGGAGTCTTGCATCGCAAAGATTGTCCAGGCTTAGTAAAGGAGCATCACTCTCCTGTGTTAGTCTTTGCTTGGTGTCATGGAGATTGCACTGAAAAAAGGAGGGGGCAAATAGGATAAAAGGAGCCGTCCTACCAGAATATAGGTTGTCTTTCCATAGCTCCCTTAGTTGTCCCATTCTGAGACCACATTTTACTTCTCTAGTGGTTTCTTATATATCTTTATAACATGGGCATCTATGTGTGAGACAAGTGATTGGCTACAGTGAATCACATGACCGTTTATTAATTCCTGATATCTGTACAGCAACTGGATGTGGTAAAAAGTCGCGTAGATAAGAATTTTGTAACAGTGTCTGCACTAATTATTTGAGACTGTGTGGAAAAAGCAGAATCCACCATATTTTTTTCTCCGTTAGCGATTGTGGTTACCCACCCACCCAATGGACACTGGCAGTCCTAGTATAACTAGAGCAATAACGAGTAGGAGACAGTGCAGAAATGTAATGAATAACTACAGAAAATGTAAGTATACAGAGAGATTGGTAGATGTAGCGCAAGAGAGTGACAGCGACATACGTAACGTAGGAACCTGATGATCACTGTTCTCAATATTAGAAGGTGTATCAAACTTACCTGACAAGGATCATAAATTTGCAGTAGAGTAGAGGGGAAAATGAAAGTAAAGATGAAAAATAGCAGAAGTTGTGTGCATACAACAGAAGTAAAGAAAGAGGTGGGGAACTAAAATACAGCGGTGTGTACGGCGGAGAAATAAGTCAGATGGACAGAACAGGAAGTGAATGAGAGGCAGACACCGTAATGGAGTCGGGCAGTTGGGTATCGTGTCACGGAGACCTTACTAGTAATTGGAGTAGGGGACAGTAGAAGAATAAATATTTTTTCAGCATGACAAAGTGTTCGGGACAGAAATCTGTAAGTGGCATGGAGATGAAGCAGTGTTGCAACATCGGCGCGATGCGTAGATGTACTACACAGCACAAGAGACAGAATTCGAATAAAAGGTAAAAAGCAGTAAGAGGGGTACATCTAGATCTGAAAATTGACACAGGTAGTAGAACAAATGTGTTACTGTGATGTACTGAAACATTTGCGAGTCATTCTGAAGTAATGTGTTTGCAACGGGGGGGGCGGGCAATGTTGTCCAGGGTGAAATGTGAAATCGCAAAGGAACCGGAACTACAGACCAGCATTATTCAAAACATTGGAATCAGTTGTAGTGCACAGCTGTAAGAGAACATTTTGAGTGGCAATACGGAAAATGTCAGACATGTCACTACATTTTTCACTGTTTGGAAGGTTGACCTTGAACCAGTGGCTGCAGTGTCTGTTTCCAGATGGTGTTCCTGCAAAGAGATGCAGAGTTAGTACACATGTGAGCATGCCCCGTGTGGTACAGAGTAGCAGAGCAGGAAGTCTGCAGTTACATACAGCACAAAGGAAAGGTGCATAACTGAAGGTGGCAGACTGGGAAATGCTGGAAATCTGTGAGACAGATAGAAAGATTGCAGCAGTGATAAAAGAAGGAGAACGTGAGGAAGCAGAGGAAAGAGAACGACAGGAGCAGAAAAAAATAAAAAAGACAAAGAACAGTGTAGAAGTGTTGGAAGGCAGAAAAATGAGCGCAAGAAGTGAGAGAAAGCCATGCATCACAAATGGATGAGAGCAGTGGAAGATGTCATAAAGAAATGACAGTAGCTGAAATAGACAAGTTAGAGGAAAGCAAAGATGAGCAGAACACGCAGAAAAGTACAATGTGAGCTCTAAATGTACTGAAGGACTGGCTGTGTAGCAATAACCAGGCAGTAGATTTTAGAACGATTGAGTTAGAAGAGTTGAGTCGAATACTGAGGTATTTTTGTGCAACAGTCAAAGGGCTTGGAGGGAAAGAGTATACAGTTAGCTCTTCTATCTGTCTCAGAGCAGGAATCAATAGATTCCTCAATAATGTTCACAATGGCAGACAAGTGAATATCTGTGCTGATGCAATTTTTCAATCAGCGAATAATGTATTTATGGCTAGATTGAAAAAAAATAAGGAAAGACGGCAAAGACCATGCTTCTCACCATCCTGCTATTACTGATGAGGATTTAGCGAAGCTATGTTCACCAGAAGCACTGTCTTCACAGACAGCAATAGGCCTTGTTCAGCGTATGTGGTTCGAGTTGCAGCTCGGCCTTGCTCACCGTGGCCGAGAAGGTGTCCGAGACCTGCGTCAGGACTCTTTCACTATTCAAAAGTTTTCAGATGGAAGTGAATATTTGTCTCTCACTTTTAATCCTTATAGCAAAAATCATGAGGGTATATCAGAAGCAAACAGAGACAGTCTACATGGCTTTCTGTTCTCTGATCCCAAAAATCCTTGTTGCCCTGTGCAGCTGTTCAAGAAGTACTTGGGCCACTGCCCTTCAGGAGCAACAGGACCGTACTTGCATCCGAAAAGAGGGATCCACCCTAGTGACAGTGTGTGGTGCAGCCAGCAGCCTGTGGGAGTGGACTATCTAGGCAGTACGATGGCCAAAATCTCAGAAAGGGCACAGCTGTCAAGACGGTAAACCAATCATAGCATAAGAAGCAAGTCAGTGCAAATGTTATCTAATGCGGGTCTCGCTTCTCGTGAGATTATGACTGTCACAGGGCACAAGTGTGAGGCAAGCCTGAAGAATTATTGGTCAGCCTCCACTTCAAACAGGCAGAAATGGAGCCGCCTGCTCACACCAGGAGCAGCACCAAAGTCCCAAGCAAGTACACACAGTAAAAGTACTGTAGGGAGTAGCCGAGGAACTAACAGCAGCAGAAAAAGAAAGATAGTCACACAGCAGCAGCAGCACTGTCAGCAGTGGAAATCGGTGATGAAGAAATGCTAGCAGCAGCATTTAAATTTGAGCAGTTTCAGAACTACAGAACTGTAAATTTCCACTACTGCACACTGAGTGCCTCTGTCCTGTCATAGTGATGCACATATAATCATAACAATCACGACAGTACAGCTGAGTTTAAAAAATGTGAAAGAAACTTTATTGTTGTATGAAGTAATAATGATGACAAAACTGACACAGTAAAAAAAGTTGCACAAGTCAAACTGTGAATGTTGGGAGTATTGTTATCAAAATAGTTGCAGACGTGAGAAGTTGACTGTTTGCCAAATTGTAGTCCAATGTTGTGTTCAGCACAGTTAAGTGCTTAGAGAAATTGTTCCTGTCACATGTAGTGTTTGTAACATGAAAGAATCCATATCTGTGTTATCTGTGTGTATATACTGAAAATGGGACTATTTCTCTATACTGTGGAAGTACACACATGTGTTTTTGGTACTCTGTCTTGCTGTAGTGTAAGGACACATAATAAAGTCCCACTGTTTATCTTATTTATTATTATTATTATTATTTATGTCTTTAAACTATTTATGTAGCCCATGTTATAAGTGCAATAACCCACGACAGGGTGTGCAGCTCTGGGATCATCACCCGGTGCTGTGAGGACACTCGCCCGCGGCTTTGTGCCTCACAGACGCACCCGGGGTGTTGATTAATCCCCAAGAACCGCACACCCTGTCGTGGGTTATTGCTTACTTACCATCTTCTAATGGTTTGGCGGTATTTGTGCCCTGGGAGGCTATAGATTTCTGTTGTACCTCGGCTATGCGCCAGGAGCATCACACCCACTGATATATTTACACTTGTATGCGGGCACCAGAACAGAGAAAACATGGAAAGAAACAGGAAAAGGCCCCTTCCCCCAAATTACCATCTCACCTCCTAATTATGGCACAGCACTGTGGTATTCTCTGTCGATGAGCCGGAGAGAGGAGCGGGAGGAAGTCTGTGTGATTCAATATTCTGCATGCCAACCCACACTCTCCGGCTCCTTACCTGTCGAAGAAAAGGCAGAAAATGATATCTGAGAGAAAAAATTCTCCTTGTCCATCTGAGGCATGTTGCAGTCCCCACCGCTAATTTCATATTTTTGCAGGGTATTTGCTCAGTGAGTATAAATGGCGTGTGCTGTAACTAAGTTCCAGGATCTGCCATCGCAAACCAACATTGTGTTAAGGGAGTGTCTTTAGCATCATTCAGGTCGGCATCAGCATCGCTGTAGATTACACGGAGCTTCTAAGTCCACCCCCAAAGATGGACCACCACTAGACAGCTATTTAATTAGGCAGTCTCTGTGTGGCCCAAATATCCATTCAGCCATGGTATGGGGAGTCCGCTTCAGCCTCCAGGGGAAGACGCAGTGCGTTGAGTTAGGGATCGAGGCAGTCTCCGCCGCAGTCACTCCTTGGGATCAGATCAGTTTAATAAGTGCAAGAAAATCCAAATAATCCAGTAATATTCTGTGACTTTTTTTTTTTTTAATCCCATTGCTCCATAAAAGCTCACAGTTTGTCTGGCTCCCAGAAGGACATGGTAGCACTCTCATGGCGGACCTTAACCACCGCCAAATAAGCCATGAAAAACTCCAACTTGAGCTCTCACAGCATGTTCATATGTGGATTAAACTGCTGCTGTTTTCTCTGTACTATGGAGGAGAGATCCTGATGTACGGTGAGTTTGTGGCCTTCATAGCTCTGGGCTTTTTGTAGTAGACCACCATCAGAGCCTGATAATTCCCAAAATAAAGGAATCTGAAAATGATTTGGTGTGGTGGCTGGTCCTCTGGGGGTCAGGGCACCAAGGCCCTATGTGCCCTTTCCAGTTTAAGTCTATCATTTTTGGGTTGCATATCTAACGGCCTCGGCAGCGTGGTAGAGCAGAATTTCATAATGCTGGCACCCTCCTTTCCCTCCGGGAGCCCCCATAGGCATAAATTGTTCCTCTGATTATAATTTTCTTGGTAGTCTAGCTGTTCTTTTAGTTCTTCAAGCTCTTTTTCCATACAGGTAAGATGGTCAGGGATCTGTGTGGTAGTGTCCTCGATAGGATAGCCACCAATTTTAACACCTTCTCTGACCTCAGCCACATCCTCCCTTGCCACTTCTCTGATCCACCGCCTGTCTCTGACACCACCTCACACCCAGCACACCCTCCATTTCACCTATGATGCATCTCCCCCAGGTCTGCTGAGCCTTACCTCAAAAAGGTCATAAGCCGCTCCCAATACAGTAGTGACTCCTTAGACCTGAGACTACTCCGGTTCACTCTTCACAAGGTGCTAACCCCTCTCACCCACATTATAAACCAGTCTTTATGTCTTGGAAAATTCCCCCTTGCACTGGAAATCTGCCTCTATTACTCCGATATTTAAGAGCGGGGACCCTACCTCCACCAATAACTACTGCCCCATCTCAATTCTCCTGCCCCTATCTAAGGCACTCGAGCGTATTGTCGCTGATCAGCTCACTGACCACCTCAACAAACACAATATACTTTGCAGCCAGCAACATGGCTTCCGCAAAGGACATAGTATGACTGCTGCCCTACTTGAATTCACCACCCACCTACACACCGCCCTCTACAGTGGTCATCTCTCTGGTGTGGTCTTCGACCTCACTAAAGCGTTTGACACAGTCCACCACCCCCTCCTTCTAGCTACTATATCCAAACTTGATCTCTCTCAAGATGCCCTCGGCTGGTTCACTGACTACCTGGCTGAACACTTCCAGCAAGTCAAAATTGGCACTACCTTTTCCAGTAGGCTGCCTGTCCGCTCTGGTGTCCCACAGGAGTACATTCTCGGACCTCTATTATTCACTGTCTTCCTTAACTCCCTTCCCCTATCCTGCCCAGGCAACATCCTACTCTATGCGGACAATGCTGTCCTGTTCTCCTCCAATCCTGACCCCACCCAGCTTCACCTCTCCCTCCAATCTGCCTTCAGTGAGGCCTTAAAATGGTTCACCACATAGCGCCTCATCCTAAACTATAAAAAAAAAAAAAAAACTAAAGTCATGTACTTCTCGCACCCACTAAACTCTAGGAAGGACCACTGTCCACCACTCCTAACTACCAACCAGACCCCTCTCGAATAAGTGGACTCCTTTAAGTACCTGGGCATCACATTTGACCTGGGCCTTACCTTTCACCAACACATCCACCAACTGTCAACAGCCCTCAACATCCGGATTGGCATCCTCTACCGGGTCAAACACTATCTCACTCCTGATGCCCTTCATCTAGTGGTCTGTTCCTCTGTCCTGTCCCGTCCCTCCCAGACTATGGCATACTAATCTACAGCGCTGTCAGCTCCTCAGCCTTATCCAGGCTCAGGCTCTTCCTCAACAAAGCCTGTCGCCTCATCCTGGGCTGTGATCGTGTAACCCATACATGCTCTCTCTACAATGCCACAAACTGGCTTAACCTTGATAACAGAATCAAGTTTCATACCTGCCTCATGGCCAAAAAGATTACCCTTGGTCTCACCCCCGCTGGTCTGTCATCTCTAATACAGTGGGCCCCGTCACGGCAGTGCACCCATAGCTCTCGCAGGCAACTCCTCTTGGTCCCTCGCTGCCGCACCTCCCAGTTCCAAAGGTCCTTTAGCTATCGAGCCCCTTCCTGGGTAAATAACCTGCCTAATGATCTCAACATGAATAGAATCGGTCTCTACAAAGCCTACCTTAGGAACCACTTTCAGTCCTCCAATCCCTGTGACTGCCACTGACCCTTGACCTGCCCCTTTATCCTTAGACTAAGATCTCTGACTGGCTACTCCCCCCGCCCCAAAAAACTGAAAATCTCAGAACTAGCTCCTTTGAAGCTTTTGTGTGTATTCTGTCCTTTATTCTCATGCATGACTCTGTCTACCTAAATGTTAATCAAGTTACTGTATTTCTTGTATCATGAAAGATTGCTTGTGTTCCATCTCTACATTTGCTCTCTGCGATGTTTTACCTGCATTGACGTGGAACCTTTGAAAAGAAGTCTTTGACTTAAAGGTACTTTCCGAATCCTCAGTAAATAAAATAAATAAAGTGGAGACTTTCTGCTCTAAATCAGCAATTCTACTATTCTGTGCATGTTCCGCCAACATTTCCGACAGTTTATCTTCAGATTTTGAGAGTCTTGGATTCAGCCCTTCTAAAACTTGGGTTCTTAAAAGTTTTCCTAGTGCCGTCGTCATCTCGGCGGCTGACTATGAAATCGGGCCCAGTCCCAAGGCCGCTGAAGTATCCGGTGGCTGGCCTTTTGTTACATATTTTAGGTGCTGATTTCCCTGGTTTGCCTCTGGATAAATGTTCCTCCATACTTCCAAGGTCGCTTGATGTTAATATTTTCAACCTCTGGGGCTTAGATCTTACATGTATATTTCAATGCGTTGTAGGACGGAGCTCTGGGGTTCCACGTCCTATCTGTTTAGGTGCTCATCAGTGCCCCCAGGACCTTCCCTTTGACACAACTTTAAACTCTGTAAATAAGCCTGATGAGAATTCCAATAAGAGTAAAATCCTGATTGAAAATAGTGAACCTTGGGGTGCAGCAGATGAGCTAAACTTTAAGGGTTTCAGTGCAAATAAAATGCCTGCTAAAAATAGCAACTGTAACTCTACAAAGGACACCGGGTAGAATGTAACAGAAGTGCAAAGAACATGGGAGAGGAAGCAGCTGAATGTTTAAAAACAGACCAGGAAATCTTTATCACCTGGAAAAATCGAGGCACAGGATGAGGGATCGGGCTCAGAGACCAGGAAAATGAAAGGCAGAGAGACAAAAGCAGAATGAGAGTGGGTAAGGAAAATTAAACTTTAAGAGATAAGTAAGAAAGAAAGAATAAGAGTCATTGTTATGTAATGAAGAATGAATAAAAAAAAAAAACAAGACAGTAAATTAATAAAAAGGGAACTAGGAGAGCTTCAGTAGCAGACAAGTAGTGGAATTGCAGTATAATGTGGGGAGTGGTGCAATGCAGTGGCTGTGGGGCAGCCATATTCAGGCAGACCTTCTGGACACTGAGGTGCTGCCCTATCTGCATGCATCTCTCTGGACTGCGGGAGGAGGTAGCCAGACTCAGAGCGGAAGTAAACTGGGTCAGAGTACCATCACCCTATCCAGGGACCACCCAGTCCCATGCAACTGCCTCAAAGGATGCCGAGAACGAGGAGCACTTGGATGACAGTGGGCTCAGGGAGGGTTAGAGCGGTCAGGCAGAGGCACATCCCAGATCCTATTCCACTCAAGAACTCATATGCCACACTGGCAAATGAGGACAACCAAATAGAGGTACCCAGAGAAGTGGAAGGAAAGGATGTGGAGGTTAGCCAAGGAGGTGACCTCAGCAGGGAAAGCAGTGGGCCCCAGAGGAGGAGGAAGCGAATCCTGGTGGGGGACTCCATCATAAGAGGGATCCAGCTAGGAACACAGGAGGGGGAGGACAGGGAGGTGAGGTGCCTACCAGGTGCCACGGCATGGAGGGATGGAAGGAAGATCCTGGGGATCACTGGGAAGGCAAGACGGAAGGGTGAGCTGGATGTCATTATCCACCTAGGTACTAATGACTTGGCAAATGGGGAGCCAAAGGAAGTTCAGGAAGAGTTTAGGAAACTGTGGAGGGGTCTCAAGCAAGTAGCTACTTCTGTCACTTTCTCAGAAGTACTACCTGTGAGAGGCAAGGGAGAGCATAGGAGTGCATGCACCAGGAACTTTAACTCATGGTTGAAGAACTGATGCTGTGAGGAAGGGTTGGATTCATTGGTGACTGGGGACCCATCTGAGGGATGGAGGTTTGTCTCAGCCTGACGGCCTGCATCCATCCTGGAGGGGAATCCAAGCACTCAATGATAAGTTTAAATGCTACATTGACAAGCATTTAAACTAGCAAAGGGGTGGCAGGCCAGCAAGCAGGGTACCTCATTTGCCACCCCCACAGCTAGCAGTGGAACCAGAGGAGGGTTATTCTGCAAAGCAGGTGTGCAAAAGATGGAGATTAGTGCCCAAGAGGTGGATAAGCAGAAAAGGGCAAAATTCAGCAGAAGGGCAGACAGCAAGGAGAACCAGGGATAAATGACAACCAAGGAAGGGGCTGGAGTAGAACAGTGAAACAGTCTAGGAGGTCAAATCATGGAAAGCCATGTGTGCAAATGCCAGGAGCCTTAGCAACAAGATGGAAGATCTGGAGGCTGTCATGGTGCAGTCAGACCTGGACATTGTGGCCATCACTGAAACCTGGTGTAATGATAACCACTACTGGGAGATGGCCATACCTGGCTACAACATATTCAGAAGAGACAGAGCAGGCAGGAAGGGAGGAGGAGTGGCACTGTATGTGAAAATGACATAAGGGCCACAGAGATCCAGGAAGAACAAAATGGGGAGAGATACTGTGGGTTAAGCTGGAAAGGAAAATGGGACAGCTATCTGCACAGGTGTGTCTATAGACCACCAGCCCAGGAGGAAGAAACAGATACGGAGTTGATGCTAGCCACCCAAAGGATGGCAGACAAGGGTGAGGTAGTACTGGTTGGAGACTTCAATATTCCAGAGCGTGACTGGAGCATCCCAGCAGCAGCATCAATTAGAGCAGATTTATCCTGACTCCTGCCAGGGTGCCTTCCTCAAGCAACTGGTCATGGAACCAACTCTGCAGAAGACAATACTGGACCTTGTGCTCACAAACAGGACAGTGTGATGGGGGTAACAGTGGGGAGCACCTGGGAAACGGTGACCTCCAGTCATTGTGGTTTGAAATCACAAAGAGCAGAACCAAACCACACAAAAACACGTATCCTGGATTTTAGGGGGGCAGACTTTGGGAAAATGGGGAGATACTTGAAAGAGGCATTAAGGGGAAAGGGACAGGAATCAGGGGTTGAGGAATAGTGGGCAGTATTTAATGGGGAAAGTGAAAGCAAAAGATTGCATTCAGGCAATACAAAAAGACACAGGCAGAAGGGATAGGGAGAAGTACCAGGAGAAGCAAAGGGAGGCAGGGAGGTCAGTAAGGGAAGCCAAAGCTCAGACAGAAGAGCACATTGCAAAATCAGTGGGTAGAGGGACAAAACCTTTTACAGGTACACAAGTGAAAAAAGAAAGACAAAGGGAGGGATAGTGAGACTGAAGGGGGAGGATGGGGGCCACGTGGAGGATGACAACAGTAAAGCTGACATATTGAACAGGTATTTCTGCTCAGTCTTACTGAGGAAGAGGAGGGTAATGGGTCTGAAGGGAGTACAAGGGGTGAGAATGGTGCAGAAATGGACACAAGTCCCTTTACACGAAAGGGTCCTTAAGGAACTGGAAGTAATAGAGTTGATAAAGCAATGGGGCCAGATGGGGTGCACCCCAGGATCCTTAAAGAACTAAGAGAGGTGGTGGCTGAACCTCTGGCTATCCTGTTTACGCTCACTGGAAACAGGGAGGTACCCAAAGACTGGAGGACAGCAGATGTAGTCCCTTATACAAAAGTGGGAACAAAGAGGAAGCAGGGAACCTACAGACCAGTCAGCCTCACCTCGGTAGTGGGAAGATCATGGAAGCACTACTGAAGGAGAGATTGTGAACATCTGGTTGTCAATGGACCTACAGGACCCAAGGCAGCATGGTTTCACCAGGGGAGGTCATGTCAGACCAACCTCATTGAATTTTTGACTGAGTGACTAGGAGGTGGATCAGGGGAAGGCAGTGGACATGGCCTATCTGGACTTCAGCAAGGCCTTTGACACTGTGCCACATAGAAGACTATTACACAAACTGGGGAATATGGGTGTGGGAAGGACAGTAGTGTGGTGGGTAGGTAACTGGCTGGGTGGCAGGACACAGAGTGGTGGTAAATGGCTGTCACTCCACAGAGAGAAGAGTGACCAGTGGGGTACCACAGGATCAGTGCTGGGACCGGTCCTATTCAACATCTTCATCAGTGATATTGCAGGACCTAGAAGGCAGAATTTCACTGTTCGCTGATGACACAAAGCTCTGTAACAGAGTAGACACACCAGAGGGTGTAGACAGAATGAGAAGTGACCTGCAGAAACTTGAAGAATGGTCAGGGGTTTGGCAGTTGAAATTCAATGCAAAGAAGTGCAAGATAATGCATATAGGTACAAAACCCTGGCACAATATATCAGGTTGGGGGTGAGGATATAGCATGCACCAAGCAGGAAAGGGATCTTGGGGTTATCATCTCTGATGACCTCAAGGTAGGGAAACAATGTGACAAGGCAGCAGGTAAAGCAAATAGGATGCTGGGATGTATAGGCAGGGGCATCACCAGCAGGAAAAGGGAGGTCGTAATTCTGCTGTACAAGACACTAGTGAGGCCCCACCTGGAGTACAGTGTACAGTTCTGGAGACCATACCTACGTAAGGACATAGACAGGGTAGAGAAGGTTCAGAGGAGGGCAACAAAGATGGTGCACGGATTGCATCACAAGTCCTATGAAGATAGGTTGAAGGAACTGAACATGTACTCCCTGGAGGAGAGGAGGGATAGAGGGGTTATGATAGAGACATACAAGTATCTTACAGGGAGGAACAGGGTGCAGGAAAACACTATTTTTAAGTGAAAAAGATGTTCCAGGACTAGAGGGCATGGGATGAAGTTGGAGGGAGGATGATTCAGAGGAAACATGAGAAAGAATTTCTTCACAGAACGGGTGGTGGACAAGTGGAACACCCTGCCAGAGGAAGTGGTGGGGGCTGAAACAATTACGGGATTTAAGAATGCATGGGATAGACATAAAGGAATTCTGGAGGTCAGGGGTAAGGGGCAACAGACTTCTAGGAAAACAAACTGAACTTACAAGCTCAAATGGGCAGACTGGGTGGGCCATAGGCCCTTATCTGCCGACACTGTCTATGTATCTATGTATAGGAATAAATGTGTATTAGTGGTAAAGAAAAAAAATGACAAATTAGTAAAGTAGTATGGGACTTCTGACCTTACCTGCGGGGATGGCTGGAAACTGTTAGACCTCCGTCAATGGGACCAGAAATAATGGCTCAAAATATTTAAATACCAGTGCACAATTAATGTTTCTGCTGAGGTGTGACTTATCTACCACACTGTAGAAATCGGGATCACAAAAAAGGTTGGACCAGTGGAGGATGACTGAGGATACAACACCTCCGATTCCGAAAGTGAGGCCTCTGTTGCACCAAGTCTTCCGCGCTCGAAGCATGGATCGCCAGCTAAATTGCCTAAGTCATTTGAAAAGGGCAAAAAGCTGGATACTCTCATGTGGGAACTGTGGGCATTTGGGGCTGAAGTGACAAATTCTGAAACCTTGGGTGGCAAGGTGCCACATTTAACCACCAGAACTGATGCCATGGACACTCAGCCCCAGGTTGTTGACTCATGAATGGCAGTGTTGCACGACACAGTACTGCAGCACACAGCACCAGCTTACAGAGAAACTTAGGACCTGGAGAGTCAGTCCAGGCATAATAACCTGAGAATATATGGACTACAGAGGGGTAGCAAGGGCCAGTAACATATTAATTTCTGGAAGACCTGTGCAAACAAGTACTAGCCACAAGACTGCAAACTTGACATACAAAGGGCATACTGAGCATTGGGTTCAAAGGCTTTGGATGCTGCTGCTCACCCCCGTTCAGTCATTCTATATCTACTCCAGGACACAGTAAAACAAGACCTCATACATGGGGCTTGGTGGTAAAAAAACAGTTACACATAAAGGCTGCACTTTATATTTTGATAACGACTGCCTGCTGGCCCTGATGCAGCATTGGAGAGCCTCTACATTCCCCTCTTAAAGATTCTGTGCCACAAGAACTTGAAATTCCAAACCCCATATCCAGCAAAGCTGCAAGTTCAGTTTCTTGATGGACAAAAGATATCTCCACCGAAGAAGTCACTGAAGAATTGCAGCACCGGGCCTCCACTCTCCACAGCACAAAAAAGTCCACCTCTTCCTCTTCCGAGCAGAACCCCTCTGCAGCACCATTGGAAGCAACTTCCAAATAAGCTTGCCAGAAAGCAGCAGACGCAGCTCACTCTGCAGCAGCTGATTGCCCGATTAAAGGCAGATGCCTCACAATCCTCCTGCTACTTCATGGCAACTTCATTGCTCAGACAGTAACATTGTAAGTTAATCTTTGGACACCATCGGGTACAAGGCAAAGCAAATCTCTCTGGGCCACATACTTGTCTGTGTGATGTAATTATTCATTTATTTTGTGTGTGTGTGTGGAAGGTTGTTTCTCTTCTCTCTCTCTCTCTCTCTCTCCATCTTTAAACTTGCTATTACAGCCTGGGTCATGGTTCGGGGGGGGGGGCTCCTCACACCTTACCTTTTTCTATGACTGCCTTGTCCCATGTTCACACCATGCTGGTTTCTGCTTTGATCCAACTCACACTACTGACTCCTGCTACTGTTATTGGCTGTATGATCCTGTAAGGTAGACCTAAATGCTGACATACTGTGTTGTGGCCACAAGCCTCCCACTAGTTCTAAAGCCTAGTAGCCAGTGGTTATGTGCCGGTGGGGAGGATAGTATACTGCTGTCCTCACAATGTTGAAACCAAGATGCAGTGGAGAGAGTATACACATACTGGAATGACTAGTTAAAAATTATGAATAAAGTGTGTCGTCGAGGCACAGGTCAGGAATCCTAGGGGAAACCCAGGAGCAGTTGTAAAATTCCATGAAACTGTTTATTTGTAGGTGCAGTAACATAAAAAACATAAACCTGTATGACCTTTGCCTAATAGGACGAGTATTCTTTGTCACTATTATGTGCTCAACCCTTTTTGCTTGGCCTGGTATCGTGGTGAAAGTACTGTTAAATGTCTTTCTTTCTTGGATTTCCGGATCTTGGAGCTGTGCTCAAACAAGTCCAAATCAAAATCACAGAAAATGGGGAAAAGGCTATTTCTTTAGCTGAGGACTATCAAATAGCCAGACTGACGCCACAGCAGCAGGGCAACAGCTAAAGACCGGTAAGACACTCTTTTTCCCTTTTAAATTCCAAGCTTGATAAGAAATCTATGGGATATAACAAATCTGTGCCAGAAGACGTTATATGAGGCGGCCCTGGGTCACGAAGGACTCCTCAGGTAGCCCTCCCCCTAAACAGAGCACTGCGCCTTCCAGAAGAGCACAGAGAAAGGTACGCAAATCGCATTTTGAAGGAAGAGCGTCAGTGCTCTGAAAAAGGGGACTTTTCACATTCTCGTCGGCAGAGCTGTTACGATAGTGTTTTTTTTTTTTTTTTTAAACTATTACCTGCACTAATTTGCCTACATATCTTGGCCATGCTAACACTGCTTTAAGAGTCCTGCTGGTAGCTTACTACTTGATGGAATTTATTTTTCTTTATGAATAAGCCTCAACTTGGCTACCAGGTGACTGGTCCTTAAGCCCTGGCATCTGCAGCATCGAGAGCTCTATATTTTTCAGCTGATCCTGAAAATATGTACTAATGCTCATTAATTCAAACAGTGAGATGCATGCTTTTGTATTTTAGCTGAGGGATTTTAATTTATTTTAGTGGAGCTCAGTAATTCCTTCAAATATAAATGTGCTGGGAGGGATAGAACCGAATTAGAAGTACTTGAACCGGAGCTCCGTATTCCTGCAGATGTAAATGTGCAGGGGGGGTTACAACCAAACTAGAATTACTTGAACTGTAGTTGCTCTCATCCGAATTTAGTTTATCTTATAAGGGGCAGCTTGTAGATCCTCTCCCTTGCAAATGCTTACTTCTCCTTCTGCGGCCTTATAAAACCACCCCTGTCCTTTCTCCACAGGCAACCCTGGGTCGCAAGGGACTCCTCAGGTAGCCATCCAGAAGGGCACAGAGAAAGGTACGCAGATCATGATTTGAAGGAAGAGCACCAGTGCTCTGAACTGTGTGCTTGCCCCGCCACCACCCTTGGTGAGCACTGAGTTATATAGAGCACAAGAACTTATCAGCCCACTCTCCCATTAGCAGATTACCTGTACTCACCACTAGTGGCCGCCCTACTGACTGCACATAAACTACAAGCACTATGTTGACTCTAAATCCTTTACTACTGTGCCTGCTTATACCCCTAGCCTCCCTCCATCCTGCCATCTACCCGGAATGGCAATCAAACCCCCCCCCCACTGTCTTGTCCATTGCAGTTCCCAGCCCCAAATCCACAACCTCCACCCCTGTGCAGAAGCACCATAGCCCTCCGAACAACTGGGTTCTTGGAAGCGTCCATTCTGCCACCCTCCTTCCACACAGGGCTAACAGTTTTACACATCCCCACCTTCGGCAGTACCCCGCATTCCTCCCAGACCCTGCCAGCCCCCCACAAACCTCTAAGGGTCATGGTCATATCTAAACAGCTTGTAGTGATGCTGCTCCTATTGGCAGGGGATGTTGAACATAACCCAGGACCCAGCCCTCCCAATCCCACTGCCCCATCCACACTACCCAGAGGGCTGAAGTTAGTGCACCTCAATATCTGTAGCTTCCTAAACAAAATAACTGCTGTACAACCACTAGTGCTATCAGTTCGCCTTGGTGTATTAATCATCTCTGAATCTTGGCTGAAGTCCCACCACTCGGACGCTGAATTCTCTATCCGTGGCTACTCACTCATCAGATATGATCACAAGGGTAAAAAAAGAGGTGGAGGAATTGCCATGTACATCTCCTCCAAGCTCCAGTTCACCCCTATCCTGCTTTCTAAACCTTTGCAGGACATAGACTACTTACTGATTAAACTATCACTCCCACACTCTGCTCACATTTCTGTAGCTGGCTCCTATTGTGCCCCTGACACCCCCCCGACCCACCATCCTGGACCACCTGGCTTCCCTAAAGGTGTCCGCATCAGCAGGTGAGCTACATATCCTCGGGGATTTCAGTTTTAATTGGCTAAAAGCCCTAAACCTCACCCAGTAAATTTCCCATCCAACCCGCCTAAATCACAAACCGCAGAACCACTCTGTCTTAGACTGGGCCCTCACCTCACTCCACCACCAGATAATTGTATCGGGTCTTCTTCCCGACTCCTCCTTAATTGACCACCACATGATCTACATGGTCAGGAAGGTACACAGGCCCAAAGCTCCACCCCCAGGTACGCTGCTCACGAGATCATACAAAACTCTAGGTCAAGCGGCACTCTTATACGACCTAGCTCATGTCGACTGGTCCTTTATCCCTAAAGTATCCTTCATCGACGCTGCCCTGGATCTCTTTAAGTCCTGTTTCCTAGCAGTATGGGACTTCCATGCGCCCCTCAGAAGGACCCGGGTCGGGGTGCCCACCTCCCCTGGGTCTCCACATTTCTCATTGATAAATTCGTGCCAGGGACCAGGCTTGGAAAATGTACAAAGCTACAGGCACCCAGGGGTCACTTGAATTCTACCATGCACTCCAAAAATCCTGCATTAGATTTATCTGGCAGGCCAAAGCTAAGTATTTCAAGACCATTTTCAGCTTAAATCTCAACCACCCAACAAAATTCTGGCAAACGATCAAATCTCTTCTCCCCCCCCAACTCAGCCACCGTCCCCGACCAAGGCTTCACTGTCTCGGATCATGCTGAAGTGGCCTCTGTTTTCAACACATTCTTCACTAGTTGCGCAACTACTCTTTTATCCGATCTACCTCACCCCCCCTTGTGTACAACTCCGCTAACGCCGCCCACCTCCCTGACCCCCAGCTTCTCATTCCAACTGGTCACACCGGCCAAGGTACAAAAAGCACTTGGGCACTCAATCCCAACAAGGGAAGATGCCCCACAGGCCTGGACGCAAAAATGCTTTACCTGTCAGCACCAGCCTTTGCCACCCCGCTAGCTGCTCTCTTCAATCTCTTTTTTTCGCTTGCTGACTTTCCAACTGACTGGAAGCATGCCGTAGTCATACACCTCCCTAAAGGGGGTGATCCTTCCTCACCAGGTAGCTACTGCCCCATCTCCCCATCCTGGCTAAACTACAGGAGCATCTTGTACTAGCCCAGCTCACCTCCTTTCTAGACTCCTCTGCCTTCTTCACACCATACCAGTCTGGGTTTCCGAAGTCACACTCAACCATTACCTCCCTTCTAAGGCTTACCAACGCCATCCTCACTGGTATGGACAAGGGTCACACCGCCTCAGCCATTTTCATCGACCTTGCAGAGGCCTTCACACCGTCTCCCACTCTCTACTTGTATCCAAACTTACAAGGGCCGGACTCTCCGGAGCTGCCACCAATTGATTTCACTTGTACCCGTCAGGCAGATCTCAGTTGGTGAAAATTGGACCACACAGTTCTAACTCCCTCCCGGTCAATACTGGCTTCCCCCAAGGCTCAGTCCTAGGACCAGTACTCTTCTCCGTCTTTTTGAATGACCTACCCTCTGTATGCCCACGCATCTCCATTCACATGTATGTGGATGACACCATCCTGTATGCCTCAGCCCCCTCCCCTGCTGTAGTGGCCTCTACACTCCAGGATGACTTCAGTGCTAACTAGCTCTGGTTCCGCGCAAACCAGCTGTTTCTCAATACTAAAAAAACTGTCTCCTTAACTTTCGGCTCGCATCAAAGACTCTCTCATCTCTCCTCGCTCCCCCACCTTCCTCACCCTCAACGGGACTCCCTTGGAGGCTTGCACTTCCTTCAGATACTTAGGAGTATGGCTTGACCAGCACCTTGATTTCTCCATACACATTGACTCGATCCACAAGAAATTATATCCAAAATTAGGTGACTTATATCACAACAAGGACTGTATCCCCCCCACCCACCTGAAAGGCAATTGTTCAGAAGATGATCCTCCCTTTACTTGGCTGCGGTGATGTAGTCTATGGCGCTGTGCCCATATTCTCCCTTTCCAGTCTGGACACACTTTTCATTCCTTCTGTCGCTTCATCTTGGACTGCACCCCCACAACTCACCACTGCGAACTCTACAGGTCCCTTGATCTGCCCTCACTCCACGATCGCAGGCAGCTACACTGCGCCAGAACCATAGCGAAATACTGGGCTCAGTCCCTTCCACCCTGTCTTGAATCCACCCTCTCCTCCCAATCCCTGCCTGCCTACCTACTCCCTCAGGAGCACTGACACCAGGCTGTTTCATGTCCCACATATGGGGCCAACTAAAGGCCAAGCAGCTTTCAGATACCACATGCCCAAACTTTGGAATGCATTGCCAACAGACATCAGACTCACCACAAACTCTCAGCAGCTCAACCACCTCCTAAAAACACACCTCTCCTCCATATGCACTTGCACCTAGGCCCATCTAGTGTTGGCACCCAGTGCTATTCAGCTCTAGCCTCACTTAGCAGGTCCCTTACACCTGTATGCTGTGCACCGCATCCTTGAACATGGGCTAGACAGCCCATAAAATCCTCCCGCTGCTGTCCCCACCACAGTTGTATAATCATCCTGAGCAGCATTTGGGTTCTGTTATTCAAAGGTGCCTCAGCAATATCACATTTTCTGCTGTATATCTTTGTACTACTAGTTACTTGTTAAGCTTACCTTGGTGCTCTCATTCCTGGGAGCCCTGTTAATCTATTGTCACTTGTTCTATGTCCCTGGTTCAATCCTGTAAACGTGTATGTCCCTTGCACAATTCTGTACACTTGAATAATATTATATTGTCTGTATTTTGCCCCCAGGATGCATCTGGAATCAGCGTATCTCTGCTCAGTATGCCTTCCTGGTGAAATGCTTAAATAAATAAAAATAAATAAATTTGCCATAGCTGTAATAAGCCAGGCCATTTTGCAAGAAACTGCCGTAATAAACAGAGTGGCATTGGAGCAGATCTGTTCTTGGCAAATTGGGACAAGTACTTAAACGAAAACTGTCCAAAACAGTGCTGGCAATTACCAGGGCTGCAAAAATGCCAGATTAGCATAAGCTATATATTTTAACTATACTGCAGCTAACCTTTGCCGAGTTATTTCTTGTGTTTCTTGCCTGTATGGTGGTGTGTTGAACTTTCCTGGCTTCCCAATTTCGAAAGTTCCGCCACACCAGAATACAGAGCATGACCTTGGAAGCCCTCTGGATCATCCTCTTGTGTGTCAGGATGCTCATTCACGATGACAGAGCCACATTTCCATGGACTAAAACTAAATAGGATGTCATGTAGAGATCCTTGAGTTGTACCTCTAGAAACACTCCCCGTTAAAAACGGGGCAGTGTAAGTCAGTTAAATTATTCAGTAAAGTTCCAGCTCTGACTTCAGGCATGCGCAGTAGTGCTGGCTCTGAGCTTAGGCGCTACTGTGCATGTCCGAACTTGGAGCTGGAACTTTACTTAATAATTTAACTAACTTGCACTGCTCCATTTTTAACGGGGATTGTTTCTAGAGGTACAACTCAAGGACCTCTACATGATAGCCTGTTTAGTTTTAGTCCGTGGAAATGTGCCTCGCTCATCATGAACGAGCGTTCCGGCACACAACAGGAACGTCGGGGGTAATTTGCATATCAGTTGCGGCTTTGGCTGCTACCCTCTGTGAGATGGCACCACCCACCCTGAAACATAAAATAAGAATGACTAATGAATGCCATGCCCTACAATAGAAATGCCAGTCTCTCACTGAAAGTTGACAGGTGAGTACACACTGGGAGAAAAATGGGGATTATGACAGTTTTCCTTTAACATGTGAAGGTGAGGGATAAGACTGTGAAGGGACTCTCTGATTCAGGAAGCAGACAGACCCTAGTGCATGTTAAAGTGCTGGGAAGTGCAAGGTATATCAGTACCCTCGATCTCACCAAGGGTTACTGGCAAATACCTTTAGTTAAAGAATCCAGAGATAAAACTGCATTTGCGACCCCTATAGGATTCTATCAGTTCACCACCATGCCCTTTTGTTTACATGGTGTGCCAGCTACATTCCAGGGGTGCACAGATATCATTTTATCCCCTCACACTGGTAATTGTGCTACGTAGCTGGATGATGTCATGGTGTACAGTCCAGACTGGGAAACCCACCTGGAACACCTACGAGCAGTTATTCAAGCCATCAGAAATGCAGGTCTGATAATTAATCCTACTAAATGTGCATTGGGCATGTAGGAAACTAGATATTTGGTTATGTGTTGTGAAATGGAGAAGTCAAACCAGAGATTTCTAAAATAGAAGCTGTAGCTAACAGCCCTGTACCCAAAACAAAGAAACATGTCAGATCATTTTTAAGGCTGGCTGGTTATTATCTGAGATTTGTTCCCAACTTTGCTGAATTAGCTACTCCCCTCACTGAACTCACAAAGAAACGGTAACCAAATAATGTGAAATGGACTCCAGAGTGTGATGAAGCTTTCCAAGCCATAAAGGCTGCGTTATGTTCAGCCCCTGTTTTAAGAAGCCCAGACTTTGAGAAACCATTTCTGCTACAGACAGATGCATCTGAGGTAGGCTTAGGTGCTGACCTAAGTCAAAATATAGCTGGGCAAGAACATCCCATTCTATATATAAGTAGGAAATTGAATGACCGAGAGAAAAGGTACTCCACTATTGAGAAGGCGTGTTTAGCAGCAAACTGGTCCATGGAGTCCCTTAAATTTTATTTACTAGGAACTGAATTTGTACTTGTAACTGATCACAATCCTGTCTTGGCTTAACCAGATGAAAGATAAAAATTCCAGAATCGCACGATGGTACCTGGCACTGCAGCCATTTAAATTCTCTGTGATTCACAGATCTGGTAAAGAGAACAGCAATGCTGATTTGCTGTCAAGATATGGATCAAGAATTGAGGGTTCTGATGGCTGAAAAAAACAAAACTAATGTATGGGTTTGAACTGTACTTTTTGCTGTACTGTTACAAAAAATGGATGCAAATGTGCTTAATTTCTGAAAGTAGAAAATGTTAGTAGAGAATACAAAGTTTTGGAAACCCGATTTAATAAACCAGGTTCCCACTTAATGAGTGGGTATATGTGACAGGGTAGAATATGACCCTGTCCCACTTGCTATGGAGAATGTGTTTAAATGCAAGGATCGGTATTCTTTCCTTTTCTGTCTCTTCTGTCTGGTTGCACAACCAAATTTTCCTGTGAGACTTTGGACTTGATCATCCTCAACAGTCTTGCAATTCTTTCTGTCTCTCTCTCTCTCTGTTTTCTCTTGCTGTTTGTTTTCCTCCCTCTCGTATCCAGATCTGGCAATATAAGAAATGTGTAAAGCAATACATGGAAATGAAACTGATAATGGGATCACTTTTGTTTACAAAATATGGTGTTTTTGTTGGTGGGTGTGTGTGTGTGTGTGTGCGTGTGTGTGTGTATAATATGATTTGAGATGACTGTAGAAAGCTAGAGGTTACTTGAATACAAATGTCTCTGCCTTTTGCCACTGCTGTGGGGACTTCGGGAAGTTCACTGTCATAGCAGATCTTGCCCAAAATTGACGAGAACAGAATGTTTTGCTAGAACAGGATTCTTGATAAGGATGGGCATTGAAAAGCCTGATAAAATAGCTAAGCTGCAATTGCAGAGAGAGTTTTTTGTTTTGGAAGAACAAGAGAAATTTTTATAAGAAAGATTTTCTTTTGCCTCTGTACATAGTTCTTATGAACAAGTTTATATTTTTTTATGTTACTGCTACAATAAATAAAATTTTGGTGATTTTTACAACTGCTCCTGGGTTTTCCCTATGCTTCCTGACCTGTGCCCCGATGACAACGTGCAAGTGCAAACTCTGAGCACTCTTGGCAGGAAGCAGCAGGTGGAAGATAGAGGGCAGGTGAGGGGTGCTGAGCATTGGCTCGAATAATTTTTTTGGTACCACAAGGACTCCCTGTTAATGTAATTATATTCATAAGTGTAAGCGGCCCTCACAGTGCTTGGACCAGGTAATGGTAACACTTTTTCTGCATGGGGGCCTAGAGAGATTGTGTTCTTGTATACCTCTCGGAGAATCGGCATTACACTGTACTTATTGAATGAGTGAACTTTGTGTCATCCATTTCTTTTCAGAGATTATGGCACAACTTTTATACAGCTGCCTTTTGACTGCATCATGCTTGGAAGAACACAACGAGGCGCATTGTATTAGTTGTTGTTTTTGTGCCCCCCCCCCCCGCTTAGGATGACACAATAAAAGACTTGTGCTCATCTTAATTTTTTCTAGATAATGGCTCATTATTTTAGAGACAGTGACCTCCTAAATATGATGATATCTGATTAAAATTGTAAGATTACTTTGGATACTTCACCTGCTGCTTAATTTGATATATAATGACATACCAGCAGGCAGGGTGCGAAATTCCTATACTTTAGGTGCCCCAGGGCAGGTACTATTAGCTCAGGACACCTACTGTACACTAGTGCCTGCCCAGAGGGCACCCCAAGGTATTTGTGTACAGAGTTCGCTTCCGGGTTTTTTCCCACCCATTCAGTGTCACTGTAGAAGCTTGAGCGTCAGTTTCCTCGGGTGGAACCATTGTGAGTGCAGTGCAGACACCCGGTCACAAGGGCGCACCTCAGGAGACCAGATGACACACCGTCAAAGGAGACGTAGAGGAAGAGTAACAGACGAGATTTCTGACTGCAGCACAGCTATCAGTGTGCCGAATATGCAAGGATTGGTTCATCATTATGAGGGGGTTACTGGTTGCAGCCAGGAGCCAGACTCAATCAGTGAGTGTATTGTGATCAATTGCCTGCCCCCTTTGCACAGTGTGTGTGGTCCCTGCTGCAAGCCCTCTAACCTCCTCTGGGTGATATAGGTCATGCTGCGAGTGGCTGTTTGCAGATTGTGACTCGGGATCAATTTATCAATCTATTATCCAAAGGAGGAAAAAAGCTCTTTTCAGAGGTATAGTTAAAACTTGATGCTCTTCATTTGTTACTTCAGAATAGAAGGGTGCATTGTGCTTGTGCATATGTGATAGGGAGAGGGTGAGATCGCAAAAGATACTGACGGAGGAATTTAGCAACAAGCAGATAGAAAATAAAGCAATTTTGACAGGATTCAACTGTGGGGTAAGAAAAACTACAAAGCCAATACTATATTTAACACTCGGGCAGCCATCAAGCTCTGAAAAATACTGTAAAGGGAAGGGTGAGACTCGAGGATGAACTACAGTAAGTTATTTTACAAGATAAAAAGTGCTGCTGCTTAAGAATCTTGGAAGTATATATTCAGCTTGTTGGCACAGATTTTATTAAGAAAAGTAGACTGCAAAGAGAGAGGTAAAGGATATTCTAAGAGTCTGCAGGCTGAAGCAGTTTGCTTTTCTCCCTTAGTAATAGTTGCTAGGAACTGAGCTTGCCAAAATCAAAACTTAACAAAAAGGGAAACATCTGTCTGCAACTGTCCTCTCATTCAGTCCAATTACCTGCATAAAAATGTGTTTTGCTTAATGGAGCTAACATTGCAAACATCTAAATTAAAATAACTACTGGGAGCTGAGGAAGCAAGCTGAAGTCTAAATAACGGTTTGGGAAGAGACTGAGAGCTACTAATGTGTTATTTCTAAACTACCTAAAATTCAAGTAAAACTGCTGCAGACTGAGTTAGCTTAAAACTAATTAGAAGCTTTTTTTTTATTTAAAGCAGTTGTACTTGTGGCCTATTTAAAATCTGAATCCACTGGCTGGTACCCTAAAGCATTTTGAAAAGCTGCTCTGTGTTGGACTACCTTGAATCTAAATATAAGAAGGCTTTATAAAGTCAAGAGAGCTGCTGCACTGTGGTCTGTAGTACTGACATCTAAGTAATCTACTAGAGATACTGGATACAGGTACAGCATTTTGGACTGGAATACTTAAAATCTATATATAAAAAAAGGCTCTCTTGAGCCAAATTATGTGGAAAAAAAGGGGGTGGCATGTAAAAAGTTTTGTGGACATGTACTTTTACTGCCTACATGCCCCAGTGGGCATGTATTTTTTTTTACGAATTTCATGCCCTGCCAGCAGGATATAAATCTGCCTGTGTATCACCCAAGCACAGAAAGGCCCTATCAGGCCAATCTTTTACATAATTTCAGCTCATCAGAACGGAGGCGATCCACAGTACTCATGGGATGCTTTTTACTTTGCTACTTTTCAAGCTCAGAGATCTTTTGCTGTCAGAGCACCCAAGTTGTTGTAACTCCCTGTTTTCTGAGATGGCTAACACTGCCACCCTGGGGCCCTTTAAGCAGAAACTATGCCATTTCCTGGTATCCAGTGCCTCCTGTGATTGCTTCACCTAAATCCTGTCAGCTTGCAAAGTGCGCTGAGTTCCACCTACAGATACCCAATACCCTACTGTGTCTGCCTTTCTTCAGTGCCAGCTTACCTTGCACTACCTATAGGGTGACTGTTCCAGCACTTTCCTGTAACCTCAGCACTCCTCACCAGCCTACTCCTCTCTCAGCACTCCCTTCCTTTATCTGTTCCCCATAGCCTCCCACCTCCTGTCCTCCACACCCCCCTCTACCCTTCCTCTCTTATCCCCTATGTCCCCCCATTGTCCTTTGCTTACACTGCTATCTTTTCTTACTTTTCACCTCTTCTGTAGTTCCCTCTATGGGCTTCCCTAAAACATCCCCTTGATTCCTAGAGTTGTCCTCCTCCGTGCCCTCAAAATCCCCTCTGTTGCCATATTTCTCCCCTACTGGCGCAAGGCCTCTGGCTGCTTCTTTTCCACTACTTATATTTTTTATTTCTTACATTGAATTTGCTACAAATGTTATCCTGTATTGTATGTTTTGTAGTCATGTACTAAGTGGAACCTATGTAGAAGAGCCTCTGGCTCAAAGGTGTTACTCTGAAATTTAAATAAATACTTATTCTTTGTGAAGGGTTGGGATGGATGTTGGTCCCCACTGTCATATTCCTCTTCCCCTCCTGAGGGTGACATCACCTTTTTCACTCAATACCCTTTGGAGGCCTGCAAGATTTATTTTCCAACAACTCTGCTCCAGCCTAGAGGGTCACTATATTCCTTCTGACACACCCCTTCTAGGACTCTAGGATTTGCCAGGATGCAAATCCTCCTCATGTAAGTCTGTTTTCTCTGTATTACATACAAACATACGAAATTTGCCAGCAGATAAAGGCCTAGAGGTCTATCAAGTCTGCTCGAATGTGCAGCTAGCACCCCTTATTCTGCAGCTGCCCCTCCCCTCCCTTCCACCCTTCCCTTTCATTAACCCTCCCCCTTGTCCTGTCCCATCCTCGTTTGAAGCAGTCCACTGTTCTACTGCATACCACTTCAGCAGGTAACGCATTCCACCCAGCCACCACCCTCTCTGTAAAAAAGTGTCTCCTCATCTCCCTCCTGAACCTTCCTCGCTCCAGTCTCATATCATGGCCCCTGGTGGCCCTCCCCTCCCTTACTTTGAACAGCCCCTCTGTACCCGTCTTGTTTATTCCTTTCATGTATTTAAAGGTTTCAATCATGTCACCCCTGTCTGTCCTCTCCTCCAGTGAGTACATGTTCAACTCCCTCAGCCTCCTCTCGTATGATAAGTCCCCCAGCCCCTTGATCATCTTTGTCGCTCTGTGCTGCACCCCCTCCAGTAACTTAATGTCCCTCTTCGAGATACGGGACGCCAGTACTGCACGCAGTACCCAGGTGTGGTCTAACTAATGACCTATACAGTGGCAGAATCACCTCCTCCTTCCTCGAGGATATACCTTGCAATACAACCCAGCATTTTGTTGGCCTTTGCAGCTGCCCTCCTACATTGTGCCGAGTTGTTGATTGACCCAGTAATGAGCACACCCAGATCCTTCTCCTCCTCTGTCTGGGCTAGCTGCACTCCCCCAGCTGGTAACTCCTCCTGGGTTCTTCATCCCAAAATGCAGCACCTTGCACTTTTGGCATTAAAGCCCAGTTGCCAGGTGTCTGACCAGGTTTCAAGCTCTGCCAGATCATCCTGCAACCCTGCCATCCCCTAGGTCATCCACCACCGCGCCTACCTTGGTATCATCAGCAAACAGACTGATCTTGCTCTTGATGTCCCATGATATGTCTGCAATGAATAGCCCAAACAACACTGGTCCCAACACCGAGCCCTGTGGAACACCGCTCGTCACTGCCCTTGGGTGTGAGAGCTCCCCACCCACCACCACCCTCTGTTGCCTTCCCTGCAGCCAGTTTCCTACCCATCTCACCAGCTTTGCACCCGCCCCTGTGCCTACTAGCTTCCTTCCCAGCCTTCCATGTGGCACTGAGTCGAATGCCTTACTGAAGTCCAGATACAGGACATCCACTGCATGGCCCCTGTCCAGTTGCCTAGTTACCCAGTTATAGAACTCGACCATTATATTATATTGTATTGTATTATAGTTACTGTTACAAATGTAATGTATAGTTACATACTCCTTTGATGCAGGGTGGTTTCTGCAAATGTTGTTATTGGTAGTTTAATGTTTGGGTTGTTACCATGTGTTTTATACAGTTTACACCAAATGTACCGTCCACGTTTGAACTGGACAGCTGCCTGTAGCGGACAGAATTCATTTGCCAAATGCCATTTACATTGATGCCTGTATTAAAAATCAGGCAGTAGGCAGTATAGCACAGTGGTTTAAGGCTCTGAGCTGCAAACCTGGAGATCTGGGTTTGGGTCCCACAGGCCCCACTTACATAGAAACATAGAAGTTGAAAGCAGATAAGGACCGCAAGGCCCATCCAGTCTGCCCATTTCTTTTTCTACCTTATAAATGTGCCATCGGCCTTTGCTCTGTCAGTGGCCTATTATTCATAGTCATTTGTATTGCTCCCTTATGCCTATCCCATGCCTGTTTGAAGCCCTGCACTGTATTCATAGCCACCACTTCTTATGGTAAGCCATTCCATGCATCCACCACCTTTCTGTGAAAAAGAATTTCTCACATCCCCCTTAATCGGCCTCCTCTAATCTCATGCTGTGTCCTCTCGTCCTGCTATTTTTTCTTATATTTAAACATGTTGACTCTTTCACCTTGTTTATGCCCTTAAGGTGTTTGAATGCCTCGATCATATCACCTCTCTCCCTCCTTTGCTCAAGGTATACATATTGAGCTCCGTTAATCTGTCCTCATATGTCTTCTGATGCAGTCCCTGCACCATTTTGGTTGCCCTTCTCTGGACTGCCTCAATTTGGTTAATAATACTTGTGAAGTGTGGCCTCCAATACTGCACACAGTACTCCAGATGAGGCCTAACCAGTGTCTTGTACAGAGGATTATTACCTCCTCTACAACTTGTGATACCCTAATACACACCTAACACCCCTAGCCTTTACCTACTGCTTTAGAGGTCTGTTTGATGATTTTAGGTCATCAGTGATGATGCCCAAGTCTCTTTCTTCCTTTGTGACTGCTAGCAACTCCTCCCAGCCTATAGGTGGCTTCAGGGTTTCTCTTCCCTATGTGCATGATTTTGCACTTCTTTGCATTAAATCCCAGTTGCCACTCTTCTGACCATTCTGCTAGTTTATCCAGATCTCTTCTCATTCTGCCCACCCCATCTGGATCATCTACTCTGTTGCAGATCTTGGTGTCATCTGCAAACAGACAAGCCTTACCTCTAGTCCATCTGCAAGGTCACTAATGAAGATGTTGAAGAGGACTGGCCCCAGGACTGATCCCCTGAGGTACCCACTTGTGACTTGCATCTCTTCTGACTGTATACCATTTACCACCACTCTCTGTTTTCTGTCCGTCAACCAGTTTGCCACCCAGTTGACCAACTTCTGACCCACCCCGAGCCTACCCAGCTTATTTATCAATCTTCTATGTGGAACAGTGTCAAAAGCATTGCTGAAGTCAAGGTAGGTGACATCAACTGCTCCCCCTTGGTCCACCACTCTGGTTACCCAGTCAAAGAAATCTATGAGATTAGTTTGACAGGACCTTCCTTTTGTAAACCCATGCTGTCTTGGATCCTGTGCCACTATGGATTCCAGGTGTTGCACTATCCTTTCCTTAAGGAGTGCCTCCATAATCTTGCCCACTACTGAGGTAAGACTGACCGGTCTGTAGTTCCCCGCCTCCTCCCTGCTACCACTCTTGTGGAGCGGGATCACATGAGCCCTTCTCCAGTCTTCTGGGACCTCTCCTGTGCTCAGAGACTCACTAAGCAATTCTGCTAATGGCTCTGCTAGTTCCTCCTTTAGCTCCTTAAGTACCCTGGGATGTATGCCATCAGGTCCCATTGCCTTATCCACCCTGAGCTTAGCAAGCTCTTGTAGGACCCTTTCTTTCGTGAAGGGAGTAGTGCTCACCTCCCTCCCCTGTGTCCATGATGTGAGCTGTGGGCCCTGCCTACCTTCTCTTCAGTAAATACGTCAAAGTATCTATTTAGAATAGATGCCTTTACAGGGTCCTCCTCCTCACATGCTCCCTTTTCTCCATTAGGCTCAGCAATACCCCTCTGGACTTTCTCCTTTCACTAATGTATCTATAGAAAGTCTTGTCACCTTCTTTTACTGTTCGTGTAGTGTTTCCTCAGTTTGGGACTTTGCCTGCCTTACCTGCTTCCCTTAGGCAGTTTGGTATGCCTCCTATCTTCATCTCGCTGTGTTCCTTATATTTCCTGAAGGCCAGCCTTTGGCTCTGACCTTTTCTGCTACTGTATTTGAGAACCAAAGTGGTTTCCTTCTTTTGCACTTCCTTTTCTGTCTGACACAATGGGATGTTGCTTCAAGTATTGCATCCTTAATGCTTGCCCACTTTGCCTGTACTCCCTCACCTGTGTTTCTTTTTGCCAGGGCTAGCTTAACTCTGTTGGCCATCTTATCAAAGTCAGCTCCTCTGAAGTCCCATATTTTTGCCTTGGAATGGGATGATTTAGATGTAGTAGCCAAACTGAACCATACCATGTTCAATTTGGCTACTACATCTAAATCATTGCATACTGTGTGACCCTGAGCAAGTCTGCATTGCATACTGTGTGACCCTGAGCAAGTCACTTACTTCCTTGTGCTCCCAGGTTGCACTTGTAAACAAACTTTCAGCTTAGTGTGTCTCCTGGTTAAATAAAAAAAATTGCATTTACAGCGGACCTGGTGCTCCACATGTACCAGCTGCTTTGCACCTGCTTTTTTGTAATCACTGCGGCCATTCGCACCTCTCCATGCCTGCTGTAATGTGCACAACACTTGACGCCATGTGTTTTAAAAACTGTCAGTTGGCAACCTTTGGTACCCCCCCAATAGCACTTGACAAAAGAACTCTTATGGTCATAGGAAAGTCAGCGCAACCACGCTGCTTCCGAGGTGTCGCCAGTGTCCCAATGCTATACAGACACAATAAAACCACATGGATGACTGGGGACATTTTTGAGGCACAGTTGCGAGATTGGCACCATAGGCTAGGGCGCAGGAAGATAGCACTTCTGCTAAACAATTGTAGTTTGCACACTATGTCAAGCTAATGTGGGGCATGCATCTAGAAATTCTAGATCAGGACGAAGAAATCACTGCATCTACCTGTGTCCACTGGATAAATCTCCTTGATGCAGTGAGGTTGATGCAGTGTCAGCAGATCCAGCAATTAGAGTGGCCGCTAAAGAGGAGACTGATGTGGAAGAAGAAACTGGCATCTCGGCTGATGCTTTGGATGAACTCTGTAACTTGGGAGCAGAGACTCGGTCCGAAACGGTGGATGACCTCACCGAAGCCATGACCAGATTGACCCCAGAGGATGAGCAACAGGAATGGGAAGTTGAGGAAGATCCCAAGAAAGACCAAGAGGAGGTTTGTGTTACACCAGTCAACGTCCAACAGGCACTGCTAACACTGAGGAGAGCAGCATGTGGATATTGTTTCAAAGTGAGGTTTACTCGCACAGGCAGAGAATGCATGGATGCAGTACACCATGCAGAAGAAGCAGACTGCAAACACTGACTACATCAGCTCTAGCCAAGTTTGAAGCTGGATGCCTGGAAGCCTTATGCTGGAACAGACAGTACAGTAAAGTATTTTTTAACTCAAATTAAAATAAAGTTTGAAAAACGCACGGGATGAAACAAGGAAATTCTCCCTCGGGGAGCTGTATTCACTACCCTACACCCTGTGCAAACTGTAAAATATGTATTTGTTTGAGTTATTGTTTGTGCTGTTGTGCTGTGTGCAATTTTTACTGTTTGTTTGTGCACATTTATTTCCCTGATACCGCAATTGATGTAACGGTTTCCCGCTTCTACCGGACATGCTAGCACATGTCAAACTAGTCCATTACAAGCGGTGCATACTGTATCACCATACAGGGTACAGATTCATATATTATATCATATACAAGATCGTCTGAAAAAGTCATGGAACTCTCTCCCAATTCAGTAAACTAAATGTCCATAAAGCAGCTCTCTGGACTAATCAGTTTTATCTGTTCAAAAGATTGCAAAGTAGGTGCTGAAAATCGACCAACTTTTTTACCCATACAATAGTTGGATTGTTACCATGTGTTTTATACCTCCATGTAAGGTAAAGGTTCATAGATTATTTCATATACAAGGCTCTCAGAGGCTGAATAGTTCATGCCTGAGACCTAGTTGGGCTGGACAGCTGAAAATTGGTATTGTAACCTGAGTTTTCATGATTAGACAAATACCATATTCTGGTATAATAATTTGCAATTATTCTTGGTACAAGATTTTTTTGGGAGGGTTGCTTTTTACCTGCATAGTAGTTAGGAGTAGGGGATTCATTTACCTTTTATACATCACAATCTTCTGCAGCCAGGGCACCATGTCATTATTTTTAAAATATGACAGTACCGACTAAATTTACTGTAATTTTCCGGAACGTTAATGTGCTAACCAGTCCCATAAAAAGAGCAAAGCTCTATGCTGAAAATAATTGTTATAGTGTAAGTTGCAATAGTGGATTGATTGACTTTTGGTTTTTGTATGTCCTGTATGTGTAATGTTTGTTTGGAAAAAATTGAATAAAGTACTATTTAAAAAAAAAAAAAAAAAGGAAAATAGGCCTCCTGCTATTACAAGAAGAGAAACTGCACACATTTGGCTTTAAAATGATTGCCCACTTGACCTATCTTTGGGGTCGTCGCAGGGGATTGTCTACTTTAGTTCCCCAAAACTGTCCCTTTGTAGTAGATTCTACCTACTGGGATAAAGAGAGTCACATGGTATTTTATATTAGTGGGTACCCTACAGGGGGAATGATAGTTAATTTATATATAATAACTGGTCAGCAATTTCTCTCAATGTACTGACCAGGTTGATATTTTCCATAACAACCGGCTGATTGTTATGACATTCATGAGCCATGCCACTCAAACTGTGCTGCTGCCTCATTGGCCACCATTCTGTATATGGGCGGGGCCAAACAGTCTCACAAACTGCTGGAGAAAAATTGCTGGTCTGTTATTATGAAAAAATAAAAGATGGAGAGGGTGTTTCATATAACAATTTAATGCACACCCTCGTTGTGGGATGCTTTGATAAACCCCGAGGGCTTTGCCCTCGGGGTTTATGTAGCATCCCACAACTCTGGTGTGCATTAAATTCTCATATCAAACCCTTCCCCATCCATTATCCTCTATATAGCACATGGATGGAACCTTTTCCCCATAGGAACCCATTAACCTGTATTTTTCTGTAAACCTCACCAATTAAACTGGCATTCAAAACAATTAAAAAGCTGTCTACTTCCCAGTTTCATTTATTTATTTATTTTTATTTCTCCGATCACAATACCTCTGAACCAGAGGCTCTTTTACAGCGGTTCCACAACAGATCAAATACCAAACAGTCATACAGCAATTGGACATTACAAAAGTCATCCCCCATTCAAGTCATTGAGGCGCACGCATGCAGCCTTTGTTTTCTGAGATCACAAAACGGGGCTGCATGTACCTGCATGGGGGTGTGTCAGTAGGTTCTGGAAATGGCAGAGAGTTAAACTACGAGCAATATAACTGTTTTACAACATGGAAAAAAATGGAATTATTGATAATCGATTCTGGAGCAGGTGAGCTATTGTATATGTTGGGGGGGGGCTGGATAATCGAAAGTGTGCATCTGCTCTTTAGTGGCCTCCCATAGCATGGCATAAGATGTCTCACCACTGCCCAGCCCAGTGATGCAGCGGGCTGAGGCCCTGCATGCCTTACCTTGTGCTACGCTGACAACCCAGGTTCAGGAACGGACTCTGGTCATGTGGAGGTCACCAGGGGGAGGAAGGACTGAGTGTCTGCTGACGGCTCTCATTCCTTCAGGGTGGGAGGACTCTGCGCTGTGCTGTAGACTGAGGGTGTTGGCAGAGGCGCAATGCTAGAAAGGGGTGGACCCACGCACAGGGCATAAGATTGCCTCCACAGAGGCTGAGACAGTCACCCTGCTCATTGCAGGTGCGTGGGTCCAGGGAAAATTCGGAAAAGGATTGGAGCTGGCAGACTCTGTGATGGCGGGCTGTACCCACACCTCCTCCTGGCAGTTTAGATGTTGGCTTCCAGTGGTGGGGGGAGGCCAGTACCCCTTGCCGCCGGCCCTGTCACCGGGGGGGGGGATAACCCATGGAGGTGTGGGTGTGTGGAGAGCTTGCCAGAGAGACAAGTCCCCTCACAGGGAGGGACCGGAGCCACCTACCAGCTCTGACAGAGGAGTAGAAAATGTATATGGAAAAAAAATCTTGCACCACTGTCGTTAATTTAAATGTAACCCCTAGGTGGCGCTATTCCAAGGGCTATTACCCCTGCCTGTTTGACTACGGACAGTTTGAGGGGCTTAGGCCCTATGGCGAGTGCCTCCACCCAGAGGTCAGGGTTTGTAGTGGTTAGACTAGCTTGGTCACAGCCCTCTGGGACACTGAGACACCCTTTTATTCCCTCTAGTGGCTCAAACAGTACACCGGAGTTACAGCCCCAATACCCCACGTATACACACTGTTCACTCATATAGATACCACTTACCCTCGAGACTGATTCTGCAGCACGTCTCTGAGGACCCCCTGTAAAATAAGGTTAAACAACATACACAGCAAAACACAATACAACACCACAGACAGTATATAGTATAACAACAAAAAATCTTATTTATTTAGGGGGCAGTAACATGGGAGGGAGAAATCAGGTTAATTGGTGGCATTATATCACAGTACTGTGCACACATGCAGGGGCTGAAAAGTCATACTCTGGGTACCCAGGTTGGGGGGGGGGCTAGCCAGGTCCGTTGCCTGGTTTTGGCCAGCAGGTGCAGATGGATAGGGCCCTGTAGAAGAAAATATATGCACAATACCCAATTGTAATCCGGAGCCGGATGGCTCAGTCCACGAAGCAGTGAAACAACAAGAATTAGATGACATACTTGTGGTTGAAAACAGGCTGCAGGGAAATACCCCGATTTGCACTCACAGTACCCAAGCTGAGGACCAGATGGTGGATGTTCTTCTGGATTGCTAGAATAACAGGGCATGGAGACGAGGTCCTTGTGACTGGACCCCACTGCAGTTGATAGCAATCAGAATTAGTCCGAGACAAGCTGGGGTTTGCTTCCCGCTTCAACACACAGCACGGAGGATTGGAAATAGCGATTCCCCACAAGCACTACGCACATTCATATGTAAAAGGAAAGTACTATACCAGGCAGGCTGCTCCTCGATCCTAATCGCACTTACTGCAAAATACCCGGGAGAGCACACAGCAGCTTCGGTTCCTAACAGACCGAGCGCGATTCAGCAGTTTCTCCAGTCTTCTACAGGGTGGGCCTGGTTTCCACACTTCTGGTGTTTCTTTCTCCTCACAACTCTGATTCAGTCCAAACTGGCACTCACAACAGCTGCAGGCCGAAACTTGGGGCCTCACACGTGCTTCCCGCACTAAACTACACACCGCAGAAGCACATAGCTCCTTCTCTCTTCACTGTCACAACTGATCTGACTTTCCAGTAACAGAGCAGGGCATTTCCTTTGAGTTCCTCACCATTCTGTTGGCTGGTTCGGCTGTCACTCACAATAAGACTCCCTCGTTTGGTGAAAAAAGGTGCCAAGGTCAAAACTACATTTCCCAGAGTCACTGCCCATACAATCCCCTTATGGCTGGCTCAGAATTGAGAGTCCAAGTTCTGATTTGTCCACAGGCTCCATTTTAGGGTCTCCCTATCATCCTGATTGGTCCAAGTCAGCTATTCAGGATCAAAATGAAAGAGCTACACTGAAACAGTTTGTGTTGAAATGAAGACAGGTTAGACAAACTACTTTTTCTCAGTCACTCTAAATGATTTCTAACAAACAGTTGTATCTTTCAACAAGGTTCCCTCTGCACATGTAGCGATGGCAGAGACGGAGTGAAGTGACAGCAGCTCGGGCGGGATTCGAGCATTAAATACACAGTCCCCCCCCCATACAAACTTATTAAGTCTGCAGGCAGACAGCTCTTAGAGACAGTATGTGGAGGCTCAAATAGCACTCACTTGGAACCACATTTAAACAGCTCAGATGCTGAACACTGCCCAGACTTGGAGCATTCAGGCAAGCTCCTGGAAGACTTTAGGGAACCCCCATTTGCAGGGGGGTTATTTCTTCAATAATCCAGGGGTTAAATTTGGTGTCATTAAGCAATGTACAGTTAAATGTCAAGTGGAATGGCCTTTCAGTGTTGGGATCTAAGTTTCTAAAAGAAATAAGAGCATGATCTGAAATTATGATTGTGTCAGTGTCTGCACTGATCAAGCTATTAACTAGGCCGTTGGATATTAATATCAGTATGCCACCCTGACAGTGAATTTTCTATGGTGACATGCGTCAGTCTCAACAACAGCGCCATGCCGCTGTAGAAGTGCTGCTGGAAGGAGGCAACCACTTCCCCCAACCTGCACCCCCTCCCCGAACTAACTCCGACCTGGAGTTAGAATCCTTTAGTTTGGGGTGTGCGGGGGGCAAAGCCCCCGATCTTTTAAAAAAAAAAAAGCCAAACTGTGTGGCTCCATGCCAGCAGCAACTTACAGTCGACATGGAGCCCATCGCTGTAATGCCGGTCACAATCTTTTTTGTCGTGCCGGCATGATATAGCAGGATCGACAAGATATTAATGGCCCTATGTATTATGTCTGTTAGAGCAAAATAAAAAGTCTGTCTTCTCTGGGTACATCAAACGCCACACATCTGTTAAGCCAAAATCATTCATTCTGTCATGTATTATCTTCCTGGCCTTAAGTATTTCTTTTTTTTTGAAATCATAATTTATTCCTCCCCCCGGCTCCAAGCACTACATCATTGGGAGTCACTTATGGTGTCTGCCCTTGCTTCTTCCACCTACCTGTAGCCCTCCAGTAACCCCATGGAGCCGTGGTCCCCCCCCCCGGTGGGGATGAGCTGGGGCTCGCACACCCCAAATTTCTTGTCTTTGGGCCGGCAGGGACAGGTAGGCATGAGCTGTGGGGTCTGCACCAAGCACTCAGTCTTCCTGGTGTCTGATGAGACATTTTCCTGTTTCTGTGTGAACACAGCTTGCGCTCCGATGTCAAGGCATAATCGCTGACGATCGCCGCATCCCTACCTCTTGTGTTGGCTAGGTGCTTGCTGTACCCCAGGCCTCCGCCTGGGGCCAGTCTAGTGCCAATCCTGTGTCCCTTCTCTCCCTTGAGAAGGCGAGCGGTCCCTGGGATGCTCCACCTCCTCCCCCTGGCTGGCCCTCCGACTCGGGCTTGTTCCCAAACCCGGGGCATCGCAAGCGGTAGTGCTACCGCTGCACCGGCAGGCCAGTCGTGTTTCAGTAGTTCTAGGGTTACTCCTATGCTTCAGGTGATCCAGTACAAGGTTAATATCCCCTCCCTACACAATATTTCTGCTTGTCACTTTACTCAATTCATCAAAAAACTCTAGAAAGAAAGTATTTGCCTCTCCATTGGGAGTGTATACATTACACATGGTTATCCCCACACCAGCTATTGTCCCCCACTTGAATCTACTTTATGGTAGGAGGGAGAAAATATTTTTTGCTGATGTCTAGTTAGGCCCTTCTTTTTCTTACTAACAGAACTATAATAAACCTGCCCAATCCATGACCGTTTCAGCTTAATTGCCTCATTGGGTAATAAGTGAGTTTTCTTTACCAGGGCAGTATGCATCTTTAGTTGATAAAGGTATGAAAGCACTTTTATCCTCTTAATTGGAGTGCCTAGTCCCTTAACATTCCAGGAGACACATTTAACAGTAATTCAACTGTTATTCATCGTAGATAATTAAATGTGTGATATCTTCTGAAAATATATTGCTTCCAGGCGTGGCACATAAATGAGCTGTTCTAGAAGCAGTCGTTGGTTGCCCACCAAGTAAGCTACTGCCTACAATCCAGAATAATGTGTTTTAAATATACAAAAAACCTGTGACTGAATTACTTGTGTAACCCCCCCCCCCCGCAAATGGGGGTTCCCAAAAGTCTTCCAGGAGCTTGCCTAAATGCTCCAAATCTGGGCGGTGTTCGGCGTCTGAGCTGTTTAAATGTGGTTCCAAGTGAGTGCTATTAAAGCCTCCACGTACTATCTCTTTAAGAACTGTCTGCTTGCAGACCTAATTAGCTTGTATGGGGGGCCGTCAATTCGCTCCATTTCTGCCGTTGCTACATGTGCATAGGGAGCCTTGTTGAAAGATATAACTATTTGCCAGAAATCATTTAGAGTGACTGAGAAAATGTAATTTGTCTAACCTGTCTTCATTTCAGCACGTACTGTTTCAGTGTAGCTCTTTCATTTTGGTCCTAAATAGCTGACTTGGACCAATCAGGATGATAGGGAGACCCTAAAATGGAGCCTGTGGACGAATCGGAACTTGGACTCTCAATTTTGAGCCAGCCACAAGGGGATTGTATGGGCAGCGACTCTGGGAAATGTAGTTTTAACCTTGGCGCCTTTTTCTACCAACAGAGGGAGTCTTATTGTGATTGACAGCTGAATCAGCCAACAGAATAGTGTGGAGCTTAAGGAAATGCCCTGCTCTGTGACTGGAAAGCTCAGATCAGTTGTGGCAGTGAAGAGAGAAGGAGCTATATGCTTCTGCGGTGTGTAGTTTCGCGCGGGAAGCGTGTGTGAGGCCCTGAGTTTCGGTCTGCCGTCTTTGTCAGTGCCAGTTTGGACTGAATCCGAGTTGTGAGGAGAAAGAAGCACCAGAAGTGTGGAAACCAGGCTCACCCTGTAGAAGACTGGAGAAATTGCTGAATCGCGCTCGGTCTGTCAGGAACTGAAGCTGCTGTGTGTGCTCCCGGGTATCTTGCAGTAATTGCGATCGGGATCAAGGAACAGCCTGCCTGGTATAGTACTTTCCTTTTACATGTGAATGTGCTTAGTGCTTGTGGGGAATCGCTATTTCCAATCCCCTGTGCTGTGTGCTGTGTGTTGAAGCTGGAAGCAAACCCCAGATTGTCTCAAACTAAATCAGTTAGCTATAAACTGCAGTGGGATCCAGTCACAAGGACCTTGTCTCCATGCCCTGCTGTTTCTGACAATCCAGAAGAACATCCACCATCTGGTCCTCAGCTTGGGTATTGTGAGTACAAATCAGGGTATTTCCCTGCAGCCTGTTTTCAATCACAAGTGCCTCATCTAATTCTTGTTGTTTTTTTGCTTCATGGACTGAGCTATCCGGCTTCGGATTACAGGGTTTTATTTAACTCTAAAAATTGATTAGCGTTTTGCTCATAAAAGTGCTAAAACATTGTGAAAATGCATAGTACTTGCCTCACTGTGTTTAACAAACATAACACTTCTAGAAAACCTATAGAAACACTTTCTGTACAGTTAGTATTTTCCCAAGAAAAAAACTGCTAATCAATTATTTAAAACCCTGGATTACAATTAGGTGTTGTGCATATATTTTCTTCTACAGGGCCCTATCCATCTACACCTGCTGGCCAACCCCGGGCAAAGGACCTAGCTAGCCCCCCCCCCCCAACCTGGGTACCCAGAGTGTGACTTTTCAGACCCTGTATGTGTACACAGTACTGTGATTTTAATGCCACTAGTTAACCAGATTTTCCCCTCCCGTGTTTCTGTTCCCTAAATAAATCAGATTTGTTGTTGTTAAACTTTAAACTGTCTGAAGTGTCGGTACCTTCATGCCAAGCACTGTATTGGTTTGTGTATGCTGCTTAACCTTATTTTTCAGGGGGTCCTCAGAGACGAACTATAATCAGTCTCGAGGGTAAGCGATACCTTATGAATGAACAGTGTGTACATGTGGGGTATTGGTACTGTAACTCCTGTGCATTGTGTGGGCCATTAGAGGGATTAGAAGGGGGTCTCAGTGTCCCAGAGGGCTGTGACCAATACTAGATCAACCGTTACAAACCCTGACCTCTGGGTGGAGGCACCTGCCATAGAACCTAGGCCCCCCAACCTGCCAGTAGTCAAGCAGGCAGGGGTAGTAGCCCTTGGGATAGCGCCACCTGGGGGTTACACTTGCACTCTGAACCTGAGATTACGTTATCCTGTTGTAACACATGAACAGACATAGCATAACTACAAGTCCAAACATATTACTGACATTGTCAGCACCCACCTTGATAGTGGAGCAGCGTGGAGCGGCATAGATCGTACTACGCAAGACATTAATGAAGAAAAAACATGACTCATAAAATCTACCGTAGTAGCAATATGTTTTAAGCAAAGTAGTAATAAGAACAGTGATAAAGTACTCAAAAAAAAAAAAAAAAAAGGAACATTAAATAGAACTATTTTCAGTAGTATAAATACGAACGACTTCCTGCCATAGGCAGTCATTTTAGACCTGTGATCCACACTGGCAAGGCAACTACCAATGCCACTGGTTTACAGATCTTTGTCTCGTGGCATGCAATTTAAAAAAATTCTCCAGCTGGGGAACCACATACAGCAGTTTGTGTAGGAGTATTAGCTCATAAAGGAAAAGCTATCTTTCATAGACCATCATGAAAATTGTGGAAATGGATCCATCAACAAATGTGTAGGGAAGGAGGGGAAAGGGAACATTGTTTAACCAGGAGCAGCACACTAAGCTGGAGCTTGTTTCCAGATGCGACCTGGGAGCACAAGGAAGTTAAGTGACTTGCTGAGGATCACACAGTATGCACCTAGGCAGCTGTGGGATTCAAACCCAGGTCTCTAGATCTTATTCATAAGTAGACATCGCCTTGGATGCATCTTGTTGTGAGTGACATTGAGTTTAGAGTGAGTAACCGCGAGTACCATTTAAGCAGAAATGCATGGTACCAAAAGGTCTCTCACACAGTCTGCAAAGGGTGCCAACAGAAGACACATACATATCTTTCATCCTACCAGGACTCGTCTGTGTGACACCCCAGTGGAATGAACTAGCTACCCTAAGATGGTCTATCTGGGTTATGTTGTGGTGAACCCAATAAACCAGCATAATATACTGTGGTGATTTGCATATATAGCCCATGGTTCTTTGCATTATGAGAGTATATGTAATTTTGTATTTCATTGTAACTTGGCTTCCCGGCCAGTGCCCTTTGGGGGTAACCATTGCCTCAGTGCTTGTGCGCTGAGGTTCTTTGTATTTTAGCTTGTTTTTTGTGTTTATTGGGCTCACCACAACAGAACCCAGATAGACCATCTTAGGGTAGCTGGTTCATTCCACTGGGGTGTCACACATACGAGGTGTATTGATGAGTCCTGGTAGGACGAAACACATGTATGACTTGTCTTCTGTTGGCACCCTTTGCAGACTGTGTGAGAAATCTTTTGGTACCATGCATTTCTGCTTAAAGTTAAACCAGCATAATATACTAACATACTAAATGCCAGCAGAATAGGCCTGATGGTCTGTCGAGTCTGCTCGGTAGCCAGTCTCCTAATGGGTGCTCGCTTTTCCACCCCCACCAGCCCCAGAGAGGGTCAGCTTTGGTTTTCCCTTGTACCTATCCCACCCCTTCTTGAAGCCCTCCACTGTGCCCTCCTCCACCAGACTCCCGGGCAGTGCATTACATGGCTCCATCATCCTCTCAGTAAAGTAATGTCTGCTGCATTCCCCCCTGTATTTTCCCCCCTCGAGCTTCCACTCATGCCTTCTGGTTGTCCCCCCCTTAGTCTGGACAGCCTCTTTGGCTCCTTGTATTCCTTTTACATATTTGAAGACCCTATTATGTCCCCCGTCTCCTCTCCTCCAGCAGTACAGCCCCAGCTCTTCCAGCCTTTCCTCATAGGGCCTCTCACCCATGCCCTGAATCATTCTGGTTGCCCTCCTCTGGACCCTCTCCAGCAGTGCTACGCCCTTCTTGAGGTGAGGCCTCCAGAACTGCATGCAGTACTCGAGGTGCGGCCTGACCAAGGCATTATACAGAGGGAGGATCACCTCCCTCCTCCTGGATGTAATCCCCCTGGCTATGCAGCCCAATATCTTGTTTGCTTTTGCTACAGTTCTTCTGCAATTTTCAGTGTTATTCATTTTGACATCTGCCGCCACCCCTAGATCCCTGTCACTCGTGGCTTGCAGTGTGACCCCCCCCCCGGGTGTATACATGGCCCAGGTTCCTGACCTCCAGATGCAGCACCCTACACTTCCCTACATTAAACCTCAGTCCCCACCTCCTTGACCACCCCTCCAGAGCATCCAGGTCCCTCTGGACTGCCTCTCTCGCTTCATCCTCTTTTGCCAGTGCTCCCAGTTTTGACTCATCCACAAAGAGACTCATCCTACTCTTAACCCCTCCCCATATCCAAAACATAGGCATTGAAGAGGAGTGGCCCCAATACCGAGCCTTGGGGGACCCCACTGGTGACCTTCCTAGGGGAGGAGACTATCCCACCAACCACTACCCTCTGTATTTGCCCTGTTAGCTAATTTTCTACCCATCTGAGCAACTTCCCTCCCAACCCCATCCCCCCCCCCAGCTTTGTTAGCAGCCCAGTGTGTGGTAGCGAGTCAAACGCCTTACTGAAATCCAGGTATAGGACGTCCACCGGCCTATGTCGGTCCAGGGACCCCATCACCCAGTCATAAAAATCCATGAGGTTGGTCTGACATGATCTCCCTGGTACGAAACCATACTATTTGTCATCCAGGTGCCCCAACCTCTCCAGCAGCCTCCCGTGCCTCTCCTTGATTATGCCCTCTATTACTTTACCTACCACAGATGTTAGGCTGACAGGCCTGTAATTCCCCATCTCCTCCCTAAACCCCCCTTTGTGGATAGGCACCACATGAGCCACCCTCCAATCCTGAGGCACCCATCCTGTTTACAGAGAGGTGTTAGAGTGCAGCCAGTGGAACTGCTAGCTCATCCGCCAGTTTCTTCATAACCCTCGGATGCAGCCCATCCGTCCCTGGCGCCTTATCACTTTTTAGTATCCGAAGGGCCTCCCTCACCCTGTCCACTGTGATTTTTCCCTCCCAGTCCACCCCCTCATTCAACCTCCCCTTCTAGACTTGGCCCTACCTGAACCCCCTCCTCTTTCAGTCCTCTAGACTCCATCTGACCTCTTGACTCTGCTGGTTTCCTTTACCTACCTTCAGGCTGAAGGAATCTGCCGCCTCCCTTCATAAAAAATTGAGGCAAAGTACTCATTTAGCACCTCTGCCTGTTCCCCCACCTCCTGGGCCCATCCCTCCCCAGTCCTAATCCTGCTGATCTGTGCCCTCCCTTTTCTCTTCTCCCCTATGTATCTATAGAATCCCTTTTGCCCTCTTCAGATATCCCTAGCCAGGTTTTGCTCCATCCTCGCCTTGGCTCCCCTCACCACTCTGCTGACCCTCCTGGCCATCAACACGTACTCACCCCTCTCCCTTTCTCCCCTAGAGCACTTAAAACGTGCATAGACAGCCTTTTTATCCCTCATCACCTCCTGCACCTCCCTTGTCCACGAACATGGCTTGTTGACCCTATCATGCTTACGCCTTACCTTTGTACATGACCTAGTAGCCTCCTGTACCCCTTTCTCAATGGTCTCCCACATATACCAGCATCTATGTCCAGCCTAATCTCATCCAAGCTCCCCTGTAGAATCCTGCCCATGCCCACAAAGTCTGCCCCCTGAAGTCGTCTTCTACTACTACTACTACTACTACTACTACTACTACTGTATTAGTGCAGTTATCTCTCCCGATACAGCAGAAACCAGACTGTGGCGTGGTTGGCACCTGCCAATGGGCTGCACACCTCCAGGCCCCTTATCTTGTCACTGTCTGCTAGGACAGCGTCCAGTATCTGCACCCATAGTGGGTTCCCCCACCTGCTGGACCAGGAAGGCATCCTGAAAGATATCCATAAGTCTCTGTTCCCTGGCCACAGAGGATGTCATAGTGGGCATATACAGCACATGGTGCTTTGCATTATGGGGGTATGTGTGATTTTTGTATTTCTACAATCCTTAATTGTTTACACCTGGCTCCTAGCAAGGCAGCCACTCCCTTTTGTGTTCTGGTGGTTTAATTAGTTCAGGAATACAAGAGTAGTACACCCTCATACCTTGTAAATGTTATTTGTGTCCTTGTCAGCAGACAATTCCTTTCCGTGTAGCTGCTGGGAGTATATGTGTTTGCTTTATTTTGTTTTCACTGTTCATGCTAGTCCAGGGGTTCTCAAATGGTGAGGCCAGCCTCCCTGGGGAGGCCCTAACCTGTTCCAGGGGAGGCTCAAGCAAGTCTTGAAAAAGTATTATATATCACTTTTGAACTTTATAGATTTTGTGTGAAGGGATAAGGCAAACTGAAAGATACAGTAGGTGAATTAATGCATTTATTCACAAGTCTGTGACCAGGGAAGATACTGTACACTGAGCTATGGCTTATATCAGGTGTACCCAGGGAAGGGTAGTGAGAGAATATAGTTCAGAATGTAACTGCAAAACACTCAAGCAATACAAAATGAATAAAAGTGCAAACACATTAACAATAAACTAACAATGTAAGGAACAATTGATCAATTAGACTGGCTGCAGAACTGTCCAAATACAAGAGTTAGCCATACAGGTACTAGGAATAAGAGCAGGAGGGAGCAAATGATCTCTGAGAAGTTGCTTAAGAGCAGGCGGAGAGGCAGATGTCATTAGGAAGGTTATTCCAGTTAGAGGGCAAACCGAAAGCAATCTGATCCATGAAGGTATGGCAGTAAGGGGTAACAATGGTTCGAGTCAAACTATTGGAGCAAGTAGGTTGTCCTGTTGGGAGGGGGTTACAATAAGCTTAACATGACAGCCAGCTATGCAAAGAGGTTTCAATTTGTTCCTGGTGTACCTGTGAAAAGTAGGCTATTTTTTCTATGGGGAGGCCCAAAAATATTTCAGTATTTTGGGGGAGGCTCAAGATCTTTTCCATGGTTTAGGGGAGGCTCACTATGACAAAGTTTGAGAACTCTTGTGCTAGTCCAATGTAACTAGCCTGGGGATCTCTATTTTCTGGTTGCTGAAATCCCATTGTCCCTGACAGCTTAATTAGCATATGAGAATATGAAGGGTCAGCACCCTTTAGACTCCACAGTATGCCTATCTGCTTACCTAGATTTCAACAAACAAGATGCAGCAGGGTATGAAATACCACATTTACCTTCAGTTGCCTTCACAAAACTGTCTTGGATGTTATTCAAGGTTTTTCCCTTTAAACTGCATTCAATCTGTGTGTTTCTAGAGAGTTTTTTCAACCTTTGTGTGTGCTTTCAGCATTGAGATGCATGGTGTAGATGGTTGCTGTGGCATCATGTTCTTATGCTAATGCAGTTCTCCAGGACAATGAGATTTCAACAACCATAAAATGGAGATCCCCATTCCCAGGATCCTTACAGGGGACTGGTATGAAATAAACTAAAGAAATCACACACATCCCTAAAAATCCCTAACAGCTACAGGAACAGAGCTGTTGACAAGGAAGCAAATAATATTTACAAGATAAGAGGGTGTACAACTCCTTTTATTTAGGCAGCATGCTGCTTCCTGGTTTGCAGTTCCCATATGCTCCTGTTTTTCCCTAGCAGTTTCATTTGTTGCTGTCTACTGCTGCAGCTTACCTGGCCTGCAGTGCATCAACAACTAACACTGACCTCCATACCTCTCAACTGTACCACACTAAGAGGAACGTCCCTCATTTTACTTCATAAAAGTTCCCTGTTCCACATTGTGAGGACTTGTTTCACATTCAGTAGTAACATTTTAAAGCAAATATCTATAGTAAAGTATGCAAAAAATATATTATTCAATTAATAACAGACTTTCTGAATATAAATGTAAACCTTTTAACAGTGTTCTGAGCCTCCTAGGTAAAGATTTATCCAACAAGACCACTCTGATGGTCCCCAGATCAAGAACCAGCCGTGGCCAGAGGTCCTTCTGCTACAGAGCCCCATCCTGGTTTAACTCTCTCCCTGCTCCCATCACCAATGCCACCACCATCTCCAAGTTCAAAACCACCCTTCGAACCAACTCTTCAACACTTGTGGCTGCTCCTGTCTCTGAAGGCAGCCTCCGCCTCGAACTACTCATGACAAGCCCACAGGCGGCTCTCCCTAACCCTCCCACCTCCTCTTCCCGGTACCCGCATTATGTCTAACCTGGCCAGTGCCAGCTGTTTCATTGTATGCCTATTAGATTGCTCAGTTTTTGATACCAACTTGTGTAACACCTGTTCTCAGTTACTTGTACCCTGTAACCTAAATGTATTTTGTCTGACCTCAGTGTGACGTGGCGCCTCTGATGAACGCCTATTTTTAGCAAAACCTATGCTATGTAACCTAAAACTCTAGGTATGTCTTTAATGTGATGAGGTACCTTTGGAAACGAGCCTCTGGCTCAAAGGTTGTAAACTGATTTCACAAATAAATAAAAAAAATAAAAGATTTGATTAAGTGTTTTACATTTTGCTCATTTGTTCCACATTTTGAGAAGCAATGTTCAACATTTGGGGGACAAAAGGTTGAGAGGTATGCTGACCTCCCTTGTGGAGCTGGTTGGCATGCATTCAACATTTAGTCCAAGCTTGTTATCAGTTAGTGATACAATGGCCTAGATTTTTTTATTTATTTGTTGAAATGTTTCACCAGGAAGGCACACTGAACAACAAGCTGCTCATCTCCCGGTGCAACCTTGTGTGTGTGGGCGTAGGGGGTTGGGGTACAATTGGATGAAGAGTTAGACATACATTTTAACATTTATAATATCTGAGAAATTAAACATTGTTACATTTGTAACAACACATGCAGTTAAGAAATATAAATAATCATACAGTCGTATTTGTAACATAACATACAGTTACTGTAAATGTATACCTGTGGAATATGCATTTAATTACAAGTGGCATATCTGAGGAACATAGTACAGAAATTTAGGTAGCTTTGGAGCCAACTTCTTGCAGGAATGGATCACGGTTAAGAGGCAGATTATTTAGCAGTTATTGAATAAGTGAGGTCCAGTGGGAGGGACATCAAGGAGGGTAAAGGGGTAGACAGAGGAAACAAGCTGGGGAAGGAGAGGATAAAGATGGGGGAACATTACTGGAGAAAAGTGAGCAAAAAAAAATCAGTTGTGAAGGGCAAGTTAACACAGGGCTAGTGCAATCTGGGAGCACCTCGGACAGAACAAAAAGTGCAAATTATTAGCGCAAGTGAACTAATTCCTTTGATTTAGTGCAGGAAGATAGAGAAGGGGGCAAGAGAGAGGCGGGGGCAAGGGATAGGGAAGGGAAGGATGAGTCAAATCTGGAACGGGCCCCCTTCAGAGTGCGGAGGTAGCTGCCAGTGGTGGAATGAGGCGAGGACTTAGAGTAAGGGGCAGGAGTAGGCAAGGACAAGTTGGGTAGAGCTAGTAGAGGGAATGGTAAAGGGAAGGAGGAGGAGGGGTGGGAGAAACTTGCTTAAGACTCTTCCTCTTCAGGATGCTGAGAACCCTGCCAGAGTGCAGAGTCAGGCAAGGACGAGTTAGGTAGAGAGGATGGAGGGGAAGGGGGAGGAAAGGAAGAGTCATTTCCCAGTGCTGGGCCCCTTCAGGGTGCTGAAAACCCTGCCAGGGGGCAGAACTAGGTGAGGACAAGTTGGGAAGAGAGAGAAAAGAAATGATGGAGGGAAAGAAGAAGCTTGCCTAAGACTAGACCACTCCAGGATGCTGAGAACCCTGCCAGAGCGCAGAATCAGGTGAGGACTAGTTGGGTAGAAAGGATGTAGAGGGAGAGGGAGTGAAGGAAGAGTAGTTTCCCAGTGCTGGGCCCCTCCAGGATGCAGAGACCCCTGCCAGGGGATAGAATTAGGTGAGGACAAGTTGGGCAGAGGGAATAGGGAGGTAGAAGAGGAAAGGTAAAAAACTTACCTGAGAGTAGACATCGCCAAGGTGCTAAGAATCCTGACAGAAAGTAGATTTAGGTGAGGACAAGTTGGATAGAAAGGAAAGAAGGGGAAGGGGAAGGAGAAGGGGAGAGAAGGCTTGCCCAGTGCTAGACCCCTCCATGATGCTGAGAACCCTGCCAGAGGTCAAAACTAAGCAGGGGCAAGTTGGTAATGGGGAGGGGGGACAGTCATTTGATGTCTCAGTCAGTCGTTCAGCCTTGCCTGTGTTTTGTTTGTACCTTGTGCTCATGGCTGTTGGGCTTCACCATTGGCCTCCTGCTACTCCTGTACTCTGACACATGCCAGTCAACCATGATATGGCTTCTGGGGCTTCCTGCCCTTTATGCTAATGGTCTTGCTTTGCTCTCTTGAAATCCGCATCTTGAGGGTGGGTCCCTCGACTTGGGTGGGGTCCTTCTTTCTGCCCTTTGGGTGAGAATGTCCTATGCTCTGGGGGAAGTTTTGGCCATGCTGATGAACTCAGTGGCACCTCTTGATGTAGCATTTAGGACTTCAGCTGCTGGAGGGTGGGACTTCTAAGTCCCACGGGTGCTCCTTATGCTGTGCAGACCACGTCAACAGCACCTTTAAAAAGCTATCCCCCCCCCCAATGCGGCCGCCTAAGGGTTGGTCTCCACCTACTTCCCTTCCTCTCCCCCTCAAAGGTGAAAATTATACAATTATGCAACTCCCAGACCCTCAAGGACCCAACTCTAGTGACTTGCGCTGCAAGGCTTCAGCTTCCTCTCTAGGCCTTCCCTCTGTGGAGGCCAGGTGAGTGCCTTTCAGTGGTTATTGCTGTCTTCCTCCCACCTTGGGGGATGGGCCTCCTTCAGAGGGAGTTCCTTTAACTGCAGAAATCAGCTTGTGGTACCCCGTGGTGTTGCCATTAGAGGGGTAGAGTGAGAGCCCTTATTCAAACATTTTTGCCTTGATTTGGGTCTAAATTGCAGTTGCCGAGCTGTCCCTAATTTATCCCAAGCCTGGAGGAAAGGTGACCAAGGCCTTGGATCCCCAGAGCTCGTCTCCTCAAAGGGTTTTTTTCCTCTCCTCCATGCCGAAGGTCATAAAAGGTAGTCTTCTCAGGAGGTGGTCCATAATGTTTATATTAGTAATATTTACCCTGGTAGGTTTCCGCTATGAGTTGGAGTTGGATGGTGCCCCTCTTTCCATCCTGCATTAAATAATTTATGTGCACAATATCAGTTTAACCTCTGGTAACCTCACAAGTGGCGTAAGCTACGAGTGAGGTGACTGAAGTCAAACTGCTCAGTGTACATAAATGATAAATCATTTATTTAACAAGTTCCCTACTACATATTCCATCTATGTAGTAGGGGTACAATTTTTGTGGGGCTTGTATTGTATTTATTTATTATGCAATTTTGTTTGCTTTTTTTTTTTTTTTTTTTTAAATGAAGGGGATTTTTTTTGTGCTCTGTCTTAGTTAATACTTTATTGCTTAATATTGCAACCAAGCACCAAGGTACAGGTTGAAGTTCTATACAGCATAAAAAGATAAACATTTATTTATTTATTTGCTTTTGTTTACCAGGTAAGCACACAAGACAGCCAAGTGCCTATTTTCAGGTGCGACCCGGGAGGGATACAGGTAAAGTGAGTATAGGTAGAGTGAGGAAGACAATGTATCAAACCGAAAATAACAGGCATCACATGGATTACAGTCAGTGCAGGATATGGAGAATAACAGGCATCACAGGGATTACAACAGGTGCCAACAGTATTAGAATAACTGAAAGTACAAAAACAGTACAGTATTGGTACATACAGGGTAATTGGGTAGTAAGACAGTATCAGACAACTTAATTGCGCAAAATATTTCAGTGGAGATATTTACAGGGAGGATTTGAATAGAAGGCATACTAGGGAACCTTACAGAGGGTAGATGGACTTCGTAGGGACAACCATGGGTGGCATGACAGTATCTGAGAACTAAGTGGGACGTGATCAAAGCGGGTAGAGTAAGTACGAGGTGGGATTGAGGGTGCGTAACATGTATATTCAGGGGAAAGGGGACTGGGGGTAAGTGCCCGAGGGGCACATAAAATTATACAGTTTTAAAACAAGAAAAGAATAAAAATATATAACATTCATTTCACCACATTCAAATATTGCACAAAGATTTACTGTAAGTTTGAGTTCTTACTGCAGGTTTTTCCCACATCTCCTTCACAAATTATACCCAGACATATTCCTTGATGCAAATAAACAATGCAATTTATGGTCTGGCTCACACATTTTTTTTAAAAACCTCTTTAGTCAATTTTTCTCTTCTAATATCTAACCTGTCAAGCCCACATTTAATCAAGGGTTCCCTATAACTCACGTCCCACCCAACAATTACTACTGGTGCCCTTTTTTTGTACTCTTTCCAGATCTTCAGATTCACCTTTGGCAAGGTCACTATGCCACACAGCAGCTCCATATTCAACCACTGGTCTAACCATAAACCAAATCTGATTCATTCAAACCTGCATGTTTCATAACAACAGTTAAAAAGTATAACCTACTATTTGCTTTCTTTACCATGCTTAAAACCTGTTCCGCCCAAGAAAACCATTCTGAAAAATAAATCCCAAATATTTCACTTTTCTTACTACTTCTACCTCATCACCCCTGAAAGACAATCCTTTTATCTCAATCCATTTATTCTGTTTACCAAAACATCTCTGTTTTTTGTAGGATTGATTTGCATAAAATTCTTTTCAGACCACAGTTCTGTATAATCTAAAACACTTTGCATAGTACTATCTTCAACATTTTCCCAAACATCCAATACTGTGGTATCATCTACGTATTTTATACATGGGCCCTTCATGCCTAGATCATTTATTATAATCAAAAGTAATAACGGCCCCAATCTAATTCCCTGAGGGATCCCACCACACATACCCACAGCCTCAGATTTCGTGCCTTCCATTTCAATCCATTGTGATCTTCCTTGCAAAAAAAAACTGGCCATTCAATTTACTCTACACTCTGGCACATGTAAACTTTGCAATTTTTATATTACCGTCCCATGATCAATAAGATCAAAAGCTTTTTTATAATCTACCAAAACAGCCGTTATGTTATTTCCTTTATCCCAGGCTTTCATACTTGGTTCCAAAAGGAACCAAACTGATTTTTGTCCAAAATCCCCTCCACAGCCTCCATAATCCATCTACAAATAAACATTTCTCACACTTATGAAACCATACATGTTAAAGCAATCCGTCTAAAATCTGTTGACATATTTTTAGGTGTCACAATTTTAGGAAGGGGAACAACCTTTGCCTGCTTCCACTGTAAAGGAATTTCACCACTCAACATTGATGTATTAAGAATATGACACACCCATGGTGCAAGCAAGTCAGCACCTTCCTTCCATACCCAATTTGGAATAGCATCAGGGTCTACAACCTTATTTATCTTAATCTTTTTTTAATTCATTTGCTATTTCTTTCACAGATACTAGGTACTTATGGGGAAAAATTACTCGTGAAATATCCTTCTTTTCCAGTGGGAGTAAATCTTTACTTACTTCACCAAGTAGCCTAAGCAGATCAAAAAGGAAACCCATTCGTCTCTCTCAGAAAAATGACACATTTGCTCCCATCTTTTTATTTGGTCACCTCGTTTTCCTGTTCCCAAGAATTCTTTTGTACACTTCCACCACTTTCTCGGGTCAGATTTCCTTAACCTTTCCAATTTCCCTTAATAAAAATCCCTGCATAACCTCTTTCCATTCAATTTACTTGATTTCTCAACCTATGATATACAATATTATCTTTCCTCATAAATGCAGCTTGCCTTTCATTTATCAATGTGTTATACTCCTCAATAACCCATGGTTTGTCACCACCTACCTTTCTTATTTCTTTTGTAGGCATTACTTGATCTAGAGCTTCATTAACTATGGATGTCACCATCTCCCATGAAGCATCTACATTCCTATCCCCAAATTTTACTTCCTGCAATTTGCCAGCTACCACATCCAAAGTTCGACTCTTGCTCTCCCTGGTAATCTTTCTACATTTAAACACCATTTTCTCCTCTTTTAACCTTCTACACCCTTCTGAATTGTTTGCTAGCAATACAATGTTATGGTCTGATAACCATATAGATGGCGCAATTGTTGGTTTACAAAAAAATTCAGTTAAATTTGTTATAACCACATCTAACACATTTTGTCCCCTTGTAGGTCCTTCAACTATTTGTTTTAAACTATTTATTTAGTTGTTTAACCAGGTATAGCACACTAAGCTGAAAGCTTTTTTACAGGAGCGACCTGGGAGCACAAGGAGGTTAAGTGACTTGCTCAGGGTCACACAGTATGCAAGTGGAAGCTGTGGGATTCAAACCCCAGGTCTGGTCTGCTGGATGTCACCAGATTTGCAGCTCAGAGCCTTAGACCACTGCGCTATACTGCCTCCCACATATCTATCTTCTCTTGTTATTTTTTCAAGTGGCAATCTATTTGCATCCCCCATAATAACAAGACCACAATTATCATGTTTTCCCCAAATTTTGTCTAAACACCAGACTATATGATTTACCATCTGCTGTTTATTACTTTGGGGGGGGGGTGATAAAACCCACCTACAATTAATGATCTACACTGCCTTGGCATATTTGGCACATTCAGTTCCATCCACATCATTTCAAACCCATCAACTTCCAAATCTAATAATCTTCTATAAGGAATACTATCATGGATATATAAAGCTATCCCCCCCCTCAGTTCGCTGTAACCAATTTTTTCTTTCAATCTGATATCCTGGAATTGCAACCATCTGGCTGGGAATATTTGCACTACATCATGTCTCTGTTATCACTCCCACCTGGACTTCATTTATTTTCTTCATTACTACGCCAAGTTCTTGTATGACTACGCACTGTAGAGCTGGTTGCTACGGTGCTCAGCAGGGTTGCTAGGGCCACGACACGCTGATGTTGAAAGCACACCTTGTTGTTGACTTCTTGGTGTGTGGTAGGGTTGAACAGTTTGAGAAAAATGGTGACTGTTGTTACATAGAAACATAGACTTTGATGGCAGATAAGGACCGCTTGGCCCATCTAGTCTGCCCATTTCCCTACCTACAGGATAGGCCGCAGATCCTCGTTAACCAACAGCCTATTTCTTCCTACCCCCCCCCACAATAATTGTCTTATGTCTGTCCCATGCATTCTTGAATTCCCCCACAGTTTTAGACCCCACAACCTCCTCAGGAAGGCTGTTCCATGTATCCACTACCCTCTCTGTGAAATAATACTTCCTCACATTGCCCCTGAACCGCCCCCCTATCTTTAAATTGTGTCCCCTTGTTCTTGCACATCTTTTCTGAAAGATGCTACTCTCTTGGACTTTGTTGATTCCACTGGGTACTTAAAGTTTCTATCATGTCCCCCTTCCTTTCTTTCTTCAAGGTATACATATTAAGCTCCTTTAGTCTCTCCTCATACGGCTTCTCTTGCAGACCCTGCACCATTTTAGTTGCCCTCCTCTGGACTGCCTCTATCCTGTCTGTGTCCTTGCGGAGATGGGGTCTCCAGAACTGGACGTAGTACTCAGATGGGGTCTCACCAACTGTCTGTACAGAGGGATAACAACTTCCTGTTTTCTGCTGCTGATGCCTCTCCCTATACGTCCCAGTATACCCCTAGCCCTCCCTACTGCCTTCTCACATTGCTTGCTTACCTTAAGGTCATCTGGTATGATTACCCCCAGGTCCCTTTCCTTTTTTGTTGTTGTTACTACCTCCCCCCCATTGTGTATTCTTCCCCTGGGTTCTTGTTACCCAGGTGCATTATTTTGCACTTCTTTGCACTGGATCCTAGCTGACATACTTCCGACCATTCCTCCAGCCTTGCCAAGTCCCTTCTCATCCTTTCCATGCCTCCTTGTGTATCAGCCCTGTTGCAGATCTTTGTGTCATCTGCAAAGAGGCATACTTTTCCTTCCAGTCCCTCTGCAATGTCACTTACGAAGACATTAAAAAGGACTGGACCCAATACTGAACCCTGCGGTACCCCACCAGTAACCCCTCTTTCTTCAGAGTGGACTCCATTTACAATTACCTTCTGTGTTCTGTTGTCCAGCCAATGTTTTAGCCAGTCTACCACCCTGGGACCCACTCCCAGGCTGGTTAATTTGACTATTAATCTTTTGTGTGGGACTGTGTCAAATGCCTTGCTAAAGTCTAGGTAGGCCTTGTCCATAGCCCCTCCCTGGTCTACCACTTTGGTCACCCAGTCAAAGAAATCTATTAGATTCATCTGACAATACCTTCCCGCTGTGAACTCATTCTGCCTTGGGTCCTGTGCCCCACTGGCCTCTGGGTACTCAACTATTCTTTCCTTCAGAAGTGACTCCATCACTTTCCCTACCACAGAGGTCAAACTGACAGGTCTATAGTTTCCTGCCTCTGTCTTGGTCCCACTTTTGTGAAGGGGAATCGCATCCGCCTTCCTCCAGTCCTCGGGTACCACACCATCCTCCCATGATTTATTAAAAAGTGTAGCCAGTGGTTTCACTAGTTCCCCCCTTAATTCTTTTAGAATTCTGGGGTGAATTCCATCAGGCCCCATTGCTTTGTCCACCTTCAGTTTTAGGAGTTCTTGCAGAACCCTTTCTTCTGTGAAAGGACTGGGATCGACACCCCTATCAAGAGTGCTTCTGTTAATTGGATTAGGCACTTCCCCCTCCTCTTTTGTGAATACTGAGCAGAAATATTCGTTCAGTATTCCTGCTTTTTCACTGTCCCCCTCTGCCCACCCACCGTTCATTCTGTTCAGTCTCACTATCCCTCCCTTTGTCTTTCTATGCTCGCTGATGTACCTATAAAAGGTTTTATCCTCCTTCTTAACCAAGTTGGCTATCTTTTCCTCAGTTTGGGCCTTTGCTATTCTGACTTCCCTTCCTGCTTCCTTCTGCCTTAACTGGTACAGCTCTCTGTCCTTCTCCTTCTGTGTTTCCTTATACTTCCGGAATGCTATCTTTTTCTTCCTGATTTTCACAGCCACCTCTTTTGAGAACTATAGTGGCTTTTTCTTTTGTTTTGATTTGTTTATTTGCTTCACACAAAGGCTTGTTGCCTCTGTGATGGCAGTTTTGATGATTCCCCATTGTTTCTCCACACCTCCTTCTAGCCTGTTTGCTAGTGCTTTTCTGAGGCACTCTCCCATCTTGCCAGAGTCAGCCCTCCTGAAGTCCAGTACCCTCACTTTTGTATGGCTTGACTCTGTAGCTGAGTTTAACGTGAACCACACTGTGTGATGGTCACTTGTTCCCAGATGGCAACCCACTTCTAGATCGGAGACCCCCTCATTGCCCCCGATTGAGAGTACGAAGTCTAAGATTGCTCTCTCACAAGTGGGTTCCGAAACTAGCTGTCTGAGGCCTGCCACCTGTAGGGCATCAAGAATGACCCTGCTCTTGGATGTGCCTGCAGCAAATGTGCTCCAGTTAACATCTGGCATATTCAGGTCTCCCATCAACAGTATCTCCCCTTTCTCTGCCATTCTAAGAATGCCTTCTATCATATCCTTGTCCATTCCCTCCCCTGACATGGGGTCTGTACACAACCCTGTGCAGATTGTGGTGCCCTTTCCAGTCTCCAAGGTGACCCACAGTGCCTCCTCTCCTCCCTGTTTACTCTTTTGTTCAGTTGCTTTTATCCCTTCCTTTACATGAGAGCTACTTCTCCCCACCTGTCTCTCCTGTAGGTTATGTCCCTGGTATGTTAACATCCCAGTCATGGTTTTCTGTGTACCATGTTTCTGTGACTGCTACGATATCCAGGCATCCCTCTTCCATCAAGGCCACCAGCTTAGGGAGCTTGTTGCCCAGACTATAAGGTTGGTACTCATTACCCTCCATTTCCTGATGGCCTCCCCCTTTCCCCATCCCTGTCCTTCTTGCCTTTGTCACTTTCTCCATTTCCCCTGCCTTCTCCCTATCGACACCTCTGTGTTGGTGTTTACCGCATTACTACCATGATTTTTTGGGGGGCTAAGTTTCCCTGCTCCTTTCCAATGCCTTCCCCTTGGCTGGTTTAATGCTTGCCAATGAAAGTATTAAACCTATCACCCTAGGATCTGGTTCCCTCTGAACAGATGCAGCCCATCATGCCAGTATGAAACTTGCATCACTCCAGGTGGACCCCCTTTCCCCAATGAAGCCAAATCCCTGAGCTCCACACCAGTTTTTCAACCACTGATTGAATCCCATGATGTGGAACACCCTAGCCTCTCCTACACCATAGATGGGCAGCACCTCCGAGAAGGTTACGTGTGTGCTACTTGTCTAAGGCCCCTCCTCAATTCCACAGACTCTTCCTGCACTTCTCTAATCCCTTTCTTAGCCAGGTCATTTGTCCCTAGGTGGACAATGACATCCAGCTCCCTTCCCTGTGCAGCTGCTCCAGCAATCCTGAGGATTCGCTCCCTGTCCCTCCAAGCCATGGCACCAGACAGGCACCTTACCTCCCTCTCCCCTTCCTCCCCCAGTTCTACCTTCCTAACAATGGAGTCCTCCACCAGGAGTTGTTTCCTTCCCCTGCGGGGTCCCCTGCCACCCTCCTGTGGGCCTCCTTTGTGGAGGTTCCAGCATCCTCCTTGGTCTCCACTGCAGGTGCCTCCATAGAGGAACCACAGTTTGCCAGAATGGCATAGGAATTGTGGAGAGGTACAACTGGAGGAATGTGCCTCTGTTCCACCACCCTCACCCTCCCTGAGCCCACTGTGGTCCAACCGCTCCTCTTTCTTGGCAACCTCTGAGGCAACGGCAGTGGCACTGGTGGTCCCTGGATGGAAGAGGAGGTCCCACAAATCCTGGCCAACTCAGCCTGGAGATGAGCAACCTCCTCCCTCAGCCCAGAGAGGTGCCTGCAGATGGGACAACACTGCATCCTCCAGAACGTCTCCTGCAAGACTGCTGCTCCACAGCCACTGCACTGCACCACTCCCATCATGTCTTATTTCTGGCCCCTTAACTGTCTGCAATCTTTACTCTTTTTTTTTTTTCCTCTCTCTCTCCTTACTTTCTGCCTGTGTGCCCTTTAAGCTCCTGATTGTCCTGTTCTGAGACAAGAATATCCTATATTTCTTAGTAGACCCCTTACTTGCTTAGAGGCAGACCTCCAGCAGCTAGAGGGGGCTGGAGAGCTACTCTTGCCCTTCTAGGATGGTGGGTCTTTGGTGGCTCTGTGATCACTCACTTCCTGCTCCCAAACAGGAAGTTCCTGTTGTCAGTCAAATCCTGTTCCTATAAAAGTAGAACTAGCCTTGGAAGGAGGGCAATATAGTCCCAGTAGAGAAGGCCAGTCACACAGCAGTCCTTTCTCCTGGTGTCTTATGTCAAGCTAGTACCTGTTTAGCGGGGAATAATTTGTAGCCACTGTACTTTCGAGGAGTGTGTGTGTTTGTGTGTGTGTGTGTGTTTTAAATTTTAATATGTTTATTTTAATTTATCCTGCCTTTTCGTGTTGGTGTGCTTCTTTTCTGACAGTCGTTGGGGCAAGCTTGGCAGTAGCTATAGCGGGCGGGGGACTGGAACAGTTATGAAGAAGCAGCAAGAGTTTGAGAGAGTTGCTGTGGTTTGGGGCTTTTTTTTTTTTTTTGTTCTGCTACATTAATGCATGTATCTGGTTGACCCTGCCTTTATTGCACAGCTCTGGAAAGTGAGTAACTGGTAGGGATACCAGAACCAACAATTGGAGGGACTGTGGAAAGAGCTGAGCAACGTAGAGTGAGAGAGAGTTGTTGGAGTGAGTGAGCTTTGAGCAGTGGTCAGGCAACCATTGTCGGATGATGGTAGGAAAAGAGAGCCACGGTGCGGGAGAATTATGATACATTGATGCATAGAAATTGCCGGGGATGAGGACCATGCTGCCCATCTACTCTGCCCATAACCCCTAAACTTGTACAGCAGCCACTGATGCTAAATTATCAATGTCTTTTCACCAGTGATTTTGCTGGAGAATGTAAAAGTTTACAAAAATGTTACAGAGAATGAATTTACTGTGTACTGTTTTTTTTCTGGGGTTTGTGTAGAGTGGGAGGCAGAATTGCTGAAGGCGTTCCAAGTGGCAGAGGAGCAGGATTTGGTTGCAGTGGGGAGAGGGATGTTTTGTTTGACTGGACTTTTTGCCTACCCCCCCCCCCCAAAAAAAAATACATGTATGTTCAGCAGTATATGGTAAAGTAGGAAGGGGAGGTGGAGGCAGTTTTGTGGGGGCTGTGGTTCCTATAACGCTGAACATGTTTAAGGAAAAGTAGTGCCAGCAGGAGGAATTTTGATTGACAGTTGGCGTTTATACAACATATGTTGTGTAAATTTTGGTTCTAAAATTTATACAACATATGTGGAAATAAAAGGATTTATACAGTGGCTTTTGTGTCCACCCCCATTGCATAAATAAATATATTGTAAAACTAAATGTTCCTGCTTTTCAAATAAATCACGTTTCGTGAGTGAAACTGAAAAGCTGAAAGATTCCAGTAGACTCTCATCTACGATGTGGCAAAAGCCCACATTTTGACCTGAAGCAAGTGAGTATTTATCTGTTCTTCAGGCCACCCAGCTGTAAAATTGCGTACAAGCAAGAACCTACTGAAAATGAGATAAGGCATCTCGGCTGGGTTATCTTGTGTAAACAAACTGTAAAGTGACTACATTGACGTTGTGGCTTTTACTTTACACACATTGTTTGCCAGGAAAGCGTATCAGTAATACAGTGGTGTCCCCAGAACGAACCTCGCTGGTAGTTGGACCCTGTCCAAGCACACATCTATTTTATCGTATTAGCTAAGGATATTATAGGGCAGGCTGGATGGGCCCGGCAGTCCTTTTCTGCGGACAGATTCTGTGTTTCTATATGGTGTGTTACTCCTTCATTAACAAGGCAGTGTTGCATTGTTTTTTTTCCAAAACGTTGAGAGTAAACGAAAACTTAATTCTAGGTAATGTGCAGCTACATACATTAAGGGAAACTGAAATATTAACTTGCAGTATTAGACATAATTCTGTGTGCAGCGTAACATAATGTATAATAATGTATAATTTTGTATAATGCCTTGATCAAACCGCACCTCAAGTACTGTGTGCAGTTCTGGAGACCTCACCTCAAGAAGGACATAGCACTGTTGGAGAGGGTCTAGAGGAGGGAAACCAGGATGATTCAGGGCATGGGGGGAGGCCCTACGAGGAAAGGCTGGAAGAGCTTGGGCTGTACTCGCTGGAGGAGAGACAGGGGAGGACATGATAGGGGTCTTCAAATATGTAAAAGGAATAAACAAGGGCGGAGCCAAAGTGTTCGGACTAAAGAAGGGGGGAACAACCAGGGGGCATGAGTGGAAGCTGGGGGGGGGGAATTACAGGAGGGGAACACAGGAGACATTACTTCACTGAGAGGGTGGTGGAGCCATGGAATGCACTGCCTGAGAGTCTGTTGGAGGAGGGCACTTTGGAGGGCTTCAAGAAGGGGTGGGACGGGTACAAGGGAAAAGGAAAGCCGAAGATGACCCTCTCTGGGGCTAGGGGGGTGGAAAAGTGAGCACCCATTAGGAGGCTGGTTACCGAGAAGACATGACAGACCATCAGACCTATTCTGCTGGCTTTTAGTATGCAACATGTAACCTATAGTAATGCACATAATTCTGTGTGCAGCATTACATGATGCCCAACATGTAACCTGTAGTAATGCACATACTTCTGTGTGCAGCATTACATGATGTGTAACATATAACTTATAGTAATACATATAATTCTGTGTGCAGCATTACATGATGCGTAACATGTAGTAATGCACATAATTCTGTGTGCAGCATTACATGATGTGTAACATGTAACCTGTACTAATGCATATACTTCTGTGTGCAGCATTACATGATGTGTAACATGTAACCTATAGTAATGCACATAATACTATGTGCAGCGTTACATGATGGTGTAACATGATAGAGCAAGATTTACCTCCGGCTTTATTTCAGCCTCAAGGGCTGGGGCCCCAGATAGTTTAAAATGCAGCTCAGATCTTTATTCTATGTCATACAAACCAGAGACTCTGAAACAAATGGAGAGCTTACCCCAACATTTCAGGGCTTGGTCACTATAACTTTCATCATCCCAACAATGTGGTTGTATGAATTTCAAGATATATTTTATACAAATCTAATTCAATTGGCTTCATTTTACTAGAGAATAGTTTTGTTGTGTTTTTTGTAAATGTGCCATTGTCTTTCCCGAGGTTAGTGATAGCAAACAAAAGTAGTTGGTAAATACATGCTTTACCAAATCATCCAGAAAATGGCCGGCTCTTAGTATCAGTCCCTTGGATTGGTTTTGCCTGTGGATCATATCAAGGTGGCCAGCCCCACAGAGGGCCGCGCACATAATACATATGGAGCCAGCTCGCCTTAGTAAAATCTCTTTTCTTTTTCCATTATTTGTTTATCTCCTGTGCAGCCCCGGCTACCGCCTTCCTACCAGCCCCTCCCCAGCCCAATCACCTCAAGCCCAGGACTTACCTTCCTGCTGCCGCCTCTGCCAGAGACTGATCATCCTGCAGCGGGGGTGTAGGGGGGCCACTAATATTCACCCTAGGCCCATGTACATGCAGTGGGCGCGATGTGTACACTTTGCCTCCGTGGACATGCCCCTGATGTCATGAACATGGGTTCCCTTCCTGCTCCTAGTGGCATCGCATGTGCTACCCTTAGTTGGCAGTCCAAACAGTGAGCCACAGTAACCCCCCTCGCCGAGGGGGGAGAGCAATCCTATGGATGCTCAGTCCTCCCTCACCCGGCCAGCCCTTGAGAGACCCATGTCCTTTTCTAAACCTGGGTCACCGGTGTGGCAGGAGATGAGGTGCCTCAGCCCTCCATGCTATTGGGACAGCCACAGTAAAATCTCTTGTAATATTGTTCATACACAACTGACAGCTCACTTGCCGCTGGTCACCAAAAAGAGCCTTTCCTCACTTTCAGATTTACTCCCAGACTTTCGCACTGCACTGCAGTGTCAGTGGTTCAGTAGGTAGCCCACTCGCCTCTGAGACCAGGGGATCAGAGGACTGTGGGTTCAGTTCCCATATCTGGCACTTGGGTTAATATCCTAATACTGACACTGTAGTGCAGCACAAGAGGGGTGCTGCACTTCTGAGGTGCCGTCTTTCGGATGAGACGTTAAACCGAGGTCTCATCTGCCTGGATTGGTGGTAGTTCAGGTGGATGCTAAAGATCCCATGGCACTTATCGAAAAGAGTAGGGGAATTTTCCTGGTGCCCTGGCTAAATTTCCCTCATTCACTAAAAATACCACCAACCGCTTAATCTAGTTCAGGGTCAGTTGGCATTCATCTGTATCTCCCTCCCCCGGGTCATGCCTGAAAATAGGCAGGATTTGTCTAGTGCACTTACCCAGTCAACAAAAACTAAAAATAAATAAATAAATAAATAAATAAATAAAGAAGCTGGAGTGAGGTAGATTCAGGAGAGATGTGAAAAAGTACTTCTTCACAGAAAGAGTGGTAGGGTCCCGGAACAGTCTTTCAGCAGAGGTGGTGGGAGCGAAACCAGTGATGGGGTTCAAGACTGTGTGGGATAGACATAAGGTAATCTTGGGGAAAGGGAAGGGGGGATGTGGGTGAATGGGACAGAGATCAAGTAGGGTGTGTGGTGATGCTGTAATCGGGGGGGGGGGGGATAAGCAGACTAGGTGGGCCTAGCAGTCCTTGTCTGCCAGCAAATTCTATGTTTCTGTGAGGCAGAATTGATACAATGACTGAGACATGACACGACCCTGCTGCACTGCTACCCAGGTTTCTGCAGGTGGCAGAGATCAGCGGGACATGCTTACCCCCTTCCCAGTGGAGGATAGCTGTCCAAGAGATGCTCAGTCCTCCCCGGCCCCCAGCCCTGAGTGACCAGAGTCTGTTCTCAAACCTGGGCCAGTGGTGTAGCAGATGTTGCTCTACCCACATATCCTCAGTCCTTGTGTGTTGCATGTGTGGTCTGTAGTGTGCAGTGTGACAGTCTGGGAGAAAATCTGAAAAGGAAGAAAGGTTCTTTCTGGTGACTGGCTGCAAGTGAGCTATGAGTTGTGTGTGAAGGATATTTAGAGAGATCTTACTAATGTGAGTTGGGTCGTCTGTATGAATTATGTGTGTGTCAACCTCTGTGAGGTTTGACATGGCACAGAGGCACACACATGGCATATAGGCAAATTTTGTTAAAATAGCACTTGGCATGGAAAATGTGACAATTTTTAAATCTCCATACATATGGGCAGTGGACCGGAAGGGGCAAAACTGTGTCAGCATATAGAGTTTTTTGGCAGCGCAATCTTCGGAGGAGGGGCTGTACCCGGTTTAAGAAAATGTTGGCAGCACTACTGGGATAATGGAATTTTACGAGCAGTATGGTATTTTCATAGCTGGCCCAGTGGTGCTGAGGGTTGAGGCACTGGACGCCACACCTCGCACCACGCTGGTGACCCGGGGTTCGGGAGCGGACTTGAGCCATGGGGGGCCAGCAGGGAAGGGAAGAGACAGAGCATCTGAAGGACTGCTCTCTCTTCCCGGGGTGGGCTCTAGGGGTTGCGTCACACAAACGTGACCTCTGGCGATGGCCAGAGGAAGCCAAGATTGCGTTGTCACGCATAACAAGGGAGCAGAGCTGTGGCAGGTGTCAGCATTAGTGCCCAGATGCCATTGCACATCCAAGCTTGGGGAGAAATGGAAAAATTGAAAAAGAACCTCTGGAGGATAGGCGATGGCACCACTGCCTGAACCACACTCCCACTGCTGGGCATCTCACTCTCCCCGTGGCCGACACTCCGACTGGCACTCTATACTGTAGATAGAGCGCCCTGGGAGGATAGGGCAGCCCTTCCCCATGGGGGTTCAGATCTGGGGGGTGTAGCTGGTCGGAGTGAGGGGAGTAGCTGAGGCTGTCACAGCGGGAAGTAGAGAGCAGGTTAGGTGGCTGCCGGAGAGAGTTACTTCATAGGGGTGCAGAAACAGTCAACAACAAAAAAAGTGTGGTATTTTCATTACTAAATATATGTTGGGACTACGGGGGGATCATGGTGCTCGATCCACAATCTATGCTGCAGAGGCTTATTAATGTTTGCCGGTTTCATTATGCCTATCTATCATCTTTTAAACATCATCAGTGCTTGTGCTTAAATGTAATTGAATAGTTAGAAAAGTAAAAGTTTATCCCCCCTTCCCCGTGCCATTCAATGGCTGTCATCTGATGAGGCAGGCACGTCAGCACTGGTGATGCTGGAGCCTGATATGTGATGGAATATGGGGCCCAGTGGTAAGTTAGGTCGCTGCAATCGTGCGTATGTAAAATATATGGTTGACACATTTTATGCTGATTGAAAAAAGTATAACAGTGGGTGAATCGCCAAAACGGGTGGCAGAGGAAACGTAGCTGACGGGATAGTGGCTCAAGTACACATTCCCTTTAACTCGCTATGTCTTTGCATAATATGTCTGTACTCCTTGTAATGTTGTGTATCTGTGTTGATATCTGCCATCTTGATGGCCCAGGTCATGCCTGTAAACCGTTCCTGTGATCATTGTGTACCCACCTGCTTAACAAATACATATACTAAATAAAAATAAATGAAACATTTTTTTTGACCAAACTGCTTTATTCATCACTGTGAATTCTGGTGAATGAGTTTTCTACTTTGGCCTAATCAAATTTTGACATGCTGGACCGTGATATTTTACTGATTAAATGGCAGGTTAGATTGGGTACCTCAGGGCCGCCTGACTGCAGTGACTTGGGGTCGGGTGTGGACTTTGGGAGCCAGAGCTGGAGTGGCCAGAGCTGGGTAGTGCTGCAGAGTACAGCCCCAACCAGCCCAGGAGAGTGTTATGATTGGCTCCACTGATGTAGCTCCTCCTCACTGTGGACCAGTGAGTGTGCTGCCTCGTGAGGGGAGGTTTATGCAGATAGGTGCACTGTGTTGTGCGAGGCTACCAAGAGGGTTGTCCTGGCAGGGTGGTTGGAGCTAAATGTTAACCATCTCTGTAAATTTTCAGGAGTGCAGAGTGAATTAGGGGTGGTGTAAAACAAAAGCGGTCCTTATCTGATTTCTTTTCTGAAAGGCACTGTGCCGGATATTCAAAGCGCGCCATGCTAATGAGTACGCGAAGGACTGTGTGCTAGCACTGATGTGGGCTAGGCACAAGAAAGAGGTGTACTGGAAACCTCATGCATACGTATCTGCTAGTGCAGAGAGATTTCCAATATGCCTCATTCTAACCCCAGGAATCACTCATTATGATTAAACTGATGCAGTCAGCCTCCTGTGTTGGACTGCTCAGAGAGTTGGAACTATACGCAAATGATGGAACTCTCAGTTGGCTCATGCCAATTTCAAACTGCTGCCCTAGCAACTGCTGCACTC